>OW026452.1:58703441-61520730 GCA_932274525.1 Podabrus alpinus
GGTGAACTGTTTAATTTCAGACAACAGTGGAGTATCGCCAATTTGACCGGATATTTCAATACAGTCTACGCGATTTCATTGATGAAGCAATCAAGATTTGATTGCATTGAAGCAATCAGTAGACATTTGCTTCTCGTTAAAAAAGCGATAGGGATGTATCTGTCTATAGGTGAAATTTGTCAGTGGTGCAAATTCTCACGCTATGGAAGGTCAACCCTCGTGATTTCTGAAAGGTATAAATATGGTTGAATTAATTAGTCGACAGTGAGAAGTCGGGGGGTGCGCCCGTAGAGTCAGAAGTCGGGGTGAGCCCGTAGAGCCGCGGGCCATGGGGGCTTTTGGGATTAATGTTAATATGTAGTTGAATTGAGTACTGTAAATTTTCTTGTGCGGGACATTTTTATGAGTTTGGTAATTGTGATTTTGTATTGGGAAATAGTTAAGGGAGTGTCTTTGTTGAGTTTGTGTTTTAACTGGTTGTCAAATAGTTTTGTTTATTGAGTTTATCTTGATTTTGGGGGATAGACAAGGAAAGGTCTTTGCCCTGTTCCGTGGTCTGGGTCTCCAAAAGATGTATGTAAGTACCATGTTTGATTATTTTGGATTGTATAAATATGTGTTTAAAAGGGCCAACCTAAATTGTAAGAGATATTTAAATGTGTACATGTGTTTTTTAAACTTATCCATTATTAATAAATATTGTTTTTGAAAATTTAGTGTTTTCGTTTTTCCTGTTGAGGAAAAGAACGTTTTGTTTTCAGTGTCGAGCTTAGTGTCGTTTTGACCGCACCGAAGTTTCAACTTCAACATTTAGCCGGGGGACGTAACGCCAAAACGGGGAGTGTCTGGGGCTTATTACCAGAAAGTCGCGTACCAAATTGATAGTGTGTTTTTTTGAGAACAGAATTCTACGGTGGGCGTAATCGGTTGAACGGTGGTGGCAGCTTAATCAATAAATGTTCTTAGTAGATCGATAAGCGTCTAAGTGGAATTTTGTTCGATCAGCAGATTTCATTATTTTTTTTAAAAACTCCAGCCGTTCCTAGGAAAAGTAGTTCCGAAGGACGGTCGGCGGTTACAAATTAAAAAAAGATAAATTCAAAAAAAACGATAAATTAAATAAAAAAAACCTTTCGAAAAACAAAACAATATTAACAAATTAAAAATATTAAAATTAAAACCATTGTAGATAACAATAAAAATGTGCAAAATAACACAATGTGGTCAGAACCACGATAAAACTAAATAAAATTTTCGGTGGGGATTACCTAACCCTGGTCACTCCAAATAAATTGAAAATTTCCTATTGCAAAGAGGAAGGTTTATATAGTATACTGACATAATTTTCACAAGCGAAGATATAATCAAAATTTTGAGTAAATCGATTTTGAAGTTTGCTAATTTTCATGTAAAAATTTAGTGAGATTTCATTTTGTTGACGGTCCGTGCGCTATGAATGACTCTAACACTTAGAATATTTCGCACCGGCAGATGCAGCTCAACTCTCGTACATGTAACATCGATTATTTTTTGTTTTTAGGCGATTTTTTGGGGGTTTCAGATCCCGGTTGCTTTCATCCCGGTGTGCTTGATGGATGGCGCCTTCTAGTATGTTTAGCTTGGCCGCGTAGCGGCGTACGCGAATGAAAAACCGCCCGGAGGGGCCTAGGGTAGGTTTTTTGTTGCGCCCAATTCTGGCCAAGCCAGTTTTTTATGTTTATTTAGAGACCTACTTCTTAAGATATTTTTGGTTCTGAAAAGAACCGTTTTTTAGCGACCGTGAAAGTTAATCCAGAGCATATCCGACGGCGATGTCTACGATGATGTTAAAGAACCTGTCCTTGAGAGTTTTGCCGTATAACCCTTCCCACATGAATTGCTCCAGGTGCTCAGGTAGCAGGGTAGAAGACATTACAGCCCGTCGACGGCAGAACATCTTTAGGGTAGACCAGTAGCCCTCGACCATATTTGTACACACACCGGTAAGTGGGTCCACAAAATACCGGCTATGGTTCACGATTTTGTGGGTGTAGGGTGAAGCGCCGTCCAGAGTATTCAGTCCAGAATAACCCCTCCATCCGTCGGTCCAAATCTCGGTACCAGGCAGCACATATAGCTTGATGAGTGTCTGCAGAGTCGCGGCATCACGTTTTTCGACGTATTTGATGATGCCCCGCTTCTCTGTGCAGCTGTACAAACCCAACACCCACTTCTGGGCTCGTACAGGAACCTTGCTGACGTTGTATTTGCGGCGGGTTATAACACTCTCATCTATTTGCACCACCTGGCCCGGACCACCGATCAGCTGATCCTCAGGGTTATTCTGCAACTTCCAGCTACAAATGGCGCGGAAATCCCGGTAAAAACTATACACAGTTTTCGGGGATACTCCGCAGTTCATAGCTGTTGCTCCAGCCGGCATGCAGCACGCCCAAT
This sequence comes from Podabrus alpinus, assembly GCA_932274525.1. NCBI lineage: Eukaryota > Metazoa > Arthropoda > Insecta > Coleoptera > Cantharidae > Podabrus > Podabrus alpinus. The sequence goes on from OW026452.1 coordinate 58,705,878, forward strand.
CCCACAAAATCATGAAAATTAGCCTCGGGTCGAGACGCCTGTCTTCAAAAAATGATCCGGCGTTGATGGGGTATGTTTTCCTGCAACCCGGACACCTGTAGCAATGATGCAGCCAGTAGTCACTGTTATGATGCACCTGACACAATCGTCTACAGTTTCTTTTAGTGCACCTCTTCTTACTTTTAATTAATTGCCAGTTTTGTAATAGTTCAATTAATTCGCGGTCGCTACGGTCGAAAAACCACTCCACTTCTTTATAATTACTAGGCCACTCGTTAGCATTCAACCCAATTGTTGCCATGTTTAACGCACGGCAGTCGACTGACAAATGCGGTCGGTCGCCGGCGACCGGAACATATATTTATAACCTCGGCTGTGGGAGTGGCTTCGACTTGCATTTTACATGCAAAATTATGCTATTTTAAAATTGATTTTTCTCGAAATTTTGATTATATCTTCGCTTGTGAAAATTATGTCATTATACTATATAAACCTTCCTCTTTGCAATAGGAAATTTTCAATTTTTTTGGGGTTGCCAGGGTTAGGTAATCCGACCCAAATTTTCTAACAAATGAAAGTAATTAAAAAATACAAATTGATTAGAAACACAATAATAAAAAAAAATAAACAGTCGAAACATTAACTGATATGGTACCTTGTTACAAATAACGATGAAATATAACATAAAATAAGTTAAATAGCCCCTTCGGGTTAAAATAATTACCAAACTGTACTCACTCTTATAAATTATAAGTAAACATATACATGCAACTAACCTTTGCGATAAGATGTTGCAATGAGAAGGTTTCGGATACAAGTCAACTAATCCATGCATGTATTGTGCTACGATTCCTGTTACATCGGCCACTGAGAGATGCAGTACCTGAAAAATTAAAATTTAAGTACAATCATGATTGACACAATGCAAACCTTAAATATAATTATAAACGCAGCCAATACAAAAATGTAACTACAAGTTTGTTCAAAATAATATATTATAAAAGATGAATAAATTATGATCACAATCCATTTCAAAACTTGAAGCTACTTCAAAATTACAAATCTGTGACAATCCGCATAATGAACTTTTATATCGAAAAACAATCCAGCAACAACTGTAGGTCATGGTACTAAAATTTGTCCAACAGATGGTGACTAGAAAATCGTCGTTGCATTTGAAATCTTCGAAATAATTTGGTCAGTTGTTCATAGCCCCTTCGGGTTAAATAATTACAAAACTGCACTCTCATAAATTATAAGTAAACATATTGCAGTGTACCACTACCACGTCAATAGAAATGATCACGTTATGATTCAAGGTTTTATTTAATTAATAAAGGTAGCACCTGACTTATTTGTTCGAACGTAAAGGTTTCATCTGACACCAAAAATTGGTTTTAACGTCATAAATTTATGTAAAAGAAAAGGTCACGGAACGAGATGACAAAATAAATTCAAATGCAACGTTTTGATTCTGTTTATAAAAATGTTTGTTAAAATTATAAATTAATTTAAGTAATTATAAGAAATGTAATTTGAAATCAAAATAATTGTCCAAAATATTAGTTATAAAAATGTGTTAAAACGTAGAACTTTTAAAATAGTAAAATTTTTACACGTGTCGAAGTGCTTCGTAATTCAATGTACCACAAATGAAAAAAACATTTTCTTCAAAACTTTACTGGAAGATCACAGGAGAACCAAGTACTTTAATTTAATCTGAAACATAAAATTTTATTAAAATTTTTATAAGTCACATTGGGCTGGAGCCGAACCTGCAAATTATAAACTTCAAATATTGATTTAATTTCGACCAACGGAACAAAATCACAATTGCCTTGATGTACAGGTAACGATGGTGAAAAACAATGGAAAAAAAAAGGTTGTTGATTCTTAATTAAGTTCAATGGTGCGTGAATTTGTGTGCTCAGCTAAAATTTTGATAATATAAGAAAATTTTTCAAAGAAATATAATAAAAAGATTAATAATCGATAAAATATTGTACTTACGTATTTTGCGAAGTAAAAATTTGTGCAAGATTGAGAAGAATCACGATTATTTTTAAAGAAAACTTTGGCCACAACACAAGGAGACGCCACCACGAGAAAAAGTTGGATCCAGAAATATTTCACACCCTTGAAGGTCATCCATCTAATACAAGTGAACAGGTCAATGGTTTAAGAACTCAGTAAATAAAAACAACCCAGATAATTAAAGGTACTGTTACATTAAAATTTATTTGAACATAAAAATTTAGTGAAAAGTTTACGTTTAATTTCACACGTGCGATAATACGTTCCGGGTCTATTTAGAATAAGATATTTGTCAATAGTATTAAGGATTTTATTTCAATTAAACCATTTTTGCTTAAAATTATAATAAATTACGATTTTCAACAAAACGGAGCATAATTTTTGTATGATCATTCCGAGGACCATATTAGCCCATTTTAACATTACGACTTGGTCAAGGAAGGAACCCAGCGTGAGAGAAGGTAGGTCAGTGCTCGCCGAAACAGTCAAGCCGAGGCATAAATTTATTTTATTTGCTTTTATCAATAAAATTTCTGCATACATTTCTATTGACGAGGTACATTTACGTACACTCGTACAAGACATTAATCTTCAAACGTGTAGCCCTAATAAAGCTCCAAGGGTATACAGCAATATACATGCAACTAACCTTTGCGATAAGAAGTTGCAATGAGAAGGTTTGGGATACAAAATCCATGCATGTCTTGTGCTACGATTCCTGTTACATCGGCCACTGGGAGATGCAGTACCTGAAAAATTAAAATTTAATTACAAACATGATTGACACAATGAAAACCTCAAATATAATTGAATCGTTGAGTGGAAGAACAGTACATGTACAAAACCTTCATTTCGAGTAAATTTAAAAAAACTGTTTTACAAAAAAACTATTGGGTATTATGTATTTTGATGCATTGTAAAGTTGTAGTATTTATGTTGCTTGATAACATGATGTAAAAAAATTTATAAAAATCTATCGTTGTAAAAAGTTATATGAAAAAAAACTGCGTACTTGTACTGTTCTTTCACTCAATTAAAAACGGGAAGGAAGAATGATTGAAAACTCCGTATTTTATATAGGGATATGAGATTAAGATCGCAGCGCCGCTGGGTAAAAATGTGAACTAACAAGGGGAACACCCGCATGCTGGGCAGCCGATTTTGATAAATTTAAAATTGATAAAACTAGATCAAATTTCATTAGGTCTATAATTTTTTATTGTGTCAATGGGGTGTCCTTTGGACGTAATTGACACTTGAAATTTCGCCGCGCCACGGCTCCCCGATGCAATGATTGGTAGTTGACCATTACCTTGAAAATACAATATTTTTTTAATTTTTCGAAAATTTCTTTAAATATTTGATAGTGAGATCGTTTTCGTTAACAATTACAGGCAATTTACTTATTTTTATAATTAGTTTATGTAATAAATTTATAATTTAAAAAATGATATACCTATATACTACAACCTATATAAAACTGTACAGTACAGTTACCACAATATCGAGATATTAACAAATAAAAACTTGTGTTATAGTTGTAGTTTCTCTAGCTCTTTGGAAAATAAAATTATGATATACCTACGTGATAGTAGAAAATGTTTTTTTATGATTCCTCCTTGCATCAAATTTAATTTAAAAAATGAACAGAATTTAATTTTAAATCATATTATATTAATAATTTCAAAACGCAAGTATAAATAAAAAATACGCCGGATGCACGGATCGAACCCGAGGATACGACTTGAAAGCAGACGACCAAGACGTTTGGTCTATCTAGGTTTCTTGGGTTTCGGTCCCCTATCTTTGGCAACTACAAATAAATTGAAAATTTCCTATTGCAAAGAGGAAGGTTTATATAGCCTACTGGGTTACTGTGCAGTTATTCTGACTACTCGAAACTTAATTTCTTCTGCTACACACTAAAGAACACACTTATTTTAGCAAATTGTAAAAGTAAAACATATTGCGGTATCGAGATACCACGTCAATGGAAGTACGTCATTTAAATTTCAGCAAAAGTTTTGTTATGAATAAAAGCATGTAACTTATCAAAGTAATCAGAAAAACTTCATCCGATACCAAGGAAGTTAACTTAAAGTCAAATGATTCGTTGAAAACGGGACATAAAACAGGTGTGAATAAAATAAATTTGAAATGCATCATTTTAATATTTGTTTTGTTAAAAATGTTAATTAATAGTAAATGAAAGATTGTTAGTAATAAGAAAGGTATTTTAAAAGTTAGAAATGTGTTAATTAATTGATAAATGTAAAAATCCATGTTAGCATTAAATTTAAAATAAGTTTGTTAAATCGTTACGTGAGTTCGGCATGTCACAACTTAATGAACTGCGTATGGAAATTTCATATCCAGCATCTTTATTTGTCCAACCACGAAACACTTGAGAAGAACACAATCAAATCTAAAAATAGAAAATTTTACTTATAAAATTTCAACGAACCACAATGGGCTTAGTCCATACCTGTACTATGAAACTGCAAATAATATTGATTTTTGATCGACCAATAAAATACGTTTATGCAAAGATCAGGATTGCGTTGAACTTCGTAAAGAAAATTAATAAAAACAATTGATAAAAGGTTGGTGTTGATATTCGCACGTGCAAAGTGGAGAATTTAGAATCGTCCTAATAAAATTGATATTACAGTGAAAATAAATAGTGAAATTACGAAATATAAGTGCATAATTAAACAAAATAGTTACTTACCTACGAAAAACCACAATTAAGGTGAAAATCGTAACGGATTGCAAATATTATAAAAGAAAATTAACTCCAACACAAAACGAGGTCAACAAACTGCAGCTGGAAGTTTCTGATGGTAAATGAACCCTTGGAGTGTCTTTGACGCGCAATTGTACCATCTCCAATTCAAATAACAGAAATATTCCTGGATTTAATAAGGTACCGTGTACATTGCAATAAAATCTTTATAAACTTAAGTGAAATCTCCGGACTTCGTACGACACGTGTTTTACATCATTTTGCGTTCAGAAATTTTTATATAATAGATTTAATAATAGAACTTTTTGATTTAACCAAATATTTATTTTCATTTGTGTGCTTAATAAAATCATTAATTACTTTGTAACGAAGGATATTTATTTAGACCTGTTCCGCACCATAAATTTCATTTACAGCATTGGTAACGGAGCGAATCCACCCTGCACAAGGTAAGGTACATGCACTACGAAAGAGCTAAGCTGAGGCACCTTATTTCATTAAATTGTGTTCACGAAATTTTACATACTTTTCCATTGACGGGGTACAATTACGTACACCCATATAAAACATTAACGATAAGAACCTTTAACCCTATTAGCGAGGGGGTACATAGCAATTTTGGCGTCACAACGTGGAGGCACGAGTAACCTCGAGTCACCTCGAACAACCTCGTACCGCGAGTAAAATTAGGTCATTATAATTAAATTAATAGATAGGTTAGTTACAACGAAAAATTTCATTAAAAATATTTACAACGATAACATTAAAACTAAAAATTGTCTTAAAATTAAAATTAAAAATATTCTTATTACTAAAATTAAAATTACATCGAGAATTACTTAATAACTATTTCCTTAAAATTAATTTGAATAAACATTTAAAAACATAAATCAAAATGGCAGAAAAATCTGAAAGGACAATAAGGTACGAAAAGAAAAATCCGGAAGTAGAGGAAGAAGAAACGTCAGAAGAAGGTGTGTCAATAACCGAAGAAGCCACGGGAGGTGAAATGTTAATCCAATTAGATGTTGACGAAACACCTAAGGTGGAAAATAAATCAGAAATGCAAATAATACAAGAGATGCTAGCGGCGTTGTGCAAAACTACGACAAACACACAAGAAAGGTTAAACGAAAATAATCAGAAAACAGATTTAATTTTAAAAAGTACAGAAGACAACAAGAAGGAGCTGAATGAAAAGTTAGAAGAAAAAACAGAACTAATAATTAAAAGAACAGACGACGTTAAAAAGGAACTAAATGAGAAAATACAAGAAACCAAAAAGGAGTTGAATGATAAAGCGAAAGAATCAAGTAACAGATTAGAAAATTTAATCAAGAAAGGCGCAGAGGACTTCAGTATTAGTTTACAAAATTTAAAATTAGAAATTGAAGACAAATTTTCGAATGAGGTCAACAAAACAAATCAAAATGTAATAAGGGTAGAAGAAAAGGTGTATGAACTAGGTGAAGAACTATCAGAAATTAAGGATAAAATTATACTGGAAAAAGAAATCGACACGAAAATAGAAAATTCAAAAACGGTTATGAGTCAAGAGGTGTGTAAATTAGAAAATCGGGTAGACCTGAAATTTAATGATCAGGGCGAAAAACTAAAATTACTTGAAGAAAATGTAAAAATAAAATGTGAAAGCACAAACAATTCTATAACTTTATCGGCTCTACAAGACATCACGTGGCCGACAAACAACGGTCAGGCAATAAAATTCTACGAAAAAGGGGACTTTAACCCTAAACAATTTATCAAATACGCGAACCGCAGCACAAGTCACATCCGCGATGTGAATAAATTCAAAAATTGCATCTGCTCTATGATGGGTGGCAATGCTAAAAAATGGTTCGGGTGTGTGCAAGATAAATTTGAAGATTTTGTCGGTTTCGAAAGACTATTTCTAGATCGCTACTGGGACAAGCAAGCTCAGGGGCGAATACGTAACGAGTTAATGAACGGTAAATTTAAAGGGTACGGTCGCCGCAATGATTACGCGGAGAACATCATTAACGAGGTAACGCAACTTGAACCGGAAGTCTCCGAGGAAGAAATCGTTGAACACTTATCTAATCATTTCTGCCAAGATATAATTAATCGGGTAGCTCTAGAAAATATAAACACGATATCCGAATTATCGAAATTGTTAAGGAGAACAGATGCGGTTAACATGGACGAAAGAGCCAATAGGTCAAGCTACAATAACGTGACTAGAACTCTTAACAATTATTCAGGGGGGCAACGCGAATCGAATAACCAGCGCACTTATCACAATAATGGGAACGACAATCGCAATAATCAGGACAATAGATACAACCGTTACGAACGATCTGGAAATTATAACCAGAACAATAATAATTACGGCAGAAATGAAAATAATTTTGAAAATCGTAGGGGTGGTTATAATAATTTTAATACTAACAATCGGGATAGTCAAGATGATCGCAATGCAGGGTACAACTCAAATCGAAATAACTTTGGTAGAGGTAACTATTACGGAAACAATAGAAATTATAATCAGGGTTATCGTGGGCGCTTCCAGAGAGGCGGCAGGTATGAGTCAAATTGGCGTAGCTATGACAATCGCACAAACGACCAAAATAATCAACAAGGGGGCGACGAACGTTTCCCAAACCGAACGTCAGCCAATACAGAAAACAGACCGATTAATAGTGTTACGGTAAATAGGACACCTGCTGTGGAGGAAGAAACATCTTCCCCACAGGATTTTCAATAAACGGCGTGCCAAGAAATATGCAGATAAGCTCTTATCAGCATCCCAAAGAGTTTATCAGTATCGAAAATACAGGGGGGTTAAATAATGAAAATAAATTTGATTTGTTGCCATACATTATGGTAAATATTAATAACGTTCAAATAAATTGTTTAATAGATACAGGGGCAGAAATTTCATTAATAAATCAGGGGGTAATTTCGAAAAATCCAGACAATTTTAAAGATTCAATTTTAAAAACAAAGGTAGTAAATTTGGTAACGCCAAACCAGAAAAAGTTCTCGTCTGCAAACGAAAGCGTGCTCGCGACAATTAAAATAGGGGATGTAGTTATAAAAGAATCGATTTTAATTATTAAAAATTTATCCATGCAATGCATACTCGGAATCGACTTAATTAATAAATTTAATATGACCATTGATGCAGAACGAAAAGTAGTAAAAATATTAAACAAAGAGATCACTTGGACAAACAATTTAGGGAATCAAATCACTGATGGGAATGAACCGGAAATGTTAGTAGAAAATTTAATAGAAGGGGAATACAATGTTAATTATGTTAATTATGACAGGGAAAAAGGTTTAAGAAATGTTAATGGGGATACACAGTTAATAAATAAAAACAAAGGGGATTTGAAAAACATAAAATTAGATTGTCCAAATGATTACACCCAAGAAGTTATAAAATTATTTACGAAATACGACGCATTGATAAATCAGGAGTCGGGTACCGCGAAAAATTACGTGCACAAGTTGCAAATTATCAAAGACAAGCTATTCCGCTGTAAGAATTACCCTATTCCGCAATGTTACAAACACCAGGTGCAATTAGAAATTCAAAAGATGCTAAATGACGGCATCATAATAAAATCTCCGACAGCTTATTTAAACCCACTCGTTATTGTTAAAAAGAAAGACGGGAGTTTAAGATTATGTTTAGACGCGAGGGGGTTAAACGCAGTCACAAAACCCCAGTTTGAAAGTCCGGAAACTATGGAGTCATTGTTATCAAAATTGGGATCATCAAAAACTTTTAGTAAACTCGACTTAAGAAATTCGTTTTGGCTGATTAAATTACATAAAGACTCACAACAATACACAGGTTTTAGCGTGGATGGTAACACGTATATCTTTCGAGTTGTTCCATTTGGATTATCCACTAGCAGCGCGGCACTCATCGGTGCATTACAAGTTATCCTCAACCAATTTAGTCATTTTTGTGCGCACTATGTTGATGATATAATAATCTTCAGCGAAAATGAAGAAATTCATAAAATTCATTTAGATAAAATTTTAAAAGCATTAAATGATGCAGACTTGAAGCTCAACATAGAAAAATGCGAGTTCTACAAGACGCAAGTTCAATATTTGGGTTACATAATTTCAAACGAGGGTATTAAGATAGACGATGGGAAAATAATAGAAATCAAAAACTACCGTCGACCATTTAACTTAAAATCATTAAGATCATTTTTAGGGTTAATGAATTATTATAAAAGGTTCGTACCTAACTATTCTAATTTAACAGTTCCGTTACTTGAGCTACTGAAGAAATCGGTAAGATGGAAATGGGACGATGACAAACAAAAAGCTTTCGATCAAATGAAAAATACATTATATGAGAACGTCAAACTACTTCACCCCGATTTTAAAGAAAAGTTTATACTAAAGACAGACGCGAGTCATTTTGCGGTAGGAGGTGCTTTAATACAAATGCGTAATGGGGAAGAAGAACCGATAAGTTTTGTTTCACGAACGTTAAAGAAATCTGAACTTAATTATTCCACGTCCGAGAAAGAAATGTTAGCCATCGTGTTTGCGCTCACAAAATTAAAATTTTATTTAATTGGCAACCGTTTTGAAATTCACACAGACCATTCCGCGTTAACGTTTTTAATGCGTACAAAATTCACGAATAATAGAATTTATCGGTGGAGTCTGCTCATTATGGAGTATTCATTCGACATCGTGCACATTAAAGGCAAAAATAATATTGTTGCAGACGCGCTTAGTAGAAAAGATAACCCGGAAAATAAGCCTAAAGAAATTTTAATCGCATTAAACCAACTGGTTGATGACGAAATTCCGTTTACACGTCAGGATGTTTTACTAGCGCAAGAAAATGAATGTTTTGATAGCTTAAAAATTAAATTAGATAATAACGATCAAGAGAATCCAAAGTCATTTAAATATAAAGATAACGTAATCATAAAAACTTTGAGAAATTTAGAATTATATGTGGTAGATGAACCTACCACAATAAATATTACAAACGCGTTACATTCAAAATTTGGACATGCCGGGATCAAAAGAACGTGGCTTATGTTCAGGGAAAATTATTTCTGCCATAAAGATTTAAAAATTATAAAACGTACCATTAACCAATGTACATTATGCCAAATGGGGAAATTTAAAAATTTTCATAACCAAAATATCGTGCAAAGCTTAAAACTAGAACAACCTGGGGAGTTAGTTGCAGTTGATTACATTGGTAATTTAATAGCCAGTAGTGAGTTTCATAACATCTTCGTCGTAGTTGATGCCTTCACAAAATTTGTCCAATTATATCCAACCGTATCATGTACAACGGACATTTCGCTGGAACTTCTGGATCGCTTCTGTAACGAAATTATTAAACCAAAAAGAATTTTAGTTGATAATGCAACTTACTTCGATAACCAACGTTTTAGACAGCATTGGGAAGAACGTGGTGTGAAAGTCACGTATTGTTCCATACGACATCCACAAGGAAACATCTGTGAGAGGTATGTCCAAGAGACGATTAAATTCCTCAGACTCCTGGTACACAATGATCAACCTTCATGGCATAGTAAACTCGAAACGGTAGAAAATTTCATCAACCATATCCCAAGCGTAGCTACGGAAAGAACACCACACTTTCTTATGTTAAATCAGCAACCGGACAGACCATGGGTGTATGATCAGCCGGAAAAAGAATACAATGAAATACTAGAAGACGTTAGAAAAAGGCTCAAGAAAAGGAGCCAAAAATATACAAGAAAAATGAACAAAAAGATAAAGAAAAAGTGCAATTTTGAAATAGGCGAATGGGTGATAGTTAAAAAGCTACGATTGGGACGTAGAGAGCACAATCAGTGCCAAAAACTTCAACTTCCCTATGAAGGACCATTCATCGTTGATGAAAAGGTAGCCGAATGCACCTATCAGCTAAGACATCCCGATTCCGAACTAATTCGAGGCCGCTTCCACATCGATCTGATTTATCGATGGGACGATGGATCTATAATGATAAATGACAACAATGAAAACGCCAATAGCGAAACTTAATAAAATAAATAAAATAAATAATAACTTAAAAATTGACCGCTGAAGAAAATAGCAAGAATAAAATAGGACCAAACATGACAATTGTAAATATGATTTGTCTGAAAATAATTTGACCAAGATGAAATTTTGAAAATGCTACGCTTGAAAATAACAATAAATGTAAGAGAACAAAATAATTATTGAAAATTTTAATTTATTCAATGAGATTCAGTTATAAAATGCGCGAAAGTAAAATTATTTAAATAGATCAGTTTTATAAAATGAAATTATTAGGTGACCAGAAATGAAAGAAATAAAATGACAAATAACAGATCGTAAAAATAGGAGTTTTTAAAATAAATGGTATCCAAGAATATGTTAATATTGAAATATGAATAATTATGAATATTAGGGGAAAATATTATTGAATATGATGAAGATTATGTGGAAATATGAATAAATATTATGAAATATTATGGGAGGGGAAAAACAAATGAATATGATAATAAGAATATGATGATAAATAATTTATTAGGGGATACCAAATATAATTAAAAGAAAAGATAATTTAGGTCACAAAATATGATTAAATGAAAATTGAATTAAAACAATTACTTAAACAAAGGGAATCAGAATTGAATAAATAAAGTACATGGTTAACAACCAAATAATAAAACTAATCAAGTAGTTAAAATTTGAAATAAATCAAAAGATGAAACAACGAATAGTATAAACATGCTAGTAAAAAGAGCAATTAAAATTAAAAATTAAAAATAAAAGATCAATCTTGGTCAGATTAGTTAGTTAGGTTAATTAATTAGGATAATTTGAATTTTATAAACAGTTAGTAAATTATTTGAACATTTATTTTAATTTATTTAGTTAAATTTATATTTTTGCATTAGAGTTAATAATTTGATAAAGGTATTTAATAACGCCACATTATAAATTTAGTTTGTTCTGTTTTGAAAAAAAAAATGTTACATTAGAAATTTAAGTTTGTTTATGAATAAAAGCACATAAATGTTAATTGTGTAATTTAACACAAAATTAGGTATTTTTCTTTTAAATTACAAATCAACAGGGGGTAAATGCGGTATCGAGATACCACGTCAATGGAAGTACGTCATTTAAATTTCAGCAAAAGTTTTGTTATGAATAAAAGCATGTAACTTATCAAAGTAATCAGAAAAACTTCATCCGATACCAAGGAAGTTAACTTAAAGTCAAATGATTCGTTGAAAACGGGACATAAAACAGGTGTGAATAAAATAAATTTGAAATGCATCATTTTAATATTTGTTTTGTTAAAAATGTTAATTAATAGTAAATGAAAGATTGTTAGTAATAAGAAAGGTATTTTAAAAGTTAGAAATGTGTTAATTAATTGATAAATGTAAAAATCCATGTTAGCATTAAATTTAAAATAAGTTTGTTAAATCGTTACGTGAGTTCGGCATGTCACAACTTAATGAACTGCGTATGGAAATTTCATATCCAGCATCTTTATTTGTCCAACCACGAAACACTTGAGAAGAACACAATCAAATCTAAAAATAGAAAATTTTACTTATAAAATTTCAACGAACCACAATGGGCTTAGTCCATACCTGTACTATGAAACTGCAAATAATATTGATTTTTGATCGACCAATAAAATACGTTTATGCAAAGATCAGGATTGCGTTGAACTTCGTAAAGAAAATTAATAAAAACAATTGATAAAAGGTTGGTGTTGATATTCGCACGTGCAAAGTGGAGAATTTAGAATCGTCCTAATAAAATTGATATTACAGTGAAAATAAATAGTGAAATTACGAAATATAAGTGCATAATTAAACAAAATAGTTACTTACCTACGAAAAACCACAATTAAGGTGAAAATCGTAACGGATTGCAAATATTATAAAAGAAAATTAACTCCAACACAAAACGAGGTCAACAAACTGCAGCTGGAAGTTTCTGATGGTAAATGAACCCTTGGAGTGTCTTTGACGCGCAATTGTACCATCTCCAATTCAAATAACAGAAATATTCCTGGATTTAATAAGGTACCGTGTACATTGCAATAAAATCTTTATAAACTTAAGTGAAATCTCCGGACTTCGTACGACACGTGTTTTACATCATTTTGCGTTCAGAAATTTTTATATAATAGATTTAATAATAGAACTTTTTGATTTAACCAAATATTTATTTTCATTTGTGTGCTTAATAAAATCATTAATTACTTTGTAACGAAGGATATTTATTTAGACCTGTTCCGCACCATAAATTTCATTTACAGCATTGGTAACGGAGCGAATCCACCCTGCACAAGGTAAGGTACATGCACTACGAAAGAGCTAAGCTGAGGCACCTTATTTCATTAAATTGTGTTCACGAAATTTTACATACTTTTCCATTGACGGGGTACAATTACGTACACCCATATAAAACATTAACGATAAGAACCTTTAACCCTATTAGCGAGGGGGTACATAGCAATATGAACCGGGTCCAAATTATTGAAATAATCGAATTTGAACTTAGCTAATTTTCATGAAATTTGTAGTGGATTAACGAGATTCAGGGGCGCGTCAGACATTCTGTGCTCAGTCCGTGCGCTATGATATACTCTAACACTTAGAATATTTCGCAGCGGCAGATGCAGCTCGACCGTCGTACATGCAACATCGATTATTTTTTGTTTTTAGGCGATTTTTAGGGGGTGAAACGTAATAGTATACTGCCCCATGCCGCAACTATACTTTTTAATGCTATTTCGAGGGTCTCTCACATCCCGGTTGCATTTATCCCGGCTTTCTTGATGCGTGGCGCTTCTCGTATGTTTAGCCTAGTAACCAGATTCAAAACCGCCCTGGAGGGGTGCAACCCGGAGCGGAGCGGAGGGGCGCCCCGTAAGGGTAGGTTTTGACGATGGATTACCCTCCTTATCGAATGCACACCCCAAAAATCGAAGGCAAAAAATTTTTAATTTTTTCACTTTTTCGGCAATACACGGCTTATTTTCCATTTTTTTGATTATATTTATTACTAATATCCACTAATCACACCCCCATCTATCCGAATTTCAAAGAAAATTGAAATCGGAGCGAAAAAATTTTACGCATTTTCAACGGACCACGGGCGACTGATGTGCATCGACCGGGGTCTGCAGCCTGGTCGATGCTACTTTTCCGTACTTTTCAAAAGTCGATATTGGAGTTGTTTTGTTTCAAGTCATTCGGAGTGGTCAACAATAGTCGACTCTAGCCCTAAATTATACGAAGAAGTTTCTTTCGATCATTTGTCGTTCAATACTAACACTGATGTTGAAACTGATAATGAAGAAGATCAAGATCATGAATTGAGAACTACTTTTCAATTCAATACTTATTTGACGTGGAGTGAATATTCACAATTTCATATAAGTACTACCACGCATAAACGAAATGACAAGTCTGTGAAAAAATCGCAGCACGTTGCTGAAAATAGAAAAACAAATAATACAGTCGACTCTCGATAATTTGAACACTCGTTAATTTGAATCTCTCGATAATTTGGTAATAATTAATGGTCATTTGAAATTTTTCTCTGGTCCTTCTCTGGTCCCTTGAGTTTCAATTTATCGAGAGTCGACTGTATTTTCAAAAATTTGAATTGGACGAACGTAATACATAAAAATTTAATTGAGAAATCGAATCTCACATGCACGTTTATATTTAAAAGACATAAAATTTCTTCGTCTGGTCCGCCTGTTCTTACAAATTTGTGGGGTTTGTAAAGAATGTAAAAAAAAATTACATGCTTTATGATTAACGAACCACAGCAACAAAATGAAAGTTCGGAACTGGAATGTACTATTCAAGGAAATTTTAACAAGAAGCACGTGTTACATCTCAAACGTCCACTTCGGGGTGATCTACGGGTTTGTAAACAAAGTGGTGCATGGAAAATATTCGTCCAGCAGAATTCAATCCATGATCGCACGATACAGCACAAGGATAAGGACAATACTCAAAGATTCAGCGAGTACAGGTTTTAGCAAGGAGCTGCTGAAACCTGTACGAGATGAATCTTTGAGTATTGTTCGAATCCGCGTTGCTGTTGCGGTGATAATTCCGTGAAGAAACGCCACGACTTAAAAGCACATCACATACGAAAATCGCCATTTCAAATGCCATTTTTAATGTCGAAAATTGTGAAACAAATTGACCATATCGCATCACAATCATTGCAAAAAAAATCAAACGGAAGATTTCGTAAGTACCGAAAAAAATGGAAGCATATAATCGCACTAAATTTGTAATATAAAATTGGTTACTATAAAATTTGTTAGAAGTACATTAAGTGAACTCGGGTTGACACTTAGGGTTGACTAATGCGTTGAACCAGTACCTGCATCGCATCATCTGTTAGTGCGTTAGTCATCACGTCATCACACTCATAAATTATATTCGAATATTTTTTATTACGTATGAATTATTACTACAAATATTCGATATTCTGGTAGGGTACAATAAAAAATATTCACAATATTCAAATTTTTCAATTTTACATAGGGTTATTTGAATATTTTCGTAGTGCACGAATTGTATCTGTATAAGTATCATGTAAAATAAACGCACGCTGATTGGTCGAAACGCCAAAATTTGACCCTGAGTGGAATTATCGGAAATACTGAATCAAGCAGGAAAAATATTGCCCGCACTCAGTACGCTCAGAGTTGCAAAACATAAAGAAAAGATAAAAACTTACGATAATGAAAAACCTATCGATTCGCTACAAGAAATGAAAAACATGCAAGTTTTCTAATGTTATTCGAAATATGTATTGGTAATTCCCCTTTTTTGTATTTTTCTGGTAAAATTACCAGCTTCTTGTGTATCGTCGATATTGTCAAAATAATTACAGTAGGATAGCTATCGACGCCACAGGAACGGTTGTGAAACGAATTACGTACGCTGACGGAAATATCGCCCCCTTAGTGCTACAACTAGGTAACTTGAAATTACTCATATTGAGTAAATGGAGTTTAAAGTTTACAATAGCAAAAAAAAGTATTAAACTTCAAAATTATTTTTGTTTTAACGTTTGAAATTTTAGCCACTTATGTAAGTTAAATGTATTTAATACCCTCACAGTCTAACGTTTTATATTTTAGGAAATTTTTAATTAGAAGTAAGATATCTACATAGTTATAGCACTAATAAAAATTTGAAAAATCAGACTTATCTAGTTATTTTATTTTAACTTTGAATGTTTCAAAATAAGTTTTATTCATAACAACTGATAAATAGTAATACATAATACAAAATAAGATAGAGAAAATACATAATTATTATAAAGAATAGAAATACTGTTTGATCACTATAAAACTTCACTGCTGATAATTGCACAAATAGATATCTCAACTGTCTTGCAAAGGTCGCGGACGTACTATACGTTGCTATACGTAACGTTCGGAATTTACACAACTAGGTATCTCAAGTTATCCACTTGTAGCATAACAGCATTGAAGGGATCTGGCACTTATCTACTTTTAGCAAGTGGATATTTGATATTTAGCAACATAATAGAACATTTTTAGTTGTAGCACTAAATAAAGTGGGTAAAATTAGGTGGGTACATGTAGCTAACTCAAAATAGCCAAAATTCGAGTTACCTAGTTGTAGCACTAAGGGGACGATATATCAAGGCACATTTTTTTGTATGAAATAGTAATTCTATATCCAAATCGAAAACAGTATTCCGTTGGATCAATGCTTAGTGATTCACAAAATACCAAAGAAATTACCCATTGGCTTTCCGTATGGTTTACGTAGAAGCGCAGGATGTATTCCGTCAGAAGTAGTGACTGATATGTCGCTTGCTTTAATGCACTTCTGCGCAAACACGTTCACTCCTTTTAAAAATCTACACCTATATCGCTGGCTGGCAAGAACAACGGAACAACTCAAAAAAGCACTTTTTTCAGGGGAGCGTTTTTAAACTTTTTTCTTAATACGATTTCGTATAATTCCGCTGCTATTTAAAATTTACTTGTTTAAATTTTACTAACAATTATAAAATTTCAATGGCTACAATTGGCATTCAAAAATTTGAAGAAAATGCATAAATTCCTTCCATTTGTACTTATGTCTATATTCCTGATAACAAAATAAGTATAAGTTGTAGTTAAGAAAACAGTAAGATTTTGCAAAACACTGTGTAATTCTTGTATAAATCATAAAGAATTAAAGTTTGGGGGACTCTACCACTAACTCAGCCACTCGAAAAAAATTTTCGAGTGCTACTCACTAAAGAACATGCTTATATCTGTCTATTAAAACAATAAAAAGTGTGAACATGGTCAAAACAACCCCAATATCGACTTTTGAAAAGTACGGGAAAGTCGCATCGAGTATGCGGCAGACCCCGGCCGATGTGCATCGTTCGCCCGTGGTCCCTTGAAAATGCGTAAAATTATTTCGCTCCGATTTGAATTTTTCTTTGAAATTCGGATAGATGGGGGTGTGATTAGTGGATATTAGTAATAAATATAATCAAAAAAAAAATAACCCGTGTTGCCGAAAAAGTGAAAAAATTAAAAAAATATTAAATAAACATAAACAACTATGGGGAAAACGCAAATTACTTTTTTGGGTGGATCTGGCACGGCCAGAATTGGGCGCATCAAAAAACCTACCCTACGCCCCTCCGGGGCTCCGGGCGGTTTTTCAATCGCGTACGCCGCTACGCGGCAGAGCTAAACATACGAGAAGGCGCCATCCATCAAGCAAACCGGGATGAAGGCAACCGGGATTTTAAACCCCCAAAAAATCGCCTAAAAACAAAAAATAATCGATGTTACATGTACGAGAGTCGAGCTGCATCTGCCGGTGCGGAATACTCTAAGTGTTAGGGTCATTCACATTGCACGGACTGTTAACAGAATGAGCGACACGCGGGAATCTCGTTAATTTTACCACTGAATTACATGAAAATTAGCTAAGTTCAAGTTCGATTTTTTAAAAAGTTTGGACCATATTCACATTTTTTATTATTACAATTTGCTAAAATAAGTGTGTTCTTTAGTGTGTAGCAGAAGAAATTTAGTTTCGAGTGGCTGAGTTAGTGGTAGAGTAACCAAAGTTTGCAATCGATTTTGTTAATTTTGACTAGGTAATTAATAAATAAAATATTGCAATCACTTTAATTGCAATTCCTTCCTTTAAGGAATCTCGATAATCAATTCATGCGCGTCACTATGGGACGCGCATAGATTAGAAAAGATTCTGGGTGGGATTACCTATTGGTGACCACTCCAAAAAAATTGAAAATTTCCTATAGCAAAGAGGAAGGTTTATAGAGTATACTGTAAAAATTTCACTTGCGAAAGTATACATAAAATTTCGAGAAAAATCAATTTGAAAGTACGTAAATTTAGCGAATTTTTCTTCGATTTTTGGGGTGTGCATTCGATAGGGAGGTTCATCCATCGTCAAAACCTACGCTTTCGGGGCGCCGCTCCGCTCTGCACCCCTCCAGGGCGGTTTTGACTCTGGTTACTATGCTAAACATACGAGAAGGCGTCTCCCATAAAAAAAACGGGATAAATGAAACCGGGAGCTTAGAGACCCTTGAAATAGCATTAAAAAGTATAGTTGCGGTATGGGGCAGTAAACTATTACGTTTCACCCCCAAAAAATCGCGTAAAGGGCTCGCCACATAGCCTGTGCTGTGCTATGCCAATGTCAAACATTGAAGTAGAAACATAGGGTTTCAATAGTGACGTTCACATAGTTATGAGTTGCTATGCTATTTTGCGCATGACCATGACATTGTTCAACGTTTGTGTTGACATAACACAGAGCATAGCATAGCACAGCACAGGCTATGTGGCGAGCCCTTAAAAAAAATCGATGTTACATGTACGAGAGACGAGCTGCATCTGCCGGTGCGAAATACTCTAAGTGTTAGGGTCATTCAAACAGCACGGACTGTCAACAGATTGAGCGACGCGCGGAATCTCGTTAAATTTTACATGTAAATTTGCAAAGTTCAAATTCGATTTACTCAAAATTTTGATAATACTTTCGCATGTTTAAATTATATCAGTATACTGTATAAACCTTGCTCTTTGCAATAGGAAATTTTCAATTTATTTCGAGTGGTCACCAATAGGTTACTCGACCCAAGATTCTAATTCCAAATAAGCCGATATTTAACAACAAATTAACCAACACAAACGTAATAATTAAAAATAAGCCTGTTTTAGCGTAAAAATTAGCATCAATTCACTTGACATCAGTGATGCAACTGAAATAGTGCCTTTATTCATGATAAATAAGTAGTAACTTCGCATTGCATGCATAACGACACTTCCGCCATACTAGCGCCGGATTATTAAAATTTTGAATTCTGTCATTATTAACAATAAAATATGGTGATATGCTGTCGATTTATATGGTTAATTCAATTTTGCCAAATTTTGTTCCATAATACCTTAATCGTTTATTGAGCACCTCTGTATTTTTCCAGCCGTGAGGATGATTAGGAAATATTCAACAAACTATTTTGTGTGGAAAGCTAAAAAACAATTTTTGTCCTTGGATAAACATAAATGTACATTACATTTGTGGCATTTGATTCTTGATTTGGATATGCATTTTGGAATTTTGCATAGACTAAGAAGCTTTCCAGTATCATGAAAAATGTGTACAATTGTACCCAATCGGTCTAAAGTTATATTTGATTCATGCAAACCTCCTATAATGCCATATTAACTTAATGTGTACAATTGTACCCACTGGGTCTAAAAGGGTTAATATCATTAATCTTTTTTTTTTCATTAATAGGAACTGCTTCTTGATAAGCTTGTCTGTAGTGCGAAATAGTAAATTGAGTAACATTTTCCCTACCGATTGATTTCGATATTTTTTTTATACATGTGGGACCACCAGTTCTTAAAATCAATAATATCCTTGTAATTAATAGTAGTATCAGTAAATGGTTTGGTCTTTTGACAACTTACTATCATTTTTTCACATTTTTCAGTGAGATAAATGCGATCAGCTTTTCTTATAACGTTTTCTTTACGTTCCCAAAATCCCTATCGCAGGGTAAAAACGAGTGGCCACGAATAGGAAAATAATGAAGAATCTTTTTGAATCATTTGTCAGCTATTAGGGTAATTAAAAATCTCACCATTGTATTATTGCGATTTTGCCCTGGGAATCCGTCTGAAAATATGTGAAGTTTTGTTATTTCTGGAGGTATATATTTTGAAATATAATCCAGAAGAAAACTCCATACTTCGTCAGAACCTCTGTGTGCTCTGACCCTTATGGTAGGTTTTTCTAGCTGTATTAATGTATATTCTCCATGAAGACGGGCTATTTTCCTTTTGGTTTGTTTCCATTTCTCAAGTTATTTCGTTCGTTTTGTTATAGATCTCTTAAGGCCGTATTAATAGACAAAGTGTTACTTACACTTACAAATTTACTTGAAAAATTAACCCCTTACTACTTGAGTTACTGATTTTTATCAATGCATTTCATCTTAGTTCTTTTTACGAAGTTTCTGAATTTCCAAGTGCTTTTGCCCGAAATGCGCCTATGCAATATAAATTTTTACCCTTAAGTACGTTCTTATACTTAAGTAACGACTATGAATTAGAGTATAAATAGTAGAAATAGAACCATCCCAACACGTTTTACGGGTCGAATCAACTATTGTTGACCACTCCAAATAAATTGAAAATTTCCCATTGCAAAGAGGAAGGTTTATATACAGTATACTGACATAATTTTCACAAGCGAAGATATGATCAAAATTTTGAGTAAATCGATTTTGAAGCCCCGGAGGGGCGTAGGGTAGGTTTTTTGATGCGCACAGTTCTGGCCGTGCCAGATTCACCCAAAAAAGTAATTAGCACCATCAAAACCGGCCCCGAAGGGCCTAGGTTTTCCCCATAGTTGTTTATGTTTATTTAAAGACCTTATTCTTAAAATATTTTTCGAAACAATCTTGTGCACTCATAATTCCTACTATGTTATACGCACGGGAGTGAACTGACAAATGCGCTCCTGGCAGTGTGATCGTACCTTATATTTATGGCAAGGGTACGTAATGTCCAACATCGAATTTTTTTTTAGCGATCGATTTTCGGATAGTTTAATGTATTTAATAGTCAATGATAACACTCCTATAGCAGGATAAACCAACTTTTGATAGAGAAAATCGACTTTGAAAATCGATAATTCACTGACGCGCGGGTGGAATCTCACTCATTCTGTGGGCGGTCCGTGCAAGTTGAACTAGTCTTAGACTTAGCCGTTTGCGGACCGGCAGATGCAGCTCGACTGTCGTACATGTAACATCGATTATTTTTTGTTTTTAGGCGATTTTTTGGGGGTGAAACGTAATAGTTTACTGCCCCATACCGCGACTATACTTTTTAATGCTATTTTGAGGGTCTCTCGTATCCCGGTTTTCTTGATCGGAGGCCCTTCTCGTATGTTTAGCCTAGTAACCAGAGTCAAAACCGCTCTGGAGGGGTGCAACCCGGAGCGGAGCGGAGAGGCGCCCCGGAAGAGTAGGTTTTGACGATGGATTACCCTCCCTATCGATTGCACACCCCAAAAATGGAAGACGATCCAGAAGTTGCAGCACAAAATGGGGCTACAGCTTCAAATTTTTAATAAACGACAAGCCAAGCATATTAATAAACTCATATTATCAATATCCACGTGAGTTTATTAACGAAGAAAATATAAGCCATACGCAAATAGACAATCTAAAAACGTTACCCTTTGTCAACATGAAATTAAATAAAATTGAAAATAACCAAAAAGAATTTGAAGGAAAAATAAAAGAAATTAATTTAGTTACAGCCAATAATGAAAAGTTTTCATGCGTTGATAAAAGCGTAATCGCAAAAGTAAAATTAGGTAGAAAGGAAATAGTTGATAATATTTTAATGATCAGTGGATTGAAGTTGGAATTTTTATTGGGGATGGATTTAATAGACAGATTCGGATTGAAAATAGATGTACCAAAAAGGCTGATTAATATGCAACAAGAAGAAATAAAATGGGTTGAAGGAGTGAAGAAAAGAGAACAACATGGGGAATTTTTATATGAAGGGGAAGGGATCATTATAAATGGGGTTAAATTGGGTGAAATTGGGGAAAATACGAATAATTGTAATAATAAGTATCATGAGATTGAAAATAATTTAAGGGAAATGAATAGAAAAGGGGTTATGATTAATTGGATAGCGCTTAGCTAAAAGGGACCAACCGCCAAATTATAGTTTTGAGCAAATTAAGGTTAAAGTTTTTAAATGATGAAAAATAAGTGAGTGGATGAAACTGACCAGCTCTTATATTTTTTATAACATGAAATAGGTCCCTAATCATTCATTTAAATTTTTCATCGATTTAATTTTTCTAACTCAATTTTTTTGATGAAAATGGCGCTTGGTTCTTTTTTGATTAAATCGATTATTTTTACATGGATCTTTTTGAATGGTTTTTGCGGCGTTTGGATCTTTATGCATAAAGCAAAAATATCGCATAGATCTGTTCTTATACAACAAATGCTACTGTGTTTTATAATTATTATTATAATAAAAAAAAGTATTTATAGTATTAACAAATTTATTTAAAACGAACTACAACAATAGAAAATGATTTGGATTTAATTGGACACGTTAAAAGAAACATTAATCATCTGCCTCAATTATAAAATCAATGTTTTCACCAAATGCATCTACATCATCTTCAAAATCGGCACAATTTTTTATGCTTGTATAAAAATGCTTGACATCATTTGGGATCAGAGCCATCAATCCTTTGATGTCAGCCAGCTTTTTATTGGAAATTTCTTTTCCGTTGGCATACAATTGAAAAAGTTTTGATGCAAAATAATAACCCCCCTTGATTGGCCTGCCTTTGGTTACCTTCTTGATGTTAATTTCTTTATAATCTTCATCATCTATGTGGCTGTCTTTCATAAAAATTGAGAAAGGGGTTTCTTTACAAAGTTTTATTACTCTAGTTTGAAGCCAATTAACTTTCTCTCCATTACTATCTATTTTTCGGCTGGTTATAAATTGCTCTATTTTTGAAGTTCCGAGGAAATCATCCTTTGTCATTTCAACCGCAACAAATTTATTCTTTGGCGAACAAAATTCTATGATTTTTTTAAACTCGTCTAGAGTGTAAACACGTAATTGGTACTTTAGTTTTCTTTCAATCTCTCCAAAGTCCGAATCATTTGGTAAGAAGCTGTGTCCAGGCATTAAGTATTTTAAATAAATGGTTTTAAGTGAAGTATGCGATTCTAGAATAGCTTTTAGAAGTAACACAATTTTTATATTTCTATTTTGGCCTCCGCACGAGTCCGACCATAAAATTAGGTTCTCGGTTTCTTGCGCCAAAAAAGTATCAACAAATTTTTTAAGACAAGACCCGACCTCTTGGGCCCCTCGTCCAGCTATTCCTTCTTTCCAAATGAAACAATATGGTGTGTTAGTTGAGGCTACATGTACGCCTTCATTGTAGACTGAAAGCTGTCTTTTGTAATATACAATATTAGTTGGAAGTTTTGGCAACCCTAGAACTTTTTCCATGTCGTATGTTGCTGTCTCAACTTTAACATCTATTTTAGCTCTCTCCATGTCATGTTTCATTGCATCACGTGCTTCTTTCGCTTTTAACAAGTGTTGCTCGTGTTGCAATTTAATTTCGTCTAGTTCATTCTGATTACAGTTTTTAATTTTAGCTTTATAACCATCGCATAAATTGCACGTGTCTTTAACAGGAGGTTTGCGTCTCAAATTGAAATTTTCGAAAAAAATAGCTTTGTATGTTGAAAATCCCACTTTGTGATTAGTTTCATCCTCGCTATATAAACTATACATTTTATTTAATGTGAGGTCAGTTGCCAAAAACTTTGCCTCAGTCTCGTTTCTTGAGTAGTGGGATATGTATGTAGGAAATCTGGCAATATGGTTTATTACCATATTTTTTGTTTCTTCATTCAACTTATTATATCCTCCGCACCTAAATCCTCTTTCATCTTTAATATTTCCAGATTTAATTTTAGCCAAAGCAGTATTTACCCTTTTAGGTGATATTTTTAAAGTTTTAATATACATATCTCTGCAGACTTTTATATTATTGATATAATAACTTCGAGTATATTGTCTTCTGTTACTGTCTTTGTTTCGTTTTCTTTTTATTCCTTGTTGTTTAACTGTAGCTGCTATAAAAGTTGTTTGAGCATTATAGCTTTCTAGTCCCCAAAATTGTTTAAAAAATAATTCCCTCGCATCAAGTGCAACATTTTCATTACATTTCAAAGTGCATTTGCACTGGAAATCTATAAAAACTTTTGGTTCTACTAGTTTACCTTTAACTGTAAAATGTTTTTTATTTCCATCTTTTAGTTTTTTTCTCATTGCAAATGTTTGTCCAGGATATTTGGTGTTCCTCCCCTTCTTAGGTCTGCCCTTTCTGTTTGATTTTTCATCAATTAATTCCAAATTTATTCGAGTCTCTTCAAAATTTTCTTTCAAACTGGAATCCGAATCTTCTGAATCTAAACTTGGCTTATATTCACTTCCAGATTCTTCAAAATCACTAAAATTTTCAATACTCTTCTTTCTTTCACTATTATAAGATACTTCAGCAGGATGGAAAGATCCTTCAGCATTGTGGACTGGTATAATCTGATTAGTGCCACCATAATCATTCAAAACACTGTTTGTTTGTGAATTATTATCATTATTATTTTTCTCATTATTGCTGTTTATAGTAAAGATAGCCGTAGTAGAAGCAGAACTTAGGTCACTGCACAAAGGTTGCAGAAGGTTGGAACCTATATTGCTGCTACTGGCTACCTAAAAAAATAATAAACAATTTTTGTAACCTAAACACTTTAAAATTTAGTACAAAAATCACTTACATTGGGTACATCTAATATATTTGAGGAAAATAACGACGTGTTAGAAGCGGAACTTTTGCCGGTGTACGATGGCTGTAAAAAGTTAGAAAATTAGAAAAAATAATTCTAACCTAAAAACACCACAATATTCTACAAAAAACCATACTTACATCTGATTTATTTGCCAGTTTTAACGCCATATTCAAAATTCTAGCACTTCTATCACCCATTATAACAACTTGTAATAACTAACTAATACAAAAATAACATTCACAGCTGTTGGCATAAAAGAAGTAAAACTCAAGCTTTAAAAGGTACCAAATGCCAGACGCTTAATATCTAAACAGCCCTCTGTCACTTGGATCCATTTAGAGGAAAGTAGAATTCGATAATTCATGTTATGTAACTTGGTACCTTTACTAAGTGAGGCCGCTATGAGCACTTGGGGTTTGGATCTTTTTAGAGTAACTTAAGTCTGTGATATCCAAGGCGTTTGGTACCTTTACCTGAAAAAACGTGATTTGGCGGTTGGTCCCTTTTAGCTAAGCGCTATCCAATTATAATAATGGGGTAGAAAAAGAATGGGGGGGGGGCTAAATTAATAAATTATGAAGATAAATATTTCAAGCTTGTTAAAGACTTGTTGCATAAAAATAAAAATTCATTCAAAAATAAAACTACTATTTCTACAAAACTTAACTTAAAATTTTCTTTTTGGCTAATAAAATTTAAAAATGATTCAATAAATTTTACAGGGTTTAATGTGCATTGTTACACATGGGTTTATAAGGCTACACCATTTGGCTTGTCGGCAAGCAATTTATTATAATTGGATAAAAATTTTAAAAAGTATTTATAATAATAATAAAATAGTAAATCAGTATAAGGCAGTAATACTTCAAGGAGTGAAGGAGGAGAAAAGGCATATTGATAAATTTAATATTAAAAGGGTAAAATTTAATAATAAAAATGAAATTATTCAAAGTAAAATTTATTTTGAGATTATTTGGATTACACAGGAAGAAACCAGAATAAATTTAGAATTAGAAGAACGCGAAGATTTAAATGACGAAGAAGTTAATTATTTGAATGATAATACAACATTAAAAGATATTGAAATTGATGATAAAAGTTTAAATAAATTTAAAAATTATTCTAGATTTATAAATTTGAAAATTATGATAAGATGCAGAAACATAATGAATAAAATTAAAGGGCTCATATTTGATTATACTAAATTATTGTTGCCATTAGTAATTGTGATTTAGAAAAGTATAAAATGGAAATAGATTTGAATTTCAATTGAATTTATACTGTGGTATAAATGGTATGCCAATACAGGGTGTTCTAATAGTCAAGTAAATTAAATAAAAATTTTTAATTTTTGATTATTTTGAAGTTACATGTTATTTTTGCTTAAGTTTGGGTTAATGATACCTAAATTAAATTCTTTTAAATAAAATTTTCAAATTTATTAGAAGGTTTTTGAGTTAGAAATTTCAATAATTGATGTTAGATTAAATTTTGTTTTGTTATAATTTTAAATGCCTAGTAAATAATATTTTTTTTGTTTTAAATAATTTGAAATTATTGTAAATAGTTGATTAAATGCCAGTACAAAGAAATAGTTGAGCAAAAATTTTTGAGTTGATTTGAAGTTTTGAATTAAATACAATCATGGCACTTTTTGATGATTTTATAAACCATTTCTTTAACATAAATGGTTAATAAAACCGAAGGAGTTGATGCCATGATACAAACCTATCAATTTATAATTTAATCTGGAAGGGCGATGTAATGATCCAAATAGGAGCTATTCAGTTCAATGTACACTTGCTGATAAAAGTTATTAAGAAGTTGAATCAAAATTTTATTGAAATGATGCTACCTGGAATTTGACGCGTGCCAGTAGGTTAATAAATCAGCTGTTATTTTTTTGATTAACGAGTTTGGGAACGGGAATGGAATTTCTTCACCATAGCGTGTGTTCCTACGATATGTAATGATTAAAAGAACAGAATTATGCAACATTTTTTTGATCAAATATAATAAAAAGACAAGTTGAGTTAATAAAAAGATATTTGTTAAATTAGATAGGAGCGCTTAGCAATTTCGGAGGAATTTTGGTATCGGTTGTGCTTCATAAAATAGTGAATCCGGTAGTGCTTAACATAAAGGTATGCTGAAGACCAACGACAAAACTTAATTTTTGTCAGTTAGAAAAGTTGACAGTTACGCCGACTCCACAATAATTGGAGGGGAGAGGCAATAGATAGGTTTTGGGAACGGAAGAGTAAAGAGAGAGGAACCGTGGCAATTGACAAAAGAGCACGGATGATTTTTGTAAAGGAAAAGTAATGGTGAAAATTTAAGAACTGCTGACTAGCGATTATTATGTTTGGATAAATGATTTTTTTGGAAAGAAAATAATTAGGGAAGATACAAAACAAATTTTTGAGTTTAAATGGTTACCTCCGATCGTTCCGTATAATTCTGGAGGATGTTGTGAAGATTGTATGATTGGTTTTCCGTTTTTCAATTATGGAATGGATCGACAGTGAAAGTTAGATTGGAATGCTAAATGGATACCATACATGGTATTGGAAGGAAAATTACCGAACTCCGTTACGTTGGTGATTTCGTGGTAAGACAATATTTCTTTTTGTGCGGCCGTAATTAAAAGCGATCGCTGGACAATATTTAATTTTAATAAATGCGATAACATTTGGGGGGTTTAATTAGAATAGGTTTTGGTATTGAAAATTTATGTAAAGATTTAACTTGTTGATTTTTATAAGTAGTAATTCTGTTTCGTGTAACTTTTGTAAATAAATAAGGAAATAAGCTGTGGCTGATGGATTTCATTTTCGTTGTTTTATTTTTAAGTTCTACACAGCATATGAGACTTAAGTAAATTCGAGGTAGCAAATTTTTTATAAAGATTCACAGCAATATAGAGTATATCTCACTATGAGAGTAAGACTATAGTAAGTGCAAAATAATATTTTTTTGCGATATTCCTGTTACACTTAAAAAAGCATTGCTTTTAATAATGGAAGACCATTTCATCTGTAATCAAACTTTTTAGTTACTTTATTCATTTCTAACGTAAATAATTAATAGTATTGTGTTTCACATTAACATTAACATTAATACCAACAGCACCTAAATTAGATTAAATAATTTTGAAATTTAATTAAAAAAATAAAATCTCACGTAAGAAATTGTCTTGACCCCCCTTCCCCCGAGTAAGAAAAAATAAGATGTCAGCTACCCCCCCCCCTAAACGTCTTACGTAATACATGAACGGCCCCTTAGTGGTATTCGTAAGTTTCACTATGCCTGTTTACTTTATTTTAATGTTTTGATGGGACCTGGGTACATTTTTGGTTTTCCCTTAATGCATAGATGTTTTCTTCAATCGTGCTTTGCCGTACCATCGCACAAATGAAAAATTAAAATTACTTAAAGTGCAACATAACGCAAATATTTTACAATATTTCTTAAAATTTATTGAATTCCATAATTTGCACATAAAATCATTTTTATTCTACAAATACAGCTTTTGCGAAAAGTATTAGGCCACCTCTACATTTAGAATTTGAATTTTTTTAAATTTACCACCTAGAAAGAT
Source organism: Podabrus alpinus (assembly GCA_932274525.1). Classification (NCBI taxonomy): domain Eukaryota; kingdom Metazoa; phylum Arthropoda; class Insecta; order Coleoptera; family Cantharidae; genus Podabrus; species Podabrus alpinus. The sequence goes on from OW026452.1 coordinate 58,734,239, forward strand.
TTCTACAATAAATAACCAAAGGAAAAAAATGAGTAGTATAAATTTTAGTGGTTTAATTGACAATATATTACATACATACTCGTATATAACAAATATTACATATTCAAGCTAATGTGCTAATGATTGTACGCAGTTTTACAAACGCGAATTCAAGTTTAATCTATGGTTAAAATTATGAAACAATGCAGTAATTTTCCATTAAGAATTTAATTATTGTATATTATTTTGAAAACACTAAAAATTGAATATTTTATGGATAGAACAATTACCAAATTTTATTGTATCCACTTGTATCATTCCGCCCAACACCTTACCAAATTTTAAGCAGGTCTTGCAAAAGCTTTCCGTTTATTGCCTTTATGGCGGATTTTAAGCAGGAAATTCGAGATTTACCAAATATTCTGAAGTTGAATTAGAACAATGCGAATGCACTATTTGTTCTTATAAAGAAATTTATATCTATTTTTGTTAAAATAATAAATTTTAAAATATATGATTTTTTAATTAATTTATTAATTAAATTAATATAAAATTAAACTTTAAAAATCTAAATATAATATAATTCTAGGCCGTGTATACGGGTATTTGCTTTAATTACGTAATAGTTTTTTAAGCAATATCAACAAACGACCGGAGAATTAATTTTGGGTAAAGTATGAAAGGAACTAATGAACATTAAAAAACGCTTTTAAAATTAAGCAATAACTCAAAATAATTTTTTCAAATACTATCTTATTTGGCAAAAAAAATGCTGTACTTGTAGAAGCATTTTCATAGCTGTATAGATTTTTATGCTTTTAGCAGGGGAAATTAAATATTAAATCTAGCGATTTGTATTGGTTGGTACAAAAATCTATGGCCCCCTTCTTGTGATATAACATACATTAATTGCATACATTAAAATGAATAGGAAAATCATTTCACGCCGAATTGTCCTTGCGCCGAAATGGGCTCGCAGCGAATTAGTCTCGCGCCGATTCGGTCCTAGACCTAGACCCTAGCACAAGGGGATGGGGTCGTTACCCAAGTAGAGGATACCATGTTTACATTTATTACTTGTTCGAATAAACATGACAATAAATAAAATAAGTAAAACAATAAACTTAGGGACGTGCTGAACCAACTTATTTCAGTGGGGAGCAATCCTCAATTTGCCAACTAAATCAATTAAAAATTGCCTACTTTTTGTAAGTAATACATTGGGTATAAATTGGGACAAAAAAATAGATCATTTTATAAATAATAAAAATATAATTTGCCCTATTAATCCCTATTAAAAATTCTTAAACTTAAAAAAAATAAAAACATTTTATTTTAAAAAATATTCAATATTTTCAGGCCGGCCAGGCCCTGCAAACGCGTGCTTTGTTGTTTAAAAATTTATATTTATAGCAAAACCGTGTTGTAGTAAAGCAATTTTTGAGGAATCTTACAACTTTTAGGACCAATATTTGTCCTTTATAATCGCGGCCCTAAATAAAATAATTATGAATACTTAAATTAAAATTTATTATTACATTTTACATTGAATGTTGGTTTCAACAACTAAGCAAAACTTTTACGCATTATTTAATTATTTAAAAATTAGTAGCATTGTGTAACTAAAATAGTTACAAAATATAACTAAACACTTTATTTTGTACAGCTGGTATGTACAGTACAGTTGGAGAAAATAGACATATTTTTTTATTACTTGAAATTTTTTTGAGTTGATAAAATTTTTACATTGGCTTTTGCTAACTTCACCAACTTTTGGGTGATTTTGCCAACTTTCTAAAATATTGGGGGGGGGGGAAGCCGCCCCCCCATGGGCACGTCCCTGAATAAACTGAATATGATTTGGTTTGGTCAGCTAGTTAACAGCTGATTTACAGCTAAAATGTTTGTTGGGATTCGGGTTCCAAACCGGTTTTGAACCCAAACCGTAACCGAACAAAGTAGAAAATAAAAACCAAAGTTGAAAGGGAACAGTTCATAAGATGATATAAAAATATTAGGAACGTAACCGTATACTGGAACAAAATAATTATGGTTCGACGCTCTGGGTGTAATAAATTATACATGCAACTAACCTTCGCAATAAGATGTTGCAATGAGAAGGTTCCGGATACAAGTCAAACTGGTCCATGCATTCCTTGTGCTACGATTTCTGTTACACCGACCACTGGAGAAGGCTACTGGGTGATGTAATACCTGAGAAATTCAAATTTAATTATAATCATGATTAAACACAGAAAATACAAAAATGTAATAAGTTTATTCAAAATATGCAAAAGATGGAGAAAGTATGACAACAATTAATTGATAAATAAAAGGAGGTCCCTACATACCGTTGCAATACGCAGTAAGAAGTTGGTGGCATTTTCGGGTGGTCACCAATTTGACCTTCAAATCCATTTCATACTTGCAGCTACTCCAGAATTGCATATCTGTGTCCATCGGTATAATCGAGTTTAAATCAATAATCTGCATAGAAGCAATCCCGCATGGTGTTTTAAGGTTAAGGGACTAAAATTTGACCAACAGGTGGTGACTACAGAATCATCCTTGCATTTGAAATCTTCGAAAGGATTCTAAAAAACGGGTACTTGAAACGACAATGTTTTAATATAAGTATGATTAATTAATTACCTCAATAATCAATTTATGAACCACCAATTATTTACGATAAGACAATTTTCTAACATTGCCAAACAAAATGGAATCTGATCATGCGCACGAGATTGTTTCTACACTAACGTAGCATATAGGATGCTTCAAATGTTCAATGACTAATTATTAATTATTATGGTCACATTAGTTAAAAATGGGAGAGGTTATAAAAAGGATTTTTTTGTGAGAGTTACTCGGTGTAGGAATAATAAAATAATTGTAATTTTAAAGCTTCATTTTAAAAATAATTACACTAACTCTTGTTGGTTCTCATGGTTAGAAAAGTTTAGAGATCAGTAAAGTGATTTGGAAGCAGCGGCGGCCTTACCCATTGCGAGGCTCCGGGCGGCAGGTCTTTGCGAGGCCCTTTGTCCTACGGAAAAGTACCTATCTGATGCGAAAGTAGGTCTGGTTGTTTGATAGGTATTCGTTATGTTTGACGAGAAATGCTAAAGTTATACAAATAAATAAAATTTGAGTTTTAAAATATTTTACTTACATTGAAAGATTTACAAAATTAACAAATACAGAGATGATAAATTTTAAAATTGATGTTTGCGGCTTTTCCTACGACTAAAATCTTTAATTAAAGAACAATAATCTAACGAATGAGCTACGTCATTTTCGATTGAAAGAATAGCAAGGGCTGAAAGCCGATCCTGAGTCATCGAATTCCTCAAATATGTTTTAATAATTTTAAGCCTCGAAAAACTTCTTTCGGCAGACGCAACCGTAACAGGTGTGGTGGCAATAATTCTCAGAACTATTAGCTCAGAACTAGAGAGCAAGCGCTCTCGCTTGCACGCTCAGGCTCAGGCTCAGGCGGAACGTAACATTTGTTCGTGTGCGCGGCCGGTGTTCATCGATTTATAAGACGTTATCACGTCAAAAAAAAAATAGTTAAAAAAAATCTGTATTTTTTAAAAATTGCTTGACGCGAGGCCCCTGCAAGAGCGAGGCCCCGGGCGATAGCCCTGTTCGCCACCCCCTAAGGCCGCCGCTGTTTGGAAGGATATTTTTATTTGGTCTAGAAGTGGATGGACGGACAGATAGAGACGAGGTGAAGATAAGGACAACAGAAGAAGGTATGAAAAAGTCAGCGAAACTGATATAACAGAAACAATCGACATTGTTCAACGTAAAATGTTGTATAAACGTTAGGCAACCTTAAAAGCACACAATAGAAAGCGCCTTTTACAGGATGGTCGACCAAAATAGAGACAAAAAAAGTCGGTTACCTTGCATTAAATCAAAAAGTTTTTTGATTTTTGACAGGGTTACGTATGTAGTTCGGAGTTCGAAATGATTTCGGGAGTTTTCGACCACGGCGCTTCTCCATATTGAAGTAATGGCGGCCAAAATACGTGTTTTCGCAATATCTCCTTTACGGTAGGTTCTAAGATAAAAATAGGTATTATCAATATTATAAAGGAGAAAATTTACTACAACTTTTGTCTAAACCTTTTTTGGCTGGTCAAATAGTTTTTAATGTACAGTGCCATAACGTTAACATTCTGAAAATGACCAAATAATATGTATGTTTCTACCAATTTCTTTTAGAGATTATCGATTAATATTACGTATTATTGCTTGAGGCTCTTCTGTATCAAATGACACAGAGTATACGAAATACAGTTTATGAAGTGCGTAAACTATCGGTCAAAAAAACAGAGGTACGACGGTCGACCAGACGCCAGAGGAGACCTTCACGAATATGGACCTCCAAAGAGCACGATGAGATTACGTACCAGCACACCCAGTCGCTGACAGGTCACGGTAGCTTCAATCAATAGCTTTTTTTTTGTGCGCTGGGAGTGGGGAAATCTTCAAAAGACACCACCCCGATGTTTTGGGGTGGTAGTGTCAGATTTTTACTGACTAAAACCCCCACTCCTAGGAGGTGCCGGGAATCGCTAAAGCATTTCGTCCGAACACAATCCGGCCTCTTCGTGGTTTTCCGCCCTTTCGGGTCTTTGCTCTTCTTGGCGAGATTGAAACTCGAGTTCTTCTTTCGCTTTGGTGGACAGGATTTCCACCAGCATGTCTTCAATTGTTGTCCAATCTTTTGCGCTACTCAGCATCAACCCGAACATGTTTTCAGGGCTCAGATCCTTCCCCAGTTGGAGGCGGGCGCTGTCTCTTACGTTGGACCACTTGGTGCAATGAAAGACTGTGTGCTCCGCATCGTCTAGCTCCCCGCAGTAGTAGCAGTTCGGGGTGTCCGCTCTTTTGAAACGATGCAGATAGCTGCGGAAACACCCGTGCCCGCTAAGTGCCTGTGTGGTTTCGTATGTAACCTCGCCGTGAGATCTTCCGACCCACGGGGCTATGTCCGGAATCAGGCGATGGGTCCATCTACCTTTATCGGACGCATTCCAAGTTGTTTGCCACTTGCTTTCGATTGTCGCCCTCTTGTTTTCCAAGTCGTTTGGTGAGCTTGCTCTATACTTAGCATCCCTAATCTCTGCCTTGAGGTGAATTGGCAGAAGGGATGCCAGCACCAGGACCGCATCTGTTGATATAGTCCTGTATGCCCTGCATATCCTCAGGGCGCTCTTCCGTTGGACCTTCTCTAGTTGTTTCCTGCATGTGACTTTATCTAGTGCCTTTGCCCAGATAGGGGCTGCATACAGCATTATCGAGTCCGCGACAGAGCTTAGGAGCCTCCTCCTGGCTTCGCTGGGGCCTCTCATGTTAGGCATAAGTCTATGTAGGGCCTCCGTCGATTTTGCCGCTTTCTGTGATACTCTCGCTAGGTGGGCCTTGAAGGAGAGATTTTTGTCGATATCCACACCCAATACTCTGGCCACATCACCCGTCGGCACCACGATTCCGTTTATCAGGAAGTGGACAGGTCTCATCTTCCTTCTTCCCGACACCATGACCGCCTCTGTCTTCTCCGGAACTATCGTAAGGCCTCTCGCGGCCATCCAGGTGCAGATGTTTGACACCGCAGCATTTACTAGGTCCTCCACTTCGCTCTCCGTGCGGGCTTCTGCTACTATGGAGAGGTCGTCTGCGAAGCCGGTGATCAATACCCCGGGTGGTGTGGGGATACGAAGGACTCCGTCATACATGACGTTCCAGAGAAGAGGGCCGAGCACCGATCCTTGTGGAACGCCGCTATATACTTGTACGGTACTTTGCCATAGATCTTCCTCTATTATTATTTCTCTCCTGTTAAAATACGCCGCGATGATATTTAGAAGGCAGGTAAAGATGCCTCTTCTCTCCAGTTCCGTAAGGATCACATCCCATCTCGCCGAGTTGAATGCGTTCTTTACATCGAGGGTAACCAGGGCCACGAATTTCCTCGTTCTCCGGGTACCCTCTCTCGCCGATACGATGCGTTTGACTATTCCGTCCACCGCATCTACGGTGGACCTCCCCTTCCGAAAGCCGAACTGCGAGTCGGCGAGACCCCCCGATCTCTCTATCTCCTGCTGGAGTCTCCGCAGTATTAGCCTCTCGAAGACCTTGCCGACGTGGTCCAACAGGCAAATGGGTCGATATGCGCTGGGAAGGTGCAACGGCTTGTTACCCTTCCTCAGTAGGACAAGTCTCGCTCTCTTGCAACTCCGGGGGTAGACCCCCTCTGCCAGGTATTTGTTGTATGTGCTAAGCAGAGCCTCAGGTTTGCCGGAGGCTATCTCGCGCAGGATCAACGCCGGCACCCCGTCCGGCCCCGGGGCCTTGTTTATGGACATCTTCTTAACTGCTTCGGCCAATTCTTCCTCGCTGAATGGTTGGATTTGCTCATCCGTCTGCTTTAGTGTGAACGGGATCTCTGGATGAGCCGGGAAGAGAGCGCTGACTATCTCCTTAAGGCGAGTTTCAGTTAGTCCTGGGATGGCTGGTCTTCCCATTCTTTTTGTCACTATAGTGTACGCTCTCCCCCAGACGTCTCCGTCTACTTCCTCGATCAGCTCCCTCCAGCACCTCTTTTGGCTGTCGCTTATTGTTTTGGCCAAAGCCTTTCTGCACTGGGATAGATAAGTTCGGGCTTCCTCGGTCGCACTGTTATGGGTCGTTCTTCTGGACCTCATGTATCGTCTTCGCGCCACGACACAACGGCTTCTGGCCGAGGCCACTTTTTCCGACCACCAGTAAACCTCCCTCTTTGCGTTGGTTCTTCTTCTGGTCATGAGTAGGTCACACAGTTTGCGAAGGGTCTCCCCCAGCCCCAGAGTTTCTATATCTCTCGTGAAGTTAGGTACACAGGTTTAGAAAGCTGGCCTCCCCGAAATGAAGAAACTGGGATGATGAAGAAGATACCGCCGAGCACAACCTATTCCATTGCCGGAAGCGGGAAGGCGAACACTTGACTTCGGCCTGAGCAGCTGAACAAGTAATCGCACCCGATACCATGATCGCCATCATGCTGAAAGGTCAGCAGTCCTGGAACACCATAACTATCTGGATAACATCCTCAATACGAAAAAAGGAGGAAGCGGAAAGAACAAAAAGCCTTCAACCAACACCGTAACCATTCGTAGGAAACTTGGAAGAAACAGTAGGACGACGAAAGTGAACTCTTCTACGAGAAATGACAGAGATTAAACACCGAGAATGCCGTGAGACGCAATCCTCATTCTCAATTGTAGGGAGATGAGTTTAATGGGTGAAGTTGTAACGAATTTTTACACTCGTTACGAATTATAATATCAACTTGTTCAACACCGTGTACATAACTTTCTCAAATCGTCGAGTTTCGTTAATTTCCCGGGACCGCTCGGTCAAGCAACGATCTTTGCCAATTTTGCAATTTGATCAAGTCGAGTTAAATTTTGTTCCGACTAATTTTTGCTAATTAGACGAGTAATTAATTTATTTGATCGTTTAACTTGGTGGATGGATGTTTTGCGCTACTGCGGATTATCATAAAACATCATTTTTACTTCCGTAAGTAACTTGTTGAATGATAATTTCCTTGAAGTAAATTCATTTCATTATTTTAGAACACATGTGTCAATAATCAAGGACACATTTTTCGCAAGGGCTGTTTTAAAAACTGTAGTTTTAACCAACGATTTATTCTTGTTGATGTCAACACAAGTCAAGTCATTTTATGAAATTCCGATAATAAATTACACACTGGGAAACGACAACTTCAGGAGTAACATTAAATTTTTGAGGTTCTCTTTAATCAACGAATTTTATGGTGTTCCCGACCTAATCAATTGCAGCTGCTTCCGTATTATCAGTGCAGCCGAGTACAAGACGTATTTCAATTCATCTCTGGTGCTACAGAAGTCAAATTTGGAGTCCGCTTCATTGTCACAAGCGAGTATTTTGTATTTGTTTAATTCTACCAGGGTACCTTTGGGTGAGTTACAATTTTTGTAAGACTTATAAATTTGATCTGTACATTTAACTACACCATTTTATTATTATTATTACGTTATCAGCTCGCTGATTTTATATGAATTGTAGTTGCATGATACTGCCACAGCTGTCGTACAGTAATTTTAACGAATATAGTTTGTTTATCATTAATTTTTGCGTTCTTTATTTTTTATTGCATCATTTGAATTTACAACCCATGACTCTAGCTCCCGCTAAATACGAGTTGGTTTAAACGTACATCAGGGTTACTGCCGACAGCAAATTTTACTGTCATTTTTTTGGCAGATGTTATTTTGACACCTTGTAATACCAAAGACCTCATTAGTCTTCGGAACTTGCAAGGGTGGAAAAAGTTACAAAGTACCACTAAATTTTTACTCCAAAAATTTGTATTATGTTTGTTTTTAAATGTAATGTTCCAACTTTGTGTTTTTATATAATTGTCAATTTACTTAGGGGTCGTCCATAAAGAATGTCCACGTCTGGGGGAATACAAAATGTGACCCAGTAGGGAGGGGGGGTACGATCAGGGGTGGGCTAGAGCCGGCTCGGTCCGGCTCGCGCGAGCCGGTTGTTAAAATGTTTGAAACTCGGCGAGCCGCTTGTTAAATTACCCCTAAAACCAAAAAATAAGCCAATTTCGATGCCATTCCTTTTATTACATCTTGGATGAACCAGAATCACAGGTTAGCAACAGAAACAAGGGTAAGAAAAGGGCACAATAATGATGTTTCTGCAAATGAACATGACATATTGACTCTACATTAATTAATTAAATATGCATATACATAGTATAGTACATATGTTAAATTTGGAATTTATTAGTTATACGGGGGGCCCGTAGACATGATAGCCCCCCCAGTTTCGAATATTTGCGTGAATTTGTTGTCAAACGTTAGAGCATCGTTAGAGCCTGAATGAGCTTCCATTATTTTCGTTTGAGCCTCAAAGGTCGCGGAGTTATTCGAAAAAGACAACTGGGGGGCCGTAGACATGATAGCCCCCCCCCCCCAGTTTCGAATATTTGCGTGAATTTGTTGTCAAACGTTAGAGCATCGTTAGAGCCTGAATGAGCTTCCATTATTTTCGTTTGAGCCTCAAAGGTCGCGGAGTTATTCGAAAAAGAGAACTGGGGGGAAAATAATGGAAGCTCATTCAGGCTCTAACGATGCTCTAACGTGTGACACCATTTTTATAAAAAAATTCGAAACTGGGGGGGCCACTGACGTGCACCTCCCAGTTGGCCGAGTTAAAGGCATTTTGCACATCGAGAGTGATTAGGGTGTGGTATATTTTCGTCCTCCATGTGCCATTATTTTCCGCCTCTGCCAGCTTCGCTATCTTCTGTAGCGCGTGGGTGGTTGTCTACCCGAAAGCCCTCCTTTTTCTTACAGTGCCGTATCCGCTCAGCGAACTTTGGCTATCAACTTGACCGAAGTCAAGATGACTAACTAGGGAAAAGAAGTTTTAATGGGGTGGTTTCCCGTTACCTTCCTCATAGCCCACAGATTTATATTGGGCTTGAGATCACAGCAGTATATTCGGCGCGATTAGGTATAGAACCACGGCTTCCTGTTCGCTAGCCTGCCGGTGTCAGCTTAACGCTACATTGCTGGTAAGCCGTCCAGTTCTTTCTATCCCCTACGACAATCTACTTGAGAGGAACCTTTCGTCAAGTATTCCGACATGGTCAAGCAGGCAAATCGATCTATATTGGCTTAGGTCTACTGGCAGTTTATTTCCCTATCCCAGGATCTAGCAACATCCGACACCCTATTTCGTCCAGCTTTTTTAGAACTATTGCCGGAACCCTCTATCTATTGCCGATGTCAAATAGGGGAGTCTCCTCTGTTGGTATTTGGGGTAGTGTTTTTAGCGATCTGGCCTCGAGTGATGGGAAGAGTGTCATTATGATGTCTGTGACGTGTTCTTTCCAATTTATTTGTTACAATCTTGTAACATAATATGCAGTACACCACGTGTCAGGTACTCGCATATTGCGTCACTATATATTTCAATTTTCAGGGGGTTGCGGTATGCTCAAAGTTTCTCTTCGTCCACCGTTCTCTGCAGTTCTCTCATGGCTCTTATATGGGGGTCCCGCTGTCTCATAGTGTGAAGCTAATATAATGTAATGATGGTCGCTTCCCAATTCACTTACAGGACCCTTCAGTTGGCAACCTTATGGAGAGCTCTGGGGGTGGCGATTGTTAGGCCAAGTGTAGAGCGCGAGGCCTTCTTCTCAAAAGTCGTTCTGCTTCCGATGTTGCAGGTCACCAGGTGAAGCCCCGCCGGCTACTGCTCGGCTGCTTTGCTTCTTCTTTCGGAGCAGGGAGATCCCCGCTTGGAGGACTTTCTGTTAAAGTCGCCCTCCACCACGACGGGTCATTTCTTGGTTCTGAAAGGTCTGAGAATTTTTTTAGGTCTTTGTTCGTTGAGTAATAGCACAAGTATACCGTTGCTCTTCCCACATATCCCGACCTATTAAAACTAAATTTTGACTAAGACCTAAACTAAGTGAGCGTAACCAGATATGGTGAAAATATGGCACTCGTTTGTCTTCAAAGCAGATGAACCAATAAAATATGGTCAACGCCATCGGATCAAGCAGGCAAGGAGAAACCACCTGATTATTTTCCCATGAACGCATCTATGATGAAGAATAAATAAAAGGATAACATTTTTCCGTGCGATCGGCGTAGCGTCCGGCACCTACCGTGGTCCGGATCGACTGGTGTGAATTGGTTACCGGTCATGCGACGGGGAGTAACGGCAACGACATAAGGATCTGCAAATAAATAAATGCCTAAAATCCCAATAAATACCCTCGACAAGAGCAATTTTTTTCCCCATTCAACCAGGCACGTACCTCATCACTGAACAAAATTTGTCGTTAAAACAATGGATCCACTTCTAATTGGTTGTGATCCCAATCTGCGAACGCACGACGCAATAGGTGATCATTAGGCTTCAATTCTTGAACCAACTGGATCTTGTAAGGATGTAAACCAAGATCTTGATGTAAAATTTTCCATGTAGTGGATGGACAAAGCTCAAGTTGTTGAACACGATGGCGAATTGAAATGTTTGGGTTCTCTTGCACATTTTCACTCACAGAAGCGATAGTTTCTACGGTACGCACATTTCTTTGTCTTCTTGGTGGTCTTACATCATGCAATGAAGAAGTGGTACGAAATTTATCCATCACCGCACTAATGGCCTGCTCAGAAGGTCGATTATGTCGACCATAAAGTGGGCGAAGACCTCTGTAAGTTTCGTGAGCGGAACTCTGACTTTGATAAAAAATTTCCACAATTTGGTAGCATTGTTCAAATTTTAATTTATTCATGATTAAATGGCAAACCTTACTGAACATAAATGTCAAAGAACTGTCATTGAGTAACTTCATTCAAAGTTATTCCTATTGAAAGGTCTCATGCAGTTAAAAAACACCCTCAATTGATTATGGTAGGAAAGATAGAAGGAAAACGAGGGTCAGAAGGAAGAGTCAATCCTGACTGAAAAATCTAACGCAATGGTTGGATTTCCTGGACCGAGACGAGACGAGTAGATGATGGTAGTCAACCTCCTATGAGAAGACAGCACCCCAAGAAGAAGGATGTTGAGATTTCTAGAATGGAGCGGGAGATTCAAATTTTAAAGTTCAATATTACAATCCAAAAACTCGACAAGAGAAATTTTACCTCTGGAATCTCAATGTACAAAAATGAAAAAATATACATATTTATTTTCGTATTATATCTGTATTTCATATTCACATAATTTTAAACAACATAAAAGTGTAACAATAACTATATTATAACAATTAAATAAACTAATAAATTAAAATTAACAAATTTAAAAAAATCACTGGTGAAAACTATTTACTCTATTTGGATTCCAACATCCGCTACGTTTGTTGTTAATTAATAACTATTCAGTACTACTTTACCAGCTCTACGACCTTCAGTATGGGTTTTCAAATGTCGCCTCAAATTATATTTTTGTGAGCTTTTAAAACCACAAATTTTGCATACAAATGGTTTTTCGCCAGTATGAGTCCTGAAATGAATTTTCAAAACATCTTTTGAAGCAGCTTTATAATTACAAATTGCACACGTAAACGGTTTCTCACCCGTATGAATTCTTAAATGTAGTGTCAACGAGTTTTTAGCTAAACATTTATAATCACAAATATGACACGCAAAGGGTTTGATTCCGGTATGAGTTTTTAAATGAACGTTTAAAGAGCTCTTCGTTGAACATTTACAATCACAAACTGGACATATAAAGGGTTTCTCTCCAGTATGAGTTCTCAAATGTCGTCCCAAATTGAACTTTTGTGAACATTTAAAATTGCAAATTTTGCAAGCAAAAGGTTTCTCACCTGTATGAGTTCTTACATGAATTCTCAAATGATCTTTTATCCAAGCGCGATAATTACAAATTGAACACGCAAATGGTTTCTCGCCACTATGAATTCTTAAATGAAGTTTTAACAAGTTTTGAGTTGAACACTTAAAATCGCAAATTTTACACTCAAAAGGTTTCTCTCCACTAACAATAATTTTTTCTCTGGTGTGATATATCATATGACGTTTTAAATTTACTTCTTTTAAACATTTATAGTCGCAAATTGAACACTCAAATAATTTTTCATCAGTAAGAATTTTGGTATGATTTGTGAATTGTGATGTATTAGGGGCAGGTATATTTTTCACTTGACATGATTGCACTTTGTATTCTCCATCCGATTTGGTTTCAATTATTGTTATCTCTTCTTTGATATCAATCGAATGATGTAAATCTTCCAAATTTATTTCCAAGTCTTCCTCTTGCTCTGTTTTAATTTCTAACTTGATGTTACATGGAATTTGTAGAACATTTAAAGTATTTTCTAAATCTTGAGAGGTTACCACTTGACTCATATTATCAGGAAATGGTTAATCAATTTCTAGAAAACCGAAAGGTTTTCTTGTTTTGAAAAGCACTTTCTTATACTCGACAAGATTTGCGTGAATTTTATTCACAACATAGAACTTTTATATTAAAATTATTTACAATCTACAATAATGTAGACGTCAAACTAAACGTCAATGTCAAATTCTCAAATATTTTATTGTGGCAGTGTCTCACACCACAGCTCTGCTGATACTAGCATAGATCTCAAATTTTTATACAGTGAGCTCGTAAAGTTTAAAAGTCGATTTTTTTCTCAGAAAATCATGTATGAAATATTTTCGAAGATGATATTTCCACTTCCGATTAATTCAACATATTGCCCCCACTATGAGGCTGCTTTTGGGTGGTTCCAAAATTGCAGTCAAAGACTTCGTCACCATACTGGGGGTAAAGATAGACAAGAACCTGAATTTTGCCGATCACATCCGTACGGCGTGCAACAAGGCGACGGCGATAGTTACTTCTTTCGCTAGACTAATGCCCAACATCGGTGGCCCAAAACCGACGAAGCGAAGGATGTTGGGCACCGTCGCACAGTCCGTGATGTTGTACGCCGCTCCCGTTTTGCAAGAGGCCGTCAACGTCCAGCGTAACCGTAAGAGGCTGCAAGCGGTCCAGCGCAAGATAGCACTTTGAGTAACTTGCGCTTACAGGACCGTGTCCGGTAAAGCCGTGCGAGTCTTGGCCTCCATGCCTCCCATAGAGCTTTTAGCTAGAGAAAGAGCATACGTACGAGCGGGACCGGACCCCACCATTAAGCAGCGGACGCTCGACGATTGGCAAAGTAGCTGGTCCTCCGGCACGAATGCCGCTTGGACCAGAAAGCTCATTCCGGATCTTCGTCCTTGGGTAGCGAGAAAGCACGGAGAGGTGAACTTTCATATAACACAAGCTCTCACCGCCCACGGATGCTTCCAGGCATATCTCCACAGGTTCAGGCTGACCGAGTCACCTGCCTGTCGTTACTGCGGGGACGAAGATACGGCGGAACACACTCTTTTCGGATGCCTAAGATGGGAGAGGGAGAGAGTGATGATTTCGCTCCGGATGGGCGACACACTAAGCCCGGACAACATGATTGCTTTCATGCTGTCCGGCGAAGACGAATGGCTGGCTGTAGCGGTCTTCATCAGTCAAGTGATGAAGACCAAGGAGGGGGACGGACGAGCTGAGCAAGCCGAAGCTCGAGTCCTCGCCCTACAGTTAAGTCAATGACAGCCTTTAAAGTTCCCTTGAGAAGTTCCCGCGAGAAGATGCGCGAGAAGTTCCCAAGAGAATTCCCGAAGAATATCGTCATTGATCGGCGGGTCGGGTCGGGTCGAGTAGTGACGGTCGTTCGACGGGGTAGATTATTGTCGGTACGACGATAGCGCGTAGACCCTCTGTGGACACAAACTCTCGTGCTAATCCAGAGGGGGACGATCGCGAAAATAGTGCCGTCAAATATAAAGTCGAGTGGACTGGTACTTTGCCAGCGACCACAGGTTTTTCAAGATGACCCGGTCGCATCGCGCTCTGTGATTTAATATGATTTGCAGGGTCGCTTGGGGGCTCGGAGCCTCCGGTATGGATGACGGTCGGCTCGGCCTTAACTTTGTCGCCGGAATTTCCGCCTATTAAGTTAATGACGAGTGGACTTTCACCTATACTGACGTTCAGGGACCACTAGGTGACCCGGTGCGACGTGTTGGATCGCGGCGAGCGGTGTGTCCGGTTCAATTGAAAAAGTAGAATCAAGTGATAGTGCCTGACCTCCCGGACACAAACTTTCGTGCTAAACCGGGAGGTCATCGGGAGCCTGCATCATCGATGCAGCAGGGAAGATCGCAGACGACAGCGGAAGTAATGCCGAGAAGGTAAAGCCCGCTGTCGTCGGGGAGGGGGTTTTAGTCAGTAAAATCTGACACTACCATCCCTGATGGGGTGGTGCCTATGAAGGTTTCCCCCTTCCCTGCAGGAAAAAAAAATTCAACATATTGAAAAACTGCTAGATTACCAATAGGGATTCACACTGTAAATAATCACATAAAAATACATTCAAATACGTGTAATTTTTACATTCAAAATTATAGTAAAAATACATATTGTGTATTATTCCATTGATAATAATGTGAAATTACATTATTATCAATGGAATAATACACAATATGTATTTTTACCATAATTTTGAATGTAAAAATTACACGTATTTGAATGTATTTTTACGTGCTTTTTTTACAGTGCAGACAAGGCAGATCAACTACAGATGTATTGTTTGCATTAACACAAATATTCAACTATCAACTTCTACATAATTTTGAATATGTGGAAATGTAGCCATTAACGTAATAAAAAAATCAAGTCTGTAGGAATTAGTTCTACCCTAAATGCAACATCCATTGCAGAAACCCTCCCCCCCATCGCGAATTTTTTAATTAAATTAGGGTCAATCGTTTGAGCTTCAATGAGCTTCTTATCTTGTCGTTTTTGTATAAAAATTTAATTGCTTAGAACAATTTTTGGAGGAAATGTAGAAAATCTAGCCCCCCCCCCACCTCCCAATAGTGATTTTATACTAAAATTAATACTTGTACGTTTTCCTGCAGTGCGTCAACGGACTTCCATCTGAGTCAATTTTGCTTATTTTTCCATTTTATTTTTGTTAGTATAAAAAAAGCAATAGGGAAGATGCATAAATTTTTTTTATAGCGTAGTTGGATCAAAAATAACTAAATATACTAATTAATGCTATTTAATTTATTTATTTTCGTTTTGATAATAATTTAAAAAATATTTAAAAATCCGTCAATTTGAATTGAACGAAACGACCGCGCAATTTGCCACAGAACGTGTGACGTCACAGTTTAATTTTGCATTCATTTATATTATTTTTCTGTGGTTTTGTGCTTTGAAAGTTGAAGTTTGTTAGTGTTAAAAGCTGTTATTTATCATAATTAAATCAATTAAATACAAGAAAGTTAAAAAAGTACTCTACACGAGTATACCAAACATGAAAGTGAGGTTATTGTTATTGTGCCGGTGACTTCGTTGCGTTTAAAGTCACATGATTTATTTTAAATTATCATTGAATTTTAAAATGGATTATTTATAACAAAATACAATAAATAGAAGTTATTTTTGCTGATTTGATATTTAATATATAGGATTAATCGGAAAATACTGTTTTAACTAAATTTTTTTTTTCATGCATGTTCCCCATTGGGAGGCCGAAGGCCGACTCGTTAGGTAGCCACGTAGCGGATTGCCGCCAGTGCTAGTAAAGCAAATAAAAATTTAAAAAAGCACCCATAACAAAAATAATATGGAAAAATAAGCATAACACTGCAAGCATTTGAAAATTACCACTATGAGCTGCAGAATCCGTTTACGTAGTCAAGTTCTATCCTAAATGCTACCATCCATTGATGTACATTTCGCCCCCCCCCCCCCCATTCCGAATCTTTTAATTAAATTAGGGCCAATCGTTTGAGTTTCAATAAGCTTCTTATCTCGTCGTTTTTTAATAAACATTTAATTGCTTAGAACAATTTTTGGGGGAAATGTAGAAAATCTAGCCCCCCCCACACCCCAATAGTGATTTTATACTAAAATTAATACTTGTACGTTTTCCTGAAATGCGTCAACGGACTTCCATCTGATTCAATTTTGCTTATTTTTCCATTTTATTTTTGTTAGTATAAAAAAAGCAACTGGGAGGCCGAAGGCCGACTCGTTAGGTAGCCACGTAGCGGATTGCCGCCAGTGCTAGTAAAGCAATTAAAAATTTAAAAAAGCACCCATAACAAAAATAATATGGAAAAATAAGCATAACACTGCAAGCATTTGAAAATTACGACTATGAGCTGCAGAATCCGTTTACGTAGTCAAATTCTACCCTAAATGCTACCATCCATTGATGTACATTTCGTTCCCCCCCCCCCCATTCCGAATCTTTTAATTAAATTAGGGCCAATCGTTTGAGTTTCAATAAGCTTCTTATCTCGTCGTTTTTTAATAAACATTTAATTGCTTAGAACAATTTTTGGGGGAAATTTAGAAATTCTAGCCCCCTCCCCCAATAGTGATTTTTTACTAAAATTAATACTTGTGCGTTTTCCTGAAATGCGTCAACGGACTTCCATGCGATTCAAATTTGCTTATTTTTCTATTTTATTTTTGTTAGTATAAAAAAAGCAATTGGGAGGCCGAAGGCCAACACGTTAGGGATCCGCGTAGCGGATTGCCGCCGGCAGGCCTAGCACCAGAAACCCGGTGGGATTTGCGGCGCTAGTAAAGTAAATAAATATTTAAAAAAGCACCCATAACAAAAATAATATGGAAAAATAAGCAAAACACTGCAAGCAAACTTGAAAATTACCACTATGAGCTGCAGAATCCGTTTACGTAGTCTAGTTCTACCCTAAATGCTACATCCATTGATGTACATATCGTACATCCCGAATATTTTAATTAAATTAGGGTTAATCGTTTGAGTTTAAATAGGCTTCTTATCTCGTCTTTTTTTAAAAAAATTTAATTGCTTAGAACAATTTTTGGGGGAAATGTAGAAATTCTAGCCCCCCCCCCCAATAGTGATTGTTTACTAAAATTAATACTTGTACGTTTTCCCGAAATGCGTCAACGGACTTCGATGCGATTCAATTTTGGTTATTTTTCCATTTTATTTTTGTTAGTACAAAGAAAGCAATTGGGAAGCCGAAGGCCGACCCGTATTCTTAAAAGCAATTGGGAGGCCGAAAGCCGACTCGTCAGGAAACCGCGTAGTGGATTGCCGCCGGCAGGCCTAGCGCCAGATATCCGGAGGGTTTCGTAGCGCTAGTAAAGTAATAATTAAAAATTTAAAAAAGCACCCATAACAAAAAAATAATATGGAAAAATGGTTACTGTGCAATAAACTCCACCACCCGAATCAAAATTTCTTCTACTACACACTAAAGAACATAGTTAATGTAGCAAATTGTAAAAATATTTTGGGTGAAAGGTGACCAAACTTTTGAATAAATCGAATTTGAAGTTAGCAAATTTACATGTAAAATTCTAACGAGATTCCGCGCGTCGTCATTTTGTTGACGGTACGTGTGGAATGAATGACCCTAACACTTAGAAAATTTCGCACCGGCAGATGCAGCTCGTATCTCGTACATGTAACATCGATTTATTTTTTGTTTTATTCGATATTTTGGGGGTGAAACGTAAAAGTTTACTGCCCCATACCGCAACTATACTTTGAATTGGATTTTGGATTTCGGGGGAGTGGCAAGTATTAACTTGCACGTACTTAGGCCACTCTACCGGGCCCATTGTACTGCCTCCACTTTGTTGTTCACCCCCAGCCTGACCCACAATGCCGGCACTACCAAGTATGACCGCAGCCGTTAGGCGGTCTCTCAGCCTCACCATCGACCAGAACTCCCCAACAATGGCCGGCACTACGAACCAGGGACGTCCGCTCGATGACCGAGCTCTGAGAAGTCCCGCGATTCGCACCCCACCAATGCTAGGTGCAGTCGATGGGTGGCCCCTGGACCAGGCCACCCAGCCCGAAGCCTCTACAAAGTCAATCATTGCGTAGTCGATGGGGAGTAGGGGTGATTTTTATTACCCTGTTTGACATATTAGATCAGGTCAAATCAGGGGGACCGCCGGCTTAACGTGCCCTCCGAAGCACGGAGAACCAGTGCCTTTAGCATCAGTAGTCGATTGCTCTAACTACTCGGCCAATTACCGTCTTATTATATACAATTACTATACTTTTTAATGCTATTTCAAGAGTCTCTAAGCTCCCGGTTTCCTTCATGCCGGTTTTCTTGATGGAAGGCGCTTCTCGTATGTTGAGACCAGTAAACCAGAGTCAAAACCTCCCTGGAGGGGTGCAGAGCGGAGCGGCGCCCCGTAAGGGTGAGTTTTGACGATGGATAAACCTCCTAATCGAATGCACACTCCAAAAATCGAAGAAAAAAAAATTTAATTTTTTCACTTTTTCGGCAATATACGGGTTATTTTCCATTTTTTTGCTAATATTTATTACTAATATTTACTAATGACACCCCCGCCTATCGGAATTTCAAAGAAAAAATCAAATCCGAGCGAAAAAATTTCACCCGTTTCGAAGGGAACGCCGTTGCATTTGATCGCGTCTGACTGGGGGGCGCGGCCTATTCAATGCTAATTTCCCTACTTTTAAAAAGTCGATATTGGGATTGTTTTTAAGGTTTCCACCAAAAATATTTTTTCTATAGACTAAAATAAGCCTGTTCTTTAGTGTGTAGCACACGAAAATTTTTTTCGGTGGTCGAGTTTATTGCACTCTTCCCCTAAAATTAATACTTGTACGTTTTCCTGAAATGCGTCAACCGACTTCCATGCGATTCAATTTTGTTTATTTTTCCATTTTATTTTTGTTAGTATAAAAAAAGCAATTGGGAGGCCGAAGGCCGACTTGCTATGAATCCGCGTAGCGGATTGCCGTCGGTAGGCCTAGCGCCAGAAATCCGAAGGGTTTCCCAGCGCTAGTAAAGTAATCAAAAATTTAAGAAAGCGCCCATAACAAAAATAATATGGAAAAATAAACCAAACACTGCAAGCCACTATGAGCTGCAGAATCCGTTTACGTAGTATAAGTTCCACACTAAATGTTACATCCATTGATGTAAATTCCCCCTCCCCATCTATAATATTTTAACTAAATTAGGGTCAATTGTTTGAGCTTCTATTCCCATCGTGACAGCTTGGTTTTTTAAAATAAAAATTCAATTGTTTAGAACAATCTTTAGAGGAGCTGTAGAAATGCTAGCATCCCCCCTCCCTATCAATCGTGAATTTTTAATAAAATTAGTACTTGTACGTTTTCCTCTAACTCTTCAATGCATCAACGGATTTCGATGCGAAAGATCCACGGGATGGATGGGTATAAGCTATGAGAGATTTGGAAGCCATATTGCATTCGCCCATGTCAAACTTTTTTAAAAATTATCCGAATGAAGTGAAATTTAAAATGTGCGTATAGTTTTTGCAACCAAATACAGATACATATTAAAAATTTTAAAAAATTCAAGAAAGCGTTATTCCAAAACGCTATGACGAAAAGTATAATTTAAATAAATTAATTAAAAATTAAAAAAAAACTTCTAACAAAAATAAAATGGAAAAATAAACAAAAACTGAAATCAAAATTGAAAATTACCACCATGAGCTGCAGAATCCGTTTACGTATTATAAGTTCTACCCTAAATGCTACAGCTATTGATGTACATTTTGTCCCCCCCATCCCGAATATTTTAATTAAATTAGGGTCAATTGTTTGAGTTTCAATTGTTGAGGGTCAATTGTTTGAGTTGAGAGATTGTGATCATGTAACTAATAACGAGATCCTCAGAAGAATGAACAAGGAACTGGAGGTGGTAGACACGGTCAAGGCCAGAAAGCTGCAGTACATGGGCCACGTAATGCGCAATGAAAACAGATATCGGCTCCTGCAGTGCATCCTACAAGGCAAAATAGCCGGAAAAAGAAGCGTAGGCAGAAGGAGAATTTCATGGTTGAAGAGCCTTAGAACGTGGTTCTCGATGACAACAACAGAGCTTTTTCGTACGGCAGTGAATAAAATAATTATAGCCAATATGATCCGGAACGGATAGGCACCAGAAGAAGAAGTTTGAGTTTCAATTTCCGTCGTTAGAACTTCAAAGTTTAAAAAAAATCTAATTGTTTAGAACAATTTTTGGAGGAGTTCTAGAATTGCTAGCCCCCCCCCCCCCCCTTCAAACAATCGTGATTTTTTAATAAAATTAATACGAGTCCGTTTTCCTCTAAATCTTTAATGCGTCAACGGATTTCAATGCGATTTATTTTTTATATAAAATTAACGACCCACGAGATGGGTCTAAGCTATAACAAATTTGGAAGCCATATTACATTCGCCCATGTCAAACTTTTTGAAAAATGATTCGAATGAAGTGAAATTTAAAAGGTGCATATAGTTTTTACAACCAAATATACCTAACAAAAATTTGTTAAAAAAATTTCAACAAAACGCTATGCCAAAATGCTATGGAAAGTATAAAGATTAATAATTTAAAAAAACCCTAACAAAAATAAAATGGTACAATAAGCATAAAACTGAAATCAAAATTGAAAATTACCACTATGAGCTGCAAAATCCGTTTACGTAGTATAGTAAATGCTACAACCGTTGATGTACATTTCGTCCCCCCCCCCCCGTCCCTAATATTTTAATTAAATTATAGTGTAAGAAACTTGGGCACATTTTGATCACAAAAATCCAAAATCGGTTTTCTGCGATTTTTCGACGGATTTCGTTAGGCAATTGTTCGTACTTTAACATACTAAAAAACGTCCTGTCGGAACCCTGAGCTTCTTACCAAATTCTTCGTCTGAGGTTGAAATTTTTTATGAAGGAGTGAAAATTATGTTTTTCGGCAAAATATTTTTAAACAAAATAATTTCTATTTCGGCTATATTGTTATATAACTCATTAAAAAAGTTAAAAACACTTAAAATATTTTAACAAAATCCTCGAAATCATGAAAAGTAGAGTTTCCTAAAAATGGTCAAGGGGTTCTGATTTTTGAATATGTTTTAAGGTTTGGGATCCTAATAAAAACTCTGAGTTGGCGACCTCCGCGACCGCCCGGAAGTGCCACCATTTTAAAAAAAATGGCGAAAACAAAATGTTTCTTCGCAATATTTCCTTACCAGTCGATTTTAGGACGAAAATGGCTTCTATAAATTTTATAGAGGATAAAATTTACTACAACTTCTATCTAAGGTATTTTTCTCTAAGTCGAATAGTTGCTGAACCCCAGCACTGTTAAGTTTTTAAATTTGTTACATTTGTTGTAACATCTGTTGTTACATTTGAGAAAATTTCAAAAACGCTCGATTTTGACCTGACTTTCTTTTATAATAGAGTATATTATATTAATAGACTTGATCATATAATAGACTTTTTTAGAGAGAGTAACCAAAAATTATTAAAAAAAGTCAGAGCAAATTCGAGCGTTTTTGAAATTTTCTAAAATGTCTCTATTTAACAGTGCTGGGGTCATAGATAAGAGAGTATAATAGGTTCAGAAACTATTCGACTTATTAGAGAAAATACTGCGATGTTCTTTGCTCTGCTGAATTGGCAAATCAAAAGAATGAACGAGTTTTAAGTCAAATTTTAAATGAAAGTTGAATTATAGAGAGATCATGGCAAGGCGATATAACGATTGACTCGTTATAGAAATTATAAAATTTATATCATCTTAAAATTATTTGTTATTTGTTAGTTATAATTATATTAGTAAATATTGTTATTAAAACTAGGTTAATTTAGAATTAGTTGTGTTAAGCACACTGAATATAACAGCTTGGTGCGATAAATGAAAAGGACGATTATTCGCCTCAATTTAAACTTTAAAGTGCATCGTGTCTCCAATTTATAGTTCTTTCCTAAAAACAAAACATTATTTAAATGAAGATTAAGTGTGGTAAAACTTAATTAAAGTTACCGGCCAATGAAAACTTGCTGCATCAAAAACAGGCATGCGTTGAAATATCAACGAAAATTTATATCCTTGGCGATGAATTTGTTTACCTTAACAACAAAAAAGAACAACAATAATAACCCAAAGTGAATGGACGCAAATTTTGTGCTGCTCCAGAAAATTTGTGAAAAATGTGTTTTTAAAACCCAAGTAGGGTAAAGTAAAGTTGATTTATTCTGGAAAAGGTTAAATCATATTGAAAATGTTAAAAAAATATTAATACACTCACAAAAAACTCAAAATTTGGTATTGATGGCCGAGGAAATATTTGGATGATTGATGAAAATTAACTGGATGATCACAGAAAAGTAAACTGGAGCGAATTCTAGGTGTAAACAACCGGTACATCCACGCTTAGGAACGAACTATGATGCAATTCGGAAGTGGGGTAAGATTTATTTAAATATCCAAGTGCGGGAAATTTAAAACATTAAAAATTAGAAAATATTTTTTATTTACAAACATTTATTTAGATTTATCAGTTAGAATTAAGAATTTGTTACATTTAGTTTTAAAACACATGGTTAAAATTTTCTTTCGTCTCCATGACGACAATTTGTGCAAATTTATTAATTTCATTAAAAAATCAAATTGCCATGATTCTATTTTATTTGAATTTAAATCAAGTTTATAAACAGTGTGAAAATTTAAATCTTGTTCATTCTGAAGATGAGCGAATGCAGTAAGGTAAACTTTACAAACAATCAAAGCATTTCTTTCACTTTTGAGCTAGCCGAGGTAAATACAAAATTTCTCCACACGTAAGTTATCATTGTGGGATAAGCATTCCAGATAAGGGTATCATTCTCATCATAAGCTTTATTTATATCATTAAGGAGAGGGGTCATTGCAATACCTTAGATAGAAGTTGTAGTAAATTTTATTCTCTATGAGATTTATAGACGTCATTTTCGTCTTAAATCAACTGGTAAGGAAATATTGTGAAGAAACATTTTGTTTTCGCATTTTTTTTAAAATGGCGGCACTTCCGGGCGGTCGCCAACTCAGAGTTTTTATTAGGACCCCAAACCTTAAAACATATCCAAAATTCAGAACCCCCTGACCATTTTTAGCAAACTCTTCTTTTCATGATTTCGAGGATGTTGTTAAAATATTTTAAGTGTTTTTAATTTTTTTAATGAGTTATATGATAACAATATAGCTGAAATAGAATTTTTTATATATTTTGCCGAAAAACATAATTTTTCATTACTTCATAAAAAATTTCAACTTCAGACGAAGAATTTGGTAAGAACCTCAGGGTTCCGAGAGGACGTTTTTAGTATGTTAAAGTACGAACAATTACCTAACGAAATCCGTCGAAAAATCGCAGAAACCCGATTTTAGATTTTTTTTCGCAATTTTCTTACACTATTAGGGTCAATCGTTTGAGCTTCAATGGAGCTTTTATTCTTGTCGTTAGAGCTTCAAAGTTTTTTTAATAAAAATTCAATTGTTTACAACAAAATTTTAGAGGAGCTGTCGAAATGCTACCCCCCCCCCCAACCAATCGTGGTTGTTTAATAAAATTAATAGTTGTACGTTTTCCTCTAACTCTTCAGTGTTAGATTCATTATTAAAGTTTTCTTAACACTTACGTATTTTCTATCTATGTTATATCAGGTTTCATTTGGTGAATTTGTAATTATTAACTGTCACTTTGTAATTAGCCATATTGGCTTGCCTAATTTTGACAACGGTTGATACATGTTGAAATTTCGCGTATGTAGTTATAGATATTTATATACAGTTGGACTTCAATAAATTGGCACCTGCGTCGTTAGTAAAAATAGTAGGAATTAATTTTTTCTCTTTGCTACAATTTGAATTATCTGTCAATGTCATAGGCTTATGTAATAAAAATGTTTACAAAAGAACCCTTATTATAAACACCTTTTCATGAAATCACAATTCACTGATAATTAAATAAAACTGAAAGATGTTAACAATGAAGAACTATTTTATTTAAATGAGCTGATCAAATTACAACTATGTAAATAATTTAATTCTAACAAAAAACTAAACCTATATAAGTTAAAAAAATTGCGTTTGATTGGATATCGATGGATTGGTGATTATTGAAGTTATTTGTTTGAAATTGATTTAATGGAAAAGTGATGGAAAGTTAATTTATTAATGAATAAAAATTATTAGTTTATGGAATGGACTCACAGCATAGTTTTATTGGCGCCCAACGTTGGGCGCCACTTAAATAGATGCTCCACAAAATTAGGTGCTGTCCTATTCAGCTAAAATTGAATTTTTTATTCATCCAAGTGTAATTCTAAATTATTTTCCAATAATCAAGCATCCATCAGTTAATTTTCAATCGAGTAATTTTATACTTCTTTTTAAATGCTCATCCATAAATTTTAATCAAACGCACCTTTTTTTTGCTTTAAACAAATTTAATTTCCTTTTATCATACTCAAAATTATTCTATAAAAAGCACAAAATTATTTTACAAATTCTGACTCGGCGCGACTCACGTGGATTCAGTTTTATAGCGCTACCGTGGGTCCTTCCCATATATCCAATATTATAATATTTCGAAAATTCTTACAAAAATTATAAAATCAAAATTCAAAAATATCATGGCAATATATAATATAATCTATATCAAAAAAAGTTTTACGAAACAAACAAAACAGATTGAAAACATAATACAAAAAAAATCTTAGTAATTCAAAAAAGGGGAAAACATTTTTCGCGATTTTTCAACACTTCGCAAAATATTGGAAATATTTTAATCAACATGCGCGAAACTGATTTTTGTCCATTTTTACGTATCCTTAAATTACGTTTAGTAATCGAACTCGACCTCGGTCAACGATCAAATTTTGCACATATGGTCAACACAATAGCACAAAACACGTTTAGAAATAAGGGGTTGAAACGTGGTTAATATTAGAAAATTGTCCCATTTAGGGGTTGAAAAATAAAATGTGGTTGAATATTTAAATCGAATGTTAATTTACCTTTCGAGGACATTCTTTATTTTTAATTTTAGAACCCTGTGAGAAATTTAAACCTTTTGACTTTTTAAAGGTTTAAATTTTGACGTCGACAATTTGGGGTTATTTCGCTATGCCAACAAAAAAGGAATAAATCTTTTCGAATTATTTCCAGGTAGACCTCTTTTATACCCAGGGCTATTTTTTTAGCCGGCATGAGTTTTCAAATGAGCCCTTAAGTACGTTTTTCGTGTATATTTATTTTCACAAATTTCACAAGCATATGGTTTTTCGCCAGTGTGGGTTCGTATATGAACCTTCAAACTTTGTTTCATTGAACATTTATATTCACAAATTTTACACGCAAAAGATTTTTCCCCCGTATGAGTTTTTATATGACGCTTTAAACTTGCTCTGCACGCACATTTATAATCACAAAGTTTACACTCAAATGGTTTCTCACCGGTATGAGTTTTAATATGACGATCCAAATTTCCTTTTCGCGAACACTTATGATCACAAACGGAACATGCAAATTGTTTCTCGCCAGTATGAGTTCTAAAATGAACTTTTAAACCACTTTTTACGGAACATTTATAATCACAAATTTCGCACGAAAAAGGTTTTTCACCAGTGTGAATTTTTAAATGACGTTCCAAATTTTCTTTCCGTGAACATTTATAATCACAAATTGCACATGCAAAACTTTTCTCGCCAGTATGAATTCTTAAGTGAACTTCTAAACAATTCTTTGCCGAACATTTATAATTACAACTTTGACACGCAAATGGTTTCTCACCCGTATGAGTTTTTATGTGGCTCTTCAAATTCTGTTTTCGCGAACATTTATAGTCACAATCTGCACAGGCAAAGGGTTTTTCACTACTATGAACTTTTAAATGTACCTTCAAACTTTGTTTCATGGAACATTTATACTCACAAAGTTGACATTCAAAAGGTTTCTCGCCGGTGTGAGTTCTGATATGATTTACTAACTTCCTGTTTTCGGAACATTTATAGTCACAAACTACACACACAAATAATTTTGCACCTCTATGAATTCTCGAATGTCTTCTTAGTTGTAATTTATCGGTAAATCTTACGTTACATACTTTACATTTAAATGGTTCGCTTAATCGTGCTTTGTATTCTCTTTCCGCCTCAACTTTAAGACTCGACGTCTCGTCTTTAATATCAATGGAATGATGTAAGTCTTCTAGCTTAATTTGAAAGTCTTCCAATGGTTCTGTTTTAATTTCAAACTTTAAATTATTTTCTAAATTCTGTAATTCTTGAGAGTTCACCGATTGACCCCCATCCATAGTAAATGGTTTGTAAATTTCTGCAAAACTAATCGTTTTTAAACATATCACAAGAAATGTACACTTTTATACATATGAAAATGTCTGCGAGTATGAATTATTTTATGTAGAAATAATAAATGGTACATTATTAATTTAATATTAGGTCAATCTCGCATTCTGACAGCAGTCTGACAGTTTTACAAATGTTTTGGCAGTGTCTCACTGAGAGACCACGGACCGGGTCCTTGTGTGCAAATCGCAACACATCACCACAAAGGGGTAAATATCCTGAAAAATTTGTGTACAGTAATTTGGAAATTCTATTATGAATTTCTAGTGTTTTGTTCTACTTTTAGCAATACCTATGAGTGCACTGGTTTTTATAAAGTGCCTGCTGACTGGCTGATTTCGCCAGCCCCCCCCCCCTCCCCAACCATTCATTTGTACCTCTTCTATTTTCGTTTGCAGCTTTATAGTTTTTGAGATATTTTAAAAATTCGTTGGGGGAGGGGCTAGCGAAATGCTAGACCCCCATTTTAAATTCTGAATCCAAAATAGTCTAAATCGTTTGTTACTCGTTTACATTTGTTTCTACCTCTTTTATTTTGATTTTTGTTTGAAAACTAAATGGGTATTTTAGTTTTCCTCAGCGGAACCTGACGATAAATAGAAGTTCCGCGCTACATAAACCAATCGCTTCGGCAGCGCAGTTGTTTGAGCGCGCGTATTCACAGCTAATAAGCCTGGGTTCCATTTTTCCTTGTACTATGAGATTTTCCATTTTTCCTGATCTTCGGGCAACTTGTCCGAATATTATACGAGATATTGCTACCGCATTCTGGTGAGCAGTCGCTTGGCTATATTCAGTTTTTGTAATATAGAGATATTGGTTTTGCACGTCACCCAAACAAAAAAAGTTTGTCTTTTTAAATAATAATAATAATAATATATATTCAATCCTGTTAAATTACAATATAGAGGACAAGTCACGCAGTACAAAAGAAAAAATACATATACAAAATGCAATTACAGACATTTCAACAGATCACGAAACTCCTGAACCGAGTACACACAGTGCTCCACGAGAATGCCCTTTACGGCCGCTTTAAACGATAGATTCCGTTTTTGAATTTTTAATTTTTACAGGCAGTGCATTGAACAGGGCCGTTCCCACCGCCACAGGAGACCCCCCCGTCACACTGGAAAGGTGAAGTGCAGGACGGAAATCGTCCCTACCGCGAGTGTTGTGGTCATGAACATCGGAGTTCCGCTGATGAATACCTTTGGTTCTATAAACATAGACAAGGAGCTCGAAGATGTAAGCAGAGGGAAGAGAAAGAATTTTAAGTTGTTTAAATAACGGTTTACACGAGTCTCTAGATGCCACCCCCGCGATACACCGAACAATTCTCTTTTGGGACACAAAGACCTTCCCAGCCATCGGAGAACCACCCCAAAAACAGACCCCATAGGATAGCCTAGAGTGCACATGCGCATAGTAAAACACCCTCAGAATATGTACATCCACAACACTTCTGAGGCATCTAATCTGATAACAGATGGAACTGAGGCGCCCCATAATGTATCTACAGTGATCCCTCCAGTCAAGCACCTCATTCACATGCAGCCCCAAGAATTTTACGCTGGACTCCCGCGGAATCACACAATCATCCAGTCGGAGATCAAGGTCCAGATCCCGTCGACTCCGAATGTTGTGGAACATTATATATCCAGTCTTAGCCAAGTTAAGTCGAAGCCGATTATGACCAAACCACCCACTCAGCTGTGCGAGAAGATGATTAAGAGCACTACGAACCTCCCCCAGAGACCCATCCGACACCACAGACGATGTATCGTCAGCATACATAATGGTCATAAAGTCAACGAAAGATAACAGATCATTGACAAAAAGTAAGAAAAGAATTGGGCCCAAAACTGACCCCTGCGGCACACCAATGTTGATAGGAAGGAACGAAGATCTAAAATTGGACCGAACACCATCCGAACGGGTGTAACCTATCTTCACAAACTGAGTTCTACCAGACAAGTAAGAGCGAAACCACTCAGCAACCACTCCCCTGATTCCATACTTAGCCAGCTTCTCCATCAGTATAGAATGATCAACACAGTCAAAAGCTCTGCTCAAGTCACAGAACAAAGCCGCCGGATGCTCACCCCTATCAAAAGAATTCATAACCACCGTCATGAAAGAGTCGACAGCCGTCATAGTAGAGCGGCAGCTACGGAAACCATGCTGCTCTCCCGCAACAACATCATGCCTCTCCAAATGGGACAATGGGAATAATTACCTATCACCTGTCACCCGAAATCGCCCCAAAATATTTTTTTTAGCAAAAGGAACCTTATTAGAGTGTCCTGTAAAAATTTCGCCCGAGAAAGTATAGTCAAAATTTTGAGAAAAATCGATTTGAAAAGAAGGGAAAAGTAAATTCATGTATGCGGTCGACCTCGGGGTCTGCCACATAGATCGGGTTACGGTCCCTTGAAATGGAGTGAAATTTTTTCGGTCCGATTTGAATTTTTCTTTGAAATTCGGATAGATGGGGGTGTGATTAGTAGATATTAGTAATAAATATAATCAAAAAAATGGAAAATAACTCGTGTATTGCCTAAAAAGTGAAAAAATTAAATTTTTTTTGCCTTCCAATTTTAGGGGTGTGCATTCGAAAAGGAGGGTAATCCATCGTCAAATCCTACCCTTACGGGGCGCCGCTCCGCTCCGCTCCGCTCTGCACCCCTCCAGGGCGGATTTGACTCTGGTTACTAGGCTAAACATACGAGAAGCGCCACCGATCAAGAACACCGGGATCTATGCAACCGGGATGTGAGAGACCCTCGAAATAGCATTAAAAAGTATAGTTGCGGTATGGGGCAGTATACTATTACGTTTCACACCCAAAAAATCGCGTAAAAACAAAAAATAAGCGATGTTACATGTAGGAGCGTCGAGCTGCATCTGCCGGTGCGAAATTTTCTAAGTGTAAGAGTATATCTAAGTGCACGTACCGTCAACAAAATGCGCGCCGGCCGAGCGAAGTAGTGGCATTCGACCGGTTCTGCACCATGCTCTTGCTACTTTTCCGTACTTTTCAAATCGATTTTTCTCAAAATTTTGATAATACTTTCTCAGAATTTTTTTGTTGTAGGGGCCTATATAAACCTTCCTCTTTGCGATTGCAAAGTTTCAACTCATTCGGAGTGACAGGTGATAGGTAATCCTCACCGAGGGGGGATGTTATCTTGCCCCTCTTATGTATCGGAACCACCGCAGAAACCTTCAGGCAATCTGGAAATGCACCCAAAGAGAAAGACAAATTCACAATATATGTGAGTGGCTCGATGACAAGATACAGGACAGCCTTCAAGACACTGCAAGGCAAACCATCAGGACCCGACAACGATACCCCACGCATCGCAGACAAGGCAGTCAACAACTCCGCCTCACCATACGGAAGAGCACACATGCTCTGTACAATTCCCGAGATCCGCGGGGGAGAATCCCGAGGCCGGGGAATACTCGCAACAGTCTCCTCAACCACATCGACAAAGTAAGAATTAAGCTTATTAGATACTTGCTCCGGATCATAAACCACAACATCTCCAAACTCTAAAAAAATATTACTATGTGACTTTAGCTTACCCGTAACCTGAGCAATGACAGACCAAGCCGCTGCACTCCTGTTTCCAGAGTTCAAAATCTGTTTATTATAATAATCGCGCTTGGCATTCCCAATCAAAGCACCATGCGCCCGCCTAGTCTCAAGGAAGACCTCTCTCAGAGCAGGAAAACGCTTCTGCAGACAAAACCAATTGCGAACCTCGGAACTAGACTTCTTAATTTCGTCACTAAGCCAACCTTTTGATGGTTGTAACTTCCTCTTAACAACAGGAAAACTACAATTAAAATAATACATAAAAACATCATAAAAACACTTGAAAGAAGCCTGCAGATCATCTCCACATAGATACAGCTCCGACCAGCTTTCGTTTTCAAGTAAACCCTTAAAATTATTATAATTATTCTCGTTGTATTTGCGAGATTCACAACTCCCGACAGAATTTAAAGTGCTGGCCGAACCGAAAACTACAATGTAGCGATGATCAGAAACGACACAGTCCGAGACCGTACATGACAACTTAAAATTAAGATTACATGAAACAAATACATTGTCAAGCACAGAGTTATGACGCGTAGGCATATCAACAATGTCAAACACATTGTAAGATGACAAAAGTTCTCTCAATGCGAAAACATTACGATTAGCATTACCATCCTGAAAGTGCACATTAAAATCACCCAGCAATACAAATTTCTGCCTACCGCCATTATAAAAATTCTCAAAAACATTAGACAAAACTTCAATAAACATATCCAAATCACCAGAAGGGGATCTATAACAGACTACAACAAAAACCGACTCCTCCGGAAGACACCACACATCCCCACAGAGCTCAATCACAATCTCGCTACAATAGGCACTTAGTGAGAACTTCCAACTGTCCTGTGAGAAGCTCTTTCTTATTGGTTCAATTTGGGTCACTTGGTATTCATTAAGAACTCCGTTGAAGTAATATTTATATTTTATTTAATTCCCCTTTGTACATTTTATACACTTTACATTATATACATTAAGGATTCACAAGACCGGTCAATCACTACTACTCCCATACGTCTCCTGCCATGGTTACACTAATACTAACAGATACTAACTGATACTAACGTTCATCATTCATACCACGTTCATACTAACAATCTTGCATACTCGCTAAATAATATGCTTACTAATACTTTGTTCTTAACTAAAGGTGGATACACACTACAACTCAGATCAACAGGCACAATGTTCAAACCCGTCCGAGCAAACAACGCAACACCACCATGCACTCTCTCACCTCTACAGTAGGAAGAGACCATGCTAAAATCCTGGAAGCTGAAAGAGCCCACTGACTCACACGTAGCCCACGTCTCAGTTATACAAATAAAATTTGGTTGCATATCGCAAAAGTCAACACTCATTTGATCAATCTTTGCAGAAGTCAGCCCTTGAATATTTATTAAAATGAAATAACACTTCAGGCCATCAGAGATTACATCAGTTGACTCCAGCCTCTCACCTACCGCAGCCTCCGACCCCGACGAGCCAAGGGAGGAAGCCTGAAAAGTGATAGCAGGCCCTACTCCTGCTCCTTCACCTTCATACTCTGCGAAAAATCCTGCTGAATCTTCGGCCTCATGTGCACATAGCGCTTTATCAATGCTCCAACAGGCCATATGGTTGGGTCCATAATCTCTTCAAGATTCTTAAAATGCACCGTTACTTTAAAAGATGAATAGTGTTGGGGAAATTTAGGTGTTATGGTTTCACAGTCAACTTCAGAGAATCGTTCCCTCAACACAGAGGTCAACGTCTCTGTCTTCACCCCCGGCAACAATCTCGAGACAAACACGAAGGCCTTCTTAGGTAGCGCCTGAATTTTCGATTCCATGTTACTGCCAATTACGACAACAGACTTTCCCCCAGATGTTCTGCGACCCCGCTTTGTTGTAATAGACTTCCACTCCACATCAGCCTCGCCATCAGAGGAGCCGACATCTACAGGTGGGTCACATGAGTTTCGCGGAGCAGGTGCAACCACACCCGACTTCTTATATTTAGAAGAAGAGTCACTCTTGATAACAGCTCTTCCGTTTGCCGCACCAACGGTATCTGACCTGGTCCTAACTCTGTTCATAGGTCGTTTCGACTGACTTACTAGTTGCTTGATTTTTGGATCATCAGGCAGCGGCATACCATCACCAGCCACAGCAGAAATCAAAGAAGTTTTATCAACTCCAGAACCATCATTATCAGATTTATTAGGACCTTGATTAACAACCATATTATTCATTAAAGATTTCAAATCGGCCTTCAATTCCATAATCAAATTTCCTTGGTTCTTAATAATCCGCATACATTTATCAAACATATCACACACATTCGACCTCTTATCAAGCGCACCACTCAAAGCAAATTGACCCATATCAGCACAGTCGCTACAAAACCATTTCAAATTGCTATTATGCAATTACAATATTTATATTTATATTTAATAAAAAGCCTATACAATATTTTTATATCCTTCGCCGTTTTCAAGTAATTATAGAAAAAGTAGAGGCGGTCATAGCTTGGCAGTTAAGTGCGTCTACTGCTAATGCGAAACGCTCGGATCGAATCCGGGCAGGGTAAGAACTTTATTCTGACCGTCTCTCCTCGGCAGGCAATGGCAAACCACCGAGGTAATCTGCCAAGAAAATCCATCTCGAAATTGAAGTGTAGTACACTTCCCGTGGTTCGGAGCCCACGTTAAACAAGTAGGTCCTCTATGTATGTGAAAACAATTTGAACGCACATCATATGCATAGAAAGAGATAGAACGAGATGGGTCACCAAACCCGCATTAGGGTAAAAGGACTGAGAAGGAAGGAAGTTTGAGTTAAACTCGACCTCTCGTGACTACAACTTCATAAATTGCACGTTAATTCCAGATTTTAGTTCACGTACAAGACTTGGGCTAAAATTTCAAACAAATGAAACCGAAATTACATTATTACCCTGTTCTTCTCTAACTAAAATATAAAATTTGGTGGACCTGTGCATTTGAGAATCCCCCCCCCTAAAGTCACCCTCAATTAGTAATTTTAGTTTCTTGTAACGCAGTTTTTGGTCTATAATTCACTTTTTTAAGAAAAATTATCATCAGACCAAACTTGAAGAGCATAAAATAAATAAAACTGATGTTACAGGCATTGCTTCGAATCCTGCAGGAGCCAATCTTATTTCGGACTTTCTTTCCTTCAATGACCGTCTCCGTGCTTTGGAGGGCACGTAAATCTGGCGGTCCACCTGATTTGATATGATCTAATATGTTAAAGAGAGAGAGGTCGCCAACGTCCGGGGGACTGGATATGGTACATGAAAGAAGAAGACTATGTCAAACCGGGTAATAAAAATCACCCCTATTCCCATCTACTGCGTAATGCTTGTATTTGATGGGGCTTCGGACCGGGTGGGGTAGCACTGGTGGGGTGCGAATCACGGGACTTCTCAGAGCTCGGTCATCGAGCGGACTGGTTCTTAGTGTCGGCCTTTGTTGGGGGCTTCTGATCAGGTGGTGAGGCCAAGAGGCCACCTCTTGGTGGAGGTCGCTTAATCTCTGACGTTGAAATGTTTTGGGTTTAAAATCTCAAGTTTGTCATAGGAGCCCCGACATGAATGTGAAAGTTAAGAGAGAGGGAGATTTTAAAGAGGAACAAAGGTGCGGGAGGGGGGACGTTTCATTTGGAGGAAAAGAAAAAGAAAGTAATAATAATATAAGAGCAAGAGAAAAATATAGAGTTGTCGAAGAGGCTGTCCATTAATGATGTTACACAATTTAGGACCAAACTAACTCCCTCTCTTTTCACACTTGGTTACAAAATGTGAGACCCCCCTCAAATGATTTCACAAATTTTTAACCCCCCCCCCCCGCCAATATAATACTTAATATTCTGCAAATACTACGGAGAATTTAATAAATTGTATGATCAAATATTTTTATTGTTAATAAGTATTTAATAAGTTAATAAAGCCAGTACTCATCCCCTCAAAGATAGAAAAAAAGGCATTTTTGAAGTATTGAAAGTGAGCCAAACAAGCTTGTAAGAAAAAACCGAGGGGTTGTTCACTTAGATTTTTTTTGTACACAGATTATAATTATGTAATCAATTATTAAGATTATTAATAAATTGTCGTGACTACTTAAGATTATTACTGATTATTGTGATTATTAATGATTATTTAAGATTATTAAGATTATTTGTGATTATTTCTTTCATTATAATATACGCCAATCAGAACGCGAAACATCTAGGCAACCATTTTATTATAGTAAATATTTACGTTGCTATGGAAAATATTCAGCGGGTAAATTTATGTCAAAAAATAATCACTTCCTAAAATTTTTTCGAACATTATCAACGTGCTTAGACAAACAAACAAAAAAATTACAAAATTAAATGCACAATGTCACGTTTTGCAGATAATTCTCTGCAACATATTGAATCTGCAATAAATAAAAGTGTTCCCACAAATACCAAAAAGACCAAGGCATCGGTATGGTATCAATTTAAAGAGTTTAATATAATAATAATATTACTTTATTTGGTAATTTACTACCACTATTTACATCACAAACAAATCCATACAAACTCCCAAAAAATAAAAAAATCAGTTTACAAAAAAAATATCCATCCTAAACAATAAAGAATAAACATTAAATCATTAACCCCTTCTAAGTAAAATGCAAACTAACATAATTCTTAACATTCCTCTTAAAAATTTCAACTCTTTTCTCCATCTTAAGAGATAACGGCAAGTCATTAAATAATTTTAAACCACTATATAACAACATATTTTGTGTTCTATTATTCCTAAACAGATTCAAACGAAAATCCTGGGCATTACGCACTGGATACTTATTCACATCTGCCACATAAGTAATATTGTCGCACAAATACGACGGAAGCATCTTATTCTTCAATTTGAAAACAAACATCAAAACATTAACTACAATTCTTTGATAAACACTCTGCCATTGTAATGTGTCTAGCAACATACTTTTGGATATAGAACGATCTACTCTTAAAATTGTTCTCATACCCCTATTCTGTAGCTTTTGTAACCTATCCAACATGCCACCATTGCCCATAAACAGAACAGACGAACAGTACTCAAAATGAGGCTTTATCATCACATTAAAAATCCTAATTGTGCTCAAAACCGATATATTCTTCCTAATTTTCAAAAAAAAATGCAATTTCTTCGCTACTTTTTAACATACTGTAGTGAGCTTTCGAGCCTCTCGTTGTGCTGACAAACTTATGTAGTGAGCTTTGACTCCTAATACTGCCACACGTTGGGCTAGCCAAAATATGCTCTGAATAACCCTCGCTAATGTGGTTACACGTTTTATTATTAATGTCTTTACGAGTGTACATAAATGTACCCCGTCAATGGAATTGTATGCGAAATTTAGTAGATACAAATAAATGGAATTAATATGCCTCGGCTTAGCTGGTTCGTAGTGCATGTGTCTTACCTTGTACAGGGTGAGTTCGTTCCTTGACCAATACTGTAAAATAAATCTATGTCGCGGAACAGGTCAAAATAAATATTCTTCGTTACAAAATTTATAATGTTTTTATTTAGCACACAAATGTAAATAAAGGTTTTGTTATATGAAAAAGTTCTATTATTAAATCTAATTATCAAAATTCTGAACGTTAAATTAAGAAAACACGTGTCGTATTGTCGTATTTAGGCCCTTCTGCCTAAATTTGGGATCTTATATTGGGGTGTAACTTTTAAATAATAGTCATTCAACAATTAACTAATCTATTTAAATAATATAATCAGGGTAAACTATTACATATATGGTTATTTAAATTAATTCTTACTCTACAATTATCATCATCCCTAGGACCCAGGAATCTTGGATGACTCGTATAATCTACATCTTCTATTATTGTTCGTTAATATTAGGATGCACCAACACCCGTCACTTTCAACCGATTCACTTATTAGTCCAAATGACAACTAACTGTTCTATCCTCATTTTCGGATATTTAATAACTATCGGTTGTTCCACATTTTTGTGGTATCTTTCCTGAGCCCTACTAATAACCGCTGACTTCGTAACTTCACAATGCTCGTGTATAATTTTGCAATATAATTTAGCAACTCGTAATTATAAAATTTACTCTACAGGGTGATATTTATATACTGGCCATTTTAATATAATTTAATTATCTATTTGTGACATGCCCCCCGTTGAATTAAAGGTTGGCCCAAACCTTTGTTTTTAAAATAAAGTCACGGTTTTCTACACGAGAATTGCTCCACCACTAAAAAATTGAAAATTTTTTATATTTAACTAATTAATCGTTAACATTAAAGAAATTATCTTAAATTTAACATATTGTTTATATAATATTTTACAAACACATTCTTAATTTACTTTATACTTCTTTTAGGGACCTCTTCTAATTCTTATCAAAAAAAAATTTTTTAGCAATAAACCAGTTTCTAATGTTTTCATAATATGTTGTATCTCTCATATTCATTTATAACTGCACTTTGAATCTCCAAAAAATCTTTTTTTTTTTCACACCATTTTTAGTTGACTATTAACAAATTCGTACTTACACATTGAAAATCCCAGGTTTTGTAAAAATTTTTTTTTCAAAAATTTATTTTTTGTTTTAATTCTTATTTGAATTTTCTGAATTATTTTAACTTTATGGTATATTGACGTGTATAATATTACAGTGTATCAATCTGAATATTGTTGAATTTACTGCTATTAAACGTTAATTAAGTCTTGACCTATCCACTTGTAATATACTTATTTAAGCAATTTTTGCCGTACTACTACATTCCTGTATTAGGTTCACTTAATGTATTTATTTTGTCTACCTAAAGTGTTTCACGTTGTGACCTTCAATGTGTATTTTTTCAATAATTATTTTGATTAATCGTTCAAAATTGTTACTTTAAATTTTTTGAGGATTCGTATACAATAATAAAAAAATTTCTTTATTTATTCTCCAATTTTTTAATTTGACCGTTTTTTTTTTGATAAGTTTCTCTTTTAATTTCTTATTAGTGTGCCTAATACCTTTAGTATATCTTTTCTTATTACTTTAAACAACCCTTATTTTGATCCTTTTTGATCTAACTATAATTTACCATTACACTGTATCCTGTCGATACATGTTTATACTAGAATAATACAGATTATTCTGATTATGGTGCCCTTTTACAATATCTCACAATAGATAACTCTATTACACCGTATCCTTTCGATACGTGTTTATACAAGAATAATACAGATTATTCCTTTACACAATATTATTAATGTTTAGAAATCTTATACGAGAAAGTGGTATTTTGATCTTATTTTCCTATAGGTTGTTACTGACTTTCTTATATAAATTTTCGCTACATTGGGACGTCCTTACTCCTAATGGCTTTGTTATAGTACAGACTATAGATTTGAGGTACAGACCTCATTTACAATATTTAGCCATTTTCTTTAAATAATTTTTATTATTATTAGCACTTTACCTTTTTCTTCCATTTATTATATATTCGTACCATTTTATACACTTTTATTGTTCCGCGTTTTGGGCACCACTTTGTTTTATTTGCTCTGCTTTTACACTTTTATTTACTCCTTCGCATTCGTTTTTTAGGCACACTTTCACTTTTCGTCCTATTTTTAATTTTTCAAGGTCCACCTGGTTTTTCACTTTTACGATTGGCTCACTTTCATCTTCATTTGCTACCGTTTCTTCTTCTTTGGAAGTGTTTGTACCTTTGACTTCTTCATTTGCTACCGTTTCTTCTTCTTTGGAAGTGTTTGTACCTTTGACTTCTTTGCACTTTTTTATAATACTTTTTATTATCCACAATAGTAATGTTATGCACAGAGTTACACATATTGTTATTGTTATAATTATTACCACTTGATGATGAATTGGTGATGATTCTTCTCCATTTGATGCTGATGTTTGACCCACTGGAATCGTAGCGATCACGGCTGTTGGTCTTGGTAGTTGTTTATAAATTAGATAACCCACCAATGCAGTTAAACTTATATTCCACAATAAAAATGTTGTATGACTAATGTAACCATAATTTTCGGCAAAACTTCTCGGAGTACTTTTTCTTTCTTGAATCCATTCCATTATGCTACCCATTGATTTAGCCGTGTTTGTTAAAT
Source organism: Podabrus alpinus (assembly GCA_932274525.1). Lineage (NCBI taxonomy): Eukaryota > Metazoa > Arthropoda > Insecta > Coleoptera > Cantharidae > Podabrus > Podabrus alpinus. Next base: position 58,772,831 of record OW026452.1, read on the forward strand.
TGAAGTGTGGCACTTCTATTGTCCAATTGTGATTTAGGATTTCTGTTAAGTTATTATATGTAGGAGCTTTTTCATAGATAGGTTTGAATATGTAGGATTTTAAGGACGACCATGTGGCAGGGATTACATGGGTTAACTCTGCTTCGGAAGGTTTGTTTTCTTGGCAAGGGTATTTGGTAGGGATTAGAATATCTTGGAAAAGAATTACTTTACAGGAGCAAGGTAATTTTAGGTTTAGGGAACCAATAGTTGTGAAATTGTGAGGAATTAAATTGTGCGATTGATGTGGACATTCAATTTTTGTTTCATTTTTTGGATGGGTTATTTGATATTCGCCTTCTGATGTTTCCACTATTAACATTGCCTTGGATTGCCGACAAGTCATTGGACAATACTGACTTAAGTTTTCAACGGTGTCTCCGTTAAAAATTTTTATTGCACATAATGGTCCTTTAAATTCGTTTGCCGATAATTGTGGAATATAACATAATTTATCCTCGTATGCTCTGCATTGGTGTAGGCCCATTCCAGAAACTGCTCTAATTGAAGGTTTTTTCCCTATATTATTTGACACTGCTATATACAAAGTATCGTGGTTTAATGTACACGTCTGTTCATACCACGCGAACGATGTAGTTAACAGTTCAAAAACTATCCATTTTTGTTTATTTGAAACAATTGGTATTTTCACATGTAGGTACACTTTGGATTCCGTAAAGCTACAATCACAAATTGGTAATTGATAGTAGCGTGTAACATCTTCCTTCGGGATCGCGAGTCCCTGGTTTGACATTTTAAGCTCTTTTTCCAATCGATCCAAATCGTGACGTAGTGTCGTAGTTTCCAAAATGTTTATTGGGATTTGATGTTGTTTACAGGATGTCATGATCAAATTTGTTCTTATGATTCTGGTTAATTGAATCATACGTCTTAGATTATCATATGCGTGAGTGTATATTCTTGTGATCAAATTCCCTTCAATTGTTCCTGTTTTTTGGGCCGTTTCTATTTCTTCTTGTACCAAATTCATTCTCTTCTCTATACCTTGGAATGTTTTGGTCATTTCCTTTTCGTATTTGTTAAATTCTGTTGAGTCGTGTCCAATTCCTTTTAAAGCGGCCGTTAGCCCTTCCGTTAAACGATGAATGTTATCTTGCATATCCTTTTCTGTTGTCGTTAGCCCTTCTAATTTGCTTATCGTTGCTACCCCACAGCACCATGCCAATCCATCACCTAGAAAATCGAGAGCTCTTCGGGTTCTTGTGGTACTTTTTCCTTTATTATTTACTTCCAAATTATTTTTTGTATTTCGAGCCAATATGTGTAAATCCTTGTCATATGCCATTCCTAATTCTTCTATGGCTGATTCCACTAAACAATCTGGGGTTGCTCTATTTTGGCAGCTTCCACTTTTGAACGATTGTTGTGATGTGGTCTTTTCCATATCTTGTATCCAATCCATCTCGTAACTGATTGGTATGCTGGATTCATATGCTACTACTTGCGGTAATTTTTTCCATATTACGCCAGGTGATATTTCTACGGTCGTTTGTATTTGTTGTCCTCTAGCTATTTGGAGATATCTACAATTCATAATTAGTTTACATTTACATTTATAAATATTTTTATTTTTCTTTCGTCCCTAAATTCTATTTCATTTTTCAATTACACTGAATGTAAAATTTAAAAATAACTGAAACTATCGTATTTTTATCTTTTTAATTTTATTGTGCTACTCTGCAATTTCTTGACCTAGGGTTTTATTTGTTTTTATATCAACTAAAGAATGTGTTTTGTTTGCAATTTCTTGACCTACTGTTTTATTTATTTTTTATAGTAACTAAAAAATGTGCAATTCTGTTATCTTTATCCGGATATGTACATATACAGTGTATTCCTTTTTATTCTACTATTTTATGTACAGTATGTTCTTATTTTAATTATTAATATTTATTTGTTAAACTTATAACTTGTTACTTTCATTTCTTTTTACTTTCAAATTATTAATATGACTTAAATGTAATGCTTTGTTGTTAATGGTTGTACGTTATTTTATTTAATGGTCTTACATAATATTTAAATCTTAACTTTTAGTTAAAAACTTATTATTAACTTGGGAAATTTGGCTACCTCAACTACTAAATTCGTCTGTAGTCCAAAGGTTCTATTTACAGGGGTCTATATAATATGTGATATGGCCATTTATTTATTCAAGGGACAATTTATTGTATTTGTGGGAGTCCATTGATCGTAATACGGTAGGATTCTGCTGACATGTACAATATCTGTTTTTGCATTTGGGTAATTTCCCTTCCGTATTTCATAATTCACTTCACTTATCTTTTTATTGATATAATATGGCCCGAAGTATCTTAATAATAATTTTTCCGATCTACCAATTTTTCTTATTGGCGTAAAAACTTTTACCTGGTCCCCTACTTCAAAATTTAAATGTCTATGTTTACGATCGTAATATTTTCTATCGCGTTCTTGTCTATCTTCTATGTTTTGAACTGCGATACTTCTAGCATTTAATACCTTATCCCTTATTTGTTCAACTGAACTCTCCTTAAGGGTCGTAGCTAAGCTTCGTTCTGTAGGTAAAATTGCTTCTCGACCATAAACTAACATAAAAGGAGAATATTTCGTGGTTTCTTGTGTGGATGTGTTATATGCGAATGTTACATGTGGTAATAACGCATCCCAATCTGTCTGTTCTTCATTTGTAAATATCGAGATCATATCAACTATTGTTTTATTAAATCTCTCTGTGAGTCCATTTGCTTGGGGATGGTAAGCTGTTGTATAACTATTCCTTCCACCCATAATTTCTATCAGTTCGGTTATCATTTGCGAAAGAAATACGGCCCCTCTGTCACTTAAAATGACTTTAGGACAGCCATGGCGACATATGATGTTTTCTAATATGAATTGGGCAACGGGTCTACTTTTTCCACTTGAAAGTGCTCTGGTCTCGACCCATCTCGTTGCATAATCCGTTGCAACGACAATCATTGTTTTTCCGCTTTTACTTTTGCGAAATGGTCCTAGTAAATCTATACCTATTTGTTCGAAAGGTAATCCTACCGGAATGGGTTGTAGAAATCCTGCAGGTTTAGCGTTGGACCTACCCTTCCTTGCTTGACAATCTGGGCATCCTTTTACAAATTTTTCTACATCTTTTTGTAGTCCTTCCCAATAATAGCGATTTTTTATTTTACTTAGTGTTTTCGTTATACCTAGATGACCTGCTAAATGTTCACTGTGGTGGGAGAATAAAATTTCTGAAATTAAATTTTTTGGTATTACTAATAAATTTTCTGATCCTCTGGGACTGGCATTCTTTTTATATAGGATTTCGTTGATAATAATAAAATTTTTTACACGCCTTTTAAAACCTATGCTTATTTTTTCATCTTCCGGATTTTCTATGGCTTGTTTGATTTTTAAAATTTCTTCATCTTGATCTTGTAACTGTTGTATCTCTTCGTTTTCTAATATAAATGTTGGAATATCATTGGATTCTTCTTCATCTTCTTCTTTACCTAGTTCTATTGGATTCCTGGATAAGCAATCAGCGTCATGATGTGTTTTACCACTTTTGTAGTTAATCGTATATTGAAATTCTGATAATTTGATACTCCACCTTGCCAGTCTCCCTGTTAAATCTTTGATGGTTTTTAGATAGCAAAGAGCGTGATGATCTGTTATTATTTTTATTGGTTTTCCATAAACAAGATGTCTGAAATATTGTAGACTCCAGATTACTGCTAACGCTTCAAGTTCTGATATCGAGTAATTTTTTTCTGCTTTGGTGAGTGATCTACTGGCATATGCTATTGGATGCATTCTATCTTCACTATCGCTTTGTAGTAAGATCGATCCAATTCCCAAAAAACTTGCGTCGGTCCTTAGTTCACACCCTAAATTAGGATCAAAATATTTAAGTAATGGCGCGCTCGTCATTCTATCTTTTAACACATTAAATGCTTTTTCTTGGTTATCTCCCCACTTAAAATCTTGATGTTTTCTTGTAATTTCGTATAGGGGTCTCGCAATTATTGAAAAGTCTTTGATAAATTTTCGATAATAGTTACATAGTCCTAGAAAACTTTGAACTGTTTTCACGTTAACGGGTGTTTTAAAATCCCTAATGGCTGTTAATTTACTTGCATCTGGGGATATCCCTTCCTTGTTAATCACGTGTCCTAATATTTTGGTCTCACTTTCTGCATAGCTACATTTATTTGGCTTTAAAGTAAGTCCTGCCTCTCTCAATCTATGGAAAACTTTGCGTAGTCTTATTAGGTGTTCTTCGAAGGTTTGTGAAAAAACTAATATATCATCTAAATAAACCATCACTTCGTTCCACTTCATTCCTTCAAATACTTGGTCCATTAGATTTTCAAACGTACTAGGGGCGTTACAAAGTCCAAAGGGTAAAACATTAAACTCATATAATCCGTATGATGGTGCTACGAAAGCAGTGTATTCCTTTGATTCCTCTTCGATTCCTATTTGCCAGTACCCGCTAAATAAATCTAAAGATGTAAAATATTTTGCACCATGTAAATAAGTAAGGATGTCATCAATATTTGGTAAAGGGTAGCTAGATTTTTTAGTCACTTCGTTTAATTTTCGATAATCTACACAAAATCTTTTGGTTTGATCTTTTTTATCCACTAAAATAATGGGACTCGCATAGGGGCTATGGGAAGGTCTAATCACGTTGGATTTTAGCATCTCTTGTATTTGTTTGTCTATTAATTGTCGTTCTGTTTGGGAAACTCTATACGGTTTACTCTTGAAGGGCGCTGATCCTTGAACATCTATTTTATGTTTAACTAAATTGGTATAACCCATTTGGTTTGTTTCTTTTGCAAAAACATCTTTAAATTCCGTAAGTAACTCTTGTAATTTTATTTTTTCAGAATTTGCTAACTCTTCATTAATTTTGTGATCTTCTAATGTGACCGTTGATGTTTCTTTTAACGTTTCGGTGTCTTCTTCACACATTAAAAAATTATTCTCCTCACTATAAAATTCTAGATAACCTAAAGTAGTACCTTTAAATATTTTTACAGGGATATTTGATTTAGAAATTATTTTAATTAGAAATAAATTATCTTTTAAATTTTGTAACCGTGAAACCAACGCTAATTTATTTTTTGTTAAAAACATTTTATTTTCTTTAAAATTATAGGGTTTTAAATATGGTTCCTCACATTCGGCATATAACGAAATCATAGTGAGATTTTCGGGCTCTATTCTGTAATCTTGTTTTACCTTTATTTTTATTTTGTTTACATCTTCATAATTGATGTCTTGACATATTTCTGACCATGCATTTTCCGTAATTTGCGTTTCTTTAACCTCCGGGTTCATCGTACTTGCGACCGCATTATTCCTAGATATACTTTGTTTTGTTAATAATGCATTTTGATTAAATAACGATTTGAAATTATTTTCATTTTTTATAATTGGATCAAATTTTTTCGTTATTTCCTGGTTTTCCCCGCGAAATTTAATGATCTGTTCATCATAATCTAATAAAGCCCTATTTTCTTTTAAAAAATTGTTACCCAACAATAACGGTTTTGGCAAATTTTCGACAATTAGAGCCGAAATATAAAAAATTTTCCCGCTAATTTCAACTTTTACTTTACTTATTCCTATTGTTGGTACAAAATGCCCCCCAGCAGTTTTAAGTACAACACTGGGTTGACTTTCATTTAAATTTTTTATATATTTTCTAGCAATTATATTTTTACTTGATCCCGTGTCAACTACTATTTGTGTAGCTATATTATTTACCAAAGCGGTTATTGTTAAGATATCTGTTGTTGGCCCTTTTTCCGTTAGTTGATATAGGACGGCGTTCCTGGCCTGGTTCGTCGTCCATCTTCGTTTTTTGTATCGTTTCGATTATCATTAAAATGAACTCGTTCTCTCCTATTGTTTCCTCTAAAATTCCCGTAATTTTGATGATTCCAACTGTTATTATTAAATCGAGAATTATTTTCGTTTCTTCCAAAATTACCCCTACTTGAATTTTGAGTTCTTCCGTGCTGGTTACTGAAATTACTTCTATTAAAATTTTGGTTTCTCCCCCGATTATATGTAGTTTCGTTTCGGTTATAATAATTTTTATTTTGTCCCTCGTAACTTTTATTATTGCTGTTTCTGTTTCCTAATTTCCGATCTTTATTAAACCAACACGCGCCAGCATAATGTCCCGGTTTGTTGCAATTGTAGCACAACGGACTTGTATTTTTATAATAATTATTTAAATTTTCTCTTTGTCTAATTATTGCAAATTTATTTATGGGATTGGTAACATCTTGTGGTTTTGATTCGAGATTTAGTAGGGATGTTAATTTTTCTATCTCTTTAGTTCGCAATTTTGCGTCTAATTCATCCACCTGGTGAACTACCATTTCTATATCATCGAGGGTCATATTTATCTTCTTATGTGATGAATACATTTCTAAAAATTTGGATTGTAACCCTTCTTCAAAATAATCTGAGAATTCATCTTCCTCCATTTTTGGGTTGTATTCGTCTGCCAAGGTTATTAAATCATAAAAATAAGTTTTTATACCCTCGTTTGGTTGTTGTTTCCGATTATGAAACTTACTTCTTGCTAATTTGGATGCCGATTTACCCGCGAATTTTCTTGAAAAATCATTTATGATTTCCGACCATTTTTTATTGTCATTTTGATCATTTTCTATGTACTTTTTGAACCAAAGATTGGCGGCTCCTTCTAAGAATGACCCGAAATAATTAATTTTATGCGCATTATTCCAACCATTCGCAATGGCGGTCCTTTCATAAGAATTTATAAAATTTTGCGCGGTTTCCGAAGTAGCTGGATTGTACACAGTGGGAGAGACGAATTTTGGTAGCCTGGCACTTTGATCAGTCGCATGGGCTTGGGCTAACGTACAATCTAAATTGGCCATTGTCCTATTTTGTTGTTTATTATAATTAAGTTTTAAATTGTTTAACTTTGCCTTTTCTTTTTGGTTATCCACTTGGTCTATTTTGGTTTTAGTTGAATTGTTTTCTAATCGTATTTGACTACCTACGATTATACTATTTCTGGATCTATCTGGACTTCTTGATAATATATTGCTTCTATTAAAAGGATTTTCTATTTTCTCGTTTACCGTACTTGAGTTACCATCTAAATGACCTGAAAAACCGCTATTTTGTTTAGTACTTCGGTGGTCCGGTTTAAACACAAAAGTATTTTGTAATTCGTTAGTTTCTTCTGCTATCGGACTTTCTTGGGATTCTTCCTCACTTGTATTTTCGCTAATATTTTCTTGAATCAATTCGTTACCTATAAACACCCTCTCCTGCGTTTCTTCAACTTGTACCAATAATCCTTTCTTCGATCTCGTATTTATATGTGGACCAGGCATTTGTTTATTTTTCCTATTTTACGATTTAAACCTATTTATTCCCATTAAAAATATTAAATTAAATTCCCCATGTCTTACTTAATTTATGGAATTTTCCACTCTGAAAATGTGACTCTAATGATATTTGTCGTTGATGCATTAAAATAGCAACTATTTATTTAAACCTTTGTTGAAATGCAATAAAATAACTTTGTTTAAAATTTCTGTTTGTTTTCGTAAACAATTATTTACATTTTTTGTACCTTAATTATGGGCCTCCATAACTAATTTCGAGGTTTTATGCCTTCCTCAATACAAAAAACTGTAAATTTTTTATACAACCAAAATTTTAATTCTGCCTGAAATCCATTCAGCGTATACAGAATTAAAATTTAATCATATTTACCAACAAAAATCATTTTAAATTATTTCTCAAACATTCTCGACTTTACCTTACCACTTTAAAAAAATTACCATCTTAATATAAATTACCATCATCAACTTTTTTGTTTAACGTATGAAATACCATGTTCTCATTTATTTATCGTTCACTGAACTCGCAATCAATTGTAGTGACATCATTAAAACAATTTCGAAGACCTTTTATCAATAATTTATTCAAAAATCATCCACCTAAAAATTATTTACCTAATTTCGACGTCCTAATTTCCTATTATTGATAGGATTAAAACTTTATTAATGACCATTATTTCATTATTTCAACAAACAAAAAAATTTAATTTTTAATTTTGAAATTTATTCGCTGATAAATTTCGGAAAAAAGCCTGCACCTCCACCATGTCGTATTTAGGCCCTTCTGCCTAAATTTGGGATCTTATATTGGGGTGTAACTTTTAAATAATAGTCATTCAACAATTAACTAATCTATTTAAATAATATAATCAGGGTAAACTATTACATATATGGTTATTTAAATTAATTCTTACTCTACAATTATCATCATCCCTAGGACCCAGGAATCTTGGATGACTCGTATAATCTACATCTTCTATTATTGTTCGTTAATATTAGGATGCACCAACACCCGTCACTTTCAACCGATTCACTTATTAGTCCAAATGACAACTAACTGTTCTATCCTCATTTTCGGATATTTAATAACTATCGGTTGTTCCACATTTTTGTGGTATCTTTCCTGAGCCCTACTAATAACCGCTGACTTCGTAACTTCACAATGCTCGTGTATAATTTTGCAATATAATTTAGCAACTCGTAATTATAAAATTTACTCTACAGGGTGATATTTATATACTGGCCATTTTAATATAATTTAATTATCTATTTGTGACAGTATGTAGTCCGAAAATTTCACTTAGTTATATTAAAATTGTATTTTAATGTGCACTTTACCTTAGTAAATTCAGGGATCTTTTCGTTATTTGACCTGGAGATGGTACAATTGCACACCAAAATTACACTCGATGGGTTTATTACCATGAAAAGGTTGCCAGCTGCAGTTTGTTAACCTCGTTTTGTGTCGATTACTATTCTCTTGAAATATTATCAATCCTTTACGTTTTTCCACTTATTTTTAGTTTAACGTAGGTAAGTATTTAATTTCTTGATTTTTACACTCGTATTTTATACTTTTACCGATATTTTCACTATAAAATCACTTTTTATTAGGACGATCAAAATTCGCCACCATTTACATGTGAAATCTAACAAGGACCTTCTTCGATTGTTTTTAATTTTTTTATCTCGAAATTCATGGCAATGTTGATGTTTGAGTAAACGCATTTTATTGGTTGATCGCAAAAATCAATATTATCGTAATTTTCACAGTACAGGTATGGACTAAGCCAATTGTGACTCGTTGAAATTTTATAAGTAAAATTTTTATATTTTCAGATTGGATTGACTTCTTCCTAAGTGCTTCGTGGTTGAATAAATAAAGATGCTGGACATGAAATTTCCATACACAGTTCATTAACTTGTGACACGTCGAACTCACGTAATGATTTAACAAACTTATTTAAATTTAACGCTAACACAAATTTTTACATTAATCAATTAATTAACAGAAATCTAACTTTTGAAATACCTTTCTTATTACTAACAATCTTTCATTTACTATAACTAAACATTTTTAACAAAGACAAATTATTAAAAGTTACAATTTAAATTTATTTTATTCAAACCTGCTTTATGTCCTTTTACAAATCATTTGACTTTGAATTAAATTTCTTGGTATCGGACGAAGTTTTTCTGATTACTTTGATAAGTCACATGCTTTATTAATAATAAAATTTTCACCGATCTTAATTAACGTACTTCCATTGACGTGGTATCTCGATATCGCAATACATAATCAAAGTGACTTTTAAAGTTCAATTTATCGTCAACAACTACACCCAAGTATTTCATCTGACTAACCACCTCAATCCGAGTAGGGGAAGGTGGGGCAGAACGGGGGCCGATGTGGTTGGGACAGTATTTGAAGGTGTAAATAAAGAGGTAAAAATCTATTATAGTGTGAATAAATTTATTTAACATTTCGTTTAACATCTCCGATGTTCAAAATTAAAATAATGAAAATACTTGTATTTATTTTAAACGTTTGAAAAAAAAAAGATTATATCCCGTTCTGCCCCATGCATGGGGCAGAACGGGGTATTCATTAAAAGGTGAAACAAAATCATGTTTTATGGCTGGCAAAGTTCACAGATGAGTTGTGATTCATCATCGTCAGTATCAATGCCGGCACAGGAATTATGGGCCCATTTTTTACACTGTATGCATGATATCCAGCCTTCACTCGATTTTGAATATAAGTCGTTGCAATATAAACAGGTCGCATCGTCTTCTTCATCTGATTCCACGCTTTGTTTCCGTGGTTTTTTGTTAACAATTTTCTGTGTTTTTTTCTTTCCTATTTTGTTAACAATTTTCTGTGTTTTTTTTCTTTCCTATTTTGTTAACAGTTTTCTGGATATTCTCCTTCCTTTTTTCGTTACCGGTGAACAGTTTTTTCTTAAGTCTATTTTCTTTGGCTTCCTTGATCTTCTTAGCGTTATTAGCCGCTTCTTCGAGTTCAGTCTTATAAGGGGAAGCTGTCAGGATTGCCATTTTGCCTCGTTTCCTCGTCACTCGCTTTTGTCCCGGTTTTACTCTGGGTATGGGAAGTATATGTTCAGGCGAAAACCTCGGAAAGCTGGTAAAAATAGGGCTAGCTATTGTTATATTATAGTGAATAGTTATAGTGAATATATAACAAACACAAAAGAAAAGAAATTAGATCGGTGAAAAATAAAAGTATGGTCGGGGCGGAACGGGGTAGAACCCCGTTCGGCCCTACCCCGTTGTGCCCCAAGTGTTGGTAAACCAAACATCGCAAGGTTAGCGACAGCCATGTTACTTCTCCAAGACATGTTAACACGTGAAAAGATACTTTAAACAACGCTTAATTCGGTAGACTAAATTGGAATAACGAAAAGTAATGTGAAATATATCTTACCTTGTTTTCAAATATTCATAAAGTTGTAGTTTTATACAGATTTCAGGGAGGTGTTTAATGAACAAAGGAGAAACACTTGGTAATTCACAACGACCGTTCTTATCACTGCACAGATGCATAATGAAGGTGTATAGAGAGTTGCAGCGAACTGCAGTGCTACTATCAGCAAATAAACCTGATCCCCCGTTCCGCCCCGACCCCCATTCCGCCCCACCTTCCCCTACCCTCCATCATAACATCACGAGTTCTACCCCTACTGTCATTTACAATAATACATTTTGACTTACACAAATTAAGTTTTAGTTTATTCATTTGAAACCATACACTAAGTTTCTCTAACTCTTGATTAATAACCCCAACGCAGTCATCCACATCATCACCACCAAAATACAAGAGCGCGTCATCCGCAAAAAGAACTAATTTAGCCCTATTAATTACATTATGCATATCATTTACGTACAACAGAAATAATACCACACCAAGAACAGTTCCCTGCGGAACTCCCAAAGAAACATCCAAAACCTCCGAAACCTCTCCATTAACTCTAGTTCTCTGTTTTCTATTAGATAAATATGATTTAAACCAATTCCATTCATTACCCCGAATTCCATAACTTTTAAGTTTTTCCAACAAAATTTCTTTATTCACTGTCTCGAAAGCTCTACGGAGGTCCAAGAAAACCGCCAATACCTTCTTATCATCATGAAGAGCCATCTTCCAATCTCCCACCACAAACGTAACCAATGACTCACAGTGTGACCCTTCCTGAAGCCTGATTGGTATTCAGAAATGACACCATGATTGTCCAAGTAATCAATCAACTGATTGTTAACCAGCTTTTCCAGAATCTTTGACTCAACCGATACCATATTAACTGGCCGGAACTCCTCACATTTAATCGAATTCTTTACTTTACTTAATTCTTTACTACTGTTAGGCCTTATGTCCTTCAAACCCTCGACAATTCCTTCCAGTGCAGTTTGCCGTTTAAATTTGTTGTGATAATTTGGGTCCGATACCGTGTATAAAATTGGTTCCACCTGGTATAAGTCTATTAAACTAGCTGTTTGTTCAGCGGACCACGTACCAGCCATGTTAATATAATCACAATTATAATCACAAATAATCACAATACAAAATTTAATCACAATAAATTCACTATAAATTTGATGCGACGCGATCAAGAGTGACAGTGAAAACACGATCAAGTGACAGTCACGTGACAGTGAAAACACGATCAGCTGTTGATAGTACACCGAATGCGTATTTACAAGTTGGGTGGGGAGTCAACAGCCAATAGGATGCATGCTTTTATAAAAATTATAGAAACAGTTCTAAAAACGAGGATACAGTAAAAATTGCCGAGGAATGTGGGTTGCATAATCTAAAGAAAACGTCTTCGCTCTCGTGTAGCATTCATGTTAGAATTTTAAAGCAATCGAAAAATTTTCTACTTTGTTGCAATTTCGTGATATCGATTATAATAAACAGCAATTATTTCAAGTAACATGGTATTAAACATTTTACTTTAGTAATTCTCGAGAGCACGTAGGCACGTGGACGGTTTTCCAGTAGGCAAAAGAGTGCCTCAGTTTACCAGAATGAACGTTTTGCCGTAATGTAATTTGCAGTTACGAGTGTAGTGTGTTTTCCATGTGTATGCGGTACTGTTGATAGCAAATAAACTTGAAACATATTGCGGTATCGAGATACCACGTCAATGGAAGTACGTCATTTAAATTTCAGCAAAATTTTGTTATGAATAAAAGCATGTAACTTATCAAAGTAATCAGAAAAACTTCATCCGATACCAAGGAAGTTAACTTAAAGTCAAATGATTCGTTGAAAACGGGACATAAAACAGGTGTGAATAAAATAAATTTGAAATGCATCATTTTAATATTTGTTTTGTTAAAATGTTAATTAATAGTAAATGAAAGATTGTTAGTAATAAGAAAGGTATTTTAAAAGTTAGAAATGTGTTAATTAATTGATAAATGTAAAAATCCATGTTAGCGTTAAATTTAAAATAAGTTTGTTAAATCGTTACGTGAGTTCGGCATGTCACAACTTAATGAACTGCGTATGGAAATTTCATATCCAGCATCTTTATTTGTCCAACCACGAAACACTTGAGAAGAACACAATCAAATCTAAAAATAGAAAATTTTACTTATAAAATTTCAACGAACCACAATGGGCTTAGTCCATACCTGTACTATGAAAATGCAAATAATATTGATTTTTCGATCGACCAATAAAAATACGTTTATGCAAAGATCAGGATTGCGTTGAACTTCGTAAAGAAATTATAAAAACAGTCGATAAAAGGTGGGTGTTGATATTCGCACGTGCAAAGTGGAGAATTTAGAATCGTCCTAATAAAATTGATATTACAGTGAAAATAAATAGTGAAATTACGAAATATAAGTGCATAATTAAACAAAATAGTTACTTACCTACGAAAAACCACAATTAAGGTGAAAATCGTAACGGATTGCAAATATTATAAAAGAAAATTAACTCCAACACAAAGCGAGGTCAACAAACTGTAGCTGGAAGTTTCTGATGGTAAATGAACCCTTGGAGTGTCTTTGACGCGCAATTGTACCATCTCCTTTTCAAATAACAGAAATATTCCTGGATTTAATAAGGTACCGTGTACATTGCAATAAAATCTTTATAAACTTAAGTGAAATCTCCGGACTTCGTACGACACGTGTTTTGCACCATTTTGAGTTCAGAAATTTTTATATAATAGATTTAATAATAGAACTTTTTGATTTAACCAAATATTTATTTTCATTTGTGTGCTTAATAAAACATTAATTACTTTGTAACGAAGGATATTTATTTAGACCTGTTCCGCACCATAAATTTCATTTACAGCATTGGTAACGGAACGAATCCACCCTGTACAAGGTAAGATACATGCACTACGAAAGAGCTAAGCTGAGGCAACTTATTTCATTAAATTGTGTTTACAAAATTTCACATACTTTTCCATTGACGGGGTACAATTACGTACACCCATATAAAACATTAACAAAAAGAACCTTTAACCCTATTAGCGAGGGTATTCATAACAATTTTGTATCATAGAGTGTGGGTCTCTTAAAGGCCTTACGTAAGCACACTGCACTTTTTGACAGCCCAACGTGTGGCTCGATTAATAACGACAACCCCGCATAGCACTTTTTGGCGCAACAACGTGAGGCTCGAGTCACCTCGAATAACCTCGAACCATCGTGTAGGCATCGACAAAAAGGGGGTACCAAGACGTGGCAGTTAAAAATATCAGTTAGGCCAATTACAACGAGATTTTTACAATTATTTACAAAAACGATTAAAATAAACAAAATTTTACTTAAATTTAAAACTAACGTACATAAAATTTTAAAATCAATAACCGTTTCCTACATTAAATTGCATAAATTAAAAATAAATCTTGCTCGACATAATTAAAATGGATAACAAGACAGAAGAAATGATCAAAGGCATAGGCGTTTGGGAAAGGGAGATATTAGAAGGTCAAGATACAGAACAACAGAAGATGTTACTAAGGACGAAGATAATGATGGATAAATTGCTTTCCAAAATGCTTCCATCGTATGAAAGAAGCTACACTAAAAAGGATGAGCGAGATAATAAATTGGTGAAATTTGCAACCAGAATGGATAAAATAGAAAGGAAAATGGAAAAGGAAACAGTAAAGTTCGACGTCGAAATAAAACCAACCAAGAAGTGCCGGTCATACACAGTGTTAACAAGAAAAACATTCAAACGGGTGCAATTAAAAATCAAAAAGCTACGTTTTAAGCAAAAAGGTCAAATAAGAGGCATGCGAACACATAGGATCAAAATTTTACAAAAGCGAGATACCAAAATTTTACAAAATGGTTTACAAAACAAAAAGGTCATATTTAAAAGTACAAAATTTCATAAACTAACAGGCACAAAAACACAAAATAAAAGGTTAACATTTAAAATTAAAAGACCTTATAAATTAACAAATTTAAAAATTAAAAACTTAACAGCTAAAACGGTAACAAATAAAAATTTAATCAATAAACAAAAACGGGGTAACAATTTAAAATCTACAAACTCAGGGGGTAGCAAAAATTCCACAATCAAGAAATTAAATAAATTAACTAATTATGATAAAATCGGCAAGAAGAAAATAAATTTACAAAAGAAGAATACGAAGAGAAAAATGCAATGTAAAATGACAAGAAATTACGAGATGAAGTGGACGAAGAAGTCCAACATGAAAATAAATGTAAAGATAAAAAGAAAAGACTACGTTAATAAGAGAAAATTTTATAAGCATGTGAAAGTTAAAATAAAAAATTTATCGGAAGGGGAAGAAAAGATTTCTTCTACCATTTCTCAATAAGCGGTGAATAGAAACAATAGCGAAACTTAATAAAATAAATAAAATAAATAATAACTTAAAAATTGACCGCTGAAGAAAATAGCAAGAATAAAATAGGACCAAACATGACAATTGTAAATATGATTTGTCTGAAAATAATTTGACCAAGATGAAATTTTGAAAATGCTACGCTTGAAAATAACAATAAATGTAAGAGAACAAAATAATTATTGAAAATTTTAATTTATTCAATGAGATTCAGTTATAAAATGCGCGAAAGTAAAATTATTTAAATAGATCAGTTTTATAAAATGAAATTATTAGGTGACCAGAAATGAAAGAAATAAAATGACAAATAACAGATCGTAAAAATAGGAGTTTTTAAAATAAATGGTATCCAAGAATATGTTAATATTGAAATATGAATAATTATGAATATTAGGGGAAAATATTATTGAATATGATGAAGATTATGTGGAAATATGAATAAATATTATGAAATATTATGGGAGGGGAAAAACAAATGAATATGATAATAAGAATATGATGATAAATAATTTATTAGGGGATACCAAATATAATTAAAAGAAAAGATAATTTAGGTCACAAAATATGATTAAATGAAAATTGAATTAAAACAATTACTTAAACAAAGGGAATCAGAATTGAATAAATAAAGTACATGGTTAACAACCAAATAATAAAACTAATCAAGTAGTTAAAATTTGAAATAAATCAAAATATGAAACAACGAATAGTATAAACATGCTAGTAAAAAGAGCAATCAAAATTAAAAATAAAAGATCAATTTTGGTCAGATTAGTTAGTTAGGTTAATTAATTAGGATAATTTGAATTTTATAAACAGTTAGTAAATTATTTGAACATTTATTTTAATTTATTTAGTTAAATTTATATTTTTGCATTAGAGTTAATAATTTGATAAAGGTATTTAATAACGCCACATTATA
The DNA here is from genome assembly GCA_932274525.1 of Podabrus alpinus. Lineage (NCBI taxonomy): Eukaryota > Metazoa > Arthropoda > Insecta > Coleoptera > Cantharidae > Podabrus > Podabrus alpinus. Next base: position 58,789,063 of record OW026452.1, read on the forward strand.
AATTTAGTTTGTTCTGTTTTGAAAAAAAATGTTACATTAGAAATTTAAGTTTGTTTATGAATAAAAGCACATAAATGTTAATTGTGTAATTTAACACAAAAATAGGTATTTTTCTTTTAAATTACAAATCAACAGGGGGTAAATGCGGTATCGAGATACCACGTCAATGGAAGTACGTCATTTAAATTTCAGCAAAATTTTGTTATGAATAAAAGCATGTAACTTATCAAAGTAATCAGAAAAACTTCATCCGATACCAAGGAAGTTAACTTAAAGTCAAATGATTCGTTGAAAACGGGACATAAAACAGGTGTGAATAAAATAAATTTGAAATGCATCATTTTAATATTTGTTTTGTTAAAATGTTAATTAATAGTAAATGAAAGATTGTTAGTAATAAGAAAGGTATTTTAAAAGTTAGAAATGTGTTAATTAATTGATAAATGTAAAAATCCATGTTAGCGTTAAATTTAAAATAAGTTTGTTAAATCGTTACGTGAGTTCGGCATGTCACAACTTAATGAACTGCGTATGGAAATTTCATATCCAGCATCTTTATTTGTCCAACCACGAAACACTTGAGAAGAACACAATCAAATCTAAAAATAGAAAATTTTACTTATAAAATTTCAACGAACCACAATGGGCTTAGTCCATACCTGTACTATGAAAATGCAAATAATATTGATTTTTCGATCGACCAATAAAAATACGTTTATGCAAAGATCAGGATTGCGTTGAACTTCGTAAAGAAATTATAAAAACAGTCGATAAAAGGTGGGTGTTGATATTCGCACGTGCAAAGTGGAGAATTTAGAATCGTCCTAATAAAATTGATATTACAGTGAAAATAAATAGTGAAATTACGAAATATAAGTGCATAATTAAACAAAATAGTTACTTACCTACGAAAAACCACAATTAAGGTGAAAATCGTAACGGATTGCAAATATTATAAAAGAAAATTAACTCCAACACAAAGCGAGGTCAACAAACTGTAGCTGGAAGTTTCTGATGGTAAATGAACCCTTGGAGTGTCTTTGACGCGCAATTGTACCATCTCCTTTTCAAATAACAGAAATATTCCTGGATTTAATAAGGTACCGTGTACATTGCAATAAAATCTTTATAAACTTAAGTGAAATCTCCGGACTTCGTACGACACGTGTTTTGCACCATTTTGAGTTCAGAAATTTTTATATAATAGATTTAATAATAGAACTTTTTGATTTAACCAAATATTTATTTTCATTTGTGTGCTTAATAAAACATTAATTACTTTGTAACGAAGGATATTTATTTAGACCTGTTCCGCACCATAAATTTCATTTACAGCATTGGTAACGGAACGAATCCACCCTGTACAAGGTAAGATACATGCACTACGAAAGAGCTAAGCTGAGGCAACTTATTTCATTAAATTGTGTTTACAAAATTTCACATACTTTTCCATTGACGGGGTACAATTACGTACACCCATATAAAACATTAACAAAAAGAACCTTTAACCCTATTAGCGAGGGTATTCATAACAATTTTGTATCATAGAGTGTGGGTCTCTTAAAGGCCTTACGTAAGCACACTGCACTTTTTGACAGCCCAACGTGTGGCTCGATTAATAACGACAACCCCGCATAGCAATATGTCTGCCGCTCACCCGGTTGTGATTGCAAAATTTATTATTTCAAGTATTTTAATTTTCCTTTTAACTGTAATTCTAATTTTTTTCAGAACTTCTTTTTGAAATAATTATTTATTTTTAGAGTAATCGTACTGATTTGTTAATTGGTTTTTGATGTTTTTAAAATTTGTTATTATATTTATTAGATACTTTATAGAATATTTGTTAATTTTAAGTTTAAGGTAATTTTAAATTGTATAATAACATAGTAGCAAAATAATTAACTATTATATAGTATGTTGACCACTCGCTTCTGAGTAATCAAATTGTTTTCGGCAATTTACACAGTGTGTGCAAATCGACGTTTTGGCAGTGGACTGTATGTTTTGCTGGTAGACTGAAGAAGGTACGTCTTCCTTTCAGCCTCTCGGTCGATGCACTTATACTTTACTGGAAGAATGCGGTGGCGCTGTTCTTCAATAATGATATAAGGCAACACAGAAAAATGCTTGCTTAAATAAAGTATTTTATTTAATTTAACAATGTTTGAGTTACAACTGTGTTCACTCGTCGAGCGCCTTGAGTTAACTATCTTTGGAATAAGAAGGGATGCACTATAAATCGCGCTACATAATAGTGGGAACCAGTGACGCAAACCCAACATAAACACACATGTACGAGGTGCACTCAACAAATATAATAATTCAGAAGGCGTTCTGAACATAGTATAATTTTTCGAAAATTAAACATCTCCTTATTAATTTTTAAAATTTGATCAATTTAAACGTTTTTACGTTCATACGTACTGCTATGTCTCAAAATGATAAATAAAGACTCCCAATACAAAAATGAATAATAAATTCAAAATAAGCATAAAATTCTAAATCGGTAGGCACTTTAAAAATTTGCTCTACGAGAAATTTTTATTTTTCTAAAATTTCAATTTTCTAACTTTACTTGAGTCTCTCAGGATGGACAAAAGATGATAAACATTGCTAAGTTTAAATAGACTGATGATTGTCACATCAGAAATGAAACAAAAAACTTAATTAGCTGAAAATTTGTAAAAATGTGTTAATGATGATAACCTATAAAAATGTAAGAATTTGTAAACTGATTTATTCTATGAATAACATTCTTTGTAAAAATGTGATCATATCAAAAATTATGTAATTGTTTCATGCATCTAATGTGAGTAATTTCGAAGGGTAAATTGACAAATTAGTAAATAAGGGTCAAATTTGTGTAACATCAAAGAAAACAACAACAATGGAGAACATGAGTCAATGGACAATCCAAATACAGCATAAAAACGCAATATACCAGCAAAACTGCATGGAAAAACACCTCAAAGGAAACCGAGATTGATACAAGGGGTGAATCTGCAATCAAAATTATTTATTAGAAAGAAATAAATTTGAAAATAAACGGATTTGACTTACTTCATTCGCACAGGCATGCCAATCATATCGATTTTCGATGAAAAATCAGTTGACTTCGTGAATTCTAACAGAGTGCACGCATTTTAAGCGCTCGATAAAATATTTGCGATGGGATCCGAAATTATTTGTTTACTAACAATTGGAGGTTAGAATTTTTCAGTTGGATTGAAACCAGATCTAAAAATAAACTCAAGGACAGTAATGGATGCTCATAATGTTATTAAAATGGTTATAATTTACGAACTCGACTCACATAAAACTTTCTGGATAATAATAACATTGTCAAATAAAAGTAACTTACCTCTCAACGTTTTTGGAAATCTTCAATTGGAAAAATACAAACGACAAATGTAAAATTCAATCACTAGTCGATGCGGAAACAACTTTATGTGAGGTCAAATAAGATGAAAATGACGATCAACGCACCGATGTTGACTCATCAAATGTGTACACTAAAGTAGGCCACACACAACAAACGAAGTAATATCCTTTTAAAATTTTAAAAAACTTCATTGTCAAGGAGACAGGTACTGTGAATTTATGATTTCTATAATTTTATTATACAATTGGCCATCAGCGTGTTAATACAGGATTTGGAAAAAAGACTTCTTACAGAGTGCATTTTTCATTACCCTCAGTGAAAAGTTTTCATTAAAAGTTTTATTATTTAGTTTAACAATACTTTAAGCTTTGAATAAGCAACAAATATTATTTTAAACATTTAAGCCCGCTAGTGTAAAGCGAGAGACTTGATTGGTCTAACAATCAAGCACGTCGGAATAAAGAGTGGACACCTCTTTATTTTGAAAGATTATTTTGTATCAATTGTTCTTAATTCTAAAGGTTCATTTTATATTGGATTTGAGATCCAAAACATTTGTGTAAACATTTATTTCATGAAAAATATTTCAATCAATTTTCTTTTGTTTATAATAAATATTACTCATAAGCTAATGAAAGTTTTTTATTTCTTTTTTTTCTTAAAAAAAGGAAAGCAACTAGACATCCCGAGAGAGCCAATAAATATTCATAAGATCGCCTCTAATATTGACCGTTCATTAGGAACCCACCCTTGAGCGACTCATCACCGGGAGTTTAGTAAGAAGGGGCAATTGTGTTTAACTCCTTAGTATCAGGAGAACATAGCAGTACCTACCGAGAAACAACATTATAATGCAATTACCTACCCAATTAATACTTAAATAACTTATAAATCCGTAACTTTTGTCTAAAAATGTTTTAAAGAAAACCGAAGGTTATGCAACCAATCTTCCTCGGCAAAACGAAAGCTTTTATAAAAACGTTTTTGTGACGTCATGAAAATAGAAGCATCATAAAATATTTTTTATACAACTGACATTAAAAATGACACTTTTAGTTCAATTTACCCAGGTTAGAAATTCAATTTTATAAGGTAGCTTGTTAAAAATATTTTTAACACTAGTAAAATAAAGCTTTTTAACACTAGTGGTAATTAGTTTATACTTTATTTATAAATTGTAACATATACATTAGAATTAGAACAATTACTAATATTAATTCCTTGAGAAGTAGATAATGAATTACCACGACTGCTGCTTGTGTCGTTTCTACTCGATGGTGTACCTAATTCAGCAGAATCTTCAATCGCAGATGAAGAACCAGAGCTGGTAGAAGGAAAAATATTGCGAGCAATTTTATCTTTATTTCCAATGGAATCTTCAATGTACCCCTCGGCAACAGTTGATGATTTCCATCCCCCAAGTCGTTTTATTGTTGTAATATTTGCTCCTGAATTTGCTAATAAAGATGCCGACGACCGTCGGAAGCAGTGGCCAGTAAATAATTTCGCATCTGGCATTTTCAGAAATTCAGCAATCTCATATGGCATGTTACCAAATGTATTTATTCCCACTGGTTGAACAGTGCATTTATTGTTGGAATATTTTATAAAAATGCGGCGATGAGTAACGTTAAGTGGACGTAATGCACAATATTTACGATAATAATTAATGTAACTTCCAACAATGCAAAAACTACGCTGGATATTGGTTTTAGTATCCGATATATGTACCAACAATGAGTCATCCAATTCTTCGATGTCATCTACTGTTAATTTACAAAGTTCTTCACGACGACATGCGCCAAATAAACCAAAAATTGTTGCAACTTTTACCATTAAATATTTGGTGTCTGGACCTTCATTCACAAATCTATCGATATGTTCCCTTGTTAGAATCTTCGATTTTTTTGGACGGTATCCTACACTTTTCCGTTTTAAGAATGCTATTAGCTTATAATATTTTCCTATGTCCACGTCGTTCTTGATATGCAAACCAGCTTTTATCATCGAAAAATTGGACCATAATGTCGACGATTTCCACAACATGGATTTTTCTTCGAAAAAAGCCAGGAACACATTTTCGCTGAACTTGCCTTCAACTTTCTTTAGTTTGCACCATTCCATGAATCGGTTATATGCTATATCATACTGCTGTCGCGATTTCTTGGGCAACAGATCCAATGCAGCCCTATTAGCTGCTTCTTCAATTTCTCGAGGAACGGCGCCGGCATCAGTATGAGCAAAGGAACCACCGTCAATAATAAATTCATTTTCATCACAATCCATTTTTATTACTATTGCTCTATCAGTACGAACTGTTTTAAAAAACGCGTACAAAACTTTTCAAAAGGTTCTAATAAACAATTTTCAATTGTCACTGCATTAACATGACTACATCACGGCATGCTGATTTTTGTGACTATCGCATTCACATATCAAGTGACGAACATCAACCAATTTGATTTACAAATAAATTACTAAAACAAAATCAGAACCTGCGACAAATTAATTAATGACATTTGTGTACTATATCAATGCAACCTAATATTATTTTTTTTTTAAATTTTTTGAATTAGCTATAACTCGGGAACGACGCTAGATATCGAAAAACTGAGCAAAAAATTCACCCCCCCCCGACTCGGAAGGCATATGCAAAAATTCAGGGCGATTGCGAGCAAAAAAATTTACTCATCAAACAAGATCTATTAACAGTTGTATAAAAAATATTGTACGATATACATGTTAAAAGTGATTTTATTTTGTTCGTGGGGGTTGCTCAACTCGCTATCGCTCGTTTCGCAAAATTCCCCACTAACAAAATAAAAAGTCACTTTTAACACTTATATCGTAAATAACTATTGACGTTTCGTCATTTTTATAAAACTAGTGCGCTGTCACACTATCAAATTCGTTTGTATGCAAATTTTTATAAAAATATGGATGAAAATTTTATAATGAGACACGGGCTTTAGCAAAACTTTGTTTAAAAACGTCAAAATTTAATCGGCTATTTTTATGCACTTGGGATATTACTGTTGATTATCTAGGATTACCTGAGATTATTTATGATTATATTCATGATTATACTTGATTATTATAGATTACTTGGTATTATTTATGATTATTATAATCATTTTAAGAGTAAAAAAAATTAACAACAGATGGCGCTACTGCATTATATTGCTACTGCTAAATAATGTTATAAATAAATTTACAGGGTGGACATAAATATAATGATTTCGATATAAATAATAATAATTTTAGTGTAATCATTTTCTATTGTTTTAACTTTTATCTGTAAATATATTTTAGCCCTTGACAATTAAATAAACGTTTTAATTTTCCTTACAATATTATAATATACTACGGCATCCTAAAACGGACCCTGTGTTTTTTTTTGATTGCGTTAACATTTTGAATTATTCCAATACCAACCAACAAATTAATAACAAACTTATAAAGCTTATAAAATAAAAGTTTATAGTCTCAGTCTATCTATTTTATTATAAAGTTTAATTTAATAGTTCAGTTTGTAATTATAATCATGGTCCATCCCAATAGCATTGAAACTGAAAACCGAGTTGATATTCCCTCGGTTATTCCTAACCTCGTTCCTAACTGTGATAAAAACGACGACCCCCCCTTCTGGTCTGACGTGGAAAAAATAATAGGAACAGAAATACCGCTTCATTTAAAAAATATGTTAACAGCTCAGGGATATGACAACTTAGTTTCCGTTCAAACGCTTACTCCTGAAGCGATTACTGAAGTTGAAGAATATGCTCGTACTGCGTTATTAGCTAGTGCTTACCCACCTGGTTGCCAAGACAATAAAGAAATGTTCGGAATATTCGCTTCGGATTCTACAAATTATCGAATGGCACCAGGAAACAAGGTTGTTTTGAATAGATTTGGGGGAGATATTAAGAATATTCCAAATGTATCTAGGAAGGCCATTGCCATTGCAAACATCAATTCCACTCCTCCACGTAATTCTAAAACCACTAAATGCGAAAACGAATATGATAAAGAAAAAGAAGCTAAAAAACTTCAAAGTCTAATTATTATTGATGGCCTCACGACCGAGTTCAAGGCGGACTTCAGTTACACCGATAACTCAACCGATAAAAACAACCTTATTTCTATAATTGTGGTATCTTCTAGTACTGCTAAACTCTTCTGTCTTATTGGAACATGCAAGCAGAAGAAATGTTCTGTAACGCTTAGTAGAACCGATAAGCGCTCATGGAGTACATTTAATTATTATCGGCATTTTAAGAAATTCCATAAGCATGAAGGTGAAGATGGTTCGCAACCACAAGATGGTCCAGCCAGCGCTGTGAGGAATTTTTTCATAGGGCTAGATCTATGACTATAACTTGTTCTACCGTTGTAAATTTCACGGTTTTAGATTTTATTGCGAATATATTATCACAAATAAATGATTACCTACTGACGAAGAAATACTGACAGTAGTTCAAGAGGCCCAACAGAAAGCAAATAAAATAGCTGCTGACTTGGGGATGAATATCTCTCTACCGGACCCCTTTAGAAGTATTCCGATAACAAACGAATTGATTAATAATACTAATGGGGAACATGCATGAATAAAAAAATTTAGTTAAAACAGTATTTTCCGATTAATCCTATATATTAAATATCAAATCAGCAAAAATAACTTCTATTTATTGTATTTTGTTATAAATAATCCATTTTAAAATTCAATGATAATTTAAAATAAAACATGTGACCTTAAACGCAACGAAGTCACCGGCACAATAACAATAACCTCACTTTCATGTTTATTCTACTCGTGTATAGTACTTTTTTAACTTTCTTGATTTTAATTGATTTAATTATGATAAATAACAGCTTTAACACTAACAAACTTCAACTTTCAAAGCACAAAACCACAGAAAAATAACATAAATGAATGTAAAATTTAACTTGTGACGTCACCAGTCACTTGGCAAATTGCGCGGTCGTTTCGTTCAATTCAAATTGACGGATTTTTAAATATTTTTTAAATTATTATCAAAACGAAAATAAATAAATTAAATAGCATTAATTAGTATATTTAGTTATTTTTGATCCAACTACGCTATAAAAAAAATTTATGCATCTTCCCTATTGCGATAGTGACCCTGAGGAAACTTACAGTGATCTGGAGGATCTGGATGCTTTAGAAAACATACAAGAGACAGGTCAGTTTTCAGCGGTAGAATCGGTCTCGCTGTTTTCAATAATATAAATATAGCAGAAAATAGCCCATTTGTAAGGGTGCAAGATATTAATGGTGGCATCACCATTATTCGTAAACGAGCTCTTATCTGGATGCTGTCTTCTGCAGAGAGCAGACAATCCATCAGTGATAGACTTCTCAGGGTACATGACTCTGACCGTGGACCTCGTAGCACGCCTTCCACTCATAAAAGCTGTTTTCGAGAAAAATCTTGAAAAGAAGAAAATGTATCTATTGGAGATTGGTGCGTTTTTAAAAATCGAGATGGGCCCATTGTTGGAAGAATCCTGGCTTTTCGTTACAAAACTGGCAAGGTAAAGCAAAAGCAATTCTCAGCCCTAACTGCTCCTACAAACCCCAGTTTTGAACAGAAGAGAGAAGTTGAAACGGCCGGCAACTGGGATACCGAGTACTAGAAGATGATGATTTATCTCCAGCGGACATTGATGTTTATCGTGATATTGCCCACTATATGGCAACGATTCCCAAACCGTTGATAGAAAATGGAAGTTTTGTATTAGACGTCCGTACGTATTGCTGTGTAATTTCTATCAAATTTGCACACCCCGGGTTTGTGTTGAGCGCCAGCTTTTTGAATAAAAGCAAATTTATAAAAATTGAAAAATGAAGTTTCCAGGGGTGCAATTTCTCAAGAAATTCACGATCCTTGTCCCTTTTATAGCTCAGTCGTGGAGATTCAACTCAAGGTGTGGTGGATTCATGTTAAACTCAATTGAGGGATGCTGATTGAAGCTGAATAAATATTTGTAAATTGAAAAATTGTTGATGTTATGATGTTGGAGATAAACTAATTCGCTTTCGTTGTGATAATCTTTAAACTTTGAAATGCTTACTGTTACTAAATAGAATCGATGAATAAAAGATTGTTTTGTATCGAAAAATGGTTTTATATTTATCAAAATAATTAAATCGCATGCGAACACAAAATTTTCAGATAAATTTTTATCTGAGAGAAATGACAATATTTAATACCAAATAAATCAAAATGAGTACATCCAAATTTCCTTCCTTCTCTTCTTGATGGTTTGAATAAATTCAAAACCTTCTGCTTTCCAGTAGCAGTTTAAATTGTTCGTAAATAAAATGTTATAAAAATTAAATAATTGCAAAAATGTTTATTGAAGTTCCTTGACGAGGATAGTGCTATAAGTTAGTCACGTCCTATTATAAAATGCTGAATGCCAAAATACAAATTATAAATAATAAAGTTTTTCAAATACCTGATATTCAAATATCCAACCTTATAATAAAAGGCTTGCGCACTAACACAATTTAACTGCGCGGTCACTTTACTGCGTTTCACTCAACTTGCTTCTCGTTGATGGCGTTGATAAAATTTTGAGCTCCCGTTTTGTGATCTCTGACGACGATGAATTGCCAGTTGACACCTGTTGATTGTTTGGATCGTATTCGTGGAGTGCCAGTGAATTATTGTTGATATCCGTTTACCAGTTATAAGAAAGGTGAGTTGTATTTTTAACACTTTGTTCCTGATGATATTTAACTGAAGGTAGCCATTGTTGTAAACTGTTATCTAGTTTAGATAAACATTGAATTTGTCAAGCATCTGGGTGTTGTTGGATTGAATTTCTACCCTGGAGGTATACACGTCTTGCAAGTTCAAGAGCTAAAAATAGACTGTTCGATTTTGCTGCGCCGTGTTCCAAAATCGTCCAAATTTGCTTATCAGTAAGTCGAGTTCGTTACCTTTTTAAATTTTATGATCACCAATTGTTTTTATATTTACAGGAGCGCTTCCATATTTGATGACTCAATCAATTGTGTGGTTCCCAGACGTCTCGTGAATACAGAAGCAGATTGTAGGCAAGATTTAGTTGGGTTCTCCACCTTTTCTTTATCATGAAGCTCGTTATCAATTTTGAAGCGAAAATGACCTTTATTTACACTTTTGAAGATTTACAGTAGCAAATTACGACCATTAGAAAGAGTAGATTATTTAACAAATTTTTATATAATCGGTTTCACACAATATTTGTTATTCATGGAATAAATTCCATTTTTGTAGCTCACAGTGTTAGGTTATGTACTTTGTGATAACAATTCACAGTAAATTTACCATTTTTGACCTAACCAATTTTTTTTATCAAATTTTGAGGTGGCAAAAACCTTTATGAATTTATTTTACAGCTATATGTATCATTTACCAATGCTTAAAGATCTTTGTCTGTTCATAATATTGAGAAATTGCGAAATTTGTTTATCTTTCTTATCGGTGATGTTTTAATGAGGTCAAATTTTATGTGAAATTTAAATATGAGTAAGAAATTCAGTAATTTGCATTGACCTGGTAGCTTGGGACACAGCAGTATGTTTTATGGTGTTTAAACTCGGTTTAAACATATATTTCTATTAATAAATATTAATAAACTCATGTTGTACTCGTATGTATTATTATTTGTTTTATTTTATCATATTGTAAATCTCTTATATAAAAATGAATATTATTTGTTTGTTTGGAACTTATAAACCCTTGAATTACCAAATATTATTATAAATTATTTGAAATTATTTGAGATTACTTGATATTACTTGAGATTACTGAGATTACTGAGATTACTTGAGATTACTAATGATTATTTAGATTACTAATGATTATTAAATATTATGGGAGATTATTTGAGATTACTAATAAATTATTGATATTTTGTGCACATCATTATTGAAGTGAACAACCCCTCGGAAAAAACCCTAACTAAAAAATTTTGTCGGGGGAGGGGGCTCGGGCGGTGATAATACACTTCGGCCTCCCGTGGAGTGGGAAATCTTCTACATATTCGCCTAGTTTGCGAATGAGGTCACTGCTCCTCAAGTAGAGCTTCTCGGTGATCATGCGGATGAAGTCGTCCAGGGTTTCCAGTTTGGCATCTGCTCCAAGTCCTGTATTTATATAAAAGTGAGGTGAGCGTTGCCTATGAGGACTGAGAGCCAACTGGTGACCCCTTATTCACTAACATTTTTAAACTGTTTATTGGGGTTAAATATGAATATGGGAATTTTAGAGATTGCACATGGGATCTTAAAATGGGAAAATGTGATCCAGGTACCATTTTATGTGCTACTCCTTACAATAGAAAGCAACAAAAATCAATAAACATTTATTGTTAATTTGCATATGGTGAATTTTTCTATTAATTATTAAGGAACTGAGAAACTAAAGCTCTGTTGATATTATTTGTTATTGTTATCAGAGGAATTTGTAATTGGACAGGGTGATGAATAAAATGACGAGTTAAGGCAAATAATAATACTGTTTAGTACCTAGAACTCATTGTAACAGCCATAAGGGTCGCTCCATTGTGCACACAGGCGCCAGGACCACTTAGGCTTACTCATGGCCAAAAATACTTTCTTATTTACTTTGTGTACATATGTCTCAAATATTTAAATTTTAATTATAGCAAGTATTTTGTAAATTCACACTTGTTAATCTCGCAAACCCCTTCTTGGAGATTTATGACTTATTGTCATGATTCCAGGAAGGTGGATTGAGATATTTTCTTATTGTTAATAGGGGCTGTATATTGTTAACCTCAGCCCTCAAGGGGCACTTGGAAGTCAGTCACTAACTACTAGCTGAACTGAGCGCACCAATTCAGCAGTCGCATTTGTACAAATAAATAACTACACACACAGTTTGGTATTTTTTTGGTACACATACACCACATATAAAATATTAGATGCAGTGAATATCGCAAGGTCAATTTAGTACAAGTTATTCACGGCAATCGTTCAAATACGATTGTTTATTGAATAGAATATTAGAAAAGAATAACTTGAGTTGAATTCTACTATCATTACGTAGATTGCTTAGATAATCACAAACACACATTAGTACTGTATGATTATGAAAGTACAACTACTGCATTCGACAGAAATGCAAATGAACATCGTATAATGCATGTAAATGACTTGCGCATTAATGACAAAATAAATACATAGAATTTAACGTTATATATAAGGTGTTACAACATAATTGTATACATTATTATTCAACAAGGTCTAAAAAACAAATTAGCAACCAAGATTATTTTAAAGTTATTTATAAATTTCAGTTTCGGTATTTTATCGTGCTTAGTTTACCTGCAATGGGGAACATGCATGAATAAAAAAATTTAGTTAAAACAGTATTTTCCGATTAATCCTATTAAATATCAAATCAGCAAAAATAACTTCTATTTATTGTATTTTGTTATAAATAATCCATTTTAAAATTCAATGATAATTTAAAATAAATCATGTGACCTTAAACGCAACGCGTTTGCTTGCTTGCTTGCAATAACCTCACTTTCTTGTTTACTCTACTCGTGTAGAGTACTTTTTTAACTTTTTGTTTTTAATTAATTTAATTATGATAAATAACAGCTTTTAACACTAACAAACTTCAACTTTCAAAGCACAAAACAACAGAAAAATAATATAAATGAATGTAAAATTCAGACTTGTGACGTCACAAGCCAATGGCAAATTGCGCGGTCGTTTCCTTCAATTCAAATTGACAGATTTTTGAATATTTTTTAAATTATTATCAAAACGAAAATAAATAAATTAAATAGCATTAATTAGTATATTTAGTTATTTTTGATCCAACTACGCTATAAAAAAAATTTATGCATCTTCCCTATTTAGATCAGTTTGTTAGGTTCAGTTTATCGATTTTGATTTTAAATTTTTTGGTGTCGTTGTTTGTTTCTCTATCTCCGTTGCAAAATATTAGTTTGAAAATAGCTGTCACGTAACCTCCTTAAATAATCCCGACTTTCCCTCGCTATGAATATTAATTTTTTATGTCTGTTTGTTTTGGATATGCAGGCTATGTGGGAGAAATAAATTTTAAAAAAATTTTATTTGAAATAAGTAAACTTAAGTAAAAAAATAAGTAAAATTGTTACAAATATTAAAATTTTTGTGAAATTTACACAAAAACTACAGCAGTATGATCAATCACTTATGGTCAATTTATGCACTGACGTAACGGAATATAACGTAACGTAGTGAGGTAATGTAAGAAATGGACTTATGCACTTCCATATATTATGTGTCTTTGTCGTGTCTAGACAACGACAAAGACACATATATGGAAGTGCATAAGCCCATCTCTTACATTACCTCACTACGTTACGTTATATTCCGTTACATCAGTGCATAAATTGACCATTAAATACTAATTATTTATAATACAATTAGTAATGTACAAGGGTGCTGCAAATACCGTTTAAATAAAATTTTAATATTATGTGGTAAATAATGCATAATTATGCCACATTCTGAAGTACAGTAGAACTCCACTTATCCGAATCAATTGGGACCGGACCCCATTCGGATAATCAAAATTTCGTATAATTGGATTTTTTCCGAAAAAAAGGGTACTGTATGGATTTTTAATTAATTAGATGAAAAGGCAACACTTTCACATGTTACTCGTATATAGCGTACTTACAAGTGCTGTACATTAGTATATTCTAAATGAAGGTCATTGCTTGCTGAACAACTCGGTCAAAGTAAGTTCTTTGACTCTCCGTTTTTGGGCAGCCAAGTCGCGCATCCGTTGACAGTGAGAAGTTGCATGTAATGACACTCGGGCTGATGCAAAATCATTATTTTGCAAATCGCAGTACGTTTCCGTCTTAAAATTTTTTTTTTCTGAAAGCGATTCGGATAGTCGGAGTTCAGATAATTGGAGTTCTACTGTAGATGTGTGATCAGCATCGTTGTCCTAATATGAAAAATTAAAAACAAAGTAGCAGAACACCAGAAGTCCTATCAGCACTGCCAATGTTCCAACAATGCAGTTTGCTCGCGCTTTGCATTTCTGAAAGTAACAATGTTAAGTTAGTTAACCCATAAAATTTACTTAATCAGGGCTGCACTTACGGCATCATTATTATTATCAATTATACGAAGAGTAGAACGCATTGGATTTTCTGCAACTCTACGAATTTCTGAACCAACGGGAACCAATGGTACGAGTGTTGGATATATGTTTGAAACTTCCCTTTTTAAGTTAATTGGGATGTTAACAGATCCACAACCGTTTCGAATAACCGTTTCGTAATCCGGAGGAGGAATTTCTCCAGTCGGAATTGGTTGAAAATTCAAAGTGCAGTAGTACGGATTGTTCTATGAATCAGCAAATATTTTTTATTTATTTAAACATTATTGAACTATGAGTTATAACAAAAATGAATGATGAATTACAAAAGAATGATTGTGTAGCTTATTCATACAAATAATACGTCAATTGATTTCGAGTATGACAGGTATGCACATGGACTCATATTGCAATTATTATTGTTTAGAATACTTGGCCTGTTTCAACATTTCCTTGGCCCATGGAAAAATAACATTAATAATTTTATTTCGTAATTAATTAATTCGTTAGACACATTTTAAAAATTGATGTGTTAATGATAACAATACAATTCAGAATTTAGCTTTCAACAGTTATTTGCAGTCATTGTCGAATACATATTTCATTTCTCAAACGTATTTCATTTATTAATGTTAGCATAAAAATTTGTGCCCTATTTATATCTTTTTGAAAATTTTCTAAAATCAACATTGTCATGTATAAATTTTGCAAATTAATTGATTCTTATTTTGTTTTTAATCTTTTTCAAACTTATGCAAAATGTTTTCTGCAAATCTGCTCAAAATAAGGATTTCTTTCACAAGGCTGTCGTTGTTGCAACAAATTGGACCAAATGTGATTTGCCCTAAACCGTTTATTGACGTTACATCCAAACATGGCATATTTAAAGCTGATAAAATGTGTCAAATTTGGAAAATGATCTTGAAGAGATAATCCACCCCCTTGTTTCCTGTGGTGTTACATTGAAAATGTTTATGAAAATTGTATGTATTCTGTTTAATTTGTCGAGTTCTGCGTTTTGAATGTTGTTTAAATTAATTAAAATTTAGGTGTCGTTGTTTCGTATTATGACGAGGACCAAAATATCATTGGGGTACCTACTAATATTTTTAATAAATATTTTTTGAAAAAACAACAAATATTTAGTATTATTTAGTCTGTGGATAGTCAAAAATAACAAATTTAGTTAAAAAAATTATAAAAATAAAAAATGTTAAGTAATTTTAAAATTATTTATAATTTTAAAATTACTTGAAATACGAAAGTTGTCTTTAGACAACTTTCGTATTTCAAAACCTATTTAGTATGTTTGGGGTTCTTATAAATCCTAAATCGAAGCCGGTCAAAAGTCAGAACATGTAGGTTTTAATTTTTGGGTAAACTTTTCAATAAGCAAGATTATTATACAATGAATAAAATATTATTTTCATAATAATTTGTGTAAATATACTCACAGGTAATTCCACTACAGTTTCCATGTCTTCGCTGTTGAACGGCCACCAACACAATAATAATCGCCAAAGAATGATTATATTATCAATCTGACTTACCGTCACTCATGCATAAATATGATTAATAGAAGTATTTATCTTATCAATACCCAGAACTCGGCAATGTAAATTATTTGGCTCGACTTAACCTTAAGTGTTTATTAATTTAAATTATAGTGGTTTTTACCAATTATAATATATTGGTAATTAATAATTTAGTAATTAGACCTTACGAAGTTATCGTTCATTTTTTAAATAGAAAATTTTAAATTTTAGTTGTATCTTAAGTAGGGCCATTTTTCCCTTTTAACTCTTACCATACTAAATAAATGTAGAATCAATTCTTTAAATCACGGACCATGGAGTGTCCCTATACACCAGTGGGTCCAACTAATTCCTGTCAAGTCCGAAAAAATTTGATTTCAAATTTTCCGCTTTATATATTCAAGCAACGATCACACCAAATCTCTAAATCGGTCAGTAGTGCACTTTTACAAGGTACAAGTAAGTCGAAGTTGAAGTTGAATTCAATTCTTGGGTGCTAACAATGTTGCCTATTAATTTAATTTGTACCAAAATTGTTAATGACTACAATCGCAGAAGGGGCCCCTATAACATATTTAGTTTCGGGCCCCATGCCCCAAGAGAATCAGATGCGCCACAACTCCTATTTTGAATGTTTTCCAGAGTCAATTACCGCTTGGCATTCCTCTTCCTCGCGTTCCGTCAGAAGTTCATTTCCTAAAATTTAGAGTTTACATAGTTTACGTGCTCAATGAAAATACAGTATAAAATAATTGTGTACATATTTACATTTACAGAGCTGCGGTATGTCCATACGTCATCTTTGATGGGCAGTCCCAATATAAGAGCTCTTCTATTTTAGGTAATAGCATTGCTATTACAAAAACTGTATAAGAAACGAAAAACTGGACGTTCTCCATTGGAAAACATGATCATTGCATTAAAATATATTTTAACATGCTTTGATATCTTATTACTGGTCTTGATCTAGAATAATCAAATTCGGACTTAGAAAACCCCATTCTAAATTGCGCTGGTTCCAACTTAGCCACTCTGCTGAGAAAACATCATCAATCCTGATGACACATACAAATTATTAAATAAGGTTTGCAATCTACATTGTTTATTTACCATTTTTTACCATTGTTATTTGTAACGCATGATCAGTTGAGAACGTTGATTTTTGGATCAGGAAAAAGTTAAATATAAAATAAGATTGATTTTTGTAAATTCTGGATTATAATATACTGCCCTGCTAAGACAAGAGGTCCTATCTGCAAATTTTGTATTTTTCACTTTATGGCATATATGTATTGCTATGTTCCCTTAGGTATATTGAAATACATTTCCACCCTTGGAAACACACCACTTTAATTTCTCTTAAGTCAGGGGCTCTCAATAATCAAGCATTTCGCAGGTTACACGACCTTGGTTATTTCCTAAATTATTTAAATCACCTTTTCCTTTACCCAGAATCAACCCTTTGTGGAAATTATCAAAGATAAAATCTATCATTAAAAATGCGTTACTTTTAATTTCTAAATATCATATCAAATTCATTTAATTGCTTACATTACATTAAATTATCAAAAATAAAATCAACAGGTTATTTGTTAAAAATTGCATGTGTTTAATTTAATTAATTTGTTTATCAATATCATCAATTTATTTTGTCTGTTTCGCGTATTAATTTTTAAAAAGCGCACTAAAATTTTAGAAAAGTTTATTTGCTACCTGGTTTTTTGTTGACTTCAATGTTGAGTGGTGTATGCAGTCCATTTGATGTTCTTCGTTCCAAAATTCTCTCTTTCCCCATCTGCTTCCATTCGCAACGCAATTACTCCAAAATACAATTTTATTGAAGGTACGTATTGTTTCCTTTCTTTTTACCACAATATTTTATTTCTTCCTCCTGGATTGATAGGTTTCTTAATTATCAAATTTAATTAAACTTCTTCGCATATTTTATAACTAATTAACTTTTGTTCCAGTTTTGGTTTTTACGTCAATTCTAACGGAGGTCTGGATATCAACTGCCTTGTTTATACGAATTGTTCTTCGGTCTTTCTTCGTATTTTTGATAAATTCTGCGTACAAATCAATTTTCGTTCAATGGTGTGTTGAATTTTAAATACACTTTTTGTTATTTTAGGTAAATACGCGAACAATCCACTTTGTTTAAATTATGATATGATTTAATATATAATAATACAAATTATAAATAATGATTATGCCGATTAATTAATAAGTTTTTATACATTTTTACAATTTATTTACAATGCAAAACAATTTTTTTTATAATGTCATGAAGTATGGTTCAAAATATCGCATCTTTAGTGTGATTCATTTATATATTCATTTGTTTTTGAAATACTTGGGTGTTCTTAATTGACTTTTTGTAATAAAACATGACAATATGTAATACTTGACATGTTTTCCATCGTTGTACTAAGTTAGAATGTCCTCTCTTAACTCTAACATAAAAATATACGCCTAAAATTATTGTCCTATGTGAAAAATATCCATTAGTGCTAAATCAAAATGTCCCATTTGTCCTAATTATCTCTAAACTCTTAATTTGTAGATAGGACCTCTTGTCTTAGCAGGGCAGTATAGGCCGTGTTCGGTCTGGGACTTTTTTCGCCCTGAAAGTTTGACGTTAAAAAGTGCAAACTTGGCGTTCGGTTTGGAGAAAAGCTCGGTCACGCGCTTTCCAAACCGAACGGTGTTTGAGCGCTGTGGTGTTTGTATTTTGTTGATGGTATTGGTACTAACCTAACTTAATTTTGTGTCCATGTACATATTGTATTTTATGGTCCATGTTTATAGGGAAAGTGAAATAAATAGCGTAATTTTACGTTTGGATTGAAATAAGATAATTTACGATTCCATACTACGTCTATATATTTTATATCTGTCAATAAATTAAGCCCACCATAAATATTTTAGTTTATAGTATAATTATTATCAAATACAATGGACTGTTTTTACTTTAAATATTTCTTTAAATAAAATTTAAAGTTAGTAAATTATTTTTAATATGAAATTATTGTTCTAACATAATATTTTATTCTATTTTTGTTTCTTTAAATTTGAATTTAAATCAAATTCATTCGTAAATTTGCCATTACAGCGCCACGCTTTCTCTTCCTCTTCTTCTTCTTCGTGTGCCATATCCGGTTCCCCGGACGTTGCCGACCTCTCTCCTATGTATGTGTTATGCGTTTGAAGTATTATCACACACATAGGGGACCTACTGCTTAAGCGGGCTCCGAGCCGCGGGAAGTGTATACACTTCATCTCCAGAGAGGCCGTACCAGGCAGATTACACCTCGGTGGTTTGCCATTGTTTTACTGAGAATAAAGTTTTACTGAGCCCGGAGTCGAACCAGGCATTCCGCATTGGCAGCAACGCACATAACCGCTTTAGCTAACGACCGTCTCTTCTCTAACCCACCTAAATTGCAAAAGCGTTCTAAGCTCCGAAATGGTGGGGAAAGGGGCGGAGGTAAAGTGTTTGAAAGCACGCAAAAGTTCCAGACCGAACGGTGAAAAAGTGTTCGACGGCGTTTGAAGCGAAAAAAGGGCCAGACAGAACACGGCCATAGTAATTTAGATTTAAAATTGATACGATAGATAGATTTGTAGTTGAGATGTTACGATGATCACGCTTTTAGCTGGGGTGTGGTATGCATTATCCGAACGGTTATAGACAGTGGCGGCTAGTATGGGGAGGGTAACGGGGTACCGCCCAAAGCAGAATAACTCGGAATACTATTTTACAATGCAAATTATAGTAGTTACGTCGCTGAATAATGAACAATCTGAGATCACTTGTACCAGAAACGGTGGCACAGATTTAAAATACTTTACTGAAAAGTTAAAAATTTTATCTGCCGTCGTCGCCCATTAAAGTCAAGCACGAGCATCCACAGATGGAACCCCCTGCCCCGCCCCATGCAATAGATTTTTGCAATTGAATTGTTTTTTATCTCCCACTCACAATTTCAAAATTTAATTGAATATTTAATTCACAAGTTAGTTATTACAACAATACTGAAAATTCAATATTTGTAGTGCATTAAATATTGATTTTTCATGTCTGTTCTGAAGATGCAGGCTGTGTTAACAATAAATTTAAAAACATTTGTTTTGAAATTTTTTATAAATAAGTAAACTCATAATTTTATTTATTTTTATGTATTGTTGTCATTTCCCTCAATATTATTTATTTAGTAAAAATATTACCACTTAAAAAGCCAATCAAATTTATTATTAATATTAAAATTTCTGTAAAATTTACATAAAAATCACAGCAGTATGAAGAATCACTTAAATACTAATTTATATATAATGCCATTAGTAATGTACAGGGTGCTGCAAATAATGCTTAAATAAAATTTTAATAGTATGTGCTCAATAATGCATAATTATGCCACATTATGAAGTATATGTGTGATCAGAATCGTTGTCCTAATATGAAAAATATAAAATAAAGTAGCTGATCACCAGATGTCCTATCAGCACTGCCAATGTTCCAACAATGAAGTTTGCTCGCGCTTTGTATTTCTAAAAGTAACAATGTTAAGTTAGTTAACCCATAAAATTTACTAAATCAGGACTGAACTTACAACATCATTATCATTATCAATGATAGTACGTGGAGTAGAACGCATCGGATTTTCTGCAACTCTACGAATTTTTGAACCAATGGGAACCAATGGTACGAGTGTTGGTCTTATGGTTGTAACTTCACCTTTTATGTTAATTGGGATGTTAACAGATCCACAACCGTTTCGAATAGCCGTTTCGTAATCTGGAGGAGGAATTTCTCCAGTCGGAATTAATTTTTTCGCGGAAAGATACATGATTTTTTTAATGTCGATATCTCCACATATTGTCATATGTGTTATATTGTACCGTGGAATTTCGTGAAAATATTCACCAATTTCGGCACCATTCATGGAAACCTAAAAAATTATAGTTAGAAATTAACTTCTAAAATGAATGGGAGAAAACATTATAACCTGGTAAATATTGTGGATGCATTGTATTACAATTTCAAGATCTGGAACTTGCTTGAAACATAAACCATGATGTTTTGTATTATTGTCCCATCTATTGGATAGTTTTGAATTTACAATAACTTCATCGCTTTTAAAGTCCATTTCGATAAAAAGTCCAATATTAGCAATTGGTCCTTCGTCACATATGAAAGAAACGGTCACCCTAAAATAAGCTTATATTTCTGCTGTATTTTGCAAATTGTTGTTAATTTTACCTTTCGGCTTCTCTTAGCACTGTTGCAGAAATTTTGATCTTCTCTCCTGGTTGAAAATTCAAAGTGCAGAAGTACGGATTGTTCTATGAATCAGCAAATATTTTTTACTTATTTAAACATTATTGAACTGTGAGTTATAACAAAAATGAATGACGAATTACAAAAGAATGAGTTTATAGCTTATTCATACAAATAATACGTCAATTGATTTCGAGTATGACAGGCATGCACATCGACTCATATTGCAATTATTATTATTGTTTAGAATACTTGGCCTGTTTCAACATTTCCAAAGCCCATGGAAAAATAATCTTATATATAAAAATGCTTGTATGTGTGTGGGTATATATGTGTGTATGTTCCGCATAGACGCCTAAACCCCGTAACTGTGGGCGTTGAAACTTTCACGAGATCTGGCGACATTCAAGAGTAAACTTTTCGTCGTCTTTGATTTTAGTAATTCGTCACCATAAGACGGTCATCAGCAGTTAAACGCTTCAGGTCACAGTCGTTGTCATAGTTACGAAGCGATTTTGACGCTAAAAGATTAATTAAATGACTTTGACATATTATAGTCAGTAGCGGCTCGACAAATAGGGGGCACAACTTTGACATAAGAATGTTAACCTTAAAAATGACAGATGACATATACTCAGTGGCATTGCACAAATAGTCAGTAGCGGCTCGAGAATAGGGGCACAACTTTGACATAAGAATGTTAACCTTAAAAGATTAATTAAATGACTTTGACATATTATAGTCAGTAGCGGCTCGACAAATAGGGGGCACAACTTTGACATAAGAATGTTAACCTTAAAAATGACAGATGACATATACTCAGTGGCGTTGCACAAATAGTCAGTAGCGGCTCGAGAATAGGGGCACAACTTTGACATAAGAATGGATGACAGATGACTATTTTAAGGTTAATATTCTTATGTCAAAGTCAGATAATTCCAGGCAGGACATCGTAGGAAATAAAACACCAATAACAAAGGCTAAGAAGGTAAGTAAAAGAAGAGCTGCCGAAAGTGAGGAAGTACGCGAAATTCGGCTTGAAGCATTACGCGACAGAGCTTCGACGTCAAGAGCTGGCGAAACTGAGGAAGTACGCGAAATACGGCTTGAAGAATTACGCGATAGAGCTTCGACGTCAAGAGCTGGCGAAACTGAGGAAGTATGTGAAATCCGGCTTGAAGAATTACGCGACAGAGCTTCGACGTCAAGAGCTGGCGAAACTGAGGAAGTACGCGAAATTCGGCTTGAAGGTAAACGCGCCATAGCTTTGACGTCAAGAGCTGGCGAAACTGAAGAAGTACGCGAAATCCGGCTTGAAGATAAACGCGCCAGAGCTTCGACGTCAAGAGCTGGCGAAACTGAGGAAGTACGTTTAGAACGACTTAATGTCAATCGCTTACGATTAGTTCGATCAAGACAAAAATTGAATTTAACATTGGAAGCATTTAATTACGACAAAGACTACGATTACATGAATCACGAGGATGTAGTAATAAGACTTATGAACAAACTTTGCTTGCATTGTCGTGTTTCGAAGTTCGCTAAGGAATCACCAGGAATGTGTTGTTCGAACGGCAAAGTTGTTTTGCCACCACTGATTGATCCACCTGAGCCGCTTCTAAGTTACCTTACTGGCACCACTGCAATTTCAAAACACTTCCTGCTAAACATTCGCAAGTACAACTCATGCTTTCAAATGACTTCATTCGGAGCAACAAACATTTTCTCCAACGTCGGTTACATGCCCACAGTCATTTTAAAGTTGAAATAATAAAAAAATTGTTCATAATGTGTTGGTTCTGTTTACTATACGTATGTCTAGCGCCGCAGGCGCTAGTATATTAATAATTTTAATTCGTAATTAATTAATTCGTTAGACACATTTTAAAAATGATGAGCTAAACATCATAAAACAATTCAGAACTTAGCTTTCAACAGTTATTTGTAGTCTTTGTCGAATACATAAATATTTCATTTCTCGAAACCTATCATTTATTAATATTAGCATAAAAATTCTGGCCCCATTTATATCTTTTTGAAAATTTTCTAAAATCAATATTGTCATGTAAATTTTGCAAATTAATTGATTCTTATTTTGTTTTTAATCTTTTTCAAACTTATGCAAAATGTTTTAGACAGACTCCAACCAAAACAAATTTTCGTTGAAATCTGCTCAAAATAAGGATTTATTTCACAAAGCTGTCGTTGTTGGAACAAATTGACCAAATCTGATTCGCCCTAAACCGTTTATTGACGTTACATCCAAACATGACCCATTTAAAGCTGATAAAAATTGTAAGTTTTATTTCGTGTCGTGGATGTCTAGTTGTTCAGTATTAGGTTATCTTTTAACCTGAATTATTTTCCATAGAAACAATTCTTGACACAATCACTTCTATGGAAAATAACCCAGGTTAAAAGATAACCCGAAACTGAACAACTGGGCTTTAGTCTATGGATTGCCAAAAATAACATATTTTGTTAAAAAAAATTATAAAAATAAAAAATGTTAAGTAATTTTAAAATTATAAGACAACTTTCGTATTTCAAAACCTATTTTGTATGTTTGGGTTCTTATAAATCCTGAATCCAATCTTTGTGTCCCAATTTTTGTTTTTTTTAATCTTTTCATAAACATGTCGTACATTGTTATATCTGTTACTTTCTTCCAGTTCTTCCATCATTCTTCTTATCCATAAATTCTTTTTCTTTTTATACATTTTACTTGCTTTGCCGCATTTTTTTTTATAATTTCTTAAGTCATCATTTGTGTTCGAGCTCAACCACTTCAGTCTTGCTTCTCTCTTGAGTCCGTTAACTTCTGCGCATTCATCATCAAACCATTCTGCTCGTATTCTCCTTTCTTCGTATCCCATCGTTTGTTCTGCGCTCTTTTTCAAACTGTTTATAATTACGTCAATTTCTTGATACATGATGTTACTTCTTTCTTTTCTTTCCATTTCCTGCTTTACCATGTCCTCATAATGTCTTCTTGTTTGGCTATCGTAGAGTTTTTCTGTTGCTATTCTTTTATTTTCTTTACTGTTTTTCTTGTTTGCTACTGCTTTTTGTTGAAGTTCTGCCATCACCAAGTAATGATATGTGTCTGCGTTGGCTCCTCTATACGACCTAACGTCTTTGACTAACGATTTTTTTTTCTCGAGATCAATATATGGTCAATTTGATTACCCTCATCAGTGCTTCCTCCCGGCCACACCCAAGTTATTTTGTGCATCTTTTTGTGTATAAATCTAGTGCTACTGATGTCTGTAATATGCTACTGAATAGCATATTACTTGTGATAAAATTTTGCATTTGTCAGGAAACTTCTGACGCATCCTATATATACCACCAAATGTTTTCCACGCGACAGTCGCACGAGTGACAGGTAAAGAGCGCGCAGATCAGTTCTATTCTTGGATTGAGCGGAGAAGGTTCAGTTTTGTGACAACCACTTTTTCGGTCTTTAAAAACATTCGTTTTTTGGCTGCCTTAATTAATTGTTACTAGTGAGGTTCGTAGTCTGACTCATCCGCGAGAAGCTGTGCGTAATTTTTTTACAGATCCGCCGCAGTAATTAAAACTCGCAACACGACTTTTTTTGCACCCATTTGTTAAAATTTGGATATAGACGAGTCCATTTTTAATTAGTTCAAAGTACGCAAGTCGCAAAGTGGATGATAATTTGTACTAATTATTGATCAACAATTTCTAGAGCGTTTGTTGTTACTATGCATCGATTTGGAGGTGAGAGTGTCATAACTACCGCTACTACGAACTAACTTGTAACCTTCCTAATGGAAAGATGAAGGTTTATATATGCCCCTCCTGCAAAAAACTTCTGATAAAGTATTATCAAAATTTTAAGTAAATCGATTTTGAAGTTAGCTAATTTTCATGTACAAATACCCAAAAACATAGTGAGATTCCCGCGCGTCGCTATTCTGTTGACGGTACGTGCGCTATGAATGACTCTAACACTTAGAATATTTCGCAATATGTATGTAAAGTTTTTAATGTCAATAGAGTTCTTTTTGGTTTGGTTTTTGGTTCGCACCGGCAGATGCAGCTCGACTGTCGTACATGTAACATCGATTATTTTTTGTTTTTAGGCGATTTTTTGGGGGTGAAACGTAATAGTTTACTGCCCCATACCGCAACTATACTTTTTAATGCTATTTCGAGGGTCTCTCACATCCCGGTTGCCTTAATCCCGGTTTTCTTGATCGGAGGCCCTTCTCGTATGTTTAGCCTAGTAACCAGAGTCAAAACCGCCCTGGAGGGGTGCAACGCGGAGCGGAGCGGAGCGGCGCCCCGTAAGGGTAGGTTTTGACGATGGATTACCCTCCTTATCGAATGCACACCCCAAAATTAGAAGGAAAAAAATTTTTAATTTTTTCACTTTTTCGGCAATACACGGCTTATTTTCCATTTTTTGGATTATATTTATTACTAATATCACAGAAAACTTACTACAGATAGCTCACGCTTATGGAGAAATGGGTGTCCCTATTCAGTTATATTTGGAAGCGAATGAAAATTAGTTTGGAAGCCAATGGTTAAAAGTAAGAGAGGCGCTGCATGTATTTGCTTCCAGCCCTCAGGCAAAAATAACCCCAGGCGGCTCAGGTATTACCTACCTACCTCAGGTAGTAAAAACTGTTGGGTTTTTACAAACATTTTGTGTTTCTGTTTATTGATTTGAATTTTGGAATGAAAATTATATTTATTTTTTTCTTCTAACGGATAAAAATGAAAAGGTATCATTTGAAAGACTTTTTTTTTGGCTTTTAAAGATACCCAACACTGGATATTTTGTTCTTTAATTATTGTTTTTTTAAATTAATTTTTAATTCACATAAACTTCAGGGCCGTATCAGCGTTACATGAAACACTAGTCAATAAAAATAAAATTTTCTGTAAACGTCTTGTATGAATATTATAAAAATACCTCAAGTCAAATGGAAAATGGGAAATCAATTTGGAATATCTAAAAGTTCGAAATGTTTTTAACAACAAAGTAATAATAGTAGAATAATTTTATCACTTTTATAGTTGAGAAATCACAGTACCTTAATTAGACCCCACTATGTCAAGAGGGGGGGGGAGTTTCGAATACAAGTCAAGTCAAATAACCTACCTTTTTAAACATTGAAAAAATTGCATTAGCAGCCGACTGCTGTTGCACGATCCCGGTGTATGTCTGTAAAAATAGAGGTTTTTTTTTCATTGGAAAAATTTTGTTGTTGTTGTTCAATCAGAAATACCAACCTCACAATATTACAATACAATAAAAAATTTTAACTTTAAAATTGCGTGGAACATAAATAGAATTATTATTGCCCCCCCCCCCCTGTAATGCGTCCTTGATTCCATTTGGAAACTTAGTGACTTTTCTTTCCTTATTAGAAAAAGTTCAAATGTAGACTGAAATACCGCCCCTTAATGATATCACAGTACCTTAATTAGTAATAATTTTAACTTTAAAATTGCGTGGAACATAAATAGAATTATTATTGCCCCCCCCCCCTGTAATGCGTCCTTGATTCCATTTGGAAACTTAGTGACTTTTCTTTCCTTATTAGAAAAAGTTCAAATGTAGACTGAAATACCGCCCCTTAATGATATCACAGTACCTTAATTAGTAATAATTTTAACTTTAAAATTGCGTGGAACATAAATAGAATTATTATTGCCCCCCCCCCCCCCCTGTGAATTATTTGTTAATGAATTATTTATTTTGAAAAAATTATATACAAACAAGCAAGAGTTTTCGACAGGTTTGAGAAATCCAAACAAAAATATTATAGAATACTCAAGAAGCATTATAAAATGTTTTCATAAAGTTTTTGATGTAGATAAGTCCAGCATAAGAATTAAATTAAACATGAAAGAACTCTTTGAAAGAAAAAATATGAAAAATGTAATTTTTTCTATAGACGAACATGAAAACTATTTTATAGACTTATTATTAAATGTTAAATTATTTAAGTATTGTAAGTGGGCAATAAGCACAGCCAATAGTAAATCAAATTGCTCAAATAATCAAAAATAAAAAATTTTAAAAAATGTATAAATATCTTTCCTTCATTTTTTGTTTTTTTTTGGTTTTTGGACCACGGGCAACCGATGTGACATCGACCCGGGTTTGCCGCATACTCGATGCGACTTTCCCGTACTTTTTAAATTGATTTTTCTCAAAATTTTGACTATATTTTCTCGGGCGAAATTTTTACAGGACACTGTAATAAGGTTCCTTTTGCTATAAAAAAATGTTGGGGAAATTTGGGGTGGCGGTAAATAGGTAATTCTTCCCGATTTGGAATTTGTGCGTTCCATTCAATTCAATTATTTACGACTTTGTATTGTCCTTTTACCCGCAGTTTCAACATTAAGCCGGAAAAGTTAACACCAAAACGAAGAGTGTCTGGGACTCATTGCCAGAAAGTCACGTACCAAATAATAATGTTTTTTTGAGAACAGAATTCTACGTTTGGGCGTAATCGATCGAACGGTGGTGTCAGCTTAATCAAAACTTGTTCTAGTAGATCGATAAGCGTCTAAGTGGAATTTTGTTCAATCAGCAGATTTGTTT
Organism: Podabrus alpinus; assembly: GCA_932274525.1. Classification (NCBI taxonomy): domain Eukaryota; kingdom Metazoa; phylum Arthropoda; class Insecta; order Coleoptera; family Cantharidae; genus Podabrus; species Podabrus alpinus. The sequence continues at coordinate 58,817,009 of OW026452.1, forward strand.
GGTTTTTAAGTAACTGCAGCCGTTCCTTGGAAAAGTAGTTCCGAAGGAAGGTCGGCGGTTACACTTCCAATACGAAAGAGCACTCATTTGTCGACATCATTTCGTCATCACTCAGCCGCTATAATTCGAAGCCCATGTTAAACAGTAGGTCCCCTAAGTATTAAATGAAACCACTCCAAAATCCTTATCGCAAGATAATATATAGAAGAGAATAGATAACGACGCTCCTGCCAAGAAGCTCTATCGACGCGATAATAGACTTTTTATGGTAAGTATTTGAATAGTTAATATTAGTGGAATTAATTACAATATTAAAATATGTTTTGACCTTATCTCATAATCTAAAATAATAATAATCGTAAATAATTAATCACCCCAGTAGCTGGATATAAAATTGATACACCAAGTAAAAAAAATTTAAGTGAAAAAGCATCAATTGTTTACTTTCGAGTATATCAAAATATAATAATAAAACGAAAAAGTAGATAGCGAAAGTATATTATATCGATGTATCTTGACCACATTCATGATCCTCCGAGATATCCAGACAGATACCCCAAGCTTATTGGAATTTTTTATCGCTAATATGATTTCAATAATTGTAGCTTTAAAAATCCTGCTAGATCGAACCTTTATGTCTCAGACGATTCAATATGTTTTTATGCTCTCCACAAATAAAATAAATAAAAATTCAGTTGACAACAAATTTATTTGCAGTATATTTCCGAACAAATACATCATGTATTGATGTAACTAATTTTTTCATGAGATAATTTATACTCTTGTAGCTCTGATATATTTTTGGTTCAATTATATAATTTCAGTTTATAGCCACAATTGCTTGTTGCGACTCTAAGTACCGCTTTTCTTGACCGTAGGTCTCCTGTACGGGTCGGCTAACTCATAGATTTTTACTCTTGTGTTGGAGAGCAGGGTGGTTCGTGATGTATTTTCGAACCTTCGTGGGATCGTTAAACTTTGTCGATCCTTCTTTTACCTTGATAGCAAAGCCAGGGCGCCAGATGAGAAGGACAAGATATCGAGAGGAGCTCCGATGCTTGGCTTTCTCAACAAAATTAAAATAAACAAAATTGACACAAGTATACGCAAGTAGGCACAATAATACAAAGATTAGCAAAAACTCTTGTTTAATGGACAGTTTAATAATTTATTATAAGGGAACAATTTGATGAATTATTATTAACAGGATAACTTGATAAATTACTATAAACAGGAACTATAGAAATGGTAACAATTGTCTTATAAATAAACAATGGTGACTTTTATAATTACTGACATTATCTTTAACTTTGTAGTGGAGATTATAATAACCAAGTCGAACAAGACAACAGGTAATACAAATAAATAAATAAACCAACACAAATGTCAATTTAGGGTTGTTAACCAACCAACAACTATTTACTTCAATGATAAGTCTGTCGAGGTTATTCGTTGTCAGCAGGGCTCTCCTTGGCCGGTACAGTGTAAATGGAATGATTGAAATGCTATTTATCCGGATGCCAAATGCAAAACTGAATGGTTGCACCGGATTTTTATGTATATCATAAATTTGTAATTTCAAGTGAATAAATATTGTACAAACTTTTTGATTTGACCTCATACAGTAAGTAATTGTACGTTTCCAATTACTTACTTGTTGATAAATGCGGCCCCCTTCCGATCGTTCGAACGAGCGTATGTAGGTTTGGTCCGTGAATTGATAGACCCTCCGGTTGACTTGGAACTGGAAATAATTGGAAAGAACACACTTATATGAGGCACAAATAATGCGAATAATTTCGCAGATTTTTTAAAGGCAAATGAATTATTGAAGATAATTCCGATTACAAATTCTTAATAACATAATTTAAATAGCTTTTTGATACCAAATCGTTTTGTTGAATCCTGTACTCAAATTGTCTTAGTAGTTCTCTGGTTAACACACACATTTCTCTTTTCTAATGTTAATGGTTTATTTTGGTGAAGTAATTCGTTAATAGCACGTGCGATTTCTGACCTGGTACTTGAATAAATAATATCCAAAAAGGATTTTGCTTCTTAATATAACAACTCAGAACTTGGCCGGCTACTCTTATCATTAAACCAATAATTTCGGTAGAAGTTGAAGCAATCCGTACCGTTGGCAAATTATTTGCTTCAATTATACAACCTAAAAATCTGATGTGGCCATCGCATCACTTTCCGAACAAACGCAAATTTTTACATTATATTTTTAAATAAAATGGTTACATAATTTCAACAGTAAATCGATGAAAAATTTCATATTTTGCCAAAAGAGGAAGAAAAAAACTTTTGAATGCCTATATCTTGCAAACGAAGCATTTTTGGACCCATGTTATTAGAAACTTTTCATCTTATTTTCGTTAGTAGAATGCGGTTTACTATTTTATTTACAAATACAAAAAATTTTTACAAATGCAAAATTTTTTGAAACGCCCTGTATATTTTAGAGAAAAACTTGTAGGACAAAAAATGTAGGAAATTCCATAGCGCTAATTTTTTGTTATTAATATTTTTACATATTTAATTTCGTTTCGAAGTTATGACGCATAATGTCATAATAGCTCCAGGTAAACCCCCCTTTCCCGTTACACGATTTAAATTATTTTCATCTGGCTTCGTCCTACGATAGGAAAAAGCTTATATGCAAAATTTGGAATGATTTGCTTGCTTCGTTTAGACGCTATCGTGTTCACAGACGTACATACACACACACACACACACACACATACACACACACACACATACATACAGACATCCTTCCAAAAATGATAAAAATGGATTCAGGGGACCTCAAAACGTGAACATCTGTCAAAAAATTGGGGGGTCAAATTTTGACTGATAACAATACTTTCCTTACCTAGGGGTTCGGAAAGTAAAAATGGCCGAAACACAAATTCACCACTGATGGTCACAACCTGGCTTATCACTCGATAAACTATTTTCAAATGTGTTGTCTTTTACTCGGGACTATTGCCCGACCTTTAGTAGGGTTTTTTAACACCGACTGATTATTAATTTGTTCAAATAACTTTATTTTTTTGATTCGATTTATAAATCTTACGTATTTGTCTTACTAACATTTGTTCTAACAACCTTGGTTGTCCTAGGGATTTTTAGGTACCTTGATTTTTTGTTGAAATTTATCGTTCGGTTCGTATCGATCGATGGGTCACCTAACCCATAGGCGCGGATAATTCATAATACGTATTTAATTTGAGTTCTCGTTAACAGGAATATAAAATTTGTTTCGTTAAATAAAATTGGTTGGATAAATTACACATAAATAAATTGTTAATCGTAATTGACCTCTGAAAATTAACAAACCCTCGAGGCGTATGAAGAGGATTTTCCTTTTCAAAGGAAATTAACGGAAGACCGTTACACCCCCCCCGCAAAATCAATAGCTGCCATCAGCTATTGTCAGGAAGCAGAAAAGGTAAGCGAAATTTTCCAAGAGAATGCTGGTAGAAATCAAGGAAAAATCTTAGACGATTCTTCGAGCTGAGCTCTAGTGTTTGCTGAAAAATAAAGTTTTACGGACTCATCCAAATTTTTAAACACAAAATTTTGAAAGAAACTTTGTTCTTTCAGCAGTTCAATTTCATATATAATTGGAACAATCCCTTTTTTCACAGTTATTACGGTTAGCTAAAGTATCGCATTAACGAATCACAATTTTAGTTATTTTCAGAAAAACAGTAAGATTTAACGAATCTCTTTTTTTTCTGTAAATTATAAAAGTATGTAACAAATACCTATAAAGGAAACAATAACACTTAAAATAAAATAAAAACATATGGGGTTATAATCTAGTATAGCTATAGACCATGGGTTTCGATCCTAACTTATTCTGGCTTGTTTCGAACAAACGGCAACACGTTCATCTCGAAACACCTAAAAAAACGAATCGGGTTTTTCTATCGACGAGTTAGTGACAGAACACATCGTACTGCCCTTGAAAGGTTAAAAGTTGAATTAACTCGTCTGTCGACCTAAGGATATTCCAGTCCTTATGGAGCGGTTTTAGATTTTGTGACCAAAATTAATTGATCATCTCGGTCACTTCCTGAAAAACTACCCAGGAAGTCATGAGAGTTCGACTGGACAACCGGGAAGAACCTGAGTTAGTTCCTGGAGCCATAGTCGTCGAACTTATCACAAAATGGAAAATGGGTTGCTATCCTGCTCTGAAGCAGTAACATATAACAACGTGAAATTGGTGGATGAGAGCTGGTACTCTGGATCCTTTAAATAAAAGATCACCTAAAATGAAAATCGGTCATCCGGGGAGGATCAAAAGCGTCGAACCTGTTTTGCAGATTCATAAAGCCCTCGGATCTAATAACTTCCTAGATTATAACTAAAAATTGGGTTGTAGAACAAATACATATTAATTCATTAATAAAATAAAAGGGTTAATCATGGTTAACCTTTAAGTCTTTAACATGGAAAATTCCCAGATCTTTGCCGCCTTCGTCTTTGAGACGGTATGTGAGAGTGCCCGTTACCTCTACTACTTTGCATTTTACGAATTTGGGAGCTAACTTTTTAGAGAATTTATTTGGAGCGCTTGATAAAACGAAATTACGTTTCCAGACAGTGTCCCCACGCTTAAATGTTAACGGCCTCTTACGGAGGTCGTAATGAGTTTTGTTGCGTTGATACGCAGCTTTTATTTTTTCAACTACCCTTAGATGTAACTCGCTTAAATTGTTTACGTCGGTTATTAGTTGTTCGCGCTTATCTACTGAGAATTCTCTCATCTCTGCTGCGTCTAACCTCCCATAGTAGTCGCCACTATTTGGCACTGATCTACCGAAATTCAATAGTGAAGGCGTGTACCCCGTTACTTCATGCACGGCATTCCGAATGGCATGTGCTATTTTATGGATGTGAACATCCCACGACCTATGGTCGTCTTCCACGAAAGAACGAAGACAGGTACCGATGACACGGTTTGTTCGTTCGACGGAATTCGCCTGCGGATGATAATTCGCAGTGGGCCATACTTTCTGCACTTTGTATTGGGTCATTAGATCTTTGAATAATTTACCGGTAAACTGGGGTCCGTTATCCGTGGTAACGATTTGGGGTACTCCGAAAAGTAAGAAGGTCTCTTCTATGAACTTTACTATAGGCGCTGCCGTGGCCTGCCGCAAGGGTTGCACAAGAACAAATTTAGTGAACCAATCCGAAATAACTAAAAGGAAGGCGTTACCTTTTTTGGTTCTGGGAAAAGGTCCCATAATATCAATCGAGATGATTTGAAAGGGGTATCTGACTTTCTTTTCCTTTCCCATTAGACCTGGTCTCAATTGGTTAGTTGCCTTGCTGGCGGTGCAAATATCACATTTAAGAACATACCTAGTTATGTTGGATTTCATGCGAGGCCAATAATAAAGCTCGCTAATTTTGTTAAGCGTTTTAAAAATACCGAAATGTCCGCTGAGTGGGTTGTCGTGACAATCTACCATAATTTCTCGGCGACGCGACTTTGGTACCAGGAGTTTCCATTCAATAAGATTCGAGATTATGTTGTGCTTATTAGCTACAAATTTGAAAATGAAACCGTCCTCAATTTTAAAATTGGGAAAAAGACTTGGATTCTCTCGAATATTGTCGAGGACTTTTTGATACCAAGGATCGATGTCTCCTGGTTCTATTGAAATTAAATGAATATTCACTGGTGCTCTAGAGAGAGCGTCGGCTACTACATTAAATTTCCCCTTTCTATGTACAATACCGAAATCGTATTGGTTTAATCTAACGCTCCAACGGGCGATTCTTCCCAGCGGAGATTTGACTGTGCCCAGCCATTTCAACGCCTGGTTGTCGGTAATGACAGTAAAACGGGTTCCTTCGATGTACGGCCTAAACTTTTCTACTCCGAATAGAATAGCGCAACATTCCTTCTCCATAGCGTGATAATTAAGCTCACCGCGAGTCAAAGTACGACTTGCATAAGCAATTACCTTTTCGTCATTCCCCTCTCCCTGAACCAGGATTGCTCCTAGGCCGGAGTCGCTCGCGTCTGTCTGGATGATAAACGGAAGAGTGAAGTCGGGGCTTGATAATATTGGTGATGTAGTTAATAAATTCTTAAGATTGTTGAAAGCTCGGTGTGCATCTTCGGACCAAGAGATTTTTTGACCTTTGGCTTTACCTTTTAAAAGGTGCAAAATAGGCGCAGCCACGGAAGAAAAATTAGGAATGAATCTCCTGTACCATCCTGCCATACCGAGGAATCTTTTTATTTCTGTAGAAGTTTTCGGGACGGGATAATTAACAATAGCCTCGACTTTACTGGGATCGGTCCCTAAACCTTTCTCATCGACCACAAAACCTAAATATTTCAGAGACTCCCTGCAAAATTCACACTTTTTTAAATTTATTGTTAGGCCTGCTTTTTTCAGCCTTTTATACACCTGAGTTAGAGTGTTCAAGTGTTCTTCGAAATCACTCGACGCAATAATAATATCGTCTAGATAGACAAAGACGTTGTCAAATTCGGGACCAAAAATCGAGTCCATCAACCGCTGCAACGTTTGTGCGCTATTATTTAATCCGAAAGGGAGAACGTTAAATTCAAAGAGACCACGCCTTGGAATAGTAAAGGCGGTCTTTTCTCGTGACTCACGAGCCAGTGGTACCTGCCAGAAAGCTTTACGCAGATCTATCGATGTTAAATATCTCGCATCGCGTAAACGGTCCAAAATGTCGTTGATGTAGGGCAACGGATAAGCGTCGGGCTTAGTAACTTCGTTTAGCCTTCTACCGTCGAAGCAGAATCGCATCGTACCATCTTTCTTTTTCACCATTACTGTTGGCGAGCTCCATGCAGAGAATGACTTTTTGATGACTCCCAAACGTATCATCTCATCCACCTCTGCATTGACCTTCTCCAACATTGCTGGGGAAAGAGGGTAGTGGCGTTGCTTCAAGGGCGTCGCATCGCCGGTGTCGATGACGTGTTCAACCATACACGTTCTTCCTAGCTTATTAGGTGCGAGTTTTTGAAATAAAGAAATGATTTTATCTAATTTTTGGATTTGGTCATAACTTAGGTCTAGTCTCGAATGGATAATTTTTTCGGTCGAAATTGCGTTTAACGCAGCGGGGATTGTGTACGAATCCGTACCAAAATCGGTTTTGATTTGAAAAATCTTGCAAAACTCGTAACCTAAAATGAGTGGATACTCGACTGTATCAGAAATAATTACAGATAAATTTTTGGTCACGCCGTCTAACGTTATTGGCAAGATGCTAGTACCTAACACTTTTTGTAAAGTGCCATCCGCGGATTTTAATGCTATGTCACTGCGTTCAATTGGTAAATTTAATCTATTTAAAATATATAGTCCGTCGCGGCCTAAAACAGACTGGTTCGCGCCCGGGTCAAGAAAACCAAGAACTTCCACTCCTAAAATATTGAGTTTCAAATAGGCCCTGTTGTCAAATGGACGATGGGCAAAAAGGGTCTCAACTTTTGAGGGTTTGGTCCTGCAAAAAGACCTGACGTTATTCAGCCAATACTGCCACTCGGGGCATGTAGCCTTCATGGTGAAAGGGCCAGGAACAAGAGGGCTACTTCTCATTCCTGCCTTTTTACGTTTTTTGAACATTTCGTGCAGTTAGGGTAAGTAACTTCGGGAGTTCCGCAAATATAACAAAAGATGCGCCTTTCGGCTGGACAGGTATGGTAATAATGACCGGACTCTTTGCAATTAAAGCACTTCGCATTGGCGGATGGTGGTCTTTTTCCAAACGTCCTAGAGCTGTAGCTCTTGACGTTGGATTGCATGGCATGAACTTCACGCTTTACCCGCGGACAAAGATCTGGGCGTCGCTCTTTGGGCATTGCCAATTCGGGCTCTAAAGGATTAATAGTAGGTACATGTAACTTTCGAGTCCTTTCGTTTTCGAAATCCTCGGTTACTTGTTTACAAGCTTTCACTAATTCTAACACACTCGTAATATTCATAAATAATAATTGTTTCTGGTAAATAGGTAGTAAATTAATTTTTATATAATACAATTCTCTATCGTGACTCATAGGACTTGTTAGCCTCGCGATGAGGTTACACATGGCCGCTATGTAGTCGCGTACCGGTTCAAATTCTCCTTGCTTTCGGTTAATTATTTCTTGCCAAAGTGACTCGTCGTAGTTGGACGGTAAATAATTTTCCCGAAGCAAATATTCAAGTTGCTGCCAAGAGTTGGCATACTTCTTCGCCGACCGAAACCACGTTAGCGCCGCGCCTTCGAAAAGGTCAATCGCACTATCGAAAAGGACCTGTTCCGAGACACGTCTGGAGACACGTAATTCATTTACTCGTTCGAGGAACGCATTTACGCCGAGCGACTTTTCGTCACCGGAAAATTTAATGTTCCATCTGCTGACAGTATCGGGTTTGGCATTCTGAGAATGCATTTTCGATTGATTATCGCGACCTTCCTGGGGGATATTAATCACCGTCGGTTGCCTTTGATAAAGGAACGGATCTTGGCCCGGAAAATGTCCGACTTCCTTTAACGGAAGAGGATCTGGTCTGGTCAAGCTCCGATCCGGTTCTTGCCTAATGGGCGTTGAACCCACGACTCCCTGAGATTCAGAGAATCGCGCTGTCGCGATGGCTCGTAATTGATCTGCACCGAGTACGTCGGTTAAATCGTCAATTGATAAATTACTCAACGCTTGACTAATGTCATTGCGTCCAGTCGCCGGTGAATCTAATAACGTTTCTACGGTCTCTATTAATTCTAAACAACGATTTTGTAAACGTTGTGCTTTTTGCTGTTCGAATTCGGGTGGAGATAAATTTTTTAAGCAATATTTAAGGCGAGAAAGGATATGATCGAGTCTCGTTAGGTGCGCCTCGCAGGATTTCGTGTTAGGAGAGTTCACTGAATCTAGAACTAAAGGTTCAATCAAGTCAAACTTATCCTGACAGATTTGTAATTGTTCGACGATATCGAACTGTACTGTCGGTGCCTCCACTTCTCTGACCGTCTCTCGAAGTGCGGTTCTGAGAAGGGCTCTTTTCTCGTCCACGTTTAAATTTGCGCAATCTTTCCCCCTAACTTCTAACTCCCACGCGAGTTCATCGGCGAGCAACCTGTTTAAATACCTCATAATTGCAGGGTCTGTATTCAGAATGCAATGCTTGTCCTCGATATAAATTTATAAATATGGGTTTAATATTACTGCGTTTAATAATTCGATAATAGATAATTCAATTATAGCCAATTCAACAATAGATAATAATAACTTTGCTTGTGGCACTTGTGTATACTCGTGTTTCTAAAATTTTTTGCTATCGGTAATGGTATTATACGTACAGATGGTACTAACGGTCGACTTCGTAGCGTTCGAGTCCTAATCTTTGAGGTGTCAATTTCTTAAAATCGGCAACTCGGTTATCGAATCACTTCGTACTCCACGCATGGGCGTCAATTTCTTAAACGGGCTCCACACGTTGAGGCGCCAAATTCTTATAGCCACAATTGCTTGTTGCGACTCTAAGTACCGCTTTTCTTGACCGTAGGTCTCCTGTACGGGTCGGCTAACTCATAGATTTTTACTCTTGTGTTGGAGAGCAGGGTGGTTCGTGATGTATTTTCGAACCTTCGTGGGATCGTTAAACTTTGTCGATCCTTCTTTTACCTTGATAGCAAAGCCAGGGCGCCAGATGAGAAGGACAAGATATCGAGAGGAGCTCCGATGCTTGGCTTTCTCAACAAAATTAAAATAAACAAAATTGACACAAGTATACGCAAGTAGGCACAATAATACAAAGATTAGCAAAAACTCTTGTTTAATGGACAGTTTAATAATTTATTATAAGGGAACAATTTGATGAATTATTATTAACAGGATAACTTGATAAATTACTATAAACAGGAACTATAGAAATGGTAACAATTGTCTTATAAATAAACAATGGTGACTTTTATAATTACTGACATTATCTTTAACTTTGTAGTGGAGATTATAATAACCAAGTCGAACAAGACAACAGGTAATACAAATAAATAAATAAACCAACACAAATGTCAATTTAGGGTTGTTAACCAACCAACAACTATTTACTTCAATGATAAGTCTGTCGAGGTTATTCGTTGTCAGCAGGGCTCTCCTTGGCCGGTACAGTGTAAATGGAATGATTGAAATGCTATTTATCCGGATGCCAAATGCAAAACTGAATGGTTGCACCGGATTTTTATGTATATCATAAATTTGTAATTTCAAGTGAATAAATATTGTACAAACTTTTTGATTTGACCTCATACAGTAAGTAATTGTACGTTTCCAATTACTTACTTGTTGATAAATGCGGCCCCCTTCCGATCGTTCGAACGAGCGTATGTAGGTTTGGTCCGTGAATTGATAGACCCTCCGGTTGACTTGGAACTGGAAATAATTGGAAAGAACACACTTATATGAGGCACAAATAATGCGAATAATTTCGCAGATTTTTTAAAGGCAAATGAATTATTGAAGATAATTCCGATTACAAATTCTTAATAACATAATTTAAATAGCTTTTTGATACCAAATCGTTTTGTTGAATCCTGTACTCAAATTGTCTTAGTAGTTCTCTGGTTAACACACACATTTCTCTTTTCTAATGTTAATGGTTTATTTTGGTGAAGTAATTCGTTAATAGCACGTGCGATTTCTGACCTGGTACTTGAATAAATAATATCCAAAAAGGATTTTGCTTCTTAATATAACAACTCAGAACTTGGCCGGCTACTCTTATCATTAAACCAATAATTTCGGTAGAAGTTGAAGCAATCCGTACCGTTGGCAAATTATTTGCTTCAATTATACAACCTAAAAATGGCCGAAACACAAATTCACCACTGATGGTCACAACCTGGCTTATCACTCGATAAACTATTTTCAAATGTGTTGTCTTTTACTCGGGACTATTGCCCGACCTTTAGTAGGGTTTTTTAACACCGACTGATTATTAATTTGTTCAAATAACTTTATTTTTTTGATTCGATTTATAAATCTTACGTATTTGTCTTACTAACATTTGTTCTAACAACCTTGGTTGTCCTAGGGATTTTTAGGTACCTTGATTTTTTGTTGAAATTTATCGTTCGGTTCGTATCGATCGATGGGTCACCTAACCCATAGGCGCGGATAATTCATAATACGTATTTAATTTGAGTTCTCGTTAACAGGAATATAAAATTTGTTTCGTTAAATAAAATTGGTTGGATAAATTACACATAAATAAATTGTTAATCGTAATTGACCTCTGAAAATTAACAAACCCTCGAGGCGTATGAAGAGGATTTTCCTTTTCAAAGGAAATTAACGGAAGACCGTTACAAGTTTTATAAATAAAAGCTCGACAATGTTTTAACGAAAGGGTAAAAAATAAATTGTAATTTGGAATATTAAAAAAATTAGTAAGTTATAAAATTCAAATTTCTCTCACCATACCTTCAGGAATACATTATTACTGTTTTCATGTTTTCTCTTTTAGCAGTTAGTATTACCTATGGCATTACTTTAAAAATTCATGTCTCCCTTGGGTCCAAAAGCGGATCCACCTATAAACTAATAAGACTTACGTAATGTTTTGGCCACCGCCACCGCGCACCGCATAGATATCAAAGCGGTCTTATATTTATTTAGTGCAGGGAAGGAAACCTTTTAGATTGCAAAAATATTCAGGTGATCTGCAAATTGGCAGACATGTTGTGTATCTACGCGGCTAAATGAACCTTCCAAAGATCCTCTAAAATCCCTTATCGGCTTATATCCCAATTTTCACCAAACTCGCTTAATTTAATTTTTAGGAAAAATTATCATCAGACCAAAATTGAACAATATAAAATACACATGTTACAGCGAAAATGATAGAACATAATGGCAAAAAGGCTAAAAGACGAGGATACCTACTTAACAGTAAGAGAAGACCTTAACAAATTTTAAACCCTGAAGGCAAGGGCAGATGACATAATAGAAGAGAAGTGGGAAAGGAGACGGGATCCAATCATAAGCATTTCTAAAAAATATTTAAAAAACAAATAAGACAAGCCATGCAAAAAATGGATGACAGAATAAATTCTTAACCTTATGGAAAAACGAAGAACGTACAAAAGCAGAAATCAAGAACAGTTCAAAGCAATACTACATAAAATAATTTTAAAAAAAGATCAAAGCAGCAAAGAAACATATCTGAGGAAAAAATGCGAAGGCATGCACGGTGTACAGAATTCAAGCCGTGATAAATTTAACATATATGAGGAGAGGACTTTTGTTTGTGTTGATGTCAAAAAAGTTCCCAAAAAAACTTAAGGCAAACTATGTACGTGTGTGACCCCTGAATACTACCAGTGCTAACTTATGGCGTGGAGACTATGACAATAACTAATAAGACTGCAAGAAGATTGGCAGTGACGGAAAGAGCAATGGAGAATCACAGGCATAACACAAAAGATAGCAAAACAGATATGGAGCTGGACTGAACATGTTATGAGAGCGAAAGACGGCAGATTGTTGACCAGAATAATAAACTGAAGACCGAGATGCAGTAAGAAGAGTGTCGGGCGAACGCCCAAGAGATGGGCAGATGACATAAGAGAGGTAGCCAAAAAACGACAGATGCGAACTACGCGTAACCGCGAAGAATGCAAAAATAAAGGTCTGGGCTATGTCCAATATTGGATTGAAAAAGTCTGAAGAAGGAATTTAAAAAAATTGCCGGAATGGTTATAAGAAGAGAATTGGATCTACTGCCAAATGACAACGGGAGGTCTGGTAATCTCAGACGCAAAAGACAAACTAAGGTTATAAAAAGAGTACACCAAACAACTGTTTCATAAACAAATATTACAAAGAAGAAGCCATACAAGCCATAACAAAAAAAATTTGGACCAGATGAAGAACTGGGTGTAATACGAGTAATGGATTATATTTTTCAGGAGGTTCAGACATTCAAACACCTTTTTTTTTCGTGTCGGAGGGCGGGAAAATCTTAAAAAAGACACCACCAGCCCGTACTGTGTGGTAGTGTGGGGTCCTCCCACTAAAAACCTCCTCCCCAGATGCCCGCAGGATTCACCTAGGGTATTTCATCCGCTGACGACATCGATAGGTCTTTTTGTTGTACGTGTTCTTGATCTTCTGCCGTTTCGGGGCTTGTTTCTTCTTGTCTTTTTAGCTCTTCCTTATGCTTAGTAGCCATTATTTTCGTCACTCAGTTCGCAATCTGATTCCATCTCTCCTCACTAATCAGCATTTCATTTACCAATGTTTGTGGGGTAAGGCTTGCCATGCTGTATTCGGTCCTGGTGGTTTCCCACCTAGGGCATATAAAGACGGTATGATGGGCGTCGTCCACCTCTTCCTCGCAGTATGTACATTTCGAGGAGTCTACCCTCTTGAACCTGTGTAAATAGCCATTGAAGCACCCGTGTCCGGTTAGTACTTGGGTTAGCTGGTGGTTTATTTCCCCGTGCATCCTCTCTACCCATGGCTTTAGCACGGGGATTAGCTTTCTCGTCCATGCTCCATTGGCTGCATCGGACCACCTGTCTTGCCATTTGTCTATTGTCTTTAATCTGTTTAGTCTTCTTTGTGCGGGTGTCTTTGCGCCTTCATTAAAGTTAGTCGCTCGCCCTCAGCCAGTAGGTCTATTGGAGGCATCGCCGCCACCACCGATATCGCATCCCCCGATGTTGTGCGGAATGCCGAGGTGATTCTTATGTTCATCCGCCGCTGAATTCTTTCGTAGTGCTTACGGTATGCCTCCACTTTCATGGCCCCGAATCGGTGCCCCATATAACATTATAGAATTGGTCACCGACGCGACGCCAGGACTCTTCTTTTTGTATACGACGGCCCCTGGATGTTTGGCATAATTCTAGTTAATGCCGCCGCCATCTTTGAGGCCTTCTCGGCCGTTTCTTTGATGTGGGTGTCAAAGTATAATCTCTTGTCGATTTGCACGCCCAGCACCTTGGTTGTCAAGCCCGGAACGATCGGGCATCCGTCGAGTGCTATGGTTATTTCGTCGACCTTTCTTTTACCCGTCAACAGCACCGCTCCGGTCTTTTCTGGCACGAGTATTAGGCCCCTACTTCTTATCCATTCGCTTATAATACGTATGGTTTCGTTGGTACTATCTTCCAGCTCTTGTTCCGTTTTTGCGACGACGACGAGTGACAGGTCGTCCGCGAACCCCACCAGTGTTGCCCCATCCGGCAGTTTCAGCCGCAGAACACCGTCGTACATTAGGTTCCGCAGAGTCGGGCCAAGCACCGACCCCTGCGGAACGCCGCTGCTCACCGGAGGCTATTCGCTAATTTGATCTTCTTCGATTATTATTGCTCTGTCCTTCAGATAGCTTTTCAGCACGTTGGTTAGGTACGCAGGTGTCTTCCTCCTCACCACCTCTTCAACGATGTGGCACCATTTTGCTGAATTGAATGCATATTTGATGTCGAAGGTGACGAAGATGCACAAGTTCCTTGTTCGCCGCGTGCCGCTCTTCGCTTTCGACATTCAAATACCTGCAAATTTGCAAGTATGCAAATTAATAATACGAATGAGAGAGAAGAGATATTCAAAGACAGGTCAATAGCTGGATGCAAGGCATTTTATTGCAACAGAAGCCTAATCACGAGTAACCAGGTACAAAAAAACACAAAGATGAAAATTTACAGAACCTTGATAAGACCAGTAGTGACGTATGGGTTGGAGGTGGTGTGCCTGATAAAGAGAGAGGAGGAGAGGCTAATTAGACCCTTGAGGGTCTTTGAGAGGGTAATAATAAGAAGAATATTGGAGCTGGTAAAGATCGGAGAAACACAATATAGACGAAAAACAAACGAAGAAATAAAAGGGTAGAGGACTACTTCACTGACCACTCCAAATAAATTGAAAATTTCCTATTGCAAAGAGGAAGGTTTATATAGTATACTGATATAATTTTCACTAGCGGATTTATTATCAAAATTTTAAGTAAACCAAATTTAAAGTTTGCAAATTTACATGTAAAAACTTAACGAGATTCCGCGCGTCGCTCATTCTGTTGACGGTGCGTGCGAGATGAACTAGTCTTAGACTTAGCCGTTTACGGACCGGCAGATGCAGCTCGTCTCTCCTACATGTAACATCGATTATTTTTTGTTTTTACGCGATTTTTTGGGGGTAAAACGTAAAAGATAACTGCCCCATACCGCGACTATACTTTTTAATGCTATTTTGAGGGTCTCTCGCATCCCGGTTTCATTTATCCCGGTTTTCTTGATGGGTGGCGCTTCTTGTATGTTTAGCCTAGCAACCAGAGTCAAAACCGCTCTGGAGGGGTTCAGAGCGGAGCAGAGCGGAGCGGCGCCCCGGAAAAGTAGGTTTTGACGATGGATTACCCTCCCTATCGAATGAACACCCCTAAAATCACCCGGGTAAAGCTAGCACCCCCACCTTTTAAAAACAAAAAAATAATTATGCCATAATTTTTTGCTAATTATTCGCAAATTAGTTGCAGCATTCGCGAATTTTTTGCTTCTACGGTTTCGCGGTAAAACGCATATCTTTGGTGGGGGTGCTGAGTTGACGTAAAGCTAGCACCCCCACCTCGAAAAAATAACTTTTTTTCAAAATTTAATAGACTATAATTTTTTGCTAATTATTCGCAAATTAGTTGCAGCATTCGCGAATTTTTTGCTTCTACGGTTTCGCGGTAAAACGCATATCTTTGGTGGGGGTGCTGAGTTGACGTAAAGCTAGCACCCCTGCCTCGAAAAAATCACTTTTTACACAAAATCACAAAAATAACGATATTATATAGATATCTATATAGATAAAAAATATATTTTTAAATGTGTTTATTTATTCAGAATACAACAAAGGTGCATGTCAGTGGCCCCCCCCAGTTTCGAATTTTTTTATAAAAATGGCGTCACACGTTAGAGCATCGTTAGAGCCTGAATGAGCTTCCGTTATTTTCGCTTGAGCCATAAAGGTCGCGGAGTTATTCGCGATAAACTGCTGGGGGGGGGGGCGTAGACATGTTTTTCCATTTTCCTTCCTATTTGGAATTTTTGTATGAAACTGATGCCAATCGATAGAGCATCGTTAGAGCCTCAATGAGCTTCTATGGTCATGGTTTTAAGTTAATATATTTACAAAGTTATGGATGTTTTAAATTTTCGACCAAACTCCGAGCAACATGCGTTAACTTGAATTTTGCCAGATTGAAGGTTCCCACAATCATTGCTATTTTAAATTCCCTGACTTTCCATGACAAAAATTATAAATAAAACATCAACTTAAAGGAATATAAAGCTTTAGTTGATATAAATAATCATTATTACCTTCATCGATTTCATATAATATCAACTGCAAAATTATTGTTTGAAGAAAAAGTTTTATTAATAAAACTAAAACTCGCAGTGCTTTTGTAGTCGGTAAATTACTGGATTGCAAATCGCCATAGTCCATAAGTTTTCGTACCTCGTCATTTAGGATAAAAGAAGGTGTCATTTTCTCATTGATTAATTTAGTTTCTAATTATTCTTCCCGTTTGGCTTTCGATATATTTCTTTTAACGTCTTGATTGCAGTTGTTAATATAACCAGTGTATATGCACTCCATCACGACATCACATTCCGCTTTTGGAATATTTTCCACGACACATTTTAAAATGCCATGACAAGATTTGCATCCATGACTTATTTGAAGGTAACAAAATCCACTTTGGTAGATTTTACAACGTTTGTATATTATACAACATGGAATTTTCGTCTCTCTAAAAATTTTGGTATGAATTAAATCTGTCCAGTAGTGTGCTTTCAAAGTTTCGTAATTTCTAATATTATCGTTGTTGTTCCCATCTGATCGTTTGTAAGAGCGATTAGACGCAGAAATACTATTCCACCCTTCCGCTGTCAAAGTTATTCGAAATTCTAAACGTTTGCCGCCTCCTTCGTTTTCTTCTTGATCCTCATCCGATATATCCGAGTTAATTTCTGCAGTGTATTTTGATGAAACCTGTAAATTTAATTCTTCCATAATGTTGTGCCTGTTCAAGATCACGTGGTTATAAACGTATTTTGTGCAAAACGGTGGTATTACCAAATTGTTTTACTATTTCCGACCAACAAACATTTGATGGGCCCCAAAAATTTTTACCCATTGGATCATAAATTTTCTCTTTATTGGCAACAATAACCAGGTTAAGGTACTTCAGATCAATATTATAGCGTTTTTCACTCGCGTTTTTAGTACACGCCCATTTTGCACCGACACGGTGTTTCGTTTTCTACTGGGCTATAAAATTGCACTCAGTTCAATTGCAGTGCAAAATTTCTGCCCCGGCTCGTAGGGTCAGTGCAACAGTTTCAGTGCAAAGGCGTGGCCTACGGTGTTGATAAACAACATAAAAATTTGTGGTTATTTTAATAATTTTAGTGAATGTAATCATCGAAATTAGTTAAGAATGGACAAAGAGATTGTATCAATTATTGTTGAAGAATTGTTGGAGTCATTTTATTATTTTATTATTTATTAAAAATTGAACGACGAGTCTCGTATCTTCCATCATAATTATTTACACTGATGGATATCAAATAATAAATTAAAATATAAACAAATAACCGAAATAAACAAAAACTCCGGAGTTTTTAAATATACAGAGCAAAATAATGCACTGAAAACGAAGTTTATGTTTCACTGGCGGTGCAATTTTATGCACGGTAATCAAAACTAAAGAAGTGCAATGACGTATGAGCACTTATCCAGTGCGCACTGCACATTAGCGAGTAGAAAACGCCATTAGATTTTCTCAGCATGATATTCTATTTCGCTATAGGGATAAAATTTTACCGATGGGGGCGCTGAAAGCAACAACAAGCGTGACGTCAATGAGAGAGATTCGGTTATAACCTTACTTCTTTGCTGTCGTTTCGAATTTTCCTGGTGAATAATATTAATATTGTGATTTAAATAGTTTAGTTGGATAAGTGGTTTTATCATGGCTTTAAACTCGCAGTTTCTTAACTGGCGAAAATGTGTTGAATGCAAGACACATAATTGCGTTTGGTAAAGTGAACAGTACAGATGCTAAAGTAGTAAAAACACTTGCATTGTGTTTGAAAACTAGTGAACTTTCTGATACACCTCACGAAATTCAGGGCACGTTTCGTATCGATAAACCGGAACTTCAGATTTCTGAAATGAAATGCAGTTGTACGGCAGGCGAATCACAAAGATGCAAGCATATTGCAGCATTTTTGCTTTTATGTACAAGGTAAGATAGTGTAGTGCATGCATTTATACTATTTGATGTAATTATAAAAAATATAAATTTATAAATAATTTCAGGACCAGCATTTTTGACTTTGAAGAATTTTCATGCACCGACATCAAATGCTACTGGAAATCTAACAAGGAGGCAGCTTTGGAGCAGTACAATGCTAAACCCTTTGAACGGTGGTCATGTGTTAATAGAAAACGAGGAAGAAATGAAGATAGTAGGCATGGCTTTGTTAGTGACCATTTTCCAGAATTAATTAAGAAGAGAAATCACGGTGCTTTAGCTTTGCAGAGGTACATTTTTTAAAAATTTATAATAGCATAATTTATTTAATTTTGGTTTTCTTAATTATTTTAGTGTTCGATGTAGAGAAATTGCAACTACAGAAGCCGCAACACCTCTGCGAAAGAGGCAGCTTTGGAGCAGTACAATGCTGAACCCTTTGAGCGGTGGTCATATGTTAAGAGGAACGAGGAAATGTCAGTGTAGATCAAGTGCCACAAGAATTGCTAGAAATAGCCAATAATGTATTAATTTCAGCATTTATGATTTCGCTAGACATCGATGTTTCGAAATTTAATTTAAAAACTTGTTAAAAAATATATGTTATTTTCAGAATTCAGTATCACGATGCAGAAATGGTAATTATTTAGCTACAAACGTTTTAATTTATTTCAAATTCAAAATATTTACAATTGTTTACTTATATAATATTTTATTATTTATGGTACTATTTAAACTATTTATAATAAAACCTATTTATTTGTTATTTATACTGATTGTTACCTGATAAAAACCTATTAAAAATAAAGAAAAAAAAACAAATTCTAATTTACATGATTATTTCATAAATTTGTCATCTGCAAGAATTGGCGAAGATAAATTGACAACAGCACATGTGTTTATTAAACTAATAAACGGTGTAACAATAACGTTCTAGCAACATCCAAATCTAGTCACAAAATTCACATTTAAATGGTTTTTCGCCAGTGTTTTTTCACCTCTTCTTTAATGTCAATAGAATGATGTAAATCTTCTAACTTGAATTTCACATCTTCTACATTAAATTTCACATCTTCCAATTCATCCGATACCTCCGTTTCAAATTCGTAGTTGCTACGTAATATGGAGTTGCGACAAATTCGATGTTGTGCTTTACTACCGTACTTTCTTTAGGAATTTTCTGGAAAGGAACTGCATTTTTTTTTAAACGTGGCTGCTTCGTTTGATAATCTAAAAAATAAAACTAATTACTACACATACATCACAAAAGTTGGGTTATCTACTTGGCAGTTTTTGTTAAGGAACGGCATTTGGTAATAATCGTCGATACCAACCCATTCTAAAATCAGTAACAGTCATAACTTCTCCTCTTTAAAACGTTAATTTCTTCCTTACCTGCATAATAATAATCTTATGATGTGAAGTGTAAAAAGCAAACTTTCATATGCTGTGGAACCTTTTTGCCCATTTTTATTAATTTTAAAATCCACGCTTCCCTCCTATCAATAACTTCAACATTGCCATAAGCATTTTGAATTTCTACTTTTTCTTTGCCCGGCTTCGGAAAATTATGAAAACTTAAGTTGGGATTTTTGTGGCGTACTGATTTACAACCATACACAGAACAATTTGTCTTACACGGTTTTCCTTTGGCATTCATAACTTAAAACTGCAACATAACAAACACGTTTAAACAGAAAACTAAGTAATAAATAATTAATTTTAAGTAATTTAACCTCGAATTCATTACACGTGTATAATACACAAGAAAAATTGCAAGGTTAACTTTTGAATATAGTGACGTAAAACATGAAAACACATTAAAAAATTTGTTATACTTACATAATATTAATATTATTTCGCCAGGACAAACAATAATCTCTACCGTATAAAATTCAATGAAAACAATACTGAACAATATGAAACAATAACATTCTCTTTATGACGTCACATATTTAATTGATATTACAGCCACCAGGGTGCGTACAATTAATATTTTATCCCTATATTCCTTCGATAAAAATTTTTATAATTTCAAATACAATTTCTCGTTATATAGGGGTTTTTATAACCAACTTAAAAGTTTTTATCTTTTAATCTGGCATGCATGTTGCTCGGAGTTTGGTCGAAAATTTAAAACATCCATAACTTTGTAAATATATTAACTTAAAACCATGACCATAGAAGCTCATTGAGGCTCTAACGATGCTCTATCGATTGGCATCAGTTTCATACAAAAATTCCAAATAGGAAGGAAAATGGAAAAACATGTCTACGGCCCCCCCAGCAGTTTATCGCGAATAACTCAGCGACCTTTGTGGCTCAAACGAAAATAACGGAAGCTCATTCAGGCTCTAACGATGATCTAACGTTTGACACCAAATTCACCCAAATATTCGAAACTGGGGGGGCCGTCATGTCTACGGCCCCCCAGTTGTTTTTTGCGAATAACTCCGCGACCTTTGAGGCTCAAACAAAAATAATGGAAGCTCATTCAGGCTCTAACGATGCTCTAACGTTTGACACAAAATTCACGCAAATATTCAAAACTGGGGGGGCCATCATGTCTACGGGCCCCCCAGTTGTTTTTTGCGAATAACTCCGCGACCTTTGAGGCTCAAACGAAAATAATGGAAGCTCATTCAGGCTCTAACGATGCTCTAACGTGTGACACCATTTTTATAAAAAAATTAGAAACTGGGGGGGGGGCGGGCACTGACATGCACCTATATAAACTAAAGGGGTTAATTCATTTTGAATCACCAGTGTCAAATAATGACCTTACATCCGTTGGACATTACTATGCTATTTGTTTACGAAACCAAATGGTGTGGGTGCAGTTAGATGACTGCATGCAGAATCAACTCTCTATAAAACAAAACAAACAAGTTTACCCAGCTTTATTGTTGTATTCTGAATAAATAAACACATTTAAAAATATATTTTTTATCTATAGGTATATTTACATAGATATATATATCGTTATTTTTGTGATTTTGTGTAAAAAGTTATTTTTTCGAGGTGGGGGTGCTAGCTTTACGTCAACTCAGCACCCCCATCAAAGATATGCGTTTTACCGCGAAACCGTAGAAGCAAAAAATTCGCGAATGCTGCAACTAATTTGCGAATAATTAGCAAAAAATTATGGCATAATTATTTTTTTGTTTTTAAAAGGTGGGGGTGCTAGCTTTACCCGGGTCTAAAATCGAAGAAAAAAAATTTTATTTTTGCACTTTTTCGGCAACACACGGGTTATTTTCCATTTTTTAATAATATTTATTACTAATATCTACTAATCACACCCCCACCTATCCGAATTTCAAAGAAAAATTCAAATCGGAGCGAAAAAATTTCACTCGATTTCAAGGTACGACGGGCGAACGATAGAACATCGACCCGTGGTGTGTCAGTGGCCCGTACAAATGCAACTCGCCGCAACTTTCTTATTTTCACACTTTTTTCGGATTTTTTTATGATCACCTCCGCGACGACAAAAGTTGCACATTCGGACCGAAACATAGCCAAAAAGGCCGTGATTTACCCAAAATTTTACTAAATTTCATGTTGGGGGCGTGTCCGTAGTTCTCGAAACCACGCAAAAAATAAGCCGACAACCTATGCTGACCACCGCACGGTGTTTTTTATTAAAATTTCTAAGTTTTTGCCATTTAAACTTGTTGTACCGCTATTTATTTTAAAGCTAAACATTTTCTTGATCGAAATATTATGCCATTTCTATAGGAAATTTTCTAGTTTTTGGTCAGTGTTAAAAATCCGGACCCAAATAAAACATGAGCTGGAAGAACGAAACATAGTAAGATACATTAAGGCGATGAGATTAGGCTGGGTTGGCCATGTACTAAGATCGCAGGAGAACAGAGCAATAAATATTACGATGAAGTGGAGACCGAATTAAGGAAAACCGAGACGGAGACCGACAATGAGGTGGGAGGAAGAGGTGACCTGAAAATAATGAAGATTGAGAATTGGTATGAAGCAGCAATGATAAACTGCAATGGGTGGACTGTAAAAAGATAAGATAATGAGCAAGAAACAGAAGAGAATAGGGATTGATCCACCCTCGAAAATGGATCGAAAGCGTCAAACGACGCGGCGATATTCCCACGCGAATGAAGTGCCTGAATGAATGAATGAAAAAAAAAGATGAAAAACTACAGCAATTACTTGAAAAACAACATTTATACCACTACCAGATAGAGGCAAACTCCATAAAAAAGGCAAGAACAAGAACATCGGAAACGCAGTTTGGTTTCAGGGAGGGTCTTGGCACCAGGGAGGCGTTGTTAAGTGTGCAGGTTCTAATAAAAAGATGCCAGATTATGAATTGATGTGAGGCCGGAAAATGTTGGACAGTTTTACGTCGTCGTGTAGTTTTATTGAACTGACATCGGTTTTAATGGTCAGTTTTTCAATTAATTTGACCAATTTATTGTAGTTGGATTTATGCCCAATTGGTTTTTGAGATGACCAAAGATGGCGGATATGGCATCCTCTGGTATGTTATGTTAAGTTAGCGCGAATAGGATGGTGGCCATCACTGACACCGTTATTTTATTAGAAACTCCGATTGATTGGATCGTATTTTGATTCTGCTAATTGTTGAAATTTGGATTGCATGTCGGTGGCCGTTTGTGGCCAGTTGGCACTGCGCTTTGGAAACTTTCTCGCTGGGCTCAACCACAGTTTGCGCAGGGTGCAAGCGTATCTGGTGTTTTGGGTGCAGGTGGACGCACCTTGGAGGCGACCTACAGCACCGCAATTCCCGAAGATTTGACAGCGGTAGCATCGATAAATCCAGTTCGTTCTATTTAGCGACTCAATCTTAACTTCAATGTCCAAAATGTGCATCAGTTTGAAAATGTGTTTGTTATCCTTGAGCCTTTCAATAGGCCGCTTGTTACGCCATCGGTGCATCTTATTGATAAATTGAGTAGCGAACCCTTGAGCGAACAGATCACACTTCACGACTTGGATATCCAGGTCTTGGTGGATGCCTCTAATGCCGATGCGTAACGGTTTCTGATCGTGAAATCGGTGGGAGACGAAGTTTCCTCCAGCTGCGATGTCCAAGTTGGCCTCGAACAACTTAAACATCGTACGGCAGGCATCTGGGATGAAAGGTAAGATGAAGATGCCTCTACGACATAGGTGACATTTGAATGAATACTTAATTCCTTCGAATTTTAGTTGGTCGACGAGGTGGGGCCACTTGGCGCCGTCTTTCAAGTTGGATGGTGGAATCCTTACTCGTTTTGGTCTGACGACTGTTGAGGCAGTGTTTGCGATGAATTTAGGAGGGGAGGGGTAAAGGATGATGGATGGTGGAAATAATCGATGCAGCCCTGGATGGTGTTTAGTCAGAATCCTGGCATCGGAATTAGTTTCATTTCGTCCTCGGAGTCTATTTGACCCAAGTTTGCAAATTTATTGGCTCAGATTACACGGCCGTTTCTACCGACTAGATGTAAAAAACCATCTCGAATGGGTAACTTTTCGTACTGAAGGGTCCTTTTCGGCTCCATTATCGCCTTGAAAAGCTTGGTTCTTCGATTAAGTCGGCTCGTTCTTCGTCGAGTTTGGCACGCATTAGGATGGTATCGTGGAGTTCCATAAAAAATTGGGAGCAGATTGACCTTCAACCTGTGCAGTGAGATGGTCCGTCGATTTTTTACGACTTCCATCAAAACTACAATTAGAGAGGAATGTAGAATGAAACTGGACACCGCCGCTGATACTAAGATAATCTTTGGCGAAATGGCGAAAATAAAGTGGCGGTAAAATGGGGTGATACCCTTGCAACCATCGTTTTCTGTGATCCATTGAAGGCATTTCATGCAGTGAAGGAAATCTGGCAAAGAGAACGTGAAAATTGACTTGGTAGAACCCATTTCAAAAGGGTCATGAAAACCATATGAACGAATTATTATAAAAAATAAAAATATGCTGAAATTTTTTGTTCCTGCTTTTGCCAATCTCATCGCATCGCTTTATAAAGACTGCTATGAGATAAAACAATAACAATTGTCGTTGTTTACAAAATTTATTTCGCTTCACAAAAATTATGCTCTTACACAAATATTGCCTGTGTTTTAAATAAACATCATAACAGTTAATTTTGATATATACAGTGTGTTCCCAATCAAGATGTATTGAATTTTCTTATTGATTGAAATGTTTGCTGATGTCCATTTGTGATTTTAAATTTCTCGCTCACAATTTTACAAGGAAACCTCATCCATTGCCATTACTATGCAAGGTACGTGTACGTATTCCTTTTGTACAAAGTTAACAACTTAGCAGGTTGGCTTCAATAATAGAAGCGGTTTTCGGCTGACTCCCAATTACTGATTGCAATGATTTAAATAAATAAAAGGTACAGGAAATATTAATGATTGGATCAGTGATTGAATTAGGCGAAAACCGATGAAAAAAATGGTATCAATATGAATGTGGGGGAGGTAATGTTACAAAATCTATATTATTTGTTTTTTTTTCAGGCATCGAAAGTATCGACTCCAAAATTCAGAACAATTCCAATTGGTTCACATGATATTATCACAGATATTATTAAGCAAGAATTCTTCTGATGCAGTACCAATCTCTAACACCTTACCTGAGTTCTTCGTGATTCTGTGCTTCGAAATTAAATAAACGAAAACTTGAAGAAATGTGAGCAAGTTTTTGTAAACAAATTTTAGATTTTTACTTAACTAATTAATTACAAGTCAAATTTTTTACAACAAAATTTTATAAGCATTCCAATACATTAAATTACACACTTTCCAGATTACTGTTCTAGACGATTACATCTAAGGATGACTTATTCTGTTTAATGCACGGTAATCAGTTTCCTTAGAAGATGTAAAAATGTCTTAAAAATTTGGCGTCAATGTACAATTCCAGTGTACAACCATTTCATAGTATCCCAATGGAGGAACGCTTTTGATTGAAATCAAAATATCACAGATAGTGAAAAAACAAATTAGACCGAACATTGACGATAAAAATTAAAAATTAATGTCGTTTCAGGAAAAATTATCCAACTTGATTGTTCAAAAAAATTATTAATTTTGGTTAGGTATCTAATCTAAAATTTCTGCAGCTTTATATCGAGATATTTGAAAGTTTTACGTAATCTACCCAGAATTAGCTTTTCCCAACAACTTAGACACTTTTTAGTTTTTGAATAACATTCAGATTTAAAATATTATAGTTTGAATTATCAGTCGAAATAAAAAAATTTTGAATTTTCTTATTTGATTTTTCAAAAAATAAATTTGGTTATTTATAATTTAAAATTTCTGCAACTTTATAATCGATATAATGATGTAAAATTATACTGGGTTATCTGAAAATGTTTACAAAAATATGCCAAGTTAGCTTTTCCCTATTATAGGTTAGATACTTTTTTTCTTATTTTTATTTTTATTTATCAAATTTTAAATTCAGTTGAAAGTTTGTTGCAGATTTCTGCAACTTCATAATTCATAATTGGGATTTTTGAAAATATTTATGCAAAACTATCCAAAGCTAGTTTTTCTTGACAAGTTAGATACTTTTTAGTTTTTGAATAATATTCAGATTTAAAATTTATAGTGTTAAATAATTATTGGTCGAAATTAAAAATATTTTGCATTTTCTTTATTGTGGTTCAAATAATGCACTATTGAGATTTTCGACAATTGCCAGTTTACCTTTATATATACGTTATATTGCAGAATATTATGGTAACATTATAATGTTCAGGACAATTTGAGAAAAATTATTAATTAAGTCAAGTAATTCGAAAAATTTGAAAATTTGAAAAATAGAATTGTATCAGAAAATCAATCAAGAAAATTAAGAAATTTTGATTATCGAGGTTATGTATAGGTACAAGTAATTTTTGCCAAACTACTGTATTATATTTATGTACAGTAGATAGTATTGTCGAACTTTTCATAAAATCGCCAATATACAAATAGATGTAAGTTTTAACATTTTGTGGGTTGTGTAAATGAATGACATGATCTTAACTTCTTATCTTCCTCCTTCGTTTCGTTATATTTTTGGAAATTGCTGCACAACGAACTGAAAAAATTTTAATAGTTCGTGGTCGGTTTCTCTTTTCCTAAATTGTATTAAAAAATTGCAAAATTCAATTTCATTTAATTGTCGAAATTTAATAAATAAGACCTGGAAAATTATTTAAAAAAATTTCTTTTGATTTGTTAAATTTTTCGACACGTATCTTAAATTATATTAGTGAGCACGAATAGTGCATATTCACATCTGATAATTTATCCCAGTATACGAATTAAAATTATGGCTCAATTAAATAATTTGGGAAGTTTTTTATTTTCTTCAGTTAGTTTTTATTTATTTGCTTGAAACTCAAAAATCGGTATTTCATTTTAAAAATCTTATTGGTGAATTTGTCAAAAACACTCAAAATACAATGTTGCCTTTGGAAAACCTTAAATTTCATATTTTATGTTGTTTCCCAAAACAGCACTTACAAATAATTATTGCAAATCAAAATTTTTTGAACACAAAGTAAGTTGAACTGCAGGATTATCGGAAATATAAAATTGGGTAAATTTTAAGGGCTGAAAAGTTTTTATCAAACATAGTTTAATTGGTTGTCACGTATAAATGGAGCGAATTAATGGAAAGCTGAAATTTTGGACAGATTTTGAAAATCGTACTTTTTTATGTTATATGTAATGTATAAACATATATTTGAACCATTCAGATTTTTTGGTTTGGTTTTAATGTTGTTCCTTTTCGTAATTGGAAAATTGAATTATGATTTGGAGTGGGAATTACTTGACTCAACACTTTCATAATCCAATTTAATGAATATCAATAATTTTATACAGTCTTCAAGAAACCTAGTCATAAAAATTATCACCAAATCGAATCTGCATTGATTTGAAGCAACGATTTATAACGACAATTATACAAGTTTGTGCACGACAGAAATTTTGAACTGAAAGTCAATATAAGGCAATATTGGAAAAAAATGAAACGTCGATTTTTGAAAGTTGAAGAAAGAGTTCCTAAAATTACTAATTTTTAATAGCCAATTTTTAGTAAATCACACAAAATAGTTGAAATGATGAAACTTGGTGTTGTTGCTGTAACTTAATAATTTTTCTTTTTCGGACATATACAGTGTCCTACACAATATTAGGTTTCCTGCTCATGTAACTGACGACTAAGTAGATGTAATATCTAACATAAGAAAACCAAATCACAATTTGATTAAAAAAAATTAATTATTTTGATCCTACAGGTTTAGCAAAATGTTTTCCAAAGCTATATTTTGAAATTTTCCCTGTTAATGGTGTTAATTGAAATGGAAGGTAAAATTATTAAATAGAAAATAAACAAAAATTATATTTGGTGAAATTTCAATACTAGTAACTGTTCCCTACTAGCATAGTAATTTTGGTCGGGCACTAAAATAATTTTTACTCGTCCCATATAAAGGAATCATCCAAAGACATTCTCAAATATAATAAATAAATATTATGGTCATACGTTAGGCGAGACTCCTACATCAAAAGAAATTTTATTTTAAAATTCTAGTTAAATCAACATCCAAAATCAAAAAAGAAATTTAGTACTGAAGTTCCGGTATTACAGAAACTAAAAATAGTCATCGTCGGATGAATCCAAAATCCCTAATTTTAAAGTTCACTTTTTATCAAAATTTTAATTAGATGTGAAGTTTTAATTTTTTTAAGAACTCGATACAAAACCTGTTGAAATTTAACAAAATGCGGCACTTTCATGGAAAAAAATTAAAACGGAATGAAAGCAATTTAAATAGGAAAGTTATAATTGGGAACGAGGGGGACATATTTAGAAAATCTTTGTTTATCAAGAAACGCCAATTTTAATTGTATGTTATTTGCTCACGATGAGTAGAGTTTATTTTTCGAAAATTTTGGATTTCAGAAGTGCTTTTAGGAATAATCAGATTCTACAATTTTTGTTCCTAAAAGAAGCTCCGAAACTCCAACTTTTCGCAGTTAATCTTAATTGGACTCTAGATACATAGAATTGGGTAACACAAGGAAAACCTAACTTTTTGAAGTGAAACTCAAATTAATGATAAAATTAATTTTTTTTCAAAAAACTCGAACTCGCTTTTCGGTAAATTAATTCCTACCAATTATTTAGGCCACATAAAATTAGAAGTTGTAGCGAAAGGTTTCAGTCTTTTCCATTTTTTACCCCTCAAATTTAATTTAGATAAACAAACTTAGTTATAAACCCTATAAAAGAACTGTTCGAAGTGTATTTAATGTTTAGGGTTAATCATGTACATACATATTGCAAATTTGCTGTTGAATATTAAACGGAAAAAATGATTATAGAAAAAACAATTTTACAATGTTAGTTACATGGTATAAATAGGAAACAAAATTCATACATATTATTGTATATTAGGAAGAGAAATGGAACAATCAAACCCGTTCGATTATGAAATTATAATTTTATAATAATTAATTATGTTTTTAAAATTTAATTTATTTTTTATGCAATTATAAATAGAAAAAAATGTATACATCGAAAGAAAGAATAATCTTTTAGCTTATTTTTCTTGATAAATGAATTATAAATTTTGTAGTCGCATATTTTATATTACTTTCAATCATACGCTCCGAAAAAAAGGTCACACATTCGTAATAATTATACAAGTAACTTAATTATTCAAATGAGAATTTTGAGAATCTAAAGCCGGCTGTATTTTCTATTCAAGAAGAATATTAATTTTGAAACTGAACTCTGTTTTGAAAAACATTAGCTGCATTTATAACCTTTTATCGCTTTGTAGTACGAATACAAAACAATAAAAATGTAATGAAAATTGCAGCAAATAAAAAACCTAGTCATAAAAATTATCACCAAAGCGGATCTGCATTGATTTGAAGCAACGATTTATAACGACAATTATACAAGTTTGTGCCTTTCGAACCTATGGCAATATTGGAAAAAAATGAAACGTCGATTTTTAAAATTGAAGAAAGGGTTGTTTATAAGCTTTTGGTTTATTTTTCCTGTTAAATGAATTATAAATTTTGTAGTCGCATATTTTATATTACTTTCAATCAAACTCTGCGAAAAAAAGATCACACATTCGTAATTATACAAGTAACTTAATTATCCAAATGAGATTTTTGAGAATATAAAGGCGGTTGTATTTTCTATGCAAAAAGAATATTAATTTTGAAACTGACAACTGTTTTGAAAAAAATTAGCTGCATTTATAACCTTTTATCGCTTTGTACTACGAATACAAAACAATAAAAATGTAATGAAAATTGCAGCAAATAAAACAAATAAACAAAAAAAATACCACGACCAAACTTACATACAATATTACACGTTTAGTAATTTTTATGCGAATATTTTGCAGTTTGTGATTTAATATTATTCAAATACCCAAATGATGTCTTTTAAATGTCAAGATTTTATATCATCATTGGAATGAGTATAAATAATAATACAATTATGTTATACTAGATATTCTTAGTTGTTCGAATATTTTACAGTTCACAATTTAATATTATTCAAAAATCCAAATTAAAGATACCAATTGTAGTTCGTCAATTCAAAAACCTCTTCAAAAAAAATTTAGGTGTAGATAAATAATCTTAATTGATAATAAATTATTACTTTAATTATTGGTAAAAGTGCAATTTTGTTGAAATTCAGACATTAATTTTTTATTATAATCGCATGTGTTTCGAATATCATTTATTCTGTGATGCTGAAGATATCCCTTAACTGTGGGCCTACTCTGCTTCTGGTTTTTATTCTAAAAAAATTTAAAGATAATTATTGTAAAAAGTTTTGATTGGTTTTATTTATATCTATAATGCAAAAAATCAATGTATACTATTTTTAAAATTTGTGATGCGTGTAAATTGAATTATGTAGAAATATTGAAATTAAAAAAAAGTTGAAATTAAAATGTTTGAGTTTTTCGTTGCAAAAATATAAAATTTTAAAACAATTTTCGCAGGATAGGTAGGTACTGAAACATCGTGCTGGTTGCAATAATAAAAAGAAGAGTGGGAATAAAAATTGAAAACTTAACAAGAAAAAATAATTTTATTTTGGGTTAAAGAATGCGTTTACTTACCATATCACCATTTTAAATGTGTTAACTCGTCAGAAACACGACGACGAAGTAATCCTAACGATGGCCATTTAATTTTTCTTTGCATCCGATTTTGCCAACATAAATTTTTTTTATGATGCCAAACTGTAATTTTGATGGTTTTTAGACAACCCATTTTATACGAAAAATTTTGCTCTAAAAATTTTTCGTTTAGTGTGAGAAAATATGAATATGGGTTTTCTTACCTTAAAAATTTGTGTTTCTATTTTTACAACATTTAAAATCAATTTAATTTTATCGAAATTTAGAGGATTATGTATTAATGCAAAAATGTCAATGAGAATGTATTATTTAAACAAAAATTAAACGTCTATCGTGCAACGGTTGCTACTTTAAATAATTTTTGGGAAAAGATTTTGGTCTAGCCATTAGACAAAATTTAATAATAAATTTCGGAATTTCATCGAATTCAGGTTACTGAATCTGTAATTTCCTGCTTACGATAGAAGCATAGCAATTATAGTGCAAATGGTTGCAAATAAGAGATGGGTTCCCAAAGATCAAGGAGCTCCGGGTAAAATAGTATATTAAAGAACGAGTTTTATAATTGATAAAACCCCGCTACGCGGGTCGTTTTCTAAACAGATTTCGTGCGATAAAAACAATTATAAAACGAGTACTTTATACAATTTTTTCTATTTTGCTTTTTTTATGGTTTAAAATTTAAAAAAAGGACAATATTAAATGATTGTCATTTTAAAAATTTCGTTTTATTTAATGTTTGTTGGTAATACTTTGACATTTTTACAAACAATTGAAATTTGAAAAACTTTTGAAGTTTGTGTCAAATTGTAGATTTGTTCATAGTAACGAAATTATACCTGCCGTTAATAATTTCTTATTTATTATTATATCTTTAATTTATAGTTAATTAAAATGTTTAACACAAATTTGGAGATTTTTAATGTGATTTAAAATGACATTCGTTTCAATAATTAATATTATTTTCAATGACGTTTATGCTGCCAACCTCTTAAAACAAAAAATTGCGTATCGTAATGAGTCCATTTCGATACCCATTCGCGTATCGAAATGACTTTATTTTAGACGCAAAATAGAAAAAATAAATTAATGAATGGCGAAAATCATTTCAGAATTTATATTCAAATTGTCAATGTATCAATCGATGCGTGGGTTGCCCAATAAAGGACAAAAGGACTTCCACGCAGAGCCGTAGCAAGGGTGAGGCGACAGAGGCATTTGCCTCAGGCGCCATCGCAATGGGGGCGCTAAACCTTGACAAAACCCAATAAATAATAGTTTAAAATTTTCAAAAAGATAAGAATCTTTTGGGGGTGAGGGGCATATATTCAAATTTGACTGAATTCGAAAATTTGACCACGATTTTATTTGCAACATCACCTAAAATTCCCTGTCGGCCTTTTCCGCAAATGGGGATTTTAATCCTCTACAGTAGTTTTTCGTCTATAACTCGCTTACTTTCACTTTTAGTGAAAATTATCATCAAATCAAAATTGAAGAATACAAAATTCTCTATAAAACAGATTAACAAAATTTGCTTACATCACACTAAATATTTATGAAATAAAGAGAAAACAATTGAAACAGGTTATGAATAATTCTAATTCTGAATAAAAGTTTCGTGCATTTAAACTCGACCATCGATGGTGAACAAAACAAAACAAGGTTTCAGGATTTACTTCAGATATGAAGTAAATCCTGAAACCTTGTCTTGTAGGGAATTTTCTCCTCTTCAATTTAGGTCCAATGATAAGACAGGGGATGTTAGGAAAGTTGATTACAACCCTCACGTTCTTCTTCATTTCCCTTTAACTGACTGGGTAACCGGTAAAAATATCACGTTATCATCGCGACAGTTATTCAAAAATATATTCAGGGAGGGGTGGAAGTATTGCGTTACGTTACCATGGAAACGGTGATTCTGACATACTATGCGGATTTTATGTAAGATCTTCAGAAGTTCCCAACGATAAAAATCGATATTGCATGGCCGGGGGGTCGAGGGACGTAAAAGTGAAAGTTTTTCTTTCGCAATAAATTAAGTGTACTTGGGGTTATTCCATACCTCCCAGACCCCCTGGTCCCGGCAGCCTAAATGAGTTCCTGATAAGCATTCATTAATTACTCTAAGCCTCTAAGCCTAAGGGGCGCTAAACCTCGACAAAACCCAATAAATAATAATTTAAAATTTTAAAAATGATAAGAATATTTTGGTAAAGGGGGCACGCTGCTTCCACGATTGGCTCTCAAGCCACAAACTTGTACTATATGGTTAATGGTCTGGCGCGCTGCTCAACAATTACCCTGCGACGAAGAAATCTTACCGGATTGGTCCGGATTCAGCGCTATCCAAGTCGGAATAATTTAAGTTATATGGAAAAAATTCTGACTAGATTTTTTTTTCATAGTATATAAATGTTTTTTGGTGTAATGATGTAATCCTGAAGTTTCTCCCCACCGATATGATCGGAATCACTTTCTACGGGGGGGGGGGGGACAAAAAATCAGTTTCTTACCGATTTCTGGACTGTCTTTCAACATACGACAAAAATTGTTATATTCAAAATTAAATCTAATTTTTTTTTAAATTAAATTAAAAAAATATTTATTTTATAAATACAAATAAACAACGTCATCGGTTTTGGGCATTACCGTCCATTGTCATTACCGTCATTTTCTGTAGAAAAATGTTGAAGTTGAACTTCCATTCGTTCGTCGTAGTCGAACGAGTGTTCGTCAGTGCAGACATTCGTGCATGACTACTCTCGACAGCTTTCACAATTTTGTGAACAATGAAGTCCAGCATTTCTAAAACTGCAAGCTCGCTGACAAACTTTTGCACATTTGCTGGAGATTTATAGTAAAAGCTCTTGTGGTGCAGAATTATTTAATGTGATAATCGGAAAATATGACCATGATTAGAAGTTTTCCAACCCCAGTCTTGTAGATTCTTCCGATTACCATGCCACTCTTGAATCTGATGATAGGTTCTAAATTAGTGGCGATGAGAGATTTCATGTTGTTTCTTTAAGAAAGTTTGCAAACATTTCAGACTTGCTGTAATTTAATGAAGTTCAGTAGGATGTCACTCCATAACTCAATTGCAGTGTTAATTATTGGAGAATCAGCATCTTCGACAGCTTGCTTTTCATCAAACAATACATTGACAGAAGTGTTCTTTTGCAATCTACGGAGACATTTGGCGGATTTTGCGCCGTTATTTATAGCATCATAGACTGATTGTCGACACGGTAACCGTTAGTACGGCTCTGTCACATAGTGAGTTTTGATTGCGTTTTTTAGCAGTGAAACCATCGAAATTTTTTGATTTAAGTGTTGAGGAGTGAAAGGATAAGGTGTGTAAAGGCGATCCAGAGTAAATTCTTGATTTTGAATCGGAAAACAGGTAAAACTTTGATTTACTTCGTTTCAAATTAGAAAGGTTAGAAAGGTAAGAAAAAGAAGTTTGGGTTGCATATATTTGAGACTTCGTAAAGTGAATAATTGAGTCATTTTACAACAACTTGGAAAAGAAAAGAATAGGTTTATCATCTCCGAGGGGTTGAGTTGGATGGTAGACTTAGAGTGTCTACACACGATCTAATCTGGTCGGGCCGACAAGCTGTCCTACACATGAGTTGAACAAGGACACAATAGCCGCATCCTTATTCAACTCATGTGTAGGACAGCTTGTCGGCCCGACCAGATTGGATCGTGTGTAGACACTATTATACCGCGACAATTTATACAGTTCCAACCGGCTTGCGTGAGCGAGGAATGAGCGGTATTGAAAGGATAAACGCATCAGAAAACGATAGCGACGATTCCACGTCAGAGCGTACTGAAAAAAAGCGTGTGGCCAGTGCAGAAATATACCGACGAAACAAAAGAAGCGTTAGAACAGCGGCTAGAATAAGTGATAGAAAAGTTGTAGAAGAAATGGAGCAGATGAAAGATATGATGCGGGAGATGATGCAGGAAATAAAAGAAGTGAGAAAAAGCCAAACATCATACGAAGAAGAGATAAAAATGTTAAAAAGCGAAAACAGCGAATTAAAAGAAATACTGTCAAAACTAGAGAGCAGACTACATCGCTTGGATAACAAAGAAAGAAGAAATAACATCGTAGTAAAAGGTGTTAAATTTAAGGAAGCCAATCTAAAGCAGGAAGTGGAGAATTTCTTAAGGAAAGACTTGAATGTAAACACAAAAATAATGGAAGTCGAAATGATAAAATGGCGTGACCTGGAAGAAATGATCTGGATTTTGAAAAGGACAAAAAAGAGGTAAGGAAGACACAAGACAATGAAATAATATTTTTCCATAAAAATTGGTCACGCATTTTCTCCACTTTCTGGGTATTTATGAGCAGATTGGCCTTCAACCTGTGCAGTGAGATGGTCCGTGGATTTTTTACGACTTCCATCAAAATTACAATTAGAGAGGAATGTAGAATGAAACTGGACACCGCCGCTGAGACTAAGATAATCTTTGGCGAAATGGGGAAAATAAAGTGGCGGCGAAATGGGGTGATACCCTTGCAACCATCGTTTTCTGTGATCCATTGAAGGCATTTCATGCAGTGAAGGAAATCTGGCAAAGAGACCGTGAAAATTGACTTGGTAGAACCCATTTCAAAAGGGTCATGAAAACCATATGAACGAATTATTATAAAAATCTGATGTGGCCATCGCATAACTTTCCGAACAGACGCAAATTTTTATATTATAGTTTTAAATAAAATGGTTACATAATTTCAACAGTAAATCGATGAAAAATTTCATATTTTGCCAAAATCGGAAGAAAAAAACTTTTGAATGCCTATATCTTGCAAACGAAGCAGTTTTGGACCCATGTTATTAGAAACTTTTCATCTTATTTTCGTTAGTAGAATGCGGTTTACTATTTTATTTACAAATACAAAAATTTTTTACAAATACAAAAATTTTTGAAACGCCCTGTATATTTTAGAGAAAAACTTGTAGAACAAAAAATGTAGGAAATTCCATAGCGCTAATTTTTTGTTATTAATATTTTTACATATTTAATTTCGTTTCGAAGTTATGACGCATAATGTCATAATAGCTCCAGGTAAACCCCCCTTTCCCGTTACACGATTTAATTTATTTTCATCTGGCTTCGTCCTACGACAGGAAAAAGCTTATATGCAAAATTTGGAATGATTTGCTTGCTTCGTTTAGACGCTATCGTGTTCACAGACGTACATACACACACACACACACACACACACCCTCATACAGACGGACATCAATAAAAAATTGATGAAAATGTTATCATGTTATCATAAATGTTATATCTTATATGTTATATAAATGTTATATAAATGTTATCATAAATGTTATAAATGTTATCATAACGAATCATTTAATACCAAAATTTCAATTTTCGATTTTTGACCCGATGACAATACTTTCCCTATACATACGTTAATACGTATGGGGAAAGTAAAAATTGTCTGAATTACAATTACAATTGATTAATTTCATTTACTTCATAATTTAGTTCAAATACACTTGACTGAAAACCAGAAAATGCACATTCGTGGTTTTGGCATGAGGGGGACGATATTTGATATATACACAGCTAATTTGCCAACGACTAAGAATACATTCACCGCTACCTTTACGGATGATACTTTCGGCTTTGCATCACAGCACGATCCCAGGATTGCCTGCAGCTTCTTACAAAGCCACTCGAATGAAATTGAAACCTGGGTTAGAACATGGCGAATAAAAGCGAATAGGGTCATTCCATCTCAAATCAACTGAAGAATTTACCTGACCCCCACCAAATTTGACGAAAATTGGTACACACCATCTTAGTAAGAAATAAAAAATACAAATTTAAGGATTTGTCCAAAAGCGCATTCGGTTCGTTGTTTTGGTCGTTCAAAATGTCAAAAAGTTGATGTGTAGACTTGTAGGAAAACGGCTGTAACTTCGTCCACGGTGGTCTAAATTTAAAAATAAAAAATGTTCTGTAAAGGTAAATGACCGTTCTATCCAAATATTCAATCACATTTTAATTTTTCAACCTCTAACTGGATTAATTTTATAATATTAACCCTATTTCAACCCCTATTTCAAAACAATTCTTTTTTTTTGTTTATTTTTTTACTGTTTGTTTGTGCCATTATGCTGAGTATGTGTGCCAAATTTTATGATGGGATCTGCATGGGTTCGGTTGCTAAAAATAAATTAAAAATATGGAATGCAAAATTGAATTTTACAAAATAATGTTTGGCAGTATAAAATCAAAATTAAAATATAGGCCAGAAGGAGTTGACTACTATTAAATTTTGGGGTACAAATATATCAGCAAATTTTGCCAATTTTGGGAGCTTTTTAGAATTTTTGAAGATCTTTTCAGCAATTAGCAATTTTAATGTGCACAACTTTACTATAAGTACCCAACTGTTCGTATTCGAGTATTAAAAATTAATGAATTTTGTCATATTTGTATTAATATTATAAATGTGATAAAACTCTTTTTCTGATTTATTAATAATATTATTGATTGCGCCGACTATATACAGGGTGTCCCCGTGACCGTGGAGAACCTTTGAGGTGGTGATAAAGGACACTTTTCTAAGACAAATTTTCAAATAAAATATTTGCCCAAGTCCAAACCCTTGGGGGGTACCTCCCTTTAAAGCAATTTTTTGAATTTCTGATTTAAAACGGCCATAGCTCCGACATTATTGATTTTTTAAGGTTAATGGATTAGAACTTTTTTAAAGATCATTCGCTTGTCTACAAATTAGGTTATAACCCCTTATCGTCTAGAATCAACGGATTTCGAGTTATAAATTAAATTAAGGGAAAAAATGTTTAAAAAATTTAGGTTTTTTTTTAAATTTTCTTGCGAACCCCGTATCTCTTAAACGAAACGTCTAAGAGAAAAACTAACGGCCCAAACCGGATAGGGAATTTAACGGGCTACAACTTTTGTCAAATAAATTTTTTTGGGCAACCAACCGTTTTCACAGAAACTCTGAAAATAATGAACAAGGTGTTATAATGGCGCTTCTTTCGTTAAGTTCTGTCACACCTATCTGTATTCTTTCCATTAATTCCTCTCTGGTTTCGGGCTTTCTTCTATCGCTGTAAACTATAGCTTTAAGGGCACCCCATAAAAAATAATCGAGTGGTGTTAAATCGGGTGATCGTGCCGGCCAATTGATAAATCCTCCTCTTCCTATCCATTTTTCTGGATACGCAGTATTTAATTTTTTTTAATTTAATTTTTTTTTAAATAATTTAATTTAATATTTAGATAATCTAATGCGCTTCATAACAATGTCGCTCAAACGTCAAACGCTACAATACGTTTTAACAATGTTTTAATATTAAAACAAATGCTATAAATCAAATTGAGATTTTTAGTAATTATGTGAATTTATATTTTTTACCTACACCTTGTTTGTTATTTTCAGAGTTTCTGTGAAAACGGTTGGTTGCCTAAAAAAGTTTATTTGACGAAAGTTGTAGCCCGTTAAATTCCCTATCCGGTTTGGGCCGTTATTTTTTCTCTTTGACGTTTCGTTTAAGAGATACGGGGTTCGCAAGAAAATTTAAAAAAAACCTGAATTTATTAAACATTTTTCCCTTAATTTAATTTATAATTCAATTTTGCATTCCATCTTTTTAATTTATTTTTAGCAACCGAACCCATGCAGATCCCATCATAAAATTTGGCACACATACTCAGCATAATTGCACAAACAAACAGTAAAAAAATAAACAAAAAAAAGAATCTTTTTTTAAATAGGGGTTGAAATAGGGTTAATATTATAAAATTAATCCAGTTAGGGGCTGAAAAATTAAAATGTGATTGAATATTTGGATAGAACGTTCATTTACCTTTACAGAACATTTTTTATTTTTAAATTTAGACCACCGTGGACGAAGTTACAGCCGTTTTCCTACAAGTCTACACACCAACTTTTTGACATTTTGAACGACCAAAACAACGAAACGAATGCCCTTTTGGACAAATCCTTAAATTT
Organism: Podabrus alpinus; assembly: GCA_932274525.1. NCBI lineage: Eukaryota > Metazoa > Arthropoda > Insecta > Coleoptera > Cantharidae > Podabrus > Podabrus alpinus. The sequence continues at coordinate 58,855,530 of OW026452.1, forward strand.
TTTTTTTTATTTTTTTATTTTTTATATTTTTTTGTTGTGTATTTTATTGTATTTTATGTATTTTTTATTTCTTACTAAGATGGTGTGTACCAATTTTCGTCAAATTTGGTGGGGGTCAGGTAAATTTTGCCTATTTTTCAGTTGATTTGAGATGGAATGACCCAATAGCACCAAGTCAACACATATTACATTTACCCTTCGAAGAGAAAAGTGCCTATCGGTGTCACTATGCAATATTCCTCTACCACAAAAAGATTAGATTAAATACTTGGGCTTTAATTTGGACCGTCGCGTCGGCTAAATTGGGAAAAACACATATTGCTATGATGACCCTCCAATTTACTAATGCCTCACGTTGGGCCGTCAAAATTGCTGTGTGGGTTTCCACCTTTAATAGAGCCACACGTTGGGCCGACAAAATTGCTGTGATCGGGTGAACACGGATAAACCCCGTCAATAGAAATGTTTGCAAATTTTAATGTGAATAAATGTAAATAAATATAAACCTCGGATAGATGTTTTAATGAGCATGGACTTACCTTATCTCGGTTTGGATTCGTTCCGGGACCAAATCTGTGAATGCTGAAATTAAGGTTTTTGGTCGGAACAAAGATTACAAAATAATTCTCCGTTTCAAATGAAAATTGTAATTTTATTATATCAAATGTAATTATATTCAAATAAAAGTCCTTAACATTAATCAATAAACTCTTAATATTACCCCAAACTGTAAAATTATGTGGACGCCACGCGGTAGAAATTTTCAAAGTTCGCACTGATTTTATCAAAATAAAAATTGTATGTCGTTACCTTTAGAAACCTAGTGATTTTCTGGTTCGCAAGATGATTGACCATGAACTGCAGTAAATATTTCTTGTGGATGGCCTTGTGTTATCACTAATATAAGTGGATTTCTTTTTGATGCACTTTTTTTGCCTCATGTAAATTCGTATACGGTTATTGTGAAAAATATCACCAATCGTTGGAATTTTCTTCTTAAAAACACTGTTATACACGTAAGTAAATTTTCTATATAATCTTTAATACTTTTCGGTCGTTTTTTTATTAAATTTTCACTAATTTACATTAATTTTCTAGGACGATCAAATTTTAATACGCCATTCATAAAAAAAACCCCAACGCCGACCTCTTCAATTGTTCGCCTCGCCAACCTTTGCAAATTCCATCGCAATCGTGATTATTTGTGTTTGTCAATATAAATAATCAATATCTTCACGTGGTAAGTTAACCCGCGAATTTCAAATTTTGTTGAAAATTAACTTTTACTATTTTTCAGGTTCGTTCAAGTTTATACACGGTTATTAATTGTTTATAAATAAATTCCATAAACATGGATTATCGTATCACTGTCCATTGATTTTGCGAAGCACTCCGACATCATGTAAAGTTTTCGATTAATAATTTTAATGTTAACACAATTTTTGCACTACTTAACTACTAACAATATTGATTTTAAAATTTAGTTTACTTATAATTAAACAAATTGATTTTATTAATATTAACAACATTTTTATGATAACGAATTATTAAAATTTTTTTTACATTATCAATTTATGAAAGGAAAAAATTTCCCGCTCCTTATAGTAGTAATGGAATGGGATCTTGGGCGTTGGGAGCAAATGCAAAGAAAACGATAGATTAAATTCGACGCGTTTCGACGGAACGTTCCGCCATCATCAGGACTGTAATCAAGACAAAAATACAAAATTAAGATCGCCATAACTAATAAGTTGTAAAGATTTATTATGTTTTAGTTTAAATTCATTTTTGAAATCGTCACATTTTAAAAATATCATTTTAACATAATGCACGATTGGTTGCATACCGTTCCGTGAATGTTGACATTACAGTTTGCTATATGGAAAGATTTGATAAGCAGTGATAAGGTTATGCTTAGAAATTAAGTAAACAGAGGCTGTTAGTGAAATACACAAATTTTGAAGTTTCAGCCGATCCTACAAGTAGGGTCATTAAAATTTTACAGAAAGCATCTGAGGTTAGATATCCGTCCGTAAAATATCCAAACCGAAAGATCACCTATCCGGCCGATGCATTGTTTATGCTTCTAGACATTGCACTCGACATTTCCGATCCTCCGCTACCGTTTATGTTTCTAGACGTTAGTGAACTTCCATCACGTGGTTGTTGATGTCTCTAGACAAGCACATTCGATTCTCCGATCCTGACTATCGTTTATGTTTCTAGACGTTTGCTTAATTAAATTTGCTTAACAGATAGTAAATTATTATTTATTTCTTAGCATTCACCATCAGGTTATTGAAAATTTTTACCTCTAACCTGACTTTCATCAAAACCAAAACAAATCTTGAAGACGAACGGAGGAAGTTGTAAATTCAAAAACTTTGACGATTTTTTACAATAAATTATTACTAATTATGTAAGTTTTTAACTTTTCTAATAAATTTTTTATTTTAATGTAATTTAATTTCTTAGCAACTTTTTAAACAGCTTCTCCCTAATCGGAAACTTCTTGGTGACATTTATACAAGGAAGTTATTGCAAATAAAAGTTAATAAACATATTATGCTACGTGCTGATTTAGAGAACCGGCTTAATAAATGCATCACATCGAAGGACGTTAAAAACCTGCAACAAATGGAAAGAGAAGGGAAAAAAACAACATTCAAGCTGTATGTAACAAAACATAATCTAATTTTGGCAAGTTGCATTTTTAAAAATTAACTTACTTATTTTGATTTAATTTTGCAGGCTCTCACCTGTTACTGGACAACGATGATGTTTAATGATTTCTTCGCTGTCAGCATGCCCGGAGTTCATCTGCATAGATGCAACTTATAAATTATTGAACATCGAACCATCTCTCTATCTTATTTTAAATGTAGATGGTACCTAATGGTGAGAGCAGTATTGTGGCTATGATTGCATTGATTCGGGTAGACGAAGAAAGTTTGGAATGGTTTTTGGAAACCTTTAAGAATTGCAATTCGTCATGGAATAAAATCCAAAATATTATGTCCGATAAAGATTTGACCGAGCGGGAAGTTTTAAGCATACGCACATAGTATATTAATTAACTTTTTTATAATGTAGCATTAAAGTTTAAAGTACTTCTTAGCTAAAATTACAGAAATAAATAACAAAAAAATGGTAAAATAATTTTTATTGCACGCTTGTTTTATTAATTTTAATTGGTTTTTATAATTATATAAATATATGCAAGTAGCAAAGTAGTAGTAGTGAAATTAAGTATAAATAAAAATAAGTAAGCATAATATGTTTATTAACTTTCATTTGCAATAACTTCCTTGAATAAATGTCACCAAGAAGTTTCCGATTATGTGGAAGCTGTTTAAAAAGTTGCTAAGAAATTAAATTACATTAAAATAAAAAATTTATTAGAAAAGTTAAAACTTACATAATTAGTAATAATTTATTGTAAAAATTCGTCAAAGTTTTTGAATTTACAACTTCCTCCGTTCGTCTTCAAGATTTGTTTTGGTTTTGATAAAAGTCAGGTTAGAGGTAAAAATTTTCAATAACCTGATGGTGAATGCTAAGAAATAAATAATAATTTACTATCTGTTAAGCAAATTTACATATTCAAAACCAAACAAGCAAGGAACCAATAACAATTAATAAATTAACACTGATAAACACAAATTAATAATCTGGTGAAACTGAGTATGCGCCAACTTGCGCGGAAATAAAATTTGATATTTTAAATACGATTGAAAATTATTCGAATTTTGTCAAGTACAAAAAAGACGCAACTGCGCAAGTACCGTTGCACGTGGAACAAGTCACTCCCTAAGAAAAATCACTTGCTTTGATTTATCCCGTAAAAGATGCAGATTGATCTTTTTACCGAATCTTCAGTAGCTTTAACTGTCAGATTATCAAAGGTTATGTTGTTTGTATGTACATGAATACTCCAGTGCCGTACTATGTTAATTTCGAAATCAGAGTAAAGTAATTAACTTGTGAAAACCATTTTCTTTAAAATAAATTATATTGTATATAATTCATTTAATAAATTTAATGTTAAAGTTTCCGAAAACAACCATTTGTTTTATTATTTCAGTTTTAAAGTTTTACCTATAAAAAACTTTTGGCGCCTGAGTTTAAAGAAGTAAGTGTAAAATCGACAAGACGTCCTAAAAACCCTGGCTACCCAAAAAGGGCAATTTGAACGACCTAAAGAATCGTTACAAAGTTAATACAAGATCACAACAGTATGTACACAAGTGAATCGTACCTCTTAATCTAGATGGTATAGTAATTCTGTAGCATAACAACAATTATGTAGCGAGCAGTGGGTGCATATCAAACATCACACATCAAACAGGACAAGACAAATAAATACTAGCGTGTCAGACATGTAGCAACGGCGAGTTCAAATTATAATAAATATAAACAAATTAATGTTAGTCACATACAGTAGTCCGAACAATAAAATCAACCATATGGCAACAGCCAAGCAAACAAGTTCAAAATCAAGCACCCAAAAGCAACCACAAGAACAAATAAGACAGGCTATAAGTCTAACTTCACACCGATGGCACTGGAACTAAAACGGTATAGTAAACTCGAACTACGGTATATAAGATGGCCGTTAAAACAAACAGCACCGGAACGGCGAGAAACACTTCAACTTGAGCTACATTATACAAAATGGACGTCAAAACAAACTACCGCGTACCGGCGAGAAACAATTCAACCACGTCGCCCCGTTTTGTTGTTAAACACAGTTAAGAGTGCCTTATAAGCACCGCTAATCGGCTCAAAATCTGTGACTTTGTTGACGTTGTCGACTTCCTCACCAATAAACGCAGCCTCCAAAAACGCTCTCCTGGGGAAAAATGCATCATTCGCCAGAATCCTGACATCATCATCGCCGAAGGAGTGGTTGCATATTTTGAGATGTTCCGAGATACCGGTCTTACTGGAGCCAGTTTTAGCATCATATCTATGTTGGCTTAGGCGTTTAGACAGCAACTGACCGGTTTGACCAACGTAAGTTTTACCGCATTCGCATACAATTCTGTAGACCACACCACTCCTGTATTGCAGCGGAACCTCATCCTTGACGTTCGAGAAGACCAACCGCCCCAATCCAAACCTCGTGTAGAACGCCAGTCCAATATGACCCTTCTGGATAAATTCCCTCAAAATGATCTTTAGTCTACTGGCCATCATAGGGTGGTATGTTATTTTGTGGTAACGCAAGTTCGTCAAAGAGGAAGCATCGGGCTCCACCCGTAACCTGGAAGGTGCCCTATTCGGACCGAACAGTGCCATCTGCACCAATCTCTGGGGATAGCTATTCTTCAAAAGCTGGGCCTGTAACTGAGTAAGACGCGCATAACGCAAATCAGGACTTACACACGTATTAATGCGGTGTTTCAAGGTGTTAACAACGCTCATCTTTTGGTTGAGTGGATGTGCCGAGTTATAATTCAGCACTCTATCCGTAGATGACGGCTTAACATAGAGGTCAGTGTACACCGATCCATTCTCCCTCCTGCACACCAGCAGATCCAGAAACGGGATTCTGCCATGCACCTCCAATTCAACCGTGAACTTAATTAGCGGGTCGTAGTCGTTCAGGACCTCCAGGCATGTATCCACCCGATCAGATGGTATGGCCATCAACATATCGTCAACGTAGAGCATCAGGAATGGGAGGGCAAACTGAATAGATCCAACAAAATTCATCAGCAGGTCGTGCATCACAAAGCTAGCGAAAATAGGACTACACGGGTCCCCCATAGCCGAACCCACCAACTGGGAGTAGAATATGCCATCATACTGGAAATAGCTGTTGTTAAAAATGATGGAGATCATATCCACAAAGATGTTTTCAGGGATTGAGCCCTGTTTGAGCCGATTAGCGGTGCTTATAAGGCACTCTTAACTGTGTTTAACAACAAAACGGGGCGACGTGGTTGAATTGTTTCTCGCCGGTACGCGGTAGTTTGTTTTGACGTCCATTTTGTATAATGTAGCTCAAGTTGAAGTGTTTCTCGCCGTTCCGGTGCTGTTTGTTTTAACGGCCATCTTATATACCGTAGTTCGAGTTTACTATACCGTTTTAGTTCCAGTGCCATCGGTGTGAAGTTAGACTTATAGCCTGTCTTATTTGTTCTTGTGGTTGCTTTTGGGTGCTTGATTTTGAACTTGTTTGCTTGGCTGTTGCCATATGGTTGATTTTATTGTTCGGACTACTGTATGTGACTAACATTAATTTGTTTATATTTATTATAATTTGAACTCGCCGTTGCTACATGTCTGACACGCTAGTATTTATTTGTCTTGTCCTGTTTGATGTGTGATGTTTGATATGCACCCACTGCTCGCTACATAATTGTTGTTATGCTACAGAATTACTATACCATCTAGATTAAGAGGTACGATTCACTTGTGTACATACTGTTGTGATCTTGTATTAACTTAGTTATGGCGATCTTAATTTTGTATTTTTGTCTTGATTACAGTCCTGATGATGGCGGAACGTTCCGTCGAAACGCGTCGAATTTAATTTATCGTTTTCTTTGCATTTGCTCCCAACGCCCAAGATCCCATTCCATTATTATCAATTTATATTTGTTGAACCTTCATTCCGTGAATGTATTTAAATTTATTTTTGATATTGAACTCTAGTATTTGATATCGGATGAAACCTTTCCGTATGATTTAAATAAGCCTCATGCAAACCTTTTATTAATAAACAAATTTTGAATTTTGACGTGCGCATTTCTATTGACGTGGCAAGTCTCGTACACCGCAATATGTTATAAACGCCTACAGCTGCCTACAATTCTCACCTAAAAATGGAAAATAAGCTTCTTTTGTACAAGTCAATTTTGAAACCCATTTGGACCTACAGAGTTCAACTTTGGAGCTGCGCCAGCGACACCAATATTTTAAAAATACAGCGGTTTCAATCAAAGGTCTTGCTGGAAATTTGTAACGTACCATGGTAATACATTACGAATCATAAGATCCACAAGGATCTACAAGTTGATACAATCACGAAAGTAATCGGCACCCTGAGTACAAAGTAGCAAGATCGACTCGATGAACACCCAAATACTCTTGCCAGAGATCTTATTATGACTCCAATTTCGAGAAGACTATAGAGGTATGATTGCCTGGATTTTCCCCAAAGAAAATTAAGTGATGGTATTTCCACCAAATTTAATATTGTCAAATTATAAATACCAAATTATTGATACACGTTAAAGAGATTCATCACTGGATGGATCTCTACTTTGATAAATTTCCCTGACAACACTATTTCTTATTGTCTTTTTAAGACAGATTGTCATATTTTTCCCCCAATTTAGAGCGTTGGGTTCTCTAATTAATTCCTAATTTTTTTTTCGTTGTATACTGAAATTGCTCTAAAATTTAAAATAAACTTCCAAACTTTTGAAATTTATAACTAAACTTTTTTTTTTATTTTATGACAAACTATAAGATCATTTTTTACAAGTATTTTAAAATCTAAAAAAGTTTATTACATTTCCGAAACTCCACTATAATTAATTTTTTAATGTTCTACCTTATAATTTCTTGCTGCGTCCAATCCCTGTTTCCGTGTTAATTCTCTTGCTTTCCAACTTACCAATTTTCATCCACTTCTTCACAATTTAATTTCTCGTTAGTACAAATTCACTATATCAAATTACCCTTGCTAAGCAATTACGTAAATCAATGTCGACTGCTATATCGACAACTCAATTTTGATCCTCCTATTCTAGAGATCGAATGGCTTTTTAATTAAATATCGACCCACGCTATATGGCGGTCGATCGTCGTCTCTTAAATTTGACCCGCACACTACGGTGGTCAAACGTGGACTCTTCTCAATAATTTTTGTTCCAATCTCGTTCTCGACGCAAAAACTCAGAAAACCAACTCAGTTCATGATAATTCATCAAAACTGTCACATCTGGTGACACTAATTTACAAAACCTTTGCACGCAATTCTCAAATTTCACATATAGCAAGAAAAATACAATATTGATGCCATTTACAATATTTTCATGTATTCTGTTCAAAGAATGTTGGGAACGCAAATAACACAATTAGGCTTGCCCCTTAATTCTTTCGCCAGGACGGCTGTTGGGTACTAAAGCCACGAAAAATCTGGTCTAAACCTAAAGCTTCAGAAAGCCAAATCTTAATCCTAAAATAGAGGACATTAAGGGCTCACCGAATTAGTTACGTACAATTCCCACTGTCGTCACAAATAAATTTTCTATTAATATCCTCTTTCGGCAGTGTAACGATTCTTAAAATTTTTCTTTTCTGGTAATCCACAATATTGATATGAAATTCAAAGGGGTTGAGAATTTTGTCTGATTTCCAAAATTGAAATAAAAATTTTATATCTAAAATTTCGTTTTATATTTGACACTAAATTGAATGCCCATTGAAATCAAACAAAAATTTGGAAAATATCCAAATTGTTAATATAACCTTTTGTAGACGAAAATCTGTGTCAAGGGTGGACGAAGTATAAAATCTCCAATTGTAGGAGATTTTGCTCATATAACTAATGATTATAAGCAAATATGTTTATGGCACAATATTGAAATTGTAATAATATTGTATTTATTTATTTCGTTGTGTCCACCTAAAAATTAATTGTAACTTGAGTGAGAATTTTGAATTTGGTGCGCGTAATTAAACATTGGTTGGTACTGCGAGGATTTTGGTAAATTGGAGAAATGCACAAAAATGCGAATATTGGGCAATAAGCGCCCAATCGTTGAAGTGTCAGGTCGATATATTTGATTACGAGAATTGTGGATCAACCCACGATAGATCAACCGCCTTTAAGTTATCGATTATATAAATTTGTCCATTGATAATCGACATTACTTATTTTGTATTTATCGAGCAAATATAATTTTATTCGATAAAGTGGTATTATACTTTCCACTGAAGGGGGACTGAATCCAGCAAATCTATTAGTGCTATTAAAATTACAGTAGAAATCATTGTAATTTTCCATAAATTTTAACTTGTATGCGTAATGCAATAAATGAAGTCGCTCCAATCTCGAGTTTTATATAATCTTCCATTTTTTAAAAAAGTTATTTACAAATTTCAGTTGTAATTGTAATTAATTTTGATTTCAAATTTTTTGAGGTCGCCGTTTGTTTCTCTATCTTCGTTGCATAAAATACTATTTATGATAAGACAAAAATCTCTTCCAATACTATTTATTTTGAAAATAGCCGTCACGTAACCTCCTTAAATAATCCGGACTTTCTCTAGCATTAAATATTGATTTTTCATGTCTGTTCTGAAGATGCACGCTGGGTTAACAATAAATTTAAAAACATTTGTTGTAATATTTTTTATAAATAAGTAAACTCATAATTTTATTTATTTTTATGTATTGTTGTCATTTCCCTCAATATTATTTATTTAGTAAAAATATTACCACTTAAATAGCCAATCAAATTTATTATTAACTAGCTGGCACGGGCGGCATCCGCCGCCCTTAGCCATCTAGATCCAGAATAGATCCGAGTAGGCCATAGTTGTTCGGCCTTCAGCCTCACAGGGGGAGGACCATAATAGATCCGTGAAGGCCATAGTTGCTCGGCCTTCGGCCTCACAGACCGGACCATAATAGATCCGTGAAGGCCAAAGTTGTTCGGCCTTCGGCCCCACAGGGCGGACAATAATAGATCCGTGAAGGCCATAGTTGTTCGGCCTTCGGCCTCACAGACCGGACCATAATAGATCCGTGAAGGCCATAGTTGTTCGGCCTTCGGCCTCACAGACCGGACCATAATAGATCCGTGAAGGCAATAGTTGTTCGGCCTTCGGCCTCACAGACCGGACCATAATAGATCCGTGAAGGCCATAGTTGCTCGGCCTTCGGCCTCACAGACCGGACCATAATAGATCCGTGAAGGCCATAGTTGCTCGGCCTTCGGCCTCACAGACCGGACCATAATAGATCCGTGAAGGCCATAGTTGTTCGGCCTTCGGCCTCACAGACCGGACCATAATAGATCCGTGAAGGTCAAAGTTGTTCGGCCTTCGGCCTCACAGACCGGATCATAATAGATCCGTGAAGGCCATAGTTGTTCGGCCTTCGGCCTCACAGACCGGACCATAATAGATCCGTGAAGGCCATAGTTGTTCGGCCTTTATCTGTCATCGGTCATCTGTCAGCTGTCATCTGTCATCCGTCATCCGTCATCTGTCATATGTCATCCGTCATCCGTCATCTGTCATCCGTCATCTGTCATCTGTCATACATACATACTGCTGTGTTTTAAGCTACCAGGGCTATGCAAATAATTAAATTTCTTACTTATACTCAAAATTTACATAGAATTTGACCTCGTTAAAACTCTAAAGATAAGAAAGATGAACGAATTTAGCAATTTCATGTATAATGAACCAATTAAAGATCTTTAAGTAAAAGGAAATGGCATTGGGAGCTGAAAGATAAATTCAGAGAGGTTTTTATCACCTCAAAACTTCAGAATAAGGGATTGTTTGCCTCAAATATGATAATAGTAATGTGAATGTTATCACAAATGTACATAACCTTAATGGTGGTCTAATGGTTGCGTAGTAAGACGTGCGAAATTGGCATGCCAGCAACACTAGTTTGGGAAAGCACTCAGATGGGTGACCCACTAGGAAAATTAATAAGATAGTGCCAATACTTAGTCAAAAATTCTGTCCTGTAGCACTATCCTCGTCATTAATTTAATAAACATTTTTGCAATTATTTGATTTTGTAAACAACATTTTATTAATAAACATTTAAAACTGCTACTGGAAAGCAGAAGGTTTTGAATTTATTCAAAACCGCCCACAAGAAGAAGAAGTTTGGATACAACAATTTGATCTTTGTTAAAAATATTGTCTATTTTTCAGATAAAAATTTATCTGACGTTTTTGTGCGCATTGCGATTAATTTGAAAATTATTTTCTTCAATATAAAACTATTTTCGATTCAAACAATCTTTTATTTACGTCTTGATTCATTAACAGCAAGCATTACTGAACTTAAAGATCATAAAAAAATAATAAGAAGCAAATAAGTTCATCTCGATTATTTTAACATCAACAATTTTAATCTACGAATTCATTTCCAATCCAGGGAGCATCTCAAAAATTCAATGAACCTACCACACCTTGAGTGGAATCTCTAAACTGAGCTAGGCAAAAAAGGGACAAGGATTGTGAATTCCTGAGTAATTTGCAACCTCTGAAGATTTCAATTAATTTTATAAATTTTACTTTCACTTGAAAGTTGGCGCCTGACAAAAACCAGAGTGGTGCAGATTGCTTAAGAAATTACACAGCAATACATACATACATACATACATACATAATCTTCACGTAAAGTTACATCTTCTTGTAAAGTTAAATCTTCCGCAAAGAGGTGGATCTTCCACGTTCTGCGACCTATATAAAGTGCTCCGGTCTTATTCGCGGCATTCAGATTAATTTGTTAGTGGTTTTTTGTTAGTAGTTTGCATTTTTCGAATTAAAGCCGCCATCCCCGCCATCTGTTGACAGTATTTTCAGATTAATTTGTTAGTGGTTTTTTGTTAGTATTTTTTTGTTAGTGGTTTGCATTTTTCGAATTTGATTTTCGAAAAAAGCGAATAACTTTTTTCCCCGCCACTGATTGTACGTCAGATTAATTATTTGACAAATTAAATTTTTTGTCAAACTTGTGATTTGATTTTCGAAAAAAGCGAATAACTTTTTTCCCCGAGCGAAGTTCTTCTCCATTTTATAAAAAAAACTGCGCCTGGAGCTACAAAATAACTGTGCAAAATTTGGTCGAGATCGGTCCACGGGTCTAGGAACGTATAGCGAACAAACACGCAAACACGCAAACACGCAGATCTTCTCTTTTATATATATATAGATATTAAAATTTCTGTAAATTTTACATAAAAACCACAGCAGTATGAAGAATCACTTAAATACTAATTTATATAATATAATGCCATTAGTAATGTAGAAGGTGCTGCAAATAATGCTTAAATAAAATTTTAATATTATGTGCTCAATAATGCATAAATTATTCTCATTATGAAGTAGATGTGTGATCAGAATCGTTGTCCTAATATGAAAAATATAAAATAAAGTAGCTGATCACCAGATGTCCTATCAGCACTGCCAATGTTCCAACAATGAAGTTTGCTCGCGCTTTGTATTTCTAAAAGTAACAATGTTAAGTTAGTTAACCCATAAAATTTACTAAATCAGGGCTGCACTTACAGCATCATTATCATTATCAATGATACGTGGAGGAGAACGCATCGGATTTTCTGCAACTCTACGAATTTCTGAACCAATGGGAACCAATGGTACGAGTGTTGGACTTATTGTTGTAACTTCACTTTTTAAGTTAATTGGGATGTTAACAGATCCACAACCGCTTCGAATAGCCGTTTCGTAATCTGGAGGAGGAATTTCTCCAGTCGGAATTAATTTTTTCGCGGGAAGATACATGATATTTTAATGTCGATATCTCCACATATTGTCATATATGTTATATTGTATCGTGGAATTTCATGAAAATATTCACCAATTTCGGCACCATTCATGGAAACCTAAAAAATTATAGCTAGAAATTAACTTCAAAAATGAATGGGAGAAAACATTATAACCTGGTATATATTGTGAGTGCATTGTATGACAATTTCAAGATCTGGAACTTGCTTGAAACATAAACCATGATGTTTTGTATTATTGTCCCATCCATTGCATAGTTTTGAATTTACAATAACTTCATCGCTTTTAAAGTCCATTGCGATAAAAAGTCCACTATTAGCAATTGGTCCTTCGTCACATATGAATGAAACATGTACCCTAAAATGAGCTTATATTTCTGCTGTATTTTGCAAATTGTTGTTAATTTTACCCTTCGGCTTCTCTTAGCACTGTTGCAGAAATTTTGATCTTCTCTCCTGGTTGAAAATTCAAAGTGCAGAAGTACAGATTGTTCTATGAATCAGCAAATATTTTTTACTTATTTAAACATTATTGAACTATGGAGTTATAACAAAAATGAATGACGAATTACAAAAGAATGATTTTATAGCTTATTCATACAAATAATACGTCAATTGATTTCGAGTATGACAGGTATGCACATGGACTCATATTGCAATAAATTATTATTGTTTAGAATACTTGGCCTGTTTCAACATTTCCAAAGCCCATGGAAAAATTACATTAATAATTTTAATTCGTAATTAATTAATTCGTTAGAAACATTTTAAAAATTGATGAGCTAAAGATAATAATACAATTCAGAATTTAGCTTTCGACAGTTATTTGCAGTCATTGTCGAATACATATTTCATTTCTCGAAACGTATTTCATTTATTAATCTTATATATAAAAATGCTTGTATGTGGGTGGGTATGTATGTGTGTGTGTTCCGCATAGACGCCTAAATCCCGTAACTGTGGGCGTTGAAACTTTCACGAGATCTGGCGAGGATCAAGAGTAAACTTTTCGTCGTCTTAGATTTTAGTAATTCGCCACGATAAGACGATCATCTGCAGTTAAACGCTTCAGGTCAACGTCGTTGTCATAGTTGCGTTGCGATTTTGACACTAAAAGTTTAATTAAATGACATTGACATAAATGATGTAAAGGGTGAACCATAAATAGTGCGCGTTTTAGCAAGGCACTCTAAAAGTTTAATTCTAAAATTCTGACATTGACGTAAATCATGTAAAGGGTAAACCATAAATAGTGCGCGTTTTAGCAAGGCACTCCTTTCCTTCGACATTATTAAAAGATAGTGTCAAAGTGACGGAAAGTGAAGTGAAAAACATACGAGTGATACTAATAAAGTAAAGTAGAAAAATAAAACACATACTACAACAGTGTACTACCCGAAATAAATTTAACACCTAAGATTATGTTACCCAATAATTAAGACACAATAACGTCAGGGAAAGCCAATTGTTTTATACCCCTACTCCAAAGTCCAAATCAAATTCTTCTTTGTTTCTAATGAAATTCACATATCGGTGGTCTTTAGACACGCCCTTTTTAAAAGTGGAAATTTTTTTTCACATTTACCCCCACTACAAGAGATTTTATTAAAGTCTGCAATAAATTCCTCATATTTGGTATATCAATAGGTAACATAAAACAATTTTATAAAAATATAATTTTCTCCCCCTCCACAAAATTTTGGACTAAAGACACTCAGAAATTTAAAAAAATATATATCTGATTCCCACTAATCGTCTAAGGCCCAGTTGTTCAGTTTCGGGTTATCTTTTAACCTGGATTATTATCCATAGAAATGATTGTTTCAAGAATTGTTTCCATGGAAAATAATTTAGGTTAAAAGATAACCTAATACTGAACAACTGGGCCTAAAAGAATAATACGAAAAAAAATTTTTAAAATTACCCGCACCAAAAAAGTTTCTTTTGGACCTTCATCGATCATCACCAAAATTGATATCTCATTCCCCCTAAGCATCTAAATGCTAAATACGAAAAAAAAAATTTTAAATTATCCGCACAAAAAAAATTGGTATACGTTTCCTTAAATTTTTCCACAAAGGAAGAATAATTTTTGGAAACTTTTTACATCGAAAATTCTTAAAACTGCTCGCCAAACGACATGTCGTCTTTAAACATTCAATTTTCGAAAAAAAAAATTCAATTTGGGATTTCAAGGCTAGCATTGGAAAATTATTTGAAAATTTACTTCTTCGTTTTACAGCTTTTCGGTGCGCGATAGGAAAAAAAGTTATAGATGCAATATTGTGGGGTCTCGGGAATTGCTTTAGATGCCGAATAAAAATTAAAAATCGATCGGTAAATAAGGACGGCAGAGCCGCTTGAAAAATTTTCTAAATTCTGACGTAAATGCCGTCGTGGCGCCACGATTATGAAAAAATTTTTATTTTTAGAAACGGTTTCGGGTGGCATTTTACGAGCGCCAATTTTTCGATAGTTATATTTTTTTTGGTGCGACATCAATTAAGGTAGCAAATGACAGAAACGTAAAATTTCAAAAAGTTCCATTTCAAAACGGGCCAATTTTGCATATAAATATTTGCAGTCCATTTTAAGCAAAACGAGATGGTTTCTCAAAAAATGTTATAGAGCACTTTCCGTTTGGTTTGGGGAATATAGCCGGTAGGTGAAAAAAAAATTTTAATTTTCCAAAATTTTTATGATCAAGATTATGTGACCCAATTACAATACGTCAGGGAAAGCCAATTGTTCTATACCCCTACGCCAAAGTCCAAATCAAATTCTTCTTTGTTTCTAATAAAATTCACATATTGGTGGTCTTTAGACACGCCCTTTTTAAAAGTGGAAATTTTTTTTGACATTTACCCCCACTTTAAGAGTTTTTACTAAAGTCTAGAATAAATTCTTCATATTTGGTATATCAATAGGTAATATAAAACAATTTTATAAAAATAAATTTTTCCCCCTCCTCCACAAAATTTTGGACTAAAGACACTCAGAAATTTAAAAAAATATATATCTGATTCCCCCTAATCATCTAAATGAATAATACGAAAAAAAATTTGTTAAATTATACGCACAAAAAAAAGTTTTTTTTTAACTTCATCGATCATCACCAAAATTGATATCTGATTTCCCCTAATCATCTAAATGAATAATACGAAAAAAAATTTTAAAATTATTAGTAAATACATCCGAAACTGTCAGGATTCGATATTACTACTTTTAATGTAAATTTTTTGGTTTTTTCATAATTTGTTTAATTATTTCGAATAATTTATATTTGAATAAACAATTCTCTGAGTGGCATAAAAATTAAATTCGGGCAGGACAACGTCTGCTAGGTCAGCTAGTGTTAGCATAAAAATTGTCGCCCTATTTATATCTTTTTGAACATTTTCTAAAAACAACATTGCCATGTAAATTTTGCAAATTAATTGATTCTTATTTTGTTTTCAATCTTTTTCAAACTTATGCAAAATGTTTTAGACAGACTCCAACGAAAACAAATTTTCGTTGAAATCTGCTCAAAATAAGGATTTCTTTCACAAGGCTGTCGTTGTTGGAACAAATTGACCAAATGTAATTCGTCCTAAACCGTGTATTGACGTTACATCCAAACATGGCCCATTTAAAGCTGATAAAATATGTCAAATTTGGAAAATGATCTTGAAGAGATAACCCACCCCCTTGTTTCCTGTGTAATGCGTTACATTGAAAATGTTTATGAATAATGTATGTATTCTGTTTAATTTGAAGAGTTGTGTGCGTTTTGAATGTTGTTTAAATTAATTAAAATTTAGGTGTCGTTGTTTCGTATCATGTCGAGGACCAAAATATCATTGGAGTACCTACTAATATTTTTAATAAATATTTAAAAAAAAAAACAATAAATATTTAGTATTATTTAGTCTATGGATTGTCAAAAATAACATATTTAGTTAAAAAAATTTTAAAAATAAAAAATTATAAAGGCAAGTTTCGTATTTCAAAACTTATTTTGTATGTTTGGGTTCTTATAAATCCTAAATCGAAACCGGTCAAAAGTCACAACATGTATGTTTTAATTTTTGGGTAAACTCTTCAATAAGCAAGATTAGTATACATACAATTAATAAAATATTATTTTTATAATAATTTCTGCAAATATACTCACAGGTAATTCCACCACAGTTTCCATGTCTTCGCTGTTGAACGGCCACTAACACAATAATAATCGCCAAAGAATGATTATCAATCTGACTTACCGTCACTCATACATAAATATTTATAGTGTTAAATATGATTAGTAGAAGTATTTATCTTATCAATACCCAGAACTCGGCATTGTAAATTATTTGGCTCGACTCAACCTTAAGTGTTTATTAATTTATAAAATTATAGTGGTTTTTACCAATTATTATGTATTGATAATTACTAATTTAGTAATTAGACCTTACGAAGTTATCGTTAATTTTTTAAATAGAAAATTTCGAATTTTAGGTGCGGTTACACATCCACTGAAGAGGAAACCCTGGAGCTATTGCTCCAGACTCACTTCCCGAGATGTACACCAATACCTATGAACTACCCTACTTACCTTGAGAACCTCGAGACACAGATGCTTCAGGTTTGCAGGGATCATTGGAAAGTTGCAAATAAAATCGTTAACAAAATGAGACTTGTATGGGCGATAAGTTCTTTCAAACCATATAAGTCCCATGGGATGGACCGCATTTTTTCTGCCCTATTGCAACTGGGTCTGGAGGAACTTGCCACCCTTTTATGAAACATATTCAAAGCAAGTTTGGCTCTGAATCATGTGCCACAAAATTGGCGAAGGGTCAAAGGTGTATTTATACCCAAGCCAGGGCGTGCTTTCAATGCCCTAGCAAAGTCCTTTCGACCAATCAGTTTGATGTCATTTCTCTTGAAGACCCTGGAGGAACTGATAGATAAACTTATCAGCGACGATGTACTGACCAGCTCGCCACTACATCGACACCATTATGCGTGCCAATCAGGAAAGTCGTTTGAACTAAGGATACTTGAATTAACTCAAAGGATAGAGGGGGCCTGTCGGTAATCAATAAATTGCTCTAGGAACCTTTATAGAGGGGGCGTATGATAACACGTCCTTCGACCCCATAGAGAGAGCTGTCAATAACCGTGGAGTGGACCCTGTCACAGCTGGCTGGATCAGCACCACCCTAAGAGACAGGAAAATCAGCGCTATAGTTTGCTGATTCTCGCTTTTCTCTCTTACAGACTCTCTTACACCACTCCACTCGATAGAAACAGCGTTAATATAAGCAGCAGTGGAGGAATTCTCATGTAGTTACATGAGTAGCTCATGTAGTACGAAATGTATCCAATATTCGCCAAAAAAGCACTAAAACGCTTTTGCCCTTGTTCAATATTGAATTAACTGCAAATTCAAACAATAAAAACATCTATGCGGTAAAGAAACTATTAAACACCATTGTAAAAATTGAGCCACCTCACTTTAAGCGTGAGTTACCTGAGTGTGTGAAGTGCCAACGTTACGGCCATACACGGAAATACTGCTATCGCAACCCGTGCTGTGTCAAATGCGCAGGAAATCACCTTACACAAGAGTGCCCTTAAGGTGAACGATGCAAGAATGTTAAATGTGTAAACTGCGGAGAGAAGCATCCCGCAAAATAGAAGGGTTGTTATGTATACAATGATCTCCAACGGACTCTAGGAATTTTGTTCGCCAGCATTTGTTCGACAAACACTTAATCGACAGCATTTGTTCGTCACGGAATTTTATTCGACATGCATTTGTTCGACTACACATTTATGCGAATAAGCATTTGTTCGACATGGAATTTTATTCGATATACATTTGTTCGACTCAGCATTTATGCGAATAAGCATTTGCTCGACATGGAATGTTATTCGACATGCATTTGTTCGACAGGCCGACATGACATGACACGAAAGACGTAGGTAACCTTTTTTAGATATAATTAGAGGGCGGATTTATAAGCACAACAGGCAATTCCCGACGGGAAATCGTATTTCCGGAAATTTACAAAACAACTGAAAACAATGAACTGTTCTTGTTGTTCGATTCTGGTAATGTAGAAGATAGGATCGTTATATTTTCCACCAGAAGAAATCTACAACTTCTAGCGAACTCTAATCATTGGTATGCAGATGGAACTATCAAAACGGTTCCGTCTCTGTTCCAGCAAATGTACACCATCCATGGCTTACTGGATCAAGATCTTTGCGGCAGATTTAACTTTACGCGGAGATTTGTTTGTTTTTAATTAGGTTTTTAAAGAAATATCAAAAACTAACAATAACCTATTGCTGTGTTATCTCTATCAAATTTGCACACCTCGGGTTTGTTTGTTGAGCGCCAGCTTTGAATAAAAGCAAATTTATAAAAATTGAAAAATGAAATTTCCAGGGGTGCAATTTCTCAAGAAATTCACGATCCTTGTCCCATTCATAGCTCAGTCATGGAGATTCAACTCAAGGTGTGGTGGATTCAGATCAAACTCAATTAAGGGATGCTCATTAAGGTCGAATTTGGAGATGCTTATGATAATTAAGATGAACAAATTTGCTTTCGATGATGATTTTTAAATCTTGTAATGCTTACTGTTACTTACTAGAAACGATGAATAAAAGATTGTTTGTGTCGAAAAATAGTTTTATATTTATGAAAATAAATTAATCAAATCGCTAGCGAACACAAGGTTTCAGATAAATTTTTATCTGAAAAATAATGACAATATTAAATACCAAATAAATCAAATGAATACATCCAAATTTTCTTCCTTCTTCTAGGCGGTTTGAATAAATTCAAAACCTTCTGCTTTCCAGTAGCAGTTTTAAATTGTTTGTAAATAAAATGTTGTTTATAAAAATTAAATAATCGCAAAAATGTTTATTAAATGTAGTTGACGAGGATAGTGCTATAGGTTAGTCACGTCCTATTATAAATGTTGAAGACAAAATACAAATTTTCAAATAATAAAGTTTTTCAAATACCTGGTGTTTAAATTATCCAACTTCATGAGAAAAAGACCTGCGCACTAACACAATTTAACTGCGCGTACACTTCACTGCGTTTCACTCAACTTGCTTCTCGTTGATGGCGTTGATAAATTTCGAACTCCTGTTTTGTAATTTCGGACGACGTTGAATAGCCAATTGACACTTGTTGATTGTTAGAATCGTGTTCGTGAAGTGCCAGTGAATTGTTGTTGGAACTCGTTTACCAGCTATTTAAAAGGTGAGTCATACTTTTAACTCGTTGATTGTGGAGATGCTCAACAAAAGGTAGCCATTGTTGTAAAATTGTTATCTAATTTAGACAAACATCAAATTGGTCGAACATCTGGGTAACTTTGGATTAAATTTCTACCCTGGAGGTACACACGTCTTGTTTATTCAAGAGCTAAAAATAGACTGTTCGTTTTTATGTAGACACCTGTCCATCCATTTCGATTATTTTTAGAAAACTTTCATTATTTTGAGCCGCACATCCGTCGTTTTGAAGCGTTCGAGGAAGACTGACTTTCTGCCTGCGCCGTTCGTGAAATTCGGTCCAATTTTGTTATCAGTGAGTCGAGTTTTTCACCTTTATGCATTTTATGTTCACTGATTGACTTTAAACTTTCAGGAGCGCTTTCATCCATGTTGAGTTGATCAACTGTTTGGTTCCCCGACGTCTCGTGAATACAGTAGCACTTTTGTAGGCAAGATTTATCGAAGTTTCCCACCTTTTTCTAATCTCGAAGCTCGTTATCAAATTGAAGCGAAAATGACCTTTATATACACTTTTGGAGATTTATAGTTGCAAATTATGATCATTAGAAAGAGTAGATTATTTAACAAATTTTCATATAATCGGTTTCACACAATAATTGTTGTTCATGGAATAAATTCGATTTCTGTACAGTACAATTGAGGTTATGTTCATTTGTGATAACAGTTCACAGTAATTTTACCATATTTGACCTAAACAATCCTTTATTATGAAATTTTGAGGTGACAAAAACCTCTGTGAAATCAGTTTACAGCTTTTCATGTCATTTACCAATGCTTAAAGATCTTTGTTAGTTTATTATTTAGAGAAATAGCTAAATTTGTTTGTCTTTCTTATCTTTTGTATTTTAATGAGGTCAAATGCTAGGTGCAATTTAAGTACAAGTAAGAAATTCAATTATTTGCCTAGACCTGGTAGCTTAGAACACAGCACTATGTTGCACACTTTTATAATATGAAAATGTCAGCGAGTATGAATTATTTTATGTAGAACTAATAAATGGTACATTATTTAATATCAGGTCAATGTCGCATTCTGACAGCAGTCTGACAGTTTTACAAATTTTTTGGCAGTGTCTCACTGAGAGACCACGGACCGGGCCCTTGTGTGCAAATCGCAACACATCACCACAAAGGGGTAAATATCCTGAAAACTTTGTGTACAGTAATTTGGAAATTCTATTATGAATTTCTAGTGCTTTGTTCTTTTTTTAGCAATACCTATGAGTGCAGTGGTTTTTATAAAGTGCCTGCTGACTGGCTGATTTCGCCAGCCCCCCCCATTCATTTATTTGTACCTCTTCTATTTTCGTTTGCAGCTTTATAGTTTTTGAGATATTTTAAAAATTCGTTGGGGGAGGGGCTGGCGAAATGCTAGACCCCCATTTTAAATTCTGAATCCAAAATAGTCTAAATCGTTTGTAACTCGTTTACATTTGTTTCTACCTCTTTTATTTTGATTTTTGTTTGAAAACTAAGTGGGTATTTTAGTTTTCCTCAGCGGAACCTGACGATAAATAGAAGTTCCGCGCTACATAAACCAATCGCTTTGGCAGCGCAGTTGTTTGAGCGCGCGTATTCACAGCTAATACGCCTGGGTTCCATTCTTCCTTGTACTACGAGGTTTTCCATTTTTCCTGAGCTTCGGGCAACACGTCCGAATATTATACGAAATATTGCTACCGCATTCTGGTGAGCAGTCGCTTGGCTATATTCAGTTTTTGTAATATAGAGATATTGGTTTTGCACGTCACCCAAACAAAAAAAGTTCGTCTTTTTAAAGCCTATACAATATTTTTATATCCTTCGCCGTTTTCAAGTAATTATAGAAAAAGTAGTTTGAGTTAAACTCGAGCTCTCGTGACTACAACTTCATAAATTGCACGTTAATTCCAGATTTTAATTCACGTACAAGACTTGGGCTAAAATTTCAAACAAATGAAACCGAAATTACATTATTACCCTGTTCTGCTCTAACTAAAATATAAAATTTTGTAGACCTGTGCATTTGAGAATCCCCTCCCCCTAAAGTTACCCTCAATTAGTAATTTTAGTTTCTTGTAACGCAGTTTTTGGTCTATAATTCACTTTTTTAAGAAAAATTATCATCAGACCAAACTTGAAGAGCATAAAATAAATAAAACTGATCTTACAGGCATTGCTTCGAATCCTGCAGGAGCCAATCTTATTTCGGACTTCCTTTCCTTCAATGACCGTCTCCGTGCTTTTGAGGGCACGTAAATCTGGCGGTTCACCTGATTTGATATGATCTAATATGTCAAAGAGAGAGAGGTCGCCAACGTCTGGGGGACTGGATATGGCACATGAAAGAAGAAGACTATGTCAAACCGGGTAATAAAAATCACCCCTATCCCCATCGACTGCGTAATGCTTGTATTTGATGGGGCTTCGGACCGGGTGGGGTGCCACTGGTGGGGTGCGAATCACGGGACTTCTCAGAGCTCGGTCATCGAGCGGACTGGTTCTTAGTGTCGGCCCTTGTTGGGGGCTTCTGATCAGGTGGTGAGTCCAAGAGGCCACCTCTTGGTGGAGATTGCTTAATCTCTGACGTTGAAATGTTTTGGGTTTAAAATTTCAAGTTTGTCATAGAAGCCCCGACATGAATGTGACAGTTAAGAGAGAGGGAGATTTTAAAGAGGAACAAAAGTGCGGGAGGTGGACGTTTCATTTGGAGGAAAAGGAAAAGAAAGTAATAATAATATAAGAGCAAGAGAAAAATATAGAAATGTCGAAGGGGCTGTCCATTAATGATGTTACACAATTTAGTACCAAACTAACTCCCTCTCTTTTCACACTTGGTCACAAAATGTGAGACCCCCCATAATGATTTCACAAATTTTTAATTTTTAACCCCCCCCTCCAGCAATATAATACTAACAGCCGTATTCGATAAAAAGTCCAATATTAGCAATTGGTCCTTCGTCACATATGAAAGAAACATTTACACTAAAATAAGCTTATATTTCTGCCGTATTTTGCAAATTGTTGTTATTTTTACCTTTCGGTTTCTCTTAGCACTGTTGCAGAAATTTTGATCTTTTCTCCTGGTTGAAAATTCAAAGTGCAGTAGTACGGATTGTTCTATAAATCAGCAAATATTTTTTATTTATTTAAACATTATTGAACTGTGAGTTATAACAAGAATGAATGATGAATTACCAAAGAATGATTTTATAGCTTATTCATACAAATAATACGTCAATTGATTTCGAGTATGACAGGCTTGCACATGGACTCATATTGCAATTATTATTGTTTAGAATTCTTGGCCTGTTTTAACATATCCAATGCCCATGGAAAAATAAAATATTAATAATTTTAATTCGTAATTAATTCGTTAGACACATTTTAAAAATGAATAGCTAAATATCATAAAACAATTCAGAACTTAGCTTTCAACAGTTATTTGTAGTCATTGTCGAATACATATTTCATTTCTCGAAACCTATCATTTATTAATATTAGCATAAAAATTCTGGCCCCATTTATATCTTTTTGAAAATTTTCTAAAATCAACATTGTCATGTAAATTTTGCAAATTAATTGATTCTTATTGTGTTTTTAATCTTTTTCAAACTTATCCAAAATGTTTTAGACAGACTCCAACCAAAACAAATTTTTGTTGAAATCTGCTCAAAATAAGGATTTATTTCACAAGGCTGTCGTTGTTGGAACAAATTGACCAAATGTGATTCGTCCTAAACCGTTTATTGACGTTACATCCAAACATGGCCCATTTAAAGCTGATAAAAATTGTAAGTTTTATTTCGTGTTGTGGAAGTCTATGGATTGTCAAAAATAACATATTTGGGTCGAGTAACCTATTGGTGACCACTCCAAATAAATTGAAAATTTGCTATTGCAAAGAGGAAGGTTTATATAGTATACTGATATAATTTAAACATGCGAAAGTATTATCAAAATTTTGTGTAAATCGAATTTGAACTTTGCAAATTTTCATGTAAAATTTAACGAGATTCCGCGCGTCGCTCATTCTGTTGACAGTCCGTGCAGTTTGAATGACCCTAACACTTAGAGTATTTCGCACCGGCAGATGCAGCTCGTCTCTCGTACATATAACATCGATTATTTTTTGTTTTTACGCGATTTTTGGGGGGTGAAACGTAATAGTTTACTGCCCCATACCGCAACTACACTTTTTAATGCTATTTCAAGGGTCTCTAAGCTCCCGGTTTCATTTATCCCGGTTTTTTTATGGGAGGCGCCTTCTCATATGTTTAGCATAGTAACCAGAGTCAAAACCGCCCTGGAGGGGTGCAGAGCGGAGCGGAGCAGAGCGGCGCCCCGAAAGGGTAGGTTTTGACGATGGATAAACCTCCCTATCGAATGAACACCCCAAAAATCGAAGAAAAATTCGCTAAATTTACGTACTTTCAAATTGATTTTTCTCGAAATTTTATGTATACTTTCGCAAGTGAGATTTTTACAGTATACTGTATAAACCTTCCTCTTTGCTATAGGAAATTTTCAAGTTTTTTGGGGTGGTCACCAATAGGTAACCGTCCCCCATATTTTGTTAAAAAAATTATAAAAATAAAAAATGTTAAGTAATATTAAAATTATAAAGACAACTTTCGTATTTCAAAACCTATTTTGTATGTTTGGGTTCTTATAAATCCTAAATCCAAACCGGTCAAAAGTCAAAACATTTTGGTTTTAATTTTTGGGTAAACTTTTCAATAAGCAATAATAAAATATTATTTTTATAATAATTTGGGTAAATATACTCACAGGTAATTCCACTATAGTTTCCATGTCTTCGCTGTTGAACGGCCACTAACACAATAATAATCGTCAAAGAATGATTATCAATATGACTTACCGTCAGTCATACGTAAATATTTATAGTGTTAAATATGATTAGTAGAAGTAATTATCTTATCAATACCCAGAACTCGGCATTGTAAATTATTTGGCTCGACTCAACTTTAAGTGTTTATTAATTTAAATTATAGTGGTTTTTACCAATTATTATATATTAGATAATTTAGTAATTAGACCTTACGAAGTTATAGTTAATTTTTTAAATAGAAAATTTCAAATTTTAGTTGTATCTTAAGTAGGGCTTTCTATCTATTTAACTCTTATCATACCTCATAAATTTAGAAACAATTCTTTTAACACGGACCATGGGGTGTCCCCATACACCAGTGGGTCCAACTCATTCCTGTCCGAAAGTCCGAAAAAATTTGAATTCAAAATTTCCGCTTTGTATTGCCGTGATAAGCTACTGAATTTAATTTAATTTGTATAGCGGGGAAAATGTACGGCACTTTTTTACTGCTCCGGACTAGCTTAATATTGAGACTCTTTTTTTTTATGGGCGTAACAAGGGTTCGATAAAACACTTTCATTGGGGGGAAGAATTACCTATCACCTGTCACCCCAAATAATTTCAAAATTTTTTTATAGCAAAAGGAACCTTATTAGAGTGTACTGTAAAAATTTTGTCCGAGAATGTATAGTCAAAATTTTGAGAAAAATCAATTTTAAAACAGCTAAATTTAACATGTAAATCGCAAGTTTAGGCCACGCCCCTAATATGTAATTTAGCAAAATTTTGGGTAATTAACGGTCTTTTTGGGTATGTTTTGATCCGAATGTATAACTTTTGTCGTCGCGGAGGTGATCATAAAAAAAACGAAAAAAGTGGAAAATGGGGCCACTGGCACACCCCGGGTCGATGTCACATCGTTCGCCCGTCGTTCCTTGAAATCGAGTGAAATTTTTTCGCTCCGATTTGAATTTTTCTTTGAAATTCGGATAGGTGGGGGTGTGATTAGTAGATATTAGTAATAAATATTCGCAAAAAAATGGAAATTAACACGTGTATTGCCGAAAAAGTGAAAAAATAAAAATTTTTTTTCTTCAATTTTTGGGGTGTGCATTCGATAGGGAGTGTAATCCATCGTCAAAACCTACTCTTCCGGGGCGCCGCTCCGCTCTGCACCCCTCCAGAGCGGTTTTGACTCTGGTTACTGGGCTAAACATACGAGAAGGGCCTTCGATCAAGAAAACCGGGATCTAAAAAACCGGGATGTTAGGGACCCTTGAAAAAGCATTAAAAAGTATAGTCGCGGTATGGGGCAGTTATCTTTTACGTTTCACCCCAAAAAATCGAGTAAAAACAAAAAATAATCGATGTTTCATGTAGGAGAGACGAGCTGCATCTGCCGGAGCGAAAAAAAAAAAAACCAAAAACCAAAAAGTACTCTATTGACATTAAAAACTTTACATACATATTTAACATAACAATTCTGATTACAATAATAACAAAAACACATTAACAAATTAAAGTAACAAAACTATTACAAAATACGTATTTATTTAAACATGGAATTGTTGAATCGTACCTATCCCCTAGAGGATTAATCGAATTAAATTGAATATAATTGAATCTGAAGGTTAATTGATGTGGTATCTCGAGGTAAAAAAGAGTGCAAAAACCCCGCGCCGTGATAAAAAAAAAGCCAAAAAAGGATTAAGTTACTGATACTTTACAAAATAAAATGATAATAAAAATTTTTTAGTTAAGTTACTGATTATTTGATTTCTAGTTATTGATTATTTATTATTTAAAATGATATGGTGTAAAAGTTTGTGTCTGATCCTGAAGGGCAAGGTGTCTTGTGTGTGTGTACCAAGGTGTGATGTGTGTTGGTTTTGCCTTACCGTGTGTGTGAAAAATTTTATGGCTGTGTTATGTATGACTTGTGTTAGCGTTTGAATTTGATGTGAAGTGTGTAATTCGTGTATAGGTGTGTAGCGTGGAGCTCCGGAAATGACTCGGAGACACTTGTTTTGTATTGTTTGAATGAGTTTTATGTTCGTCGGGGCTGTCCTGCTCCATACTGGGGAAGCGTATAATAGAATTGGTCTGATTAATTGTTTGTACATGGTCAGTCTGATTTTAGGGTCAAGTCCGTTTTTGTATGAAAGTAATGGGAAAAGCGCATGCATTGCTCCTTGCGCTTTTCGTGCAGTGAGTTTTAAGTGTGTTCTGAAAGTAAGTCGTTCGTCAAGGGTCACCCCTAGGTATTTAACCGTAGGGGTGTGTGTGATGTCCGTACCGTTAATCGTGAGTTTGTTTGTAATTTGGTCTCTTTGTCTGGAAAATGCGGTGAGGGTGGATTTGGGTTCATTAATTTTTAATCGCCAAGTGGCGTAAAAATTTTCGAGATCGGGAACGTGTCGTTGGAGGTAGTCAATGGATTTATCCTTTTTACGGGATTCGGAGGTAATGGCGGTGTCGTCAGCGTAGAGGGATAATTTTGTCCGTGTGAATTTTGGAATGTCATTGATGTAGTAATTAAATAAGGTTGGGGCTAGGATGGAGCCTTGCGGTACTCCAGCTGGGATATGTAAGGATATGGAGAGGGCATCCATTACTCGGACTTGGAAGGAGCGGTTTTCGAGAAAGCTGGAGATTATTTTAATTAGATGCATGGGGTAATTTCGGATATAAATTTTGTGAAGCAGGGCGTCATGCCAAATGGTATCAAATGCTTTCTCGATGTCGAGGGTGGCCGTCGTGGTGGTGGTTTTCATGTTATAATTGAGGGTAATTTGGTCAACGAGCAAAGCTAGCTGAGTGACCGTGCTGTGATTTGCTCGAAAACCAAACTGCTCCGGAATTATTGTGTCATGGATTTCGTCATATTGTTGGAGGCGGAATAGGATGATTTTTTCGAGGATTTTTGAGCGAAATACTCTAAGTGTTAGGGTCATTTAAACTGCACGGACCGTCAACAAAATGAGCGACGCGCGGAATCTCGTTAGGTTTTTACATGAAAATTAGCTAACTTCAAAATCGATTTACTCAAAATTTTGATAATACATTCTCAGAAAATTTTTGTAATAGGGGCCTATACAAACCTTCATCTTTGCAATAGGAAGGTTACAAGTCAGTTCGTAATGACAGGTGATAAGACACTCTCACCACCCTTATACCTTTAGCTGTAAATTAAGAAATGAAACAATATCAAATAAACTCATTTCAATAGCAAGAAGAACCTGTTCATTTATTATTCTAAGACAAATTATTCGTGAAACAAATCATGGACATTTAATAAACAAATTAAGTTTACATACAAATTTAACCTAAATCTAACGTCCCCCCGAGTTATCCGCACTAATAAAATCCGAGTTTTTAAATGTTTTAACGATCGTTTAAATAAAAAAACAAAACTACGTATTCACAGTCTTATCTTACCGGCTGCTTCTGTCGACGAACGAACGAAACTTGCTGTATTGGACTCCTTGAATTTTCTTCATACCATATAACCATCACCATAAAAAAAACTCCAGCGGTAATCAAACTTTCCATTAACGAATTCTTGCGTGTCCAAAATTAACCAAAATATTCAAAAAAAAAATATAATTTCCACCATGTGAATCTTTTCCATTCAAAATCAAGAACTTTTCAAAATTACGACTTTTCGTTTCAACGGATACTTTTCTAATCTCCAATCCAAAATCAAACTCAAAAATAATAAGTCCTCACGTTACGACGGACAGTTTACGAATCCAAAAATCAATTATTAACAAAATTCATACAAAATACGTCCTTGCTTTTCTACGGACATAAAGCAAGTCTCCATCAAAATCAATTACTAAAAAATTACGTCCTCATGTTTCGACGGACACACCGTGAGTTCCCATCAAAATCCAAAATCCTTATCTTTCTTTTCCCCCAACTCTTCGGAGAGTGCGTATTCGTTCGTCTCCATTCTTTTTCAAAACAAACTGTCCTTTTCCATAACTTCACTGAATATTCTCATTGTACAAAATTTACCATTCATTGACCTAACTTTACAAATGAATTACTTAACTTATTTCTTTGGAAGTTGATCAATTTTATGAATAACTCATGATTTGTTTCTTACATTTTCAGAAATCGATGCCTTTTTGAAAAGATTTCATCTGCTTTTTTGGTATTTGAACAAACAGCTTGTAAAATATAGGCATTTGTAAAATCCTGGTACAAATTATTTAACTAACCCAAATAGTGGTTTTATACCAGCTTATCCTTTAAACAATGAAAGTGTCTCTCAAATGAATCAACCCCATATGTAACATCGCAATATGTTCAAGCAACGATCACACCAAATCTCTAAATCGGCCAGTAGTGCACTTTTACAAGGTACAAATAAGTCGAAGTTGAAGTCAATTCTTCGGTGCTAACAATGTTGCCTATTAATTTAATATGTACCAAAATTGTTAAAGACTACAATCACAGAAGGGGCCCCTATAACATATTTAGTTTTGGGCCCCATGCCCCAAGAGAATCAGATGCGCTACAACTTCTATTTTGAATGTTTTCTCGAGTCAACTGCCGCTCGTCATTCCTCTTCCTCGCGTTCCGTCAGAAGTTTATTTCCTAAAATTATAGAGTTTACATAGTTTACATAGTTTACATGCTCAATCAAAATACAGTATAAAATAATCGCGTACATATTTACATTTACAGAGCTACGGTATGTTCATACGTCATCTTTGATGGACAGTCCGAAAAGCTCTTCTGTTTTAGGTTATAATACTTTCGTCACGAGTGTTGCTATTACAAAACCTGTATAAGAAACGAAAAACTAGATGTTCTCCATTGGAAAATATGACCATTGCATTAAAATATATTTTAACGTGCTTTGATATCTTATTACTGGTCTTGATGTCGAAAAATCAAATTCGGACTTAGGAAACCCCATTCTAAATTGCGCTGGTTCCAACTTAGCCACTCTACTGAGAACACATCATCAATGCTGATGACACATACAAGTTATTAAATAAGGTTTGCAATCTACATTATTTAATTTGGGAATATTATGAAAAATTTACCACTGTTATTAATTGTAACGCATAGTCAGTTGAGAACGTTTATTTTTGGATCAGGAAAAAGTTAAATACAAAATAGGATTGATTTTTGTAAATGCTGGAATATGATATAATAATTCCGATTTAAAATTAATACGATAGATAGATTTGTACTTGAGAGGTTACGATTATTATCCATTTAGCTGGGGTGAGGTACGCATTATCCGAACGGTTATAGACAGTGGCGTCTGGTATTGGAAGGGTAACGGAGCACCGCCCAAAGCAGAATAACTCGGAATACTATTTTACAATAAAAATTATAGTAGTTACGTCACTGAAAATTGGACAATCTGAGATCACTTGAATCAGAAACGGAGGCACAGATTTAAAATACTTTACTGAAAAGTAAAAAATTGTATCTACAGTCGTCGCCCATTAAAATCAAGCACGAACATCCACACATGGAACCCCCTACCCCCCCATGCAATAGATTTTCGATACTGAAGTAAAATTATAACTCAACCTTCCAGTAGACTACCCTAAAGTTGTCTTCTAGCATTATGGGGACTCTTGTTACGAAATTTTTGCACTTTCGTAACAGCGTTGAATTTAGTTAAAATTCAACTTTTTCCAATTGGCAATATCTTTCGTAGCGCCCTGTATATGGAACGTATTTGACGGAGATTAGACTCGCGCATGCTATGATAGAGGGGTCTTGGGTTAGCGCTCGGACGGAGCGGTCGGTTTTTGTGTTTCAATGTGAAGTGATAATAATTTTGGTTCTAATTTTGACAAAATATGGTGGCGATTTTGTGAGGGTTCCCTTTCAGCATCATGAATTGTTTTGGATGGTTTGCGCTCCAACCCAGTACGGGGATTTTTCACATTCGTGTTTGCAGAATTGTGGATGTATTCCAGGTCGTTATTTTTTTGTCGGACCACCTTGTCCACATTTTTCTGGAAGGATATTTTTTTACTCAGTTCGGTAAGTTCTTTAATTTGAGCTGATTGCTTCACAGGGAAATGCATTACTCGACTTGGCCAATTTTTTCCTCCGAACATCTGGAGTTCGATGACGCTTTAATTAACCCTTGGCTGTCTTATTTTTTATTTGATATTTTATTACATAGGTTTTCATTGTCTTGCATATTTTTTTATTCGAATGTTGGCCGAGATAGTTGATACGCCGTATTTTTCGTTTTCTGCATGATGAGATATTATATCTAATCGCACGTTCGCATACGTGGGATGGAGTACCAAGTGTTTGAACTTTACTTTTTGATAATTATTTTAATTAATTATATTATTTAATTATGTATTATTATTTGAGTTTTACTTGTGTATTTTATTCCCACTGGAAAACATCAACCGGCGTTGGTCAAATGCAATGACTTTGGAAGTCCTAAGCGTTTGACATGGGTTCGAATTTCGTATTTGAAATTCTATGTTGAACTTTTTTTTTTGTGTTTATTTTGCTTTATATTATTTTTTTATGAAAGGCTGCGATGTCCGACCCATATACAGGGTGCGGCATTTAATCGAGGTTGCTACCGTTTGTTTAATCGTAGGGAGTTCGACATGGTTCCACCTTTTTGTGGGATTTTTATTTGACCATTCGAACGTGCCTTCGGTTTATTGTTGGGAGTGATTCTCGGTGGCAATGTCGTTGCCACTGTGCCTAATCTGGTCGGCTAACACCTCTTACATCTGATATCGCTAATATCTGTTTGCCTTCTGACAATTACTAACTCATTGTTCATTTTATTTTTGTGCGTGTTAGCAAAGCTG
The DNA here is from genome assembly GCA_932274525.1 of Podabrus alpinus. Lineage (NCBI taxonomy): Eukaryota > Metazoa > Arthropoda > Insecta > Coleoptera > Cantharidae > Podabrus > Podabrus alpinus. Next base: position 58,886,978 of record OW026452.1, read on the forward strand.
TTTCCTTGATTTCCCCGGGGAGTTTCTTTCACACGACCCACGGCTCTCGCCGCCGCAATAAACGAGCTAGTTTATATCGACCACCAGGGCCCCACGCAAATTTAAAGTAGATGGTTTATCCTTCTGCGTGGACATTATCTTTTCCAAACTACTTCTCATTAGAGTAGTGAGGAAAGATTATGTATCACTCTGTACCAGAGACCTAATAGAGACTTAGTTTATAATTGCATGGGAAGGAAGTCTGAGGGACCTGGTGCTGGTATCAGCATACCTCCCTTACGACCAACCAGAATCACCCCACAAAAGAGGACTGCGATAGCAGAGAAATACGATTGGTGATCGGCTGTGACTCCAATGCACACCACATCGTATGGGGGAGCACGGATATAAACATCAAAGGTGAGTATTTATTAGAATTTATTTTTATTAATAAGCTGGAAATTATGAATAAAGGTAACGAACCTACCTTTGTTACATCGGCAAGGAAAGAGGTAATATATTTAACGATAGGTATACCGTTTATTAGTCAAGGGATCCCAGAGTGGCCCTGGGACTGGCCCCTACTTTTGGGACCATAAATATATTAGATCAGTGGTTCCCAAAGTGGTCCAGATGGACCCCCAGGGGTCCATAGGAGACCACACGGGGGTCCACGTAGACGTGAAAAGAAAACAGAAAAAGGAAACACCCCCAATTTAGGGTGATATTTTTTAGGAGTTTTGGGAATACAGTAGAAATGTAGCAGCAGGGGGTCTACCGAAAAAAAAGTTTGGGAACCATTGTATTAGATGAAACATTGAAACTTCGCATGAGCATGAGAAACGATGTACAGATATCCAAGAACCTGCTATTGGGAACTCTTTAGGGAGGGCCTAAAACAAAGGTTGGAGGAATATCCGTAGAGACTATACAATGTGTTGGAGCTGGAGTTGATGAATTATATCATTACATCAACTATCATGAACGCATATGAAGGGAGCTGCCCACTGAGATAGAGAAAAGCAAAGGGTTGAAGCTCTAAGGACCGCCGCACAAAGACTCTTTAACACGGCCAAAAGTTCTGGTAACTGGGAAACCTATAAAAGCTCCCGGATGAAATACACGTATGCTATACGTAAGGCAAAAGAAGACTTCTGGAGGAAGTACTAAGGGGAGGTCGAAAGAACCCCAGAAAGCTCTCCTAAAAGTAAACTACGGAAAAGTGGAAACATTGGAATATACACGGGGCGGATACACATCCACTGAGGAGGAAACCCTGGAGGTTTTGCTCCAGACTCACTTCCCGGGATGTACACCAATACCTATGAACTACCCTACTTACCTTGAGAACCTTGAGAACCACTGATCCGCCAGGTTTGCAGGGATTATTGGAAAGTTGCAAATAAAATCCTTAACAAAACGAGACTTGTATGGGCGATAAGTTCTTTCAAACCATATAAGTCCCATGGGATGAACCGAATTTTTTCTGCCCTATTGCAACTGGGTCTGGAGGAACTTGCCATACTTTTATGCACCATATTCAAAGCAAGTTTGGCTCTGAATCATGTGCCACAAAATTGGCGAAGGGTCAATGGTATTTATTGTGCCGAATTTTAGATTCTTCAGCATCAACCTTTCCACTGCCCGTTGTTTTGCTTGGCGTCACACTAGACACTTCCTGCGAGACCTTTACTTTTGGCCGTTGGGAGTGGGAGAATTTCCGGGGTCATTCTTGGTGTAGCTTCTCGCGAGTGAAGTCGTATTTTTATCAGAGCGTGCGTAGTTCCGAATAATCAAAGATTTTCGTCCAGCTTATATTTTTAACAATTAGAAGTATTATTAACGACGGGTACTGACAATTACCATTCCGTCAGAACGTGCTACTGGAGAAACTCAAGATTGCTCCTTTAGAAGTTTTTCAACATTGAAAATTCGTTATCTCAGGTACCACATTTTTCCATCTACGGCACTTACCGCGCACGCTTGTAACCAGCAGTGGATTTGGTTATCGGTGTTGGTAACACTGCTTGTGCGGCCATTTTGTATTGGATATAACCTCGATCTCGCGAGAAGTTTTATTGTACCAGTTCGTTTCGAAAACCGTTGTCTTTGGTAAGTCCAGTCCGTTTACGTCAATTACCTGTCAAAAGTTTCAATATCAAGTATCTATATCTACCGCTCGAGGTGTCGTTGGACACATACATTTTGGATTCATTAATCAGCTCGACTGGGGTTTCAACTCGTTCCCGGGTTGTTGTCAACATCACTTACCTGTTCGCTGCTGTCCAACCATCCGATCCGCCAGGCATTTGAGTCGCTCGAGAAGAACGTTCAAGGAAAGCGTTACCTGTCGGCTGGCGACCTGAAGTCGTTCGAGCCAGCCATTCAATACTGGAATCTCGTGGACATCTCAGCCAGTGGGGTGTGATTCATCTTTTTCCCGGCCGGGGTGAGTAGTGTTTACAATTTACTATTCTGAGATTGTTTTGTGCCTTGCGAGATTTTTTTCTCATTTAACCAACAAAAGGTGTGTGTCTTGCCACCTTTATTTTTTTGCTGCTCTCTCGAGGCGGTCTTTTTGGTTTGCCAGCTGCAGGTTATACTACGAGCTAGATAGTTTTTTAGTCTGTTTTGGCTGGTCCTCATCAAGGGCCTGCATTTTGTTTGTACTTTGTATTGCTCATTGCTTGTCTACCGTTGTATTTTAGTTGTTTAATATTATTCATAACCAGTTTGTAATTACATTGTTATCAGTTATAACGTCTTTTATTTCCCTCACTGAGGGGTCTTTTATTATAAGCTTTCAGGTTATAAGTTCGCAACCAGAACCAGCGACCCTCGCTTACCGACGTTACCATCTAAAAGCTAGTTCTAAACTAAGATCAGGACTCCCACGTTGTAAAGTGGAGTTGATCTCTTCACGTGGAGGATTCTTTCCGAACTCGTTAGGTACCCTCTCATTAGGGGTGTTGGGGGAGGAAAAAAATCTGACATTATACCCAAGCCAGGGTGAGCTTCCTATGCCCAAGCAAAGCCCTTTCGACCAATCAATTTGATGTCATTTCTCTTGAAGACCTTGGAGGAACTGATAGATAGGCTTATCAGGGACGATGTACTGGCCAACTCGCCACTATATCGACACCATTATGCGTGCCAATCAGGAAAGTCGTGTGTACTAAGCATACATGAATTAACTCAAAGGATAGAGGGGGCTGTCGGCAATCAATATATTGCTCTAAGAACCTTTCTAGATATAGAGGGGGAGTATGATAACACGTCCTACGACCCTATAGAGAGAGCTGGCAATAACCGTGGAGTGGACCCTGTCACAGCTGGCTGGATCAGCACCACCCTAAGAGACAGGAAAATCAGCGCTAGTTTGCTGATTCTCTCTTTTCTCTCTTACACCACTCCACTCGACAGAAACAGCGTCAATATAAGCAGCAGTGTAGGAATTCTCATGTAGTACATGTACATGTAGTACATGAGTAGCTCATGTAGTACGAAATGTATCCAATATTCGCCAAAAAAGCACTAAAACGCTTTTGTCCTTGTTCAATATTGAATTAACTGCAAATTCAAACAATAAAAACATCTATGCGGTAAAGAAACTATTAAGGTGGGGAATTGACAAACACCTGGTAAAATGGCCGACAACGTCGCTACTGTCGCAATTATTATTAAATTTATTTCAGCTTCATACCTTTTGGAATAATTTTAAAAATCCATTTGTGATATTCATTTCAAACAGATGTCGCACCAAAATGTACACTACTGTGCAAACGTCTGCGGCCACTTAATTAATTTGCATAAATTTATTATAGAACATTTAATAAATGAAATCGAAAGTCAAATACGAATTAATTTTATTTCAGTATTTAAGTATTTCAGTAATAGATGTATAGTTAAAATATGTATGTAAATTCCGATCCGACCAGTTCGACTGAGTACAACGCCATCACTATGACACACCGTGAATTATTTTTCGCAAAAACTGCCTAAAATGGTAATAATGATAAACGAAACTGTAGATTGATTATAACTGATATAAATAAACTTTTATCAATTTAATTTGATAATCTGTAAACTTCACGAGTATATTCGTCTTTCTAGAGAAAGACATTTTGGTTTGGAATTTTTTTTTTTAGGTTACAGTTTTTATTTTTATGGCTAAATTTTAGGCAAAATTTTAATAATTCATCTCTAGAAACACAGATCATAGTTTTTTCTACAGGAACCTGATTTGCAAAATGTCATATATGATATAGTTTTTTTTAGAATAGCGAAATTCGAAGGGTCTGTATAGCGTATATTTATACATTCATTCGCACCATTAAACACCATTGTAAAGATTGAGCCACCTCACTTTAAGCGCGAGTTACCTGAGTGTGTGAAGTGCCAACGTTACGGCCATACACGGAAATACTGCTATCGCAACCCGTGCTGTGTCAAATGCGCAGGAAATCACCTTACACAAGAGTGCCCTTAAGGTGAACGATGCAAGAATGTTAAATGTGTAAACTGCGGAGAGAAGCATCCCGCAAACTAGAAGGGTTGTTATGTATACAATGATCTCCAACGGAAGCTGCTTCTGGAAGTTTACAAATTCTTCCCCACATATTTAATTCCATAATAAGAACTGGGCATTTTCCAGCGCAATGGAAGGTTGCGCAAATCATAGTGATACCAAAACCCAACAATGACTCTTCTGAAGTAGCATCTTATCGTTTAATCAGCTTACTGTCCGTACTTTCTAAAATGTTTGAAGAACTTCTCTTCCTGAGCGTAAAACCTATCATACAAGAATGAAATTTAGTGCTAAACTACCAATTTGGGTTTCGTCGTAAACACTCTGTGGTGGAACAAGAGATATTGCTCGACTATAAAATAAATTCTGCAAATTACCAAAATCTTATTTGACAGACAGATATTTCTTAGTCAAGTTTGGCGAATCGCAATCTCCCTTGAGTCCTATCTGTTCCGGAGTTCCATAGTATATCGTCCCCCTTATGCCAAAACCACGAATGTGGAAAAATTGCCATTTTGACCTAAGTGCACTTTCTTTATAAGAAAGAAAATTTTGTTTTTCAATGATCGTTAGATTTCGGCAACAACATATTCGAATAACAATAAAAAAAATTGTCAAAATTACAATTAAAATTGATTAATTTCATTTTCTTCATAATTTAGTTCAAATACACTTGACTGAAAACTAGAAAATGCACATTCGTGGTTTTGGCATGAGGGGGACGATATTTGATATATACACAGCTGATTTGCCAACGACTAACAATACATTCACCGCTACCTTTACGGTTGATACTTCCGGCTTTGCATCACAGCACGATCCCAGGATTGCCTGCAGCTTCTTACAAAGCCGCTCGAATGAAATTGAAACCTGGGTTAGAACATGGCGAATAAAAGCGAATAGCACCAAGTCAACACATATTACATTCGCCCTTCGAAGAGAAAAGTGCCTATCGGTGTCACTATGCAATATTCCTCTACCACAAAAGGATGAGATTAAATACTTGGGCTTTAATTTGGACCGTCGGCTAAATTGGGAACAACACATATTGCGATATCGAGATACCACGTCAATGGAAGTACGTTATTTAAGATTCGGGAAAATGTTGTTATTAATAAAGCATGTGACTTATCAAAGTAATCAGAAAACCTTCGTCCGATACCAAGAAATTTAGTTCAAAGTCAAATGATTTGTAAAAAAGGACATAAAGCAGGTTTGAATAAAATAAATTTAAAATGTAACATTTAATAATTGTCTTTGTTGAAAAATGTTTATTTATAGTAAATGAAAGATTGTTTAGTAATAAGAAAGGTATTTCAAAAGTTAGAATTTTGTTAATTAATTGATTAATGTAAAAATTTATGTTAGCGTTAAATTTAAATAAGTTCTTAAAATCATTACGTGAGTTCGACGTGTCACAAATTAATGAACTGTGAATGGAAATTTCATGTCCAGCATCTTTATTTATTCAACCACGAAGCAATTAGGAAGAAGTCACTCCAATCTGAAAATATAAAAATTTTACTTATAAAATTCCAACGAGTCACACTTGGCTTAATCCATACCTGTACTGTGAAACTTTCAATAATATTGATTTTCTGATCAACCAATAAAATGCGTCTACTCAAACATCGAGATTGCCATGAATTTCGAGAAAAAAAAGGATAAAACAATCGAAGAGGTCCTTGTGTTAGATTTCACACGTAATGGTGGCGAGTTTTGATCGTCCTAATAAAAATTAATTTTATAGTGAAAATAATTGGTGAAGGTATAAAATACCAGTGTAAAAATCAGCAAATTAATTACTTACCTACGTAAAACTAAAAATAAGTTGAAAAACGTAAAGGATTGAGAATATTTATGAAGAATTAAAAATCGACACAAAACGAGGTCAACAAACTGCAACTGGGAACCTTTTCATGGTAATAAACCCATCGAGTGAACTTTGGTGCGCAATTGTACCATCTCAAGTACAAGTAACTAGAAGATTCCTGTATTTTGCTAAGGTAACGTGCACATTAAGTACAATTTTAAAATAACTAAGTGAAATTTTCGGACACCATACGACACGTGTTTTTCTTTATTTAACGTTCAGAATTTTGATAATTAGATTTAGTAATAGAACTTTTTAATATAACAAAACCTTTAATTACATTTTTGTGCTCAATAAAAACATTATTATTTTTGTAACGAAGGATATTTATTTTGACCTGTTCCGCGCCCATAAATTTATTTACAGTATTGGTCACGGAACGAACTCACCCTGTACAAGGTAAGACACATGCACTGCGAACCAGCTAAGCCGAGGTATAATATTTCCATTTATTTGTATTTATTAAATTTCACATACATTTCCATTGACGGGGTACATTTCTGTACACTCGTACAAACATCAACAATAAAACGTGTAACCAAATTAGCGAGGGTTATTCAGAGCACTTTTTGGCTAGCTCAACGTAAGGCTACGACCACACAGCACTTTTATAAGACTCCGTTCATTACACTTTTTGGAGCCCAACGTGTGGCAGTATTAGGAGTCAAAGCACATTACATATTTTGACTAGCCCAACGTGAGGCTCTATTAGTAACTACGACTACATTTATACATTGCAATATGTTATAAACGCCTACAACTGCCTACAATTCTCACCTAAAAATGGAAAATAAGCTTCTTTTGTACAAGTCAATTTTGAAACCCAATTGGACCTACAGAGTTCAACTTTGGAACTGCGCCAGCGACACCAATATTCTAAAAATACAGCGGTTTCAATCAAAGGTCTTGCTGGAAATTTGTAACGTACCATGGTAATACATTACGAATCATAAGATCCACAAGGATCTACAAGTTGATACAATCACGGAAGTAATCGGCACCCTGAGTACAAAGTAGCAAGATCGACTCGATGAACACCCAAATACTCTTGCCAGAGATCTTATTATGACTCCAATTTCGAGAAGACTATAGAGGTATGATTGCCTGGATTTTCCCCAAAGAAAATTAAGTGATGGTATTACCACCAAATTTAATATTGTCAAATTATAAATACCAAATTATTGATACATGTTGTAAAGATTTATTATGTTTAAGTTTAAATTCATTTTAAAATCGTTACATTTTTAAAATATAATTTAACATAATTGCACGATTGGTTGCATACCGTTCCGCGCGGATTTGAAATTACAGTTTGCTATATTGAAAATTTGATAAACAAGTCATGCGGTTATGCTTAGAAATTAAATAGACAGAGGCAGTTGGTGAAATACTAAATTTCTGAAATTTCCACCCTTCCTACAAGTAGGGTCATTAAAAATTTGCAGAAAGTATCTAAGATCCGATCTCCGTTCCGAAAAGTATCCGATCAAAGATCACCTTTCCAGTCGATGTATTGTTTACGTTTCTAGACAACACATTCGACTTTCCGATCCTGGCTATCGTTTATGCTTCTAGACGTTAGTAAATTCTCCTTCAGTGGTTGTTTATGTTTCTAGACAATACATTCGATTTTCCGATCCTGGCTATCGTTTATGCTTCTAGACGTTAGTAAATTCTCCTTCAGTGGTTGTTTATGTTTCTAGACAATCACGGCCATCCCGTCCGTCTTCAGTTATGTTTCTAGCCGAAGACAAACTCCGCCGTTTGCAACAGTAGAAAAGCTTATGTCTCTAGGCTTCTGCTGGAAACAAGCATCCCGTTAGATTAGTTCTCATCAAGAATTAATACTCACCTGTTTTCAAAGGTCCGAGTTGCTCCTGTGCAAACAGAGGTCAATTATTGGCTTCCACCGTATATAAAAAAAACTTTCATATAAAGTTCCGAGTAAGAAGTCACTTGTTCTAATTTTCTCCGTAAAAGATACAGTTTGATCTTTTAACCGAATAACCAGTAGCTTCAGACAAATTATTCAGTAGCTAAAGAATCTCCTCTGTCAAAACCACGAGTAAAGTAAACTGTTTTATTTCTTTAGATTCACAGTAGCAAAACTTAAATAATTTTAAACCCGCTAATTAAATTTAATTCAATATTAACTGTCAAATTATTAAGGTTATGTCATTTGTACGTACATAAATTCTCAAAGCTCCAGTGCCGCACTGTGTTAATTTCATGATCAGAGCAAAATAGTAAAATTGTGAAAACCATTTCTTTATTATATTGTATATATCTAAATAATAAATTTCATTGTTAAAGTTTCCGAAAACAACCATTTGTTTTATTATTTCAGTTTTAAAGTTTTTCCCTATAAAAAGCTTTTGGCGCCCGAGTGTAAGAAGTAAAGATAAGTGCAAAATTAATCGACGAGACGTCCTAAAACCCTGGCTACCCAAGGGGCAATTTGGACGAGTCAAAAGATCGTTATAATGTTAAAGAGATTCATCACTGGATGGATCTCTACTTTGATAAATTTCCCTGACAACTCTATTTCTTATTGTCTTTTTAAGACAGATTGTCATATGCTTGGATGAGAAATTTAAAAAAACATAATATAATAGCCTTCAAAAATTTTACAAATAAGTTCAAACCTATAGGAACCCTTTTATTAATTTATTTGAATATTTGTATGCCTACAACGCTAAATTGATTTGTCAGTCTCTCCACCAGTGCGGCCCATGGGCCGCATAACCAAAATAATCATGTTACTGTGATTCTTAAAGGCCGCCATTAAAACATTTTCGTTTCTTAGATTCCACATCAATAGAACATAATATACTGTGGTGTTCCAAAATGAAACCCGGCAACAAATATTTTTCCCCCAATTTAGTGCGTTGGATTCTCTAATTAATTCCTAATTTTTTTTGTTTTCGTTGTATTTTGAAATTTCTCTAAAATTTAAAATAAACTTCCAAACTTTTGAAATTTATAACTAAACTTTTTTTTTATTTTATGACAAACTATAAGATCATTTTTTACAAGTATTTTAAAATCTAAAAAGGTTTATTACATTTCCGAAACTCCACTATAATTAATTTTTAAATGTTCTACCTTATAATTTCTTGCGGCGTCCAATCCTTGTTTCCGTGTTAATTCTCTTGCTTTCCAACTTACCAATTTTCATCCACTTCTTCACAATTTAATTTCCCGTTAGTACAAATTCACTATATCAAATTACCCTTGCTAATCAATTACGTAAATCAATGTCGACTGCTATATCGACAACTCAATTTTGATCCTCCTATTCTAGAGATCGAATGGCTTTTTAATTAAATATCGACCCACGCTATATGGCGGTCGATCGTCGTCTCTTAAATTTGACCCTCACACTGCGGTGGTCAAACGTGGACTCCTCTCAATAATTTTTGTTCCAATCTCGTTCTCGACGCAAAAACTCAGAAAACCAACTCAGTTCATGATAATTCATCAAAACTGTCACATCTGGTGACACCAATTTACAAAAGCTTTGCACGCAATTCTCAAATTTCACATAATATAGCAAGAAAAATACAATATTGATGCCATTTACAATATTTTCATGTATTCTTTTCAAGAATGTTGGGAACGCAAATAACACAATTAGGTTTGCCCCTAATTCTTTCGCCAGGACCGCTGTTGGGTACTAAAGCCACGAAAAATCTTGTCTAAACCTAAAGCTTCAGAAAGCCAAATCTTAATCCTAAAATAGAGGACATTAAGGGCTCAGCGAATTAGTTACGTACAATTCCCATTGTCGTCACAAATAAATCTTCTATTAATATCCTGTTTCGTCTGTGTAACGATTCTTAAAATTTTTCTTTTCTGGTAATCCACAATATTAATATGAAATTCAAAGGGGTTGAGAATTTTGACTGATTTCCAAAATTGAAATAAAAATTTTATATCTAAAATTTCGTTTTATATTTGACACTAAATTGAATGCCCATTGAAATCAAACAAAAATTTGGAAAATATCCAAATTGTTAATATAACCTTTTGTAGACGAAAAGCCGTGTCAAGGGTGGGAGAAGTCTAAAATCTCCAATTGTAGGAGATTTTGCTCATATATAACTGATGATTATAAGCCAATATTTTTATGGCATAATATTGAAATTGTAATGATATAGTATTTTTTATTTGGTTGTGGCCTCCTAAAAATTAATTGTAACTTGAGTGAAAATTTTGAATTTGGTGCGCGTAATTGAACATTGGTTGGTACTGCGAGGATTTTGGTAAATTGGAGAAATGCACAAGAATCCGAATATTGGACAATAAGCGCCCAATCGTTGAAGTGTCAGGTCGATATATTTGATTACGAGAATTGTGCATCAACCCACGATAGATCAACCGCCTTTGAGTTATCGATTATATAAATTTGTCCATTGATAATCGACATTACTTATTTTGTATTTATCGAGCAAAGATAATTTTATTCGATAAAGTGGAATTATACGAACAAATAGTTCGATTTGTAAAATTGGGTTACGTAATACATTAAAAATTTCATGCTTACTAAATTTGGAACTCCACGAAAATTTTGAAAAAGGGAGAAATAATACAGAAATCAAGAAAAGTATACGTTGTTGGAAGGATTTATTAGATTGGAATCTGGAAATCATACGGAAATTAATGGATATTTGAATAATTGGAAAATGTACAAAATGGACGCCTGCAGGGATTTATAAGTGTATGACTTGACCTACTTTGGATGGGGAATCCCTTACTTTTAAAATTAAATTTTGAGCTTACCATTTAATGAAAACCTACATACATACTGCCGTGATAAGCTACTGAACTTAATTTAATTTATATGGCGGGGAAAAACAACGGCTCTTTCTTCTACTTCCGGCTAGTTTTTGTGGGCGTGACAATGGTTCGATTGAAAGTAATTAAACACCTCATCGGTTCGCTAATTACAACCGATTCAAATTAGAAACTAACTCTTATAAGTACCTGAATCTACTCGTACCTCTTTTGCTGTATCAAACTTTAAGTAAAAACTCAAATAAATCTCCTCTTTAAAAAAAACAATCGATTCATTTATGAACACAAATTAAATTTATGAAGAAACAAAGTTATCTACAAAGTTAAACAAATTAAGTGTACAGTTACTATAAAGTTTTAATATTCTAACTACCCCCCGATTTATTCGCACTAATTTAATTTAAAAAAAATTTTGTCAAACAAATCAAAACGGTGCGCGCACAATTTATTTTCTTACCAGCTTTACTGTCCACCGTCGAAGAAAAGAACCAGTACTGTTGTTTGTAGAATTCGCTGATGTTGACGGAATCTCGCATCCAATTTATCCATTCACAGCTCAAATTATTGAAGGAATCAACGACCATAGATATTTTGTTTTCAAAACAATTAATCTTCTTTCCGTTTTCTCAGGCAATCATTAATCCTCCCCAGTTACCAACTTCCAACCATACTCCAAATTTTAACCAACCAACATTTCACAGCGGTATCAAAAATTTCATTAAATTAATATCCGTTGTTGTCTTAATCTCGTACTAATACTCAATGACCACAATTATACTTCTTACTCGTAACAAATCAAATCCTTTTAACCAAATTTAATTCCCAAAAACCAAAAATCGTCCCCACCCCTCAACGGACGTCAAGCGAATTCAATTCCAAAATACGTCCTCACGTCTCGACGGACACACCGTGAGTCCCCTCATCATTCCACAAATCTAACCTTACCAAAATTCATGAGCAGGCGCACCTTACCAACTTTCAAAACTTGACAGCACCACCTTTGTCCTTTTCCAGTTACCTTCTCTTTCATTTATCACACATTTTAATTATCACGTTACCTAACTTAACAATTTTGAAGTTAGTACTTAATTTGTTTTCCAACTAACTGAACTTTTTCATGAATACTCATAACTTTGTATCTTTACATTTTTAGCAATGAATTTATTTTTGGGGCGACTTAATTTAGTTGGTCAGATTTTAGGTCAAACAGCTTTTAAAAATAATAGAGGTATTTGTCTTAAAGTCTTACTTGCAAAATCGTCATTTCCAAGTCCAGCAAGATGATGAAGTGTCTGATATCTATCCCATAGCATCAGGAGTACCACAAGGTAGTGTGCTTGGTCCAGTACTGTACCTGCTATTCATCTCCGACCTACCTGTCACTACAAACACAGAGATTGCCACATTTGCAGATGACACTGCTATTCTGGCAAAACATGATAATGCTCAACAAGCGTCTGAAGTGTTGCAAACACATCTGTCCCTCCTTGAGATTTGGATGTCCAGGTGGAGAATAAGAATAAATGAAGTAAAATCCACTCACGTAACATTTACCCTGAATCGTCTACAGTGCCCACCCATCTATATCAATGGCATACAAATACCGCAGAGAGAGGAAGTAAAATATCTCGGACTACACCTAGATAGAAGGTTAACGTGGAAGGCGCATATCAAGAAAAAGAGGAAGCAAATGGATTTGAAAATTAAAAAAATGTATTGGCTACTTGGAAGAAAATCAATACTTTCTATTGAAAACAAAGTACTCATATACAAGGCCATCATTAAGCCTATTTGGACCTACGGAATAGAGTTATGGGGGTGCGCTAGTATGTCAAATATAAAAATAATACAAACATTCCAATCCAAGGCACTCCGAATAATGGTAGATGCGCCATGGTACGTAACCAACCAAACCCTGCATAATGACCTAAAGATCAACCATATATTTGAAGAAATTAGAAAACGTGCAGAGAAGCACAATCTGAGACTGCAAGACCACCCCAATCCTTGCACCAACCTTCTCCTCCAGGAAAATATTTATAGACGGCTAAAGAGAAAATGGCCATGTGACCTTCTTACATAAGCGAAAATTTCGAAAGCGGATATCGCTGATGGGCGTATTCCTGCATGACACGGACAACAAATCAACTTATAGAACTTTGTATTTAATATAAGTATTGCTGTGTAATTTCTATCAAATTTGCACACCCCGGGTTTGTGTTGAGCGCCAGCTTTTTGAATAAAAGCAAATTTATAATAATTGAAAAATGAAGTTTCCAGGGGTGCAATTTCTCAAGAAATTCACGATCCTTGTCCCTCTTATAGCTCAAACTATTAATTATTCTAGTCGGTCACCCATCTGAGTGCTTTCCCAAACTAGCGTTGCTTGCATGCCACAATCGCACGTCTTACTTTGCAACCATCTAACCACAATTTTGGTTATGTTCATTTGTGATAACATTCACAGTAATTTTACCATATTTGACCCAAACAATCCTTTATTATCAAATTTTGAGGTGACAAAAACCTTTGTGAAATTATTTTACAGCTTTTAATATCATTTACCAATGCTTAAAGATCCTTGCTTGTTCATAATATTGAGGAATTGCTAAATTTGTTTATCTTTCTTATCTTTAATATTTTAATGAGGTCAAATTCTATGTGAAATTTAAATATGAGTAAGAAATTCAATGATTTGCATCGACCTGGTAGCTTAGGACACAGCAGTATGTTCTGATTGTTGATATTGCATTATTATTAATAAAAAAAAAACATTTTTAGCAATGAATTGATTTTTGGGGAGACTTAATTTAGTTGGTCAGATTTGAGGTCAAACAGCTTTTAAAAATAATAGAGGTTCGTATTTGTCGACTCAAGTACATTCCAAAGTGGTATCTTAACCTTTTTTGTTGTTAAAACAAAAGGTGTTTATTACCTAATCGAACTCACCCCTTGGATCATTACAATACATACTACATAATATTATGTAAGTACATGTGGAAATTCACAAAATCACAAATTTTGGGTACGGTAACCTATTGTTAACCACTCCAAATAAATTGAAAATTTCCTATTGCAAAGAGGAAGGTTGATATAGTATACTGTTATAATTTAAACATGCGAAAGTATTATCAAAATTTTGAGTAAATCGAATTTGAACTTTGCAAATTTACATGTAAAATTTAACGAGATTCTGCGCGATGCTCATTCTGTTGACATTCCGTGCAGTTTGAATGACCCTAACACTTAGAGTATTTCGCACCGGCAGATGCAGCTCGTCTCTCGTACATGTAACATCGATTATTTTTTGTTTTTACGCGAATTTTTGGGGGTGAAACGTAATAGTTTACTGTCCCATACCGCAACTATACTTTTTAATGCTATTTCAAGGGTCTCTAAGCTCCCGGTTTCATTTATCCCGGTTTTCTTGATGGGGGGGGCGCCTTCTCGTATGTTTAGCTCTGCCGCGGAGCGGCTCACTCCATGAAAAACCGCCGGAGCCCCGGAGGGGCGCAGGGTAGGTTTTTTGATGCGCACAGTTATGGCCGGGCCGGAGCCACTCCAAAAAGTGATTATGGGAGTGGCTTAAACATGCATTTTACATGCAAAATTATGCTATTTTCAAATTGATTTTTCTCGAAATTTTATGTATACTTTCGCAAGTGAAATTTTTACAGTATACTGTATAAACCTTCCTCTTTGCTATAGGAAAATTTTAAATTTTTTAGGGGTGGTCAACAATAGGTTACCGTCCTCCAAATTTTCATTATTAAAACTTTGATCGGAATTTTCATTATATTACAAGTAAAATTATTAATATTTGTCCATTTACTTTAATTGGAGCATTCAATAACTGATTTTACTGGGCACTACATAACTGTACTAACACACCTATACCTTGTAAAAATATTATAAATCCAGCAAATCTATTAGTGCTATTAAAATTACAGTAGAAATCATTGTAATTTTCCCGAATTTTAACTTGTATGCGTAATGCAATAAATGAAGTCACTACAATCTCGAGTTTTATATAATCTTCCATTTTTTAAAAAGTTATTTACAAATTTCAGTTGTAATTGTAATTAATTTTGATATCAAATTTTTTGAGGTCGCTGTTTGTTTCTCTATCTCCGTTGCAAAAATACTATTATTTTGAAAATAACCGTCACGAAACCTCCTTAAATAATCCGGACTTTCTCTACCAATTAAATATTGATTTTTCATGTCTGTTCTGAAGATGCAGGCTGTGTTAACAATAAATTTAAAAACATTTGTTTTGAAAGTTTTTATAAATAAGTAAACTCATAATTTTATTTATTTTTATGTATTGTTGTCATTTCCCTCAATATTATTTATTTAGTAAAAATATTACCACTTAAATAGCCAATCAAATTTATTATTAATATTATAATTTCTGTAAAATTTACATAAAAACCACAGCAGTATGAACAATCACTTAAATACTAATTTATATTGTCATACAAAGCAACCCCTAAAGCCCCACGTTACTGGTATGCCATAAAATGTCGTGATCTTGAGTCTCAAATTTGACTAAACACAAAAATATCTTTTTATCCCAACAACCTATCTGCTCCGGTCCTAGCTCAGCTCAGCAAAACAACAGAAGTGCAAACCCCAGAGAATGTTCCCACAAATAACTAACCAAATTGCTTAAATGGCTACTTATTAATAGCTGTGGATCTTTGTCAAATTCCTCACTTTTATGAGACAAATAAAATATAGTTGCTTTGAAAATTTTTATATTCAGTTTAGAAATTTTCAAAATTACCCTGGTACCAGTCAAAAATACAAAGTAAATGTTGTACAAAAATTTATACTGGGAAAATTCCCTTACAAAACAATAGAATTGTTGAATTTGTTGCCGCTTCTTCTACTTAAATTCCTTGGGCTGTGTTGATGTAATACCAACACAGATGTGAAATGTTTTTGTTAAATTCGCGTTAATTTCTGGACTAAATGTCTTTATTGTTGAATGAAATAATGAAATTTTATTTAAATGTTTAATGGTAGTCGCTATCAGTACCCTTGAGTTAGATGCGACGCCGTAAAGTTCAAAAATTTGGTTTTTAATAAAAATTAAATAGTAATGTTTAAAATACCTTATCGCTTTTAAAACTCGTTCACCTGATGTTACACTATGACTCATGCTCCGCATCTGCGCAGGCGCAGGGATTGATTATCCAGTTAAAATTTCTTTCTTCAGTGTCGAGTGGTGTACCCGTTAGTTCCTTGCATCGATCAAAATTCTCAACATTTTCCGGTGTTATCACCTCCAATTTAACGAAGTGCTACTGTTTAAAATAGCTAATTGATAAAATTACTAGCGACTTGTCTTTAAAACTGGTTATTCCATCTACTTCACCAAAACAAAGCATTTAGAAAAGGATATTAATTAAGGTAGCAAGGTATCTCAAACGTGAGCTTTGCTGTTGCATTCCATCCACGAAGTCTCATAACAAAATTTGCGGTCCAAAGTTTCATAACCTCCAAATGTAAGGATCCAAAATCAATATTGGTTAAATTTTATCATTACGGGACTTCATCGGTCGAGCGCTCCAAGCAGACTAAACTTTTCTAAGGATCCAAAATCAATAACCTCCAAACATAAGGATCCAAAATCAATATTGGTTACAGTTTAACCGTAAGACCTACATTGGTTGAGCGCACAAGGCAGACTAACTTTTCCCACCATCATCTGAGAAATTTTCAAAAAATTGTGTCTATTGTACCACTTCTAAATCTTAATTATATCCAAATGTTCCAAATTTCACGTTATTAAATTTATTAAACGTCTGAAGGTAAGTCTTTATGTAATTTTAGAGTATTTAAACTATTTTAAAGTGTTTTATGTTTCAGAATTCACTGGTTTTGTTGAAATGTTTTGTCGAGACCCGAGTTACTTCCATGTTTATCATTTAAGACACTGAATTATGATCTTTATTGCTAGATTACACAAACCCGGACTTTTAATGTATTAAAATGACTCTGTGAAAAATTTTAGAAAGAATACAATATCTCACAACTTACAAAGTTTGTTATTTTTACAATGATTCACCTTTTTAGAACTTATACAATTTTAGGTTAAAGATAACGAAACCTTCTTACAAAATTTTGATTTTCACTGCAACAATATCATTTCCTTTGAATCTGATGTGACAGATTCCTTCATGAGATCAAGTAGTGAGCCTAAAATACATTTTTCAGACTTCCACAGCTTTATTCGGTTTCCAAGCACAGATCGTGGGAAAGTGAAATTTATCAGAATTAAGTTATTTTTACTAGAAACCCCCTTATTCTGCTGCTAAATCATGTTAACATGATCATGTTGAATTACCGAGCTCAGCCACCCATGAACAAAACGCTTGCTTGCATAAAATACAAATTCTATCGCATGAGAGAAAAACCCTTTTAGATACAAGGAAAAAGAAGAAGAGTGTGAAGCTTTTCACCTATATGAATTTCTAAGAGGCCAGCAAAATACGACAATATATAATGCCATTAGTAATGTACAGGGTGCTGCAAATAATGCTTAAATAAAATTTTAATATTATGTGTTCAATAAAGCATAATTATGCCACATTATGAAGTATATGTGTGATCAGAATCGTTGTCCTAATATGAAAAATATAAAATAAAGTAGCAGATCACCAGATGTCCTATCAGCACTGCCAATGTTCCAACAATGAAGATTGCTCGCGCTTTGTATTTCTAATAGTAACAATGTTAAGTTAGTTAACCCATAAAATTTACTAAATCAGGGCTGCACTTACAGCATCATTATCATTATCAATGATAGTACGTGGAGTAGAACGCATCGGAGATTTCTGCAACTCGACGAATTTCTGAACCAACGGGAACCAATGGTACGATTGTAGGAGATAAGGTTGTTACTTCCCTTTTTAAGTTAATTGGGATGTCAACAGATCCACAACCGTTTCGATTAACCGTTTCGTAATCCGGAGGAAGAATTTCTTCAGTCGGAATTAATTTTTTCGCGGAAAGATACATGATTTTTTTAATGTCGATATCTCCACATATTGTCATATGTGTTATATTGTACCGTGGAATTTCGTGAAAATATTCACCAATTTTGGCACCATTCATGGAAACCTAAAAAATTATAGCTAGAAATTAACTTCTAAAATGAATGGGAGAAAACATTATAACCTGGTAAATATTGTGGGTGCATTGTATGACAATTTCAAGATCTGGAACTTGCTTGAAACATAAACCATGATGTTTTGTATTATTGTCCCATTCATTGGATAGTTTTGAATTTACAATAACTTCATCGCCTTTAAAGTCCATTGCGATAAAAAGTCCAAGATTAGCAATTGGTCCTTCGTCACATATGAAAGAAACATTTACCCTAAAATGAGCTTATATTTCTGCTGTATTTTGCAAATTGTTGTTAATTTTACCCTTCGGCTTCTCTTAGCACTGTTGCAGCTATTGTGATCTTCTCTCCTGGTTGAAAATTCAAAGTGCAGAAGTACGGATTGTTCTATGAATCAGCAAGTATTTTTTATTTATTTAAACATTATTGAATTATGAGTTATAACAAAAATGAATGACGAATTACAAAAGAATGATTTTATAGCTTATTCATACAAATAATACGTCAATTGATTTCGAGTATGACAGGTATGCACATGAACTCATATTGCAATTATTATTGTTTAGAATACTTGGCCTGTTTCAACATTTCCAAGGCCCATGGAAAAATAACATTAATAATTTTTATTCGTAATTAATTAATTCGATAGAAACATTTTAAAAATTGATGAGCTAAACATAATAACACTATTCAGAATTTAGCTTTCGACAGTTATTTGCAGTCATTGTCGAATACATATTTCATTTCTCGAAACGTATTTAATTTATTAATGTTAGCATAAAAATTGTCGCCCTATTTATATCTGTTTGAACATTTTGTAAAAACAACATTGCCATGTAAATTTAGCAAATTAATTGATTCTTATTGTGTTTTCAATCTTTTTCAAACTTATCCAAAATGTTTTAGACAGACTCCAACCAAAACAAATTTTTGTTGAAATCTGCTCAAAATAAGGATTTATTTCACAAGGCTGTCGTTGTTGGAACAAATTGACCAAATGTGATTCGTCCTAAACCGTGTATTGACGTTACATCCAAACATGGCCCATTTAAAGCTGATAAAATGTGTCAAATTTGGAAAACGATCTTGAAGAGATAACCCACCCCCTTGTTTCCTGTGTAATGAGTTACATTGAAAATGTTTATGAAAAATGTATGTAACTATTCTGTTTAATTTGTAGAGTTCTGCGTTTTGAATGTTGTTTAACTTAATTAAAATTTAGGTGTCGTTATTTCGTATCATGTCGAGGACCAAAATATCCCTGGAGGGCTAAAGTGACCTAACCATTAGCGTTATAATCATACTTTCTTCTGCTACACACTAAAGAACAAGGTTAATATAGCAAATTGCCAAAAGAATTAGGGTGAACAGGGTCCAAACTTTTCAATAAATCGATTTTGAAGTTAGCAAATTTAACGAGGTTCAGTGGTAAGATTAACGAGATTCCCGCGCGTCGCTCATTCTGTTGACAGTCCGTGCGCTATGAATGACCCTAACACTTAGAGTATTTCGCACCGGCAGATGCAGCTCGTCTCTCGTACTTGTAACATCGATTATTTTTTGATTTTACGCGATTTTTTGGGGGTTTAAAATCCCGGTTGCCTTCATCCCGGTTTGCTTGATGGGTGGCGCCTTCTCGTATGTTTAGCTCTTCCGCGGAGCGGCGTACGCGATTGAAAAATCGCCCGGAGCCCCGGAGGGGCGTAGGGTAATGTTTTTGATGCGCCCAATTCTGGCCGTGCCAGATCCACCCAAGAAAGTAACCTAGGTTTTCCCCATAGTTGTTTATGTTTATTTAATATTTTTTTAATTTTTTCATTTTTTCGGCAATACACGGGTTATTTTCCATTTTTTTGATTATATTTATTACTAATATCCACTAATCACACCCCCATCTATCCGAATTTCAAAGAAAAATTCAAATCGGAGCGAAAAAATTTTACGCATTTTCAAGGGACCACGGGCGAAAGATGCACATCGACCGGGGTCTGCCGCATACTCGATGCGACTTTCCCGTACTTTTCAAAAGTCGATATTGGGGTTGTCAGGTCGCTAATGGTTACGTAACTTTTCCCCATTGGGGTACCTACTAATATTTTTAATAAATATTTAAAAACAAACAATAAATATTTAGTATTATTTAGTCTGGATTGTCAAAAATAACATATTTAGTTAAAAAAATTTTAAAAATAAAAAATTATAAAGACAACCTTCTTATTTCAAAATTTATTTTGTATGTTTGGGTTCTTATAAATCCTAAATCGAAACCGGTCAAAAGTCAAAACATGTAGGTCAAAACATGTAGGTTTTAATTTTTGGGTAAACTTTTCAATAAGCAAGATTATAATACAATTAATAAAATATTATTTTTATAATAATTTGGGCAAATATACTCACAGGTAATTCCACTACAGTTTCCATATCTTCGCTGTTGAACGGCCACTAACAGAATAATAATCGCCAGAGAATGATTAATTATCAATATGACTTACCGTCACTCATTCATAAATATTTATAGTGTTAAATATGATTAGTAGAAGTATTTATCATATCAATACCCAGAACTCGGCATTGTAAATTATTTGGCTCGACTGAACCTTAAGTGTTTATTAATTTAAATTATAGTGGTTTTAACCAATTATTATGTATTGATAATTACTAATTTAGTAATTAGACCTTACGAAGTTATCGTTAATTTTTTAAATAGAAAATTTCGAATTTTAGTTGTATCTTAAGTAGGGCCTGTTTTCCTATTTAACTCTTACCATACCACATAAATCTAGAAACAATTCTTTTAATCACGGACTATGGGGTGTCCCTATCCACCATAGGGTCCAACTAATTCCTGTAAAGTCCGAAAAAATTGAATTTAAAATTTCCGCTTTATATATTCAAGCAACGATCACACCAAATCTCTAAATCGGTCAGTAGTGCACTTTTACAAGGTAAAAGTAAAGCGAAGTTGAATTCAATTCTTCGGTGCTAACAATGTTGCCTATTAATTTAATTTGTACCAAAATTGTTAAAGACTACAATCACAGAAGGGGCCCCTATATCATATTTAGTTTCGGGTCCCATGCCCCAAGAGAATCAGATGCGCCACAACTCCTATTTTGAATGTTTTTCAGAGTCAACTACAGCTCGCCATTCCATAGAGTTTACATAGTTCACGTGCTCAATCAAAATACAGTATAAAATAATCGTGTACATATTTACATTTACAGAACTACGGTATGTCCATACGTCATATTTGATGGGCAGTCCCAAAAGCTCTTCTATTTTAGGTAATAGCATTGCTATTACAAAAATTGAATAAGAAACGAAAAACTGGTTGTTCTCCATTGGAAAATATGATCATTGCATTAAAATATATTTTAACATGCTTTGATATCTTATTACTGGTCTTGATCTCGATTAATCAAATTCGGACTTAGAAAACCTCATTCTAAATTGCGCTGTTTCCAACTTAGCCACTCTACTGAGAAAACATCATCCATCTTGCTGACACAGCATACAAATTATTAAATTAGGTTTAATACGTGAATACAAAAAAAATAACAACAATCAAATTTATTTAAATTAAAGGTCAAAAGACGGGAATAGTGTGATAAACCTGCTACACCATCATAAGCCTAACCTTTTATAATTCTAAAATTGTAGTAAATTACAATTATATGACCCGATGATAGAGAGTTTCAAAACAGTTTCAGACTTATGCTAGCACTGTCTTGTTCTTCGTGGATTTCGTGGCAACAGCACGTTGCCTCCGTTTCTCCCTTTATCGCTCGTCGTACGCGCAAATCTACTTCTCACCTATTGTACCGGGTGCTTCGAAATAGATTGCTACATGTTTATCAAAAGTCGAAATGATCAATTATTACACAAAAGCTTCATGTATACCAAAAACAGGATAATTTTTTTTGGGAATGTGTAGAATACAACAAAAGTAAATGTCTAGCAGTTGTTCACATAGAAGGTGAATTAATCGTTTATGAGAGCGCTCAAGAGCACAACCACATACCACGGGCAGCGGAGATCAAGGATAAAGCTCGTGACAGTCAAGACACACCTCAGCATATTATTGCCGCAATCAGTATTGGACTTCCAGCTGCGGTGACAGCCGCAGTTCCTTCGAAACATTCGCGAAGCGCAACATCCAAAGAGCGCGCCAAGTAGCTAGGGTTGCACTTCCAACATCTTGGAACCTTACAGAACTTGAAATTCCAGATTATGTCACCGAATTTAATTCGAACGGCATCATTCAGCAGTTCCTTATTTTTGACAATGAACCTGGAGAAGATCGCATTTTATATTTGGTACTCACTTGGGTTTGGATTTGATGGCAAGTTGGTACGCTGATGGTACTATCTTACCAGTAAGACTCTGCTGCCATTATTTGAGCAACTCTTCACGATTCATGGTGTCAAGTCTATCTTAATCAAGAAATATCTTAAGAGAATAGACAGCATTTGAGCTGCCGTCGGAAAGCTTAATTACATATTCAGCAATCCAAATCCAGCTGATCAACTACTAATGCTAGGCTCCCTGGTCCGACTCCAGGTCCAGTCTAAAATTTCTTGACCGTCTTCCGTGCTTCGGAGGGCACGTAAACCCATCGGTCCCAATGTTCATAGAAACAATTAAATAAATTAGTAAAATAACAGGTCCTGGATCTACTATATTAAGAAGAAGATGAAGCAATCCAAAATTCTGATTATAAGAAAGGTATATGAGGTACGTGCGTTGCCCGGTATAACGCTGAGAGCAATACAGTGAGCTATGGTGCGAAGAATACAGGAAGTTAGTTTAAGAGAGAAATTAATAAGTGATACGGCAGAGCACAAGAGTGGAGGATATAATAATTGAACGAGTCAAACTAGACAGTGCCCTTCTAATGGGGACACTGAAAATCTACAGCTACGAAGAGAAGCGTGCGAATACCCTAAACGGTCTTGAAAAAGAGGTTAATGCAGCAGCATCGATAAAGATTTCCCGCGGCATTTGAAGACATTTGTGAAATCTAAAGAGAGACATTTCGAGTAATATTAATTTGTTTTAAAAAAATATGGAATTGTTTATTTTTAAATGTATAACACAGCTTCATTAAAATGGGACAGAACTTATGGTATGTCTATGCAATTATATAGATGATGGATAGATAAACCTACATGCTACCTGGTATTATTTTGTTTAATAATTATACTTACATTATGTATAACATATTTATTATTTATATAATAATGGTGTAATATTTTATAAATTATGGGTTTCGTTTGAAATTCTCAGACAAAATTTTATCTAAAATACAAAGTCATTAGCTTGCTTATAAATATAACGTAAATGATATAGTATAATAATTATTACCATATAGTCAGTGAGCCTCATATTAGTGCGTGTTCCGATCAATATGAATACTAAAATTTTACTCTTTATGATTATATTGTCATTTTATATTAAAAATGTGCTCTGTGATGGTGACAATATATTAACAAAAGTAGGTATTAAATTTTTACATAATTATTTTCATAATAATAAATAGGTTAAATTTCCTTTCAGTTTCGTCAAAATAGTTATAAAATTAAGGATTTTAGATTTGAACAAATAAGTTACGACAAAAATTATTACGATAATTTAAAAATTATTACATTTAAATATAATCGAACTACCACATCTATCAATATTACCTTAAGATTTTCGGTGGAAGTACAAGATAAACTCGAGGTAAATATTTTCAAATTATCACAAAATAAATTTGACGTTTGAAAATTTAATAGTTTTTCCATTCGCCTATGTAAATTGTTCTTTTAGTGACGTTGGTGACGCTCCATAATTCATAGTTAATTTAAAATTTCAGTTTTTATGGCTTATTTCAGTGCGTATTTTCAAGTCTTTACAGTACATTTTCAAGTATTTATTATCTGAACCACGAAAGAAAAGCTCCACGTGATTATTTTATGAACTTAGAAATGACATGACATTATATTTTCCTTATATCGTTTAACGTAAGAGGGACAGAGGGAATCCATACATTCATGGGGTTTGAGGTGGTGCATAGCTTCATATACCTAGGCTCTCTCATCTCCAACTCTGAAGGAAGTACGCCAGAAATAAGACGGCGACTGGCTATGGCAAGAACGGCGACCACTAAACTCGTAAATATATGGAGAGACACGACCGTTACTAGAACAACAAAGATGAGGCTCCTGAAGGCACTGATATTCCCGGTGGCCACATATGCAGCAGAAACGTGGACATTGAAGGCAGACGATAGAAGACGAGTCGAAGCCTTTGAGATGTGGGCATACCGGCGCATGCTGAGAATACCTTGGACGGCCCACCGCACAAATGTGTCCATTTTGAATGAACTAAAGGTCGAAACGCGACTATCAACCAAGATCAGCCAGTCATTCTTGCGATATTTCGGACACATTGCAAGAAGACCAGAAGCAATGGAAAAATTGATGATCCAGGGAAAGATCGAAGGAAAGCGACCTAGGGGAAGGTCTCCAACAAGATGGGTAGACCAGATCAAAGCCCTAACTGGCCAAACACTACATGTGGCGACTCACGCAGCGCATGACCGGGGAGCATGGAGCACCTCACTGAAGACGCTACCGTCATGATGCCACTATGTCCTTACGTAGGACGAAGGAATCTGAGAGAGAGAAGAGGGACAAAGATGCAGGCTAGGGTGCCATAACTAGCCCCACTCAAATCAAAATTTCGTGTGTTCTAGACTATAGGTCAAACTTTTGAATAAATCGAATTTGAACATAGCTAATTTTACTCTATTCAATTTTCAAATTCAGAATACTCTGTGACGTTTGACTACAGTCCCACTTCCGACACCACCTAAATCAAATTTTCTTCTGCTACACACTAAAGAGCACAGTTAATAGAGCAAATTGTAAAAATATTTGGGGGGATAGGGGGCCAAACTTTTGAATAAATCGAATTTGAACTTAGCAAATTTACATGTAAATTTTAACGAGATTCCGCGCGTCGCTCATTCTGTTGACGGTACGTGCACTATCAATGACCCTAACACTTAGAGTATTTCGCACCGGCCGTAGCAGCACGTCTCTCGTACTTGTAACATCGATTATTTTTTGTTTTACGCGATTTTTTGGGGGTTTAAGCTCCCGGTTTCCTTAATCCCGGTTTTCTTGATGCTAGGCGCTTCAAATTTCTTTAGCTTTCTGGCGCGGAGCGCCGACGGCCATGAATAACCGGCCGGCCTGGCGGAGTCAGGACGGCTTGGGTTTTTCGATGCACACAGTTATGGCCGGGCCGGATCCAACCAAAAAAGTAATTAGCGCCATCAAAACCGGCCCCGGGGCGAAGCCCCGCAGGCCTAGGTTTTCCCCATAGTTGTTTATGTCGTTTCAATGCTAATTTTACGTACTTTTAAAAAGTCGATATTGGGGTTGTTTTTAACATTACCCCCCAAAATATTTTTTCTATAGACTAATATAAGCATGTTCTTTAGTGTGTAGCACACGAAAATTATTTTCGGGTGGTGTCATTTGTGGGATCGTCCCCGAAAATTTTGCTCTGTCAGATGCTGCTCGGTCCTCGGATAGGTTAAATGTTATTTTTTGGGGTATTTGGGGGTGGTACGTAATAGTTAACTACTGCATACCTCGAAAATGATTTTAAATGCTATAAACCAGGTTTTTTAAGATCCACGTTTTCTTGATGGATGGCTCCTTCAAGTTTGTTTAGCTTTTGCCGCGGAGCGGCGTACGCCATGAAAAACCGGCCAGAGCTGCGGAGCAGCGTAGGCTCAGGTTTTTCGATGCGCACAGCCGGACGAGTCTCGAATCCGCCCCAAC
The DNA here is from genome assembly GCA_932274525.1 of Podabrus alpinus. Taxonomy (NCBI): domain Eukaryota; kingdom Metazoa; phylum Arthropoda; class Insecta; order Coleoptera; family Cantharidae; genus Podabrus; species Podabrus alpinus. The sequence continues at coordinate 58,913,128 of OW026452.1, forward strand.
CATTAAATATCGAAAAAAAAAATTTCACTTTTTCGTTATTACACGGGTAATTTACGATTTTTTGCTAATATTTTTTACTAAATCTACTAATCACACCCAGCTATCCGAATCTCAAAGAAAAAATCAATTTCCGAGCGAAAAAATTTCACTCATTCCGACAGGGGACCCCGATGCCAGTTAGCGAGCCTGACGCTACGCGACTTGTAGCCCCTGGTATGAATGTTTCCGATTTTCGCACTTTTTTCGGATTTTTTTTAATCTTCACGTCCGCAACAGCGTCAGAGGCACATTCGGACCGAAACATACCCAAAAAGTCCGGAAATTACCCCAATATTCGTGAAATTGCATGGGGGGCGTGGCCTATTCGCCAGTTTTCAATGCTAAATTTACGTACTTTAAAAATTCGAAATAAGGGTTATTTTCCAAGTTTTCAGGCAAAATAATTTTTCTATAGACTATATTAACCATGTTCTTTAGTGTGTAGCACATGAAAATATTTTTTGGCCGCAGCTAGTTATGGCACCCGACTCAAGATGCAAAATAAAAAGTTGTCTGATCTTCAACTATTTATGACGAATTATTGACGTCACAGGGCTTTTCTTTAGTGGTTCAGATAATAAGTTTCTAAACATTCAATCGCTATAATTATAAATTACGAAAAGATGCACTACCTCTGGGGAATATTTTTTTACGGTAATTTATTCTAAAAAGAAATAAAGTTTATCGAAATATTATTTTAGATCCTCATTCAAGCCTATAAATTCCTAAGCAATGAGTATCGTCATTTTCCGCTTCGCTTCCAGGTCAATATGAACAAAGCTTTCCAAGCCAATGTTGGGGGAATGGCAAGCGCAATACACTGCGGCAACATAACCAGCTGCTACTTTTATAAGGTTTTCGAAAGTTCCTTTCAAGTATTAAACAATAGTTTAATTTTTTATTTTATAGGACGTAACTTATCATGTCTGCAATTTTGTTATCGACGACACTTTTCTTCCCCCTCTTGTCCCTAGCGGACGATATAAAATAGGGGTCAATGTGTTATATTTAGAAGTTGCAATAGCAGACCTCGCCTTGTTTGGGGAAATATACACACCGATGGACTATCCAAAGAAAAAGAAACCTGTTGGCAATACAAGTCGATCAAGCTATTGATTATAAATTTTAAAATGATGTGAAATTTTATGGCAATTTCTTTGTACCCAAATTGGAAAACTGTGTTTAGGTTATAGTAACAACTCGTGAAATTGTCAACTTTAGTATGTAAATTCATCTAAAGAGCTTCTAAGTGCAGTTTTGCTATTCATATTATATTTTTGGAAGAAGCTATGTAACAAAATTTACCATAAGATTGCACATCTTTTCAAACTTATAATTAATGAAGTTAGGAAATATTGAAATCTTTCATGTAGCTAACCTTGGTCGAATTATTTGCTTTATTGATATTCGCAATTTACATTAAGTTAACACCATCATGCGGGAGATTTTAAAATTATTAAGTGAAGTATTAATAGAAATTAAAAATTCGTTCTTCAGGCTCACTACATAACAAAGTGAACTAATAAACAAAACATATTACAATAAATTTTACAACACATTAAAAACTTTTACAAACATTCACCATAAAATGACTTGGAATTTTGAGATATACGTTCAAACACAGTCATGTTGTTCTTGCTGGTGGCGCCACTAACGGTGTAAAACGCGAATATTTTATTGCATTTTATTATAAAATTTAAACTGAATAAAGTATAAAAGAATACAACTTTAATTTTTGAAAATGAATGTAAAAACATAATGCAAGAACCAAAAAGAAAAATGGGGGCGAATTACCTAACACTGGCAACTCCAAAAAATTTGAAAATTTCCTATTGTAAAGAGGAAGGTTTATATAGTATAATGACATAATTTTCACAAGCAAAGATATAATAAAAATTTCGAGAAAAATCAATTTGAAAAGTACGGGGAATGTAACCCGATATGCCTCCGAACCGGGTCGATGCGACACAAGTCGCCCGTGCTTCGATGAAAATGCGTAAAATTTTTTGGCTCCGATTTCAATTTTTCTTTGAAATTCGGATAGATGGGGGTGTGATTAGTGGATATTAGTAATAAACATAATCAAAAAAATGGAAAATAACCCGTGTATTGCCGAAAAAGTGAAAAAATTAAAATTTTTAATTTTGAGGTAAATAAACATAAACGTTGGCTTGGCCAGAACTGCGAGCATAAAAAAACCTAGCCTCCGATGCTCCGCATCTCCGGCCGGTTTTTCGTGCTCTGAGCCGCTGACGCGGCAGGAGCTAAGCATACGAGAGGCGCCACGCATCAAGGAAACCGGGCTGCATGCAACCGGGATCTGAAACCCCCCAAAAATTGCTTAAAAACAAAAAATAATCGATGTTACATGTAGGAGCGTCGAGCTGCATCTGCCGCTGCGAAACCTTTACCTTTACCTGATATGTATTTGATGGTGCATCCCGGCATGGCCGGCCTTCTCCTTCATCTGAAAGAATACATTAATGACATTGGAAGTTGTAGAGACCGGTGGGTCTCTGGGAATTGGCGCTTGGCGGACTGACTGGTTAGAAACCTGGGCTGTGACTGTGAATATGAGATATGTGAAGAAAAAGAAATTTTTTACGTTTGCCGATATAGTAGAGTCCCTAATTCGAAGAAAGAAATTATAATTTCTATTGATGACCTCGAAGTGAGTGGCTTCTACTTGGAACTAGTCAGAATTGGCGACTAGTGGGATTGTAGTGATACTATGGGGGGTGATTTATCGAAGCTTGTGGAAATTGATCGAAAAATTACACAAATCTAGTGAATAAATTCACTTTCGAAGAGAATTTGTGTAAGTTAAACCTGTGAACATACATTAGTCTGTGTGGGGGTGAGTTATGGTCAGGAGTTGTCCGTGGTCAGGAGTGATTTGGGACGGGGAATGAAGAAGTCGGCTGGGTTGTATTGACCTATTTGATTTACTAGTGGGTTTTCTGAAAATTTGGATTTGTTGTAAAGATTGGTGGCATGTTTGCGGTTAAGAGTGTTAATAAGATCTAGTTTGGCGTCTGCATGTAGTCGCCTGTTAGTGACGTAATAGGGGGCGCTGAAAATAGCTCGGAGATTTTTGTTTTGAATGACTTGAAGTTTATTTATGGCCCTAGGGCGTGCGTATCCCCAGACAGGGGAGGCATAAATCATTGTCGGGCGGATTATGGCTTTGTATAATCTTAGTTTGTTAGCGGGGGACATGGTACTTTTACTGTTCATGAGGACGAACAATCTATTGAAGAGGCATTTGGCATTACCGGTTGCGGAGGAAATGTGAGCGTCCCATTTGAGACTTCGGTCCATGGTAACGCCAAGGTACTTGACCTTGGTTTTCCAGGTGATTTGCTCCTCAAACATCCAGATACTTGAGTTGTGAGGCTTGCAACGATTTCGAAACATGATCGCGGAACTTTTGCTCGAGTTAACCTCGATGCGCCAAGTTTCGTACCACCTCCCGAGATCGTTGATCGCCTCCTGGAGGCGGGTTGTGGCTATGTCCGGGTGGATTGAGGACGTGTATATTGCAGTGTCATCTGCATATAATGAAACTTTTGTTGCGGGATCTGAGGGGGTTGGAATGTCGCTCATAAAGATGTTAAACAGTGAAGCTGCAAGGATCGAACCCTGGGGGACCCCGGAGGTGATGGGGCGCTTTGTGGATCTAGTGTTCATGAGTTTGATTTGGAGTTTCCTGTCGTGAAGGTAGGAGGCAATAAGTCGGACTAGTGGAATTTGAATTTTAGATTGAAGCATTTTGAACAGGAGGCCTTCGTGCCAGACCTTATCGAAAGCTTTCGATACGTCGAGTAGCACTAGGCCGGTGAATTCTTTTTTGTTGAGTGCCTGCGTGACGTGCTCAACTAATCGGAGGGCTTGGTGGGTCGTGCTGTATCCAGCACGGAAGCCGAATTGTTCGTTTTGAATAATACTGTTATCGAACATGGCTTCTTGGAGACGCGTGAGAATGACTTTTTCAACTACTTTTCCAATAGAAGGGAGCAGGCTGATTGGTCTATAGCTTTTCGGAAGTTTGAGATTTTGACCGGGTTTGGGGATTACCACTACGTCAGCGGTTTTCCAAATTTGTGGGTAGTAGTTGATTCGAAAACATGCGTTAATTACGCCGGTGATGGCAACTTTGGCTTTTTGGGGAAGTTCTTTGAGGGCAGTATTGGTGATGCCATCGGGTGATATGTGTGTCATCGGAGGTGTTTAGGGTGGTGGTGACATAATTTTCGACCGAATTAATATGGTCTTGGTCTAATCTTGTGGTGTTGGGGGAGCATTGAGCTTGGAGGCTGTCGGCGAAGATTTCAGCCTTTTCAAGATCGCTCCGGGCAATAGTGCCGTCAGGGCGGGAGAGAATTGGGATGGTGACCTTCTTTTTCCCCTGGAGGGCGGCGGCCATGCGCCATGCGGACATGTCTTTAAATGATAGGGAGTTAATGGTGTCTAACCATTCATTGTCATGAAATTCTTTGACTTTAACGTCTACTTGCTCTTTGAGCCGGTTGTATGACCTTTGGTCATCAGGGTTACGAGTTCGCCGGGCGAGTTTCCTCGCTCGGTTTTTGGCTCTGATAAGATCTTTGAGGGAGGGAGTGAGTTTGTCTCTGATGTCCGTGGTGTTGACTTGAAAAGAAGTTTCGTCAACGGATTTTTTGATGTTGTCTTGGAAATTGACAATGAATTGGTCTAGGTCAGTGGGGGACTCAAAGAATGGGATTGGTCCAAGGTTTTTTGACAGAGTGTCTTTGAAAGAGGTCCAGTCTGTTGTCGTTCTCGTGGGAGGGCCCTTTGGGGGTGACAGCGGTCCGAGTGTCAGAAGGACCGGGTAGTGATCTGAGTTTAGCTCTTCGCTGGTGGAGATGTAGTATTGGAGTTGTACGTCTTTGAAAATGGCTATGTCCAGAATGGACGGCGTACCTGCGTTAGAAAAGTGGGTAGGGGAGGTGGGAGCGATGATCGCGAAGTCCAGCTCGTTTGCTAGTGAAAGTAGGTCACGTCCTACATGGTTTGTGTGTTTGCACAACCAGTTGGAGTGTTTAGCATTGAAATCGCCGGCGATGATCTTCGCGTCGGGGCCTTCAAGGAGGGTTTCTAGGTCCTCTTTGAGGATGCGTTGCTGAGGGCGATTATAGACGGAAGAGATTTGCAACCAACCGTGATGTGCGGTGTGGATGCTCATCGTAGTGACTTCAAGGTACTCTAGGTCGGGGGTCGGTATTGCGACGTGTTCGATGGATGATTTTACGTAAATTGCGGTTCCGCCGCCTGGTCCGTCACGGTCGTTCCTATAAAGTGAATAGCAAGGGAGTTTTGCCAGTTGGCCAGCTCTGAAGTGGGTTTCGTTGACCAAGATTACGTCAAGGTCGTGATCGTGCGCGAACGCGAGAAGTTCATTTCGTTTGGCTGAAAGGCCGTTGGCGTTCCAAAAAGCCGTCTGCAAAGTGGTGGGTTGGAATCTGGGTTTAGACATTAACGGATGCGTTGCTAATGGCATTGAAGTTCGTGATTGATTTGAAATGGTCAATGACTTTGTCGCTGACTCTTTCTCTCTGAATGAGATCAAGAACTGCTCTCATTTGTCGGGAGGGGGCCTCCTCGTAGGAGGTGGAGGGCGTGGGGGTGGCATGTGTTGCTTCCCTGTGAGGGGCATGTTGGCTAGCGACTCCTAGATAGGATGGTCGATTGGGGCCTTGAGAGGAGGGGTAATTGTAAGTGGGGCGGCCAGCGAAGCGGGAAGATGCTTCGCGGGCTGAAAGTTCTCGCCTCTTGGGCTTGGGGAACGAGGCGCAACCTTTGTAGTTTGCGGGGTGGTTTCCCCCGCAGTTAGCGCAAGTGGCCGGTTCCTCTCGGATTTTTTGACAGGAAGGTGTTAAATGATCCCCTGCGCATTTGACGCATTTGGGTGGGGCGCGGCAGAGGGTTTGGGCATGCCCGAACCGTTGACAACGGTGGCATTGACCGACCTCTGTACGTTTGTGGGGGGTTTCGGTACGAGTATTGATAGACAGGACTGATGTCATGTCGAAAATTTTCTTGCCATCTGTGTTATGGGTTAGATGGACAAGGTATAATGGCATAGGTTTTTTATCGCGACCTTGGCGCATCTGAAAAACTGATTGAATATTGAAGCCTTGATATTCAAGGTCTTCTTTGACTTCTGCGGCTGTTATTGTGATTGGAAGACCTCGGATAACCACTTTAAGTGGTTTGTCCTGAGGGAGAGAATAGGAGTGCGAGGGGACGGATTTTTCCTCAAGTAAACGGCTGAGGGTCCGGTAGTCTGTCTCGGTGGCCGGCTGGATTGAGATGCCGTCCACGAGCGTGCGGATTTTGGTGGTGGCAATTTTCCGATCGCGAATCATTTTGTTGATGGCCGGCCAGTTGTCCTTTGTACGGAGGACAATTGGGGGGATTCGGCTGGAGGAGGAGTATGTGGTAGGGTCTGGGTGTGAAGCACCCTGGGAGTTCGATTGGGAATCGTTGATGTCGATTTGGGGGCTATTGGTGTCCATGCCGTTATCATCGTCGCGTTCGGCTTGGGTATCGGTTGGGGTGTCTTCTACCTCGAGACAGGCGAACCTGTTCTTGGTAGCGGGCCCGGAAGTTTCACTGTCATTGCTGACGTTGGAGCGGGCGCGTTTAAGATTGCGGTCGCTTGGGGTGACGAAGGTGTCACCGCCAGTGGAGGTGGAGGCTTGGATATCCATTGCCTCTGATCGTCGCGGCTTAGGAATAGCGGATTCCATAAGGGGGCGCGGAGGGTCAGCTTTCTTGGTCGTGGCTGGTTTGATCGTTTTGGCCTTGATAGGGACTACCTTTTTGGTGGAGGAGGAGGTCGGTAGAGGGGGGAAGGGGGTCTTCTCCTTCCTTTTCCCTGAGGGGGCGTCTGCGCGTGGTTGTGCGACCGGAGGTGGTTGCACGACCTTGGGAGGTTTGGCGTCTTTCGCGGCTAATTGGGCGGTAAGTTTTCTGATTTCAGCGCGTAAACCTTCGATGATGGCAGTTTGACTAGCAAATAACGTGAGGAGGGTTTTGAAGTTTTCAGGGGTCATGGTCATGTCGTTAGTAATCGTCATGTCGTACAGTTAATTTAAATATTAAAATAAAAATTTTTTTTTTTTTTTTTTTTAATTAAATTATGTTGCGAAATCTAAAATGATTAGATTAAATTTGAATAAATTTATATCTGTCAAGTTTAATTTTTAAATCTGAAATTTAATTAAGTGTTGTGAATCAACCTTTATTTAAATCTGAATGAACTTGAAAATTTAAAAGGAAAACACGTACCGTCAACAAAATGCGCGCCGGCCGAGCGAAGTAGTGGCATCGACCGGTTCTACAGCATGCAAGATGCTACTTTTCCGTACTTTTCAAATCGATTTTTCTCAAAATTTTGATTATATGTTCGCTTGTAAAAATTATGTCATTATACTATATAAACCTTCCTCTTTGCAATAGGAAATTTTCAATTTATTTGGAGTGACCAGTGTTATGTAATCCCCACCGAAAAATGAAACAAAAGTCGCTTGCAAAAATATTGTAAAGGCTCTGCATTTATTCAACTAAAAAATATATTAAATTATGATCTTATAATTTTCCTTTTTCTTCCGCGCTAATACGCCCCCCATCGTTAACGTTACGTATTACGATCAAAAAGAGGACCAATAGAGGTAATTGGTGAATGCTTACCCAAAAAATGATTAAAGTTCGGCACTGCTGCCAGATTCAGATGTTCGTATATACAGGGTCTCCCCGTGACCATGGAGAACCTTTGAGGTGGTGATAAAGGACACTTTTCTAAGACAAATTTTCAAATAAAATTTTTGCCCAAGTCCAAACCCTTGGGGGGTACCTCCCTTTAAAGCAATTTTTTGAATTTATGATTTAAAACGGCCATAGCTCCGATATTATTGATTTTTTAAGGTTAATGGATCAGAACTTTTTTAAAGATCATTCGTTTTTCTACAAATTAGGTTATAACCCCTTATCGTCTAGAATCAACGGATTTCGAGTTTAAATTAAATTAAGGGAAAAAATGTTTAAAAAATTCAGGTTTTTTTTTAAATTTTCTTGCGAACCCCGTATCTCTTAAACGAGACGTCTAAGAAAAACACTAATAGCCCAAATCGGATAGGGAATTTAACGGACTACAACTTTCGTCAAATAAATTTTTTTGGGCAACTAACCGTTTTCACAGAAACTCTGAAAATAGTGAACAAGGTGTAGGTAAAAAATATAAATTCACATAATTACTAAAAATCTCAATTTGATTTATAGCATTTGTTTTAATGTTAAAACATTGTTAAAACGTATTAAATAATACCGTGCAACACCTTTTGAAAAGAGCACGTCTGTGTGCTGAAAATGAGGGAGGCCATTTTGAGCATTTATTAAATTAATTTTCTGAATTTATTTTTTTACCTACACCTTGTTCATTATTTTCAGAGTTTCTGTGAAAACGGTTGGTTGCCCATAAAAATGTATTTGACGAAAGTTGTATCCCGTTAAATTCCCTATCATGTTTGGGCCGTTAGTTTCCTCTTAGACGTTTCGTTTAAGAGATACGGGGTTCGCAAGCAAATTAAAAAAAAAACCTGAATTTTTTAAACATTTTTTCCCTTAATTTAATTTATAACTCGAAATCCGTTGATTCTAGACGATAAGGGGTTATAACCTAATTTGTAGACAAGCGAATGATCTTTAAAAAAGTTCTAATCCATTAACCTTAAAAAATCAATAATATCGGAGATATGGCCGTTTGAAATCAGAAATTCAAAAAATTGCTTTAAAGGGAGGTACCCCCCAAGGGTTTGGACTTGGGCAAAAATTTTATTTGAAAATTTGTCTTAGAAAAGTGTCCTTTATCACCACCTCAAAGGTTCTCCACGGTCACGGTGACACCCTGTATATTAACCAAACTCTTCGAATTTATGAAGATGGACAGAAGCTCCGAGGTTTGATCGAGAAGTTGATAATTGGTGGTCTTCTCAGATGTAAATTCGTTTGATGATATTAGGATGCCAAATTCAAACTAATGACCCAGTATCCTGCGGTTATCGTGATAAGGGTGACATCGCACAAATGAGATATTTTGTAATCAAATCGTAAGTACATTAATAGTACATTATCCAGCTAATAATCTCGTACCAAAATTAACGTTATAATCTAACAGGAGCAGATATTACACAGGTCATCCAAATCAAATACAATATAACGACTTCGCAATAAATTTCATTCGACTTCCGACAATCCTAAACACGTTAAGGACCTTATTAAATGAAGATTCGAAATTAACAGAAGCTAATACGTAATCTTGCGGAATTCAAAAATTCGTAGATAATCGACTATCAAAAACACAAAAATTCTTATCTACTCTTCGCTTTGTGAGACATCATTTCATTTTTATCCTTGGACATGCTGGGCATTACGAAATAAATGGTAAGGATTATTTCACTTTAATCTAACGCCAATGTACCTATACTTAATTACAGAGGCGAGAAGAGGTTTCGAGGCCTTTCATCATCGTCTTTTTGCTAAAGTAATTGGACCAATAACCCCAAAGCCGATAGTCGCAAAAGCAAGTTCGACCGGGAAAGTTCTGTCAACAGGGTTGCTGGCTGTGGAAATAAAGCCAAATGTTTCCAGTGCAAGGACCTGCACCAATTTGGACCAGTGTGCCAAATAGAAGAAAATAGGATGGCGTTTCTGCAGATCAACCTCATATCAAATATTTATAGGTTTTCACAGAATAAAGTATCTTATTTTACTTAAATGTTATAATTTTTAATACGTAGCGAAAATATCCGTTCAGGTACAAGATTTTACCCATAATTTTGTGTTAAATAGCCGATGCTCTACTTATCCAGATGTGAATCGGGGTTTTATGTTATGTGTGCTTATGTTTTTTATCTGTGTCATGTATTTGTATGATTAGAGGTGACTTGTTGTACACCTAACTTATTGTGCGACTTTCATCCTTTAAAGGATCTAATTTATATATTTTTAAAAATGTAATTAAGTGGTCCTTAACCCTTAAACGCTATCGCGCGGTCTCTGAGACCGCATCAAGTTTTAATTTGTGATTATTTTACGCCTCGTTCAAAATTAGTCATTATGGCTTTTAGTACCTTTAAGTTACATCTCTCCTAGTATGTTGACAAACGAGGGTAGTCGAAAGTTGCCCTGTTTTATTTTTAGAAAGAAATCAAATAAGCTAGCGGTCACTGATTGGTGTTGTAATTTTTGCGAAATAATTGATTTTTTTTATTTTCACAATTTATTTATAACTAGATGATAGCCCGTCCGAGGACGGGTAGCTAGAAGGACGGGCAGCTACCCAAGGTAACTTAAGTTGAATGAAGATTAAGGAAAGCTCTCAGTGCAATCCAAAAGCCATATGAGCTTGGCTGCCTGCCCGTCCTTCTAGCTACCCGTCCTCGGACGGGCTATCATCTAGTTACATACAGTTGTGCAAACTTTCTTGTTTGTCCTTCAGGTGGATACAGGTTTGTGGTTCTGTGGTACGTCTGTCCATGAATTTTGAAAACGTATGGTCCGTTACCCGGCATTGAAACAATCTCTGCTCCCATTGAAGCGAAAGAAACCGAGGAATTGTAAGAGCGGATGTGCTGACGAAAGTTCTTGTAGTAAGGATTTTCTGAATCTGAAAGCATAGAGCGAAGAAATTCGGGATATAACAATAGATTCCCATGTTGATCGAGCGGTTGCGGAATCTTCACTTTTCCTTTATGACAGCAGTTGTTAAATTGTTTATCAACTGGACGCTCCTTGGCGAAATTCTTGGAGCCGCAGAACTGACAGATGGAATTCATTTCTCCACAATCGTGTCGAGTAACGTGAGATTCATCAAATCTCAATGCTCTTATTTGGAGTTGAATTGCTTGACTTTGGTATCGATTTTCTTTCTGTCGATGTATCGCATGGGACCGAGCGTCAGCAGCTTGCCGCGCTTGAGTTTCTTCTAAAGTTTCACATTGTTGAGGTATCGCATGGGACCGAGCGTCAGCAGTCGAAGCTGTTCTTCTGTGCTATTAGCTCTTGTACGTGCTTTTCTCTCACGATTCAAACGCCGTCGCTTTGCAGCAGGATTTTCAAAATTTTCATTATCCATTATGGAAGTTCACATAATGCTTTTTTGGAAATAGCTGTCCTATATAGACAACATGATACGATGATACGTTGATCCGATGATACGTTGATACGATGATACGTTGATACGATGATACGTTGATCCGATGATACGTTGATCCGATGATACGTTGTGCGTTCGGTTCGGTTCGGTTTGCTTCGGGTATTTCCGTGGGACAGACAGAAAGAAAGACTTGGCCTTTTATAATAAGAGACTAGATGATACCCCGTCCGAGGACGGGCAGCTAGAAGGACGGGCAGCTACCCAAGGTCATATGGCTTTTGGATTGCACTGAGAGCTTTCCTTAATCTTCATTCAACTTAAGTTACCTTGGGTAGCTGCCCGTCCTTCTAGCTGCCCGTCCTCGGACGGGGTATCATCTAGTTTAAAATAAGTAAAATAATTTTAAATATTGATTAAGTTTAATTTAATTTAAAAAAATATATGTAAGTTTTTTGTTTATTTATTTAATGTTGTTCTCATTTCTTATTATAAAAGGCCAAGTCCTTCCTTCCTTCTGTCTGTCCCACGGAAATACCCGAAGCAAACCGAACCGAACGCATAACGGATAATTTCATAACCAATCGGATGAACGTATCATCGTATCAACGTATCATCGTATCATCGGATCAACGTATCATCGGATCAACGTATCATCGGATCAACGTATCAACGTATTTAAATTTCCTATATAGGTGAAAAATCTCTTATTATAAAAGGCCAAGTCCTTCCTTCCTTCCTTCCTTCGGTCTGTCCCACGGAAATACCCGAAGCAAACCGAACCGAACGCATAACGGATAATTTCATAACCAATCGGATGAACGTATCATCGTATCAACGTATCATCGGATCAACGTATCATCGGATCAACGTATCGCATGGGACCGAGCGTCAGCAGCTTGCCGCGCTTGAGTTTCTTCTAAAGTTTCACGTTGTTGACGTATCGCATGGGACCGAGCGTCAGCAGCTTGCCGCGCTTGAGTTTGTTCCAAAGTTTCATGTTGTCGACGTATCGCATGAGACCGAGCGTCAGCTTGTCGCTGTGATCGAAGCTGTTCTTCTGTGTTATTAGCTCTTGTACGTGCTTTTCTCTCACGATTCAATCGCCGTCGCTTTGCAGCAGGATTTTCAAAATTTTCATTATCCATTATGGAAGTTCACATAATGCTTTTTTGGAAATAGCTGTCCTATATAGACAAAATGATACGATGATACGTTGATCCGATGATACGTTGATACGATGATACGTTGATACGATGATCCGATGATACGTTGATCCGATGATACGTTGTGCGTTCGGTTCGGTTCGGTTTGCTTCGGGTATTTCCGTGGGACGGACAGAAAGAAAGAAAGACTTGGCCTTTTATAATAAGAGATTATTCAAGTATGTACTTAAAAAAAGTATCATAAGTTTGTGGGGGAGAGTTACCTATCTCTCACTTGCTGAAAAAAAATTTCTTCAGCTACACACTAAAGAACAGGCTTATTTTAGTCTATTTTAAAAATAACTTAGGTGAATTTTTAAAAAATAGCCCCAAAATCGACTTTTGAAAAGTACGGGAAAAGTAGCATGTTGTATGCGTTAGACCCCGGCCGATGCACATCGTTCGGCCGTGGTATAGGCCGCGCCCACAGAAGTTATAAATATAAGTGGGGACACGGTAAACTTAACATTAGTTCGCGCCGTGCAGTCGAATTGTAACCATGCCTGACTTAGAACTTAATGACGAAGTTATCGCTTCAATTATCAGAGGCGACGATCGTGAAAGTGTTGAAATTTTACAAGAATTGAGGTTACTGCCGCGTGTACGTCGTTGTAGTACTAAAAATTGCAGACGAATTTGTCGGTTGATTCATCATAATGGTTGGTGGCTTAACCATAGTTTTCGGTGCCCGCGCTGCAAGAGAGAATACACCATCAACAGCAATACAATTTTTGAGCGCCGTCGCATCCACCCGTAAAATGCGTTTAAGGTTTTGTATCAGTGGGCGTGTGGTGTCCGCTCGGAGGCTGCTGCATTAGTCGTCGGAATGACCCGGCAGGCTGTTTACAGCATGTACGGGGATTTCCGAGCTATCTGCACATGGAAGCTCCAGAATACCCCTGAGGATCTGGCAATTGGCGGTCCAGGGCAGGTAGTACAAATCGATGAGAGTGTCATTACCCGGCGGAAGTATGGTGTCGGCAGGATTCCCATACGCTCACAAAAGTGGGTGCTGGGAATGTACAGCTGCACCGAAAAGCGTGGCATCATCAAGTACGTTGAAACTAGAGATGCCACCACGTTGGAGACGCTCATTCAACAATATGTACTACCTGGCACAGAAATCTGGACGGATTGTTGGAGGGGTTATTCTAGGCTTAACACCCTCGGCGGCGTCTCACTCTACTTACACAGAACAGTAAACCATAGTCGTAATTTTGTGGACCCCATTAGTGGGGTTTGCACAAATATGGTGGAGGGCTACTGGTGTAGCTTAAAAATGTATTGCCGTAGACTGGGTGTGATGGGTTCAAAATTTCTACCGGCACATTTGGACCAATTCATGTGGTGTTCCCTTTACGGAAGAACACATGAAGACAGGTTTTATAACATGATAAGCCACATCCGAGCAGCATTTCCGGTAGAATAATTTCACGATCGTCGCTTTGCAAAAAAAAGGTTCTTTTCAGAACCAAAAATATCTTAAGAAGTAGGTCTCTAAATTAACATAATAAACGTTGGCTTGGCCAGAATTGTGAGCAACAAAAAACCTAAAAAACCACCCAAATATTGTTTAAAAATAAAAATAAAGGAAAATAACAGTAACCTTAACCACCCAAATAATGTTTAAAAATAAAAAGAAAGAAAATAACAACCTTCCGTCCGAGCAACTGCTACTAGCGAAAACCCTGTCATGTTTAATCACACAAATATTGCATTAATAAAAAAATAAGAGAAATAACAGTAACCTTAACTACCCAAATATTGTTTAAAAATAAAAAGAAAGGAAAATAACAGCAACCTTAACCACCCAAATATTGTTTAAAAATAATAATAAAAGAAAATAACAGTAACCTTAACCAACCAAAAATTGTTTAAAAATAAAAATAAAGGAAATAACATTAACCTTACATCCGAGCAAATGCTACTAGAGAAAAACGGTGTCACGATTAATCATCCAAATATTGTATTAATAAAAAAATAAGGGATATAACCATAACCTTTCATCGATGTTACTGCTACGAAAGTCGAGCTGCAAATGCGAGCGACCTTTACCTTTACCTTTACCTGATATGTATTTGATGGAGCATCCCGGCGCAGCCGGCCTTCTCCTTCATCTGAAAGAATACATTAGTGACATTGGAATTTATAGAGACCGGTGGGTCTCTGGGAATTGGCGCTTGGCGGACTGACTGGTAAAAACCTGAGCTGTGACTGTGAATATGTAATGTGAGAAGAAAAAGAAAATTTTTACGTTTGCCGATATAGTAGAGTCCCTAATTCGAAGAAAGAAATTATGAATTAATTTCTATTGATGACCACGAAGTGAGTGGCTTCTACTATGAACTAGTCAGAATTGGCGACTAGTGGGATTATAGTGATACTATGGGGGGTGATTTAACGAAACTTGTGATAATTGATCGAAAAATTACACAAATCTAGTGAATAAATTCACTTTCGAAGAGAATTTGTGTAAGTTAAACCTATGAAAATACATTAGTCTGTGTGGGGGTGAGTTTCGGTCAGGAGTTGTCCGTGGTCAGGAGTGATTTGGGACGGGGAATGAGAAAGTCAGCTGGGTTGTATTGACCTAGTTGGTTTACTAGTGGGTTTTCTGAGAATTTGGATTTGTTGTAGAGATTGGTGGCATGTTTACGATTAAGAGTGTTAATGAGGTCTAGTTTGGCGTCTGCATGTAGTCGCCTGTTAGTGACGTAATAGGGGGCGCTGAAAATAGCTCGGAGATTTTTGTTTTGAATGACTTGAAGTTTATTTATGGCCCTGGGGCGTGCATATCCCCAGAAAGGGGAGGCGTAAATCATTGTCGGGCGGATTATGGCTTTGTATAATCTTAGTTTGTTAGCGGGGGACATGGTACTTTTTGCGTTCATGAGGACGAACAGTCTATTGAAGAGGCATTTGGCTTTACCGGCTGCGGAGGAAATGTGAGCGTCCCATTTGAGGCGCCGGTCCATGGTAATGCCAAGGTCCTTGACCTTGGTTTTCCAGGGGATTTGCTCCTCGAACATCCAGACACTGGAGTTGTGAGGCTTGCAACGATTTCGAAACATGATCGCGGAACTTTTGCTCGAGTTAACCTCGATGCGCCAAGTTTCGTACCACCTTCCGAGATCGGTGATCGCCTCCTGGAGGCGGGTTGTGGCTATGTCCGGGTGGATTGAGGATGTGTATATTGCAGTGTCATCTGCATATAGTGAAATTTTTGTTGCGGGATCTAAGGGGGTTGGAATGTCGCTCATGAAGATGTTAAAAAGTGAAGCTGCAAGGATCGATCCCTGGGGGACCCCGGAGGTAATGGGGCGCTTTGTGGATCTGGTGTTCATGAGTTTGACTTGGAGATTTCTGTCGTGAAGGTAGGAGGCAATAAGTCGGACTAGTGGAATTTGAATTTTAGATTGAAGCATTTTGAACAGGAGGCCTTCGTGCCAGACCTTATCGAAAGCTTTCGATACGTCGAGTAGCACTAGGCCGGTGAATTCTTTTTTGTTGAGTGCCTGCGTGACATGCTCAACTAATCGGAGGGCTTGGTGGGTCGTGCTGTGTCCAGCACGGAAGCCGAATTGTTCGTTTTGAATAATACTGTTATCGAACATGGCTTCTTAGAGACGGGTGAGAATGACTCTTTCAACTACTTTTCCGATGGAAGGGAGCAGGCTGATTGGTCTATAGCTTTTCGGAAGTTTGAGATTTTGACCGGGTTTGGGGATTACCACTACGTCAGCGGTTTTCCATATTTGTGGGTAGTAGTTGAGTCGAAAACATACGTTAATTATGCCGGTGATGGCAGCTTTGGCTTTTTGGGGGAGTTCTTTGAGGGCAGTATTGGTGATGCCATCGGGACCTGGGGCTTTCCTCTTTTTGAGGCGTTTAATGGCAATGGTGACCTCCAGAAGGGAGGCGGGGGTGATATGTGTGTCATCGGAGGTGTTTAGGGTGGTGGTGACATAATTTTCGACCGAATTAATATGGTCTTGGTCTAATCTTGTGGTGTTGGGGGAGCATTGAGCTTGGAGGCTGTTGGCGAAGATTTCAGCCTTTTCAAGATCGCTCCAGGCAATAGGCAGGACTGACGGCAGTCAGGGCGGGAGAGAATTGGGATGGTGACTTTCTTTTTTCCCTGGAGGGCGGCGGCCATGCGCCATGCGGACATGTCTTTAAATGAGAGGGAGTTAATGGTGTCTAACCATTCATTGTCATGAAATTCTTTGACTTTAACGTCTACTTGCTCTTTGAGCCGGTTGTATGACCTTTGGTCATCAGGGTTGCGAGTTCGCCGAGCGAGTTTCCTCGCTCGGTTTTTGGCTCTGATAAGATCTTTGATGGAGGGAGTGAGTTTGTCTCTGACGTCCGTGGTATTAACTTGAAAAGAGGTTTCGTCAACGGATTTTTTGATGTTGTCTTGGAATTTGGCAATGAATTGGTCTAGGTCAGTGGGGGACTCAAAGAATGGGATTGGTCCAAGTATTTTTGACAGATTGTCTTTGAAAGAGGTCCAGTCTGTTGTCGTTCTTGTGGGAGGGCCCTTTGGGGGTAACAACGGTCCGAGTGTCAGAAGGACCGGGTAGTGATCTGAGTTTAGTTCTTCGCTGGTGGAGATATCGTATTGGAGTTGTACGTCTTTGAAAATGGCTATGTCCAAGATGGACGGCGTACCTGCGTTAGAAAAGTGGGTGGGGGAGGTGGGAGCGATGATCACGAAGTCCAGCTCGTCTGCTAGTGAAAGTAGGTCGCGTCCTACATGGTTTGTGTGTTTGCACAACCAGTTGGAGTGTTTAGCATTGAAATCGCCGGCGATGATCTTCGCGTCGGGGCCTTCGAGGAGGGTTTCTAGGTCCTCTTTGAGGATGCGTTGCTGAGGGCGATTATAGACGGAGGAGATTTGCAACCAACCGTGATGTGCGGTGTGGATGCTCACCGTAGTGATTTCAAGGTACTCTAGGCCGGGGGTCGGTATTGCGACGTGTTCGATGGATGATTTTACGTAAATTGCGGTTCCGCCGCCGCGTCCGTCACGGTCATTCCTATAAAGTGAATAGCAAGGGAGTTTTCCCAGTTGGCCAGCTCTGAAGTGGGTTTCGTTGACCAAGATTACATCAAGGTCGTGATCGTGCGCGAACGCGAGAAGTTCATTTCGTTTGGCTGAAAGGCCGTTGGCGTTCCAAAAAGCCGTCTGCAAAGTGGTGGGTTGGAATCTGGGTTTAGACATTAACGGGTGTGAAATTAGTGGCTTTGGCGTTCATGATTATTTCAATATTGCGGACGAGTTCAGCATTGGCATTGAAATTACGAAGTTGTTCAAAAATTGCTTTTGTTTGTCGGGAGGGAGTCTCATCGTAGGAGGTGGTGGGCGTGGGGGTGGGATGTGTTGCTTCCCTGTGAGGGGCATGCTGGCTAGCGACTCCTAGATAGGATGGTCGATTGGGGCCTTAGGAGGAGGGGTAATTGTAAGTGGGGCGGCCAGCGAAGCGGGAAGATGCTTCGCGGGCTGAAAGTTCTCGCCGCTTGGGCTTGGGGAACATAACGCAACCTTTATAGTTTGCGGGGTGGTTTCCTGTGCAGTTAGCGCAGGTGGCGGGGTCCTCGCGGATTTTTTGGCAAGCCTGAGATGATCCCCTGCGCATTTGACGCATTTGGGGGGGGGCGGCAGAGGGTTTGCGCGTGCCCGAACCGTTGACAACGGTGGCATTGACCGACCTCTGTACGTTTGTGGGGAGTTTCGGTGCGGGTGTTTATTGACAGGACCGAAGTCATGTCGAAAATTCTCTTGGCATCTGAATTGTGGGTTAGATGGACAAGGTATAGTGGCATGGGTTTTTTGTCGCGACCTTGGCGCATCTGGAAAACGGACTGGATTTCGAAATGTTGAGATTCGAGGTCTTCCTTGACCTCGGCAGGGGTGATTGTGATCGGAAGACCACGGATGACCACTTTGAGTGGTTTATCTTGGGGGAGGGAGAATGATTGTGAGGGGAGGGATTTTTCCTCAAGTAAACGGCTGAGGGCCCGGTAGTCTGTCTCGGTGGCTGGCTGGATGGAGATGCCATCCACGAGAGTGCGAATTTTAGTTGTGGCGATTTTACGTTCTTGATGGATCAAACGGTTAATAGCTGGCCAGTTTTCCTTTGTCCGTAGGACAATAGGGGGGATTCGGCTGGCGGAGGTATATGTTGGGTGTGATGCACCCTGGGGGTTTGAGAGGGGGGCGTTAGTATCGATTGGGGGGCTGGTAGTGTCCATGCCGTCATCGTCATCGCAATCGGCTTGGGTGTCGGGGGGGGGGGGGTGTCATCTACCTGGAGACAGGAGAACCTGTTCTTGGTAGCAGGCCCTGAAGTTTCACTGTCATTGCTGACATTGGAGCGGGCGCGTTTTAAGTTTCGGTCGCTGGGGGTGACGAAGGTGTCACCACCAGTGGAGGTGGAAGCGTGGGTCTCCATTGCCTCTGAGGGAGGTTGGTCGGTGGAGAGGGTTGGTGCAGTCTTGACTGCGGAATGCGAGCGTGTTATCGGCTTTGGAATACTGGATTCCATAAAGGGGCGCGGTGGGTCGGCTTTCTTGGTGGTCGTGGCTGTTTTAGTCGTTTTTGTCTTTGTGACTGTCTTTTTGGCGGAGGAAGTCGGTAGAGGGGGGAAGAGGGTCTTATCCTTCTTTTTCCCTGAGGGGGCAGTCGGGCGTGGTATGGCAACCGGGGGTGGTTGGGCGACCGGAGGTGGTTGCGCGACCGTGGGGGTTTGTGCTCTTAGGGCTTTGACTTCAGCGGTTAAATCGCTGATTTGAATTTGGAATTTTGCGATCATGGCATTTTGGGCTATGAAAGCCTTGAGGAGTTCGTCATAATTGTTGGGGGTCGTGTCATTAACATTCGTCATAGTTTATCAGTTAATTAAATGTTAAAAGTAATAATAATAATAAAATTTGAGTTATGTTGTAAAATCTGTAAAATATTTAAAATGTTGTGAGGCAACCTTAAATTTATCTACTTGGATTTATTTTAATTGAGTGCAAAGGAATTTGCTGACTTGACTTAAATTTATC
Organism: Podabrus alpinus; assembly: GCA_932274525.1. Lineage (NCBI taxonomy): Eukaryota > Metazoa > Arthropoda > Insecta > Coleoptera > Cantharidae > Podabrus > Podabrus alpinus. The sequence goes on from OW026452.1 coordinate 58,932,604, forward strand.
TGAGTGTACTTGAACTTGAAAGATTGTGATGAATGAATAAATTTTTAATGCTAATTTGTGTTGTGATGCAACAGCAAGTTTTAATCTAAATGAACTTTAAAAGAATTTGATGATTTGAAAATAAATGATGACCTCGGAGGGGCAGGGGGGCAAAAGAGCGCGCGACCGTTTGCTAAATGTGACGTAGCTAGCTACGTCACATTTTTTTTGCGGGATCTTTTTACCGGGAAACTGGGAGGAACACTTAAAAGCGTGTTTAAACGCTTTGACGACGAAATTTAAATAGAAAAAGGATCTTGATGTTAACACTTTCACTTCTATTTTAAATTGTCGTTTAGAGAACAGTAATGAAAATTACTTTTTGAACTTAAATCGTGAAAATTAAAGAGCGCAAAAATTGACGTGCGGTTAGTTCGGATGCAAGATCGGAGCCGCTGTGCGAGCGAAATACGCTAAGTGTCGAAGTCATTCAATCCACGCGGACTGTGCACAGAATGACTGATGCGCCCATGAATCTCGTTAATCCACCTAAAATTTCATGAAAATTAGCTAAGTTCAAATTCGATTATTTCAAAATTTTGATAATAAATTCACCCTTCATATTTTGAGAATTTGTTATATTAACTGTGTTCTTTAGTGTGTAGCAGAAGAAATTTAGTTTCGAGTAGTGAGAGTTAGGTAACTCTACCCAGTTTGGGTAAATATTTTTTAGAATAAGTAAAAAAATTAAATTTTAGTTATGTAGTATGAATGCGTGAATACCATATTAATATGGTAATAATTTATTTTTGTATTATTAAATGTTAATAAAAATTAATTAGTTTTAACTTTTTTCTGACTTACTAGAATACCAACTAAGACATCTGTTACAAAAAAAAACGAAAAGTTAAGTTGTACGTGAATTAACGAAAAAAATAAAGCGCGGTCTTTGAGACCACACGGTAGTGACAGTGTGACAATTATTTGACGGTAGTTGTTAAGGGTTAATAAAGATTTATTATTATCATATTATTATTAAATAAACTTTATTGAACAAGAATTTGCAAAAACATTTTTTTTATTCGTTAGCAAAATTTTGGACAGAATGGGTTAAAAAATCATAACTTCTCTTTGGATTCAGAGATCGCGGTCAATGCGCGTTTCTGCACCGTGTTGGGGCTTGGGCGGCCTGATTTTCTTGCTCCTTGGTCCTCATTATAGCCGTTATGAAGGCTGCGATAGCTTTCCACCCAACCTCGTTCTCCAGCATTTTCGAGACCATGTTGTCGGTGGTTAGTGCTCCCCGAAGCACAACGACGTCGATACCCGGTTAATTTTAACCGGTCGCACTCCTCGGAGGATTTCAATTTTAAACCACACCAAAGAAATTAATGGGGTAGCCAATGTCCCTGGAGTGTTCCAAGATATACTGTTCAATTAACGGATTACATACTGCTTTGTCGTCTAGTAAGCTGCTATTGAGAAAGACGCTTGGTCCATTCTACTAACTACTTTGGTTACATCCTCGCATGCTTGTCCACTTTGACTCCTAGGATGGCAACGGAGTCGTTCAAGAGGATTTCGCGACCATCCAGTTTGAGGCTGATGTGCGGGACTTTCCTCCTTCCGCTAGTCATTACCGCCTTTGACTTTTTGGGGACCAAGGTTGGGCCTTGGCTGGTGACCAAGGAGCTAATCGTGTCGATGACCTGGTTCGCCTTCCTGTCCACCGTCTTTGAAAACAATTTTGAATAGAATCGGTCGACTCCAATCGCCACCGTCTCACGCAAGCTTTTGTAAACAGAAGCTTATTTATTTTTTGTTCCTGCCCTTTGATGTTCGGTATAGGCTAGGTCTCAATTGAATGTGGAGGCAGGGCCGTAGGTCAGTAAAAAGCACAGATTAACAAAAATAAATTTAATATTGGTATAAAAAATTATCTGTAGTTTAGTGTATGTACATAGATATGACTACACTCTAAGCGAACTTTTTACAAGCAAAACAGTATAAGAATCTCAAGTAACAATTCATACAGGCGAACTTGAACATAATCTGCAAACTGAATCTTCTTTCAAAACTGTACAGTTCGGCGCGGTTACTACAAAACAGTAGTAAGTGTAATCAAAAATACTACCTGTGACAAGCAAGGCCAAGATGAAAAAGAATAATAGGGACTTACCAAATCTGAGAAACCTTACAATATTGTTGGTGAAAGGAAAATTCCTTTCGCCTGGCGTTAGGGTAGTGAATTGTAAAGAAGCACTGACACTGAACTTCTCCAGCATCCGAATGGTGAGCTGGGATGTTGAATCGAGAAAACTGGACCACCTACGAAAAAAAAATCCGTTGAACGCTGTCGAGAAAAATATGCACTCTCTTCCAGGAATTTCGAATCTGTTATTTATTTTAGTCGCACACGCACTTTGCAACATTTACGATTTGCGCACTCCCAGCCTTGATTTAATAAACAGGAACTCATTCATATATCACGTTCGACCTAATGGGTGAACAAACGATCGACCTTGAGTTCAAAGCTATTGTGTGGAATCCATATAAAACACGCATAGCTTCTAGGATCAGCCAAATCCACGAATCTCACTGGCAATTAATAATTCAGGCCGCGATAACTAGAATTTGTAAAGACGAAACTATCGTCACTACAAAAACTCAACTTTTTAGCTTGAAAGACTCTCTCGTGACCTCCAGCATAAGAACTTTGTCATAATACAAGATGGAAGCTAGTTGAGAGAGGAATTAAGTGATAAGGCAGAGAACAAAAGTGGCGGATATAATTGAACGAGTGGAATTAGACAGAACCCCACCAAAGGAGACACTGGAAACGTTTAACTACTAAGGCAAGCGTGGGAAGACCCTAAATGGTCTTAAAAAAGAGGTTTATACAGTAACATCAATAAAGATTGCCCGCGGTATTTGAAGACATGTGTGAAATCTAAGGAGAGACATTTTGAGTAGTTTTAATTGGTTCTAAAATTTATGGATTTTTTTATTTTAAATGTATAACACAGCTTCATTATACTGCAATAGAACTTATGGTACGGCTATACAATTATATAGATGATAGATAAATATAACTTATATGCTACAGGCTATTATTTTATTTAATAATTATATAGTACTTATATGTAGTATTACATTTACTATTTATATAATACTGATGTAATATTTTATAAATTATGGGTTTGTAGTAGCCAATTTGATCCTCTACTTTTCCTCCTTGATATTCACCAAGGCTTCGGACTCCAGCTAAGCAAAATAACTACCAATTGCTGCGATCTTCTCGTCGATTAGCTCGTCAAGCGAATCACGCGCTTGGACTTCCTCCATCTCTTTCTAGTCAGTAATTGCTGGTACATCTCGGCCTGGTCATCCACCAGAGACGTAGGGCAGTCGCTTTCTGACGGTTGGGGGTGACCCGCTCCTGAATCTCCCGAGCCGACCGATACTGGATATCCGAGTCCCTGTACCATAATTTCACTTCTGTAGTTTTAGTAATTTTGTTTATCAAACTTTTCCGTTTCTCAGGAGACGCAAATTAAAATCGAAATAGCTTTGAATATAAAATTTAAACAAAGGGAATTTTAAATTTGGAAGAAATTGTGAGAATTTTTAATTCTTCAAAACTACGTTACATAAAATTCGTAGTTATCGCTATCACGGCCTTCCGATTTTTCTCTTTCTTTCGTTTTCTAACTCAATCAGTCTGCCCGACTAATATTCTTTTATTTTGTAATCCTCGATGCTCAGATATGCGCAACGGAATTTCCAGTGACTTTAAAAAATTCGTCACAAGGCTACACATCGAATTTACTGCTTGGAACTTGACCTCCAAGTAGTGACTTATCAAGAATCACCTGTAGTGATTGTTGTAAAGGTCACAATTGGATAAGTCTGAAAATGAGCCTAGTAAATAAAACAAAAATTATCACCCCCTACAACACCAAGATTAAATTGATAACAGCAAATTGGAGAATGTTGATCAATAGGCGTATTTTGGACACGTAATCACAAACTATAAAACTTACCATACAGCCGAAATATCTTAAGAGAGTAAGGAGCATTTGAGCTGCATTCGGAAAACTTAATTACATAATATGCTGGGCTCCCTGCTCCGACTCCGGGTACAGTCTATAAATATTTTGACTGTCTTCCGTGCTTTGGAGGGCACGTAAAGCCATCAGGCCCAATGCTCATAAAAATAATTAAATAAATTAGTAATAAAACAAGTCCTGGACCTATATTAAGAAGAAGCAACCCAAAATTCTCATTATAAGGAAAGTTTATGAGGCAAGTGTGTTGTCCGGTACAATCATTAGAGGGAAGACGACAACCACGATAAGTACTAACACCTCAAAGAAGCTGAGGGCAATACAGTGACCGATGGTGCGAATAATACAGGAAGTTAGTTTGAGAGAGGAATTAGGTGATAAGGCAGAGAACAAAAGTGGCTGATATATAATGGAACGAGTGGAATTAGACAGAGCCCCTCCAACGGAGACACTGGAAACCTTTAGATACTAAGGAAAGCGCGGGAAGACCCTAAATGGTCTTGAAAAAGAGGTCAATACAGTAACATCGATAAAGATTGTCCGCGGTATTTGAAGACATGTGTGAAATCTAAGGAGATACATTTTGAGTAGTTTTAAGTCGTTCTAAGCCACGCAAGGGAATGTTGTGCATCTGGTGGGATAAAGAAGGCGTCATCTACTATGAATTGCTTCCGCGGAATGTAACCATCACTTCTGAGGTTTATTGTCAACAACTGCGTCGCCTGGAGGCTCCAATTCAATAAAAACGACCGGCAAGACGGCATCAAGTAGTTTTGCAGCACGATTATGCCCGTCCGCATACTGCTAACATTACAAAAGCAGCTATTCAAGACCTCGGCTGGGAGGTTATTCCACATCCGCCCTATTCTCCTGATATTGCTCCATCAGATGTTCATCTTTTCCGCCCTCTATCCAACAATTTCCGCGGAATCTCATTTCACAATGACGTTCCTCTTAAAATCTGGCTCGACAACTTCTTCACCTCCAAACCACCGGATTTCTTCAGGCCTGGAATCGAAATACTACCAGAACATTAGGAGTCAATCATAAACAATGGAAGTGAATATATTTTTGATTAGTTTATGTATTTTTTATATATAAAATATTACATCTTTAATTTAAAAAAAAAACGCTACGAACTTATGCATCAACCCGATAATTCTTTTCATAATAATAAACAAGTTAAAATTTCCTTTCAGTTTCGACAGAAAAGTTATAAAATTAAGGATTTTAGATTTGAACAAATTCTTCTTCTTATTTTATATTATTAAATAAAGTTAATCGAAATATTATTTTAGATCCTCATTCAAGCCTATAAATTCCTAAGCAATGAGTATCGTCATTTTCCGCTTCGCTTCCAGGTCAATATGAACAAAGCTTACCAAGCCAATGTTGGAGGAATGGCAAGCACAATACGCTGTGGTAACTTAACCAGCTCTACTTTTATAAGGTTTTCGAAAGTTCCTTTCAAATTGTTATGTATTGTGTAAACACAACTTTAGAACTTAACAACTAAAGTTGGTGACATTTAATATTCAGTTGATATTCTACTTTGTGTGGCGACTCATGAAATAAAATGTATTCTACAGTGCTGTCTTTAATAACTTATGAAAACTAAAACATAGTGTCAGGTGTTAAAAGAAGAACTAAAATGGCTTACGTTTATAAAGTTCCGGATACGATTAAGAATTTCAACGAAACGAACTGGTGCCAATGGAAAAAGAAATTTAACATTTTTATGCTAGCATCGAAAAACGCACAAGAATCCGAAGTAACGAAAATAGCGGTATTTCTAAATTGTGTAGGTGATGCAGGACTAGAAATTTATGAAACGTTTGATGAAGAATCACAAAAGACGTTGGTTAGTGTTCTGAAATGTTTCGACGAACACGTGTTACCAAAGCAAAACATAACCATGGAAAGATTTAAATTCAACAATACTTTTCAAAAATCGACGGAATCCACCGACTCGTTCGTTACGACTTTAAGAAATCAAGCTAAAGTATGTGATTTTATATGCAAAAAAGCTGAATGTAAAACAAGTTTCGAAAATCAAATGATCCGAGATCGCTTAATATTGGGTATGTCGGACAAAGCATCGCAGCAGAAATTTTTAAGAGAAACTAACTGCAGCATAGAAGATATTCTACAACAATGTAAGTCGGTTGAAGTATCGAGGGAGCATTCAAAGTTGTTGAACCCCCAAATTGATGTCGTTAACAAAACCTATCAAGAAAGTAAGGTTAAATGCTCAATGTGTTTGTTTGAGCACGTAAAAGGAAGGTGTCCGGCGTATAATAAAATTTGTAATTATTGCAAAAAGAAGAATCATTTTGCCAGTGCATGTAAAAATAAAGAAGGAACGAAGAAAGTTCACGAAGTGGTTCAGGATGAGCAAGAGTCAGCAATAGAAGACTTAGTGTACGTACAATCATATGTCACGAGAAAATCGCGAAATTCATTGCGGGAAACTTTACAAATTGGTCAAAATCATATTGTTTTCAAAATCGACACAGGTGCCGATGTGAGCATTCTACCGAGATCACAACATGAGAAGTTGCAAGCTGATGCACCGATACAAGCAACGACGGTGACATTAGTAACACTTGGTAATTTTAAAATAAAAGGTCTTGGTGAAACAAAGTTAATGTGCAAATGTAACAATATTACAAATTTAGTTAAATTCATAATTGTCGATGTAGAATGTGAACCGTTGCTAAGTTTAACGGATTGTATGAATTTTAAATTAATAAACTTAAATACTAAGTACATAAACTCTTTGTCGGACTCAAAAACCAGTGTGCACCAAACATACAGTGATATCTTCGAAGGATTAGGTAAAATGCCAGGTACATGTTCTATACAGTTAACCAACGATGCGATACCAGTTGTGCAAGGACAAAGGAAAGTACCGTATGGTCTTAGGGACAGACTGAAAGTCGCATTGCAAAATCTTGAAGAAAAACAAGTTATTTCAAAAGTTGATTACCCTACGGATTGGGTCAACAGTTTAATGATTGTCGAAAAACCTAATAAAACATTAAGATTGTGTTTAGATCCGAAACCGTTAAATAAATTTATACGTAGGCCGAATTTCCAAATTCCTACAAACAATGATATTGTAAGTAATTTGGTAGGTAAAAGTATTTTTTCTGTTATAGACATGAAGGATGGATTTTGGCAGATTGTGCTTGATGAAAGTAGTTCAAACTTGTGTACGTTCAACACTCCATTTGGAAGGTATAAATTCAATCGATTGCCATTTGGAATTTCCAGTGCTCCGGAGTTATTTCAGAAAAAGAATCAAGACATTTTTGGCGATATTCTAAACGTGAACATTTACTTTGACGATATAATAATTTCAGGCAAGGATGAGCTAGAACATGATACCGCACTAATGAACGTCTTCGAAAGAGCAAGATTAAACATCAAATTTAATTTTAACAAATTTCAATACAAGCTAACAAATGTAACGTTCATGGGGCACGTCATCTCAGCCGATGGGGTGAAAGCAGATGAAAAAAACATCAGAGCTATATTAAGCAATGAGGATCCTCAAACTAAAACAGAATTACTTAGGATTTTGGGTATGATAAAATTTTTTTCAAAATTCATTCCTAATTTGTCACAGAAAACTGCAAATTTACGAGAATTGACAAAGAAAGATGTGCAATTTGTGTTTACAGATGTCCACAAAAAGGAAATTAGTATGTTAAAAGCGTTGCTGGTTAAAGCCCCGATTTTAAAAATATTTGATCCCAAATGGGAAACTGTCATTCAATGCGACGCATCGATGGACGGAATCGGTTGTGTGTTAATGCAGGAAGATCATCCGATTGCTTTTGCGTCAAGGGCTTTGTCGCCAGCAGAAAAACGCTATGCGCAAATCGAAAAGGAATTATTGGCCATAGTTTTTGCTTGCGAAAAATTTCATCAATACTTATATGGCATCGTTGTTACTGTTCAAAGTGATCATAATCCGCTGATACCAATTTTTAAAAAGAACTTAGATAAGGTGACTGTAAGATTACAGAGAATGTTACTAAAATTAGCTAAATACAGCTTAATTGTAACATACTTGCCAGGCTCACAGATGTATGTTGCAGACACTTTATCCCGTGCATTCATAAAAGACGTGGTGCAAAATGATCCAGAAATGGAATATATTGTGCATGCGTTAGCAAAGAATATTCCTATGTCTGAGGAGAAGAAGGTAATTTTTGCTAATCAAATCGATGAAGACGAGGTCTTATCAAAAATCAAGGAGTATTCGCAAACTCGGTGGCCGCATAATTGGGATCGGAACAATTATGAACTTAAGAACTACTTCTCGTTAAAGGAATTTATCCATGTCTCGAACAATTTACTATTTTTAAACGACAAAGTAGTAGTACCGAAAGTGTTGATAAAAGAAATGTTAAAGCTAGTGCATGAGCCTCATTTTGGCATCGTTAAAACCAAATTAAGAGCTCGTCAGTCATTATATTGGTTAAATATGTCCAGAGATATAGAAAATTACGTTAACCAGTGTGATGTGTGTCAAACCCATAGAAGATTTAATGCAAAAGAACCATTGATGAATCATAGCATACCCACCAGACCATGGCAAAATTTAAGCATGGATTTTTGTGAATATGAATCGAAGAATTATGTAGTACTTGTGGATGCATATTCAAACTGGATCGAAGCGTATAATACTAAAGGAAAAACTGCAGAAGACGCAATAATGTTTTTGAAAGATGTTTTTTCAAAATTTGGATCACCAGATCAGGTGTTTTCTGACAATGTGCCATTTAATAGCCAAACTTTTAGGGATTTTGCCAACGAATGGAATTTTGAAGTAATTTTTTCAAGTCCACACCATCATCAGTCAAATAGACTAGCCGAAAAGGGGGTGGGCATTGTTAAAAACATGCTGAAGAAAACAAACAGTCCTAAAGATTTACCTATGATTCTCTTAGAATATCGCAATACTCCATTGCCAAGTTTAGGATTTTCCCCAGCTCAATTATTATTAAATAGAATCTTAAAAACTAAAATTCCCACTTGTTCGAACTTACTCAGGCCAACCATGTTCAATAAACAAGTGGTGAAGGATAAACTGAAACAAAAACAAAGTACTCAGAAATATTATTTTGATAGAAATTCGAGAGAACTACCTAGATTGTCCAAAGGTGAAAACATTAGGATGTGGAATAATAATGACAAAACTTGGAAAGAAGGAAAAATAATTAAAGAAGTCAGTAAAAGATCATATATTGTAGAAGATTCATTGGGAAAACGTTATCGAAGAAATAGGAAATTTTTAAATAAAAGCTTATCGAAGAACGACACTCACAATCAGTTTAATGATTTACTGAATGATGATTCTCCAATAATGACGACTCCGGAGGCTCAAAACATAGTGGAAAGTAATGCTAATACAGAAGATCAGGAAGACCAATGTGAACCACACGCCAATGTGGAAGTTCAAAATCGGTCGACTAGAATTAAAACGACTCCAAGTTACTTAAAAGATTATGTATTAGAATAGAGTTCAATATTATGTAAATAGTGTAAAATTTGTTATTGTATATAATGTTAATATTTATTAGATTGAAGTAATGTATGTAGTATGGTAAATGTTAATTAAGAAAGGACGTGTTATGTATTGTGTAAACACAACTTTAGAACTTAACAACTAAAGTTGGTGACATTTAATATTCAGTTGATATTCTACTTTGTGTGGCGACTCATGAAATAAAATGTATTCTACAGTGCTGTCTTTTAATAACTTATGAAAACTAAAACACAAATATTAAACAATAATTTAATTACTTATTTTATAGGACGTAACTTATCATGTCTGCAATTTTTTTATCGATGAAACTTTTCTTCCCCCTCTTGTCCCTAATGGACGATATAAAATAGAGGTCAACGTGTTATATTTAGAAGTTGTAATAGCATACCTCGCCTTGTTTGGGGAAATATACACACCGATGAACTATCCTAAGAAAAAGAAACCTGTCGGCAATATAATTCGATCAAGCTATTGATTATAAATTTTAAAATGAAGTGAAGTCTTATGGAACCTTCTTTGTGAAATTGTCAACTTTAGTCTGTAAATTCACCTAAAGAGCTTTTAAGCACAGCTTCGCTATTCATATATTTTTGGAAGAAGTAATGTAACAAAATTGACCATAAGACTTCACATCTTTTCAAACTTATAATTAATGAAGTTAGGAAATATTTAAATCTGTCATGTAGCTAACCTTGGTCAAGTTATTTGCTTTATTGATATTCGCAATTTACATTAAGCTAACACCATCATGCGGGAGATTTTCAAATTAGTAAGTGACGTATTAATATAAATTAAAAATTCGTCCTTCAGGCTCAGTACATAACAAAGAGAACTAATAAACAAAACACATTACAATAAAATTTAAAACACATTCAAAACTTTTACAAACTTTCACCATAAAATGATTTGGAATTTTGAGATATTTTTTAGATACGTCCAAACACAGTCATGTTGTTTTTGCCGGTGATGTCACTAAGGGTGTAAATCGCGAATATTTTATTGTATTTTATTATAAAATTTAAACTGAAACTAAATAACGTATAAAAAAAATACAAATTTAATTTTTAAAAATGAACGTAAAAGGATAATGCAAGAACCAAAAAGAAAAAAGAAATAAATATTAGAAAGGTTTTGAATTTTTAGGATGGTAACGGAGTCCTTCAGGGGAATTTCGCGACTATCCAGTTTGAGGATGATGTGCGGGAATTTCCTCCTTCCGCTAGTCATCACAGCTTCTGCCTTCTCTGCGACCAAGGTTAGGCCCCCGACTGGGGCTGGGGGGCTGGGGCAGGAGTTGATCGTGTCGTTGGTCTGGCATGCCTCTCCACCGTCTTTGCCTCTTTGATGATCAGCGTGAGGTCGTACGTGAACCCGATCAGGAAGACTCTCGCCGTGACCTCCAGCTTCAGAACTTCGTCATAAGTACATGACGTTCCACAGGTCTCAGTGCCGACCCTTGTGGAACCCTGCTGGTGACTTTGATCTTGTTGTGGGCATCCTGACCCATCAGTAGACTTCTTCCTTCTAGATAGTTGGCCGGGATGTTGAAAAGGTCTACGTCGACGTTTTTGCCCTTTAGCGAGTTGAGGATATGTTTACGCCTCATGCAGTTGAACATATTTTTGTCGTCCAGGGTGACGAAGGGTGCCTATCACGGCCTCTTCGGCGTGTCTCCGCTTCTCCGGAGGTCTCCGCTTCTAGCAAACCTCTCGAGGAGTTTTCCGATGTGGTCTAGCACGCAGATTGGCCTGTAGGAGCTAGGCTCTTCCACTGGCTCTTCCTTTTCTTGAAAATGGCCACATCACAAGCCCCTGTAAGTGCTTTTTCTAAGATCGTCTTTCCTCAGGGGCTGCAGCTCACCCGATCGCTGTAGGAATTTGTTAAAGATTATTATTCATATTGTAATTGAATTTCTCGGTAAACCATTGTACCATGTTATGACCATTTGGGTAAGCACCTACTTTAGTAAAATAATCCCTTAAACCCGCATTTCATTTAGGCTTGTAGAAGCCAGCTTCTAGAAGCCCAAAATTTGTAATGCATTGACTCTTATGGAACCAAACTCACTTCAGCTGCTACAAGCCGGTATCGAATTTCACCAGCCAAGTATCGAATTTCACCAGCCCGACTTGTAAAGTTGTCCACGTGGAGTATTTAGAATAAGGACTTATTATTGGATAATATAAAATGCTCGACATGGAGTAGTGTAGTTGTAATTGGTTAATATTTAGAATGAGGACTTATTATTGGATAATATTTGTATTACGAAAATTCTCTTAGCAGGTCGACGTCAGGTCCACGTGGACCCTGATAACAGATGCATTTGTATACCAGGCGGGCTTCTAACGCGAGAGTTGTAAATATTTACAAGTCAAGCTGCAGAAGCCGGCGGTAATTGGATACTTCTAAATATTAGATAATAATATGTGTTGTAAAGTTATTACTAATAATAATTTATTTATGTAATTGATAAGCAATATGAACAAAATTGAATATTGATGTCGAAATTTTTTCGATGTACCGATTTTTAAATTTTTTGTATATTCCGGGATTTTACGCATTCTTCAATCGGAAAATAAAATTTATCATAATATTATTCACTAATAATTTTCTTACCTTTCCAATAATAACATCCAGTACCTTCCTTCGACGCGTACTATTTATTTTATACATTCTTGTTCTAGGTGTCAATCATCGTAACACAATTTTGGTTATACAATGTCATCTTTAATTTGTTACGATGATTGACACCTAGAACAAGAATGTATAAAATAAATAGTACGCGTCGAAGGAAGGTACTGGATGTTATTATTGGAAAGGTAAGAAAATTATTAGTGAATAATATTATGATAAATTTTATTTTCCGATTGAAGAATGCGTAAAATCCCGGAATATACAAAAAATTTAAAAATCGGTACATCGAAAAAATTTCGACATCAATATTCAATTATTTTCATATTGCTTATCAATTACATAAATAAATTATTATTAGTAATAACTTTACAACACATATTATTATCTAATATTTAGAAGTATCTAATTACCGCCGGCTTCTGCAGCTTGACTTGTAAATATTTACAACTCTCGCGTTAGAAGCCCGCCTGGTATACAAATGCATCTGTCATCAGGGTCCACGTGGACCTGACGTCGACCTGCTAAGAGAATTTTAATATTATCCAATAATAAGTCCTCATTCTAAATATTAACCAATTACAACTACACTACTCCATGTCGAGCATTTTATATTATCCAATAATAAGTCCTTATTCTAAATACTCCACGTGGGCAACTTTACAAGCCGGGCTGGTGAAATTCGATACTTGGCTGGTGAAATTCGATACCGGCTTGTAGCAGCTGAAGTGAATTTGGTTCTATAAGAGTCAATGCATTACAAATTTTGGGCTTCTAGAAGCTGGCTTCTACAAGCCTAAATGAAATGCGGGCTTTAGGGTCAAGTACCGTTAGTTCTGGGAGGTTCGTAGGTATCTTCGAGACTTTAGTCTGATATTTTAGTTAGTTACGTAAATAATTTCCACGGTGTTACAACCAGTTGGACTAAGTGGCTCCGACATCTTGTTATTAAACAGTTAAAATTACAAGCGTTTTTTATTCAACAAGTGTCGTAAAATAAGGTTGCCAAATACAGGCGACGGCACCAACAAATCAGTTGGCGCTAGCATTTATGGTCCTACGAGCCTGATTAGCAATAATCAGCAAATTGAAAATAAAGAAGTAATTCGCAAGAAGAAACACTGCAAGGAAAAGAAGAACACATCACCACAAGCGATTGGACTCTGATCAAGTCTACAAGCCGTAGAAGATTCCATTGGAAATTGTCTTCATGTAAAAAAGGTGCGTTCCTCATAATTACTTATTTCCTATATTCCTTAGTAGAATTTAAATTGGTTTCAAATTTGTGTCGAAATTGTTGTAATTTATCGTGAAAATTTAGTTATTTGCCAATATTTTAGTGTAAAAATTTATTTGCCATCAAACTTGATTAATCTCGCTTATAAGAATTATAAGAAAATATAAGAAAAGAATTATTATATAAGAGGCGGTCATAGCTTGGCAGTTAAGTGCGTCTACTGCTAATGCGAAACGCTCGGATCGAATCCGGGCAGGGTAAGAACTTTATTCTGACTGTCTCTCCTCGGCAGGCAATGGCAAACCACCGAGGTAATCTGCCAAGAAAATCCATCTCGAAATGAAGTGTAGTACACTTCCCGTGGTTCGGAGCCCACGTTAAACAAGTAGGTCCTCTATGTATGTGAAAACAATTTGAACGCACATCAGATGCATAGAAAGAGATAGAACGAGATGGGTCACCAAACCCTCATTAGGGTAAAAGGACTGAGAAGGATAAGAATTATTATTATTATTTGCTTCTTGCCAAATTAAAATGGGGGAAGAATTATTACGCGAATTAAAGATAAAACGGGGCAATATAAAGGGGCAACTTACGCGATTCAAAAATTACTTAGACAAATTAAACGAAAATGTTGATATTACGCAACTTGAAACTCGCTTGATTACTTATCAGCCATTAATGACTGAATTTGATAATATACAAACTAAAATCGAAATAGCAAATGAAAACGGCGAAAATGAAGATAACGAAAGGTACGGTTTCGAAGAATCGTACTTTGATAACATATCGCGTTTAAAATCATTAATTAAAAGTAAGCAACAAAATTCGCAAACGGCTAGTAATGTTTCGATAGGAAATCGCGATAAAACCACAGGCGCTGCTGTCGAGGCAAATAATTTACGCTCAATTCGCTTACCGAAGCTCGAACTTCCTACTTTTGACGGTTCTTATGACAAATATTTATTTTTTCGCGACACCTTTGAATCGGTTATAAATAAAAACGTAACTATTTCGCCAGCTCAGAAATTTCAATACTTGAGAAGCGCACTAAAAGGCGAAGCTCTAGAATTGAGAAGCTTTAGAAATATCTGATTCAAATTACACAATCGCTTGGAAATCAGTAAATGACCGATATGATGATAAAAAATTTATTATCAATAACCACGTGCAAGCATTGTTTAATTTGCCCACAATTTATAAAGAATCCCATAAAGCCTTAAGGCAATTAACAGATGGGTTTTCTAAGCACCTTCGGGCACTGCAGGTACTGGGTCAGCCGGTATCCAGCTGGGATACCCTGGTCGTATTTATCATGATAGGTAAACTCGATGACGAGACGCGTCGCGCGTGGGAAATTGAAAACGCAAAATTAAAGGTGGTAGCTAAACTGAGCGAATTGACAGTTTTTCTAAATGAGCGTTGTAAATTTCTAGAAAAAGTAGGTCACAAACCTATTTCAAAGGTAACAGGGCAAAGGGAAAAATTAAGGGTTTTTAACATAAACACTGAGCAAACCCGATGCTACAGCTGTAATGGGGATCATACCATGTACAATTGTACAAAATTCTTAAGTTTAGATCCCAGCGCGAGATTTGAAGAAGTCAAACGCCTAAAAATGTGCTCTAATTGTTTCCGGAAAGGACACAATATTTTTAACTGTAGGGCTCGGCCAAGTTGTACTAAATGCAACAAACGCCATAATAACTTATTACATAATGAAAACATTCATGAAAGTAATAAGGCGTATGCGCCGCGAACAAATAATCGTCCAAGTAGTAATAGCGAGCAATCTGATGATGTTCAAGTAAATCATCCACTCATAGCAAATACAGCAAGTATTTCTCATTCTTGCGCTCATCTTGCAACCGCTATCATTAAAATAAAGGACAATGACGGTAATTTTAGGCCATGCAAGGCATTATTAGATAGCGGCTCGCAGTCAAATTTCATAACGGAAAAATTGATAAATATATTGGGAATAAATAAAGTCGGAATAAATTTCATTTCGGTTACCGGCATAACCCAATTTGCGACAAAGGTCACGCATAAAGCGGAAGTGACTATTCAATCGTGTCAGAATACATTTAAGGATAGCATTCAATGTTTAATAATTCCAAAAATTTCCGAAATGACGTCGTCACGTGCATTGGAAAATCTTGATATACCTAGGAACATTAAATTGGCCGACCCAAGTTTTAATGTACCTGGTGATATCGATGTCCTGCTTGGTGCGGGTATTTTTTGGGACTTATTATGCATTGGTCAAATTAAAATAGGAAAGAAAATGCCTATAATTCAAAAGACTCGATTGGGGTGGATAATAACGGGTCCACTGCCGCAAAAGCAACCATCAAACGTGGTGTGCAACCTAAGCAGGACATTAAATGAGCAATTAGAAAGATTTTGGACGATAGAAGAGTATTGCGATCATAAAGCTCTAAATGTAGAAGAAACGAAATTTGAAAGGCATTTTGTTAAGACGGTTAAGCGTGATGAAAACGGCCGGTTTATAGTAGACATTCCTTTGAAGTACCCTACTTCAAAATTAGGTGATTCCAGGTCAGGGGCGGTAAGGAGATTGTACCTTATGGAACGTAAATTCAACAAAAACCCTGAATTGACAGAAAATTATAACCGTTTCATCGAAGAATATCTGGAACTGGGTCACATGACTAAATTGGAATGTTATAACGATTCCAATGCATTTTATCTAGCTCACCATTGTGTTGTTAAGCCTGAGAGCGTCACCACAACCCATCGAGTTGTGTTTGACGGTAGCGCCAAATCGTCATCGGGATTTTCGGTCAACGACCTGCAATTAACAGGGGCTACCATACAAGATGATTTAGTTTCCATTTTAATGCGTTTCAGGAAGCATAATATTGTGACAGGGGATGTAACAAAAATGTACCATCAAATAATGGTAAATAAAGATCAAAGGTCCTTGCAGAGGATACTGTGGCGTTCACACCCTGCTGAATAAATTCAGTGTTATGAACTGAATACGGTCACGTATGGTCTAGCGTCCTCGTCGTTTTTAGCTATTAGGTGCTTGCACCAATTGGCGAACGATTACGAAGAAACGTACCCTACCTCTAGCAAAATTATAAAACGTGATTTTTATGTAGACGATCTGTTAACGGGAGGTGAAAATATAGAGGAAGTTCGCAAATTGCAAACCCAAATATCTGAAATTCTAAAATCAGGGGGGTTTATGTTGAATAAATGGGTTTCGAACAATTCTATTATTTTAAAGGAGATCGCGTTGTCAAATCCGGACGCGATAATAAATTTGGGCGACAATCACAATTCAAAAACCTTAGGTTTATATTGGAATTCATTAACGGACACTCTTAAATTTTCCATAAAAACTGACAAAACTAAAACAAGATTCACAAAGCGATCAATATTGTCAATAATCGCTCAAATCTATGATCCATTGGGTCTGTTAAGTCCAGTGGTAATTATTGCCAAAATTGTGTTGCAAAAATTATGGGAAAGCAAGCTATCTTGGGACGAATCCATACCTCAAGCTATTCATTCAATGTGGATCATATTTTATGATCAACTTCACGTCATAAACGAGATTGAGTTTCCGCGTCAAGTAGTTTGTAAAAATGCAAGTTCTTCGGATTTACATGGATTTGCGGACGCAAGCGAGTCTGCGTATGGGGCTGTGTTTTATATTAGGTCGCTGGACGACCAAGGCAAACCTCACGTGAGAATTCTTTGTTCAAAAACCAGGGTTGCGCCTCTTAAATGCGTTACAATACCTCGCTTGGAGTTATGCGCAGCTGTTTTATTAGCTCAATTGTATAATAAAATTAAGAACAAATTTAACGTCAATTTTAAAAACTGCTATTTTTGGTCGGATTCGACCATCGTATTGTCTTGGATACAATCCTCCTCGCGCGATTGGAAGGTATTCGTTTCAAACCGTATCGCCGAAATACAAAACCTGACGACCATTGAAAATTGGCGGCATGTAAAGACGGCTGAAAATCCCGCGGATTTATTAACTCGCGGCATCGAGCCAAGGTTATTCAATGAATCGAAGCTTTGGTTGTCGGGACCTTCGTGGCTCCTAAACGATCCACGGGAATGGTCGAATCAAACTGTTATTCGGGCTGATTCGGTTGTAAACCAAAACGTAGAGCGCCGATATCAACAAATATCTCTAATGGTATCACATGAGACAATAGATTTGGCCGCCAGATACTCCAACCTTTCAAAATTGCAAAGAGTAGTGGCTTATTGTCTTAGATTTGTAAAAAACGCGGATGTAGGCAAAGAAGATAAAAGACTCGGACCACTTAGTGTTACAGAGCTGACCGAAGCGCTAAATAAATTAGTCCGCGCTAGCCAAGCTCAATTTTTCGAAAGGGAAGTTAACGATTTAAAAAGGAAGGGGGGGTTAGAGAAAAATAATAAACTTCTTGCATTAAACCCTTTTCTGGACACTAATAACATGTTACACGTCGGAGGTAGGCTAAATTATACGGATTATTCGTACGATAAAAGGTTTCCGTTACTTTTGGATTCGCGGGATAATCTCGCAGGTCAGCATCTGAATTCGTTACATGCCGGACAACAAGCTACGTTAGCTGCCTTACGAGAAACTTATTGGATCGTGTCGGGTCGGAATTTAGTGCGAAAGGTAATTCGAGAATGCCTGCTATGTTTTAGATTCAGAAAAATTAATTCGGATTACATAATGGCCGCTCTTCCAAAAACCAGATTAACGCCTGCCCGGGCATTTTTAAATTGCGGTTTAGATTACGCGGGACCTCTCAATATGCGCGATAGAAAGGCGCGTAATTTCAAAGTCGTAAAGGGGTACATTTGCCTATTTATATGCTTCGCCACCAAGGCAAGCCACATTGAGCTCGTATGCGATTTATCTACTGAAGCATTTCTGGCGGCTTTGCGAAGGTTTGTAGCTAGGCGAGGCAAACCTATAAATTTGTACTCCGATAATGGAAGCAATTTTATCGGTGCCAAACGAGAATTAACCGTTTTTTTGAGCAGTAATAAAAGTAAGTTTCAAGATGCGTTGCATCAACATGGTGTAAATTGGCATATGATACCTCCAAGATCACCTCATTTTGGTGGCTTGTGGGAAGCTGGTATTAAGTCTACTAAGCATAATTTAAAAAGGGTAATGGGTAATGCAATTTTGAATTACGATGAATTGACAATAGTTTGACGCAGGTTGAAGCTTGCTTAAATTCCAGACCCTTATGTCCTTTATCAAATGATCCTTCTGATTTACAACCTTTGACTCCCGCACATTTTCTCATTGGAGACACCCTCGCCGCTGTACCTGATCAAAATCTGGGTTAGGTTAAGGAGAATCGACTTGCCAGGTATCAGAGATGTCAGCAAATTCTGCAACATTTTTGGACCAGATGGTCCAAAGAATAGGTTTCTGAATTACAGGTCCGAACCAAGTGGAAACAGTCTCGTCAGGAGATCTTAAAACCAGACGCATTGGTGTTGGTAAAGGAAGATAATACACCACCGCTTAGATGGCACATAGGACGAGTGATTGCGCTTCACCCAGGTAAAGATGGGATCAATCGAGTCGCCACCATACGAACATTTAGTGGGACGTATAAGCGTCCAGTGGTGAAATTGTGTGTGTTACCAAACGAAGACACTAATAAGTGAAAGACAATGATCGTTTTATAAAGTGAAGTCACAACACCATTATAATAACTGTTAAATGCATTTGTACCTAGTATGTGTGTCGTAGTGTTTATTTTTGATTTCTGTTAATGTTACCTTGTGTAAAAGCAATTTCTATTTTGTATTGTATGTTAATAGGTATTTTATTAGTATTAATTTTAGTAGTAAGCCTCTTTCTCTATTTGTCCGTTTGGTCAAACTTTTATATTGTTTTGAAACCCGAATGTTTTCAAAGGGGGCGATTTATGTTAAAGATTATTTTTCATATTGTAATTGAATTTCTCGGTAAACCATTGTACCATGTTATGACCATTTGGGTAAGCACCTACTTTAGTAAAATAATCCCTTAGGGTCAAGTACCGTTAGTTCTGGGAGGTTCGTAGGTATCTTCGAGACTTTAGTCTGATATTTTAGTTAGTTACGTAAATAATTTCCACGGTGTTACAACCAGTTGGACTAAGTGGCTCCGACATCTTGTTATTAAACAGTTAAAATTACAAGCGTTTTTTATTCAACAAGTGTCGTAAAATAAGGTTGCCAAATACAGGCGACGGCACCAACAAATCAGTTGGCGCTAACAGAATTCTTCCATGAGAAGAATTGCAGCGCCCAACCTTCTGTCTGCACGCAGATGTTGTTGGCTTGCTCTTCCACGCAAAAATGGACATAATTGTGGTCGCTTAGGGTTTGTTCATCCAGGACCCTCCACCCTGTTATTCGCAAGTGGACGTCGGTGGTAAGACATTTAGGGTGGAGACGAAGTTGTCTCACACGAAAGTCGGGGGGTGCTGTCCTCGTTCCAACCACGGTCGGTCGTCAGGTCAACACCTACACCATTTCTTGCTTGCTAGGAGCTTGGTTACTCTGACTTTCGTCCATCCGGCTCCGAGTTCGCCGGCAAGTGTTATTTTTCCACCTAGGGTTCCATCGTCAGGATGACCTTTTTGGGTGCCCAATACCGCTCCTCTAAGGCTCGTTACTCTTACGAGGGTCTGGGATCCAGTCTAACTCCGGATTTCCTCGGCCACTTGGTGCTTGCTTACGCCTGATTCTATCCTATCCACCTACAGGGTGGTCTTCTGGGCGAGCCTACGTACTTCCAATTCCCCCAGAGCTTGCTTGACCTTCCTGTAGATCAGAAGATCCCGCGTCCTAGTTGGTCTGAAGTAGTGGATATTTTCCTTTAGATCTTAGGAGCCACCCTGTACTTGAACAGGGCTAGGACTACCAGGTAGGTTTTGCCTTTCTTCGCCGTGACGATGATCGCCTCTGGCCTTGATCTGACAGGTGCTAGCCGGTCTTTGAGTACTGAAGCCAGTCCTTGCGTTGGGTTTTGGCGCTGGGGTACTTTGAGGTGGGGGGCTGACTTTGGTCCCCTGACGTCAAGAGGGGGTTCTAAGGTGACTTTCTGTTGCGTCTGGGGGACGGTTAGAAAAGAATGTTAGAGAGCGTCAGAAAAGACGCCGAGGAAGAAGAACAGGTTCTATATTGCCATGATACTTATATATTGTTAACTGAGTTTTAATTTTTATGAGTGAATTTTTGTACAGAAATTTTATTAAGGATTTTATTTTGTTGCTGAGATGTTGAAAATTGATGGAACTATGTATTTTTGTGAAAACTGCTAAGATTGTGTTATTAAAAAATGTCGGTTTAGGATTGTACTGTTAAATTGGATTTTTTTAAATTTTAAACAAGTAGTGTCGATATAAAATTGACAATGGTGCGGATCCGTTCCGGAAATTTTGCATTGGTAACGACGGCGCATTAAAAATACGCACGAGAAGAGAGCCAAAAGTAAAAATTGACAAGAACTTTGGACTTTAAACATTGGCTATGTAGTGAATCGACGTGCAAAATTAAAAATCGCGCCATCGGCGTTGGTGGCTCAAAAAAACGTGTGGTTAAACATTTACATGAACGTTCTGAAGAAACTGCTTCATAGAAAAAGACATGAACTTTTCAGACAACACCAAAACATACACATTTTAGTCATAAAAAAAAATTTATTGTGAAATCGTAGTTTATTCAAAAAGTACAGTATAAACTTTGTGGTACAGCAACA
Source organism: Podabrus alpinus (assembly GCA_932274525.1). Taxonomy (NCBI): domain Eukaryota; kingdom Metazoa; phylum Arthropoda; class Insecta; order Coleoptera; family Cantharidae; genus Podabrus; species Podabrus alpinus. The sequence goes on from OW026452.1 coordinate 58,953,834, forward strand.
AGAAATTTTTACTGATCAAGGTTCACAATTATTTGAAGATTTTTTTGCGCTTATTCTGCATGCTCAGTTTTCTTTCGGCTTGGTATGCCACACGCCATTTCTTCAAAAAATATTTATCGGCTTCCATAAACGAATCCGATAGCTCTCCGCGTAAACAAAACTTATAAAACAGCTTGTGACATTCTTCTTTAAAGCCTAGTGGTTTAAGGGAATGGATACGTAAATACACTGCAAAGAAATTTCAAGATTAGTTCTACAATTACCCCAAAAAACAATTTTACCTAACTGCAATACTTCTACAAATAAAGTGGGAACTTTTCCAAGCAGTGCTTCGAACTGGCTTGGAAGGACGCGTCCCAATTCCAATAGTGCATGGTAGATATCCTTTCCGCCCAAGACGTGCCTCTTCGTTTTCGCAAGGATCTTCTGTTGCTCTTTCACCACATCCACGGAATCGATGACTGTATCGATATGTTCTGCGGATAAGTTGGTAAAAACTTCGCGTTCAGTAAGATCCATGATTTGGTCAAATTCCAAATTACGAAAGAAGTCGTAATAGTGGGTCAATTTCAAAGACTGTAACCAATTTCTTAGTCCCCACACCTCCCTCCTGGATGGTATATCGATTTCAGTAAAAGAAGGAGATCTAGCAATGTGAGCACGTTTCCTGTTGCGTCTACTCATCTGAAAATTGAAGCAAAAATCTTAAATTTTAAAAGACACTAGCTTAAAAATAAATTTGCAATGAAAAAATTGAAATCAAAATCAAAAAATTTAAAAGATGGCGCGGAATGGACGTTTTACCTGTCACATTTTCATATTTGTTATTTTAAAATAATTCGTTTAAGTGTGTAATTAACTACCATATGTTGATAAAAGGAAGTAAAATATTCATTGTTATTACCTTGATCTAGCTAAAAGAATCGCATAAAATTGATTTCATTTGTAAAAAAAATGTAACCGCAACAAAAAGCAACTACTAGTTTTACAATGTAAATAGAAACTGCACTAAACATTTTTAATACATTCCGCGAAGTATTTTTATCAAAATCCAAGATTTCTCAAATTTAATCGGTAATATAGCATTAATTAAAAAACTACAAATTATTTTAAGTGCGCAGATTAAAAAAATATTCCTAAAATAAAGAAAATCATAACTGTAGCACGAAATCGGCCAGAAAGAAAATATTTAACTAAATTTGGCAGTAGGTACTAGTTTTTATCCGAAGCCAAACCGCTGTTTTTCGGGGAGCACAGAGCTACACAATGAATTTGGAGGAAACATAATATGGTACCTTTAATGCGGTTACCTAATATTATTAGATGTGTGCAAATTTAAAGTAGTTTACGAAAATAAGGATTCGTTGTAGTAAACGTAAATAAGTGCATTTAAAATTGCATATTTTCTTTTCATTTTAATATAACTTTCTCTCTTTACTGCAATTTGAATTATCTGTCATTGTCATAGTGTTGGGTTATGTAATAAAAATGTTCACTTATTATAAACACCTTTTCAAGTGATTCTCTAGTTAACAGTGGCCGTAGTAAGACTTACTACATCTTGTGTACTACTGTTACTGAATATTTTTATTATTAATGATGCCTCGAAAGAGCGGAAAGATATAATATATGACAACCCCTACCGATATGGACTTCGATTTAGTTAATCCGACCACTACCGACAAAAAATTCGACGAAAAAAACCGCCACCGCATATCCCCGAAAGGGAAACGGGAAAATTACCAGGAACTACTGAATAAATGGGAAGCAATTTGATAGCCAGCTCAAACCAGGTCAAGAAGCTGGAATTTTATCGTGAACAACTCGATGAGAACCGTCGTCAACTAGCGGCCGACCTCGAGCTATTCTTCGCCAACCGTGCGGCTTTCCTGGAGGAACAACAACTGGCTTTCGTAGCTGTGGAAGTGGTTTCTCCCCCCCCCCCCCCCTAGTAAGACGAAAGTGCAAAACAAACAGGAAGAGGAGTCGCTTTTCCAACTCTAGCGAACCTCCCTCGCTAGAAATCAACATCTGAAGTTCCAAAAAATACGCTAATTTGGCACAAACTGAGACCGAATCGGTACATGAAGACATGGACGACGATCCAACGCCATCGTGCAGCCACGTCAACCTCCAAGGGCTGCATTAAAACATCCCAAGTCTTCACCACTCCACCAAATTCCAATCTTCCCCTTAATACTCAGACCAAGGCGAACCACTGGAGGTCCCACCTCCAGTCCTGAAGGATGTCGCCAAGTGGCCTAAACTCGCTGAACAACTCAAGTTCGAAAACATCTCATACTTGAGGGTCACAAACGTAACGGAAGACCTTTCCATCTTGCCTTCCACCCCAAGCGATTACCGTGCTATGTTCAAGTTGTTCAAACTTGGATATGGCATCTTGAGGGGGTTTACGTGAAACCTCTCAAAGTCGTTATCAGGGGCATTCACGAACATCTGGATGTCTAATTCGCGAAAGATGACTTTCTCGCCCGAGGTTACGCTAATGAATCTACCAGTAAAAGGCACCGAGCGCGGGACAAGAGGCCCCTCCTACTTCTTACGGTGTCGCTGAAAAGGACAAACGAGAACAAAAACATCTTCAACCTCAAGAAAATCCTCGACCTCGACGTCAACGTTGAAGCTCCAAACAGAAAGAACTTGATTTCTCAATGTCACCGCTGTCAAATCTGGTGTTGCATATCTCCACCTGTACCAAAACACCTCAGACGCCTGCAATCTGCGCAAACTGTGCCGGGGTCCACCCCGCAACTTTTCGTGAACGCATCAACTTTCCAAAGCCCAATACCGACATTATAAGGGGTTCCAAAACCAAAGTAAGCAACCAAATCAAAGTATGACATAACCATACGAGGTCACAGACACGATTTCAGCGTCAGTGCTGACGAAACATCAAATGCCAGAAGATGCAGAAGGAAAACACAAGTGGCATAAACTACCGACAGTGGTCAAATTAACCAAAATGCATGATGACGTAAATCTCATTAACATAGACAACCTACGTTGTTTAACAGTGAATAGGGTTTAATGCATAATAAATTGATTCAAATGCAGATTTCTTATTAGAAATTTTTATTACAGAGGAAAATGATACATGCGCTTGGTTTAAATTTTAAAATTTTCTATGGTTTTTCGGAGCTTTCGATTTTTCGAAATGCATAAATAAAAACCACCTTTGGCATTTATCACTGCTCGTACTACCTAGGCACCCTTTCAATAAGTTTTGGTAAAACTGAATGCCGAATGTTAGTCCACTCATATTCTAAAATGTTCTTTGTAAAATAATGGTCTTTAGATGTTTTTCCATTCTTTTGTACCTACAACTCTACCGAATAGGCTTACTTCGTTCAATCGTCTTCTACTAATGCGGACAGATAATGCCATCTCGTTTCCAGAAAATAATTGCTTGAGTATATCCACAGCTATTTTTTTGGGATTAATTTTTGCGGGTATAATTACCTATCACCTGTCACCCGAAATCGCCTCAAAATATTTTTTTTAGCAAAAGGAACCTTATTAGAGTGTCCTGTAAAAATTTCGCCCGAGAATGTATAGTCAAAATTTTGAGAAAAATCGATTTGAAAAGAAGGGAAAAGGAAATTCATGTATGCGGTCGACCTCGGGGTCTGCCAAATAGATCGGGTTACGGTCCCTTGAAATGGAGTGAAATTTTTTCGCTCCGATTTGAATTTTTCTTTGAAATTCGGATAGATGGGGGTGTGATTAGTAGATATTAGTAATAAATATAATCAAAAAAATGGAAAATAACTCGTGTATTGCCAAAAAAGTGAAAAAATTAATTTTTTTTGCCTTCCAATTTTAGGGGTGTACATTCGAAAAGGAGGGTAATCCATCGTCAAATCCTACCCTTACGGGGCGCCGCTGCGCTCCGCTCCGCTCTGCACCCCTCCAGGGCGGATTTGACTCTGGTTACTAGGCTAAACATACTTGAAGCGCGACAGATCAAGGAAACCGGGATAAATGCAACCGGGATGTGAGAGACCCTCGAAATAGCATTAAAAAGTATAGTCGCGGTATGGGGCAGTATACTATTACGTTTCACCCCCTAAAAATCGCATAAAAACAAAAAATAAGCGATGTTACATGTAGGAGCGTCGAGCTGCATCTGCCGGTGCGAAATTTTCTAAGTGTAAGAGTATATCCCAGTGCACGTACCGTCAACAAAATGCGCGCCGGCCGAGCGTAGTAGTGGCATCGACCGGTTCTGCACCATGCTCTTGCTACTTTTCCGTACTTTTCAAAACGATTTTTCTCAAAATTTTGATAATACATTCTCAGAATTTTTTTGCAGGAGGGGCCTATATAAACCTTCCTCTTTGCGATTGCAAAGTTTCAACTCATTCGGAGTGACAGGTGATAGGTAATCCTCACCTCCATTTTCTTTAAATATTGTACAACGTTATATACCATTCTTTTTGAGCACTGGATGTGGTCTACAACTTGCCTATAAGACCATCCTTTTCTAATCAAATTTAAAATTATTTTTATAACTTCTGGCGTGCAATTTTTTTGATTTCCCATGTTGAAATGAATTATACGATTTGTAATACAAGACTGAGTACCCACAAGAACATATTACGGTGATATCTGGAGGAGACGCCACTCGCAACACGAACATTCGTTTTTGGTTGAATAGAAAAAAAATCTGATGTGGCCATCGCATCACTTTCCGAACAGACGCAAATTTTTACATTATATTTTTAAATAAAATGGTTACATAATTTCAACAGTAAATCGATGAAAAAATTCGTATTTTGCCAAAATAGGAAGAAAAAAACTTTTGAATGCCTATATCTTGCAAACGAAGCATTTTTGGACCCATGTTATTAGAAACTTTTCATCTTATTTTCGTTAGTAGAATGCGGTTTACTATTTTATTTACAAATACAAAAAATTTTTACAAATACATAATTTTTTGAAACGCCCTGTATATTTTAGAGAAAAACTTGTAGGACAAAAAATGTAGGAAATTCCATAGCGCTAATTTTTTGTTATTAATATTTATACATATTTAATTTAGTTTCGAAGTTATGACGCATAATGTCATAATAGCTCCAGGTAAACCCCCCTTTCCCGTTACACGATTTAAATTATTTTCATCTGGCTTCGTCCTACGACAGGAAAAAGCTTATATGCAAAATTTGGAATGATTTGCTTGCTTCGTTTAGACGCTATCGTGTTCACAGACGTACATACACACACACACACACACACCCTCACACACACATACATACAGACATCCTTCCAAAAATGATAAAAATGGATTCAGGGGACCTCAAAACGTGAACATCTGTCAAAAAATTGGGGGGTCAAATTTTGACTGATAACAATACTTTCCTTACCTAGGGGTTCGGAAAGTAATTAATGCATGGAACTTGTTAATTTAAATAGGAGGTTTACCATTATCATCACAAAGTCAAAATAAAAAGAATCATTTAAACCATAATAATAAAGAATACAAGGGTTAACAAAATAAATTAATGTAAAAAACTACTTTTCGGGTGTAAAGGAATGTAATCAAACGACTATCTACCGTTAGCCAACGTTTCGATTAATTTATTTAATCATCTTCAGGGCTGGAATTACAGAAGTGTAAAATAAATAAATTATTATGTACAAGTAAAAACGTATACTACATACCAAACAGTAGCTGATGGCAAATGTTAGATTACGTATAAATGTGGACAATAGGAATAAATAAATAATTGTACAAATTGATCAATAATTAATTAATTAAAAACTAAAAAATTATTAAACTTGGTATTTAAAAATTAAAACACGATGATTAAAACACAATGTGTCAACGCCAAACGTAAACAAAATAAAATAAAATATTTTAAAAAATATAATCCACATTGCGAAACACACTGTGGATTATAACACACATATATTGCGAAACACACATTTCGCAATGTGGATTATATTTTTTAAAATATTTTATTTTATTTTGTTTACGTTTGGCGTTGACACATTGTGTTTTAATCATCGTGTTTTAATTTTTAAATACCAAGTTTAATAATTTTTTAGTTTTTAATTAATTAATTATTGATCAATTTGTACAATTATTTATTTATTCCTATTGTCCACATTTATACGTAATCTAACATTTGCCATCAGCTACTGTTTGGTATGTAGTATACGTTTTTACTTGTACATAATAATTTATTTATTTTACACTTCTGTAATTCCAGCCCTGAAGATGATTAAATAAATTAATCGAAACGTTGGCTAACGGTAGATAGTCGTTTGATTACATTCCTTTACACCCGAAAAGTAGTTTTTTACATTAATTAATTGAGGAAGAAAGTAGTATTAATAAAAAATAAATTAAAATGTTCAATTTAAAATCGGTAATGACAAAAATTGTTAAAAATAGTATAATAAAATTGTTTAGTGATAAGAAATTTATAAACCACATATAAAATTTATTAGTTAAGGTGTTAGAAATAATTTGTTAAAGCGTTATGTATAAAAATTTAAACATTACATGTGCGTCGATAAAATTAATTAAAAACAGAGTGATAGGTCATTCGAGAAACCATCGGTGGACAATTCAAGTGATAAACAGAAATATCTCATGATGTGTCCCAACCATTTCACGCGCTGCGCCTTTACAAATCTTACTATGTACGTTCTCACCGTTCATCTCCTTCTGTATTTCGTGGTTCATCCTTGCTATGCCTAAACCGTCAACATACTTCGGTCCCAAGATGCCTCTCATTATCTTTCTCTCGAATACTTTTAGGTCTTCTTCGTCTCTTTGTGTTAGGCACATTGTCTCCGCCGCGTATGTCACCACCGGTCTTATGAGTGACTTATATATTTGTATCTTCGTTCTTCTTGATATTTGCCGATCTTTCAGTAGCCGTCTGTTTACGAAGTATGCTCTGTTTCCGGCCTGTATCTTCGCTCTAACTTCCATCGTTCTGCTATTATTGTTATTAATATTCACTCCGAGGTAATTGAAACTCGTAACTTGTTCGAAACTCCAGTCATTTATTACTAACTTGTTTGTATTATTGTTGTTTGGTTTCTGGCACCTCATGTATTTCGTTTTTCCTTCATTTACTATTAGGCCCGCCACCTCTGCCTGCTCTATTATTGCTTTGAATATGTTTCTCAGTCCTCTCTCCGTTCTTGATACGATCACAATATCGTCCGCATACGCAACCAATTGTGTCTCTCTATTTATTATCGTGCCGCTGCATCCGCTTTTTCTAATCATTCTTTCAAGTACAATATTAAATAATTTCGCCGACAGCGCGTCACCCTGTCTGACGCCGCGGTCCACTACAAAATCTTTTGTTACGCCTGCCGTGGTTTTTATTGCAGCTGTTGTTTTTTCTAGTGTCATCTCTACTAGTCTAATCATCTTGTCCGGTATCTTCAACTCTTTCATTGCGTTCCTCAGCTCCCTCCTGTCTACCGTGTCGAAGGCTTGCTTGAAGTCCACGAAGAGCAAGTACACATCCATTCCGTATTCTCTGGTTTTCTCCATTATTTGCTTCAGCACGTGTATGGCCCCAACTGTCGACTTCCCCTTTCTGAATCCGTACTGGTAATCGCTTACTATCTTCTCCGTGTATTCTCCAAGTCTCTTGTTTATCAACGCTGCTAGTACTTTGTATGCTACATTAAGGAGCGTTATTCCTCTATAATTGTCACATACTTCCGCGTCTCCTTTCTTCCATGTCGTTACGATGATTCCGTTTCTCCAAGCCCCTGGCATCTTTTCATCGTTCCATATTCTTTTTACCAGCACGGTAATTTCTTCATGCAACGCCTCGCCCCCGTACTTAATCATCTCAGCCATCATTTCATCGCTTCCTGGTGCCTTTCCATTTCTAAGATTTTTTATTGTTCGTATAATCTCTTCTTTCTCTGGTTCTTTTATTTCTTCTTCGTTCCCTTCCGGTATTAATTCGATTTGTTCTTGCCTCTCGCTTTTGTTCATGCCTAGCAGCTTTTGAAAATGTTCTCTCCAGATCTCCTTTACCTTTTCTGGTTCGCTTTCCAACCCACCCTCTCTGTTTTTTATTCCTCTTGTTTTGACTATGTTTTGTTTTCTCTTGTTCTTAATGTTTTGGTAGAACCCCCTCGTATCCTTTCTGCTATTGCACTCTTCGATCTCCCTCATTCTCTCTTCCAACCACTTGTTTTTCTTATATTTATAGGTTTTGTTTGCTTCTTTTCTTTTCCCACTGTATATCTTATAGTCATCTTCGTCACCTGTTTCTATCCATCTTAGTCTCGCTGTCTTTTTTTCTTTCATTCTTTCTGCGCACTCGCTGTCGAACCATTTTTTCCATTTTTGTCTCTCTCTGTAGCCTATTTCTTGTTTAGTGCTTTCATTAATACGTTCTTCTATTGTACTCCATTGCTTCTCAATTTCTTCCGTTGTTTCATTTTTTCTCTTCTGTAATTCATTGCACACCCTTTCCTGATATTTTTGTGCTTCTGATCCGTTTTTTGTCAGTTTCTCAATTGCAATTTGCCTCATTGGTCGCTGTATTGTTCTGCTCATTGATGTCTTTTGTTTGATGTTTGCCACCACTAGGTAATGATCCGAGTCCGCGTTGGCCCCCCTGTACGATCTTACTTCTTGTACAGAAGAGGCTCGCCTTCTCGTTACCATCATATGGTCTATTTGATTACCTTCTGTTTTTCTCCCTCCTGGCCAGGTCCAAGTAATTTTGTGCTGCTTCTTATGTTTAAACTTGGTGCTCGAGATTACCATGTTCAGTGCTTCAGCGAGTTCACACAGTCTGCTTCCATTTTCGTTCGTGTCTGAGTGGATTGTCTCTTTGCCGGCTACGCCATTTATGTGGTCTTCTTTCCCGATCTTTGCATTAAAATCTCCTATTATCATTATTGTGTCATGTTTCGGGATTGTTTCGTATACTGCCTCCAATTCGTTGTAAAACTGCTCGTTAACGGTTTCGCTACTTTCTTCGGTCGGGGCGTATCCGTTTATTATGGACAGGTTATTTGGTTTCATTTTCATTCTTATATAGGACAATCTTCCGTTTATAGGCTTGAAATGCGGGATTTTATTCTTCATCTTTTTTGTTATTACGAAGCCTGTGCCATTACTTCCCTGACTACTTTCTCCCGAGTACAGGAACACGTAATCCTCACCGTTAAGTTCACCCTGTCCCTTCCACCTCGTCTCCTGCAGGGCTCCGTACGCTATTAGTTCTTTTACAACTTCGCTCAGTTTTCCGACCGTTAATAACGTTCTCACGTTCCATGTTCCTATTCTTGTCATTCCATGTTTCGATTTCTTCTTCATTACCTTACTCGTTTTACCATGTCCTCGCCTGTTCATCGTCGATTCATCATGCAGTTCATTTCTGTTCAGTTTTGTGTACCAGGGTCTGGCGCATCCGTTTTCTTTTCGATCAGCTTTCTGCACTGCTGGTCCCAGATTACAACCTTTCCCGTCATGACGAGTTTCAGGTGTCCCACCTTTGCTCTATTACCCTTTTCTCTCTCCTGTCTTGCCCTTTCTCTGATTTCTTTCATTATGCTTCTCTCCGTTGTTGTAAGATCACTGTCCATGTATATTTCACTTCCCGTCAGCTTAAACTTGTTCTTCAGTATTTTCATTTTGTCCTCCCATTTAATCAGTTCAAAGATACATCGCTTCTCGCCCACTTTATACGCTGTACCTATTTCTACATCTGCTCCCATTTTTTCCGATACGATGTTCTTTATTGCCTCCTTTAATTTCTGTGGGTCCTCCTCGTTGATTTTTATTCCGCTCATTACAATATTGTTCGTATTTTCTGTTTTTCCAGTTTGTCTTCTAGTTCTGCGCCTCTTGTTTCCAGTCTTCCGATTTTTTCTTCCAGATTCTTTGTAGTATCTATTTTTTCAGCCTTCATTGTTATGACTTCCTTATCGGTCTGTTCCGCCTTCGATTTGACCTTGTAGCGTGGTTTTTGGCCTCGTTCAAAAATTGCCCCTTGGGTAGCCAGGGTCTGAAGGCGTCTTGTCGATTTCGGTTTGACACTTATTTTAAACTCGGGCGCCAAAAGCTTTTTCAAAGGGAAAAACTTTAAAACTTGTAAAACAAAAAAAAGAATTCTGAGTAAATTAACAAAAATTTTATTTAAAAAAAAATATTTACAAATTAAGTGAATAATTAATAATTTAGAGAAAAAAATGATTTAAATATTTAGGTATTTACACTGTCAAAATTTAATGAGTACGGCACTGGTGACGGAAATGGAACGTACATAATCTGTGAATATTGATATTGACTTGAATGTATTTGCAAGTGAATTGAAAATTACGGTTACCATATTACTACTGTTTCTAAAATAAAAACAGCTACTGAAACAGGTGGGGAATAATGTTAAATAATTGAATCTAATCATAAGTTTTATAACTACGGAAAAAAATAAATTAATTACGAGACTACTGAATTTTCGATTAGCAAAATCTAACTGTATCGGGTGAAAATCAGGAAGTGACTTCTTATACGGAGGTTTATTGGATCTGCAAATCGGGTAAGTAATAATTCTTGATGAGAATTATTTACTGGAATGTTTTGGTTTCTAGCTAAAGCCTAGAAACGTAAGCTTTTCGCTAATCTCGACGAAGGAATTTGTTGTTTTTGGCTAGAAACGTAACCAAGAACAGTTTCGGAAATTTGACTATTGCCTAGAAACGTAAGCAATGAATCGGACAGGATATATCGGGAACGGTAGATCGGATCGGGTGGATCGATTCGACCTCGGACTGATCGGATCGGTGGTCGATTCGACGACTTTCTCGAAATTTCAAACAACTGTTCGTGCAGAAAAGGCAGAAACTTAATGAATTAATTACGTTACTATCCTCCTCTGTTTGTAGCTTCCAAATGTTTGTTTATCATTGAACTAGTAACCTGTAATTTTGCTATGCAAACAATACTTAGCTGGTATGCAAACCAATCATACACCGGACATTATGTGATGAAATTTTTCAAAATGTAATATTTTGCAAAATAAATTAATTAACACATAATAAATCTTTACAACCTCCGTAACTTCCTTTTTTAAGTCGCTTATATCATGTTTTATTTCATTGATGCTACTTTTGATCTCGGTCATGAAGCTCGCCATCATTTTTGTGAGGTGGTCTATTTTATCTTCCATCCTGGAGTTTTCTTTGCGCTTTTTTTCCTCTCTATACGGTTTCCTGGTATCGGCACCACTGTAGTCTTTGCCCTCGCTTTCGCTGCAGTTTGACTCGGTTGCTTGTGCATTTGGTGATCTTCTCGTTTTTTTGCTACGTCGGAATATATCATACGAGGCTAATCTCTTCTTCCTACACTCATCCGTGGTTGACCCGTCACTTTGTTCAACACCCTGTCCTGTACCTGCTTGATTTGCATTTGTAGACATTCTGTACTTAAATGGTTTTTCACTTTGTATAAATGTAAATGGACAGAAAAACCTAGTTTCGGACACTGTGTCTAAAGTTAGAATTTGAGTTCTATATTCTACGTCCCTCGTGCGCACAGCGTAAGCGTCCGGTTCAACACCTCGTAAACACTTACTACACTACAAATGGACGTTATTCGAGGTTACTCGCCTTTTCAAGTCCGTGTTCCTTTACACTTCTTTGGTTGGCACTAATTGGTTCCACCGAAAGTTACAATCAAATCTAACCTCACTAATTCCACGTTTGATTTCAAAAGATCGCTCTTTGTTCAGTCCCTTCGACACCAATTCCCCGTCCGTCCACTCTACCTTCACCTTCTCGAAATGCCGCTTCAGATTCTCTAAAATTTCGCTACCAAACACCAAAATCTCTTTAATTCACAATACACGGCATACAGGTCCGTACTCGCCTATAGTATCCCAAGTAACATTTTTCCCTGTGAAATTAAAATTTCTCTGGTAGGTCCCTGGCAAATACCTGGTAGGTAACTAAAACAGGGTTTACGGCTTTGCCTGTCTATAGGGATTTGTCAGGTACCTGTTAGCATGTCCTTTGTAGGGCCCTATTAAATGCTTGCGCTAGGGATTTGCCAGGTAGCCAAATACAGGTTCCTTGTAGGGCCCTGTGAAATGCTTGCGGTAGGGATTTGCCAGGGAGTCATATACAGGTTCCTTGTAGGGCCCTGTGAAATGCTTGCGGTAGAGATTTGCCAGGGAGTCATATACAGGTTATTTGTAGGGCTCTCTGTAAAATGCCTGTGGCAAGTTGAACAACCAATAATAGAAAACCTTTGATTAGTAGACCAATCAAAGTCGACATCGACGTCAAAGTAAGAAATTCATCGCAAAAAAATAGTAATTTTGATGTAAAAAAAATCGTTCTACAGTATCGTTTGGAATGTAATTCTAGTAGGTTGTAACGAAATGTCGGAGGTATCATTTTTTTACGTATTTATGCTCCGAGCAACACATGCGTTACACTTTGAAATGCAAACAAGTACCCACGAACGATGTTTTCAGGCAATTATAACAAGTTGCGATGAAAATTCCGACAACATTTTTTTCTCTTTTTTTCACTTTTTTATTTTACGAATACCTGTACAATTACATTTCAAACAATACTGTACAACGATTTTTTTTTTTGCATCAAAATTACTAATTTTTTTGACGTATTATATGATTTCAACCCACGTGTTTGAAAAACATTTTTTTGGTTTTTTTTCCATTTTTTATTTCACAAAACACTGTAGAGTTATATACGTTGAACTTATACACTAATTTATTAAAAACACTTAAATTTTCTTGATTTAAATTTTTTATTTAACTTTTAATTTCCACAAAAATGATTATATTTCTTGAATTATAAAATGGACATAGATACACCTTAAATCTAGACTTATACAATACTAACTGAATTTTTATTAACATTGATTTTTATGTATTTTTCAAAATGGTTTATTTAGCGGAATTTTTATTCTAGAACATTCTAGACTTCCTTTTGCTAAATTGACAAATGAATAAACAATTACAATATTAGTATTTCCTGTTACATCATCTATCGGAAAATTACCAGGATTATATAATTATTTTATTAGTTATTGGAATATATAACTTCTCCCCCCTTTAGATGAAAAATTTGGAACTTTATGGTGACTAATTTTTCAGCAGTGTCCATTTCGATGACGTTTCGACGTTGTAATTTGATTTCCAAGTTGATAATGTCTATACCTTTTTACATAAATGAAGATTTTATAATTAACAATAAACAATGAATAAAAATGATAAAATAGAATAACAAAATAATTTAAAATTGTGCAAACACTTTAAATTGTATCACTGTAAATTAAATTTTTTTTCGAATCCTTTCACTTTAAATTTTGTTGAGTTCACTTAAATCGACTGTGGACAGTTCAGAGAGTTCACTTCTAAATTAACACTACAAGTTCCTTTGTCAAATACTTCGAAGAATTTTAGGTTTTAAATTTTTGTTTCGAATTTTGTAACTTGATGTCCTTTACTTTTAATTCGCGGAGATTGGTTAATTTCGATCACATATGTTCCCTTAAAAAATGTTTACTTTTAATTTTTTTTTTCACTTTTGAATGTCCAATTATCGGTTTTGTTGATATCACTATCCATTTTCCATTCTCGAATTTTGATGTTGTTTAATTTAATGGTTTAATTTGACATATTTTTCGAAGTTGGAGTAATTTTGCTCATAAGGAAATTTGAATTTGAAGGATCATTTTAAATTATTTTTGGAACTAGGAATTGGTAAAAGATAATTTGAAGATAGTCATATTTTTCAATTTCAATAATTGGAAAATCGAATAAAAATGTGTTTTGATTTAATTTTGAATAAATTTTAATATTAATAAAAATTTTTCAAATAGTAAGATAATTTCTAAATTTGGTTCAAATAGTAATTAATTGTTTACAAGTTTCATTTATTTTAAAAGGTTCATAAGTGTGATTATTTAATTATGAAAAACATCAATTTTTGCAAAATTAATTGTTATTTCCAAATTATTTAACAAGTCATTGATTATTCTAAAGTTATTTATTAAATTTAGAATTGTTGACATCAAAAAGAAATTGTTGATAAGTTAAAATTTTGATTTCGATTGATTTTATAAATTTTTGTTTATATTGATTTTTGACAAGGATGTTATTAAATGTAAGGTTTATGAAGTTATATTGTTTTCTAAAGGGTAAAATTGGTTTATAAAAAGATTGCATATTAAAAATTTGGATAAAAGTCCAGGAAGAAATTTTGTTATTTTACTGTTAATCGAGTTTTGGAATTTAATTTAAATAATTGCGTCAGTTTGGTAGATGTATCTATAATAATTAAATATGCTTGTTTGTATAATCGAGTAAATCTATATGTAAATTTGAAATTTTGGGATTTTTGAAAATTTGAAATTTTTAAGTTTTATGTTATTTATTTAAAATCATATATTGTGGAATTGTATGAAAAAGAAAATTGCTGTTTTGGTTTTTTTTTTTGGAGGTAAAAGTGAATATTGGTCAATATAGTGGTTATTAAATTTTTTCCTTTTCCGGTTGCCATTTTTGAAAATTCGTTGTGCTTTATTTGAAATTAATTTGCAATTTCTAAACTGTTTTCTTTTATAGTTAATATTAACCGAAATTTTATTTACGTATTTAAAATTTCTATTTAAATTTTGTTTTTGGAAATTTATTAGGTTTAAATAATGTGAATTCGTTAATTGGGGTGATTTTAAAATTTGATTTTTTGATATTGTTCTTTTCGGCATTATTAATTTTTTATAACTTTGATCAAGAATTTTAGAATTATTTAGTTTCAACAATAAATTATTTGTTTCAATGTCACTAGACTTTAATTTTGAATGGTCAGCATGACTGATACTAGTATTTTTATTTGAATCATCAATTTCTAATTTTGTTGAATCTAAATTTTGTCCTGTTATTTGCTTGGTTTTTGAAACTTGGAATTTTAAATTTTTTTGTTTTTGGTTATTGCAATTTAGAATTTGCTGTGATTTGTTTGTAAATAATTTGAAATTTTTAAAATGATTTCCCATATTGTTATTAATCAAAATTTTATTTAAGTATTTGAGTTTTTTAACTAGATTTCGTTTTTTGAAGATTTGTTGGAATTTATTTGAAGATAATTTGAATTTTCTAAAATTTTTTCTTTTGTAATTATTTGTCGAAATTTTGTTTATGTATTTGAAATTTCTAACCGGTTTTTGTTTTTGGAAATTTGTCGGTTCTAAATGATGTGACCTTTGGAGATTCGTTCTACCGCTGTCTACTTCCATTGGGGTAGGTTTAAATGAAGTTCTGTTGGAGTTCGGTTTAAATACAAAGGGTTTGTTAAAATTTTGAAAATTAGAATTTTGAAAATTCGGTTCAAGTCGAAATGAGTTATCGAAATTTTGATTGGGTGTTTGTTGATAGTTGTTTGTTCTAAAATTTTGCTCTTCTAATGGAATTGGTGATTCTTGTTCCCTTAATTGACTTAATTTTTTATTTTCTGAAACTGTTTTTTGCAGTAAAGTTAATTTTCTAAGAATTTGGTTCATCAAAATTTCGTTATGCTTTTTATCAATTTCTGATCGTGCTGTTTCTAAATTTTGTTTAACTAATTGATATTCTTTATATAATTTTGAAATTTGGTTTCCTAATTCGATAACATTGTTGTTTATTAGGGGTTTACATTTTTTGACCGGTTCTTGAATTTTAAATTGATTTTGACTAAAATTTTGGTTAATTGGAAAGTTTGTGACATGTGCGTTCATAAGATCAGTAGTTGAATTAATTTTTTGAAAAATTTTGTTTTCTCTAAAATTTGTGGATTCTAAAGAATTGATAGGTTTACGTGGACGTGATAAATGATAATTTTCGATTGTGTTTAAATTTTTTACGTTAGAGGTTTTCATGAACAAAGTATGAAAAAATGGTATTTTTGCTTGGGGTGTTTCTAAAATGCTGTCTCCAAATTTAAGTATTGCTTTTAGTTGACGTAATAAATTTCGTCCTATTAAACCGTCATAATTTTCTGAGAACTTAGAAATGTAAAATTTGCATATTTCGTTACTTTTGAAGATTTTAGGTAACGGGGTATATAAAATTTTGTTTTGTTGTGACAATTTATCCGAGGTTTGAATTTGGAAATTTTCAGTTTTTATGTAATTTTTGAAACATCTTAAAGCCAATTCTGGACTTATTAGACTATATTCACTGAATGTTTCGATTAAAAATTTTGCTTGAATCTCCGGAATGCATATAAATGTCAGATTACGTCCTGTCGTATCATAATTATCATTTACATGAATGGTTAAATTATTTGGTCTAAAATTTTGGAAATGTGAAGTTTGTTGAGACGTATTAAAATTATGGAAGGTTGACATTTTATTTTGGATTTGATTTTTAGATTTATAAAATTGTATCGAGTTATTTAGCGTTAATGTTTTCTTTGTTATTTCCGGTGTCGTTTACAATGATAAATTGTTAAGTAATGCTGATATGTTGTCAGCGTTCATGAACCTTAAGTTTAAAATTAGAATAAATCTTACTACGTGTAATTTAATTAAAATGTGAATTTATTTCTAAATTGTTTCGAGTATATGACTAAATCAAAATTTTCTTAATTAATTATAGGTTTTAAATTTTTGGATTAGGAATTTTAATTTGAGCTTTTACTCACGTTATAATATTTTTCTTCATAATTTTCTTATCTTCTTAAAATTAATTGGTTGATCCACAACTTGTTTGTAGCGATGCTTGTCTACGTTTTTTGGCTGTTGGATCCTCTTCTTAAAATTAGGGTTGGTCAACGGTCAGCTTGCTTTGTAGCGATGTTTGTCTACGTAGCTCGCAGGTTGTTGGTCCTTTTCTTAACTAGTTGGTTGGTCCACAGCTTACGTTATCGGCAGCGATTTTTGTCTACCTTTGGCTTGCTGTTGGGTCCTTTCCTCAAACTAGTTGTGGCGATTTTGTCCACTTCCAATTTGAATTTTTGCAGCTTTCCGTGGTTTTCTGGAAATTTTCGGACGATTTTTGTTCCATTTTTCCAAAAAATGCGGATCCGTTTAACGACTGCGCCAGTTATATACGTTGAACTTATACACTAATTTATTAAAAACACTTAAATTTTCTTGATTTAAATTTTTTATTTAACTTTTAATTTCCACAAAAATGATTATATTTCTTGAATTATAAAATGGACATAGATACACCTTAAATCTAGACTTATACAATACTAACTGAATTTTTATTAACATTGATTTTTATGTACTTTTCAAAATGGTTTATTTAGCGGAATTTTTATTCTAGAACATTCTAGACTTCCTTTTGCTAAATTGACAAATGAATAAACAATTACAATATTAGTATTTCCTGTTACATCATCTATCGGAAAATTACCAGGATTATATAATTATTTTATTAGTTATTGGAATATATAACTTGTAGAATTACATTCCAAACGATACTGTAGAACGATTTTTTTTTGCATCAAAATTACTCATTTTTTGCCATAATTTCCGATATTTTTGCGATAAATTTTTTAAATTTACGAAAAAAAAAAATTTTGGCTTCTTTTTTGTAATTCTTGGCTTAGTAAGAAGTAAGAAGACAAAAAATCATTGAAAACACACGAAAATTAAGAAAAATGTCATTCGATTCACCGAGTACAGCCCTCTCCGCGAGTTTTATTATAAGTTACGATGAAAATTGGAACAGCATTTTTTTCGCTTTTTTTCACTTTTTTATTTTACCAATCCCTGTACAATTTATTACATTTCAAACAATACTGTACAACGATTTTTTTTGCATCAAAATTACTAATTTTGTTGACGTGTTTTATATGATGTCGAACCCGCCACGTGTTTGAAAAACATTTTTTTCGCTTTTTTCCATTTTTTATTTCACAAAACACTGTAGAATTACATTTCAAACGTTACTGTAAAACGATTTTTTTTTTGCACAAAATTACTCATTTTTTGCCATAA
The DNA here is from genome assembly GCA_932274525.1 of Podabrus alpinus. NCBI lineage: Eukaryota > Metazoa > Arthropoda > Insecta > Coleoptera > Cantharidae > Podabrus > Podabrus alpinus. Next base: position 58,971,811 of record OW026452.1, read on the forward strand.
TTTCCGATATTTTTGCGACAATTTCGTTCATAATAATTCAACCAATAGGATGTTACAATCTCATCAATTTGAACCAATCATAATCTACTTCCTTTGACAATACAGACCACGGTGGTGTATTGTCGCGGCAATACGACCACCGTGGTCTGTATTGTCAAATTTCCATAGTAACGATGGAAACTACGTGAACGCATACTATAAATTATTTGTTGTCAGAAAAAATTTAAATTTTATTTACGAAATTGTCAAACGAATTCCACACGATACTATAAAATTGTCGGTTAATTTTTAAACCATGGAATCTTCGTGTTTGTCGCCATTTAAAATCACCATTCGTGCTAAAGCACTCATGGTGATTTTAAGGGCGACAAACACTCAGTTCCAGTTTCAAAAATTATTGCCGACAATTTGATAGTCTCTTGTGGTATTATATATGATAAATTTTTTAAATTTACGAAAAAAAAAATGTTTGGCTTCTTTTTTGTAATTCTTGGCTTAGTAAGAAGTAAGAAGACAAAAAATCATTGAAAACACACGAAAATTAAGAAAAATGTCATTCGATTCACCGAGTACAGCCCTCTCCGCGAGTTTTATTACATCAAGTTACGATGAAAATTGGAACAGCATTTTTTTCGCTTTTTTTCACTTTTTTATTTTACCAATCCCTGTACAAGTTATTATATTTCAAACAATACTGTACAACGATGTTTTTTGCAACAAAATTACTCATTTTTTGCCATAATTTCCGATATTTTTGCGATAAATTTTTTAAATTTACGAGAAAAAAAATTTTGTCTTCTTTTTTGTAATTCTTGGCTTAGTAAGAAGTAAGAAGACAAAAAATCATTGAAAACACACGAAAATTAAGAAAAATGTCATTCGATTCACCGAGTACAGCCCTCTCCGCGAGTTTTATTACAAGTTACGATGAAAATTGGAACAGCATTTTTTTCGCTTTTTTTCACTTTTTTATTTTACCAATCCCTGTACAATTTATTATATTTCAAACAATACTGTACAACGAGTTTTTTTTTGCATCAAAATTACTAATTTTGTTGACGTGTTTTATATGATGTCGAACCCGCCACGTGTTTGAAAAACATTTTTTTCGCTTTTTTCCATTTTTTATTTCACGAAACACTGTAGAAGTAGATTCGTTACTATAGAAGGATTTTTTTTGCATCAAAATTACTCACTCACTCACAAAATTACTCACATTAAATTTTTGTAGTCATAAAGCAATTTTACAACTAAAATAACAACAGCTCTGTGGCGCAGAGCTTAACGCTGTCGGACAATGAAAGGAAGGTTACGGGTTCGATTCTCGCACAAGGTAAGATTTTATTTCTAATTTTCAAAATTTAATTCCAGACTCCAAGAGAAACAAAGAAGACGACAACATCATGAGATATATCACCACCAACAAGTTCTTACTAATGAGAATAAATAATGAGAAATGGGTAAAATAAAAAATTATATGTTGTAGAGTTAAAATTGTTAAAATTAAAAATGTAGCAAAAATTAATTTTTTTATAATAAATAAATTATTAAATAAATAAATTTTATAAACAATAAATTTAATTATAATCAAAAATTTTTTGCACCCTGTTAATCGCATATAATAACTCCCTGGTAGATCCCTATAACAACTCCCTGGTAGATCCCTGCGGTAGGGACTTACCAGGGCCCCTGTGAAAGGTACTTAGTAGATCTCTAGTAGAGGCCCCTAATAGGTGGTCCATTTGCCCCTGGCGCAAGCCCCTACCACAATCCCAACTAGGGTTTTAGACAGGGACAGGGACCTGTGAGATTTGACTGGTAGGGATTTGCCAGGGGCCTACCAGGTTAAAAATGTTGCTTGGGATAGTGCATTATACATTACTACTTAAATTTTTGAATTAGTCACATTTGTTGTAACATCTGTTGTTACATTTGAGAAAATTTCAAAAACGTTCGATTTTGACCTGACTTTTTTTTTATAATAAAGTATACCGGGTGTTCATTTTAAAACTTTCAGCAATTAATATCTCAAAAACCAAGTCAGATGAAAAAATGTTTCGAACAAAAGTTGTATGATAGCGAGGGGGAGAGAATATGGGATAATTGTTTTTTTAATTTATTGACCTTTTCAAGGTCATTTGAAGGTCAACTTTGTTTTTTTAAATGGCACCTTATATTTTTTTTAGCAGATTCATATTTTTCATGAATAAATAAACAACTTTTGTTGGAAAATTTTTTTTATCCGACATTAGGCTTTTCGAGTAAGATGCGTTGAAACAAAATAATATAATCAACATTGGTAATCAAAATTTAATATTTACAAGTTTTAGAAGGCTATTTACTAGTATTAAACAGTGGAAAAAATGTTTGTAAACGAGTGTTTTCATAACAAATTTTCAAAATGTTTCCCATTTGTAAATATTAAATTTTGATTAACAATGTTGATTATATCCTTTAAGGAATCTCGATAATCCATTCATGCGCGTCCCTAGTTTCAACGTATCTTACTCGAAAAGCCTAATGTCGGATAAAAAAAATTTTCCAACAAAAGTTGTTTATTTATTCATGCAAAATATGAATCTGCTAAAAAAAATATAAGGTGCCATTTAAAAAAACAAAGTTGACCTTCAAATGACCTTGAAAAGGTCAATAAATTAAAAAAACAATGATGCCATATTCTTTCCCCCTCGCTATCATACAACTTTTGTCCGACACATTTTTTCATCTGACTTTTGGTTTTTGAGATATTAATTGCTGGAAGTTTTAAAATGAACACCCGGTATATTAATAGACTTGATCATATAATAGACTTTTTTAGAGAGAGTAACCAAAAATTATAAAAAAAAGTTAGAGCAAATTCGAGCGTTTTTGAAGTTTTCTAAAATGTGCTCTATTTAACAGTGCTGGGGTTCAGCAACTATTCGACTTAGAGAAAAATATCTTAGATAGAAGTTGTAGTAAATTTTATTCTCTATAAGATTTATAGACGTCATTTTCGTCCTAAAATCAACTGGTAAGGAAATATTGCGAAGAAACATTTTATTTTCGTCATTTTTTTTTAAATGGCGGCACTTCTGGGCGGTCGCCGAGGTCGCCAACTCAGAGCTTTTATTAGGACCCCAAACCTTAAAACATATCCAAAAATCAGAACCCCCTGACCATTTTTAGGAAACTCTTCTTTTCATGTTTTCGAGGATGTTGTTAATAGTATATTATTCTCCGAGCCGCGTTAGAGATTTTTACTGTCACGGATGAAATTGTCACAAGGCACTTGCGCCGAGTGACGTAATTTCATCCAAGACGGTAAAAAGCTCTAACGAGGCGAGGAAAAATAAGATATTTTATCGCAATCTCTTTCAGTAAGAACCAAAATACAATAAATAAACAAATTTGGAGGAAGTCCAATTAAAAACAGACATAATTAAAATATTGCAATAACTTATAAAAATATAAGTGCATAAAAGTAGTAACCTGGTAAGAAAAACCATAATATGTACAAATATTACATCATACGGGGAATATCCTACTAAGAATTTCGCGGTGTAAGTTACGTTATGCAAACCAAACGTTAAATTTTATTTATAAATTTGCAGAATATCACATGTTTTGAACTGTTTACGATTAATGCAAGGTGATTACAATAAAAAATACTATCGCTTTTAAATAACCAACGTAGTAATTAAAATTTACTTTAACTAAAGATATATTGATCACGTTAATTCAAAAGCAAATATAAATAAAAATTGCAAAATGAACATGAAAATCTCCCTAGACGAGTTAATGAGCTCTAGACAACAATTATTTATAGCAACAGATAGCCGGGAAGGAACACCATCTTACGCCTAGTCTGTGGAGGGGGGAATCTGCTAACTTACTGAACGAGTTGCGATAAAATATTTTAAGTGTTTTTAATTTTTTTAATGAGTTATATGATAACAATATAGCTGAAATAGAAATTTGTTTAAAAATATTTTGCCGAAAAACATAATTTTCACTCCTTCATAAAAAATTTCAACTTCAGACGAAGAATTTGCTAAGAAGCTCAGGGTTTCGAGAGGACGTTTTTTAGTATGTTAAAGTACGAACAATTACCTAACGAAATCCGTCGAAAAATCGCAGAAACCCGATTTTGGATTTTTTTTTCGCAATTTTCTTACACTGTAAGCAAATAATTAAATTAATGTTTTCATCAAATTTGTGACGAGGACAAATCCCAAATTCAAATTAAAAGAAAAATGAAGGAATTGGTTCAAAAAAAATGTGTGAAAAATATTATTTGTTGTAACCTCGAACATGAAAATTATTTTATTGATTTATTGTTAAATGTTAAATTATTTAAACACTGCAAATGGACAGTTAATAATGATTCGGCCAAAACAAAAATAATGATAAACTTAAAATTTTTAAAAATCAATAGAAATTCTAAATAAAAAAATCCAATATTTTAATTTTCAACAATGTTTACAAAGCGTGTAATTTTTTTAAGTTGTTTTAAAAAATACATTTTTTCTATATTAACTTTTTTGCTACATTACGTTGTATTTATTAACATCTCTGATGGATGTAAAGAATGCATTTCTTATTATTCATTATGCAAGAAATTAAATGCACACAATAATCTGTGATACATGGAATCGTGATGTCATTGATAACGGAGCGAATGGGTGTGAATTATGTCGGGTACTTACGTTAGTTTCCCTCCTGGTACCCCACCAGAAGAAACCAGAAAAATATTGTTAGGATAGGCAACCCTCTCAAACTGAGTAAAATGTATTACGCGAGCTATCTGTAGTATATTTAATCTGTGGTAATAGTATTATGCTGAAATTTAATATCAAATTAAATATTAAGTATACATACCCAATGAGTAAACCATAAACAATTAATGTTGTTTCTTCCGTTTTACCTCGTTGAGGTCAATAATGAAAGATTTGCTTATGGCGACAAAGGAAATTAAATACATAGAAGGCACACAAAATATAAATTTATTTAAAAAAACAAAATAATTATTATCATTAGCATCTTAAAGATACGAATTTCTCAAATTGAAAATTATAAACTAAATCTTAAAACTAATAGAGAACATTGTAAAAATTACAACTAGATGTATTTTTACATAATTATTATATACATTAAAGAGAACATTAAACGGCAAGAGCTTCTTCAGAATAAACATTAAATGAAAAAGTAGCAAAACAACTATAAAATCAAATGAAAATATAAATTAAACTTGCCATTTTTCAAATCACTGCCAAAACTTCACATAACCCAAACCGTCAAAACGGGTAAAATCGTTAATAAGATTGAAACATATACTTCGTTAAGATTATTTGATTTCTCTTGTTAGTGCGTTTTAAATGATCTTCTAAACTAAATTTCTGTGCAGATTTATAGTCGCATATTTGTACAGCAAACGGTTTCTCACAAGTGTGAGTCTTTAAATGCCCTTTTAAATTTGATTTCTGTGTAGATTTATAGCCGCATATTTCACAAGCAAACGTTTCTTGCTGGTATGAGTTTTTAAATGGTATTTTAAATTCCACTTCTGTGCAAATTTATAGTCTCATATTTTACATGCAAAGGGTTTCTCACCAGTGTGAGTCTTTAAATGCACCTTTAAAGCTGATTTCTGTCCAGATTTATAGTCACATATTTCACAACCAAATGGTTTCTCGCCAGTATGAGTTCTTAAATGATTTTTTAGAGTCGTTTTCTGTGCACATTTATAGTTAAGCTGTTATATTTCATTGCAGGTTCCTCCGGCATTAATTCTTCAGAATCGATCTCTTCTTTAATGTCAATTGAATGATGGAGATCTTCTAAATTAAATTTGATGTCTTCCAAATCTTCGGCTTTGAGTTCGTTGCGGTTCTTTAAAGGAATCGGAAAGTCAGAAAGTTTGCTGTCATTTTCCATATTGTGTAAATTAGTTTTCTCCGCAGTTAACATTTTATCCATATCTGCAGCAAATCGCAGTGGAATTACGGAATGGTGCTCGTAGACTTATACACAATCACTTTTGTTAACTTAATGTTACACAGCGCGGCGTACTACTCGAAGAAAAGACAAGTGCAAAATGACGACCATTGTCAAAAGAACAGCCCTGTACAGGTCGCCAACAAAATTATTGGGACTTGCAGACGACTGTCTCACGACACTGATTTTATGCTGCGACGCTGCGAGTCAAGTGACATAATGGCCGTGTTCGGTCTGGCACTTTTCACATTCTGATAATTCTATTTTGGATTTTTCCACGCTTTCAAGCGTTTTATCTGCTCTCATTTCAGAACTTCACGTGTTTAAAGCTTGCAAGCGCAGAACAGCTCCAAATAGAACTATCAAAAATGTTCGACGGTGCTTCAAAGCTAAAAAAAACGCCCAGACCGAACACGGCCTAAATGTGGTCGTGGCTAGCGTAACGCCATTGACATCATCGCTCTTTGTGAAAAATATGTGGTTATGTTTCCAAAAATGTGATAACATAGCCTATTACTTGCATCCATGACTTCTTGCATCTTTCCTAAAAATATAAAAGTAAATAATATTTATATGCCCATTTAGGAAGAATTCTGATAATTATCGTGCAAGATAAAGATTTTGTGCTGTAGTGTCGAAAGTAATCAAAAAGGAGAAAACCAAGATTCAAGTGTTCATAATTTACATTTGACAAATTGACAAAAATTTTAACAAACCTAAACAATTTCTGATTAATATATGGCTATAAGTATGAATCTATTTTACAAAAGTGAAATACACGAGTGACCAGTTACATCATATACTATATAATTATCGGGTTGATGCATAAGTTCGTAGCTTTTTTTTTAATTTAAAAGTATTTTTTAAATATAAAAAATATGTGAACTAATCAATAATACATTCTCCTGCATTTTTTATGATTGACTCCCAACATTCCGGTAGTTTTAGATTCCACGCCTGAAGAAATCCGGTAGTTTGGAGGTGAATAAATTGTTGAGCCAGTTTTAAAGAGCAATGTAGATTCCGCGGAGATTGTTGGATAGAAAGTTGAAAAAAATGAAACCCCCACCCCGAAGGTAGTGGGATTTAATTACCTTCTGTGCATTACATTACTTAATTTTCACAAATAAAAGGTTTCTCGCCGGTATGAGTTCTTAAATGTAATTTTAAACTTCCATGTCGGATTAATATCGTGCAATATTTTTGATATTTTTAATAGTTTAGAGTGGTGTTTAATTCAATTGGCGTAATTAAGTCTAATTTAGAAATAAACACGAAAAATTGCGCTAATCCGGCGCATATAATTGAGAATTTTATGGAAGTTTGCGAAAGCAATTTTGTAAACCCAAATGACATGTCAAAAAAACATAAATTCAAACGGGGTAGTAGCTCGCTAATTTTATCCTCCACCAGTAAGGATAGTGATAAGAACATATCCAAGAAATCCAAGAAGGATTCTGATAAAATCAATTTGGACGAAATAATTTACAATGTAGATATCACAAATAAATTTGGCCTATTGGATAACGACGAGGCTGTAGTAAATAATGACGTAACATCGAATCCACTTCGTGCTAATGTTCCAAACAAAATTAAACCAAAACCAATTATAATTACGAAATTACCCAAAAATCATTTGAACTTTACAGAGGTAATTAAAGGCATTGTGAAAAACACTTTCCATCTAAAATATCTCGGTGACAAGTTGAAGATTATCACCGAAGACATTACAGACGTCCATAAGTTAAAAGAGGAGTTTACCAAAGAAAACACTGAGTTTCATACGTATAGTCTGGCCAATGAGAAAAAGTCCATCGCTGTACTCAAAGGCGTACATCGCATGAACGAGGAGGAAGTTCTAACAGCCTTGAAATTGCAAAACGCAAAAGTGGTCAGTTGCAAACTCCTCAATAAGGACAACAAAATGTACCCAAAATACAAAATCGCTTTCGAGAACGAAATAACGTTCACGGAAATTCAGTCGATATGTTACGTGGCCAGCGTACGAGTATACTGGGAAAAGTACCGAACTAGGAAGGGAATTACTCAATGCTATAGATGCCAGCAGTATGGGCATGCAGCCAATAATTGTAACATAAAGATGGCTTGCCGGAAATGTGCTGGAAGCCACCTCTCTACAGAGTGTCCAATCAACGAAGCTACGACATCAAAATGCGCAAACTGCCAAGGACCTCACGCTGCTAGTTCTAAAGACTGCCCCGTTTATATCAAAACACTGAATAAATTGAACAAACCTACATCGAAGATTCCGCGAGGCTACCAAATGCGCATAGAGGAATTTCCCTCATTAAAAGCAAACAAACAAATTCCTAACTTTGTACCGGCATCATAACAAATCCAACGGTCTGTTTTATCTGCAATCCCGCAAATTCCTCACAATACACAAGATATTCGACCGAACCAATATAATCTACTTAATAATTCATTGGAACAGCCACCAGATTACGCTAATACGTCAAGACATACCAATCAAGTTGGTTTCGACAATTTAAATTCGCTTTTCAGTGAAATTCGCCAACTGGAAGCCAAATGCAATATTGGTAAGATGTTATGTGCCGTGTGCGAATTAAATCGCGTCATGGATAGTACGAAGGATGGAGCCAACAGAATGTCGGCTTTTATCAAATGCATTAGTGAGTTTGATGGCTAACTCAACCTCTGCAGAATTAAAAATAATTACATGGAACGCTACTAGCGTTTCAAGAAAGTTTGGAGATTTTGAATTATTTCTGAACGAAAATGATATACATGTCGCACTGGTAACAGAGACGTGGTTAAACCCAGTGGATAGTTGTAAATCACTAAATTACCACATCTACAGAAACGACAGACTAAGCGATCGGGCAGGTGGTGTGGTGGTTCTGATACGGAAAGGTTTACCACATTAACCTGCCGAGCAAGCGGACACGACGGCAGAATTGTTGGTTGTGAAAATCAATTTACGTATACCATTTTACGTAGGTGCTTTGTATGTTCCACCGCTGACTAAAATCACTGCAGTTGATTTAGATAACATCATGCATAAATACAACAAAATAATTATTGGTGGCGATTTGAACTCGAAGCACACCCAATGGAATTGCCGTAACCCTAACACAAACGGTAATGTACTGAAAGCTTACAACGATGTAAATAATTATTTGATTTTATATCCACCCACACCTACCTACAGTCCGCCCGGATTACAAGCTTCCACTATAGATTTGTTCTTGGTAAAAGGATTAACGAACTATTCTATGCATGAAATGCAAATCATGTCCTTCGGTTTCATTATCCTTAATGTATTTTTTTTCTTTCATAATGTATAAGTGATGCTGAAGTATTGTTTTGTAAAATTTTATATATATTTAAAAATGTGTTATACTGTACCGTTGTTCTGTGAGGAATAAAGTCTATTATCTAAATATATAAAAGAGAAGATCTGTTTGCTTGCGTGTTCGCTATACGTTCCTAGACCCTTGGACCGATCTCAACCAAATTTTGCACAGTTATTTTGTAGCTCCAGGCGCAACTATTCGTGCATAAATGGAGAAGAAATTCGCTCGGGGAAAAAAGTTATTCGCTTTTTTCGAAAATCAAATCACAAGTTTGACAAAAAATTTAATTTGTCAAATAATTAATCTGACATACTGTCAGCGACTTTGACATTAAGAATGTTAACCTTAAAAATGACATTGACATATACTCAGTGGCGTTGCACAATACAACAGATGGCGGGGAGGGCGGCTTTAATTCGAAAAATGTGAAAAATGCAAACCACTAACAAAAAACCACTAACAAATTAATCTGAATGCCGCGAATAAGACCGGAGCACTTTATATAGGTCGCAGAACGTGGAAGATCCACTTCTTTGCGGAAGATTTAACTTTACATGAAGATGTAACTTTACGTGAAGATTATGTATGTATGTATGTATGTATGTATGTATTGCTGTGTAATTCCTATCAAATTTGCACACCCCGGGTTTATTTGTTGAGCGCCAGCTTTGAATAAAAGCAAATTTATAAAATTTTAAAAATGAAGTTTCCAGGGTTGCACTTTCTCAAGAAATTCACGATCCTTGTCCCTTTTTTGTCTAGCTCAGTCTTGGAGATTCCACTCAAGGTATAGTAAGTTCATGAACTCAATTAAGGGATGCTTATGGGTTGAATAAATATTCGTAAATTAAAAATTGTTGACGTTTTGATAATCGAGATGAACTAATTTGCTTTTTTGTTGAGGATCTTTAAGTTTAGTAATGCTTACTGTTGTTTGAATCGAGTTGATAAATAAAAGATTGTTTTGAATTGAAATGTAGTTTTTGTATTTATCAAATTAAATTAAATCGCAATGCGCACATACTACAGATAAATTTTTATCTGAAAAGAATGACAATATTAAATACCAAATAAATAAATTAACACATCCAAAAATATCTTCTTTCTTGGGTTGTCGACAAATTACAATAATAAAATTTATAAAAAGTTAATTGAAATATAATTTTTAAATACCTTGTTTTTAAATCCTGCTTTGTATATAAAGCTTGCGCACTAACACAATTTAACTTGCGCGGTCACTTCATTGCATTCACTCAACTTGCTTCTTGTTGATCGCGTTGTTGACAAAAATTCGCTTCTGTTTCGTGATCATGCGGAGTTGATTTAATTGTTGACACCTGTTGATTGCTAGGATCGTATTCGTGGAGTGCCAGTGAATATTTGTTGATGTTGGTTTCCAGTTATAAGAGGTGAGTCATACTTTTAACTCGTTGATTGTATAGATGCTCAATGAAAGGTAGCCATTTGTAAAATTTGTTATCTAATTTAGACAAACATCAAATTGGTTGGACATCATTTTTGGAAAACTTTTATTTTATGGAGCCGCACGTCTCGTCATTTTGAGCATTCGAGGAAGACTGACTTTCTGCCTGCGCCGTTCGTGAGAATTGGTCAAATTTGGTTATCAGTAAGTCGAGTTTTCCACCTTCATGCATTTTATGTTCACTGATCGACTTTAAATTTTCAGGAGCGCCTTCATTCATGACGAGTTGATTGTCCATGTGGTTCCCCTACGTCTCGCAAATACGGTAGCACTTTTCTAGGCAAGGTTTAGCGAAGTTCTCCACCTTTCCTTTATCATGAAATTTTGTTATCAAATTGAAGCGAAAATGACCTTTATATACACTTTTGGAGATTTATCGTTGTAGATTATGACTATTAGTAAGAATAGATTATTTAACAAGTTTTGATATAATGGGTTTTACACAATAATTGTAGTTCACGGAATAAATTCCATTTTTGTACAGTACCATTAAGGTTATGTTCATTTGTGATAACATTCACAGTAATTTTGCTATATTTGAGCCAAAAAATCCTTTATCATGAAATTTTGAGGTGATAAAAACCTCTGTGAGATAATTCTACAGCTTTTCATAACATTTACCAATGCTTAAAGACTTCTATTTGTTCATTATATTGAGAAATAGCTAAATTTGTTTATCTTTCTTATCTTTCATATTTTAATGAGGTCAAATTTTATGTAAAATTTAAATATGAGCAAGAAATTCAATGTTTTGGATAGCCCTGGTAGCTTGAAACACAGCAGTATGTATGACAGATGACAGATGACGGATGACGGATGACAGATGACAGCTGACAGATGACAGTTGAAGGCCGAACAACTATGGCCTTCACGGATCTATTATTGTCCGCTCTGTGAGGCCGACGGCCGAACAACTTTGGCCTTCACGGATCTATTTTATGGTTCGGTCTGTGAGGCCGAAGGCCGAACAACTATGGCCTTCATGGATCTATTATGGTCCGGCCTGTGAGGCCGAAGGCCGAACAACTATGGCCGTCACGGATCTATTATGGTCCGGTCTGTGAGGCCGAAGGCCGAACAACTATGGCCTTCACGGATCTATTATGGTCCGGTCTGTGAGGCCGAAGACCGAACAACTTTGACCTTCACGGATCTATTATGGTCCGGTCTGTGATGCCGAAGGCCGAACAACTATGGCCTTCACGGATCTATTATGGTCCGGTCTGTGAGGCCGAAGGCCGAACAACTATTGCCTTCACGGATCTATTATGGTCCGGTCTGTGAGGCCGAAGGCCGAACAACTATGGCCTTCACGGATCTATTATGGTCCGGTCTGTGAGGCCGAAGGCCGAACAAGTTTGACCTTCACGGATCTATTATGGTCCGGTCTGTGAGGCCGAAGGCCGAACAACTATGGCCTTCACGGATCTATTATGGTCCGGTCTGTGAGGCCGAAGGCCGAACAACTATGGCCTTCACGGATCTATATTATGGTCCGGTCTGTGAGGCCGAAGGCCGAACAACTATGGTCTTCACGGATCTATTATGGTCCGGTCTGTGAGGCCGAAGGCCGAACAACTATGGCCTTCACCGATCTATTATGGTCTTCCTCCTGTGAGGCCGAAGGCCGAACAACTATGGCCTTCGCGGATCTATCATGGTCCTCTCTCTGTGAGGCCGAAGGCCGAACAACTATGGCCTTCGCGGATCTATTATGATCCTCCCCCTGTGAGGCCGAAGGCCGAACAACTATGGCCTACTCGGATCTATTCTGGGTCTAGATGGCTAAGGGCGGCGGATGCCGCCCGTGCCAGCTAGTTATTATTATTATTATTATTCAGAACCAGAAACAATTAACGACCTAAACTCCAACCATTGGCCAGTTATGATTAAGCTACTCACTTCTCGAATTCCACCAAAAATTGTTATCCCAGATAAAAAATGGGGGCGAATTCAAACTAGAATGTTATAACAGAATGCTAATAACATCAAACATCGATAGAATTCAAGAAATCGACAGCGAAATTGCCAAGTTCACCACAGCAATTACCAAATCGTATCAAGTTGCAACCAAATTTAGAAAAATTAAAAATACCTTTATTGCGGATTGCGAAATCGATGACCTTAAGAGAAGACGCAATAAAGCTAGACGTAAATGGCTAGATACCGGCAGAGTTGAATATCGCGTTGAAAAAAATCAACTTACCGAAGAAATTCAATTACGAATTAAAACTATTCAACGCCAAGAATGGTGCGCATTTTGGGCTGGCGGAGTGATTGGGCGGTATTTCTTTGAAAATGCGGCTGGAAATGCGCCAACTGTTAATGGTGTGCGGTATCGCGAAATGTTAACGGAGTTTTTGTGGCCCGAATTGGATGTAATTGATGTGGAGGACATGTTTTTCCAACAAGCCGGTGCGACCTGCCACACAGCACGTGAAACAATGGTGTTACTGCAGACCAAGTTTCCAGGCCGTGTCATTTCCCGATTTGGCGATCAACATTTGTTACGAAAAATTTTCACTTTTCGCAACAACGTTGAATTTATAAATTCAACTTTTAACATCTAGCGACATATTTCGTAGCACTCGGTATAGCGAACGTATTTGACGGAGATTAAAACTCGCGCATGCTATGATGGGGATTCATTGGTGAGCTCTAAAACGCTCCGGTCATGTTTGAAAGTGCTGTGAGGTAGTTTATCATTAAATTTGGTTCAAAATTTTGAAGAGGGATGATGCGATTTTGTGAGGGTTCCCATCCATCAATACGAATGGTTTTTGGATCTTGCGCTCCAAACCCTTCATGGGGATGTTACATTCGTGGTTTGAGGGATGGTTGATTTTTTCCCGGATCGTACATTTTTTGTTGGACCCATGGTCAATACTTCCTGTGAAATATTTACTTCCTTTCACAATGGTAAGTCACCTAATAATTTTGTTAATTGCTTCGCAGTTACGTGATAATTAATTTGGCCAAATTTTCTTCCGTACACCTGGAGAACGATGACGTTGGAGTTCACCCTTGACCAATTTATGTATTTTTTATGTGTAACATTTTGGTTTGCCTTTTTGTCTTGCATTTTTTATTCTTAGAGTGGTCGCCAAGATTGCGATAGCCTTGCAATTTTATATTCCTGCGGCGAGGTGATATCAGTTTATCTTATCCAGTTCGCACTCGCAAGTGTGAAATGGATCGAATGTTCAGGTTGATATTTAATAAACTTTTAATTATTAATTATTGATATTTGTGTTTTGTTTAATTAACTTGTTCAGGGTATTTATTTCCACTTATTACATCGAATAGCTTATGGTAAAATGCATTGACGGAGGAATTCCAAAATGATCGTAGTACGTTCGAATTTCAGGTTTGAAATTCTATGTTGAACATTTTTTTGTGTGTTTATTTTTGTTTTTATGTTCTTTTTTATGAAAGGCTGCGATGTTCGACCCATATACAGGGTGCGGCATTTCACCGAGATTGCTGTCTTTTGTTTTATCATTGGGGATTCGATATGGTTCCACTTTATCGTGGGATTTTTATATAACCATTCGAATGTGCCCTTGGTTTATGTTTGGGAGTGATTTTCGGTGGCAATGTCGTTGCTACTGTGCTTGTTTTGGTCGGCTAACACCTCTTACATCCGACATCGCGTATATCTTTGCCTTCTGACAATGAACTTCTTATTGTTAATTTTAATTGTGTTGTGTTAGCAAAGCTGTTTCCTTGATCTCTCCGGGGTGTTTCTTTCACACGATCCACGACTCTCGCTTCCGCAATAAACGAGCTAGTTTAAAACCTAACACCAGGGCCCCACGCAAAATTAAAGTAGATGGTTTATCCTTCTGCGTGGACTTAATCGTTTCCGAGCTGACTTCTCATTAGAGCAGTAAGGAAAGATTTTGTTACACATTGGCCACCAAGATCGTGCGATCTAACGCCGATGGACTTTTTTCTTTGGGGCTATGTGAAGGAAAAGGTGTATGCGAATAAACCTGAAACAGTTGAACATCTTAAAGAGGAAATACGGCGCGTTATTGGTGAAATACAGCCACATTTATGCGAAAACGTTATTCAAAATTTCAACAAAAGAATAACCCTGTGCCAGAGGTTTCGTGGTGGCCATTTGCCTGATGTTGTATTTCACGTTTAATCGGAACTATTTTTCTTTATGTTGAAATAAAAATGTTTGCTTAATTCAAAAAATAAATGTGTATTTCTTTAAAATTAAATCCGGCGCTCTTGTTGGGACACCCTTTAGTTATTAATTATATAAGGGGATTAAAAAGCCTCTAATCCACGAGAAAAAATGGGCACTCGAGGCGTAGCCGTAGCTTGTTAATTCCGGAATGTAGTTCAACGTTTTATCCACGACCATGGTCAATCCTCTAATCCACGGAAAACGGACGTATTAAACCTTCATAATATAGTGGTCGTGGATAAAATAATAAATGAGTCAATAAGATTAGTTCGGGAAAATTTAAGCGAAAAAATAGCGGGAGACAGGGAGCAAACTAAATTAATCACGGACAGTATAAAAGAGAATCTCGAATCACGCATGAGTAAAACTCATGAAAAAATTGATAAAATACACACGGAAGTGTCGGACTTAAAACGTAACATTAACGAAACGTCAATAGAAAACAAAGACACAGTAAAGTTGGAAGAAGAAGTAACAATAAAAAATCCAACACCATCCACTAATGAAGACAGATCCTACAAAACAAGGAGTAGAAAAAATAACAGAAGGAGGGAGGTATGTGAAATTTCGACGACTACGAACAAACGCTAAACATAATTTGCTACAACGGAAAAATTCTAAATCGAAAAGCGGGTTGGTAAATAAAATTGCAACATTTAAAATTATAAAATTTAATCACTTAACGGATAAACGGATTATAAATATTAACAAGTTATAATAATGTTAGTCGGGGGCGACTTTAACGCCCACTCCCCGAGTGGGGATCGCCAGATGAGAACAAGAGAGGAGAGGCTCTCTGCGACTTCCTTGGCCCAGCGGGATTGGAGATGGGTAACGTTGGTAACACCCCCACGTTCGTAAGGGGGAACTCAACCTCCATCCTGGATTTAACGCTGGCGACCAGTGGTGTCCTCCAGGAGTTGGTCGACTGGAGGGTACTTGATGAAGAAACCCTGAGCGACCACAGGTACATCTCCTTCTGTCTGGAAAGAGTAGAGAGTGTCGATACTCTACAGGCAGAGGGGTGGTGCTCATTCAAGATGAATGAGGTGGCGCTCAGGGCTGAATTTGCTCGTATAGCCTCAACTGGGCAGATAACAGACGCCGACGCTCTCACGGATGCACTTGTGGGAGCTTGCAACGAGGCTATGCCGAGAAGGGGGGGACCGTCTAGACGCCCGGTCTACTGGTGGACCGAGGCCATCTACGAAGCTCGTAAGACCGCGAAGAAGCTCAGCAGAGTGGCTCAGAGAGTAAAAACTCTGCACTCTATCGCAGAATACAAAGCTGCAAAGAAAAAGCTCCGCCATGCAATTGCTGATAGTAAAAGAAAATGTTAGCTGGAGCTTCTAAAGTCATTGGACGACGACCCGTGGGGCTTGGCCTATAAGGTAGTGAGGGGTAAGCTAAGAGGGAGAAGAAACATGACCGGACCGAGCCTACTCAAGGTCCGGGAGATAGCGACGGTGCTCTTCCCTGAGCATCCGATCTTCCGGGAGCCAAGAATGCTCCCACCCCAGCAGATTAACCTCTTTACAACCGTTGAAATCCAAGCCGCAGTTAAAAGAATGGCTTCGGACAAGGCCCCGGATCCCGATAACATTCCTGGTCGGGCCGTGAAGTTAGCTTTCGGCGAGTGCGGGTTAACCTTCCTGTCCGCCTTCAACGACTGCCTCGTTAAGGGAGATTTCCCGGCAAGGTGGAAAAAGGCGAGACTGGTGTTGGCCCGCAAAGGTGTCAAACCTGTCGACGTAGCGAGTAGCTATAGACCTATATGCCTCCTCGATCACGTCGGCAAGGTTTTTGAACGAATGATCCTGGACAGGCTCATCCAGGACATAGAGAGATCGGGCGACCTCAACGAAAGGCAGTTTGGCTTCCGATGCGGCCGATCGACTGTGGATGCTCTGGAAGCAATAGTCGGTGTCGCGGGAGAAGCAGTGCAAGGTACACGGAGAACTAGATGCTTTTGCCTTGTCGTCACCCTGGACGTAAGAAACGCATTTAATTGCGCAGGGTGGAGGCACATACTGAACTCGTTGAGAGCCCGAAATATCAGTCCCGAGATCTTCAACCTGATGGCCAGTTACCTTGAAGATAGAAGTCTTATCATCAACGGTGCCACTAGGGAAGTTACCAATTGAAGTTAATTTATTATATATAATAAAAAACAGGTTGGCAATTGCCAAACAAAAAAGATAATCTGCAAATTGGCAGAGATTTCATGTTGTCATAAAAATATAAAATAATTTGTCTCAAAAATTAAATTGGCTGTTTCAGGGTCTTTGGTATGAATTTTTGATTGGGATTTCAAACCGCATTCGTTGGTTGGTATTGTAACATACATTTAATCTGCATGATTTTTATTGGTTATTTCTAATGATTTTTGTTTTTTCAGGTTTCCGAATCCGGTTTGTATGGGCGTTTTTTTCATTCTTCACTTGTTGGTAGGTGTCATGGTAAGTATTAAATATTTTTCTTTTTCAATCCAGTATGTCGTTTTTATTCACACCCAGACCTTATTTCATGTCAGGTTATTGGTTTTATATGATTAGTCCTCTGTAATATTGACGGTTTTGTTCTCGAGGAATTTACACATCAGGTCGGGTGGTGTTTCTTCGTACAGCTCGTCCAGTTGTGCAGGGAGATGGATGCCATGATAGGCTGCCAACTCCAACTGTTCTTGCATGTACAAATCGCACTCCCGTATCCGATGTGTAGGTTCATCGAGAACGTCGCAGGCCGGGCATAGTCCGTCCTCCGATTTCCCCAATCTCTTGAGGTGTCGGCCGAACTCGCCATGACCGGTTAGCATTTGAGTCATCTGAAAAGAATTGTTAGTTATTTTATTAGCTACCTTGGGGATGAACTGGTAGGTAATTCTACCTACCACTCCATCATCCCACCTTTTTTGCCATTCAAGTTGAATAATCTCCTCCATCTTCCGTTTCATTTCTACTCTGTATCTATGTTCGTTTGGGTCTATCCTTACCCCCATAAAGGTGGTTACTTTCTTGTTTTTGGCTTCACGCCATGACAGTAGTCGTAAGAGTTCTAAGTCGATTGGGTGGATACCTGCCAAAACACCCGCGGCTAAGGCCGACACAGTCCTATAACATTTTGCTATCACTCGACAGCAAAATCCATAGCACGATATCAGCCGGGCCAACGTGTGCTTATCCCCTATTCTATGTATCCAGATCTCGCTTCCGTAAGCCAAGATGGGGACTACTGCCCCCTGGTAGATCCTTCGCATAGAGTTCGAGGTGTCCAGGTTCCAACCACTTTTGGCCATTCGATGCAGCGCATGGACCAGTTTACTGGCTTTGCCGCAAACGTAGTTTACGTGCGGTTGCATCGATAGGTTTTCGTCAATAAGGACCCCAAGGTACTTGTATTCCCTTGCCACCTTTATCTTCTTTCCGTTCAGTTTTACGTCTAAGTCGTAATTATGGACTCGCTTCGGGTACAAGCACATGATCTTCGTCTTCGTTTCCGAGAGAGCGAGTTTCATGTCCTTGCACCATCCGCTTAGTTGATTGACGCACGTTTGTAGTTTTCTTTGTAATTCGATTCGGGAAGACGCCGTGACGACCGTCGCGATGTCATCCGCGTACGCGAAGGTATGAGTACCCTCTTGTTTTTCTTGCTTTAGATAGTGATCCAGAAGTGAGTTCCACAGGATCGGACCGAGGACCGAGCCCTGGGGACATCCCTTCGTGGATCTTTTCCCTACCTTTGAGACCCCGGAAGTGAGAGTCACTTCCCGAGCTGAAAGGTAGCTTTTGATCATGACCTTTAACCTGTGTGGGAGCCCCTTTTCGCTCAGCGAGCGGAAAAGAGCCGGCCACCACATGTTATCAAAAGCTCCGGAGATGTCGTAAAAGATTACCGCGAGAAAACCCTTGGCTTTCCTTCGCTTCATCTCCGTAGTATCTATTTTTGCATAGAATGCCTTAAGGGCTGTTGTGGTGCTCATACCTTCCACGAAGCCATATTGGCACCGATCGTGGTAAGGGGTATTACTTTCGATTATTCGTTTCTTCATGATTTTTTCCAAAATTTTGCCGAACACCGGCAAGAGGGTGATCGGCCTGTAGTTCTTAATGTTGCTTGTTTCCCCATCTGGGTTCTTGAGCAGGATCTTGAGGACCCCCTTCTGCCACAGTTTGGGGAAATAAGCAACCTTAATGCACGCGTTGTATATACCCATTAGCACGTTTTTGATGACAACATAGAGTTTTTTAAAAAAAGATCCCTGAATGTTGTCAAAATCCGGTGCCTTTCTGGCTTGTGTCGTCCTGATTAGGTCATCCAGCTCGTCGCTTTCGACCTCCCTGACCTGCGCCATGTCCGGCACGCCCCTCAGATTTTCGAAATCCGACCGCATGGTTTGGTGATCCACCGTTGCATCGGAGTTTCGATCATCGTCGGGGAGTAGACCGTTCATGAGGTAGGTCAGGGTCTATTCCGGTGTTTCCGTTACCTTCCCGTCCCCACCACTGAAGGTGGTAAGGATGTTTTTGCCCTTGAATTTTCTAGCCGCTAGTTTGTAGGTAACCCCCCAGGGGTTGGGTACAAGGTCGTCCTCGACGAACTTTTGCCAACTCGCCTGTTTTGCTTTTTTGAGTATATCCAGGAATTTTTCCTTGGATTCCATCATTGCAATGTACAGCCCGTTCTGTTCGTTCTCAATGCGGTTCCTATACAGGGCCGCCTTCCGCGAGAGATAATTCTTTCGCGCTCTTTCGAGATTGTCGGTCCACCAGTCAGGCCGGCCAACGTAGATCTTCTTCATTTGGGCTTTCCTATTTATTAGATCCTGGATCCTTCCGTGCAATTCGGAGACCATGTCCTCGATTTCGTTTTCGGTGGTTAGATTGTCCGACCTGGGGCCGTTTTCCTCTACCCACTGAGTTAACTCTGTCTCGATGGCTTCCGCTTGGATGGTATCTGGGTTTCTATTCCTAACAATCCTGATGGGATTATTAGGTACACCAATTTCAAAAGTGATTGTTCTATGATCTGTGATTATGACATGTTCCGCAATATCCCATGAGTGGGTTATATTGACGGTATCGCAAGTGCCCAACGTTAGATCTACGTTGCTCTTCCTGCCGAGGGAGTCCTCGAATGAAGGCGGTTTGTTTGGTCGATTGAACACGAATAGCTCGTGCTGTACAATGAATTCCTCCAGCGCCTGAGCCCTGGAGTCGGAATCCACGGTGTCATACCACACCTTCGATCGGCAATTGAAATCTCCGCAAATGTAAGTCTTCCCCTTTCCGCAAACACCCAGTGCTTTCCGGAGGTCTTCGAGTGGAACCTGTATATCCTCTGAGGGAGGAAAATACGTGCCTATAAAATAGTAGGTCACTTTGCTACTGAAGGTAATTGACACGACCGTTACGAACTTGCTGGAAACTTGCGGGAGGAAGGAGAACGTGAATTCATTTCCTACCGCATCGTTAACCATAATGCAAGTTCGGAAGTGGTCGCCGAAGATTGCTGCCGTCCGTGTGTTTGGGGAGAAGGGAAGACGAAACCCTCCTGCTGCCGCGGGGTAGCAGTAGGGTTCCGAAAGAATGGCCAAAAGTATGTCTTCCTGGGCAACAAAGCGTTGCACGTCGGCCGTGGCGGCCTCCGAGTTCCTTAGGTTTACCTGCAAGACTTTGAGTGGCTTACTCATTGGCAATGTCTGTAAGCGTCAAAACTGAATGGGCATAATCCATGAGTCTTGCTTTGTAGACCCTACACAAGTTAGATCCCGTGGTGTGACTGGCATCGCTGTATTTGGCTCTGACACAGTTTATACACACATGTTTTGCCCGGTCGTTCTGCACCCCACAGGCACGTGAGGCGTGTTCCGTGGAGGAGCAGAACGCACATGTTTCACTCCCTTTGCAATATTTTGCTGTGTGCCCGAAGCGCTGACACTTGTAGCAGCGCGTAATCGTGATATGGTCATGGATGCGGTAACTTTTCCAGGAAGCCCTAAACTTCCCGTCCTTAATTGCCGCTTCCCTGACCAGGGGGTGAACTTCTAGGATCCACTTGTTGTGGGTCTTTCCTTTGGAGTGTACCGGGTTTATGTTCCTGAGCCAGGAGCTCCCGGCCGCTTTTATTGCTTCAGGGAAATTCGCGCCGAATTCCTCGACCACTCTTTCTTTGGACAATGATTTGTCCACCATTTGTAATGAAATTGATGGCCAGGTAGCTGAGGGCTCCCGGGCCACCAATTTCTTTTCTTTTAAGAGAGAATTACCGATAAGATTTTTGAGTGATGGTTGAGATGACTCGACCATTACTCCGTTATTCTTAATGGGATATACTCTATCCGGTTTTATATTGAGGTCTGCTAATTTTATACTGGTGAGTTGGCTTTTGGTTTCCTCAGCGGATTTGATAGTGTTCCCTTCGTCAGGGTACACTATCACCTTGTACTTTTTGGTGGGCATGCTGCGAGGGCCGCCAGCGGCGACCTTCTTAGCCGCCTCCAGGTAGTCCCTGGGGGGTTCTGTTTGTCTGTTTCTATGGTTGTTTTGCTTTCGATGACCTGAAGGGTCGGCGTTATGGCTGGGGTGGTCTTGCTGATGGCTTTGACCACCTCCTCTATGATCTCTTTTGTATGAGGAGGGGAGGCTGAAGGCGCTCCATCCCCATTCTGTTCCTTCTGATCCCTTCCTGGACCAGCTCCTGTATAAGTCCCTCCATGTCTTTTACCCTTTCGAGGGCCTCTTCTCGGAAGTTGAGGGCCTCCTTACTTCTCATTAAGAATCTACGTACTTCGTGCACGTTATTCATAGCCGTTTTCGAGGCTTCCTTCAATCTACGGTCCGACCATATTTCCAAGTCTTCGTCCAACGTCTGGCTGCTGGCCAAGTCCGGAGTAGACTTAACGGTCTGCTCCGGGCTTGTGTTCACCCTCGCGTTCTCCTCGGCTTCTTGAGTTTCTTTCTTTTTTCTTTTTAGTTCTTCTTCTTTCTCGTGTTCTTCTTCGATCTTTCGTTTTCTGTCTTTTTTCCTCTGGTTTTTTGTTCTTTTATTTTTTTTAGTTTCATCGCTGTCTGTTTCTTTTTCTTTTTCTTTTTCATATTTTTCGGCCGCGTCAAGTTCTATCTGTTTGGCTTTTAGCATTGTCTCAAAATCGAATTCATCGCTATCCTCGCTCGCCGAGGGATCGGTGGTGTCCATTACTTCGGTCAATTCTTTTTTCTTCTTTCGGGTTCTTTTGGCTTTCATTAAGAAAGGATTCTCGTCCTCACTTTCTTCGGTGTTTTCTGTACTGTCTCGTCCTCTTTTGGTTTTCGCGGTTTTTCGCGAGTCTGTGCTTTGACTTCGTGTCATCCTCGTTGTCTCTGGCGGTTTCTTCTTCGGGTGGGTATCTTCGCTTTTATCTCTTGATTTCATTATAATTTTCGAATCAAGAATTTTAATTTTTGGTATTTCGGAAACCATATCGATGGTTTTTATCTTCTCACTGCTACACTAGGGAAGTTACCAGCGGGTTGAGCAAGCCGAAGCTCGAGTCCTCGCCCTACAGTTAAGTCAATGACAGCCTTTTTAAGTTCCCTTGAGAAGTTCCCGCGAGAAGATGCGCGAGAAGTTCCCAAGAGAATTCCCGAAGAATATCGTCATTGATCGGCGGGCCGGGTCGGGTCGAGTAGTGATGGTCGTGACACAAACTCTCGTGCTAATCCAGAGGGGGACGATCGCGAAAATAGTGCCGTCAAATATAAAGACGAGTGGACTGGCACTTTGCCAGCGACCACAAGTTTTTCAAGATGACCCGGTCGCATCGCGCTCTGTGATTTAATATGATTTGCAGGGTCGCTTGGGGGCTCGGAGTCTCCGGTATGGATGACGGTCGGCTCGGCCTTGACTTTGTCGCCGGAATTTCCGCCTATTAAGTTAATGACGAGTGGACTTTCACCTATACTGACGATCACGGATCACTAGGTGACCCGGTGAGACGTGTTGGATCGCGGCGAGCGGTGTGTCCGGTTCAATTGAAAAAGTAGAATCAAGTGATAGTGCCTGACCTCCCGGACACAAACTTTCGTGCTAAACCGGGAGGTCATCGGGAGCCTGCATCATCGATGCAGCATGGAAGATCGCAGACGACAGCGGAAGTAATGCCGAGAAGGTAAAGCCCGCTGTCGTCGGGGAGGGGGTTTTAGTCAGTTAGAATCTGACACTACCATCCCTGATGGGGTGGTGCCTATGAAGGTTTCCCCCTTCCCTGCAGAAAAAAAAAGTTAATAGGTACACGGGTACAAAAGGAAAACATTCGGGGTGAATTTACAAATAAAAATTCACAAAACAATGACAGCAAAAATTATGACAATTCGCGACGGTCAACTGACACTGACAGTTCAAATAAATTAAGTCATCGGAATGACTTAAAAATTTATAAACTACAACAGATTAATAATAACAACACGAATACGTACATAAAACGTATGGAAGAATTCAAACGGGTACGTTTACGTTTGAAGCATTAAATGAAATTGATTTAATTGGACTGGAAATTTTGATGACGAAAAAAATGTAAATTTGATTAAACGGTAGTGTACCATGAGATGACTTAGGAAAAATGAAGGAGTTGATGAAGACAGTGTAATAATAAAGAGCCTACGTACCGCCAACCGAGCACAAGACATTTGTGCGAAACTTTTACTACCTTATGAGGGTCCATTTTTCATCAACAAAAGGATAAATTAAAATGGTAGTCATGAGGATAATAATGAGGAGTAAAAAAAGAGGTCTCTTTTGAAAGGGAAGCGAAAAAGATAGTCGCAGTTCGATTTCAATTTTCGACAAGCATAGTCGAAAATAAGAGTTCAATTTCAATTAGCGACGAAGACAGTCGTATGACAATAGAGTAAATTTGGATTAAATAAAGCACGAGATAGAGGCAAAGACAATTGGACTTGCCTACAAAAGAAGTTTTGAAGTAATTCTGATATCTGGAATAATTATGAAATAAGGTATGGACAATTGTGGTAGCAGGATAGTAGATCCATAAACGAATGTTGTTTGGGTCTCTGAGAGAAAGGCGTTCCAGAGTAAGGAGTTTGGCAGGAAGATTAAAAGAATTTTCTAATTCATTTGTGCGCATTGGATCTGTGCATCGTATTAACGAACACGACGCCGCAAGGTATTTTAGATAATTTTAGTCCTAATAATTGTTGTTCCGTTTCCTATATTAATGTCATTAAATATGTTTATATGCAATCCGATTGTTTTCTTTTGAACTGTTTGCCAATAAGACGTTTAAGCGAGTATTGAGAGGAATACACCTGAGATAGAAGAGTCTCTCTCGATACTAACACGGTAAGTGTTCGAATTGTTCATCCTTATCTTGGCATTTATCAAAATAGCCAAGTTGGAGACGCACAATACATACTACATAATATTATTTAAGTACATGGGGAAATTCTCAAAATCACAAATTTTGGGTACGGTAACCTATTGTTGACCACTCCAAATAAATTGAAAATTTCCTATTGCAAAGAGGAAGGTTTATATAGTATACTGATATAATTTAAACATGCGAAAGTATTATCAAAATTTTGAGTAAATCGAATTTGAACTTTGCAAATTTACATGTATAATTGAACGAGATTCCGCGCGTCGCTCATTCTGTTGACATTCCGTGCAGTTTGAATGACCCTAACACTTAGAGTATTTCGCACCGGCAGATGCAGCTCGTCTCTCGTACATGTAACATCGATTATTTTTTGTTTTTACGCGATTTTTTGGGGGTGAAACGTAATAGTTTACTGTCCCATACCGCAACTATACTTTTTAATGCTATTTCAAGGGTCTCTAAGCTCCCGGATATACAAGAAAAATAGAAACCTTAAGAAAGATGGAGCACATAAGCACAAAAAGAAATATATTAATATTTTACTATGATGAGGTGATAACGGATAAACCCCGTCAATAGCAATTTTATAAAATATTGTAATTTACTTGAATACCTCGGCTAGATGAATTCGGAACACAGGTATCTCAATAAATGATCCGTTTTGATATAAATTATAAATTTTATTGTATAAACTGTGGATGAATTATTATTGTAAAATAAAAGTTCTTAATATAGATAAACAATTTCTTAATACTACCCCCACTATTAATTATTAACTCACGCGGTAGTAAATTTTCAATGTCCGCACTAAATTTTATCAAAAATAAAGTTGTATGTGAAGTTACCTTTAAATATCTTGCAACTTTTTGTGTGTTGGTATAATTGACCATAAGATTCTAACCTTTTCACGTACGGATGGCTCTTCTTTTACACAAATTAAACAGGATTACTTTCTGTGAACTTTTTCGTTGTCTCGTGGCTGTGTTGTTATTTCATCAAAAATATTGGCGATCGTTTGATATTACTTAATGATTTCACTTTTATTACACGTAAGTACACTTTTTATAAAATATTTTTACTAATTTATTAATTGCAAAGCAAAATTTTCACACAATTTTAATTAATTATAGGAGCTGAATTTTCAACACACATCGCCATTACATAGAAATAAATCAAATTCTTTTTCGATTGTTTGTTACGTTGCCAAGGTGTTGCTAAAAGCCAAGCATACGTGATTTTCGTTCAATAAAATTGATATGTGAGTTGACACCACCCTTTTTGTCCACCGCGAAATTTGAAAATTATCTTGATAATTAACTTTTAATGTTTTTAGATTATTCCATCTTTTTCAACACTTGATTATTGTTCATTGGTGAAATTGTTCAAACATGGATTATCGGATAACCGTTCACTGAGTTTATGATGAAATTCGACGCACACTCGTAATGTTCCAATTTATAATTTAACATTTAACAAATTTTATACTAAATACTTAATTAACAATATTTGCATGTGAATTATGATTACTTATTTTTAAACAATTTGATTTTAATGGTTTTAACAATATTTTGACTATAACGGATATTAAATGTTTACATTTTTAATTTATTTTTGTTGACACCTGTATTACGTAAATGTGTTTTAAATTATACTTTTGATTGTGACTTGTACTTGATATAAAGAGAAAACCTTTCCATTTCGATTGGTACGCTTCATGCAAAACCTTTATTATTTAACAAATTTTGAAATTTAACGTTCGTATAACTATTGACTTGGTCCATGCAGAACACCGCAATATGTACCGTCTCTAGAAGCTATTTATATGGATCCAAAAACCTACTCAATGACAACACGAGATGTTTTATTGAAGGATTTGGAAATTCTACGTAGAAAAGCAAATATTCCGGAAATCGCAATAATTAAAAATGAGAATAACGTAAAGTTTATAAAAGAAATAAGCGCTATTATAAACAAGGTGGAACTCGCTTTAGCGGCAGTTCTTAGGCTTCTATACAGCTACCTTTCTGGTGTGGAAAGTTGTTATTATCTGGTTATTTTTGATCGCCATCCCAAGTAACATCAACGTCGGTTTTATACCGGTATACCATTGAAGTATAACGAATATGTACATATATTTTCATACCTGAAAATTAAGTACCAAAATGGTACCTAAGCGGCACATAAATTTTAGTTCATATTTACACTGTACTGTTTAGGTATAGTTTCAATGTACATATTTTCGGACCGTTATTCTGAAGGCAATTGTTGTATCGGATCGGCATTGAAATTTTATTAGCTAAAATATATTTGAACATACGGTACCGTTTAGGTAATGTTTTGATCGTTTTGTTTTGTTACTATAAAAGCGATATCTAACATGTACATGTATTTTATAAGATGGAATGTACGATATTTCCATCACCGGTTTGATACCTTAAAGTACAGTTTAAATAGTAATGTTTTAGTTGCTACAATTCCGGTATATAATATGTAAAGATGCTTTATTGGTTAAATTTTATGATTTTTACCTCACCGTTTTGATATTGTTCAACATAATAATATTTGTCCATGACAGGTTTAATAAGTACATAATAACATATTATGAAATATATTATATAATATAATAATTTTTATTAATATTAAAATGTGAAACATACGTAACATTAAAATATTTATTATAAAAATAAGTAATTTAAAGATCAATGAATTTTAATTACGTTTTAAAACAGTTGTAACCAATCAGAACGAAGAAAAATTTCACCGTTAGCAAAACTCTTGTTTCTCATTGGTTACAAATTATTATACGCATTTTATATTACAATTATTACCTGAAAATTAAGTACCAAAATGGTACCTAAGCGGCACATAAATTTTAGTTCATATTTACACTGTACTGTTTAGGTATAGTTTCAATGTACATATTTTCGCACCGTTATTCTGAAGGCAATTGCTTTATCGGATCGGCACTGAAAGTTTATTAACTAAAATATAGTTGAACATACGGTACCGATTAGGTAATGTTTTAATCGTTTCGTTTTGTTACAATAAAAGCAATGTCTAACATATACAGGTATTTTATAAGATGGACGGTACGATATTTTCATCACCGGTTTGATACCTGAAAGTGTAGATTAAAAAGTAAAGTTTTAGTCGCTTACAATTCCGGTATATAATATGTAAAGATGATTTATTAGTTAAACTTTGTGATATTTATTTCACGGTTTTGATATTGTCCATGACTACTTTAATAAGTACATAATAAAATATTATGAAATATATACTCGTATAATATAATAATTTTATAAATAAAAATCCGTCTTATTCTCCAAAATCCCTTTTTATTAAATTAAATTTCGAGACGCGCTTTTTATAATTTTTATTAATATTGAAATGTAAAAAATATGTAACATTATAGTTATTTATGTATCAAGATTATGTATAAAAAAAAATTTCGCCGTTAGAAAAACTCTTGTTTCTGATTGGTTACAAATTATGATAAGCATTTTATATTACAATAATTATTATATGAGATATTATTGGGGTAAGAAGGGCGGTCAAATTTCTAAATTGGGGGCGGAAATTTTAAACCTCTTACGTCCGGTATTATCAACCCATATAAAAAGCCCTTTAGTTAACTAGCTAATGTAAAACGTGTATTTTAAATATTTTATGTTTTCTAATAGCTAATTTACTAAAGGCCCTTTTAAAGTTTTAAGACCGATAAATAACTGTGTTTATAATATTTATTAATAAAAATATTAAAAAATTAATTAATTAGGAAATTTATTTTTAAAATAACTTTGCCGGCTTGGGAGTTGAACCACTGTACAACGGATTGCCAAAGGTACCATCGTGCCTATTTACCATTACGCCATCGAGATTTCTTACATTCTCCAATTTTTTTTTTTCCTATAATGAGAACGGAATAATATTATAGTTGGGGAATCGGTCTTTTATGTCTTTCTAGTAATCATAAATCTTTATTTCAACTATGTATCAAATTTTTGATTTTCTAAATATTGAAAAAGTTTCTAACTTCGTTACTTCAATACGGATTTTTAAGAAAAACTACGGCGCAAATAATAACAATCAAAAATCTTCGAAAATCTCCAAATTTGAAATAAAAATTCTGGAAATTAAAAGTCAGGAAATTAAAATTTAATAAATTTAAATAATAAATTTAATCCCACCACCGCTGTCGATTCGAATTAAAGTGACGCCGGCGTCGTAGCATTTTTCTTCAAAACACGTGCAAAATAACAACTTTTATTTAAAATAATTCATAATGTAATAAATTTTAAAGTACCAAAGCAAAATATTTGATTTATTTTAATTCAATATTAGGTAATATTTTTAATCTATGAATTGAAAATAAAATTGACCATCAAATAAGAAATATCATAGTTTATACCGTATACCCAGGTAGTCGAGTTGGCTTAGCAGTTGGTTTTCAGACGTATAGGTACAGTACAGCTTGGGTTCAAAACCTGGCCTCGGAAAAAAAAAGTAAGTAAAAAATTATCACATTTATAATGTCAATTTTCAGATTCTGGCGCAGACAACAGGGAAACAATTTAGCAGTATGTAAAAAATAGAAATATTTAAAAATCAAAAATTTTATCTTTTATAAAAATTATTTTTTCTATTAAATAAATATCTCGTTCATAAAAAATCAACACATAATCGGTATAAAAACGATGTACTAATACAGTAACTGCAAAAGGGGCAAATCAATGCTGAACCGTTGCAAAAATACCTGTAATGTATATGTACATAAATGATACATCAATACAGTAACTGCAAAAGGGGCAAATCAATGCCGTACCGTTGCGAAAATACCTGTACCTTATATGTGCATAAATGATACATCAATACAGTAACTGCAAAAGGGGCAAATCAATGCTTTACCGTTACGGAAATTTCTGTAAGGTATATGTACATTTATGACGGTAAAATATTACTTGGGATATAATGTAACACCACATAATCAGATAATCTGCACCAATTAAATTTTTTGCGATTGGTAATTATCATTTACTATATAAGTAATAACAATCAAACTTTTCCATTCTATTAGAAATTTTACTTCTCTGTAATGTATGGTCCTTTTTTTGAGGTGGACCAATCCTCTCCTTTCTCTTTTATTTATAACTTAACTTCACTAACCACATCAATAAAAAATTATTTTTTCACATCAAAGTAAAACAAGTAGTTTATATAGGGAGACCTCTTCGAAAATATCTTTAACTTAGTAAATTTCTTTCGAACATTTGCGTATTTATAAATTGCATTAGTGAATCGAAGCAACGGATTAACAGATTAACGCAATACTATATAGACGAAGTATTTAAAATATAACAACGTATCAGTTGATCAACGTTATGATTGGCTCTGAAACATGCGGACGGACACGAAGCCAGACCATAAGGCTTCTTTCTATACCTTGTATAGAAGCCTAAATAAGGCTTCTTGTTATACTTTGTATAGAAGCCTAAAATTAGCGCACTGGCTACCCAGTTCTTAGACCTCTATGCACACAGAGTATTTCCAACACGATTTGAAACGCTCTGTATGATTTTGAATTATGAGGACGGACGGACGGACAGACGGACGGACAGACACGGAGCCAGATCATAAGGCTTCTTGTTATACTTTGTATAGAAGCCTAAAAGTAACTAGAATTTTTGTTGGTAAAACCGTGTAAAACTAGCTTTAACTGATTTCGCGGAAAAAAGTTAACCTTAAATACATACCAAAAACAAATGTCAATAATAATTATAACCTACAATATTGACACATAAAAATATTATTTATCAGTCTGTTACCTATGTTGACAGCCCAATATTGCTCTGTTAACTTATCAGACGACTTGACAGACTGGTAACTGCTAAAAGTCATTGGTGAATACAAATATATCACATTAACAGACTGTTATTGACTTGACTCTCTGTTAGCAACTTAACAGAGCTTGGTGAATACGGCTGTAAATGTCACTGATTACATTTTTGCTTGGAAAAACAAAAACACGTCTGGACTAGTCGACTGTTTACTCGCAACACCGGCAGGCCGCTTGTGTTAAATTAATAATTATTATTAATAATATTAAAATTAATTATTAATAATGAAATTATCATCTTAAACCTAGTAAAACACTTAAATATTAGTGGGATATTCGAATGTTTGAATATGCCGTAGTTGGTAATTTGTTCGAGAGAAATTCGTCCAACTCAGCATTTGTACGACTGAACATTTAATCGACAGGGCATTTTCAAACAAATTTCTGTCGCACATAACGCTGTCTAACAAATTACCTAGAATCGAGTATTCGAATACTCGATTTCCCAGCCCTCGTAGATATAACACTACCATAACACACCAGCTACAAGATTTTTTTTTAATTAATTTGATTTTGATTAAAAAATATTAGTTTTTTGATATCTATGATATCAAAACCCTAAAATAGCATCGTCCGAACCAAGTAACGTGTTATAACATGCTTCGAAAATATTATTTTTAAAGCATGGTATATAAGTTACGTTCGTAATATAGATTGTACCATAATTGCTGACTTTCGATGTGATAAATACTGAAGAAAGATATGATTTCGCGCTATGCTGAAGAAAAATTGGTCACAAAGTTGCTAATGATTGTAATTTTACATACAATTTCTTAACGGTGTGGATATATTGTTCAAAAGATAAAAATACAAATAACGGATAAGCAGATAATGCAATAAATGGATAAACAGATTAACGGATCAACAGATCAGCGGATCAATGTATCAACGTATCAATATATCAACGTATCAATGTATCAACGTATCAATGTATCAACGTATCAACGTATCAATGTATCAACGTATCAATGTATCAACGTATCAAAGGATCAACAATTTACTATATAGGTTACACTTTGTATTTAAAATTTAGGCAATACTTTTGAAAAGGAATCGATATAGCAAGTACCACTAATTTATAAACATGAACAACTCAAGCAATTATTCTAGCAGCGACTTTTCCGATTCCGATTTTGATTCTGATGAAAGCAATACAAAACATCATCTAACCTGTAATAATAATAAATTGCAATAGCGAATCGAATCAACGGATTAACAGATTAACGCAATACTATATAGACGAAGTATTTACAATATAACAACGTTTCAGTTGATCAACGTTATGATTGGCTCTGAAACATGCGGACCGACACGAAGCCAGACCATAAGGCTTCTTTCTATACCTTGCATAGAAGCCTAAATATGGCTTCTTGTTATACTTTGTACAGAAGCCTAAAAGTAGCGCACTGGCTACCCAGTTCTTAGACCTCTATACACACAGTATTTCCAGCACGATTTGAAACGCTCTGTATGATTTTGAATTATGCGGACAGACGGACAGACGGACGGACGGACAGACACCGAGCCAGATCATAAGGCTTCTTGCTATACTTTGTATAGAAGCCTAAAAGGCTTCTTGCTATACTTTGTATAGAAGCCTAAAAAGTATTTGTTGGCGGAAGAAGTGCTGCATATCTTTAGACAAATTAGCGACGCAGATTGCAGCGCCCTGGGAATGGATCCGAAATACTCACGACCCGAGTGGATGATCGTGACGGTTTTACCGGTTGTTCCTCCTTCCGCGAGACCCGCAGCTTTAATGGGCGATTCGCCGAAGAAACGTCAAGACGATTTGACAAATAAATTGGCCCTAATCATAAATATACCTTGTATAGAAGCCTAAAAGTAGCGCACTGGCTACCCAGTTCTTAGACCTCTATACACACAGAGTATTTCCAACACGATTTGAAACGCTCTGTATGATTTTGAATTATGCGGACGGACGGACAGACGGACGGACAGACACCGAGCCAGATCATAAGGCTTCTTGGTATACTTTGTATAGAAGCCTAATTAATTTTTCACATCAAAGTAAAACAAGTAGTTTATATAGGGAGACCTCCTCGAAAATATTTTTAACTTAGTAAATTTCCTTCGAACATTTGGGTATTTATAAATTGCATTAGCGAATCGAAGCAACGGATTAACAGATTAACGCAATACTATATAGACGAAGTATTTAAAATATAACAACGTATCAGTTGATCAACGTTATGATTGGCTCTGAAACATGCGGACGGACACGAATCCAGACCATAAAGCTTCTTTCTATACCTTGTATAGAAGCCTAAAAGTAGCGCACTGGCTACCCAGTTCTTAGACCTCTATACACACAGAGTATTTCCAACACGATTTGAAACGCTCTGTATGATTTTGAATTATGCGGACGGACAGACGGACAGACGGACAGACAGACGGACACGGAGCCAGATCATAAGGCTTCTTGCTATACTTTGTATAGAAGCCTAAAAGCAGATGTCTCGCTTATACTTAGTACCACGTACTCTGGTTACTGGAGATTTCAATGAGGATTTCAGCAAGGAAGAAAGTAATGGCCTACAACATGCTCTTAGAGAACTAGGACTCCAAATTCGGTCGCCAGCGATACCCACTACGCGGAATGGCACGCAAATTGATGCGATTTTTTCCAACTTCGAAGTGTCAGCTACTGGAGTCTACACATCGATTTCCTCTTACCATGAGCCGCTTTGGGCCAGAATTAACTTAAACTAATTTGCGACAGACATCTTTGGACGTGGAATGGATGTTGTTGGTATAAACACCGTCATCAATTACTATATGCCATCCGATGCAGATAGTTATTTACATAGTGTTGCTCGTGCAAGTCGTTTTGACTCTGTGGGAGGAGCTATCACGTTTGTTTTCAGCGATGAAGATGCCAAATTATCGAACAAAGTTCAAACTAGGTTCCAAGTGAAAATTATCAAATTTTCGACCTACCCTATCTATCTTTTAATCAAATATATATTTTGATTCTAAATATTTCTATTCAAACTTATTTCTATTTATTACCTTATCCAGGGGGATAAGGGTAAGGGGTGTAGGGGTTATGCTGCAGAGGTAGTACCTTTTACCGGGACGGTCACATCGAGCGTGATAACAGAAGATGGTCCTTGATGGTAACTGGTCCTCGCGGGATACCCAACTCTCACTTATGGCTCCACGTGCCACACCCTGGGAACTGCGTTGACCCGCAGGCGAAACTAAGTGAGGGGCCAGATATGGCAATAACCGAGTGGTTGCCGGTATAAGCAACTTCCTTAATTGTATTACCGATAGCTTCGGATGGATGAACAAGCAAGTATAGGGCACTTTCTTGTCCTTGGATAGAGAAATCATTCCTAAACGCGGACGAATCCAGCAATATGGTCAACGGCATGGAATGCAGATGGCAACGGAAAACCTTCTTCTTCTTCACTTCGCGGTGTAGGCGTTATTGCTTGTTCCGGTACCCATCCTTTTCTTGCTCCTCCCACACTTGTTTTTCCCGGTGGTTTATATCGCTTGGCTGCTAGTGGCAGTCTCCCTTCTGCCATTCTTTCGAGGTGTTCACTCCATGTCTTGTTACTTGTCCGTCCGTCTGCCTGTCTGTCCGCACGTTTCAAATTATTTTCTATTAAATTGCTAATGATTCAATTTTAGGCTGCTATACAAAGTATAACAAGAAGCCTTATGATCTGGGTCCGTGTCCGTCTGTCCGTCCGTCCGTCCGCATAATTCAAAATCATACAGAGCGTTTCTAAGAACTGGTTTTTTTATTTTACTTTGATGTGAAAAAATAATTTTTTAATGATGTGGTTAGTGAAGTTAAGTTGTAAATAAAAGAGAAAGGAGAGGATTGGTCCACCTCAAAAAAGGACCAAACATTACAGAGAAGTAAAGTTTCGAATAGAATGGAAAAGTTTGATTGTTATTACTTATATAGTAAATGATAATTACCAACCGCAAAAAATTTAATTGGTGCAGATTATCTGATTATGTGATGTTACATTATATGGCGATCAAAACTAACCAGATAATAACAACTTTCCACACCAGAAAGGTAGCTGTATAGAAGCCTAAGAACTGCCGCTAAAGCGAGTTCCACCTTGTTTTAATAACAAAGGTATTTTAGCGACTTTCCGGTACTTTACGCCACATAATTGTGACTTTTAGGTAAAAATGGTCACTTGGTGGTTACGTAACGTTTTACTAGGGGGGAGGGGGGTACAGAAAAACGTTACGGCGCGTTACATGGGGGGAGGGGGGTCAAAAATCTCCAAAAATTGCGTTACGTAATACTTGAACGCTCCCTTACGGCTACACATTAATAACCGTTCGTCATCAACTTTTGGGCTAAACTATAATGATACATAAAATTGAGGTAGGAATTTGCAGTTTCCTACAAAAACAAATACTTATAAGAAAAATTTAGTAGTTTGTGAATATTATTTATTATTTATTTAAAAACAAAACGATAATATTACGTAGTAGAATACTATGCAGAAATTATGGAACATACGTGAAAGTATTCCCATCTATCGAACTGAGTTCCAAGTATTCCCTATGAATCAGGTATTCAATACAATTATTTATCAAACCAATATCGGGCTTGAATTTTGAAGCGAGGACCTTAAAAATTTTAGACAGGAGTCGGTCTTTTTCCAGGGTTATTTCTCTTTTCATAATTTTCATGATTACCCCTTGCACAATATTCTTTCTAGCTATGCTGATATTTTGATCGATATCTTCCTGTTTCTTCTTAACATCGGTATATATAGAAACGTCGATATGCTTGTTATTGTATTCTTCATTTATACAAATCGTAGAATTTTCGTTCATGTTTTCGCAATTTTTACAAATTAAAAGTTTGGATTTTAAGAAAATTGTAATGATTTGCAAGAGAACATCTAAATTTATGTTAGTTCGTTTCTGTATTTGAGCTAAAGTCCATGAGGTGGAACTGTTAAACAATAAAAGGGTAGACATTTGCATGGTATTAGCTTCAATGGTATAACATCCTTTGGAGTTCTTCATAACAAGTTCCCCCTTGGATAGATCATACATCCAAATCAGTCGTTTCTTCGAAAATTTCGTAGTATAAAACTTGGAAAACTGATCAACACATTTTTTCAGCTCCAACGGCAAAATATGGGTGGGAGCAGTTGGTAAAGGCCATGAACTAAGTGGAAGAACTGCAACGTTAAAATCGAAAATGTAATTCCGTTGCCGATTATTTTTAGCGAATTCTTGGTTTAAGCGTTTCGCTAATTTTACATCTTGAAGCATCTTCTCGAAGTCTTTTATA
This sequence comes from Podabrus alpinus, assembly GCA_932274525.1. NCBI lineage: Eukaryota > Metazoa > Arthropoda > Insecta > Coleoptera > Cantharidae > Podabrus > Podabrus alpinus. The sequence continues at coordinate 59,007,386 of OW026452.1, forward strand.
TCTTTTGTACCCATAATCACTCTCATTTTAATAATCATATTGATTTCCAAGAAATCTTCATCCTTGGATACATTATTCACCAACCGTTGTACACACTTTTCCATGTGAAACTCGTGGTAAATATCTTTGTCATCGACCAAGTTGAATAAAATCATTACTTCGTTTAAAGCTTCCGGCAATTTTTCAAATTCTGTATTTCTGTAAAAATCTTCGCGAAATGTGGTAGGTGTATTACGAACCGCTTTTGGCGTCAATAACTTTTTGGTCAACAACAGATCGCAATACTTAGTTATTAATTCGGATGTTTTCCGAACCGTATTTGGTGGCTGCGTTACAAAATTCTTGTTTATAAAACGCCTGGTTGCTTTGTCTAACGCAATCAGAAAATCGTTATTGTCTGAAAGAGCGTACTTAATCAATTGCGCGTACTTCTTGTACACCACCAAAATTGCTTCAACATACATTTTTGCATCCGTTTTTGCATTTTCGCCGCACCCTTGAATAGAAGCCAAACCTTGATCAATAACGTATTGTTCGAAAATATTAGCGAATTCGTTGAAATTCTCCACATGTATGGAAATAACGGAATACAAACATCTAATATCTTCGTGTTTATCTAAGGTCAACAATCTTTTGAATTCGGAATAAAACAAACCCAAATGTCTGCGAATAAACGAATGTTGAAATGATTTCATCAATAGTTTTCTGGTTGAGGTGTACAAATAAGTGCCCACTTTCTTCTCGTCCTGAAATCTATTTTCAACCTTGATTAAATATTCCATGACGGTGTGTGATTCCAAAAACTCCGAACTTTCCCAGACGTATTGGTTCTCACTTTCTTCTAGAAGCAATTTTTCGAAATTTTCCTTGTATACCCAGAGCGATTCATTTTCACCATCGATGCACACTCCTAGTACTGAATAACACCTAACCAAATCCGAAATCAAAGTGGGATCTATGGTTTCACCTTGCCGTTCAAGATTTATTAATTTCAGAGCGGTTTTTGTAATTTTGCCTTTATATTCATTAAATACCGTTTCTTGCCATGCGATAACGGCTATCACGCTAATTTCATATCGTTGGGAGTCTTCTGTGGGACCATAAGCGTAATTGAAATAATTAAATGCGTTTGTTAGACCAACAAGTTTACTTTCATATTTTTTCCACTCGCTGTTATGGAATTTCAACAAATCTATATCATTTAAGTGGGCACTTTGGTCGATCAAATTTTCGAAAAACTCAATAAAAAAATCTTTCAGTTTGACGTAAAAGGGCCATCGTCTTATATCTACAGTGGACACTTTTTCACTTGAAGGACGTCGCCATCGTCGGAGGTACGACTGCAAATTGGTATAAATTTTGTACAAGAAGAATTGTTCATTTTTGTCTTCATGCATTGGAAACATTTCGTTTAAAACAGCTAATACACTCATTTTTATCTCGATTGTTTTTACTACGTCCTTTGTTTATATTTTGAATGAACTGTTACAATTTATATAGTAATTGGTAACTTTAAGTTGGTAGTTGTAATAGTTAAATTATAGTTGATGATTAAATCAATTTGGTCATTGTAATCTACTAAGGGCCGGCTGTATAAATAGGTGCAACCTTGAGTAAGGGTTAACTTAGGAATTTCTGCCATTTGACTGGCTAATACAGCAAAACTCCCTGGGCTAACCCTTACTCTAAATAAGATCATCCTCGAGTCAGAGCTAACCCATGAGTTTTTTGGGGGTCGCTGCTCATAAGAAGCATAGCCATCAATAATGTGGATTTTCCTCGCGGCCAGCAGCGTGCTTGCACTTACGATAACACTTTTGATATTGGCTTGCTGGGATTCCGTTGCTTGCTGATCGTAGGAACTGGAGGGTTATGTGTCCTTCATCCCCGATTACCGCGCGTATACTTTGCAGTAAGTCTTGCTTGCTGACTGCTGGATCTAAGTCCCGAATCAGCAAGATCTTGGTGACCGCTTTGGGAAAGCGGACGTTCACTTTAAGGTCGGTCGTCGCCGCTCTAACATTTGCGAGAAGTCTGTATGGGAGGCCTTCCTTGTTTTCCAAGATTAGGACGTCATTCGCGAACTGAGTTAATCTAGTAGCCTTTATTGCAGAGGCGCTTTCCTTGTTAAATTTGCTTTTGAGTAGTTTGACCACCTCTGCGTATTCGCCTTGGTTCTCGGCATGCTTAAGATTGATTATTATAGCCGGATCTGAGTATTACTTGTTATTTGGGGTGGACGGAAGGGGGAAACTCCTTCCACCTTGCCAAACTCCTCACAGGGCATGGCCAGTTTGGTCGGCACCTTAAGCGATTAGGGAGGTCGGGAGACGGACTATGTCCGGAATGTGGAGTGCTCGATGCACCTATGCATACGATACAGGAGTGCGAGTTATACAGGGAAGAACATGCTGTATGAGGATGTACGTATGTACCAATTGCATGAGGAAACACCGCTTGACCTTATGTGTATGTTTCTGGCAACAAAAACGGTGGCAATACTGGGCGAAAGCGGGGTATACCTACAAGATAATCCGAATTTCGGAAAGAAAATGCACTTTCGTTTTAGTTTTTCGTTTTATATTAGTTCATCCGATTAACATAATCATTATATGTATAAGACAAATTATTTTTGTCGATAACATTATAAGGTACGACAATGAACAACCACCAAAACATATTAGAAGATAATGAAGTAGAAAAATGCGGCATTTGTTGGCGAGCACTTGCTTAACAAGAAAAAACCCATCCTGAGCATTGCAAGCATTATGTTTTTTTTTAGAGTGCCTTAAAAACTGGGCACGACGCAATCATTCTTGTCCTATTGACCATCAAACTTTTACGAAAATTTACATTGTTAACGAAGACATGGCGAATCTGATGTCATGGATATGGTAATACTTAAATTTTGGGTATATTTTGAATATTTTCTTAACAGGTACATTAATTTTCAAGATTCAGATTTGGTTAATTACTATAATATGTAAGTCTTTTTACAGCCGTACTATGTTTCCAACAACATTTACAAGGAATGGTTGGATATATTTATCTATTCTTTCATCGATAACCAAGGTAATTCGATAGACACGGAGTAGATAATAGAATACCTTACTGGTTTGGAGCACTGTTAACAGCTACGAGCTACCTTACTGAAGACATTCAGAAAGTATTGAACTTAAACTCTAGAATTTATTTATGTTGCTTTCATTATTGCTTTATTACATTTATTTTTGAATAAATTTATAATTTATTATTCTTCCGTATTATCTTATTTTATTTTAATCAATATTTTCATTTTTGCAATGCTAAATAAAAGCTAAGATGTAAAGATAGCAAGACAAGATGAGATACAGATAATCAGTTCATCTGATACGCTGATCCAAAATCCGTTGGCTCATAATAATCCGTTGTTTAAATTATCTCAGATTATATTAGAGACACCATATAGCCTAAAAACTTTGATTTAGGCACGTTTGAAAGCTGTAAATGTCTTCAAGGGGAAATTATAAGACTTTACAGCACGAGGATTTTATTTATACCATTTTAAATCAAAAGGTGAAAATAACTTGAAGGGAGTCGTATACTGGAATTCGAAGAAATGAACAAAGAGTTACGTAATTATGTGAGATCCGTTACATATTCTCTTAGAGAAGCATTATAGGAGAAAATGTGGACTAATTGGCACGGGCGCCCACGGCCATATTGAAAGGTTTACTTAGAGATAGGGTTAGAATTCCAAACTGGATTACAGCAAGGAATTATAATAGATTGCGAATTCAAGCACAAAGGTAAATTGGAATTCAACTTTTAGAAAGTAGATTATACGAAATACCAAATTCTAGAATCCCGTCTATGTTAATGGATGAACTTTGGAGCAGAGAAAATGAAAGACGAAGAAGGAGAACTCGAATACAGTTGCTATTCAAGGTTTGAAACTTTTTCATTTTCAACAAAATTGCAATAACATAATACAACTTCAAAACCTTTTTAGGCTTCTATACAAAGTATAACAAGAAGCCTTATGATCTGGCTCCGTGTCCGTCTGTCCGCATAATTCAAAATCATACAGAGCGTTTCAAATCGTGTTGGAAATACTCTGTGTGTATAGAGGTCTAGGAACTGGGTAGTCAGTGCGCTACTTTTAGGCTTCTATACAAGGTATAGAAAGAAGCCTTGTGGTCTAGCTTCGTGTCCGTCCGCATGTTTCAGAGCCAATCATAACGTTGATCAACTGATACGTTGTTATATTTTAAATGCTTCGTCTATATAGTATTGCGTTAATCTGTTAATCCGTTGTTTCGATTCGCTAATGCAATTTATAAATACGCAAATGTTCGAAAGAAATTTACTAAGTTAAAGATATTTCCAAAGAGGTCTCCCTATATAAACTACTTGTTAGGCTTCTATACAAAGTATAGCAAGAACCCTTATGATCTGGCTCCGCGTCTGTCCGTCTGTCTGTCCGCATAATTCAAATCTAATCAGAACCTTCGAAATTGACCAAATATAAGTTATATTAGGCTTCTATACAAAGTATAGCAAGAAGCCTTATGATCTGGCTCCGTGTCCGTCTGTCCGTCCGCATAATTTAAAATCATACAGAGCGTTTCAAATCGTGTTGGAAATACTCTGTGTGTATAGAGGTCTAAGAACTGGGTAGCCAGTGCGTTACTTTTAGGCTTCTATACAAAGTATAACAAGAAGCCTTATTTATTATTTACATAATTTTTCACCGATATAGGAAATTTAAATACGTTGATACGTTGATCTGTTTTTTCAATGCAGACCAAATATAAGTTATATTTTATTTACATAATTTTTCACCTATATAGGAAATTTAAATACGTTGATCCGTTGATACTGCTGTGTTCTAAGCTACCAGGTCGATGCAAATTATTGAATTTAGTACTAATATTTAAATTTCACATAGAATTTGACCTCATTAAAGTATTACAGATAAGAAAGATGAACAAATTTAGCAATTTCTCAATATTATGAACAAGCAAGGATCTTTAAGCATTGGTAAATGATATGAAAAGCACTAAAATAAATTCACAAAGGTTTTTGTCACCTCAAAATTTGGGACGGGTGACAATGTTCCAGCATCGAATTTTAATATTTTTTGGTGACTTTCGGGTAGTTTAATGTTAATAAATGACATCGGCAACCCTCCTATAGCAGGATAAACCAACTTTTGATAGAGAAAATCGACTTTGAAAGTACATAATTTTACATGTAAACGGGTGGAATCTCACTCATTTTGTTGACGGTACGTGCAAGTAGAACTAGTCTTAGACTTAGCCGATTGCGGAGAGGCACTTGCAGCCCGACTCGACTGCATGTAACATCGATTATTTTTTGTTTTTGCGCGCTTTTTTGGGGGTTAAACGTAATAGATAACTGCCGCATACCGCGACTATACTTTTTAATGCTATTTCGAGGGTCTCTCACATCCCGGTTGCATAGATCCCGGTGTTCTTGATGGATGGCGCCTCTCGTATGTTTAGCCTGGTAACCAGAGTCAAATCCGCTCCGTAGGGGTGCAGAGCGGAGCGGCGCCCCGGAGGAGTAGGATTTGACGATGGATTACCCTCCTTTTGGAATGCACACCCTTAAAATTCGAAGGCAAAAAAAATTTTAATTTTTTCACTTTTTCGGCAATAACCGCCTTATTTTCCATTTTTTTGCGAATATTTATTACTAATATCTACTAATCACACCCCCACCTACCCGAATTTCCAAAAATATTTCAAATCGGAGCCAAAAAATTTCACCCCATTTCAAGCGACCGGCCGACGATGTGACAACTCGACCCGGTGGTACATCAGCGACCCGTACTATTTCAACTCGCAGCATCTTTCTTATTTTCACACTTTTTTCGAATTTTTTTTTATGATCACCTCCGCGCCGACAACAGTTATACATTCGCATCAAAACATTGCCAAAAAGGCCGTGATAAACACAAAATTTTTCGAAATTAAAAGTTGGGGGCGTGTCAATAATTCTTCAAGCCACGCGAAAATTATGCCGGCAGCCTATCCCGGCCATGGGTTATAGTTTTTACTCAATTTTCGGTATTAATTCTTAAAAATCCTCAATTATCCACCCCTTATTGTGTACCTTAACCCTTTTTTGACCTATATACCAAGGGATAATTTTTTTCGGATATTCCTTGTCTGCTGGGCCGTTCACTCTCTCACCCAAAATTTGATAATAAAGGATTGTTTAGGTCAAATATGGTAAAATTACTGTGAATGTTATCACAAATGAACATAACCACAATTGTACTGTACAAAAATGGAATTTATTCCATGAATAACAATTATTGTGTGAAACCGATTATATAAAAATTTGTTAAACAATCTACTCTTTCTAATGGTCGTAATTTGCTACTATAAATCTCCAAAAGTGTAAATAAAGGTCATTTTCGCTTCAAATTGATAACGAGCTGCATGATAAGAAAAAGGTGGAAAACCCAGCTAAATCTTGCCTACAAAAGTGCTACTGTATTCACGAGACGTCGGGGAACCACACAATTAATCAAGACATCATGGATGGAAGCGCTCCTGTAAATTTAAAGACAATTAGTGATCATAAAATTCAAAAAGGTGACGAACTCGACTTACTGATAAGGAAATTTTGATGAATTTGAGGCACAGCGCAGGCAGAAAGGCAGTCTTCCACGAACTCTTCAAAACGACGGATGTGCGGCTCAAAATAATGAAAGTTTTCCAAAAATAATCGAAATGGATGGACAGGTGTCTCCATAAAAACAAACAGTCTATTTTTAGCTCTTGAATAAGCAAGACGTGTATACCTCCAGGGTGGAAATTCAATCCAAAAACACCCAGATGTTCGACCAATTTAATGTTTATCTAAATTAGATAACAAATTACAACAATGGCTACCTTTTGTTGAGCATCACCACGAACAACGAGTTAGAAGTATGACTCACCTTTCTAATAACTGGTAAACAAATATCAACAAAAATTCACTGGCACTCCACAAATACGATTCAAGCAATCAACAGGTGTCAACTTGCAATTCAACGTCGTCAGAGATCACAAAGCGGGAGCTCAAAATTTATCAACGCCATCAACAAGAAGCAAAGTGAGTGAACGCAGTAAAGTGACAGCGCAAGTTAAATTGTGTTAGTGCGCAAGCCTTTTATTATGAAGTTGGATATTTAAATGACAGGTATTTTAAAAATTATATTTTATTAACTTTTTATGAATTATTATTATTGTAACTTTGTCCATGCAACAAGAAGAAATTTTGGACACATTTGATTTATTTGATATTAAACATTGTCGTTTTTCTCAGATAAAAATTTATCTGAAAGTTTGTGCGCATTGCGATCTAATTATTTTTGATAAATATAAAACTATATTTCGATTCAAAACAATCTTTTATTCATCGCTTCTATTAAGTAACAGTAAGCATTTCAAAGCTTAAAGATCATCACAAAGAAAGCAAATTAGTTTATCTTCCAATATCACAACATCGACAATTTTAATCTACAAAAATTTGAATTTCAATCAGCATCTCTTAATCGAGTTCATGAACCTACCACACCTTGAGTTGAATCTCCATGACTGAGCTATAAGAGGGACAAGTGTAGTGAATTTCTGAGTAAATTTGCACCCTCTAAAGATTTCATTTTTATTTTATAAATTTGCTTTCACTCTGAAAGCTGGCGCCTAACAAAACCCAGGGTGGTGCAGTTTACGAAGGGAATTACACAGCAATACGTTGATCCGATGATACGTTGATCCGATGATACGTTGATACGATGATACGTTCATCCGATGATACGTTGATCCGATGATACTTTGATCCGATGATACGTTGATACGTTGATCCGATGATTCGATGATAAGTTGATACGATGATACGTTGATATTAGGATTCTATTTTACTAATTTTCGATAGTAGATCTGTGCCTGTACTAAAACATTCCAGTTGTTTCCATTGGAGCTGATTCTGAAATCCAACTTTTCCCATGAAAGAAGCATATAGGAAAATAGAAATACCACAGAAATACCTAACTAACCAAACCAGTATCCTTTCGCAAGAATTTTCAATACCTTTAAGAAACAATAAATAAAATAACATAAAAACTGTATAAGCTTGTCAAGTTTATTTACTGAAGTTGCTGCAATTTTTTCCAACTAAGCATAAATACTTACCTCACTCATAAGAGCTTTCCAGAAAAAATTAAGCGCAGAGAATAATATTTTACCAACCTTATAAATATCTACTTTATCAGATATAATAATTATACTTTTCGATCATTAATTGTTGGCTGTACCTAACGTTGATGTTGATCCGTTGATCAGTGATCTGATAACTTAATCCGTTGATCCGTTGATACCTTGATGCGTTGATACCTTGAACCGTTGATACCTTGATCCGTTGATACCTTGATCGGTCAGATCATCAGATCAAGTCTACTATATAGGTTGAAAATTACAATCTTAAAGCACAGAATATTTTTGTAACCTATTAGGCTTCTATACAAAGTATAACAAGAAGCCTTATGATCTGGCTCCGTGTCCGTCTGTCCGTCCGTCCGTCCGCATAATTCAAAATCATACAGAGCGTTTCTAAGAACTGGTTTTTTTATTTTACTTTGATGTGAAAAAATAATTTTTTATTGATGTGGTTAGTGAAGTTAAGTTGTAAATAAAAGAGAAAGGAGAGGATTGGTCCACCTCAAAAAAAGGACCATACATTACAGAGAAGTAAAGTTTCGAATAGAATGGAAAAGTTTGATTGTTATTAATTATATAGTAAATGATAATTACCAACCGCAAAAAATTTTATTGGTGCAGATTATCTAATTATGTGATGTTACATTATATGGCGATCAAAACTAACCAGATAATAACAACTTTCCACACCAGAAAGGTAGCTGTATAGAAGCCTAAGAACTGCCGCTAAAGCGAGTTCCACCTTGTCTTAATATATAAATTAGATTTGAATTATGCGGACGGACAGACGGACGGACGGACAGACACGGAGCCAGATCATAAGGCTTCTTGCTATACTTTGTATAGAAGCCTAAAAGTAGCGCACTGGGTACCCAGTTCTTAGACCTCTATACACACAGAGTATTTCCAACACGATCTGAAACGCTCTGTATGATTTTGAATTATGCGGACAGACGGACACGGAGCCAGATCATAAGGCTTCTTACTATACTTTGTATAGAAGCCTAAAAGCAACTCCAATTGGACCGGACGAGGCCCACGAATATGTGTAATACAAGAAGTGCAAAGAATAAGAAATAGAGACTCGAAGAAAATAATTTTAAACAATTTCCATTTACTACCGACCGCAGGTCATTGTGCTTTTCAAAGAATGTTGAATAATATTAAAAAACGATTTTATTGGCCAGGCATGGCAGACGATGTAAAAAATTATGTGAAGAAATGTGACAGTTGTCAACGACAGAAACACAGCAGACACGTTAAAGAACCAATGGTTATCACGAGTACCGCAAACTCAGCATTTCAAAAAATATTTTTAGATCTAGTGGGTCCAATAGAAACAGATTGCAACGGGTTTTCATATATATTAACATAGCAATGTGATTTAACAAAATTTGTAGAAGCTTATCCCATTAAATCAAAGGACGCGTTAACTGTAGCAAAATCGTTTGTAGACAATTTTATTCTAAGGTACGGAATTCCCAACGAAATTGCCACCGACAGAGGAACGGAGTTCATTTCAAGTACGATGCAAGAAACTTGCAAATTATTAAAAATTAATCAAATTTCGAGTACTGCCTACCATCACGAAAGCATCGGTAGTTTAGAAAATTCACATAAAGTTTTAGGCGCATTTTTAAGAACCGATACCAAAAATCAGAGTTTTTCATGGAGCAAGTGGCTTCCTTATTATTCATTTGCTTATAACACAACAGTTCATACGGAAACGAAATACACTCCTTATGAATTAGTTTTTGGTAAAATCTGTAATATACCAGGTAACTTGATGGGTAAAATCGAGCCATTGTATAATTTCGATAATTACCCCTTAGAACTAAAATATAGGTTACAAAAAGCTCACGAGGATGCTAGACAAAATTTAATAGACAGTAAGCAAAAAAGGAAAATTTTTTATGATAGAAATGTTAATCCAATTAGTTATAATAAGAACGACCTAATTTTAATAAAAAGTGAAAGCGGGACAAAACTTAGTGAAATTTTCAAAGGACCTTACAAAGTAATCGAGGAAATCCCTCCAAACGTGAAGTTTTTAAATAAAAAAGGTCAAGTGGACATAGTGCATAAAAATAGAACGAAACGTTACTACAATTAACTATCACATTTCCGCGTTTGTTTACATCCAGTATTATGCTTAGGTTAGGATTACTATTAATACAGTTTATGCATGTTATTACGTTTATGTTTATTAGGTTAAGTAGCTTTAAGTTGTAATTTAGTATTAACAATTTAATAAATTGTATTAACGAGATTTAAAAAGAGAGAGGAAGAGGTACACATTAGAATTATCTCAAGGCATATGTAAAAGGGAAAGAATTTAAATTCCGAGGATATAAATTCTTTTTCCTGCCCAGGGAGATATAGTGTGTATCCACCTTTAGTGGTTAGAAATTATTAATAAGCAAATATGCAATTACGAGTATGCAATTATTACGTTTAGCAATTAGTAGTAGTAGTATCGAAGTAGTCATGTAAGAGAGGAGTGATTGATCAGTCGTAGCGCTAAGTTGTAGTCCTTAATGTATCTAATGCAAATGTACAAAGTGAAGTAAATAAAATAATTAAAGTTTAATCGAATGGAGTTATTAATGAATATAAAGTGACCCGAAGATTGGGAACTTATCACACAATGACTCCCGAAGACCTGGTCGAAGCAATGCTCGTCGACGAGGCCCATTGGCAGCGGATAAACACCCTCATCACAAACATCCTAAGGTGTAAGGAGGCAGCAGGAAGAGCCGAACAACCGGCCGCCGCTGCCCATACGGGGGAGGATACCGACACTGAAGATCAGTGATCCGAGGCCAAACACGGTCGGGTAGAAGAGTGGCATGCGAAAGAGCACACGTAACATCGAATTCCATCGCAATGCCCCCTACCCGACCGTCAAACCAGGAGGCCAACCAACGAGGAGGAAAACTCGAACAGGTAGAAGAGAGGCATGCGAAAGAGCACACGTTTCATCGAATTCCATCGCAATGCCCCCTACCTGACTGAGCAACCAGGAAGCCATACATGAGAGGAACTTGGAGGCGCAAACGAAAAAGGCGGGTCTGCACACGATACTGCAGACCCAACGCATCTGCCCGAACATCCAGGGCGGGAGATGGCGAAGATCCCGACATCTCGGACCGAGCATCCCGGAAGAAATGCCTGACGGCGAAACCCGGGTGCTTGGTAGTGGGGAGTTTTAGTCAGTGAAGTCTGACACTATCCACTTCGATTAAGTGAGTGTCTCGCACGAGATTTCTCCTCCCTGCGTCGAGCTAAAAAAAAACAAACTTTAGTGATGGAGTGCTAAACAATTCCTGAAAGACAATAATTCAATTAATGCAACAAAAAACAATTAAGTGCATCGAATAATCAAGGATGTTAACTCACCGTAATACTAAAAAGGATCCAGTGATAAAAAGTTTGATCTTATTGGATAACCAGAACAACGTTATTGATTATTAATAAATGATGAGAGGCGAGTAGCACTCTAAAGTTAGAAGACGTATAAAAGATACGCTCTTCAAAAACGTCTTTAATTTGAGCTGTGTTGGATCGAGATTGATCTAAAAGATATTGGATAATAAATTAACCTGAACACGTGGTTGTTCATGATAAAAAAAACGAGTGAATAATAAATTGCACTTACCAGATACGGAAGAAATAATACAGGAGTTGAGCCTGTACAATTACTGAAGCAATAGGAATTGGATGCACCGGAGAAATTTGCCAAAAGTTAATATTTATGAAAGAACATAACCAGAACAATCAACCGAATCAACAAAAACAAAACAAACGAACTTACGAAAGCATACGAACAAGTAATACACGCTTGATCGGGTATCGACGGCGCATGCCGATTTTGCGGGAGTTTTGAACAACAGTGGGGTAGTATAATAAAAAGGGTATATGCTAAAAGAAACAATTTTGTTAATTTAAAATAAATGTTTATTACACAATTACATAATTACAAATAATTACAATTTTTATGATAATAAAACTTAATTTGTTTTGTAAAGGCATTGTCATTTTGCCATTATAGCATTTTGTAGTATGGTAATTAATTGGTTAGTGTGTATTTACCTTTAGGTTATAATGTGTAACGATAAATTAGGCTAGTGTTGTAATTGCTGACTTACGCGCATTGCATTTGCAGCAATTATTCAATAAATACAAATTAGACAAAATAAGTAGGTTTAAGATTTAGTAATAAAAGATGTTGTAAATAAAGTTGATTAGCATTGTTAGAAATGTAATTGTCTGTGTATATACGTAGTGTATCAAATAAAAATAAGCAAGGGAATATTAAATAATTGAGGAACTCGCTTCTGGAATGAAGAGGTTATGCTCTTAAACAATAAAAGTTAGCCGGGGAAATAAATTTAACAACTTTGAATTCAGAAATGAAAAATAACTGTGATTAATTCCTTTCGGAATAAATAAAAATAAATATTGCGTTTGTCAGAATTAATAGAAGAGGGACATCGCAATATGTATTGTAGCGTTAAGCGCTTTATATGAGCGGATTGGTTGACTTAATCTCAGGGTCCGTCTTTTGCTTAAGAGTCACGATGAACAAAGAACAACACAGACAAAGATGTAATTTCAACATTCATTTTTATTTAACAAACTTAAAACGAACAAAATGAAACACATAAAACTAAAATTGGAAATTTAACACTCAACTCAATGACAATCAACTCTAATAAAAACTTAAAATTATTAATCAAACTAATGCTAACCTTGATGACCTCTTGTGGTAACGCGTGGCTTGCGTTGCACAACACTATTTCACTTTCTTCCTTCTTTTTGTGATCGCCTGGTCCAATTTGTTGCCTATACTCGTTGGTTCCAGACCTGTCACGATTGCAGTCCAAATGCTGGCCGTTATTATTCTTTCTCCTTAGAGGACACACACGTAATGATCCCTTTATGGGGAATGCTGTAGCACATCGGCTACACGTCCGTATCGAATTAAATGTAAATTGATTTATTTACTTGGGTGATCGATTCACCTCGCTTCTGAATAAACGATACCCCGTCTTCTCTCAATTAATTGTCGATTATCGATGAAATAATTTTAATTACTTGATTTGGTTCAATTCGCGACGCGACACGTCTTCTCTGGCTGCTATATTAATGGTTACTTTGGTTCAATTCGCGACGCGACACGTCTTCTCTGAACGCTATACTATAATTGTAACTCCAAAAATACGTCCTATCTGGACGTTACACACTTCGGAATCCTTTTTTAATTTAGACGAATTTTATTCACGTCTTTTCTGTTTTTAAACTCACTTCGGAATCCTTCTTTAATTTAGACGAATTTTTTTCACGTCTTTTCTGTTTTTAAACTCACTTCGGAATTCTTCTTTATTTAGACGAATTTTATTCACGTCTTTTCTGTTTTTAAACTCACTTCGGAATTCTTGTTTATTTTTTTGTCTCCTGGGTTATCTCCTCCTTTTTTTTGTTTTTAATTTAAAATCAACATTACCAAACGCGCATGTCATAGTCTCTTAAAAACATAACTACCAAACAATAAACAACAACTTAAAATTTAACAATACAATTCTATGCAACGATCTAAACAATACTACTATAACTCAACTAAAATATGGCATGTTGAAAACACATCCCGTCCGTGTCGATCGTTGTTGATCGCGGCTCTTAAGAGATGTTGTGGACACAACAGTATGTATGTATTATATTAAAATGAAATAATACTTCTTGCTATACCGCATACACAAGCCTAAAACAGGCACTGTTAAATTGACGCTTACAGATCTGATGGTTAACGTTCCTGTACAGCGGCTGCATAGGATGGCGCGAAACCAGTGACGTTACATCATTAGAATGTGCTAAAATTCATAACGAGATTCAATAAATTTCATTTCTCACTCTACTGTCATTCATATTTTGAACTTTTTTCTTCATCAAGTACTGTCATACTAACCTCCGTCCAATACACTTACGCTTTTACTACAACTACATACCATTTCGTTATGCCGCCAAATTTTTGCGTTGAACGTTATCTAATTGTTACACTTCCTCAGGAGAATTTGTTCCCCTTCGCCGGTTTTATCGAGTACTACAATTGCTAAAATCTCTCACCCCGTTAAAACCTTCCCATTTCTTTCATATTTTAGAGAAAACCGCGGATGGCGAACTAAATGCCAACTGTAAATATTCTAAAATAGTAATGAAGGTACCAAACGGTAGAGGGCGCACTGCGTTAATATTTTTTAAGTTGGTATAGCTTCACGCGAAGAAGAATGTACCAAATCGCTTCCTAAATATGAGTCACAATTGTTCAGCATCTCAACAGATACAGACGTGTTCTTAAATTTTCTCCACTATATTATCTCATTTTATCATGAATTATTCTATGCCCATGATAGATGTCGAGTCGCCATCTTCTGTCTCTTCCGGCATCCTCCCGCCGCAAGATGTTCCTCAAAAGCATGTGGTTGTGCAGGAAGCGTCGCAAGACGGTCTGCCCAACCACAACGGTAATGTTACGTTCTACGATCAGTTGAATGATGATGACGACCTCGGGTTGGACCTGTCCTCCTCCGACGATGACTACGACAACTGTTCTGCGAACGACAAACCACTCGCCGAGACTTACTTGTATCAGGGCGAGCAGCCCACCACCAACACCTCCCAACGTCGGTCAGCTTTGTGCTCGACAACCGTCACCACATCGACGGCGCAGGACGACCCTGCACCGATACTCTCCGATCGGCTTCAGCTCGGCATCCTGATGGCGACAACTCCCGTTGACAAACAAAGCGTTGAGAGCCCCTCCGTTTCATCGTTAACGGAAAGTAGTTCCGATGAGGATGACCTAGAGGAAGTTCCTACGCTTGACGACAATGCGGAAGATGAGTTCTCAGGAGACCCGCGCTTGCAAGAGGCCTTGTTCGGCCTCCCGGAAGCGTCCGTGCCACTCGACCTCGACTCGAATCAGTTCTCTTCTGCCTCCTCCTTATCCACATCATCCTCAGACGACGTCACCGGAAGTTATTTAGATCTCATCACCGTCTCTCCCCATCGGACAGATATCGATGCAGCTTCGAGTTCGCCAACCGTCGCCACATCGACGGCACAAGACGATCCTGCACCGGCACTGTCCGATCGGCCTCAGTTCGACGTTAGATTAACAACTTCTGTTGGCAAATCAAACGTAGAAGATCCCGCCCATCAAGCTTCTTTCGACAACCTTCCGGCCGGTTACTACCTCGTGCATATACCCGAACCCAGATCGACCAAATCCGTAACTTATTACGCGGTGGAAGATTGGCGAGCGGAGGAGCTCTTAGCTCCTTCGACCGTCCTTCCGAAACCTTCGGCGACCTCGGTCGGTAATTGCGAGAAAGTGGAATCGCGCCGCGAAATACGCCACAGCTCTTCTACTCGTTTCCGTCCTTATCCGGCGACTTCGTCGATTGATCCAGAAGAAGGTGGTATTAAGAAGCGGAACGTCGTCTACGGCAAGACCATGTTCAAACCCGAACATAAGCATTTCTTAGAGGAAAAGTTCTCGAGTGGTATGCAATACCCGACATCTGCCGAGATCGAAGAGCTGATGCGCAAACTCGGACTTAGGACAGACGCGCTCTACAATTGGTTTCGTCATAGGAGGGTTATACTGAAGCACGGCAAACGTACGAGAGGCAAATGCTAGTTTTAAGATCGATGAACGATGATAATAGCCTATGGTTTTATTTAAAACCACTACATTAAATTAAATAGAGCAAATTTCTAATAACACATAATTGATCAACTCGGTAATAAAATAGATCAAATTAATTCGGTTTCACAACCGAATTAATTCCACGATGCCTTACCAGCTACGTGGCGCGTCCCCGGGTTGCGGATAGGGGAACGGCTAAGCGCAATTTGCGCACTCGGTCAGCTGCGAGTATATCGAATAAGCAGCCGCGGACAAGGTACTAACGAAACAAATGCATAAGTAGATAATATGTATACCTAATATAAACTAATTTTCCACGTATGTAATTTTTTTACGTAATTTATTATATGCTGCAATATATCTTACCCTGTATTTTAGATCAAATGATATTTTTTAAATTTATGTTTTATGTAAAGGAGCAACATATCATAATATTGCGGATAGATTATTTATTTCAAGCTGAATAGTATGGAGCTAAAACCTCTCACCCCGCTAAAACCTTCCCATTTCTTTCATATTTTAGAGGGGAACCGGGGATGGCGAACTAAATGCCAACTGTAAATATTCTAAAATAGTAATGAAGGTACCAAACGGTAGAGGGCGCACTGCGTTAATATTTTTTAAGTTGGTATAGCTTCACGCGAAGAAGAATGTACCAAATCGCTTCCTAAATATGAGTCACAATTGTTCAGCATCTCAACAGATACAGACGTGTTCTTAAATTTTCTCCACTATATTATCTCATTTTATCATGAATTATTCTATGCCCATGATAGATGTCGAGTCGCCATCTTCTGTCTCTTCCGGCATCCTCCCGCCGCAAGATGTTCCTCAAAAGCATGTGGTTGTGCAGGAAGCGTCGCAAGACGGTCTGCCCAACCACAACGGTAATGTTACGTTCTACGATCAGTTGAATGATGATGACGACCTCGGGTTGGACCTGTCCTCCTCCGACGATGACTACGACAACTGTTCTGCGAACGACAAACCACTCGCCGAGACTTACTTGTATCAGGGCGAGCAGCCCACCACCAACACCTCCCAACGTCGGTCAGCTTTGTGCTCGACAACCGTCACCACATCGACGGCGCAGGACGACCCTGCACCGATACTCTCCGATCGGCTTCAGCTCGGCATCCTGATGGCGACAACTCCCGTTGACAAACAAAGCGTTGAGAGCCCCTCCGTTTCATCGTTAACGGAAAGTAGTTCCGATGAGGATGACCTAGAGGAAGTTCCTACGCTTGACGACAATGCGGAAGATGAGTTCTCAGGAGACCCGCGCTTGCAAGAGGCCTTGTTCGGCCTCCCGGAAGCGTCCGTGCCACTCGACCTCGACTCGAATCAGTTCTCTTCTGCCTCCTCCTTATCCACATCATCCTCAGACGACGTCACCGGAAGTTATTTAGATCTCATCACCGTCTCTCCCCATCGGACAGATATCGATGCAGCTTCGAGTTCGCCAACCGTCGCCACATCGACGGCACAAGACGATCCTGCACCGGCACTGTCCGATCGGCCTCAGTTCGACGTTAGATTAACAACTTCTGTTGGCAAATCAAACGTAGAAGATCCCGCCCATCAAGCTTCTTTCGACAACCTTCCGGCCGGTTACTACCTCGTGCATATACCCGAACCCAGATCGACCAAATCCGTAACTTATTACGCGGTGGAAGATTGGCGAGCGGAGGAGCTCTTAGTTCTTTCGACCGTCCTTCCGAAACCTTCGGCGACCTCGGTCGGTAATTGCGAGAAAGTGGAATCGCGCCGCGAAATACGCCACAGCTCTTCTACTCGTTTCCGTCCTTATCCGGCGACTTCGTCGATTGATCCAGAAGAAGGTGGTATTAAGAAGCGGAACGTCGTCTACGGCAAGACCATGTTCAAACCCGAACATAAGCATTTCTTAGAGGAAAAGTTCTCGAGTGGTATGCAATACCCGACATCTGCCGAGATCGAAGAGCTGATGCGCAAACTCGGACTTAGGACAGACGCGCTCTACAATTGGTTTCGTCATAGGAGGGTTATACTGAAGCACGGCAAACGTACGAGAGGCGAATGCTAGTTTTAAGATCGATGAACGATGATAATAGCCTATGGTTTTATTTAAAACCACTACATTAAATTAAATAGAGCAAATTTCTAATAACACATAATTGATCAACTCGGTAATAAAATAGATCAAATTAATTCGGTTTCACAACCGAATTAATTCCACGATGCCTTACCAGCTACGTGGCGCGTCCCCGGGTTGCGGATAGGGGAACGGCTAAGCGCAATTTGCGCACTCGGTCAGCTGCGAGTATATCGAATAAGCAGCCGCGGACAAGGTACTAACGAAACAAATGCATAAGTAGATAATATGTTTTTGTGTCCTCTACTGAGTGACTTCTCGCCCCACGTACTGGTGCCACGTTTTGTGTCCTCTTTCGCTCTCAGGTCGCTTATTAGTTAAGATTCTTCAGACGTGACACACAATCAAAATAAGAGACAGGATACCTCGAACATAATTTATTAACAAACATTCTCATAAAACCACAAACAACAATACAATTAAATAATAAAATGAAATCAAGAGATAATTAACAACTTAGAATCCCTATTGCAATTTTTGTATAATAGTGTAAAGCTTTACCTTTATCAGTTTCCTTCCGTAAAACGAACTTAATTTCGTCGCACGTACACGCACTGCCGAACTTTATACACCTTCTTTCTTTCCGCGTAATTCCGGTATTCAATGCTGGACCAAATCCACCAATTCTATTTATCCAAATTTGTCCAATTCTGCAACACTCTTTATATTCTGAACTGCAAAAGTACTATTGGTTTGCGTGTTGTAGTATATTCATCCACTTCTTTAAACACAATTGATCTGCATATCATTAATTTAGATACTTCTTAACACGCCCGGACTGTATGTAATCTTTTCCACAACTGACTCCAAAATACGACTGATTCGTATCTCGTTTTATCTGCCACTCAAAAATAACACGACTGGTTCGTATCTCGTTCAAACTGCAACTCAAAAATACGACTGGTTCGTATCTCGTTCAAACTGCAACTCAAAAACACGACTGGTTCGTATCTCGTTCAAAACTCAACTCAAAAACACGACTGGTTCGTATCTCGTTCAAAACTCAACTCAAAAACACGACTGGTTCGTATCTCGTTCAAAACTCAACTCAAAAACACGACTGGTTCGTATCTCGTTCAAAACTCAACTCAAAAACACGACTGGTTCGTATCTCGTTCAAAACTCCAACTGTCTTCATGCTCTTTATTATCACTTGGCATGGTTACCTCTTGTTTGTTTTTTTCTTCTAAGAGGCCGCACTATACTACCTCTATTCCTTTTTTTATTTCATCCAAACAAAACTTAAATCTAGTAACATTTTTAATAAACACATTCATACTGTACAAATTTTAATTAAACAATGTTGACATATCCTCCCTCTTATCTTGATTGCGTATCACGTACACATTTATGAGGGAGCTAACATATAGTAGACACAACAATGTATACCTAATATAAACTAATTTTCCACGTATGTAATTTTTTTACGTAATTTATTATATGCTGCAATATATCTTACCCTGTATTTTAGATCAAATGATATTTTTTAAATTTATGTTTTATGTAAAGGAGCAACATATCATAATATTGCGGATAGATTATTTATTTCAAGCTGAATAGTATGGAGCTAAAACCTCTCACCCCGCTAAAACCTTCCCATTTCTTTCATATTTTAGAGGGGAACCGGGGATGGCGAACTAAATGCCAACTGTAAATATTCTAAAATAGTAATGAAGGTACCAAACGGTAGAGGGCGCACTGCGTTAATATTTTTTAAGTTGGTATAGCTTCACGCGAAGAAGAATGTACCAAATCGCTTCCTAAATATGAGTCACAATTGTTCAGCATCTCAACAGATACAGACGTGTTCTTAAATTTTCTCCACTATATTATCTCATTTTATCATGAATTATTCTATGCCCATGATAGATGTCGAGTCGCCATCTTCTGTCTCTTCCGGCATCCTCCCGCCGCAAGATGTTCCTCAAAAGCATGTGGTTGTGCAGGAAGCGTCGCAAGACGGTCTGCCCAACCACAACGGTAATGTTACGTTCTACGATCAGTTGAATGATGATGACGACCTCGGGTTGGACCTGTCCTCCTCCGACGATGACTACGACAACTGTTCTGCGAACGACAAACCACTCGCCGAGACTTACTTGTATCAGGGCGAGCAGCCCACCACCAACACCTCCCAACGTCGGTCAGCTTTGTGCTCGACAACCGTCACCACATCGACGGCGCAGGACGACCCTGCACCGATACTCTCCGATCGGCTTCAGCTCGGCATCCTGATGGCGACAACTCCCGTTGACAAACAAAGCGTTGAGAGCCCCTCCGTTTCATCGTTAACGGAAAGTAGTTCCGATGAGGATGACCTAGAGGAAGTTCCTACGCTTGACGACAATGCGGAAGATGAGTTCTCAGGAGACCCGCGCTTGCAAGAGGCCTTGTTCGGCCTCCCGGAAGCGTCCGTGCCACTCGACCTCGACTCGAATCAGTTCTCTTCTGCCTCCTCCTTATCCACATCATCCTCAGACGACGTCACCGGAAGTTATTTAGATCTCATCACCGTCTCTCCCCATCGGACAGATATCGATGCAGCTTCGAGTTCGCCAACCGTCGCCACATCGACGGCACAAGACGATCCTGCACCGGCACTGTCCGATCGGCCTCAGTTCGACGTTAGATTAACAACTTCTGTTGGCAAATCAAACGTAGAAGATCCCGCCCATCAAGCTTCTTTCGACAACCTTCCGGCCGGTTACTACCTCGTGCATATACCCGAACCCAGATCGACCAAATCCGTAACTTATTACGCGGTGGAAGATTGGCGAGCGGAGGAGCTCTTAGCTCCTTCGACCGTCCTTCCGAAACCTTCGGCGACCTCGGTCGGTAATTGCGAGAAAGTGGAATCGCGCCGCGAAATACGCCACAGCTCTTCTACTCGTTTCCGTCCTTATCCGGCGACTTCGTCGATTGATCCAGAAGAAGGTGGTATTAAGAAGCGGAACGTCGTCTACGGCAAGACCATGTTCAAACCCGAACATAAGCATTTCTTAGAGGAAAAGTTCTCGAGTGGTATGCAATACCCGACATCTGCCGAGATCGAAGAGCTGATGCGCAAACTCGGACTTAGGACAGACGCGCTCTACAATTGGTTTCGTCATAGGAGGGTTATACTGAAGCACGGCAAACGTACGAGAGGCAAATGCTAGTTTTAAGATCGATGAACGATGATAATAGCCTATGGTTTTATTTAAAACCACTACATTAAATTAAATAGAGCAAATTTCTAATAACACATAATTGATCAACTCGGTAATAAAATAGATCAAATTAATTCGGTTTCACAACCGAATTAATTCCACGATGCCTTACCAGCTACGTGGCGCGTCCCCGGGTTGCGGATAGGGGAACGGCTAAGCGCAATTTGCGCACTCGGTCAGCTGCGAGTATATCGAATAAGCAGCCGCGGACAAGGTACTAACGAAACAAATGCATAAGTAGATAATATGTATACCTAATATAAACTAATTTTCCACGTATGTAATTTTTTTACGTAATTTATTATATGCTGCAATATATCTTACCCTGTATTTTAGATCAAATGATATTTTTTAAATTTATGTTTTATGTAAAGGAGCAACATATAATATTGCGGATAGATTATTTATTTCAAGCTGAATAGTATGGAGCTAAAACCTCTCACCCCGCTAAAACCTTCCCATTTCTTTCATATTTTAGAGGGGAACCGGGGATGGCGAACTAAATGCCAACTGTAAATATTCTAAAATAGTAATGAAGGTACCAAACGGTAGAGGGCGCACTGCGTTAATATTTTTTAAGTTGGTATAGCTTCACGCGAAGAAGAATGTACCAAATCGCTTCCTAAATATGAGTCACAATTGTTCAGCATCTCAACAGATACAGACGTGTTCTTAAATTTTCTCCACTATATTATCTCATTTTATCATGAATTATTCTATGCCCATGATAGATGTCGAGTCGCCATCTTCTGTCTCTTCCGGCATCCTCCCGCCGCAAGATGTTCCTCAAAAGCATGTGGTCGTGCAGGAAGCGTCGCAAGACGGTCTGCCCAACCACAACGGTAATGTTACGTTCTACGATCAGTTGAATGATGATGACGACCTCGGGTTGGACCTGTCCTCCTCCGACGATGACTACGACAACTGTTCTGCGAACGACAAACCACTCGCCGAGACTTACTTGTATCAGGGCGAGCAGCCCACCACCAACACCTCCCAACGTCGGTCAGCTTTGTGCTCGACAACCGTCACCACATCGACGGCGCAGGACGACCCTGCACCGATACTCTCCGATCGGCTTCAGCTCGGCATCCTGATGGCGACAACTCCCGTTGACAAACAAAGCGTTGAGAGCCCCTCCGTTTCATCGTTAACGGAAAGTAGTTCCGATGAGGATGACCTAGAGGAAGTTCCTACGCTTGACGACAATGCGGAAGATGAGTTCTCAGGAGACCCGCGCTTGCAAGAGGCCTTGTTCGGCCTCCCGGAAGCGTCCGTGCCACTCGACCTCGACTCGAATCAGTTCTCTTCTGCCTCCTCCTTATCCACATCATCCTCAGACGACGTCACCGGAAGTTATTTAGATCTCATCACCGTCTCTCCCCATCGGACAGATATCGATGCAGCTTCGAGTTCGCCAACCGTCGCCACATCGACGGCACAAGACGATCCTGCACCGGCACTGTCCGATCGGCCTCAGTTCGACGTTAGATTAACAACTTCTGTTGGCAAATCAAACGTAGAAGATCCCGCCCATCAAGCTTCTTTCGACAACCTTCCGGCCGGTTACTACCTCGTGCATATACCCGAACCCAGATCGACCAAATCCGTAACTTATTACGCGGTGGAAGATTGGCGAGCGGAGGAGCTCTTAGCTCCTTCGACCGTCCTTCCGAAACCTTCGGCGACCTCGGTCGGTAATTGCGAGAAAGTGGAATCGCGCCGCGAAATACGCCACAGCTCTTCTACTCGTTTCCGTCCTTATCCGGCGACTTCGTCGATTGATCCAGAAGAAGGTGGTATTAAGAAGCGGAACGTCGTCTACGGCAAGACCATGTTCAAACCCGAACATAAGCATTTCTTAGAGGAAAAGTTCTCGAGTGGTATGCAATACCCGACATCTGCCGAGATCGAAGAGCTGATGCGCAAACTCGGACTTAGGACAGACGCGCTCTACAATTGGTTTCGTCATAGGAGGGTTATACTGAAGCACGGCAAACGTACGAGAGGCAAATGCTAGTTTTAAGATCGATGAACGATGATAATAGCCTATGGTTTTATTTAAAACCACTACATTAAATTAAATAGAGCAAATTTCTAATAACACATAATTGATCAACTCGGTAATAAAATAGATCAAATTAATTCGGTTTCACAACCGAATTAATTCCACGATGCCTTACCAGCTACGTGGCGCGTCCCCGGGTTGCGGATAGGGGAACGGCTAAGCGCAATTTGCGCACTCGGTCAGCTGCGAGTATATCGAATAAGCAGCCGCGGACAAGGTACTAACGAAACAAATGCATAAGTAGATAATATGTATACCTAATATAAACTAATTTTCCACGTATGTAATTTTTTTACGTAATTTATTATATGCTGCAATATATCTTACCCTGTATTTTAGATCAAATGATATTTTTTAAATTTATGTTTTATGTAAAGGAGCAACATATCATAATATTGCGGATAGATTATTTATTTCAAGCTGAATAGTATGGAGCTAAAACCTCTCACCCCGCTAAAACCTTCCCATTTCTTTCATATTTTAGAGGGGAACCGGGGATGGCGAACTAAATGCCAACTGTAAATATTCTAAAATAGTAATGAAGGTACCAAACGGTAGAGGGCGCACTGCGTTAATATTTTTTAAGTTGGTATAGCTTCACGCGAAGAAGAATGTACCAAATCGCTTCCTAAATATGAGTCACAATTGTTCAGCATCTCAACAGATACAGACGTGTTCTTAAATTTTCTCCACTATATTATCTCATTTTATCATGAATTATTCTATGCCCATGATAGATGTCGAGTCGCCATCTTCTGTCTCTTCCGGCATCCTCCCGCCGCAAGATGTTCCTCAAAAGCATGTGGTCGTGCAGGAAGCGTCGCAAGACGGTCTGCCCAACCACAACGGTAATGTTACGTTCTACGATCAGTTGAATGATGATGACGACCTCGGGTTGGACCTGTCCTCCTCCGACGATGACTACGACAACTGTTCTGCGAACGACAAACCACTCGCCGAGACTTACTTGTATCAGGGCGAGCAGCCCACCACCAACACCTCCCAACGTCGGTCAGCTTTGTGCTCGACAACCGTCACCACATCGACGGCGCAGGACGACCCTGCACCGATACTCTCCGATCGGCTTCAGCTCGGCATCCTGATGGCGACAACTCCCGTTGACAAACAAAGCGTTGAGAGCCCCTCCGTTTCATCGTTAACGGAAAGTAGTTCCGATGAGGATGACCTAGAGGAAGTTCCTACGCTTGACGACAATGCGGAAGATGAGTTCTCAGGAGACCCGCGCTTGCAAGAGGCCTTGTTCGGCCTCCCGGAAGCGTCCGTGCCACTCGACCTCGACTCGAATCAGTTCTCTTCTGCCTCCTCCTTATCCACATCATCCTCAGACGACGTCACCGGAAGTTATTTAGATCTCATCACCGTCTCTCCCCATCGGACAGATATCGATGCAGCTTCGAGTTCGCCAACCGTCGCCACATCGACGGCACAAGACGATCCTGCACCGGCACTGTCCGATCGGCCTCAGTTCGACGTTAGATTAACAACTTCTGTTGGCAAATCAAACGTAGAAGATCCCGCCCATCAAGCTTCTTTCGACAACCTTCCGGCCGGTTACTACCTCGTGCATATACCCGAACCCAGATCGACCAAATCCGTAACTTATTACGCGGTGGAAGATTGGCGAGCGGAGGAGCTCTTAGCTCCTTCGACCGTCCTTCCGAAACCTTCGGCGACCTCGGTCGGTAATTGCGAGAAAGTGGAATCGCGCCGCGAAATACGCCACAGCTCTTCTACTCGTTTCCGTCCTTATCCGGCGACTTCGTCGATTGATCCAGAAGAAGGTGGTATTAAGAAGCGGAACGTCGTCTACGGCAAGACCATGTTCAAACCCGAACATAAGCATTTCTTAGAGGAAAAGTTCTCGAGTGGTATGCAATACCCGACATCTGCCGAGATCGAAGAGCTGATGCGCAAACTCGGACTTAGGACAGACGCGCTCTACAATTGGTTTCGTCATAGGAGGGTTATACTGAAGCACGGCAAACGTACGAGAGGCAAATGCTAGTTTTAAGATCGATGAACGATGATAATAGCCTATGGTTTTATTTAAAACCACTACATTAAATTAAATAGAGCAAATTTCTAATAACACATAATTGATCAACTCGGTAATAAAATAGATCAAATTAATTCGGTTTCACAACCGAATTAATTCCACGATGCCTTACCAGCTACGTGGCGCGTCCCCGGGTTGCGGATAGGGGAACGGCTAAGCGCAATTTGCGCACTCGGTCAGCTGCGAGTATATCGAATAAGCAGCCGCGGACAAGGTACTAACGAAACAAATGCATAAGTAGATAATATGTATACCTAATATAAACTAATTTTCCACGTATGTAATTTTTTTACGTAATTTATTATATGCTGCAATATATCTTACCCTGTATTTTAGATCAAATGATATTTTTTAAATTTATGTTTTATGTAAAGGAGCAACATATCATAATATTGCGGATAGATTATTTATTTCAAGCTGAATAGTATGGAGCTAAAACCTCTCACCCCGCTAAAACCTTCCCATTTCTTTCATATTTTAGAGGGGAACCGGGGATGGCGAACTAAATGCCAACTGTAAATATTCTAAAATAGTAATGAAGGTACCAAACGGTAGAGGGCGCACTGCGTTAATATTTTTTAAGTTGGTATAGCTTCACGCGAAGAAGAATGTACCAAATCGCTTCCTAAATATGAGTCACAATCGTTCAGCATCTCAACAGATACAGACGTGTTCTTAAATTTTCTCCACTATATTATCTCATTTTATCATGAATTATTCTATGCCCATGATAGATGTCGAGTCGCCATCTTCTGTCTCTTCCGGCATCCTCCCGCCGCAAGATGTTCCTCAAAAGCATGTGGTTGTGCAGGAAGCGTCGCAAGACGGTCTGCCCAACCACAACGGTAATGTTACGTTCTACGATCAGTTGAATGATGATGACGACCTCGGGTTGGACCTGTCCTCCTCCGACGATGACTACGACAACTGTTCTGCGAACGACAAACCACTCGCCGAGACTTACTTGTATCAGGGCGAGCAGCCCACCACCAACACCTCCCAACGTCGGTCAGCTTTGTGCTCGACAACCGTCACCACATCGACGGCGCAGGACGACCCTGCACCGATACTCTCCGATCGGCTTCAGCTCGGCATCCTGATGGCGACAACTCCCGTTGACAAACAAAGCGTTGAGAGCCCCTCCGTTTCATCGTTAACGGAAAGTAGTTCCGATGAGGATGACCTAGAGGAAGTTCCTACGCTTGACGACAATGCGGAAGATGAGTTCTCAGGAGACCCGCGCTTGCAAGAGGCCTTGTTCGGCCTCCCGGAAGCGTCCGTGCCACTCGACCTCGACTCGAATCAGTTCTCTTCTGCCTCCTCCTTATCCACATCATCCTCAGACGACGTCACCGGAAGTTATTTAGATCTCATCACCGTCTCTCCCCATCGGACAGATATCGATGCAGCTTCGAGTTCGCCAACCGTCGCCACATCGACGGCACAAGACGATCCTGCACCGGCACTGTCCGATCGGCCTCAGTTCGACGTTAGATTAACAACTTCTGTTGGCAAATCAAACGTAGAAGATCCCGCCCATCAAGCTTCTTTCGACAACCTTCCGGCCGGTTACTACCTCGTGCATATACCCGAACCCAGATCGACCAAATCCGTAACTTATTACGCGGTGGAAGATTGGCGAGCGGAGGAGCTCTTAGCTCCTTCGACCGTCCTTCCGAAACCTTCGGCGACCTCGGTCGGTAATTGCGAGAAAGTGGAATCGCGCCGCGAAATACGCCACAGCTCTTCTACTCGTTTCCGTCCTTATCCGGCGACTTCGTCGATTGATCCAGAAGAAGGTGGTATTAAGAAGCGGAACGTCGTCTACGGCAAGACCATGTTCAAACCCGAACATAAGCATTTCTTAGAGGAAAAGTTCTCGAGTGGTATGCAATACCCGACATCTGCCGAGATCGAAGAGCTGATGCGCAAACTCGGACTTAGGACAGACGCGCTCTACAATTGGTTTCGTCATAGGAGGGTTATACTGAAGCACGGCAAACGTACGAGAGGCAAATGCTAGTTTTAAGATCGATGAACGATGATAATAGCCTATGGTTTTATTTAAAACCACTACATTAAATTAAATAGAGCAAATTTCTAATAACACATAATTGATCAACTCGGTAATAAAATAGATCAAATTAATTCGGTTTCACAACCGAATTAATTCCACGATGCCTTACCAGCTACGTGGCGCGTCCCCGGGTTGCGGATAGGGGAACGGCTAAGCGCAATTTGCGCACTCGGTCAGCTGCGAGTATATCGAATAAGCAGCCGCGGACAAGGTACTAACGAAACAAATGCATAAGTAGATAATATGTATACCTAATATAAACTAATTTTCCACGTATGTAATTTTTTTACGTAATTTATTATATGCTGCAATATATCTTACCCTGTATTTTAGATCAAATGATATTTTTTAAATTTATGTTTTATGTAAAGGAGCAACATATCATAATATTGCGGATAGATTATTTATTTCAAGCTGAATAGTATGGAGCTAAAACCTCTGACCCCGCTAAAACCTTCCCATTTCTTTCATATTTTAGAGGGGAACCGGGGATGGCGAACTAAATGCCAACTGTAAATATTCTAAAATAGTAATGAAGGTACCAAACGGTAGAGGGCGCACTGCGTTAATATTTTTTAAGTTGGTATAGCTTCACGCGAAGAAGAATGTACCAAATCGCTTCCTAAATATGAGTCACAATTGTTCAGCATCTCAACAGATACAGACGTGTTCTTAAATTTTCTCCACTATATTATCTCATTTTATCATGAATTATTCTATGCCCATGATAGATGTCGAGTCGCCATCTTCTGTCTCTTCCGGCATCCTCCCGCCGCAAGATGTTCCTCAAAAGCATGTGGTTGTGCAGGAAGCGTCGCAAGACGGTCTGCCCAACCACAACGGTAATGTTACGTTCTACGATCAGTTGAATGATGATGACGACCTCGGGTTGGACCTGTCCTCCTCCGACGATGACTACGACAACTGTTCTGCGAACGACAAACCACTCGCCGAGACTTACTTGTATCAGGGCGAGCAGCCCACCACCAACACCTCCCAACGTCGGTCAGCTTTGTGCTCGACAACCGTCACCACATCGACGGCGCAGGACGACCCTGCACCGATACTCTCCGATCGGCTTCAGCTCGGCATCCTGATGGCGACAACTCCCGTTGACAAACAAAGCGTTGAGAGCCCCTCCGTTTCATCGTTAACGGAAAGTAGTTCCGATGAGGATGACCTAGAGGAAGTTCCTACGCTTGACGACAATGCGGAAGATGAGTTCTCAGGAGACCCGCGCTTGCAAGAGGCCTTGTTCGGCCTCCCGGAAGCGTCCGTGCCACTCGACCTCGACTCGTATCAGTTCTCTTCTGCCTCCTCCTTATCCACATCATCCTCAGACGACGTCACCGGAAGTTATTTAGATCTCATCACCGTCTCTCCCCATCGGACAGATATCGATGCAGCTTCGAGTTCGCCAACCGTCGCCACATCGACGGCACAAGACGATCCTGCACCGGCACTGTCCGATCGGCCTCAGTTCGACGTTAGATTAACAACTTCTGTTGGCAAATCAAACGTAGAAGATCCCGCCCATCAAGCTTCTTTCGACAACCTTCCGGCCGGTTACTACCTCGTGCATATACCCGAACCCAGATCGACCAAATCCGTAACTTATTACGCGGTGGAAGATTGGCGAGCGGAGGAGCTCTTAGCTCCTTCGACCGTCCTTCCGAAACCTTCGGCGACCTCGGTCGGTAATTGCGAGAAAGTGGAATCGCGCCGCGAAATACGCCACAGCCCTTCTACTCGTTTCCGTCCTTATCCGGCGACTTCGTCGATTGATCCAGAAGAAGGTGGTATTAAGAAGCGGAACGTCGTCTACGGCAAGACCATGTTCAAACCCGAACATAAGCATTTCTTAGAGGAAAAGTTCTCGAGTGGTATGCAATACCCGACATCTGCCGAGATCGAAGAGCTGATGCGCAAACTCGGACTTAGGACAGACGCGCTCTACAATTGGTTTCGTCATAGGAGGGTTATACTGAAGCACGGCAAACGTACGAGAGGCAAATGCTAGTTTTAAGATCGATGAACGATGATAATAGCCTATGGTTTTATTTAAAACCACCACATTAAATTAAATAGAGCAAATTTCTAATAACACATAATTGATCAACTCGGTAATAAAATAGATCAAATTAATTCGGTTTCACAACCGAATTAATTCCACGATGCCTTACCAGCTACGTGGCGCGTCCCCGGGTTGCGGATAGGGGAACGACTAAGCGCAATTTGCGCACTCGGTCAGCTGCGAGTATATCGAATAAGCAGCCGCGGACAAGGTACTAACGAAACAAATGCATAAGTAGATAATATGTATACCTAATATAAACTAATTTTCCACGTATGTAATTTTTTTACGTAATTTATTATATGCTGCAATATATCTTACCCTGTATTTTAGATCAAATGATATTTTTTAAATTTATGTTTTATGTAAAGGAGCAACATATCATAATATTGCGGATAGATTATTTATTTCAAGCTGAATAGTATGGAGCTAAAACCTCTCACCCCGCTAAAACCTTCCCATTTCTTTCATATTTTAGAGGGGAACCGGGGATGGCGAACTAAATGCCAACTGTAAATATTCTAAAATAGTAATGAAGGTACCAAACGGTAGAGGGCGCACTGCGTTAATATTTTTTAAGTTGGTATAGCTTCACGCGAAGAAGAATGTACCAAATCGCTTCCTAAATATGAGTCACAATTGTTCAGCATCTCAACAGATACAGACGTGTTCTTAAATTTTCTCCA
Source organism: Podabrus alpinus (assembly GCA_932274525.1). Lineage (NCBI taxonomy): Eukaryota > Metazoa > Arthropoda > Insecta > Coleoptera > Cantharidae > Podabrus > Podabrus alpinus. The sequence goes on from OW026452.1 coordinate 59,037,632, forward strand.
CTATATTATCTCATTTTATCATGAATTATTCTATGCCCATGATAGATGTCGAGTCGCCATCTTCTGTCTCTTCCGGCATCCTCCCGCCGCAAGATGTTCCTCAAAAGCATGTGGTTGTGCAGGAAGCGTCGCAAGACGGTCTGCCCAACCACAACGGTAATGTTACGTTCTACGATCAGTTGAATGATGATGACGACCTCGGGTTGGACCTGTCCTCCTCCGACGATGACTACGACAACTGTTCTGCGAACGACAAACCACTCGCCGAGACTTACTTGTATCAGGGCGAGCAGCCCACCACCAACACCTCCCAACGTCGGTCAGCTTTGTGCTCGACAACCGTCACCACATCGACGGCGCAGGACGACCCTGCACCGATACTCTCCGATCGGCTTCAGCTCGGCATCCTGATGGCGACAACTCCCGTTGACAAACAAAGCGTTGAGAGCCCCTCCGTTTCATCGTTAACGGAAAGTAGTTCCGATGAGGATGACCTAGAGGAAGTTCCTACGCTTGACGACAATGCGGAAGATGAGTTCTCAGGAGACCCGCGCTTGCAAGAGGCCTTGTTCGGCCTCCCGGAAGCGTCCGTGCCACTCGACCTCGACTCGAATCAGTTCTCTTCTGCCTCCTCCTTATCCACATCATCCTCAGACGACGTCACCGGAAGTTATTTAGATCTCATCACCGTCTCTCCCCATCGGACAGATATCGATGCAGCTTCGAGTTCGCCAACCGTCGCCACATCGACGGCACAAGACGATCCTGCACCGGCACTGTCCGATCGGCCTCAGTTCGACGTTAGATTAACAACTTCTGTTGGCAAATCAAACGTAGAAGATCCCGCCCATCAAGCTTCTTTCGACAACCTTCCGGCCGGTTACTACCTCGTGCATATACCCGAACCCAGATCGACCAAATCCGTAACTTATTACGCGGTGGAAGATTGGCGAGCGGAGGAGCTCTTAGCTCCTTCGACCGTCCTTCCGAAACCTTCGGCGACCTCGGTCGGTAATTGCGAGAAAGTGGAATCGCGCCGCGAAATACGCCACAGCTCTTCTACTCGTTTCCGTCCTTATCCGGCGACTTCGTCGATTGATCCAGAAGAAGGTGGTATTAAGAAGCGGAACGTCGTCTACGGCAAGACCATGTTCAAACCCGAACATAAGCATTTCTTAGAGGAAAAGTTCTCGAGTGGTATGCAATACCCGACATCTGCCGAGATCGAAGAGCTGATGCGCAAACTCGGACTTAGGACAGACGCGCTCTACAATTGGTTTCGTCATAGGAGGGTTATACTGAAGCACGGCAAACGTACGAGAGGCAAATGCTAGTTTTAAGATCGATGAACGATGATAATAGCCTATGGTTTTATTTAAAACCACCACATTAAATTAAATAGAGCAAATTTCTAATAACACATAATTGATCAACTCGGTAATAAAATAGATCAAATTAATTCGGTTTCACAACCGAATTAATTCCACGATGCCTTACCAGCTACGTGGCGCGTCCCCGGGTTGCGGATAGGGGAACGGCTAAGCGCAATTTGCGCACTCGGTCAGCTGCGAGTATATCGAATAAGCAGCCGCGGACAAGGTACTAACGAAACAAATGCATAAGTAGATAATATGTATACCTAATATAAACTAATTTTCCACGTATGTAATTTTTTTACGTAATTTATTATATGCTGCAATATATCTTACCCTGTATTTTAGATCAAATGATATTTTTTAAATTTATGTTTTATGTAAAGGAGCAACATATCATAATATTGCGGATAGATTATTTATTTCAAGCTGAATAGTATGGAGCTAAAACCTCTCACCCCGCTAAAACCTTCCCATTTCTTTCATATTTTAGAGGGGAACCGGGGATGGCGAACTAAATGCCAACTGTAAATATTCTAAAATAGTAATGAAGGTACCAAACGGTAGAGGGCGCACTGCGTTAATATTTTTTAAGTTGGTATAGCTTCACGCGAAGAAGAATGTACCAAATCGCTTCCTAAATATGAGTCACAATTGTTCAGCATCTCAACAGATACAGACGTGTTCTTAAATTTTCTCCACTATATTATCTCATTTTATCATGAATTATTCTATGCCCATGATAGATGTCGAGTCGCCATCTTCTGTCTCTTCCGGCATCCTCCCGCCGCAAGATGTTCCTCAAAAGCATGTGGTTGTGCAGGAAGCGTCGCAAGACGGTCTGCCCAACCACAACGGTAATGTTACGTTCTACGATCAGTTGAATGATGATGACGACCTCGGGTTGGACCTGTCCTCCTCCGACGATGACTACGACAACTGTTCTGCGAACGACAAACCACTCGCCGAGACTTACTTGTATCAGGGCGAGCAGCCCACCACCAACACCTCCCAACGTCGGTCAGCTTTGTGCTCGACAACCGTCACCACATCGACGGCGCAGGACGACCCTGCACCGATACTCTCCGATCGGCTTCAGCTCGGCATCCTGATGGCGACAACTCCCGTTGACAAACAAAGCGTTGAGAGCCCCTCCGTTTCATCGTTAACGGAAAGTAGTTCCGATGAGGATGACCTAGAGGAAGTTCCTACGCTTGACGACAATGCGGAAGATGAGTTCTCAGGAGACCCGCGCTTGCAAGAGGCCTTGTTCGGCCTCCCGGAAGCGTCCGTGCCACTCGACCTCGACTCGAATCAGTTCTCTTCTGCCTCCTCCTTATCCACATCATCCTCAGACGACGTCACCGGAAGTTATTTAGATCTCATCACCGTCTCTCCCCATCGGACAGATATCGATGCAGCTTCGAGTTCGCCAACCGTCGCCACATCGACGGCACAAGACGATCCTGCACCGGCACTGTCCGATCGGCCTCAGTTCGACGTTAGATTAACAACTTCTGTTGGCAAATCAAACGTAGAAGATCCCGCCCATCAAGCTTCTTTCGACAACCTTCCGGCCGGTTACTACCTCGTGCATATACCCGAACCCAGATCGACCAAATCCGTAACTTATTACGCGGTGGAAGATTGGCGAGCGGAGGAGCTCTTAGCTCCTTCGACCGTCCTTCCGAAACCTTCGGCGACCTCGGTCGGTAATTGCGAGAAAGTGGAATCGCGCCGCGAAATACGCCACAGCTCTTCTACTCGTTTCCGTCCTTATCCGGCGACTTCGTCGATTGATCCAGAAGAAGGTGGTATTAAGAAGCGGAACGTCGTCTACGGCAAGACCATGTTCAAACCCGAACATAAGCATTTCTTAGAGGAAAAGTTCTCGAGTGGTATGCAATACCCGACATCTGCCGAGATCGAAGAGCTGATGCGCAAACTCGGACTTAGGACAGACGCGCTCTACAATTGGTTTCGTCATAGGAGGGTTATACTGAAGCACGGCAAACGTACGAGAGGCAAATGCTAGTTTTAAGATCGATGAACGATGATAATAGCCTATGGTTTTATTTAAAACCACTACATTAAATTAAATAGAGCAAATTTCTAATAACACATAATTGATCAACTCGGTAATAAAATAGATCAAATTAATTCGGTTTCACAACCGAATTAATTCCACGATGCCTTACCAGCTACGTGGCGCGTCCCCGGGTTGCGGATAGGGGAACGGCTAAGCGCAATTTGCGCACTCGGTCAGCTGCGAGTATATCGAATAAGCAGCCGCGGACAAGGTACTAACGAAACAAATGCATAAGTAGATAATATGTATACCTAATATAAACTAATTTTCCACGTATGTAATTTTTTTACGTAATTTATTATATGCTGCAATATATCTTACCCTGTATTTTAGATCAAATGATATTTTTTAAATTTATGTTTTATGTAAAGGAGCAACATATCATAATATTGCGGATAGATTATTTATTTCAAGCTGAATAGTATGGAGCTAAAACCTCTCACCCCGCTAAAACCTTCCCATTTCTTTCATATTTTAGAGGGGAACCGGGGATGGCGAACTAAATGCCAACTGTAAATATTCTAAAATAGTAATGAAGGTACCAAACGGTAGAGGGCGCACTGCGTTAATATTTTTTAAGTTGGTATAGCTTCACGCGAAGAAGAATGTACCAAATCGCTTCCTAAATATGAGTCACAATTGTTCAGCATCTCAACAGATACAGACGTGTTCTTAAATTTTCTCCACTATATTATCTCATTTTATCATGAATTATTCTATGCCCATGATAGATGTCGAGTCGCCATCTTCTGTCTCTTCCGGCATCCTCCCGCCGCAAGATGTTCCTCAAAAGCATGTGGTTGTGCAGGAAGCGTCGCAAGACGGTCTGCCCAACCACAACGGTAATGTTACGTTCTACGATCAGTTGAATGATGATGACGACCTCGGGTTGGACCTGTCCTCCTCCGACGATGACTACGACAACTGTTCTGCGAACGACAAACCACTCGCCGAGACTTACTTGTATCAGGGCGAGCAGCCCACCACCAACACCTCCCAACGTCGGTCAGCTTTGTGCTCGACAACCGTCACCACATCGACGGCGCAGGACGACCCTGCACCGATACTCTCCGATCGGCTTCAGCTCGGCATCCTGATGGCGACAACTCCCGTTGACAAACAAAGCGTTGAGAGCCCCTCCGTTTCATCGTTAACGGAAAGTAGTTCCGATGAGGATGACCTAGAGGAAGTTCCTACGCTTGACGACAATGCGGAAGATGAGTTCTCAGGAGACCCGCGCTTGCAAGAGGCCTTGTTCGGCCTCCCGGAAGCGTCCGTGCCACTCGACCTCGACTCGAATCAGTTCTCTTCTGCCTCCTCCTTATCCACATCATCCTCAGACGACGTCACCGGAAGTTATTTAGATCTCATCACCGTCTCTCCCCATCGGACAGATATCGATGCAGCTTCGAGTTCGCCAACCGTCGCCACATCGACGGCACAAGACGATCCTGCACCGGCACTGTCCGATCGGCCTCAGTTCGACGTTAGATTAACAACTTCTGTTGGCAAATCAAACGTAGAAGATCCCGCCCATCAAGCTTCTTTCGACAACCTTCCGGCCGGTTACTACCTCGTGCATATACCCGAACCCAGATCGACCAAATCCGTAACTTATTACGCGGTGGAAGATTGGCGAGCGGAGGAGCTCTTAGCTCCTTCGACCGTCCTTCCGAAACCTTCGGCGACCTCGGTCGGTAATTGCGAGAAAGTGGAATCGCGCCGCGAAATACGCCACAGCTCTTCTACTCGTTTCCGTCCTTATCCGGCGACTTCGTCGATTGATCCAGAAGAAGGTGGTATTAAGAAGCGGAACGTCGTCTACGGCAAGACCATGTTCAAACCCGAACATAAGCATTTCTTAGAGGAAAAGTTCTCGAGTGGTATGCAATACCCGACATCTGCCGAGATCGAAGAGCTGATGCGCAAACTCGGACTTAGGACAGACGCGCTCTACAATTGGTTTCGTCATAGGAGGGTTATACTGAAGCACGGCAAACGTACGAGAGGCAAATGCTAGTTTTAAGATCGATGAACGATGATAATAGCCTATGGTTTTATTTAAAACCACTACATTAAATTAAATAGAGCAAATTTCTAATAACACATAATTGATCAACTCGGTAATAAAATAGATCAAATTAATTCGGTTTCACAACCGAATTAATTCCACGATGCCTTACCAGCTACGTGGCGCGTCCCCGGGTTGCGGATAGGGGAACGGCTAAGCGCAATTTGCGCACTCGGTCAGCTGCGAGTATATCGAATAAGCAGCCGCGGACAAGGTACTAACGAAACAAATGCATAAGTAGATAATATGTATACCTAATATAAACTAATTTTCCACGTATGTAATTTTTTTACGTAATTTATTATATGCTGCAATATATCTTACCCTGTATTTTAGATCAAATGATATTTTTTAAATTTATGTTTTATGTAAAGGAGCAACATATCATAATATTGCGGATAGATTATTTATTTCAAGCTGAATAGTATGGAGCTAAAACCTCTCACCCCGCTAAAACCTTCCCATTTCTTTCATATTTTAGAGGGGAACCGGGGATGGCGAACTAAATGCCAACTGTAAATATTCTAAAATAGTAATGAAGGTACCAAACGGTAGAGGGCGCACTGCGTTAATATTTTTTAAGTTGGTATAGCTTCACGCGAAGAAGAATGTACCAAATCGCTTCCTAAATATGAGTCACAATTGTTCAGCATCTCAACAGATACAGACGTGTTCTTAAATTTTCTCCACTATATTATCTCATTTTATCATGAATTATTCTATGCCCATGATAGATGTCGAGTCGCCATCTTCTGTCTCTTCCGGCATCCTCCCGCCGCAAGATGTTCCTCAAAAGCATGTGGTTGTGCAGGAAGCGTCGCAAGACGGTCTGCCCAACCACAACGGTAATGTTACGTTCTACGATCAGTTGAATGATGATGACGACCTCGGGTTGGACCTGTCCTCCTCCGACGATGACTACGACAACTGTTCTGCGAACGACAAACCACTCGCCGAGACTTACTTGTATCAGGGCGAGCAGCCCACCACCAACACCTCCCAACGTCGGTCAGCTTTGTGCTCGACAACCGTCACCACATCGACGGCGCAGGACGACCCTGCACCGATACTCTCCGATCGGCTTCAGCTCGGCATCCTGATGGCGACAACTCCCGTTGACAAACAAAGCGTTGAGAGCCCCTCCGTTTCATCGTTAACGGAAAGTAGTTCCGATGAGGATGACCTAGAGGAAGTTCCTACGCTTGACGACAATGCGGAAGATGAGTTCTCAGGAGACCCGCGCTTGCAAGAGGCCTTGTTCGGCCTCCCGGAAGCGTCCGTGCCACTCGACCTCGACTCGAATCAGTTCTCTTCTGCCTCCTCCTTATCCACATCATCCTCAGACGACGTCACCGGAAGTTATTTAGATCTCATCACCGTCTCTCCCCATCGGACAGATATCGATGCAGCTTCGAGTTCGCCAACCGTCGCCACATCGACGGCACAAGACGATCCTGCACCGGCACTGTCCGATCGGCCTCAGTTCGACGTTAGATTAACAACTTCTGTTGGCAAATCAAACGTAGAAGATCCCGCCCATCAAGCTTCTTTCGACAACCTTCCGGCCGGTTACTACCTCGTGCATATACCCGAACCCAGATCGACCAAATCCGTAACTTATTACGCGGTGGAAGATTGGCGAGCGGAGGAGCTCTTAGCTCCTTCGACCGTCCTTCCGAAACCTTCGGCGACCTCGGTCGGTAATTGCGAGAAAGTGGAATCGCGCCGCGAAATACGCCACAGCTCTTCTACTCGTTTCCGTCCTTATCCGGCGACTTCGTCGATTGAACCAGAAGAAGGTGGTATTAAGAAGCGGAACGTCGTCTACGGCAAGACCATGTTCAAACCCGAACATAAGCATTTCTTAGAGGAAAAGTTCTCGAGTGGTATGCAATACCCGACATCTGCCGAGATCGAAGAGCTGATGCGCAAACTCGGACTTAGGACAGACGCGCTCTACAATTGGTTTCGTCATAGGAGGGTTATACTGAAGCACGGCAAACGTACGAGAGGCAAATGCTAGTTTTAAGATCGATGAACGATGATAATAGCCTATGGTTTTATTTAAAACCACTACATTAAATTAAATAGAGCAAATTTCTAATAACACATAATTGATCAACTCGGTAATAAAATAGATCAAATTAATTCGGTTTCACAACCGAATTAATTCCACGATGCCTTACCAGCTACGTGGCGCGTCCCCGGGTTGCGGATAGGGGAACGGCTAAGCGCAATTTGCGCACTCGGTCAGCTGCGAGTATATCGAATAAGCAGCCGCGGACAAGGTACTAACGAAACAAATGCATAAGTAGATAATATGTATACCTAATATAAACTAATTTTCCACGTATGTAATTTTTTTACGTAATTTATTATATGCTGCAATATATCTTACCCTGTATTTTAGATCAAATGATATTTTTTAAATTTATGTTTTATGTAAAGGAGCAACATATCATAATATTGCGGATAGATTATTTATTTCAAGCTGAATAGTATGGAGCTAAAACCTCTCACCCCGCTAAAACCTTCCCATTTCTTTCATATTTTAGAGGGGAACCGGGGATGGCGAACTAAATGCCAACTGTAAATATTCTAAAATAGTAATGAAGGTACCAAACGGTAGAGGGCGCACTGCGTTAATATTTTTTAAGTTGGTATAGCTTCACGCGAAGAAGAATGTACCAAATCGCTTCCTAAATATGAGTCACAATTGTTCAGCATCTCAACAGATACAGACGTGTTCTTAAATTTTCTCCACTATATTATCTCATTTTATCATGAATTATTCTATGCCCATGATAGATGTCGAGTCGCCATCTTCTGTCTCTTCCGGCATCCTCCCGCCGCAAGATGTTCCTCAAAAGCATGTGGTTGTGCAGGAAGCGTCGCAAGACGGTCTGCCCAACCACAACGGTAATGTTACGTTCTACGATCAGTTGAATGATGATGACGACCTCGGGTTGGACCTGTCCTCCTCCGACGATGACTACGACAACTGTTCTGCGAACGACAAACCACTCGCCGAGACTTACTTGTATCAGGGCGAGCAGCCCACCACCAACACCTCCCAACGTCGGTCAGCTTTGTGCTCGACAACCGTCACCACATCGACGGCGCAGGACGACCCTGCACCGATACTCTCCGATCGGCTTCAGCTCGGCATCCTGATGGCGACAACTCCCGTTGACAAACAAAGCGTTGAGAGCCCCTCCGTTTCATCGTTAACGGAAAGTAGTTCCGATGAGGATGACCTAGAGGAAATTCCTACGCTTGACGACAATGCGGAAGATGAGTTCTCAGGAGACCCGCGCTTGCAAGAGGCCTTGTTCGGCCTCCCGGAAGCGTCCGTGCCACTCGACCTCGACTCGAATCAGTTCTCTTCTGCCTCCTCCTTATCCACATCATCCTCAGACGACGTCACCGGAAGTTATTTATATCTCATCACCGTCTCTCCCCATCGGACAGATATCGATGCAGCTTCGAGTTCGCCAACCGTCGCCACATCGACGGCACAAGACGATCCTGCACCGGCACTGTCCGATCGGCCTCAGTTCGACGTTAGATTAACAACTTCTGTTGGCAAATCAAACGTAGAAGATCCCGCCCATCAAGCTTCTTTCGACAACCTTCCGGCCGGTTACTACCTCGTGCATATACCCGAACCCAGATCGACCAAATCCGTAACTTATTACGCGGTGGAAGATTGGCGAGCGGAGGAGCTCTTAGCTCCTTCGACCGTCCTTCCGAAACCTTCGGCGACCTCGGTCGGTAATTGCGAGAAAGTGGAATCGCGCCGCGAAATACGCCACAGCTCTTCTACTCGTTTCCGTCCTTATCCGGCGACTTCGTCGATTGATCCAGAAGAAGGTGGTATTAAGAAGCGGAACGTCGTCTACGGCAAGACCATGTTCAAACCCGAACATAAGCATTTCTTAGAGGAAAAGTTCTCGAGTGGTATGCAATACCCGACATCTGCCGAGATCGAAGAGCTGATGCGCAAACTCGGACTTAGGACAGACGCGCTCTACAATTGGTTTCGTCATAGGAGGGTTATACTGAAGCACGGCAAACGTACGAGAGGCAAATGCTAGTTTTAAGATCGATGAACGATGATAATAGCCTATGGTTTTATTTAAAACCACTACATTAAATTAAATAGAGCAAATTTCTAATAACACATAATTGATCAACTCGGTAATAAAATAGATCAAATTAATTCGGTTTCACAACCGAATTAATTCCACGATGCCTTACCAGCTACGTGGCGCGTCCCCGGGTTGCGGATAGGGGAACGGCTAAGCGCAATTTGCGCACTCGGTCAGCTGCGAGTATATCGAATAAGCAGCCGCGGACAAGGTACTAACGAAACAAATGCATAAGTAGATAATATGTATACCTAATATAAACTAATTTTCCACGTATGTAATTTTTTTACGTAATTTATTATATGCTGCAATATATCTTACCCTGTATTTTAGATCAAATGATATTTTTTAAATTTATGTTTTATGTAAAGGAGCAACATATCATAATATTGCGGATAGATTATTTATTTCAAGCTGAATAGTATGGAGCTAAAACCTCTCACCCCGCTAAAACCTTCCCATTTCTTTCATATTTTAGAGGGGAACCGGGGATGGCGAACTAAATGCCAACTGTAAATATTCTAAAATAGTAATGAAGGTACCAAACGGTAGAGGGCGCACTGCGTTAATATTTTTTAAGTTGGTATAGCTTCACGCGAAGAAGAATGTACCAAATCGCTTCCTAAATATGAGTCACAATTGTTCAGCATCTCAACAGATACAGACGTGTTCTTAAATTTTCTCCACTATATTATCTCATTTTATCATGAATTATTCTATGCCCATGATAGATGTCGAGTCGCCATCTTCTGTCTCTTCCGGCATCCTCCCGCCGCAAGATGTTCCTCAAAAGCATGTGGTTGTGCAGGAAGCGTCGCAAGACGGTCTGCCCAACCACAACGGTAATGTTACGTTCTACGATCAGTTGAATGATGATGACGACCTCGGGTTGGACCTGTCCTCCTCCGACGATGACTACGACAACTGTTCTGCGAACGACAAACCACTCGCCGAGACTTACTTGTATCAGGGCGAGCAGCCCACCACCAACACCTCCCAACGTCGGTCAGCTTTGTGCTCGACAACCGTCACCACATCGACGGCGCAGGACGACCCTGCACCGATACTCTCCGATCGGCTTCAGCTCGGCATCCTGATGGCGACAACTCCCGTTGACAAACGTTTTTTTTTTAATTTTCTTGCGAACCCCGTATCTCTTAAACGAAACGTCTAAGAGAAAAACTAATGGCTCAAACCGGATAGGGAATTTAATGGGCTACAACTTTTGTCAAATAAATTGTTTTGGGCAACCACCCGTTTTCACAGAAACTCTGAAAATACTGAACAAGGTGTAGGTAAAAATAATAAATTCACAAATGAATTTAATAAATGCTCAAAATGGCCTCCCTCATTTTCAGCACACAGGCGTGATCTTTTCAAAAGGTGTTGCACGGTATTATTTAATACGTTTTAACAAAGTTTTAACATTAAAACAAATGCTATAAATCAAATTGAGATTTTTAGTAATTATGTGAATTTATATTTTTTACCTACACCTTGTTCATTATTTTCAGAGTTTCTGTGAAAACGGTTGGTTGCCCAAAAAAATTTATTTGACGAAAGTTGTAGCCCGTTAAATTCCTTATCCGGATTGGGCCATTAGTTTTTCTCTTAGATGTTTAGTTTAAGAGATAAGGGGTTCGCAAGAAAATTAAAAAAATAGAAACCTGAATTTTTTAAACATTTTTTCCCTTAATTTAATTTATAACTCGAAATCCGTTGATTCTAGACGATAAGGGGTTATAACCTAATTTTTAGACAAGCGAATGATCTTTAAAAAAGTTCTAATCTATTAAACTTAAAAAATCAATAATATGGGAGCTATGGCCGTTTTAAATCAGAAATTCAAAAAATTGCTTTAAAGGGAGGTACCCCCCAAGGGTTTGGACTTGGGCAAAAATTTTATTTGAAAATTTGTCTTAGAAAAGTGTCCTTTATCACCACCTCAAAGGTTCTCCACGGTCACGGGGACACCCTGTATAATCGAACTCTACCACATGTACCAATATTGCCTTAAGATTTTCGGTAGAAGTACAAGATAAACTCAAAGTAAATATTTTCAAATTATCACAAAATAAATTTGACGTTTGAAAATTTAATTGTTTTTCCATTCGCCTATGTAAGTTGTTCTTTTAGTGACGTTGGTGACGCACCGTAATTCATAGTTGATTTTAAAATTTCAGTATTTATGGCTTATTTCAGTGCGTATTTTCAAGTATTTAAGTCTCTAAAAATTCAATCGCTATAATTATAAATTACGGAAAGATGCACAACCTCTGGTGAATTTTGTTTACGGTAATTTATTCCGAAAAATAAATAAAGTTAATCGAAATATTATTTTAGATCCTCATTCAAGCCTATAAATTCCTAAGCAATGAGTATCGTCATTTTCCGCTTCGCTTCCAGGTCAATATGAACAAAGCTTTCCAAGCCAATGTTGGAGGAATGGCAAGCACAATACGCTGTGGTAACTTAACCAGCTGCTACTTTTATAAGGTTTTCGAAAGTTCCTTTCAAATATTAAACAATAATTTAATTTGTTATTTTATAGGACGTAATTTTTTATTTTTTAGGACGTTATTTTTTAGGACCGAGAGAGGTCGCGAACGTCCGGGGGACCGATATGGCACATGAAGAAGAAGATAGGACGTAACTTATCATGTCTGCAATTTTGTTATCGACGAAACTTTTCTTCCCCCTCTTGTCCCTAATGGACGATATAAAATAGGGGTCAACGTGTTATATTTAGAAGTTGCAATAGCACACCTCGCCTTGTTTGGGGAAATATACACACCGATGGACTACCCTAAGAAAAAGAAACCTGTCGGCAATATAATTCGATCAAGCTATCTTATAGTATATAAAAATGCTTGTATGTGTGTGGGTATATATGTGTGTATGTATGTTCCGCATAGACGCCTAAATCCCGTAACTGTGGGCGTTGAAACTTTCACGAGATCTGGTGACATTCAAGAGTAAACTTTTCGTCGTCTTTGATTTTAGTAATTCGTCACCATAAGACGGTCATCAGCAGTTAAACGCTTCAGATCACAGTCGTTGTCATAGTTACGAAGCGATTTTGACGCTAAAAGATTAATTAAATGACTTTGACATATTATAGTCAGTAGCGGCTCGACAAATAGGGGGCACAACTTTGACATAAGAATGTTAACCTTAAAAATGACAGATGACATATACTCAGTGGCGTTGCAAAATATTTTTAAAATTAAAATGACTTTGACATATTATAGTCAGTAGCGGCTCGACAAATAGGGGGCACAACTTTGACATAAGAATGTTAACCTTAAAAATGACAGATGACATATACTCAGTGGCGTTGCAAAATATTTTTAAAATTAAATGACTGACATATTATAGTCAGTAGCGGCTCGACAAATAGGGGGCACAACTTTGACATAAGAATGTTAACCTTAAAATTGACAGATGACATATACTCAGTGGCGTTGCAAAATATTTTTAAAATCAAATCAAACTTCTTCTTCGGTTGTCTAAAACATTGGCAAAATCGTGAATAACTTTTTGGAAAAGTCAAACAAAAAATTTAATTTGTCAAAAATCGAAACGGTTTGGCCGTCCATTTCCAGATGAAAGATGACAGATATCATCCTAATATTTAAAATATTCAAGAAGGATGAAACAAAAATTAGTTAACGTCAACAACTACCGAATGTTTCGTCGTTTAGTTACAAATAATATTCCGTAAATTCAGGTCGTTTTTTTTCAATATAGTTCTAAAAATTTTGTAAGTACTAGCATTTTATAATTTTTCATTTTATTTATAATCAAAATTATTTCATTTACATCAAAGAAGAAATTTAAAAAATGGAAAATGAAATTCAACCAGCTGCGACAGTGGTGTCAGCTGCAACTGACACTGTTGTGGCACAAACAAGAACCGAGGGTGACGCTTCCGTCGTCACTCCATCCGCGTCGACTACAACTGCCGTGCATCGGCGCAGACGGCGTCGCCGGCCACGGCAGTTTGACTTACGTCAATTTTTAAACATGAAGAGAGCCGTGGCCGCTAATACGCCGGCGTTCATATTGAACAATTGTACGAACATAAATATTCACAACAAATAGTTGTGTATTATTTATGTTCGTACAATTTTTTTAGTTAATGTTGTGTTGTATTTATGTTGTGTTGTATTTATGTTGTGTTTATTTAATGTTGTGTTGTATTTATGTTGTGTTGTATTTATGTTGTGTTTATTTAATGTTGTGTTGTATTTATTGTTGTGTTTATTAAATATTATTGTTCCTGTTGAATTGTTTCTTTTTTTGTGTTTCCTCCGATCGAGTCAGTAAAGCTTAATCGATTTGTTGTCCAAGGTTTGTAATGTTACACGATTGATAATAAAAGCCTTGCACGCTCATGTTCTTGAAGCCGATATTCGTACTGGTTGTTGAAAGGGCGAAGTCACGTTTATTAAAATTTAAAATTTCGTGCGGTTTACCATTATCAGGTGGTTTTGGAGTGCAGTTTACCTTACCTGTATGTGGGATGCTCCAGACTAGGAACACCCAACAAACTATTTGTATATGCTCCTTCTGGAAAAATTGCGTTTGTTTAAAAATCTGCAGCAATCTTTCGAAATTTGGAACTGTGGTGCCAGCCGACACGATATTTGTACCGTGGGACCTGCGACACTTTTTTTAAATTGGAGGAAAAATGTAAATTTTTTACATTTACTTCCCAAAAACGAAGAATTTTAAAATTGCGTTTGTTTAAAAATCTGCAGCAATCTTACGAAATTTGGAAACGAGGCATCAAATTGTAATAATTAATTCATAACGCGACGATGTAATTGGTTCAATATTTGACGTGGTAAAAGGGCGAAATGATTTCTGCAATTTGGAAGATCCACCTCTATTCGTGCATAAATGGAGAAGGAATTCGAGCTCCGAGCAAAGTTATTCGCTTTTTTCGATAAATCAAATCAAATCCTTACCTGTATGTGGGATGCTCCAGAGTATGACATTGACAATGACATATAGTCAGTAGCGGCTCGAGAATAGGGGGCACAACTTTGACATTAGAATGTTAACCTTAAAAATGACATTGATATATAGTCAGTGGCGTTGCACAATATTTTTAAAATTAGCAAAAATCAAGTTACATTAATCAGGAAGCATGAAACAAAAAATTGGTTAACAACGTCAATAACTACCGAATGTTTAGTTGCAAATAATTTCCAGTACATTCCAGTTCAGTTTTTGCAATATAGTGCTAAAAAATTTGTAAGTATTATATGATTGTGTAATCTTTCATTTTATTTATATGCAAAATTCTTTCATTTACATCAAAGAAGAAATTAATAAAATGGAAAATAAAATGGAAAATGTATTGATTTGTGACACACCAGCTACAACTGTGATGCCAGCCGCCACTGTTGTGTCGGCCCAAACACGCACCGAGGATGCCGCTTCCGCCGCCACTCCATCCGCCTTCACTACTGCACAGGACGTGTTTGAAGAATGTAAGAAGAAGCTTGAAAAGTTCGCCCTGTCTGCGGTAGACGATTTAACTGTTGGATGGGAGTTTCGTAAAATGGTGATGAAATCATTTGCTGACCAAGTTTTCACACAAGTCACCCCGTTCTTGGAAAGCGAGGACCGTCAAATAGAGTTACAACATGCAAGGAAAAAAGTGGCAGCCATAAGAAAAAGGAAGCGAATTGCAAAAACAGCATTGGCTGCCGAAACGGCAAGAAAAATTGCAAAAAAAGAAGCCGAACAAAATGAAGAGCTTAATTATTTGTCCGTATCAACGGATTTGTTCTTAGAAGCAGATTTCGAATAAACGACTTACTAAGTTTTGTAGTGAATGTTGATGGAACGATTTATGTTACCCGGGGGAGGAATTTCCTACTTCCCATTTGGTTTGGTTTGGTTTTCATCCATCAACTGCATTATGCTCGGCTTTTTTGTTAGGCTTTCTAGCCGGCTAGAGCATGATCTAAAGGCCACCCATCGACTGACCTCAGCACTAGCGAAATGCTAATCACGTAGATTTCTCAGAGCTTGGTCACCGAGCCGAAGTCCCTGAATATGCTTGCCTCTGTTGAGTAGTTCCAGTCAGGTGGTGTGTAGCCAAGAGATCACCTAACGACTACGATCATACCTAACAAAATGTCGGCCAAATTAATGTCGAAAATTATTTTGTGTCTGGTGAGTATTTTATGGCATAGGGCTGCCAAAATGAATAAACATGTAATATTTAACGTTTTATTCATTGCGGATGCGAACTCACCATATAAAATGTGAGTAACGAACCTTGAATAGTATCGCATATATTCTAATGAAAACTAATACTACTACACAAGTAAACATTGTGGGTAGTCAAATTTTATTTCACAACAAAACATTAGAATATTACGATGGTCTGGAAAACTATTCTTTCAATTATTATAGTTCTATTGTTATTCATTGATGTTCGTTTTGTGTTTTATTTTTAAATAAAGAGTTTGTAATCTCCTCTGATTTTGATTTGCAATTTTGAAAATTGAAAAGTGAAAATTGTGTAAAAACTTTGGACGTATGTAGCGCTCTTATTTACGCCAGAAATGGACGGGCAAACCGTTTTTGGGATTAGTTCCATCAAGACAAAAATTGAATTTAACATTGGAAGTATTTAATTACGACAAAGACTACGATTACATAAATCACGAGGATGTAGCAATAGGTGTTATGAACAAACTTTGCTTGCATTGTCGTGTTTCGAAGTTCGCTAAGGAATCACCAGGAATGTGTTGTTCGAACGGCAAAGTTGTTTTGCCACCGCTGATTGATCCACCTGAGCCGCTTCTAAGTTACCTTACTGGCATCACTGCAATTTCAAAACACTTCCTGCTAAACATTCGCAAGTACAACTCATGCTTTCAAATGACTTCATTCGGAGCAACAAACATTTTCTCCAACGTCGGTTACATGCCCACAGTCATTTTAAAGTTGAAATAATAAAAAAATTGTTCATAATGTGTTGGTTCTGTTTACTATACGTATGTCTAGCGCCGCAGGCGCTAGTTGATTATAAATATTAAAATGAAGTGAAGTCTTATGGAACCTTCTTTGTATCCAAATTCGAAAACTGTTTAGGTTATAGTAACAACTCGTGAAATTGTCAACTTTAGTATGTAAATTCACCTAAAGAGCTTTTAAGCGCAGCTTCGCTATTCATATATTTTTGGAAGAAGTAATGTAACAAAATTGACCATAAGACTTCACATCTTTTCAAACTTATAATTATTAATGAAGTTAGGAAATATTTAAATCTGTCATGTAGCTAACCTTGGTCAAGTTATTTGCTTTATTGATATTCGCAATTTCATTATGCTAACACCATCATGCGGGAGATTTTCAAATTAGTAAGTGACGTATTAATATAAATTAAAAATTCGTCCTTCAGGCTCACTACATAACAAAGAGAACTAATAAACAAAACACATTACAATAAAATTTAAAACACATTCAAAACTTTTACAAACTTTCACCATAAAATGATTTGGAATTTTGAGATATTTTTTAGATACGTCCAAACACAGTCATGTTGTTCTTGCCGGTGATGCCACTAACGGTGTAAATCGCGAATATTTTATTGTATTTTATTATAAAATTTAAACTGAAACTAAATAAAGTATAAAAGAATACAAATTTAATTTTTAAAAATGAACGTAAAAGGATAATGCAAGAACCAAAAAGAAATAAATATTAGAAAGGTTCTGAATTTTTAGGATGGTAACGGATTCCTTCCGGGGGATTTTGCGACTATCCAGTTTGAGGATGCGGGATTTTCCTCCTTCCGCCAGTCATCACAGATTCTGAGTTCTCTGCGACCAAGGTTAGGCCCCCGGCTGGGGCTGGGGGGTTGGGGCAGGAGTTGATCGTGTCGCTGGTCTGGCCTTCCTCTCCACCGTCTTTGCCTCTTTGATGATCAGCGTGAGTTCGTACGTGAACCCGATCAGGAAGACTCTCGCCGTGACCTCCAGCTTCAGAACTTCGTCATATGTACATGACGTTCCACAGGTCTCAGTGCCGACCCTTGTGGAACCCTGCTGGTGACTTTGATCTTATTGTGGGCATCCTGACCCAGCTGTAGACTTCTTCCTTCTAGGTAGTTGGCCGGGATGTTGAAAACGTCTACGTCGACGTTTTTGCCCTTTAGCGAGTTGAGGATATGTTTACGCCTCATGCAGTTGAACATATTTTTGTCGTCCAGGGTGACGAAGGGTGCCTATCACGGCCTCTTCGGCGTGTCTCCGCTTCTCCGGAGGTTTCCGCTTCTAGCAAAACTCTCGAGGAGTTTTCCGATGTGGTCTAGCACGCAGTTATTCTCCACCCCGTTATTCGCAAGTGGACGTCGGTAGTAAGACATTTAGGGTGGAGACGAAGTTGTCTCACACGAAAGTCGGGGGTGCTGTCCTCGTTCCAACCGCGGTCGGTTGTCAGGTCAACTTCCCAACACCTACACCATTTCTTGCTTGCTAGAAGCTTGGTTACTCTGACTTTTGTCCATCCGGCTCCGAGTCTGGGGGACGATTAGAAATGAATGTTAGAGAGTATCAGAAAAGACGCCGAGGAAGAAGAACAGGTTCTATATTGCCACGATACTTATATTTTGTTAACTAAGTTTTAATTTTTATGAGTGAATTTTTGTACAGAAATGTTATTAAGGATTTTATTTTGTTGCTGAGATATTGAAAATAGATGGAACTATGAATTTTTGTGAAAACTGTTAAGATTGTGTTATGAATAAATGTCGGCTTAGGATTGTACTGTTAAATTGGATTTTTTTAAATTTTAAACAAGTAGTGTCGATATAAATTTGACGATGGTACGGATCCGTTCCGGAAATTTTGCATTGGTAACGACGGCGCATTAAAAATACGCATGAGAAGAGAGCCAAAAGTAAAAATTGACAAGAACTTTGGACTTTGAACATTGGCTATGTAGTGAACCGACGTGCAAAATTAAAAATCGCGCCATCGGCGTTGGTGGTTCAAAAAAACGTGTGGTCAAACATTTACATGAACGTTCTGAAGAAACTGCTTCATAGAAAAGAAAGACATAAACTTTTCAGACAACACCAAAACATATACATTTTAGTCATAAAAAAAATTTTATTATGAAACCGAGTTTATTCAAAACGTATAGTATAAACTTTGTGGTACAGCAACAAGAAATTTTTACTGATCAAGGTTCACAATTATTTGAAGATTTTTTTGCGCTTATTCTGCATGCTCAGTTTTCTTTCGGCTTGGTATGCCACACGCCATTTCTTCAAAAAATATTTATCGGCTTCCATAAACGAATCCGATAGCTCTCCGCGTAAACAAAACTTATAAAACAGCTTGTGACATTCTTCTTTAAAGCCTAGTGGTTTAAGGGAATGGATACGTAAATACACTGCAAAGAAATTTCAAGATTAGTTTTACAATTACCCCAAAAAACAATCTTACCTAACTGCAATACTTCTACAAATAAAGTGGGAACTTTTCCAAGCAGTGCTTCGAACTGGCTTGGAAGGACGCGTCCCAATTCCAATAGTGCATGGTAGATATCCTTTCCGCCCAAGACGTGTCTCTTCGTTTTCGCAAGGATCTTCTGTTGCTCTTTCACCACATCCACGGAATCGATGACTGTATCGATATGTTCTACGGATAAGTTGGTAAAAACTTCGCGTTCAGTAAGATCCATGATTTGGTCAAATTCCAAATTACGAAAGAAGTCGTAATAGTGGGTCAATTTCAAAGACTGTAACCAATTTCTTAGTCCCCACACCTCCCTCCTGGATGGTATATCGATTTCAGTAAAAGAAGGAGATCTAGCAATGTGAGCACGTTTCCTGTTGCGTCTACTCATCTGAAAATTGAAGCAAAAATCTTAAATTTTAAAAGACACTAGCTTAAAAATTTTGCAATGAAAAAATTGAAATCAAAATCAAAAAATTTAAAAGATGGCGCGGAATAGACGTTTTACCTGTCACATTTTCATATTTGTTATTTTAAAATAATTCGTTTAAGTGTGTAATTAACTACCATATGGTGATAAAAGGAAGTAAAATATTCATTGTTATTACCTTGATCTAGCTAAAAGAATCGCATAAAATTGATTTCATTTGTAAAAAAAATGTAACCGCAACAAAAAGCAACTACTCGTTTTACAATGTAAATAGAAACTGCACTAAAAATTTTTAATACATTCCGCGAAGTATTTTTATCAAAATCCAAGATTTCTCAAATTTAATCGGTAATATAGCATTAATGAAAAAACTACAAATTATTTTAAGTGCGCACATTAAAAAGTAGTAAATTTAATTCTCTATAAGATTTATAGAAGTCATTTTCGTCCTAAAATCAACTGGTAAGGAAATATTGCGAAGAAACATTTTGTTTTCGCCATTTTTTTTTAAATGGCGGCACTTCCAGGCGGTCGCCGAGGTCGCCAACTCAGAGTTTTTATTAGGACCCCAAACCTTAAAACATATCCAAAAATCAGAACCCCCCGACCATTTTTAGGAAACTCTTCTTTTCATGATTTCGAGGACGTTGTTAATAGTATATTATTCTCCGAGCCGCGTTAGAGATTTTTACCGTCACGGATGAAATTGTCACAAGGCACTTGCGCCGAATGACGTAATTTCATCCAAGACGGTAAAAAGCTCTAACGAGGCGAGGAAAAATAAGATATTTTATCGCGATCTCTTTCAGTAAGAACCAAAATACAATAAATAAACAAATTTGGAGGAAGTACAATTAAAAACAGACATAATTAAAATATTGCAATAACTTATAAAAATATAAGTGCATAAAAGTAGTAACCTTGTAAGAAAAACCATAATATGTACAAATATTACATCATACGGGGAATACCCTACTAAGAATTTCGCGGTGTAAATTACGTTATGCAAAACAAACGTTAAATTTTATTTATAAATTTGCAGAATATCACATGTTTTGAACTGTTTACGATTAATGCAAGGTGATTACAATAAAAAATACTATCGCTTTTAAATAACCAACGTAGTAATTGAAATTTACTTTAACTAAAGATATTTTGATCACGTTAATTCAAAAGCAAATATAAATAAAAATTGCAAAATGAACATGAAAATCTCCCTAGACGAGTTAATGAGCTCTAGACAACAATTATTTATAGCAACAGATGGCCGGGAAGGAACACCATCTTACGCCTAGTCTGTGGAGGGGGGAATCTGCTAACTTACTGAACGAGTTGCGATAAAATATTTTAAGTGTTTTTAATTTTTTTAATGAGTTATATGATAACAATATAGCTGAAATAGAAATTTGTTTAAAAATATTTTGCCGAAAAACATAATTTTCACTCCTTCATAAAAAATTTCAACTTCAAACGAAGAATTTGCTAAGAAGCTCAGGATTTCGAGAGGACGTTTTTTAGTATGTTCAAGTACGAACAATTACCTAACGAAATCCGTCGAAAAATCGCAGAAACCCGATTTTGGATTTTTTTTTCGCAATTTTCTTACACTGTAAGCAAATAATTAAATTAATGTTTTCATTAAATTTTTGATGAGGACAAATCCCAAATTCAAATTAAGGTAGTACTATCGGTCATAGAGTTACCGTTCAGAATTTGATGAAACTTGGCATATTGGTACTCTATAATAAGAATATAAACCAGTTAAATTTTTGGAGGTCTTTGGAGAACTGGAAAAAAGTTATTAATTTTATAAAATTTTTGCTTTTAACATTGATCCTTATGGGAAATCACACAATTTATTTTATTTCTCGAAAACTGCCGTTAAGATTTTAATGAATGTGGTATCAATGGAAAGAAAAAAATGTTTTGAACATTTTGGTTATTTAAAATTCAAGCCTAGGAGATTGTGATAAGAGTAATTAATAAATAATTAAGAAAAATATGATATGTTACGTACATGTGGCAACGCCGGCAAGAAATTTATTACGTAATTGTCAAGTAGGATTTATTCCTGTGCGTTTTAATATTGTAACTCTTGAAAATTTTATGTATTTTAAAATATCACATGAATTCGCCGACTTTAAAAGTTAATATAAAACTATAAGAAATCCAAGCTAAATCCCTTTAAAATGCCATATTAACTCTTTTACCTTTTTTGAGTGAAACAGAGCTAGTGTAGGTATTTTTTGTCTCTTTTGCTTTTACGCGACGTAGCCAAATATAAATACGACTGAAGTCAAATTACAGTAAGCACACATTTGACACTTGTGGTATCGATAGTACTACCTTGGAATTTGTTCAAAAAAATGTGTGAAAAATATTATTTGTTGTAACCTCGAACTTGAAAATTATTTTATTGATTTATTGTTAACTGTTAAATTATTTAAACACTGCAAATGGACAGTTAATAATGATTCGGCCAAAACAAATAATGATAAACTTAAAATTTTTAAAAATCAATAGAAATTCTAAATAAAAAAATCCAATATTTTAATTTTCAACAATGTTTACAAAGACCGCGTTCGATTTGGAGCTATTTTCGCTTCGTGGCGCCAACAAACACTTTTTGCCCGTTCGGTTTGAGACTTTTACTCGCCATGAAACGCTATAGCTCCGCCCATTTCAGAAGCTTTCAACGCTTTCTTGAAATAGGTCGGGCAGCAATAGCGCGGCGCTGCGGTGGTAAAATTTAAAATTAATTTTTGAATTTGAATTTTTGAATTTAAATTTTTGTAATAATAAATTATTTGTTTTTACCCACCAGTCGTTTTTCGATCACAACTTTTGTATTAAACACTAATAAAGTTCAAAATACAAATCAAAGTTCGCACAATCTCGAATCAAACACGCTCAACACGCTATAACAAATAAGTTAGGTTAAAATACAACCTCAAGTTTAAATTTTAAACACCATAGCGCTAACCCCCGTTCGGTTTGGAACGCCTTCAAAGCTCGGATTTTCCAAACCGAACGCAAATTTTGCACGCTTTTAGCGTCAAGGCGTGAAGGCGAAATTGTTCCAAACCGAACGCGGTCAAAGAGTGTAATTTTTTTAAGTTGTTTTAAAAAATACATTTTTTCTATATTAACTTTTTTGCTACATTACGTTGTATTTATTAACATTTCTGATGGATGTAAAGAATGCATTTCTTATTATTCAACATGCAAGAAATTAAATGCACACAATAATCTGTGATACATGGAATCGTGATGTCATTTATAACGGAGCGAATGGGTGTGAATTACGTCGGGTAGTTACGTTAGTTTCCCTCCTGGTACCCCACCAGAAGAAACCAGAAAAATATTGTTAGGATAGGCAACCCTTTCAAAATGATTAAAATGTATTACGTGAGCTATCTGTAAGTATATTTAATCTGACTGTGGTAATAGTATCATGCTGAAATTTAACATCAAATTAATTTAAATGTAAATTAATATTAAGTATTCATACCCAATGAGTAAACCATAAACAATTAATGTTGTTTCTTCCGTTTTACCTCGTTGAGGTCAATAATGAAAGATTTGCTTATGGCGACAAAGGAAATTAAATACATAGAAGGCACACAAAATATAAATTTATTTAAAAAAACAAAATAATTATTATCATTAGCATCTTACAGAAACGAATTTCTCAAATTGAAAATTATAAACTAAATCTTAAAACTAATAGAGAACATTGTAAAAATTACAACTAGATGTATTTTTACATAATTATTATATACAGTTAAAGTTCCTTATTCGCGGGGGATACGATCCATAACTATGCCGCGAATACAGAAACCGTGAATATGGAATGGTAATTTGTATGGGAATATAGGGGATACGTTCCAAGGTTAGAAAATAAAATAAAAATATATCAAAATAAATGCAATTTAATGAGAAATACATAATATTATTATTTATTACTCTTATCTGGATTAGGTAATGGTTTAAAGAATTTAGTAATTTTTTCTTGTCTTGCAGCTTTTAAAAGGCCTTTTAATTCCGTTTGGTATTCAGCTGTGGCATTAACAATTTGCCTTTTAAAACCAAGACTTCTTTCCATAGACGGATCAATTTTTATAAAGAAATCACACAGTTCATTTGCCATCCGTAAACCTTCGCTTAGGTTTTTTAAGGTTAATGTCACCTTTTCAGTGTCAGTTGAAGTTTCTTCTTCAATAGAATGGGGTTTTAACATTTCCTCCAAGTCGGTTTCAGTCAAGTCTTCATCTTGTGATTCAAGCAACTCTTCAATGTCACTTAATTCTACCTGTTCAAAACCATCTCGTCCTATTTCATTTGCAACTTGAGTAATGTTTTCAGTTAACGTTTGAATTTGCTCAGATCCTTCATCATTAGCGGCAGTTAGATTAGGTCACAGTTTATCCAGCATGATTTCAATGTGTATGACTTCAGTTCTTGTAACGATTCTTTTATGTTACCAATGCACTTTGCTATGTCAAAATTTTTCCAGCATTGCATAAAATTCATATCAGGATCACGTTCCATAGTGTCCAGTATGATTTTAAAGGTTCGTCTAATGTAATACAGCTTGAAGGCCTGGATTATACCTTGGTCCATAGGTTGGAGTAAAGCCGTCGTGTTAGGAGGCAAAAATATCACCTTTATATTCGGATGCATAAGCTTCAAGCTCACGAGGGTGACCCGGAGCATTGCCAAAACTAGAACAGCCTTAAGTCTAAATTGTTTTTCTTTAAATAAATTTCAACTTCATGAACAAAACAATTTCGGAACCAGTCACTGAAAATAACACTTGTAACCCACCCCTTCTTGTTTGAACGCCAAAACGCGGGCAGGTTATCATTGTTTTGATTTTTCAAGGCACGGTGGATTTAACGATCTGTAAAGTATTAGTGGCTTAATTAAACAATCTCCGGATGCATTAAAACAGAGCAGCAGCGTAATTCTATCTTTTGCTGCCTTAAAACCAGAGGCGGACTTTTCACTCTTGGATATAAAAGTTTTGTTCGGCATTCTTTTCCAAAACAGGGCAGTCTCGTCTGCATTAAACACTTGCTCAGGTTTGTATCCACCATCAGCAATTAACTTTAGAAATTCTTCTGGATATCTAGCTGCTGCTGCAGCAGTATCTGCAGATGCAGCTTCTCCAACAATTTTGATGCAGTGCAGTGATTGCCGCACTTTAAATTTATTGAACCAACCTTCCGATGTTTTAAATTCTCCATCTGTACGTTCACCTTTAAAATGTTCGTAAAGACGCTTTGCCTTCTCACGGATTATAGGACCACATAGGGGCACTCTTTTCTGGTTACGGTCTTCAATCCATAATGATAACGTAGCTTCCATTTTTTTCAATTGCTGATTCACGAACAATTTTTGCTGATAGTGAGGTTGAATCAGTAGAATTCCTTATTTTATCCTCGGATTTCTTGATGGATCGTACAGTTGATTCATTGATATTAAAGGAACGTGATATGGAAGCAAACGACTTGCCAAGGCGTAAACGGTTAAGCATTTCTATTTTTACTTTAAGTGGTAACACAACTTTTTTCCGCGTAGGTACTAATTTTCTTTTGCTTTTACTCGACATTATAAATTTCGAACAAACCAGAAGAGACACGTGTTATTTAATCAAAGTTCATGCAACGAATGGCAAGTTGAAACAATTCTACAAGTACGATAGCGGCCAAGCCAGCTTACATCAAATGATAGCACCTTGTCGGCAAAAATTTTGCTTTTGTCCAAGAACGTTAGGTTTAGCCACAATAATATTTTCTCTTTATAAATACTTGGACGCCTACTTGTTTGTTTTGCTAGGTGAGTGGTGTTAATTTGTAATTGAATATCTTGCGAATCACTTTTAGATTTGTTAATAATAAACATTTCTTTAGAAAAAATGTATATTATTTCTCGTATGTAATTATGTTCCAACACAATTTTGCAATGCAAGTGTCTGAATTCTTTTAGATAAAATACACAGCAGATATCATTTTAAAAGTGCGAAATTGTAATTTTAATTATAAATCTTTGAAGTAGTACAAACTGTTCAATTTAAAAATTAAACAGGGTTTTTTGTTGGTTGGTTGGTTTGTCGTTTCAAACCATCCTGTATATAAATAAATGCATAATTGATTAATTAACATAATAAATTGAGTAAGGTAAAAATGTGTAATGCGGAAATAAATTATAAATAATAAATAACAGTAAAGTATGCTTATTGATTGACAGCATTGAATATCGCTCCTGCAATTTTACTAATTTGAGGCTGTTAACAAGCTGAAAAAATTATTTGAACTGCTCGTTTTGTTAAGTAATGTGCAAGGAAGCGATATAGACATTAAAATCCGAAATCGGTGAAGATTTTATGATAATAATTTTTGGCAAGTGACATCTACAAAATTTGTATTATAATTGGATTTTTTAAACTTAAATACTAAGGAAAAATTATTTACGACATAATTAGCGATAAAGGTGTCCTGTAGAACACATTAGGACCGAAAAACCTTAATTTTGAAGAAAATTAACTGACTGACATCGGCAAAAATTGTAACAACTAAAATCTAATTTTTGGAATTAAATAGTAAAGGAAAAATTATTTACTAACTAATAACTACTCCCGGAGGTCTAACTAGTTTTAATAGTGTAATTGGAAGTGCCGCTGTTAACTTACAGGTGAGCGAAATTACCTATTATTAATTGTAGACCTACTAGTGGCGAATTATTATTTAAAACATAAACATGGATAATCAAATCGAAAAAGAACTCGATCCAGCAACGCTGCTGGACGAATGGAAGTCGACCCTGGCGAGCAACTCGCGTACGCCCAAAGTCGTCCGTGAGGTTGGAGATAGGCTTTACGCGAGACTCGCCAAAGACCAGGCGCGTCACGAGGTAGAGTCAGAGCTGTCCCAACAGGTAAGACAGCTCCAAGCCACATTAGAGCTTCTCGTAGTTAACACTCAAGCCCGGCCCTTTAGCAGTGAGCTGCTTGTCTCCCTTTGCGAAGGGCAAGCTGAGCTCCGCGAAGGGCAAGAGGCCCTAAAACTACAGCTTGAGTTAAACAAAACTGAGATGGTGGAGGCCTTTAACAAACTCAAGGTGACTCCCCCCCCACAAATAATATATCAAAACATAAGAGGGGTAGGAGAGCTAGAAATAGGGGTAACCAACACCCCAACCCCTCGACCACAACCCCGCATGCCGGGATAGTTGAATTGGTCGCTCCTTCCCCTAGAAACCTAAATACAGAAGCTGAGGCTGAGCAAGTCCCTCAGTTTCAAGTCACTATGATGACTGAGCCGGAGACGCCTACTTCTCCGGCATCGACACAAATACTTTCACCATCCCTCCCGACGGTTGCCACACAGACAGACGGTGCTGTAGCGAGCACCTCGGGCGAAGGGTATGAGCTGCAGCCGCATCAATAAAGAGCGGCTAGCAGACGAGCAACTAAATCTCGGAGCCCGCCAGCGCCCAGAAAAACCGGGGCACCGAGTTCGAATACAAATAGAAATGTTGGAAGAAATAGACATGAAGATCCGGTTATCTTCATTACCCTGAGACAACCGGGATCTCAATTGGAATTTGCAGAGGTGGTCCGGAAACTAAAAGAGAGTTTAAGGGTGGGAATGAATGTATAAATATACGCTATACAGACCCTTCGAATTTCGCTATTCTAAGAAAAACTATATCATATATGACATTTAGAAAATCAGGATCCTGTAGAAAAAACTATGATCTGTGTTTCTAGAGACGAATTATTAAAATTGTGCCTAAAATATAGTCATAAAAATAAAAACTGTAACCTAAAAAAAAAAATTCCAAACCAAAATGTCTTTCTCTAGAAACACGAATATACTTGTGAAGTTTACAGATTATCAAATTAAATTGATAAAAGTTTATTTATATCAGTTATAATCAATCTACAGTTTCGTTTATCATTATTACCATTTTAGGCAGTTTTTGCGAAAAATAATTCACGGTGGGTCATAGTGATGGCGCTGTATTCAGTCGAACTCGTCGGATCGGAATTTACATACATATTTTAACTATACATCTATTACTGAAATACTTAAATACTGAAATAAAATTAATTCGTATTTGACTTTCGTTTTCATTTATTAAATGTTCTATAATAAATTTATGCAAATTAATTAAGTAGCCGCTGACTTTTGCACAGTAGTGTACATTTTGGTGCGACATCTGTTTGAAATGAATATCACAAATGGATTTTTAAAATTATTACAAAAGGTATGAAGCTGAAATAAATTTAATAATAATTGCGACAGTAGCGACGTTGGCGGCCATTTTACCCGGTGTTTGTCAATTCCCCACCTTAACCAGAGAGACTGCCTCTATAATTAAAAACACCAGGCTAACAAAGGCCGGCAATGCCATCCTGGTGTTGCAAGACAAAGATGACCTTCCTGAGAAACTTCTCAAGGAGGTCAAATCGGCAGTTGACGACCGAAAAGCAACTGGCCGTAATTGTATCAAGAACAAGTTACACATTTCAATTCGCGACCTGGATCCTCAGGTTAGTGAGGAAGAGGTTCTATTAAGCGTAAGTACGATCATCGGGGCTGGAGGATCCATAACCCTCCAGTCCTTAAAAAGAGAGCGAAATGGGACCCAAACGGCAACGATTAGGGCGGACATTAACAACGCCAACATCCTCGCCGCCGCTCGGACGATCCCCGTCGGACTTTCGGGAGCGTGCAGGGTGACTGCCCTAAGTCGTTGCTTTCGATGCTGGGCCTCTGACCACAAGTCAGAGAACTGGAGAGGCCCAAATAGAACGAGACTCTGCTGGCACTGCTGCCAGTCGGGCCACTTGGCCAAGTACTGTAGTAGCAGAAAACCAACTTGCGCTAAATGCGGGAGACACGACCATCGTACCATCGATGGGTCATGTATGTCTCCAACGACCCGGAGCGCGGTGCCAACACCGGAACCGAGACGCAACACCTTCGGGGTCACCATTTCCCGCAGGGGGGCCAACGCCCGATCAGTCGCCTAGACGATTGCCAGAGACGGCTGGGGAGAGCGAACCCCAGCAAAGAACAGGCCGTGTCAGGTTCATACAAGCGAATCTGCACACGGCACGGGCAGCCCTCGATCTACTGCTTGAAACCGTGCACCGCCTAAAGATTGATGCGGCACTCCTGTCCGAGCCAAACCTCCTAGGGTCCGCTAACTTTGTTAGAGACCGGACTGGCAGAGCAGCCATATACCTGCCTCCAACAACTTCTACAGAGGGGATAGGAAGCGGCGAAGGCTACGCTTGGGTCAAGATCGGAGGGGTGAAGGTAATTAGTTGTTATTACTCACCCAACGACCCGATCGCAGATTTTAGAACCCAACTCGACCTGCTGGCCGCAGAGGTCAGAGCGGCCCGAGCGCACGGTGAACAAGTGTTAGTCGGGGGCGACTTTAACGCCCACTCCCCTGAGTGGGGATCGCCAGATGAGAACGAGAGAGGAGAGGCTCTCTGCGACTTCCTTGGCCCAGCGGGATTGGAGGTGGGTAACGTTGGTAACACCCCCACGTTCGTAAGGGGCAACTCAACCTCCATCCTGGATTTAACGCTGGCGACCAGTGGTGTCCTCCAGGAGTTGGTCGACTGGAGGGTACTTGATGAAGAAACCCTGAGCGACCACAGGTACATCTCCTTTTGTCTGGAAAGAGTAGAGAGTGTCGATACTCTACAGGCAGAGGGATGGTGCTAATTCAAGATGAATGTGGTGGCGCTCAGAGCTGAATTTGCTCGTATAGCCTCAACTGGGCAGATAACAGACGCCGACGCTCTCACGGATGCACTTGTGGGAGCTTGCAACGAGGCTATGCCGAGAAGGGGGGGACAGTCGAGACGCCCGGTCTACTGGTGGACCGAGGCCATCTACGAAGCTCGTAAGACCGCGAAGAAGCTCAGCAGAGTGGCTCAGAGAGTTAAAACTCTGCACTCTATCGCAGAATACAAAGCTGCAAAGAAAAAGCTCCGCCATGCAATTGCTGATAGTAAAAGAAAATGTTGGCTGGAGCTTCTAAAGTCATTGGACGACGACCCGTGGGGCTTGGCCTATAAGGTAGTGAGGGGTAAGCTAAGAGGGGGAAGAAACATGACCGGACCGAGCCCACCCAAGGTCCGGGAGATAGCGACGGTGCTCTTCACTGAGCATCCGATCTTCCGGGAGCCAAGAATGCTCCCACCCCAGCAGATTAACCTCTTTACAACCGTTGAAATCCAAGCCGCAGTTAAAAGAATGGCTTCGGACAAGGCCCCGGGTCCCGATAACATTCCTGGTCGGGTCGTGAAGATAGCTTTCGACGAGTGCGGGTTAACCTTCCTGTCCGCCTTCAACGACTGCCTCGTTAAGGGAGATTTCCCGGCGAGGTGGAAAAAGGCGAGACTGGTGTTGGCCCGCAAAGGTGTCAAACCTGTCGACGTAGCGAGCAGCTATAGACCTATATGCCTCCTCGATCACGTCGGCAAGGTTTTTGAACGAATGATCCTGGACAGGCTCATCCAGGACATAGAGAGATCGGGCGACCTCAACGAAAGGCAGTTTGGCCTCCGATGCGGCCGATCGACTGTGGATGCTCTGGAAGCAATAGTCGGAGTCGCGGGAGAAGCAGTGCAAGGTACACGGAGAACTAGATGCTTTTGCCTTGTCGTCACCCTGGACGTAAGAAACGCATTTAATTGCGCAGGGTGGAGGCACATACTGAACTCGTTGAGAGCCCGAAATATCAGTCCCGAGATCTTCAACCTGGTGGCCAGTTACCTTGAAGATAGAAGTCTTATCATCAACGGTGCCACTAGGGAAGTTACCAGCGGTGTCCCACAGGGTTCAGTACTTGGCCCAACCTTGTGGAACGTAATGTATGACGAAGTTCTCGGGCTGGAATACCCAGACGGCACTACCCTGTACGGCTTTGCCGACGACCTCACCCTCATCGTTGTAGACAGAGAGTCGTCGGCTTTGGAAGCCAAAGCAAACGCACCGATAGCCACCATAAACACCTGGGCGGGCAGCCGCGGACTTACTTTGGTGCCGGAGAAATCCGAGGCAGTCGTAATCCGCGGCAGAAGAAAAGCCCCCACTATGAGGCTGCTTTTGGGTGGTTCCCCAATTGCAGTCAAAGACTTCGTCACCATACTGGGGGTAAAGATAGACAAGAACCTGAATTTTGCCGATCAAAACCGTCGCACCGTTGGGCAACTGTTCGGCACCGTCGCACAGTCCGTGATGTTGTACGCCGCTCCCGTTTGGCAAGAGGCCGTCAACGTCCAGCGTAACCGCAAGAGGCTGCAAGCGGTCCAGCGCAAGATGGCACTTCGAGTAACTTGCGCTTACAGGACCGTGTCCGGCGAAGCCGTGCGAGTCTTGGCCTCCATGCCTCCCATAGAGCTTTTAGCTAGAGAGAGAGCAGACGTACGAGCGGGACCGGACCCCACCATTAAGCAGCGGACGCTCGACGATTGGCAAAGGAGCTGGTCCTCCGGCACGAATGCCGCTTGGACCAGAAAGCTCATTCCGGATCTTCGTCCTTGGGTAGCGAGAAAGCACGGAGAGGTGAACTTTCATATAACACAAGCTCTCACCGCCCACGGATGCTTCCAGGCATATCTCCACAGGTTCAGGCTGACTGAGTCACCTGCCTGTCGTTACTGCGGGGACGAAGATACGGCGGAACACACTCTTTACGGATGCCTAAGATGGGAGAGGGAGAGAGTGATGATTTCGCTCCGGATGGGCGACACACTAAGCCCGGACAACATGATTGCTTTCATGCTGTCCGGCGAAGACGAATGGCTGGCTGTAGCGGTCTTCATCAGTCAAGTGATGAAGACCAAGGAGGGGGACGGACGAGCTGAGCAAGCCGCAGCTCGAGTCCTCGCCCTACAGTTAAGTCAATGACAGCCTTTTTAAGTTCCCTTGAGAAGTTCCCGCGAGAAGATGCGCGAGAAGTTCCCAAGAGAATTCCCGAAGAATATCGTCATTGATCGGCGGGTCGGGTCGGGTCGAGTAGTGACGGTCGTTCGACGGGGTAGGTTAGTGTCGGTACGACGATAGCGCGTAGACCCTCTGTGGACACAAACTCTCGTGCTAATCCAGAGGGGGACGATCGCGAAAATAGTGCCGTCAAATATAAAGACGAGTGGACTGGCACTTTGCCAGCGACCACAAGTTTTTCAAGATGACCCGGTCGCATCGCGCTCTGTGATTTAATATGATTTGCAGGGTCGGTTGGGGGCTCGGAGTCTCCGGTATGGATGACGGTCGGCTCGGCCTTGACTTTTTCGCCGGAATTTCCGCCTATTAAGTTAATGACGAGTGGACTTTCACCTATACTGACGATTGCGGACCACTAGGTGACCCGGTGAGACGTGTTGGAACGCGGCGAGCGGTGTGCCCGGTTCAATTGGAAAAGTAGAATCAAGTGATAGTGCCTGACCTCCCGGACACAAACTTTCGTGCTAAACCGGGAGGTCATCGGGAGCCTGCATCATCGATGCAGCATGGAAGATCGCAGACGACAGCGGAAGTAATGCCGAGAAGGTAAAGCCCGCTGTCGTCGGGGAGGGGGTTTTAGTCAGTTAGAATCTGACACTACCATCCCTGATGGGGTGGTGCCTATGAAGGTTTCCCCCTTCCCTGCAGAAAAAAAAAAAATTATAAATAAAGAATATTTACTTAGTCAACTAAAAAACACCAAGTTGACATTACAATAATATATGTAGGTAGACATGAATTAATTTGTAACAATTATAAATAGGAACTAGTTGTAGGAATTTGATGAATAAGCAAATGCACTTCCGTATTATCAGCAGGTAAACACATCACAATAACTTTAATTAAAATACTATAGAATTGGACTGTGATAATGTAAGCAATAAGTTTGTATAAATAAGTAGATGTAAACTTAATAAATCAGTATTCACTTAAACTTACAATTGAGTGTTACTCACACATAAATTAGGAGAGGTACTTATTGCCACCTTATCCTAATTTATCTTCAAGTTATCCTTAGGGATTTCTTTATGGTCCTTCGAGCCGGATCTTCTTAAGGTCATTCGAACTTTAAGAAGATAAATCAGCAGACAGAAATACAGTCCACGTAGAAGAAGAAGAAAGAATAAAACAAACAACGGCCCAATACAACGGTCCAAACAATCAACATACAGGTCCACAGCGACGCCAAAGAAAACAGAAGAATTATAATACAAGGGTCCACAGCGACGCCAAAGAAAACAGAAGAATTACAATACAACGGTCCACAGCGACGCCAAAGAAAACAGAAGAATTACAATACAAGGGTCCACAGCGACGCCAAAGAAAACAGAAGAATTACCATACAAGGGTCCACAGCGACGCCAAAGAAAACAGAAGAATTACAATACAAGGGTCCACAGCGACGCCAAAGCAAACAGAAGAAGTACAATACAAGGGTCCACAGCGACGCCACAAGCAAATACAAGCAACGAGCAGCCAAGAAGCAAGAAGAAGACATATCACATCAAATAATACAATCCGAAGGACCAGCACAAGAAGACATGGAGATGAATCAAGTACTACGAATCAAAACACAAAAAATTAGACTACATTACGTAAATGAAGCTATGGAATTCGCAAAAAATAAATTACAAGAAGAAGTTATCAAAATCACAGTTGAACGAATCAAGAACAAATTGGAAACCCAATGGAAAGCAATTATGGATTCAAACTTAGAAATAATGGTTTACGAAGAGGAAAAACAAGATGAATATTTCACTGGAAATCAATTCACAAATGCATACGAAAAATACGACGAAATAATGGAAGAACTGGAGCAGAAAACAAAGCAAATTTTAACTAGCGAACCAAACAAAAAATCACCAAAAATCGACGACAAATTCATTGTAAAAACAAAAATATTGATGGCAGAATTATCAAAAATGGAGATGGAAGAGAAGATGGAATTAGAAAAAGTTACAAATTCGCACCAATTGCCAGAGGAAGAAGATGAGGAAACCTACGACGAATTCGAGGAAAAAACAAAAATATTGAGAGCAGCATTATTATCAAAAGCATGGGAAAATCAAGTAATAGCCGATCCAACTCATGGATCAATGGAGATGGAAGAGAAGATGGAAGTAGAAAAAGTTGCGAGTTTGAAGGAAGAAGTTGCAAGTTTGAAAGAAGAGGTTGAAGAAGAAGCTACGAGTATGAAACAAATTAGAATGGAGACGGAAGAAGAGATGAAAGTAAAAGAAGCTGCGAGCTATAAACCAATTTCAAAGGAAAACAAGAAAAGTCAACAAGACGACAATTATAAAAACAAAAATTTGGGCATAGGACACATGAAACTTAGACATCAGTATATTAAAAAGGAAAATTGTGACGAAATTACAAAAAGAAACGAGGATGGTGCACCAGTTAAAATACAATCCAAAGAAGTACAACAAAAAATAGAAGAATGGAAACACAAATGGCTCCTATATCAGTTAGAAAAGAAATTATCCAAACCACTAAACAATGAGATCAGCATTCAAGACAACGCAGGAATTCATGAAAATTTGGACAAAAACGAAAAATTGTACACAGACCCTAGATGTCAACAGAAATTAAGAGAGATGCTACGACAATGGAGAAGACGTTGGAAAATTCGAAGATGGAAAAAGAGAAGAAGGAAGAAAAAGATGTAGACCAATTCAAACAGTTAGGGGTGGCAGCTTACATGAACTATCGCCAGTTCATGTAAAGAAAATTCACATCATCTAAACAAAATAGATCATTCCATAATTTCAGGTTAATTACAGGAACAATCATAATCAAATTACTAGGATTCTGTTTGACAAATTATCATTGTTGGATCAGATCAAAATCAAATTTGGGGGTGGCAGCTTACATGAATTGACGTCGCCAATCCATGTTAAGAAAATGCTACAAGAAGCGCAACTTAAAATTCCCACAACATTACACATCATAGAACAGCCAATGACCAAAACAAATCCGCAAGGCACTACACATCCCAGACGCCATTCTTTTGGAGGCGGCAATATGTTCAATTTAAAAATTAAACAGGGTTTTTTGTTGGTTGGTTGGTTTGTCGTTTCAAACCATCCTGTATATAAATAAATGCATAATTGATTAATTAACATAATAAATTGAATAAGGTAAAAATGTGTAATGCGGAAATAAATTATAAATAAAGAATATTTACTTAGTCAACTAAAAAACACCAAGTTGACATTACAATAATATATGTAGGTAGACATGAATTAATTTGTAACAATTATAAATAGGAACTAGTTGTAGGAATTTGATGAATAAGCAAATGCACTTCCGTATTATCAGCAGGTAAACACATCACAATAACTTTAATTAAAATACTATAGAATTGGACTGTGATAATGTAAGCAATAAGTTTGTATAAATAAGTAGATGTAAACTTAATAAATCAGTATTCACTTAAACTTACAATTGAGTGTTACTCACACATAAATTAGGAGAGGTACTTATTGCCACCTTATCCTAATTTATCTTCAAGTTATCCTTAGGGATTTCTTTACAAACATTGTTTATTGTTAGTTTTTGATCCGCGAATAACGAAATTTTCAACCGCGAATGCAAGAAGTGGTTGCATTTTTTAAATCCGCGAATACTGAAAACGCGAATAACGAAACCGTGAATAAGGAGCTTTCACTGTACATTAAAGAGAACATTAAACGGCAAGAGCTTCTTCAGAATAAACATTAAATGAAAAAGTAGCAAAACAACTATAAAATCAAATGAAAATATAAATTAAACTTGCCATTTTTCAAATCACTGCCAAAACTTCACATAACCCAAACCGTCAAAACGGGTAAAATCGTTAATAAGATCGAAACATATACTTCGTTAAGATTATTTGATTTCTCTTGCTAGTGCGTTTTTAAATGATCTTCTAAACTAGATTTCTGTGCAGATTTATAGTCGCATATTTGTACAGCAAACGGTTTCTCACAAGTGTGAGTCTTTAAATGCCCTTTTAAATTTGATTTCTGTGTAGATTTATAGCCGCATATTTCACAAGCAAACGTTTCTTGCTGGTATGAGTTTTTAAATGGTATTTTAAATTCCATTTCTGTGCAAATTTATAGTCTCATATTTTAAATGCAAAGGGTTTCTCACCAGTGTGAGTCTTTAAATGCACCTTTAAAGCTGATTTCTGTCCAGATTTATAGTCACATATTTCACAACCAAATGGTTTCTCGCCAGTATGAGTTCTTAAATGATTTTTTAGAGTCGTTTTCTGTGCACATTTATAGTCGCATATATCACATGCAAACGGTTTCTCACCAGTGTGAGTTCTTAAATGATTTTTTAAATTCGTTTTGTGTGCACATTTATAGTCGCATATTTCACATGCAAACGATTTCTCACCAGTGTGAGTTTTTAAATGATCTTTAAAACTGCATTTATGTGCAAATTTACAGTCGCATAGTTCGCATGAAAACGGTTTCTCGCCAGTGTGAGTTCTTAAATGTTTTTTTAAATTGCATTTGTGTGCAAATGTAAAATCGCATATTTCACATTCAAACGGTTTCTCACCAGTGTGAGTTTTTAAATGTTCTTTTAATCTGCTATTGTGTGTAAATTTACAGTCACATATTTCACATGCAAACGGTTTCTCGCCAGTGTGAGTTTTTAAATGCACATTAAAAGCAACCTTATGAGCACATTTATGACCACAAATTTTGCAAAGAAATTGTCTTTCATCCATACGAGTTCTTAAATGCCGTTTTAATGCGTGTTTATGCGTAACTTTGTACTCACAATTTGCCGACTTGAATGAAGTTAAGCCGTTATATTTCATTGCAGGTTCCTCCGGCATTAATTCTTCAGAATCGATCTCTTCTTTAATGTCAATTGAATGATGGAGATCTTCTAAATTAAATTTGATGTCTTCCAAATCTTCGGCTTTGAGTTCGTTACGGTTCTTTAAAGGAATCGGAAAGTCAGAAAGTTTGCTGTCATTTTCCATATTGTGTAAATTATTTTTCTCCGCAGTTAACATTTTATCCATATCTGCAGCAAATCGCAGTGGAATTACGGAATGGTGCTCGTAGACTTATACACAATCACTTTTGTTAACTTAATGTTACACAGCGCGGCGTACTACTCGAAGAAAAAACAAGTGCAAAATGACGACCATTGTCAAAAGAACAGCCCTGTACAGGTCGCCAACACAATTATAGGGACTTGCAGACGACTGTCTCACGACAATGATTTTATGCTGCGACGCTGCGAGTCAAGTGACATAATGGCCGTGTTCGGTCTGGCACTTTTCACATTCTGATAATTCTATTTTGGATTTTTCCACGCTTTCAAGCGTCTTATATGCTCTCATTTCAGAACTTCACGTGTTTAAAGCTTACAAGCGAAGAACAGCTCCAAATAGAACTATCAAAAATGTTCGACGGTGCTTCAAAGCTAAAAAAGCGCCCAGGCCGAACACGGCCTAAATGCGGTCGTGGCTAGCGTAACGCCATTGACATCATCAGCTGTTTGTGAAAAATATGTGGTTATGTTTCCAAAAATGTGATAACATAGCCTATTACATATTACTTGCATCCATGACTTCTTGCATCTTTCCTAAAAATGTAAAAGTAAATAATATTTATATGCCCATTTAGGAAGAATTCTGATAATTACCGTGCAAGATAAAGATTTTGTGCTGTAGTGTCGAAAGTAATCAAAAAGGAGAAAACCAAGATTCAAGTGTTCATAATTTACATTTGACAAATTGACAAAAATTTTAACAAACTTAAACAATTTCTGTTTAATATATGGCTGTAAGTATGAATCTATTTTACAAAAGTGAAATACACGAGTGACCAGTTACATCATATACTATATATCGGGTTGATGCATAAGTTCGTAGCTTTTTTTTTAATTTAAAAGTTAATTTTTTAAATATAAAAAAATATGTGAACTAATCAATAATACATTCTCCTGCATTCTTTATGATTGACTCCCAACATTCCGGTACTTTTTGATTCCACGCCTGAAGAAATCCGGTAGTTTGGAGGTGAATAAGTTGTTGAGCCGGTTTTAAAGAGCAATGTAGATTCCGCGGAGATTGTTGGATAGAAAGTGGAAAAAAATGAAACCCCCACCCCGAAGGTAGTGGGATTTATTTACCTTCTGTGCATTACATTACTTAATTTTCACAAATAAAAAGTTTCTCGCCGGTATGAGTTCTTAAATGTAATTTTAAACTTCCGTGTCGGATCAATATCGTGCAATATTTTTGATATTTTTAATAGTTTAGAGTGGTGTTTAATTCAATTGGCGTAATTAAGTCTAATTTAGAAATAAACACGAAAAATTGCGCTAATTCGGCGCATATAATTGAGAATTTTATGGAAGTTTGCGAAAGCAATTTTGTAAACCCAAATGACATGTCAAAAAAACATAAATTCAAACGGGGTAGTAGCTCGCTAATTTTATCCTCCACCAGTAAGGATAGTGATAAGAACATATCCAAGAAGGATTCTGATAAAATCAATTTGGACGAAATAATTTACAATGTAGATATCACAAATAAATTTGGCCTATTGGATAACGACGAGGCTGTAGTAAATAATGACGTAACATCGAATCCACTTCGTGCTAATGTTCCAAACAAAATTAAACCAAAACCAATTATAATTACGAAATTACCCAAAAATCATTTGAATTTTACAGAGGTAATTAAAGGGGTATTGGGGTTATGCTGCAGAGGTAGCACCTTTTACCAAGACGGTCACATCTAGCGTCGACGACGGGAGATGGTCTTTGGTAACTGGTCCTCGCGGGATACCCAACTCTCACTTATGGCTCCACGTGCCATACCCCGGGCAACTGCATTGACCTGCAGGCTAAACTAGGTGAGGGTAACCAGATATGGTAAATCTTGATGGAGGGCAGCAGTAGCCATCAGTACTATGGTGATGCAGAAAAGGAATGATCTTGGCATGGATCACAATTAGATTTCTTCAGGCGCAACTGTATCAGTAAGAACGGCTGAAGTACTGCGGTGTAGAAAGGCAGGGGAATCTACTACACTACTTTTTCCCAAGAGCATTATGAACATGTTGTCTTTGAATAGTTTTTTGTCTGGCGATCCGGCTAATCCCCGGCGCTCTTCTGCGTCCGGGGCGAAGAGTGTGAAATTGGCTACTGGGCATGTGAATATGGACCACTGGGTACCACATGGGAAATCGGCGACCAGTGATGATGGTGATGGACTGAAACAGCGAAATACGATGAAGGGAAGATCAATAACTCGCATAGCGACTTGGAATGTTCGCGGCTTGCGACAGATTGGAAAACTGGCAACTGTTGTCAATGAACTGGTGAGATACGGCATAACTATTGCTGGACTGTCGGAGACTCACTGGCATCAGTCGGGGCATTTTCAAAGTGATGACTTTACAATATACCATTCGG
This sequence comes from Podabrus alpinus, assembly GCA_932274525.1. NCBI lineage: Eukaryota > Metazoa > Arthropoda > Insecta > Coleoptera > Cantharidae > Podabrus > Podabrus alpinus. The sequence goes on from OW026452.1 coordinate 59,076,721, forward strand.
GACCAGATACAAGTAGAAGGGGGGTTGTCCTGCTCATATCCCACAAGATTGACAAAGCCGTTTTGGGATATAATCCAATAAGTGACCGAATCATATCTATTCGCATTAATGCTACACCTTGCATTCTTAACATCTTTCAAATATATGCCCCAACTATGGACGCTACTGATGCGGAACTTGATGAATTTTATGGCACACTTGGAACAGCTATCTCAAAAATATCTAACAATGAAATAGTTATAGTCATGGGCGATTTTAATGCCAAAATAGGCTGCACAAAACATGATGATCATATTCGAAACGTGGTGGGCAAATATGGAATGGGGACCCGAAACAGTAATGGAAACAAACTTATTCAATTCTGCATAGACAACGCTTTCACTATTACTAATACCAACTTTCAAAATCATGTCCGTAAGTTATTCACGTGGACTTCCCCTAACAAACTGGTAAAAAACAAAATTGATTACATCTTGATTAGAAGAAGATGGCGTAGTTCTGTCAGCAACGCAAAAACCCTTCCTGGAGCCGACTGCAACTCGGACCACAAGTTGCTTTCTTGCATGTTTCGCATTAAACTAAAAGTCAGTGCAAAGCGCAAGAACATGCAAAGATATAAGATCACGGACCCACCGAGCTTAACCAAGAAGATAGAAGAACTGACAAACGCCATACCTGATCCAAGTACTATGAATGATCCTAATGATCTATGGATCAAAAGGAAGAACTATATTGGAAGCTATCAAAATGATACCTAAACCTAGAAATATAATAAAACGGAAGCCTTGGATTAGCGAATTCACATTTATCATTATAGAAAAAAGAAGAAAACTGATGGCTCTGGGTTTAAACACAGAACAAGAAAGGGTTGCATACAATAAACTAACAAGCGAAATACAACGAAATTGTAGAAGAGATAAGAACAACTACCTCAACAACATCTGCACAGAAATTCAGAGACACGCTGATGTATTGGATACTCGAGAAGTATTTATAAAGATTAAGGAAATTACCAGGACCTTCAAACATAAAAACTGGACAGTAAATGACAAGAATAATGCTCTAATGACAAACTTTAGTGACGTCCTTGAAACCTGGCGACGATACTGTGAGACACTCTATTCTGATAGAGGCTATGACGATGTGGAAGATACCACAGCCTACACTTGTGAACCAGAAATATTACTGACCGAGGTACAGCATGCTGTCTCTAGACTTGCCCTGAATAAGTCTCCTGGTCTGGACCTGATTGATGCAGAAATTATCAGAATTCTGCCTGATAACAGTATTAAGCTGATACATAAAATATGTCACTGTATCTGGAAGACAACTATGTGGCCTAAAGATTGGATTACTTCAATAACCATCCCTCTCCACAAAAAGGGCCCCACCAACAATTGTGACAATTTTCGCCTACTCGCTCTTGTTACACATGCGAGTAAAATAATGCTATACATTATACTGTCAAGACTTCAACCATATATCTCCAACCAAATAGCACCTGAGCAAGCGGTTTTTTTCAAAGGAAGAGGTACCCGCGAACAGATCCTTAACACTAGACAACTAATCGAAAAGACTAGAGAGTACTATATCCCAATGTACTTATGCTTCGTCGACTATCAGAAAGCTTTCGACAACGTGAGGTGGCATCTGCTCTGGCCCATAATGATCAATATGGGTGTTCCCCATCATATTGTTGCGGTGATAAAGAATTTGTACTATAATTATACATCGGTTGTACGGCTGGAAAGTTCTTATTCTTCCGACTATAAAATTGAAAAAGGAGTCAGACAGGGTTGCGTTTTGTCCCCTCAGCTTTTCAACTTATACACGGAGTATATAATGAGAATAGTACTGGATGGATGGGAGGGTGGTGTTTCGATTGGGGGAGTGAAGATTGCCAATCTGCGCTATGCCGACGATACATTAATTATTGCCAACAGTGAACAGGAACTCCTGACCATCTTACAAAGACTGGAAACTATCAGCTCAGAACACGGTCTTCTTATTAATAAAAATAAAACTAAGGTAATTATAGTCGACAGGGGCAACCAAAACCACCAACAAATACGTCGAATAGGTAGTTACGAGGTTGTCGACAAGTTTGTCTACCTCGGTGCCGTCTTGACTAACTCTGGAGGGTGCGAAGACGAGATACACAGAAGAATCCAGCTTGGAAGGACATCCATGACGGCTATTAAAAATATGGAAAAACAAAAACGTCACTACCAGCACGAAAATAAACCTTGTCCAAACACTGGTGTTTACTGTTTTCAGATACGCATGTGAAAGTTGGACTGTTCGTGCTGCAGATCGGCAGCGCATCGATGCTTTCGAGATGTGGTGCTGGCGAAAAATGCTTAGAGTCTCTTGGACTGAACATAGAACCAACGTATCCATACTAGCTGAAATAAAACCTAAACAGCGGTTGTCTACAGCTGTCTATGGCACCATACTCAGATTCTTTGGCCACATTACCCGAAGTGGCAAGTTAGAAAAACTGATAGTTCAGGGAAAACCTGAAGGCAAGAGAAGGCGCGGTAGATCCCCTAAGCGCTGGTTAGATACCGTTGAGGTGCTCCTGGACACAGACGTTGAGCATGCCGTCCGATCAAAATCTGATAGGGAGGAATGGCGCAGGACAATACCGCGGGTTACGGCTCGGTTAGACAGCATGGCATAATCACTACGCGTCTGTCAAGACGGATAGACTGGAGGAGGAGGAATTAAAGGCATTGTGAAAAACACTTTCCATCTAAAATATCTCGGTGACAAGTTGAAGATTATCACCGAAGACATTACAGACTTCCATAAGTTAAAAGAGGAGTTTACCAAAGAAAACACTGAGTTTCATACGTATAGTCTGGCCAATGAGAAAAAGTCCATGGCTGTACTCAAAGGCGTACATCGCATGAACGAGGATGAAGTTCTAACAGCCTTGAAATTGCAAAACGCAAAAGTGGTCAGTTGCAAACTCCTCAATAAGGACAACAAAATGTACCCAAAATACAAAATCGCTTTCGAGAACGAAATAACGTTCACGGAAATTCAGTCGATACGTTACGTGGCCAGCGTACGAGTATACTGGGAAAAGTACCGAACTAGGAAGGGAATTACTCAATGCTATAGATGCCAGCAGTATGGGCATGCAGCCAATAATTGTAACATAAAGATGGCTTGCCGGAAATGTGCTGGAAGCCACCTCTCTACAGAGTGTCCAATCACCGAAGCTACGACATCAAGATGCGCACACTGCCAAGGACCTCACGCTGCTAGTTCTAAAGACTGCCCCGTTTATATCAAAACACTGAATAAATTGAACAAACCTACATCGAAGATTCCGCGAGGCTACCAAATGCGCATAGAGGAATTTCCCTCATTAAAAGCAAACAAACAAATTCCTAACTTTGTACCGGCATCAGAACAAATCCAACGGTCTGTTTTATCTGCAATCCCGCAAATTCCTCACAATATACAAGATATTCGACCGAACCAATATAATCTACTTAATAATTCATTGGAACAGCCACCAGGTTACGCTAATACGTCAAGACATACCAATCAAGTTGGTTTGGACAATTTAAATTCGATTTTCAGTGAAATTCGCCAACTGGAAGCCAAATGAAATATTGGTAAGATGTTATATGCCATGCGCGAATTAAATCATGGATAGTACGAAGGATGGAGCCAATAGAATGTCGGCTTTTATCAAATGCATTAGTGAGTTTGATGGCTAACTCAACCTCTGCAGAATTAAAAATAATTACATGGAACGCTACTAGCGTTTCAAGAAAGTTTGGAGATTTTGAATTATTTCTGAACGAAAATGATATACATGTCGCACTGGTAACAGAGACGTGGTTAAACCCAGTGGATAGTTGTAAATAACTAAATTACCACATCTACAGAAACGACAGACTAAGCGATCGGGCAGGTGGTGTGGCGGTTCTGATACGGAAAGGTTTACCACATTAACCTACCGAGCAAGCGGACACGACGGCAGAATTGTTGGTTGTGAAAATCAATTTACGTATACCATTTTACGTAGGTGCTTTGTATGTTCCACCGCTGACTAAAATCACTGCAGTTGATTTAGATAACATCATGCATAAATACAACAAAATAATTATTGGTGGCGATTTGAACTCGAAGCACACCCAATGGAATTGCCGTTACCCTAACACAAACGGTAATGTACTGAAAGCTCACAACGATGTAAATAATTATTTGATTTTATATCCACCCACACCTACCTACAGTCCGCCCGGATTACTAGCTTCCATTATAGATTTGTTCTTGGTAAAAGGATTAACGAACTATTCAGAACCAGAAACAATTAACGACCTAAACTCCAACCATTGGCCAGTTTTGATTAAGCTACTCACTTCTCGAATTCCACCAAAAATTGTTATCCCAGATACAAATTGGGGCGAGTTCAAACTAGAATGTTATAACAGAATGCTCATAACACCAAACATCGATAGCATTCAAGAAATCGACAGCGAAATTGCCAAGTTCACCACAGCAATTACCAAATCGTATCAAGTTGCAACCAAATTTAGAAAAATTAAAAATACCTTTATTGCGGATTGCGAAATCGATGACCTTAAGAGAAGACGCAATAAAGCTAGACGGAAATGGCTAGATACCGGCAGAGTTGAATATCGCGTTGAAAAAAATCAACTTATCTATCTTTGAAATATCTTTGAAGAAGTACATAAAGCTACCATCAACCTAAGTTCTCCAATGGAAGAACGAGTAAATAATAACACGTTAATTGAAAACTCCAACGATTCGCTCTTTAGTACGACCATCACTCCCAATAGTATTAAACGAATTATTCGGGGACTTAAAACCAAAAAAGCTACGGGAGGTGATGAAATAAGCAACAAACACCTGAAAAATCTTCCGAAAAAAGGGGTAGTGCAATTTTGCTACATATTGCGAGCATGTCTGAAATTTTGTTATTTTCTAAACGCATGGAAAACCGCTAAAATATTAGCAATTCCTAAGCCCAACAAGGACAAGAGTGAAGCTTCAAATTATCGTCCGATTAGTCTGCTATCCTCCATGAGCAAAATTCTCGAAAAGATGGTTCACGAGGAAATCGTAGCTCACTTATCGAGTAATGAGTTAATAATTAATGAACAATTTGGTTTCCAGAAAAATCACGGTACTATTCATCAACTCGCCAGGGTAGTCGAGGACGTGGTACGAGAATCCAGTCATAACCACCACACAGGAATGGTCTTATTAGACTTGGAAAAGGCCTTCGATACTGTGTGGCATGAAGGTCTCATATACAAGATGTCACAAATGAGCTTTCCAACTCCCTTGATAAGGATTGTGCAGAACTACTTGCTTGGTCGTAGCTTTCACGTCTCTCTGACCGACTCCAATTCTTCGTTGAAACATATACAGGCAGGCGTTCCGCAAGGTTCGATCCTAGCACCTACATTATTTAACATCTACATCAATGATATTCCCAAACACGAGCATACTAATCTTGCATTATATGCTGATGATACGGCTATTTATTCGTCAAGCTTGAATAAAGAAATCATTGTAGAAAACATCAACGAACATCTGGTTTTAATTAACAAATTTTTCAGCGACTGGAAGCTGAAGCTAAATATCGGTAAGACTGAGGCTACAATGTTTATGAACAGCAGAACTAAACCAACAATTGACTTAAACTCAATGGTAATGTCGTGGAATTGCAAAAAGACATCAAGTATTTGGGTATAATCCTCGATCAACGTCTAACTTGGAAGAAAGCGATAGCCGAACGTGTGCAAAAGACAAACTTCGACCTTCACTTACTCTATCCACTCGTGCTATAAAGCACGACGTGTGTTTACCCAAGGAATACAAATTATTGCTGTATCGTACTTGTGCCAGGTCAGTCCTGACATATGGTTGTAGTGTTTGGGGAACCGCTGCAAAAAGCAACTTAATTGCTGTGCAGCGTGCTCAGAATAAGTATTTTAAAATCATCGGAAATTACCCAAGATACACAACCCCATTGATCATATGCACGACGATAACATGATTGAATTCGTCGGGGACTTCATTAGAGAGACTACCAACAAACTATTAAAAAATTGTTCAAAGCATGCAAACGAGATGGTTCGAGGCGTAGGGAACTATGACCTTGCTGACGAGACCTTGTCGAAAAATAATGGTGCATTCAGGGAAAATATTTAACGTAATTTATTTTAACGTATTTTTATTTAAGAAAGTTAAATGTACGTAACCACCTATAGGCGTTCATGCCACATTTAAGGCGCCGTAATTTAATTTAACGTAAGGAAATATTGGTCAACTTCTTAAATGATTGTATCTGCGCATGAGCGTGATAGCGTGATATTCAAAAATAAAAAATATAACCTATCTATCCTAAGAAGTTGAATTAAAACTATAAATTGATATTTTGTGAAGTAGTTAACTTGTTTGGTATTTGCAATGAATGATACAGTATTGATCGAAACGATAAGGCAATTCGAAATTTTGTTTAATTTAAGTTGTTGTGAACAGCTGATGTTAGGCGGCTATGACAATTTTTGCAACAAGTAGTGTTTACGCATGCTTCATTCTTCCGTTATAGAATTATTCTTAAATGACTACCATGAACCGGGCCAATTTCTTAGCGCAAAATTAAATAGAATTAAATAGAAATAAATTAAATTACGTCAAGCATAAATGCACCATAACAGTAAATTACTGAAAACAATTTTATCAAGAAGTTCCAATTTCTACGACTAGGCCATCCTTGGCATGGAGTCTCTGATACGTTTACAATTTTACCTATGGTATCAATCTACCCTCTCCTCAATTGTTGTTGTTTTTTTTCCTTATTTTATTTTAATAAAATTATCAGGTTTTTTAAAAAAAATTTTATCCTGTAATTAAGTTATTGTATTTCATTTAAAATTATAACTACTATTTAATAATTTAATTCTAACAAATGACTAAACCTAACAATAGATGACTTTTAATTAATGATTTTGTTAACATTTAAATGTTTTAATATGTAAAATTTGAATAAATAAATTTGATTTGATTTGATTTGAAACTTTCAAGTAGTGAACATTTATAGGCTCAAATTTCACAACTTAAAGGTTTCTCGCCGGTATGAGTTCAAATTTAATTTTAAACTTCCACGTACATATTTTTAACCACTCGAAGAACACGTCAAAAGGTTAAAGACAAGGTCAACAGGCTCATTCCACTAGCGAACATGCTCATGTGTGGATCTAAACTAGTAAGGAAAGAGGGCAAGATCCTCTACAAATAAGCGACATTGAGGGTACTCCCTCACAAACGAAAGATATTATGGAGGTATTAACCACACAGCACTTCACCCTAAACCATTTGGTGGAACAAATAGCCCTATGTGCCAAGGAACTAGATATAGTCAAATGTGAGAACAGAAAACACAGGAGAGATACGGAGGCTGCTGACTCCAGATTATGCGAAAACCAACATCAGAATAGGCATTATAAACTATTGCGGAGTGAGTAAAGAAAAAGACGAAGGTAGATGCTGGATGACAGGCTACTCGATAGTAAGATGTAAAGCCAACGATTGAAGGAACAGACGTTAATAATGGGAAAAAGGCCCCTATGCTAAGGGGGATTGGGACTTTTCGGCGTCGCTAGTTCAACGCCGCCGGTTCGGCGTAGCCAGTTCGACGGGAGGACGATTCGGCGTAGCCCATTTAGGTGCAAACCCGTTTCGACATTAAGACGATTCGGCGCCAACCTTTTCTTCGCCAACTTTATTAATAATTCGAAACGATTTTCACAAATTTAAAATATTCTCATTTTCAGTCGAAAAACGGCTCTATAGAAATATTACAAAAATTATATTTGTAGAATTTGTGTTAGTGGTATTCGTAAGTTTCACTATGCCTGTTTACTTTATTTTAATGTGATGTGACCTGGGTACATTTTTGGTTTTCCCTTATGCATAGATGTTTTCATCAATCATGTTTTGCCGTACCATCACACAAATGAAAAATAAAACATTAACACTTAAAGATTCATTACTTAAAGTGCAACATAACGCAAATGTTTTACAATATTTCTTAAAATTTATTGAATTCCATAATTTGCACATGAAACCATTTTTGTTCTACAAATACAGCTTTTGCGAAAAGTATTAGGCCACCTCTACATTTAGAATTTGAATTTTTTAAAATTTACCACCTAAAAAGATTTCTACGATAAATAATCAAAGAGAAAAAATTAATAGTATAAATTTTAGTGGTTTAATTGACAATATATCACCTACATACTCGTATATAAAAAGTATTACATATTCAAGCTAATGTACTAATGATTGTATGTAGTTTTACAAACGTGAATTAAAGTTTAATCTACGGTTAAAATTATGAAACAATGCATTAATTTTCCATTAAGAATTTAATTATATATTATTTTTAAAACACTAAAAATTGAATGTTTTATGGATAGAACAATTACTAAATTTTATTGTACCTACTTGTATCATTCCGCCCAACACGTTACCAAATTTTAAGCAGGTCTTTAAAAAGCTTTCCGTTTATTGCCTTTATTGCGGATTTTAAGCAGGAAATTCGAGATTTACCAAATATTCTGAAGTTAAATTAGAACAATGCGAATGCATTATTTGTTCTTATAAAGAAATTTATATCTATTTTTGTTAAAATAATAAATTTAAACTTAAACTTTAAACTTTTAATAAATTAAACTTTAAAAATCAAATATAATATAATTCTAGGCCGCGTATACAGGAATTTGCTTTAATTACGTATATAATAATTTTTTTAAGCGATATCAATAAACGACCAGAGAATTAATTTTGGGTAAAGTATGAAAGGAACTAATGACATTAAACAACGATTTTAAAATTAAGCAATAACTCAAAATAATTTTTTCAAATACTATCTTACTTGGCAAAAAAAATGCTGTACTTGTAAAAGCATTTTCATAGCTGTATAGATTTTTATGCTTTTATCAGGGGGAATTAAATATAAATCTAGCGATTTGTATTCGTTGGTACAAAAATCTATCGCCCCCTTGTTGTGAGATACCATACATTAATTGCATACATTAAAATGAATTGGAAAATCATTTCAGGCCGAATTGTCCTTGCACCGAATCAGGTCACGCCGAAATGGGCTCGCGGCGAATTAGCCTCGCGCCGAAACGGCAGCCCGAATCGAGTGTACGCCGAAAGGGCGACGCCGAATCGGTTGCGCCGAAAAGTCCTAGACCCACGCTAAGAAGTGTAGAAAAAAGTTGCCCTTTTGTCTCAGTTACAAACAGGAAGGCCACAAGACAGCCAACAGTACCTGCCCAACACAGGTGAAACAATGCTGGAACTGGGGAGAGAAAGGACACATCGCAAAAATATGCCAGCAAGCCAAACGAGACAAAGGTGCTACAGATAAAACCATGCGTAATGGTAACTGGAATTACTCATTAATAAGAGCCAAAAGAAATTCTGGAATGGCATCCTGCTGGAAGTGAACCGAGATGTCTGTGGAATCGGATACCGCATAATGATCAAGAAGGTAGGGAGACGACCCATACCCGGTCCGAATTAAGACAGAATAAAATATATTATTCCCTGCACACAGTCCTGTGCAGTTGGAAAAAGATGACAAACATGCAGTTCGAAGCTTTCTCAGAGAAAAAACTAAAGGAGGTGACAATAGAGATGTCCACGGAGAGAGCTCCCGGTCCCGATAACGTATTTGCAAAAATAGTCAAGCTGGTGATTCGGGAATATTCCCAAATAGTACTTGAAATCGTGAACAACTGCGCTAAATACGGAGACTTTTCAAAGAATTGGAAGAGGGCAAGGTTGGTGTTACTAAGAAGTTCGATCGACTAATAATAGGTGGTGTCGGTGGTACTAATTAAAATTAATTATACTAAAATAATTCATTGTGACGCATTAAAAATTCGTCATACTGTTCATCCTGGATGACTTTATTTTCCTCAACTGCCTGATTGATCCTGGTTAGGATGACTTTCTCTGGGAGTTTCCCAATGATGGGAAGGCGGCTGATCCTGTAGTTCTTCGGGAAAGTTTCGTAACCTCGATCGCCTTTTGTAGTTGGTCAAAGGTGGCGGACTAGAGGGGGTTGGGGATCCTCCATTTCCATCCAAATGTCGACTTGCCGGTTTACCGATGCCATGTGGTCGATATCTGTTTGGGTATAATTGGGGCTGCACTGCGTTTCGAGTGTCCGCGAAAGCTTCAGCTTTTTCTATGTCGGTAAAGGAATCGTAGAATTCTTTGTTCATATTGGAGCTCAAGCCAATTATTCCGCCTTTCAATTTAGTAGCGCCATCTGTTGATGACCTCCTCAACTTCGGCAATTGTTTCCAAACCCCTGTGGTGTTTGTTTATCTGATACTACATAGTCAAAGATTATTCTAGCTTCTATTCTTAAGAGCTCCATGTACAATTTTGGGTTTGCGCTTCAGAAATTTTAAGTTTTTCTTCCCCCTAATATTTTAAAAGTATAATATTCCAATAAGTTATTTAATTAGCGTTATGTATCTCACTTAGTTATCCTGAATTATATAAATCAAAGCAACTTTTTATAAGCATTAATTTTTATAATACATATCTGTACATACTAAGTGTACGTCCGTCCCTGTACAATAAATAATTAATGTTGGTTTACAACATCAAATAATTAAATTAGTTCGATTACGTTTCTTAGTATTACATTATTTACCAATATAATTTACTTATCTCGGAAAAACAAACAAAGCTGAATTGAATTTTATCACCAAAACCAAAATGATAAAAATAAGCAATTAGGAGATAAATAACTGTAAAGCAAATTATAAACAGGGAGGGTCTGATACCAAAATATTGACGTGGGGGTTTTGTTATTAATTTATTTTAAGTACTATGAATTTTATTCAAAAGCAGCGACGTAGACGTTTGAAATTTGATAGTTCAAGGCAAATAAAATGTATGCAATTATTATTACAATAAAAAACCCCTATGTCCACCCCTGATTACAAAAAAAAGTAATATTTGCAATTTTAGTCTTAGTATCCAGGACAGAATTCCAGTTCGAATCCTGATGCTTAATCCAAAATTGCTTAATTTAGATTTATGAATTTAAACGTATTCTATTAATATTGTAAGAAAAACATCACGTAATTAAAATTCGCCAGTTATTTTTTATTTTAACGGGGGGATTCAGAAGGGGTCCCCTGGCCCCCCTTTTATTATAATATTATGGTGAATTTTTTTTTTTTTTATTTGATTTTTGCAATAAATAGTACAAAAATATATATTGGGAGGGGGACAATTTAATCTTTCACGTAGCGGTCCAACAAGTCTTTGGTACGCCACTGTTAAGCAACCTAATGAAATAAAACTTGAAATTTAAATTTTGAAAATTTCCCGCGCCCCTCAAAAATTTCAAAGTTTAATACCCGTTAAGGCGATAAGGCAACAACTGCATTACAAAATAAGTTATCGAGCACAATCGAACATATCTTTGGATAGCAACCTTTATCGGTAAGTACAGTTTTCTATGTTATTTTTTGACAAATTTTGAAATTTATGTAACATTTCAGTGTCGAAAATGAAGATCACCGCGATCTTACTTTTGTGCATTTTTGCATGCGCTCACTCGCAGTCGTTTTTCTCCTTATTCAGTCAGGAGTGGAACAACTTCAAATTGATATATCGTAAACAGTACCAGAATGTCTACGAGGAAACCAAACGCATGAGGTTGTACATGGAGAATTCAGAAAAAATAATGAAGCATAACCGTTTACACGCATTAGGAGTGATTCCATTTAAACTCGAAATGAATAAATTTGGAGACACGCATACGAAGGAATTTGTTAATACATTTAACGGTTTCAGGACCAAGAATTTGTTATATTTCCGTGGTATGGAAACTGGAGTCACTTTTATTCCACCCGCAAATGTCAATTTACCCGACCATGTCGATTGGAGAACTCAGGGTGCAGTGACCGAAGTTAAAGATCAACTCCGTTGTGCTTCGTGTTGGAGTTTTGCCTCGGTAAGTTTCTATTTTCAAAACTTTTTCAGTTATACTAAAATTTTCATTTTCAGACCGGCGCACTGGAAGGTCAACATTTTCGCAAGACAAAGCAATTGGTCAGTTTAAGTGAACAAAATTTGATCGATTGTTCTACTAGTTTTGGGAATAACGGTTGCCATGGTGGTTTGATGACAAACGCTTACAACTACATTAAGCTAAATAAAGGTGTCGATACTGAAAAATATTATCCTTATTTAGCTCAAGATCTTAAGTGCAAATACAACGCTAATTATACAGGCGCTACCGATCGCGGTTATGTTTCCATCGAAAGTGGAAACGAAGAGGCTTTAAAAGCAGCGGTTGCTACCATCGGTCCGATTTCTGTCGGCATTGATGCAAGCCACTATTCTTTCCACTTCTATGAAGAAGGTATTTATGACGAGTCAAGTTGCACAGATCTGCTTCTCGATCATGCAGTGTTGGTGGTAGGTTACGGCACCAGCAAAGAAGGACTCGATTATTGGATCGTTAAAAATTCCTGGGGAACAATGTGGGGTGAGGATGGTTATATTCGCATGTCAAGAAATAAAAATAACCAATGTGGAATCGCTACGCTAGCCAGTTATCCCCTTGTTTAATTTGTTAAATTTCTTTATACTCGTATAATAAAATTTTTATATCAGACAAATGTTTTATTTAGCTTTCAAAAATTTTGAAAATAAAAAACCGTCTTTGTCGATGAGTCGAATTTAAATTTTTCTTGTTTAATCTAACAATCTAAGCAAAGTGGCTTAGGATGACTTAAAAAGTTTTGGTAGGATAATTATTATGGGGTAATATAAACTGCCCTCCAAAGTAACGGTTTTTTATTTTCTTAAATTTGTTTTTAACCCAGCATGTAAACTCCTCCCCGATTGTATAATACCTACTTATACGTAAGTAGAAGATTATAGCAATTGGAATTTAAGAATTTCTCACGAAATGAACAGTGCCGGCTTTAGAAATTGACAACTCAGGCTTGTACGCAAATTTCCTTTCGGAGGGTGTTTTTAATGAGTAATCCAAATTAATAAATAAAAATTAAAAAGCGCGTAAGGAAATTTTTTTATTTTTCAAAGTAAAACAAATTTTATTTGTCGACTTATTTTGAATATTCTCAAAGAATATTTTCATTCAACTGTATAAAGCCTATTGAAACAATCAGAAAATCGCCAGTATAACGCTACTAATTTGAATAACGTAATTATATTTACGTAGGCCAACTCGTATTCTTAAAAGCAATTGGGAGGCCGAAGACCGACCCCAGTTCTTAAAAGCAAACGGGAGGCCGGAGGACGACCCGTATTCAGCTCAAATCGGTTAGCCCTCACACGTTCAATGTTCATATTTGAATGATGCTCTAAAGCAATGTGCTTTAGTGCGACCGTTGTGCCGGGGAGTAGGCCCGTCCCTGGAATAACAGGAGGTTTGATCTCGACCATTATTTTAGGGGGGGGGTTCTTTTAGTATCGTAGGGCGAGTTCTTCCCTGTAATAGCGGAAGGTTGAATTTAGACCAGTGGTTCCCAAAGTGGTCCACGTGGACCCCCAGGGGTCAATAGGAGACCACACGGGGGTCCACATAGACGTGAAAAGAAAACAGGGGTTTACAAGTTGTAAGTGTAGGGTGATATTTTTTAGGAGTTTTGGGAATACAGTAGAAATGTAGCAGCAGGGGGTCCACGAGAAAAAAACGTTTGGGAACCATTGATTTAGACCATTATTTGGGGGGGGGAACTTTCTGCTATGATTGGGAGCTTCGTCTCCGGGATATCGGGTGCTTGGAGCTCGACGTTGAACCGGAGATTTTCCACTTTGATACCGGGATCCCGTGTTTCGACCAATATTTTAGTGGGTATTCTCCACTGCAATTTATTTTCGATTCGTTTTAGTTAAATACGATCACATTACTATTGTTATAATAATTAATTGCTAATTAATCATATTTATGCAATGCGGAAGAGATAAGGTTTATAGCGCGAACATAAATCGATAAGATATATCTCTAACTGTTTAACTTCAAACAACAGTGGGTATCGTTAATTGGACCGGGTATTTTCAATATAGTCTACTTGATTGCGAAAGTAATCTGATATTTTACTTCCTGTTAATAGCAATGGTGTTGTATTCGGCGAGGTGTAATTTGTCGACGGTACATATTCACACGCTCCGGAAAGTCACCCCCTGGGACTACTGGAAGGGAGGATGATAGTTTGTCAAAATACATAAATATGGTTGAATAACAAGAGCGGGAGTTAATGTTAGTCAATTTGGAGTTAAGTTCAGCCAGTTAGTGCTGGTAGAAGAGTCACGGTCGGGCGAATGGGGGGTCCTTGGCCCGCTCCTGCGGGGAGTGCTCCACCATGAAGTTCTCATCCCGGATCTGGACAGGCTTGAATCCACCACTGTAAGTATACTAACCAGAAATGAAGGTTTCTTACTCCAAACGATCCCCTCCCGAAAGAAGACATCGAAAAGATCTTCAATAGAAGATCTTCAACCCGAAAATTATCGCGAGTATCTAAACGTGAAACACTCCTGTTGGAACTCGCGAAAACCAACACAGCAGGCGGAGCCCTGCTGATCATATCGTCCCACCTGGACTTCGTGATTGACGCTTCCACAGAAATCACCCATGAAGGAATCAGTGGCCCTCACTACATCACCAAATATCCGTTGGTGATCGACTTGGTTCAGACCACTATCCTGTTTTGTTGCATTTGGGCAACCTTGCAATAAATAGTAAAGAAGATCATAGGTATGTCCAGACCACGACAGGGCCCGTATTCCATGACCACGTCCTGCTTAGGACCAGAAAAATCCCGATGATCAAGTCTACTGTTGAAAGCCAAAAACTTTTTCCACAGAACTACCTGTCTATCAGCCTCCTTCCCACCATCGGGAAACTCGTGGAAAAGGTCATCCTAACCAGGATTAATCAAGTAATCGATGATAACAAAGTTGTTTAGGACGAACAATTCGGATTCTGCCCGGGACAGGAAATTCAAAGTCAAGTTGGAGGGTATCAGTTCCGCGAAAAGGAGGATCACAGCAGGCATCCCGCAAGGGTCACTGCTGTCTCCGACCTTCTTCAATTTGTATGTTACACCCATTATCTGATTGGATTTTTTTAAAAGCTAAGTAAAATATTTGTCTGATATCAAAATTTTATTATATAAAGAAATTTAACAAATTAAACAAGCGGATAACTGGCTAGCGTAGCAATTCCACATTGGTTATTTTTATTTCTTGACATGAGAATATAACCATCCTCACCCCACAATGGTCCCCAGGAATTTTTAACGATCCAATAATCGACTCCTTTGTTGCTGGTGCCGTAACCTACCACCAACACCGCATGATCGAGATGCGAATTTGAGCAACTTGCATCGTCGTAAATACCTTTTTCATAGAAACGGAAGGAATGAAGGGTTGCATCAATACCGACGGAAATTGGACCGATGGTAGCAACAGCTGCTTTTAAAGCTTCTTCGTTACCACTTTCGATGGTAACAAAACCAAGATCGGTGGCGCCTGCATAATCAGCATTGTATTTGCAATGCAGATCATCTTGAGCTAAATAAGGATAATATTTTTCAGTATCGACACCTTTATTTAGTTTAATGTAATTGTAAGCGTTGGTCATCAAACCACCATGGCAACCGTTATTCCCAAAACTAGTAGAACAATCGATCAAATTTTGTTCACTTAAACTGACCAATTGATTTGTCTTGCGAAAATGTTGACCTTCCAGTGCGCCAATCTGAAAATGAAAATTTTAGCATAACTGAAAAAGTTTTGAAAACAAAAACTTACGGAGGCAAAACTCCAACTCGAAGCACAGTCGAGTTGATCTTTAACTTCGGTCACTGCACCCTGAGCTCTCCAATCGACTTGGTCGGGTAAATTGACATTTGCGGGTGGAATAAAGGTGACTACAGTTTCCACATTCTTTGTTCTCAAACCGTTATATTTAGTAACAAATTCCTCAGTATGTAAGTCTCCAAATTTATTCATTTCGAGTTTAATTGGTTATGCTTCATTATTTTTTCGGAATTCTCCATGTACAACCTCATACGTTTGGTTTCCTCACAGGCATTGTGATACCGTTTGCCATAGATCAACTGGAAGTTGTTCCACTCCTGATTGAATAAGGAGAGAAACGATAGCGAGTGAGCGCATGCAAAAATGCACAAAAGGAGGATCGCGGCGATCTTCATTTTCAATACTGAAATTATTTTCATAAATTATGAATTTGTCAAAAAATAACATAAAAATCTGTACTTACCGGGGTAAAGGTTGTTATTAAAAGTAAAATGTAGCTATGAGTTCAAACGTCCAATGACTTCAATGAAAGGAACTGTGCTCAAATAATTAATTTTGTAATGCAGTTGTTGACTTACACTTTGATTATTGACTTAGTGGGTATCAAACATTGAACTTCTTAACAGGGGCACGGGGCGTTTTCAGAATTTATATTTTGAGTTTTATTATATTGGATTGCTTACCAGTGGCGTACCAAAGACTTGCTGGACCCTCACGTAACAGATCAAAATGAAATATTATTAAACAAAAATAAAATGAACTTATCATAATATTAGAGAAAATGGGACTGACGCGATAGTTACGCCACTGTTACTGATCAAGGATTGTGTAGGAATGGTAGCTCATAATAGTAAGAATTAGCTCTGAAATTTTTGATTTAGAGGAGAGGAGATTTGAACAAAATTTTTGTTATTTTTCTTAGAGGGTAATTATAAAGGAAACTCCATACTTTTATATTCTACATACACAACATCTTTCCGATCGCTATCTCTTGCTCGGTCTCTCCATTTGTGTTTTTCCTGATAATTTCTCAGTTCACATGTCGTATTTGTAGCGTTTTTCCATTATTTGGTTAACTATGAATATTGCGTCTGTGGTTGATTTGCCAGGTTCCAATCCTTGCTGGGAGTCACCTATTTCTTTGTTTACGTATTCTTACAGTCTTGAATGTATCATTTTGGATAGGACTTTATACGCGTTATTCAGGAGTGATATTCCTCTGTAGTCATGTCTCCTTTTTTGTGTATTGGGACTCTCTTTGCTATATTCGACTCTGTTGGCATTCTCTCTTCTCTTCATACTAACAACATTAGTTCGTACATTCTTCTCATCATAGTTTCATCTCCCATTTTCATTAGTTCGGAGTTTATGGAGTCCAATCCTGGCGTTTTTCTATTTTTCATCGACATTAAAACTTTATAAAATTCTTCATACTCTGAGTCCTTCATTGATTCTTCTTCATTTGCGATTGATGATCTATCATCTATTGTATTTTCTTCTGTCTCTTCATTTAGCAGTTCTTTAAAATATTCTCTCCATATGTTGCTAATCTCCGTTTCTTCATATGTGGTATTTTATTATTTGTCTTTTATTACTCTTACTTCTGATCTTTTATTTTTTTGTAAAATTCTGTGGGGTTTCTATGGGTTTCTTCTATGTCAATAATCATTCTTTCTATCAATTTTTGTTTCTAATATTTGCACATTTTAACAGTGTGTCTTCCATTTTCTTTGTATTTTTCTTTATCTTCTATTTTTTGGGAGCTCTACCATTTCATTCTGGCTTCTCGTTTTGCTTCTATCATAGCTTCACATTCTTCGTCAAACCACTCGTTTTCTATATTTTTATCCACTTGACCAAGTGTCTT
This sequence comes from Podabrus alpinus, assembly GCA_932274525.1. Classification (NCBI taxonomy): domain Eukaryota; kingdom Metazoa; phylum Arthropoda; class Insecta; order Coleoptera; family Cantharidae; genus Podabrus; species Podabrus alpinus. The sequence goes on from OW026452.1 coordinate 59,094,485, forward strand.
CTGGACTGCTCTCTTTCTTTTGTTTTGGTTTTGGTCATTTAATTTTTCTGTTGGGTTTCTCATTTTCGTGACTTGTTTTTTTGTGGATCTTACCCATTTTGACTTTCATGATTACCACATTGTGATCCATATTCACAGTTGCTCCTCTATATGATCTTGCGTCATTTACCTTAAAAGTTCTTTACCTTAATGATTCGCTTTCCTCAATCTGAAAGAAATTTAGAACATCTCCAATGCTGTTCAGAAATCGTAAATTGTAATTCAGATTTGTCAATTGATATTCTGAAGTCGTCAATCGTAATTCGGATTTGACAATTAATATTCATCAGCCGTCAATTTCAATTTAGAAACAGAAAAACGAAAATTAGAAAGCACTAAATGAAATTCAGAAAGCGTCAAATGTTCAGCTCGATGAAAGCATCGCTTCTTTTTTTTCTAAAAATTTGAATGTTATGATTCTGTGTTGATTGCAAAACAAGAAAGGAACCTATTCTTTGGGTTAAGGGATTATTTTAATAATAATCTTATACGAGGGTCAAGCTGAATTTATTGAGAATAAAATAGATCTAGTAAGTTGTTAAAAATAAAACATACGGTATTATTTAGAGAAACTCTTTATCTGTCATTTGAAGTTTAGAAGTTGAAAATACGTTCGTTATAACTCAAGTTACTAATTTTTTAAAGTGACATTGCAAGTGAAAACATGGAATTAACAAGAGAGCTTTTTCGAATCATGATTTATTATGATTTTAAAAAAGATTTAAGCGCTTACGAGTGCAAAGAGAGTTTAGATTCAACTTTTAGTGAACAAGCACCTTCCTTGGCTACAATTTACCGATGGTATAAGGAATTTGAACGCGAAAGGAATTCCGTTCAGCATCAAAAAGGAGCAGGACGTCCTTCTACCGCTGTTACCGACAAAAACATTGCTGCTGTTAAAAAAATAATTAAAGAGGACAATAAATCCACTTATGGGGTAATAGAGCATCAACTCAAGATTTGATCCTCAGCTGTTAAAACAATCATACACGATCACCTGCATTTAAAAAAAGTGGTCCGTCGTTTTGTGCCGCATCACCTTTCTGATTTCCACAAAGCAGAGCGTGTAAGAATTTGCCATGAAACTCTAAATTTGTTAAATAATGGCGGACACCAAATTTATTCCAAAATCGTGACAGGTGACGAAACTTATATTTCCTTTTTCGACATACCTACTCGTCAAGAGAGTCGTGTATGGATTCACGAAGATGAGGAAACTCCAACAATGATCAAGAAACAGCGAGCTATGAAAAAAGTTATGTATGCGGTATTCTTCAGAAGTACGGGCCTAGTAAATGCCATTAAGCTAGATGGACAAAAGACAGTTACAGCTAAATGGTACACTGAAAAATGTTTACCTGATGTGTTCAGTAGAGTTCCAGCCAAGGGAATTATGCTCCACCATGATAATGCATCATCCCATTCGGCAGCTATAACTCGCCAGTTTTTGGCCGAAAAAAAATATAAAAGTCATAGAACATCCGCCGTACTCACCTGATTTAGCAATGTGCGACTTTTGGCTATTTTCTGGGCTTAAAAAAATTTGCGGGGCAGAAGGTTTTCGTCTGAAGAAGAGATTAATACCGCAGTTCTACTTATTTTGAAGGTGTTCCGAAAGAAGATTGGTTTGGAGCTTTTAAGCAATGGAAAAGAATGGTCAAGTGTATCATTGTTGGAGGGAATTACTTTGAGCATATTTAAAATAATAAATGGGATATCGGGTTTGTGGACAGAAATAAATAAAACAATTGTTTTTAAAGTTTACGTTTCGGCCCCTTCATTTTATTGTAAACAATATCCACCAATGTTTTTTTAGGTATGTCTTATGCTGATCCTTGTGATTATGTATTCTCACGTTTTATGTTTTATAAAGATGGCTTTCATTTTGAGGCCGAAACGTAAACTTTAAAAACAATTGTTTTATTTATTTCTGTCCACAAACCCGATATCCCATTTATTAATAATTATTTGGACGTGAATTGCTTCTATATTTAAAATAAAATCCTAGAAAATATTAACCGTGTTTTTTATTCTCAATAAATTCAGCTTGACCCTCGTATAAGCTTATTAAAGCTTTATTCTGCGCTATAAAAGGCCTACTTTTGCAATACATTATAATTTTCGGTTACTGTACGGTTACTCGAACCACTCGAAACAAATTTTCTTCAGCTACACACTAAAGAACACACTTATATTAGCAAATTGTGAAAATATTAACTATGAAAGTATTATCAAAATTTTGAAATAATCGAATTTGAACTTAGCTAATTTTCATGAAATTTGTGGTGGATTAACGAGATTCAGGGGCGCATCAGTCATTCTGTGCTCAGTCCGTGCACTGTGATATACTCTAACACTTAGAATATTTCGCAGCGGCAGATGCAGTTCGACCGTCGTACATGCAACATCGATTATTTTTTGTTTTTAGGCGATTTTTAGGGGGTGAAACGTAATAGTTTACTGCCCCATACCGCAACTATACTTTTTAATGCTATTTCGAGGGTCTCTCACATCCCGGTTTTTATTTATCCCGGTTTTCTTGATCGGTGGCGCTTCTCGTATGTTTAGCCTAGTAACCAGAGTCAAAACCGCCCTGGAGGGGTGCAACGCGGAGCGGAGCGGAGGGGCGCCCCGTAAGGGTAGGTTTTGACGATGGATTACCCTCCTTATCGAATGCACACCCCAAAATTAGAAGGCAAAAAAAAATTTAATTTTTTCACTTTTTCGGCAATACACGGGTTATTTTCCATTTTTTTGATTTTATTTATTACTAATATCCACTAATCACACCCCCATCTATCCGAATTTCAAAGAAAAATTGAAATCGGAGCGAAAAAATTTTACGCATTTTCATCGAAGCACGGGCGACTGATGTACACCGGCCGGGGTCTGCCGCATAAAACATGCTACTTTCCCGTACTTTTCAAAAGTCGATATTTTGGTTATTTTTACAGTATTCATACAAAATATTTTTTCTATTATAGCCTAAAATAAGCCTGTTCTTTAGTGTGTAGCTGAAGAAATTTTTTTCAGCCGGTTAGAGTAACCCAACAGTCGCCTAATTTTCATTTGTCGGTTTCTAAATTGAAATTGATGGCTTAATATCAATTGACAAATCTGAATTACGACTGACGCTTTCAGAATATCAATTGACAAATCGGAATAACGGTTGACTATTTCTAAATTACTGCTGGAAAAGGTGTAGTACCTACACACCCCACAGGACCGTACTCATCAAATGATTAAAATACCTGCAATTATTATGAGTCCAATGTACAATTTTGGGCTTGGGTTTCAGCAAATTAAATTTTTTATTCCAGCGGGTCCACTTCTTCTTTGGAGAGGAAGTTATAAAGTGTACGTCTCTGCACAATATTTACAGTCAGATTAAAACAATAACAAATAATTAAATTAGTACGATTACATATCTCAGTGTTATATTATTTATTAATGTAATTTAGTTATCTTTTAAAAACCAAACAAAGCAAAATTAAATTTTATCGCCAAAACTAAAAGTTATATAAATAAATAAGCAGTAAGCGACTGTAAAGCAAATTACCAACAGGGACGGACTGATGCTAAAATATTAACCTGGAGTTATTATTATGTATGTATGACTATTATGAGCTAATTTCATATATCTACATAATCTTTAGTAAGCAACAGTGGCGTAGCTATGACGCAGGCATAAGTGCTAAAAGACCATCGCTCAGTCCCCTTCTTTATAATATTATGGTGATTCCATGTTCTTTAGATTAACAATATTTTAAGTGGTTTTTGCAATAAATGGCAAAACAATACATACGGATGGGGGTCATTTTGATCTTTTACACAAGGGTCCAACAAGTCCTTGCTACGCCACTGGCCAGCAACACCCCGCATCCTTAGTTAGGACATCCTAAGAAGTCCAAAGTTTGATCCCCTTAAAGTCGATAACGTTAAGTGTAAGTCAACAACTGCATTACAAATTAAGCGATTAGATCAAAATCGAACTCATTCTTACGTTTAATTTTGAATAACAACCTTTACCCCGGTAAGTGAAGTTTTCTAGATGTTATTTTTTTGACGAATTTTGAAATTTATATAAAATTTCAGGGTTGAAAATGAAGATCGCCGCGATCTTTCTTTTGTGCATATTTGCATACGCTCACTCGCTGTCGTTTTTCTCGTTATTCAATCTAGAGTGGAACAACTTCAAGTTGATCTATCGTAAACGGTATTACAATGTGTCCGAGGAAACCAAACGTATGAGCTTGTACATGGAGAATTCCGACTTAATAATGAAGCATAACCGCTTACACGCAATTGGACTGATTCCGTTTAAACTGGAAATGAATAAATTCGGCGACATGGATACTAAGGAATTTGTTACTAAATTTAACGGTTTGAGAACAAAGAATTTGGTGTGTTTACGGGATAAGGAAACTGGAATCACCTTTATTCCACCCGCAAATGTCAATTTACCCGACCAAGTCGATTGGAGAACTCAGGGTGCAGTGACCAAAGTTAAAGATCAACTCGAATGTGCTGCGTCTTGGAGTTTTGCATCCGTAAGCTTATGTTTTCAAAACTTTTTCAGTTATGCTAAAATTTTCAATTTCAGACCGGTGCATTGGAAGGTCAACATTTTCGCCAGACAAACGAATCGATCAGTTTAAGTGAACAAAATTTGATCGATTGTTCTATAAGTTATGGGAATAATGGTTGCCATGGTGGTTCAATGACCAACGCTTACAATTACGTTAAGTTAAATAGAGGTATCGATATTGAAAAATATTATCCTTATGCGGGTACAGACCACTTAAAGTGCGAATATGACGATACTTATAGAGGCGCCACCGATCGTGGTTACGTTACCATCGAAAGTGGTAACGAAAAGGCTTTAAAAGCAGCCGTTGCTACCGTCGGCCCAATTTCCGTCGGTATTGACTCAAGCCTCCATTCGTTCCGTTTCTATAAAAAAGGTATTTACGACGATGCAACTTGCTCAAATTCGCATCTCGATCATGCAGTGTTGGTGGTAGGTTACGGCACCAGCAAAGAAGGAGTTGATTATTGGATCGTTAAAAATTCCTGGGGAACAAAGTGGGGTGAGGATGGTTACATTCGCATGTCAAGAAATAAAAATAACCAATGTGGAATCGCTACGCTAGCCAGCTATCCGCTTGTTTAATTTGTTAAATTTCTTCATATAGTTAATAAAATTTTTATCTCAAACAAATGTTGTAAAAAAAAGTATGGACGTACGGTATTCAGTTGTGGCGTACGGCAAACGAATAAAATATTATGAACTTTATTTATTATTATGCGTCGAGACTTTGGCATAACCATGATTAAAGAAGAAATTGTTTCCTCACGGAAGCGATACCATGACCGTCTTAGCGTCCATCTAAAAACTCTCGTCGGAGGTGATCAAGACGTGTGGCCGCGATCGCCAGCTCGGATCCCCTGTAATGAAAAAGGCATACATTCGTCCACCCCCAACTTTAACTTTGCACTAGCAAAGTGATTCCTCAAACGTATCACAAATTTTATAAAAACCTTGCAAGCGATTTAAGGGCCAGAAACGAGGACTTTAACGAAGGTGAGTTTCCGTGTTCTGAAAAAATCCGAAATTAAAATGTTGAAATTTATTGTACAAAAATTATTTAATTTTTTTATTTTACAAAAATTGCATCACACCTCTTTACCACTACGACGCACCCTAAAATTATTTTTATCACCTGTTTGGATCGTTTCTCAAATTACTAATGAACAACTTCTGATAGGTCGTAGCCTTTAACGTTTTCATGAACACGAAAATTATTTCTAGATGACTTTTTACGATTCAGGACAAGGTTTACGATGACTTAAAAAGTATTTGTTAGAATATCGCTTAATTAAGAGTAAAAGTGTCACTTTTTGTGGCGAGTCACTGGATTCTAGGGTTGGCGGATGAGCGAAGGGAGTTTAGTAGAATTAAGTATGCTATTTTTTATAACCTTTTACACAACCGGGGGGGTCGTGTAATATCGTTTTTATCGATGGGAACTTCTGAAGATCTTATATAAAATACGCATAGTATGTCAGAATCACCGTTTCCACGGTAACGTAACGCAATACCCCCCCCCCCCCTAATATGGAAATTATTTTTATCGGTAGGTATTTTTCTTTTTGATTTAAATATATTTGAATAACTATCGCGATGATAACGTGATATTTTTACCGATTACCCAGTCAGTTAAAGGGAAATGAAGAAAAACGCGGGGTTGGAATCAACTTTACTAAAATTCCCACTCTAATCATTGGACCAAAATTGAAGAGGAGAAAATTCTCTACAAAACAAGGCTTGTTTTGTTTGTTCACCATCGATGGTGAAGCGTGGTGAAGTTCAAATGTACGAAATTTTTATTCGGAATAAGAATTATTCAAAACCTTTTTCAATTGTTTTCACTGGATTTTCTTTTTATTTCATAAATACTTAGTATAATGTAGGCAAATTTTGTTAATATTTTTATAGAGAATTTTGTACTCTTCAATTTTGATTTGATGATAATTTTCACTAAAAATGAAAGTAAGCGAGTTATAAACGAAAAACTACTTTAGAGGATTAAAATTCCCACTTGGGGAAAGGGTGACAGGGAGCTTTAGGTTATGTTGCAAATAAAATCGTGGTCAAATTTTCGAATTCAGTCAAATTTGAATATAGATTATTATCCCCCCTTATTCCCCCCTCCAAAGATTCTTATCTTTTTCAAAATTTTTAATCTATTTCTTGGGTTTTGTCACGGTTTAGCGCCCCCATTGCGATGGTGCCTGAGGCAAATGCCTCAGTCGCCTCTACCTTGCTACGGCATTGGTCAGTATTAACGGACTCTTGTTAATTTGATGTTTGATAACTCTTACGTTTGTCCTCTATTATCGACCGATGATGAGAATATTGTAAATTCTCTAAACACGTCTAGAAATTTAATTAAAAAGGACTTTGGAGAAAAAGACTAATTTTTATTTATAATTTATTAGATAACTCCAAAATATTCGAAAAATAAAACATGATTTTTAATAAGATACAATATTTTATAATAATAATAATAAATTTATTAACTAAGTTCTGCAACTGGTTCTCAGTGGACAAGCAACTGAACTTCCAATAACAATTCCCGTCTATCCTTCGATGTTATTGACAATATAGGTTTATGATAACTGAAATAAGTTATATAATTCTTGGGGTCAATACTGCCGATATTTAGAGCGAAAATTGCAACTGTGCATGATCCGCTGATATGAAGATCCGTTGATGCGATGATCACCGATTATTTTTACCATATATAGGTAACTAAAGAAAAGACAAATTTATTGCAAAAAGGATACAAATTTGAATTATTTTGGAAGACTGTACAATGTAAACGGACCACTTTGGGACCAAACAAAAAAATATGGGTCCGTTTATTTGGCATAACTTAGAAGTACCCCAAATTTGAGTAAAATCAAAGACATGTAAATAATTGCAAAAAAGGTTGATTTCATACAGAACGACCAATTTGGAAAAAAACAGCAGGTCAAGCCAAAACATTAAAATTTAAAAATTAAATTTTTCATAATTTTACTGTTGAAGTTGGGTAACAATCTTGTCTAATAATACAAAGCCGTAGCAAGGGTGAGGCGACTGAGGCTTTTGCCTCAGGCGCTATCGCAATGGGGGCGCTAAACCTTGACAAAACCCAATAAACAATAATTTAAAATTTTCAAAAAGATAAGAATCTTGACTTGACTGATAAGACTGAATTCAAAAATTTGACCACGATTTTATTTGCAACATAACCTAAAGTTCCTTGTCGGCCTTTTTTAACGCAAGTGGGGATTTTAATCCTCTACAGCAGTTTTTCGTTTATAACTCGCTTACTTTCATTTTTAGTGAAAATTATCATCAAATCAAATTTGAAGAGTACAAAATTCTCTATAAAACTTCTCATACTAAGTGTTTATGAAATAAAAAGAAAATCCAGAGAAAATAATTGAAAAAGGTTTTGAATAATAATTCTTATTTTGAATAAAAATTTCGTACATTTAAACTTCACCATCGATGGTGAACAAAACGAAACGAGGTTTCAGGATTTACTTCAGATCTAAAGGAAATCCTGAAACTTTGATTTGTAGGTAATTTCTCCTCTTCAATTTTGGTCCAATGATAACACAGGGGATTTTAGGAAAGTTGATTCCATCCCCCGCGTTCTTTTTCATTTCCCTTTAACTGACTGGGTAACCGGTAAAAATATTCGTTATCATCGCGACAGTTATTCAAATACATATATATTTAAATTGAAAAGAAAAATTCCTACCGATAAAAATAATCTCCATATTCAAGGGGGGATTGCGTTACGTTACCATGGAAGCGGTGATTCTGACATACTATATTATGCGTATTTTATATAAGATCTTCAGAAGTTCCCATTGATAATCGATATTACATGACCGGGGGATCTGGGGGGTATGAAATACCCCCAGGTACACTTGCCATTATTCAGAACCATCAAATTTTATTATTTTTCGTTGAATCTTTTGCGATTTTCGTTTGAAATCAGGGAGGGGGGGGGCAGCAGGTGATATTTTTCATAACTACCTCAGTACCGTTCTTCTTAATACCGAGGGACGTAGAAGTGAAAGTTTTTCTTTCGCAATAAATTAATTTTTGCCCTGCCCTGTAATACCCTGGTTCCGGCAGCCTAAATGAGTTCCTGATAAGCATCCATTTGTTTTCATTACTCTAAGCCGGCACCGTAGCAAGGGTGATCGTAATGGGGGCGCTAAACGTTGACAAAATCCAATAAATAATAGTTTAAAATTTCCAAAATGATAAGAATATTTTGGGAGAGGGGGGGGCGCATGTATTCAAATTTGCCTCTGGCACCAGAAGAGCTTGCTACGGTGCTGTAATAATATACTTCGGTGTGGAAAGTCATGTTGATGGCCACATCTGATTTTTATTTATTTTCTTTCTCTCACTGTTTTGTAATGTTTATTAGATATTTAAATAATAATCAATAATATTAAGTTTACATATATCTAGAGCTGGTTATTTTTCAAAAATTTAGAGAAAATAGAGAGATAGATTTGAAGACGAAGCGAAGTATAGAGAGTGAAATAAATATATAACGGAAAAAGTGCCGCATAACCACAAGCACAAGCGAGTATAAGTAATCGAAGGCAATCAACCGGTATTTGAGGTTAGGTAGCTAGAAATAAAAATCTTTATTTTAAGGGTTCTGTCAGTAGCACGAGTGCTTTTGAAGGGTTGACATGGGCTCTCGTACTGTCGCTGACGATAGATACGCAAACAAAGCCATTTGTATCAAATTGAATAATAGTTTTCTGCAAGCAGCTTTGGTTGCAGAAGTCCAACAAAATACAAGTAAATGAGTAACAATAAACCCAACAGGGAAAGAGCAAATAGCGTGCCATCTATAAAGGAATACATCAAAAGGGGAAGAGAATCAATAGATACAAGTAAAGAGGAAGAAGAAGTTTTTCGAAGAAGTAAAAAAACACCAAAATCACCAAAAGAAGTAGCTGAGGAAGTATCCAAGGGTGAAACCATGGAGGAATTGAAGGAGATGATATATCAAGACTGGCAAGAATGGTAACCGATGGAAATTTAAGAAAAACTGAATACGATGGACACAAATTGGAATGCTAAAGTTCATGAAATGGAGCAGGCGATTGGGTATTTAGAAATGAAAGCAAACAAACAAAATGAAAGAATAACCCTTTTAGAGGAACAACTGGAAAGACACGAAAAAGATAAGAAAAGGGTAAATATAATTATAAAAAACCTAGCAATGGATGGAATGGTAACCCCCGCAAAAGTTGAGGAATTCTTGAACAATAAGATGCAAACACACATTGAGATTGTAGATGTCCTTAAAGTTGGAAGAAATACCGAAAAACAGGGAATCGTGGCTAAATTAAAAAACAATGCGCAGAAGAGACTGATAATGGAAAACCAACAAGGAAAAGGAGATACAAAACCAAATATGGTCCTGGGCTAAAGTCGAAATGGATAAGGGGGTGAGAGTAAGAGTGGGGTATCAAAAAATGATCAAACAGAATAAGGTATACATATGGGATAGGAACGATAAGGTTCGGAAGTAGAAAAATGATCAATACCTGCCTACAAAAAACTGATACAAGAGGGGGGAGGAGTGACTGCACCCCTCCAGACAGTCACTCCGGACATCGATGCTGGGGAAGACATACAGATAAGGCATGGAACAGGAAATATGAGGATGGGAAGAACAAAAAAAGAAGGAAGAGACAAGGTAGAAGAAATGAAGTTGCTCGAGTTGCAGTTGCATTAGAGTCCTAACATGGAACGTAAGGACATCGTTAAAACCTGGAAAATTGAAAGAAGTTGCAAAAGAGATGTTAAGGTACAATATAGAAGTGGCTGCACTGCAGGAAGTTAGATGGAAAAGCGGGGGAGAAATAAGAGGAGAAGACTTCGTGTTCTTGTATTCAAGGGAAGAAAAACAGGGGAGAAATGGCACGGTCTTTTTAGTCAAGAAAAAGTTCCTGAAGCGGATACTGCACTTTAAATGGGAGGAAGACTGTCGTATCTGAGAATAAAAATGAAACCTAACAATTTAGTAATAATAAACGTCTACGCACCGACTGAAGAAAATGGATAAGATGAAAAAGAACAGTTCTACCATGACCTGGAACTTCTGCATAACGAGGTGCCGAAGCATGATACCACACTTATAATGGGCGACTTTAACGCAAAAATTGGTAAAGAGAAACATGTGGAGGATGTGGCTGGAAAGCACATAATACATATGGCAACGAATGATAACGGGAATAGACTGTGTAATTTGGCGGCATCACTAGACATGATTATCAGTAGCACAAAATCTTTTGGTGGTCGCAGAAATGAAACACAAAACGATGATAGAAGATATAAGACACGAAAATAGAAAACCACTGGCAACTGAAAAACTTAACAAGGAAGCGAACAAAAGAGAATATGAGGATAAAGTGACAAAAGAATTATGTTTTGATACATCTTTTGATAGTACTATACCAGGACCGAAAGCTTATGCAAAATAAATAATTTTTAAAGTTTTAATTATGTTATATTAAAATTTTCAATACTTAAAAATCTTATATTTAAATAAAATATATAAGTAATAAATATTTATAAATAAATTTTTCTTAATTATTATTTATTTAAAATATGCAATTGCAGTTTTATGGTTCGGCGTGGCTTTGGTTGTGGCTAGTAGAGATGGAAAATTTATCTCTTTTTAAATGTTATTGCCGTGAAATAATAAAATATTTTTTTAATTTATATCGCGGGGGAAACTATAACGGCACATTTTTTTTCTTTCCCGACTCTATAGGGCGTAAAATTGGGTTCAGCGGAATTACGAAACCACACTCCACTGTTGTAAATAAATTGAATATTGTGTCAATAAACATACAAATTGCGTATACCTGGAGCCTACCTGTGCTCTGAAATGCTGTGGAAACTTATTAATAAAATCAAATAGAATTTTCTCATCCACAAACTGTTTTTTATTCATATACAAAAATCTTAAATCGAAACAGAATTATGACTTATGATGTTTAACAAATTAAGTTTATAAATGATTATAATTACATAATCTAAAATAAAACCCCCAAAAAAATTTAACACACTAGTTAAAATAGAACCTGTCTGCGATCGCTTTTTATATAACGCGCGTAAAAAATCAATCTTACCAGTTAACAAACAAAAACTTTTCCAACGTTTTAGGGAATTTCTGTACATTCGTATGCAGTCAGTCGCCGGCGTCTTCAATGCTCGCCTCCGTATTGTGAATCCAATTGTAATTCGAACTCCATTAAAACAACCAACCATAAATATTTAATGAATTGTCTTCCAAATTTTATAATATGATCGCAGGTAACCATTTAATTAGTTCTTCTTTTATGTTAACAATTCTTATCTTCAGGAAACTTATAACCAACAAAACTCTTATCTTCAGCGATACCAAAATTTATACTTCGTTGCAAAAACCAATTACAAAAATACGTCCTTACTTGTCTACGGACGCGGTCAGAATTTAATTAACAACATAAATACATCCTCTCCCATTTACGAATGCGGGCAGAGTTCAAAATCAAAAATACGTCCTTACTTATTGATGGACACCGGGAGAGTCCAATTAACAAAAATAATACATCCTCTCTTATTCATGGACACTGCGAGAGTCCTCGTTCCTCGCTCTTGCTAGCCCAATCTTATCTTCCTTTCCAATTCTCTCGAGCAGGCGTAATTCGAAACCTCCAAACTTTCAAAATTCAAAAATTTTTTTCAATACAGATTTTTAATGCACATTCCCTTCTTATACAAGTTCCACCAATTCACTATTATTTAACGCCACTTTCACTTGTTTTTATAATTTGAGCCTAACTAATTCACAAATTGTTTTTACTTAATTTGTTATATGTTATTATGACCAAATGAACTACTTCATAATTCTGCTTCTGCTCATTACACATTTTATAAACAGACTATCTGGTGAAGATATTCTATTCCAGTGCCTCAGTGAATCAGACAAAACAGCTAAAGTTAGAAAGTACATGTCAGATCCAGGTATAAATCGTCAACAAATTTGAATATTTTGATGATAAATTTCGAATTCAACTGACCAAATTTGAAACATTGCAGTATATTTAGACGTATTTATATATATTTACGCTTATGTCAATGTAGTTACGCGTATCTCAATGTATTTACAAGTATTTAAATATATTTATACGTATTTACACGTATTTGAAAGTATTTTAATGTATTTCTCGTACTTATTTCTTAAATATAATTTAATAAATTATACACCTATTTACGCAGTGGCACACCGCTCGCCCTTGAACTTGTAATCCTGGTCCCAAGCTCAGAAATTGTGTTATTTTATTTCAAATTACCCTTAAACTTCATGTGGCATGGGGCAACATTGCAGAAAGTCTTAAAGCAAGTGCCAAAGAAGTACGAAATAGAAAAGAATAGGGAAGGCATGGTTCGACGAGGAATGCGAAGAGATAAATAAAGTTAAGGGGGAGGCAAGAATCAAATGGCTAAGAACCAACGACTGACAACATCTGGATGTTGTACAAACTGTACAAACGTAAGAAGAACGAATGGACTGACGAGAAAATGAGAGAGATAGAGATGAGTGGTGGGAATAACAATGTAAGGAATTTCTATAAACGAATTAAAAATACGAAAAAGACATACACGATAAAATGCAGAGGAATGAAGAATGAGGATGGAATACTTGAAAGCAGAACCGAAAAAGTTAAGAAAATATGGGAGAACCACTTCAGAAAATTATTAAATACGACCCAAACAGAAGTAAGAGAACAGGACCAGACAGAAGACGCACAGAATGAAGATGAAATGGAGGAACCAACAAACGAAGAAATCATTGGTATAATCAAAAGGTTAAAAAACCGAAAAGCGCCTGGTACAGATGCAATCGTGGCAAAAATGATCAAAAACGGAGGAGAGATGGTGCAGACTGAAATGTGCAAGTTAATAAAGCAGATATGGAAAGAAGAAAACATGCCAGATAAATGGAAGGAAGGAATCATCGTAACGATAAAGAAAAAAGGAAGAGCAGATTAATGCAACAACTATCGAGGCATAACACTTCTGAATACTGCCTACAATGTCTTGTCAGCACTTATACACAATCGCCTGATAAAATATAGGTACCTGCGAAATATTCGGAAACTACCAGTTCGGGTTCAAGAAAGGAAAGTCAACAATATATGCACTGCACTTAATAAAACAAATACAAGAGAAAACCCACGAATATGGAATAGACATGCACATGCTATTTGTGGATTTTAGACAAGCGTTTGACATAGTAAGCAGATACCGCCTGATAAATATCATGAAAGAGTTTAAAATACCATTGAAGCTGATAAGGATGATCTCGATGACCCTGGAGAATTCAAGAGCCTCGAATGCTCCCCAACGAATGCTGGGGAAACAAACAGCTTCGAGGTGAACGGCGGTGGAGTGAGACAGGGTGCCGCCCTGTCGGCGACGCTGTTTAACATTCCACTCGAGAAAGTAATTAGAAGCACTGGGTGTAAAGATACAATAATAAATAAGGAAACCCAAGTGATAGCATATGCGGGCGATGTCGTTATAGTGTCAAGAACAAGAGAAGGCTTAATAAATGTACTAAGAAACATAAAAAGCGAGGCGTACGGATTGGGGCTAAGCATTAACCAAAATAAGACAAAATATATTAAATGCTTAAGAGATAGGAATGACTCCAGGTCTGATTTAAGAGTTGACGACGATGTATTCCAATAATGTGTCCAGGACTTCAACCATCTTGGTGTACCAATTAATTGCAAGAACGACAGAAATGCGGAAGTAAAAACAAAAATCCAGACGGGCAACAGGGCATATTACGCAAATAAACGCTTATTAAAAGATAGACAAATTTTAAGAAGATCCAAAATAAAGATATATAAGTCATTAATAAGACCTGTAACTACCTATGCGGCTGAGGTTATGTGTATGACAAAAAGAGAGGAAATCGAACTTGGAGTATTTGAGAGAAGGGTACTGAGAGAGATACTGGGCCACAAAAGAGTTAATGGGGAACACCGAATTAGAACAAACGCCTAAATTCTCGAAGAAATGAATGGCGAGGACATCGTAAAGTTCATCAAGGATCAGAGACTGAGATGGTGGGGTCACATGATGAGAACTAATAATGAGGAAACAACAAGAGCGATAATGGAATGGAAACCGGATAAAGAACGGCACAGAGGAAGACCTAAACTGAGATGGTGCGACGGGGCGATGGAGGATCTAGCGACGATGGGGGAAAGAGAATGGAGGCGGAAGGTTATGGAGCGTGCAGTATGGAGAGGGATTGTTCGGGATGTAAAAACACATCAGGACCTATAAATAAATCGATTGTAAATATGAGGACTAATCCACCTCAAAAAATGGATTTTGTAAGTCCGAGAATGGGCAGCTAAATTCTTTCACAGAATGTAATGCTATTAATAATAATAATAAATAATAGCAAGTTGGTTTTTTATTTATTTTGCAGTTTGACACTGGCGTATCCAAACATTCGGCTCCTAATGTACATATATGTAAATCGTTACTACTAATTATGAGATTTTAAATGCCTGTGCAATTGTGATTTCTGTGCACATTTATAGGCGTAAGTATCACATGTACTACATAAATGGTTTTTCGCCGGTGTGAATTCTTAAATGCGTTTGTAGTGTTCCATTACTTGAACATTTATAGTCACAAACTTCACAACTAAACGGTTTCTCACCAGTATGAGTTCTTATATTTTATGCCATTTTAATGTTCCATTTTCTAAACATTTATATTCACATATATGACAACAAAACGGCTTCTTGCCACTATCAGTTTTTAAATGCCTTTTTAATGTTCCATTATCCGAATATTTAGTAACAAATATGACAACTAAACGGTTTCTCACCGGTATGAGTTCTTAAATGAAATTTTAGTCGTAACTGGTTCTATTTGGAGGATGGAAGCGACTTTAACTGAGGAGTGGTACAAAATAACTTTTCTAAATCGAAGGTGTTGATTATATTGATTATAATATTATGTTATCGATTTAGAAAACTACTGCTACTTTTAGGGTATTTATACAATATGGCCGACTACAGCTGATCAAGGTTATGTTTACATTTACGTCGCATCGTACATGTAAGATTAACTTTTTATTAAACTTTATCTTTTTAAAAATGGAAATCGAAAATTTAGATGTGGTAAAGAATCAAGGAGAAAAAGTAAGGTTACATCTAACGTAATTTTATTTTTATTTTAATATTAAATTCCTAGAAAAAACGCTTAAGGAAGGGGCCAAATAAGAAATGGAACGATTTCCAACTCTCTGTGCTATTAGACTTTTTAAAAAATAATAGAAAGTTTGAGGTAAGTTGTTGGATAACTTTCTATTATTATATTTTATGTATAGTTTTGGAATTTTAGAAACCAACTGCTCAAATCTATTACAAAAGATTTTTAAAAGAATGTGGTAACATAGTTAACGCAGAATGGAATCTTGTCAGATTTAAGGTAAGGAATTTGAAAACAAGTTACACTAAAGCTAAAAGCTGGGAGCAGTCTACAGGTGCAGGTACCTTACAAGAAGGCCAATTAGTTACAGGTAAAAGTGTAATATAATTTTTAAATTTGATTCTATATAAATCTATTCCTTGCAGATGTGTTGCATAAAATGTGCCCAAATTACAATGACTTGGAGGAAATATTCGGTTGCAGAAAAGTGGTATTTCAACCGATAACTGTGGAGACCGAAATCAACAATTACGCTGATTCTTTACTGTCGCCAACAACTTCCACCGAGACTGAAGATCTTCTTTCAAGGAACCTAACACCCACTGCAAATGAAGATCTCCCAAGCACAAGCTGTGGAAGGATTGCTTCAAGTAGCAATAACGGGATTTTTTCTCAAGCGGCAGTTGGAGATAGTTTCACAGTTTACAGATATTGTGGCAATAAAAAAAAAACATTAGATGCAGACGATGAAAGAATGGAGAAAGAGATTAATTTAAAAGAAAAGGAATTGTTAATAAGAGAAAGAGAAATTAAATTAAACGAAGAAAAACATCGGTTAAATGAAATAAGGGTTACAAAAGAGCTGGAATTAAAGGAAAAAGAAATTGAAAACGAACAAATTTTTTTTTTACGAGAATTAGAAATGAAAGAAAGGATTGCGTTGCAGAAACTAAAGATGAAAGAACGAATAGCCATGAAAACATTGGAAAATAAAATGTAAATATAATTTGAAAAATAAAATTCAGTTTTTTAAAATTTTTATTATGTAATTCGCTAATTCTATTCTCAAATTTTCATTGTTACAAAGTTCTTCTGGGTAATCATTAAAGTGAGTTATTTTTGTATCATTTTCAGAACTGTTCAAGTTTATTAATGCATTGTGCAAAATACAGCATACTAAAATCCATTCGCAGCAGTCTTTGTAATAATATATTTCTTTGAGAATTTTATATTACACCTTTTTGAGGGGTACTCAAAGTCAAAATTTAATTAGGGTCCCCATTTTGTGGCCTTAATTATTTACACAAAAAACCCACTTAAAAGACCTATTCAATATCTTCATTATACAACAAAAATCGTGTCTCTAATAAGTGGCCAGTTTGGCCAGTAGAAATAATTTATCAAAGCTCTACAAGTCAAATTTGAATTATTTTGGAGCACTGTACAATGTAAACGGACCAAACAAAAAATATAGGTCCGTTTATTTTGCATAACTTAGAAGTAGGTATCCCAAATTTGAGTAAAATCAAAGACACATGAAAACAATTACAAAAAAGGTTAAAAACAAACATTAAAATTTAAAAATTAAATTTTTCATAATTTTACTATTGAAGTTGGGAAAAAATCTTGTCTAATAATATACTTATGTTGCATTTTGCTTTATTTTGTAGTTTTACACTGGTGTATCCAAACATTCGGCTCCTAGTGTATATGTAAATCGTTACTGCTAATTATGAGATTTTAAATGCCTTTGCAATTGTGATTTCTGTGCACATTTCTAGGGTCGGCGGACGTAAGCACATAAGTCAAAAATGTTAACTTTACATACTAAGTCAAATTATGTGCTTTAGTACGAATATAGTGGAAACAATACTTTGGCTGAAAGAGAACGCCTGTTTGTTTACTAGTCTACATACGAAATTGACTTATTCTCTCTCTGCATTGTTTGAGGAGGGCAGATTTTCACTGCTAGCACTCAGGCCACACATTGGGCCCATTATGCTACCTCCAGGTAGCCCATCGCACCTCTAAGTCTCAAGCCATTCCACATTTAGGATGTACTCAAGTATCTTCGAGGGCAATGTGCCACTAATACTGGCCATGCTAGGCCAGCAGTCCTCCAGCATGGATCCTCTTTTCGAAGCAAGGGCAGGGCAGCTGCAAAGCAGGTGCTCCGCCGTTTCATCTCCTAAGTTACAGCCCCGACAAGTTGGGCTGTCTACCAGTCCCAACGTGTAAAGATGTTTATTTAGTTTGCAGTGTCCCATTAGGACTCCTGCAATACTTCTTAATTTTTCTCGCGATAGCTGCAAGTAGTATTTGTGGTGCTTACGCAAGGGTCCACGTATAATTGACTTATGTGCTAAAATCTGATTGTGAGTTATAGAAATAAGCGCAGTTTGCGAACATAATAAAAAAAAGTGAATTTTTGACTTATGTCCGCCGACCCTTGATTTATAGGCGCAAGTATCACATGTAAACGGTTTCTCGCCGGTATGAGTTCTTAAATGACTTCTTAGTGTTCCATTATCTGAATATTTATAGTCACAAATATAACAACTAAACGGTTTCTCACCGGTATGAGTTCATAAATGAATTTTTAGTCTTTCATTACGTGAACATTTATAGTCACAAAGATCACAACTAAATGGTTTCTCACCGGTATGAGTTCTTAAATGACGTATTAATGTTTGTTTATGTGCAAGTTTATAACCACAAATTGCACATTCGAAAAACTTTGAAGCATTCAGCGTTAGTTGTGTAGTATCAGGATCTTCTTTCGCATGATGCAAATCTTTTAAATTAAATTTCACATCTCCAGCTCTTCTGTTTTAATTTCGTAATTGCTAATTGAATTACATGGAGTTTCAAAAATGTACCTTCGTTTTCCATGATTTGTGACTCTTCTGAAGGTAGCACTTGAGCTGCAAGTATATCTGTTGTAACGGCAACAACCGGCTGGGCCGACCCAATATATGTTATATTAATATAATGAAACTACTTATTGGTTGCAAGATATATTAACGAATGACTACTTTATTCATCAAAATGTCAAGTATTGAAATATATACATATCAGGGTCGGCCCAGCCGGTTGTTGCCGTTACAACATCTCCCCTTTTTAAGATGAGATGAAATCTCGGTATCTGGCCGGTGGTCGTGATGATCTTATTGGTCTAGGAAGCCTTGTTCCCAATTTAGTACCCGTAGGCTGTGGAGTAGTTCCTTCTTCAGTATTTCTTGTCACTTGTTCTTCAACAATCTGGTTCGGTACTGCAACTGGTTCATGATTGGTTTCCACTTCCTCCATTATCATCGACGATTTGTCTGGACTCGTCGAATGCACTTCTGTCCCCGAATTCGGGTTTGATTGGATTTCGAAACTGTCTAATATTTCATTAAGCGGTGAAATTATTTCAGATCCATTGTCTTCGAAGCGCGGTCGAAGTTGATTTATGTGTGACCGTATAAGGCCATCTTCTAGTAAGTCGTTGTACAGCACTTTTCCAACTTTTTCAATAACGGTGCCTTTTTCCCAATTAGAAGAATTTGTCTTATACAATATATACAGTGGCGACGAGGTAATTATTTTGTTGTAGTTCCAATCCAAATTGGTTCACAAATCAATCAAAATGACTGAACAAAGCGAAGCTTTCTTGAGATTGTTCCAACAACAAACTGAAATGATTAGTACACTCCAAGCAAGTCTCGAGGAAATTAGGAATCAAGTTCAACAAAATACAAAACCAACCTGTGACGAAAATACAGAAGCAATCATGAATTCTTTAGCAAGCAATATAACAGAATTCACATATGATCCTGAAAATGGTCTTACGTTTGATGTATGGTACACAAGGTATGACGATTTGTTTTTATTGGACGGTGCAAAACTAACCGATGCTGCAAGAGTTCGTTTACTTGTGCGGAAATTGAACACCACTTGTCACGAGAGGTATGTAAATCACATACTACCTAAGCATCCACGAGATTATTCATTCCAACAAACCACCGATACATTAAAGATATTATTTGGTCGCACAATATCACTTTTCAACAGTAGATTTAAGTGTTTACAGTTAGTAAAGCAACCACACCAAGACATCGTCACATATGCTGGGGTTGTAAACAAAAATTGTGAAAATTTTAAATTGAAAGAATTGACAGTTGACCATTTCAAGTGTTTGGTTTTTATCGGTGGCTTACATTCATCGAATGATGCAGAATTGAGAACTCGACTACTAGTGCAATTCGACAATGACAAAACAAACAGCAAAATGACGTTGGACTCACTCATAAAGGAGAGCCAAACATTGCAAAGTATCAAACAAGACACAGCCCTAATTATCAAAAGTGAACCCCAAACAAAAGAATATGTAAATTCTATTGAAACTGATTCAAACGTATCAGTTGCGGTAGTTCGATCCACACCACGAACACCTTGCTGGCAGTGCGGGCAAATGCATTTCTCAAAGGATTGCTCGTACACACATCACAAGTGCAAGGACTGCAACAAGGTTGGTCACAAGGAAGGTTATTGTGGCTGTTTCCAAAGAAATGTTTACACACGGAAATCATCCTACAAGAAGCAAGGAAGGAACGA
The DNA here is from genome assembly GCA_932274525.1 of Podabrus alpinus. Lineage (NCBI taxonomy): Eukaryota > Metazoa > Arthropoda > Insecta > Coleoptera > Cantharidae > Podabrus > Podabrus alpinus. Next base: position 59,114,955 of record OW026452.1, read on the forward strand.
TCATCACTCAAATTATGTACGTGTTAACTGTGTAAATATTGACCAAAAGCGAAGGTACATAACAATAGGCGTAAACAACACCCAAATAATTTTTCAAATCGATACCGGCTCTGATTTAACCATTATATCTGAAGAAACTTGGAAAGAATTAGGAAAACCTCAAGGGCATTCACCTACAATAACACCTAAATCCGCTTCAGGAGATTCATTAAAATTTACATCAGAAGTCGAATGTCAATTTTCATTTCGGGATCAAATCATACCGGGGAAATGTTTTGTGTCAACAACAACTTCAAATTTATTGGGAACGGACCTGATAGATGAATTTAATTTATGGAACGTACCACTCAACACAGTATGTAACCAAATTTCACAAGTCCCAACTACGGCCGAAGACGTAAAAACTAAATTTCTTCAGCTGTTTCAAGAAAAATTGGGAGTGTGTACCAAGGTTCAAGTTCGGCTTCATTCTCGTCCAAACGTTCAACCTATATTTCGCAAGAAAAGGCCAGTTCCCTTTGCAGTTATGGCAACAGTCGAAAAAGAGTTAAAGCGTTTAGAAGCTGAAGGCGCTATCACTCCAGTCCAATTCTCCGAATGGGCCGCTCCAATAGTGGTAGTAAAAAAGGCAAATGGAAAAATCAGAATCTGTGCTGATTATTCAACGGGATTAAACGATGCACTTGAACCTCACTGTTATCCACTCCCATTACCCCAAGAAATTTTTTCTAAAATATCAACAGGGAAGTATTTCAGCCACATAGACCTGTCGGACGCGTTCTTACAAGTTGAAGTGGATGAAGATTCAAGAAACCTCCTTACGATAAACACTCATCTGGGTTTATTTAAAGTAAATAGGCTTTCGCAAGGTGTCAAACCCGCTCCAAACGCTTTCCAACAAATTATGGACAGTATGCTTTCGGGTGTTAATGGGACAGCGGCTTACATAGATGACATCATCATTTCGGGTGAGACAATTCATGCACATAATTATAACCTTGACCAAGTCCTAAGGAGGATTCAGCAATATGGATTCCATTTAAAATTAGCCAAGTGCAAATTCTTTATGAGTACGATTACATACCTGGGCTATATCATTAGTGAACAAGGAATACAACCAGATCCTGAAAGATTGAAAGCTATTCGTGAAATGCCAGAACCAAGCGACAAAACAACACTTAGATCGTTCCTTGGTGCCATAAATTATTATGGGAAATTTGTCGACAACATGAGGAAACTTCGTGGACCATTAGATGAATTGCTAAAGAAGGATAAAGATTGGAAATGGTCACAAAACTGTCAGAAGTCCTTTACAGACCTTAAGAAAGTCCTATCATCCGATTTACTTCTTACGCACTATAACCCGGAATTAGAAATAGTCGTGGCAGCCGACGCATCGAATTATGGTCTAGGAGCGTGCATTATGCATTTATATCCAGATGGTTCGAGGAAAGGAATATGTCACGCTTCGCGTTCATTAACACCGGCCGAAAGGGGTTACAGCCAAATTGAAAAAGAAGCTTTAGCCTTGGTGTTTGCTGTTACTAAATTTCATCGAATGATTTTTGGGAGGAAGTTCATCCTTGAAACTGATCACAAGCCATTGCTGGCAATATTTGGCTCGAAGACCGGAATACCGGTTTATACCGCCAACCGTATTCAAAGGTGGGCTTTAGTATTGTTAACATACAACTTCACCATCAAATACATTGCAACCGGCGATTTTGGTCATGCAGATGTATTATCCAGATTAATAAGCACCCATTCTCGTCCAGACGATGAGTACGTTATCGCTGCAGTGCAGAAATTTGAAAAGGACATTCGACAAGTAGCAGTGGACTCGCTTCAAGGCCTACCATTAACATTTCCAATGATCAACAACGAATCGAAGAAGGACACATTGTTGCAATCGGTAAATAAGCAAATAAAATTAAATTGGCCGCAACCGCACAAAATAGAAGAAGTTGAATTAAAACAATTCCACTTGCGGAAAGACTCATTATCCGTCATAGATGACAGCATCTTGTATGGCAACAGAGTAGTGATTCCGTTCACCTTCAGGCAAAGAATTTTAATTCAACTTCATAAAGGACACCCAGGTATGGAGCGCATGAAGGCAATTATTAGAAATTATGTCTATTGGCCAAATGTAGACAAAGATGTTGAAGATTTCGTTCGGGGATGTAATAAATGTTCCTCGGCAGCAAAAAACCCTACCAAACATACATTAAGCCCATGGCCAACGACAAAAGAACCTTGGGAACGATTACATATCGACTTTGCAGGACCATTCCAAGGAATTTACTTTTTTGTCATAGTGGATTCACACTCGAAGTGGCCTGAAATATTTAAAATGGCCCAAATCACGACCGCAGCCACTATATCAAGGCTAGATGAAACTTTTTCTCGATTTGGAACGCCAAAAACGATAGTGTCTGACAATGGGACTCAATTTACAAGTTATCAATTTCAACAATTGTGTTTGAGGAATGGAATTCAACATGTAACTAGTGCGCCATATTATCCACAGTCAAACGGACAAGCGGAAAGATTTGTCGACACTTTGAAAAGATCTTTGAAGAAATTGGAAGGGGAGGGAGATTTAACGGAGATACTCCAAACGTTCCTGCTCGTTTACCGTACCACTCCAAATAATAACACACCTAATGGGACCTCGCCTTCGGAATCATTAATTGGAAGAAAAATTCGAACACCTTTTGATTTAATGCTACCAAGAGTGAAAAGTGAGGACGCACCAAGGAATACAAAAATGGAAAATCAGTTCAACCGGAAACATGGTGCAACCTCAAGATCCTTCAGTGCCAAGGATCAGGTATATGCGAAGAGGTATAAGACAAATTCTTCTCATTGGGAAAAAGGCACCGTTATTGAAAAAGTTGGAAAAGTGCTGTACAACGTCTTACTAGAAGATGGCCTTATACGGTCACACATAAATCAACTTCGACCGCGCTTCGAAGACAATGGATCTGAAATAATTTCACCGCTTAATGAAATATTAGACAGTTTCGAAATCCAATCAAACCCGAATTCGGGGACAGAAGTGCATTCGACGAGTCCAGACAAATCGTCGATGATAATGGAGGAAGTGGAAACCAATCATGAACCAGTTGCAGTACCGAACCAGATTGTTGAAGAACAAGTGACAAGAAATACTGAAGAAGGAACTACTCCACAGCCTACGGGTACTGAATTGGGAACAAGGCTTCCTAGACCAATAAGATCATCACGACCACCGGCCAGATACCGAGATTTCATCTCATCTTAAAAAGGGGAGATGTTGTAACGGCAACAACCGGCTGGGCCGACCCTGATATGTATATATTTCAATATTTGACATTTGATGAATAAAGTAGTCATTCGTTAATATATCTTGCAACCAATAAGTAGTTTCATTATATTAATATAACATATATTGGCGATATAACAATATCCGTAACTGGTTCCATTTGGAAATGATTTGGAGGATGGAAGCGACTGTACCTGAGTGGTACAAAATCACTTTTCTAAATCGAAGGCGTTGATTATATTATGTTATCGATTTAGAAAACTACTGCTACAATCATGTGCTACAATAATTATTGTCAAATCATTAAAAGCTAAAATACAAAATGGCGACTTGGTACGCAGTGGCGGATGGTACAAGGAGGACGCCGGGGCACCGCCCTCCCAAAATGGAATAGCCATTCGGAGTAATATTTTGTTAATGCGGTGACCCGGAGTTAAAACACTTCACCAAAAGTGACAAAGTTATGATATAGCATTTTAAATTATTGTAGAAAAATGTAGAACCCAAAAAATCGAAAAAAAGTGTGACAATTGTCAACATTTCATACATGTTACTAGTATGAGGGACGGAATGCATTTGATGATGTGAAATTTCCGAAGTGGGCGATAGCACGCTAATGCTCACCCGGATATTGAAAATTTCGGCTTCAGTTACCTATCCCTTGCCACTCAAATCAAAATTTCTTCTGCTATACACTAAAGAACATGGTTAATATAACAAATGGTAAATGTAATTTTCATGAACCCAAATTTTTGAATAAATCGAATTTGAAGTTAGGAAATTTACATGTAAAATCCTAACGAGATTCCGCGCGTCGTCATTTACTCGTCGGTTGTGCCATAATGTTAACCACCCAAATCAAAATTTCTTCTGCTACACACTAAAGAACATAGTTAATATAGCAAATTGTAAAAATATTTAAGGTGAAAGGGGTCCAAACTTTTGAATAAATCGAATTTGAACTTAGCTAATTTTACACGATTCAGTGACGCGCGGATGGAATCTCACCCATTTTGTTGACAGTCCGTGCAGAATGAATGACCCTAACACTTAGAAAATTTCGCACCGGCAGATGCAGCTCGTCTCTCGTACATGTAATATCGATTTATTTTTTGTTTTATTCGATATTTTGGGGGTGAAACGTAATAGTTTCACCTATAGCTTCACCCCATACCGCAACTATACTTTTTAATGCTATTTCAAGGGTCTCTAAGCTCCCGGTTTTCTTGATCGAAGGCGCTTCTCGTATGTTTAGCCTAGTAACCAGAGTCAAAACCGCCCTGGAGGGGTGCAGAGCGGAGCGGCGCCCCGAAAGGGTGAGTTTTGACGATGGATAAACCTCCTAATCGAATGCACACCCCAAAAATCGAATAAAATTTTTTTTATTTTTTCACTTTTTCGGCAATAAACGGGTTATTATCCATTTTTTTGCTAATATTTATTACTAATATTTACTAATTACACCCCCACCTATCCAAATTTCAAAGAAAAAATAAAATCCGAGCGAAAAAATTTCACCCGTTTCGAAGGGAAAGCCGATGCATTTCATCGCGTCTGCCTGTGGGGCGCGGCCTATTCAATGCTAATTTCCCTACTTTTAAAAAGTCGATATTGGGGTTGGTTTTCATGGATTCATGCAAAATATTTTTTCTATAGACTAAAATAAGCCTGTTCTTTAGTGTGTAGCTGAAGAAATTTTGTTTCAGCCGGCAAGGGTTACATAACTCTATCCAAAATTTCCTATAGAGTTAGTGCTGATTCACAATGAACGTAAAACAATGGTAAAACATAAGAAATACGTAAGACGTAAAGTTGACTTAAAACATAATTTTGACATAATGGAAAAAGTGTTCACAATGAACGTAATATTCCGTAAGATTATAAAAAACTGCGCAGGCGCTAATGTCAATTTAAAACAAATAATTCAAAATTTATAATATGTAATTTTTAATGTCAATCGTGATCTAAAAATCAATCACAACCAAAAATGTATAATCTCCAAAGGCAGATTTTACTGCTTTTGCTGTTACGAAGAAGAAGAAGAAGATGTAGACCGATTAATAGAGACATGGAGAAGAAAGGCGAATTTAGGCGATTAATGTTGGAACTTAAGTTACACCATGTAGAATGGTTTTTTATGTGTACACGAATGACTCCATCGTTATATGACAGTCTATTGAATCTAGTTGGACCCAATTTGCTGAAAAAAGTATTAGAAAGCCGCTGAGTGCAAGTCAGCGACTAGGCATCACCCTGAGATTTTTAGCTACCGGGGATAGCTATTTTTCGATAGCAAACAGCTACCGTATAGGTAAGTTGACAGTTTGTATGGTAGTGCAAGAGGTTTTACTTATTTTATTGATGGTGTTGTCTCCAATAATTGTGTTGCCAGAGCCGACAGAGTGCGGATGATTATTGGAAAATGTCGCATTCTGTGGGAAGTATCGACGGAAAACATGTGAAAATTACTGCTCCAGTAGGAAGTGGCTCACTGTACTATAATTACAAAGGTTATTTTAGTATCATATTGATGGGAGTTTGTGATGCTGTTAACAATTTCACGTACGCTTTCTATCATTTCAAGATTAATTATGTTCTATAATATATACCAATCGATAAAGCGCAAAATTTAAACCATTTAAAAAAATCTGATGTGGCCCGCACATGACTTCCCTATAAGGAATCATTCCTTCATCGTTCATCTAAAGATTCGCAGAAATATTATTTAAATTTTATTTTATTATTTAATTAAATTATTAAATTTGTTGTAATTCTTAATTATTAATTCTATTATAGAAAATTTTATTTGCTTTAATTTTGATTAAAAAATAAAAATTCATCAATAAAATATTTATCATAATATATTTAAGAAAAACCATTTCGTCCTTCAAGTAAAGTGCTACTTCCGGTTTAGGGATTTGCTCCAAAATCAAATGGTGCTTTCGTATACCGATTAAAGTGTTAAATATGAAATTTGGTTACTATATAACAATTCGTTCCTGAGATATTGAAGAAAAACTATTTCGTCCTTCAAGTAAAGTGCCATTTCCGGTTTAGGGATTTCCTCCAAAATCAAATGGTTCTTTCGTATATTGATTAAAGTGTTAAATATGAAATTTGGTTACTATATAACAATTTGTTCCTGAGATATTGAAGAAAAACCATTTCGTCCTTCAAGTAAAGTGCTACTTCCGGTTTAGGGATTTCCTCCAAAATCACATGGTGCTTTAGTATACTGATTAAAGTGTTAAATATGAAATTTGGTTACTAGATAACAATTCGTTCCTGAGATATTTAAGAAAATCCATTTCGTCCTTCAAGTGAAGTGCTACTTCCGGTTTAAGGATTTCCTCCAAAATCAAATGGTGCCTTTGTATACCGATTAAAGTGTTAAATATGAAATTTTGTTACTAGATATATAACAATTCGTTCCAGAGATACAGAACTTACAGACATTTTGCGTTACATACATCCATCCATACATACATACAGACATACATACATACAGACATCATTGCGAAAGTAGTCAAAACGGATTCAGAAATGCTCAAAAAGGATATTTCCGTTAAAATATCGACATCGAATTTTTTCATGATTACAATACTTCCTTATAGGGAAGTAAAAATTACTCAAAAACCCACTTTTGTGATTTTGGTACCTTTTACCTAACCGCAAAGTTTATTTAAATAAATAAACAGTCTGAAAAATTAAGCTTCTCAAAATGTTAAAGAACGTAATTTGGCAAATTTTCGTTAAAAAAAGTATTTTAGCACACTTGGTAGCCTAGCTTTTAAAACAGTTGCAGCGCCGCCTTCGCCTGCATACCGGAAGAGGCGGTTTTATTAGAACGCAACGATATTTCACCCTGGTCGGTTGTGCTGAAAAAGTCATGCAAGTAAAAGTGTAAAAATGGCTAATTCTGATTTTGTTTATACTGTACATGAAGTTTCCGATGAAGAGGCAGTAGTAATGTTTGTAAGCGAGCAATATACAGAGGAACAATTAGTGCTTTTATCAAGTGCGAAGTCAGTTGTGGATTTTCAGGAAACAAGTGCAACCATTGCGGTAACCTCCAGTGTTGAAAATGAAGACGCCGTTGAAGTTATCAGCTTTCCCGGATCTTCCAAAATTGAGGAGCTTAATTCTCCCGAAATCATTCAATGTGAAAAGGTGCCAACAAGTCACCATTGCGGACGATTGGTTACAGATAAAGTGGTAAGTATTCAATTTGTAGAAAACTAAGTGCAGCCATTTTTAAGTAGGCAAAAAGCTTCTCATGGTGGGACAAAATTGGGGATCATCTATCAAAATTTAGAGTTTCTTTTTGTTAAATATTGGACAACAGATTTATTACTAGTTTAGTATTTATATTGCAAACATTTAATTGAAATAAATCAATGTTCATTATTTGGGAAATCTTAGGTTAAGGCTCACAAATAATCTTCGGAATTTTAATATTGCGAGAAAACACGAACACCGTCCGATCGATTGATTAATTTAAATGTATTACGTCACCAACGCTTTCGTTGTTATTGGTAATCATCGCACTTTTCATATTACAAAGTTAACTTTAAAGCCTTTTCGGTACGCAAAAAAATTGTGAAAAAATAATTTAAGCATAATTTCATAAATACTTTCAAAGTAAAATTATGGAAATTATGTAAAAAAAATTTTAATGAGACCTGAGTTTGAACTGAATTTATTTACAAAAATATTAATACATGATACATTTGTCGCGTATGCAACCTACATTACATTGATGTATCTCACATCTCCCTTATTAATATAATAACAATAATATTATGTAATATTAATTATTTACAGCTTCGATCATGTATTTACTAGATAGGTCATAGGCGCATTTGTTGTGAAGCAATCATGTTCAGGTATATAACAGTTTGTTTTTCTTTCTAGGTGCAACACAGGTTGCATACTATTAGGGGTCAACTTAATATTTCAAAATATCAAGATTGAAGTTACAAACATGCAGTTGTTTTATAAAAATACAATTGTTATTAACTTTTAGGAAAATAAAATAAAAATAACAAAATATAGGACATCACATAATAATTTTTTTTTAATTGGGACATAGTTTTTATTAACAATCAGTATAAATAACAAATTTTAGAAACATCAAACAACAATGAAATTAAATTAAAAAAATAAAATATGCAAAACTAAGCCAACATCGAATAACAAGTGCAAAACTTAACCCATAAGCTAGAAGAATTCGTCCATGGTCGCTACTGTGGGCATCGATCCTAGAACCGATGCAGCATTTCCTCGTTGAATGCACAAACTGATTCTCTGAATCAGAAAACTCTTTGGTCGACTGTCACCTGTTACAATAATAATTGCGTACACGGCTTTATTGAAGTAATGACTGATTAGTAATGTAATCTTACATTTGCATAATGTTTTGTAGTTAATTAGACTAATTGGTGTCCATTGTTATCATTCATTATCATTTACATTTATTAAACTAAAAACATTGCACATAATATTACTAAAAATCCCCTTTTTATTTAAATAAAAATTATTTCAGGATTTTTTCTGGCAAGATGCTTACAATAATAAATTGACACGCCATTTTAATTAATTTATTAATAACGATAGCAATAAATTAGATCAACAAGAATTGAAAAATATGTTTAGTTTTGTAACTTAATATGCTGCTAAATCACTGCCAGCAACATAAAAATAATATAATTAATTTAAAAAAGCACTTAAATTATTTGAATATAAGACCCCATAATTTGTATTTGTTATATGGATGTTTATTGGTTCATACCTTAATCTTACCTGCACTGAACAATATGGGTATGTTTAGTTGCAGCCGTTGCAGGGGCTATGTAAAAGGAAAACAAACCCCCACCACCAACACATCTGTGCTTCAAAATTACTTGCTTGTTGAATGGGTATGTCCTATCTAGTAAATACATAATCGAAGATTTACAGTATTATTCTTAAAATTAGTTTAATTTAATTATAATTAGTGCTTCACAAAATCTTTTAATTTTTTCGGCACTTTTCTCTTACTAGAGGAGGTTCGCGCATTGTTATCATTTGTAACTTCACTTTTATTTTTAGTCTTTTTATTTACACTTACGTTATTGTCATTTGCTGTTTCTGTCTTGTCTTTAATTAATTCAGCGCGATTGACGAATACAATCGATTCGTTATCTGTAATTTCATTATTATTATCATTTACACTTTCGTTATTATCATTTGCATTTTTATTTTCATTTAAGGGTATGGGTGCTACATAATTTAAATGTGATTCTTCAGTTGGTGATGTTGGATTACATGTATAATTTATTTTCCTGACTTTTATGTAATATTTGTTCCTAATCACTTCACTTCCATCTTCCCTTTTTGTATTAAAAGTCCTACTTTTTATTAAGTTTTTTTTTTATTAAGTTTTTATTAAGTTTTATTAAGTAATTTTTATTAACTATTAACAGTGCCCCTGGTGTCATAATATTTTTTAGGATTTAATTGAGCCGTTTTAATTTTTCATTACACTTTTTCTTTTTAATCAATGTTGGTTTTAAGCGATTTTCATTTATTAGTAAATTATCCAAATTTATTGTTATTATTCCTAAATTAGTACATGCTTTTAAACCCAGAATTGATCCTAGTCCATTTTTGTCAACAAAGAATTCATCAGTTAGGACTTTGTCGTTGAATTTTATGCTTAAATGACATTTTCCTACACTGGAAGAAATCCGTTCTTACCAGCTAGAAAAATGAACATTAAATAAAGAACACGTACTGGAAATTGACCCAATCTTCCGACGGTGTTTAATTGAATAAAAAATTCAGAATGACATTCTTAATAACAAAATAATTGTTGATGAATGCTAAATATCAAGTTACATAAGCAGAATTCTTATCTATTAGCTCGGATGTTTCTTTAAAAGCGAGACATTCTTATTTCCATGATGTAAAGAGTTCTTAATTATTTAACCAGGCTTAAATATAGTTTTACACATTATTGTTTTCAGTATAGAATGTCCATTATTTTAAACTTATGGTAGGTTGTTTTAATGCCGACCTTTCCACTTCCAGTTAAAATTCCAGATATTTATTTGTTACATAAAGTTCTTGGTTGTTTTGTGATCACATTTTATGACAAAACATTGACATTTCCTGTTGAATGACTGCAACAATAAACAACCAAAAACTTTATCCAACACAAGATCAGCCGTTAGTATAAATTAATAAAATCATAATTAATTTCTTACCTTTATAATTTATTTATTGAGTTTGTTATTTAACACGCCTTAAAAAATATAAAATATTGATATAAAAAATCAGTAATTATAAATTAAATAGCTACTATTTATTAAATTTACAATAATAATAATAATTTACAATAATGCAACTACTACACTATATACCAAAACTTCTTCGCCTTTGGAGCCCAAATATCCGATAATGATTTTTCTGGTGTTTCAAAACTAGTAAAAAAATTGTGATTTACTATAACAAAATATGCTTCACTATTATTCACTTACCCTGGTTTAATTATTTCCTGATCACCTGCTATTTACTTCGATCCCGAAATTCAATTGTGGGGAACAAATCATCAATAGTTTAACACTTACATAATTTCAAAGCTGAAATAATAAATTTAGTTGTAGATTTGTAGTTAATACATAAAAACTATAATCATATCCATTCTGAATTTGCCTACTTGTTAATTTTTCAACGATTTCTTGAAAATGTCCCATGTAAACAGCAAACCAATTTTTTGAGATTCATAACTTACACATTTGATTCTTCATAAGTTGGTGTAATTTTTCCCATTTTCGCATAGAAACATCCGAAATTAAAAAATACCATTCAGTAATTTTTGCAAATAAAAAGTTACCATTAGCTATGACTAGAATAAAATCCACTGCTAAACGCAACAAACACATAAGTTGAACTGAAAATGAAACTGCTTTGCAATAAAAACTCTCACATGTTGAACTGAATTTTGCAGATTTCGCAGATAATTTGAACCTTAAATGAGTTACAATCAAACATGAATGTAGATTAAAAAAGGAATTGCTGATTATCGTTTGTTAAATAAAAACTTCCATTGTTTAATATAAAATCGCCATTATAGCAGACATGCTTGTTTGCAAAACAATCTTGAATTAATGAATTTACGCTTACAATAAGAATGACGTTTTTAATTAAATGCCTACTCATGCTAAAAGTAAGAAAAGTGTTCATTAATTTAAAAAATTTTATGAGTTTTTTAATATAATGCACGGATTCTCGATTTATCTCTTAAGTAAATTTCCTTTAGTGTATTTTTTGATTTTCAGATTGTCGTTAATGTATTTTCTATTTGATTATGTTCCATATATACTTTATGCATTGATTTTGCCATATTTCCAACTCTATCTCATAAAAAATTTAACCTAACAATTGTCAGCTCATCTGTATTGGGTTTCAATGTAATTTTGTTCACGACTCCGAATGCTCTATTAACAAATCCATCTTCTACGTCAATGTTATATCCCAACAAACATTTAGCTGTAAATTAGCTGTAATCTGATAGTTTTCCTAAGATGCTGTCCACGACTTCTGATCTATATTCGATACTATCATGCTGATTAATTTTCAGTTCGTTAACATTATCGACATTTTTATTTTCTCTTTAAGTGACTTAATTTCTCCCGAATGCCATTTGCCATATCTGATGCTAACTCCGGCATATTGTACGAACATTGAGTAACTGGCAATGCAAATTCCGTTTACAATGTAACTCCATTTATGACAAAGGCAGCTTTTCCTGACGGTGCACACAATTATACAACGATCTTATCTAAACTTTCTCCTGAGAAATGATCAAAGTAATGTGACACCATTTGATATATTAAATTGCTTAATGTACTTTTTCCAACTCCATCTGAACCACTTAAAAAATTCTTAAGGGTTTTTTTGCGGAATAACGAATCTATTCGTTTGCTTGTTTTTTGAAATTTCGTAGCTATCTTGTTCAAAAATGTCTACTTTTTGATGTTGACTCAATTTGTCCTCCAGAAATTCACCTATTTCTTCATTTTCCATTAATAGCGTATTTTTTTGAACATTTTTAATTGCATTTTCTAATGTTTCTTCACCTATAACGGTTTTCATTAATTGCGTGGAACTGCGTAGTTTTTCACAGTTATTAGTTTCCACTTCATCTACTTAATTCGTTCCTCCATGGAAAAAATAGAAGCACTTATTCTCTATAATAATTAGCTGGATCATGTGCTAGTTTATAGCGCACGTATTTAATGATTGCAGCTTTTTGTCGAAGTTTATATTTGTTGGAATTATCAATACTTTTACCACTTTTACTATTGTTGTCTTCGTTGTAATGCTCATTGCATTCCTCTTCAAAAACATTAGCTGTAGCTTTTGAATAACATGCTGCAAAATTAGCCAAACAGATTTTTTTTAACGAATTCGGTCTATTCCTATATTTTATCATTAAATTATCCATAAATTTATCCGTGGAATCGGCATTTAATTTTTCTAAATCTTTATGTGATTTCAGCATCAACACACGTTCCTTCATTGGAGAGGTGTTAATAAAAATAGATGCCCTACTACTTTTTGATAAAAGCAAAGATATAACATGATTTTTTCGAAATTTTTCTTTTATACTTAAATTTCCCGAATTTGCATCACTCGCAGGATCTCTAAGTAGTGTTGACAGTCTTGCATCTACCTTTGAAATTAATTATATAGGAAGCAATTCCATATTCTTCCAAAAGAAATTGTAAAACCATATTCAATTCAAATAAATAATACATAACTTTGTTTAAGCGTTAATTCCAACATTTAGACTGCTTCTTTTCAAAAAGGTTTGTGTTCTAACAATTAAAGTTCTTATAGCTAAAATATAAACTTCTTCAGTTACATTTAATTTTTCTAATATGCAAACGCTCATACATTGACGTTTATCCTGATTGGGATATTATCCAGCATAAAAAGAAGCAATTAGATATTGGCTTACTGCTTAACGGAAATATATGCCCAATCATTAAAGGAAGGTGTGAAAATACTGCTGTAAAAAATACATGTGGAATCGATAGCATTACACAAATATTAGTCATGGCGTGCAGGAATGAAAAATTCTTTCAATTTGTTAATGAAAGGAAAACAAATACATTTTCATTTCTAAAATGTTTCCTTAAAGATGGTCCATCCCTTGGAATATATAAAATACGCGCTAAGATATTGAAAGAAGTGAAACATTTTGTGAACAGCTTTTGTCAAATTTGATTCCCGAAATTGACCTTATTTAAGAGCAATTTTCGTTTCATTGATTAATTGGGAATTCAACAAGACCAAAGTTTGTCATCAACAGCACAGCAGCCAAGGGAGGAACAGCATCGCCCAAACAACGGTATTAGGCTAAGAAAACGCAGAATAAAAACAATGAAAACGACTTTAATACTGTAAGTCTCATTGTAATTTCCTATTTTAACAATTAATCCAAAAAGGTAGATAATAGTAACCTTCAACCAACGAGACTAAAATAAATAAAACATAAACTTAGAATCAGCACCATCAGCTATGGCTACCAATTACTAAGATTACATTTAGATTGCATTTCAAAGTACGAAGGAAATCCTTTTTACGTGCTAGATTAGGAAAATCAGTAGGCAGAGCCCTCGTTCTAATTGGTTCCCGTAGTGAACTCGACAGTTGGAGCGAGATTAAAAAGTGCTGCGATTAAGCTTTGGTGATCAAAGAAATATTGATTTTTTGGTTCAAGATTTGATTGATCTTAAACCAAATAGACATGAATCGTCATATAATTTTGGCATGCGTTGCCAAGACGTTCAATCTTTGATCACATCAAACTTAAAAACGGCATTAATGACACCGGGTTTCACCAAATCGAAGTAAGCCCCGATCTAGAGAAAACAGCATTCTCTACAGAAGGAGGACACTACCAATTCAGAAGAATGCCGTTTGGTTTCAAAAATTTCTCCTGCATTTTTCAGAGAGTAATGGATAACGTTTTACGAGGCCTCCAACACGAATCCTGTCTTGTATAGATGACATTATAATTTTTAGTAGTTTTCTGCAAGAACACTTGGAACGTTTAAAAAATATCTTTGATCGACTTAAGAAAAGTAATTTTAAAATACAATTAGACAAGTCCGAATTCTTTCATAAAAAGTCCAGTATTTAGGTCATATTATAAGCCCAATTGGAGTAAAATAAAATCCAAATAAAATTTCAATTATACAAAAATTTCCCATTCTCAAATCACCAACAGAAATAAAAAGCTTTTTATGTTTACTCGGTTATTATATTTTTTTATTTTAAATATTTTTGAAATTAAATACATTTCATAATTCTATGTTAGATCCAAATGACTTACTCGATGAAATCTTAATAATTGATTAAGCACTTGATAATAAAAATAAATTTCCATTTGAACCAAAAATTAAAAACATAATTTTATTTGAAAAAATTATGGAGATGAAAAGTTACTGTAAAGGAAATCGAATCATTTTTATTTTAGAAATCCCAATTGTGGAAAACGAAGGTTACGATTATTATCTTTTATATCCCCTACCATTCCTAAACGAAAGTGTATTTAAAACCATAATTCCTCAATCCCAATAGCTACTTTATAATGAGCAGAAATATGCATATACAATCCACAATGTTTGGTAGCAACAGATAAAGAATACTTATGCCAAAATGGAGAAATTATCAATTCTAAAGAGGATGCACCCTGTGAAGTCCAATTGGTGAAGTACTCCAAAAACATCACCAATTGTAAGTCAATCAATGGATCGTCATATCACACCAAAAAGTGTTATTGCAAGGAAAATGTGCTTTAATGAAAGAGATAACGTGTATTTAAATGGAAGTTACGTTGTTGCAATCGGGACAAAATGTAAAGTGCAAATAGAAGAGATAAATTTAAAAATCTCTAAAAATTCCAAATTAGAATTTAAAAACAGTGAATTGTCTAATTTAGAATTTGTTCGAAATAAAGAAATCAAAAGTGAATTTAATTTTAATAGTGTAAGATTAGACTCAGGAAACAATGAAGACGTAAAGAACATTTACAACGAGTTGGAACACCAAAAGAAGAAATTGGTCCAATTCACCGAAACACCAATACATTTTAATAAAATTACTGCGTACATGATAATCATTTATATGCTAATTAGTATTATTTTAATTTACATAACTTATAAATATTTTTGCAACAGAAATAAAATATCTCCTGATTTGCTTTATCTTCTTAGGCCCAATTGTTCAGTATTGGGTTATCTTTTAACCTAAATTATTTTCCATGGAAACAATTCTTGAAACAATCATTTCTATGGAAAATAACCCAGGTTAAAAGATAACCCGAAACTGAACAACTGGGCCTTAGTAACTACCAATAACGTTTACTCATCGGGAAAATTTAATATCAAATGTTATTTTAAATTCAGGTGGTACCAGAGCAGGCAGATTTAGAGAAGAGTGGAGGAAAGAATTTTGAATGTATCGGACATCCGTTGAATCTCATATGTGAGGAATGTGGAGAGGTAAGAAACCGGACAACTAAGCGCGACCGACTGGATATAGATTGAACTGCGCGCGATTTAGAATGACTTTCGTCCAATACTTATATTCATACCATTTATGCGCAGAATTGAATTTTCTAAACAAAGTCCTTAACAGGATATATTTTTTATGCAATCCTAGCGTGTTTATCAAGGATTTATGACTACTTCTGCAGTTTGTAATGACCTTCTGCAGTCCCACGTGGCATTTATTAGTAAATTTACTCCCATGGGGTCATTTAATCCCAAGGGATCATAGTATGACCTCATAATAATTATTGACTCAACAAAAGTCTACATGCTATATTTTATCTTACGTTAGAATTATTTATCGCTTCCTTCAAAGGAATGCGTTATCACATTGCAATGAGATATTCTTTCGACGTGTAGACGTTGTATGCCGCCAAAGCTTTATATAATTAGGCGCTCTTTTTTTAATCATACAACCACTGTTATCATTTGTAATGGGATATATTAATAGATAATTTTCACTTCACTTCAATTTATATACTTTAATTTGTACCTGTTTATTTCAAATTTTCTTTTCGGCTATTTTTGTCGGTTGTTATTGGGATTGCATTTATTTATTTATCGTATGGCGTTTTCGGTAATGTACTTTGGGGCAGGATAAAGATGAGAATAGTGTTCCCGCCATATTTGTTAACTCTTTAGCGTTACCCAGGGTGCACCACGTGGAGGCGAGTTAACTTTGCACCTGAATTGGGATTGCATAACATAGTATACACAACTCGCGACAAAAGCGCCATTAAATCTCTGGTGCGAATTGGGATCCCTTGGTAGAAGGGGAAGCTACCGCTTCCCCCACTACCGCAGGATCCCAATTCGCACGCGAGATTAAATGGCCTCCTTTTGCCACTTGGTGTGTAATATACTATTACAACCAAACAAATTAACTTCGCGCCCAGTTAGATCTACGTCCAGTCGACCGTGTGCAGTTATACTCAAGTTCTTGAGAAAATTCAGAAAACTTTATTATAGTATTTATTTTTGAACTAAATAGTTTTTAGATATATTTTGAACTCGTCATTACTAATAAAATTTCAAATGATTTATAGGTTTTTCATAAAAACAAAGAATTTGAAGTACATAAACAACTCCACGTAAACCTTAGACCACATTTATGCGACCAGTGTGGTAAACGATTTAAGACAAAGTCAAACCTCTGGCAGCACATGAAATTCCATAGCAGTAAGATATTTCTATCAGATCTGACTCTTGATTATATTTTAATATGTTTAGGTGTTAAACAACATGCTTGCACTCATATCGGATGCGAAAGACGTTTTGCTACTACGATGGATTTAAATAATCATACACGTAAGGTTCACACTCTGGAAAGGCCGTTTCACTGTACCATCTGTGGTAAACGTTTCCTTACTTCATCCGTTTTCTATCAACATCGCCTAATCCATACCAACGTTCGAAAACACGGATGTGATGTATATTAATTATATTATAACTTTATAGCTGTGATCATTACAGAAAATTATTAATTCCAGATTTGCGGCAAGAAATTTATACGATCCGGTTCTTTAAAACACCACATTGGAACCCACAACGAAGGCCTGCAATTTTCTTGCAAAGTCTGTGGTAAAAAATTTCGTCAACAAGCGGACTTAAAAAGGCATTTACAACGGACGATACATCCAAAATTTTAATAATTTATTTATACATTTTTATAAATTTAATTTAGTTTTTTTTAATGATAAATATGTTTTAGATTACTTTTAATGCCTTGTTGTATTGTAAAAATAAATTTAAATTTGCACGTTAGTACTTTTTTTAGGATTAGCCCCCCCCCCCTCAAGGTTACATCTGGGCTTTTAGCTCCAACATTCGACATCTCATTGGTATCCGCTGTACTTGTGGAAGCTCGTTTGCTACCAGAGAAAATGGTAGTTCTTTAATAATTTATACACTTACTTGGTTGCTTACTTTATTTTTAGTGGGATTGTAGGATATTTTGCGAGTGACACTCGCCTTACTCTCTTCATCGGGTGCTTGAGAAGCTGACTTTGAAAGCAATGTAAATTTAATAATCTACGTTTGGGCTTCGAGGAAGATTACAACCTGGGCCGGACTGCTATAGTTCAAAACAAAAGGAAACAGTAAACCGTGAGGCGATTTACCAAGCAATTCTTTCTTCTTCTTCTTCAAGTGCCGTCTCCACTACGAAGGTTGGCAATCATCATGACTATTTGAACTCTGGACACTACCGCTCGAAACAACTGGGTAGAGGAGCAGCCAAACCACTCTCTGAGATTTCGTAGCAACGATATTCTGCGTCTGCCTATATTTCTCTTGCCTACGATCTTGCCCTGTATAATGTTTCGAAGCATATCATATCTATCCCCTCGCATTATATGGCCTAAATATTGCAATTTACGTGTTTTAATGTTTAATGTCACTTCTTTTTCTTTTCCCATTCTGTGTAGCACTTCTACATTTGTCACTCGATCCATCCACGATATATTCAACATTCTCCTGTACGTCCACATCTCGAAGACTTCTAGCTTCTTTATATTTTCCACCTTGAGTGTCCATGCTTCCAGTCCATAGAGGAGAACTGAAAAGACATAGCATCTCAACATTCGTATTTTTAATTCCAGGCTTACGTCTCTGATGTGGTTACTGAAGTTAAGTTGTAAATAAAAGAGAAAGGAGAGGATTGGTCCACCTCAAAAAAAGGACCATACATTACAGAGAAGTAAAGTTTCGAATAGAATGGAAAAGTTTGATTGTTATTACTTATATAGTAAATGATAATTACCAACCGCAAAAAATTTAATTGGTGCAGATTATCTGATTATGTGATGGTACATTATATGGCGATCAAAAATAACCAGATAACAACAACTTTTCACACCAGAAAAGTAGTTGTATGTATAGAAGCCTAGGAACCGCTGCTGAAGCAAGTTCCAACTTGTTTATTAGAGGTGATTGTACCCAAGTGTGGATGATAGCAGTTTTAGTTAAGTTAAGTAGTAACTGGACAGTGAAAAGGATGTGTGGTTAGTTAAAAATAGAATGAAGATGAAAGTTAGAATGGGTTGTAAAGGGGTAGTTAAAAAAAGAAAGATGTACTATAATAATCTATGGATCCATACATTAGGAAACTAGGTAGTAAGTTATATTTATTATTGTTATATTTATTATTTTTATATCCTATTATTTGTTAAGCTGTTCATTGTTATTTAATATATAAATTAAAACGATCTTCGGTGAAATTTTATTTAAACTATCTCTGAGTTTACGCTACCCTTCGTTGACAACATTAAGGGTTGCGACATTATCTCTTTTTGAATCTCTTTGTATTTCTTCTTGTCACCCTTGTGCAATCTTCTATCCTCCATAAGCCGCATTATATCGTTAGCAATTCTACGAAGCAATTCTAATTGTTGATAAAGTCAACAATGTGCAGGGTGAGTGACGCGCACCTTTCCACCCCTCCACGGTGTAAAAACTTGAGACGGCTAAGTCTTTCATTTTTGGTCGAACCGATTGGAAGGTAAGTTTCAAAGGCTCCAACCCAAAGCGGTTTCCCCCATCTTGGGGGAAGATTGGATTTAATGTTGGAAACATTTAATTACGACAAAGACTACTATTGCAGCAATCATGAGGATGTAATAATAGGACCAATGAACAAAGTTTGTTTGCATTGTCGCGTTTTGAAGTTGTTCGAACTGCAAAGTTGTTTTTCCACCGCTGATTGATCCACCTGAGCCGCTTCTAAGTTACCTTACTGGCACGACTCCAATTTCAAAGCACTTATGAAAGATAAAAACAAATATAGGGTCTGTCAAAACTTCTTTCAAAAGACGTTGAACATCAGCAATGGTCTGATACATAAAGCTTTTATAGGATGTAAAGATGGGACGTTTGTAGCAGAAGATCAAGGCGATAGAAGGAAACAGATGTGGATTTAGTAAAAAAAACATATCGAGATGTTTCCCACCATGGCGTCTCATTATTGTAGGAAAACAACCCAAAGGAGTTATTTAGAAGCTAAATGATCAGTTTAAAAAATGTATATCTTTTACGTTGCTTTTTGTGAAGAAAACGACCAAACTCCAATTTCTCATGCAATGTACAGAAAAATATTTTGTACATCTTATAACCTGTCTTTATTTGTACCCAAACAGGATCAATGCACCCACACAGCACAAATGATCCAATGGATATCCATTAGATGTCCATATATCCATAAAATATCAGATCCCAAATGGATATCCATATAATGTTAGATCCCAAATAAATTTCCAGTGGATATCCACATATCCATAGAATGTTAGATCCCAAATGGATATCCAGTGGTTGTTAATTTTGGGTATATTAATAAAACTAAAAAATGTAATAAACAACTTTAAAAAATGCTATAGATAACTTTTTTAGTAGGACCCCATTAGGGGTAGAGTTACCTATCTCTAACCACTCGAAACAAAATTTCTTCTGCTACACACTAAAGAACATGATTAATAGAGCAAATTGTAAAAATATTTTGCGAGAATTAGGCCCAAACTTTTTAATAAATCGAATTTGAACTTAACAAATTTTCATGTAAAAACCGAACGAGATTCCGCGCGTCGCTCATTTTGTTGACGGTACGCGTGGAATGAATGACCCGGCTACAGTGCAGTTGTTCTGACCACTCGAAACAAAATTTCTTCAGCTACACACTAAAGAACAAGGTTTATAGAGTAGATTTATATAAATATTATGCGAGAAAAGGGCCCAAATTTAAAAAAAAACCCATTTGAACTTAGCAAATTTTAACGAGATTCAGTGGTAAAATTAACGAGATTCCCGCGCGTCGCTCATTCTATTGACAGTCCGTGCAGTTTTAATGACCCTAACACTTAGAGTATTTCGCACCGGCAGATGCAGCTCGTCTCTCGTACATGTAACATCGATTATTTTTTGTTTTTACGCGATTTTTTTGGGGGTGAAACGTAATAGTTTACTGCCCCATACCGCAACTATACTTTTAATGCTATTTCGAGGTTCTCTCACATCCCGGTTTCATTTATCCCGGTTTTCTTGATGGGTGGCGCCTTCTCGTATGTTTAGCCTAGTAACCAGAGTCAAAACTGCCCTGGAGGGGTGCAGAGCGGAGCGACGCCCCGAAAAACAACCTGAGATTAAGAGCTTGCTAAGGTAGGTGCAGAAAGTTTGTTGTTCTTCGTCACCCAGAGCAATAAGGGGGACAAGGACACAACAGTACATATTTTGGCACCGTTATTCTGAAGGCAATTACTGTAGCGGATCGGCATTGAAATTTTATTAACTGAAATATATTTGAACATACGGTACCATTTAGGTAATGTTTTAATCGTTCCGTTTTGTTACTATAAAAGCAATGTCTAACATGTACAGGTATTTTATAAGATGGACGATACGATATTTTCAGCACCGGTTTGATACCTGAAAGTGCAGTTTAAATAGTAATGTTTTAGTTGCTACAATTCTGGTATATAATATGTAAAGATGTTTTATTAGTTAAACTTTATGATATTTACTTCACGGTTTTGATATTGTTTAACATAAAAATATTTGTCCATGACAGGTTTAATAAGTACATAATAAAATATTAT
Organism: Podabrus alpinus; assembly: GCA_932274525.1. Classification (NCBI taxonomy): domain Eukaryota; kingdom Metazoa; phylum Arthropoda; class Insecta; order Coleoptera; family Cantharidae; genus Podabrus; species Podabrus alpinus. Next base: position 59,136,449 of record OW026452.1, read on the forward strand.
GAAATATATTATATAATATAATAATTTTTGTTAATATTAAAATGTTAAAAATACGTAACATTAAAATATTTATTATAAAAGAAATAATTTAAATATCAATGAATTTTAATTACGTTCTTAAAACAGTTTTAACCAATTTTTAACCAATTTTCAACAAAATTTCACCGTTAGCAAAACTCTTGTTTCTCATTGGTTACAAATTATTATACGCATTTTATATTACAATTATTACCTGAAAATTAAGTACCAAAATGCTACCTAAGCGGCACGTAAATTTTAGTTCATATTTACACTGTACTGTTTAGGTATAGTTTCAATGTACATATTTTCGCACCGTTATTCTGAAGGCAATTGCTGTGAAATTTTATTAACTAAAATATATTTGAACATATGGTACCGTTTAGGTAATGTTTTAATCGTTCAGTTTTGTTACTATAAAAGCAATGTCTAACATGTACAGGTATTTTATAAGATGCACGGTACGATATTTTCAGCACCGATTTGATACCTGAAAGTGCAGTTTAAATAGTAAAGTTTTAGTCGCTTACAATTCCGGTATATAATATGTAAAGATGTTTTATTAGTTAAACTTTATGATATTATTTACTTCGAGGTTTTGATATTGTTTAACATAATATTTGTCCATGACTGGTTTAATAAGTACTGCTATGTTACGTGCCCTTAATTGCCTCTTACGTTGGGCACCAAATAATATATTACGGTGTTTCAATCGTCAAGGAAAGAATTACGTTTAAATAAGCTCTTGATTTATTAATAATGGCATGGATGGTCTCTTACAGAGTAGGAGGTTTTTGCAAATTGCAATAATAAAAAGTTAAATGAATTCGTATATCGTAAAATACAGGTAGAGAATAGACGGATTCCCGAATGATATAGAAAAATGTAATAGACTATAATAAAAATTTTAATGCATATAAAAAAATTTTGTTAGTTGTAAGAATTTGTAGATTAAATAGAATTGTATAAATAGGTAGACTTAAGAGGTGCGTTAACAAATAATTAAATGATTACGTGGGTTCATAAATCGGAGGGACAATAATTGCATATGTGATCATCCGAGGCTTTCGATGTGGTATGAACGAACGATTTTCGGAGCGACGGGTAGTTCAGACAGCGAACGCTAAAACAATGATAAAAGAAAAATCGTGTAAATAATTTAATGACATTTAAATTAATTAATAATTTATCAAAAGTGCGATATGGTCTTACCTTGAAAAAGAAAAATCGAAGTAGGAAGGAAACAGGAAGTTGGTCGAAAAAACCTAGGAGACGAAATAAATAAACGAGGTCTCTGAACCGAACGCCGTTGGGCAAAGACGTGAATATATTCGGCTCCAGAGAAAGTCGGTTATTTAATTGAAAACCAACTCTAAAAAATTGCATAGACCTAAAACGGTGAAGTAATTAGTATTCAGATATAATAAAAGTGAGGTTAATAACCATAAGTGAGAAAAAATTTACTTACCTACAAACTTTTCGAAAGTGATTGTGAATAACTGGGGTGAATCAATCTTGGAATTGGTCACTGGAGCAAATATCCAAGAACAAATTGGCGATTTTTACACGAGAATCAAGAAAAACCGTGAACAATTTGGGTACCCTGATTTCAAGTACGAAACCAACTCGAAGTGAGACATCTGTGGGTGGTAAGCGAACTTACATTATTAAAAAGCCGCGAGTGAAAATAATTCGATTAACATTAAAGTTTTTTTTATATACGCCACGTAATAAACAATTTGGGGAAAACGCGTAGGAATAAGAATTTGTTTATATTTTTTGATTGTTCATTTTATAGTATTAAGATTTTCTTGTTTTTGGATTATTTAATGTGTGTTACAATAAAACGGATAAATTGCACAACCATAGGCGTATCATTTGGGAATTTCATATTCCTACAAATATTTCATTTTCAGAGTAAGTCAACCGAATCTACTACTGAGGTAAGAGGTTACTTATGCCCAATTATAAATAATAATCAAAGAGCTAGCGACGGGAAAAATTCAAATTTCAATTTAATATCCCAATATTCATTAAACATGCATGTGACCCGTAAATGAGCAGAACGGCACATAGCAATATGTAATGTAACTTGCCCTTGTTAAATAAATAAATTATGCTTTTTTTATAAATTTTCTTTACTGCATTTATTAAATTCAAAAATTAACAAGATTCATAATTTAATAATATTTAATCAATTGAACAAAATTGAAAATAAATTTTCCATGGCAATTTGATTTTTTTTATGAACTTTTATATAAAATTTTGTCAAGAGTTGTCATGGAAACAATTAAAATTACGCAAACGCCTTATAACTAATAATAACAAATTTTCTTATTATAAAATAATATTGAATATATAAATAAAATAAAAATAAATAAAAATTCAATACCTCATCAACAATTAAATTGGTTTTAATAACAATACCAAACTGAAACAAATTAGGTGAAATACCTACAGAATTCAATCCTACAAACTCTGCAAAAATATACAGAATCGATAAAATAAATTGTTTATGAATTCGCACAGTCAAACGGCCGTAACATAATTTAAGTAAATAAATAGTTTTAAAATTAAAAAGTGGGTTTATATTACCTTTGTTTTTTGTGCACTGGTCTATTTTAATGTAACCAAATTCCTCAAATGACACTAACACTCGCTGTTGAAGGTGAAAACACTTGTTGAAAGTTGACGGAATATCCAATCCTCCACACGAAAAAGCAACTTCATCAAAGCTCCATGTAAATCCAGGCAAGTTGTAACCTGGGCCGACTCAACGCAGAAAAGCCAACTGCGCAGGCACCGGTTCAGAAACGGCCTCAATCTAAAACAAATGTTCCACGAACAACGACTTAAAAGCGACGCTACGGCTAGCCTTTGTTCGAGCAATAATAGGGGTGGTGGTCAAAGAAGTCACTGACTCCGACCTACCAAACAAAAGCCAAGGCGCCACGTACTTATTGTCGCTCTCCCGATGATGTTCTGCCTGAAAGTACGAAAGCTCTGGATGATAATAAATAAAACGCGTTGTCGTGGTAAACAATATATAATTTAATAAAATCAAACAAAAGGGGTGCTGAGGGCATTTATATACACAAAACAAATAATCAAAAGTAGTCAGACGCAGCTGAAAAAAATAATACAGTGTCGTCGTCAGATATCTGATAACGCTCCCAATATAAAATACACGCACGACTAATATCGTACGTTTTGCAAAACAATTTACTTAAATTAGGATGCAATTTAATTTTCTTAACGTTGAAGACGAACAAATTGGAAGACGTTGTGTAATAACAAAAACCACAAATAATAGAATGACTGGTTACTGTGCAGTTACTCTAACCACTCGAAACAAATTTTCTTCAGCTACACACTAAAGAACAAGGTTTATAGAGTAGATTTATATAAATATTATATATGAACAGGGCCCAAATTTTTGAAATAATTGATTTTGAACTTAGCAAATTTTAACGAGATTCAGTGGTAAAATTAACGAGATTCCCGCGCGTCGCTCATTCTGTTGACGGTACGTGCTATATGAATGACCCTAACACTTAGAGTATTTCGCACCGGCAGATGCAGCTCGTTTCTCGTACATGTAACATCGATTATTTTTTGTTTCTACGCCATTTTTTGGGGGTGAAACGTAATAGTTTACTGCCCCATACCGCAACTATACTTTTTAATGCTATTTCGAGGTTCTCTCACATCCCGGTTTCATTTATCCCGGTTTTTTTGATGGGTGGCGCCTTCTCGTATGTTTAGCCTAGTAACCAGAGTCAAAACCGCCCTGGAGGGGTGCAGAGCGGAGCGGAGCGCAGCGGCGCCCCGTAAGGGTAGGTTTTGACGATGGATTACCCTCCTTATCGAATGCACACCCCAAAATTCGAAGGAAATTTTTTTTTTATTTTTTCACTTTTTCGGCAATACACGAGTTATTTTCCATTTTTTCATTATATTTATTACTTATATCCACTAATCACACCCCCATATATCCGAATTTCAAAGAAAAATTCAAATCGGAGCGAAAAAATTTTACGCATTTTCAAGGGACCACGGACGAACGATGGCACATCGACCGGAGTCTGCCGCATACTCGATGCTACTTTCCTGTACTTTTCAAAAGTCGATTTTGGGGTTGTTTTTAGAGATTTCATACAAAATATTTTTTCTATAGCCTAAAATAAGCATGTTCTTTAGTGTGTAGCTGAAGAAATTTTTTTTCAGCTGGTTAGAGTAACTGCACAATCGCCGAATGACTTGCTCACCAAACAAACGTAGATACGGCACTGGTGCAGGAATACGGTGCGCCACTGAACTCGACCAAGACAAATGACATAACCTCTAGGTGCTGATTGTGTTAGGTTAAAAAAATAACAAAAAAAATTGGCTGTAATCACAGGTTGTAATTGAACGGTAGCCTCTCTATCGCTGGGTAAACGCAGTAGTTCGAAATTTTGTGCAATCGTGGTTCGTAAGAAATAAGTAATTCGACAATAACTTGCCTCGGTGTAATTATAGATCTGCAAACAAACGTACTGGGACTTCGGGTGTCTCCACAAAACTTGGTTTTAATAACGGTCGCAGTTTTATATCCGCCAAAGCGATATCGGTGACTGATTTCCAAAAGAATAAACCAAACGTCAGTCCACCGAAAATAAAAGTCAAACGGTTCCAAATCGCGGAATGCGGTATCAAGGTGTAAATATACTCCACTACTTGAATTAAAACTAGAATGACTCACTGGTTCCAAAATCTCAACCAATTTTCAAAAATTCACCGCAAAAGTGCAAATATGGCTTCTCTAATCTACCAGTTATCCCTTATCTCCTTTCTTTTTAGATTTTATATTCAAACCACGATGTACAGGGTAAAACGAAATACGCAGCTGTAAACTAATACCAAAACGAAGGTTACAAAGTAATGATTATCCAAGCTTCCAAATTATTCGAAATAATTGACTTTCCAAAACAATTATTCTTATCTTTGTAGATAACCTCAAAGATAACTTCTACCTCTGCATAAATTGGCACATCATTCACCTTAACCAAGCTTTTAATTATACGATCGTAAATTAACTGCCACAAAATCAACAAATCGCTGTGCGATGAACATCCAATATTGGCATAAGCAATAATAATTAACTTCTTTGCAAAATCCAAAATTTATCCAAAACTACAAAAATTACTGCCAACTTCTTCACTTTACACTTGGATACCAACTGCCAATAACAAATTTTCCATTCAACTTTACGGAACTACGAACATCGAAAAGGAACTCACTAAACTATCGAAAGGAACTGAGAGTTGGATGCGTAATTCGTTCGCTTTTATAAGCAATTCCTTATCTAGACCGGAAGTGATTGAATTTGAGCAATCTTTTTCATAGTTGCAAAATAAAGCAGCTTATCTTCGCTCTTCCTAGGTACGTGGTAAATCGTTGATCATTATTTAAATCACTTGTAGCACTTTTTAATTTTAGATTGGTCACTAATTTAATTAATAGTCAATTAACCTATTACTTTTATAATCGCGATGTGCGAAAATTGACCTTAATTGACAAAATATTACAAAATAACTCAATTTCACCACAAATATGAAAAATAACAAGCTCACAATATTGTGAAATGTAAGTATGAATTCCTATTTAGTAAAAATAATTTTTAAGAGCAAAATCTTCACATAATTTGTTTTGTGGGTCAATGACCCCATGATACAATTTTGGGTCTTAAATTACTGATGAGGGTGAATTCTCAGATGCCATGGATCTGGGATTCGGTTGACAAAAGTAAAGCCTTAAATATGGTTAGCAGAGATAAACTGGCAAAATGATCTAAATGTTCCAGTTCGAACTTAAATGAAGCTGACGGGTGGTCTGTCGTATGAGGACTTTATCTGTCAGGGACCCCAGTACAGTGCAATATAAACCCAGAGGCAAGAGGAATGTGGGCAGACCCAGGAAAAGATGGGACGACTAAGAGTGACGTAAATAACAATAGTCCAAAACGTGCAGATGATGATGATGAGTAACTTAACTATTGTCTATTGCTCATTTAGTAGTATCACAAGAGTATTTTGACCTTTTTTATATGTGTTACTATTTTTTAAAGAAATTACGAAAGATACGAGTGATTTACAAGAAACAGAAGTTACCTCCATCCAAAATTGATAAAGTTAATTTCTGTAATTTGCCTCAAAATAGGTGGTTAGCTGCGGCTTGCCATATACTATCAAGTCAAAATGTTGAAGTCAGCACCAATAACCAAAATCGCCACCTAAAATTGACGAAGATGGCAAAATACACATTAAAATTCCATTCTGTAATAAAAACATTGAACCACAAACAAGTTTGGAGTAGCGATCAACTACAATTTACAACAGCGACTACCCCTGCTAAACAAGGTGAACAACGACCACTCGCTAAAAGAAGTGAACGACCAGCTGAAGAAAGCCAGGATTCCAATTTTAGTGACAAAATATATAGGACATCAAATGATCCCGAAATGAAGACAGCTATGAAAAGTATCAAAGATTCAATCGAGTCACTCGAATATTCATCTTGCAGTAATTCTGATTCAAAAACTGAATCGGATTTTAATATAAAATGTCAGTATCAAAAAAGCTAAAATTACACATTTGGCGGTTTTTTACTTTTTAGTATTGCTACGGACAATTTTGTTAAGAAATAAATTCGTCTGCCTAGATTTATAAGCAGTACTTGTTCATCCTTTGATGCGAATACATCTACACGTCGTGTAGTGTCATTTCGTATGTATTACTTAATTATTTTTTATTTTATTAAACAATCACTCGTCTACCGTTATTTTTTTTATACAAACCTATCTTATTTGCAACCACTGAAATAACTTGAACAAGTTATATCGCCTAGACACGTACGCAATTAAGATAGAGTCCAAGTGAAAAATCTGATGTGACAACACATTACTTTCACATTTAGTAGATTCCACTTCATTTTATATTAAATATTAATAAAACAGATGTTAACTCAAAAAAATTTTTAACTCGATAAATACACAAATTACTTTGAGATATCAAAGTTACGAAATTTAATTTGTAATTTAACATGGTAACTCATATTTTTTAAAAGCACTTATTTTATATTTTCATTTTAACAATAATATAACATGTTTGCATTGAAAAATTTTTAAAATTGTTATTTTCCAAAAAAAATTAGAAATTTGCGGAATGCCGTGCCGTCTATACCTTATGTGCAATCAAATTTTAACTATGGGCGTAATGACGTCAGAATTAATTTTTTAGAAGTAATTAAAAAATTCGTTTGATATTAATTACATAATATGTTTATACAAGTAAATTAGTTAAAATATTAAATTATAGTAATAAACAATACAAATCACTTGGACAGATCAAAATTAAACTAAGGCAAACCATAATTTTTTTAATTTGCCGTTTTTTAATTTGTATATCACGATTACTCGAAACCAGTTCATTTTTCGAGAAAAAGTATATCTACAAATTTTGTCGGGCATACAGGCGGCTCGACGACGGTGTATTATTTTTCGCGATCCGTTCGACGCCGCCCGGCGAAGCGCAAAAAACGGCAAAAATATGTAATTAAAAGTGTCGTCTCGCTTAGCGCTCGAAAGCGATCTGCGACCTAGGCATTTTTTGCAAAAATGCAAATCTAAATTCGAGAGGATCCAAATGAGACCAAAAAATCGAAACTTTAATCTGAAAATAAGCGAGCCAGGCGCAAAAAACTATTCAATTTTTATCCCCCCCCTTAAACGGGACAAAAATTGGAAAATTTGGCCATATCGATTGTCCGTTTTCGCCGCCCCCACCCCTCTAGCAAATTTCAGGTCGATCGGACGAAAACTCTAGAAGCAGATACAAAAATACGAAAAACCGCGAGGAGCCCTCTTGCCAAGCGCTGGAAAAAAATTTCGAAAAAGAAAACATTGTTTCGCCCCCTCGCCCACCGCCCGGAGCTTCCTGAAAAATTTCAACTCTCCAAAGTGAATGCCGAAATTTTGTGACCACTTTGAAGCGCCATTTCACCCCCCCCCCGCGTCACGTCCCATGAAAAACGGGAAAATTTTCCCGTTCAATCCTCGTAAAACCACACGGGTACCTATGCAAAATTTCAACTCTCCACGACCCTCGTAGCCATACGCACTAAATTATGAATGAGTGAGTGAGTGATTTGCTCAAATTTATGTGTTTAATACAAAATTTGGATAAAAACTTGGATCAAAATTATCCAAGGCAAACCATATTTTTTTAACAGCACTTATTTTATTTTTCATTTTAACAATATTTAAGAGGGAAATATCAAGTGTGGGGTATCATAAGATGCGGAAAAATAATCTCTTTCGATTGATATGAGTTTCAATCTCATATGTTCTACCGGGAAGCGGCAATGCTCTTTAACAGTTTTCATTCCCCTAAAAAGGGGGTTAAAAATGGACGGTTTTCAACCAAAATCTAATCAGCTCTTTAGACAGTTACTTCAAACTAGTGTATAAAATTTCAACTCAATTGGTGCACGCGTTTGTCTGAAAACGTTGACGATAGAATAACCACACATCACACTTCATACATCACACTTCACACACACATCCGGACATCATTCCAAAATTGGTCTTAAACAATTCGTATGGGCTCATAGACCATGGGAAAAATGCTAACTCAAAATTTTTTTTAACTCGATAACAATACTTTCCTTTACTACGTAAATGGGAAAGTAAAAGCGATCAGGTGAACAATTAAACAAAAACACTAAGGCCCAGTTGTTCAGTTGTAAGTTAAAATATTGGTTAATTAACCTAGGTTACAGTTTAACCATAAAATTAATAATGTTTTGGATTTTTTTAGTAACTTAGCTGACGTTTGTGAACAGGGTTAATTATTCGAAAAATTATGTAATGTTGGTAGGTAGCGAAATAATTTTGTAAAACGTCATAAGATGAAAAGTAAAATTTACGTTTTTTTATTTGGTGTGTATTATTGATTTCTTGTGCATTTTAAGTGAATTTGTTCTTTAGAAAAACATTAATTATTTGTTTTTGATATCTTGTTCGCGTTAAGTTAACAATTTGTTCGGTTTCAAGAAATAGTTGTTTTTGGTCTGTTTCGACATTTTTTTAAATAATTATAATGGAGTGGTCAAGTGACGACGAAGAAATAATAAATTTTGTTCAACATCTTGGAAGACCGCGAAAAGAGAGGCGGGTACAATCGCGTAGAAATCATTTTGTTTTTTGGAATGATCTCGAGTTTTATCAAAGATTCAGATTATCGAAAACATGCGTGAGCAGTATTTTAAATCAAATTGAAAATGATATAAAATCAACTACAACATGGTATGTATCAATAATATAGGTACTCATAATTTGAGTATTAAATATATTGCGTCGCTTGTAGGAATCACACCTTAACACCAATGGATAAGTTACTTTTAACTTTACGTTTTTTCTCTTGTGGAAGTATGCTCGTTGTTGTTGGGGACTTCATTGGCATCCACAAAAGCACAGCAAGCAGAATAATATTTAAAGTAAGATGAAATACATATTTCTGAATAGGAGCGGTTATATTGTGAGTAACTATTGTCGTAGGTTACACAGGCAATTGCAAGGCTCAGACCAAGGTACATCACATTTCCCATCACTGCAAACGACATAAGCGCGGTACAAAGGCAATTTTATGAAATTGCAAGCTTCCCCAAAGTTGTAGGCGCTCTTGATTGCACGCATGTGAAAATACGATCGCCTGGTGAGTAAAACATTATTAATTATGTTCTAATTTTAATTTGCTTTTTTGTATTTAGGTGGTAACAACGCAGAAATTTTTCGTAACCGCAAAGGATTTTTTTCGTTCAATGTGCAAACTATTTGCGATGCGAATTTAAAAATTTTAGATATTGTGGCACGCTGGCCCGGATCAGCACACGATTCGACAATTTTTAATAATTCGTATATTAAACAGAGATTTGTAGATGGTGAAATTTCGAACGCGTTATTACTTGGAGATTCTGGTTATCCGATAAAAGACTATCTAATCACACCGTTCAGTAACGTAGACACTGTCGGACAAAATTTATTCAACGAATCCCAAATACGAACCCGTAATCCAGTGGAAAGGATGTCGGAGTATGGAAGAGAAGATTTCCGATTCTTTCCAATGGGATCAATTTAAACATTTCCAAAGTGCAATGGGTTATTGTAGCAACTGCCGTTTTGCACAATATTGCCTGCATAAATAATGAAGCGGACCCACCCCCACTTAATGCTGAGGCAGAAAATGCTTTTAATTTAGCCAATGAAATACCACTTGATAATGTTGCTAATGAAAATAATACAATTCGTGATAAATATGTACGATATTTTGTAAATTTGTAACTAATAAATATTTATTTAAAAAAAAGTTTATTGTCTACAATTAGCACAAAGCCTCTCCATTTTTGTCATATGCTCTTCCCGCATTATTGTGAGTTCCAATTCATGTTTTTCTAGAAACAGTTCTTTTTGTACTCGAAGTAATTCCATTTTTTCTTGATGTTCTTCGCGTGCAATTTCCTCCTTAATACCCAGAAATTTTATTTTTCTGTCGGCCACGTTGCACCATTTTTCGTTTGTTAAAATTCCCGTATATTTATTACTCCTACCTAAAACCTTAATGTTACAAATAATATCTACATGAAAGAAATTCAAAAGGGAACCTTTGCTATGAACACCAGTTAAATCTGCTGTCGAAATCCTAATCGGTTCAGAAACAGGAGTTCGCAACATGTCAGGAGTGTAATCGGACCAATCTGAAGTGAATTACATATTAATTATTTTCAGTTATATAGTTACTTTATATGATGAACTGAGGGTTAAATACCTTGAAAAACTTGTGTTCACGGGACTTGAAATTCCAACGATTTTAAAGACAATTTCAGATAAGTGAACATAGATTTTTCTGGATATTTACCCTTTGTTCTAAACATACCATTTGCTACTTCACTGTTGTTTGTTGAAGTAGTCGCTAAATTTTCGATCCCTGCCATGTATTCTGTAAATGATGAATAAATTGAAGTAGTACATTATAAATTTTTTATGTATTCTACATACCCAGCTCATCTGCAATCTGACCTGCAGAGATGTCATTATCACATTCTGGGTCTAATCCGGTCATTCTCTCTCGTATGATGTCTTGAACGGAAATGTCTGTTGGTGTTACATTTGCAGTTACATACGGACCCCCTCCGGTACCCCTGCCGTAATTCTTGTCCTTCGCAAAGTTTTTCACGGCGATCTTTTTAATGTTGCACCATTTTTCCTTAAGCACCTTTGCCGATCGATTACCCGATTCGGTATGAGCATTGGTTGCATTATATTCTTTTGCCAGCTTTTCCCAGGCCAAATTTTTTTGTTTGTTTCCAAGTACCCCGGACTTTTTGCATTCTAAAGTATTTCTGTATTTAGAAACCAGTGCAGTCAATAATTCGGATTCTGAAGTGGCAAAATTTTTGCCTCTAGTATTCTTCTGCATTCTGAATGTTACACAACGAATTATCAAAAACAATACTTGTTCACTAATTCTCAAACAACTTGATTCTAAAAAATCTCAAAAATAATAACACAAATGAAAAGCAAAGGGTACTTGACTAAAATTAAAAAATCAACTAAAATTTGCGCAAACAAATTATAAACATTTGATTTATATGGCAGGAACCCTATAGCGGTGTCAACTTACCATTTGACAAAGCATTTTTTGAGGTCACCGAAAACACAAGAAAAAGTTTGAAAAAATATAATTAGAAAATTTTTTTTTCCTGTTTTATAAATTGACACCGTTAATAATAGTCGCAAAAGAAATGGAGCAGCACATAATATAATGCTTTAGGTTTGAGAACTTAAACAATTTGGAACATTTTTAATATCTTATAGATGCCTCTTTTTAAAACATCACTCAAGCGTTTGGGCATGGTAGAAATAATTTTTTTCAAATATTCTTTATCAATAGCAGTCCATGCCCCGTGCAATCGTTGAATCGACTTCTTCATGGTAGTTATAGGGGTGGTTCTTATTCTACGGTCTTCATCAAATAGATTTTCTATGGGATTAAGGTGAGGGGGCGGATGTAAAACTTTGGGACATTTATATAATAGATATTCTTTGACCAAATAGGAATTATGCTTTCGATGATTATCTTGGTAATATTTAAAATTGCATTGAAATATTATAAAATACAGGAACCGAGTTCTTTTGCGACTATTATTTACGGTGTCAATTTATTACAACGTTACAATTTTTATTTGTAATAATTATATTTTTTCAAACTTTTTTTTAAAATTTTTATCAAATTAATAAATAGTACGTTGACGCCGTCGTTTGCTTCTTAAATAATAGTTATATGAAAATTATTGCAATTTTATTATGTACCCGAGTTCTTTTGCGAGTCACTGTATACAACCAGGGCCGCATCATCCATAAGTAACAATAGGTACAAATGCGGGATCTGTTGTTACGGCTTCCAACAGAAATCGTAATAAATAAGTTAAAAATTAATAAATGTAAAATATTAACTAATATTTTTGATGATTAATTATCAAGCACCTTGTATATCAAACCAAACGTTCGCATTAAACTGCATAATAAGCAAATGATGTCATTACATTTCTTCGACACGTGTAACAATAAAAGAATTGATCGCGTCACCTTTCATCTTCGTTATGGTTGTCTTTTTCCTTGTTATAAACCTACAATCTCAACGGTTGAATTAATTCCATTGGATTATTTAACTTCCCCGCGACAATTGTACAGGAAACCACTTCGACTGCTAGTAATTAGGTGGGGACATGCAAGGAAGGACAGGGTGATTAGAAACCTCAAAGATTGCACTCGCCATTATAGTATAAAAATATAAAATATTAACAATTATCTATTATCTTATTAAAAAATGTATCTCTAAGTGTCAATTAAGTGTTATTTCCTATAATTTACGTGAAATCGAAAATCAATACTGGATCTATTGAATCTCGAATTAATAAATAATTTGTGGTAATTTAATGTGATGGAAGGTCAAACCGCCATGACACTATGCTAAAACAATCGTTCTCTAATGCAGTTATTAAATATCAAATATTAATGGTAATTATGAACAATTTTAAGTGAAATCAACTCGATCATCTATTATTACTATAATACAAAATAATTCAGTTAATTATGAACAATTTTAAGTGAAATCATCTTGATAACTATCATTATTACAATACAAAATAATTCAATTAATTATGAACAATTTTAAGTGAAATCAACTCGATCATCTATTATTACTATAATAAAAAAAATAATTCAATTAATTATGAACAATTTTAAGTGAAATCATCTTGATAAATATCATTATTACAATACAAAATAATCCTGTTAAGTATGTACAATTTGAATTAAAATCACCTCGTGAACGTAATAATAAAAGAACAATCTTAAAAGTGCGAATCGAGATTACGTGCGGTTAATCTATTATTAACGAACATTCGAGTTTATTTATGATAACATTTGTGAAATAATCAAATAAAGACAATGCTACATAAATTCGGGAAATTACTTTGACTTAAATCGTGTCCGATCAGCTGTTGTCTATGCATCGACCTACTAGGTTTCCACGCAATTCATCTTGCCAGCCGACTGAGGGTCCACGCACATCATTTGTATCGGCCATACGCTACCAAGCTTACTCTCGATTGGTTAAGTACGAAAAACAGGTACCATTTTCTTTATGTACAAAATGAAATTTGTTAATAATTATTAAATTTAACGTTTATGTTTCAACTAACGTTTTGTAATCATATTTTATTCAAATCACAATTTACATTTTATGTTTCAACTACCGTTTAGTAATTATATTTTAATTAAATCAAAATTTAAATCTAGAATTTGCTAAAAATAATATTAATTTTAATTTGAATGAAAGAGAGCGAATCTTTTAATTTTAAGAACATTTGCTATTTATATTTTATGCCAAGTGTATTTTATGTATCCATTTGCAATATTTTTATAATACATGTATATACTGAACTTGATTTTGATTTCCTCTGCGCTCAACGTAAGTTAAGTTCGCAACCCTACCTGAAGGAAGTCTCACCGTAAGTAGCTAGCCGAAGAAGAAAATTTTTTTGGGTATTACGACGCTCAGCGTAATACTGTGGATCAAATTTTGCTACTGACTACTAAATGTATTTATGCTGAATTATACCTGGTTTGACTCCGGGCTCGGTGAAACTTTATTCTGATGTCTCTCCTCGGAAGGCAAAGCAAACCACCGAAGTGTAATCTGCCTAGTAAAACCTCTCTGTAAATGAAGTGTATACACTTCCCGCGGTTCAGGACCCGCGTTAAGCAGTAGGTCTCCTATTTCTGTGATAATACTTCAAACGCACAGCTCGCATACGAGTATAGGAGCTTTAATAATTATTTTTTCTTTTTTGAATAAATTGTTTTTCATTGTTTTTAAATCGCTGTTTAAAATTGTTCTTTTGCCTATCAAAAAGCAACTTGTTCCCAATTTATTAGAAGAGTCACTCAAGGCAAGTATGAATGCTTTATAGTCCTCAATAATACTTCTTCAGAAGTGCATAGCGAAATTTTTTGTGACTATTTGGAAGACTAATTTTTGCCGTGTTCTTTGAATCAAATACTATTGAAACATTTTACATTCACTTCTCAGATGAGCCGTCGAGTGAACTAAATTCTATGTTCAGAAATCCATTAAAAACAAAAATAATACTTACATTTTTATCACAATATTTAATTAATAACCCTGTGAACTCGTGCAATAATGATTTATTAAGTTAACACTTCACATTCGTTGTTCATTATACCTACATTATCACTTCATATCTCAAACTCAAAGTACCGCCTACTACTTTCTACGCACGCGCCAAGTCTTAAGAAGATCGCGAAGTTGTGCAAAATTAACATCCCATGAAAGTTCTAGATATGACGTTATGACACCAACATTTATGAAACATTTAAGAGATGTTACAAAAGGAAGTTATATATGGGATGGAAATAGGAAGTCGCATAACGTCCCACATAAGAATCGGTATTTTTATGTAGCATCCTAAAACTACATCCTAATAGAGAAGTTTTAGATATGACGCTATGATACCAACTACCAAGCGACATTTAGGAGATGTTACAAAACGAAGTTATTCATGGGATAAAAATGAGGGCCAGTTGTATAACAGAGGTAGGGATTTTTGCTGTATCAGCCAATCAAATGGCAGAAATCCCTGGGTTAACTCTTACTCGAGGTTGAACTTCTGTTATATTACCGGCCCTAGTTACATAACATCCCATAAGTTACTACTTTTCTCAGGCATCACGATACGGAACTTGCTTTTACGATCTGATTATGTACATGTACAATTTGCATCCCCATATAGACAAGCAATATCACATGTTCAAAGCATTGATCGTCGATGGCAAGTTTACATCTTTGTGGATCTTTGGTCGGTTTCTTAATCAGTATGAAGATGTATGCAAGTGCTCAAATTATAACGATTCGGTAACGGTCGACACTTGCATACATCTTCATACTAATTAAGAAACTGACCAAACTATTGGCCGATAGAAAGTCTGCAGTCCGCGAGGGCTCTAAACGAACGCAAAAGCATTAAAGTGCGATTAGGAAAAACAAAATTCATTGAACATCACTTGTTACTATAAATTTTCTAAATAAACTAATTTTATCAAAAAAATCAACTTTGCTTATTCTACCGTCAATTGAATTTAATATTAAAATATTGGTCAACTAACCTAGGTTAAAATTTAACGATAAAATGGGTATTTCAGTCATTTAACCTAATTTTGTAAACTTGGGTTAACTAACCTTGAAGTTTTACAATGTTGGTACTAAACTTGACAGTAAAACGTCAAACGGTGAGGGTATAGAGGTTATGTTTCTTTGTTAGATTGTGTTTTGTTTTGTTTTTTTTTATTAATTGCACAGTGTTTTATAAAAATTCGTTTTTACTTGTAAACTTGTCTTTTATTTATTTGGTGACAGATATCATGATGAGGTCCAACGATGCTTTAAACGAAACCGGTCACCAAATGAAATAAAAATTTATAATTAAAAACGAATTTTTATTAAAATTTGTGCAATCATGAACACTAGTACGGGCAATACAAATGAAAATAATATATAGATACGTATTAAGTTCAGAGATTTATTTATAAAAGAAATAATAAATATAATGGACTGCTAAAGAGACGACGACGAAATAATCAACTTTGTGGAACATTTTAGAAGACCACGAAGATCAAGCTGACGAATACAGACGCGAAAAAGTCATTTCATTTTAGGGATGACGGAATTTTATCAAAAATGCAGATTATCAAAAACGTATCAGACAATGTAGAAGGGAACAATATAAATGTTCATGAAGGTGTGCTTCCAGTTTTACCACTTCCAGAATTACCAGTTAAAGAAGTGGTAAAAAGGCAATCAAAATATTCTTCCAACTGAAGAAACACCAAAATATTATAAATGATTATGTTCTAAATGGGAAATTACCAATGATCCATTTGTAAGTTTAACAACAGAAGAGCCAAGCATTAACTACGAAACCAGTTTCAACATTTCGGAAAATTTGATTGGTGAAAATTCAACCGAAAATATTTTATTTAATATTAAATATTATGATATGAGCCTTTCGTAATCAAAATTTTTTGTCGAACTTCTTAAATTCCAAAATATACTTATAGTTCACAACTATAGTTGTCATCAATACAAATCTATAAAATTTTTACATTTATATTTCTCCAGGTTGAAAATTATTCAAAAAATATATGGAAAATCTGGGTTAACCCTACGACGCATCTACGGACAATTTTACGGTTAAGAAAACATGGGTTAGTACTAAACTTGTACTAATCTTACACTGAACAACAGCTTTCTAGTTAAAATATGAGTTAACCTCACATTTTTGCTGCCATGTCATTACACTGACAGCTATACTGTCAGAAAACGCATTATTTTAGGGTTATTAATAACCGGGTTACAACGTAACCTGGCACTGAAAAACAACTTTTTAATGAAAATATGAGTTAACCTAGATTTTTTGGTTTAACCCGTAACTGAACAACTGGGCCTAAGTGGAAAAAATGTAAAGTGGTTTCAACAAAAACACTAAGTGAAAGAAAAACGTAAAGCAGTTTTAAGAAAACAATAAGTGTGAAACGTAAAGTAGTTTCAAGAAAAGAATTAAGGAATAAGGAAAATGGCAGGCAAAATCGATGTGTCATTTCAAAGTTTGACGGCAAGAACTTCAAGCAATGGAAATTTCAAATGATGTGTGCATTAAGAGCAACAGGGGTTATGGAAATAGCAACTGGTGTAACCTTGCAACCTATAGGAAACAACAATTCTGCAAAGGAAGCTTGGGACAAAAAAGACGCTATTGCAATGTTCCCAATAACTTCTGCGATCGACATATTATCACTAATAACTTTGGTAGAAAATTGCGTAACAGCAAAGGAAGTCTTGGAAAAACTGGATCTAGTTTACGACCAGAAATCGGAAACTAACAAAATGATCAACCAAGAAAGATACCATAGTTATAAGATGAATAAAAACGACTCAATGGCAATACACATGGCAAAAATCGAAAGCCTAGCTAAAGAAGTAAGAAATTGTGACGCGATAAGCGAATCGACGGGTTATCGAGTAGTATTTTTTCTTAGACATAATAGTGACGCCTTAGAATCTTTTTAAGTCGTTTGTTAAAACTGTGCAATAATAAATTCGGGCATCCAATAAAAACATTGCACGTCGACAATGGAACGGAATTTATTAACAAAAATTTCAAAGACTGCGCGATCGGGGAATCGAAATTGAAAGAACAGCTCTGTATACACCAGATCAAAACGGACGTGCGGAACGCGAAATGAGAATAGTGGAAAATGCACGAGTAATGTTATACGAAAAAGACCTAAAAACGGAATTATGGGGTGAAACCGTTAATAATAATAATAATAATAATAATAATAATAATAGACTTTATTCCTCATAGAACAACGGTTCAGCATAACACATTTTTAAATATAGATAAATTTTACAAAACAATACCTCAGCATCACCTATACATTATGAAAGAAAAAGAGAAAAAAAATACATTAAGGATAATGAAACCAAAGGACATGATTTGCATTTGGTTAAGGCACCGCCATCACATGAGGAAAGGGCGGTGTTCAGAATGACCCTCATAGCGAAGGCCGCCTGCTCTTCCACTCAACCCAAAGGACTGGCATGCGCACACATCAAGGCCCCCCGAGACCCCAACGGCAGCCGACGCGATCGGCAATCATGGCACTCATTCACATTCCCATGAAAGTAATGTTATGCAATGTCATGCACTCTGTTCAGCAAAAAGCCCCTCCCAGACTCGCCTCCTAAAGACCTGTAGGGATAACTCCTTAAGTTCATCCGGGCAATTGTTATATAAAGTGGTTATGTTATAGACAAACGAACGCCTGAATAAAGTCAGTTTATGGCGTGGTATAATTAAATATATTTTTCGACGTAAGTTCAGATTATGCACATCTGTACGGAATGTAATTTTATTATAAAGATAAGGTGGTTTATGTGTCGTGATTATTTTATGAAATATAGAGAGTGAGTGTAACTTACGTCGATTACTCATATTGAGCCAGTTTGCAGTTGAAAGCGTGTGGGTTACCCTATCGTATTTACGTATACCATAGATTAGACGAAGACAACTGTTTTGAACCCGCTGAACCCGACGAACATCGATGGAATCGAGACATGGGCCATATACAACATCACAATTATTAAAATGCGATAAGACCAGAGAGTCGCACAAGATCCTTCTAAGATGAGAAGAAAAAAAATCCTTATGTTGATATATCAACTTTAAATTCATATAGGCCTTCTGAATGCAACCCGTAACATGCGTTTTAAACCTCAGTTTAGCATCAATGTGCAAACCCAAAACTCGGGCATCCTCCGAGATTGCAAGAGCCGAACCGCCCATATTAATTCTTAACGACCCCTTAAACTCATCAGAACCCCTACGAAAAAAGACAACCTTAGACTTATTTGGATTAAGCATAAGTGAATATCTACCAGAACCGTTGTACAATGAGTGTAAATCATCGTTAATGAGTCTACAGGCTTCAGAAACATCAGTTGGATAAAAGGAATAGTACAGCTGGGTGTCGTCAGCGTACATATACATATTACAATGTTTTATAAGCCCCGGAAGTCTGGATGTGTAAATGGAAAACAGCAGAGGTCCTAAGATTGAACCCTTAGGAACACCGGCCGACACAGGTAGGGGATGAGAAATACTGCGTCCAATAACCACCTGCTGACATCTACCAGATAAGAAACTAGAAAAGAGCCGATTTGCGCTCTCCGAAACACCAAAAAACTTTAACATAGCTATTATCAACTTATGACTGACAGTGTCAAATGCTTTGCTATAATCCAGTAAAATCAGTAGTGTTACCATACCCCTATCAGCAGCATGAATTATATCATTTGATACATTTAGCATGGCTGTAGCACAACTATGTAAAGGTCTAAATCCTGATTGAACACAAGGGAGAATATCATTTTGATCTAAAAATGATCTCAATTGCATTTCCAGAACCCTTTCAACAATCTTAGATAGTACACTTAACAGACTTATGGGTCTCAACTGAGATAACTCGGAAGGTGGCCTTACCTTGGGCAAGGGAGTAACTAATGCCTTTTTCCAAACATCAGGAAACACACCCTCCAGTAAGCATGTGTTAACGATATGTGTAACGAAGGGGTAAATAAATGGACAGCACAATCCTAGAAGAGAAACGTTAAATCCGTCCGCTCCGGTTGCGTTAGACTTGATAGAAGCAAAAATATGACTGACGTCAGACACCTCGACCAAATTAAAATAAAAGTCACATATACTATTAGGTTTGAATTTGTTGTTATTAAAGTAATCAATTAGGGCACCATCATCTGTAGATTTTGTAGCAGAGACAAAAAATTTGTTGATAGCATCACAATCCATCAACTTTTCCGAAATATTGTTATTCGGGGACAACTTAACATTAAGGTCTTTAAGAGTTCTCCACAACTGTTTAGAATTACTACTTTCTACAACAGATTTTAAGTAAGCACGTTTATCGGCACGAACCGACATAGTGGTTAAATTTCTCAACGTTTTGTAGTCAAGCCAATTCTGTTGTAGTTTTGTACGTTTGAATTTAGAAAAAGCCTTATCCCGTAAATGCATAAGAAGTCTGACGTTATCTGTTAGCCATGGAGCAGGCTTCTTAGTGACTCGAACGACTCTAGTGGGAGCGTGTATGTTTATTACATTCAGCAAGTTTCCGTTGAAGAAAGCCAACTTATCGTTAACGTCAGGTAATCGAAACATATCGTGAAACGGAATCGATTGCAGATCAGATAAAACAAATTCAACATGGCCGCTTAGATTCGTATTTATGTATGTGCTCCGCTGCAAAAATTAATAAGTAGTACGTTTTCTTGTCATATTTTTGAATTATAAGTGTTCACGTTTCGTCGCACAGTGAGTGGAGTAGTGTGGTATGCCAATGGTATCATCTGTTAAACATTCGCTGATGGCAATATATTAACATAATAATTATAGTCGTCACGTTCCATTAAAGTCTTCAGCATTGGAAAAAGGAGAACAATAGCGATGACGAAAACTCGTAACAGATCTATTTCCGACGATAGTGGGAGTGCGGATGTGATCAAGATCAGTGAAAAAGTCCTTGAAGTCTTCACCAAGAGAATGGAAGAAAGATTTGATGCACTGCAATGTTCAATTAGTGATATTAACAAGATGACATCTGAGAATCGGCAGCGTATTATTTTCCTGGAGGAAAAGTTGGATGAGCTGGAACAGTACAGCCGAAGAAATGGTCTGCGATTATACGGTGTTCCTGAACAGGTGAACGAAAATGTCGCTGGATTGGTTATGAACACCATAAAGGAGAACCAGAAATTAGAAGTGTTCGCGAATGATTTTGATAGCATATACCGGGTAGGCAAAAAGATGGACCTGAAGCCTCGGGCTATTTTGATCAGTTTCACATCCTATCAGAAGAGATCCCTAGTATTTAACAATAAAACAATCTTAAAGGTACCCAATATGTATTGAAGGAGGATCTGACCGGGAAGAGACTTGAGGTGTACGGGGAAGCAGTTCGAAAGTATGGAATGCGATGTGTCAGTACACGAGATGGCAAGATATTTGTGAGGACTGCGTCGGATGGTGAAGGAATCTCTAGGTTGCTGTTGACGGCCACTTCACTGAGTGAGTTAAAATAACAAACTTTATAGGCGCGGTGCGACTATATTCAATGTGCATCAATTTGTTACTTTATATACAGAACTTATCAAGTTAATTTTGCATTTTGTTATCAATCGGTACACAAGTTAAACTTGTTTTGAATTATATTTCTTATTTAAATTAATATCTAATAATTGTTGGGATTTTTATAATTTTGAATAACTGCTAATTTTCTACATTCATATCACAGATTTCTGTTTTTTTCCTTGTTTTAATTAAACATATAATAATTTTTTATTATTCAATTTACCTAATAGGGGTTAAGAAGAGAAATATACAGTCATGTTTTGCTGTTTATCATAATAACCTTTCATGATACATAATAACGACATATTTTCATTATTTAGTTTTCTCAATAGTTATGTATGCGCGGAGCACGATACACTTACAACGGTATGCTTATTATTTTGCTCAAACACGTTTATTACTGCGCATTACGTCACGTGCGAACTAAATTACAAACGATCGTGTACGAACGTGGTACGAACCGTACTCGTGAACTCGTACTGTTTGTTTCTCACTTTTTCTGTCTTCTGTCGAATTCAAATTTTTTGAAATAATTCGAATTTGTGAAAATTGAAAATTCTATTATTAAAATCGAAAATGCCGGGTTGTGCAGTTGCGAAATGTGGTAATAATAATAAAACGACAAAAGGGACGAAAATCAAATACTTCCGATTTCCACAAATTGAAGACATTTCTAAAAAATGGATTGTTGCATGTCATAGTGAGGATAAAATAAACCTAAAAAATGGTATGTTTTTTTATGAAACAAAAATTTTTGAGAACCGATTTGAATTTTTCTTTGAAATTCGGATAGGTGGGGGTGTGATTAGTAGATATTAATAATAAATATTATCAAAAAAATGGAAAATAACCGGTGTATTTGCGCGAAAGAGCAAGATGGTTCGCATCACAATTCCAATTCGCACGTGACGTCACACAACCTGCGTATGAGCATACCGTTGTGCGTACCTGTCTTGGTTTTGGGCCCGGGACGTCGAAGTACATTTTGTTGTAGAAGAACCGCGGTATACGTGTTGAACAGAACACCAAATACAAATGCAGCTGAAACTACATCATACGAATTGTGGGCAGGCAAGAAAGCAAATCTGTCGCATATAAGAACATTCGGGAGTTCAGGGTACGCACATGTACCGAAACAAAAACGCACAATATTGGAACCAAAACGCAAAAAGACAATATTAGTGGGCTATGATAGTAATTCAACCAATTATCGCTTACTCGACATGGAAACCAAGAAAATCACGATCTCCAGAGATGTCATTTTCAATGAAGACATGGTAGGACCAATCGAGAGAAAGAACACCGTCCAAGTTGATCTAGAAAACTACGAGGAAGAACCATAAGTTCCAGTAGCTGAAGAAGTCGAAGATGTAGACGAACCAGTGGCGGAACAGCGCAAATATGAACTATGTTCAAGAGAAAGGATCTCGGCACCACACAGGTATGACGATTTCGAAGTAAATTTTGTTGTAGAAGAACTTCAAACTTACGAAGAAGCAATGTCATGTAAAGATTCGGAGAAGTGGCAAGATACGGTGGAAGACGAACTGAGAGAATTAGAAAAATATTCAACATGGGAGTTAACCGAAAGAAAACAAAACCACAATGTCATAGGTTGCAGGTGGATTTTTAAAATCAAAAACATCCCAGATGGAAAAAAAACGATACATAGCACGTCTCTGTGCAAAAGGGTTTGCACAAAGGGCTGGTATCGATTTCAAGGAAACTTTTTCGCCCATCACAAGATTCGACTCCATAAGAATCCTTTTGTCAATCGCAGCTAAAAACGACCTGGAAATCATGAAATTCGACATAAAGACAGCTTTCCTATATGGCGAATTAGATGAAGAAGTGTTTATGAAACCACCCATGGGTACAGCCATCAATGACAACTTCGGGTGCAAGCTAAGGAAATCGCTGTAAGGACTCCGCCAGGCACCAAGATGTTGGAATAAAATATTCGACAATTTTTTAAAACAATTCGGTTTTTTTCAAGCCACAGCTGACAAATGCTTTGCGTTTACACGGGTAAAATTAACAAAACAAAAATCTTGTTAATAATATTTGTCGATGACGGTTTAATCTTGTGTATAGACATGAAAATCGTAAACGAAGTGTTAAACAAACTTAAAAGTGAATTCGAAATATCACTAAACGAACTGAAATATTTTGTGGGTCTCGGAATTATAAGAAATCGTTAAAACAAAACAATCTTCATTAGACGGGCGGATGAACACCAAAAACGTTCACTAACCCAATCTTGGCGTAGAACTAATTGAGTGATACCTTAAAATGTCCGCATTGAAGTACTGGATATAAATCCAAAGTTACGACATCGGCCGTTTGGACTGACAAAAGTTATAGGCCAAAAACTAAAAAAATAAAAAAATTTCAAATAAGTTTAAGCTACTTTTTATCGCGTTCGTGATTGAAAACCACTACAGTTACTGAGATGATTTTAACACTATTATTTAGTATAAAATGTCTACTTTCCAACCATATATAAAAATATATATCAATTCAATTCTAATCAACCCCAATTTAACATTATCTAGGCAACGGGTAATTCGCGTGAAATTTATTCGGTTAAAATGAAAAGTTTTTCTTTAATAATATTCTTTTGAGATCGAAATCTAAAAATTCCTACACGTGACAAACAGCGGAATTTTATAAGGAATATTTCATATGCTTACATTATACTATACTTATTTTGATAAATAAGAACAGGGGAGCCAAAAAACCAAAGTCACAGCAACATATTCCGCTTGATTCCTCTTTCCCCACTACCCGCAAATATACCTACAATGTGCGTATCCATACGCCTTCATTCATAATTTTTGCTTGAAAATACATTTTATTTTTATAGTAACATTCCATGAAACTTGTAATATTAAAATTAACTTTAAAAATTAACCACTTCAACTAACAACAAATAAAATTATTTTTCATGTTATAGTCAGATATCTTTAATAGTTAAAAAATCATATATTTTAAGGAAACCTACAATAGTGCATTATAAAATGTATTTATTTAGTTCTTTTATAATATTTATAATTAAAAATTAGCATCTTGGTCACCACTATAATAATAAATAAATATTCCTGAAACGTCATGAAAAATAATTTTATTTGTTGTTAGTTGAAGTGGTTAATTTTTAAAGTTAATTTTAATATTACAAGTGTCTCGACCCGACATATCATACGGAATAGGCGTTGCAAGCAGATAGTACTTTGAGATTTCAAACGAAAGTCATTGCAATGAAGTTAAGCAAATAATACGCTATCTGAAAAATACCAACGACTTCGGCATTCAGGACGATGGAAAAATTAACGACGAGAATAATATGGTCGGTTTCTCGGACTCAGACTTTGCGAGTGACGTGAACACGCGAAAATCAACCTCGGGCTACATTTTCAAAATGAACAACGGTGCAGTAACTTGGTCAAGCCAAAGACAACAAATTGTTGCGCTATCGAGTACCGAAAGGGAATACGTTAGTGCATCTCTAGCAGCAAGGGAAATTATTTGGTTACGACAACTGATGTTCGATATTGGTGAAGTGTAAGAATCACCAACACCTTTGAAAGTTGATAATCAATGCGCAAACTGATTAAAAATAGTGACTTTCACAAAACGCACCAAACATATTATCTATGTAAGATATCGCTACATAAGAGAAAAATTTGAAAACAAAGAAATAAATATCGATTATGTAGAAACAAAAGAACAATATGACGATAATTTTACGAAGCTTCTAAGTAAACACCGATTTTGTACCTTAAGGTCACACTTAGAAATATTTTTCGGCTTCGTTGCCTGGACTATGAAGAAGAAGAAATAGTAATTATTACCTTACAAAATTTTTGGATTACTTTGTTATTTTCTTTGCATTTTCAATCAAAAACAAATGTCTAATTTTTTAAATAATAATAATATAGTTTTTTTTTTACTTTTATATTATACACTATTTTTTTATAGTTTATTATCAGGTATTATATCAATTATCAAGTATCAATTATACAAGCAACATCTAGTAAGTAGTAAGAACGCGGTAATTCCTTTGAATCTAGCAATTACCGCCTTTATAGCACTTGTCTCTCCATTCATTACAAAACCAATAAGTAAGTAAAAGACGTTTTGTTGAATAACTGCGGTAAATATTAGGAAAACGTTTCAAATTTAAATAGAATAAATAAATTAAACATTGTTAATGTCATTAAGTTTAAAAAATTTTATAATTATAATATATTTATAACTGGGAAATAGCAAAACAGTTTTTACGATTTATCAGAACTAACTTTCATGTAATTAGCGCCTTTTTGATACTGACGGCAGAATATGTGGCGGTGGTTTTGATATTATGAAAACATATTTTGGACTTCAATTAGATGTGACCAACGACATAAAGTCGAGACGCCGTGCCAGAAAAGTTCGTAGCTCATGCAACGCGTCTGGTAACCTGCCATTGCATTATTCGCCTGGCAACATGAAATACATAGAAAAAAGTGATAAGTGCCTAAATCACTCATCAACGAGTCTAATGTTATTTTTTTCATTCTCAGCAGAAGGAACTTGGATATCAGATCCAAGCAGTTCCTGTTCCACAATCATTAACGGAACGTCGGAACCTACATTTGAAGATGCATCACAATAAAGACAAACATAATGATCACAATAAAAATTCGACAGCACATCTCTAACGTAATATTTAATACTATATAATGCGTAATTATATAAAGACGGATGACGGTCATGGCCTGATAGTTAGCGCGATCAACTGCTAGCGTAGGGCTCCCCGGTTCGACTCCGGGTACAATCGTAAAGACGGCGGTCCCCCTGTGTTAAAGATTTGCCATCATAACAATAAACAAGGTGGAACTCGCTTTAGCGGCGGTTCGTAGGCTTCTATACAACTACTTTTCTGGTGCGAAATGTGAAAAGAAAAGAACCTCCAATGTGATTTTAGGATTTAGAGCCACAAAAATGTATTGCTCCATTAGAAACAAGAGAAAATAAATAGCCTTCGACTTCGTCTAGATTAACAGAAAAATTATTTGCAACTAGTCCCAGTCTCAGAAGTTCGACCCCCAAATAATAAGTTCAGGAAGACATCTTTTAGTAGCTCACAATCTTCTGATTAAGATATTACTTTACATGACAGCTCCAGCCAGAGACGTGCCCAGGGGGGAGGGGAGCTTGTAACAGGCTACTGTTATTTTGGTCATAGGAAAACTTTATTCTTTATTTTAGGGTTTATAAATTTTTCGATAAATAATTATGTTATAAATTTCTAATTATGTATGATTTTTTTGACCAGCTTTGTGTTAAACAAAGCTGATTTTATTTTATCAATATGTTTTACCATTACAAATTATTATTTTTACTAATAAATAGCACTTTCTCGATACTTAACAAACCATTGATTAAAGCAAATCTTCCGCACTCATAATCAATGATGTTTCGATAAAAGGTCGGTAAAGTAGATCGCTAACCTTCAAGGTTGCTTCGATTTTGCATCGGCGCAAACTAGATTAGCAAATGGTCTCGCAAAACCGATCTAGTAACGGCTACACGCAAAAATTCAGCTCCGCAAAATTATTAATTTTATAAATATTCGATTAAGTTTTATCGACCCAGTTATCGAGTTTATGACTAGTAAAGTTTCACGACCGAGTGTAGTGTTATTTTTAGATTTAACAAGATCAATAATTAATTTTTATTTCGATAATTAATATTATCGACCAACGCACGTGTAAAGTTATTACGACGCCATTCTTAAAATCCAGAATAACCGCCAAACACAGCGACCATAATATTGAGGTGATTTATTTTATTATCCAATCTACCCTTGATGTAAATGGGCAAACTGGAGAATTTATTATAATTCCTATTGAGAAGAGCGTTGAAAATCCGCAAGCCAATCGGCTCATTTTATTCGCCAACGAACGTTGCCTGTCCATTTTGGAATTTCAAAAACATTCGTACTGGTGCCCAACATCTGTTCAAACTTCCCAAAAAACTTTCATGTGTGTGACACCAAATCCTATTTCGAATACAACTGGAGGAGCTAAACGCATAATTGGTGATAACAAAACGAATCTAATTGCTTATTCAAATAATTCAAATATATCGCTAAGCTTTAAAATTGTGGTTTCACAATATCGTATACTGTGTTTTGACTATATTTTAGATCAAAAATTGCCATTCAAAATCCTGACGATTTTGACCAGGAGTGATAAGCGACCATCAGATCTGATTGTACATTATCCAGTAATAATTTCAGAGGAAATCGTAAGTAGTTATAAACACCATTTGCTATATGATTATTGTTTAACAAAAAACACCAAGCTTGTAGCTAACATTTTGTCAACCCGCTTGCATAATCTACCCTCAGTAGACGTAACTAGTACTCCCTGCTTTTTGGTAGTTTTAGTGCGATATTTTTTTGTCGCAAGCATTTTGTAAGGCAATTAAGTTCGTAGACTCCACAACCCAAGTGCGAAGGTTCTCTCCGTTCGACATTTCAACTCCAACCAAGCGACATCTATCGATCCGCTCTGCGTATCAAGTATATGTATTTGTGTTCAACATTATTTGTAATCAACTATCAATTTTTTATATTTTAAGGTTAACATTTACTATTCATATAATCTGTGTAAGCAAGAATTCTCTTATGTTAATTACGATTGATTTCATATCTATTTATATTAAAAATGTGTGTTCAAAACGAGTAAGTTTTATTTTCTATTGAGTTAATTTTTGTCTCGATAAGGATTACTACGATTTTTGAACGTCCTTATTCGATTCTGGCGCCCTTCCGGAGAATATTACTACGCAAAGAGGAACTCATACAAGAATCCACGAAAGCGATTCGTCGCTACCCAGCTCTCAAGTACTTGGTATAAAATATACAAAGCTAAGCCGCTTCGTTAATCACATCGACGAGCATAAAAGAGGCAATTGGAACTGGAAGCACTAATTTTGACTTCCACCGTTTCATCGGTAGTGCATTTCCACGTTTCATAAGTGGCGCCCACCAGTGGTGCTAGATTTTCACTTCATAAGTAACAACCAACTACGGGGCATCGATCATATTTTCCATCTCTTCGTTACCTTTGATAGTAATTTTTCTAATTTTTTTATGAACACACACATAAGTAGAATTCTTGTTTTACAATTTGCTAATAAGCACAGATATTTTAACGTTGAACTAAAGTACAATACATATTTTATCTCCTTATTTTTATTATCTATTATTATCGAGCGTTACGACCTACTACTATATATCGTTATATTTTATCTTAAATTTCAATCATTGAGCATCATACTCTTGTTTACTATACTACTAAAATGCGTCATATAAACCGTTTATTAGCTGATGAGCTAACATGGGAACTCGAGGTACGGGGTAAAGACACTACAAATTTAACTGTAGATGAAAAGCGAGCACTTTTAAGATTAACGCTTAGGCAAAAAGTAAAGAAAATTGACTTACCGGCAGAACAATTAAATCTGGTCGAACAAATTAAAATTTGCCAAAACAAATTTAACCAAATCGTACCATTAGTTCAGGAGCTAACACATTCTCCTAATACGAGAGCTTGCGAAGGTCACCTTGCCAGGTTAGATCATATTTCTTCTCGACTAGAATTTTGCCTTGAAAAATTATCTCCACCAGACCCAGAAGAGCAAAGAGCTCAAATTTTAAGTAATGAATGCATTCAACTGATTGAAAGGGTTGAAATTTTATTAGATTCACCAGAAACCGGCCGCAACGATATTAGTGCAGCACTAAGTAATTTGTCGATAGACGAATTAACTGATGTACTTGGTCATGAGCAATTGCAAGCTATTGCAACCACGCGCCCATCCAGATCTCAGGAAGCCGTGGGTTCGACGCCAATAAGGCCCGAACAAACTCAAAATTTAGTAACGCCAAATTCTCTTCCACAAAAGGAAGTAGTACAAGTTGTAAATATTCCCCAAACTTCAAATTATCAGACGCCAAATGTTAATATCCCTCATAGAAATTTTAATTATAATTCACAAACGCCAGTTTTCAACGCTAAACCCGACACCGTCAGCAGATGGAACTTGAAATTTTCCGGTGACGATAAGTCACTTGGAATAAACGCGTTTCTTGAACGCATAGACGAGTTGCGAATTTCTAGACACGTCTCGGAGCAAGTCTTGTTTGATAGTGCGTTCGACCTGTTTGAAGGCCCAGCCTTAACGTGGTTTCGGTCCGCTAGGAAATACGTTCGTTCTTGGCGCGAATTAAAAGAATTTTTAAAAGATACGTATCTGCCGTCGAATTATGACGAATCTCTGTGGCAGGACATTATTAACCGCAAGCAAGGCGAATTTGAGCCAGTGCGCGACTACATCGCCGCGATGAATAACCTCATGTCGAGATTGTCAAGTCCTATGGGCTCGACAAGAGAGCTTTACTATGTTAAAACAAATTTGTTGCCTATCTACCAGAAGGAATTATTATTCATGAACATCGATAATATGTTAGATTTAATAAAAGCTTGCAAACAAATTACCGAGGTTTTCGACACAGAAAAAACTCGAAAGTTCCACGTACCTACTGTAAATCCATTA
Organism: Podabrus alpinus; assembly: GCA_932274525.1. Lineage (NCBI taxonomy): Eukaryota > Metazoa > Arthropoda > Insecta > Coleoptera > Cantharidae > Podabrus > Podabrus alpinus. The sequence continues at coordinate 59,166,461 of OW026452.1, forward strand.
GAACCTGAATTGGCAATGCCAAAAGTACGTCGCCCAGATCTTTGTACCCGCACGAAGCATGAAGTTCATACCATGCAATCCAACGTCAAGAACTACAGTTCTCGGACGTTTGGAAAAAGAGCGACGCCTGCCAACGCTAAATGTTTTAATTGTGCACAGTCAGGACATTATTATCACACCTGTCCAGCCGAAAGGCGCATTTTTTGTTATATATGTGGAACTCCTGAAGTTACTTATCCAAATTGCACTAAGTGCTCAAAAAACGCAAAAAGGCGAGAATGAGCAGTAGTCCTCTCATTCCTAGCCCTTTTACTATGAAGGCTACCTGTCCTGAATGGCAGTATTGGTTGGCAAACGTCAAATCTTTTTGTAGAGCCAAACCCTCTAAAGTTGAGACGCTTTTCGCTCATCGTCCTTTCGACAACCGAGCTTATTTAAATATCAACATTTTGGGGATGGAAGTTCTTGGTTTCCTTGACCCTGGCGCAAACCAATCAGTATTAGGCCGTGATGGGCTGCATATATTAAAACACTTAAAATTACATGTAAATAATAGTAACATTGATTTAAAATCCGCTGACGGCACACTACAAAATGTTTTAGGTACCAGTACTCTACCGATAACGCTAGACGGCGTAACCAAAAATTTAAATACAATTGTTTCTGATACAGTAGTATATCCACTTATTCTGGGTTACGAATTTTGTAAACTTTTTAAAATTAAGACCGATTTTGGTACTGATTCTTACACAATCCCGTCTACGTTAACTGCACTTTCAACAGAAAAAATTATTCACTCTAGATCAGATTTGAGTTATGATCAAGTTCAGAAATTAGACCAAGTCATTTCTTTATTCAAAAAGCTCGCTCCTAATAAATTAGGACGAACAACTCTGGTTGAACATGTTATAAATACAGGGACGGCAACCCCCATAAAGCAGAGACATTACCCTCTTTCTCCGGCAATGTTGGCTAAAGTCAACGCAGAGGCAGACGAGATGATACGTCTAGGCGTAATCAAAAAGTCATTCTCCGCATGGAATTCGCCGACTGTAATGGTCAAAAAGAAAGATGGCACTTTGCGTTTTTGTTTTGATGGGAGAAAATTAAATGAGGTCACTAAACCCGACGCTTATCCGCTTCCATATATTAATGACATCCTAGACCGCTTACGCGATGCCAGGTATCTGACATCAATAGATCTGCGTAAAGCTTTTTGGCAAATTCCGCTATCTCGTGACTCACGTGAAAAAACCGCTTTTACCATTCCAAGACGTGGTCTCTTCGAATTCAATGTTCTCCCTTTCGGTCTAAATAATAGCGCTCAAACATTGCAACGCCTAATGGACTCAATTTTTGGTCCAGAATTCGAAAATGTCTTCGTCTATTTAGATGACATTGTTATAGCGTCGAATAATTTCGAAGAACACCTGAACACCCTGACTCAAGTCTACAAAAGATTGAATAAAGCTGGCCTAACAATTAATTTGAAAAAATGTGAATTTTGCCGTGATTCTCTCAAATATCTAGGTTTTGTGATTGATGAGAAAGGTCTTAGAACCGACCCCAGCAAAGTTGATGCTATTGTTAACTACCCTATTCCTAAAACGACTGACGACCGGCGAGCGTCGGATTATTTTACTGAATTCTTTGCTTTCCCACTACCCTCAGTCGTAAACTTATGAAAATTTTCTATTCACTTGTTGATAACAAGTTGATAAGCCCGGCCCTCCCACTTCGCCCCGGAAATCAGGGATGGCGAGCATCTCTGTAGTATCGTCGACATCGATAATGCAAGTTTAGGTGTTCAATGGGCGTAAACCGATCACTACCTAAAACGGTACACGGGCTCTTGGTCTAATATCGTATACTGTGTTTTGACTATATTTTAGATCAAAAATTGCCATTCAAAATCCTGACGATTTTGACCAGGAGTGATAAGCGACCATCAGATCTGATTGTACATTATCCAGTAATAATTTCAGGGGAAATCGTAAGTAGTTATAAACACCATTTGCTATATGATTATTGTTTAACAAAAAACACCAAGCTTGTAGCTAACATTTTGTCAACCCGCTTGCATAATCTACCCTCAGTAGACGTAACTAGTACTCCCTGCTTTTTGGTAGTTTTAGTGCGATATTTTTTTGTCGCAAGCATTTTGTAAGGCAATTAAGTTCGTAGACTCCACAACCCAAGTGCGAAGGTTCTCTCCGTTCGACATTTCAACTCCAACCAAGCGACATCTATCGATCCGCTCTGCGTATCAAGTATATGTATTTGTGTTCAACATTATTTGTAATCAACTATCAATTTTTTATATTTTAAGGTTAACATTTACTATTCATATAATCTGTGTAAGCAAGAATTCTCTTATGTTAATTACGATTGATTTCATATCTATTTATATTAAAAATGTGTGTTCAAAACGAGTAAGTTTTATTTTCTATTGAGTTAATTTTTGTCTCGATAAGGATTACTACGATTTTTGAACGTCCTTATTCGATTCTGGCGCCCTTCCGGAGAATATTACTACGCAAAGAGGAACTCATACAAGAATCCACGAAAGCGATTCGTCGCTACCCAGCTCTCAAGTACTTGGTATAAAATATACAAAGCTAAGCCGCTTCGTTAATCACATCGACGAGCATAAAAGAGGCAATTGGAACTGGAAGCACTAATTTTGACTTCCACCGTTTCATCGGTAGTGCATTTCCACGTTTCAAGCTCCGCCACCCAATATTTTAGAAAGTTGGCAAAATCACCCAAAAGTTGGTGAAGTTGGCAAAAGCCGCTAAACCAAAACAATAAGCTTTGTAAAAATTTCAAGTAATAAAAAAATAATATGCCTATTTTCTCCAACTATACTGTACATACCAACTGTACAAAATAACGTGTTTAGTTAATTTTGTAACTAAACACGTTGTTTTAGTTACACAAATGTTACTAATTTTGAAATAATTAAATAATGCGTAAAAGTTTTGCTTAGTTGTTGAAACCAACATTCAAAATGTTAAATGTAATAATAAATTTTAATTTAAGTATTCATAATTATTTTATTTAGGGTCGCGATTATAAAGAGGACAAATATTTGTCCTAAAAGTTGTAAGATTCCTCAAAAATTGTTTTGCTACAACTCGGTTTTGCTATAAATATAAATTTTTAAACAACAAATCACGTGTTTGCAGGTCCGGGCCGGCCTGAAATTATTGAATATTTTTAAAAATAAAATGTTTTTATTTCGACACCAAAAAGTTAGCATTTCAATCTTATGATTTTGCGGTTTCAATGTCCGGACAGTTTAACACAGACCTTATCACATTTCATACCTTTCAAACAGATCACAAAATGAATTTATAACGTTAATCGGAAATGAAGTTTGTCGTGAAATAATCAATGAAATTTCCGAGTGTAAGTTTTTTTACAGTAATGGCTAATACTACGCCCGATGCTTCAAATAAAGATATACTGTCAGTGGTTGTTCGAAGTGTCGATAAAGATGGATGTCCTAGGGAACGCTTAGTGAATGTAATAGTTGCCCAAGATAAAACCGGACTAGGAATTGCTACAGATATTTTTGCAAGTCTTACAAATATGAATATCGACACCAAAAAGTTTGCATTTCAATGTTATGATTTTACGGCTTCAATGTCCGGACAGTTTAACGGCACGCAAAAACATATTTCGGATTTAGTGGGACACCATGTACCTTTCGTTGCTTGTCAAGCTCATCGAACAAACTCTGCTGTTGGACATTGTTGTACGTTTTTTTCTCAACAAGTACAAAAAGATTCCCACTTTTCCAAGATAAAATATTTGAAATCGAAACTGCTTTACAACTCAAAATTCTTTCAAAAACTCGGCGGACAGCTCGAGCAGAATCAGTTGACGCAGTAAACAAGTCATTAGAGATGATAATAGATTTACTACTCGAAATATCTAAGTCCAAACAAAGTGATGCCAAAACAAAAACGAAACTTTATGACCTCTACAAGAAAATTTTGACGTTTGATTTTATAATTGCACTCGTGTTTATGAAACCTATTTTATTTAAAACAAAAGTATTAACAAAACTTCTGCAATGTACGGATTTGAATGTTATTGATGTCAGCACTTGTATAAATTCTACTGTCATTTCGCATGGTTTCATCAGGAATAGTGAGACGGAGATAGATGATTTGGTAGAGAGCGCAGAAATATTTGCAGGAAAATTAAATATTGATTGTGAGAATGATTTTAAGAAGCATCATAGACGTCGTGTGGCACCTAAACGATTGGACAAAAATCAACATACTCAAGTGGTTTACAACCTGAATAGTATTTGCCTGAATTCATTTTATCGGCAGTTTTTTTTTGATATTGGATACGCTTTCAAACTTATTGTCTTCTAATGTACAAAGTTGTATAAATTGTTTAAAACCCTGTTTTCAAATTTTCCAGTTTACACTAAATTGGCAAAATTTGTAGAGTGAAAATATCATTCCGTTATTAGAAATGTTTCCGGATCAAAACAATGTGCCATGCATGGATGCGTTGCAGCCAGAACTCGAAATTTTATTTGATAACTGCAAATGTGCTACAAAAATGGAAGATATTCTTACTCAGTCACGGAAGATGAAATGGCTCAAATTGACTTTCGAAGTAGTTCAGTTTGTTATGACAGCTGGCTACTCCGTAGCAACAAACGAGAGAAAATTTAGTATCTTAAAATTGATTAAAAATGATATTCGCTGTAGGATGGGCGACGATAGATTACGAGATTTATTAATCCCTAAGAGCGAAGTTTATATTACTGACAACATTAATTTAGAGAGAGCCATCGATTTGTGGTCCGAATTAAAGAACAGAAGAATCCGTCTAAACGAATGACAATTATTCAATATTAATCTACTTTAATGTACTACGTATAATATTGTAAATAAAATTATATTTTTATTATTTATAAACTGATATATTTTTTATATCCCAATTTATACCCAATGTATTATGTACTTACAAAAAGTTGGCCATTTTTAATTGATTCAGTTGGCAAATTGAGGATTGCTAGCCCCTGAAAAAAGTTGGTTGAGCACGTCCCTGGCTCCAGCTATTCTAATGATATAATGAAAACTTGTCCGACAGCTTCAACAATATTTTAGTAACACCAAAAATAATAGCAACGAAAAACAAGGGTTCACGAAAAAAGCAGTCAAAATCACTCTTCGATGAACGACAAAAAGATAAGAGTGAGGACAAGAAAAATAAAAGTGAAATTAAGTTATCAACAGCTCCTTCTAGAAACGCGAAGAATAGTGAAGACGCAACAATTAAAAACAAAAAAGAGAAAAACAACGAACCAAAATCAGGATCTAGCGGACATAAAAAAAACGGAAGGACACAAGCGCGAGTTGGTTCTGTCATTTATGTTTTGAAGATGCCGTTAAGGATATTATGCGACTTTGTATATAAAATGCAGCATATACGTCCATGAGAAGTGCGTAGGCTTAATGCATAAAGACAAAGACATACGATTTTTATACCCAGATTGTGATAATTCTGATTAAATCGTTGTTCCAACATTTCTGGGTCCACCTAGAGGCTACGTCACATCCACCAACGGAGGAAGGTAATTTCTTCAAAAAAGAGTGATGCAGGCAGTGATTTTTTTAGCATGTCTACTTTTTTATTGCAGTATTCATGTTATGGGCACATACTTTTGTTGTAGGATGGTTACGTTATTTATTGTGTTTACGTTTTTGTGTAAGTTTTCAAAACCAAACCTACCTATATTACTTCAAAAATATGGAATTTTGAACGATACAGATTTTGGACCTAGGGAAAACACGGACTCCATAAATTTGATCTCCACTACAGATGACCTATTAAATGTACATAAGTAACCAAATATTTTAATTTATTAATTAAAGTACCTAATAGTAATTTTGCATTATGCTTTATAAATGCAAACTTCATTTTGAAATTCGAGGGTTCCGAATTATTTGAACACTCGATTGGGCCATTGAAGTGGCATCTAAATCAGAAAGTGTTCCACCACCTTCCTCCACACCATTAAGGCAATCGGCACCAAAAAAGAGGAAACGGGATGCTTTGGAAAGTGCCGTAGTGTCGATAGTCGAATCTTTTGCAAAGCAGGAAGCCAAAGAGGATTCCATAAATGTATTTGTCCTACATTGGCAACAAAATGCGCAAAATTAGTAATACAAAAATGGTGGACAATTTGGAAATGGAAATTATTGATCTTGTTAATAAAAGATACAAGGAATTTGTAGACGAAAAATAAACATTATAGCAAAATATTTTAAAATAAAGCAGTTAATTGAGTTTATTGTATTATTTTTGCTGGATTTACGAAACATTTAACATTTCTCTGACATGGGGAATGAAGATCTTCTTGGTCTTTAAATCATATTAAAAATTGAATTTAGCAATTGCTTCTTCTTGCCATGGTACTTGTCCTTCAAGAAGAAAATATTCTTTGAACTTGTGGCGACCCTGAATTTCAATTTCACAATTCAAGTTAAAAGTTCCCGGCGCCAACACCTTGAAGTTGGCAACCAGTCATACGGCAAGCAGTTCGAATAGATCAGTGGTGCCAGGAAAAGGATTTTTGTTTAAACATTATTACTAATTTGTTATTAATTTTCCCACGTTTGAAAAATATATTGTTAATTGTTTATGTGTGATTTTTATTCGTCAAAAATCCCACACTGGTGACCCCACCGTTGAAATCACCGTTGCAACATCAACACGGAGGAACAAACGTGAGCATAACCAATTTTACAGTAAATTATATTGTCGTTTTTTTCGGAATTGGCAAACCAACCACGTGCAACGGAAAATGTCGAACACCAACGAACCAGGCAATAATTCCGAAAATAATCAACCATCAATAACAGATATATGGAACGAAGAATTCAGGATTTGCTTATTCAAGTCACAGAATTAAGGACACAACAACAGCAAACCTCACAAACACAGAATTCGGTACTACAAGAGCACACCCATTTCGAAACAAACAAAATTTCCACCAAAGTGCCTCCGTTTCACCCAACAAAACCCGACCTGTGGTTCCACCAAGTGGAAGCCCAGTTTCGAAATAATGGAATCAAGGCGGATCAAACTAAATTCGATACCATAATAGCTTCATTAGACCCCCGATACCACGACGTAGTGGCTGACATAATAAGAAACCCACCACAGGACCAAAAATATGAAGCTGTGAAAATACAATTGATAAACGAATACGCTGACTCATAAGAGAAGAAGCTCAAAAAACTATTACAAGGCATAGACCTAGGTGACAGTAAACCCTCCTCACTTCTTCGAAAGATGAAGGACTTGAACGGATCGTGCATGACAGAAACAGTTTTAGAATCGCTGTGGCTTAGCAAACTACCGGAAACTACAAGATCGATCATTGGTTGCCTAGAAACCGGATTAAAAAACAAAGCAGAGGCAGCTGACAAAATCATGGAAATGGCAAAATTTGAAACATTCGCCATCGCAGCAACACCACAAAACACAAATAACAGCGATAACTTATCAAAGCAAGTCGATGCCATTACCAAACAAGTGGAAATCCTGGCAACCAGATTCGAACGTAGCAGATCGCCTTCAAGAAATCGCAGTTCATCAAGAAACCGGAGCCCATCGACACAAAAAACGTACGATATATGTTGGTATCATTTTAAATTTAAGGCTAACGCAAGGAAATGTACGGATTGGTGTAAGTTTAATACCAAGAACCAAAAAAACTAGTGGAGCAATACTCACCCCTAGCGACAGATGAGGTATTGCGCACACAATCCAGCCGCTTGTTTATATTCGATCGAAAATTAAACATGAAATTTTTAGTAGACACTGGATCGGATCTTTCGCTGATACCCCCAACACCACTAGATAAGAAACATAAACTCAACGATACCAAAATTGTACGCCGCAAATGGTTCTACAATATCAACGTACGGTCAAAGATTATTAACGTCTCTAGTTCGTTCTGAAACAAGTGTTGGCATAATTCTCCCTTTTACCAATCTAAAAATTATGCAAAATGATGCATGCTAATGTTATTTCCACCTTAACTGCCGACAGGCTTATAGGGTTGAGCAATACTCGGAATCTGTTCACTAGGATTCCAAAGGTATTTTCATAAAAAAATTTTCTTGCCATTTCAATCTGGGGTTTGGCACGCCTGCCACAAATGTGTGCAGTTTTTGTGAAAGAACTAAAAACAGAATTAAATTTGCTTCAAAGGAATAAATAAAACAAATCGCAACTTGAGGCTTGAATGTGCATAAGATGAGAGCTAAACAGTTTCATTTATTAATGAAAGAAAACGTCGAGGACTGCATAACGTTTTGCTTTGATTTGCAGAAGTTTCAAACTCTACCCAAACTCCCAATACAAGAAGCGCTTTATTCCTTACAAATTACATTTTATGTATTCTGTGTAGTCGATGTGTTTTACACCTGGGATGAAGTTCAAAGTGGACGTGAAGTGAAAGTTCAAGTGAAAGATTCAAAGTTCAAGGGTCTAATCAAATTGGATCAGCGGTATTACATTTCCTCAAAAATTATAAATTTAACCCTAATGTTACAAAAATATGATTATTCTCAGATGGATGTGGGGGGTCAAAATAAAATTCCCACATGATCCATATGTTAATGTGGTGGCTCTATCAGTATGCTCCCAAGTCAATTAAACAAATTCAATATGTTTTACCCAGATCTGTAAAGACAGATATTCATTATCGAATTGACGATCCACTCAAGAAATTCATTATCGAATTGACGATCTATCCAAAAAATGTTGTTCATGCAATTTATGCCTTCTCAAAGCTTGCACATGAAATTTATTAGATTTTTTGTTTTGTCAACACTTAATTGGCCTGTCAACGAATTAATCTAAAATTATTTTTTCTGAAAATAAATTTGCATCAGAACAATTATTATAAGTTGATTCAGCATAACAAACCAAATTTTATTAAAACTTCTTACAACAAATTGATCACCAATTTTAGTTACTTTAATGTAAGTAATTATTCTTCTTAAAGTGCCGTATTCGTTCAGCGAACGTTGGCTATCAACCTGACCGAAGTCGAGATGATTGACTAGGGAAAGATATTTGATGGGGGTGTTTCCCGTTGCCTTCCCCATAGCCAACAGATTTATATTGGGCTTGAGAGCACAACAGTATATTCGGCTAGGTATACAACCACGGTTTCCCTTACACCCGACGGTGTACGTTTAACGCCACACTGATGGTTTGTAATTTATAAAGTAATTAACTCTAATCTTCTACAGGTGACTGGACCCACTGGAGAAACCACCCACCAACCAACAAATCAGAAAGACGATAAGAAATAGCCATTAAGCATGTCTTTTAGTTCTTTTAGAATTTTAAGAAGGAAGAGACCGTCAAATTTGTGTCATATGCTTTACTGAATGTTTTGTGAAAGGATTGTTAATTTACTTCAAATTAAAAAAAAACTTCCGGTTAAATTACAACTACAGATTGCTTTTTTCGGTTGGGTTCTTATGGCGAAGGAGGATCCATAAGAAAAAATAGCAGCAATGTTTGATGTAGGAGATGGTGGAACTATTCAAAAAGCAATCAAACGAGTTTTTCAAGCTATTGTGAAATTGAAAGCAAGATTTATTAGCTTGCCAACAGAAGCTGAAAAATTGGAGACAGTTTAATACGATTGCCAAGTTGAAGCAGTGCATTCAGGAAGTTTGGGCAAGTTTCGCCATTCTGAAGCTACAAAATCTCATTAAAATCAGTGCCTTATCGTTTGTTTAAGGTCACTAGAAGTAATGGAGGCCAAACTATATATTAATTTTATAGTTTTTTTCTTCTTCTTTTGTTTAGAGTGAAATTATTGAAAGTGCTTTTATAAATATTTCCACCTAAATTAATATATTTATAATAAATTATTCAATTTTAACCCAAATTCGTATATGCCAAAAAGTTCATTTTTACGTATAATTTACTTTGTGTAAATTGTGAAACATAATAACAATTTCTTGAATATAGCCCTATTATTGGTTGCCTTTATAAATATTTCCTTCACTGCAGTAAGTTCAAAGAAATCCACTCCAGGCCCTATTTCAAAACCTAGTCTTCCCTATTGTAACAGTAAATTTTATAAAGATGCCCAGGATTTGTAAAGTTTACGGTGGCTCTTGAACTACATAATATTAATGGTGATTTAAATGGAAATTCCTTTAAATTTATGCAATAATGTAATTTGTAAATATCTGTAAGTTAAATAATTGACTAGAATTTCAAGAGTTTTTCTATCATTTATTGTCACATGAAAATTATTTCGATGGCTTCGAGAAGGATTCTATATTTTTAAACTGAATAATTCAAGTGGAGAACATTTTTTAGGCATTTCCTTTAAATAGCGAAATCACAGCAGTGTTCAAGGAAAATCAATCGTTAAGTAATACCATTAATGATAAAAACGTTAATACAATGCTACCACATACTGCCAAGTATAAAGAGAGAAGTACGTGGACTTAAAATTTTCCATTTTGAAAAACATTAATCAGGAAATGATTATAAAAATAATACTAAATCTGAATCAGGATTTCCAATTACCATAAATTGTCAAATTTCTTTTAATCAAAAAATATAAAAGTAAAACGTTTCCAGTTCGTTTTTTTTCTTATCCATTGGTTAGATGGTGTTCTAAAAGTTCTTCGCATCTCAAAATTTCGAAATTGGACTCACGTTTTTTTCAGATTTTCTATTGTTAAATTGTCATCACGTCATCAGCTATAAATTGTTGATTTATTTCATTTTGATTAGAATAATTACTGATGATTTAATCGCGAAAGTCGATTGCGACCCGGGTCAACCCCTTAGAGGTCGCAACCTCCTTTGGTTGTAGGTTTCGCAGTGTCCATTGGTGATTTTTTAACTTCATTTTACATGGAACATTAAAGTTTTTTGAATTCGTGTCAATTAGTAATAATTTATAATTACTTCCATTAGATCAGTCAACTCTTAACGAACTTTTCTTCTTCTCCCCATTGGAGATCTTATCAATCTTCTGATTTAGAACGCATAATATATCCCAATCAGCACTAACAAAACGCTGTATTGTGTTAATGAATCAGCAGATGTGCCTTCTGGATCTACCACGCTTTCCAAATGGAGAAAGTTACGTTCTCTAATCTCGACGATAAATAGAGATATATTAGATAAATTTTTAGGTATCAAAAATACCGATGAACTCCTATGCCACGATAATAATTATAATGTTTAGCAATGGTTTCATGAAATGAATGAATTTAATTAATAACATTAATCTTATCCATAGTTTAGAAGAGCTATAACGATTTCTTCCTACCTTTTATAAGAAGCAATGTGGAGGAGCGCTGTTTTGTGGAATTAATTGTCGGCAACTAAAACGAAGAGATGACAATAACAAGCGGTGCTGGGACCGACCTTATGGAACGCCATGTACGATGACGTGCTGCGGTTAGAGGTCCCGGAGGGGGTTTCGCTGGTTGGCTTTGCCGATGACCTAACACTAATAGTCGTGGAAAAATAAGCGACGACGGTGGAGAGCAAGGCGAACATGGCCATCGCAGCGATTAGCGAGTGGGCCACCAGCCGGCGCCTCACCTTGGTCCTCGAGAAATATGAAGAGAGCTCCTATTATTTTAGTTATTCATGGCAGGACAATGCTTTAAAATATCTTTAAAATATTAGCAACTTTATTTAAAAGCAATTTGATAATTATTTCATTACCTTGTTCTGCAGCAAGGAACAATGGTGTATAACCTTCACTAAATTTAGAGGTATATAATATAGAATCAATATAATCTCGAGTATTTAAAAGATATTCAACAAACGGTAAATATCCAGTCTCAACTGCTCTAAAAAGAATTGCCCCGTAGGTGTTTTATCTTTCGTATCGTGCTTTCAGTGTGGTTTTCGTTAATTTTGAGGTTATATTTGTGATAGTTCAGACCTTTGTAATAAACATTTGGTAATTTAATTAATTTAATTATGTATTTAATAAAAGTGATTTGCAGGTAAAAAACCATGATTTATTTGTGTATATACCTATAACTTTTTGTAGAAATAAATGGAAACCGAGAAACGTGTCATGTGGACTCATGAGGAAACACTAGCTCTAATTGCTAGCGTCGCGGTGTACAAAGATCAGTTAAACCATGTTACCAAACGTAGCCAAGTTTGGAGTAACGTTAGCAACGACTTGCTTAGTCAGCAATTTGTTTTTTAGCCGAAAATTGCAAGAAAAACTGGCTAAATTTGGTCAGGACCTACAAAACATGCAAAGCTGCTAAAGGTAAAACGGGTAGGGGGCCTACTCGTTTTGTTTTTTTTTGACCGTGTGGAGGAAATACTTGGTATGGAACCAAATTTATCTTTGCCACGTTCAATAAGTGGTGGCAAAGCCTTGGAACCATTTGTAAGTATTGCCTCATCGTATTCAATGGCAATGTTATCACCATATCTCACAGTGAACAAATGGTAGGAAAGGAAAATTTTCTTGAAGAGGTGCCGCCAACAGAAAGTAGCACCCCAGTTGTCACACCAAAAAAGTTGAGCAATGTTAAATTACGACAAGAATTCAACAAGTTACAGAAAACACTAAAAGAAAAAAATGACTTGCAAACTAAAAAATTGCAATTACTTGAACGAAAACTAAAATTAGATGAGAGGAGAGTTGTAGACCTTGAGAAGTTAGCAGGGATAACGAATAAATCTAACAATGAACAATGTTAACATTTTTATTTGTAAAATGTAACATTTATTAAATTAATCATTCGTACGATGAGATTCAGAATGAACTTTGTTTAAAATTCCAAACTTATGTTTCGTTTGTTGAAAAGTACCTTAAAATGTAAATCAACAAAATGTTTCACTTTTTAGGTATTGTAATTTATTACAAAATTGTTTTAAAGTAGTACATTAGTTTTGCTATTCGTTTAAATATTGGAAGATAGAAATAAATAATTTAATATTTACAAAATGCAATAAAATTAATAATAACAAAACTACTAAAGTAATTAATATCAATTTTATGCAAGTAACACGAAGATTTATCATTAACCCCTTCACGCCCATGTTGCCACCTATGGCAACAAACTGCTTAAGCGTCGTGAGCTCAGGTTGTCGTATGTGGCAAAAAATATTATAAATCCGGTATAAGGCTGGGAAAGTTTTACAGACGTTGATTTATGCTTGGGTTATCATGCACCAATAGAGGGAATCGAGTTTTGATTGGTTTGTCTGTCACGACAAAGCCAAACAAAGTCAACAAAAAATAAACATGTTGTTGGGTGTACCATCAAAGAAGTAGGGCATCGCCGTAAGAGGAACTTGCAGAATATGTTACCAAAGGATAAAAAAAAGAACATAGACAAGCAACTTATGCGCACTCTGCCCAAATGCTTCCACATACTTGTGCCCGAGAAACATTTCAATCGATTCCATAATTATGTTTGAAATGACATTTTATAGGTATTTTGTATCCATACGAAAAGTATTTTCAGAGCTCTCCGCCACTGTCTTGATTACATTTTCGTTCTCGCTGAGGAGTTTTCTGTATTATTTGTAAAAACTACCCAGCACAGTTATCACTGTAGCAACCAATTTGATTTTATTGTATTATTAAAATATACGTTTTTTAACCCCCATAGCGCCGCCTATGGAATTTGGCCAAATCCTAGCTTTAGTCACATTGACCTTTCCAAACTTAAAAAGGAAGTGAAATCTCTAGTCACAACTTATCAGGACTCATTTCCTATTAAAGATTGCTCGAATTTAAACAAATTGGAAAGAATAATAGCGTATTGCTTAAGGTTTCTAAAAAATTGTAAAAGTCCAAAGAGTGAACCAATTGTTGGACAACCAAACGCAAAGAGCTGTGGACGTCCCTTCACACCGTTATAAAAATATCTCAGTTGGAAACATTCAAGAATGAATAAATGCAATTAAAGGTCGACCGTCCTTTAAAATCACCTTCTTCTCTAATCGGACTCGATCCATTTATGGACTCAGATAACTTAATACGTGTTGGTGGGCGACTTGTAAACTCGGCTTACTCATTTTGATAAACGATATCCTCTCCAATACTGACTTTACCAATAGATATAAAACATTTCCTGTCAAAATTCAAAAAGAGTTTAAAGAACGCTGTGGTTTAATTATCGATAAACCTAAGCCTGGTTTTGGCAATTCTAATGATGGAAACACGGCAAGGCGATTTTTTGAAAATCCTGAACTCTGCTGAAATAACTGCAATTGATGTAGAACTTATTAGAAAAATGCAAGTGATACTAATAGTTGTGGCTTCTGGTCACGAAATAAATGTTGAAAGATTTCGGGAACACTGCCACAGCACTGCTCGATACTTTGTTGATAAATACCCATGGTACTGTAAGCCACCTACCATACACAAATATTTTAATTCATGGCCCAGAAATAGTTAAATTTGCGTTGCTGCCTATAGGTCAGTTAAGCGAAGAAGCACAGGAAGCTTGCAATAAGGATTTCAAGAGATATCGTGAACATAACTCGAGAAAATGTAGCCGCGAAAGTTCAAACAGAGACGTTCTAAACAGATTTCTTTTAACCTCTGACCCTGTTATAACAAACAAAAGAGAATTACCAAAAAAAAATCTTCGGTACTTATTTCAGCAGGTATTACATTTACTAAAACCCCCTACTGACCAAGTCATTGATAAACATAAACAGATTTCCGAGAGTGACGATGACGCTGACGTGATGATGCGATCGATGGATGATGACGAAGAAGATGACTAAGACATTATTTAAAATGTTTGCTTTATTTTTGTATTAAAACCTCTATTTTCGGATGTGTATATTTACACATATCTTCTAAAAATTATTTCTGTGTTGTTTGCTGATGATTTTAATTTTTCAAATTTTTTCAGATAAATTCATTTTTTCAATAAATAAATGTACCAGAATTATGCAAAGTATTTTTTAGATACTACTAAGAGCCCTGAAAATAAATATCCTATTTAGAAATCCGTTGGAATATTATTTGATTTAATGCCACCTTTTGAGGCCAAATACCCCACTGTGCGACTGGCCAATTCTACTTAAAAATAATTTAACTTCCAAATTGGTATAAGATCATTAAAACTGCACAAAAGCAAACATTAGTGAAACATTTAAGAACCCATAGGTACGGAAACCATTTATGTGTGATATTTGTGAGCGCAAATTTGCGCATTTTATATCAGTATTGTTATTCAAGTTTATTGGTTACTTTTTTTAATAGATTTATTTAGATTTCACCAAAATGTTCCCAAGTTGCACAATTAATTTAACACATTGTTTCACAAAATGGGAACGGCTTATTGATAAATTAAAATTGATCAAATATGGTAAACAAGCAGCAATGAATAGTATAGATATACTTAATTTACTGAAGACTGAATCATTAACTTACTATATACACATATCTTAATTTTTTAGATAGTACAAACGCCTTGCAATTCGTCTCACTTGCAACATTATTTACTCCCAAAGATATAATCAGAACTAGTAATAAAAAACGCTACAAACCATCTACTATTGAATGTCAAGACAGTTTAATAATCTTGGCTAAAGTTAGTATTTTCATTTTGCTTTTAGTACTTGATACATAGCAAATTTTCTTTTTTAATTTAGGTTCCTGGTGATATGGAAAATATTACGGAGGCTAGAAAATCAAAACTAAAAGCTATTGCCATAACAGCACAGCCAAATTTAATTGTAGTAGGTTCAGGATGCAGTAACATTACCGACTTCTAAATAGCAATTGACGACAACATAATTAAGTGTGATTCTGTGCTAAGTGCTATTGATATTTTGTTTAAGACATTTCATGTATTGGGTAGATGCACAATATCCGGCAGAGAGCACGTATATTTCACTTCTCATTCAAAAGTGGATATAATGGAATAACAACGGCATCAGATAAAGTAAGTCTTTACATATCATCATTATTAACAGAAATAGGTGTTTAGTGGTTTTATTATAGTATTTTAATAATTCAATATTTATGTTTATCTGTCCATTTTGCACATTAGAATTTAGGGATGTCAAACTTTTTATAAAACACTTTTTTAAAATTTTTTTTTAGTGTATACCGTTTGAATTGAGAGCAAATATCAGAACAATATCAGGAATTTCGGATAACCCAATTTTATCCAGTTATCCGGAAAAAAATTGCAAACCCGAAAAACATGCTAGGTTTACTATATACGAAAAATATTGTTATAGCCCCTACACACGATCCGATTTCTAGGTCCAACTTGCGACCCGACCAGATTGGAGATTGCCTCCACACGATCCGACCGCATTGGAGCTTGCCTCTACACGCTCCAATCTCGTCGGCCCGACACCAGCTGCGCCTGATATTATTTCGAACTTAAAATTTATTCTTGTATTAAATATAATGATTAAACAATCCGTGGTGTTTGGCAGAAAACTGATAAGTGCAAAAGTAATGTTTTCAGTATAGCTATTTTAAAGTTCTCTATCGTTCAATAAATAGTAAAATATCAATAAAAGATCAATTTATTTTTATTTATTCATTTATTAATTATATACTTAGAATGTAATAATAATAATAATGTTTAATAATCCAGTAATTTTTTGAAATTAATAACTGTCATATTTGTACCATATGTTTAAACTTATCAGTTTTCTCCCAAACACCACGGTATTCATTCTCTTTAAAGCTTTGAACCGATTAGCATGGCTCCGAATTTATCGAAATTTAGTATAGCAGGGATCGCGCTAGCGGCATCAATAAACACTAATACAAGCAGTACAAAAAGGCTATGGTCAAAAAAATGGTTTCGCGATCGAAAAAAATTCAGCCATATCCAATTATTGAAACAATTAGACAGTGATGATTTTCGTAATTATTTAAGAATGGACCACCCAAGTTTTAGTGAATTGTTAAAGTCAGTGGGTCCTGCGATAACCAAACAAAATTCAACTATGCGAGAGTCGATCAGCGCCGAAGAGCGATTAATAGCCACTTTAAGATATTTAGCGACAGGAAGAGATTACCAGGATCTCAAATTTAGCACTGCAATTTCCCCACAGCTATTATCTCAAATAATTCCAGAAACATTTCAGGCTATTTTTTATACAGGGCTTTTATTGGCCCTAATGTATTAATTAATATGATAACAATAGAATAAAATGTATTTCAGTTTTATTAACCATACATTTTGTACGATTTTGTATGTTTTTTTATGTGTATAAACAATCTTGTGATAAAATTTGAATTTTATACCAAGTTGCAATGTAAAATACCTACAAAAAATATGAGATAATATATTATAATAATAATATGCACTATTAAAATTTAGCTGCAGACACGCTTATCCCACCTTACCATACTGCAAAAAATACAATTTCTTATATTTCGATTATTCAAGTTTATACATGAAAAAAAAAATAAAAATGTGAACATTATTTCTTGAACCACAATATATCGAAAAAAAAACAATTCGCCAGATTTACGGTGGTATAGAGATAATAACAAACAGATACGCATTTTTTAAATTTTGTAATATGTTCATCAATCAAATATATATAACAAGTGCTTTCCGTAGTGAAAACTATAAAAATGATATATTTTGACATGAAATAATTTTCAATTTGTTATCGAGTTATTATAAAAATATTTTATATGAACTGAAAGTGAAAATATTTAAATATTATTCGAGAAACCCTTTTAGGCGATTTATATCTTTTCGTGAGAACTACAAAAATTATCACCTTGTAACCTTCGTTTTATTTTCATATTTTTATTTTTAATTATTCATTTTCGGTGCGCTCCTGAAGTCACCCTGGCGAACCACTATGCGCCGGCTATGTTGGTTTGTTTTGACATCTTGGGTGTTGGCAGACAGAATATGGCGGACTAACGCGGAGTCGAGTTGTCTTATTTTTGTGGTCGGAAACGTAGTGAAGGCAGACAGGTTAAAGTGCGACGACCCGTTGATTAGGTTGGTTTGGCTGTGAAGCTACTGGTCGCGTTTTGCGAGTTATATCCATGGTCGTCGTTTGGGATACCTTGTGGTCGAATTGTAGGACCTACTCTATTAGAAGGATAAAATCTGCCAGCTTCGTTTCCGAAACGACTGTGGGACGTGTTGTTCCAGTCCGTCCCCTAGGTGCCGCTGTCGATACCTAAAGGTAATTAAACTCTTTTTGAAATTGCTTTAACTAACCACTTCGAGGAGATGCAACTTCCCGTGGTGTCTATCGTAGTGAAGCCGACCGAGTGCAAAGTTATTATTATTTGTTTACGTTCTTTTTTTGTTTTGTTGGATTATATTAGTTGTTAAGTACTAACCCTTTTAGTTATAGTTACATGTTATTATTATTTACAATTATTTATCCAGTGATTCGGATTATTTATCGTACCGGTAGGGTAGAAGCCTGCACAGGCAGCCAACGCGGATTGTGTGTCCGTCTGCCACGAGAGTGCACTGGCATCGGTTGTCGATCCAGTGGCGTACCCTCTGTAGGGCTACGAGGTCGACCTACCGGTGACACTTGTGTTCTTGTTTATAAGTACGTTAGGTTAAGAATGTATATTTTTTTGGTTAAGAAGTACGTTACGTTATTTGAGGGACCTCTTTAATTTGCTCTTTTGCATATTTATTTTTTTTTTGTGTCGTTGGGTCCCCAATTGAACGAATTCTATTCCATTTTTTTTGTTGTTCTGTTTTTTTTTATTATTATACGATTCATGCTTTCGGTTTATTTTATTAATTGACTCTCGACCTCACTTCCCCCCCCCTCGTTCTTATCCAGGACTACGAGCGGAGGACATCTGGAAAGTGCTGGTACATCTAAGTTCTGGTGGCGCCCTCCCGATTTCGTCGTTCCCTAATTTCAAGCAAGGTAAGTGCCCCACCCTCCGACCAGTTTCCGCGGTACAGAGTACAATTCCTCCCACGACCACTCCACTGAGCTAGTTGTCGTGCAGCTGGTCCAGGGTTATCACCTACCCCCCCCCTACTGGGGCGATTTGGTACCGTGACAACCTAATTACTTTTTGAAATCCTAAATTTTTTTAAATGATTATTTAAAACATAGATTTTGGTCAGATTATTACCTCCACTTTTCATTATAATTATAATTATGCATTATAATTTTAATATTGCGTGTGATATTTTAAAGGTATTTAATAAAAAAATATGTTTTTATAAAATAGATAACAAGTCTGCTGGGTTTTGGTGGGTCTGAACCTTCCTACATGATCCGACAAGGAATGGCATAAAAAACAGTTTTTATCAAGTTTAGCTCGCCTTATCTGCGATCCGACAAGCCTCCACACGGTCCAACTTGAGACCCGACCGACGAGATTGGATTTTAGTACCAACCAGATTGGATCGTGTGTAGACCCTATTATGTAAATGTTTGTAAAACTTTAGCTGTTAAGCATCAATATTATTGGTATAATATATGGAGAGATAAAACAATCACTTTAGATGGAGCTATTACTTCAATAGGTTCACCTGATACAAATTTTAAAGCACTTACTAATTTAATTATATCTTGGTTGGCAGAGCAACACACCGAAATGTACAATTGAACGAATTATGTTTCACAAAGTGGATTGAATCAAATTTTATTGTTAAAAATATTACTTTCTAGTGCAAAAGCTAAATCATGAAACTAATTATCCTGTTTTTAATGTTAAAAAGTATTTTTGTATATAATTCTAAAGCATATATTATATTGGAAAACAAACAAATACAGTGATTGGAAACAAATGGAAAAATCAGAATCTGTGCTGATTATTCAACGGGATTAAACGATGCACTTGAACCTCACTGTTATCCACTCCCATTACCCCAAGAAATTTTTTCCAAAATATCAACAGGGAAGTATTTCAGCCACATAGACCTGTCGGACGCGTTCTTACAAGTTGAAGTGGATGAAGATTCAAGAAACCTCCTTACGATAAACACTCATCTGGGTTTATTTAAAGTAAATAGGCTTTCGCAAGGTGTCAAACCCGCTCCAAACGCTTTCCAACAAATTATGGACAGTATGCTTTCGGGTGTTAATGGGACAGCGGCTTACATAGATGACATCATCATTTCGGGTGAGACAATTCATGCACATAATTATAACCTTGACCAAGTCCTAAGGAGGATTCGTTCCTTGGTGCCATAAATTATTATGGGAAATTTGTCGACAACATGAGGAAACTTCGTGGACCATTAGATGAATTGCTAAAGAAGGATAAAGATTGGAAATGGTCACAAAACTGTCAGAAGTCCTTTACAGACCTTAAGAAAGTCCTATCATCCGATTTACTTCTTACGCACTATAACCCGGAATTAGAAATAGTCGTGGCAGCCGACGCATCAAATTATGGTCTAGGAGCGTGCATTATGCATTTATATCCAGATGGTTCGAGGAAAGCAATATGTCACGCTTCGCGTTCATTAACACCGGCCGAAAGGGGTTACAGCCAAATTGAAAAAGAAGCTTTAGCCTTGGTGTTTGCTGTTACTAAATTTCATCGAATGATTTTTGGGAGGAAGTTCATCCTTGAAACTGATCACAAGCCATTGCTGGCAATATTTGGCTCGAAGACCGGAATACCGGTTTATACCGCCAACCGTATTCAAAGGTGGGCTTTAGTATTGTTAACATACAACTTCACCATCAAATACATTGCAACCGGCGATTTTGGTCATGCAGATGTATTATCCAGATTAATAAGCACCCATTCTCGTCCAGACGATGAGTACGTTATCGCTGCAGTGCAGAAATTTGAAAAGGACATTCGACAAGTAGCAGTGGACTCGCTTCAAGGCCTACCATTAACATTTCCAATGATCAACAACGAATCGAAGAAGGACACATTGTTGCAATCGGTAAATAAGCAAATAAAATTAAATTGGCCGCAACCGCACAAAATAGAAGAAGTTGAATTAAAACAATTCCACTTGCGGAAAGACTCATTATCCGTCATAGATGACAGCATCTTGTATGGCAACAGAGTAGTGATTCCGTTCACCTTCAGGCGAAGAATTTTAATTCAACTTCATAAAGGACACCCAGGTATGGAGCGCATGAAGGCAATTATTAGAAATTATGTCTATTGGCCAAATGTAGACAAAGACGTTGAAGATTTCGTTCGGGGATGTAATAAATGTTCCTCGGCAGCAAAAAACCCTACCAAACATACATTAAGCCCATGGCCAACGACAAAAGAACCTTGGGAACGATTACATATCGACTTTGCAGGACCATTCCAAGGAATTTACTTTTTTGTCATAGTGGATTCACACTCGAAGTGGCCTGAAATATTTAAAATGGCCCAAATCACGACCGCAGCCACTATATCAAGGCTAGATGAAACTTTTTCTCGATTTGGAACGCCAAAAACGATAGTGTCTGACAATGGGACTCAATTTACAAGTTATCAATTTCAACAATTTTGTTTGAGGAATGGAATTCAACATGTAACTAGTGCACCATATTATCCACAGTCAAACGGACAAGCGGAAAGATTTGTAGACACTTTGAAAAGATCTTTGAAGAAATTGGAAGGGGAGGGAGATTTAACGGAGATACTCCAAACGTTCCTGCTCGTTTACCGTACCACTCCAAATAAAAACACACCTAATGGGACCTCGCCTTCGGAATCATTAATTGGAAGAAAAATTCGAACACCTTTTGATTTAATGCTACCAAGAGTGAAAAGTGAGGACACACCAAGGAATACAAAAATGGAAAATCAGTTCAACCGGAAACATGGTGCAACCTCAAGATCCTTCAGTGCCAAGGATCAGGTATATGCGAAGAGGTACAGTGGAATCCGTTTATTATGACTCCGCCTATAGTGACCTACCGCTTAATATGACGTAATTGCAGTGCGAAGTTTGGTTTTCATATAGTAAAATTCTTTATAACAAAGTTTTGCTTTGAATGACGTCCGGTTAGTATGACGTGTTTGTCACTTCCCTTCGATGTCATTATAAGCGGATTCTACTGTATAAGACAAATTCTTCTCATTGGGAAAAAGGCACCGTTATTGAAAAATTTGGAAAAGTGCTGTACAACGTCTTACTAGAAGATGGCCTTATACGGTCACACATAAATCAACTTCGACCGCGCTTCGAAGACAATGGATCTGAAATAATTTCACCGCTTAATGAAATATTAGACAGTTTCGAAATCCAATCAAACCCGAATTCGGGGACAGAAGTGCATTCGACGAGTCCAGACAAATCGTCGATGATAATGGAGGAAGTGGAAACCAATCATGAACCAGTTGCAGTACCGAACCAGATTGTTGAAGAACAAGTGACAAGAAATACTGAAGAAGGAACTACTCCACAGCCTACGGGTACTAAATTGGGAACAAGGCTTCCTAGACCAATAAGATCATCACGACCACCGGCCAGATACCGAGATTTCATCTCATCTTAAAAAGGGGAGATGTTGTAACGGCAACAACCGGCTGGGCCGACCCTGATATGTATATATTTCAATATTTGACATTTGATGAATAAAGTAGTCATTCGTTCATATATCTTGCAACCAATAAGTTGTTTCATTATATTAATATAACTTATATTGGCGACACAACAATTACCAAGCATATAATTTAAACATAAACGCAATTATCGATTTTAGAATTATTAAGCATAAACAACCCTATGAAATCCATACACCGTATGGAAGCAGTGTTGAAGATAATTCTTATATATTGTACTTAAATATTATTTGTGTGATATATAAGGATGGT
Organism: Podabrus alpinus; assembly: GCA_932274525.1. Lineage (NCBI taxonomy): Eukaryota > Metazoa > Arthropoda > Insecta > Coleoptera > Cantharidae > Podabrus > Podabrus alpinus. The sequence continues at coordinate 59,189,262 of OW026452.1, forward strand.
TAAAATTTTTCTTTATTTAATTTGTTCTTTTCATTTTAATAGTGTTTATTGATTGCAATAAATATTTATTTAAACCAGTATTTTTTTTTTAAATAAACCAATACAAATTTTTCCAATAAAATTGGAAAGTTTTTACTACGAAAATGAGGGAAATACCATACGATTTGGATAAATTTAACTACATTTTATAGTTAAATTACTACTAAAACGAAGGAAATAACATACGGTAATGGATCATTTCAACTTCATTTTGTTGTTAAATGACGAATAAAAAGAGTTAATGTAACTAATTCCAAAAATGGTTGTAACTACTTACTGTTGTTAATTTTCATTTATTAATGTGGCAAGTACCTCTTTATGAATGCATTTAACAAATTAATATATTTTAGTTAGAAACATACTTCTTGTAGTTTTATAACAAAATTTTTCCTACAAACCTGTAAGATTACTTCCATTTTATTATTATACAACTTACTACCAATATGAAGTCAAATTCCACTTTATTTAACATTTTGAAAGTGGTAAATATACTGCGATGTTGTGGAGAATTGGGCCTCAGTTGAGGAATGCTCAAGTCATTAAAGTTTCGCAGAGACCTTGGTTGGAATAGTTTGGAATGTGAGAATGATCAATCAATTGTTTAAAGTTAAAATAAAAATTTGTAATGATGTGAAACAACAGGAAGTTTTGGCTTACCGAAATTCTTACTCCAGAAAATATTAAAGGGAAGGATCTCGGGTAGTGGAGTTTGTATTCCTTACATAGGCGAGGAGAAGGATAACGTCAACAAAGTGACCGATTTTGAGCCGATAAACACCGGATTCAAGGCTCTACTCACCAACTTCAGCCAGAAAACAAGAAGAGATGCCTGATTGGCTAGTATACGCTTCCATTGATGAGACTGGAGTATTGCTTTCCCTTTGACTTTATTTAGTATGATCGTAATTATTGGCGGCAAGCTCAAAGAAGTTATTGTTATCATGATATTTAATGTCTAGTTAGATGTTTTATTTTATGTCATAATTATTTTAAATTGTTTTACTATTTGACGCCACCAATTTATATCGTGTTCTACTTGTTTATGGTACTTCTGTTGAAAACTTTACCATCCTACTTAAGAGGTAAATTATTAACTTTTGCTCCAGTTTTATTATGTGTTATCACTAATTTGTAAAAGCTTCTGAACTGTATATTTTTTCTTATATTATAGTCTTGACGATGACAAGAAATCTTGTCGAAACCGGTCGATTTAAGTAAATTGTTTTCTTGAATACAAACTCCACTACCCGAGATCCTTCCCTTTCATAATAAAAATGTTTGAATGGGGACAGAAATGATTTCGGTCAATTTTATTAAAGTGTAAAACATGTAAAGACTAATATGAAAAATTGTTTAGATTCAAGTAGGAGTTAAAAAATAGAATTAAAAATTTAAATGTGCGAAATAAAAATAAATAACGGGTCCTGATCCTACAGTTTTGTAAAAGGAAAAATTAAATAAAAGTGATACGACGAAAATAGGGATTTTTGAGTGAAAAGTCGGCGCATGGTAGTGAGAAAGAACGGTGTTGAATGTCGACGAGAATGGACGCACAATTATGGTGCACTGGATTAATTATAATTGATTTTTATGGATCCTAATAATAAAAATCTGATGTGGCCATCGCATCACTTTCCGAATAGACGCAAATTTTTACATTATATTTTTAAATAAAATGGTTACATAATTTCAACAGTAAATCGATGAAAAATTTCATATTTTGCCAAAATAGGAAGAAAAAAACTTTTGAATGCCTATATCTTGCAAACGAAGCATTTTTGGACCCATGTTATTAGAAACTTTTCATCTTATTTTCGTTAGTAGAATGCGGTTTACTATTTTATTTACAAATACAAAAAATTTTTACAAATACAAATTTTTTTGAAACGCCCTGTATATTTTAGAGAAAAACTTGTAGGACAAAAAATGTAGGAAATTCCATAGCGCTAATTTTTTGTTATTAATATTTTTACATATTTAATTTCGTTTCGAAGTTATGACGCATAATGTCATAATAGCTCCAGGTAAACCCCCCTTTCCCGTTACACGATTTAAATTATTTTCATCTGGCTTTGTCCTACGACAGGAAAAAGCTTATATGCAAAATTTGGAATGATTTGCTTGCTTCGTTTAGACGCTATCGTGTTCACAGACGTACATACACACACACACACACTAATACAAGCATTGCATTAACTAGGACGGGCGTACCTGTGCACGTAATTGTGGCGGATCGGTATTTTTACTGTCAAACAGTTGCTCATTGTATCCTCTAGATGGTAGAACCGATCGGTTTTTAAATACACTCCGTAATAACGTCAAAAAACTCATTTTAATAAAGCCGTCACAATTAATGCAAGACTTACCAAGTGTTAAAATACGTCACAGATATGTGGAATTACACGTGTGTTAAAAATACGTCACAGCTAATGTAGAATCTAACGTGTGTTAGATGTGTGTATGCATGCGTGTGTTAAAAATTCGTTACTTAATTCAGAATACGAAATGTGGTAGAAATTCTTTAGAGGACCGGAGATATATGTAAAAAAACAGTTTTTGCGATACCTACACAGAAGTGACCATTATTAACAAATTTTTAAGGTGGCCGATTTACATGCTATTTGCAAACAACGCATTGATTTAATTAATACATAATTTACAGCTACAAAAATTACACAGAGAATTAGCCGAAGCTTCATGCATAACATATTGAAATATTGGGCGTAAAAAACAACTTGAATTTTGAAGGTTGAACTTGAAGGTAGCTATATGGAAGCCTAGCAACTGCCGCTAAAGCGAGTTCCACCTTGTTTAACTAATATCTGCAATCATGTAAACATTAGATTGCTCAAAACTGCTTTCTAATAATTGGGCATACGACCAGCGACATGTGCCGCTCCTTTTTGATGGACGTAAAACGCCCTACGTAAACGTAAAACCTGACATGCAGGGACGTGCCCATGGGGGGGATGAGGGGGGAGCTTCCCCCCCCCCCAATACTTTAGAAAGTTGGCAAAATCACCCAAAAGTTGGTGAAGTTGGCAAAATCACCCAAAAGTTGGTGAAGTTGGCAAAAGCCGCTAAACCAAAACTAGGTTTGTAAAAATTTTATCAACTCCAAAAAATTTCAAGTAATAAAATAATATAATATGCCTATTTTCTCCAACCGTACTGTACATACCAACTGTACAAAATAACGTGTGTAGTTTATATTTTGTAACTAAACACGTTATTTTAGTTGCACATGTTACTAATTTTGAAATAATTAAATAATGCGTAATAATTAAAGTTTTGCTTTTGTTGAAACCAACATTCAGTGTAAAATGTAATAAAATATTTTAATTCAAGTATTCATAATTATTTTATTTATGGCCGCGATTAAAAAGGACAAATATTTGTCCTAAATATTGTAAGATTCCTCAAAAATTGCTTTACTACGAGTGGTCGTTTTTATATTCCCGGACTAGGCATGAAAACAAAAGACTAGAGCAACAACAAAATTTTATTTTTCAATATAGTTCCCCTGCTTTTGAATACAGGTATAACAACGTTTCAATAACATCTTTAATTCAGTATAAAAATATTCATTTGGTTTTTCCGCAAAATGGCCCTCAACAGCTACTATAAGTTCGTCATTGTCCCTAAATTTAGTCCCCCTTTGTGTTTTTTTGAGATTCGGGAACAAAAAATAGTCACCGGGTGCTAGATCTGGACTATAAAGGCGCATGTTCAATTTCTTCGAAGCCACAATCAGCTACAGCAGCTTCTGAAAGTCTGGACTTGTGCACTGGTACATTGTCGTGGAGCAACAAGACACCTTGCGTCACTTTTCCGCGTCTCTTCACTTTTCACTATTCGCTCTTCAAGCTGCTAATTGTCGCTTCTTTAGTCTTGCATCCTCCAGTACCAAACACTTGGTTTTTTCAACAACATCTGAAGTGTTTAAACAATTTTGACCACTCGCAAATAGCTGACTTAGAAGGACAATCATTCCCGTATACAGCCAACATTTCTTCAAGAATAATTTTTGGAGGTTTTCCTTGTATTCGGTATTCGATCCGTAAATCCGGTATTCGATTTTATTCATTTTGATACATATACAACGCGCGACGACACAAACTGACAGATAATAAAATTAATAATGATGCAATTGTTTTGTAAATTGCCACACAGGTTACCAATGCATATGTGATTAAAAACAGCATAATGAAAAATTGCATCAAAATTCAAAACAGCCCAGTCCGGGAATACAAAGACGACCCCTCGTACAAGACGGTTTTGCGGGTCGCGTTATGTAACCAGCCCCAGCCAAATAAAATTTTTCTATTGACTACTGTAAAGAGAATGGTTAATAGAGTCTATAGAAAAATTATTTTGGGTGAACCCTTGAGAAATAACCCTTATTTCGAATAATTAAAAATCCGGGTGAATACGCCACGCCCCCATGCAACTTCACAAAAATGACAAAAAAAGTAATTTCCGCACTTTTAGGGTAGGAATGTTTCGGTCCGAATGTGAATCTGACGCCGTTGCAGACGGTTAAAATTATCGAAGAATCGATAAAATCCGAAAAAAGTGCGAAAATCGGCAACATTCATACCAGGGGATACAAGTCACATAACAGCCGGCGCGGCCGCGGCTACTGGCTTTGCCGTGCCCGGTCGGAATGAGTGAAAATCAAAATGTATCACCCGTTATTTGTGTGGGATTCGATACAGACGGTTGGGTCGTTTTAAAAACCGCCCTTTGGGCGGTTTTTTTAAACGCTACCACTTGGGCTAAACATACTTGAGGAATATTAATTCACTCAGGGATAAATTAAATAGGGATCATATAAAACCGGGATATAGCTTTTAAAAGTATACTTTTACTTATCACCCCCAAAATATGGAATAAAACAAAAAATAAAGGGTAAACAATAACCTTTAATAGATGTTACGCTTACGAGTGGTGTCGTCAATCTGCCAGAGCGAAAATTTCTAAGTGTTAGGGTATATCTTTTTGCACCGACTGAGAACAGAATGGGGAGATTCCACAAATCGTCCCTCATGCGCGTCACTGAATGTGTAAAATTTTCTAAGTTCAAATTCGATTTTATCAAAAGTTTGACCCGCTTTCACCCTAAATATTTTTACAGTTTACTATATAAACCTTATACTATCCAATAGTCAATAGGAAATTTTGATTTGAGTGGGGCTGGTTATATAACCCTAGCCGCGAAGTTAATATTACTGACAACATTTATTTAGAGAGAGTAATCAATTTGTGGTCCGAATTAAAGAACAGAAGAATCCGTCTAAATGAATGACAATTATTCAATATTAATCTACTTTAATAACATGTACTACGTATAATATTGTAAATAAAATTATATTTTTATTATTTATAAAATGATCTACTTTTTATGTCCCAATTTATACCCAATTACTTACAAAAAGTTGGCAATTTTTAATTAATTCAGTTGGCAAATTGAGGATTGCTCCCCCCTGAAAAAAGTTGGTTGAGCACGTCCCTGCTGACATGTATAGAGCGCAATTTAAGCCCTTCTGATATTTTTCCCACCTTAAATCGAACTTTCAATTTATAAGATATAATTTCACTTTTTAGTACCAGCGGCGGCTCGTGACTTATTTTAATGGGAGGGTACGAAATTTAAATAAAAAGGTAAATACAACTTTTTACCTTGTTTTGAAAATAGTAATACTCTTAAAAGTAAAAGTGAAATAGAAACCAGCGGGTGGGGGGGATTCTGGAGGGTAAAACTCGCAATCAGAGTTTTTCCTTCTATAATACGCTACTAATAAAATCGAAACATGTATGTAGTACTTGGAATTCCGCAGTTATGACGTTGTTACATTGGTTTAATCCATGAAAACAGAGAAGTTTGCTTTTACTGCAATACTGTATGGAGTTATAAGTGAGGTTCAACCCTCACATGAAGCTCAAGCCATTACTTCCGCCTTCTAATTTAGTAGCGCAATCTGTTCATAACTTGTTGAACTTTACCATGGTATTTCCAGAACTCCCAAAACCGAGCGATAAAACCCTCGGGCGGCAAAAACCTGAGTCATTATCGGCATTTATATAATCACCTATCTTCTTATCGCTTATCTGCGTGTATGAAGATCCGTTCTTTCATTGTGGACTTTGGGCCACAAAACCTAGGCAATGAGGCGGTGATCAGCGGTTCGACTCCGGGCTCAGTTAAAACTTTATTCTGACCGTCTCTCGTTGGAAGGCAATGGTAAACCACCGAGGTGTAATCTGATAAGAACAGCCTCTCTGGAGATAAAGTGTATACACTTCCCGCGGTTCGGAGCCCGCGTTATACAAGTAGGTCCCCTATGTATGTGATAATACTACAAACGCACAACACATAGATGGGAGAGAGTTCGCCAACATCCGGTCACGGATAAGCACGCGAAGAAGAAGAACCTAAGTAATCATGTATCAGCGCGGCTTTGAAACACCACTTCGTCTGTATCTATTTATTATTAAACAATAATTAAAACGAAATTATGTTTTTTTAGTATGAATTCTGAATACAAAAGGGAAATTTGTTTAATCTTATAATACGGCATATACCGGGTGCTGATTGAGTTAGCCGAACATAGGAATTAACATGTAAAAACTTATTTATGCAAATTCCTGGTTCCATAATTATTTTAGAGATAAAATGAAAGATACCAAAATAATGCAGAAATATAAACTACGAATGATAAGAGCATTAGATTTCATCCAGCTTTTACTTAAAGGATCAAAAAATGCTTTTGAAATTGTTAAAATTTTCATTTATCAGACAGACCATGTAAGTTTCCAAGGTAATTTTATTTTAAATAAATAAATACAAATTGATAAGCATTCTTGCCACCATAGAAACCATAGAAATTTAACAATTTCAATAGTATTTTTTTATTTTTTACTTAACTATAATATAATTATGGTGACCATATTATTTTTATGAAAAAAGAGTACATTTCGGCGAAAAACAAGGTAAATACCTAAAAAACTTAAAAAAAGGTCAATGGCGTACCTACAGCTACGATTGATGACCTTTTTTTTTTTTTTTTAGGGGTCGCACTGAAGGAAACAACCATGAATGCACGTGTTTCCCCCACAATGAAATCTGGCACCCCCCCGGGCTTCATTGTGATTGCATTTTAAATTTAAATATTTCAAATGAAAAAATGAGTACATTTGTATGTACTTGGAGAAGTTTTAAAGTACATAGGACATCGTTCTAAAAAAGAGTACTGTCCTACTAAAAGGAGTACATATGGTCAGTACATAGGACATCGTTCTAAAAAAGAGTACTGTCCTACTAAAAGGAGTACATATGGTCACCATAAATATAATGGAACTTTTAAAAATGAATAGTTAATTAAACGTGAAATAATCTTTCTTTAGCATAAGCTTTCGATACTTCATAGTAACATCGTCAGATGTATATAACATTTACATGGAAACGTGTAACTATAAGGTATTATGTAATTATTATTAAAAGGTTCGTATGTATATGTTACGGTCAATGATGACAATTTGGGCATTGACGTCAATGTTAATATTATAATATTAACTTAGTAACGAAGTCACCTTGCGGAACACTACATGTAGGTGCAATAAAATAAGCTTGCAGACGAGCGGTAGCTTCATAACGGACGCATTTGTTTCTTCCCATTGGGGGGGGTGAGGGAAAATAAAATTAATTTCGGAAATCTACTACCTTAGGAGAAAGGGGGTTAACTAACCTGTTCTTCAGTGGCGACTCGTGGATTGATATAATGATGGTGGGAGGAAAATTAATTTTTCATTTTTGTAAAATGTTATATTCGCTACCAATAACCAACGTCGAATTGTTCAACATTAAACGATATTATTCCGCGTTAATATTTTCTTTTGGGAGGGAGGCGCCCCGTCGCCCTCCCCGTACCAGCCGCCACTGTTCAGTACACCATGTACGTAAAAGTAATATAAAGAAAAATATGAATAAGCGGGGTTTAGGGTCAAATTTTTAAATTGGTGAAATTCATAAACGGTTCAATTCCGGAGGTTGGTGCCTTCAGGACTTCATCAGCATTATAAGAACTATACACCATCTCAATTTCGACGAATTTAACCGAAACCAAATTACCTTATAATGTGCGGGGTCCTTTGACAATTTGTTCAGAATTTTCTACTGAACAACATATCCAAAATCCGAATGCAGGCTTTCGTTTTATTAATCTTTTTCTCATAGAAGGTGCTGGAAGTTTCATATCATCAAACCATGCTTCAGAATGTAAATAGAGAAATCAGAAGTTACGTTGCAGCGTGTAGTTAGAAGAGCTACCAATTCTGGGCGCCCAGAAACTGGCAAGTGTCTTATCGTCTACAAAATGACAACTATTTCAAAGATCAATAAAAATAAAGCGTCCATTGGGTGCTTTGGGGATATTATGTTGTTTATCATTTACGATATTAGTAACTTAAATCATCGAAAGAAGTTGAATCCCACAGGATTGAAATAATGGTTATACTCATAATGGTGAAAAAAGAAAATCAAGAAAAAATAGTAATGTTAACAATAATAATTATTAACAAATAAAAAGGCAAAATGATATAAAAATGTTATTTATAGAATTCTAAATACATAATAAAATACAATAATAATTATTAATAAATAAAAAGGCAAAATGATATAAAAATGTTGTAAAAATGAAAAAAATTCTAAATACATTATATTTAATTAAGAAGTGACATCCTATATATAATTTAGGACGTCGTTTAACTTTATTAAAAAGAGAACAATATTAAAACAAAAAGAAAATATGCATTTTAAAATGCACTTATTTAAGTAGTTATTTAAGTTTAATTCATACCACCATTTTGACTAATGGCGCAAGTGCCAAATTGTTTGAGCCCAACTGTAGGTATAATTATTCGAAACCTTCGAAAACCTTTTCCTCAAAAAATCGTCAAAAAATTTTTAAAAAATTGGGCACATTTTGATCAAATAAATCCAGTATAGGTCTTGCGATTTTTCGACGACTTTCGTTAGGTAATGGTTCGCACTTTAACATATTAAAAGTCCTCAAAAACCCCGAGTCTCTTACACGTAATTCTTCGTTGAAATTTTTAATAAAGACTTGAAAATAATGTTTTTCTGCAAAATATTTTTAAACAAATTTCTATTTCAGCTATATTGTTACTACGTGTATTTAACTCAATAAAAATATTAGTAATACTTAAAATATTTTAACATCTTAAAACATATCCAAAAATCAGAATCCTCGGACCAATTTTATGCAACTTTGCATTTCATTTTTTGTTTCTTAAAATATTTTAAGTGTTATCAACATTCTTAATGAGATGTATACACGTAGTAACAATATAGCTGAAATAGAAATCTGTTTAAAAATATTTTGCCGCAAAACATAATTTTTAATTTTTCATTAAAAATTGCAACAAATAATTGAGTAAGAAGCTCAGGTTTTATACACGAGGACATTTAGTATGTTTAAGTATGAACCTAACGAAAGCCGTCGAAAAATCGAAAAATATCGATTTTGGATTTTTTGTTTGCAATTTTCTTACATTAAAATGTTTATTAGAATTTGGGGTTTTTAATTTTGGAGATTTTATTCTCATGATTATACACAAAATATTTGACGTCTTTCCAGGTTCTATTAACCAGTACATCAGAGTGTTTCTCAATGCATTCGCTGCATGGACCTTTGCCCGGTACAATTTTTTGTTTGATGGTGCTTCTGAAAAACGACAAAACAGCAGCCGATTCTTGTGTAGACCATGGCCTTTTTACGGAAACCTTCTTCGCTTTATGTTTAGATTTATTAGATTTGTTTCGTTTGGAGGGCTTCTTCTTAACTACAACAGGTTCTTCCTGCATGGAATGTACATCTTGGTCAATGTCATCTTGTTCTTCATCAATGTCATCATGATGGCCTCTGTTGTTTATCTCATTTTGTACTGCTTCGTCGGTATCTTCTATTTCTACTTCTAACCCCGGTAAGTCTTTAATGAAAATGATATTGAAAAAATTTAAAAACGAAAACGTATTTACTACTTACCACCAATATTTATCTCATCCAGGGATTTTCCCTTAAACTTGTTGGCCTCGCCCTTTTCTACTGCTAGTAGAATTCTCGATACTTTCGTTAGTTCAACCGACGATTCATGCAATCGGTAAAATTGCCGGTGAACTCTAATATCGTGTCCTAAGTGGCGTGCTAACCAGTCGGTTTCATTTTCCTTTAAATTAAAAATTTGTGAAACCGTTGCAATATATTTTCTAAGTTTTGTCCCAGTTATCAATTCGGGATGAATCAACTCGGCTTCATTACAAAAATTTCTTAGGCAATCGTGCCCTCTCATGTACTCGGTAGAAGGATTACTTCGCGCAAATACATATATATTTTCAGGCGCTATAATTTCCGTTCGGGTCTCTAATAGTAAATCGATTGCTTCTTTTATTTCATCGCTTAACAAAACGTTAACTGTACTGCCACGTTTTCCCTTAATTTGCACAATTGCAAGTCGGTTTGCTAATTGCTGTTCCAATGGGGTGAACGTATTTTGAAATTCCTGTGTAGTATTTTGTGACCAATTGGGCCGCGATGAATATTGCAATACAGTAAGTTTCGAGGCTTCCCCCGATCTACGTTTATTAAAAAGAACTATTTTGCACAAAACGACACTTGCAAGTTGTTTCCATGTTTGATAAGTAATAGAATGAATCAATTCTTTTTTAAATTGTTTCAGTCGTTCATCAAGATATTTATTTAATTTTACCAAGTCGTCAGTAAGTGGGAGCAATTCTGTAGCATTTACTTTACGATCAAATAAAGATCTCAGTGCATTAGATGAAATTTTAATTGCCCACTCCATATCCATCAAATTTAAAAAATTATGTAGCTTCGTTAATCCCTCTGTATCATTTTTTCTTATACATTTTCCTTTTTGAATGCTAATGCATTTTTTTAAACTGTGTCCTAGTTTTAGTGCCAATGAGGGAATGGAAAATTGAGGCCTTGATTTATTCCCACATTGAACTTGACAAATATTTTTTACTGCTGATATTACACAATCATAAAATGCAGGCGCCAGCCAATCAGACAATCTATGTTTGTTACAATCAAACTCCCGCAATTGTAACAACAATCTTGCTAATTGCCTCATGGATTGCCTGATTAGACTATTCTGTGTATTGTGATATTTTTCAAATTGAGTTATTCCGAACTGAATAATTAAGCTATCTTGCCTGCATACAAGACTAATTTTGTCATTTTTTAATGGAGCTAAAATGCATTCGGTAAATTCTACTGTCTGCTTTACATCGCTAAAAGTATGTGCGAGCAATGCTGCACTTTCAGCCATTGGCTGACGTCTTAACACACTATTCACATTTGAAATTTTTGATGTACACGAATATTTTATATGATGCCACAAGTGGCGTTTAATCATAAACCCCAAACAATTAGGACAGGGTCCATAATCGCTATAAGTGTATTTCTTTATTTCTTCAGCGGTAGGGATTCGAACTAAAATTAGCTCTCCGCTTTTAATTTTTAATACTTCGCAGTTATGATAATAATCACCGGCTCTGGCTAATAACCCAAAAGCAATCCTTCTGCCTTCACTTTTTTTTAGGTCCATTTCGCCAGCCCCCCCCATCGCGAATTTGGGGTCGAATTTGATGTCAATCGTTTGTGCTTCGTTTGTGCTTGTTTGTGCTTCTATTATTTTCGTTTGTGCCAACACCGTTCGCGAAATATCTTAAAAATAAGTTTGGGGGGCTGGCGAAATGCTAGCCCCCCCCATCGCGAATTTGGGGTCGAATTTGGTGTCAATCGTTTGTGCTTCGTTTGTGCTCGTTTGTGCTTCTATTATTTTCGTTTGTGCCAACACCGTTCGCGAAATATCTTAAAAATAAGTTGGGGGGCTGGCGAAATGCTAGCCCCCCCCATCGCGAATTTGGGGTCGAATTTGGTGCCAATCGTTTGTGCTTCGTTTGTGCTCGTTTGTGCTTCTATTATTTTCGTTTGTGCCAACACCGTTCGCGAAATATAGACTTTTAAAATTTTATAAACCTCCGAGCAACAATCGTTACAACAAACATTAACTTAGGAAGAAATAAAGTACATTGTAACAGTTTTCGTAAAATATTTTTATTATAAATTATGATTTTCATCTACAAACAAATTTAAAAATTACTATAATGTACTTTACATTTGTATTAGACCGTATGTTGGATTTGCGATTCATTTTTAAAAGGTCGTCGTATTTTTCCAAAAGACCTAGATGGGATCGCCAGCAATAAGCTATATAATGTCCTAAGGATAACAAATTTCTTCTTTAAGGTGGGAGAAAACTAATAATTCCTTTCAAATGAAATTGTTTTTCTAGAATATTTAAAATTCAGGGAACATTTGAAAGAGCTGTTGAAAATTGGGATTCATGCGGTATAGAACTGGTTACAGTTTCTATAAAAAAAATGAGAACCTATTGTGAAACTTCGCGCTATAGACGGATTACCGCAGAACCACATTTTGCTGGATCTTCGAAATACCTTAACATGACTTGTTGTAAAAGTTGAAGATTATCCATAGGTAGATTAGCCACTATTGTTTCCCCGGGTCGACTGTTTTCGAAATCGCAAGAAGAGCATTTTCTGATTTCTGTGAAAGAAGGATATTTTCTATATAATTGAGTTAGTAAATAATTTGCCCGGGCTGGGGAAATGCTTGCACCCCCCATCGCGAATTTGGGGTCGAATTTGGTGTCAATCGTTTGTGCTTCGTTAGTGGTCGTTTGTGCTTCTATTATTTTCGTTTGTGCCAACACCGTTCGCGAAATATCTTAAAAATAAGTTTGGGGGTTGGCGAAATGCTAGCCCCCCCCATCGCGAATTTGGGGTCGAATTTGGTATCAATCGTTTGTGCTTCGTTTGTGCTCGTTTGTGCTCCTATTTTTTTCGTTTGTGCCAACACCGTTCGCGAAATATCTTAAAAATAAGTTTGGGGGTTGGCGAAATGCTAGCCCCCCCCATCGCGAATTTGGGGTCGAATTTGGTATCAATCGTTTGTGCTTCGTTTGTGCTCGTTTGTGCTTCTATTATTTTCGTTTGTGCCAACACCGTTCGCGAAATATTTTAAAAATAAGTTTGGGGGTTGGCGAAATGCTAGCCCCCCCCCATCGCGAAATTAGGGTCGAATTTGGTATCAATCGTTTGTGCTTCGTTTGTGCTCGTTTGTGCTTCTATTATTTTCGTTTGTACCAACATCGTTCGCGAAATATCTTAAAAATAAGTTTGGGGGTTGGCGAAATGCTAGCCCCCCCCCATCGCGAATTTGGGGTCGAATTTGGTATCAATCGTTTGTGCTTCGTTTGTGCTCGTTTGTGCTTCTATTATTTTCGTTTGTGCCAACATCGTTCGCGAAATATCTTAAAAATAAGTTTGGGGGTTGGCGAAATGCTAGCCCCCCCCATCGCGTTTTTGGGGTCGAATTTGGTATCAATCGTTTGTGCTCGTTTGTGCTTCTATTATTTTCGTTTGTGCCAACACCGTTCGCGAAATATCTTAAAAATAAGTTTGGGGGTTGGCGAAATGCTAGCCCCCCCCCATCGCGAATTTGGGGTCGAATTTGGTATCAATCGTTTGTGCTTCGTTTGTGCTCGTTTGTGCTTCTATTATTTTCGTTTGTGCCAACATCGTTCGCGAAATATCTTAAAAATAAGTTTGGGGGTTGGCGAAATGCTAGCCCCCCCCCATCGCGTTTTTGGGGTCGAATTTGGTATCAATCGTTTGTGCTCGTTTGTGCTCCTATTATTTTCGTTTGTGCCAACACCGTTCGCGAAATATCTTAAAAATAAGTTTGGGGGTTGGCGAAATGCTAGCCCCCCCCATCGCGAATTTGGGGTCGAATTTGGTATCAATCGTTTGTGCTTCGTTTGTGCTCGTTTGTGCTTCTATTATTTTCGTTTGTGCCAACACCGTTCGCGAAATATCTTAAAAATAAGTTTGGGGGTTGGCGAAATGCTAGCCCCCCCCCATCGCGAATTTAGGGTCGAATTTGGTATCAACCGTTTGTGCTTCGTTTGTGCTCGTTTGTGCTTCTATTATTTTCGTTTGTGCCAACACCGTTCGCGAAATATCTTAAAAATAAGTTTTGGGGTTGGCGAAATGCTAGCCCCCCCCCATCGCGAATTTGGGGTCGAATTTGGTATCAATCGTTTGTGCTTCGTTTGTGCTTCTATTATTTTCGTTTGTGCCAACACCGTTCGCGAAATATCTTAAAAATAAGTTTTGGGGTTGGCGAAATGCTAGCCCCCCCCCATCGCGAATTTGGGGTCGAATTTGATATCAATCGTTTGTGCTTCGTTTGTGCTCGTTTGTGCTTCTATTATTTTCGTTTATGCCAACACCGTTCGCGAAATATAGACTTTTAAAATTTTATAAACCTCCGAGCAACAATCGTTACAACAATCATTAACTTAGGAAGAAATAAAGTGCATTGTAACAGTTTTTCGTAAATTTATTTTTATTTAAAATGATCAGACTCAAAAGTTAATTATCAAAGGATAATCAAAAGATTATAATTATCATAGAAAAATTCAATTATCCTTTGATAATTATGATTAGATAATCCAATTATCATTGGGACATGATTGGATAATCCAATAATAATTTTGTTATTTGGATCCCGAATTTAAGATTTATGTTTATGAAGAACATCTAGTAGATTTTACACGTTGACGTTTGCTTTGCGAGGCATTATTATAATCTTGTCGTTAATCGTTAAATTTAATTATTATTATTTTACTAATATAGTTAAAGAATATATTATTATAGTAAAATAATCGTATTTCTTACCAACCGTAATAATATTATTGGATTATCCAACCATAATTATCAAAGGATAATTGAATTTACTTATTTTAAGATACTTATTTTTACCCAAACTTATTTTTAAGATATTTCGCGAACGGTGTTGGCACAAACGAAAATAATAGAAGCACAAACGACCACTAACGAAGCACAAACGATTGACACCAAATTCGACCCCAAATTCGCGATGGGGGGGGGGGCTAGCATTTCGCCAACCCCCAAACTTATTTTTAAGATATTTCGCGAACGGTGTTGGCACAAACGAAAATAATAGGAGCACAAACGAGCACAAACGAAGCACAAACGATTGATACCAAATTCGACCCCAAATTCGCGATGGGGGGGGCTAGCATTTCGCCAACCCCCAAACTTATTTTTAAGATATTTCGCGAACGATGTTGGCACAAACGAAAATAATAGAAGCACAAACGAGCACAAACGAAGCACAAACGATTGATACCAAATTCGACCCTAAATTCGCGATGGGGGGGGGCTAGCATTTCGCCAACCCCCAAACTTATTTTTAAGATATTTCGCGAACGATGTTGGCACAAACGAAAATAATAGAAGCACAAACGAGCACAAACGAAGCACAAACGATTGATACCAAATTCGACCCTAAATTCGCGATGGGGGGGGGCTAGCATTTCGCCAACCCCCAAACTTATTTTTAAGATATTTCGCGAACGGTGTTGGCACAAACGAAAATAATAGAAGCACAAACGAGCACAAACGAAGCACAAACGATTGATACCAAATTCGACCCCAAATTCGCGATGGGGGGGGCTAGCATTTCGCCAACCCCCAAACTTATTTTTAAGATATTTCGCGAACGGTGTTGGCACAAACGAAAATAATAGGAGCACAAACGAGCACAAACGAAGCACAAACGATTGATACCAAATTCGACCCCAAATTCGCGATGGGGGGGGCTAGCATTTCGCCAACCCCCAAACTTATTTTTAAGATATTTCGCGAACGGTGTTGGCACAAACGAAAATAATAGAAGCACAAACGACCGCTAACGAAGCACAAACGATTGACACCAAATTCGACCCCAAATTCGCGATGGGGGGTGCAAGCATTTCCCCAGCCCGGGCAAATTATTTACTAACTCAATTATATAGAAAATATCCTTCTTTCACAGAAATCAGAAAATGCTCTTCTTGCGATTTCGAAAACAGTCGACCCGGGGAAACAATAGTGGCTAATCTACCTATGGATAATCTTCAACTTTTACAACAAGTCATGTTAAGGTATTTCGAAGATCCAGCAAAATGTGGTTCTGCGGTAATCCGTCTATAGCGCGAAGTTTCACAATAGGTTCTCATTTTTTTTATAGAAACTGTAACCAGTTCTATACCGCATGAATCCCAATTTTCAACAGCTCTTTCAAATGTTCCCTGAATTTTAAATATTCTAGAAAAACAATTTCATTTGAAAGGAATTATTAGTTTTCTCCCACCTTAAAGAAGAAATTTGTTATCCTTAGGACATTATATAGCTTATTGCTGGCGATCCCATCTAGGTCTTTTGGAAAAATACGACGACCTTTTAAAAATGAATCGCAAATCCAACATACGGTCTAATACAAATGTAAAGTACATTATAGTAATTTTTAAATTTGTTTGTAGATGAAAATCATAATTTATAATAAAAATATTTTACGAAAACTGTTACAATGTACTTTATTTCTTCCTAAGTTAATGTTTGTTGTAACGATTGTTGCTCGGAGGTTTATAAAATTTTAAAAGTCTATATTTCGCGAACGGTGTTGGCACAAACGAAAATAATAGAAGCACAAACGAGCACAAACGAAGCACAAACGATTGGCACCAAATTCGACCCCAAATTCGCGATGGGGGGGCTAGCATTTCGCCAGCCCCCCCAACTTATTTTTAAGATATTTCGCGAACGGTGTTGGCACAAACGAAAATAATAGAAGCACAAACGAGCACAAACGAAGCACAAACGATTGACACCAAATTCGACCCCAAATTCGCGATGGGGGGGGCTAGCATTTCGCCAGCCCCCCAAACTTATTTTTAAGATATTTCGCGAACGGTGTTGGCACAAACGAAAATAATAGAAGCACAAACAAGCACAAACGAAGCACAAACGATTGACATCAAATTCGACCCCAAATTCGCGATGGGGGGGGGCTGGCGAAATGGACCTCTTTTTTTTGGCATCAATAATAATTTTTCTACCTCCGTTTCCTTAGAATGCACTGTTTCTAGGTGTTTTGATAACTCTTTGTAGAGTTTATTGCAGAATGTACAGCAGTGACGTTTGTCCCTGTTTCTTTTTCCGCGGGAATCTTTAATTGAGTTTCTTATATATACCATCTTTTCAGAATCAACTTCTTCGTTTTCTACTATTTCCGTATCAGATTTTGTAGTTATTTTCTCGTTCGATTTTGTAATTTTTAATTTTTTATTTTTAATAATTTTTGACTTGGGCTTTATAATTTTCTCCTCTGACATTTGCTCTTCTTCTTCGTCAGATGGAAAATATTCGCTTCCAGATGTTTCGTTTAATATTGTATTTGAAGGAAGGTCTATAATTTGACATTCTGCTGAACTGTCGCCATGCAAAATCTCACCAACGTTTATATGGATTTCAGAGTTACTATCGACGTCCATAACTTGGAGCTCTATTGGGAGGTCAATTTTCTCCTCTGACATTTGCTCTTCTTCTTCGTCAGATGGAAAATATTCGCTTCCAGATGTTTCGTTTAATATTGTATTTGAAGGAAGGTCTATAATTTGACATTCTGCTGAACTGTCGCCATGCAAAATCTCACCAACGTTTATTTGGATTTCAGAGTTACTATCGACGTCCATAACTTGGAGCTCTATTGGGAGGTCGCCATCCAAATTTTCGCTATCATTATTACTTGTAGAATTACCATACCCTTGAAAAATAAATTTTAAAGGCAAAACTTCAAAATAATCAATTAGAAAACAATGAAAAGCCTTGGTTTTTAAGAACATTTCTTCGCAAGTTGGCCGAAATCAAAACTGTACTCTTTGTACCATTCAATTCTAAAGGAATGATAGCATAAACGGATTACGTCGAAAGTATACATTATCTAGAAATGCATCAAGAACTTGGAGACAGTTTTCAAAAACAAAGGCTTCACAAAACCAAATCCCTTAAAAGGTGAGAGTTAAGCAGTGGTGACTCGTGTCCCTTTTCAATAGAAGGCACACAATTAAGAAAATAGAAAAATTTAAAAAAATGTATCTTGTAATAATTTTTAGATTGTGGTTGTTTACAGTTTGGGATGTAAGGGTACATTCAGCTGGATACACATTAGAGCGTTTTTACCCGCACGGAAGCTGTGCGGATAAGAAAAAGTGTACGGTACGAAATCTGTGCACGTAAACGTATAATAAAAAAATTTTACGCACACAATTTTTAAAGCCGAGTTTATGCAGGACGGAGATGACAAATTGCGGTTTATGCACGACCGAGAGAGATGGCTTGCATACTCCCGAATGGTTGCGTCGGCCCGCCTCGGGAGTATGCAAGCCATCTCTCTCCGTTGTGCATAAACCGTAATTTGACATCTCTGTCCGATCGTAT
The DNA here is from genome assembly GCA_932274525.1 of Podabrus alpinus. Classification (NCBI taxonomy): domain Eukaryota; kingdom Metazoa; phylum Arthropoda; class Insecta; order Coleoptera; family Cantharidae; genus Podabrus; species Podabrus alpinus. The sequence continues at coordinate 59,207,776 of OW026452.1, forward strand.
GCGTCTCCGTATCAGTCCTGCATAAACTCGGCTTAATGCCCCCACAGCTTACTTACGTGCGGGAAAAAATGCTCTAATGTGCACGCACTTTTAGGTACTTATAGGCCTCCGTTTCTGTCATGATCCCTAAAATACGCGAGATGGACATAATATAATAAAAATAAACGTTACATAAAACCATTCCTTTGGCGCGAATACGACTTTAAATTAATTTCTTCACTCACTTCACACAAAAGCTCTCAAATTGACTGATTATTACTTCAATTATGTTTTGTTAAATTTTTTTTTTTTATTATTATTTTACAAATTTAAAGTTAAGTATCTGAAGAGTTGTAACCCTTCATTAAGCGCGCGCTCTACGATCGTTTAAATAGACGTTCTAATACGCGCGCCTAATGAAGAGTTAATAAAGTAAAATACGTATCATGACAGATTATTATAGAAAGAAATGTGCCAATAAAATAAGTGAGTTACCTTAAGTTGTAAAATAATTTAAAAAAATATTTCACTGTATTTAAATTATGGAATAATATATAAATGTCTATCATTGAATGATAAAAAGCAAATTCAGTACAACAAATAATTAAAAACTGTCAAACGTTCGAATAATGTTTTTATGCGGGCATTTTTTCAATTTGAAGAGTTCACGTGCGTATAAGCCGATCTGTAGGGATCTTGACATAAGCGATGAACAACTACAATTTATTATTACAAATATTATTTTACTTTAATTTTTGCCACCGATTCTGATCCACCGACATGCAACAGTACAATCATTTGAAAATTAAGTACATTAATTGATTAAGAAACGAAAGGAAATATTAAAAAAAGTTACCCAGTACGCGAAAATATGATCTGAGGGGGGGCGTCTTCCGATGTAGTACACTTTTGAAAAATCAATCGGCGAAACCCCTAATCGCGACAATTTTTGTTATGAAAAGATGAATCCCTCATAGAAACAGGTTCATATTTTTCATATTTCCATTCGTCTTTGAAATACCTATTTAATGTGGCTAGTTTTCGAAGGATTGCACTTTGTAAATGACGTTGTTACTTGCGCGTGAAATAATATTGTATAAAAAACTTTCTGGGCTAGAGGATTAGGTAATTACTTAAATCTACAAGCTAACCTTTTATTTTTAATTCTTGATGAGCTTTCGACGATCGTTTGACGAACTTTCCACAATCATTGTTGGTTAACGATAATATTTTGAGGGTCCTCGAGTTAGAGTTCATGACACGGTTCATGACTAATTTAGCTAAACTGAAATATATAATAATTAGTCCGACTTATTTTACATGCGGAATCCCCTATATGCAGTATTTAGTAATATTATTAATGGGTTATATTAATGAGTATATTATTAATGGGTAACAAATACTCGTACTACCTACGTAACATTTTTGAATTAAAAACGATATAGTAACTTTTCTAAAGTACATATAATTTAAAAACTAAAAATTGCAGTAATAACTATAAACATATCTGTTTGTGATATAACTTTTTTGTTCAAAAAATTTCAAACACATTCGCTTAAAAAATAAAAGAAGAAGATAACACATACTACTTTTGCACATGGAAGAAGTATTTGATATTATATACGTAATTCGACACAAAAAGCAACGGGCTGGTTATTATTAAAAATTTTGCTACTTTAGCTGAAAGTTAATGCTTTCTGTAGCTAATATAGTGAAAGAAAAGGAGCGAAAAATTGTTATAAATTACATAATAAATTAAAATCAGCCAGAGAAATTTTGGAAATAAATAACAGACCACATAATATAATAGTGCAGATAATTATGGAGGGTATTCTTCTCTCACAAAAAATTTTGTAAAGTAAGTTTGCGTAGAGGTCTTTCTCAAAAGCTAAGTTGGCAGTGATTCTCATTCAATTATTATAAAAATCAAAAAACCCTACTAAAATATTTGAAAATTCCCCTTCAAAGCCCAGACTTAATCCCATTGAACATTTTTACGATCACGTTGATAATAAAAAAATTGGGGCAAGACAAATTAGAATTAAAAATGATTCAAAAAGTGTTCTAAAAAAGAATGGAATAAAATCCCGTCTTCAGACACGAAATTTAGTAGAACCTATGGCTAAACATTTAAGGGCAATTATAAAGGCTAAAGGCAATCCCACTAAATATTAAAAACTTTTTGAATTGCGGTTTTGAATTTTTTAAGTTGGAATGTATATTTTTTATACTTTATACGTCCGTAAAAAGTTATTTTTTTATTTTTTTTAAGCGAATGTATTTGAAATTTTTAAATAAAAAAAATTAATTCATAAACAGATATGTTTATAGTTTATATTACATTTTTTATTTTTAAAATTACCTGAAATTTAGAAAAGTTATATCGTTTTTAATTCAAAATATTATGTTGGGTGACAAATACTTTCAATACTCACTTATTTCCAATCTGATGATTCAGTTACGCAATAAAACTATTAATAAACATTAATAATACAGTAAAACCTCGATAATCCGGATCAATTGCTAGCAGAGCATATCCGGATTAAAAGTCCGGATTATCGAAATGAACCTAAGGGCCGTTTGTATGGAACGCCGTTTTACTATTTAAAAACACTCGAAATGAAACGACTACGAAATGGAACAACTTCGAAATGCATAACACAATAAATGAAAACACAATAAATGAAAACCCTCGAAATGCATAACCCTCGAAATTAAAAATTAGAAAACACAATAAATGCGATAATACTTTTAATGTTATTGCATTTCGAGGGTTTTCATTTATTGTGTTTTCATTTATTGTGTTATGCATTTCGAAGTCGTTGCATTTCGAAGTCGTTCCATTTCGAGGGTTATGCATTTCGAGGGTTTTCATTTATAGGGTTATCACGTTTGAATGCGAATAAATAGTAAAGTTATGGAACGCCGTTTTACTATTTATTCGCATTCAAACGTGATAACCCAATAAATGAAAACCCTCGAAATGCATAACCCTCGAAATGAAACGATTTCGAAATGCAACGACTTCGAAATGCATAACACCATAAATGAAAACCCAATTAATGAAAACCCTTGAAATGCATAACCCTCGAAATGCAATAACATTAAAAGTATTATCGCATTTATTGTGTTTTCTAATTTTTAACGTTATTGCATTTCGAGGGTTATGCATTTCGAGGGTTTTCATTTATTGTGTTTTCATTTATTGTGTTATGCATTTCGAAGTTGTTCCATTTCGAAGTCGTTTCATTTCGAGTGTTTTTAAATAGTAAAACGGCGTTCCATAGTTTGACTCCTTAAACAAAATGAAATCGGGCTAAAACCGTTAATAATTCACTTTAATGGTTAAATTTTACTTATATAACTTTACTTATAATAATCCAGATGTATACCAATACGAAAATATATGTTGTACGATTATCAGATAAAATGGAACTTTAACTTATTTTCGACGTTCGGATTATCGAGGCTCTACTGTAATTTAAAACTAAAATAAAATCACTTACCTAACAAAAACTAATAACAAACAAAACTTTTAGCAGCGCTAATTTTAAAGTCAACTTTATGTAGTATTAGGAACTATATCACGAACACAGAAATCACGACTAACCGTATGAACTATCTCGACCGTATAATAATAATAATATTAAACTATGTACCTACCTATACGTGTATTTGATATCACTTTGGCGCGAAAATTTTGCAAATTATGTGTTTTAAAACGAACAACGTCTCTGAACGTTGCAATGTAATTTTCCTTCCCACATGTAGGTAAACCCCCGAGAGTCCGAGAGTAAACCATGCAATAATTGGACACTTTAGAAAATCTGTCGATACAAAGTTAATTAAAACTTTATTTGTAGACGTAGAAAATCATTCATACTGCTATGTCCCCCTGCCTATAAATGTTGGGTACAGGAAGGTACACACATTTCTGCCCCTTCTTTCTAAACTCCCGGTAATGAGTCGTTCAAGGTGTGGGTTCCTAGTGAATCATGATTAGAGTCGATGTAAAAAGATGTTAATTGGCTCTCTCGGGATGTTTAACTTTGCTTTCCTTTTTTGAGCAAAAAAGAAATAAAAAACTTTCATCAGCTCCCATACAAATTTTATTATAATAAAAAAAGAAAACTTATCAAATTGTCCTTCATGAAAGAACATCAATACAAAATAAATCTTGGATTTTAAATCCAAGGTGAATAAACCTTTGAAATTTTTAAAATTAATACAAATAATGATTCGAAACAAAGAGGCTTCCACTCTTCGTCCCAAGTTGCTTGATTATTAAGCCAATCAAGTCTCTCGCTTTACATTAGCGGGCTTAAATGTTTATAAATTCAAATTGTCGCTTATTTAAAGCTTAAAATATTTTTAACAAAATTAGAAAACTTTTTAATTTTTAACTTATCACTGAGGGTATCAAAGAATGCACTCTGTTAGAAGTCTTTTCCCCAAATCCTATTTTAAATACGCTGAAGGCAAATTTTTAACAAATTATAGAAATCATGAGTTCACTGTACCTGGCTCCTGGACATAACGAAATTTTCATTTTTAAAAAGGATATCATTTAGTTGTTGTTTGTGTGTGCCCTGCTTTAGATTCGCATATGCGATGACTCAAATTCATACCAGTTGGTATTATCCACTTGACTTGTGTTGAAGTTTTGTGCTCGCAGCTGCATCGTTCTTGTTGAATATTTCCAAAACTATTGAGGTAAGTTGTTCCATTAATTTGCAATGATTTTCTTGTCATCCAGAAAATTTTATGAATAGATTTTCTTAAATTACAACATTTCCATTATCAATATTGTTTATGTCCTTGACATCTATTTTTAGAATCGACTCTGGACAAACGGAAACTTCTAACCTATTCGAAGTCGTTGAATTTGGTTAACCTCCAAATCCTGGTAAATAATATTTTTGTTGAGAGCATCGAAAATGCGTGCACTCAGTTGAGTTACCAGAGGTGAACTGATTTTTGATCGAAAATCGATACAATTGGTATTCTTGTTTGAATTTTGTGAGTCAAATCCATGTATTTTTGAATTTATTTCTCTCTAATAAATTATTTTTATTCTAGATTTTTCTTCTGTATCAACCTCGATTTCCTTTGGAATGTCTTCCCGAGCAGTTTGATTGGTACATTACATTTTCATCAATTTTTGGATTCTTGATTGACTCATTTTCGTCCGTCTTGGTTGTTTACAGGGGCGTTACACAAATTTGACCCTTATTAACTAATTTGTTAATTTATCCTTTGAAAATATACACATTAAATGCATGAAACAATTACATAATTTTTGATATGCTTACATTTTTACAGAGAATGTTATTTGTAGAGTAAATTGGTTTACAAATTCTTAAATTTTTCTAGGTTATCATGATTAATACATTTTTACAAATTTTGAGCTAATTAAGTTTTTTGTTTCATTTCTGATGTGACAATCATCAGTTTATTTAGACTTAGCAATATTTGTCATGTTTCATTCATCCTGAGAGACTCAAATAAATTTAGAAAATTGAAATTTTGAAAAATAAAAAATTTCTCGTAGAGCAAATTTTTAAAGTGTCTTTCGACTTAGAATTTTGTGCTTGTTTCGAATATATGATTCATTTTATCATCGGGAGCCTTTCTTTTTCATTTTGACACATAGCAATACGTAGAACTAAAAGAAAGGTACAAATATTGGTCTATCATAGCAATTTTCATATTTGCTCATTGTTATATTTTTTTTTAAAGTTTCTAAAAGAAGGAAAATTACCTAAAAGTTCATTTATTGGCCAATATTTGCAGTTATTGGACACGTCAAGTTTAGTTATCCAACAGTAACTAGCGATAGCACAAGATAGAATGAGTTAACAAGAGAGACAGCGCTTCACTAGTTCTTATTTCATTGCTAAGGTATTATATTCAACGTGGGTAGTAATTTATTATTAGTCATACATACACTTGTAATTTTCTTTAAATAAATAAATGCATAATATTTGTGCATAAAATGAATTACATTTTCATAATTTTTTAAATTTCAAAAATTAGGAGAAGGATAAATCATTGATATCTAAAATAAATCATATGAGACACAAATAGTTAAAATCTACTAAATTCCTCTTTAAAAACCAAACTTATTTTAAAACGTTAATTTTCGAAATTTCCAATTTTAGCGCTTAGGTTTTTAATGTAGTTAAGTGTGCGAAACATCAAAAGCATAAATGAAGAATTCCAGCGATAAATCCTAATCAAAATAAAAAATTTGCTTTTCGATTTAGCAATAAGGGAGCGTTCAAGTATTACGTAACGAATTTGGGGGGGGAGGGGGGGGTCTTGTAAAACGTTACGATGCGTTACAGGGGTGGGAGGGGGGGTTTTAACTACGCGTTACGTAACATTGTTTTTGCCACATAATTGTGACTTTTAGGTATAAAAATGGTCACTTGGTGGTTACGTAACGTTTTACTAGGGGGGAGGGGGGGTACAGAAAAACGTTACGGCGCGTTACATGGGGGGGAGGGGGGGTCAAAAATCTCCAAAAATTGCGTTACGTAATACTTGAACGCTCCCTAAACAAATAATTTTAAATTTGAAAAAATTTAGTTTTTCTGAAAGTTTTTCGTTCATTATTTTGGACCTTGATGTTGCAAAACAACTTCAAAACTATTGATTTTTTTTTTATTAATATGTATAGTTTCATTAATTTTTGAGATTAAATCTCAAATGCCTATTATATTATACTTACATTTCGACGGAGTAGAGATTTAGTATAATTTTGATGGTAATCACGTACTTAGAGAGCGGATTTTAGTCTATTATGCCTATCTTTAATATTGAAGGCAATGTGAAATTTTCTTAAAATGTCCACGATTTAAGAAAAATGTGATAATTTGGTGCTAAGTTTTTTACGCCATTTTAGCTTTTTTTGGTTTTTTGTACTTATTTTAAGTTTTTGTGCCTATTTAAAGACTTTTTTGTCTATTTTTCAACGCGACTTAAAAAATTTCTTTTTAACATCCTAAGCTTGCATTAAATTATCAGCTGATTTACATCATTCTGTACGTGTATTTTAAATGTGGGATTCCCCTAAATGTGGATTTTAAATTTGGAATTGTTTCGTATGTTAGCACAATAAAAAATCGGTTCTTTTTAGAACGCAAATAATTTCTGATGTGGGTTTATTATAATTTTTGTGTGCATTTCCCTTTTTTGCGTTCGATTTGTAGAAAAATTTCGAGAGCGCATTAGATTCGCCAACCGTTAGATTCGACATACTACATATACATAAATGGATCTAGCTTTTTGGGGTGGTTGTTATATTTGGGTATCCATCCCACTTTTTACGTTCAACTTCGAAAAATAATTCGATGGTGTGACAGATTTGAAATTCGTTAGATTCGATATACTAAATGGATCTAGTAGCTTAACGGTAAACTTGTAAAAATTAAAATTAATTTAAAATGTAATGTACTACATGTAAATCGTACGATGAACCACTGAGGTGAAAATTTTCAGAAAGCGTGACGTATGGTCAACTGTGTAAAAAAACTATTTTTAATCAACTTCAAGGGGCTCTTTTGGACTTGCAAATGTTAATCTTCCGCAATTTTTTTCCAAATCTACTAGTATATAAACCTTCAACTTTCCGAATCTCTATTGGAAATCTGTCAAATTCGGGGACCATTTTACGCGCTCTTTCCCATTATTTTATGGTAAAATTATTAGTTTATCAATATTTTGCTAAACACGAATGTTATTCGGAGTTTTGTTTCCGAAAATAATTAGCTCCGAGCAATATACTTGAGGGAAACTGCTATAATATAACATGGTTCCCACCGAACCTGAAAACTTTGAAAGTCATGGAAATAAAATTATGCCCTGAAAGTCATGGAGTTTTGAAAAAAATTGACAAATCGTCGTGATTTTGATAGTCATTTTGAATTTTACTATGGTACTCATGCGTAAGTACCGTAATTTTAAGGGGTCATTTGATCAGGGATAAATTATATTTAGTACGATGCTAGTATATGAAATCATATAAAATATTTGATAATGTGATCGTTTTCGTTAAAAATTACAGGCAATTTATTTATTAGAATATACTTTATATAAACTTTATAATTTAAGAAGTGAAATACGCGAGGTACTGGTTCAGGCAGCAGGTCGATCTACCTACGGAACGGACTTCCATGCTTGCTTTAACGGATTTGTTTTCGTACATTTGTATTGAAATTAAAATATGACGATTAAATTTAAATTGTTCTTTTTTTTAAATAACTTATTAGATAAAAGGAGAATCATAAAAAAACATAGTAATGTAAAGTAAAAAGATAGTAATGTTTTTTATGTTTGTCCCGGGTTTGTCCTTTTATGTAAGTTATTTTAAAAAAAGAACACTAATTTTAAACCGTCATACGAGTATTTTAATTTTATAACAGAATCCGCAAAGCAAGCATAATATCTCCTGCAGACCGGCTCCATTTCCCTGGCACCCCCACCACAAAATATTCAAATCGGACTTGGTGGAATCGTTTGTACTACGTTTGTATCGGTTTGTACCGCAAAAATTTTCGTTTGTACCATCAAGACAAAAAAGTTACAGCACTTTCAAAGTGGGGGTGCCAGGGAAATGCCAGCACCCCCACCTCAAAATATTCAAATCGGACTTGGTGGAATCGTTTGTACTACGTTTGTATCGGTTTGTACCGCAAAAATTTTCGTTTGTACCATCAAGACAAAAAAGTTACAGCACTTTCAAAGTGGGGGTGCCAGGGAAATGCCAGCACCCCCACCTCAAAATATTCAAATCGGACTTGGTGGAATCGTTTGTACTACGTTTGTATCGGTTTGTACCGCAAAAATTTTCGTTTGTACCATCAAGACAAAAAAGTTACAGCACTTTCAAAGTGGGGGTGCCAGGGAAATGCCAGCACCCCCACCACAAAATATTCAAATCGGACTTGGTGGAATCGTTTGTACTACGTTTGTATCGGTTTGTACCGTAAAAATTTTCGTTTGTACCATCAAGACAAAAAAGTTACAGCACTTTCAAAGTGGGGGTGCCAGGGAAATGCCAGCACCCCCACCACAAAATATTCAAATCGGACTTGGTGGAATCGTTTGTACTACGTTTGTATCGGTTTGTACCGTAAAAATTTTCGTTTGTACCATCAAGACAAAAAAGTTACAGCACTTTCAAAGTGGGGGTGCCAGGGAAATGCCAGCACCCCCACCTCAAAATATTCAAATCGGACTTGGTGGAATCGTTTGTACTACGTTTGTATCGGTTTGTACCGCAAAAATTTTCGTTTGTACCATCAAGACAAAAAAGTTACAGCACTTTCAAAGTGGGGGTGCCAGAGGCTCCATTTCCCCGGCACCCCCACCACAAAATATTCAAATCGGATTTGGTGGAATCGTTTGTACTTCGTTTGTATCGGTTTGTACCGCAAAAAGTTTCGTTTGTATCATCAAGACAAAAAAGTTACAGCACTTTCAAAGTGGGGGAGCCAGGGAAATGCCAGCACCTCCACCTCAAAATATTGAAATCGGACTTGGTGGAATCGTTTGTACTTCGTTTGTATCGGTTTGTACCGCAAAAATTTTCGTTTGTACCATCAAGACAAAAAAGTTACAGCACTTTCAAAGTGGTGGTGCCAGAGGCTCCATTTCCCCGGCACCCCCACCACAAAATATTCAAATCGGACTTGGTGGAATCGTTTGTACTTCGTTTGTATCGGTTTGTACCGCAAAAATTTTCGTTTGTATCATCAAGACGAAGATGAAAAGCTGAAAGCAAGCTAAGTAGAAAAGTTCTAGACCAACGCGCATACGCCGCTTTTACAGGGGTGGCTTGAGTACATAATAAAAAAACTTTTTAACCCCCCTCTATTAAGGAAAATAATGATGGATATTAATATTATTATTATAATAAATAATAATGTACAATCTATATTGAAGAAAAGTTTTTACGAAGTTATGAGTATTTCAAAGTTTAGAGAACTCCGAGCAAGTTACGCTCGGCATTCAAATGAATGCCGAGATGAATTTCATTCGGCAGAAAAGATTAATAAGAGTTATTTTAAGTAAATAATTTTATTATGTTAATATATAAGAAAACAAACTATATAATTAATAAAATGTACAATTATTAATATATTAAGTAGTAGTATAAATCAAAAATTGACAATTAGTTGCTACTATTGATTGTCTCGCTTATCTTGGACCGATATTGTAGGTCGTCATAACGTTCCCATTCTCCAGAACTGTTACGCCAACAGTAACAGTCGTAGTGACCAATTGCATTCACATTCTTTAATGTTGGAGGTAGAAAACTAATATTGTCTTTCTTATTGGTAATAATACCGATTAAAAGGGATATTATGCAACGTTTTTGGTAATCGGATAATCTGATAACTAACATTAAAAAGCCTACATAAGCCCAAGCAGAGATCTACAATATAAATTAAAAACCCAAATTGAAAAACATCGGTTTATTAAATTAACAAGATGGAACTCGGATGACCGTATTCTTCAAGATTTTCTTCTTTTTAAAATATAAGGTTGGTAATCCTTATCCAGAAAACGTTCTGTAATTTCATAGGCTATTGGTTAAAAAAAGAATCAATCACTAATTTGATTTAAAATTTTCATAATGCACAATGCGCATTACGCCTATTCTGTTATTCATCTTCAAAGACGAATAACCTCATACGTTATTGAGGTTATTCGATGAGGTTAACCTCGAGAATCGTGCGAGGGAGCTGCTGAAATCTGCAATTTGATGAACATTATTCATTATCATCATGTGCCAGCGCTAAAAGTTCTATCTTTGGACGAACACCTCCTCTATCTGTCGCCATATATCTCTATCCAATGTCAATCTCAGAAAAAAGTACAGTAATGTCTACAGCGGAATTTATCGACGGTTTGCGAATGAAAATAAATCTAAGTAAATATGGAGCCGTCCCTGCACGGCAGGTATTAACACATTAATTTGTTGAACACTCTTAGGCCCAGTTGTTCAGTATTAGGTTATCTTTTAACCTGAATTATTTTCCATGGAAACAATTCTTGAAACAATCATTTCTATGGAATATAACCCAGGTTAAAAGATAACCCGAAACTGAACAACTGGGCCTTAATGAGATTAACAGGATTACTGCTACCAACTTAATAAGGCTATTACCTGTACTTAATGTAATAAGGCACTATATCCCAATGGCCCAAGACGCAAGAAGACAACAAAAGTATTAGTGACTATAATCTGCTGTAATTGAAATTCTGACGAAAATAAAGGTGATAATCGCTATTGGTGAGTTTTGTTTAATTACTACTTTTTTCATATTTTGTTTAATTATTTGGAATAAATCTAGGTCTATTGTGGAATCTGTAATTTTAGCACAAATAATGCTACCGTTTTTTGATAATAATATATGCCATAATATGCCATTTTGATAATAATATGCTTGTACTAACACGAGATAAATTACCGTAACTGTTACTTTTATACTCAAAGGGCGATAACCTATATATATAAGAAAATTTATCTGATCATACTGCTATGACCTCCCTTATTTAAATTTCAGACACGTCTTAATTTTGTTGGGCGCCACATCCAGATTGGATGAAAAATATTTAAAAGAAATTTCGGTTAATTAGCGTGCTAAAATTAAACAGAGAGTTCACACCTTTGTCCCTTTCTTGTAGCTCAGTCTAAGACTCTCTCTGGGTAATGCAGGTGCCAAGTCTTGAAATTTCACCATATTTTTTTGGAGTTATTGGAGTTCTGAATATTGAAAAGTTTTTGCTCCAAAATGTATCAATTCTGGTTACATAATTATTAGTAGTATCAATTGTTTCTAGTAATTGTAACATTTTAAATTCGTCAATTAATTGATCTGCATTAATAAATTTAGACAATTTCTTGGAAATCTTCATGACATCAGAAAGGCTTTCATCATTCTTAATATTAGCGGGATTAAAGACACGAAAATATTTTAAAATGCAATTGGGTTTAAAAGCAGAAGATTTAAAAAAAATTTGCATAGCGGCAATATAATGCTTTCGCACATTGTTCAAAAATTCCAAACGTTCTCTTTCGTTCTGTATAGAAAGAATTATAGTTTTAGTAGCCTCTCCACACGAAATATTACTGTGAGCTAATAAAATTTCAATGTTAAATAATTCCTCCACTTCGATCTTATTTGAATTGTACTTTGAAATAGCTTCCTCTATTTCCTTGAAATAGCTTGTTATAATTCTTGAAAGTACTGACAAGGAAAGAGACTTTAGCTCATCATACAATACATGAAGCATTGGCTCATTCTTTTGAAAGAGTAATGAAAATTTTATAAATAATGAAGCACTGTGTTGAAGAAAAGTACACTGAGCTTTAAAGTCATTTTGCTTTAATAGAGATACTATTTGCTTATAATGATTGGCCTTTTGCAATTGGGATTGCTTTTTGGGAATGTAGTCTAGAAAATACTCACATATAGCATTCCATTGTTCTAAAACTCCAGAGATGCAGGGTTCAATAGAAAGCCACCTGCTTGGCACATACTTTAAAAACTGATGACGTGGAAGTTTGTTTTTATCTTGCAAATCTTGAAAATCGTGTTTTCGAAGTGGCCAACCATCAAAAAAATAAAATATTGCTAGCAAAAGATTTGACACGTCACTGCCAAAAGCATCTAAACCATGCTTAAAAGAATTGTGAACAGTGTGCAAATTACATGTTCCGCAATCAATCAAAGATTGATTTAATTCGCTATTAGGTACCCTAAAAACTTTTTTGTTGACGTTTGGACCATCGCTACCTAGTGTCAATAACTTATCAAGGGATAAGTTTGCATTTTTAATAGCTAATTTAATATAATCGGATGCCGAATCGGACTCGCGTCGAATCGGACTCGCGTCGAATCGGACTCGCGCCCAATCGGCTCCGCGCCGAAAAATCTTGCGTCGAATCGGCTGCGCCGAATTGGCTGCGCCGAATTGTACCTAATCCTCCGTTTTACCCAAGTAGGTAGCCAAAACGGGATACTTGACAGTGTTTTAAAAAACAGCATTTTTTTCTGTTACGGACATATCAATATCTGAAAATGTTGTCACGTTGTATACAAGCATGGATGTCCGTAAGTGCCATAAAAAATAAATTATCGGCATAACTTCGTTCCTTAAAAAGTTACGAATATTCTTGTACTAAGTATCCCGTTTTACCCAACTCTCCCCTACAATTAAAAACAGACTGACATGAGACATAATTATTAAAATATTGCAATGATTTATAAAAATAATAACTTTGGGAAGGCCTGCATAAAAGTAGTAACCTTGTAAGAAAAACCATAATATCGTTACCTGAAAACTACAGTGAGATATAACGAAATAGTCAATTTGAGATAATTCATGTTAAAGATTTAAATTGCAATTAGAATTTGAAGTAAAGGAATATTATATTGAAATATTTCAATGTGGCATTAAATAAAATGGGCGATAGCAATTTAATTCTATACCTAACTGAAAATCGTATTTTTGCAAGATATCTCACTGTAGCTTTCAGGTAGCGTATGTACAAAATTACATCATACGGGGAATACCCTACTAAGAATTTCGCGGTGTTAGTTACGTTATGCAAAGCAAACGTTAAATTTTATTTATAAATTTGCAGAATATAGTATAACTCATTCGAGCCCTGATAAGTCGTGGAGTTGCACGTTACGCATTATTTTCATTAAGAAGCACATAATTTCACAGCATTCAAGATAATCTTCACCAAATATTTATTTCCATTTAAACATTAAGCAGGTAAGGGTGATTGAGCTTAATCGGATATCAATAATCGAATTTAGTTACATGTTTTGTTTACAGATCAGTTTTATTAGCGTCGCCATTTTATATTTCCGCTGACCTGATGAGATAGATTAAAAATTGTATTATATTGAAAAATCGACTGGCTTGTTCGACTGCTAAAAATCAACTGAACTCTATTCTTGCGAAAAACACAAAATTGCGACCAGTTTCGTAAATGGTAAGTCAAAATTGTACCTTTTCTTAATTTTCTGAATTTCATGATTAATTCAGTTTTGCAACTACCTATCGTGATGTGAGGTCATTTTAAATCACAGCAATACGTTAATACGTTGATCCAATTATTCCTTGATACGTGGTCTACGGGATTAACTGCCGTGCCGGTATTAACGGATTCGGGGAGAGTTACCTAAGGTTGGTCATCCCAAATAAATTGAAAATTTCCTATTGCAAAGAGGAAGGTTTATATAGTAGTATAATGACATAATTTTCACAAGCGAAGATATAATCAAAATTTCGAGAAAAATCAATTTGAAAAGTACGGGGAAGTAGCATCGAGTATGCGGCCGACCCGGGTCGATGCGACATCAGTCGCCCGTGGTCCCTTGAAAATGCGTAAAATTTTTTCGTTCAGATTTGAATTTTTCTTTGAAATTCGGATAGATGGGGGGTGTGATTAGTGGATATTTAGTAATAAATATAATCCAAAAAAATGGAAAATAAGCCGTGTATTGCCGAAAAAGTGAAAAAATTAAAATTTTTTTTTATTTCTAATTTTGCCCAAGCAACAAAACAGGGCAGCTTGACTAAACCAAAGTCAGATTGCCTAATTTAAGCGAAAAATTACCAATTTTCGACATAAAAAATGTCTTAAAAGTCTGATAGCGTTTGAAGTCTTGTGTACAGGTCGAAAATTACGTAAGTTTGCCTTACGAAATGCCTTCAAAGTTTAGTGACCTTAAGGTTATATATTAGGTTATAAATGACCAAATTTTGATCAAAGATATGTCTTCAAAGTCGATTCAACTTATAAGTCATATTAGAGTCTCATTTGAAGGAAATGTGACCTGTATGTATTACCTAATTTCAACCTCGTAGCGATATGACTTAATTGGGCAGAATTACGTATTTTTACCATATATAAGTTCTATGTGTTTGACTTAAAATAATAGGTAATATTTAAGGCACGAAGTAAACCTCGTGTCGTCCAGGGAGCTAACCTAAAAGTTGAAATTACCATAGAAAATGCCCTATAAGTAAAATCTGTCCGAGGTTAGGTCGAAATTCCCTGCAAAATTGCCCTGAAAGTTAGTTATTGGTCTTAGAACTTGTTGAACGTTACTCTAACCTATAATCGATTTACTCGATTATAGTAGATGACGTTGTATATAGATGACGTTAGAAAGTTTGGTTTTTTACCTGAAATCAGTTCATATCCATTTGAGAATTACCTTGGACATATAAAGGCATTGGTTCGTAGTGGCAATTTGCCACTAAGTCAAATAAGCCGAAGAATTTTTGAATTATCTGCATTGAGTCCTTTAAAAAGTACAAGCAATTGCACCATATATGTCGAAAATGAAATTATTAACCACGTTCATGACATACCAACATGTAAAAACGCTTACAAGCGGCTACATATAACAAATGACTTTGTTTTGAGTAGTGATAATAGAAATAGGTACTTCATGACAAAAAATGAACAAATTGTATCAATGATAAATTCAACGTATTTCAAAAATAAAATTCACGTTTACGGTACTAGTCTTAAAAGCACATATGATTTTTTTGTGAAACCTTTTGCATCATCTCGACTAAATATTTTTGCTTCAGAAGGAAAAATCCATAAAAATGCAGAAGGGCATACAAAATATATATGCAATTTCAGCAATTGCAATTGTATTTGACATACAACATGCACCAACTTAAACTTAACCACCAACTGAAATATAATCATCTAGTAAATTCCCTGGTCAAACCTTAGACAAAATAACTTATAAATAGGAAAATCGCCCTTATTAGGCAGAATGCCTTATTGGTCGACAAAACGACTTCAAAGTCAACAACTTATAAGTAAAAATGCCTTGATTAAGGAAATCTGTCTTCAAAGTTAGACATTTCGCCTTTGCAATAAGGAAATTCGACCTACAGGTTGAAAATTGGACGATCGCGTTCCTAGTATGTCCGCCATGGTACATCAAAGCGCTTTTTAAAATTAGGCGTTTATAAAATAAATCATACTATATTTCTCGGCGTGACTAAGAATAAAAAACAGTCTGTTATATGATACTTTTCATGTAGGTGTGGGATTAAAATATTTTTAGTGTACTAAATGAAAAATATTTTATTGCTAAATAATTAATGATTAATTAATAATTATTTAAATTATATGTTTTCTAGAGCGCGTTGATTTTAGTGAAATAAAATGAAAATCTGTACGAAAAATTTTCTTTCGCACTTATATTTCAGTCACATGTCACGCAATATTCAGTTTTTAAGACCGACTTATATTTTACTCCAAGTTTTATTCTCTGGTTGAAGCCATGTTACGATCACACGATGACACGATCATTTAGAACGAGTTAATGATTGTACGATTGTACCTATCTAGTATATTATTTTCATGATGTGCAACGCTGCCACATCTAGACGTTTCGAAGGCAAAGGTTGCGTCGTCGAAAGAACAGGGCACAAATTGGTTAGATTTAAGTAAAAATTACCAAGATATTACCAATATTCGACCTTCTGGTAAGTCTATTTGACCAAATGAGACTATGACTTATAGGGCGAAATGCCTTGCATTACTTAATTTCGACCGTCAAATTACTTCAATTTTATTCCCCACTTACCTTCTGTCGACGTCTATTTGAAGTAATTTAGGTTTGGTCAAACCGACGTTTTAACCTATGAGAAGGTCGAATAAACGTAATTTCGCCCTATTTCGTTGCTTGGGTGGGGTGTGCATTCGATAAGGAGGGTAATCCATCGTCAAAACCTACCCTTACGGGGCGCCGCTCCGCTCCGCGTTGCACCCCTCCAGGGCGGTTTTGACTCTGGTTACTAGGCTAAACATACGAGAAGCGCCACCCATCAAGAAAACCGGGATACATGAAACCGGGATGTGAGAGATCCTCTAAATAGCATTAAAAAGTATAGTTGCGGTATGGGGCAGTAAACTATTACGTTTCACCCCCTAAAAATCGCTTAAAATCAAAAAATAATCGATGTTACATGTAGGAGCGTCGAGCTGCGTCTGCCGCTCCGAAATATTCTAAGTGTTAGGGTATATCATCGCGCACGGACTGAGCACAGAATGAGCGACGCGCTCCGAATCTCGTTAATCCACCACTGAATTACATGTAAATTAGCAAACTTCAAAATCGATTTACTCAAAATTTTGATTATATCTTCGCTTGTGAAAATTATGTCAGTTAACTATATAAACCTTCCTCTTTGCAATAGGAAAGTTTCAAGTCATTCGGAGTGACCAACCTTAGTTAACTCTACCCACGGATTCATTTAGCGTTATGCACAAAAGTAATCTGCGCGAAGTTAGCCCCCCCCCTTTTTTGAAAACCAAAAAAATTTTTTTTGTATTGTGTTGTATTCATTTGTATTGGATTGTATCGTAAAAATAAATAAAAGTCGTAACCGGCTTATATTGTAGATACGGTACGGTAGATATCAGGCCCGTAGCCAGGAGGGGCACCTGGGGCACGTGCCCCCCCCAAATTTTCAAAAGAAACAAAAAGTTTGAAAGTAAACCATTTGAATTTCGAAAATAAAATAGGTATTTTTTGGAAAAAGTTTTTTTTCTTTACAAGTGCCCCCTCCCAAATGAAATCCTGGCTACGGGCCTGGTAGATATAAGTACGGTTACTGGTTAAGAATGGAGGACGGGCATTGGCCATACTTAATATCTGAGGGTTGGTATGCTTGTGTACAAAAGTGCACATCCCAACACCTCAGATATTGTAATGGTATGTATGTATTATATCGTGATAGCACCAGATAGCCAGCGCTTATGGGAGAACGGGTGTCCCTTTTCTTAGGTATTTGGAAGCCAATGGATTTTAGTATGGAAGCCATTCATTTTATATGATAGAGGCGCTGGCTGTTTAGTTTCGTTTTGTGTTCGTTTTCAATTCGCTTCCAACCACGGTCGGTGTAATATCGTGCTGCTAGCTCAGGTAGACAGAGAGGCGCGATAGTTAGCCGCGTGGGCGCGTGTATATTATCTGTGATATTATGTACATACGAATAAAAATGTGAAAGCATTTTTTTAAAAGCTGTTTTTACTAATTTGTTTTTTATGCCGTCAGTTTGGAAATTCCTTAATAATGAAAGTCTAAAAAATTTAGATAGAAAAATTAACAGAAAAAGTTTCTTGACCTACGCTGTTTAACAGTGAATAGGGTTTAATGCATAATAAATTGATTAAGGGGGTATTACGTTATTTTCACTTCAAAAGATACATTTTTTTATATATTTATTATTAATCTGGAATCTTTCTGGAACATGTTAGCGAAAGAATTTTCTGAAAAATTTAAAAAATGAGGAAGTTATGAAGATTTCTAATAACGCAGTTGCAAATTCGTATATGGGAAACCTGAACTACAAGAACCTTACCGCATAATTTTAAATGCGTTTTTCTCCGAATGACATTTCTTTAGGTGGTGGGCATTCTATCTTAAAAAATAATAGACCGATTTAATTGAATCTTGCGGCATTCGATTTTATATAAAATCCGATTATACGGATCATCAGATATAACATAATTCCAGGTCACTACACATACAATACAATGCAATACCTTACATTTTATATAAGAAATTTTGGGCTTGTCAACCAGTCGGCTAGCGCTAAATTTTGTTCCGCGATTTACGCGATTAACGTTAAACTTCCGACTTTTATTTTTTACGATACAATCCAATACAAATAAATACAACCAAAAAATTTTTGAATATTTGAAAAGGGGGGGCCAGCGCTAAATTTTGTTTGGCGATTTACGCGGTTAAGGTTAAACTTCCGACTTTTATTTTTTACGATACAATCCAATACAAATAAATACAACAAAATGCAACCCAAAAAAATTTGAATTTTTGAAAAGGGGGGGGGCCAGCCCAAATAACGGTTTTTCGCGATATTTATTTTAATGTTTCGCAAAATAAAAAAAATTTTGTTAGTACAATCTAATACAAATGAATACAACACAATACAAAAAAAATTTTTTTGGTTTTCGAAAAAGGGGGGGCTAACTTCACGCACATACAAAAGCACTACTTACAGTAATTTCTCTTTAACCCTAGATAGATAACCATATCGTAACGTACATTAAAGATAACCATACGTCATTTCGACGTGTATCATGTTTGGCGGCACATATTTTGGGTTGTGTGCACAATATGCTTGCGTCAATAATAATGTATCCCCATAAATGTCATTATGTTTATGAATACATGAAAAACATTAAGGTTTTTTTCGTATTTTATTAGGAATAAACTTAAACGAACAAAAATTGACATTTTTCACTTGGCAAAATTGAAATATTTTGAAATATTTTCTTCGGACTTATAAACTTTTAAAAATAATTTTTTTATAAAGTTTAAATATTAAGTACGTTAGTAAAAAATATTTCATTCATTTTGGCCTTAAAGGCACTTGGGACAAGCGCTCGACTTATGCTCCCACAAATGGAATTTTTACATTTATGGCATATATTTATGAAAGTAATGCACTTTTCTTATCGGAACAAGTGTCACCTGCAAGCTCTATGGGTCAACCGAGTTGGCAGGAACAACGAGCGCCGTGGCGCCTTATATAAGCGAATTATAACGATTTTGAAAATTCGACTACGTCGATTCGACGTAGGTTATCTATTTAGGGTTAAGTGTTGATTTATATTTGAACATCCTGTGGATCATTTCAGTTTAGATTTCGTTAATAATAAGCATTTACATTTCCTGTATGAAAAAGTTATAATGTCATTTCCCGTAAGAATGTTCTAACGCAGTTTTGCATTGTAAGCGTTCTGGACATTCAACTATTCAACTCTTGAGATATAGTCGGTTTAGAGGTAAAACTCACCAAGTACAGTTTTGATGAAAAATGAGTTACATATATCTAAGCAATACCTAATACCTAATTATTGCTTAGGTATATATGTAACTCATTTTTCATCAAAACTGTACTTAGTGAGTTTTACCTCTAAACCGACGATATAAGGAAATAGTATTCATTACCTTTTTTTGCTAAATTATAATTTTAATTATTAATTGTAAATTAAATTAAGTCAATCTAGAGTGAACTTTTGAATTATAAACTATTGAATTAAAAAAGTTAATCTATGTTTATTTACAGGTTGGCAAGACATTCTTAATTTTATATAATATTATATAAATACGAGTATATTTTAAAAGTAGAAGTTGAACAAGAAGGAAAGAACAAAATGCCAAAAAAGACGAACATTGATGTAAACGCTCTTGTAAATATCTTAATTGAAGAGAAAGATACCATAATAGATAAAGAAACTAAAGCAGTCAAACAACCTAGTCATCCGTGTTGGTCACACATCAAAAAATTATCGGGATTTAGTATGTCTTCTAAATATATATATGGAATAGTTAAAATGAATAGATACGATGTTTTAAATAAATTAGGATTAACAACAATGACAACAATGAAAGAAAATCCTGTTGAACCAGAAATATCTGTTTATAGTAATGAAGACCATGAATCAGATGTTGATGAGAATGTTTTGCAATTTAATATAACCCTTTCCAACGAAGAATGGCAAAAAATCTATCACCCTTCCAAAACAAAAACCTATTGCAGATCAGACAACAAAAATACCTTTAGACATTATCAAACTTTGGCATCTTATGTGTGGTCCTCGATTATTAATGAACACTTTTTTGAACAAAGCAGGTTGGATTGCACAATGATTTACAAACACGCCAAAGTTTATTTAAATGGTCAAGTTTTTCTTGATATTATTGGTCATTGTTCTATGTGTATGAGCAATTTTAAAGGAGTTATTATCGATATGCCTGAAGCAGAATCTCGTGCTATTATTAATTGCACAATTAATGGAAGCTTTAAGTCTTGTAGAAGTAGTAAAAAAAGACGGATAAATGGTGAAAATCAAAGTTATTTCTTACGAAAACTAGTAGAAGGAAATCAGTCTGCAGCCTACGTTCAACGTTCAGAAGCCAGAAAAATAATGAAATATGGAGAAGCTGAACCAAGTCATTTACCATCAAAAAATGCACTACGGATAATGAAACATAGAGCATCCAAAAAAAATCGCATACATGAAGATTCAATTCAAGCACTGTTGTTGTTAAAAGGTTTGTCACCATATAATAACATAATTCGTGATATAGGCTATGACAGATTTTTTGTTCACTATTGGTCTACCACAGAAATTAATTCATATCGTTTGTTTGCCAAACATAATAAAGAAACAACAATTAGTATAGACGCTACAGGTGGATTAGTACAAAAACCAATTTTAATTTCCGGCCGCCAGACCTCAAACATATTTTTATATCAAATTGGAGTTAGAGACACCAAAAATGAATGTCAGTTTTCTGTCGCACATATGTTGTCAGAACGTCATGACAATAATAGTATCGCTCATTGGTTAACAGAGTGGTTGAGAAATAATATTCCTCCGCCAAAAATTGTTGTTACCGACCAGTCGTTGGCATTGATGATGGCGGCAACTAAAACCTTCACTCAGTATTCCACGTTTAATAAATACATTAGTATTTGTTCTTCGCTTATATTAAAGGAGAAAAACATCGAAGTTCCTTCTTGCATGATCCGGAATGATTTTAGCCATGTTATGCACTTATTAAGCTCATGGACAGAATTCAAGTCATGTTCGTACAGATTAAAAAATTTTTATTTAAGATCTATTGGATTGGTAATTGTCAGCACGGAATTTGAAGATATCAAAAGATTATTAAGATTTATTTTTACGGTTAGCTTAAACGAAACCGATGGTACAAATATGGATGGTGAGCAAACCGAATGTGATTATGCTAAAGAAAGCTTGAAACGTAGAATTGCTTCGCATGTTATAGATATAGACGAAATGATAAATATCAAAGAAAACAATGAAGAATATGGCGATGATAATACGTTTACTACAAACACTTGTGTTACAATAAATACCACCCCAATTTATCAGCAAATATTTGATATCTACGAAACTTGCATAGCAGAAAGTAAAGATGGGGAACTAAATGAAGGCAATCACGATAACCTGCAATATAATCCAGGAATCGCTAAGAAGTTATTAGAATTCTGTAAATTAATACCGTGTTGGTCAGCCGTAATGATCCCAATATTTGAATTTGGGAAACTAACTCAATCGAGTGCAACATCCGAAAGTCTATTTAAAGACCTTAAAACAAATGTGTTGAAACATAAAACACTGCCGTTACGTATTGACGAGTTTATGAGTATTCACATAAATTCAATTATTGGTTCGATTAATCTAATTGGCGCTAAAATGAACGCAAATGATATTAGTGAGAAAAATACATTTAAAGAAGAAGAAAATTCAGAAATTGATTTAGAATTTCAGTCAGAAAATGCGGTCGAAAATTGGGGTGGTCTTGCGGAAGATGGCTGTCGTAAAGTAAAAAGAAATAATTATTTAGAAAAAGATCCAACCATATTGACAATAGAAGAACAGAAGACAACAGAAGAAGAGGAAGAATTAAGTAAGAACTGTAATATTGATGAAGATAAAAATTCAGAAATTGATTTAGAATTTCAGTCAGAAAATGCGGTCGAAAATTGGGGTGGTCTTGCGGAAGATGGCTGTCGTAAAGTAAAAAGAAATAATTATTTAGAAAAAGATCCAACCGTATTGACAATAGAAGAACAGAAGACAACAGAAGAAGAGGAAGAATTAAGTAAGAACTGTAATATTGATGAAGATAAAAATTCAGAAATTGATTTAGAATTTCAGTCAGAAAATGCGGTCGAAAATTGGGGTGGTCTTGCGGAAGATGGCTGTCGTAAAGTAAAAAGAAATAATTATTTAGAAAAAGATCCAACCGTATTGACAATAGAAGAACAGAAGACAACAGAAGAAGAGGAAGAATTAAGTAAGAACTGTAATATTGATGAAGATAAAAATTCAGAAATTGATTTGGAGTTTCAGTCAGAAAACAAGACTAAAATTTGGGGTGGTCTTGCGAAAGATAGCTGTCGTAAAGGTAAAAAGAAAAAGCCTAATTATTTAGAAAAAGATCCAACCGTATTGATATATAACGATAGCAGCAAAACAAAATCTTCTGTCATCGGGGTACTTCGGAATGGAAATTCATTACATTTGCAGAGTATAAAAATTGGCAATACTTATTATACATTGATAAATACGTGCGCATTTGATAGTATAGTCCAGGTTCTATGTTCTTCGTATGCCGAAAGCTCTAATTATGCGAATTTTATCAATCGAAATAAGTCACATCTGCTAAACGAGCTTGTTGCACATGCTATGCGAGATGGTATCAACGCACAAACATATAGGAAGCGGGCTTCTATTTTAATCGGTATTATTACCAATAAGAAAGACCTACCAAATAATCACGTCGAAGTGGATGCTGCAAGTACCGCGTATTACTTATGTAATGCATTATTCAAAGATAATCCATCAGTTATAGAGGGCCGTACGTGTGTTAAATGTAAGCATAAAATTGAAACGCGATATCCTTCGACAGTGGTAAATTTTCCAGATAGTAGTGTGCTAAACCTTCAATATGCATTAAATTTCAAGTTTAATGAAAATAACGGTAACCTCAGTCAGTGCAAAATGTGCAAATCCCAGTACGAAAAAAAGGTAGTTTTTGGTCAACAAGTATTGTTTGAAATATGTGGACCATCACCAATTGAATTAAATATTCCTTTAAAAGAAGTTCCCCTTCAAATTGTGCTGAACGATACGGTTTACCATTTTCAAGGTGCTATTAGTTTTCTACCTCCAACATTAAACAATGTGAATGCTATTGGTCACTACGTCTGTTACTGTTGGCGTAACAGTTCTGGAAAATGGGAACGTTATGACGACCTACAAGATCGGTCCAAGATAGTGAGACAATCAATAGTAGCAACTAATTGTCAATTTTTGATTTATACTATTTAATATAGATATTAATAATTGTACATTTTATTAATTATTTAGTTTGTTTTCTTTTATATTAATATAATAAAATTATTTACTTAAAATAACTTTTGTTCATCTTTTCTGCCGAATGCAATGTAACCAAGCGTAACTTGCTCGGAGTTCTCTAAAATTGGAAATACTCATAACTTCGTAAAAACTTCTCTGTAATATAGCTTGCACATTATTATTTATTATAATAATAATATTAATATCCATCATTATTTTCCTTAATAGAGGGGGGAAAAACTTTTTTTATTATGTACTCAAGCCACCCCTGTAAAAGCAGCGTAAGCGCGTTGGTTTAGAACTTTTCTACTTAGCTTGCTTTCAGCTTTTCATCTTTGTCTTGATGATACAAACGAAAATTTTTGCGGTACAAACCGATACAAACGTAGTACAAACGATTCCACCAAGTCCGATTTGAATATTTTGAGGTGGGGGTGCTGGCATTTCCCTGGCACCCCCACTTTGAAAGTGCTGTAACTTTTTTGTCTTGATGGTACAAACGAAAATTTTTACGGTACAAACCGATACAAACGTAGTACAAACGATTCCACCAAGTCCGATTTGAATATTTTGTGGTGGGGGTGCTGGCATTTCCCTGGCACCCCCACTTTGAAAGTGCTGTAACTTTTTTGTCTTGATGGTACAAACGAAAATTTTTACGGTACAAACCGATACAAACGTAGTACAAACGATTCCACCAAGTCCGATTTGAATATTTTGAGGTGGGGGTGCTGGCATTTCCCTGGCACCCCCACTTTGAAAGTGCTGTAACTTTTTTGTCTTGATGGTACAAACGAAAATTTTTACGGTACAAACCGATACAAACGTAGTACAAACGATTCCACCAAGTCCGATTTGAATATTTTGTGGTGGGGGTGCTGGCATTTCCCTGGCACCCCCACTTTGAAAGTGCTGTAACTTTTTTTGTCTTGATGGTACAAACGAAAATTTTTACGGTACAAACCGATACAAACGTAGTACAAACGATTCCACCAAGTCCGATTTGAATATTTTGTGGTGGGGGTGCTGGCATTTCCCTGGCACCCCCACTTTGAATGTGCCTTAACTTTTTTGTCTTGATGGTACAAACGAAAATTTTTGCGGTACAAACCGATACAAACGTAGTACAAACGATTCCACCAAGTCCGATTTGAATATTTTGAGGTGGGGGTGCTGGCATTTCCCTGGCACCCCCACTTTGAAAGTGCTGTAACTTTTTTGTCTTGATGGTACAAACGAAAATTTTTGCGGTACAAACCGATACAAACGTAGTACAAACGATTCCACCAAGTCCGATTTGAATATTTTGAGGTGGGGGTGCTGGCATTTCCCTGGCACCCCCACTTTGAAAGTGCTGTAACTTTTTTGTCTTGATGGTACAAACGAAAATTTTTGCGGTACAAACCGATACAAACGTAGTACAAACGATTCCACCAAGTCCGATTTGAATATTTTGAGGTGGGGGTGCTGGCATTTCCCTGGCACCCCCACTTTGAAAGTGCTGTAACTTTTTTGTCTTGATGGTACAAACGAAAATTTTTACGGTACAAACCGATACAAACGAAGTACAAACGATTCCACCAAGTCCGATTTGAATATTTTGAGGTGGGGGTGCTGGCATTTCCCTGGCACCCCCACTTTGAAAGTGCTGTAACTTTTTTGTCTTGATGGTACAAACGAAAATTTTTGCGGTACAAACCGATACAAACGAAGTACAAACGATTCCACCAAGTCCGATTTCAATATTTTGAGGTGGAGATGCTGGCATTTCCCTGGCTCCCCCACTTTGAAAGTTCTGTAACTTATTTGTCTTGATGATACAAACGAAAATTTTTGCGGTACAAACCGATACAAACGAAGTACAAACGATTCCACCAAGTCCGATTTGAATATTTTGTGGTGGGGGTGCCGGGGAAATGGAGCCTGTGGCACCCCCACTTTGAAAGTGCTGTAACTTTTTTGTCTTGATGGTACAAACGAAAATTTTTGCGGTACAAACCGATACAAACGAAGTACAAACGATTCCACCAAGTCCGATTTGAATATTTTGAGGTGGGGGTGCTGGCATTTCCCTGGCACCCCCACTTTGAAAGTGCTGTAACTTTTTTGTCTTGATGGTACAAACGAAAATTTTTGCGGTACAAACCGATACAAACGTAGTACATACGATTCCACCTAGTCCGATTTGAATATTTTGAGGTGGGGGTGCTGGCATTTCCCTGGCACCCCCACTTTGAAAGTGCTGTAACTTTTTTGTCTTGATGGTACAAACGAAAATTTTTACGGTACAAACCGATACAAACGTAGTACAAACGATTCCACCAAGTCCGATTTGAATATTTTGTGGTGGGGGTGCTGGCATTTCCCTGGCACCCCCACTTTTAAAGTGCTGTAACTTTTTTGTCTTGATGGTACAAACGAAAATTTTTACGGTACAAACCGATACAAACGTAGTACAAACGATTCCACCAAGTCCGATTTGAATATTTTGTGGTGGGGGTGCTGGCATTTCCCTGGCACCCCCACTTTGAAAGTGCTGTAACTTTTTTGTCTTGATGGTACAAACGAAAATTTTTGCGGTACAAACCGATACAAACGTAGTACAAACGATTCCACCAAGTCCGATTTGAATATTTTGTGGTGGGGGTGC
The DNA here is from genome assembly GCA_932274525.1 of Podabrus alpinus. Classification (NCBI taxonomy): domain Eukaryota; kingdom Metazoa; phylum Arthropoda; class Insecta; order Coleoptera; family Cantharidae; genus Podabrus; species Podabrus alpinus. Next base: position 59,234,394 of record OW026452.1, read on the forward strand.
CAGGGAAATGGAGCCCCTGCAGACCTTAGTCTGCACTATCTCGCGTATTTACAATTTGTATGTACAGTCATACAAAAAAATCTACATACTCTCCTATATTAGCAATGTAAATTGAACATTTTGAAGCCGTTTTTTGACAAATAAAAATCGATTATACAACAAAACTTTTTAAACATTTTTTGTTGAATATTCCATTATCTTCAATTTTATACCTACACATTTTTAATACCTATAATGGCAAAAAATTTGTACCCCTTCGTAACAACTAACTTGAAGTTTATTGTTATTAACCCCAACATCGCTTCAAATTTAGAAATCATGTTTCAAAAATTTTATTGTTATAAATCACCAATAATTATTGACCTATTGACCATAAATAAAGCTAAAAAACATTAGGAACAACTAACTTGGTGTTTAATTGTTTTATTCTACATATTTACGACGAATTGTTTACGATTTGTGACTGATTTATTAGGAAACCTAAAAATACATCATTTGAGTATCGTCAAATTTAACAAAATTACATTTTTTTAAAGAAGTCGTATTTCTAAAACTCCCTTTGATATAAATCAGTAATTATTTGGCAATAAATAAAGATAATATTACATTAAACAAATTTAATCTTGACTTAAAAATATACGTAATTCAAACAATTTTTAAATTATCCAGCGCTCCGAGCATCATGTATGCAGGGCACGCATATCGCATCCGTATAGTTTTTACGCAAACGGTTAGTCGTAGAGAGTTCGGGAAAATATTTTTATTACAAAAGCTTTAACGAAAAATCGAATTGCAATTATGAAAGCAAATTCCGATGTTATTTAAGGGGATTCTTGCACTATTATTTTAAAAAATAATTATTTAACAGGTTACGGCGTTACGGGTGCTACAGGCTTAGTTAGGGGCCGTCCATTAATTACGTAAGGATGATTTTTGTAATTTTGGACCCCCTCCCCCCGCCACGTAAGGGTACGTAAGATTGTGGCAACCCCCCCCCACATCTTACGTAAGGATTATTTAAAAGAAAATTAATTTTGACCCCCCTCTCCACCCCTTATATTTATATAAGATGAATAATAATATATTATACTAGCTGGCACAGTTGGCCTACCGGCCGCCTTTAGCCATCTAGACCGTGTCGGATGTGGTTGTTCGGCCTTCGGCCTCGCTCCAAGATACTAAAGTAGCCTTCGTTTTTCGTAGCATTGTAAATAACTTCTACACCAAATTTGGTTAAGATTGGTCAAATAGAAACGTAAAGCACGTGCACGCGTATTTGCATTGTCGACAGTTTGACAGCATTCATTATTGTTTTTTAAGTTGATTTTGAGTAGCCTGCCTTCCTTTAAGGAATCTCGATAATCCATTCATGCGCGTCCCTATGGGACGCGCATGAATGGATTATCGAGATTCCTTAAAGGAAGGCAGGCTACTCAAAATCAACTTTCCTTTCCTTTGCGAATTTTTGCACTATTTCAATACAAAAATATGCGCAGGGACCTACATAATAACTCTTCCATATTTGGTTCCGATCGGTCAAACGGTTTAGGAGTCTATAGGGAACATATCGTCGGCATACAAGCAAAAGTGACCAACTACAAAATGCTGAAAATGAGAAAATTGACTAAATGGGATTGAATAACCAGTACGGTTACAAGGAAAAATGCCCATCTTTATTAGAAATTAAATGAATAAGTTATAGAGTTGGTAAAATTGACTATTTACAGGCGAAGTATAACTTAAAAACTGCTCTAAAGTAAAACTAGGGTTTTGCAGATGGTCACTTTTGATTGTATGCCGACGATATATACACACATCCATCCATTTTTATATAATGATAGATAATAATAAATACAAAAATTTAAATTAAATTTTTATTTACATAGATGAAATACCGTTCGTAAAGATCGCCAAAGTTTGATGCCATTTTCTATAATTCACACTATTATGCCACTATATGTTTAATGATTTTTAAGTACTATATATTTCAATATATGGTATTTCCATTATACCTGGATATAATTACCAACATGAAAAGAAAAAGTTATATTTGATTTTTAAATTTTATTTAAAAAAATATTTTAAGAATCTTACGTAAGGAATACGTCGGACCCCTCCCCCCCCTACGTAAGGGTCCGTAAGATATCCAATACTCCCTCCCCCCCAAAAAACCCTTACGTAATTAATGGATGACCCCTAAGCAATTATCCAGAGATGAGTGTGTGATCGCTAGGAACTCGAAAATAATGAGAACTTAAATGCAGGATTAACAGCTAAAAAAAAACTAATAATTGATAATGAGTACATTTTTTCTTCTACTTTCGACACATAGAAATCCCAATTAATGAAGTCAAAATCTGAAAAAGGGAGGTAGGTAGGTATCTAGAAATTGATAAAAAAAATTGAAAGTTGTTATGAAATAATAATTATAATAAAAAATTACTTATAATAGATACAAAATAAAAATAATTACATGGTAATAAAAAACAATTTTTTGTACATTTACAAAAAAGATACAAAAAAGAACAAATTAATAATAAGTATAGAAAAATTTTAAATTAAAATAAAAGCGATCAATATCGTAAATCAGGCATAAGCCGATTTATTCATATATTGTCGATAAACCCTTCTTATCTTTTAAGAGACCAACTTGTACGTATGGAGACGGTGGCGGCCTTGGCGACGAATTTTCCGGTTTTGGTATGCCGATTTCTAGATTTTGCAAATCGGCATTTTCAGGGCAGTCATCATTGAATCTTGGATCCATAGCAAGGACATTCGGAATATCTCCTTGCTGAAACGTCTCAAACGTGGATAAACCGGCCATTGGTAAAATATTCATCGATTGCGCCGCGTTAAGCTGTAAGGGAGCCTCTTGTACAATTAAAGAATTTGGGTCCACCAAAGGCGGATAGAAGTCTTCGTAGTCGAAAAACTTGAAATATCCGTCGCTACGTTTAGTGTTCTAAAAAAGTATAAATAGAAATTATTTTTTCTTATTTATTCGCGAAGAATCAGCGAACAAGGGTTGATCGCACACCGAATTTTGGCCATAACTTCCGTTTTACGAAAGATACAAATATGGTTATGGATTCATTGTGAAAAAGAAACTGCAAGGAATAAAAATTGTATGGAACGTTTTAAACAAATATGGATAGGAAAAGGATCATCTTCTACTTACTATTGGGGTCATAACAACGTAATTGTCCGAAAATCGTTTCCATAGGGACGCGCATGAATGGATTATCGAGATTTCTTAAAGGAAGGCAGGCTACTCAAAATCAACTTAAAAAACAATAATGAATGCTGTCAAACTGTCAACCGATCGACAATGCAAATACGCGTGCACGTGCTTTACGTTTCTATTTGGCCAATCTTAACCAAATTTGGTGTAGAAGTTATTTACAATGCTACGAAAAACATAGGCTACTTTAGTATCTTGGAGCGAGGCCGAAGGCCGAAAAACCACGGTCTACACGTATGCCTGTAATACCCTTGAGTGAGGCCGAACAACCACATCCGACACGGTCTAGATGGCTAAAGGCGGCCGGTAGGCCGACTGTGCCAGCTAGTATAATATATTATTATTCATCTTTTATAAATATAAGGGGTGGAGAGGGGGGTCAAAATTAATTTTCTTTTAAATAATCCTTACGTAAGATGTGGGGGGGGGGGTTGCCACAAACTTACGTACCCTTACGTGGCGGGGAGAGGGGGTCCAAAATTACAAAAATCATCCTTACGTAATTAATGGACGGCCCCTTAGTACCTTTCGGTTAATTAAAATTTATTAGAATATAATAATAGTGTTTTTATTTACATTATTTATTTTTAGCATCCATTTGTGTGGGAAAATGCAAAAACCAACTTCAAATATTTAATCGTCACACTTAATTAAAAGTTGAGGGATTCAACGCTAAGTAAGAAAAAACAAAACAAAATAATTAATAAATTAGACTTCGAACTTTTTCGTTTCAATAACCAATTTGATCCATTTTAATTACACGTGTAGGGGATGAAATGATTTCACTTATTTTAATTTTGCAAACAAAATAACCTCTCGAGCCAGTCCGCTCCTGGTAAAGCTGGCATAGCGTATAAGTACCTAACATAATCTTACGTGTTAAAACCACTAACGGTTTTCTAAGAAAAAATTAATATAACTGCGTTTCTGTTATTCCTTTATTATAAAAAACAACACACCCTCTTAATTACTTTTTACTTTAAAACTTTAAATTTTTAGTTATAATTTTTTTTATTGTCTAAATGAACATTTCTAGATTTAGTTACGTAAATAATAGTTTTTTAGAAAAAAAATTCTTACAATCAGTTATAATAAGTAATACGTAATGGATAAATCTTCCCTCGCGCCCAATTGAGGACCGATTTTTCAAAACTCGCTTTGTCCAAATTTTGCAAAATTGAGTTTTATATCGTTTCAATATAATGTTGTGCATCTGCATCAATTGGTGTCTGTTTTTACCAAACTCTTTTTGTTACATTAAGAAATACATTTAAAACTGCTGCAGTTTCACAAAACTCGCTTTGTCCTAACTGAACGATATAATATCAAAACTCGCTTTATCCTTTATCTCTTTGACCTCGCTATAATGCAAATAATGCACATAGCAAAGTGCTTAATTATATAATCAATTAGTTTTTTGGTTTTGGTAACGTTCAGTATTGACTGTTTCGCCTGGTTGGAATTTGGAATTTAGGAATTTTTTCGGTGGTTAATAATAAAGTACTACGTGGAAAATGCGGAAGATAGCATTTGCAAAGAAATTCTTGGTACTAACGATAATCAGGTGATGGGAAGTGAGGCAGAAGACGAAGAGGATATTATTTAGTTACATAATTTTTGCTTTAAGTAAAAAAATTAAAAATAAAGTTTTGCATCATATAAAATTTATTATTGGATAAAGCAAGTATTGAAAAATCGGTTATTTTTAACCCAATTGTTTCTTAATTCTTATATATATTTTTCCGTAATTTATAACAACGTAGGCTTATGCATCTATGGATTATTATTACGATCTTGATATATGAATTGTTATGAAAAACCATATGGCTTGTCAGAATGAAAAACGTGATTTCTGTTTGGCCCCCCCTTTACCACCCGGATTTTAACTTTTTCCTATACAAATTTGGAAAGCTGAAGGTTTATATAGTAGAATTAAAAAGAAATCGGAGGAATATTCATAAGTTTGGTCACAAATCCTATTTGAAGTTAGAGAATTTTCCCATAACAATACATGTAACTGGCGAGGGGAATCCCCCAGCAATACAATAGAATGTAGGGGGATTCCCCTTACGCATTGATAATTACATCGATAAAATATTAATTACATCGCGGGGGAATTATTTTTAAATGCTAGATCCCGCATAGTTGGGATCTGTGTCGGGGTGTATCCATCACCTTCAAGCATGTCTCTAGTAAGTTCAGCGTTGTAAAAAGCGCCCGGAGCGGAGCGTAGCGTAGCGGAGGGTAGGTTTTTACATAGCAACAACATCCCTTTCGAATCCCGCCCTATGAAAGAAATATTGCTGGCCACGAAGGTCCAGCGAAAAGAAGACGTTATCAAGAAGCCGATAACAGAATTCTAAATAAGGTTGTTACGTATGATCGAGAAAATGTTATTGAATTTCTTCGTGGTACATATGTATATCCTACAACTATAATATGGATTAATGTATTGCCGTATAAAATATTTGTAAATTTTAATTTTTGTAACTTAGATAAATAATAATAATAAATTTAAAATATAGCTTTAAATGAAAATATGCAGAGCATTATAATTTTCAGAATAACTAAAATATACTCGGTGTCGCCGAGTTGCCCGTCGCCGAGTTGAGCGGTCGCCGAGTTTACCGTCGCCGAGTTGTAATCGCCGAGATGTCCGTGTCCGTAAGGAGAATCCTCTTACAATCTATTGTATTTTGCTGGAAAATTCCCCTCCTCAGTTACATGTCTTCTTATGGGAAAATTTTCTAACTTCAAATTCGATTTGTGGTCAAACTTATGAATATTCCTCCGATTTTTTTTAAATTCTATTATATAAACCTTCAGCTTTCCGAATTTGTGAAAAGTTAAAATCCTGGTGGTAGAAAAGGGCCTATACCCCTTTTAGATGCTTCTTCTTTACCAACTGGGCTACAAAGTGCTTATGATTTACATAAATTTATAAGTACCTAATAATTATGGACTGTAATATGAAGTTTAAAAAATTAATTTACCCGAATTGGCTACAATGTGCAACTTATAATTTGCCCCCGTTGAAGTGCTATTTATAACCTACCCGCATAATGATACTTTATAATATCCACTACTAACGTGCCTTGTATTCCCCTTGTAAGTTATAAGTGAAAAACTGGAAAATGGTGCCTTTGGGGGTGGTTTTAAAAGTAAAGCACCCCCACAGGGGGCGGTGGGTTTTCACCAGTTGTTACCAATACTAAAAAGATGGGATCTTGAAAGTTTCATCTCTATACTAATTATTTCCGAATGAAATCGTATTTTGACTGGACCATTTAGTGCATGGAGGGATCCAAAAATGATGGCATATTACATACAAGCAAATACACGTATTATATTTATTACAAATACTACTAGCGCAGGGGTATTTTTAATGCTAGTATTACCTACATCAACAATAAATTCTATTATTGTTTTGGAAAACAACATAAAATTGATGAAAAAGTTCACGAACTGATGTAATACAGTGGATGGCAATGATAAGGAATTGTTGAACATTATACGACGCTACTGTAATTTTATGAGGTGTATAATAAGCTTGTTATATTTGGGAAATAACATGTAACATGCAGATTTTAATCCTTTTAAGAAAATAGTCACAGTTAATGTAATATCGAAAATTGTCACAGTTAATGTAATAGTGCAAATTGTCACAGTTAATGTAGTATCGCAAGTTGTCACAGTTAATGTGACACCGACGACAATAACACTCCGCTAGGGGGCGCAAAAATCAGTATATTTTACATCAGTTATAGTTAATGCAAAGTGAGTAAAACTAACACTCTTCACATTTCACGGAATTGTCACGGATTTTCTCTTTTTGGCATAATAGAGATAAGCAATACGTCAGAAGTTGATATATGAAGAGAAAAAATTGTGACGGATCGGAAAATCCGTCACAATTTTCGGAATCCGTCACAGCTTAGTGATATGCACACACAAGTCGTCACAGTTAATGTAACACCAACACATACACACACACATACATACAGACATCCTTCCAAAAATGATAAAAATGGATTCAGGGGACCTCAAAACGTGAACATCTGTCAAAAAATTGGGGGGTCAAATTTTGACTGATAACAATACTTTCCTTACCTTGGGGTTCGGAAAGTAAAAATAGAGAAGTTTGTTGATATTGATAAATGTGATGGTGCTTGTAAGATACACTATTTAAAATATTGGATGGTTTATTCAAGTGAGAAATACATGGTAAATTTGTTATATTGGATGGATTTGGGATCAGTCCATTAATACGAGGAATGGCGGTGTCCGATATCGATTTTTGTTGGAATTGATAATCGATTATATGGATGTTCATGGAGAAATTTAATTATTCCAAGGACCTAAAAGGCGTCTCAAGGATCCAAATGGATGATCACTGGTTTTGGGATTGTTTTATGGATAATGGTAAATTCTCCACAGGGCAGGACTCAGAAACATTTTAATGAATATAAAATTTGAACGGGTGAGTCAAATTGTGAACTTTTAAATACTTTTCGGGGTAGAGTTAACTAAGGTTGGTCACTCCGATTGACTTGAAACTTTGCAATTGCAAAGAGGAAGGTTTAAATAGTATACTGACATAATTTTCACAAGCGAAGATATAATCAAAATTTTGAGTAAATCGATTTTGAAAATTGCTAATTTACATGTAAAAATTTAGTGAGATTTCATTTTGTTAACGGTACGTGCGCTATGATATACTCTAACACTTTCTCTCTAATATTTCGCAGCGGCAGATGCAGCTCGACTGTCGTACATGCAACATCGATTATTTTTTGTTTTTAGGCGATTTTTAGGGGGTGAAACGTAATAGTTTACTGCCCCATACCGCGACTATACTTTTTAATGCTATTTTGAGGGTCTCTCGTATCCCGGTTTTCTTGATCGGAGGCCCTTCTCGTATGTTTAGCCTAGTAACCAGAGTCAAAACCGCTCTGGAGGGGTGCAACCCGGAGCGGAGCGGAGGGGCGCCCCGGAAGAGTAGGTTTTGACGATGGATTACCCTCCTTATCGAATGCACACCCCAAAATAAGAAGGAAATTTTTTTTTAATTTTGTCACTTTCGGCAATACACGGCTTATTTTCCATTTTTTGGATTATATTTATTACTAATATCCACTAATCACACCCCCATCTATCCGAATTTCAAAGAAAAATTCAAATCGGAGCGAAAAAATTTTACGCATTTTCATCGGAGCACGGGCGACTGATGTCGCATCGACCCGGGTCGGCCGCATATCGATGCTACTTCCCCGTACTTTTCAAATTGATTTTTCGCGAAATTTTTATTATATCTTCGCTTGTAAAAATTATGTAATTATACTATATAAACCTTCCTCTTTGCTATAGAAATTTTTTTAAATTTTTTGGGGTGACCAACCTTAGCTAACTGTCCCCACTTTTCAAGTGTGTCGAACAATAATTGAAATTAATAATAAAAAGATAAACATTTATAATTTAAATTGAATTAATATTGGGGTTTTTTATATTATATTGCTGTAGGGTGTTTCTATATGTTTTATTTTTGTGTTTGTTTTGTCCACATTCAATATATTTAATAACTGTGTTATTGGGAAATTTCTTGTTGTTGATTGATTTGAATAAAAAGAAAGAGTTAGATTGATTGAGTATTCTCATTTCTACGAAAAGAATTAGAGTTGATGTATTTGAATTTTGTCGATCGTGCTTTGGGCGGTTTGATATTTAGTGGCGCAGTTCTCCGAACCTCCGACGATAACCTGAGAGATAATAAGATTTCGAGTCTCATAGCTATTGAGCATAGCGCGGAAGATGAGTTCTATGGTCCATGGGAGTACATAGAAATACGTATATATTGACCTGTTATTTTCCTCCCCCAGGTATATTTTTGTATTTGATGACTTTGAATAATTTGAATTAACGATAAACATTTAAAAATTTGCGTTCAAGGAGATAAGTGAAAAATGTGGTATCAGACATACGGGTCCGCGCGTAGCGGCTAGAGGTTGAATTTTGTATTTTGATCGAAGTTTAAAAAATAAATTTGAAGTTTATTGAAAAGTAATGGTGTTTGATTTTCTTTCGTTAAATTTTAGGAGCGAAGGACACCACATATTTAAATTGCTCTCCCAGCGTGGCATTATTTTTTTAAAACACCACAATATATAAACCCAGAGGCAAGAGGAATGTGGGCAGATCCAGGAAAAGATGGGACGACCAAGAGTGACGTAACGGACAATAGTCCAAAACATGCAGATGATGATGATGAGTAACTTAACTATTGTCTATTGCTCATTTAGGGGTATCACAAGAGTATTTTGACATTTTTTGTATTTGTTACTATTTTTTAAAGAAATTACATAAGATGCGAGAAATGTACAAGAAACAGAAGTACTACCTCCATCCAAAATTGATTAAGTTAATTTCTGTAATTTGCCTCAAAATAGGTGGTTAGCTGCGGCTTGCCATATACTATCAACTCAAAATGTTGAAGTCAGCACCAATAACCAAAATCGCCACCTAGAATTGACGAAGATGGCACAAATGCACATTATAACTCCAATTTTTAACAAAAACATTGAACCACAAACAAGTCTGGAGTAGTGAACAACGACCACTCGCTAAAAGAAGTGAACGACCAGCTGAAGAAAGCCAGGATTCCAATTTTAGTGACAAAATATATAGGACATCAAATGATCCCGAAATGAAGACAGCTATGAAAAGTATCAAAGATTCAATCGAGTCACTCGAATATCCATCTTGCAGTAATTCTGATTCAAAAACTGAATCGGATCTTAATATAAAGTAAGTATCAAAAAGGCGGTAATTACACATTTGGCGGTTTTTTACTTTTTAGTATTTATATATTGCTACGGACATTTTTGGTAAGAAATAAATTCGTTTGTCATTAATTAGTAACACGCAAGTCTGTAACACATGACTACGCCTAGATTTCCGGCGTGCGCATGCAAAGTGGTAAAAGTCGATTTTTGGGCAAATTGAGATAAGTGCATAAGAATATTGGTTATAACTCATAGTACACATGTACAAAACGATATAAGTGTAATTGCTTCAGAACGGCCACAATTCACTTGTGAAATTAGGTATAAGTTCCTACAGTTCGCGCCAATAGGTACTAACTAGTTGACTTATTATCTTTCCACGTATAGGTTCATAGTTATATTGTGTAAAATGGTATAAGCATACTTATTGCCGCACTAATTTATTTGGAAGAAAAAAAGAGTTTCAAAACTAAAATTAGTGATGAAAGCAAACAAAAGAACCGTCTTGTTTCTTACACATACCATTTTGAAATAGAAGGGGAATTAATAATGGTTTGCAAGGAATGCATTCTGGGCACATTTCACATAACCAAGGGGTCATTCATTAATTACGTAAGGGTTTTAGGGGGTGGGGGGTATTGGATATCTTACGGACCCTTACGTAGGGGGGGGGTTTCTTAAAATATTTTGCGTCAAAAAAAGCAGCCGCAGCTCACATGAAAGCTTTGCAACACTCTCTGAAATACGCTAAAGCAAGGGCTAAACTTGTTCTTACTCGACGTGAGGACGAACTCTTTTGCGTGACGAATGACGAAAAAACGGGAGCAGAAGACGTTGAATGGATACACGAAGCTGAAGTAAAAATAGAAGTGCCTGAAAATAAGGAAAATCTTGTCACTGACGCTGGTGATGTTGTCTGCTTTGTCAAATGTTGTCTGTCTTGATGTTGAATGGCTAGCTCCTACATGGACTGACTTAATTTAATTTCAAATTTTTTGTATTAATTTTTTTATGTAATTAATTATCTATAAGTATTAACTTTTATCTATGTAAATAAAAATTTAATTTAAATTTTTGTATTATTATCTATATAATATATTATTATTCATATTTTATAAATATAAGGAGTGGTGAGGGAGGGGGTCAAAATTAATTTTCTTTTAGATAATCCTTTCGTAAGCTGTGCGGGGGGGGGGGGGTTGCCACAATCTTACGTACCCTTCCGTGGGGGGGGGGTCGAAAATTACAAAAAATTATCCTTACGTAATTATTGGGCGGCCCCCAATAGATTTGTCACTGATATTTTAAAAAATAAAGGTAATACTACCGCTGGCATTACTCATGATGATGGAAGAAGAGGAAACACATTTCACATAACAAAACACTAGAAAACTATTTGGAGACTGTTCGGCAGCACATCTTAGCTATTCCAACATATGAGAGTCACTACACGAGGAGTAAATCCAATCAAAGGTATTATTCATCCTTTTTGTTAGTATGTTCAATTAATTATTATTATTATGTTATAGGTATTTACCGTCTATACACTGTATCGAAATTGGAAAGGCCGCCCAAAACGTCGGTCTGGAAATGAATATAAATAAGACAAAACTAATGACCGAAAGCAACAAACAATACTCTATTAACCACCAAAGAATAGAAAAGGTAGAAGAATATATATATCTAGGGCATCTGATAAAATTAGGAAAGCAGAACCAAACTGCCGAAATAACAAGAAGAATTAGAATGGGATGGGCAGCATTTGGGAAGCTGGGATGGATCCTGAAGAACCAAGAAATACCAACTTGTTTGAAAACAAAAACCTTTGACTCTTGGTCACTAACAAAAACTAAAAACTAACAGACTAACAAAAAGATGTGTATGTAGACCCCAAAAAAGATGGTTAGATGATATTAAACAGCAAACCGGAAGATCATGGCATCAAATTGCTAAGGATAGGGAAGCTTGGAAGAAGTTAGAGGAGGCCTATGTCCAGCAGTGGGCGAAAGACGGCTGAGAAGAAGAAGAAGATACACTGTATAATACACAGGTATATACACTGAGCAGGATGTATAAGGAGTACAAAAGTTGGGAGAAAGTGGATACTCCTGTAGGTAGAAAAATTTATGAAAACGTATTTCACGGTATGGGAATCAAAATAAAGGCGCCAAAAGATGATACGTGTAGTAACTGTGATAAGCTTAATACTTTAATTAAATGTGCAAAAGACTTAGACGTTAAGAAAGAGCATGAACTTGAATTGAATAGTCATCAAGAAGAAGCAGAATTTGCATACGAGAGTAAAAGTAAAGATAAGGCATTATGTCATACAAGTAAAGCAGACACCTTGCATACGTTTGATCTTCAGCAATGTCTGCCAACTCCTGATATTAAAACGTCCATTGCTTTCTACAAACGTCAATTGTGTTATACTATATTCCGATACTTGTGCTGAGCAGCACAAAAATTCGTTTCTGCCATTAATCACCCTTTTGATCCAAAAATTAAATAATGTTGAAAGCATTGATCACAACTTTTTGGTACCTGGTCACACTAATATGGAATGCGATTCTGATCATTCCATAATTGAGAAAATGAAGAAGAAACATGGATCACCCATAGAACATCCGAGAGATTGGATGCTGCTGGTCAGATTATGTGGGGCATCCAAGCCATTTGTAGTGCAGGAAATGCAAACTAGCGATTTCTTTAAATTTTCGAGCTTGTTTAAAAATAATATATACCAACTCCGAAAAATTGATGAAGATGGAAATAAGATAGTTTGGAGAAACTATCTTACTGGAGAAACTATAACTAGCTAGGGGGGCGGATCGCCACGGGTGCCACCCATCTGGGGGTGCCACCCGACCCTAAATTACCCTTTTCCCTTAGGAGCAACCTCTAAAAAATAAAAAAAAAGCCGAGGTGGGCCTGACACCTCACCCGTCTGGGGGGTGATACCCGTATGCCTCATGGTTGTTTCCTTCAGTGCAACCCCTAAAAAAAGGGTTGATAAAAGGTCATCTACCTATGTGGGGGTGCCACCCATGAAACTATGAAGAAGAAGAAGAAATAGTAATTATTACCTCACAAAATTTTTTGGATTACTTTGTTATTTTCTTTGCATTTTCAATCAAAAACTAATGTTTAATTTTTTTAAATCATAATATAGTTTTATTTTACTTTTATATTATATAACATTTTTTTATAGTTTATTATCAAATAGTATACTGTTTTTGTATCAATTATTATTATTAATTATACAAGTAACATATAGTAAGTAGTAAGAACGCGGTAATTGCTTTGAATTACCGCCAATTACCGGCAATTACCGCCTTTATAGCACTCATCTCTCCTTTCATTACAAAACCAATAAGTAGGTGAAAGACGTTTTGTTGAATAACTTCGGTAAATATTAGGAAAACGTTTCAAATTTAAAAATAGAATAAATAAATTAAATATTGTTAATGTCATAAAGTTTAAAAAAATTTATAATTATAATATATTTATAACTGGGAAATAGCAAAACAGTTTTTACGATTTATCTCAGAACTAACTTTTATGTAATTAGCGCCTTTTTGATACTGACGGCAGAATATGTGGCGGTGGTTTTGATATTATGAAAACATATTTTGGACTTCAATTAGATGTGACCAACGACATAAAGTCGAGACGCCGTGCCAGAAAAGTTCGTAGCTCATGCAACGCGTCTGGTAACCTGCCGTTGCATTATTCGCCTGGCAACATGAAATACATACATAGGAAAAAGTGGTAAGTGCCTAAATCACTCACCGACGAGTCTAATGTTATTTTTTTCATTCTCAGCAGAAGGAACTTGGATATCAGATCCAAGCAGTTCCTGTTCCACAATCATTGACGGAACGTTGGAACCTACATACATTTGAAGATGCATCACAATAAAGAGAAACATAAACATCACAATAAAAATTCGACAGCACATCTCTAACCCAATATTTAATACTATATAATGTGTAATTATATAAAGACGGATGACGGTCATGGCCTGATAGTTAGCGCGATCAACTGCTAGCGTAGGGCTCCCCGGTTCAACTCCGGGTACAATCGTAAAGACGGCGGTCCCCCTGTGTTAAAGATTTGCCATCATAACAATAAACAAGGTGGAACTCGCTTTGGCAGCAGTTCCTAGGCTTCGATACAGCTACCTTTCTGGTGTGAAAGTTGTTGCTAGCTATTTTTAGTCGACATAATATTTATAAAACATCATTATTGTAATCACTATTTACTTCTCTGTAATGTATTACCTAATGAATATCCTCTTCTTTCTCTTTTATTTACAACTTAACTTCGTCAATCACATCAAGCCACTGCTGCGGTTACAATAAACAAGCCACTGATGTGGTTAACAATAAACAAGTTGGAACTCGCTTTAGCGGCGGTTCGTAGGCTTCTATACAACTACTTTTCTGGTGCGAAAAGTGAAAAGAAAAGAAAACATCCAATGTGATTTTAGGTTTTAGAGCCACAAAAATTTATTGCTCCATTAGAAACAAGAGAAAATAAATAGCCTTCGACTTCGTCTAGATTAACATAAAAATTATTTGCAACTAGTCCCAGCCTCAGAAGTTCGACCCCCAATAATAAGTCCAGGAAGACATCTTTTAGTAGCTCACAATCTTCAGATTAAGATATTTCTTTACATGACATATTTTAGAAAGTTGGCAAAATCACCCAAAAGTTGGTGAAGTTGGCAAAAGTCGCTAAACCAAAACAATAAGGTTTGTAAAAATTTCAAGTAATAAAAAAAGTAATATGCCTATTTTCTCCAACTGTACTGTACATACCAACTGTACAAAATAACGAGTTTAGTTAATTTTGTAACTAAACACGTTATTTTAATTAAACAATCAGGTCTATTATGTATCACAACCTTTAAAATAACGGTAAACCTTTATGTTATAATAACGTTTTAAAATAACTGGTTTCTTAGCGTTTATTTCTGTATTGGTATTACGTATCAAACGCTATAATAACATTTGAGAGCAAACGTTATTTTATTATGTTAAAGTGATAATAAGTTTTGAGTAGTTTAAAGCGAGAAACATTTATTGCAGCTTACATGTGTCGGAAAAAGATAGTAATATTTTAATTTGCGGTTTACAATCGGGCAGAACCCGAAGCGCCCCGACGTAAACATATGATTTGTGTAGTGTTGTTAACTTTCTTTACCTTACTTTAAGTGTTTTACTTAAGTTTAAATTTATTACATTTAAAATGGCAAAAAGGCAAAAGAAAACAACTCGTTTTGAATACGAAGAGCTTGAGACAACGATGAGTAGACTGTACCAAATGATTAAACAAGTATGGAGAGAGGAGAAGATGCCATCGGAATGGAATAAATCAGAAATCATACCAGTCTACAAGAAAGGTGACAGAAAAGACTGTAACAACTATAGAGGAATATCTCTGCTTAACAATAGCTATAAGATTCTATCCAAAATGATACATAGAAGACTCCAAGAACATGTAAACAGCAAGATAGGAGATTATCAACAGGGATTTAGACCAGAAAGATCTACAGTAGATGCGATGTTTATAGTAACCCAAATAATGGAGAAGTGCTACGAACACGACATACGGATAGAGATGCTATTTGTGGACTTCAAGAAAGCGTTTGACCGAGTTGGAAGAGATCTCCTACTAACGGAAATGGAAGAAATGAAGCTACCATCAAAGCTTATAAAATTGGTCCAGATGACAATCGATCACACAACAGCGGTTGCAACTAAGAAAGGAGTAACCGAAGAATTTGCAGTAAACGCAGGAGTGAGACAAGGAGACACACTATCGGCAACCCTATTCAACATCATACTTGAAGGTATTATAAAAAAAGCTGAATGCAATGGAACATTGATAAATAAGGAGGTCCAGGTGATAGCATACGCTGATGACATAGTAATATTAGCAAGAACACGCAGAGCACTTATTGAAAAGTTTACAGTACTGGATAGAGAAGCACAAAAAGCAGGCCTTGAAGTGAATGACAAGAAGACAAAATACATGAGATGCCACAGAGGAAGAAACGAACGAGCCGAACCACTACAGATACGGGGATATAGCTTTGAAGAGGTGAAAGCCTTCAAGTACCTGGGCATGCAGATAAATAATAATGAAAGAGAAGAGATGATAAGAGACCGAATAGCAGCGGGGAATAGAGCCTTCTACGTAAACAAGAAGCTGCTAATGAGCAAACATATACGAAAAGAGACCAAAATAAGAATTTATAAAACCCTTATAAGACCCGTCGTGACGTACGGAACGGAAATAGTATATATGACGAATAGCGAGGAACACCGGCTTCAAGTGTTTGAGAGGAAGATCATGAGAAAGATCCTCGGCATAAAAAAGATAAACGACGAACAGTATAGAATAAGAACCAATAATGAAATAGAAGTAATGCTGGAGCACGGTAATATTGTACGACACGTCAAGACTGGGAGGTTGGGATGGCTGGGTCACGTGCTCAGAGCGCAAGAGAGCAGAACCATAAGAAGTATAATGAAGTGGTGACCAGATGCTGAAAGACCGAGAGGGAGGCCGAGAACGAGGTGGCTAGACGAGGTGGACAGTGACTTGAGGACTATGAAGATCAGCGACTGGACAGAGAAGGCGCTTAACAGACCGCTTTGGAGAAAGATAGTGGAGGAGGCGAAGAAACATGTGGAGCTGTAAATATGAGAAATTTAACAACACGCAAAGAAAATAGCAGAAGATAAGGATTAATCCAGCTTAAAAAATGGATTTGAAAGCGTCCAGCGACGCGGCGATATTTCTCGAGAAATGGAGTGCCGTTGATTGATTGATTGATAACAAAGTTCTCCTGCACGGGAAAACGAAGTCTTTAGAGGCGCATAATGTGAAAAATTTGTGGCAAAATTTTGCAGATAAAATGAACTCGTTTGCGGTTGGTCCTATGAAATCAGGGGATCAATGGAAAAAGGTATAATTAGTTTTAAAATTTTTATAAAAATATTGCTAATTGTATAGCTTTGTAGATATTTGGGGAGTGGAAAGTGAATATCAAACGAAAGAGTCGTTTGATCCACGAGGAAATTAACGGAACGGGAGGTGGACCAAGAATTTCAAAGCCTCTTACCGATTTAGAAGAGCGCTTGTTAAATTTAATTAGCAAAGCGCATTTGGGAGATTCCCGTCTGCCTGATAGCTTAGGCAATGCAGGTAATATTAATTTAATTCAATCTAATGTAACATGTATACTCTACATTTAAATTGATTTCAATTTTTGTTGTTTTAGAAGCATTACACGAAGAAGATGACCTAAGAGCAGTCGAAGAACCACAAGTGTATGATGTGGAAAACAGCATGCAACCTTCAGAGCTTGTAAGTTGCAAATAAATGCAAAGTAAACAGATACATTAATTATATTTAAAGGTAATTATTCTGAAGGAAAATGGAGATGAAGTCTCCATGTCTCCGGTTCACCAAATCATTGACGATGCAACATTCATGTCTCCGGTTCACCAAATCATTGACGATGCCTTTTCTAATCCTATACCAAGCACATCCTACCCTAGCACTGTCGAAAAAACTGTAAGTGCAGTAATGAGAGTAGAAAATAGTTTTTGATTGTTGTCTTTTAGCCTTCTAAGACTTCGAAAGGTGATAAAAAGAAGCACACCTGGGCGGTACACAAATACGATTCTAAAAGATGCCTGCAACTCCTTTAAAAATGCTAACGATGCATCTATGAAAAGCAACGCGATGCTAACCGAGGCTTTGAACAACTTCACCGAAATTTTTAAAATGAAAGCGGAAGCAGATATGTTGAGAGCCAAAGCTGAAATGGCTAAGGCCAAATGTTTGCACTTTCAAACATTTGGAAATTTAGATCATTTTCATGAATAATTGCTATTTTATTTTTGTTTTGTTTTTTACATTTTTTTAGACACACAGCAGCAAATAGGGATTAGTCCACCCTGGAAAATGGATTGGAAGGCGTCCAATGACGCGGCGATATTTCTGATGAAATGACGAATCTACTAAAAATAATTTGATAAATTAAAATAAATATTACAATAATCTACTAGCCAACTTACAAGTAAATTAACGATAATTTTGAATTACAATATTGCGAATTGTCCTTCCTTCAGCTAACCAGCTCTCATCATCTATAAATAAAATTTTGCAAAAAAATTTGAGCTTGGGTCCTGTTCATAAGTGATCTTTTTTTTTCATTTTAAATATTTGTTTTTGTAGCATGGTTTTTCTGTACATAAGGTACATTACATACATACATACTAGATCTAGTTTATCTTAAGTTTTATTTTATATTTTCGTTTTAAATTCTGTAATAAGTTTTGATGTTTAGTCTAGTTGCTATTTAAGACGGATTCCTGCAGAAAATTAATATAATGTACTTTTTCTATTATTTAAAATTTGTAAGAACGCGTCGACACATTTTCAGATTCAAAAACCAATAATTGGAATATCACACACCATGTGTTACTACTTTTTATATCAGTTGTTATTTATTATTGTTAATTAGATTTATTGCCTTTTAATACTTATTAATTTTTATTATAATTTTAGTTACAGTGAATGGAAATGACATTCGAACAGAAATAAAGATAACAAGTGTAAATTTTTCTTATGTATAAATTAATAACTTTATTGAATTTTTCGGATTAAAAGCATAATTTACTACAAAAATAATATTATCCTAGCTGTAATTGCATTTATTTTTATTACATCTTGATATCTGGTACACGGCACATCGTAGAAACAGCAGCGATTACAATAAAAAAATACTGCACTAATCATTAATTTTACCTCTGAAAGGAAATATTTGTGCCTTTCCTATAGCGATTTGAGCAATTATATGACGCTACCATGATTATATTTGTTTAAATATATTTTAAATAAATGTTATTTGAAAAATTACGTACTCGACTACATAAAATGAAAGATACATTTCCTACGGACAACAGAAATTATGCCTCCAGTCACATGACACGAGCATCTATCTTTTTCTTACGTTGTTAGATCTTTGATTTCTTCAAAATTACGGTAGTAGCGACACTTACTGCTACCTGAGTTTGTGGGATAAGAGGTTGCGGGGCGTTGAAACTGTTGGTGGGAGACAAACACATAATTTAACATTGACTTGCGTATCTTCCCCACTCCTTCAATCAACGCTAATACTACGCCCGATGCTTCAAATAAAGATATACTGTCAGTGGTTGTTCGAAGTGTCGATAAAGATGGATGTCATAGGGAACTCTTAGTGGATGTAATAGTTGCCCTAGATGAAACCGGACTAGGAATTGCTACAGATATTTTTCCAAGTCTTACAAATATGAATATCGACACCAAAAAGTTTGCATTTCAACGTTATGATTTTACGGCTTCAATGTCCGGACAGCTTAACGGCACGCAAAAACATATTTCGGATTTAGTGGGACACCATGTACCTTTCGTTGCTTGTCAAGCTCATCGAACAACCACTACTGTTGAACATTGTTGTAACGTGAGCAAAATCGCTGGTGATTTGTTCGATACGTTAGAAGAGTTGTACGTTTTTTTCTCATCAAGTACGAAAAGATTCCCACTTTTCAAAGATAAAATATTTGAAATTGAAACTGCTTTGAAACTCAAAAATCTTTCAAAAACTCGGTGGACAGCTCGAGCAGAATCAGTTGACGCAGTAAACAAGTCATTAGAGATGATAATTGATTTACTACTCGAAATATCTAATTCCAAACAAAGTGATGCAAAAACAAAAACGGAAGCTTATGACCTCTACAAGAAAATTTTGACGTTTGATTTTATAATTGCACTCGTGTTTATGAAACCTATTTTATTTAAAACAAAAGTTTTAAATAAAACGAAACATTTGGCGAGTATACGATATAAATAACATGGATTAAAAATGCATAGTAATTGGCGATTTTAATGCCTCAAAATATTCTATGGGTTGCTATGACAAAAAATCAACACTAACTCATAATTTATTTCATTAACGTCATTAAATTCAATAACATCTATAACTCCAATGATCGTCTTCTCGATCTTGTTATCTCTAATATGGATTGTGTAAATCTCGGGGTAGCTTCTTCTGAACTTAAAATGGACTGTCATCATCCACCCCTACCATTTGGGTAGGGCATGAGGCAATAAATATATCAATGACGCCTGCGATAAGTTTTATAATATACTCTATGATCTTCTTCTTCACGTGCCTATCCGTAACCGGATGTTGGCGACCTCTCTTCTATGTATGTGTTGTGCATTTGTAGTACTATCACACACATAGGGGACCTACTTGTTTAACGCGGGCTCCGAACCGCGGGAAGTGTACAAACACTTCATCTCCAGACAGGCTGTTCTTAGCATATTACACCTCGGTGCTTTGCCATTGCCTTCCGAGGGGAGACGGTCAGAATAAAGTTTTTACTGAGCCCGGAGTCGAGCCGGGCATTCAGCATTAGCTGCAATGCATTTAACCGCTTAAGCTGATCGCCGTCTCATATATACTCTATGTCTATGATATATTAGAAAAATCAGTACCAAGGACTAAATCCAAACCAACTAACAAATGCTATCCTCCATGGTTCTCAGCAGACCTTATTAAAGCCATCAAAAATAAAAATAGATCTCATAAAAATTTCAAAAAAATTTCTAATTCATCACACTACGCTTACTTCAGTCATCTCAGACAATTAATTAAAACTATGATCGATGTGGACTATAAAAATGATATCACCGAAACTGAATCCGTTTTGTGTAGCGACCCTAAAAAATTCTGGTGCTATACAAAAAATAAGAAAGGGAATTCACGGATTCCCGGACGAGTAGTACACAATAAAGTTGTCTACGACGAACCTGAAGAGATAGTTAATGCCTTTGCTAATCACTTTAAAAGCGTCTACTGCCATTCTGAGGAAATTGAGAGCTCTGAAGCAGCAATGGATGATACACAACACAACAATAGACCACAATTAGAGATTACCAACATATCCGATATTGATATATTAGATGCAATCCACATGTTAAAAAACAAAAAAAACTGCTGGCATCGACAAACTTCCAAATTCTTTTATAACGGATTATGCAAGCAAAAAGATTATGCAAAGGATTAGATCAGAAACATTTCCAAACATCTGGAAAAAATCTCGCACATGCCCAGTATTGAAAAAGGTTGACCCTTCACTTGTCACTAACTATAGACCAGTCTCAATTCTGTGCAATTTCTCTAAGATTTTTGAATCAATACTCTACAAACGTATATATGCTCAACTGGAGACATCAATAATACCATGCCAACATGGATTTGTCGAACGTAAATCTACGATTACTAATCTTGCTTGTTTTTCGCAATACGTGGCTTCGAGTTTAGACAACAAATTACAGGTTGACACTATATATATGGACTTCCAGAAAGCTTTTGATCACCAACGTGGTAACGTTGGTAATCACCAACGACGTACGAAATCATCAGGCGCCTCACCAGTGCTTTTATGAAATCTTGCAAATAATATTCTGCATAACTAAAAATTTTCGTTAGATGCGGAATGCTTTCCAAAAATTGCAGATTATCATACGCACTTTGACCTAATGCTTAATTTTCTTGGGCCTTTCGGTTATTCTTTTGTAACATACGCAGTGACAAAATATGTTGTACCAAGCACCTTGTTGAAATAGGCACCGATTATTTCCTTATAAGGTAGCTTCTTTTCTTAATCTGTTACTTGGTACAATTTTAACGAAATATTTCATATATCGACTATATCACGACTTTTCCAGGGTTCGTTAACCATTTGCAAAACTCAAGTGATGGTTATTTAGCAAGTAAAAAAATCATCATCGGGAATTGTTTGAAATTCTACCACCTGTATCTATATAATGATGTATCAACTTTTCCAGGATTCGTTTACAATTTGCATTGATAGAGGGCGAGAGTGCGTAATAGTTTGAGTTTTCTAGAGCGAAATTAAGTGATTGGAAAGAGAATTATCTGGATAAATCACACCTTTTTAACAAGAGTGCTGGTATTCTCTGTGAACCGTGAGTCAGGTCTGAAAACCTGAGTCATCCTGGGTCATCCCATACTCTAAGCCATATTCTGTCAGTTAAGGCACTGTCAACAAGCGGTTTACGATTTGTTCTTTTTTGTTTGAAGATTAGTCAGGCTTCCTCTACCAAAGCCATCATAACCGTTAAGAAGACGGCAAGAACGGGATACAAAAGAGTTTTAAGTTCCGGCTGGCCGCCCTCTGCCCCCCGTCCGACCACTGCGGGGTGACCCCGTCGCTCGTCCAGGCCTTACAAAAACCTTACAAAAAAGGTATTTATTTTGCTACGCTACGTACGTGGTTTTAATAGTAAAAGAATCGAAAATTTATTTATAAAATTTATTTCTTATACATGTACATACGTGAATACTTAATTATTTAAATGATAATAGGTTACTTATTTTTTCACTTATGCAGCCGACATTACATAAATAAATACGATCATCAACACATAACTTCGATTTGCATTTTCGTTTTCTTATCTATCGCATAAGGGCGAAGTGCACGTCTTACACTTTTTGAAATTCTAATCGATCGTCTTCTGGCTAGGCTGATTTATCAACAATAATAAAACTAATATCAACTTTCTATGTTGAATTTGAAAACAAATTTCAAGCATAGATCAAAATTTACAACTATAAAATTAATGCCTCTACGTATTTTAGTACGCAGCGTGGCAAGTATGGTGTAAGCCGATTCATGACAAGTTGTTTTATGGCAGCGGTAGCAAATAAATAGTTTTCAGCTTCATACTTACAAGTAAACAAAATTTCTACATTGGCTAGTGCTTGTTCACGTATGCCAAAAAAGAAGCGCATCTGCCAATGCTTTGATGCACGCGCAGTGGTTTATGCATGGCACAGCTTAACAAAACCGCCAGTACCACCTTTTGTTTTATTGTAGTATAAAATAATTTCGGGCGTATCTTTTTCTCCAATATTTGTACTGTAAATTTTATGACTAACCAAACGTAAATTTTATGGTTTTCAGGAGTGTAACTTACTAAAGTGACGTCCGTAGTATTGCAAAATTTCGAAGCAGGTACTTCCTATAATGCAAATTTTATTGCATTAGGAATTTGTGGTTTATTTTTACTCAGTGAGCAGCATTTGGTAAGATTCTTTCATCATGTCGCGCTGTAAAGGTATGGTTGTAAAACAACTGTGACAGATGACTGATCGATTTGTATCATGAATAATAGATATCGTTTATTTGGTACTATAGAGTTTACAGTGTTTCATTATTACAATCAAGATACCCTTATCCCAAAGTTACAACAGTTGGCGACGAGGAAGTAAACGAAATCCATACGGTACAATTATTTATTTTACGAGCAATTTTACCATATTACAATGCCGAATACAAGCGTACCACCAGCAACCGCACAAACATCAAATTATGTAGTACATACAGTTTTTTTCAATCGAAACGTACGATACAACTACGAAGTTCGACAGATGGCTCATGATATTAGAAAGTGCATTTCGAGTGTTCGATATTCCGGTGGGAAAGAAAGCAGATTACTTACTACATTATATGGGACCAGAGGCGTACGACGTATTGTGTGATAAAATTTCTCCTGCAAATCCAAATTCGAAATCTTACGAAGTTATTACAGCATGCATGAAAACTCATTATAACCCAGAACCGTTAGAAATCGCAGAAAATTTTAGATTCTTACAAAGACGGCAGGGAGAAGGAGAAAGTGCTTCGGAATACCTTACAGCATTACAACGACTGGCTACTACATGTAAATTTGGTGAATATCTAAAGAAAGTTTTACGAAATCAGTTTGTTTTTGGACTACGTGCACAAAATATCCAAGGAAGGCTATTGGAACATCGAGAGTTGACGATAGAAACAGCGTTGGAGATTGCCATTAGCATGGAAACTTCAGCGAGAGATGCTGCTCAGCTACATAATTCAAATTATACAAATAATAGCGTCAATAGTGTAAATACAAAATTTTACAAAATAAGAAGAATTTCAAGGACGGAAATTTCAAGAATTACAACATTTCAAACAAGACAACGTAAAAGAAAAATAAGAAGATTAATTTTCCTTATTGTTTTAGGTGTGGTTCGTCAAACCATTTGGCAAACAACAAATGCAAGGTAAAGGGTCATTTGGCAAAGATGTGCTTGAAGATAAATAAAACGCATAACACAAATTCAATAGAGGAAATATTCCTATTAAATGCAGAACATGCTGAATACAGGGGTAAGTTCGTAGTCGAAATTCTGGTACGGGATCGAAATATACATTTTGAAGTCGACAGTGGTGCAGCTGTCAGTATAATGAGCTTATCACAGTTTAAAAACTAATTTTCAAATTTACAAATCCAAACTACAAAAATTAAGTTAATTACATATTGCAAACGTGAAATAAGTGTAGTAGGATTCTCACAAGTACAATGTAACAGGGGGTTGTCAAAAATTTTAAATTTATATATTGTAAATACAGACCGTGAGCCAATTTTGGGACGAGAGTGGATACGGCAATTAGGTATTACGTTCGATGTTTTACAAATTACAAATGCTCCAAATACATTAAATGAAATTTTAAAAAGACACCCAATTATTTTAAAAAAATATGGGAAAAATCAAAAATTTGCAAGCTACATTACACGTTAAACAAAACATCCAGCCAATTTTTATTAAATCACGTAAAGTTCCGTATGCCTTATTACAAAAAGTAGGGGACGAGCTGGACTTCTTGGAAAAGGAGGGAATATTAATAAAAGTGCCAACTTCGGAGTGGGCTACACCCATTGTTCCAATTTTGAAGGCTAACGGAAAGGTTAGAATTTGTGGCGATTTTAAAATTACTTTAAATAAAAATTTAATCGTGGATGAACATCCACTACCGTCCATTGAAAATTTGTTCTCTTCCATGGCCGGAGGTGACAAATTTACAAAGTTAAATTTACAGCAGGCTTACTTACAATTGGAAGTACGTCCTGAAGACAGGAAATATTTAACCTTAAGTACACCAAGGGGGCTTTACCAAAGTACGAGGCTAATGTACGGAATAGCAAGTGCTCCAGCCATATGGCAGCGAGAGATTGAAAATATCCTTAAAGATATTCCAGGGGTATCGGTATTTTTGGATGATATTAAGATTACAGCACCGGATGATGCTTATACTTACAGTAGGTTAGATTTAGTTTTGTCTAGATTATCACATTACAACATACTATACGGTGATATCTGGAGACGTCACTCGTAACACGAACATTCATTTTTGCTTGAATAAAAAATTAATGCATGGAACTTGTTAATTTAAATAGGAGGTTTACTATGATGGACAGCCTATATCCAGATTACATTTAGGGCAGGAATACCCCTTCGGAAATTATTCCTTGCTCCTATACCCTAAACATACTCCGTGCTGATATCCGGAGCAGATATTGCATTGAAGTATGTCTATCCTGTCAAATCTGCCGCTGACGTCACATAAACAGTTCACTGAAGGCAAATTACAAAATTTAACTTAAAAAAGTTATAAAATAGAAAATATTACATGAAATTCCAGCATCCGGCAGAGTTTCAGCTTCTTCTTCTTTCGGTATGTCCATCATAATGCTTGGTTCGTACTAAACGATACGTGGATTTTAAGAAATAAAAAATAATAATAAATAATAAAAAAATAATAATATACTAAACTATAAACAAAAGTAGTAAGTAGTAATGTACCTAAATACATAATATACAAGATTTATCATATGAAGGTTAGCAAGACATAACATATAAATTTTACTCTTACAAGAACGGAAGCTGTTAATCCTATCAGAGGGTGGCGTTCTTAAAAATGCTGAACAAGAAATCCCGAAAACTTTTCCTCAAGAAGTACCTTTATCTTTTTTATTTATCGACTAATTTTCCCCTGGCTACTCCACACTTATTGTCTCGTGAATTTCGTTTTCTAATTGGTGGAGTGGGGTACACTTGAGGAATTTCGTTGGGAAATTTTTTTACAATTTCACTCAACAACTCCTTAAAATGTACGTTGATAAGTCTTCTGAAGAAGAAAAATTTATAATACCTATATAGATATTTTTTTAAATATTAATTTACTATTTAAGTTTATTTAAATGATATTTAAAAAATGATGCACTATAATTTCAGACAAATAAGATTGGTATCTAAGATTATCCAGTTGATTTTTTATTTTATACATGCAGTTTATTGCCCTCCCAGTAATTGTTTTTTTTTTCAAAAGATCAGAAAACTGTAGGTTTAACGTCGGATTGTTGAGCTATTTCATCAGGCTAGTTCAAATTTACATTCTAAATATAGCACACAAATACATTATTGCCAATGTTACTTTCAGCATTGTCACAAATATTTGTATTTCTACCAATAACAAGTTGATCGGCCGAAGTAGATGGCAATGTATTTGCCGATAAGCTAAAATTTAATAAGAAAACTTAAAAATATTGTATTTGTAAAGAGATATAACAGTGAATAATATGGTAATGCGATTTAGTATTAAAGCAATAAAGTACGTATCAAATCTGTGATTAGTGTTTGTTTGATCCAAATCGTATTAAAAATATTGAATATTTTGTTTGCGCGAACAGTTTTTGTCACATACTTCACAAATGTACCATTTATCACCGGTATGCGTGCTGAAATGCACTCCTGGTGACGCTTCATAAATTACTTGTCTTCTAAAATGATAAACGTGGCGTAGGTAGGCTTTATATGCAATTATATAGTTTTTCAATACTTACGGGCTTATTTCAATTTCGGATGATAAACGTTTAAATTTAGATTTTAGTTTCAAACGTGTTTCTAGGACAGGCACGTGCTCTTTGAAATCGACGTTGTCCTCTTGAACCAATTTCTCGAAAATGGCAACGCTATCAATTCCATTAGCTTAGATATTTTGAATGGGTTTGACAACCGGTTGAGATTCACCCACGAGTTGGAGGTCGATAGATGTATTCCCTTTTTAGATCTACTGGTGTGTGTTGGACAAGATGGGTCTATGCACACTGACAGGAAGCCGTCCTCTAGTGAACGTCTCCTTAACTACAATTCCTCACACCCCCTCAACCACAAAATGAGTGTGGTCAACACGTTAAAGACCAGAATAATTAGGTGTGTCACGCCGGATCTGAGAGGAAAACGGTCGTTGGAATTGAAAAGTCAATTGATTAAAAATAATTACCCTGAACGCCTTCTGCAGTGTGCTTTATTCGATCGAGGAAGAAGAAAACAGCCTCCAGAGGTTACTCTTTCGATTCCGAAGTCCTTGCCACGATATTTTAAGTTGTCGTTCCATCCAGAATTGGCAGCGAAGATGAGGGTACAACTTCGAGATTACATCCAAAACAAGCAGTTGTGCTTGGCCTTATACAACGACCACAAATTGGCAAACTTGGTCTACTCGAAAACTAAAGACAAGGTACCTTTAAAATACCAAAGTAATGTGGTGTACGAAATCACCTGCGATTGCAAAAAAACTTACGTGGGTCAATCCAAACAACTACTAACAAAACGAATAAGGCAGCACAGGCTGGATGCAATGAAAGGGTTAGATAAAACCGGATTATCGGAGCACCTACGTCTTTGTAATCACCAATTTGACGAAGAAAACGTTAAAGTTCTTGCACGTGAGAGCAACTTTCCAAAGAGGGCGTTTCTGGAGGCGACCTGTATCTTGACAAACACTAATAACGTTAACAAAATAACCGACTTCGAACAGATTGATAATGCTTATAGGTGAGAGAGTGAACGGCCCAGCAGACAAGGAATATCCGAAAAAAATTATCCCTTGGTATATAGGTCAAAAAAGGGTTAAGGTACACAATAAGGGGTGGATAATTGAGGATTTTTAAGAATTACTACCGAAAATTGAGTAAAAACCATATCCCATGGCCGGGATAGGCTGCCGGCATAATTTTCGCGTGGCTTGAAGAATTATTGACACGCCCCAACTTTTAATTTCGAAAAATTTTGTGTTTATCACGGCCTTTTTGGCAATGTTTTGATGCGAATGTATAACTTTTGTCGGCGCGGAGGTGATCATAAAAAAAAATTCGAAAAAAGTGTGAAAATAAGAAAGATGCTGCGAGTTGAAATAGTACGGGTCGCTGATGTACCACCGGGTCGATGTGTCACATCGTCGGCCGGTCGCTTGAAATGGGGTGAAATTTTTTTGCTCCGATTTTAATTTTTCTTTGAAATTCGGGTAGGGGGGGTGTGCTTAGTAGATATTAGTATAAATATTCGCGAAAAAATGGAAAATAAGGCGGTTGTTGCCGAAAAAGTGAAAAAATTAAAATTTTTTTTGCCTTCGAATTTTAGGGGTGTGCATTCGAAAAGGAGGGTAATCCATCGTCAAATCCTACTCCTCCGGGGCGCCGCTCCGCTCTGCACCCCTACGGAGCGGATTTGACTCTGGTTACTAGGCTAAACATACGAGAAGGCGCCACCGATCAAGAACACCGGGATCTATGCAACCGGGATGTGAGAGACCCTTGAAAATGCATTAAAAAGTATAGTCGCGGTATGCGGCAGTTATCTATTACGTTTAACCCCCAAAAAAGCGCGCAAAAACAAAAAATAATCGATGTTACATGCAGTCGAGTCGGGCTGTAACTGCCTCTCCGCAATCGGCTAAGTTTAAGACTAGTTCAACTTGCACGTACCGTCAACAAAATGAGTGAGATTCCACCCGTTTACATGTAAAATTATGTACTTTCAAAGTCGATTTTCTCTATCAAAAGTTGGTTTATCCTGCTATAGGAGGGTTGCCGATGTCATTTATTAACATTAAACTACCCGAAAGTCACCAAAAAATATTAAAATTCGATGCTGGAACATTGTCACCCGTTCCTGCTTATAAGTCGGTGATAAAAATATGGAAGGAAAAAAGGAGAAAAATCAAATCTGACAACTAACTTTATTCTTTTTACACGTTTGACAGCGACTATGCAGTAGATAGATTTTTTTATATTCGACCGCAAGATGGCAGTTCTCTAGGTTTTTATCCCGCGAGTTTTTGAACTGAGTTGGTGCTACTCCTTTTTTAACAACGTTTTTTCTGATTTAGGTCATTGTCAACTCTATGTTACGCCATTGAGTTTTTATTGGTGGATTGGTGAATTTTGATGTTAGCTGTATTTCAAAAATAGTATTCGATCACAGTTGTAATCTAATGTAGAAAAAGAAAAATAATTCGTTTTGTGCAAGTTTATTAGAAAATAATTTTTAAAATTGTTAAATGTTTACAATTTATGTTAATCGTGAGAAAACTGGCAACATCTTGTCCAAGTTTTCAACGTTATATCGTTGTATTGACGAACATTACTTTTGTATTTCCACCATTCCACCGGAGTCACCAGTTTCGGGAGTTAACGGCACGTACATCTTACCGCGAGGTAAATTTTTGTTCTTGTATTGCGTTTTTTGCCTTTTTTGAGTTTTGATTGTATCGACCTTTTCTTTTTCCTCAATATAGTCTTGAAGATGAACCCGTTCAGGGTTCGAAACTAGTCGATGTGGTAGACAGTTGTTTTATTATCCCAACCCTCACACCCGAGATTTTATTTTATAGCTATCAATTCCATTTTCTACCAATAATTTTGTTTTAATATTCAATGACAAGTTATTAATTAAAAATGTTCAGTATTGTTCTAAAGATGCATGTTATTATATTAGAGTATAGTGGCGTCGATCACATTTACGATTCCGATATTCCAAAAAAGTAATTGGACCATGGTAACATTCTGCAAACGCTGACATTTCAATCCAACACCTTATTGAACAATTTTCGTATGACACAAATTGGCTTGAAACAAATATTATTTGCAGTTTTGTTTATTAATTATTATTAACCCAACAGACTAAGATCACATGCTGGAAATAACAAGCCTTCGGCTCAACTTCGGATGAAGAAGAATAATTTTGAATTGTAGTTAGCTTGAATTCTTTTTATAATTTATTTAAAGAAAGTGTTTATTGAGAATTGCAATAACACTGAAATCTCTAATAAAACTCGTTGAATAAAAACACTACGTCTAAATTTAGTATTAATAGGTATCTAATAAATATTTATTTCTTAAAACTTTCAATATAATAACAGTTGATAAATTTTTCTCGCAAACAAAATCTTTTTATTCTTGTTAATAAATGTTATACGATTAATTAGAGATTACTAAATACTATATAATTCGAAAATTCTATCGTCAAAATACTGTCGATATGAAAATTTCATCTACAAATATCATTTTAGAGTTTCATATTTGTGAAAATACAATACAGTAATAGTGAAATAAGCACAAATTCTTTATATAGGAATCCTATTATGTTGCAATCTACATTTTTATGTATATAACTTATACAAATAATGCCAAACTGAGTTCGTTCAAAACCTTTGCATACAGATATTAAATGTTCAAACTCCCAATCTATTAACAAATAGATTAGTAACAATAGATAACTTACACCGCGAAATTCTTAGTAGGGTATTCCCCGTATGATGTAATATTTGTACATATTATGGTTTTTCTTACAATGTTACTATTTTTATGCAGTACTTCCCAAGTTATTATTTTTATAAGTTATTGCAATATTTTAATTAAGTCTGTTTTTAATTGTACTTCCTCCAAATTTGTTTATTTATTGAATTTTGGTTCTTACTGAAATAGTTGCGATAAAATATCTTATGTTTCCTCGCCGCGTTAGGGCTTTTTACCGTCTTGGACGAAATTACGTCACTCGGCGCAAGCGCCTTGTGACAATTTCATCCGTGACGGTAAAAAGCCGTAACACGGCGCGGAGAATAATATACTATTATCCACGATCGACACAATTATACACACAAGCGCCATTGAACAATGGACGTCATTATTGCGATGTTTCATTATTCAATGATTTCAGATCCATTATTCAACGATTTATTTCATTATCCACGGGTAAAATTGAATAGCTTATCATAGCACAATTTGACTTATTTTTTACGTAAATTTGCACACACACACTTTGCATTTATGTAAGCTCTCATAAAATATAAGTTTTATTAATTGCAAACAAGCTACCTAATTATAATAGTCTTATTAAAAAAGAAATTTTTCGTTAAATTTTCTAATCACAAAATAAATAATTAATCTGCGCCACCTATACATTATATATAAAACTAGACGCAAAGTGTCAAATTTAAAAACGAGTTCAGTTTTAAAGTTTTTGAATTTATTTAATTTAAAAAAGTAAACGAATATGAATTTGAAAATTGTACCCCACCGGAAATTACAGAAGCAGCGAAATTAACCACGTTAAATTTATTACCCAGCCTTTCCAAAGAGAAGTACGAAAAAGTGTACAAATGTTTTATGGATTGGCGAAAGAACAAATATTTAAGATCTTTCTCCGAAAATGTTCTTTTAGCATACTTTGGCGATTTAGTTGGAAAATATAGATCGTCAACATTATGGTCATTTTATTCCATGCTGCGAAGCACCCTTAATATCCACCACAATATTCAGATAGAACGCTATGCGAAATTACGTGCGCTTTTAAAACGTTCTTCTGACGGGTATCGGCCGAAAAAAGCAAAAACATTCACTCCTGCCGAAATTAATAAATTTATAAGTGACGCACCTGATAGTACGAGAGATGGCAACCAAAACCATGACTCATAGCAGCCCGGCTAAAACCGTGTAAAATTGATAGATTAGATGACCCTAGAGCCGACTGGTGAGTAGTAACTCTCAGAAGTGTAGCATCTTCGCGGGGGGCCGTTTCTGCTGTGTAAAAAAAAATTGGTCAACTGTCGTATAGCAGCCCGTCTGATATTGAAAATGTACATAGATTTCGTTATTTCATTACTAAAATTTGCGTTTTCAGACATTTTGCGCGTAGCGTTTGACCTGAGTGT
This sequence comes from Podabrus alpinus, assembly GCA_932274525.1. Taxonomy (NCBI): domain Eukaryota; kingdom Metazoa; phylum Arthropoda; class Insecta; order Coleoptera; family Cantharidae; genus Podabrus; species Podabrus alpinus. The sequence goes on from OW026452.1 coordinate 59,266,373, forward strand.
ATTTTCAAAAATGTCAACAAATCTGACCTAAGTGACACGTAGCAGCTCGGTTCATTTTTGTTTTAAATCATTCGTATGGATGCCCAGAATACAAAAATACTGTTTTCAGACATTTTGAGTGTCGCCTATAACGAAAAAATGTGCCGGAGTCGCCCGGCAAATACCCCGGCTCTTGTTACGCTCCTGTGTCAAGAACGGCCATTTACGTGTTACGTCCCTGTCTCTCGCTTCACCACAATTGGCTCGATGTTCTTCTGATCGGCACGACGTCTTCGATACCTTAGAGGAGTTCACCTGCCGATTATATAATCAAAAAAAAATCAACGACGTTGATACGGCGAGAACGGAAATTTTCATGCAAACGTACAAATTAAAAGCGCACGAGTCTACGCTCGCTTTGAATTTGTCAAATTACGACGCTTGTAATCTGCCACCGTGCAAAACAGAACTCCAACAACATCTATTGCGAACGCAATACATTTCAGAAGTATGGAGTAACGCTCACAAGAAATGTCCAACTACATCTGACCCCTCGAATTTCGGATGGTACAACAACGAGGGACAGTTGGACTTTGTGTGGTTCACCGGGAACCAATTACCAGATCTGGCCGACATTATATTGGACGATGAGTCATCAACACCCACCGAAGGTATTTTTGTCATGGCCTTTACTGTAGAATTTTTATAATATAATATATATTTTACAGAAGAAGATATTGATGATCCCTCCGACGACCTTCATAGCGAAATTGAAGACGGAAGCGACGATGACAATGAAGACGAGTCAGACAGCGATTGAAAATTGAAATAAATTTGTGCGATTGTCAATAAACAGTATTTTTATAACTTTATCCTCGTACTATATTCATTTCGTACAATTTATTTGGAAATTCCTCCAGTGTTTCAGTTCCACAGATTCAGGTAAGCTGGTAAGAATCGAATATAGGTCAGATTTGGTGACATTTTCGAAATGCTACAAAAATGTAAGGCGACATGTTTTTTGTCTGAAAATTGATTTTTCCGCATCAATTGACCCGACTTTACCTATAAAAATGATTTTCAGACGGGCTGCTGTAAGTTTGTTTTTTTGTCTCATTTTTTATTTTTTGAATTGGTCTCCTGGGTACGCGCTACAATCTGGGTGTCTGAAAACTGTGTTATTGGTATCTCAGGGCTATTATCTAACTACATTCCGGAAATCAGACGGGCCGCTATGAGTCACTAGGTCAGATTTGTTGACATTTTTGAAAATGCGCTCAGATCAGACGCTACGCGCAAAATGTCTGAAAATCGGATTTCTGGGTACGGGGTCATATAATCTATCGATTCCGTGCGGTTTTAGCCGGGACGCTATGAGTCAAAAATTTTGGTTGCCATCTCTCGTACTATGATGATATATATCTAGCTACAAAATTAAGAAATTTTAAATTATAAGTGCATAATAATTTTTGGTAAAACTTTATAGGTTGCATTAATTATGGGAATCATGGGTGCTTGTCGTGCTAACGAATTTAGTGCCATGACCATTGACGATATCAAAGATATCGAATCATCTATATTATTTGTAACTATTCCGAAAACAAAAACAAAAGTTGTAAGAACATTCACGGTAACAGAGGACTTTTACAATATTTACAAAAAATATGCTGATATTCGACCAAAACATGCAGTCAATAAAGCATTCTTTTTGAATTACCAACATGGTAAATGTACATTGCAAAAGATTGGTATTAATAAATTTGGAGCAATGGGTAAACAAGTGGCAACTTTCTTAAATCTGCCCGATCCGGTAAAATATACAGGGCATACGTTCAGAAGATCTTCAGCAACTCTTCTTGTTGATGCTGGTGGCGACATCATGACTTTGAAGAGACACGGAGCATGGAAATCCACGTCAACTGCAGAAGGATACGTTGATGAATCCATTCAAAATAAAAAGGATACCGCAAAAAGAATTTTTGAAAGTATTCGACCAGCTACCGTAACCTCACCACCAAATGATAATATTTCAGCTACAATCACCTCGGAACAGAGTATTCAAAGCAGTACGAATATTAACTATGATATTAATTCTGTTCCAGCAATTAATCTAACCAATTGTTCACATTTTAATATTACAGTTAATGTACACAAAGAAAATGATAAATAAAATACAGATATATTGAATCAGTTAGTAATTTCTTAAAGTAGTAACAAATTATCATGCAGAAATTGACAATTTACGTTCTTCGCTTACAGACTAACAAGTGAAGCTAACACATAGTTGTCCGAAATAAGTAAATTAACAACGCCGAAGTAATGGACGAATATTACATAAAAGCTCTTCGTTTAGGATATTCTAGAAATAACAAAATAATTAGCTAAACAATTGTATTTTAAAAGAATTAGGTACTAACTTGTTTGTTCTTCTACAGATAATTATTTATTGAATTTTCAACATGATTAGCAACAATTAGGTTTCTTCTACAGATAATTTTTAATGAATTTTCAGCATCATTACCAACAAAAATTAAGTTTGTTTCACACTTAAGGACACACAAATTAAGGATACACAAATTATAAAAAACATCTTATTACAATTTGTTTTGAGGTTAAGTGACATTGACATGTTGCCAACTTTATTTTACATCGATATAAAATGTCAATGAAATCTAATAAATTATTTTCAAAAAAAATTTGATCGTGGATAAAGCATAGTATTGCATTTGCTATAATGTATGGTATTATTTTATTATCAACGAGAAGAACCGATTACGCCACGACGCGAAGCGGAGTGGCGTAATTTTCTTCGAGTTACATTACCGCTCATGCAATAATATACTATTATTATTGTAAATACATAATTAAATAAACATGATAGCCTCAGTCTTACTACTCGATTCAGCATCAGCTATAATTATAACTTTTGTAGACAGTAGTGTTTTGTGTGTTTCTTCTTGTGAAAGTTCTGACTTCTAAGTACTTAGTGCAAAGCAATAAATACAAGATCTCGTAAAATTCTCAATTTGGCTCTTCAACCAGGTAAGTGAAATTAATTTAAACGTTAAGGTTATGTCGGGGAATTCCCTAATTACAGTAAATAAACAAAATAACATTTATTTTTAACAATGAAAAATGATCATGGATTTACTGGAAAACTTGAATCATTTCGACGTGTGTTGCGTAAAATTCATTTTGAATAGAAAAAGCTCCATGTAGATCGACAAATACTTTTGGAAAAGGGCGATATTCGAGGTATATGAGTTATATTTTTGAGAAACTCGAGAAAATATAAAAGACGAAATATTGTTTATACAGACGAAACTTATGTATTATATAGATCATTCTCATACCGTTCCCAAATGTTGGGATGATGGAACTAGTAAGGGTCTGAAGTCCTCGATGATTAAAGGGCAACGTTTAATAAATATTCATGCTAGAGGTGCAAACGGTTTTGTTTCAAACTCCCTCTTTATCAGCCTTTGCTAATTCAGTGTTGGGCATAGGCCTCATCATCATTGTAATGGCTTTGCACGATAAATCGTAAAGACACGAATGTCACGTTACGACACGGGCAAGTTTGACAAATTTGTTTGATCGTTTGAGCTATTGTTTGATGAAAACGTGAAGTTTGACCATCAACATTGTAATTATGTTGGATACACAATATTGGATACACCTTTTCACTACTCGATTTTTTTTACTAAATTTGAGACATCATAGTGGATTTGACCAAGTGTAGCGCCTTGTCGCCTTTCACTTTTTATGTTGGCATATATTTAAGACCTTTGTCTACATGAATATGCAATAAAATCGTTCACAAACGTTCACCTTTTTTTGTAGAATTTTGAAATTTTAGGTATAGAATGTTCAAAATATGAAAATTTACCATTTTTGCTTTCTTTTGTTACAGATCCCTCGGAGAGGGTAAAGAAACTTACTAGATTGGACTTATATAACATAATGAAAGAGTTTAAAGGAAAAAAAAACTTGAAGAAAAGTTTATTTTGATGGAAGAAAATCTCGTACAGGTTTCAGCTGCGGAGATTGACACTCGCTCAGCTGATTCATTATGGAAGGAAGAAAGAGGAAGTGAAAAAAATACTGAGTCAATATTGGATACACCTTTTTACTACTCGATTTTTTTACTAAATTTGAGATATCATAGTGGATTTGACCAAGTGTCGCGCCTTGTCGCCTTTCACTTTTTATGTTGGCATATATTTAAGACCTTTGTCTACATGAATATGCAATAAAATCGTTCACAAACGTTCACCTTTTTTTTGTAGAATTTTGAAATTTTAGGTATAGAATGTTCAAAATATGAAAATTTACCATTTTTGCTTTCTTTTGTTACAGATCCCTCGGAGAGGGTAAAGAAACTTACTAGATTGGACTTATATAACATAATGAAAGAGTTTAAAGGAAAAAAACTTGAAGAAAAGTCTATTTTGATGGAAGAAAATCTCGTACAGGTTTCAGCTGCGGAGATTGACACTCGCTCAGCTGATTCATTATGGAAGGAAGAAAGAGGAAGAGAAAAGGACGAAAAGGAGAGAAAGGAGAGGCAAATAAATCACACATTTAAAAAATTTTGATTCGAAATACGAATAAATTTTAAAACACTTGTTCCATTTCTTTCCAAGAAATAAATTGTTTTTGCTCAAAAGTTTGCATTATAGAAATTTTAAAAGATTTGTTACGCCTTAGCTTTGATTATATGGTATCAGATTGGCAAACCTTACGAGAGTTTGGAAACACCATTAATTAATTTAATAATGTAGTTTGTAAATATAATAAGTAAAATAATAATCTAATATTTTTTCTTAATCAAAAAATATAAAATAGAACCGTTCCAAGCAGAAAATGTTTCCAGTTCTATTTTTTCTTATCCATTGCATACGAAGGTGTTCTAGTGGGTCTTCTGCATCTCAAAATTTAGAAGTTGAACTCACGTTTTTCCAGATTTTTCCATTGTTGAATTATCACCATCAATAAATTGTTGATTTTTTTCATTTCAATTAGAGTAATTACTAATGATTTAATCGCGAAAGTCGATTGCGACCCGGGTCGACCCCTCAGAGGTCGCAACCTCCTATGGTTGTAAGATTTGCATATTGTCCATTTGTGGTTTATGTTTTTAACTTGATTTTACATGGAACATTGAAGTTTTTTCAATTCGTGTTGAATTCAACAACTGCAATTCTTTATCCGTTGCGGTTTGGAAAAATTAAAAAACTTTCTTCTTCAAGTCTCGGTGGATTATTTCGTTTGGCACTTGCCGAGAAATCAAACGATTTCTCGCTAAAGTGAATTTTTTAAATGATTCTTTAAAGTTGATTTCCGTATACATTTATAGCAGGCACAAAATTCACTCCAAATGAATGGGGAAAGTATGTCCACTCATTACCTTCACGATTGGCTACATGTCACTAAGAAACTGTGGACATTGTGGTTATTGACTTTTAAATTAATAAATTAAAAAATGTAAATATTTAAATTCTGCGGTTACAATATCAAAAATGTGAGATGTATGGTGAATTACATTCTGAACATTCGGTTTTTCGAATCAATTATTCGAATGTAATTCGTAAAATGGGACTTGCTTTTTAGAACCCATCAATAGATACATGTAGCAAATGCGATAACTTTTACCAATCAATTCAAATTTGCAACTACTGAACTAGACGATTTGCAGGTGGCTAAACGTAAAAAGTTTTACGAAAACTTAGTCTTTTGCTTCCACTAATGCCGAAATTGACAGCGAATAATTATTACTTATTATTTTCAACTTGCTTAATGGGCATTTATTTATTTTCGTTTTAAAAAGTTGAAAATAAACCTTTAATTGCTTATTCCAATTATCGTATTTTTTCTAGCCATCTATCTCAAAACTATGAATTTTGAGTTATTGCAGTATTCCTTTAAGGTATCGATATGGGAAAATGGCGACCAAAATGGCATTTTAATATTTATTTCGGAAACCATCCATGTTATCAAAAAATATTTTAGATATTAGCTACATCTTTTGTTCTTAACATTTTGTTATAATAATTAGCATTTAGCCATAACTATTACCCAGACAATTCTAGGTAAAATTGCTAAGGTAAAACACCTTCATGTAAAGCCAAAGTAAAGCTGAATGTTTGTTTAGACTGGATTGGCCACAAGGAAAGACGTATTAAAATTCTTGGAGGTTCTCGTGTCGGTGTTAGTTTTATTGGCCGCCAGCTTTGATAATGGCGATTAAAATCCTATTTTTTACATTTATCTCGATCAAAAATTGATTCAAACAAAGAATGTTTTACATTATATTATCTACATTTTATGTTATTGTCATATTTTCGTCAGAGCTCTCCCTTGTGATATTTCGGCAGATGAAGAAACAAGCAGTGTTGGTTTACTTTTTAAAAGTAAAAATTACATTTATGGGTGAATGGTAAGTTTTATCAAAAAAATGTTAAGAACAAAAGATGTAGATAATAGAATACAAAATCTCGTCCAATGTCCTGATATTCCCTTCTCTCGATGTAGATAATATTATGTAAAACATTGTTTGATTGAACATTTTGATATAACTGTTAAAAATAGAATTTCATCTCCATTTTCCAAGTTGCCTGCCGAAAAACTAGACGACAGTACTAGAACTTCCGAGAATTTTAAGATGACTTTCCCTATTATATGGATAATAGAGTCCTTAAACTAAAATTCAGCCTTAACGTTTTGTAACAATTTTACTAAAAATCTCTGGTAATTGAAATAAACCAAAGGAAAAGCTTCTAAGAATTTCTTTCAAATTCAAGTAAGAAGAGAAAGGGAAGATGTGTAGAATATTAAAAAATTCAAACCTAATTTCCTTAATCCCGAAGCCAGAACATGGTCACAACAAAACTCAAAAACGTTAATAACAGTCTATGAAACATTTCGGAGAAAAACATAACACCACAACAGTTGACCATAATTAACCTGAAAATTTTAAGTATGTAATCGCATCAGTGTTGCATTACAACATCCTGACTATGGTTTAATACAAGTTTTAAAAGAAAACCTCCTTAGAAAAAAATTTATAATGTGATATTGAATTTAAAAACTTATTAATTTGTTAAAATGTTCTGAAAAAGTCGGGATACCTGGAATTAATTATTACTTCTAAGTACTAAAACAATTCGCGATTTACCGTTGGTGGCGCTACTACCAATGACAGTATATCTGTGTTTGAACGTATATCTCAAAATTCAAAGTCATTTTATGAATTAAGTTCGCAAGTTTTATTGCGTTGTTAAACCTATTATACTAGAATATTGTAATTATAATTCAGTTTTAATAAGAACATACTAAATTTATTTTCATTTATTACGTTACTTGTTCATTTATCCACCCCACAAGATTTCATGATAATCTTTATCCACCCTACTACATTATTTTTAAAGATACCACTAATAAATCTTTTGCATTGCAAAATATAACAATATATATTTTCATTTCCTCTTTCATAAAGAGATAGATTTCTGTGTAATTGGCCATTGTTACTCCATTAATTCTAATGTAATTATTTAAATTTTCTATTATACTTTTAATGATGGCCGATATTTAGAGATTTAATCATGCAATTTTCAAACACACATATTTTAAAAGTTAGATAAAGGAAATAATAAAGGCACTTACCGACGGAAGGTTTCCTATACGATGCTTGAAAGTCCAGCAGATGAGTTGTTGATGGTATAGTTTCCAGGTTTCATTTACAATTGAGGTCCATATCTGGTGGCCTTCCATGAATGACAAATTCCATAAATCTAAAATTAGAAAAATTATTTAAAAAAAGAAATATGCACTGATGCATCAAGACAGATATCCTTAAAACGTAAATTGGTGCTTCCCAACTTTTGGGTTGTGAGGTAATTTGCCCTTTGATGGGCAAGAATCTTTTCTGCACCAAATCCCCTTCACCATCTTTCATGCAAATAAATATCTAACAGTTTAAAACAGTACCATTCAAGTACCTACAACAGCTCAAATCAATTCTCGAATGTAAACAATGGATTTGGAAGTCAACATACCTACAACCGAAATAATTCGGTTCACATTTAAACTAACCTTCCAGAGGTCACGAGGGTTCAAATCGCAAAAATCACACCTTCCACAATGCATACCTAGGCACGATTCCAGATTCCAAAATTGTGAAAAAATTTTGAAAATCGGTTAATAAATGACGAATTATATTTATTGAACTTATACACTAATTTATTAAAAACACTTTTAGATTTTATTTAATTTATTTTTTATGAATATTATTTTCCACAATAAAACTTTAAACTTGCAGAGTTCCTGCTTAATTAAAAATACTATCATAATGATTACTTAAACATACTTATAAATTACATGATGAATACTCGTGGAATACCCTTAGAATACTAATTCAAATTCAATTGACATTAATTTTTTTTTATTTTTATTTTTAGAATTTATAATTCTAGAATATTCTAATGGAATTTTCCTTTTGCAAAATCGACAGTGAAACAATTAATTAGCATTACCATTTCCTATTGCGTCAGTTAGGAAAATTCCTAAGCTTACATAATTAATTTCTATGGGAATATAACTTCTCCCCCCTTTAGATGAAAAATTCGGAGCTTGATGGTGACTAATTTTTCAGCAGTGTCCATTTCGATGACGTTTCGACGTTGTAATTTGATTTCCAGTTGATAATGTCTATACCTTTTCACATAAATGAAGATTTTATAATTAACAATAAACAATGAATAAAAATGATAAAATAGAATAACAAAATAATTTAAAATTGTGCAAACACTTTAAATTGTATCACTGTAAAATAAATTTTTTTTCGAATCCTTTCACTTTAAATTTTGTTCAGTTCACTTAAATCGACTGTGGACAGTTCAGAGAGTTCACTTCTAAATTAACACTACAAGTTCCTTTGTCAAATACTTCGAAGAATTTTAGGTTTTAAATTTTTGTTTCGAATTTTGTAACTTGATGTCCTTTAATTTTAATTCGCGGAGATTGGTTAATTTCATCACATATGTTCCCTTAAAAATGTTTACTTTTAATTTTTTCACTTTTGAATGTCCAATCATCGGTTTTGTTGATATCACTATCCATTTTCCATTCTCGAATTTTCATGTTGTTTAATTTAATGGTTTATTTTGACATATTTTTCGAAGTTGGAGTAATTTTGCTCATAAGGAAATTTGAATTTGGAGGATCATTTTAAAATTGTTTTTGGAACTAGGAATTGGTAAAAGATAATTTGAAGATAGTCATATTTTCCAATTTCAATAATTGGAAAATCGAATAAAAATGTGTTTTGATTTAATTTTGAATAAATTTTAATATTAATAAAAAATTTTCAAATAGTAAGATAATTTCTAAATTTGGTTCAAATAGTAATTTTTTAATTTACTAATTTAATTTACTTTAATAATTTAATAAAAATTTAATAAACAAAAAAAATAGTTTACAAGTTTCATTTATTTTAAAAGGTTCATAAGTGTGATTATTTAATTTTGAAAAACATTAAATTTTGCAAAATTAATTGTTATTTCCAAATTATTTAACAAGTCATTGGTTATTCGAAAGGTAATTATTAATTTTGAAATTGTTGACATCATAGATTTAAAATTGTTGATATGTTAAAATTTTGGTTTTGATTGACTTTATAAATTCTTGTTTGTGTTGATTTTTTTTTTTCAATGATGTTATGAAATGTGGGATTTATGAAATTATATTGTTTTCTAAAAAGTGAGATTGATTTGTGAAAAGATTGCATATTAAAAATTTGGATATTTAATACAATTTGGTTCATTTGCTGATGCTAGCATGTTAGAAATCTGAAGTGCAATTTAGTCTTTTTAATTCTTTTAAATGAATGATTTAAGATTTGTTATTTTGCTGTTGATGGAGTTTTTAGAATTTACTTTAAATATTTGCGTCAGTTTGGAAAATGTGTAATCATTAAATATGTTTGTTAGTGTATTTAAGTAGTTTCATATGTAAAATTTGAAGTTTAGAAATTTTGAAAAATTTGGAATTATTTAAGTTTTATATTAATTATTTGAAATTGTGTATTGTGGAATTACGTGAAAAAGAAAATTTGCTGTTTTGATTTTTTGGAGGTACCAAAAGTGAATATTGGTCAATATAGTGGTTATTAAATTTTTTCCTTTTTCGGTTGCCATTTTTGAAAATTTGTTGTGCTTTATTTGAAATTAATTTGCAATTTCTAAACTGTTTTCTTTTATAGTTAATATTAATCGAAATTTTATTTACGTATTTAAAATTTCTATTTAAATTTTGTTTTTGGAAATTAATTAGGTTTAAATAATGTGAATTCGTTAATTGGGGCGATTTTAAAATTTGATTTTCTGATATTGTTCTTTTCGGCATTATTAATTTTTTATAAGTTTGATCAAGAATTTTAGAATTATTTAGTTTCAACAATAAATTATTTGTTTCAATGTCACTAGACTTTAATTTTGAATGATCAGCATGACTGATACTAGTATTTTTATTTGAATCATCAATTTCTAATTTTGTTGAATCTAAATTTTGTCCTGTTATTCGTCTGGGTTTTGAAGCTTGGAATTTTAACGTTTGCAATTCATTAATACTGTCACTTATTAGGGTTTCACATTTTTTTATTGACTCTTGATTTTTAAAATGACTTCGTTTAAAGTTTTGGTTGGTTGGGAATTTTAAAATTTGTTTGCTCATAAGATTAATGTTTAAATTACCTTTTTTGAAAATTTTGTTTTTCCTAAAAATTTTGGGTTTTAAAGAGTTTATCAAATCATGCGGTTGTGATGGCAAATGGTAGTTTTCGATTGTGTTTAAATGTTTTGTTACTTTAAATAGTTTTAAGTGGAAATTTCCGGTTATTTTTTCATTTGGGTAGCCTTGATTTTCATAATTTTGTAAGAAAGTTTGTTCAAAATTTTGATCCGAGTGTTTTTGATTTTGATTTTCATAAGGATTATTACTACTCGTTTCATTGACGTTTAAACCTTTGAAGATTTGGTTGTGCAGAATTCGGTTCAGGTTGAAATGAGTTATTGAAATTTTTATTTGATGTTTGTAGACAATTTTGAAAATGTGATGATGATTGAAAATCATTATGTTGAAAATTTGCAGTTTGTTGAAGATAATTTGATTTAAATTTATTGAATTGCATCGAGTTATTGTTAGGTTTAGAGTTATTTTTAAAGGCAAAATTTTGCGTGTTGTTAGTTTGTAAATTTTGAATTTGTAATGAATTTTGTTTTTGGGAGTAATATAAGAAGTTTTCTTCTTCCAAAACAAGTCCCATTGCGATTTCAAGTGAGTCCGGATTCCTTAATCTGACATTATTTTGTAATTGTCCCGAAAGCCCTCGTATAAATGTTTTTAATGATAAGTCAACATAATTCTTTACTTGTAACAATTTCTCAGCAGGTGTTGAATTACTTATTTTTATTTTTGATAAAATTAAAGTTCTACAATCTTGACAACGCTTACCAAATTCATAAGGAGTTTCGTTTATGTTAGGGTGTAACAAAATTAGGTTTTGTATTAAACAGTCTAAATTTCTTTGATCACTAAAATTTAAAATTATTGTCTTTTTAATTGCATCCCAATCATTTAATTCTTGTCCATTACCAATTAACGTTAATGCTCGACCTCGCAATTTACCCAAAATTGCCTTTAATAAAAATTGATTTATTTCGTCTGTCGGGTTTTCTGAATTATAAAATGCTGACAAAAAACTTTCACATGTGTCGATAAATATATTTACCGTGTTTTGATCACCATAAAATGTTGGAATTATGTCTAAATATAATTCTAAAAATTGATAATTTACTTTATTTTGGTTGTTATGAATTTGGAAATTTGACATTTTGATTTAAATTTTATTTTTAAATTTATAAAATTGTATCGAGTTATTTAGCGTTTATACTTTCTTTGTTATTTCCGGGTGTCGTTTACAATGATAACTTGCAGAAATGCTACATAGTTCATTTACTTACTTAGTTAAAAATAGAATGAATCTTACTACGTGTGATGTAATTTAAATTATAATAAAATGTAATATTTTGCTTATTTAATTTATTTCGCGTATACGACTATTTTCAATTTATTTAATTTTAATTATTTATAGGTTTTAAATTTTGGATTAGGAATTTCTAATTTGAGCTTTTACTCACGTTATAATATTTTTCTTCATAATTTTCTTATCTTCTTAAAATTAATTGGTTGATCCACAACTTGTTTGTAGCGATGCTTGTCTACGTTTTCGGCTGTTGGATCCTCTTCTTAAAATTAGGGTTGGTCAACGGTCAGCTTGCTTTGTAGCGATGTTTGTCTACGTAGCTCGCAGGTTGTTGGTCCTTTTCTTAAACTAGTTGGTTGGTCCACAGCTTACGTTATCGGCAGCGATTTTTGTCTACCTTTGGCTTGCTGTTGGGTCCTTTCCTTAACTTAGGGTCGATTCCAAAATGTTTACGACGATTTTTGTTCGCTCACAATTGAAATCTTGCAGTTTTCGTGGTTTTTGGAATTCTTGGACGATTTTTGTTCCAATTTTTTCCAAAAATTTCGAATCCGTTTACGACTGCGCCAATTATATTTATTGAACTTATACACTAATTTATTAAAAACACTTTTAGATTTTATTTAATTTATTTTTTATGAATATTATTTTCCACAATAAAACTTTAAACTTGCAGAGTTCCTGCTTAATTAAAAATACTATCATAATGATTACTTAAACATACTTATAAATTACATGATGAATACTCGTGGAATACCCTTAGAATACTAATTCAAATTCAATTGACATTAATTTTTATGTGATTTGCAAAATAGTTTATTTAGCGGAATTTATAATTCTAGAATATTCTAATGGAATTTTCCTTTTGCAAAATCGACAGTGAAACAATTAATTAGCATTACCATTTCCTATTGCGTCAGTTAGGAAAATTCCTAAGCTTACATAATTAATTTCTATGGGAATATAACTTGACGGAGTTATGAGGTAACAAACATTACAAAAAAAAAATACAGCCGAATTGATAACCTCCTCCTTTTTTGAAGTCGGTTAAAAAGTATCACATTTAGCTGGCGTTAACATGGAAACGAATTAAATTTACAAAAAAAATCAAATAATGAATTTTTGGTTCAACTGCATTGTCATATTATGATAAACTTTTTATCAAAATTAGGGATGTTGTGGTCAACTTATATTTAGATAATAAATATTTATGATGAGAATCTATACAATTAATTGAAAATCGATTCCGACCTTTTTAAATAAATATAACGGTGGTCGCGCAACTTAGCTATACTTTGAGCTGTTATTGCTATGTGAATACGAATCTGACGAAAGATTTGTATAAATATTTTTTTTAGAGGATTTAATTAGCTTTAATTTTATATTAAACTATTTTGTCATAAAGTTCAAAGAAACTTGAGATAAACTTGAGATGAATCGGCGATAAACTGATTTTTGTCTGTTTCTGCCTATACTTTATTAAATTTTAGTAACCGAACCCATGCTCAATCCCATGATAAAATTTGGTACGCATGCTCAGCATATTTGTACAAAAAAACTGTAAAAAAATTAACCAAAAAAAAGACCCCTTTAGAAATAGGAGTTGAAATAAAGTTAATAATAAAAAATTAATCCAGTGTTGAAAATATAAAATGTGATTAAATATTTGAATAGAATGTTCTTTTACCTTTACAGAACATTTTTTATTTTCAAATTTAGACCACCGCAAATGAAGTTACAGTCATTTTCCTACAAGTCTACACACCAACTTTGTGACTTTTTGAAAGACCAAAACAAGGAAACGAGTGCCTTTTTGGGAAAATCCTTAAATTTCTGTTTTTTATTTCTTACTACGATGGTGTGTACCAAATTTTGTAAGTAAATTCATGATTCGATTTGAGATGGAATGAATAATTTATTAAAACCTAAAAATGTTTTTATACAAGTACTATAATAATTATTATTAGATCTGGTGGCTAGTCGATCACCAAATATATGCAATAAACGAAAATGCCATTAGCTGCTAATAAAAAGAAAGAAACTGAAGATCTCATTAATAAAAATATAATACCAAAATCTTATTATTTTAATTATAAAAATGTTCTCCATTTAAATTAACTTCGTTAGTAAGGTGTAGGTCCACTTATTTTGTTTCTTGATTATTTTTTTAAAATAATAATTAGATGATAAATAAATAAATTGTTTTTTGTTCCCCAATGTAATATTGGTGATTTATTATCTCATTAACAACTTTTTCTCACAGTTCTCGAAATTAAAGGTGGGAATCAAAAAATTGCAAATCGTATCACCTCCGAACTTGTGCTTTTGATAATACAGTCGTCGTCATATATGAGCCGTTGAAAACCATAGTGGACTAAGTCAAAAATCGTAGTTTTGAGATATGGAGACCTAAAGTTAAAAGGTTCGTAATAAATCCTGAATGCAAAAATAATACTGTTGTTGCGAAATTTGCTTAGGAGTAGTACCTACTTAAATATCTATAGAATAATATTACCGAATTTTCTCTGCTTTATAATTTTTTTTTATGTTTTACTGACTTAGACCACTCTGACTTTCAAGGTTCTATAGAATATGTTGCACATTGAATTTAATTAAGATTTAAAATAATATTAATTTTATTATTTTATAAAAGTTTTAACATTAAAAAGAATAATTAAACAAAGCAATAATAAAAGATTTTACATAAATGCTAATAAAACAAAATAGTATTAATATTATTATAAAAATGTCCTTAATCTAAAAGTCATCTTCTTCTTCAAGAGGACCAATATCTTCAACATTCCCATCCGCAATAATATCTTTGAAATATTGTTGATGGATTGGAGGTATAAATTGAAAAAGTTCTTTCATATTTTTTTTCTTTTTATCGTTGACTGGCAGTGAAAACTCGTATAAAGGTGATAAGGCAATATTTTTAAACTGTCGAGGTGCACCTTTTCGATTTGGAAGCAAGTCAATTACATCAAAAGGCATATCTTCATTGAGAGTTTCCTTATAAAAAATTTTGTAAGGTTTATTTTTCTCAAAATGAAGCCATTGAATTTTTAACCAGGTTACAGGAGCATTGTCTTCGTTTTTCTTTCGGCGTATCACAGCATCCTCTAATGATTTACTACCAGAAAAATCATCCTTTTGCATCTCGTAAACAACAAATGGATTTCTAGATCTGCATTTTCTTATTATTGTATACCAGTCTTCGGGTACATATTTTATTCTATCTTTAGCATACTGCTCAATCTGACCAAAGTCGCGGTCGTTCGGCAGAAAAGAATGGCCCGATACCATGAATTTGTGGTCTATTATTTTAATTTCTGTATCTGCTAGTAGCTTAAGCCAAAACATACATTGTTTGAAATTTCGGTTTTGACCTCCACATGCATCGCTATAAGCAATAATGTGATTTGCTTCTTTTGCATTTGTTAAGATGTGTTTACGTATGCAGGAGCCCATTTCTTGAGCTCCTCGTGAAGCGATTGTTTCATCCCATACGTACATAAAAGCTTTTTCTTTTTCACCTAGTTCATGTATGCCTAGATTGTAAGCATACATATTTCTTTTATAATAAGCAATGGAGCAGGTTAGTGTTGGAAATGGCAATGCTTTTTCCAGATCGAAGGTGAATCCATAAACCTTACCTTTATTCAATATTGATGATATTCTATCACTCGCTAAATATTTTCTTGCATTTTCAGCTTCACACAAGTGCAAGTCATGTTGAGTCTTCAAATTTTGCTTTTCCTGTTCATCTTTCTCGCAGTCTAGTTTAGCTTTAAACAAGTCACATTTTACGCAAGTATCTTTTGATGGAACATGAAAATGGAGATTAAAATCGCGATGGAATATATTTCTGTAGATTGATTCTGATATTGTAGGGACAATGTTTGCACATTTTTCTTTGTAAAGATTATACATTAGCCTTAAATTTAAGTTCGAATTTAGGTATTTCCTGTTAGGATTATGACTTCGTGTATAGTGTGATTGATATGCAGGAAAGCTGTCGATGTGATCACGAACATCTTGTACTTTTTCTTCTGGTGTTTTATTAGCGGGTTCATGTCTGCCTCGCAAATCTTCACCTGGACATGAGACACACGCACGCTTCATTGCTCTTTCAAGACGTCCATGAGATATTTGGAAAGTTTCTAAGAAATATTTTTCACAAACAATTTGTGAGGTTGTTATGTTCACATAATAAGTATTTGTTACACTTTTTGCACATCTAGTTTGATTTCTTGGTCGAGCATGTTTAATGTCATTGTGTTTAACCAAACCACACATAAAAGCATTTTGGGCAGAAAAGCTTCCTATTTTCCAAAAGTTATTAAAATTGGATTTTCTGTCCTCTTCGGTAATTTTAGAAATACAATCTTTCTTGCAGTTGCAATTTGAATTACTAAACGTTTTAGCAAGCACGACCTTTCCTGATACACCGACGTACTCTTGTCCTGTATTTCTATTTTTTTTTTCGAATCTCCTTCTTGTGTTTGTCAGGTTCTCTGAAACGCTTTCTTCCCAGACGTTTTTGTTTCTTAATCATACCATCGTTAGTTTGATCAGATTTGGTAGCTTCATGATCTGATGAAATAACTGTAAAGTTATGCTTTTTTTAAACTGTAAAATGTTAGTAAATTGTTACCTGAAACTGAAAACGATGATTTCGATTGTTCAGGGGAGTATGGCTCATATTCACTGTCACTAGCACTAAAAGGCTCTTGTTCGGATTCACTAGAACTCATTTTTCATAAAATGAAGCAAACAAACTGTTGGGTTTGAATATACAAACTGAATAAAATATAATACCTTAGATAGATGTAAAAATTTCTATTTATAATTTATAAGATTATTTTTCTCAACACAAACAATCTAAGGTATATTCTATTTCTAGATTCTAGATATTTTACATCAGCATTTCTATTTATAATTTATAAGATTACTTTTATTATTTTATTTATTATTTTTATTATTTCCTATAATCAGTTACTGTTGACTGCCAGAGTGGTCTATGTCAGACTTAGACCACTTTGCCATACAACGCTAACAGTACTCCGTTAATGTGTGATATTACATTTGCACAATTTATGTAACAAACAATGACTTATATTTTTAAAATTTTGTCAGTAAGTAGATCTATATAATACGGAGTGGTTTCAGCTATTAGCTCAAAAACGTGATTTTGTGACTTAGTCCACTATGGTTTTCAACGGCTCATATGTATTGAGCCATGGGGTGTTATCTCTTATGTAAAATTTGGAAACGTGTTTTAGTTCGGGATACAGCTGTATGGGCGCTGTGTACGGTTGTTTTAAAAAGGTTTTAAAGTTAGCGCGCTGAATATTTTAATTTTTTTAAATTTCAATTGGTAACAGGTAATGAGTTGGTATCTTGTGCCGTGTGTATAAGTATTATAACCTGAATAATAAATATTAAAATGGAAAAACAGTTCTTTATCAAGTTTATTAAATCAAAGCGTAAAAAAATTGTTAAAATGGTTTTATCGTGTACCTGTTCTGTACCTAATTGTAATAATACTAGTAAAGTTGCAATACTGCACAGATTTCCTTATTTGGATAAAGAGGTAAGTAATTGCATTTTAAATATTTCCATCATCAAGAACTCTTAATAATTTTGTTAATATTTCAGTTATATAATGAATGGTTGCAAATAATTCAAAACCGAAATTTGTATGATAAGCATCCTGAAACCGTGTATAAAATTAACAGGGTGTGTTCTGTACATTTTAATGAATATAATCGATATCCTGGTAGTAAGAAACTGAAGCTGCAAAGCGTACTCACATTATTTTTACAAGGTAAATATTACAAACAATTTTAAAAATTTCATTCCATGTACTTATTTTGATTTAAAGGTTTTTCTGAAGATCCGACTGAAAGTAATTCGATATTGGCGTTTAGAACTCAGCCGTTGGAAATTGTGGAAGAAATACAAAATGAAATAATAATGGAGGAACAGCAGGCAGTTTTTACGGAGGAACAGCAGGCAGTTGTTATGGAGGAACACCAGGAGCAGATGAATTCTTCTACTTCGTCTCTTTTACAAACACCAAAAGTGACCCGCAAAGGTATATAAAATGTATTATCCTGCTTATTTTTTTGAAAGTTTTCAATGACACCGTTTATGTTTTACATAATAAGTTACCCGAGATTTGTCACACTGGCAACGTGAAAAAGAAGTTAATTCAGTATGTAACGGCCAGTGTTGACTTCTCTCAACTTGACTGCAATGACCACAACTTGCCCGAAATTTTAAAAAATATAATTACTGATTTTTTAATAAAGGTATGGATTACCAACACCAACAAAACACTACAAGGATTATCATCCTCAAATTTTAAAGAAAATGCAGATCAAGTGAGAACGATTGCTCATCAACGGTTTTGCAAATTTTTAAAAAAAGGGGCAAAAATCAAGAAAATGAAACGATTAAAATAAAATGTTTATGTTAAAAATTATGTATTGTTTTATAAAAATGTTACAAAAATAAAATTATGTTTATTTAATTGTTGTGTATTAATCCGTGTTCTAGTTGCTATTGTGCACATTGAAATTACAAAGTATTATTTTTAAGTTTTTCTTATGCATAGAAAAACTTAAATTTAATACTTTTAATTCTGTGCATATTTTAAATTTCATGGTAACATTTAAAATAATTCAAATGTGCCAAAATTCGCGCTTAAATTTTAGTTTTGACTACATCCATTGTGGCGCTGCAATAGGTCACTAAAATATAGAGAGAGTCGGCCATCTATAACCCTCTCTCTTATCTAAATCCAAAATTGAAACAGGTACTTAAAATTTTTGAACTTTTACCGTTAGGGCGGGTACAGGTAGGGCTAACAAAAGCTTTTATATTCAAAAATGTTATTGTTTGGCGGGTAGGTATTGCAATACCAATATTTATTTCATTTTCGAGTATTTTTCAATTACGAGTAGTTGTAACAAGTGTTAGAAAATTTCGTTCCAAAAGGCAAATTTTGTTGTGATTTTTTTTAAACTATATTATAAATAAGTGAAAGTGCCGTTATGCCGAAAAGTCGTCAATTAACCGAAGCTGAACGTGGTCAGATTGTGCTGTTGAATTCACAAGGTATGAGTCAGGTCAAAATATCCAAAAAAATCGGGTGTTCAAGAAGGGCTGTGCAATATACAATTAAGCGCTACCAGGACACTAGTTCTTACAAAAATCTACCCAAAAGTGGACGAAAACGAATCACATCATCTAGACAAGATCGATTGTTAGTCAAGTTATGTTTAGAAAACCGCAAATCGACTGCAAAAGACCTAGCTGCCGACTTAATGCAGCAGGACAATATTAATATTTCAGCACGGACCGTAAGTAGACGCTTGGCAGAAGCAAATTTGCACGGTAGAAGAGCAAGGCGTAAACCTTTATTAAGTGTGACGCATATGAAAACTAGGCTTACTTGGGCAAAAAGTATAAAAATTACACAGTGGATGATTGGGCCAAAGTAATTTGGTCTGACGAATCAAATATTGAGGTACGCTTTATTTATTACATTTTTACTTTCCCATTTACGTATTTTTTTTCTTCTAAAATTATACTCTTACAACAATGGGGTACATGCATGAATAAAAAAATTTAGTTAAAACAGTATTTTCCGATTAATCCTATATATTAAATATCAAATCAGCAAAAATAACTTCTATTATTGTATTTTGTTATAAATAATCCATTTTAAAATTCAATGATAATTTAAAATAAATCATGTGACCTTAAACGCAACGCGTTTGCTTGCTTGCTTGCAATAACCTCACTTTCTTGTTTACTCTACTCGTGTAGAGTACTTTTTTCACTTTTTTGTTTTTAATTGATTTAATTATGATAAATAACAGCTTTTAACACTAACAAACTTCAACTTTCAAAGCACAAAACAACAGAAAAATAATATAAATGAATGTAAAATTAGAACTTGTGACGTCACAAGTACATGGCAAATTGCGCGGTCGTTTCCTTCAATTCAAATTGACGGATTTTTAAATATTTTTTAAATTATTATCAAAACGAAAATAAATAAATTAAATAGCATTAATTAGTATATTTAGTTATTTTTGATCCAACTACGCTATAAAAAAAATTTATGCATCTTCCCTATTAGAGTTAATTATTTTGTTTATAATAATTACAGATATTTCGCCATTCCGGAAATCAATATGTGCGTAGGAGGCCGGGGGAAGCATTTAAACCGGAATGTATTATCCCCACCGTCAAGCACGGGGGGGGGGTAGCATCATGATGTGGGGGTCCATGAATGCTACAGGGGTCGGAGAACTAAAAGTGTGCGATGGTCGGATGAATACCCGCACATATATTGAGACGTTGGAAGAGGTTCTGGAACCTTCCATTCTGAAATTATTTTCAGAAGAGGATCCGGATTACCTCTTTCAACAAGATAACGCACCTTGTCACAAATCGAAAGGTAGCATGCGTTGGTTTGCTGAAAATGGGATTCCATTGTTGGACTGGCCTCCACAGTCGCCAGATTTATCGCCCATCGAAAATTTATGGTATAAATTAAAACGAAGGGTTAGTAAACATAATACCCCATCAAAAAAAATTCTTATAGAAAAATGTTTTGAAGAGTGGGCAAAGTTTACCGCAGAAGATTGTTTTAATCTAGTGAGTAGTATGCCTAGACGCGTTCAAGCTGTCATAAAAGCGAAACGGGGTGCAACCAAATACTGAAATTAATAAAGATTTACAACATAAAAAGCATTTTCATTCATTAACCATCCAATTCCTGTCCAAAAAATTGAAATATTCGCATTAATTAAAGGTGCTCAAAACATATGGCGACGATTGTAGGTACAAAAAAAACATCAAAATTGTTACAACTCAAAAAGGGTAGGTTTTCTAAAGTTAAAAATCAAAAATAATAAAAACACCATTTAATCTTGCTTTCTTCGAGTTTAATTATTTTGTCAATATTAATTGCTTATTAAATAACTTTTTGCTGAGTTGACCAACGGTCTTTTCGAAGATTTTCTGCCTTTCCTGAAAATCCATACATTTTAAGTGGTGTCACTATAGAAATAACTGTGCAATATTTCATTTCGTTTCAAAATTATGATGCATTATGCCATAATAGCTTCAAGTAAACCCCTTCCTTTTAAGTGATTTCATTTAATTGCATCGGCTTCTTGTCACGGTAGACAAAAGGTTATTATTAAAATTTGGAAAGATTTGATCGTTTCAAAAACTTGGGGAGATCGATAACAATTCTTTTGCTCACCTAGGGGGTTCGGAACGTAAAAATTCTGGAATGTGATATGTGCATTAACCGATCAAGTGTGTTACTGGATATTTATACATATTTGCTATAAACTACCAGAAAATGTCATTCTCCCGGAAATAACATTCATCATTGTTATTGCATAAAATACACCTGCAAATTTTGGATAACAACGCAGACAATGTATTGCTAAAAAGAAAACAGGGCGAGCCATATTAATATAGCTTTTCTCGCATCGACAAAATAAAATTGCCGTTAGATTGAAAGGTACCGTATGAAGGATTCGATAGTAGCTCAAATTATAATAAAATTGACAATAAATTAATTGTGCATAAAGTACAACAAGCAGTTATAACATATTGAAACTTTTTCCGTTAATGAAATAATATTATCTAACTACATAGCAAAAAAAATCTTGTAAATTTGTTTTTTATCAACCCAAATGTTTTCTCGAGGACATAATGTACTGCGGAATAAAATTGGTTATACCTTTTCTGTGTAAAGCCATGCAAGTAGGTTGACCCACTGTTCTATATCTTTTATATTATAGCCCACAAAATATAATAAATAATCGTCAAATGTGGTCGCTGACACAATTAAAAAATTTGTTCACATAACCCTACATTTGATCTCACGCTAAAAAAGTTAAGTAAATAATTGCAAAAGCTTACATGTTATTCCAGTATCTAAATCAGCAAGTGTCCAGCACCTGTCGACCGATCGAGTTTATTGTTAATATATTTAGTTTTCACATTGAAATAAAACTTCACATAAACAAATTGTATAAAATATCACAATCAACAACCGCTTAGAAAAAAGATTGTTCTTTGACATTTACCCATCTAAAGCATTAACGGATTGGTCAAATTAACAATCACACACAAATAATAACAATAATACCGAATGTAACACATAATTTCACAAATAAAAACTTTCACATCATCATTCTGCACATGATGCAATAAAGTGTCTACCTGTCTACACCTACACGATGGAAATAGAATTTATCAGTCGATTGGAACTATTTTTTGAAACCAACGGTAAGCTGATGTGTTACATAGGTTGCTAACCTGCAAGGCGAGAAAGTAGCAACTTTTTAACTGTAAATATTTGTGACTCATAAAAGCGGTCGGAACATGTATAATGAAATTGCAATAATTTCTACATAATTCAAGTATTAAAGAAGAAACCAACGGTGTTAACTTTACCATTTGATAAAGAATTCTTTTTCAAATGGTAATCTTTTGTGAGGCACTACTACATTAAAATATTTACAAATTAATGTTGCGACTTTCTCGCCTTACGGGTTGGCAACCTATGCAACACATCAGCTTACCTTTGATATTCAGTGTAGTTCCAATCGACTTTAGTAGTTCACAAGGGTGCCCGTCGTTTCGATTTGAAAGTTTTTAGTTGTGAAATTATGTTACATTCGTTATTTGTTCGCGATCGTTATTAAACATTGCTATTATTTGTGTGTCATTGTTAATTTGTCCAATCCTATAATGCTTTAGATGGGTAAATGTCAAAGAACAAAGTGCTATCTTTTTCCCAACCTGTTGTTGATTGTTTTATTTCAAAGTGATTATGGTTTTCAAACTAAATATATTAAATTCAAAGATATTAACAATCAACTCGATCGGTCGACAGGTGCTGGACACTTGCTGATTTAGATACTGGAATAACATGTAAGCTTTTGCAATTATTTACTTAACTTTTTTAGCGTGAGATCAAATGTAGGGTTATGTGAACAAATTTTTTAATTGTGTCAGCGACCACATTTGACGATTATTATTTATTATATTTTGTGGGCTATAATATAAAAGATATAGAACAGTGGGTCAACCTACTTGCATGGCTTTACACAGAAAAGGTATAACCAATTTTATTCCGCAGTACATTATGTCCTCGAGAAAACATTTGGGTTGACAAAAAACAAATTTAGAAAAATTTTTTTTTACCATGTAGTTAGATAATATTATTTCATTAATTATGGAGCAAAAGGTACAATTATTTTTATTTATTATTGTCAATTTTATTATAATTTGAGCTATCGAATCTTTCATACGGTACTTTTCAATCTAATGGCTATTTTTTTTGTCGATGCGAGAAAAGCTATATCAATGTGGCTCGCCCTGTTTTCTTTTTAACAATAAATTGTCTGCGTTGTTATCCAAATTTTGCAGGTGTATTTTATGCAATAACAATGATGAATGTTATTTCCGGGAGATTGACATTTTCTGGTAGTTTATAGCAAATATGTATAAATATCCAGTAAAACATTTGATCGGTTAATGCACATATCACATTCCAGAATTTTTACGTTCCGAACCCCCTAGGTAAGCAGAGTATTGTTATCGATCTCCCCAAGTTTTTGAAACGATCAAATCTTGTCAAATTTTAATAATAACCTTTTGTCTACCGTGACATGAAGCCGATGCAAATAAATGAAATCACTTAAGGGGCCGTTCATGTATTACGTAAGACGTTTAGGGGGAGGGGGCGGTAGCTTACATCTTATTTTTTCTTATTCGGGGGAAGGGCGGCAAGACAATTTCTTACGTAAGATTTTTTTTTTAATTGAATTTCAAAATTTGAAAATTATTTAATCAAATTTAGTGTGCTGTTGGTAATGTTAATGGCAAATTTGAATATATGCGCCCCCCTCCCAAAAGATTCCTAATATTTTGAAAATTTTAAACTATCATTTAATGAGTTTTGTCGAGGTTTAGCGCCCCCATTGCGATGGCGCCTGAGCCAAATCTTCGGTCGCCTCAACCTTGCTACGGCGCTCGCTTAGAGTAATGAAAACAAATGGACGCTTATCAGGATTCAGGAGCTCATTTAGGCTGCCGGTACCGGGAGGTTTGGGGGGTATGGAATACCCTCCAGGTACACTTAATTTATTGCGAAAGAAAAACTTTCACTTTTACATCCCTTGGTATTAAGAAGAACGGTACTGAGATAGTTATGAAAAATATCACCTGCTGCCCCCCCCCCCACCCGGATTACAAACGAAAATTGCAAAAGATTCAACGAAAACCAATGAATTTTGATGGTTCGAGCCAAAACGTGCTATTCCATACCCCCCAGACCACCCGGTCGTGTAATATCAATTTTTATCATTATTTTTATCGTTAGGAATTTTAGGCTTCTATACAAAGTATAGCAAGAAGCCTTATGATCTGGCTCCGTGTCCGTCCGCATAATTCAACCTTAATCAGAACCCTCGAAATTGTCATTGTAAACACATCGTATGTTTAATAAAATTAAAATTTGTTTTAAATTTAAAATGGACTTTCTGGTTTTACTTTGATGTGAAAATAGTACATTATGCACCAAGGTAGCAAAGTGACACTTTTTTGGCCGGAGGGTAAAGCCGGAGATACACATGCTACTTACTGGCACGAAAGCATGCTATTATGACGTAATTGCCAGCTAGTGGCATGTGTATACAAAGCTGCTATTAATAAGAATGCTTTAAAAGAGTATACCACTGAATCGCACGACATTTGATCTTTGTGCTTTTTAATCCTACTATTTCATGCCAGGGTAGGCGGGGCGGTGTGCAAAAAGCATGTGTGAACACGATCATAGCATACCAGTACTTAGTGTGCTATTAAGATTTGTACCACTTTGTTATTGTCATGATTTTTGCATAATCAAAATGTCTCGATGGGGCGATATAAAACGTTAAACTTTACGAATATTCTAAAAATTTGCTTGTTGCAAACTTCTACTGTGCATTTACTACCCCAATTTTTCACCAAAATTTTGCTCTTTTTTATTTGTGGTGTTCTGCAAGCTTTTTACCATAAAAAAATAAATTTCAAATTTATAATAATTTTTCATAATAACAGTTGTAATTTTAGCGAGGAAATTTTATTTTATTTTATAAAATTCTATTATAAAATTAAGTCGTATCAAGAAAAAATTGTCGGTCTGATGAGACACTATCGTTGGAAGGTCAAGATAAGAGTCTCATTTCACCTGCGTTGCAAGAAACAAGGGCAACTTCTGTTCTGGGATTGTGGCATTGTGTGGGTGTCAATTTAGCGCTGATACACATGCTACTTAGTGGCATGAAAGTATGCTATTATGACGCAGGTGCCTGCTAGTGGCATGTGTATACAACGCTGCTATTAAAAAGAATGTTTTAAATAAGTATACCACTGAATCGCAAGACATTTGATTTTTGTGCTTATTTCAAGACAGGGTAGGATGGGTGCTGGCTGTGCATTGCACCAAGATTTTGTGTGCACGTAGTCGTGGGTGAGAATGTCGACAGTATGTCTATAACTTTGTATTGTCATCATTTTTTATTAAAGTTTTAACGCATCGAATGTTTGATGTAATTAAATTACATTTTTTTAATTAAACCCTATTTAAAATATTAAATTAGCTTCCGAAAAAAAAAATTTGTATAATTTTGAGAAATGCAACAGCTAATATTGATGACTGACAAAATGCTTACCATATCTTGGTACTACGTTGTGGTTGATTAAACCAACAACAAAAATTTTATAAATATCCTCAACAAAAACTAAATTTATTAAAATAGAAATATTCTGTTTTTCTTTATTAATTCTGTATGTTAGTTATTGTAGGCAAGCAAATCTTTGCTCCAAACTGTTGCCTTCTACTAACCCAATTTTTCACCCAAATTTTCCTCTTTCTTTTTATTTGTGGTTTCCTTAAAAGTTTCATTACACACGGCGTTGCAAGAAACATTATATTATAACATTGTTTATTTCGTTTCGAAAACGATAAACTTCCAGTGTGAAGATTAAAGTACTAATCTAGCAACGTGGATCACTGACTGGCATGTGTATTCTCGCTAGGTTTGATAGCATGCTATCTCAATGCATGCTAGAAAAAATCATGCTATTTCAGTAGCAAATGTATTACTCAAGGAGCATGCTATCAAACAGCACGCTTTTTAAGCATGCGTTTTTAATAGCATGTGTATCCCGGGCTTAAAGGATTGTTTACACGAGGCGCCAGCCGAGTGAAACCATTACCCATGGGCCAAAAGTCACTTTACTACCGTCGCACAGTGGGGCAAGAGAGCCAAAACGTGCTATTAAATGAAAAAATTAAATGCAATTTAGAGATTCCTGTCCATAATGTATGAATACACCACTAACCCACGCACACTAGAACACTACTAAATTTTCGGTGGGCCCTCCGTGACCCGGATTAGCGCGATTTTTCTCTACCGGAAGCATTTTTAAGAATGGAAATATTTAGTTTGAAACTTTGAAATTGAAGTATATTGTGACATTTTAGTAATTCTAAACTTGTATTAAAGAGCATGTAATTTATAAAAGTACGCTACGGAACGGTATTGTTGAAATCTGAAGTTTAATTAGTTTTTGGGCTTTTTGGTTATGTTTTAAAGCATATTGAGCTTTGATTTTTTTTTCCCTAATGGGTATTGAGTATAAGAAAACAGTCGCGTTTAAACATTGTACTAAATTTTACTAATTTCTTCGCTAGATACAATTTTGTTCATTTTCGGAAGCAAATCATACAGGGCGGTCCAAAAAAATTTAAAGGATAATCCAGGTGTTTAAGAAGACAATCCCATTGAATAGCACTATATAATAATTTATTATAAGAAACGAGTATATTTTTGCAAAGGTTTATTATTAATTAGTTATTTATTATATTATACAGGAGAAATGTTGATCAAGAACAGAGAACTGGTTGATATCATGATTATGATAACAGTGAAGATGATGAGGATTATGATGATAACATATTCGGAGATTTTGTAGATTAATTTTATTTTCGGTAAGCGTTAATTAATAATACTTTTTATTTTTATATTATTTTTAATGAAGGGAATTTCAAAAACACGAAAGAAAAAATTTTATTTAGATATAATACTATAATCGCTTCACTAGATGCAATTTTGTTTATTTTTGGAAGTAGTTCATACAGGGCGATCTAAAAAAAATTTTGTTGCTAAACCAAATAAGCTGTTTTTCGGTTAAAGAATATGATAAAATTGTATCTATCGATTTTTTTAAATACTACTAACAACCCTGAAAATATATATCCAACTTAGAAATCCATTCAAATGGTATTTGATTTAATAGCACGTTTTAGCTCTCTTGCCCCACTGTGCGTCGTGCATATACTGTTTTTTACAATTCCGGGAGGTAAAGTAGGAACTTCGCCAGTTTAGAAACTTAAAGCAAAAATTTAACGCATTTTTTTAATAATTCACGTGGTGGTTGTATCTAGTAATATTACCAACTACTACCAAAAAGTACTAGGAAATAGCACTTGGCACCCCTGATTCTACCAATGCTTCATTTCCATTTGTGCCTTTGAAACAGCTAGATGTGCCATGAGCGAGGAGAACTTTTGCCGACAAATTGTTTGTTTTACTGTTTTAAGGCAGATTGTTTTACTGAAGACGTGTTTTATGAAGCGAAAAAACGAAGGATATGTGGCGAAAAAATCGCGCGTCCTAACATCTGACCACGTGGCGACATTTTGAAAAACGGCACCTCGAGAGAATTATTTGGTAGCTAAAGTAAGTACTTTTTATTATTACTATTTTTTTGCCAATATGCCTATTTTTTCCAACTGTACAAAATAACGTGTTTAGTTATATTTTGTAACTAAACACGTTATTTTAGTTACACAATGTTACTAACATTTTTAAAACCGTCTCCACGTGGTGACTAGTGTCTAGTGACTTTTTATCAGTCATTGGTGACTTTATTTCCCGCTCACCCCCCTATTTTTAACTTTACTCCCGCTCCCCCCCTATTTTTGAATTTTACTCTCGCAGGGTAAAAAAGTGCCCCTTTACACCCGCAAACCGGGGTAAAAAGTGAGTACTTTACCCCCGGAATGGCAAAAAATAACTTTTTATGTATTTTTTACCATATTAGCAGTGGTACATTACAGAGAAGTAAAGTTTCGAATGGAATGAAAAAGTTTGATTGTTATTAAATACTAGCTGGCACAGTCGGCCTACCGGCCGCCTTTAGCCATCTAGACCGTGTAGGATGTGGTTGTTCGGCTTTCGGCCTCGGGGAAATCGCAACCATACATGTAGACCGTGGTTGTTCGGCCTTCGGCCTCACTCCAAGGTTCTAAACTAGCCTATGTTTTTCGTAGCGTTGTAAATAACTTCTACACCAGATTTGGTTAAGATTGGTCAAATAGAAACGTAAAGCACGTGCACGCGTATTTGCATTGTCGATCGGTTGACAGCTTGACAGCATTCATTATTGATGTTTAAGTTGATTTTGAGTAGCCTGCCTTCCTTTAAGGAATCTCGATAATCCATTCATGCGCGTCCCATAGGGACGCGCATTCATTTCCTTTGCGAATGTTTGCACTATTTCAATACTAAAACATGCACAGGGACCTACATAATAACTGTGCCAAATTTGATTCCGATCAGTCAAACGGTCTAGGAGTCTATAGGGAACATAATGATAATTACCAACCGCAAAAAATTTAATTAGTGCAGATTATCTGGATCCCTATGGGACGCGCATGAATGGATTATCGAGATTCCTTAAAGGAAGGCAGGCTATAGTCATTGCCACGAAAGTTGACATCTCGTCATAAAAGCATAATCGTCTGAACTAAGCCAATACTCCCTAGTCAAATGAAGTGTATTTTAAAATAAGAATATATTGGTTATCTTTTTTTTTTAATTTTCTTTCTCACTTTCCTTTTAGTTTAACAAATTTGAACTTGTCACCTGTCAAACCAAATATAGGTTATGCTGAAAGGAAACTTTTATGTTTTTATTGTCGCTTACCAAATTTATTTATTTATTAAGCAATAGTTATGAACAAATTCAAAATAAGACACAGCATAAGTATAGGTATACAGCACCTGTGCAATGCAAAAGCAAAACAATGAATGGCAAAAATTGCGATTTTGAGATTTTTGTACCGTTGCGTTGATAATTTCTTTGTCAATCTGTTCAGAGCTTTACTCAAAACTAACTTTTGGCAATTACATTGTTTTGCCTTTTCACACAGACCTGAAGAAAAACAAAATTGTGTAACACCCCACGGCGTTAAAGAGTTGAATTAATTGAAATTTTTCGGATTAACTGCCACCACATCGAAAATTTTTGGTTACTTTACCTGAAACCTGAGCTTTACGATGAACACTCAATTTGGGAATACGTAGCGCTGACCATGATCGAATTTTGGAAGTCGTAGGATGATTAAGATTAAACAACGTCTTAATTATTTCAACAATAAAAAAAAAGAATCGCTCTAATTTAATTATTTATTAATTATCAAACAAAAATAATTAATGTTTTGGACATAAAAATTGTACATATTAATTAGCATTAATTAGCAATAAATAATAATTTTACAACAAAATTTCTCGTATAAAAAAGGTGGAGAATTTAATTCTCTACAAATTTGGTTCTCACCATTTTTAGCGAGAAATGCAAAATACTCCTGCAAATTACAAAACAAAAATAAAAACAAAAATCCAAAATTCCGGAAACAATCAGTCGTAATCACTTTCTTCAGAATCACTGGAGCCATTAGCATGGATGATAAGTTCATCGACCGTTATATCTAAAGCCTTTTCTCGCTCATACCAATCTTGTATTACCTTTTCGGTGTGACAAACACAGTTTTTCCATACTTCAGGAGAACAATTTTCTAATGCTTCATTCCACATATCAATTACGTTTTCATTACCATAACCATCTCTTCCAATGTGCTTGTTGTAGTAAGTTTTACAATGAGCCCATACTAATTCAATTGCATTGAATTCATAATGGTATGGTGGTAACCGTAAAACTTCATGTCCGTGGCTTCTTAATAATTCGTCCACTTCGTAGCGTTTTTCTTTTTTATGTAGTTTAGCTAGAGCTAGCAATTCTGGTTTAAAGCAGGACGGTTCAAATTCAATATTGTTTGCAGTTAACCATGCTGCAATATTTGGTTATGTCCATGCCGAAGTAGGCATTTTTTCTACTACAGTAGAATGATACGATGCGTTGTCCATAATTATGAGAGATGGTTCTTCTAAATTGCATATTAATTTTTCAGCAACCCATTTTTTAAACAGTTCACCATTCATTTCACCGTGGTAATCCTCTTTTTGCGATTTTGAAGCAAACACTAATGAGGTATTATTAATAAATCCAGATTTTGACCCAGCGTGAAGTACAATGAAACGTTTTCCATCATAACCTTCTGGTTTCCTAACGCTTTTTGTAGAGCCATCTTGCCACGACATTCCAGGATTACCTTTAGAAAAAATCCATGTTTCATCTAAAAACACGACATCACGTTGAAACTGAGAATTTAAATTATTTCTATAATTCTGAAAAAAATGAATTCGATCTATTGCAATACTGCTTTTTTCGACCAATGCTCTTCGATTATTTTCTTTAGCAAATTTAAAACCAATTTCGTGCAAAACACGATTTAAGCTCCTGTTGCTTAGTAAAATATGCAGCTGTTCAATCTCCTTGTTTAACAAAGCAACGGTTAAATGTCTTTCTGCAAAAAATACACAAATTACATTTTGTGTTAATTATAAATGACAACGAAACTTACTTTGACTGTACATGTTATAAATTGTGTTTCTAATGTTCATTTTCGATGATTCTGGTAAATCGCTAGTTTTAACTTTCCTACGTTTTCGGTTTTTACCGGGACTTGATAATTCTGGATTTAGTGAACTACGGTTTCTAATCCGGGCAACAGAAGATACACTGATTCCTAAAGCATTGGCAACACGCTGCAATTTATAAAATATTTTATAAATATAAAATTAATGTAAAGTAATCTTTTTATATTCACCTCTTGAACACACTGTAATGGAATTAAACTGCCCCCGTGCTGTTTTTCAAGTTCAAAATAATTTAATAAATTTAAAATCAACTGTTGCGATTGAGATTTTAATGTTCTTCCACGTACAGAACTAGACATTTCGAGAGTTCTGAAAAGAACTAATTTTGTATTTTGACTAATTTTGACAAGCTTAAATCCACAAACCGAAAACTTAAACCACGAAAACTCCAAACTTCAAAAATACTAAAAGTGACAGAAATTTTATATAAATTACTACGCGAATCAAATTCTTTTTCCGGTACTAGTTACGACATGCTATGAGTATATCTGTCTTTTACTATCGTCTAACAAACGCAACAGCGTATGTCGTTACTGGAAATACGTGCAATATATTTTCGTGCTTTGTCATATCAATACAAAATGACTGGTAATGCTCATAAGCAATACGTCGTTGCTATATTCAGTCAATCTATGACGAGACGTCTTCTTTCATGGCAATGACTTTACTCAAAATCAACTTTCATTTCCTTTGCGAATTTTTGCACTATTTCAATACTAAAACATGCGCAGGGACCTACATAATAACTGTGCCAAATTTGATTCCGATCGGTCAAACGGTCTAGGAGTCTATAGGGAACATAATGATAATTACCAACCGCAAAAAATTTAATTAGTGCAGATTATCTGGATCCTTCTATATCTTCTCTATGCCGGTTTCCTATTATATAGTAGATAAATTTTATCCGATTATCATTTTATCCTATAATCCGTTTATCTGTTGATCCGTTGATCGCAAAAATTTAATCTGATATATTAAATTACATGTCTAACAAAAATAACTAACTAAGAACTTCTTTGTACACCAGAAAGGTAGCTGTATAGAAGCCTACGATCTGCCGCAAAAAGCGAGATCCACCTTGTTTCTTTTCAATTTCAATTAGTTTTACCGGTTTCAGGATTTACTTCAGATCTGAAGTAAATCCTGAACCTTGTTTTGTTTTGTTCACCATCAATGGTAAAGTTTAAATGTACGAAATAATTATGAATTATTCAAAAGCTTTTTCAATTGTTTTCTCTGGATTTTCTTTTAATTTTATAAATACTTAGTATGATGTAGGCAAATTTTCTTAATCTGTTTTATAGAGAAGTTTGTACTCTTCAATATTGATTTAATGATAATTTTCTCTAAAAATGAAGGTAAGCGAGTTGTAGGCGAAAAACTACTGCAGAGGATTAAAATCCCCACTTGGAGAAAAGGCCGGCAGGGAATTTTATAATTCAGTCAAATTTGAATATATGCCTCCCCCAAAAAAAGATTCTTATTTTTTTGAAAATTTAAACTATTATTTATTCGGTTTTGTTAAGGTTTAGCGGCCCTATTGCGATGGTCCTCAGTCGCCTCACCCTTGCTACGGCGCTGCTTTTTACGTGCTCTTGGAAATGCACGTAAAACGGTCCCAGATTTGACAAATTCCCTATAGAGATTCGGAATGCTGAAGGTTTATATAGTAGAATTGAAAAAAAAAATTGCGGAAGATTAACATTTACTAGTCTAAAACAGCCTTTGAAGTTGATTAAAAATAGGTTTTTTTTACAGAGTTCAACCATAGGTTACAAATTGTTACATTGGTTGTATATTAAAGCAAATTACCGAAAATGCCGAACATTCTTTTGACCCGATTCGATCTGGCTTCTCATTGGGTAATAATTAATCTTACGTAATATTAGTGGGGGGGGGTATAAACTTTCTTATTTTTTCTTATTAGGAGGAGGGGGGAGTCTAAAAGTAGGAAAAAACGTCTTACGTAATACATGAACGGCCCCTAAAGGGAAGAGGGTTTACTTGAAGCTATTATAGCATAATACATCATAATTTCGAAATGAAATATTGCACAGTTACAGTCGAGTCGCGAAATAGTGAATTAAATATGGCAAAGACCTTTCACTTTTTCGGGGTTGTTCACTATTTCGGTATTTATAAAATTTACAATAAAATCACATTTTGAAAATGAAAGCTTTATTTTAAAGAAAATTGATGGTTTCCTACAAACATAATTACAATACGGGTAGGAAAAATGTTATTTTTGATTGTACTTGTTTTTTATTTAATTTAAGGGGGTTACCTACTGTGAACAGTCGTTTTCAAGCTGATTTTTAGGAAATAAATTTGAGAAAACTGTTAAAGCTATTGAGCTGAAATTTAGGATTCTTATTTATTCGTGTTTAAAGTAATACCTAAAATTTTTGCAGAGCGTTTTATTGCAAATTGTACAAGTAACAGATCAAAGTGTAACTCATGTTTCGAAATGACTGTCCAATCGAGCGCAGTGTTTCTCACCGACGCGACGTAGTTATCTAAAATAAACGAATTTTTATACATTTTGTTCTCTATAAATGTGGCTACGGTTGAAACCTCGGAAATGTAAATTAAAAAAAAAATGACAAAATGGCGATGGTTTGAAAAAAAACTTCGATGTTTACATCAAAATATTTACCTTTCATGACCCGGAAAATGGCAATTTTAAATATATTTTGAATATTTGAGGTTCCAACCGTAGCCTAAAATGTACTTTAAATGCCTAAAAAAAAATCAAGTCAATCCGTAGAGCAGTTTCTTTGGAAAATGTGCGCTCGACTTGAGAAATGTAGTTTTGAGATAAATCGTTTAAACTTTTTCGTGCTGTAATGGGGTGGATAGTGGTTGATATTCGTAACCTACCTATAATCGGGCATACTAGGACCATACAGAATACATTCTTCGGCTTCCAAGAAGTGAAGTTCGGCACTTATTTCTTCTTTTGTGGCAGTTCTCACCCCTTTCGAATAGTAAGACGCTCGGTGATTAGACTGTATGATGCTGTCGCCGTCTCTCTTATTTGCGTAAATTTTGGCCTTCTCGCCGATTTTTACATAATAATATGTTACGAATACCTCGGTTTTTATCCCGTCTTTATTTACAAAAAGACGTGTATTTTTTAGGAGCTCAAAAGTCACTGAAATTTTCATATCAAACCTTTGTTTTTATTAAAGAACCAGCATATTTTTGTAACTCATATTATTTTGTCAGGTTTTACTGAAAGTAGTTTATTTTGAAAACATTTTAAAATAAAAATTAGCATAATGAATTAGTCAAAATAGATTTAAAAAAAACAAACAATTTTAGGGATTTTGTACTTAACATTATTTGTTTGTGTAAGAAATGTGTCAGTTGAAAACCTTGTATACTAACTGTACCCATAAAAAACATAGCAGTAAACTAGTTAACAACCCCAAATGGGGGGTAATGCCGTAATTTGCAAGAAAAAAATGTTTAAAGCTCCTTTTTCACAATCAATTCGATTTTAAGGGTGGACTAAATCGTCGATCTTTAATCATTTTCTTTTTTAACAATTTTTTTAAATTTTTTTGGTTTTTTGGACTCCTAAAGACAATTATTACAATTAACTACAACTTACATTTGTTAAATTTATTTTTGTATATTTTGTATAAAGTACAAAATACAAAAAGTAATTCCGTTTTAAAATGTAATTATGATTTAAAGTTTTAATAATGAACTCCATTACAGAAAATCTGTTATAATTCGGGTAATTCGATGAATTTTACTTTAATATTTTTTGGACACATTTTCAAGACCCCAAACTATAAAAATATGTAATAAAAAAAATCGAAAAAATTTATCGGTCACAGTAGGCAACCCCCTTAATACTTAATATTTTTTGCCTTGAATTATGTTAATTAAGCAAAGTTGATATTTCAACTTCTTCTGCATTTTCTTCACTCCACTGAATAACATCATTTAAAGATGTCAATGCATGATTTAATGAAATAAGTTTATCATTAAAAGTATAAGAAACCATCTCATCCTCGTCTTCCTTTTCTGATACAGAATCGATCTGAATTTCGTTCCCTGTATAATATTCGTAAATTTTCAATCTTTGGGGGAAGTCCCTATAAATGATGTCATTCAAACTGCACGATTTAGTACGCAGTTCGCTGTATCGGGGTTACCGCTGTTCGTTATATAGGAGTCCCATATACACTCAATGTTAAAATTTTTGTGTTCACTATTTAAGGTAGTTCACTATAAAGTTATCGAATAAGGTAATTTTGTGATTAGTGAATTTTAAAGCGAACAAGTAGTTCGATTGTTATAATTTTTGTCTTATAACAATAAATGAACAGGTTTGCTATTGAAGAGAAATTGTTTGGTATTGTTTTATTTTTCAAAGTACAGCTGAAAGGTATAAGTTTGTTGTATTGTGGTACAGAATAAATTCACTATTTTTCTTTGACTTGATGTGTTACGTATCGTCCATAACCCAATGAAAGTGCCTTTATCGAATCCAAGTTACGCCCGTAAAAAGAGTCTCATTTCATGCTGGCCGAGGCAATTAAAAAAAAGTGCCGTTTGTTTACCCCGCTATATAAAATAATACAGGAGCTTATCACGACAATATATACGCAAAACAATTTTTGAAACAAACAAAGAAACAAATTTACTATGTTTTAAAAGTTATGTGCCAATTGAATCTAAAATTTGCTTTGTGATCTCTTCAGCTTCCTGAAATGGCATCGACATCGTAGTCAACCATTTTTGTGATGGAATCGAGATGATGATTTTTCTGGTCTTATCTGTGATGAAGTTGCTGATAGGTTTGCTTTCAAGATCCATGTGCAGGAAATCGCTTTTAATGAATCTGGTACTATAATTCTTGGGAATTGTTTTACATGCTGGATGGAATTGGTGGGATTATTTTCACTGTGACCAAATTAGATGCATGGATTTCTTGGCTGAAGAGAAGCCATGAATCTGGCTCTCGTGACCTCTGGAAGGTTAGTTTAAATGTGAACCGAATTATTTCGGTTGTAGGTATGTTGACTTCCAATTCCAATGTTTACATTCGAGAATTAATTTGAGCTGTTGTAGGTACTTGAACGGTAGTGTTTTAAACTGTTAGATATTTATTTGCATGGAAGATGGTGAAGGGGATTTGGCCCAGTAAAGATTCTTGCCCACCAAAGGGAAAATTACCTCACAACTCAAAAGTTGGGAAGCACCAATTTACGTTTTAAGGATATCTGTCTTGATGCATCATTGCAGATTTCAATTTTTTAATTATATTTCTAATTTTAGATTTATGGAATTTGCAATTCATGGAAACTACACCATCAACAACTAATCTGCTGGACTTTCAAGCATTGTATAGGAAACCTTCCATCGGTAAGTGCCTTTAGTATTTCCTTTATCTAACTTTTAAAATATGTGTGTGTATGAAAATTGCATGATCAAATTCTAAAAATCGGTCATCATTAAAAGTATAATAGAAAATTTAAATAATTACATTAGAATTAATGGAGTAACAATGAATTTTGAGATATACGTCCAAATACAGACATACTGTTGTTGTTAGTGGCGCCACCAACGGTAATGCAATTCGCGAATTGTTTCAGTACTTAGAAGTAATAATTAATTCCAGGTATCCTGACTTTTTCATAACATTTGAACAAATAAGTTTTTAAATTCAATATCGCATTATAAATTTTTTTCTAAGTAGGTTTTCTTTTAAAACTAGTATTAAACCATAATCAGGATGCCGGACATACTTACAATTTTCAAGGTAATTATGGTATAGGGGAAGGTGTTGTACCTTTGACCGTTTTTCACATTTAGAATTTTCTACTTTCCATTTTTATTTCAAAAAATCGGTTTAAGGGATTATCTCAATCTATAAGGATTTAGGCATGATATATATTTTTTGTACATTTTATTTTGAACTTTAAGTCGAATTTTCAGCCACTTAAAATTTTTTAAAAATATAGTTAAAGGTACAACAACATGTTTTACCTT
This sequence comes from Podabrus alpinus, assembly GCA_932274525.1. Classification (NCBI taxonomy): domain Eukaryota; kingdom Metazoa; phylum Arthropoda; class Insecta; order Coleoptera; family Cantharidae; genus Podabrus; species Podabrus alpinus. Next base: position 59,303,341 of record OW026452.1, read on the forward strand.
TGACCGGGGGATATTGTACCTTTGACCGGCATGTAAAAAATGGAGAAAATTGTTCAAAACATTTATTTAATCAACACAAATTATGAGGAATAACTAGTTCAAAAAATAAAGTTAAAACAAAGAAATTATTCAACACTGTATTTTGATAGGTCAACCCCAAACGATAAGTGTTGTAACTGCCGAGCAGACCCTCCTACGATTGTTGGAGGAGGAAGTTTCAGGAACATTATTGTCTGTACGAGTAAATTTAAAACTGTTTTCGTTTAATCTTTTCAGATACCTGATTTTCAAAACAATGGCATCAACTTCATCTACTTCTGCAACATAAAGTTTCACAGTTTTCTTGCCTGATAATTTTACTAAAATAAAATTTCCTTTTATAATGTCGTTCCTTTCAAACTGTGCCTCATCATTAAATTCTTGGATTTCTGAAGTAAGATCAAAATCGCTTTCATCAGAAACAAAATCTTGAGGACTTTCTGTGTCTGAGCTGGAGCTCTTTTGTAAAGCATAAATATGTCTTTTTGCACTCTTAATTTTTTGTCCAGTGGCTGATTTAGGCTTTCTCTTCATTTTTTTTCTCTCTGCAATTGCTTCTTTTTCTGGCGTATCTGTAAGAATACATGATTTCCCTTTTGGTCGTCCTTTATTGGCTGCCTTCCGAGGTTGCGCTTTAGGATGAGGCCTTATAGCCTCGGGTGTTACAAATGTAGCGTGTTTATAAACATATGCAAAGGCTACCAAAAGTAAGTTAACAAATAAGGAAATTGGAAAAACAATTCATAAACTGTGAATTTCAACTCATTTTAACGCATGGTACGTGAAGGTAATGAGTGGACATACTTTCCACATTCATTTGGAGTGATTTTTGTGCCTGCTATAAATGTATACAGAAATCTACTTTAGAAGCATTTAAAAAAATTCACCTTAGCGAGAAATCTTTTGATTTCTCGGCAAGTGCCAAACGAAATAATCCACCGAGACTTGAAGAAGAAAGTTTTTTAATTTTTCCAAACCGCAACGGATAAAGAATTGCAGTTGTTGAATTGGAATTCAACACGAATTGAAAAAACTTCAATGTTCCATGTAAAATCAAGTTAAAAACATAAACCACAAATGGACAATATGCAAATCTTACAACCATAGGAGGTTGCGACCTCTGAGGGGTCGACCCGGGTCGCAATCGACTTTCGCGATTAAATCATTAGTAATTACTCTAATTGAAATGAAAAAAATCAACAATTTATTGATGGTGATAATTCAACAATGAAAAAATCTGGAAAAACGTGAGTTCAACTTCTAAATTTTGAGATGCAGAAGACCCACTAGAACACCTTCGTATGCAATGGATAAGAAAAAAAAGAACTGGAAACATTTTCTGCTTGGAACGGTTCTATTTTATATTTTTTGATTAAGAAAAAATTCTAGATTATTATTTTACTTATTATATTTATAAACTACATTATTAAATTAATTAATGGTGTTTCCAAACTCTCGTAAGGTTTGCCAATCTGATACCATATAATCAAAGCTAAGGCGTAACAAATCTTTTAAAATTTCTATAATGCAAACTTTTGAGCAACAACAATAAATTTATTTCTTGGAAAGAAATCTTCCAGTGGAAAAACATACAGAAATCGAATCGGTCCACGCCTCTTCCTTTTGTTTCCAAGTAACGGCGGTCGTACGTTTGTTTTCAATCACCGAAGCCCGTTTTAAAATTTCATCCACTAGAACTACACATTCGGTTTCGGGGGGAATCAACTATTGTTGACCACCCCAAATAAATTGAAAATTTCCTATTGCAAAGAGGAAGGTTTATATAGTATACTGACATAAGTTTCACAAGCGAAGATATAATCAAAATTTCGAGAAAAATCAATTTGAAAATAGCTAAATTTTACATGTAAAATGCATGTTTAAGCCACGCCCATAACCGAGGTTATAAATATAAGGTACGTTCGCACGGTCTGGAGCGCATTTGTCAGTCGACTGCCGTGCGTATAACATAGTAGGAATTATGAGTGCACAAGATTTTCTTCCAAAAATATTTTAAGAATAAGGTCTCTAAATAAATCTAAACCCGGAAAATGTGGGGAAAACCTTGGCCTTGCGGGGCTAAAGCCCCGCGGCCGGTTTTGATGGTGCTAATTACTTTTTTGGGTGGATCCGGCCCGGCCAGAATTATGTGCATAGAAAAACCCCAAGCCGCCCGGACGGCCGGTTTTTCATCGCCGTCGCCGCTCCGCGGCATAAAGCTAAACATATTTGAAGCGCCTACCATCAAGGAAACCGGGATGAAGGAAATCGGGAACCTAGGGACCCTAGAAATCGCGTAAAAACAAAAAATAATCGATGTTACAGGTACGAGAGACGTGGTGCTCCTGCCGGTGCGAAACACTTTCAGTATTCAGTATACTCTATTGATCATAATATTTTTACACATGTATTTAACAATAACATTTCGTTCCAGGAAATGAGTTTAAATTGCTTTAGTTCGAAGAATTTAAGGCTGGTTATACTTGGCAGCGATGTCAGTCATAATGTTTACTTGTTCGAGTACGTCATGCACCCCTGTCATTCTTTGTTTAATTTCTAGCATCACTGCTAGCAAACGTGGAATATTGATTAAACTACGAATTTCAAGGGCGACCTTCATGAGGTTGTTTATGTCTCCGGTCGGGTTGTTACTAGTATGTGTGGCTTGAGGAGCTTCGTTAATTGTATTTGTCAAGTTTTGAGCGTATGATTGTCGTTCAAGATTTATTGAGTTATGTTGGGGATAAGTTTGTCTTGGAGGTAGCGCGGGAAAATTTTGTTGTGTTAATGCGGGTGAATTTGTATTTAAGTTATTTGCAAAGTTGTTTAAATTATGATTTTTAAAATTGGCACGGCGCTGGGCGTTTGCACTCACCTTATTTGCGTAATTTAGATATGATGGGCATTGTGAGTAGTTTGCAGCATGTGAACCATTACAATTACAGCATCGAACTTGGTCGTCCTTTTCCTTTCGTGTACAGTTGATTGTTAAATGATTTCCAAGACATTTCACACATCTTGGAGCGACGTTGCAATTCGCGGATCCATGGCCATAATTTTGGCACCTGTGACACTGGGGTCTTGTATTTTGTCGAGCGTACTCTTCGAAGCGCGCCATGGCTGCTCCGATATGCCTGATTGATTTTATTTGATGCGCGGTTACCGCGGGAGCGAATAAAATTAGATATGATCCTGTAATGTCCCCATATTTATTTTTTAGTTGCGTGATATTTTGCGTTTCCACATGGTAGATGTCTTTAAGTTGCTCTTTTATATACGCGGGGGTGAGATGAGGAGAACTTTTCATAATAAGTTTTATCGCTTTTTCAGCTGACGGGGTAAAGGAATATCCTTCAACGCCGTCACCAAATAGTTTATTTTTTTATGCTTTCTGATCTTCGATCGTATCTAAATAGGGTGCGGAGCAGTAACCATTAGCGTTCTAATCATAGTTTCTTCTGCTACACACTAAAGAACAGGCTTATATTTGTCTAATAAAACAAAAAAAAGGGTGAACGGAGTAAAAACAACCCCAATATCGACTTTTGAAAAGTACGGGAAAGTCGCATCGAGTATGCGGCCGACCGGGGTCGATGCACATCAGTCGCCCGTGGTCCGATGAAAATGCGTAAAATTTTTTCGCTCCGATTTCAATTTTTCTTTGAAATTCGGATAGATGGGGGTGTGATTAGTGGATATTAGTAATAAATATAATCACAAAAATGGAAAATAACCCGTGTATTGCCGAAAAAGTGAAAAAATTAAAAATTTTTTTTCCTTCTAATTTTAGGGTGTGCATTCGATAAGGAGGGTAATCCATCGTCAAAACCTACCCTTACGGGGCGCCCCCCGGCTCCGCTCCGGGTTGCAACCCTCCAGGGCGGTTTTGACTCTGGTTACTAGGCTAAACATACGAGAAGGGCCTCCGATCAAGAAAACCGGGGGGCCGTTGGTGATTGAGGTGATGGTGGTGTTAGCGGTTGACCGTCCATGATTGACACAGGTGCATCAATCGGGGTGAAATTTTCCGCGATTTTTGTATTACTTTCAGGGGTTTTAGTATTTATTTTCCTGAGCTTCGAATATTTCGCCGATCGCGCGCGATGGCGTAATCTTGATTTTTCCGCAATGAGTTTTGCCCTGTTATAAAATGCGGAATTTTCATATAAATCCTGCGGATTGATGTTAAAAATGTCAATGTCCAGCGTGGGACTAATGTTAGCGGGTTTTTATACAACCCGATTTTGGTTAAACACTTTTTTTTAAAGGCCGAAACTTGTTTTAAAAGAGTAGGGTAACTTTCTATTAAAAACACGAATATAACGAGGAGCACAAGCGATGCACACTGGTCGGAGTCTTGCAGCCGAATCACGAAAAGTACACTTTCAACGCTCTACGGTTGGTTCGATACTCAATTGTACTTACTCATCAAATCAAATCAAAATACTCTATTAAATTCTGTGTCGTTAGCTACATTTCATAAACATTTAAACAAATCATTTACAATATTTATATACATGTATTATTTACACTGGATTTTTTAAATTGTACCTATCCCAGGGGATTAATCGATTCAGTTGGGGAGGATAATTAGGATTGGGTGTTAGGGTGTGTGGGGTTTCGGGGGAAAAAACGAGTGCAAAAACCCCGCGCCGTGGTAAAAAAAAAATAAAAAATTTATTAAAGAAGGATGTGGTGTAGCAGTCTGTGTTTTGACCTGACGGGCAGTGTGTGTAATTTGTGTGTTGCAAGGTGTGATGTGTGTCGGTTTTGCCGTACCGTGTGTCGCGGATAACGTGCGTCAGTCGGGGTATTTGTGCAAGTTCATGAATGTCGTGTATTTCTGTGTATCGTGGAGCTCCGGTAATGACTCGGAGACATTTGTTTTGGTCTATTTGTACTGTCTTGAGGTTTGATTTGGAGGCTTTGCTCCAAATCGGGGCAGCGTATAGTAGAATGGGTCTGATTAACATTTTATAAAGCGTCAGTCTGATTTTTGGGTCAAGTTGATTTTTGTAGGTCAGTAGGGGAAAAAGTGCGTGCATGATCATTTGTGCCTTTCTGGCTGTCTGTTGCAGGTGTGGTCTAAAAGTGAGTCTTTCGTCCAAAGTGACCCCTAAGTAGTACTTGACTGTAGGGGTTTGTGTGATGTCGATGCCGTTAATTTTGAGTCGGTTAGTAAGTTGGTCTTGTAGTTGTGAAAAAGCCGTGAGTGTTGTCTTGTCCTCGTTAATTTTAAGTTTTCAGGTTGAGTAATAAGTTTCTAGTAAGTTTATGTGTCGTTGTAGATAGTCAATGGATTTATTTTTTAAGCGGGATTGGGATGTCACGGCGGTGTCGTCAGCGTAGAGTGAAAGTTTCGTCCGTTCGTATTTTGGTATGATGAGGTGCGGTGGGTAATTCCGCTGGTAAAGTTTGTGAATGAGTCCGTCATGCCAAATGGTGTCGAATGCTTTTACGATGTCTAGTGTGACTGTCGTGGTGGTTGTCTGCATATTATAGTTATTTATATCTCCGGTCGGGTTGTTTACACAGGTGGCTTGAGGAGCGTCATTTGTCGTGTTAGTCAAGTTTTGAGCGTAAGTTTGTTGTTCTAGGTTAATTGATTTAAATTGAGGGTACGTTTGTCGAGTAAGTAAGGGGGGAAAATTTGTATGTGTTAGTGCGGGTGAATTTGTTATATTATTAGAAAAATTATTTAAATTTGCATTATTAATATTTACACGGCGCTGGGTGTTTGCACTAACCTTTGCGGCGTAATTTAAATAGCTCGGGCACTGAGAGTAATTTGCTGCATGTTGACCATTGCAATTACAGCAGCGCACCTGATCGTCCTTCTCTTTACGTTGGCAATTAATGGTGAGATGATCTCCGAGGCATTTCATGCATCTCGGCCGAATATTGCAATTAGAAGAGCCATGGCAGTTATTCTGACACCTGTGGCATTGGGGTCGGACGTTTTGGCGGTTGTATTCCTCGAACCGGGCCATGGCTGCTCCTACGTGTCGGATGGTTTTGATCTGCTGCTGGGTAACACCTGGGGCAAATAAAATTAGAAACGAACCTGTTATATATCCATATTTGTTTTTTAATTGTGTGATGTTTTGTGTTTCAACTTGGTAAACTTCTTTTAACTGATCCTTTACGTATTCTGCGTTTAGATACGGCGAGCTCTTCATTACAAGCTTAATAGCTTTTTGGTAGGACGGGGTAAAGGAGTAGCCTTCGACTCCTCCAGAGAATAATACTTTTTTTAATGCTTGCTGATCTTCATTGGTATCTAAATAGATCCAGGAGTGGCCGCGGACATGCTGAATTCATATGTCTCCTTTTATTGTGAGCTTAGCCTCAGTAACGAATTTTTGTATGTCACCAATGGATTGAGGATAATTGGCGGAGGTTTGTTAGACGCACGAGAGCGTGGTGCAAAGCGAACGGTGGTCCACTCCTGGGTATTAGTACGAGCGTGCTGCGTAGGTAGATCAGCTAATATTCCGAAGCGATTGTATATGGCTAGCGGTGTCGAATCTTATAAATTAACTGGTGTATCGTCCCCCATGTCCATTCCTGGATCTATGAGGGTCGGTAGCGGTGAAGGGGGTGTATCAGGTATGACTGGTGGGTCAGCCATGATTGATGTGGTCGCAACAACCGGGGTGATATTTTCAATGCCGTTTTGCTTACTTTCGGAGCTATCAGAGTCGATTTTCCTAAGCTTAGTGTATTTTGCCGATCGCGCGCGATGGCGTAGCCGTTATTTTTCGGCGATGAGCTTGGCTCTATTATAAAAGGTGGAATTTTCGTAGAGATCTTGGGGGGTGATATTGTATATGCTGTTGTCCAACTTGGGACTTATATTGGGGTTTTTTTTATAAAAACCGATTTTATTTAAACACTTGTATTTAAAAACTTGACACTTATTTTGAACAATGAACAGTGATAACGAACTTCACTAGAGCTAGCGATGTGCACTGGTCGGCGTCTTGCAGCCGAAATGTTGTACTTACTAAACAAACAAACAAACAATACTCTATTAATCTTAACTTATTTACATACATATTTACATAACAATTTTATTAATATAATTTCAAATTACAAAAACAAAAGAGACACAAACACATATTAATTAAAACTTGAAAAAATTATAAAGATCGTTCCTATCCCCGAGGGGATTAATCGAGTTTTTTGTGAAAAATTATAAGGTATGTTAATTAGTGAATAATGATGATTTCAGGGTAAAAAAGAGTGCAAAAACCCTGCGCCGTGATAAAAAAAAGCCAAAAAAGTAATTAGTTATTGAATATATTTTAAAAAAAAGAAAAAAGCCAAAAAATAGTTAAATTACTGATTATTTATGAAATGAAATGAAATAAAAATTGAAAAATTTTGTTAAATTACTGACTGTTTGATTAATTATTGATTTAAAATGATATGGTGTAAAAGTTTGTGTTTAATCCTGAAGGGCAAAGTGTCGGGTGTATGTGTACCAAGGTGTGAGGTGTGTGGGTTTTGCCTTACCGTTTTTGTGAAAAATTTAATGGCATTGTTATGTATGATATGTGTAAGTGTTTGAATTTGAGCTGAGGTGTGTAATTCGTGTGTTGGAGTGTAGCGTGGAGCTCCGGAAATGACTCGGAGACACTTGTTCTGTATGACTTGGATGATTTTTAGATTAGTCGGTGCTGTCTTACTCCATATGGGGGAGGCGTAAAGTAAAATAGGTCGTATGAGCGTTTTGTATAAAGTCATTCGTATTTTTGGGTCAAGTCCGTTTGTGTGGAAAATTAAAGGATAAAGCGAATGCATGATCATTTGCGCTTTTCTGGCTGTGATTTTTAAATGTGGTCGGAATGTAAGTTTTTCGTCAAGCGTGACCCCCAAGTATTTAACTGTGGGGGTGTGAGTGATGTCAGTACCGTTTATTGTAAGTTTGTTTGTAATCTGGTCTCTTTGTCGGGAAAAGGCGGTGAGAGTGGTTTTGTCCTTGTTGATTTTTAAGCGCCAAGTGGCGTAATAATCTTCGAGGACGGGAACGTGGCGTTGGAGGTAGTCGATGGATTTGTTTTTGTTTCGTGATTCTGAAGTAATAGCGGTATCGTCTGCGTATAATGATAGTTTTGTTTGGGGGAATTTAGGAATGTCATTGATATAATAATTGAATAAGGTAGGGGCAAGGATGGAGCCTTGCGGTACCCCAGCTGGGATAGGTAGGGAGGCGGAGAGGGTGTCCATGATTCTAACTTGAAATGAGCGGTTTTCGAGAAAGCTGGAAATAATTTTTATTAGATGCAAGGGATATTTTCGGAGTTGAAGTTTGTGAAGCAGGGCGTCATGCCAAATGGTATCAAATGCTTTCTCGATGTCAAGAGTGGCGGTGGTGGTGGTGGTTTCAATATAATTAAGGTTAATTTGGTCAACGAGCAAAGCTAGCTGAGTGACCGTGCTGTGATTTGCTCGAAAGCCGAACTGCTCCTTAATTATAGTATCGTGGGTTTCATCAAATTGTTGGAGGCGGGATAGGATGATTTTTTCAAATATTTTGGAGAGGGTGGGGAGGAGACTAATGGGGCGGTAACTGGCTGGATCAAATTTTGGTTTTTTAGGTTTGTGGATAGGGATGATTACTGCTTTTTTCCATGCGGGTGGGAAGTATTGATTTTTGAGACATGCGTTTAAAATATAATAAATTTGAAGGATTGGTTTTTTAGGGAAGCATTTTATGATTATGGCGGGGATGTTATCAAGTCCAGGAGCACGATTTTTTAATTTTTTAATGAATTGCTTAACTTCCTGTAAGTCATCAACGGGGGTGGGAATTGTGGTATTTATTAAATTGGTTTTGGATTGTTAGACTTGTGAAATTGTAATAGGATCGGAAAGATGAGCAGTTAAATTATGATGTGACAAATAAACCGTCGCAATGGCATTTGCTTTGTCTTGCTTGGATGTAACAGGACCTTGAGGGGTTTGGAGGGTAGGAAAGGACGTATCTTGAATTTTGTTTTTAAGTGCTTTTGATATAGCCCAAGCTTTTCGGAGATTTTGCGGAGTGATGGATGCGAGGGCTTTTCTCCAATTTTTAATTTTAATTTCGCTGATGGCGTGGTTAATATCTGTAGTAGTTTGATTAATTTGAAATTTTAGTTCGGGATATCTATGGCGTTGGAAAATTTTGCGGAGTTTATTTTTTCTGGAAATTTTATCAAGGATTTCTTGAGGAAGGACAAGTTTACGTGAAGGGGGAGGAACTTCGGTGGTATGGGAATTATAAATATTTGTAATGCGGTCGGTGAAGCCGGCAACCGCTTCGTCAATGTCACTGTTCGTTACTATGTCATGAATAAGTGGAATGTTTTGTAGGTCAGCACTAAGTTTTTTCCAATTTATTTTCTTTGTCATTCTAGGAGGGTGGAGAGGAATTTTTACTGAACCAATTATAAATTCTATAGGAAGATGATCTGAGCTTAATTTATTTAATGCGGAAATGAACTATTAAATTTTTGGTAATTGCAAAATCAATTACCGAGGGTTGTTGAATTTCGGAATAAGGATAGTGGGTGGGTTCGTCAGGATGATGTAAAAACAAAGAGGTTCTATTTAGATAATTATACAAATGTTTTCCGTTGGGGTCACTTACGTGATTGTCCCAACTTTGGTGTCTTGAATTAAAGTCGCCCGCAAGAACGACTTTATTACTATGGTTAAAAATTGCGTCTAGTTCGTCCGTGTCATGATTGTATCCGGGGGACAGGTAGTAATTAGCTACTGTAACCCCTCCAAGGGTGAACGTCTGCGGTCACTGTCGTAATTACGTTGGATATGGAGTGGTCAATGTTGGATTTTATAAATATATGTAACTAGTCCGTGATTGATACCTTTAGGATTATTGATTGAATTATAATTAGGGATTTTGGGTGGAGTCGTTTATTAAGTCGGGATTGTTGGATAAAGATAATGTCTGGATTTCGTTCGTTAACAAGGGCAATTAGTTAGTTATGTCGGGGATGAAGTCCGTCAGCGTTCCATGAAATGAGTTTAAATTTCCTTAATTCAAAGAATTTAAGGCTGGTTGTACTTGGCGGCGATGTATGTCATGATATTAACTTGCTCTAAAACGTCATGTACCCCTGTCATACCTTCTTTAATTTCAAGCATAACTGCAAGCAATCTTGGAATATTGATTAAAGTACGTATTTCAAGGGCGACCTTCATAAGATTATTTATGTCTCCGGTCGGGTTGTTGTTTGTGAAAGTGGCTAGGGGTGCGTCATTCGTCGTGTTAGTTAGGTTTTGGGCATATGTTTGCCGTTCTAAATTAATTGGGTTGTATTGAGGATATGTCTGTCGAGTCGGTAGGGCGGGAAAATTCTGTTGTGTGAGTGCGGGTGATCTTGTATTTGAATTTAAATTATTAGCAAAATTGTTTAAATTAGCATTATTAAAATTTGCACGACGCTGGGCATTTGCACTCACCTTATTTGCATAGTTGAGGAATGACGGGCATTGCGAATAATTGGCAGCATGAGACCCATTACAGTTGCAACATTTAACCTGATCGTCCTTTTCTTTTCGGGTGCAATTTGTAGTCAAGTGGTTACCAAGACACTTAACACATCGGGGGCTGACATTACAATTAGCTGAACCATGTCCGTAATTTTGACATCTATGACATTACGGTCGGGTGTTTTGACGATTATATTCCTCAAATCTAGCCATAGCGGCTCCTACATGGCGAATCGACTTAATTTGTTGTGCAGTTACTGCGGAGGCAAATAAAATTAAATATGAGCCAGTTATATCACCGTATTTATTTTTAAGTTGGGTGATTTGCTGGGTTTCGACGTGATATGTTTCTTTAAGCTCTTCTTTAATATATTGAATATTTTAATGAGGCGAACTCTTCATAATCAATTTAATTGCCTTCTCGGCAGACGGAGTAAATGAGTAACCTTCGACACCTTCACCGAAGAGTTTGTCTTTCAGGGCACGGTGGTCCTCAATTGTATCAAGGTACACCCATGAGTGACCTCGTACATGCTGGATACGTACTTCGCCTTTGATTATTTGTTTGCTTTCCAAGACAAATTTAGGAATATCGCCTATGGAGCTAGTTATGATAATTGGTGGAGGTGGGACGGGTGACAATGTTCCATCATCGAATTTCAATATTTTTTGGTGACTTTCGGATAGTTTAATGTTAATAAAAGACAGCGGCAACCCTCCTATAGCAGGATAAACCAACTTTTGATAGAGAAAATCGACTTTGAAAATCCATAATTTTACATGTATTCGGGTGGAATCTCACTCATTTTGTTGACGGTACGTGCAAGTTGAACTAGTCTTAGACTTAGCCGTTTGCGGACCGGCCCCCACACAGACTAATGTATGTTCACAGGTTTAACTTACACAAATTCTCTTCGAAAGTGAATTTATTCACTAGATTTGTGTAATTTTTCGATCAATTTTCACAAGATTCGATAAATCACCCCCCATAGTATCACTATAATCCCACTAGTCGCCAATTCTGACTAGTTCCAACTAGAAGCCAATCACTTCGAGGTCATCAATAGAAATTAATTCATAATTTCTTTCTTCGAATTAGGGACTCTACTATATCGGCAAACGTAAAAAATTTTCTTTTTCTTCTCATATTACATTTTCACAGTCACAGCTCAGGTTTTTACCAGTCAGTCCGCCAAGCGCCAATTCCCAGAGACCCACCGGTCTCTATAAATTCCAATGTCATTAATGTATTCTTTCAGATGAAGGAGAAGGCCGGCTGCGCCGGGATGCTCCATCAAATACATATCAGGTAAAGGTAAAGGTAAAGGTTGCGGACCGGCAGTTGCAGGCCGACTCGCCTACATGTAACATCGATTATTTTTGGTTTTTAGGCGATTTTTTGGGGGTGAAACGTAATAGTTTACTGCCCCATACCGCGACTATACTTTTTAATGCTATTTTGAGGGTCTCTCGAATCCCGATTGCCTTAATTCCGGTTTTCTTGATCGGTGGCGCCTTCTAGTTCCTTTAGCCCTGCCGCGTAGCGGCTCGGAGCACGAAAAACCGCCCGGAGATGCGGAGCATTGGAGGGTAGGTTTTTTGATGCTCGCAGTTCTGGCCAAGCCAACGTTTATTATGTTTTTTTACCCCAAAATTAAAAATTTAATTTTTTCACTTTTTCGGCAATACACGGGTTATTTTCCATTTTTTTGCGAATATTTATTACTAATATCTACTAATCACACCCCCACCTACCCGAATTTCAAAAAATATCTGAAATCGGACCGAAAAAATTTCACCTCCAAGGGACCGGCCGAACGATTGAACACACGACCGGTGTTGCATCAGCGACCCGTACTATTTCAACTCGCAGCATCTTTGTTATTTTCAAACTTTTTTCGGATTTTTTTTATGATCACCTCCGCGCCGACAAAAGTTATACATTCGCATCAAAACATTGCCAAAAAGGCCGTGATAAACACAAAATTTTGCTAAATTAAATGTTGGGGGCGTGTCAGTAATTCTTCAAGCCACGCGAAAAATAGGCCGGCAGCCTATCCCGGCCACGGGTTATGGTTTTTACTCAATTTTCGGGATTAATTCTTAAAAATCCTCAATTATCCTGGTTTAATTATGTATCTTATCCCTTTTTTGAACTTCCTACCGAAAGATTTTTTTTTCGGATATTCCTTGTCACTTGGGCCGTTCACCCCCGACCCGTTATCTTGAAAATTGTTGCTTGGCAAGCTCGCAAGAATGCCGAAGCGATTTTGAGTTGAAAGCGGTGTCGTGATTATAGTATTATTTTGAAGATCGTCCCCCAATTCCATTCCTGGATCATTAGGGGCCGTTGTAGGTGATGGGGGTGATAGGGGTGGATCTTCCATAGTTGACGTGTTAACGTCAATCGGAGTGAGATTTTCACTATTAAATTTAAATTATTTACTAGAATTTCTGTGTCAATTTTTCGGAATTTTGAGTATCCCGCCGATCGCGCGCGGTGGCGGAGTCGTGACTTTTCAGCTTTTAATTTGGCTCTGCAGTATTAAGCTGAGTTTTCATTGACTAGATCTTCCGGGGTGATATTAAATGCACTGTTAGCCAGTGCTGCTGTATTATAATTGACTTGGTTTTAATAAAAACCTTTTGTTTTTTAAACACTATGTTTAATTAAAATGAGTAACACTTATTTTAAAAATAAACGTAATAATGAATAACAGAATAAAAGCGAAATATAAAATTTTAAGCACTATGGCACGTACGATCTGCACAGCTCGGCGTCTTTCAGCCGAATCTGTACTTACTTACTAAACAAACAAACAAACAAACAAAATACTCTATTAAAAATCTTTGCCCTTAACTACATTTCAATAAATTATTTACAATATAATTATTTTACATGTATTATTTACACTTGGTTCTTCTAACCGTACCTATCCAAAGGATTAAAACTGGTTCATTTGAGGGATAATTAGGAATGGGGGTAGGGTAGTGTGGGGTTTCGGGGTAAAACGAGTGCAAAAAACCCCGCGCCGTGATAAAAAAAAATAAAAAATTAGTTAAAGTAGAATGTGGTGCAAAAGTCTGTGTTTAGGCCTGAAGGGCAGTGTGTGTAGTCTGTGTGTTGCAAGGTGTGATGTGTTTGGGTTTTGCCGTACCGTTTGTGTGAAAAATTTGAAGGCGGTGTCATTGATGACGTGCGTCAGTCGGGGAATTTGTGCAAGTTCATGAAGGTCGTGTATTTCTGTGTGGCGTGGAGCTCCGGTAATGACTCGGAGACACTTGTTTTGGGCTATTTGTACAGTCTTGAGGTTCGATCTGGAGGCTTTGCTCCAAATCGGTGCAGCGTATAGTAAAATGGGTCTTATTAACTGTTTGTAAAGTGTCAGTCTGATTTTTGGGTCGAGTTGATTTTTGTATGTCAGTAGTGGAAATAGGGCGTGCATGGCTTTTTGGGCCTTTCTATAGCGGTCAGTTGGAGGTGCGTTCTAAAGGTGAGTCTTTCGTCAAGGGTGACCATTAAGTATTTAACTGTAGGGGTTTGGGTGATGTCAGTGCCGTTAATTTTGAGTATGTTGGTAAGTTGGTCGTGTAATTGCGAAAAAGCCGTGAGTGTTGTCTTGTCTTCATTAATTTTGAGTCTCCAGGTTGAATAATAGGTTTCTAGTACGTTTATGTGTCGTTGTAGATAGTCAATGGATTTATTTTTTAGGGGGGATTGGGATGTAACGGCGGTGTCGTCAGTATAGAGCGAAAGTTTTGTCCGTTCAAATTTTGGTATGTCGTTAATGTAATAATTAAATAAGGTTGGGGCTAGGATGGAGCCTTGTGGGACTCCGGCGGGGATGTTTTGAGGAGTGGATAAGGAGTCTTTAATTTTGACTTGGAAGGATCTGTTTTCTAGGAAGCTGGCTATGATTTTGATAAGGTGTGGGGGGTAGTTACGTAGGTACATTTTGTGAATGAGTCCGTCATGCCAAATCGTGTCGAATGCTTTTTCAATGTCAAGGGTGACTGTGGTGGTGGTTGTCTGCATATTATAATTCATTGTAATTTGGTCAACGAGCAAAGCTAGCTGCATGACCGTGCTGTGGTTTGCCCGAAAGCCAAACTGCTCAGGAATTATAATATCATTTGTCTCGTCGAAATGTTGGAGACGGGTGAGGATGACCCTTTCCAAAACTTTGGAGAGGGTAGGTAAGAGGCTGATGGGTCGGTAGCTGGAAGGGTTGGATTTTGGTTTTCCGGGTTTGGGAATGGGGATGACGACTGCATTCTTCCATGCGGAAGGAAAGTACTGATTTTTAATGCAGGCGTTAAGGATGTAATATAATTGGAGGATTGGTTTTTTTGGGAATTTTTTGATAAGGATGGCTGCAATATTATCCGATCCGGGAGCTTTATTTTTGAGTTTTTTAATAATTTGCTTAACTTCCTGAGGGGAAGTTAAGTCATCATTTGGGGTGGGGAAGTGGTTTAGTTTAACAATATTTTTGGATTTGTGAACTTCGAAAATTGTGGTCGGATCGGAAAGGTGGGTGGTTAAATTGTGATGCGACAAGTAGACCGTCGCAATGGTGTTTGCCTTGCCGAGGTTGGATGTGATAGGACCTTGCGTGGTTTGGAGGGTCGGGAAGGTGTTGTCATAATTTTTATTTTTTAATGATTTTGAGATTGTCCAAACTTTTTTTAAATTTTGCGGGGTGATGTCAGAAAGAGTCTTGTTCCAATTTTTAGTTTTTATTTCGCTGATGGCGTTATTAATTTCTTTTGTCAGTCTGTTGATTTGTGATTTTAATGACGGGTATCGTGAACGTTGAAAAATTTTTCGTAGTTTGTTTTTCCTTGCAATTTTGTCGAGTATGTCTTGAGTTAGGAGGAGCTTGTGGTTTGGTGGCGGGTTATTGGTTGTGTTGGAATTGTAGATTTCGTTGATGCGGTCGGTGAAGCCGGCTACCGCATCGTCGATGTCCTTGTTTGTTTTTATGTCATGTATTAATTTTATGTTTTGTAAGTCGGAGCCTAATTTTTTCCAGTTCGTCTTTTTTAACGGTCTAGGAGGGATGACGGGGATGCTGGTGGAGCCAATGATGATTTCTAAGGGAAGGTGATCTGAGCTAAGTTTATCTAGGGTTGAAATGGAGTGGATTTGTAGGTTTTTGGAAATTGCAAAATCTATGGTTGAGGTAATTTGATCGGAATAATTATAATGCGTAGGTTCGTCGGGATGGGATAAATGTACAGGATTATTTTGAATGTAGTTGTAAATTTGTCGTCCGAGCTGGTTAGTGGAGGTGTTGTTCCACATAACATGCCATGCGTTGAAGTCACCTGCTATTACAACTTTGTCGGTCGAGTTAAATAGCAGGTCAAGTTCGGTCATGTCGTGTATAGTCGACGGGGACAGGTAGCAGTTTACTACCGTCAGCCCGTCGAGTGTAACTGTCTGCGTTTCGGCTAGTATTGTAGTCGTAGCGTCTGATGTCGAGTGGTTTAAATTTGATTTTATGTACGTCAGTAGTCCGTGACTTGTTCCGTTTGGGCTGTTAATTAAATTGTAGTTTGGTAATATTGTGGGATTTCGTCTGTTCAACCTGGATTGTTGTATTAGTATTATGTCTGGGTCTCGTTCGTTAACTAAAGTTTGAAATTCGTTGAATTTAGGGGTGATTCCGTCGGCGTTCCAAGATATGATTTTTAGTTGCTTTAAAATTTTGAATTTAGTCGCTGTATTTGACTGCAATGTCGGTCATGATTTTTACCTGCATGAGGACGTCAGTGACCCCCTCCATTCGCTCGCGAATCTCAAGCATGACTGCCATCAACCTCGGGATGTCAATCATTTGCCTGATTTCAAGAGCAACCTTGAGGAGGTCGTTGATGTCCCCAGTGGGGTTTGTCCTGTTTGCTTGAGGAGCGTCTTGAGGTTGTTGTAGTAATTGCGAGTAAGTTTGTCTCTGTACAGTAGGGGATTGGTATTGTGGGTAATTTTGTCTAGTCGGTACTGCGGGGAAGTTTTGTCTAGTTAGAGTCGGTGCTGCTGTTTGCGTCTGAGTTTGTAAAAATTTTTGCGGGTTTGAATTTTGTGCACGGCCGAGGTTGTTTGCACTCACCTGTTCAGAATATTTGATGTATGCTGGGCATTGGCTGTAGTTGGCAGCATGGGCGCCGTTGCAGTTGCAGCAGCGTACGTTTTCGTCCTTGTCCTTTCTCAGGCAATTGGTGGTGAGGCGGTCGCCAAGGCACTTCACGCACCTTGGTTTTACGTTGCAGTTGGAGCTGCCGTGTCCATAGTTCTGGCAGCGATGGCACTGCGGGCGGACGTTTCTTTTGTTGAATTCTTCAAAACGGACCATTGAGGCTCCAACGTTTCGAATGGATTTAATTTGGTTGTTTGTTACTGCGGGCGAAAAAAGTATTAAAAACGAGCCAGTGGTGTCACCATACTTGTTTTTGAGCTGGGTGATGTTTTGGACTTCAATTTTGTAAACGGCCTTGAGTTCTTCTTTAACGTAGTCTGCATCCAAGTAGGGGGACCCCTTGATTACGAGTTTGATGGCTTTTTCTGCGGCCGGAGTGAATGTGTACCCTTCTACACCTCCTTGGAAGAGCTCGGCCTTGAGGGTACGGTGGTCCTCCATGTTATCGAGGTAGATCCATGAATGTCCTCGAACGTGTTGGACGCGTATGTCCCCTTTTATTGTCCGCTTGGATTCTTCGGCAAATTGCTTTAAATTGCCAATTGGGCGGGTGATGATGATTGGCGGCGGCTTGTTGGCGGTTTTTTGTCGTGGGGCTGCTCGTACCGTGGTCCATTGGCTGCTGCTCGGGCGAGCGTAATCTCGTTCGCGCTGCGGCGGTAGGTCGGCGAGGATGCCGAAGCGGTTGTGGATTGCTAGGGACGTGAGGGCAGCCAAGCTACCTTGGCTGTCTCCGCCGGTGTCCATCAAGTCCGGATCGAGTGGTGGTACGACGGCTGGAAATACGGTGACCGGTGGGTCGGCCATATTCAGGATTGGTGGTTGCGGCAGCGGTGGTTTTGCTGCTTGAATTGCTTTTTCACGTAGTAAACTGTTGTGTTTTGATCGTTTTCTGTTTTGCTGGATTGACTTTGCAGCAAGGCGTTTTACCCGGTGGTAAAACGCGGAATCTTGGTGAAGGAAGCCGTACGCAAGAGGTTCGTCGTCTGAGTCATCGGTTAACGACGTGGTCGGTGTATTTTCACTAATGTTTGGATTAATTGTGGCTTCGTGAGCACTAATAACTGTTAAAACTGTTTAAAACACTGGAAAACTGACAAGATAAGAATCGCACTTTAATACAAGAGAGAACACGTCTGCTCAGGTCGGCGTCTTTCAGCCGAATGTCTTACTTACTTACTCTAAGTAAGTGTTAGGGTCATTCATTGTGCACGCACCGTCAACAAAATGAGCCACGCGCGGGAATCTCGTTAGATTTGACCCCAGAATCTCGTTAAATTAGCTAACTTCAAAATCGATTTACTCAAAATTTTGATTATATCTTCGCTTGTGAAAATTATGTCAGTATACTATATAAACCTTCCTCTTTGCAATAAGAAATTTTCAATTTATTTGGAGTGGTCAACATTAGTTGATTCGACCCTCGGTTTCTCTTGGAGAATAATTTACGGAACGTGCTCTTTCATTCATGTCACATCACATTCGAATGATGCGAATGTGACGATTGCCTAGGTCATCCATTGTCTTAAATTACAAACATTACCATGAAATTATAAAAATAATTATTAGAAGAAACCAACCTCGTTCGACAAAATAATTGTTATGAAAATAACAATCACGTGTTGTCACTACAATTGTCGCCACAATTGGGGCATGGTCACTCACCGTGATCGTACCAGTGGTATCACGTCAAAATGTCGAAACAAAAACATCGAAAACAAAAACATCGAAGTCAAAATATCGAAAACAAAAACGTCGAAGAACAAAAATATCGAAAAACAAAAACGTCGACAACAAAAATATCGAAAAACAAAAACGTCGAAAACAAAAACACCGAAGTCAAAATATCGAAAACAAAAACACCGAAAACAAAAACACCGAAGTCAAAATATCGAAAACCAAAACGTCGAAAACAACAACACCGAAGTCAAAACATCGAAAACGAAAAATATTTGGTATTCAATTTTTTATTTAAATTGTAATAAAAAGCAAAAGTCAAGAGGTATTTAAGTTATGCGTTAATCACTATCTTTTCAATTGGCTTGGAGTTCAAAGTTGTGGGCGATGCCAGTCAGATAGTCGTCCAAGTCCTTCTCACCATACGACTGTACTATGAACTTGATTCTAGTCGCAACGTCGCGGTACTTTTTCCGTCCTTGGGGTGGTTGTTGGCCGCTGATATATTGCTGTATTTTAAATTCGTTCATACCCTGTTCTTTCTGCAAACCATCGATAAACTTCCAAATTGAAGGGTGGTTGGAGCTCAAGAGAGAACTGAAAGCTCGATGCCAGCCTTCAACAGAATTGTTTATTTTGGGAAGATCGTTGAGGACGGCTTCATAACAATTCCAAAGGGCGATTGCAAATTTGGGAGCATTTCTGGTTCCCCTACGCTGGCGGCCGATCCATGTATCTTCGAAATAGTCAATCAAAGGTTGCAGTATCTCATCGTTAGTAATGAAGAACTCGGTTTGAAGGAGTTCCTCAAAAGAGGGAACCACTTCGGCAACGGGGACGAAACTTAAATCAGCCAACTTTCGAATGTTAAGCGAGAACCCAATATTCTCACGGTTCTCGTACTGGACTCGAATGACATGGTTTCTTTGAATCACCCTCCATATACATTGACTGAAATGGAAGAAACAGCCTCTGTTATTAATGCCTTCAAATGAATGTCTGAAGGCATTAATTTGGGCGACTTCAAAATCTGTCATGACGCTCTCAGGAGTTAACCCAGGCACGAGGTCCTTGAGAGCATCAAGGACTTATCATACGTCTCTTTGCGTTTATTTGGCAAAAGAGCAAACACGGTCGGAATGACGCTATTATACCTAACAGCGTAAATGGTGAACAATTGTTGGAACAATGGAGGAGCAGACTTGAATGTTCCATCCGCGTACTAGTGATTACAGTCCTTCATTAGATCCAGATTTTTTCGTGTACTGAATAACAGGATGCGGTCATCGGAGGGCCCACTGTCAAAGAGAAGGAACGGTTCGCTTCGATTCGTTTCCCTGTTGCTTGATTTTGCTTGATTTCTTCAAGAACTTTTTTGGCTTCTATTTGGGCGACGCTGATCACATGGTTATGGAAACCCGACAAACGAACCACTTGTCCTCCTTCAGTGAAAACACGTCCTTTGCACTTGAATCGTGAGTATTCAAGTATTCTGTACACTTGTAGTAGCCCTGTCGTTATTTATTTTCTCTCAGGTGTAGAGATAACCTTCATGAAGAAGTTGGTCTTGCTTTTTTTGGCTTTTGATAAATTCTAAATCCATGGTTAATCGCGTCTTAAACTGAAAATGCAAATGTTCCGTAATCCGTAATCTGAATTTTATTGTGGTGTGCCTAGTTTAAAACTGCTACAGCCTTCTCAATGACTGGTGCGCCACGCACCTTATTTGGTTGTGAATACAGGGTTGGGTTTTGACACCCCCCCTGTACCCGAGATCCGCCGAAGGTCGAAGTTGGGTTCCCCCCCTTCGATGCTCGACGGAAATGGCAGAATATTATTCATGGACGGCTTACATACGCAGTCGCTGTCCGTAAAGCTGGCTATGCTGATTTGACGTCGTTTATTTTAGTACCCGAAATGACTGGGTTTGCAAACGAATTAAAAATAGGAAGAAATGGCAGAGTTTCGCGTATGAGTGGCTAAGGATTCCTACAGACTGATCAAGCAAAAACGTTGTGCGATAAAACGTTTTTGTTTGATTGGTTCAAATCAAACAAAATCAAATTTGATTGGTTCAAATCAAACAAAATCAAATTTGATTGGATCAAACAAAAACGTTTTGTCGCACAACGTTTTTGCTTGATCAGTCTGTAGGCAGCCTTAGTCGAGAACCCTTTCCGCTTTCTAGGGAGGGGGTTGCCCCCCCCTTGGAGCCTGAGCCTGCGTGCTGGCACCGTGAAAGCCGCCGGAGAGCAAGGTCTCCCGCATACATCCACCCTTCATCCCATCCCGACCCCCCCCCCAAGGGCGAGTCGTTGAACAAAATACCCCCGAGGTTTCACCCAATTGAGGTCAGAAGCCTCCCAATGACTGAAGGTCACTGGTCTAGACTGGTATACCGCGTCTCAAGACCAATTTACGTCCTTGATGCTGGTAAGGCAGTCATCCTGAAAGGGAAACACAGAAAAAGAGGTTCTTAGCGAGCTAAAAACCCCCCGAATGGCCTGCGGAGTAGCATTTCTCGCATATCGCGGACCCTAGGGTCGCGAGATCCGAGGGGTGCTTAATCATGGCAACGCTAAAGCTCGGGTGGCTTCGGCGCGAGAATCGCCTTGGGCCTCTTATACCGCAGGTAGTCGTCGAATTGGTAGTTACCAAGCCCGTTGACAAGTGGGTTATCGGAGGTGGCCAAGCGATCGTAGAAGTTAGCCGTCAGGTGACGGATAAAATCATCGATTGATTCTACGCCTGTGTCCTCCCGTATTCTAGCGTTTGAGACTAGTATTGGTGCCTGCAATATTCGTCTCAGTGCGACGCTTTGAGTTCGGCGGAGTCTTCCCAAGAGATGATCTGCCGCGTAGCCCCAAGCTTCGCACACGTACGTCATTACGGGTCTGACGCACGCTTTGTACAAGTGAATTTTTGACTTAAGAGAACACTTGCTTTTGTTGTTTATGAATGGATAGAGTTGTGAAAGAGCTGATCTGGCTTTATTTGTTACCTCCGTTATATGTTCGGTCCACCGCAATTTCTTGTCAAGCTTCACCCCCAGATATTTGGAAGTGTCGCTCCAAGGAATCTCGGTGTCGTACATTCGGAGGCATGAAGTTGGCAATCGTGACTGTTTTGAGAGTAGTTTTCGACCTTGTCGTCTGGTAAAAAAGGTTGCAGTGCTCTTGCTAGGGTTTACCCCTATGCGCCAAGTACTGAACCATTTTTCCAGCTTTCCAAGGTGTTGTTGGATTCTATCTATGAGAAGGATGGGACTGTGGGAGCTGGAGAATACCGCCGTGTCGTCCGCGTAGAGCGCAACCTAGACTTTATCGACGCCCCCCCTGTTTGCACATGGAAGGTCGTGAATAAAGATGGAGAAGAGCCTGGTGGAGAGGATGCTCCCTTGGGGGACTCCCGCTGTGATGCACTTTAGAGTGGAGCGGGTGTCCTCGAGTTTTACTCGAAACTTCCGGTCCTTCAGGAACGACTCCATCATTATCACTATTTCCGCTTGAATGCCGGCTTCCAGCATTTTGAAAAGTAGACCCTGGTGCCATACTTTATCAAATGCCTTGGCGACATCCAGGAACACAGCCCCCGTAGGCTGATTCTTGTTCCAGTTAAGCGTGATATGTTCCACGAGCCTTACCACCTGATGTACTGTTGAGTGGCCTGGTCGAAAACCAAATTCTTCGTTAGGAATAACTTGGTTTTCTTCCGTGGCTTGATTTAAGCGAGTTACAATGATTTTTTCTGCAAGCTTGCCTAGGCAAGGCAGTAAACTGATTGGCCGGTATGATTTTGCATTTTTCAGGTTTTGGTTTGGCTTGGGAAACATTATGACATCCGCAACTTTCCACCTTGATGGGAAGTGCTTCAGTCTCAACATGGCATTTACGATCGCGACCATCGCCGCAAGTGCTTTCTTCGGAAGCTGAGAGATTACCCGGTTCGTGATCCCGCAAGGCCCCGGAGCCTTGTTTTTGATTAGCTTGCGGGCGATCGTAGATAGTTCGCCGAATGTCACCGGTGTGATATTCGACCCGTCGGTGCGCGTTTTAAGATCCGCTAATCTCCTCCTTACCTCGCTCTCGACTTTCGTGGTGTGCTCCGCTACTGTCGGATCGGTGTCAGCGTTTGGGCTTAACTGATCTTCCAGGCTGCAAGCCAGCACCTCAGCTTTCTCCAGGGAGCTGAGGGCCAATCCGTTCGGTCCGTCGAGGGGGGGATTTTAGCTCTTTTATTACCTCTAATCGCTTTTATAAATTTCCATGCCGAGGGTTGCTCAAGTGAGATCTCCTCGAGCTTATTGTCCCAGGGCGATTCCCTATATGCCTTAATCTCGCACCTAACTTCCGCTGCTAGGTCATTATAGATCCTCCTGTCAGCAGGGTTGAAGGAGCGCTGGACGCGCCTTCTAGCCCTGTTTTTCTGACGTATCAGTTCTTTAATGTTACCAGGTAACTGGTCGCGAGGGTCACGTTTGGGAATCGTTCTGGTGGCAATTTCTACGGCTTCGCTAACTTTTTCCTCGAAGACGCCTACGTACCTTTCCAGGTCGTCGATGTCCTCCAGGATAGGGATAGGGCCCAGGTTACGCGCGAGTTGGTTTTGGAAATATATCCAATCGATTACTTTAGAAAATGACTGATGTTCGTCCTCTTTGTCTTCACCAAGCTGAAGGAGGACGGGGTTGTGATCTGAGTCCAACTCACTGACGGTTGTGAGCCTGTGTAGGATGTAACAACACGTTTTGCATCCACGACACCTTCTCAACAGGTATATAAAAAAGGTGACTAGCTCAAAGTCGCGAAGGGGTGGGTGGTGAAATGGAGTAAAAAGGGTCGTGTGACGGCACGTCGCGAAGCGTGTGTTTCCAATCGACGACCGGGCAATCCTCGATCGCGATTCTAAAAATGGTCAAAATCGGTGTGAATAATTTACACGGGGGGGGAGTAAGTCTAAATCGGTGGGGATAATATACACGAGGGGGTTTAAATGGGCGCCACGCGTACGAAGACCTGAATCTCTTTGAAGGGGACTGGTTATCACACCTTCTAAGCTGGTACGCGACAACTTGATGATCTTAATGCGAATTCTCACTCCGGAAAAGCCTCGTTCAATGACCTTACCTTTACAGGAGGCGAACTTTCCTTTGGTGAAAATAGCTAAACAAACACTGACACAATAATAATAAAACACACAGTTGGGAAATAACAAAAATATAATGAATATAATAATATCAGTAGGGGGGAGTTGACAAAATTTATACAAGATACTATCAAATTTACATGTATCGTAATATAAAAATAAATATATACAATTGACGGAACCTTTCAATGTAGTTCCCGTTGCAAAATTAATATTCGTAAAACGATTATTGTTGCAAAAACAAAAGCTGTCAATTTGCAAAGTATGACCAAGAAAGTTCATACGTAAGAGGGGTGTGTATTGAATACTACACTCCACCAAAAATGGTTACTTAAATGCAACTCAGATAACATCTAAAACTATGATTCACAAAGTTGATAATGAAAATTAATCAATACAATTGATTACCAAAATTCCCAACAACGGGGAAAACAAACTTTAGCTGCAATGCTAAACCTAAAATATTACGTTAACTTGCTGTTCAAAATATGAACGCCCAAATGGCGTAGTAAAAGTTACGTTATTATTAGACACTAACATTAGTTAACAACAAAAGATGTACAAAAGTTGCGATCGGCTTCACGGGTTTTGAATTGAGAATTCATAAACATAAACGGTGGTCAAGGTGACCACTTAATATCACAAATCTTAAAATATATAAATGTTTCTTACTTAATGTGGCTTCTGGTGTTCGACCTTCAGATAAGGTCGTTGGAACGGTCCTCCTGGAGTGAGAATCGAGCTAACTGGGGTAGCGTCGTCCTCGCAATATTGAATTGAGCTGAAGAAAATGCCGTACCATACCAGCAAGTTGGTGTGATTATCAAAATCCAAAACCTCTCCAAATCGAAATGTGGGGTGAATGAAATGACAGGGTGGTTTATGCACTCCGTTTCCCGATAACAAGGGAATACGTTCGAAATAAAGCACTAAAGTAATTATTCGCGAAACTGAAATTATTTAGAGCCGGCACTGTATAGAAGCGCGGGATATTAAATGCGTTTATAAAAAAATGTCTGAATAAAAATGTGTGTCGATAAACGAAAAACATCCGTGAATAAAGTTGACTTCGTTATGACATCTGTCTCGATGCGCGACACATGTGAGGTAATACAATAAGTAATCAGAATTACCTTCGATTGATTTACGTTTAGTCCGATACTGTCTAATAGTTCGACCGGAACTAATCGTTACTCGACATGTGATTGTATAAATAATATCTCCACCAAGATTTAAATAATTCGGTGAAATTGTCCTTGAAATATTTAAAATGATTCAGCGAAACTGTTCTCGAAGTATTAAAATAATGCAGCGTAATTGATTTTAAATACGCGAATAATTTAATAAAGTTCAAATAATTTGTTCAACTAAAGCCGAAATTGTTTAGATATGAAATAACTCGAAATAAATGTTCAATAATTAAATGTTCAATAATTTAAATAACTAAGGTCGACACTCGCGCTAAATGTTTAAATAAACGTAGCGTGATTAATTTAAAATACGAATAAAGTTCAATAAATTTCGATGAAGTAATAAAGTAGCGTGATTGATTTGAAATAACCTCGTATTTCGAATAAAATTCAAATAAAGTTTATCGTTCATGCACGAATCGACAAACAGGTGTGAATATTTAAAATGACTAAATGCGTGAATTTGAATACCTGCGTATGCTGACGCACTAAAACATCTTGTTGTATTAGCAAGATACTTAATTTGACTTCCGTAATTAAACGAATTCACTACACACTTGGACAAAGGTACTGTCTCGATGAGTTACATTGTAAAACTTAACTTCTAATCGTTCTGCAGGGCCTTTTATATCCAAAATCCCTACCAGAAACACCAGATTTCACGGACTTGAAAAATCCTGCAGAAACTTGTCCGTGACATCTGCAAAAATCCCACTATGCGATTTTCAAAATGTTCCATTATTGGTTCTTACAAATGGCCTCGGATTCTAATTGGTTAAAACCACAGACAGCGAAGTATATTAGGCAAATTAAAAATATTGATTCGTCTGCATTTTAATTTCGAAATATTATGATCTATCAACCATCCTAACAAAATATCTAATTTTAAAACATTTGCTTTGAAATTTTGCAAGGACGAACGTTTTATTCTATACTTGATTCTAAAAATGATGGACTAAGAAAGATATACTTTTAAAAGCTTGATATTAAAATTTTAAAAAGATGCGAAATTTTACTGTTAGTTTGCTATGATATTTTAACAAAGTTTTTCAGTGCGGCGGACGCGCGTAACCAGGTTACAAGGAACTTCAGATTGCGGATTACAGCTACGTCTAGGACGTCGTGAAAGTGATCAGGATGAAGCTGTGATTCCGGGTCGTTTTGGGAGAGTGCTGGATTATACGAGAGATGTGTATATTCCACTGGGGCATCTACTAGGAAATGATGCGCATCGGCAAGTCTTAGAAGGACTTTTCCCGCGGTGTTGGCCTTGCGGCTGTTCCACGCGGGGTGCTTGGCGTTTAGGTCGCCGCTGATGATGATTTGCTCGCCGTCGTTGCCCAGAAGTGCCTCGATGCCGGAGTTGGTCTGTGGGGGGTTTGTATACAGCTGTTAGATGCAACCATCCGTTGTTCAGCGTAGAGATACTGACGGAGGTTGCTTCTAAATTCTGTAGCGGCGGAACTGGCCTTTCATGGTGTTCGATGCAAGATCTGACATAGACCGCGGTGCCGCCCTTCCGGCCCCACAATCTATCAGATCTATAAAGTGAATAAGAGGGGAGTTCGGCCCTGTCGGCCGGTTTAAGATGCGTCCCGTTTACCAGAATGACGTCGAGATCGTTTCTTCTCGCAAAGTCAAGTAGCTCGACTTTGCGGAATCTGAGCCCGTTGGCATTCCAGTATGCGATTTGCATAGACTTAGGACGAATTCTTGTCCTGTTCATTTTATTTGATTTAGAATGAAATGAAGTTAGTGATTATTATTTACTGGTGTACTTCAGTAACTGTTTTGTTGGATTTTTTCGCCTTCTTGGCTTTTTTATTTGGCTTGGTTTTCTGGCTGATGGCCTGATTACCTAGTATGGTTTTAATTAATTCAATGATCTTTACGTTTAACGCGTCGTCCGTGGCGGAATTGGGTTTCGCGGTTTTACGTTTAGGATTTTGTTTTTGTTTGGGTTGGGTATTTTTGGGAGCGGTGTTGCCCTTAGAATTACCCTTGAATGTGCCCGCGGCGCGGGGTTGTGGGCGGTTCATACAGCCCCTCCAATTGGCGGGGTGTTGGCCTCCACAGTTCGCGCAGGTGGCCTTGGTGGTGGGGGGTTTTGTGCACACCGATGTGAGATGTGCTCCTGCTCACTTCACACATCGTTCGTATGACCGACAATTGCCTTGAGTGTGGCCAAACCTCTGGCATTTGTGGCATTGCGATGCTCTGTTTCTGGAATGGGGTGTTTCCACCCTTATATTTAGCCCCAGGACTTTAGTAGAATTGAATATTTCCCTTCCCTTTGTGGTCTTTTCAAAAACTGCTAAAAAGAGGGGTAGTTTATCTTTATTTTTTGTTTGAGGGTTGATTTTAGTGAATTGGCTTAAAGAAATGAGCGGGAAACCTTGACCCACCAAGTTCGCCTTAATCTCTCCTTCTGAGAGCTCCGCCGGTAGACCTTTGATCACCACCCTGATCGGTTTTTCGCCCGGGAGCTTGAAGGTGTAATGATTCAGGCCCCTGGAAGTGAGGATTGCCGCAATCCCTCGATAATCCCCCACCGTAGCAGGATGGATTGAGATTCCCTCCTTGCTGTTCTGGGCCTTAGTGTATTGCAGTTTTGCGTCAACTATAGCCCTTGACAGCGCTGGCCACTTGTCCTTCTCTACTAGGACTAGGGGGGGTGCTCTCGTATCCTGGGTGATGCCTTTGGGTACTGTTCCCGAAGGCTTCCCCAGGGTGCCGCTCTTCGGTTTGGGAGCGTTGCTTTGGCCCACCGGATTTGTGGGCACATTCAATGGTTTGGCAGGGTTGATAGGAGTGCCCCCCCCTCCTGAATCCGCGAAGGGAGGGTCTTGAGGACGCGGAGAAGACTTTTTTGGGGAGACTGTTCAGAATTTCCGCGTTGTGGATGTCGTTTGAGGATATGATTTCGCGTAGCGCGTTCAAATTTACGATTTTCCTTGGTCCCGGGACCGTTATGTCTGAAGGACCTGGGGTGTTTTGGCTTTGGGGTGGGTCAACTTCCATTTCCAGATCGGAAGTTGTCCCCCCCCTACCCCTCTCCCTCCCCCTGGGCCAAGACCGGCTTTAATACGTTCGGCTTCTTCGACTTGGCTTTCTTGCTCTTGCTCTTTTTCCCTTTAGCTTTGGGATTGGGTTTCCCCTCCTCCTCGGCTAATAGGGCTTTTTCGAGCTCCCGCATTTCGGCCTCGGCGCTCGCCGCCTCTCGAATTTCGGCCTCTATATCCCTCTTAGGCCTGCCGGAGTTGTTAATAGTCAATAGTCATGATTTCCGATCCCTACCGATAGGGCGTGGAAATTGATTGTCGTTACTGGCTTCTTCCCGTCCTCCGACAGGGCTTTGAGGTCAATATGATCTTTGAAAGTGGTCGCTGAAGGCTTATTTTTTGGTTTGTGGGTCTCGTTCCCTTTGGCCAAGGGGTTAGGAGAGATCGTGCTCTCCTTCACCCCTTGGCTTTCTGGGTTCGGCGTATCTTTACCCTGGCTCGCGATTCCCTCGGTGGGGGGGGGGTGCCCGCATCTACGATTGATGCGCAGAGCTCACCCTCCTCCATCGGGGAGGTGGGGTCTGAGATTGGTGAAGCGGGGGCTGAAGGCTCCGCCGTTTCTCCGTCTTTTTCCCCTTCCTCAGGGCCGGTCTCCTGAGGGTTTGAGTTTTCCTGCCGTAGGCATTGAAGCCTGCGTCCTTTTGCACGCTCCAATGTCTGCGCCTCAAACTCCTTCGCGTTGAGAGATTCCAGTGAATTGCTTCGCTGGCGTTTTCCCGCTGGGTCGCAATGATCATCTTCCTCTTCCTCCTGAGAACTTTCATCCTCGGAGAAGGAGTAGGATTCGGGATCGTCGCTTTCTGATACTTCGTCGGCCTTTATCTACACGGGTATCTCGTGTTACGGAGGCGTAGCTATCGGCTGCTCGAACTATTTGTTCCCTTAGTTCGGCTGCTTTGCTCGTCTCCGGGAACTCGAGGTAACCTGTGGGATCCGAGTCTGAGAAGGTGTTGGCAAGAGCGTTTATAAGCGCAGCCTGCCATTCTATTTTGTTAAAATTCCCTTTTTTGCCGCCATCTTCAACAAATCGGGGTGTGCGGTTAGATTCTTAGACATAGACATGATTTTTATGTTTTATGTGAGTTTGAGTTTAAGAGTGAAATAGTAAATAAAAAATTAAAAATTAGAATTTAACTTGGAATTTAAAATTTAAAAATTGAAATTTAAAGATTAAAAATTTGCATCAAAATTGAAGTTTAGAATTTAATTGTATTTACTTAGAGTTAGGAGATTAAAAGATAAGAGTTTTATTTGGTGAGTGGGTCGCAGCAAGTGTCAATTAAGTCAAAACAATCAAAATCAAAAATAAATGGCACTAGGTTATTTACTTAATCTTTTGGTTGAGTTTTGATGAAATTAATTTGATGATTAAGTAGATAATCAAGAACAAACAAAATTAATTCAAATAATTTCTACACGTGGTTGCTGCACGCTCTTGTTGATTTGGTTTGGCCGTTACTTAATCGCTAAGCCTAAGTACCTGATTGCTTAAGTACCTAAGTACTTTAAGTATCTGAGTACTTTGTTCAGCGGATTGCCTAACGGTTTCCCAAAGAATTTTATCGGTTATTGATAACCGATTTATTGTTTTTAACAAAGGCGTTTTAAAATGTAATTAAATTTAGATTGTAATTTCGGCTTAAGCTTCGATTGTAATTTAAATTTGTTTGGACGGTTTTAAAAAGGTCGTTAAACTTTTTGTTAAGGAGTAAGTGTAATCCTATTCTTTAACAATGGAGTTCAGAGTGCAATTAATTTTTTGATTGTTATCTCGGCTTAAGCTTTGATTATAATCTAAATTGAATTGATAAGTTTTAAAAAGGTCGTTAAAATTTTAACGGTTTTTGCGGTTTTTAGGCAAAATAACGTATAAATAATAAGGCAAAATAATAAGGCAACGTCGCTGAGGGCTACGTTGTCCAATGGGATCGTTGCAAAAAGTGTTAGCAAAAAACACAAGTGAAAGGAAATGAACAAGAAAATCGCGATAGGAGCCAAAAGCAGCTCCGGAAAAAACCCGACGGTTTTGGCGGCTAAAAGAGATTCCCGAAACCAACACGTAAGGGAGCGTATGCACCTGCACCCAAAAAGCTGTAAGGGAAAAGTTAATGTCGAACATAATGAAGAAACGGTGAGAAAAAACACTTATTAAAGTCGTGAAAAGTTCGAGAAAAAGGCCGAAGCCAGCACCCTGTAAAACATTCACAGCATACTAGTTCGGTTGAATCAAGTTGTTTTAGGAAATTTAATCAAACAAATTTAGTAATCATACCTAAGGACTTGTCTTTCACGGGGCCAAGATGCTTTTCGGCCTCCTGAACCTGTGGAAATCGATGATGTCGTATTTCCCTAATTGATTCACTTGGGGGTTTTCGCTTTCGTGGCTCCGATCGTACAAGTTCTTTGTCAACCTCTTGATAAATTCATCCAGGCTCTCGATTTGGTTCTCGCTTCGGATCCGGTGGTTCGGGTAATACCAGGGGGCGTCCACAGCCATGCGGATGCACTTGTTCTGGACGACCTCGAGTCGGTGCATTTGTCGGGGGGATGCGTAGGCCCACGCCGGAGCGGCGTAGGTGAGGATGGGTCGCACGATTGCCTTAAAAAGTCTCAACTTAAGCTCTCTACTTACCTTAGCCTGTCGCCCAAGGAGGGGGTATAGCGAGGCTATAACCCCCTTCGTCTTGGTGACTCGGTCGTCGATATGCTTCACCCAAGTGTTCCTTTTGTCCAGCGTCACGCCGAGGTATTTGGTGGAGAACGTCCATGGGATTTCTTCACCGAAAATCTTGATCCTTGATGGCGGGGGCGGTTTCAACCATGTAAACATGATTGCCGCGCTCTTGTCCGAGTTTACTTCGATACGCCAAGTGCGGAACCATGTTTCTAGGGCATCCATCGACTCCTGTAGGTACCGGATCGCCATGTGGGGTTTGCGGGATTCAGCCATTATCGCCGTGTCGTCTGCGTAAAGGGCCAACTTCGTCCTCTCGGTGCGAGGAACATCGCTCACGTAAACGTTGAAGAGGGTCGGTGACAGTAGGGAGCCTTGCGGCACCCCGGCTGCTATCGGCCTCTCCGACGAACGTGTGTCTCCGACCTTGATTTGGAAGCGGCGGCCCCTTAGGTACGACGCTACGAGGTGAACGAGTCCTGGCTGGATTCCGGCCTGAAACAATTTAAAGATTAGTCCAGAGTGCCAAACTTTGTCAAATGCTTTGGCGACATCTAAAAAGACGGCGCCAAGCAAGTTTTTCCTGTTTAACGCCCTGGTGATCTCTGTGACACGCAGAATCTGTTGGGTCGTGGAATGTCCGGCGCGAAAACCAAACTGTTCGTCCTGGATTATCTTCAGTTTCGCGACTTCTTGGTTCAACCTAGATAAAATAATACTCTCTGCAATCTTACCTACCGTCGGGAGGAGGCTGATCGGGCGATAGCTTTGCGGCAGGTTCTTCGGCTTCCCGGGCTTGTGGATTACCACGACGTCCGCGATTTTCCACCTGTCCGGGAAGTGTCGGAGCCTGAGTGCCGCATTGATCACGCCCGTCAGCGCCGTGATGGCCTTCTTGGGGAGCTGCTTTAGTGCCTCGTTCCTGATGCCGTCGGGTCCTGGAGCTTTCTTACTCTTACTTTTACTTACCGCTTTCGCGACCTCCTCGAATGTTGCCGGTTCGATTGGGTCCGGGTCCTCGATTGCCAGTCTACGATCCACCTCTCCTTCAACATGGGCGGCATGTGCAATGTCCATGTTGATGAGGTTCGGCGTGAATTGTTCCTGCATGCTGTCCCCAAATACCTCTACCTTTTCCTCGTCGGTCGTCGCCTTGCCTTGTGGTCCTTGGATTGGAGGAATCTTCGCTTGGGTGGATCGGAGCGCCCTCACCATCCGCCAAGCTGAATTGTCTTCGCAAGAAAGGGTGTCCAGTTTCCTGGACCACTCTTTGTTGTGAAAAATTTTCAGCTCGCGCTTCACTTGGTTCTTGAGCTCGATTGCCCTCCTTCGGTCGTCCGGATGCCACGTCCTTCTTTCCGTGCGAAGGGCGCGTCTCTTCTCCCTGATAAGAATTTTAAGGTCTTGCGGAAGGAAAGCTTTGGATTTCGGGATCGGAATGTGATTGGTCGCGAAGGAGATCGAATCACTTACCCGCTTTTCGAATACTTCGGCGTAGTCCTCGAGTTCCTCGGCGGTGTTGATGACCGGAATTTTACCCATGTTGTGCAATACGTGGTCGTGGAACACGGGCCACGCGGTTTTCTGCATAAAATTTCGGTCATCCTCATCTCCGGTTCTTCTTTTGGGCTCGCCGAGGTAGAAGAGCACCGGGCGGTGGTCGGAGTCCATCGGGACGCTCACTTCCAGGGAGTGGCGGAGGGGAACGTTCTTCAGGAGCACGATGTCCAGAACGTCGTCGGATTGGGGACCTTGGAAGGCTTCGTGGGTGGGCTCGGTCGGCGCGTCTACTTCGAAACCCAGGCGGGTGGACAGGTCGAGGAGATGCCTTCCTTCTTGGTTGCCATTCCTTGAGTGCCAGGCCTGGTGTTTGGCGTTGAGATCCCCCGCGATGATCTTGGGGCCGTTTCCTTCGAAAATCTTCACGATGTCGGCTTCGGGGAGCCTCAGCTGCGGTGGATTGTACGCCGAGGTGATCTGCAAATAACCGATATCAGTCATCTTTATTTTTACTGTAGTGGCTTCGAGTCTTAGTCCGTCCGTTGGTGCTGCAGGGTCCTCTTCACGTAAATTGCGGTACCACCTCCGTTTCCAGTTGGTCGATCGGTCCTGTAGAGTGTGTAGTTCGGGATGGCGTTCTTGGATGCGGATGTCGGTTTGAACCACGTCTCGGAGAGCATGATGATGTCCAGGTCATGTTCGTATGCGAAGTCGGTCATCTCCTGTCTTTTCGACGCGGTGAAGCTTTGGGCGTTCCAGTAAACTATCTTCAGGAAGGATGGGATACTTCTTTTGTCCTTGTGATACATTAGAAGTTTGCGGATTGGCTTTGAGGTGGGGGCGGGTTTCCGCGAAATCTTAATGGGTTGAAGCGGCCATCGTGTAGCTCCTGATCGTTTCTTCGATTTGGGCCTGGGTAAAGCCATTCTTTACCAGTGCGGCTAGGATAATTCCTAGCGCCATGATATTGACCGGTGTCTCGCCTTCAGTTGCTTGCGGTGGTGGTGGTTGGGTGGGTTGCGGTGTTGCACCCCCGGTCCTGTCTGCATAAGATACCCCCGGTGTCGTCCTGTGTGGCTCGAACCTTGGTTGCTGGTGGTTTGGTGGGGCTTGGCTGTAGTGCCTCCATCGGTTAGCGGGCTGGCGTGGTTTCGGGTACCTAGGGCACCCCTGGAAGCTTGCGGGGTGCGGGCCTCTGCAGTTTGCGCAGACGGCTGGTTCCTCTCTCGGTTTCGGGCATGTCGGGGTGAGGTGATCGTCCCCGCACTTTACGCAACGGGGTCGGGAGCGGCAGCACCGCTGAGCATGTCCGAATCCTTGGCATCGGTGGCATTGTCCTATGTTGATGTTAATCCCCATGATCTTCTGGACGTTGAAGATCCCTCTTCCGTTCTCGTCTTTTACTAGGGTGACCATGAGAAGTGGTAGCGGTCTTCTCTCGCGCCCTCGGACCATCCTGGCGATCTCCACGACGTTGACGCCCTGGGCTTCGATGTTTGTCTTGATTTCCTCGATGGGGATGTCCTTGGGGAGGCCCCTGATGACTACTTTCAGGGGCTTGTCGTCTCGGAGTTCCTGGAAGTAGAATCCCTCTCCTTGAGGGTCCAGGTTGTCTTCTAGGAAAGCGCGGAGCTTTCTGTGGTCATCTGGCGAGGCTGGGGTGACTGCAAGTCCCCCCATGGTGTTTCTGACGTTTGTGTACTTGATCCCTTTCGCGTCAAGTGCGCCGCTTATTTGACCCCATTTGGCTGCGCCTCGAATGGTGATTGGGGGGATCCTTTCCCTCCTCTCGACCACGGGCTTGGGAGTTGTCCTGGGGGAGTCGGTATTGCGGCTGACGACTGAGCTTGACCTGCTCCGGTCGTCGCGTCGGCGGAGAGCATCTCCACTTCGTCGTCGGTGGCGTTTGGGTTGAAAACCTTTTCCGCGGTGGCCTTGACCTTGCGGCTCCTGGTAGCTCTTTCGCCCTCGGTTGAGGTGTCGGACGACGTCGAGTGGCTCCTCTTCTTGTGCTGGGAGTCGGCCGCGGTGGCGGCTTTTTGCAGCTTGGGGGCTTCGCGTTGGTGTTTGTTGGGGCGTCTTTTCGTTACCGTGGTGAACGGTAGTCCAGGTTCGGCGGTGTCTTCGGGTGCCACTTCTTTGGTTGGTGCGGAGGGGACGGCTTCATCTTGGAGGTTCTGGGTACCAAGGGGAGCTTCGCCTTTTAGGACCCTTAGTTTGTCCGTCACGATCCTACTTTCGATTTTGCAGAGGTTCTCGAATTCCAGTCTGTCGGTCTCCATCTTCTTCATTTTGGTTTCCATTTTCTGCTCAAATTCCTCCCGCGTCTTATCCAAATGCGCGTTGAGCATGGCAAAGAGCTGCTCCTCCTGGGTCGCGATGACGGATTGTGCTGATCCTACGTTTTCCATTTTGGGATGGAAGTGTCTTTGTGGTTTGAAAGCGTCGGTTACGTTTGAGGTATACCCTCAAGAACTCAGAAAAATAATTTTTGTCGGCACGTGTGTACTCGTCAAAAGTCAAACTCTGATACTACTCCTCATGCAAATGTTGTGGTGTTGGATGGCTTATATAGTATTTGCTTACGGTTGGTAATACTTGAAACCGTAAATACAGGATTTAAGAGGATTTATAATAGGCGCGGACTTAGACAAAATCATAGACATGCACATCGACTGTCGCAGGTGCGACATTCTAAAGATAGGGATCCGGCATTTAGACAAATAAATTCCAAAGTTAAAATTTTACAGTTGCGAAACTGGAGCGACATTCTAAAGATAGGGATCCGGCATTTAGACAAATAAATTCCAAAGTTAAAATTTTACAGTTGTTGCTCGAATACAAAATATTTTTCGTTTTCGATATTTTGACTTCGGTGTTGTTTTCGACGTTTTTGTTTTCGATATTTTGACTTCGGTGTTTTTGTTTTCGATATTTTTGTTTCGACATTTTGACGTGGAATCCGTACCAGTAGAGCAACTACCTCATTGTCGACAAACAAATAGTTCAAATATTTCTGCAGGGGTCAATGTTTTAAACGTTTCATAATCTCCTTCAAAAGAATTTACACGACCTTCCTCGAAATCACCTATGACCCATTCAATGTTAGAATAATCTACTTTTTCTACATTATCCATACTTTCGTCGACACTTCCAACATTACTATGCGAATTTCTCACATAAACTTCGGCACTGGTAGTCCATTGATTGCAAAATTAATCATCAATCAATCCACCTTGATCTTCCTACCAGAATCATTGTCTGTTAGGGTACCCGTAACTGGATGTTCAATATAAATTTGATCCACGTTTAAATTGTTTAAAAAAGTAGGTATCCTGTACTGCCGTCCAACGCTAAAACGCAGTATCTCCAAAATCGTTGTTTCGAGAAAACGCTCATTTAGGAATTTATGGTTGGGCCACCAAGAAATAATTTATTAATTTTGAAATTAGCTAGGCTAGCTAATACTAATAATAATAATAATAATAAAATAGGTAAAATACCGGCTATGATTCACAGTTCTGTTGATGTAGGGTGAAGCGCCGTCCAGAATGTTCAGCCCGGAATAACCCCTCCATCCGTCGGTCCAAATCGCGGTACCAGGCAGTACATAGACCTTTATAAGTGCCTTCAGAGTCGCGGCATCGCGTTTGTCAACGTATTTGACAATGCCCCGCTTCTCTTTACAGCTGTACATGCCCAACATCCACTTCTGGGCACGTACAGGAACCCTGCCGACATTATATTTGCGACGGGTTATCACACTCTCGTCTATTTGTACCACTTGGCCCGGACCACCAATTACCAGATCCTCGGGGTAATTCTGGAGCTTCCAGCTGCAGACTTCACGGAAATCCCGGAACAAACTATAAATAGTCTGCCGGGCTACTCCGGACTGCAAAGATGCTGGTCCAGATCGAATATTGCACGCCCATGCCCACAGAAGCTTAAAAATTAGCCTCGGGTGGAGACGACGGTCTTGAAAAAATGATCCGACGTTGATTTTCTATTCTCTTCTGCAACCCGGACACCTGAAGCAATGATTCAGCCAGTATTTTCGGGCGCGAACCACCCGGCACAATCGTCTACATCCTCTTTTATTGCATTGCTTCTTGCTTTTTATTAAACGCCATTCTTGAAACATTTCTATTGTTTTACGATCGCCAAATTGGAATCAGAACATGACATCATCGTCATTGTTAAAACAATCATACGCATTCATAATTTTCGCGATGTTAACTGCACGGTAGTCGTGTTACAAATGCAATTTACATGTAAAATTTAGCTATTTTCAAATTGGTTTTTCTGAAAATTTTGACTATACATTCTCACATAAAATTTTTACAGTATACTCTATAAACCTTTCTCTTTGCTATAGAAAAATTTTCAATCGATTTCGGGTTGTGGGCGCTAACTAACTGTCCCCATATAGTCTCACTTTTCATGGTGGTTAGGTTACTGTTTTTACAATTTTCCTTTGTTTGGTAAGAGACGCGTTTAATAAACCCTTATTTAAAGATTTTATTCGAAAATAAAGTCGAGACCGAAAAAATATTAACTTTGCTTGTTCAGAACAAGTAGTAAAGTGTAAAGTGACACGCTTTATTTGGCAAATTCTTCAAAAAATTATTAGAAAATGATAGTCTATCTCCATTAAATGCTTCAAAGATACGTTCCAGGTTTTGAATATCTTCCATAAACTCTTCAGAAGGTTTGACTAGACCCCCTTCATTTATGTGATCTATCCATGTAAATGTACTTGTACTTGGACATTCATTATTTCTTGTTGACACAGTTTTATTAATTCGTTTACAAATATATCCACCTAAATATTGTAAACTAAATCATCAAATTCAGTAAAAGGTTGCATATCATCAGTTTCAGAGGTCATTGGTGTATCAAATTTAGACAAACAGCTACTGCTCAAGTCAATCTCAGATCTCAATGGCAAATCAGGAGTGCCATCTGTTTCCATGTTACAGATTGAATAAGAGCCTTCGTTTCGTCCCAAAATTTAGGACCTTAAACGATATTTAAATTCTAAAGGAGTTGGATGATCATGTAATCCCCCTTTCGCTCTAATAACTCCGAAAAAGTTTTCTAGGACATCCTGATTCAATCTGTACGTTAACAAATATTTAATTGAAAATCGTCTTTGCAAATCTTCGTATAATTGCTTTAAAGAATTATTGCACATAAGAATACCTAATAAAATAACAGAATGTTATATAATATAAAACAATAAGAAACATTTACCCTTCTGAAATGGCAAAAGAGTCTTCTTTCCAGTGAATCTTACACTTTCCATAAGATTCGTCATTTCATCAATAATTTGGTTATGAGTTTCTAACTCTAAACCATAAGCTTTCATGCGAGCTCTGGAATCGCTTTGAGGTACCCTTGCATTCATTATGTCAAACCAATCATTGACCTAAAACAAAGTTAATAATAAGCACTACAAATTATTGTGAGTTTACAAATAATAATTTTTACCTTTTTGAAGAATTCTGAACATTCAACCCAGTTATAATCATTTAAAAGTCCAAGCATACCGCATCTTCCAATTGCAGCAGAAACTGTTTGCGAAAACAGCTTAGTGGCAAATTTCACTTTTTGACGGGCAGCACCTTGAACATTCAGGCTTTCGATAGAAATCTTATTGTGAAATATCTTCAGGTCTGCACTTTTCGTCAAGTTTAATAATTTATCGATAATTTTCCTGTCGACAGTTTTTCCATTCATAATTAAACCTTGGTCTATATTGCGATGTTCTGCTTATCATAGGGGGTGATATGATGTAATTGGGCGATTTAGTCGAAACACTTATGATTTATACAATTTGATAAGACCATAATACTGCCGTCCTACGCTAAAACGCAGTATCTCCAAAATCGTTGTTTCGAGAAAACGCTCATTTAGGTATTTATGGTAGGGCCAACAAAAAATCTTTTTAATCCTTTTAATCCGTTAATACATAATAATAGATGGCGTTTACTGCTTTTTAGCATAGGACTTGTTGATATTACGTGGAGATACTGCAATATCTAAGGCTATTATTGCATATAACCAGTAGTCTTACTGCTTCTTAGTGTTGCAGGATCACAGATATTGTTGTAATAATCCTAAAAAGCGATATAACTAAAATTCGTGAAAAATGGAGATACTGCGTTTTAGCGTTGGACGGCAGAATAGGTGAGCAACTGAATTGTGTCTGCATTTTCTTTAGTTGAAAAATTGTTGACTGCCTCTACTTCATTTATTTAAAGATGCAAATGTTGTTGGAATCTGAAAGATGTGAAGTTTATAAGGGATAAATTATTGGTGGTTGTTTTATTAAATTTGATATAAAAAAACAAATTAAATTTAATTGTGTTATTTGTTAATTTAGGGTTCCCTTTATTTAAATAGATAATAATTTTGTGAGAATTTACGAGTGCGCGTGAATGGATAATTGGTGTGTGTGAGAAATGATAAGGCAGCGAGAAAAGTGGGATTCCGAGGTCAGCACTCGTCGAGTATAGATGCGCTGTCTAATTTGAATTTGAATTTTTGGTGTTGGATTCCGAATCAAGCGGTCAAACAAGTTTTAAGTCGATTATCCAAGTGTCAACTGGTTAATAATATTTGGATTCTGAAATTATAAAACATTTTTATGAGTAAATCGTCGATAAAAGAAGATATAATTTGGGTACCTACCCATATAAAATTATTTGGAATTGGTTATTTTGTATTTAGATGGAATTGTGGAAATCTTATGAATAATTAAGTTAAAGTTGAATTAAAGTGAATAATACGTCGGATCAAATTATCATAAAAAGTTTTGGAACTGCTGACCTTCAATTTGGTGGTTATAATCATGATTTGGATGAATATTCAGTTATTGGAAGAGATTGATTTAAATTTACTTACCTGTACTTGATTATCTGGTTTGGAAGAAGAAATTGTTCATTGGTTAATCGTATACGTCTTTGGTTCAAAATTGGAAGCTGCTTTTGATGGTGATCTACACGTGTTGGGCATCTCACATCACATCAGGCGATCGGTGAACTCCGGAAGACTCTGTTTTTACGGTGGTAAGAATTTTTGTGTTGCGTTAATATTTGAACAATAAACACACCGTTTAAATTCGGGCGCGCGTAATACTTCGTTGGGGATATCGCAATTATTTAATTTTTGTAAAATTTAATTTGTTTAGATTAAGAAAACAATAATTTGTCCTTAATTCTTTATTGTATAAAATAAATTACATCAGTATTTGGTTTTAGCAACATTTGCGTTTGATTTGATTATTAATAATAGTCATAAATT
Organism: Podabrus alpinus; assembly: GCA_932274525.1. Classification (NCBI taxonomy): domain Eukaryota; kingdom Metazoa; phylum Arthropoda; class Insecta; order Coleoptera; family Cantharidae; genus Podabrus; species Podabrus alpinus. Next base: position 59,342,639 of record OW026452.1, read on the forward strand.
GGAGAATAAGCAGACACAAGTTTTGATTCATTCTTACTATCTTTACAAAAAAAAAAGATCACTGATTAAGGTGACATATTATTCTAAGTGTTTTGGCTAATATGAATGGACCCAGTTTTCGACCCTAAAGAGTTCTCATGCAGGCTGGCCGAGGCAATTTAAAAAAAAAGAGCCGTTGTTTTTTTTTCTTCCCGCTATATAAAAATTCAAGTTACAGTAGCTAAACACGGCAATATAATGATTCCTCAACAATTTTATTAAATGGGGAACATCGGCAAACAAAAACTTTTTAATTGTTGAATGGGTTTGTGGACCACGTTTTACTTAAGTGATCAATTCCTAATTCTGAATACAGAGCCCTGTTAGTTCCGCCCAAATCGCTAACCATAGAAACAATTTTGAAACCTTTAACAATTAAAAATAACTAAGCACCAATCGAAAAAGTGGAAAAAATTTTAATATATACCTGAACTTTCTACAAAGTTTATAATTTCAAATAAATCTTTTGACATCCTGCAATCGAAATAAAAAAAAATTGGCTGCTTCCAATTCCCAAATAAACTCCGAAGCATAACTACTTGAACATAACTAGTTGGCTTCAAAACTTGATCATTTCTTCGATCATACTCGTATACTTGCTTCACTTTCATTTCATCAAATGACAATGAGCAAATTTTTTGAAAACCGCTTATATCCGAAAGTTTTAAAATATTAAAAATCGACTTCAAAATTCCTGGTGATATGGAGATGTTTTTAACCCAACTCTTTAATGTCGAAACAGCTGGATAGGGAAATCCTTTTTTTAAGTGAAGCCTGTAGGAACGAGGACCAGCAGAATAAATTGTGAAATAAATAAATTTTAGTCTATAGAAATAATAATTTACGTGAACCCTTGAAAAACAACCCCAAAATCTACTTTTTAAAAGTAGGGAAAATGAGCATCGAATAGGCCGCGCCCCGCAGGCAGACGCGATGAAATGCATTACGTTCCCTTCGAATCGAGTGAAATTTTTTCGCTCCGATTTGAATTTTTCTTTGAAATTCGGATAGGTGGGGGTGTGATTAGCAGATATTAGTAATAAATATTATCAAAAAAATGGAAAATAACCCGTGTATTTCCGAAAAAGTGAAGAAATTAAATTTTTTTTCTTCGATTTTTGGGGTGTGAATTCGATAAGGAGGGTTATCCATCGTCAAAACATACCCTTCCGGGGCGCCGCTTCGCTCCGCTCTGCACCCCTCCAGGGCGGTTTTGACTCTGGTTACTAGGCTAAACATACGAGAAGGCGCCACCCATCAAGAAAACCGGGATGAAGGAAACCGGGAGCTTAGAGACCCTTCAAATAGCATTAAAAAATATAGTTGCGTAGCTAGAGTACACTAGGTACACACCATCATAGTGATCAAGTTTTTCAATTTGTAAAGTCTTCAAAATCTATTTTTTTGAGGTGGATCAATCCTCTTCTTTCACTTTGAATTCAATTTATCCACAGAGAGGTATATTTGATACTAGCAGATTTATTTAATGTATCTCTATTTATCATAGAGATTACAGTACATAGGTGCCTTTCTCCATTAAGGAAGAGACACCCACAAGTGTTCCTTTGGATGGTATTGAGGCAATATATTTACTATTGAGGCAGGAGGTATTGAGGTAATAAATTTACTTACTGTACTTCATGTAGTATACGGTTATGGTATACATAATTCTGCGTTCAAAGTTTCTTGTTTGGGCAGTTAATGTTACCGTCAAGCGGTAACTTTCTCCCTGATTCAACACTGGCCTATCGGTTACCTTGTCACTGAAAATTTAAACTGAATTTAGTGCTTTAAGAAAATTCTAAAATCTTCTTACCAAAGTCGGGCAACGTCACAAGCTCCGAGGATTTCGTGCTCTATCGTTCCAAGTCTAGTTGAAGCCGAATAATACCCACCAAAGAGCAGCTCGACGCAATAACATATTGACTTTAAGCAACAAAGAAATTATACAACATAAATTTAAATAAAAAGTTGAAAAGTAAATATTGGAAGCAATATTGATAATTACCAATGGTCGAGGCAGTACTTAATACTTATGGGACATTCCAGGTCAGATCAACTGATAAATTAACCTAACTCACACCAAATTTGACGAAACTTGGTACACACCATCATAGTGATCAAGATTTTCAATCTGTAAAATATTCAAAATCTATTTTTGTGAGGTGGATCAATCCTCTTCCTTTACTATGAATTTAATTTATCCACAGAGGTATTTTTGATTCTAGCAAGATTTATTTAATGTATCTATTTATCATCGAGATTACAGTACATTGTTGCCTTTCTCCATTAAGAGAACGTGGCAAATCCAGAAGGCACATCTGCTGATTCATTAACACAATACGGATTTTTGTTATTACTGATTGGGATAATATATTATGCGTGCTACGGGGGCGTTTTGTGCGGTTGTGTTTGTTAGGTTCTGAGCGTACGTTTGTCGTTCTAATTTTAACGTGGAATGTTGTGAGAAAGTTTGTCTTGTTTTGTCTATTGATGGTCGGTGCAGGTGTACATAGATGCATGTTATTTGGCGATTTTGGGGGTTTTGTGAATTGAAATGGCCATGGCGTGGGGTGTTTCAAGATTATAACTTTTTATCAATTCTTCTTCGATATATCGCTTCATGACTAATTTTATAACCTTTTCGGCGTTCATGGTGAAGGTGTAACCTTATACACCTCCGGAGAATAGCACTTCTGGATTATAATCTATCTTGAGCATATATCTTTCTAAAAGTTCCAGTTTATTGAAATGCCTTTTGGATAACAAATGTTTAACTTATAATACAACGCTATACTAGTTATCTTTAATGCTTGCATATTGCAAATTCCTCAGACAGAGGAATTGCACAACAGAGGTAATTCTTGTTTTTCAAAATAAATGCAGTATTTCAGAACCTTAAAAATTCAACCCTATATTAAAGAAGTGAAATTTAGAAGGACGTAATTATTACTTCCTTAATATTGAATGAAATATTACATAATAGGTGTTTTTACTTGATTTATATTGTAAAAATTACATAAAAATTTACATGTAATTTTTACACTGATGTAAATATACCAATGTAATTTTACATTCAAGTTGTAAAATTTAGTATATTTACATTTATATGTGTAATTTTGTTAGTTATATGTACTGTCATGGTATCTTTAGCATCGGGGGTAGGTCTGGTGTAAATGGGTCAATTCTAGTGAAATGCTCATAACGGAACATTCAATTTTAAGACCATAATGATGGATAAGAACTTGCACCTGAAATTTCTTGATGCTTCAATATTGGACTGCTTTGCTTCATTTGAACTGTAAAAAGAATGACAAATGTAACTATTTTGTACCAACAGGAATTGTAAAAATTTGTGTAAAGGACAAAGGGAGATTTAGTTGCTTTTATTTTAATTTGACAAGTTATGATTAAATCAAAAATAAAATTTATTTGTAAAAGTGTAGGGGAATATTTAAATTGTTGTGATGTTTAAAACGAATGCGCGGAATTGATAAGAAATTTTGGTGGGGCCAGGAAAGAAGAATTTTAGCAGTCTCGTTCCGTCCATGAAATAGGGACGATGTATTTTTGGAAAGTGGGGTTTCGTCCACCAAAGAGTAAGGACGTAATAAATTGAGTCTAGTTCCGAATGTTGGGACGTGAACACGTAGTTTTATGGAGAGGCGAAAAGACGTGAATTTGGTTATATTTGAAAATTTTGGGAAGAATTTACACGTTCACAAGAAGATTGAAAATTATTTAGTAATCGAGTTGAGAATTATTTGGAAGTTTTGAGTATAAAGTTAAATAAATTTAAGTCAGTTTACGAAAGATTTATGTTGAATAAAGAAGAAGATTTAAATTGTGAAGTTATTGAAAATTCAACCTACCTGCACGTCTACACGGTCAATGGGCGATATCCAATCAATCAACTACACGTCCTGGGGTTCTTCATGTCGTGGGATCTAGATTGCAACTCAACACATCTTCCTGGTTGCCGTCGCATGTTCTACGTCATTTGTGCACATACTGAGTGGTAAGAGTTTCTTAACGTTAAGTTCGCGCGTGATTTAAAGTTTGGGGTTTTTTTTTATTAAACATTTTTTTAGTACTAGTTAATTTCTTGTAAAAATTGATTTAATCACAATAATGAAAATTTCTCTTTGTTTATTTTAATATTTCTGTTTATTAATAAATCGCATTCATGTTGTACATTAGTTACATTTTGGTTTGATTTCAATACAGCAGGAAGTAAAAGAAAATAAGGTGCAAAGAATAGCAAGTATTTTTGTCCGATATTTTTATTTGAACTGGTTAACAAGTTCAATTCGATTGAGCATTTATCTAGTAGATAATCCACCTTTGACCCTGAAGAGTCTCATTTGCTGGTCGGGACAAAAAAAAAATAAGTGTCATAGAAAAAGGTAGCATTTCATGGCAGTACATTATCACAAATTTTTGGGTAAAATTACACAAAACTCAAATTACAGAGAAAGTGTAATTTCACATCATTCTTAATGCGATATTACATAATATTTGTTATTACATGATTTTCTATGTTAAATTAATGTACTTCTACGGGTCTTTTTTACAGTGTAAATTTAACTATAATCCTCCTGTAAAGGCCAAGTAATCTATGCACAGGTGTCGCATTCAATAATTTCTATAGACACGTCGATACGTCAGGCGGCCACAACACACTGCACGACACCGTGGGTATAATTTTTCAAAATATTGATAATTCTGTTGAGCATGATATTGAGGACAACAGCGCTGCAATAAGTACACCAGGCCCTTCCGAAAAGAGTAGAAAGCGAAGGCCGACTTTCGACGCAATTACTCACGAGTTAGAACCATACAATGAGACACCAAAACTTTACGAACGTTTACAGCCTGCAGATGTTTCATCTAATTTATTAAACTCCAATTCCGAATGGTTACAACAAATCACTTTCGCGTTCATGCTTTCCCACTACCTTGAAGTACCGAAAACACCGATGTGAGTTGGTTTCAATAGCTTGATATACAAGGACACAGCTCCAACTCAAAAGCTCTGCTATTTAACCACAATCAACGAATCACCGTGATACAAAATCCTTCCCTTACTGCTCTAATGAGAAGTCAGCTCGGAAAAGATTAAGTCCACGCAGAAGGATAAACCATCTACTTTAAATTTGCGTGGGGCCCTGGTGTTAGGTTTTAAACTAGCTCGTTATAGCCTGGAAGCGAGAGTCGTGGATCGTGTGAAAGAAACACCCCGGAGAGATCAAGGAAACAGCTTTGCTAACACAACACAATTAAAATTAACAATAAGAAGTTCATTGTCAGAAGGCAAAGATATACGCGATGTCGGATGTAAGAGGTGTTAGCCGACCAAAACAAGCACAGTAGCAACGACATTGCCACCGAAAATCACTCCCAAACATAAACCAAGGGCACATTCGAATGGTTATATAAAAATCCCACGATAAAGTGGAACCATATCGAATCCCCAATGATAAAACAAAAGACAGCAATCTCGGTGAAATGCCGCATCCTGTATATGGGTCGAACATCGCAGCCTTTCATAAAAAAAAGAACATAAAAACAAAAATAAACACACAAAAAAATGTTCAACATAGAATTTCAAATATGAAATTCGAACGTACTACGATCATTTTGGAATTCCTCCGTCAATGCATTTTACCATTAGCTATTCGATGTAATAAGTGGAAATAAATACCCTGAACAAGTTAATTAATAAAACACAAATATCAATAATTAATAATTAAAAGTTTATCAAATATCAACCTGAACATTCGATCCATTTCACACTTGCGAGTGCGAACTGGATAAGATAAACTGATATCACCTCGCCGCAGGAATATAAAATTGCAAGGCTATCGCAATCTTGGCGACCACTCTAAGAATAAAAAATGCAAGACAAAAAGGCAAACCAAAATGTTACACATAAAAAATACATAAATTGGTCAAGGGTGAACTCCAACGTCATCGTTCTCCAGGTGTACGGAAGAAAATTTGGCCAAATTAATTATCACGTAACTGAGAAGCAATTAACAAAATTATTAGGTGACTTACCATTGTGAAAGGAAGTAAATATTTCACAGGAAGTATTGACCATGGGTCCAACAAAAAATGTACGATCCGGGAAAAAAAATCAACCATCCCTCAAACCACGAATGTAACATCCCCATGACGGGTTTGGAGCGCAAGATCCAAAAAACCATTCGTATTGATGGATGGGAACCCTCACAAAATCGAATCATCCCTCTTCAAAATTTTGAACCAAATTTTAATGATAAATTACCTCACAGCACTTTAAAACATGACCGGAGCGTTTTAGAGCTCACCAATCAATCCCCATCATCGCATGCGCGAGTTTTAATCTCCGTCAAATACGCTCGATATACAGAGTGCTACGAAATATGTCGCTAGATGTTAAAAGTTGAATTTATAAATTCAACGTTGTTGCGAAAAGTGAAAATTTTTCGTAACACACCCCCGAAGTAAGATATCTGACCGGAGGTCAAGATAAAAAAATCAAAAAAATTATTAGAGAAACGAAGTTGACAACGAACTGTAAATTGACGGAAAAAAACTTATTTATTTACTGTAGTGTGGAGGTAGTTTGTAGCAGTACTTGGTAGGAAAGAAATATTAAGCTTGGGTAAGACAGAAAAAATGAGCTTAAATATTTCAATAAAAAAATAAAAAAATCAAAATCTCGAAAAGATTGAGATAAAAAAATAATAATAATAATTGTATGGTTCTTCACACATGGGACTAAATGTCGCCTTAAATCCGCAGAAGCGAAAACCAAATTGGTAGAGCTAATGATAGCTACTGAAAACCATAATAATAGATGATTTTGTCTCAGATAAAAATCAATGAGTACAAAATGGGCAGCCCGCATTGGACCTGCACCGAAAAAAAACTGTGGGCAGCCCGCATTGGACCTGCACCGAAAAAACTGAACAGCTAGGAAAAAAAACATCTAGACTGTCGATAAGGAATGGCTCGCATCGGACCCATTCGAGAATAGTCGAACAAAAATATTCTTCGAACTAATTCTTCTCTTCCAGTATGAGACAGTCATGATTCTCAACACATAGGAAGGGTAATTTGTCAAAACGACAAAATAATTAATAATTTGGTCAGGAAACTTGACCAACAGATCGTCCTACCAAGACTTAAACAAATTTCCTCAAACCGTTGGAATAAATTCCGATGAAATAATTAATAGCTGGATGTTATGCTATAATTATGACGGATTTTATGTGAATATGTGATCTCAGATGTAATTAGACCAATAGCGAGTGCATTACCCAACCTCCAGTTAGGTAATGTTATGATTTAAGGTGTTGTTAAACCACATAGCGAACAAACATTACTATGTAATGTATGATGTAATGTAAGATAGGATTCAAGATGTTAACGAACCCACAGTGACAAACATTACTAATGAAATGTATGATTTAAGTTTTTGTTAAACCATTAAGTGAACAAACATTACCCATCCTCCACCCTTATGTAATGTATGATTCAAGATGTTATTGAACCAATCAGTGACAAACATTACCCAGCCTCCACCCTTAGTGTAATGTATGGTTCAAGCTGTTATGGAACCAATATGTGTACAAACAATTACTCCATCCAACCACCCTTATGTAATGTATGATTCAGGATGTTATTGAACCAATTAGGATACAAACAATTACTCCAACCAACCACCCTTTTGGTATTGTAGATCCACGGCAAGCTAAAAGGATTTCACCCCTTATATATAGCTTGTGGAAAACCAAAAAAATAAAATTCGCTACACATAGCAACGAACAGTACACATATCAAGGTAAAAAAATACACATAACAATTTACCGATAAAATAATAACAAAAATTTTCAATTTAAAACGAAGGTATAAAATAATTATAAAAATATTTTTCATAACCCTTCAAACACTCGGCATCAAGGAATTTACACAATCACCAAAAAAATATACGTTGAAACAATCCAATTACGGTGCGCGACTTAAACAACAACAGTCGTAACAGCAACCAAGGATCAACAAACGCAGTTGGCTGCAAAAAATAATTCCGCCGGTATAAACAAAAATGTTTCATTCAAAAAACATAATAATAAAATTGACAACAAAACAAAATTGCCAATAAAATAATGCAAAAGCTGTTCCTGAAATTATCTCCGGGCATTCACCAAAAATACAGATGGAAATGAAGCAAACAGAAGCAAATACAGAAGCAATACAGTAGCTCCCACGCGAGGGCGCCAGTGATACAGAAGCACATACAGAAGCAAGCCCCACGTTGGAACGCCAGTGATACTAAATCTTTCCTTACTGCTCTAATGAGAAGTCAGCTCGGAAAAGATTAAGTCCACGCAGAAGGATAAAACCATCTACTTTAATTTTGCGTGGGGCCGGTGGGGTTTTGAGTTCGGCAGGTATGTCGACAGGTTTATATTTAATCATAGCTAATGATGAATTATATTTCTCATCGCGCATCAACTGACATAGCAATTTACGACGAGAAGCTAAATGTTCAGGTATTCCGGATAAATCGTTGCCTTTGCGTCGTTGCAACTCAACGGCGATCTCCTCTCTAGATAAGGCTGCCACGTAAGCTTTTTCAGACATAATTAAGTTAACTTGGCAAAGACGAAGTAAAAAAATGTAAGCGTTCGATACAACACGAAACTAAATCGTACAAAGAATTGAATAATAAAAAAATAAATAGTGCGTAAACACGACTCCCAATTGCGTGACAAAACAAATACAGTCAAAATGCAATTGAAGGGAACGCAACAAATGATATTATTATTCTGATATGTATATACGTAAATGGTTTCTCGCCGGTGTGAATTTTGAAATGGGCGTAGCGCCACTCGCAAGCAATAATTAAAAATAATATATATATTGCAAAAAAGAATAATGCGAGAGCACAACAAAAGGATATTTCGCTCTTGAAGCAACAAAACTTGTGCACCACAAATATCAAAGTAAAAAGGTTTTTCGCCGGTACGAGTACTAAGTTGACAACTTAATTTATTAATATTTACCATGTACCAAACCATACAAACACGCAAAGCGCCCAGTCCACAACGCTCTCCAGTTGCCAAAAACTGCTGTAATAATAAAAAATTAACACGACCACAAACGTTCCGTTGACGAAGCGTATCCTCGCATTTTTCGGCACAACACAGAGTGGAATTTTCATTGGACTTACGACCCTCGCTTCCAGGCTACAGCGAGTTGGCTTATACGAACATCAGGGTACCACGAATATAAGTAGGAGTTTTACTTCTGCGTGGTCTTGTTTGCCTTTCCAAACCGTTCTCTCATTAGGAACGGAAAGGAGGGAAAACAGAACACTGGCGCCCAACGTGGGGCTTGCTTCTGTATGTGCTTCTGTATCACTGGCGCCCTCGCGTGGGAGCTACTGTATTGCTTCTGTATTTGCTTCTGTTTGCTTCATTTCCATCTGTATTTTTGGTGAATGCCCGGAGATAATTTCAGGAACAGCTTTTGCATTATTTTATTGGCAATTTTGTTTTGTTGTCAATTTTATTATTATGTTTTTTGAATGAAACATTTTTGTTTATACCGGCGGAATTATTTTTTGCAGCCAACTGCGTTTGTTGATCCTTGGTTGCTGTTACGACTGTTGTTGTTTAAGTCGCGCACCGTAATTGGATTGTTTCAACGTATATTTTTTTGATTTTTTTATCTTGACCTCCGGTCAGATATCTTACTTCGGGGGTGTGTTACGAAAAATTTTCACTTTTCGCAACAACGTTGAATTTATAAATTCAACTTTTAACATCTAGCGACATATTTCGTAGCACTCTGTATATCGAGCGTATTTGACGGAGATTAAAACTCGCGCATGCGATGATGGGGATTGATTGGTGAGCTCTAAAACGCTCCGGTCATGTTTTAAAGTGCTGTGAGGTAATTTATCATTAAAATTTGGTTCAAAATTTTGAAGAGGGATGATTCGATTTTGTGAGGGTTCCCATCCATCAATACGAATGGTTTTTTGGATCTTGCGCTCCAAACCCGTCATGGGGATGTTACATTCGTGGTTTGAGGGATGGTTGATTTTTTTTCCCGGATCGTACATTTTTTGTTGGACCCATGGTCAATACTTCCTGTGAAATATTTACTTCCTTTCACAATGGTAAGTCACCTAATAATTTTGTTAATTGCTTCTCAGTTACGTGATAATTAATTTGGCCAAATTTTCTTCCGTACACCTGGAGAACGATGACGTTGGAGTTCACCCTTGACCAATTTATGTATTTTTTATGTGTAACATTTTGGTTTGCCTTTTTGTCTTGCATTTTTTATTCTTAGAGTGGTCGCCAAGATTGCGATAGCCTTGCAATTTTATATTCCTGCGGCGAGGTGATATCAGTTTATCTTATCCAGTTCGCACTCGCAAGTGTGAAATGGATCGAATGTTCAGGTTGATATTTGATAAACTTTTAATTATTAATTATTGATATTTGTGTTTTATTAATTAACTTGTTCAGGGTATTTATTTCCACTTATTACATCGAATAGCTAATGGTAAAATGCATTGACGGAGGAATTCCAAAATGATCGTAGTACGTTCGAATTTCATATTTGAAATTCTATGTTGAACATTTTTTTGTGTGTTTATTTTTGTTTTTATGTTCTTTTTTTTATGAAAGGCTGCGATGTTCGACCCATATACAGGATGCGGCATTTCACCGAGATTGCTGTCTTTTGTTTTATCATTGGGGATTCGATATGGTTCCACTTTATCGTGGGATTTTTATATAACCATTCGAATGTGCCCTTGGTTTATGTTTGGGAGTGATTTTCGGTGGCAATGTCGTTGCTACTGTGCTTGTTTTGGTCGGCTAACACCTCTTACATCCGACATCGCGTATATCTTTGCCTTCTGACAATGAACTTCTTATTGTTAATTTTAATTGTGTTGTGTTAGCAAAGCTGTTTCCTTGATCTCTCCGGGGTGTTTCTTTCACACGATCCACGACTCTCGCTTCCAGGCTATAACGAGCTAGTTTAAAACCTAACACCAGGGCCCCACGCAAATTTAAAGTAGATGGTTTATCCTTCTGCGTGGACTTAATCTTTTCCGAGCTGACTTCTCATTAGAGCAGTAAGGGAAGGATTTTGTATCACTTTTTTTTTTTTTTTTTTTTTTCTTTTTTTTTTTTTTAAATATTTTAAGCTCATTTTTTTATTAGCAACGCTTAATATTTCTTTCCTACCAAGTACTGCTACAAACTACCTCCACACTACAGTAAATAAATAAGTTTTTTTCCGTCAATTTACAGTTCGTTGTCAACTTCGTTTCTCTAATAATTTTTTGATTTTTTTATCTTGACCTCCGGTCAGATATCTTACTTCGGGGGTGTGTTACGAAAAATTTTCTCTTTTTCGCAACAACGTTGAATTTATTAAATTCAACTTTTACATCTAGCGACATATTTCGTAGCACCCTGTATAGCGAACGTATTTGACGGAGATTAAACTCGCGCATGCAACGATAAGGACTTCTTGGGTTGGCGCTCGTACCGGGCGGTCGGTTTTGTGTTTTACTGTGAAGTGATAACAATTTTGGTTCTAATTTTGACAAAATATGATGGCGATTTTGTGATGGGTCCCTTTCAGCATCATGAATTGTTTTGGATGGTTTGCGCTCCAACCCAGTACTATGGGGATTTTTCACATTGATGTTTTGCGGAATTGTGGATGTATTCCAGGTCGTTATCTTTTTGTCGGGCCACCCTGTCCATATTTTTCTGGAGGGATATTTTTTACTCAGTTCGGTAAGTTTTTATAATTTGAACTGATTGCTTCACAGGGAAATGCATTACTCGACTTGGCCAAATTTTCCGCCGAACATAAGGAGTTCGATTGCGTTTTAACTAACCCTTGACTGTCTTATTTTTTTATGTGATATGTTTATTACAAAGGGTTAATGTTCAGAACACAGCAAGGTTCGCAACACTTGCACTGTGAGTACATGAGAAGGGACCACATAGGACCCCTCCTAATGAGACGAAGGAACGCGCACGCTCCCCCCAGACTCCTCAAGGGTTCTGATGCAGGGCAATCTTCGTCCCTGACATACAGACCGGGAAATAAAAAAATAAAAAAACTTGGTTAAAAAAAAACAACAAAAACACTGCCATAATAAAAACAAGAGATCATCCTCAGATGAGATGGTATAACTAGCATCTAGATGGTATGATGTCTAGTTATATTACATAAAACATGAAATAAATAAAATAAAAACAAACGAAAAAAAGTCATGATCGTAGATGTTAATGGACCATGCAGAGTTCAAGGTGTATTCGAATTACAAAGGAAGTAAATATTTCACAGGAAGTATTGACCATGGGTCCAACAAAAAATGTACGATCCGGGAAAAAAAATCAACCATCCCTCAAACCACGAATGTAACATCCCCATGACGGGTTTGGGAAATTATCTCCGGGCATTCACCAAAAATACAGATGGAAATGAAGCAAAGAGAAGCAAATACAGAAGCAATACAGTAGCCCCACGTTGGGCGCCAGTGATACAAAATCTTTCCTTACTGCTCTAATGAGAAGTCAGCTCGGAAAAGATTAAGTCCACGCAGAAGGATAAAACCATCTACTTTAATTTTGCGTGGGGCCCTGGTGTTAGGTTTTATACTAGCTCGTTTATTGCGGCAGCGAGAGTCGTGGATCGTGTGAAAGAAACACCCCGGAGAGATCAAGGAAACAGCTTTGCTAACACAACACAATTAAAATTAACAATAAGAAGTTCATTGTCAGAAGGCAAAGATATACGCGATGTCGGATGTAAAAGGTGTTAGCCGACCAAAACAAGCACAGTAGCAACGACATTGCCACCGAAAATCACTCCCAAACATAAACCAAGGGCACATTCGAATGGTTATATAAAAATCCCACGATAAAGTGGAACCATATCGAATCCCCAATGATAAAACAAAAGACAGCAATCTCGGTGAAATGCCGCACCCTGTATAAGGGTCGAACATCGCAGCCTTTCATAAAAAAATAATATAAAATCAAAAATAAACACAAAAAAAATGTTTAACATAGAATTTCAAATACGAAATTCGAACCCATGTCAAACGCTTAGGAATTTCAAAGTCATTGCAGTTGACCAACGCCGGTTGATGTTTTCTAGTGGGAATAAAATACACAAGTAACCCAAATAATAATACATAATTAAATAATATAATTAATTAAAATAATTATCAAAAAGTAAAGTGCAAACACTTGGTACTCCATCCAACGTATGCGAACGTGTGAGATTAGATAGAATATCTCATCGTGCATACAACGAAAAATACGGCGTATCAACTATCTCGGCCAACATTCGTACAAAAAAATATGCAAGACAATGAAACCCTTTGTAATAAACATATCACATAAAAAATACATAAATTGGTCAAGGGTGAACTCCAACGTCATCGTTCTCCAGGTGTACGGAAGAAAATTTGGCCAAATTAATTATCACGTAACTGAGAAGCAATTAACAAAATTATTAGGTGACTTACCATTGTGAAAGGAAGTAAATATTTCACAGGAAGTATTGACCATGGGTCCAACAAAAAATGTACGATCCGGGAAAAAAAATCAAGCATCCCTCAAACCACGAATGTAACATCCCCATGACGGGTTTGGAGCGCAAGATCCAAAAAACCATTCGTATTGATGGATGGGAACCCTCACAAAATCGAATCATCCCTCTTCAAAATTTTGAACCAAATTTTAATGATAAATTACCTCACAGCACTTTAAAACATGACCGGAGCGTTTTAGAGCTCACCAATCAATCCCCATCATCGCATGCGCGAGTTTTAATCTCCGTCAAATACGCTCGATATACAGAGTGCTACGAAATATGTCGCTAGATGTTAAAAGTTGAATTTATAAATTCAACGTTGTTGCGAAAAGTGAAAATTTTTCGTAACAACCGACGAATAAATCAGTTGTTGTAGAAACTATGAAGCAGAGTCAACAGATCGCTAGGGAATGCGGCGAAAAGTATATGCAAGTAACATATGATCTTGCCATAACTAAAATTGCACTTCAGATTCAGTCTACCGAAAAACCACGTTACAACGACTTATTTATTCATGTTGGGTCGTTTCACATAATGATGTGTTATTTTAGAGCCGTTGGTAAATTTATTGACAACTGTGGTATTACGACTGTTATGGTCAACGCGCAAATGCTGGCGAACGGATCTGTAAACAGTTATATTGCAGGAAAACATTTTAATAGGTGCAAACGATTGCATCCAATGGTATCAATAGCTCTGCAAATGTTACATTTCGAAGAATTTTTGAAGCGGGAAGATATTGAATGCAGCAACGACATAAAAATATATTTAATTGCATTTAAAGAAGAAAGATCTGATGAACCTCGAGTACTGCCACGAGACCTACAGGATTTATTTGATAGATATCAACAATTTAAACAGCAAACACTGCAAGGAGAGCACGGTAAAACTCCGCAGTTTTACATCATGTACGTTACTTTTATAGACTATTACTTAACACTGTATGCAAGCATACGAAGTGGGAATTTACAACTGTTTATATCTATCTTGCCGAAAATAGCCAACTTGTGTTTTGCTTTTAATCAACAAAACTACTCGAGATACTTAGTGAAGTACCACGATAATCTGCTGAAAGTTGATCAAACTCATCCAGGATTAAAGGAGGATCTAGAATTGGGAACATTTGGTGTTAAGAGAACTAAAAAACCAAACTCAAGACAACCCGTTGATTTAAGTTTAGAGCAAACAATAAATGCCGATGCTGCCAATAAGCTTACAGGTGTGAGTCACACGACAAATTCGATATCTGCTCGACAGCGTTGGTGCAAAAGTCACACTTTGAGATCGACAATAATAAGTCATACGATGGAGCAGACAGGGCTGAGAAAAGTTCAGGATATCACTGCCGACTTGCAGCCGAGCAGAATAACTAAGAATTCTAAACAGCTTCGTAATTTTATTGATAATATTGAACAAAACATTAATCCGTTTGCTGCTGATTTAGATAAAAATTATTTATTTAATATTTCGACAGGTCAAACGGTACAAGAAAATATCGAAAGCTTTTTACTTAATGTCGATATAATGGGTAATGAACAACGAGAAAATTTTATTACTGAATGTACAGAAGATGAAAAAAGATTTGAAAAACCCATAAAACAAAATAAAGTGCTTACTTTTACAGATAATATGAAAAAAAATGACAGCGTCAGGAAAAGTTGTTGAACTGCGTATGCAACGTGACTTGTTTGGCCAATTTTTATGCATATCGTTGAAAAACTCTCTAGATATAGATAAAGTTTTAACATATCCTCTAACGCCGGTGCCATTATCAATGTGTCACATAGATGGATCTATTTGCAAAACTAATAAGGCAGCGCTTTTAAAAGTACTCGAGCAGCAGGTTGAGCCGCATACTCCGGAGAATACTAACGTGAAGGTGTTCGATGGATTTTTTATGCTTCATTTGATGAGGGAAATTCCAGCTACTTACGGAAACATATCTAAGAAAATTTTAAGTATGTTTTGTTCTAATAATGCGGAAGTTGTAGTAATCGCCTTTGATAGGTACATTTTTGCTTCGATCAAAGATAATGAACATTCTTTGAGAGGAATGCAAGTCACACAATTCCACATCGAGGGAGCAGATCAAATACGTTCTTCTGATTTCACTAACGACTTGAAAAACGCTAATTTTAAAGAGGCGTTAGTGAATTTTCTTATACAGCACTGGGCACTTGATCACGCAGCACCTTTCATTGCTAATAAAACTCTTTTTATTAATTACGATCGGTGCTATAAATATAAAGTAAATAATGGCCACGTAGAAAGGACAAACGATGTTTTATTAAGCTGTCCAGCGCACGAAGAAGCGGATACGAAGATAGTTTTCCACGTCTACCAAATAGATTACGACGCACATGTCACGATCAGATGCTCAGATACTGACGTGGCCGTTATAATGCTTTCTAACATGAGTGCCTTAAGTAACGCTAATGTTAAAGTTTCAATGGAAGCCGGAGTCGATAATAATCAGCGCTTTATTAACATTAGCAAACTGTATGAAACTTTAGGCCCTAAATTGAGCGCAGCGCTACCGGCTTTGCATGCCCTGACTGGTTGCGACTACAACCCGTCATTTTTCAAGAAAGGAAAAAGTCGGCCATATCAAATTTTACAAAACTCAGAAAGACTTATCGATACTTTTGTGGTGAACATTAATTTGAGTTTTTTTAAATCAAGGTGTTGTGACAAAATGGACATTAGTAATAACAAATTACGACGAGCACCGGAAATGGAATTGGAATTGTGATTTTGATTATTTAAGTATTTATTTATTTTATTGTTGTAAAGTTATTAGGAGAAATAAATCATTCTCCAAACTGGTGACCTCCGGACGTGATCAACAGACAATAAATAAATTATGATAAATCCAGACGACGAAACCGCAGCGACGCCGATGCACGCAAACGCACAAGAGATCGCTAGAGTGGTAATCAAAATTCCTCCATTTTGGGAACAAGACCCGGAAACGTGGTTCGCCCAGGTGGAAATGCAATTTGCGCTCAACGGCATCACTCAAGACACCACAAAATTTTATTATGTCGCGAGCAATCTGGAACACCGACACGCCAAAGAAGTGAAGGACATAATCCGAAATCCTCCACCCACAGAAAAATACGTGAAATTAAAGACAGAGTTAATCGCTAGATTGTCGGCATCTGAAGACCATAAAGTGAAACAGTTACTAGAACGGGAAGAAATAGGAGACAGAACGCCGTCTCAGTTTCTTCGACACATCCGAGACCTCGCAAGCAACGTTCCGGATACATTATTAAAAACTCTTTGGTTAGGTCGCTTACCAGGTAGCACACAAGCAATCTTGGCCTCAATGGAGAGCAAAAGTCTAGAAGAAATGGGTCGAGTGGCCGACAAGATCCACGAAACAAACCCATCGAGTACACAAATATCATCAGCTGATTCTTCAGAAATCATAACTGGCAAAAGTATACAACCAAGCCAGTTCGACCTTTTGATGACCGAAATCAACCAGCTGAAGACTGAAGTAAGGAGTAGAGGGCGAAGCCCTAGCCGAAGCAGAGGAAGGTCCACAAGCGGATCAAGAGGCCAAGCGAATCCACATTGGTGCTACTACCATAATAGATACGGTAACAAAGCGCGACAATGTCGAGATCCATGTACATTCAACAAGTCGGGAAACTATTCCGGGGGTCAATAAACGCGGCAATTGACCCCACAACCACACCACACCGCCTAATCGTAACCGACAGAACGACATCCACGAAATTCTTGATCGACACTGGAGCGGACATCAGCGTATTCCCGAAATCAGCTTGCAAAGACAAACGCATGTTACAAGATTGCAAGTTGTACGCTGCTAACAACTCCGTTATCAGTACTTATGGCTTTATCACGCTCAACCTTGATCTCGGTTTAAGACGTCAATTGGCATGGCGCTTCGTGGTAGCAGATGTAAACAAAGCCATTATTGGTGCTGATTTTCTACATAATTTCCGCTTACTGGTCGATATTTACAACAGGCGACTGATCGACGATAGCACAGGCCTTAAAGTAACTGGTCAACTGATAAAAGGAATACATCATACCATTCGTACCGTTAACTCCGATAACAAGTACCATCGAATCGTTGAGAAGTATCCTGCTATTACAAACCCCAGTATGGTGAAAGCAGTAGTCTCACACCAAACTGTGCACAGGATCGAGACATTGCCCGGACAGCCCATTACTTGCCGCCCAAGAAGACTCGCTCCTGACCGCCTTCGCATAGCAAAGAAGGAATTCGAATATATGCTTCAACATGGCATCGTTCGACCTTCGAAAAGCAATTGGTGTTCTCCACTACACCTCGTTGAGAAGAAAAATAAGGAATTCCGACCCTGTGGAGATTATCGAGCCCTCAATGCAAAGACAATCCACGACTGCTATCCGATACCCCATATTCAAGACTTCGCCCAATTGCTCGCTGGTAAAATGGTATTTTCAACCATCGATCTCATTAAAGCGTTCAACCAAATTCCGGTCCATCCCGACGATATTCATAAAACGGCGGTTACAACTCCTTTTGGATTATTTGAGTTTACACGAATGCCATTTGGTTTACGGAATGCTGCACAGACCTTCCAACGTTTCATACACGAAGTCACACGAGACCTGGATTTCTGTTATGCATACATCGATGACGTGTTAATTGCTTCGACATCACATGAAGAACACATTAAACACCTACACCAATTATTCCAACGCCTACAAGATTACGGAATCGTCATTAATACAGCAAAATGTATTTTTGGTGTAAGTGAAATTACCTTCCTCGGACACACAATCAACAAGGATGGAACCAAGCCCTTACAAGAGAAGGTAGACATCATTCTAACTAGCGAAAAACCAACAACTGTTAAACAATTACGGCGATTTTTAGGAATGTGCAATTTCTACCGGCGTTTTATTTCAGGTTCAGCAGCAATTCAAGGCCCATTAAACAAACTGCTAACTGGAAAAAAGTCTAGCAATACAAAAATTAGTTGGTCCAGTGAAACCGACATGGCTTTTGTCAACCTCAAAAATGCACTTGCAAAAGTTGCCCTTTTAGCGCATCCTTTACCAACCGCACCGTTGTCTTTGATGGTAGATGCATCCAGTGACGCAGTGGGTGGAGTCCTGCAGCAGAAAATCAATGGTGAATGGCAACCGCTAGGATTTTTCGCCAAGAAATTTAGCAGCTCACAAACAAAGTACAGTGCCTACGATCGAGAACTACTTGCCGCATATTTAGGTATCAAACATTTTCGACATTCTCTTGAAGGACGTGAATTTACATTGTTCACGGACCATAAGCCTTTGGTTTTCGCATTTAACCAAAAGCCTGAAAAGTGTACTCCACGACAATTCAGACATCTGGATTACATTGGTCAGTTCACAACCAACATCGTACATGTGAAAGGTATAGAAAACATTCCAGCGGACACTTTGTCTCGATTAGATATTGTAAACAGCATCAATGTACACGCACTTAACTTGGAAGACCTGTCCAATTCGCAAGAAGTAGATGCTGAAATGAGATTATTCTTGGACCAATCAAAGACTTCACTGAAGCTCAAGAAGGTATACTACCCCGAGCATCATGTAGCCATTTATTGCGACGTCTCAACGAGTAATATTCGCCCGTATGTGACCGAACCATTCCAGAAGCAAGTATTCGATAGCCTGCACGGACTAGCGCACTCCGGCGTCCGTGCAACAACAAAACTGGTCTGCTCAAAATTTGTCTGGCCTACAATGAGAAAGAACATTAGAGACTGGTGCAGAAATTGTATTGCCTGCCAACGTTCGAAAGTACATAGGCACACAATTGCTCCAACTAGTAAGTTCACACCACCTACGCAACGATTCGAACATATCCATTTAGACTTAGTCGGACCACTACCATACTCAAAAGGATTTACATATTGTCTAACAATCATCGACAGATACACAAGGTGGATCGAAGTAGTACCCATTGATGACATAGGTGCAGAAACGGTTTCCGAAGCATTGTTATCGAATTGGATCGCAAGGTATGGTGTTCCCCTTCGAGTAACAACCGATCAAGGCAGACAGTTCACGTCGAATTTATTTGCAAGCCTTACAAAATTACTTGGTACGAACCACATCCGATCAACTCCATATCATCCCATGGCGAACGGGATGATTGAAAGAATTCACAGGCAACTAAAATGTGCAATTAAGTGTCACGCCATCGACAACAATGAATCGTGGGTAGAAGCCCTACCTATTGTACTACTCGGTATGCGTACTGCCTTTAAAGAAGATCTCAATTCATCGTCAGCTGAACTCGTGTTTGGCGAAATGCTCAGAATACCCGGCGAGATTTTTCAAAGCAGTCACGATTCAACAGAACCTTCTTCAATGATCACCAAATTAAGAGAGCATTTTAAGCTAGTACGACCAACACCTGGAAGTAATCATGACAGTAAAAAGAAAACATTTGTCAGTAAAACTCTAGCAACCTGTTCGCATGTATTCATACGACATGATGCAGTCCGAAAACCATTACAGCCAACTTATGACGGTCCTTACGAAGTAATCAGCCGGGCTAACAAAGTATTCCAGATCAATGTAAGAGGTAAAGCAACTGCAATTTCAATCGATCGCCTTAAGCCAGCTTACACAATCGCGAACAAGTTGTCAAACAGCGAAGAACCCGAAACGTCAAAAATGAAGGACGTGGTTACGCACCGTGATGTTACGCACACACCACCGGCACAAACTACAAGATCCGGCAGAAGAGTTCACTTCCCCCAGAAATATGTATCGTTTTTTACAGCCAACAACTGAAAACACTGGAAAGGGGGTAATGTGGTGAACATTAATTTGAGTTTTTTTAAATCAAGGTGTTGTGACAAAATGGACATTAGTAATAACAAATTACGACGAGCACCGGAAATGGAATTGGAATTGTGATTTTGATTATTTAAGTATTTATTTATTTTATTGTTGTAAAGTTATTAGGAGAAATAAATCATTCTCCAAACTTTTATCAAACTGAGCAGCCCCACCTGACGACGAGTTGCAGAATGCGTTTGATATTGCAGAAGAATATGTTTGTCGTATATATGGATTGAAAAAAATTAACAAAGTCAATGAAGCACGAGTTGCAACATTTTTGAAGACGTACAATGGTTTACGAAACGATGATATATTCCTGTTACCGAAGAGCAATATCGACGGATCAGCTCTGCCTCCCTGCAAAATTGAGCTACAACAACATTTGCTGCGGACAACGTATATAGCAAATATTTGGGCACACGCTCATCTTCAGGTTCCAACGGCATTACATCCAACTGATTTTGGCTGGGAAGAGAATGAGGGGAAATTTCATTTCAAATGGTTCGAGAGTGGGCAGCTACCCTCTTCCTTTGAAGATATAAGTATCGATGAGGACGAAAAAAGTCCTGCAGGTGAGAATAATACTCACATATATTTTTCTATCATTTCATTATTTTTCAATGTAAACTTTTGTTTATTTTCTTTTTCATTTTATCATACAATTTTAATTGAAAAATACAACTGAGTAATATTTATAACAATTTTGCATAGCATGTCAACTTTTTTTGTAATTTATAATCCGATTTGCGTTAAAATTTTGCTCTCGCGTGTTACACGTTTTTTGATCATATATATTTTAATATATTATTATTATATATTTTTACAGATCACGACGATCTTTCACTGGTCGGCATCACTTGCAGCGATAATGAAAGCGATAATGAGTACGATGGCGATGAATCCGAAGAAGGCGAAATCTAAAAAATTTTCTAATACATTATTTTATTACACGTATTAGTTCCCTATATATGTTTATATTTAATTTTAGTATGTTTTTTGTAAATAAATACTAAAAAACATTTTCAATAAATTAATAGTAAACCTATTTTTTATTATCTTCTTTTATAGCAGAAAAGTTATCCGTATCTATCATCCAATAACTGTATGGACGGCACGCTGTGTTTAATGAGAAAAGTATTTTGGTAAAGAAATTTGGTAATACAATAGTTAACTGAATAAGTTAAACGAAAAAAATATCCAGCTTTATGTTTCTTGAGGGGAAAGTGTCCAGCTGATGCAGTCAAAGGTACGACGCGCCCTAGCGCATACCCATGCGCAGCGCTCTTCACTGCATCAGCTGGACACTTTTCCCCCACTAAATGTACAGCTGGATGTTTTTTTCGTTTAAGTTATTAATTTAACTATTAGTTTACCAAATTTCAGCTTTTGCTTTATCAGTTTACCCAGCGCATATTTTTCACTTCTTTACGTGAAAAGCTGGGGCATAATCCCCCACTCTAAATTCGGCTGGATACGTTTTTTCTTTTATTTATAGCACGATCAACATGTGAACAAAGTTTCAGCTTTTGCGGTATTAGTTTTTTTGTATTATTATTTTACGTGTGTGGAAGGCTGCCGCAGCTACACCCCCCGGAGGTGTGCCAGCTGGAGGTCCATTCACTTACCAGTGATACCAAATAAAGCTTAGGAAAAATTTTCAGCCTTTCTGAAATGACCAACTCTAAACGGTCGCTGGCTCCCGGACTACCATATCGTCCATTGCGCTTTCCACTTTTCTTCTCTCGTTATAACCAATAGGCGACTAAGGAGGCAGCTTTCGGAGCGTGTTGCCGTTCCGAAAGACCTAAGCACGCCGTTGCCTGCGGGTCTAGGACTTTTCGGCGCAGCCGGTTCGGCGTAGCCCTTTCGGCGTGCACCCGATTCGGCGTAGCCAGTTCGCCGTAATACCGTTTCGGCGCGAGGACGTTTCGGCGTGAGGACGATTCGGCGTGAGGACGGTTCGGCGTGAGGACGATTCGGCGCAAGACCAATTAGACGCAAGGACAATTCGGCGGGAAATGATTTTCCGATTCATTTTAAAATATAATTAAATTCTTGTAATGGAAAATTAATGCATTATTTCGCAGTTTTTAATCACAAATTAAACTTTAATTCACGTTTGTAAAACTACATACGATCAATAACTTGAATATGAAATGTTTTTAATATAATGTAGTTCATGTACCTATAGCAATTAAATTACTAAATTTTATACTATGAAATTTTCTCCTTTGATTATTTATCGTAGAATCATTTCTAGGTGGTAGATTTAAAACATTCAAATTCTAAATACAGAGGTGGGCTAATACTTTTCGTATTAAGCTGTATTTATAGAACAAAAATGGTTTCATTTGTAAATCATGAGGTTCAATAATTTTTAGAAATATTGTAAAACATTTTTGTTGTATTATACTTTAAGATTTCTTTAAGGTGGCCGAAAAATTCGCTGTTTTTGTTCGGTGCAAATCTTAAAAACGAATAAATTTAATGATATTCTAAAAACACCATCGAAATGGCTTGAAATTACAATGTGGATGGTTTTCATAAAAAAATTTCGGAAAATTTATTTTTCAGTGTCATATTTTTATTTATTTATTACTCATTAGTAGTCATCGGATTTTAGGCACTAAAAAACTACAAAATATGCTCTAAAATTTTGCAAATAAGCTATTCAAATTTACTAGCACAAATTCAATAGTTGATAATGTAAATTTAATCAATTGTTATTGATTATTTTTGTCTTTTAATATTAAAAGACCTATACCCAATTTTAAAAAATATCTTATAAATTAACAAATAAAGATCAACTATAATACAAAAATTTATTACAAATTTATATTACTCTAATCTTGAGATCCTGAATAACCTTAACAAAATGAAAAATTAGGTTGAAAACCAAGATCATGTAATTTAAAAATTAAATCTTTAATAATTTGAGACGCGTCTAGAGAATTTAAAATATTCCCATCTTCGGTCGAAAAGAGGCTGTAGGATAAAAAACCCGAAAATTACACATTAAAAACATTAACACATAACATTATTATACTTACACACAGACAGTGAAACTTACGAATACTACTAACAGAAATTCTAAAAATTACAAAAATATAATTTTTGTAATATTTCTATAGTCTCTCTCGACTGAAAATGAGGATATTTTAAATTCTTGAAAAGCGTCTCGAATTACTAAAAAGGTTAGCGCTGAATCGTCTTAGCGCCGAATCGCTAAATAGGCTACGCCGAATCGTCCTCGCGCCGAATCGTCCTCACGCCGAACCGTCCTCACGCCGAATCGTCCTCACGCCGAAACATCCTCGCGCCGAAACGGTATTACGCCGAACTGGCTACGCCGAACCGGCGCCGCCGAACTAGCTACGCCGAATCGGCGGCGCCGAAAAGTCCCATTCCCGTTGCCTGCCGTGTGTTGTCGCAACTTTAGGTATTTTTGACAAGGCAGCCTCTTATGCCTTTGATGTTCAGGCGGCGTAGCAGTTTTTACGCTTTTAGCAATCGTCGTGGGTTCGTTTATACGCTTACTATTTACTTCTTAAGTACTCTGCAGTACCCAGCTGGAAATGAAAGTGCTCAGCAGGCACCAGGCCTGAATAAAACTCACGGTAGAATGAAGGGATGTTTATTCAGAACCAATAAAAAAGCAGAATTTGGTTACGCAATTTCTATACAATGGTGAGAGTGCCTCTCGCGGACAATAAGGTCCCAAACAAAGATGTTGCTGAGGGCAAAAGTAACTAACAAGTCTGGACTGAAGGTCCTTTAACCTTTTTGAAATAAGGCCCCAGCATAAACAAATTGCTACTGGCAATAGCCCAAATTGCTATGTAATATAATACATAAAGCAAAGCTTATTTCCGCTGATAAAGTAAATAAAGGTGTAACTTACCTCGTTGTTGAATTATTAAAATAATCGTCTAGACCCTTAAAGTTAAACAGCAACTCCGTGACAGAGCTCTATTTCGGATCGCCAGTCAAATGGCCACTTATTGATGTTAATCGCTACAACAGCAAGTACACACAAGCAAACAGAACCAACAGATATCCAACTAAGCTTATTGCTGTCATCTAAAAATCAGTAGCAAAGGTAAATACCACAGCCCTACTCAAAATAAGAAAACACAGCCAACTGATAATTCATTCAAAATGGAAAATCTGCTAAAGTTGATCCAGTTGATAAAATAATTTAATTCTTTAAATAGCACTATCTTGTACTCTTGATTCCCAATCAGCAATACTAACGGAAGCCAATTTCCAATAATATGGGAAAGCAAATTCTAATACCCAGATATTATATCAACAGCCAAATGTGAAATATAACCTTATCACCGATAATAACTTAGCAACTTCAAATGTACGCAAATTTTCCAAAATATATTGTAATAAAACTATTCTAAATCCACTACGTCCATTCGAATGCAGGTAGCTAGATTATTTAATCTTCTATTAAGGATTCGGGCAAAGGATAAAGAGCTGTTCTTCGTATATGGTGTTTTTATTTTCTAGATGTTTCTCGCCCAGGACGTGTCCAAAGGTCTCAATTTTGTCATGACATCTTCGGCATTTTATGTCTAGGTGGGTATTACCCGATCTTTTAAGCACCTCTTGCACTCCGAAGGTGTTGGTACGGAGCTTGAGGGCGTCTATGAGTTTACCAGGTCTAAGAGAGCTCATATTAAGGAGCCAGGTGTTCGCAAGGGGGTTGTCACGAAAGTTTGTGACACCTTTTCCGTGCGAGATCTGACTCACCCATCGAGAATGTTCCTGCTTTTTTAACTCTAAGTCTTGTTAACCCCTCTTACGCTGAAGACCGCGCTTTTCGTCGGGGAGATCTTTACTCCAATTCTGTCTAGACCAGAAGCTGTTAGGTCTAAACTACCTTGGAGCCCCTCGGGGTTATTGGCCAGCAGAAACAGATCGTCCTCGAAACCAGGATAGATAGACCCTTTCCAGCTGTTATGTGGAAGCCGTCTATTTCCTCAATAATAATAATAATAATAAGTTAATTTTATTGAGCAAAAAAATATTAAATAAATATAATTGCTCAAAAGGGTGAAGGGTTAGCAAAGCTGTTTTTCACCTAGACCCTGAGTTTCTCCATCATCTTCTTTTTGAAAGATTTCCTGTCCTTATTCGTCAAGTATAGATCCTCAGATTTATTAAAACTGCAGGGCGCAATATATTGGAACGATCCCTTGAATTTTTAGCACTACGGTATTGCGGAACAGATAGGTGGTCATTCGAACGTAGATTTAGGTTATGGCAGTCTGACCTTCTGATTAAGAAATCTTTAAGGTAGCCCGGATGGCCAGACTTATATACAGTAAAAACAAGTACTGCAAAGAACATTTCGAAGCGTGCGTCTAGTTTCAATATTCTTAGCGTAGAATAGTGCGGAGTAACATGATCCCTGTAATAGATGTCATAGGCAAAGCGAAGACAAACATTCTGCAATACCTGCAGCTTGTTTTTTAGCTCATCAGTTAAGCATGCATAATACACCGTGATGCAGTAGTCAATATGACACAACACCAGGCTTTCGATTAATCGCCACTTTACCTGAGATGGTAGAAGGTTCTTGTATTTATATAGTGTCTTGAGCTTGAAATAGCATGTGCTGGTAATCTTGTTAACATGATCAGCGAAAGACAGATGGCTATCCCATATTACTTCTAAATTCCTTACTTTAGTGCAACATTTAACTAAACTACCGTTTACACAAACGTCGGCACGTTTGATTTCTTCCGCTATCAAGCATTGGCGAGGGCTGTCCATGCACATAGAGACAGTTTTGCACATAGAGACAGTTTTGCAAATAGAGACAGTTTTTGCACATAGATACAGTTTTGCACATGGAGACAGTTTTGCACATAGAGACAGTTTTAGCACATAGAGACAGTTTTTGCACATAGAGACAGTTTTGCACATAGAGACAATTGATCTGATGATGGGATCAATGACCATGTTAAACAGCGTGGGGGACAAGGGGTCACCTTGTTTTACGCCCCTACCCAGGGGTATTGTAATATTGGAGCCCGTGAAAGTGGTTTGGGCTTTATTGTACATCCCATACAGGGGTATTGTACAAGTTGTACAAAGCGCTCGCAATAGCATCCGTTACTCTCAGCGGAGCCTCTCTGTCTCAGGGATATCAGGGTACTTTTTTCAATTCTTATTTTAATACAGGAACTGAGGAGCCTCGCCAGTAAGGAAGATATGGTTAGAGGTCTCCAGCTCTCGGGCTTACTGGGATCTTTTCCCTGTTTAGGGATAAAGGTGGTTCTATTTGTGAGCCAAGTTT
Source organism: Podabrus alpinus (assembly GCA_932274525.1). Classification (NCBI taxonomy): domain Eukaryota; kingdom Metazoa; phylum Arthropoda; class Insecta; order Coleoptera; family Cantharidae; genus Podabrus; species Podabrus alpinus. The sequence continues at coordinate 59,369,493 of OW026452.1, forward strand.
GGTGGTAATAACCCCGTTAGAATGATGGAGTTGAAGAGTAGGGATAATGCCTCGTTGAATCCCGTTCCCCTAATTTCCATTTTGATTACCCCATTTGGACCCGCCGCGCCCCTGTTTTTGAGCTTTTGGATTTTGGTGGCAATTTCTTTGGGGAGGACAATTTGTATGGGAGTATCAGGACTAGATATTTCGTCGTTAGGTGTCTCTGTTTCTTGTTCGTTCGGACCCCAGAGCTCCTCATATACTTCCGTCACCTCTTGAAAGGGGACTGGAGGTTTGTTTCACCCCGTAAGGTCAGCATGGCTCCCCTGGATGACTTGGATCGCCAGCTGACCGGGGTTGCGCTTATACATCTCTTGAGTTTTTGCATATAGGGTCTTTTTGGCCACCGTTCTTTTTGAATATTCTTTTCGTTTGGTATTTTTGATTCTATTTGGTTTCGCGGGTTATCTCGTTTCGCGGCAAGGATTAGTTGCTCAATAAAGATGTTGATATCAAAGTTAGTTGGTGCCCTAATTGTACTGATGGCATGAAAGGCTTTGGCGCACTCAAGGGATTGTATTAGGCTTAAACTACCTGTGCGGAGAGTTTCTCTCCAGTCGCAATTAGGTGGGGGAGCCGATTAATTCGATTGTATTGCTCTTATTCATTTCATCGGGTGGGAGTTGGTGTGGCATTTCAATACTAGGGGGTTCAGGGTTACAGGTTTGCCGCACTTTGGGGGTTGTTCTTCCGCGTTGCGCGATGTTGGTATTGTTGGGTTCTCCTGGGACCTCGTTTCGAACGCTTTATGGTGCAACGTGGCGTCGGGAGTCGCAGAAGACATACCTCCGACGGTAATCTGAGCGTTGGCAGCCTTATGCTGCGATCGAGAATGAGCCGCTAATGACTCAACCCCGCTAGTGGTAGGTGTCGGGGCTCGGGGCAGATCGCGTCAGGATTTGGCCGCTAATGGCCTTTTGCTAGGTAAAGTAGCTTTTGATTTCTCTGTTTTAGGATCTTTTCTATTTTCTTTTATTTGGGACGCTAATGTCCCAATTGCCGCTTTCTTGTCGGAGATACTACTTGTTGGGGTAAGTATTTCATTATTCATGTCAATACCGGAACTTGTTGGGCTCCGCCGCTGCAGGGGATAGACACCCGAAGTGTCGCCCCCCTTCGCGCGCTAATACGCTGGGGAGGTACCTCCATCACGACCACAGGTGTTAGCTTTCGACTTTTAGTTGACTCGCTCCTAGAAGAGCCGGCAGAGTCTCCCACTTCACAACAAGCAGTCTTTTTGGAGATGGGCGCTTTGTTAGTCGAGTCGTCGCCTGACTCTTCCTTCTCGGCGTCCGTCGTGATTTTGGAGAGACACGTGCGCTCAGAACGAGTTGCACGGGCGGCTACCTCAGGTGAGGGGGTATCTGGTTCATCCCCAATTGATGCGAAATACCGTGCAAGCGCTCAGGAGGGAATGCGCGCTTTTTCAACACGGCCAGTCGGTCCCTACACTGTTTGGCAGTTTTTTGACCACCGAAGATATTTGCGAGCTTAAGTGAATAGTTGACTTCCCCGTCAAGCTTTATGAATTCGTTAACCAGAAGATTGGTTTCCTCTTCCGTCCCCGTTTTAGCGGGGTCGTCACGGGGCCGCAACATTTAGCATAGTGGCAGTTCCCCGGATGATAATTATTGGGGAACTGTTTTCCACATTTGCCGCATGCAAATAGAATCTGATCATTCGGGTGTGAGAGGTGTAATAGTCAGCAATCATTTTAGGCTTCGTGAATCCTCTGAAACAAATAATGCAGAGGCCGGCCTGGAAAGGAATAGCATATAACCTCATAACGCTAGCAGCCCCTTGCGGGGCATTGTCAAGGTCGTCACCGGGGAAAATCCGTCCAACATCCGAGCCTGTATTTGCAAAGTAAGTAAAGATACCTATTGCAATCATTTAAAATATGTTGGCAAAGGTCCTTCATAAAATTAAAGTGAAGCAGTTATTGTGGCAAGAACTATGCTCATTTTCTCAGATCAAATGATATGATCTCAAATATAAATTCTCCGTCTTTATTCCCACTTTCCCCGAACACTGGGGAAACATTGCTGGGAACACTGTTATCAAAATGAAAAAAAATTCATTTTAATATTTCTGTTTTTCCCTCCGCAACTATCCGATCACAGCATTAAATATGTACAGGAGGCATCCATATCCTGCATAATATGCCTAAACTCACCTTCCAACCACAGATAGCAATGACCCTTATTTTTTTTGCAGTGTGAATACCCAAATTATGCAGCCAAGGTTGGCGCTTATAGAAGACAACATTTGATGGTATGCGAGGAAGGGGTAGGGTTTTCTCAAGATCGAAACATAAAACCTCGAGATTCTCATCTTCCCTCCGTTGCTCTATTTCTGTCTTCTTTTAATAAAGTTCTTGCTTCTTCAGCTGTGCTAAAATGGATTTCTTTTTCGATTTTGAACTTATTTTGCCCCTCATTGCTTCCGGTATTTTTTAGTACTTCAAGTTTATCACACATATTGCACGTATCCTTCTTCAGGGGTTTTCTCCTCAGATTGAAGTGAGTCAAAAATACGTTTTTGTACTTCGAAAACGATACTGGGAATTTCGTCTCTTCATTGTGTAAATCATACATAACGCGTATTGTAGTATCCGATCGCACATACGTACATTGAACCAGTTTGCTCTCTAGCGTAATGTGATTTAGTATATCTTGGAAATTTATCAATGTGTTCAACTATATCTTGAAATCGCTCATCTGTGAATTTATTTTTACCTCCTCCGATTCCCCGTATGTCTTTAACGCCCTCCGATCGTTTCTTACTCTTTAGCGCCAAATTTACCTTTCCACTCAAAATTGTAAAAGTTTGGAGGAAAAATGTTTTATAAACTACGACCCGACCCCATTAATATTGTATTGCCTCGACCAAAATCTCTTTACCGAATCTTTTACTTTTTTCTCTTTATTGGAATTTCACTCACCATCGTGCAAACAAGAGCTCGTCGGGCGTCATGGGAACTCACTTTGTAAAATTTTTCATAATCTTCCTTCGCTTTCTCCACACCTATTTTGGAGAGGCACTCACGGTGGCACAAAAATTGTCAAAAATCCTTTCTCAACTTGACATCTTCTCTCTGAGTGAACTATAGTCTTTATTCTGAACACAATTTAATTTTCTTGTATCTCGATTTTGCGAAGGAAACTTTCGTTTCCTACCTATTTTGGATGACCTTCGCAACAAAAATTTTAGCTGTAAATTGACTGATAAATAGCTATTTAAGAGCAAAGGATAGCTTTCTGCTAGTTAACAGCCGATTTACAGCTAAAATGTTTGTTGGGCTTGAGTATCACCTACTTCCCCGTGTTCAATTTCAACCTCCTGTCGCAATCCTTCTTCCATCTCTTCAAAATGCAATCTTTTGATTTTGTATATTATTAGCCAATAAGATGAAACTCATATAAAGTTGTAACGAATTTTTTGCCCTTTAAATTCGTTCCCAATAATTATTTATTGGCACTTCTCGCTCCATCTAACGGTCGAACTGGGAAGAGGGACTGGAAAGGGAGATAGGAGGTTCCATCGGCGCAAAAGATAGTCTTGGGTGAACCATTGAACGAGCAACACGCTCTGGCGCAATTTTTGAAGCAAGAAGGCAGGTGTGAATTTTTCACACACCAATGTCGATTTGTGTGGCTACTGTGGAATAATCATGGGCTTTTGGGTTACGTAATTAGCGGATATGGAACGAAGATATTCTTATATCTTCGTTGTTGTGTAGGAAAATGGTGAATTTTCCCCATATCGGACGTTTCTTGGTCGGATCTACTGCCCATGCTATCTTTGAAGGTTTTGGTTTCCGTTCGGATTGGTGAGTGAAGTTTTTTGTTACTTAATTGTTCCACAGTGGTATGCATTGATCGAGTAGGACAAATTTTGCTCCGTCCACCTGGAGTTCACTTTTGTTTAATTCACCCTTGGCTGATATGTATTTTTTTATGTCTTGTTATATAGGTTTTTCTTTTGCCTTGCATTTTTTTATAAGAACGTTTTTGGCCGAAATAATCGTTAAGTCGCAGGTTTTACTTTTCTGTTCGACTATTCTCGAATGGATCCTATGTGACCCATTCCTTGGTTGACTGTCTAGACGCGCAGTCTTGATGTCCCAGTATTATTATTACTTATTTTTAGTTACAGGTCCAATGTGGGCTGTACATTTTGTATTCGATGTCATTGTTTATGCATTTGAAGCAAAATCATTCATATGGTTCACGTAGTTATTATTAACTCTACCATTGGTTCTCACTTCTGCGGATATACGGTGACGTTTCGTCACTAGGGAGAAAAACCTTACAATTATTATTTTTTGTCATAATCCTTAGGCGATTTTTGATGATTTTTTAATTTTTTCTTGAAATATTTGAAGCTCATTTTTTTAATTTAGTCAAGCTTGATATTTCATTCCTACCATGTATTTCTACAAATTGCCTTCTCTCTACAGTTTACTAAGTTCTCTGTCAATTAACAGTTCGTTGTAAACTTCACTTCGTTTAGTTGATTTTTTTAAATCTTTTTTTAGATCATGGCCTCCGGCCAGATCGCTTAGTTGGGGGGTGTGTAACAAAATTTTTCCATTCTGTTACAATTTAAATAATATTTAAATTTTTAATTCATACATCTAGCGCCACCTTTTAGCTATTACCGGTACAACGAACTTATGATAAGAGAACGTCTTGGGCTATAGAATTTTTAGGAGGAGGTCTGGTTGAACTGTGAAAGCGTGCGGTCGACATTTTTCGTGTTCGATTATAAAAATCGAAATTTTATTGCGATTTGCATCGGAAGCTGCTTTTAAGTTTCGTGCGTGTTTATTACTTCACCGGGTTAAAAGCACTGGTGTGCTTTGACAATTCTATTGCTGTCAGTTTTTTTAAAAGGATTGATTATTATTGTTTGGACAATCATCCTTGTTATTTTATTGGATCAATTGAGTTGTTGCATTACCAAGCAATCCTGAAGAGCGTTCGGTCCGCCATCGTTTCATCCGGCCCAAACCTGCTGTTGGGACCATTCGTCGGTGTGTTCTGTTCCTGGAAATCAGAGGGGAGCCTTTGTTTCAAAACATCAACAACCGCCTTTTCAAGCAGGAAGACATCTGTCATCGATACATATTGTAAACTTGCCAGAGCTCTAGGTAAGGTACCTTTATTATCTTGTTTGTATTGGTGGTTTATATTTTGTTCAACGACGCCAACTTTTGTATTGGCCAGGTACCCTTCTGGTAACCTCCGAGTTGGAAACATCTTTGACGAGCCGATTGTCAATTTATTCACGTGCATTGAATGTTTAGCACGTCCAAACCACGATTGCTTAGTCGTTTTGGCTCCATTAAATAATATTGTCAATTAATTGGTGTTTTATATATACGTGAGCTTACCCTCAGATTGTCTTTCAGCATAGTACCGAGTGGGATCTACGACTCTCGTTCACCGCTGCAACGAGTTAGCTTAAAATTAACATCAGGGCCACTCACGAATATAAGTAGAAGGCTTCGCTTTCTGCGTGAGTCGTTGTCTTTTCTGGGCTGTTCTCTCATTAGGAACAGGGAGAAAGGATTGCGTTACCACTTTAATACTTTCACTCAAATTATTTAACTTTGGTTTTTCAGAAGCTGAATTATATTATACTACCTCATGTTTGGCAATCACAACCTCATCGACCTTAGAATTTGTTGCCGCACTAACGTCTTTTATAACTTCTTTCGAGTTTGCTTCTGTTTTACCATTATCAATCGGCGACTTTGATAAATCAATTAACTTGGCAACATAATCTTCATCTTCCAATTTTGTTCCAATATCAGCAAGGGCCAACTCAAATTTTTCGACATCTGCTTCAGTAGAATTTAAATTGAGGAAAAGGATCTCGGGTCAGTGGACATAAATCAAACAATATGTTGTCGAGTCGACGTTTCGGGCCTTATATTGTACCCATCCTCAGGACTAAAACAAAGAAAGAATGGGGGTCACACACTAATAACAAACAATAATTCCGAGGGAAAAAAAGTGACATACCTCAACAAACGGATGTACAATTGTATATTACATCGACATTCAGATTAAGAACAGTAGTAGAGGCACAAGGCGCCATCAGCGGTGTCACTAAATATGAACGGTTAACACATTACCGTACTGAATTACGAAAAACAAAATTGGTCACTATATAAAATCTAGTAATAAATAACATGATAAAAACACAATATAAAAGTCAGTAAACAAATCGTAAAACACTTTAAAATGAATAGAATGAAAATTATTTGATGAAACCGTTCACAGTATAAAGTGATAGCAATATATTTAACCATGATAGCGCCAGGTGAAAAAAGATCAAGTAACGAAATATACGATACACATTTATGCCGAAAGTAAAATATACAAAATTAATTCATAATTATTATTATCGGGTGGCTACAAGTTCATGAAAGTCAAAACTTAATAAAAAAAAAATTATTGTGTGGTGGAACTGAGTTAAAACAACACCTCAGTAAGGCCGAACAATGCATAAAATGAAATAAACAAAAACCGACTTAGGCGAGATGTCGAAAACAACGCGTAAACCCTGAGGCACTTCACCGAAAACACCAATCGTTCAAGTCAGGTCCGTTTTCTCCAAATACCGTTGCAGGACACGGTAATATCCCACATCAACACTATTAGTGGAGTCTGTCTGTTTATTGACGTTGTTGTCAGTCGTCATTATGTAGGCAGCTTCCAAAAAAGTACGTCTATGGTAATTGGCTTCATTTTTCAGGATTTTCACCCCATCCATATTAAATTTGTGCTTGTTGGTAGTCGCATGTTCACACAGACCTGTCGTGGTAGAGCCATTTCGGATGTCATTAAGATGTTGGGAGAGGCGTTTAGATAATCTCTGCTTGGTCTGTCCGATATAAACACAATCACATTGGCATTCTATTTTGTATATCACGTTCGCACGCTCAGGGATCGGGACCTTGTCCTTAGTATGTGAGAACAGGATTTTCCCCAGCTTGAAAGGGTTGTGGAACGCTATTTTGTAATTGTCATCGCCTGCTATCTCTCGAAACAGCCGGCGTATTTTACTTGCCAAGTACGGGTGGTAGGTGATCCTGTTGTATTTGACTCCGATGTGTGAATCATCATCCAATGTCCGGTTGGACAAACTCATATGGGGGGTGGTCGACAGACAAAATTAAGTTCAGTAGACGCTCCGGATACCCGTTCCTGGAGAACTGTAGCTTTAAGTCTTGTAGTCTCCTTCTTAGTAATGTATCTGGCACGCTTATCAATACCCTCTGCTTCATGGTCCTTATCAAGTTAACCTTTTGGGTTAACGGGTGGGATGAATGAAAGCTAAGCAATCTGTCAGTGGAGGAAGGCTTCTTGTAAACATCGGTGGACAACGAACCATCGCCGTGTCTGTGGATCATTAGGTCAAGGAACGGAATTTTATTTTCCTTCTCCTTTTCATATGTGAAGGTAAGCAGCCTATCGTAACTATTCAGTATATTGATACAGTTATTTATTTCACTGGTGGGTACCGCAGTGAGGAGATCATCCACATATATGGCCAGGAACGGTATCGGAAATCTAATCGAGCCATAGAAGTTGCACAGCAGATCATTCATCACTAGAGTGGCAAAGATGGGGGAGCAAGGGTCACCCATGGCAGATCCGACAAGCTGAGCAAAAAATTCACCATTAAAGGAGAAGTAGCTGTTGTCGAAAATAAGTTCTACCAGTTGTGTGAATCTCTCTATAGGGATGTCTGTGAAGGGTTGGACCAGATCCCAATTGTTTTTTATGGCCTCGACAGTTGACTCCCGAGAGATGTTGGTAAACAAGGAGTTTACATCGAAAGATACTAACGAGTACCCTTGAGGAACAGTACACTTAGTTATTAATTCCATTGCTTCTTTGGTGTTTTTTATAATAAAAGGAAGTGAAGGAGTCACATTTTTTAGGATGTTCACGATGTACCGAGCCAACGGGATCGAGGGGGAGTTAACACAACTGATGACCGGGCGCAGAGGAGCACCATTTTTATGTGCCTTAGGTAGGCCATACGCTCTAGGAAATTGGGCGTTATAACCAGTGAGCGACTTCCTGGTGTTGAGATCGATGAAGTCGTCGTCATAAAGGTTTTTTATGGCTTTGTTATACTTGCCCTGGATACTAACTGTTGGGTTGTTTTTCAGTTTTTTATAGGTGGTAGTATCCCCAAACAGACCGTCCATTTTCCCAAGGTACTCAGATTGATCCATGATCACAGTCGAACTTCCTTTATCCGCCTTAAGCACCAACAGGTCCGGGTTCTCCTTCAAGTACCTTCTTGCCAAATGTATCTGTCTCTTGACCTGGTCCTTGTCATCCTTCCTGCTACAGAAGTTATGTACCATATTAAGAAGTCCTCTTAGTTTGTCCTTACTTGCTGTGGGCAAAGTTAAGCCACCCACCGAGCATTCCAGTTCCGACAAGAAGTTAAACATAGGAAACTCACGTAAAGAGGGAGTAATGGCAAATTTAGGCCCCAAAGACAGGGCCATGGCCACTTCTTCTGGGACATGGGTATTAGTGAGATTAAGTACCCAGCTGGCGTCACCCAACCTGTTGTTATTTTGTTGTTTGGCCAGAAGCAAAGAGAACTTTTGGCACATCTTACCTCGAATGTTGATGAAGTATTTCTCGTGTCTTGCTCTTTGTGTTTTTACAAATTGATCAGCTATTTCACGAGGTAATTTTAATCTTAGGTGGTGAAATGAGAGATTCTAATCTAGAGCTCATTTTGTTGATGTTAGAGATGGCCATTTTGATATGTAAATCCAAAATTCTCTTTTTGAACCGACGTAGGAACAGGTCAGCACCCTCGAGTATAGATATGTCAGGTATCAAATCCTGGACCAGGCAGGCGACCCTTTGCTGGATGAAGTTAGGAAGAATTCCTTGGGCACGGCAACGTAACAGGAACGTTTTACGATTCGACATTTTCGCCAGTCTAGTATAGTTTACTCTCACTGAGTTAAGCGCCACAACCACCCCCATACCAAATCTTGCTCTGATGTCTTGAAAAAAACTTCCCCCCCCCCTTTCAAGCTGGGGAAAATCCTGTTCTCACATACTAAGGACAAGGTCCCGATCCCTGAGCGTGCGAACGTGATATACAAAATAGAATGCCAATGTGATTGTGTTTATATCGGACAGACCAAGCAGAGATTATCTAAACGCCTCTCCCAACATCTTAATGACATCCGAAATGGCTCTACCACGACAGGTCTGTGTGAACATGCGACTACCAACAAGCACAAATTTAATATGGATGGGGTGAAAATCCTGAACAATGAAGCCAATTACCATAGACGTACTTTTTTGGAAGCTGCCTACATAATGACGACTGACAACAACGTCAATAAACAGACAAACTCCACTAGTGTTGATGTGGGATATTACCGTGTCCTGCAACGGTATTTGGAGAAAACGGACCTGACTTGAACGATTGGTGTTTTCGGTGAAGTGCCTCAGAGTTTACGCGTTGTTTTCGACATCTCGCCTATGTCGATTTTTGTTTATTTCATTTTATGCATTGTTCGGCCTTACTGAGGTGTTGTTTTAATTCAGTTCCACCACACAATAATTTTTTTTTTAATTAAGTTTTGACTTTCATGAACTTGTAGCCACCCGATAATAATAATTATGAATTAATTTTGTATATTTTACTTTCGGCATAAATGTGTATCGTATATTTCGTTACTTTATCTTTTTGCACCTGGCGCTATCATGGTTAAATATTTTGCTATCAATTTATACTGTGAACGGTTTCATCAAATAATTTTCATTCTATTCATTTTAAAGTGTTTTACGATTTGTTTACTGACTTTTATATTGTGTTTTTATCATAAGTTATTTATTACTAGATTTTATATATTGACTAATTTTGTTTTTCGTAATTCAGTACGGTAATGTGTTAACCGTTCATATTTAGTGACACCGCTGATGGCGCCTTGTGCCTCTACTACTGTTCTTAATCTGAATGTCGATGTAATATACAATTGTACACCCGTTTGTTGAGGTATGTCACTTTTTTGCCCTCGGAATTATTGTTTGTTATTAGTGTGTGACCCCCATTCTTTCTTTGTTTTAGTCCTGAGGATGGGTACAATATAAGGCCCGAAACGTCGACTCGACAACATATTGTTTGATTTATGTCCACTGACCCGAGATCCTTTTCTTTAATTACAAATATTGGACGAGAATTTTACCTCATAATTTAAATTGACGTTACTTCGTTTTTTCTTCTTATTTGGTTTGGATGAACTCTTGCGTCGATCCCTCTTAGTTGGTTTTGGAGATTCCGTTAAGTTCATCATGGCCCTTAAATTGGCATCCCATCTAGGATTCAGGGAAACTGTGTGCGTGATCTCATTTTTAGGTAAAGTTTCAACTACTTTATTGGATTTTGAAATCAAATTTGTGTTATCGGTAGGTCCATTGTCTTCGAGAATAGTAATAAGTTTTTCATTATCACTTTCAGTTGTTATTACAGGCAGTTTGGTTTTGATAGTCTTTTGTTCGACAGGCAACACTTTTACTGATTTTGGAGACGCATTAGAATGTGGAGAGTTCACAATTTCCCCAGCGGAAAAATTTAACTGACGAACATGAGAACCATTTCGGGGGGTTGTGCGATTTTTCTTCTCCATAGTATTTCCAGTATTTGATTTTGGAGTTAATATAGGAGGTAAAGACCGAGTTTTTAAGGCGTTACTTGGTTCGGATGAGGTACTAGTTGGGTGTGTTGCAGCAGCTGGTAGTTCAAAACTAACACTTGCTTTAGGTGGTTCTGTTAATGCTGGGGATTGTTTTACAATGGGACTTTTTCGTTTTGGTTTTGATTTCAATTTTGGAGAGGCCTGTTTTACGGTTCTTGAATCACACGAATCGTCGCTGCTTTTGTACAAGGTTACATATTGACCTATCGACATAGATGTATCTTTTTTAGGCGCCAATTTGAGTAAACGATTTTGGGGCCTGGAATTGCCACATGGTACTATTGCAGTCGATGAAACATTTGTTACGTCCTGATTATCATAAATTATCATAGGTATGTTCATAAGTTCTTGGTTAGTTAAACTGATCTGGGCTTGTGAAGGGTTGCCGTCAAAATAAAGCACATTGGAGGTGAAGAAATTGGAAGTCGTATTATTATTTGACTGCAGTATCAAAGCATTCAAAAATAGAGGGTTTACAGTTGGTTGTGTGACAAATGTGGAATTCTCCAATACCACATTATTATTGCAAACCTCGTTAGAAATTAACTCAGACTGTGTTGGAGGTTCAGGATCTGAACTTGAAGCAGCTATAATCGACTGTATTGCATCTTCATTTTGTTCATGTATTATGTAATCTTTAACTGGTTCAGAATTATTTTTTTTATTACTACGTAACCTTCTTTTAACGGATTCTAATGAATGTGTGATTTTAGTTTTTTTGGCGTCATTTGTCCTTTTATTTCTCGAGTAAAGCCATCTGGCTGTTCAAATCCATTATGATCGACAATCCCATCTTCATTTGCTGGCCTGGTCATATCATTCAATACTTTTACCATAGCTGGATTCTCCACAAATCTCTGTGCAATTGCATTAATTTTATTTTTATTCAACTCATTTCCAATGGTTAAATTGTGAACCTCCTCCAGCGACTTATCGGTAACATCTTTGTTAATACTCTCGGTTAGTTTTTCGATCAAACCACTGTTGTTTAGAAAAGTCGGAGTCAATAATACTTCATCGAACGAATTTCCTCATGCTCATTAGCACTTTTGATTGCTTTCTGCGGACTAGATGTAGCATAATTTTGGCATCCCGAATTTACATCACAACCGTATGATGGAATAGAGTCCACTTCATTAAATATATTTGCATCCTCAATCCCATCGCCATCTTCATTCAGAGTGCTCGTGAGAGCATCATTGTCAGTTAGTAAATACTGCAACTGTTTTGTCAATGGAGTTCTGGTACCTTTTCTTTAAAGTAAGCTGTGCATTCCAAATGTTTTTGAATTATCGTATACACAGTTTCGTACTCCATTAAAAAATCAATCAATGTCATTCCATTAACTCTTGTATAAAATTTCATTTCGTTTCGTCTCATATCTTGTAAGTGCGGACTATGAAGTAACATTTCGTTGTAAGCACCGTTCAACTTTTCTTCCTTCAGATAACCTAAAACAAGTCTGGCAATGTTTTTAGAACCAAACTCCATTTTGTATGTATTAAAATATAAGTTTCCTATGTTAAAATAATTCACTCGTTAGAAATAAAGGATATAAACCATGAATACATTTGGTGGGATGAGAAACAAAGGAAAACGCATTATCTGTTTCATCCGAAGAACGCCAAAAAAAAACTAAATTCACACATTCATTAGAATCCGTTAAAAGAAGGTTACGTAGTAATAAAAAAAATAATTCTGAACCAGTTGAAGATTACATAATACATGAACAAAATGAAGATGCATTACAGTCGATTATAGCTGCTTCAAGTTCAGATCCTGAACCTCCAACACAGTCTGAGTTAATTTCTAACGAGGTTTGCAATAATAATGTCGTATTGGAGAATTCCACATTTGTCACACAACCAACTGTAAACCCTCTATTTTTGAATGCTTTGATACTGCAGTCAAATAATAATACGACTTCCAATTTCTTCACCTCCAATGTGCTTTATTTTGACGGCAACCCTTCACAAGCCCAGATCAGTTTAACTAACCAAGAACTTATGAACATACCTATGATAATTTATGATAATCAGGACGTAACAAATGTTTCATCGACTGCAATAGTACCATGTGGCAATTCCAGGCCCCAAAATCGTTTACTCAAATTGGCGCCTAAAAAAGATACATCGATGTCGATAGGTCAATATGTAACCTTGTACAAGAGCAGCGACGACTCGTGTGATTCAAGAACCGTAAAACAGGCCTCTCCAAAATTGAAATCAAAACCAAAACGAAAAAGTTCCATTGTAAAACAATCCCCAGCATTAACAGAACCACCTAAAGCAAGTGTTAGTTTTGAACTACCAGCTGCTGCAACACACCCAACTAGTACCTCATCCGAACGAAGTAACGCCTTAAAAACTCGGTCTTTACCTCCTATATTAACTCCAAAATCAAATACTGGAAATACTATGGAGAAGAAAAATCGCACAACCCCCCGAAATGGTTCTCATGTTCGTCAGTTAAATTTTTCCGCTGGGGAAATTGTGAACTCTCCACATTCTAATGGGTCTCCAAAATCAGTGAAAGTGTTGCCTGTTGAACAAAAGACTATCAAAACCAAACTGCCTGTAATAACAACTCAAAGTGATAATGAAAAACCTATTACTATTCTAGAAGACAATGAACCTAGCGATAACACAAATTTATTTTCAAAATCCAATAAAGTAGTTGAAACTTTACCTAAAAATGAGAACACGCACACAGTTTCCCTGAATCCTAGTTGGGATGCCAATTTAAGAGCCATGATGAACATAACGGAATCTCCAATACCAACTAAGAAGGATCGACGTAAGAGTTCATCCAACCCAAATAAGAAGAAAACAGGTGGAACTCGCTTTAGCGGCAGTTTTTAGGCTTCTATACAGCTACCTTTCTGGTGTGGAAAGTTGTTATTATCTGGTTATTTTTGATCGCCATATAATGTAACATCACATAATCAGATAATCTGCACCAATTAAATTTTTTGCGATTGGTAATTATCATTTACTATATAAGTAATAACAATCAAACTTTTCCATTCTATTAGAAATTTTACTTCTCTGTAATGTATGGTCCTTTTTTTGAGGTGGACCAATCCTCTCCTTTCTCTTTTATTTATAACTTAACTTCACTAACCACATCAATAAAAAATTATTTTTTCACATCAAAGTAAAACAAGTAGTTTATATAGGGAGACCTCTTCGAAAATATCTTTAACTTAGTAAATTTCTTTCGAACATTTGCGTATTTATAAATTGCATTAGCGAATCGAAGCAACGGATTAGCAGATTATCGCAATACTATATAGACGAAGTATTTAAAATATAACAACGTATCAGTTGATCAACGTTATGATTGGCTCTGAAACATGCGGACGGACACGAAGCCAGACCATAAGGCTTCTTTCTATACCTTGTATAGAAGCCTAAAAGAAGCGCACTGGCTACCCAGTTCTTAGACCTCTATACACACAGAGTATTTCCAACACGATTTGAAACGCTCTGTATGATTTTGAATTATGCGGACAGACGGACACGGAGCCAGATCATAAGGCTTCTTGCTATACTTTGTATAGAAGCCTAAAACAAAGTAAAGTCAATTTAAATTCTACTGAAGAAGATGTCGAAAAATTTGAGTTGGCCCTTGCTGATATTGGAACAAAATTGGAAGATGAAGATTATGCTGCCAAGTTAATTGATTTATCAAAGTCGCCGAGTGATAATGGTAAAACAGAAGCAAACTTGAAAGAAGTTATAAAAGACGTTAGTGCGGCAACAAATTCTAAGGTCGATGAGGTTGTGATTGCCAAACATGAGGTAGTAGATAATTCAGCTTCTGAAAAACCAAAGTTAAATCATTTGAGTGAAAGTATTAAAGTGGTAACGTAATCCTTTCTCCCTGTTCCTAATGAGAGAACAGCCCAGAAAAGACAACGACTCACGCAGAAAGCGAAGCCTTCTACTTATATTCGTGAGTGGCCCTGATGTAAATTTTAAGCTAACTCGTTGCAGCTGTGAATGAGTCGTAGATCCCACTCGGTACTATGCTGAAAGACAAACTGAGGGTACGCTCACGCATAAATAAAACACCAATTAATTGACAATATTTAATGGAGCCAAAACGACTAAGCAATCGTGGTATGGGCGTGCTAAACATTCAATGCACGTGAATAAATTTAAAATCGGCTCGTCAAAGATGTTTCCAACTCGGAGGTTACCAGAAGGGTACCTGGCCAATACAAAAGGTGGTGTCGTTGAACAAAATATAAACCACCAAAACAAACAAGATAATAAAGGTACTGCAATGATATTTGCTTTGCCGCATTGGTAATTCAATGGTGCGAACAAGCTTTACAGGTATAACGTTAATTAAAATTGAAATTACGAGAAATCATGGCAATGATTTTGTTAATTGTTAAGTTAATTGTTAATAGTAATTAGTTTAATAATTTGTTAAAACTATATTAATTAGGATTAGTAATGTTACGCATAAACAAGGTGGAACTCGCTTTAGCGGCAGTTCTTAGGCTTCTATACAGCTACCTTTCTGGTGTGGGAAGTTGTTATTATCTGGTTTTTTTGGTCGCCATATAATGTAACATCACATAATCAGATAATCTGCACTAATTATTTATTATCTTATTTTAACCACTGCAGTGGCTTGATGTAGATATTGAAGTTAAGTTGTAAATAAAAGAGAAGGAAGAGGATGAATCACCTCAAAAAACTGGACCGGACATTACAGAAAAGTGAAGTTACGAATGGAATGGAAAAGTTTGATTTATTATTTATGTAGTAATTGATAAATACCAACCGCAAAAATTTAATTAGTGCAGATTATCTGATTATGTGATGTTACATTATATGGCGACCAAAAATAACCGGATAATAACAACTTTCCACACCAGAAAGGTAGCTGTATAGAAGCCTAAGAACTGCCGCTAAAGCGAGTTCCACCTTTTTATACCAACAATTAGCTGCTCCTAGAAAGGAACCAAAGTAATTTATTTTGTGTACTTCATTCCAACCATTAGCTATGGCTGTACGCTCGTATGAATTAAAAAAAATCTGATGTGACAACACATTACTTTCCCATTTAGTAGATTCCACTTTATTTTATATTAAATATTAATAAAACAGATGATGTTAACACAAAACAATTTTTAACTCGATAAAATACACAAATTACTTTGAGATATCAAAGTTACGAAATTTAATTTGTAATTTAACATGGTAACTCATATTTTTTAAAAGCACTTATTTTATATTTTCATTTTAACAATAATTATATAACATGTTTGCATTGAAAAATTTTTAAAATTGACATTTTCCAAAAAAAATTAGAAATTTGCGGAATGCCGACCGTGCATTCTGCGTCTATATGCAATCAAATTTTAACTATGGGCGTAATGACGTCAGAATTAATTTTTTATAAGTATTTAAAAAATTCGTTTGGTATTAACTACATAATATGTTAATACAAGTAAATTAGTTAAAATATTAAATTATAGTAATGAACAATACAAATCACTTTGACAGATCAAAATTATCCAAGGCAAACAATAATTTAAGAGGGAAATATCAAGTGTGGGGTATCAAAAGATGCGGAAAAATAATCTCTTTCGATTGATATGATTTTCAATCTCATATGTTCCACCGGGAAGCGGCAATGCTTTTTAACAATTTTCATTCCCCTAAAAAAGGGGTTAAAAATGGACGGTTTTCAACCAAAATTTAATCAGCTCTTTAGACAGCTATTTCAAACTAGTGTATAAAATTTCAACTCAATCGGTGCACGCGTTTGTCTGAAAACGTTGACGAGAAAATCACCACACATCACACACACATCCGGACATCATTCCAAAATTGGTCTTAAACAATTCGTATGGGCTCATAGACCATGGGAAAAATGCTAACTCAAAATTTTTTTTTAACTCGATAACAATATTTTCCTTTACTACGTAAATGGGAAAGTAAAAGGTGGAACTCGCTTTAGCGGCAGTTCCTAGGCTTCTATACAGCTAACTTTCTGTTGTGAAAAATTGTTGTTGGCTAGTTATTTTTGGTCGCCGTATAATGTAATATCAGATAATCTGCACTAAATAAATTTTTGCGGTTGGTATTTATCATTAATTATATAATCAATAATAAGTAAACTTTTCCATTCATCCGGAACTTTACTTCCCTGTAATATACGATCCATTTCTTGAGGTCGATCAATCCTAATCTTTCTCTTTTATTTACAACTTAACTTCACCAATCACATCAAGCCACTGCTGTGGTTACAATAAAAATAATAAAAATTGAAATGGAAAAAATTGAATTTTACGACGAACATGGTCAAGTCAAATGAAAAAGTATTCCCAAGTATGTACTATGTATTTTATTATAAAATGTTTCAAACAACATCGTCAAATTAAACAAATTAAACAGCTTCATTCCATCAATATCATTTTGAAGCATTTTGATCAATCATTCTACTTCTGTATCTTCATTGCGTTTAAATTTTTTTACATTTTCAACGGCCAATTCCTCTTCCGCTTTGCGTTTACTAATGTCTTTTCGTCTACATGCTTCAGCGTGTTGCCATTCAATGCGGCGCATTGAATTTTTGCAATAATCTCGCATTGTATTACGGGCTGAAACAGATAAATTAATATTTCGTAGCTATTGCCCCTAATTTGCTCCGTGGCCGCTCAGCAGGATGAGTGAACTTCGAAATTCTTCTTCTTATCTCAGGCGTGGACACTTTTTTAGAGAATTGCTTACTAGTTTCTTAGGTTTACGAAAGAAAAATCAATTTGTACTAATATACATCTATTAAACAATAAATAATTCATGATATGGTACACAAATTTACATTAAAATCGATAAAAAATATGTTAGGTAAAAATGAATAGTAAAAAAATATGATTTGACGCTGCAAAAAATATAAAATCGCACGCTTACGCAAAATTTGCAAGATAAATTAATGTTTAAGTTAAAATTAAATATAAATAGAAAAACTGACACGCAATTACATAAAAAGGGATAATTTACACAATTTTAGGCCATGGGCTATTTTTTCTACGTTATTTCTGTAGTAGTGCAGGGTAGATGCTGAGTTGTGTTGGTTTCCAATGTTGATTGATTGGCGATGGTTGTAGGTATTTGATATACTAGCCGTGGACCAGAGAAAGAATCTAACGGGATTGATCGTTGTTTGCATTTACATAGAGCATCACTTGACCGATGCAATATGTATTTACTTCGAGTAGTTCGTCGTTGATTTAGCAATATAGGTGTACAACTTTAATTAGGTCGCACTGTATGTTTTGTAGTAGTTAAATTAACACACGTAATCTTTTGTTTGATTTAATTATTAAAACTTCCAATTTGAGTTAATTATTAAGAAAAGTACGGTAGTTATTAGTTTCTGGCACTTTCTGTTGATCGGTGTGTCTTTAAAATGATTCTTATTCCGATAATACGTTATTGTTTATGTTTGTAAACACTTTTGCGGAATTGTAGTTATTTGTTCTCACGATAATATTTATTCGCCCGTTTATTGTTGAAACTTCTGGATTACGATTTTAATTTATTAGCTTATTACACCGTTTGCGATAATTAATTGTTTATTTATTTCAATTTCAAAACTTCTTAGATCACCAATGTTTTATCTCACAGTTTATATATCCTTGGTTTGATGATTTGAAAATTAATCACTCCGAAGGTAATTTAAAGTTAACCGGAAAATTTAGGTAAATAATTATTCTTTATGAGGTAGGTATAAGAAAATTATTTTAGATACGAGTTACTAGTTCGGATCGTACCGGGCCACTCACTGATTTTTCCCTCTGCAAGAACTATTTTGCATGGGTTGAATGATAACATATCCTTCCAGAAAATATAAGATTCAAGGTTCACATCTAATTACAGACCGCTGTGTCGACATTACTACCGGCATCTGGGCCGGCATCCCATTGAAATCTACTATGTTGCAGTGTGGTTTGCTACAATTTAGCCCTATCGCACATTTAATAAATGGGGAATACTTTGTAACAAGTTTTATCTTTTCGAATGTATGGACTCGTGATTGCTAGGGATTTTTTAATCGGCGGATGTTTGAATATGCATTTCTCACGTTAACTTTGTAAGACAGTATAATATTTTTCTAGTTTATACTTTGTATTTAATTTACTCAAAAAAATTGTCGTATGCAATCTTTTGGTTTATTCGCATCTACGGTAGGAACTCGTTATTTTGAACTTATTATTTTTTTTTTTTAAGTCTATCGACTACCGTGAGATTTCGTTGTTGTAAGTTATAAAATCTTATTTTAGGCGTATACAGAGTGTTTCGATTGTAAACTACGGTGCACGCCGTAACAATTGCCTTGTCAAAAGAAGCATACATTAACGATCCCAAATAGCAGCTTCGTGGCGAACTTTAGGTTTGCGTCATCTCGATAATCATCTTCATCTCGTAGTTAATTGCCGCAGTGAATTCGGATCCAGTAATTTTTTTAATATTCATCTTGTACGTTATGCCCTTTTTATCTTTATAAATGCTTTATAAAGATACGTTAACTTATATATAGTATTTATTTTAATTGGTACAAAACCTTAATCCGACTGAATCGATCTTGCAGCTTATTTGAGTATCTAGACAATTTTGTACTAATTAAAATAAGTACTATATAGTAAGCTAAGGTAAACAAAAATAATTCTTAATGCATATTTTACGACGGACATGGTCAAGTCAAATGAAACTAGAGCGTCAAACCGAATGGACAATCTTTAACTGTAAAGATGGCGCCTCGAACGAGAGCAACATTGTGCAATAAGTGCAGAAAGAAATTTGTTAAATATGAGGACATAGTTGGTTGTAGTGGTGATTGTGGCAGCTATTATCACATTAACTGCATGGGAATCACTACCGAAGTATTTTCGGACATGAACATTTGTAGAAATTGCTGCCTTGTTGACACTTTTTCTTATTTGTAAAATGTTTTCACAAATATTTGTAATCGTATATTGCATATACGTAAAGTTTTAATTACACTGTAATTTGTTACTTTAAACTTGTAGGGTATAATTGTGTAATGTTGAACTTTGAATTTAAATCTCCCGCCGTCATCTTAAAAATCTCAACATCCATAAATTCAAATACCATCGTTCTAAGCCTGTGATCTGTCTAGAAACCCACACGTTGTAAATACCCTACCGTAGTACACCTCAGTTCTTTTATTGAACGGGAAAGCCCGGTTCGTGAAGATTGCATTACCTATAAACATAATTAGCCTACCTACATCATACACAGTGATTCAAAGAAAGATGCCATGTTGTTCGATGCAGAATATGAACGAAGTTCACATTCTAAAACCCAATTAACTAAATAAAACATTAAAACACCCAATTGTGTACTTAGATTTCATTTATTATTTATTTAAAAAAAAAAAAAGAAAAAAATCACGGGAATGGATCAACAAGCCAAAATAGTCGCCGGAATTTCCGCCTATTAAGTTAATGACGAGTAGACTTTCACCTATACTGACGATTGCGGACCACTAGGTGACCCGGTGAGACGTGTTGGATCGCGGCGAGCGGTGTGTCCGGTTCAATTGGAAAAGTAGAATCAAGTGATAGTGCCTGATCTCCCGGACACAAACTTTCGTGCTAAACCGGGAGGTCATCGGGAGCCTGCATCATCGTTGCAGCATGGAAGATCGCAGACGACAGCGGAAGTAATGCCGAGAAGGTAAAGCCCGCTGTCGTCGGGGAGGGGGTTTTAGTCAGTTAGAATCTGACACTACCATCCCTGATGGGGTGGTGCCTATGAAGGTTTCCCTTCATAGGCAAAATAGTAATGAAAATTATCTCTTATTGATATTAAACCAAGTGAACACAACTCATTACGATATTGAGTGGATTTTGATATTTGTAATAATTTGTTCATATTTATTGGTAATTCATTCATCATTTCTGATAATAAGGTCAGTGGTAATTCATTTAATAATAAAACACCTAAATTTCTCTTAGAGAATATTCTACAGTCTAAACTGTGACTGTGAACTAAAATCATACCTTCGATCCACATTTGAGATCAGTAAAATATTATTTTATAATAATTTATAATTATTTGTATTGAGAATGTTTGTTTGTCATCAGTCAAAATACGACTGGATTCAGCTGGCTTGCAAGTCGGGCTAATTTACGCCTTCAACTTCAATGCAAGAAAGTTGGACAAAATACGTCTACAACTTTTATACCTATAAATAAACCATAATATTTGTTTATAATACCTATAAATTTACACCTCAGTATAACAAAGGTCTCCCTTATCGAATAGAGCAATACCGCCAAGCTCCACACAATGTTCGGGGGGGGGGGGTGAAATGTGAACACGTTATACAACCATACAATTTCTATCTACCTCTATGTTCTGCCTCCGGGTCAGAATTTACACAAATCACGAGCCGGCCTCTGGCTTGTCGAGGAAATTTTCGCGGGGTGATTTGCTACATAGGTTAATTACTTTACACTCATACAATGAGCTTGTAAATATCACAATACCTCAAAGAAAGGACCCTGTTATACCGACATACCTTCAATACCTCGTTACCTAGATAAGACGACGCTCGTCTTGTATATAAATTACCAAACCTTTAATATAGACATAAAAAAATACCAATAATAAAATATGTGCAGAACACATGTAACCATATACTGACCACCTCAACATTTACCTTGATGAATCATAACCACATTTAACCACCGTTCCTTATCATCTTCCATTTTGAATTTACCACCAATGAATAGAACTTAAAAACTACGTTATAATATGAAGCAATGCCAAACCTTTCGGAAACACCCTGTATTTTTGCATGAACATAATTGAACGATTATTGACGATATTTTTATGTAATATGCAAGATATGATTATTATTAATTATTAATAGAATAAACAAATCGAATTTCTTTGAACTACTGTATATAAATTCAAGATAATTTACCACGTGACACCCACCACTGGATTTACAGATATCACGTTAAATACCGGTCATCCTGTATTATAATGATTTATTGATTACAGATCTAACTTGATATGTTACAGTCCTCATTGAATAACGTAATATTTTTATAACATTTTAGTAAAATCACCGAAAAACCCAAAAGTTGAACCTCATGCCTCGTGGTAACTTATTTAACAAAACTATACCGTAAATAATTAAATTTTCTTACTTACACGTAATTTCCCTGATTAGTAGAATAGTATTCGTCTATAATCTCGCTTTATAATAATATTTTCTTCATGAAAATTAAAACAAGAATTCACTTGGTAAAAATTGACCGCGTCATTTACCATCGACCTTCACCCCACTTGTGTCCCATCCATCGTCCCATCACCTCGTCGCGTGGTAACCTTTTTTCTCCCTCTACCCTGGTCAACCTTTTAAATTTTACCCCATAATCACGCCATCTCGATTTTAAAAGATCAACTTTCGTTCTCTCTCTCTTTCCTGTTATTACTTTATATTTGAATTTTAAAAAATAAAAGCCCGCTAAAAAAGAACGCGCTAAAATTGAATCTGCAATATTACAATTGTAAGGTATAAATAATGTAATTTACTCGTAGAACTGAATTTCTTTATTAATAATAATAACATTAAACTTGATGCAATAAAAATAACACTCAAGACATGACTTGAGGCGTAGCTTGTAGTACAATGAATCTTGACTTATATTGTCTGCTAAAGCGCAAGCGTGTGCATTCAAAACATACACATTAAAAAGCATTTAGAATACACTGTAAAAAAAATACATTTATATAAAACATAAAACGTCTAAATATAAAATAGCACAAAAGCGTCTAAACAACATTAGTGGTGAAATCGAATCATGGAAGTGTGGTACGTGTGTCGCGAACATAACCTGCAACAGCTTATCTAAAAACACCGTGAAACAAACGGAAACATACTCCGAAGTAATGGAAGAAAATACTATCAACAAATTAAGTAAATTGAGCATGGATGAAAAAGTCAACTTTCTTATTGAAAACCAACTATCAATGAATAACAAACTTGAAAATATGATGAGAAAGTTAACAGAGATGTCTGAATTAATTCAAATCAAAGATAGAAAAATTCAATTGTTAGAACATAAAATAATCGGTAAGAAAACCACGCCAAATGTGGACAATGAAAAACACACTCAAGTTTAACAACCATTTTCGGATTGTCACACGAAAACCCAATCCTGTAAATGAGAATATACCAAACCAAACTCATATTGTCACGCAAAGTTCTTCCCGTATGATTGGAATTTACGCAACATCGGCAACAACTAACACGATGCAGAATGCAAGCAACATCGAACATCATCCAGGATTCGAAGGTGAACAAGATGAAATCAACCAAGGAAGCGATAGTCATCAGGAACAAGAAGGTTTTGAAACAGCAGATTACAGAAGAAAAAGAATGTACAAAAAACGACTGGGAACTGGAGTTGTATCGCAGCAAAAACAACAAACAGGATTCTCAGAACCGGAACGTAAGGTATGGCTAAACATTTACAGAGTAAACCAACATGTTACGACCACAATGATCGAGGAACACATAAAAGGACAACCCAAATTTGAAAACGAAACAATTCAAGTAAAGGAATTAACCAACAAACCGGGTCAACTCAAAAGTTTTGTTATAACAGCACCACTAACAAGAAAAGATGAAATGTATGAGCCTTCGTTTTGGCCTCCCAACGTAGGAATAAGAAGATTCAACTTTAAGTTCCACATGACAAACCACCAAGGTGCAAGTTTTTTATAAGTAAAGTGCCCACAATAAATAAACAAACAAATCTCACAACACAAACAATTGGAAATACAATTAAAGATACAAACAACATAACAACAAAGAATAAAAAAGACAAGATAAATGTGATACACCAAAATGTGAGGTCACTAAGAAATTCAATAGACCAAATCGAACAATGTATAAACGAAATGCAAACGGCATGTCCCGTAATCTGTCTAACAGAACACTGGCAATCTAACGAACGGCTGGAAAATATAGTAATACAAAATTTTAAACTTATGTCAAGTTATTGTAGAAAGCAAGGTGCACATGGAGGAGCAGCTATCTATATAAATAAAAACATAACAGGTAAAGAATCTGAAAAACTAAATAAACTATCTATCAACAATGAATTTGAATGTGCAGCAGGTGAAGTATTGTTTGGAAAAACTTCAACAATAATAGTAACCATTTATAGACCACCTAATGAAAACTTACAGATTTTTTTCGAAAAATTAGAAGAACTATTATCAAAAATTTTAGATGAAAACAAAAACACAATAATCGCAGGAGACTTCAACATCGAATTTAAAGAAGAGAACAAGAACAAAGCAGAAATGCTAAGTCTAATGATGTCTTATAACCTTTATCCCAAAATAAATGAGTACACCAGAAAAGAAGGAAGTAGTAAAAGCTGCATAGACAACATCTTTACAAATATAGACAACTCGGAAGGTAGCGTATTTAATATTCACATATCCGACCACAAAGCCCAGAAAATCACCTTTGAAATCGAAGAAGAAAAAAAACAAACAAGATATCAACGAAGATTTTTCACATCAACTGCCAAAACCAACTTTGTAGAAAAACTAAGAAAAGAAAACTGGAAAACAATATATACAATCGATAAAACAAAGGTCGAAGAACAGTGGGATGCCTTTAATGAAATATTTCTAGAATATTTTCATAATTGTTTTCCGTTAAAACTAATAACAATCAAGAAACAAAAAATCATCACAAACAAAAACTTTGAAGTAGAACAATGCAAGAACAAACTAGACACTTTGTACGTTTTAAGCCGTACGTATTAATCAAGACTTTAAAAAACATACCCATAAATTACAACACAATAAAAGAAAATGACAAATCAATATATCTAAAGCCTACCACACCTGAAGAAATAACAAATGTCACAAAAACACTTCAAAACAAATACAGTAGCGGAGAAGACGAAATACCCACAAGCTTTTAATCAAATTCAGCATAACTGAGGTGGGGGTCGTTCTGTCATACATAATCAACAACGCTTTCAAACAAGGAATTTTTCCAAATCAATTAAAACTAGCGTTAATAAAACCACTCTTTAAAGGTGGTAAGAGTGAAAACGTAAACAACTATCGACCCATAAGTCTCTTTTACCAAGTTTTTCAAAAATCTTCGAAAGAATTATGTATAACAGAATTGTCAACTTTCTTCACGATGAATCTGATATCTTCACAAACACACAACATGGATACATAAAAGAAAGATCTACACAAACAGCAATCTTCCAATTCACTCGAAACATCCTGGAATTTATTGAAAAAGATCAACTGGTACTGGGTATGTTCCTTGACCTTTCTAAAGCATATGACTCATTAAACATCGAATATTTATCAAAAAAACTCAATTTATATGGAATAAGAGGTAACGCAGGAAATCTGTTCAAATCATATCTTACAAACAGGAAACAAAGAGTCTTAGTTACGAGAAATGGTCAAACTGAAAAAACAAAAATAACAACAAACAACATAGGAGTACCACAAGGAAGTATACTGGGTGCAATCCTATTTATAATATACATTAACAACCTTAATTCCATAATAAAAAACAATGACGAATATATTACCAACTATGCAGACGATACCAATCTTGTAACAGGCGCAAAAAATCAGTGGGAGTTAATAAACAAAAGCAAAGTACTCTACAACAATACAAAAACCTGGTTAAATCAAAACAAGTTGATTTTAAACGAAGAAAAAACGAAGATGGTCATATTCAGCACAAGCAGATCAAGGAAAGTAAAACCAGAAAAAATCAGCATCAACGAGCACGAATTTAAAGTTGAAAATCATACCAAGTTCCTAGGCGTATACATCGACAGCTTCTTAAACTGGAACCAACACATCGAACATGTATCACAAAAAATTAACAAAATATGTTTTGCAATAAGAACAACAGCAAAATACATGAACGAGGGAACACTCAAGATATTGTACAATGCCAATTTTGAATCTACTCTCAGATATGGAATCATTTTCTGGGGGAGTAGCTCGAACGGTGACAGAATAATGATAATACAAAAAAGAGCGTTAAGAATAATTTATAACATGAAATCAAAAGACTCATGTAGAGGCATCTTCAAGAAGAACAACATCTTAACAGTCTATGGATTATATTTGTACGAGTGCTTAATGCACCTATACAAAAGCAGGAAGCATTTTGAAGCAAATATAACCAACTACACCTACGAAACAAGAACATTAAATATGAATTATCCTGTCCACAGACTAAACATGTCAGAGAAAAACCCAGCATACATGTGCATCAAAATTTTTAACAAACTACCAAATTCAATAAAAAGCATCACAAATATCAAACAATATAAAAACAAAGTGAAAAATTTATTGATGGTTTTCTAGAGCCTTACAACCTAAATGAATATTTTAATACAGAAACTTGAAATAAATGAAATGTTTGTTCAAAAATGACGTAATTTCTTTTAAATGTTATCTGTACACACATGTAAGTAAGTTTATCAGAAAATAAAAATTATTATTATTATTATTAAAAACTACGCTGAAGCATACAGGCGAAGAAAAAGAAAAGCGGAGGAAAAACTTTTTGCCAGAAATGAAAAGAAAGCCAAACTTGAAACATATGAAAATAGTTTGGAGATCTCGATACTCTTGAAAGATATTCAAGAAGAAGAATTTTAATGATAATGAATGTTTTATTATAAATTTTTTGTCGCCATCAAGCCACTGCTGTGGTTAAAATAAATAATAAAAATTGAATCATTAGCAACTTAATAGAAAATAATTTGAAACGTGCGGACAGACAGGCGGACGGACGGACAAGTAACAAGGCATGGAGTGAACACCTCGAAAGAATGGCAGAAGGGAGACTGCCACTAGCAGCAAAGCGATATAAACCACCGGAAAAAACAAGTGTGGGAAGAGCGGGAAAAGGATGTGTACCGGAACAAGCAATAACGCCTACACCGTGAAGTGAAGAAGAAGAAGGTTTTCCGTTGCTATCTGCATTTTATGCCGTTGACCATATTGCTTGATTCGTCCGCGTTTAGGAATGATTTCTCTATCCAAGGACAAGAAAGTGCCCGATACTTGCTTGTTCATCCATCCGAAGCTATCGGTAATACAATTAAGGAAGTTGCTTATACCGGCAACCACTCGGTTATTGCCATATCTGGCCCCTCACTTAGTTTCGCCTGCGGATCAACGCAGTTCCCAGGGTGTGGCACGTGGAGCCATAAGTGAGAGTTGGGTATCCTGCGAGGACCAGTTACCATCAAGGACCATCTTCTGTTATCACGCTCGATGTGACCGTCCCGGTAAAAGGTACTACCTCTGCAGCATAACCCTACACCCCTTACCTTTATCCCCCCGGATAAGGTAATAAATAGAAATAAGTTTGAATAGAAATATTTAGAATCAAAATATATATTTGATTAAAAGATAGATAGGGTAGGTCGAAAATTTAATAATTTTCACTTGGAACCTAGTTTGAACTTTTTTCGATAATTTGGCATCTTCATCGCTGAAAACAAACGTGATAGCTCTTCCCACAGAGTCAAAACTACTTGCACGAGCAACACTATGTAAATAACAATCTGCATCGGATAGCATATAGTAATTGATGACGGTGTTTATACCAACAACATCCATTCCACGTCCAAAGATGTCTGTCGCAAATTAGTTTAACTTAATTCTGGCCCAAAGCAGCTCATGGTAAGAGGAAATCGATGAGTAGACTCCAGTAGCTGACACTTCAAAGTTGGAAAAATTCGCATCAATTTGCGTGCCATTCCGCGTAGTGGGTATCGCTGGCGACCGAATTTGGAGTCCTAGTTCTCTAAGAGCATGTTGTAGGCCATTACTTTCTTCCTTGCCGAAATCCTCATTGAAATCTCCAGTAACCAGAGTACGTGGTACTAAGTATAAGCGAGACATCTGCTTTTTTATTAAAGAGATCATTGTGTTGGAATTAAACCCTGGTGGCTTGTAAACGACAATTATTCGGATGTTAGAGAAGACAATAGAAGAAACACTGCTGGAACCTTGGGAGTCGTATTCTATTTCGGAATTGGTGTCTATAATACATTCATGAACAGACGGACAACAATACACACGTACACCAATCGGTCGACGGACATCGTTACTATCTAGTGATGCAGCAAGAAGATGATCTCCTAGCGGAAAATTGTCACTTGAGAGCGTCCATGTCTCCGCCATAAGGATGATATCCGAACTCTTATAGACCTCATCCGATGCATAGAAACTATAATGAGCAGGAAGTGACTGGACATTGTGAAAGATGACTTGTATTTGTCTGTTGCTATCATCCCTAATTCGCAAATGTTCAAATGAAGGAATTAACTTCATCTACTGGTGTCGTTTGAATTCAATAGATATCGGATCATTTTCTTGTGGCATTTTTGTCTTTTTAACGATTCCAATAAGAAATAATCCTGATGCTTTTGTTGCTCGTGAACATGCAACATGCAGAAGAGCACGCTTGATTCTAGGTGTAAAATGGACAACAACGAGCTCGTATAAGGATCCTTAGGATTTATGTATAGTTTGAGCTTCCGCTGCATTAAGTGGGAATTGCGTACTTGTTACCTTTGTGGCCGAATTCTATCGTGGCTGGATGACGACCGTACATGGTGAGATGGGAGTCCATTCCGAATCAATTTGAAGTTGCTGACTGAGGTTAATATTGCGCAAACGAAGCTTCTGTCCACTTCGGGAATTTTCAAACTTGACCCAGAGACGAAGAGCCTCTTGTCTAGATGCATCCAAAGTACTAATACCAAAGTCAATTCTTTTCAGAATGCATCCCACACCGTTAACCAAACCGTCACTTGTGTCTACATTCACTGTCATGATGTAACGCCCACCTTCTTTGAGGAAGAGGTTTGTGTGAAGTTCCTGTGTCTTAGATAGAGGTGCAGATGCTATCCAGTTGGGGAGTGCAACTTTGGATGCCTCGCTCGTGTAAGCAGAAAGGGAATCCTTGGCGGTTGAGATGGCTTGATTTCCTGGCAAACAGGATAACGCAAAACTATTGTGGGCATCAACTGCTTCATTCGTGTAAAAAAGATGAATAGGCCGTCGGCTTACTATTTCCGCAAACGGAGTTGGAAACTCACGGGATTTGAACAGTTTCAAATCATCATCAGTCATCGTCCCTGACGCCATATTGTTTAATGCAAAAGCTAAAGCTGCATCATCGCGTTGTCTCATAATTGTGGTCAGTTCATGAACAGTAAACATGTGCCATAAGGGTTTGTTGAAAAGCGACGAAATCGAATTCGACATTGTTCCAGCTAGAAGGCATGTTGCCATAACAGGTGGCAGCTGCCTGAAGTCGCCAACAGCTATGACCGATATACCACCGAAAGGTTTACATCCGTCACAGAGGTCTCTCAATCGTTTGTCGATCATTTTCAAAATATGTTGACCAACCATACTAATCTCGTCTATGATAAGAACCCGAAGTTCTGAATAGAGAGTGGCCATTGTATTAGAGACGCTGTCTGAGAGCTTGCTAGCTTCTTTTTGGTTCACGGGAAGTTGGAATGCGTTGTGAAATGTGAGTCCGAAGATATTAAATACCGCTAATCCGGTAGGAGCCGTCAGAAGGACAGAAGGTTTATCGGGATTCGAATTAACTTTAGCATTGAACACTCTGATTAATGCTTGGTATAGAGTTCTAATTACATGAGACTTTCCTACAGCGGCACCTCTCTTTAAGTAGGTGTAGATAGGGATATCGGGAGACCTTTTGAAGTGATCAAGTAGGTGAGTTACAAAATCCCGTTGTTGAGTATTCAGCGATGAGAATAATTCTTCAAACTCTTTATTGGGAATTCGATTAGGAAGCGTAAACTTTTCAGACATTGGGCGTATCACGTCACCCCCAAAGTCAATGGCACCAGCAGCAACGGGGTCGATTAATTCGAATTCCTCCTGAATCTCTTCAGGTATGCTATCAGATTTTTCATCGTCAGATTGACGATCCTCACTCAATGCGCTATCCATACCGACATCCAGAATATCTTATTGAGAGGCATTAAATTCACGACGATTGGCAGAAATTCATTATATATTCGCAGTCGCTATCTTCTCGCAATCTTGATTTATAATTTCGGTTTCCTCATCCCTCCAAGGAATAGAGCAT
The DNA here is from genome assembly GCA_932274525.1 of Podabrus alpinus. Classification (NCBI taxonomy): domain Eukaryota; kingdom Metazoa; phylum Arthropoda; class Insecta; order Coleoptera; family Cantharidae; genus Podabrus; species Podabrus alpinus. The sequence continues at coordinate 59,399,521 of OW026452.1, forward strand.
CACTTGTTCGCGAAAAAAGTTGTGACGATCTTTATTCTTGTTGTAGCGGACGGGACGTGGCGAATAATCTCTGGAAATGTTCGCTTCCAAACGTATCCTGGTTTGCCATTCTTTAGCGGAAAATATTTATCGATACTTTGTACGTCTTCAGTTTCTACAATATCATCGTTTTCTTGAGCCATCTGCGTACTTCCTCGTTTTAATGAAAAATCATACCAAGCTGAAAATTGTGCAAGATTAAGGTTAGATAATGCATCTGGTCGTGAACTATATCGTTGTAAATGTCCGTCTACAAAGACATCTTCAGAGTCCGGACTGAGATTTTCTAACTGAATATTAGTTTTAATCATTCTGGTGCGTTGATCGGCTGGACCTGTTGGTATAAAAATGCATGCCTCTGTGCATCGGCTCATTGGAATCTGAAGCACATTGTAAACAGCCTCTTGAGCAGAGAGTTCACTGTTCATGTGATGAGCCGCACCAAGAGCCTGAAGACGTTGAGCCAAAGACTTGTTTCCGCTTCTGACATCTTCAAGAACCTTTCGCAAAAGGTCGCTAGTTCCACGATCACTCTTGTTAATGTAGTCAATGATGTAACAGCAAAAAGCATAGGCGTCTAAAATAAACTGAATATCCATGTTAGATTTCTGGAGTCTCAGGATTTTCTCACTATATGGATTTATGTAAGTCTCACATGGCCGCCTCCGAATGAGGATTTTAGGTTTTTTCAAGGAGCTTTGATTAGCAGAAATGTAACGATTTCGTGTCATGGATAATTCTTGTAGGAACCCCGCAAATGTCATATCTGAAGAAAGTGGCAGTTCATTCGTATCAAGATAGTCACGAATCTTTTTGTAATCGCGTTGGAAAATCTCAATTTCCTCCTGTTGCTCCTCGAATGGATGGAGAATAGTGGTTTCGTCCATTGGGAAAAATGGAATTCTAAACCGACATTTGACTCCTTTGTGGCTTTTCTTTCTGCATGTATGGGTGTGTCGATGAGTTTGAAGACCCAAAACCTTGGCGTTAGATGGGACTGTGACTTAAACTTTGAAGACCACGTCAACAAAGTCTGTAGTACTAGCTACTACAAGCTAAGTCTCTGCACAAGTATAAACATCTTCTTTCACAGCATGTCAAGTGGAATCCAGTTCAAAGCCTGGTATTGTGTCATCTTGATTACTATTCGACAGTATATCATGCCTTTCTAACGGGCGCTTTAAAGAAAAAACTACAAGTTTTTCAAAACGCGTGCCTTCGCTACGCATTTAACATCAATCGCTATGAACACATCACGCCGTCCTACAACTCTCTTAACATTATGAAGATGGAATCTCGTTGTGAAATTCAGTTCGCTCTGCTCTTCTAGGGAATTTATAAATCTTGTCTCCCAAGTTACCTACAGGGCTTCCTAAATCAAAGATCTAAATGCCATAATCGGAATCTTAGCAACGGTGGAACCCTTTCGGTGCCTGCACACAAGACAGCGAAGTTTGAAAGATCTTTCCATTTCTTCGATTCTTCGATTTCTATTTAACTTCCGGATCTAAGCTTACATTTAAGTCCCAAGTTAAGGAACACCTGATGAACGCGCATAGATTATCAATTCTCTAGGTGTTGGTTTAAAATCAGCTTAATGAAATGGCAGCTTATAAACAATAAGATGTACTTTTCTGTATTTATTTGCATTGTTTAAGAAACTATTTTATTATTATTATATTACTTTTTGTTACGGGTTTGTAAGCGGAAAATCAACTTCAATTAATTTTTTTTACCGAACATGTCAACAAGAATTTTAAGTGGAGTTTATCCGTGGAATTGTAGCGATCCGCTATGATTTATGTTAAATGTTAAATTTAATATTAAATTTTAATACTAATAGTTTGAAAATACCCAGTATATAACCATCTTAATTGAAAGTGATATGGCAACAACGCACAAAATACAATATTGTGAATTAAACGCGCATGCTGAGTCACTTTGAAACAAAGACCAGTCAGACTATGTATTTTGTTATTAACAAATTGTATAATTTATCTAATAGTATCTACAAAAACAATAAAATAAGTGCCTAAATATCGATATACGTAGATCAAGAAGAATCAATATACAAACAATTTCAGCTGTGAAAATCAAAGGATTCATCGAATAATTATTATACCTAGATGAAAAAATGATAACCAACGACCACGCTGGTAGACGTGATAAATTTTCACGCAACGGGTATTTATATTTGTATTGTTTAATAATTATTTTCTGTTTCAGCAAAAGTTTATCTCCACGACATTTTAAATATAAAATGAAATTAATTTACAAGACGACGGTAATGGAAAATTACAACGTGAAGATTGAAGCTGAAATGGGATGATTTGCCAAGTCGGCGGCATTTTATGAAAATTATGCAAGATTATAAAACATTCAGCATCAGTACAACTTTATAATATGTTTTATGTAACTAAATTCCAGTTAACTTATCTAATCAACATAATTTCCAAATCAAGAACAATGTAAGTGATACATCAATTATTGTCATTTTATAAATAATTCAACTATAATATTGTTATTAACCATTTAGTACATTAGTTGTTAGTCAAGTGTATTACGTTTACTAATTTTAAGAATGTTTATTTGATCACATTTTAATATCAAATCGACAACCATTATTATTTCTTATTACATTGCGACTAAACTATCAGCCGATAGTTAGTCGATTTCATAATCAGTATGAAGCTGTATGCAAGTGCGCAAATTATAACGATTTGGTATCGGCCGACACTTGCATACCGCTTCATACTGATTAAGAAACCGACTAACTATTGGCCGATAGAAAGTCTGCAGTCTGCGGGGGCTCTAAAACTGCATCAACCATATTATTATTTTGTTAATTAATTATTTATTTCAAACTGTTGTATGTTTATTTCTGCAACCTGTAAAAGGGAATATGTTATTGTGCTGTGTATTATAGAATTATAAACATAGAATTGGCTTCAACAAATCTACGAACTACGACACCAATGATTTAGTTACTAGAAACCTTTTAGTTGTGAAATATGTATTTGAATTATATTACAACTAAAAGGTTTCTACTAATTAAAATTTATTTTCAACGATAGATTTTTATATTATCTCAAGGTGAAATAATAAAGTTTACAATTTAATTACAAAATACTTTTAATTTTAATACTGTGTAGTTGTCTATTATAGAACTATAAATATAGAATTGGCTTTATAAAATCTACGACACCAAGGATTTAATTACGAGAAACCTTTTAATTGTGAAATATGTATTTGAATTATTTTACAACTGAAAGGTTTCCCCTAATTGAAATTTATTTTCATCAATAGATTTTTATATTATATGAAGGTTAAATAAATTTTTTTTTGTTTGAAATCCTTTTATTTATTTACAATGTGTACATTGTACATTTAGTAAGTTTCATCGCTTTATGACTCAAAGGGCATAGGTACTGTCCAATAACAGTTGCCACGACTACAAATTACAACACTAGTACTAATTACATTTAGACCCGTATCTTGCTTGTTGTGGTGTTAAAATGATCTTTTTGGCAAATCCAGAAAATCGGCTCTTTTGAGTCTCCTGATTTGGTGTGTGTTATCTGGCAGATTTGAGGCAAGAATGTTTGGGTGATTGGACAGCCTACAATAGTACCTAGCACTACTGGTTTGTATCTCTTCCTTAATGGTATGTACTCCCAGGTCACGGTGGATGGCTTTGTTTGTGATATACCAAGGCGCGTTGCTTATTTTTCAAAGCGATTTTGATTGGAAACGTTGTAAAATTTCGACGTTTGAGTTACTAGCCAAACCCCAGAGCTGAATTCCATATGACCAGGTTGGTTTAATGATGGTTTTATATAAGTAGAACTTTATTATTCATCGATAGCTGGGAGTTCTGACCGATTAACCAGTTTAATTTGTATAGTTTAATGCCGAGCTGTTTGCGCTTCTACCAAATATGTTTCCTCCAAGTCGACCTTTGGTCTAATTGCATCCCGAGATATTTTGTGTCTTCTGCCTGGGGAAGAACGTTGCCATTTAGGGTGACAGTTGGGCATGTTTCTCTTCGCATTGTAAATGTGACGTGTACAGACTTTTTGATTCGCCAGATTTTCATCCATTTTTGAATCCTGTCGAGGTTTGATTGGAGCATATCTGAGGCTATGGCTGGATTTGTATGAGACGCCATCACTGCCGTATCATCTGCAAAGGTCGCCACCCCATGACGTTGGAAACAGGAAAGTCTGCTGTAAACAGGAGGTACTTTGGGCTCAGAACGCTACCCTGTGGGACTCCCGAATTTATCGGAACAAGTGCAGAGCACTCGTCCCGAACTCTGACCTGGAACATTCTCTCGGTTAAGTACGATTTAAATAGATAGAAGTACCTTGACGATAACACTGTTGTTTAATTTTGTGTAGGAGCCCGTGCCAGACACTGTCAAACGCCTGAGTAACGTCAATGTAGGCGGCTGAGCAAAACTTCTGTTCCTCCAGATTTTGTCTAATTTGCTTAGCTACTCTGTGAATCTGCTCGACAGTGGCGTGTTGATTACGGAAGCCAAACTGATAGTCCGGAACAAGTTGTTTTTCTTTTAAAGCGGGTCGAAGTCGTTTAAGCAATAGGCGTTCGAACAGCTTTGAAAGGATGGGCAGGAAGCTTATAAGATTGCGTTTGTTTAGGTGGTTTACCTGGTTTTAGAATCAGGATGACCTGAGCTACTTTCCATAGTAACGGAAAATAATTTAATCGAAGCATTGCGTTATAGTAGATGTATGTAATTAGCTTGACTGCTTTTAGTGGAAAGTGTTTAAGTACTTTTCCGGTTATAAGATCGTGTCCGGGCGCCTTTCTGGACTTTGCTGTTTGCTGAATGCCTAGAGATACTTCGTTGACTTTGACTGGCCTTATTTGAGTTGTCCCCTGGGTGGGCATATCGAGGAAGTTTTGCATTTGTTGTTCTTCTTCCGAACTTATTTCACTTGGATATGGTTTAAAGACATCAGCAAAGTGATCTGCAAATGCATCTGCCTTTTCTTTACTTTTTCTTGCCCATGTTGAATCTGATTGTCTAATGGGGGGGATTGCTGTACCTATGTAGGGCGAGTCAACTAATCCCAGAGTTATCTTTAAAATTTATGTTGGTACTCCTGAACAAGACATAAATCCCTAGAAAAACAATGATTTTTAACATTTGACATTCAATGACATTAGATTGAAACTGAAAGTTATACCTTATTGCCTGGGAATCAAGATTAAGTTGGTATAATATTATTTGAATCGAATGTTTCGTCAATCTAAATCTAGCAAAACTTTCCTTATCTGACCAACTAACAAAATTATTTGAACTATCACGAAAAACTTGAGAGTTTCTTTGAATGCTTTCAGCTAAAATTTCGATAAAGTCCATAAAATCTTCGTCGTCGGTTAATTGATATTCCATAATAACATAAAGTTAAAATAAATAAATAAGTTATAATAAAAGTTATAATAAAATAAAAAGGTTCAAGTCTTAAACCAGGTACATACAACAGACATTTACTAAATTCCCTGGTTTAACTCTGATCCGAGTTTAAACCACTGACATACAACCAGCCCTTGGTGAATTATATGTCTAACCCCACCTCCCTCCGTCTGATTAGCGAATAAACAGATTTACGGATCAACAGCTTACCGGATCAACGAATTAAAATGTCGGTGTCGGTTTTTTGCGTCAAGTTATAAAAAACTCGGCGCTCCGCGCCTCGCAAAGGGGCTCCACCCCCTTAACCCCCACAAAGGGGCTTCGCCCCCTTGACTCCCCGGTTTCCTTCTATTTTAGTCTCCGACTAATATCTTTAACATGGAACCTGTTTTTCGGTACCAAACCATTTATCATAGTTTTCCTAGAGATTTAGGGGTGCCGCGGGTGTGGCGCCTATCTCGTTTCTTCTTCTTCTTACTGTTTTCCGAAGTGCGGCGTAGTTGTGTAACCGTGTTGGTTATAATATGATAATCCCTTAATTTTTGTGTTGGTAATAAAAATTTACTATATAAGCAAATTTGCTTTTTGCGATCGGTTTCGGATTTAAATTTTTGGTAATGAAAATTTTGTTATTGAAAATTCATTATTGTGAATGGGAAATGTTATTCGATAATCTACTCTATTCAAATTATAAACTATAAATTTGAATTATACATGTGTGGTGCCAATTTTTGGTGTAAATTTTCGGTGTCGATTTTTGGTGTCGGTTTTTTGGTGTCGATTTTTGCGAGGTAACGACCGTAAAAACATGTTCCATGTTAAAAAACTCAATGGATCAATAGATCAACGGATCAAATAAAGAGATCAACGATATATAGGTAAACCACTCAGTTATGTATATTTCAGCAACTTTCTTCACATATCTACTCCTTTTCAGAGTGTTTCCCAACACAATTTGGAGCGCTCTGTATGAATTTGAATTATGCGGACAGACGGAGACGGAGCCAGATCGTAAGGCTTCTTGCTATACTTTGTATAGAAGCCTAATAGTGCACTGGGTACCCAGTTCTTAGACCTCTATACACACTGAGTATTTTCGACACGATTTGAAACGCTCTGTATGATTTTGAATTATGCGGACAGACGGACAGACACGTAGCCATATCATAAGGCTTCTTGCTATACTTTGTATAGAAGCCTAAAAGGTTCTCTGAAGACACTTATGTGACGGCTTGATAAGTTGATAAGAACAAATCTTCGTTACAATGTAAACACTAATAGTGCATCGAAATTCCAATTAACATTTATTAAAAGTGCTCGTTTATCCAATTAACAACTTTCCTAAAAAGACATTAATTTAAATCAAATTTAAAAGGTGGGTAAAATTCAAACTTACCAACCAATGAGAGACAAGCAGCATTCATAAAAACAGATATGCCTTGAAAAACAACAAAAATGTACATCCTTGGTAACGAAAATTTTTTACATTAGAAACAGTATATTGATAAAAATAAACGCACGTGAATTTGTGCGATGATAATAATGTAATAATTTGTGAAAAAACACGTGTTGATAACGAGAAGTAAGGTTAATCGAAGTCGATTAATGCTATAAAAGGGGTATTTAAAATAAATTGTGATAAAATTTATGAAAAACTCACCAAGGTACGAATTTGATGTTGATGAAAAATAATTTGGATAATTTATAAAGTTGGTTGATAATTTATGGAAATTTATATGGAAGTTCACGAGGGAAGTAAATGGGAACGACGCTTATTTGTCTGGATTCTGGATTCTGGATTGTAGGTGGAGGGCAAGAAAACTCACACGCACTTAGGCCACTAAATTGGGCCCATTGTGCTACCTCCAATTTCAGCGGCCCCGCGCCCCGTCATTCCTCAAGCCATCCCAACTGGAGGATGAACTCCAGGATCCTGGCGGGTGGGGTGCCACTGATTCTGGCCATGTCGGGCCAGAAGTCTCCCAACATGGATCCTCTCATAGAAGTCAGAGCTGGGCAGTAACAGAGCACATGCTCAGCTGTTTCCTCCTCTTCGTTGCATCCACGACATAAAGGGTCATCTGCAAACCCCATGTTGTGGAGGTGTTTATTTAATCTGCAATGTCCAGTCAGTATCCCTGCAATTGTCCGCAGATTGACTCTGGACAGCTTCATATAGTATCTTGCATGTTTCCATGAAGGCACGCGTATTGCTGCTCTAGCTTGGTTACATGTAGTTCCTTGTAGCCATCTGCTGGTGTGCAGTTCTAGGGTATAGTGTTTTAGGAGAGTATCTATGGTTTTGACGGCGGGCGTGATCATCGGCTCCGGGCCGCAGGGAAGACCATTGGAGCCATTTCTTGCCAGCTCATCAGCCTTTTCGTTACCCTCGTTACCTTTATGTCCCTTAACCCAGCAGAGAGAAAGGACATTTTGAGTTGATATATCATTCAGTGCCCGGATGCAATCAATCACCAGACCAGAAGTGACTTTATGGCCCCGAAGTGCCACCAGAGCCGCTCTACTGTCTGATAGTATTTGTATGTTTTTGTTCAGAATACTCCTATCCTGAACTATTTTTGCGCAGTGTAGTATACCCACAAGCTCCGCCTGGAACACAGATGTATATTTACCCAGCGGTATACTTATGTTTAGATCAAGTTCAGCAGAGAAAATTCCTGCACCCGATCCAACATTATTTTTGGAGCCATCCGAAAAGAGATGTATATCGTAATCGAATGTTTCGTTTGCGTTTAACAGTACATTGTATTTCCTGTCAAATATATATTTAGGGTGGATTCTGTCGGATTCAAGTAGCAGAAGAGGTACTCCTTTGGAATATTCCTCCAAGATCTGCATATGGCCCGCAGTTCCTCGCCTATGAGTCCAGGCTTTCCAACTGCGCAACCTGAGAGCTGCCTTGACCGCCGTTTCCTGCACATGAAGATCAAGTGGAGGGAGGCAGAGAAGGGTCTCAAGCGCTACAGTTGGGGCCGTTCGCATCACTCCAGTTACAGCCAGACAGATTGATCTCTGGGTCTGGTGTAGGGAGGACGCTGTTGTTACTTGTTTGGTTCTGGGCCACCATACAAGGGATCCGTAGCAGAGCATGGGTCTAATGACTGCCGTATAGAGCCAGAGGGTGATCTTGGGGGATAAACCCCAAGACCGTCCCATTGCTCCCCGACACTGCCAGAAGGCCATTCTCGCTTTCTCTAGTTTCATTTGTAAATGTTTTCCCCAATTCAGCTTCTTGTCCAGTATTATTCCCAGATACTTGACTTGATCAGCTATTTTTAAGGGAGTCCCTGTTAAGCTAGGCATGACCATGGTCGGTAGCTTTTTCTTTTGGGTGAAAAGAACAAGCTCTGTCTTTGCCGGATTAACCGAGAGAGAGTGCTCTTTACACCACTTCTCTAAAATCTTGAGAGCATCCTGCATTAGGGTGCATAAGACATTCTCAAATTTTCCAGTGAGCAGTATGACGATGTCATCTGCGTATCCTATGGTGTGGTATCCCATGTCATTTAAGAGTTTCAGAAGGCTGTCTACCACCATGTCCCACAGCAGCGGGGAGAGTACTCCCCCCTGAGGGCAGCCCCTTGTTACAACTCCTTTAATGTCAACGTCCCCAACTCTGATCTCCACGATTCTCCACTTCAGTATAAAACTGATCCATCTCGCGATGGTCGCGGAAACGCCGTGGATCTGCAGAGCAGCGTTTATACTTCCGAAGGTGGCTTTGTCAAAAGCCCCCTCGATATCAATGAACACTCCCAGGGTGGACTCTCTGTAGTCCAGTGACCTCTCTATGCGCTCCACTACCTTGTGTAGCGCCGATTCGGTCGATCTCCCCTGGATGTATGCATGTTGATTCGCATGTAGTGGTCTGTGAAACAGAGCCACTTCGCGGATCTCTCTATCACACAGTCTCTCCAACGTTTTCAAAAAGAACGAAGTGAGACTGATAGGTCTAAAAGATTTGGCCAGGGAGTAATCACTTCTACCTGGCTTGGGTATAAAGACAACTTTTGCCGTCCGCCATCCTTTTGGTATATAGGCATGCGCAATGCATGCTCTAAACACCCGCACCAGGTGACGGAGCACCACGTCCAGTCCCCACTGTAGTAGGGCCGGAAATACCCCGTCAGGCCCGGGCGATTTAAAGGGGCAGAATGATTTAATTGCCCAGCCCGTTTTGGTCTCATTCACGACCTTCTTTGCAGTTTCCCAATCTATCGCCGTCGGTGACCGGCCCGTCGCCTTGTCCCAGCCGAAATCCGAAGCAGGTCTACTATCGGGAAAGTGTGTTTTTAGCAGGATTTCAGCAGTCTCCGAGAGGCTCTCTGTGTACGAGCCGTCCTCTCGACGCAGACTGCCTGGCTGCTGATGTGGATCTTTTGAAATGATCTTCTTTATTCTTGCTGCGGCGGCAGTTGATTCAATGCCACTGCAGAAGATCCTCCACGATTCGCGTTGTTTTTGACGTATTGTTCTCTTATACTCCGACTGGTGCGTCTTAAACGCTGTCCAGTCAGTGTCATTTTTTGAGTTCTGCGCCTTATTGTAGAGCCTCCTGGTCACCCTCCTCAGCTGGTCGAGTTCTTTGCACCACCAAGGTGTTGCTCGACCCCGTAATCCAGCAGTCCGTAGGGGACAGGACATCTCATACGATTTTGTGAGGGAGTTTTGCAGCGTATCGGCATACAGTTCAATCTCCTCAGTAGTTATTAAATATTCTTTTGTGAAAGTTTCTGCCTGCATATCGACCTCCAGGGACGAGGAGAGGTGGTCTAGGAAGACCAGCCTGTCAGCTCTCCTAGGGTTTCGAAATTGCTTGGGTTCCACTTTTTTAGCTTTCAACTTGAAGCAAACCCATTTATGATCCGACAATGTCAGTTCGTTAGACACATGCCAATCATATATATAATTTGAAATGCTTAACGACGCTAAGGTGATATCAATCACCGAATTGCGTTGGGGTGACACGTAAAAAGTGGGGTCATTCCCTCGATTAAGAATTTCTAGGTTTGTACTAATAAAGTAATCTAATAGAGACTTACCTCGACCGTTGCATTCCCTGCTTCCCCATGCGTGATGATGGGAGTTAGAGTCGCAACCAATTATGAGGTGTTTCTTCTGTTGCTCACAATATTCCACCAGCCCCACCATCCCCCGTGGGGGTGGTGACTCGGGTGAGTCTATTGGAAGGTAGATTGATGCCATAATGACATCCTGTTGACCATTGCCAAAGTCGCAGCTGAGCCTCACCGCTGTGAGGTCGCCGTCGCTGTACTGTGGCAGAAGGTTGGCCTGAATGTTGTTAGGTATGTAAATACATGTCCTAATTTTGTTTGTGTGACCTCCTGTAAAAACAGTGCCGTTTAGTTTTGTAAAACCTTTTACATTAGATTTTACTAACCATGGCTCTTGAATAAGAGCGATTGTATCCTTGCAGCAGTCGAGGTGGCGGCATAGGGTTGCAACAGCCCCTCGACAGTGCTGGAGGTTGATTTGTAGGAGGTTCCACTCTTGTAGGGAAGCCATTTGGCCTGCCTTGAAGAGCATCCTACTCCATTATGCCCGCAGACACACCACCCGAACCTTCGCCCATCTCCATCGGAGTGGATGTGGTGTCTGTCGGCATCGTATTGGGTGCAGAGTCATCCTCAAATCTCTGCAGCCTGATTTTCAGAGAGGTGAACTTGTAGTTCAACCTCTCTCCTTTCGCTTTGATGGCGGCATCGTCTTCCTGCCCGACACAAATTTCCATTTATGGAAGTTCACGAGGGAAGTAAATGGGAACGACGCTTATTTGTATAAGGGAATGATTTGCGCACGCCTAGAAAGAAATTGCTATGAACTGTTAAAAAGTGGGTAAGCGACAATTTATTTATTTAGTGCGGGATAATTTAAAAACGTTAAATTATTCAGAAATCTTTATTATTTGTACAAACATTTATTGCGATCATTATTTAAATTAAGACATTTGTAAAAATTAGTTTAATATTAATTTTAAAGCACGTGGAATTATTTATTTTGTCTCCATGACAACCTTTTGTTAACATTTATATTTTGATATTAAAAGAACATTGCCATGATAAATTTTTTATTGAATTTAAATCAAGTTTACCAAAGTGTAAAATTTATAAATCTTGTTCATTGTGGAGATGTGCATATGCATTAAAGGAAAGAAACAGTTAAATAATTTCTTTCATCAATTTTGGGCTAGCTGAGGTCAAGTACGATTTGGTAATTGTCCACGTAAGTTATCATTGTGGGATAAGCATTCCAGGTAAGGGCAAATTTCATCGTAAGCGTAAATTAATTAATAAGGAGCGGGGACATTGCAGTACCTTACCTAGAGCTCTAGCAAGTTTACAATATGTATCGATGACAGATGTCTTCCTGCTTGAAAAGGCGGTTGTTGATGTTTTGAAACAAAGGCTCCCCTCTGATTTCCAGGAACAGAACACACCGACGAATGGTCCCAACAGCAGGTTTGGGCCGGATGGAACGATGGCGGACCGAACGCTCTTCAGGATTGCTTGGTAATGCAACAACTCAATTGATCCAATAAAATAACAAGGATGATTGTCGAAACAACAATAATCAATACTTTTAAAAAAACTGACAGCAATAGAATTGTCAAAGCACACCAGTGCTTTTAACCCAACACAGTTGGCAAAACTGAGCAACACACGGATGATATAAGATGGCCGTCGATAACCATAAAAAATCGTAAATCCAACCAAATGTGAAATATTGGTCTGGCTAAGATCGATACTATATTCCACTATTTGCGTGGGGCCCTGATGGTAGGTATAAGCCAGCTCGTTATAGCGGCAGCAAGTCCGTGGATCGTGTCAAATGAACGCCCCGAAGAAAATCAAGGAAACAGCTTTGCTAACACAACAAAAACTAAATCAGCAATTAGATGTTCGTTGCTGGAAGGCGATGACATAAGCGATGTCGGATGGAAATTGCATTAGCCGACCTGAACCACTACAGTGGCAAAGACATTACCACCAAGAACCACTCCCCAAAATCAATCAACGCAACGTTCGAGTGGTCATAAAAAATCCCACAAACGGTAGAACCACAATCGAACGTCCAACAATAAAATCAAGTGGAAGCGACCCCGAAGAAATGCAACACCCTGTACGTTGGTCGCACATCGCTGCCTTCTTAAAAAAAAACATAAAACCAAAAATAAACACACAAAAAAGTTCAACATAGAATTTCAAATTCAAGATTTGAACCCATGTCGAACGCGTAGGAATTCTTATGCCAATGCATTTGACCAAACGCTGTTCGATGTCACCTAAAGAAAACAATGCACAGTTCAAACTTAATTAAACAAAACATAATGATATAATAAATAATTAATTAGTTTATCAAATATAAAATTCAAACATTGGCATTATAATCCACGTCTGCGAACGTCAGATTAGATAACCTTTAATCACGTCGAACAGAAAAGTAAAACCTGCGACTTAACGATTATTTCGGCCAAAAACGTTCCACTTCTTTACGTTCTACCTTCTCATTAGAGATAGTGCGAACAGATGTTGTTTCAAAGTATCTTTATTTATATAGTAAAATATAAGTTACAAGTTGTACCGCGAATTGTTTGGCGCTTAGTTATATGATCTATAATACTGTTGTCAATCTATTCTATTTGGCGTTTAGTTCATCGCAGGAAAAAGTTATAAAATATTTATTTCAATATTACCCCGATTTTTTGGAAGGTAGGTAACACAAACATACGTCGGATAGTAGTGTTTTTATAAAACTCAAGAAATGGCGCTTGGTCAAGTTATGCATAACGCGGTCCAATTACAAAACATAATGACGACCCTGCCGTCAGTGAGGATTTAAATTTACGAGGAGTGTGTATTATATTATGCACACCTCTACCTCTACTAACTATAAACTAACTAGCGTAGCACATGAAACTTTTACTTCAATCTCAGAGTCGTAAGCTCTATGCTGAATTTACTTTTATCGAGGCACAATTAAATTCAAGGCCAATATTTAAATAAATTTAATTATGGCAATGAAAAATAAAACAATGTAGACATAGAGCTTAATGAATAACTATAATTATTATTTATATACAAACAATTTGGAAATGTTTGGAAGCAATCTAAATTTATAAAACTAAAATTATTTCTTAAAAAGCATTAATTTAATTACGAGCTAAAATAATTATGAACTCGAGTGGGTTCAACTAGAATGACATCATAATAACATAAAAATTATATATCGAACAACTATTAAAGTTGTTCCTTTAAAACTGGAATGTGCAATATCACAAATGACACACAAAAATTACCAGGTAAAACATAAAAACTTAGATTAACAGATTTCTGTCTGATGAACGGGTAAATAAATTGGGGTCTTGGAAACCTTGATAGTATCAGACACTTGCTGTTACCAATAAACGGGAACTAATTCGAATTTGCAAAATCTTCTTTAATTGAACTTTCACGCGATATCAAGCATTACTAAGGGTGGTTTGATATATTCTGAACTTCTATTAACACCCTCCTTCATGAGGTGCCACACAAAACTTAACTCAAAACTTAAACATAGAGATCTTGAATTTTTAAAAAGATCTTAAAGATCAAACATCTTTCTGGCCTAAGCTGACCAATCCGAAAACTTAGTACACGAGGCGGCAAAGATTGAATCATCACCTTGACCTATTTTTGTCCATATTTACGCAAAATTTTCAGAATTATTTTTGCTTTGGAAACAATAAAATTTTATGAACATTTCCAGAAGAATTGGATTGAGAAGAATTGAAACTTAGACAGATGTATTGGATGTTAGGCAGAAATTCGGAATTAAGTTTAGAGAGTAAACTTTTAGGTTATAAAGTAAGACCGAATTCAATCTGGACCTATGGTATCCATAACAAGTTGCTTCGGACGATTTTGTTTCAGCTCCATGGTACGTGACAAATGGCGTAATCCACAACTACTTACAAGTTCTTCCGATACAAGAAGAAATTAAGAACCACATGGTCAAATATAAAGATCGGATAAACTCGCATCCAAACAAATTGGCAAACGCTATTCTGAACAAATCCAACGAAATTCGTAAATTAAAACGATTTAAGCCCACAGATCTGGCACACGCTTTAAGTTGTTAACTTATTTGTTCTTCTTTTTGAAATACGTTGATATCTGCTGGTTTGTATTATGTTATGATAAAAGAATTAATATTAAGTTAAGTGCGAGCATTCGCTGGATTTCTCTCGGCATGTCATGTATAAATCAGACGATTTACTTATTGTTTATATTAATACTAAACAGATTGTAACTAATAATAGGAAATAAAAAAAGAAGATGTAACCGATCGCAGTTTAGTGTACTGACTGTTAATGCACTGACGGTTATTATAAATTTATCATTATTATTCATCTAAGTTTAATTCATATTATATATAAATCAATAACATTTTCTAGATCATAGGTAACAACCTTATTTAAAATTTTGTTTGCTATTGTATTGTAATATTGTAAAAAAATCAAAAGGTGATTGGTCAAAGTTGCTTCTACGTTAGCTGTGATAAGCTTTTCAGCTGATCTAACATGCTTAACACATTATATTACAGGAGGTGAGTAAGTTCAACCACACTTTCAACGAGAAGCTGCGGACCATCACGACTAATACAAGCTCACCTTTTGTATATATGTCGACCGTCGAGCTTCCACATTAGCATTATGTACAACTATTAACAATTTTATCTAATATTATGTAACTCCCAAAATATTTTTATGTGTAATGAAAAATATCTCGTTAATTTTCGGTTTATTCTGTAGAGAGATATAATAAAAAAATTTGATGTATTTTAATGAATTTTCTCGTGTCGACCGTCCTTCGGAACTACTGTATGTAATATGAAAGTAAACATTCATGCAATATGATGTTGAAAAATACGGACAATTAATTCCATATTATCACATTCACTTATCGACCCTTATTATTTTTTTTGAATTATTTGATTTATAGAATATATTGGCAATTAGCAGATCCACAATTTTAACATAATGGAGAACTTTTGGTACTACCTCTCCGAAAATATCAAGATATTCTAACATAGCATCTTTCATCGTTATTTAAATGATAATATACGGGCGTCCCCGTGACCGTGGAGAACCTTTGAGGTGGTGATAAAGGACACTTTTCTAAGACAAATTTTCAAATAAAATTTTTGCCCAAGTGCAAACCCTTGGGGGGTACCTCCCTTTAAAGCAATTTTTTTGAATTTCTGATTTCAAACGGCCATAGCTCCGATATTATTGATTTTTTAAGGTTAATGGATTAGAACTTTTTTAAAAATCATTCGCTTGTCTACAAATTAGGTTATAACCTTATAACCCCTTATCGTCTAGAATCAACGGATTTCGAGTTATAAATTAAATTAAGGGAAAAAATTTTTTAAAATTTCAGGTTTTTTTTTAATTTTCTTGCGAACCCCGTATCTCTTAAACGAAACGTCTAAGAGAAAAACTAACGGCCCAAACCGGATAGGGAATTTATGATCGGGGTGGGAATCTTAGCCCCCCCCATCGCGAATTTTGGGTCGAATTTGGTGTCGGTCGTTTGTGCGTCGTCAATGTGCGTTTGTGTGATAATTATTTTCGTTTGTGCGGATTTCAAGACTTTGAAAGCAATGTAAATTTAATAATTTACGTTTGGCTTCGAGGAAATATATCCTCAGCCGGACATCATTTAGTAAAATACAAAAGGATACAGTAAACCGTGAGGAGATTTACCAAACAAAACTAATTGTTGATGAAGTCAACAATGTGGATGGTGCGAGATGCGCACCTGTCCACCCCTCCACGGTGTAATACTTGAGCCGACTGAGTTTTTCATTTCGCGTCATACTGATTGAGGGTAAGTTTCAAAGGCACCAACCCCTAAAAAGCAGTCCCCGCCTTCCCTCAAACTTAGCAGACCTTCGTGAAAAACAAAAGTCTCAACCCTTAACCGTGGATTCGATCTAATTCTTGAGCACCTGGAAAATAAAAATAAAGAGGTTATTTACGTCCGGTATCGTCTTTTATCGCTTTGTCCTAGTTAAAATAATTGCAGCTGATTTTCAAGTTCAACGTTAAAGTTCAACAAAAAACGCAAACACACTCCAGACTTCGCGGTTGCAATATCTAATCGCAAT
Organism: Podabrus alpinus; assembly: GCA_932274525.1. Taxonomy (NCBI): domain Eukaryota; kingdom Metazoa; phylum Arthropoda; class Insecta; order Coleoptera; family Cantharidae; genus Podabrus; species Podabrus alpinus. The sequence continues at coordinate 59,416,196 of OW026452.1, forward strand.
GTTATCATTGAGATAACATTGTATTCGAATTACGACCACTTTGGTCGGAATGCAACAATGCTTATTGTTAAACATGGAATGTGAGGTCGCGCGACGCGTTCTTTAAGAAACCTGGTTGAAATTATTTTAGAATTACTTTTCTTCCGGTTTTTTTTATTTTCAGGACTAATATTCTTACCGAATCTCAAAATAATCGAAAAAATGATACTTCGACTGAAATCTTCGTTAATAAAATGATTTAAACGCAACTTTTGTGTTGCTCACCAAGCTTTTTTAAAAACGCGTTTAGGCAAAAAATTCTGTTCTCACTTTCATAACAACAATTCAACAAACCGATTACATTTGATAAAAGTGTTTTGGTTGCATATATTTGAGACTTCATAAAGGGAATAATTGAGTCATTTTACAACAACTTGGCAAAGAGAAGAATAGGTTTATCTTCTCTGAGAGGTGGACCTGGATGGTAGTCTTATACCCCGATTGACAATTTGTACAGTTCCAATCGGCTTGCACGAGCGGGGAATGAGCGGTATTGAAAAGGAAAACGCATAAGCAAACGATAGCGATGATTCAACATCAGAACATACTGGAAAAAAACGTGTGGCCAGTGCAGAAATATACCGACGAAACAAAAGAAGCGTTAGAGCACCGGCTTCTGCAATAAGAAAGTGATAGAAAAGTTTAAGAAGAAATGGAGGAGATGAAAAATATGATGCGGTAGATGTTGCAGGAAATAAAAGAAATGAGAAAAAGCTAAGCATCATACGAAGAACAGATAAAAATGTTAAAAAGCGAAAACATCGAATTAAAAGAAAGAATCTCAAAACTAGAGAACAGATTACATCGCTTGGAGAACAATGAAAGAAGAAATAACGTCGTAGTAAATGGTGTTAAATTTAACAAAGTCAATCTAAAGCAGGAAGTGGAGAATTTTTAAAGGAAAGACTTGAACGTAAACACAAAAATGAGAGAAGTCGAAATGATAAAACGAAAAACAGTAGATCACTTTGTAATAGCTAAAGTAGAGTTTTGGCAAGAAAAGATGAAAATAATGAAAGAAAAGCACAGATTTAGAGGTACCCAGAGATACATAAATGATGATCTAACAAAAGAAGAGAGGAAGGTTCAATCTGAGTTAAGAAGCGTAGCAAAGAGAAAAGGGAAACGAAGCAAAGGTGGAATACAGGCAAATATTCATAAATAAAGAACACTGGAACTGGGACGAAGACAAGGGGAAAATATAAAAGAATGTTGAACGCCCTGCATCAACTCACACGGGACATTCTCGAATTTCCCAGTAAGAAATATCTCCCCGGTTTAGAATCTCTCAGTTTGTACCAACAAGCAACAAGGTACTCGAATAGAGAATTATTCCTTTAGGCAACTCCATCCACCGCTACTTCCTCCTGCTGAGGAGTCAAATTATCATCGACTTTGTGTGGGTAAAGTCTCACTGCGGAATCGGAGGGAACGAAGCTGCAGATTTATGTGCCAAAGATACGGGTGTGTCACACAACCGCCTGAAATACGACCAGTTCTCTCTAAGTTACGCAAGATAGGTGATACGCTTTGAATCGGCAGGTACTTGGGATACCGAATACAGAACCACCCGAAAGCACTTACCTTCACTTCAAGATGTTCGTTTGTTCCAAGGTGCCTTTGATACTTCCTTTGAAATGACGCATATAGTGACGGGTCGAGTATTTTTCATATATAAATTTAAGATCAGTCCTACTAACATGTGCTCATGATGCGATTCAAGAAGTGAGCAGACTCTGCAACATTTATTAGCTGACTACCCCCGCTACATCGTTCCTCGCTTTACAAATACTTCTCTCTGTCCCTATCACTTTATCTCACCGTTTACTATCGTCGAAATTTCAAAAAATCCTTCACTTGTTACTTCATTTTAGAACTTCGTCAAACAAATTATTTCAACTCTTAAACAATTAGGGAATAATTTCAATTCAAACTTTAATTAAAATTTTTATCCTTTATTAACATATCAAAAATCAATTTACAAATTAAATAACGACCGTAAAAACATGCCCCATGTTAAAAACTTTTAAATCTGAACACAACCAATCCGGCATATTCGGTGACTATCTCCTGGAGTCGGGACAATGGTGACTTCGGCATTGATGGAAGGGCGGTGGCGAACTCTCGGTCTGCAGTCTACAACCACAACTGATGCTTGTATACCGGAGATCGGCACCATCCTCTCAATAGATGTGGAGCTCGGGAACTGCCGCGGGGTGGCCCGTGAGCGGATTTGGACAATTTATAATAACAAATAAGTTCTCCTTGATCTGTTCATTTTGACTTGGTTCAATGGGCTCTTCCATTCCAACCAAGTTATCATGATTGAGTAATAGATGAGAGGGGGGACAATCCTAAATGAATAAAATAGACAAAAAAATTACATGCTAGTCAATTCCTTCATGCACTTGTGCGAGATGCGCGAGTGCTTTGCGCGTAGTGCACCACTTAGGCCCAGTTTTACAATAACAGTATAAGTTTAGAATAATTATTTGTTGATAAGATAATGTAGTTTTATACACATTTGCTATTCGTAGTAATAACGCTATGCGTAATATGTTGAAATGTATTTTGGAGAAAAATTTTATAAAACGAAAAGTCAATTATTTTGAAATGTAGTTAGAAATTGTAGTTAGAATAAAATTTAATTCTCACTGCAATCACACAAAAACTTTTTAAGCATCGAAATTCATGAAAATATTGTAAATGGCATCAACATTTTATTTTTCTTGATATATGTGAAATTTGAGAATTGTGCGCAAAGGTTTTCTAAATTGGCGTCACCAGGGTGACAATTTTGATTAATTATGATCTGAGTTGGTTTTCTGAGTTTTTGCGTCAACAACGAGACTGGAGCAAATATTATTTATAGGGGGGGTCCAAGTTTGACCATAGTAGTGTGCGGGTCAAATCTGACGCCGCGCCGCAAGAAACTATAAGGTAGAACATTTAAAAATTAATTCTAGTGGAATTTCGGAAATGTGATAAACTTTTTTAGATTATAAAATATTTGTAAAAGAATTTGGCATTTGACAGAGACCAACGCTCTAAATTGGAGGGAAAATATCTTGTTGTCGGGTTCCATTTTGGAACACAACAATATACTGCTATTGTAAAACTGGGCCTTAATCTATTTATTTAGTTATTATATTTTATCTTTCCGTTATCATTTTTATCTTATAAATAGTTAATTCTTACATCGTTATGCCATTGTTCATTTGTTAAACCATTTCGTTATTGTCCTCTTCCATTTTTACGTTAGTTATAAGTAGTTAATTTCAAAATATTCATAATTACGGCGTTTAGTTTCAGTAGACATTTCTTGTATATCATGTAACATTTTTTCTATAACATTTTATCACGCACCTTTGTTTTAGATTAAACGCACTCACTTTGGCGATTATTATCATTTCCACAATCTAATATGTTTTACAAATTAGAGCTTTATCAACAAATTACACAATTACGAACAGCAAAGAAGATAATCGGAAAATGGACAAAATTTCCTTTATGATTAAGTACTTGGTACAGTGTAGAAATTGTTACATGACAAAACATTGAACAATTTCTGATTTGTAAGGTTGCAGTAGCCGCCCGGCTATGTTGCAAGTTAATTTATAAGAACATACATTCCCACAAGACAGCCATTAAGTTTGTTCGGAGGGGCATTCCGTATTGAATGGGTGGACGCCACCTACTTTTTCTCACGGACACCCATAAGTTCAAGTTCAGCGGCCACCTGCTCCATTGTAAGTGTCGGTACTGCTCTGGTTAGGCGCTGCACCTTCACTTTAAAATTGGTGAACCTATAACTAAGTCTCTCTTTTTTTGATTTAAGTGCCTCAACGTCGTCCTCGCCGACACCGAAGACAATGAGCTTCCCCATGGGGTCACTTATGTCAGTGTCGAAGAAGACGCACCACTCATTGATTCTCGCCCAGGGGTTCTGAGCATTGAGACGTCCAATCACTTCCCCAGTAGAGTCCGGTGTCCCCGGAATCCAGAGGGTGGCTTTAGACAGCTTCGGCATATCATCCGCCTGAGCTACCTCTAAACGTGCTCCGTCCCACAATTGTGGAAGTCCAGCAACTGTTTTTCGCAGCCATTGTAGGGACCTGTTATTGTCACAGGAAATCCGAAGGATTTGACTCGAATAATGTAAGCCCCCAAAAGTGGGTGCTACCGTTGTCCCTACATGGGCCATCGAGATGGTATTGTCTAGGGCTTCGTTGAGTTGATTCTCAACCATCACCCTCCGGACCGCCACTATTTTTCCCAGAGGGTTGGAGCGGTCAATCACTGCCACTCGTAAGTGCATTACAGCCGCTCCCTTGTAGCTGATCGCACCTGCTACAGCTGACGATGATCCACATCCGGTCAGTTTAGCCCTCTTCCTCATGTTACTCTGAGATGATGGCTGCGATTCCTGAGACCTGACCCTCTTCTTTGTCTCACCAATAGAAGGGGTCTTAAATTTCCCCTTCCTTGGTGGTGCTGATGTTTTACCCAATCCTGAACCGGAAGGCATGCTATCCTTACCCTGAGGTTCGGACAGCCTGGACCGTTTGTGACTTGTTTTTATTTTCGGGGCCGGTACTTTGTCTGCCTTCTGCTCATTAGCTTTTTCGCGGCGTTTTGTTTCAGACTGGGCATCCGCTAGGTGCGTTTCTGTCGTGGCCCCGCTGAGCACTACCACGTTGGCATTTGGGCCACTAAATGGCGGGACATTCAAATTGGACACACCCACCTCAGGGCTAATTTGCTGGTTGTCCTGAGATGGCACTCCCGCTGTTGTTGTCGGCACTGAAGGTGCAGCTGCCTGTTGTTTTTTGATATCTAATTGATCCATGTGAGACAATAAAGCTCCCCACCCGCCTCAGAGCCCGCAATTCGAGGGGGTCCAGGATAACCAATAAATGCTACACTTTGCACTTGAATGGAAAAATATTGTTTGCGATTATAAGGTATAATGTAAGAATCTTAGTCTTCTAGCGGCTTGTAGATCCGAATGGACCCTTCTATGGTACCTGCAACAAATATGTATATGACTTCTGAGAAACTATTTCTCGGAACATTGTATAGTTTGCATTTTACCTATTACACCAGGACATTTTTGATATTGCTCACTACGTTGACCTATTCAATTAAATGCGATAACTGTAAAGTAACTAAGTAAGAATAGTTATTTATGTATAAGCAGGAGAAACAGATCCTTTCCTGAATAAGTGAGATATATTCCGAATACAGGAAAGAGTGTTTGCCGAATTAAAAAGAAAATGTGTCGAAATGTGTGCGACAAAAAGTGTTTTGCAATCTTGACAAAAATGTCATACGGGGCAAGATTTGTTATATTTGGTTTAAAATATTCCCTATCAAAAAAATATTGAAGTCCAATTCGCTTGAATGTAAGATTCCATCAGGGAAACCAAAACTAATTCCGAACGTCATCTTCGTCATCAAAAATGAATCCCAAATTTGGCTTCTGACTTTACCAATTGATCACAATCTTCCAACTGAATAATTTGAGACAAAAAAATTCTTCTCAAATTCAAATACTCCAGAGTGGGTCGAACAATGAAAAATCAGCGGATGCCATAACCAGTGGAATGCCTATCAGTTTTCCCTTAACAAAATCATCCACCAACCAGATCGTTTTTCATAATTAATTTACATTCAAATTTTATCATATACAAACACAAACGGCAAATTATAATTATGGTCCTTATGACAAAGAAAAACCAGGAACCATAATTAAATTGCAGTTATTTTATAACATTAAAACGAAACTTAAGAATTGCATCTTTACACAAAATGGACAACGGCTATAAGACAACGTCGCACATTTTTCATGCACTCAAAGAAATTTACTTAAGAGATAAATCGAGAATCCGAGCATTAAATTAAAAAACTCATAAAAATTTTAAATTAATGAACACTTTTCTTACTTTTAGCATGAGTTGACATTTAATTAAAAACGTCATTCTTATTGTAAACGTAAATTCATTAATTCAAGAATGTTTTGAAAACAAGCATGTCTGCTATAATGGCGATTTTATATTAAACAATAGAAGTTTTTATTTAACAAACGATAATCAGCAATTCCTTTTTTTAATCTACATTCATGTTTGATTGTAACTCATTTAGGGCCCCCAGCAGACTACAGACTTTCTATCGGCCGATAGTTAGTCGGTTTCTTAATCAATATGAAGCGGTATGCAAGTGCGCAAATTATAACAATTCGGTATCGGCCGACACTTGCATACCGCTTCATACTGATTAAGAAACCGACTAACTATCGGCCGATAGAAAGTCTGTAGTCTGCGGGGGCTCTTAAGGTTCATATTATCTGCGAAATCTGCAAAATTCAGTTCAACATGTGACAGTTTTTATTGCAAAGCAATTTCATTTTCAGTTCAAGGGCAGAATTACCTAACAACTGCCATCCCAAATCAATTGAAATTTTTTCTATAGCAAAGAGGAACATTAATATAGTGTACTGTAAAAATTTTATGTATGAAAGTATAGTCAAAATTTTGAGAAAAACCAATTTGAAAGTACGTAAATTTAGCGAAGAAAACGTTCGAATAGGCCACGCCCCCAGGCAGACGCGATGAAATGCATCGACGTTCCCTTCGAATCGAGTGAAACTTTTTCGCTCGAATTTGATTTTTTCTTTGAAATTCGGATAGATGGGGGTGTGATTAGTAAATATTAGTATAAATATTAGCAAAAAAATCGAAAATTACCCGTGTAGGTATTGCCGAAAAAGTGATAAAATAAAATTTTTTTTTTGGGTGTGCATTCGATTAGGAGGGTTATCCATCATCAAAACCTACTCTTCCGGGGCGCCGCTCCGCGTTGCACCCCTCCAGAGCGGTTTTGACTCTGGTTACTATGCTAAACATACGAGAAGGCGCCTCCCAAAAAACCGGGATAAATGAAACCGGGAGCTTAGAGACCCTTGAAATAGCATTAAAAAGTATAGTCGCGGTATGCGGCAGTTCACATTTACGTTTAACCCCCAAAAAATCGCTTAAAAACAAAAAATAATCGATGTAACTGCCACGAGAGACGTGGTGCATCTGCCGGAGCGAAATTGGTTTCTGGTTTCTGGAAAGAACTTGATGGAGCATCCCGGCGTAGCCGGCCTTCTCCTTCATCTGAAGAGGCATCTGGCGGAGGAAGTTGTGGAGGCCGATAGGCCTCCCGAAATAGCGCTGAGCTAGACTGGCTGGCAAGTAGTGATTGCAATACCGGACCAAAATTGCAATACCGGTATTCGGTATTTATTTACATGTAATACCGGAATACCGGTATTAATACCGGTATTCAAAAAAAATTCTGAAAAACTAAAAGATTAAAAATACAAATCAAAATAAACATTTTTTATTATTTCATATTTTTAAAATGAGATCGCAAAAAACACAAAGCATCAATTGTTTCATTATTTAGTCGCGAGCGTACCTTAGTGCAAAAATTTCCTGCCGCGGAAAATGCTCTTTCCGATTTTACACTAGTGGGTGGAATTGTTAGAAGATAAGCATAAACTATTTCCAGGTACTTTCCTCGAACTCCTTCGTCTTCATATAGTCCCATCTCTCTTTTAATAAGCTTTCTTATATCTGTCGTCTGTGACACAATTTCATTGTGCACTGCTGTTTTTCTATTTATTGCAGACTGCAATTTTTGTTCCATTGATATTGATACGTCTTCTTCACTTTCCTTATATTCGTCTACATTACTATTCGCAACTTCCAGATCTACAGATTCATCATCAAGTCTCTGGACCATGGAAAAAATCAATTTTGCCATATAAGCTTTGGTTACTCGTGAATTTTCTCTTATAATTTTCTCACTATACTCTTTTGGATTATGTAGATATCTTAAAAGTAATTCTAAATCTAATTCCCTTTCCTTAATGCGAAATTTAATACCGACGTATTATCTGCTGATTTTTTGTGTTCCTTAAAATTGCTGTTGTTATTCATTCTTGATAGATTTTGATTTAAATATTCGATTATTTTAATTTTTTAATAATTTGGTAATAATATTCACTTATATAATATATTTATTGTGCCAACCGAAAAAAAAATTAAATACCGAAATACCGGTATTATATATTCAAAAATACCGGTATTTCGGTATTTCAAAATAAGCCAAAAATACCGGTATTCGGTATACCGGTATACCGGTATTGCAATCCCTGGACTGTGGCTGTGAAAATGAATATTGAAAAGAGAGAAATATTTAATTACATTACCGATATAGTAGAGTCCCTAATTCGAAGATTGAAGATGTCCTCGATGGAAGTGGCTTCTACTTGAAGTTTGACGAGTAATGCGAAATGCATTTACCGTCCTCGATTTGAAGTGGAGAGCTAAATGGGATGGAATCTGAGATGTGGAAAATTAAATCAGAAATTACACAAATCTAGTGAATTAGATCCACTTTCGTAGAAATTTGTGTAATTATACCTGTGAAAGAAAAATAGTCTGTGCTGGCCGGAGCGAAATTTTCTAAGTGTTAGGGTCATTCATTCCACACGTACCGTCAACAAAATGAGCGACGCGCGGAATTTCGTTAGGTTTTTACATGTATATTGGCTAACTTCAAAATCGATTTATTCAAAATTTTGATAATACTTTTATACATAATATTTTAACAGTATACTATAGAAACGTTCCTCTTTGCAATAGGAAATTTTCAATTTATTTGGAGTGGCAGTTGATAAGACACTCTCACCCAGTTCAATTTATGTGTTTGTTGAGTTTAGCAGTGGATTTTATTCTTGTCATAGCTAATGGTTACTTTTTGGAACATAATTTTATTTGCTAAAATTATTGAATGGTATTTTTTAATTTCGGATGTTTCTATGCGAAAATGGGAAAAATTACACCAACTTATAAAGAATCAAATGTGTAAGTTATGAATCTTAAAAAATTAGTTTGCTGTTTTCATGGCACATTTTCAAGAAATCGTTCAAAAATGAAAAGGTAGGCAAATTCAGAATGGATATAATTATAGTTTTTATGTATTAAATACAAATCTACAACTAAGTTTATTAATTCAGCTTTGAAATTATGGAAGTGTTAAACTATTGATGATTTTTTCCCCACAATTGAATTTCGAGGTCGAAGTAAATAGCAGGTGATCAGGAAATAATTAAACCAGGGTAAGTGAATAATAGTGAAGATAATTCCACTCAGGGTCATATTGTAATGGTTCCGACCAATCAGCGTGCGCTATTTTACATTGTAGTTAAATGGATACGACGCATGCACAGTCGAATAATATCCGAAAATAAAAAATATTCCAAATACCCTACCAGAATATCGAATATTTGTAGTAGGGCGTAAAAAAATTCATACGTCTCGCAATATAATCAAAAATCTCGCAATATAAATATTCGAAAATCGAATATTTGTAGTATGTATTTGTAGACTAACGCACTTCGCAACAGATGCGATGTAGGAAACCGGTTCAACGCATTAGTTCCCACCCGAGTTCACTTAAAGCAATGTATAGTTTGTTTCAGATTAATTGGAATTAAAAAAAGTCTAGCATCAAATTACGTTGTTATAAAAACGTACAAACTATGCAAGGAAATATAATATAGAGATAAGGTTAATTATTTTAATCTCGCGCCAGCCAAGATAACGCGTATGCATTGCTAAAGGCACGTATTCAGGAAATTGCAAAAACTTTTAAATTGAAAGGATAAAATATCCAAGCAAATTATATGCCGATTTTCTAATCTATATTTTTATATCGAATTCCGATAGTGACAGTGATACAGATTTCTATGATAATGACATGTAAATCTCTTATAAGTTTTGGAATTACACACCAACATGGAAATGTAAGATTGTGACTAGTTCAAATGTAAGTTGAGTTATTGTATTTTATTCTTTCAATTTAAAAGTTTTACAATTTCCTGAATACGTACCTTTAGCAATGCATATGCTGACAAAGGTTGGCGCGATAATCTTATCTCTATATTATATTTCCTTGCATAGTTTGTACGTTTTTATAACAACGTAATTTGATGATAGACTTTTTTTAATTCCAATTAATCTGAAACAAACTATACTTCTAACGAATTTTATATTAACGAATTTTATATTACAAATTTAGTGCGATTATGCTTCCATTTTTTCGGTGCTTACGAAATTGTTTGTTTGATTTTTTATTTCAATATTGTATATTTTTTAAGGCGTATTAAATAACAAACTCAATAAATAAATTATAAAGGTAAAAAATTAATTATGATTTTATTTATACTAACGGCTGATCTTTTCATATACGTTTTAAGTTACAGATAGCTATTTGTTGGATAAAGTTTTTGGTTGTTTATTGTTGCAGACATTCAACAGGAAATGTCAATATTTTGTGATAAAATGCCATCACAAAACAACCAAGAACATTATGTACTAACAATTAAATATATGGAATTTTAACTGGAATTGGAAAGGTCGGCATTAAAACAACCTACCATAAGTTTCAAATAATGGACATTCGATACTGAAAACAATAATGTGTAAAACTATATTAAAGCATGGTTATTCTAAATATTAAGAACTCTTTAAATCATGGAAATAAGAATATCTCACTTTTAAAGAAAAATCCGAGCTAATAGATCATGGGCGGATCTACGGGGGGGGGGGGTAATGGGGGTAACTCCCCCCCCATGAATCTTCATTGCAATACAAATTTTAAAAATATACCTTAATTTTCCCTAAATTTTATTACAAAACATGTATTTACCCCCTCCATAAACTTTGACCAGATCCGCTATTGTAATAGATATAACAATTCTGCTTATGTAATTTGATATTTACCATTCATCAACAATTACTTTGTTGATAAGAATGACATTCTGAATATTTTATTTAATTATAAACACCGTCGGACATTGTCATCGGTCAATTTCCAATACGTTTGTTCTTTATTTAATGTTCATTTTTCTAGCTGGTAAGAACGGATTTCTTTCAGTGAAGGGTTGCGATAAAAGGGGAAAAGGAACCGGAGGAGTAAGGTAAGGGTAAGAGCAGTATTATTTTCAACATAACATTAAGATTTTTACCACTGGGGGCTTAAGATGACCTGCCCCCAGAGGGAACTGATTAAGCAATCTTTACATGATGGCCGAAGGCTTGAAGGCCGATTGTGCCTTGTCCTTCGACGAATAGGGGTCAAATATTTTAAAAAATCTTTAGGAATGCTGACTTGCCCTTCTCAAGATTAATGATCAAGTTCAAACTTGGGGTGGAAGTTAAAATTTAATCAATGACAAAATTCGAACTAATTGGAAACTAACAACTGAAATTGGAGCACTTACAGAAATGAATCAATATAACTGTCAAATATTGAGTTTATAAAAAAGTTCAAAAAATAAAAAATACTGTGAAGTTTGAAAAATAAACCTTTTTAATCTTAATTAAATTTTGAAAATATATGGAAGAATTCTAAATTTATAAAAACAAGGTATTTCTTAAAAAAGCATAACTTTAACTATTATGTATTAATAAAATAATTATGAACTCGAGTGAGTTCAACGAGAATGACATCATAATAACATAAAAATTATACCGGGTGACCGGCCGAAAACTGAACATAGGGAAATAACATGGGAACTTGATTTTTTCTAAATTCCTGCTTCCCATTATAACTGATATGAATAAAAAAATACCAAATTAAAGAGATTTTTTTTCCGCGCCTAGAGATACCAAACACTTAATATTTTGTTTTTTAATTATTGTTAAAAAGTCGATAGTAAAATTAAGAAATAGCGCTTCTTAAAAAAATATTAGCAGGCTGGGTCTTTGCATTACGTCTAATGTGCCGCATTGCTATTGTATGAAAGCCAAATATTACAAACAAAAGTTACTTTGACAGATTAAAATTAATTTTGTTAACAATGAAGTGGTCTGTCGAAGAAAAAGTTTTCATGGTAAAATATTATTACAGCGGTAATAGTTTACGCCAAATACGTGACTTATTTTCTGTTAAATTTAATAATAGCCAAATTCCATCAATATCGGCCATACAGAATATAATAAAGAAATTTGAAGACACTGGTAATACTTCGACAAATTTAAATAAAGGTATTAACCAAAATTATTAATTGAAGTTGTCTTATCATTATTTTTTAAATAGGATATCAGAGAAACAACCATGAATTGGAAGAAACTATATTAGGTTTAATTTCTGCGAATCCAAATGCAAGCATTAGATCCATTGCAGGTGAGTGTAATGTTGGTAGAGAAAATGTTCGAACAATTTTAAAAAAGCACAAGTACCATCCTTTTAAATATCAATGTCATCAAGAAATATTTTTGTTTGACGAAGAATCCGGGCTTGTATTTTGTGAGAAAATGCAAGAACGTGCTAACAGAAACCGAAACTTTCTGAAACAAATATGTTTTACAGACGAATGTACATTTACATTAAACAATGAGCCAAATGTACAAAACCATCGCTATTGGGCTATACAAAATCCGAGACTAAATTTAATGACCGGCTCACAATATCCTCAAAAAATTAATATTTGGGCTGGCATTTATAATAACCGTGTTCTTGGTCCATTTGAAATACTTGGAAATTTAAATTCAGATATGTATTTAGATCTTCTTATAAATAATATTGGTCCTGCGTTAGACGAAATAGCTTCTGAACACCATGAGGTCTGGTTTCAGCAAGACGGTTGTCCAGCACATTTTGGGGTAAACGTTAGAGATTATTTAAACCAAGCATATCCAAATCGATGGATCGGTCGTGGTGGTGCTATAAACTGCCCAGCCCGATCTCCTGATCTGGCACCGTGTGACTTCTTTTTGTGGGGTCATATTAAAAGCAAAATTTATAAAACTCGTCACCCAAATATTGATTCTTTGAGGAACGCGATCTTTGCAGAATGCAATCAAATTACTGCTAGACAGCTAGCAAATGTAAGAGAATCATTTTATAATAGATTGGGTTACTGTTTAGTGCAGAATGGAGGGTTATTCGAATACTTGTTATAATATTATTATTATTTGGTTACTTTCGTTCAGTATTTAATAATCCAATTGATATTTTTCTTATTCTTGGGTTTTGTTGACTAAATAAAACTACTTTTAACTTTTAATATTGGTCAACTTGTTATAATAAAATAATATTCAAATTGCGTTCTTATTATTTTTAAAATAAAAACAAATTTAAAAAGTTTAAAAACAATAGCAATGCGGCGCATTAGACGTAATGCAAAGACCCAGCCCGCTAATATTTTTTGAAGAAGCGCTATTTCTTAATTTTACTATCGACTTTTTAACAATAATTAAAAAACAAAATATTAAGTGTTTGGTATCTTTAGGCGCGGAAAAAAAATCTCTTTAATTTGGTATTTTTTTTTATTCATATCAGTTATAATGGGAAGCAGGAATTTAGAAAAAATCAATTTCCCATGTTATTTCCCTATGTTCGGTTTTCGGCCGGTCACCCGGTATATCGAACAACTATTAAAGTTATTCTTTTAAAACTGGAGTGTGCAATATCACAAATGACGCAAATAAATCACCAAATAACATATAAAAACTTACATTAACAGATTTTCGTCTGATGAACAGGTAACTAAATTGGGATCTCCTACCAGGTGGTAATTAATTATTCTGGAAACCTTGATCGTACCCAACACTTGCTGTTACCAATAAACGGGAACTAATTTGAATTTGCAGAATTTTCATTAATTGAACTTTCACGCTATACCAAGCATTGCTGAGGGTGGTTTGATATATGCCGAACTTCTACTTCGTGAGGTACCACACAAAACTTAAACACAAAGATCTTAAATTCTTCAACTCAGCAACTAGCTGAGAAACGATTCGGATGGCGGTAATCAACTCTCCAGAAATGAACTACACGCAAATTTATACACTTTGGTTTCCTACATATGTAGACCAATGGTATCAAACAACTTCTGAACTGACCAATCAAAAAACTTAGTAAATGACGCGGCCAAGATTGAATCATCACCTTGACCTATTTTTATCCAAAATTACGCAATTTTTTCAGACTAATTTTTATGAGACGGAAACAATAAAATTTTATGGACATTTTCAGAAGAATTAGATCATACCGACAACCCCAAATAAGTATTGAATTATTACATTATTGTTGGATGCCACTTATTTTCTTGTTTTGACTTTTGATAAGAACAAGAAACCGTTGAGTCAAGATAGGCTAATCATATTTAGAAGCATCAAGTTCATTAATTAGCATTGATGTTTCGCGGAAAATGATAAGCATGTGATAACGCTAAGGTGGTTACACCGAGTGTACCAAAAGAAGACAACATGGATTGTTCATTAATTGAAAATGACTTAACGTCATTGCCAGGTTCCGAAATTGAGTAGTTTTTGAACCAGAGAATCGAATTTACATATAACGCTAACTTAACATTATAGTGGTGGATGAAAAATTTTACCAATGGACTGCACTTTATCCCGAGAGTCGTTCTTGGATAGGATCCGGGTCACCCATCTAGAATGCTCGACACAAGCAAAGAAAGCAAAGTTTCAAGGTTCAATTCAAAGTCAAAAAAAGAAAATGAAATTTACAAGTTGTAAAGTGTAAGTAAAAATTATTAAAATAATTAGGGTTTCACCTTTGATGGGCGTTTGATCATAAATGAAATAAAACGTGTTTACAATCCCAATTTAATTTTGGAACTTCGAACGTAGCCTGGTCAATATAAATTGCGTGATATACTCATTCTTAATAATGATTCGAAAAACTTTGCTTATTATTCCTTTGGCTTACTTGGATGAAACCAATTTAAACCAATTGTTTTTGAATTCCTTTCTGCAAAAAGAATTCTTTTAGCATTCGGGACTCCCGCATCAATTTGGAAAGTGTCACAAAAATCTTAACATATCCTTAGTCGAATTGAAAAGTTCCTGTCTTAACTCAAAGGAGAACCTAATCTTAACTAAATGAAACATTCTCAATCGTTTTCCAAAACCTCAACTGATAATTTTCTTAAAACTAATTAAAAATGATTTCAAACTTAAACAACAAATTACCTTCAAATTCGAGTTATAATTGTTCACATTATAAATTATTCTCTCTTCTGAGGTTTAATCAAACATTATCGTCGAAATACTCTACCATACGATTGAAGATCACAAAACCCTATCCAAAATAATTACTTCATAATGTGTTTTTCGCATAACTGCTAAAACAAAAAATATAATATATTAGATATTGCTATGATACGAACGTCTTCGATAGCCAGTCAACGCAACATTGTAATACACTTTGAAAACACCTAAATGTAATCAAATTAACAATCATTCAAACACTCATAAAGTTAAACAGAACACATACACATTTATAGAATTTTCATCTTCATCAAAAACACTACAGACGGGCTAAGATTTCATCAAAATCGAATCCTAAAATTGACACCAACAAATTTTAATTAATGTTGATAATTTCTTATCTTCAAATGAGCCATACTTGAAGCAAACATTAGAAAGCGATAGGGGGATGACATTTAGTCTTTGTGCCTCATAATAAAAGAACCCTATGAAACTGCTTTGTAAATTTCGACAGAAGTCCACGAAATTATTGGATAAGTTCCTGTCAATACTGTCTTGGTTTGTATTAGTATGCTGTGATAAAAGAATTAAGATTTAGTTAAATGGGGGCATTTTCTGGATCATCTACATTTTATCCATATTGTATATAAATCAATTACATTTTCTAGATCATAGTAGGTAACAACCTTATTTAGAATTTTGTTTGCTATTGTATTGTAATATTGTAAAAAAATCAAAAGGTGATTGGTCAAAGTTGCTTCTACGTTAGCTGTGATAAGCTTTTCAGCTGATCTAACATGCTTAACACATTATACTACAGGAGGTGAGTAAGTTCAACCACACTTTCAACGAGAAGCTGCGGACCATCACGACTAATACAAGCTCACCTTTTGTATATATGTCGACCGTCGAGGTTCCACATTAGCATTATGTACAAGTATGAACAATTTTATCTAATATTGTGTAATTCCAAAAATATTTTTATGTGTAATGAAAAATATCTAGTTAATTTTCGGTTTATACTGTAGAGAGATATAATAAAAAAAATTTGATGTTTTTTAATGAATTTTCTCGTGCATATGTAGCCACCGACCGTCCTTCGGAACTACTGTATGTACTCGTAGTATGAATGTAAACATTCCTGCAATATGATGTTGAAAAATACGGACAATTAATTCCATATGATCCCATTCACTTATCACCCCTTATTATTTTCTTTGTTTGAAGTATTTGATTGAAGTACATGCCGATTGATTAAAAGCTACAATTTGCGAACTAGTTGAAGAACAAGTAGTGTTTGTCTATTCATCAAAATGCATAAGCGTATGATGAGCTTTATTGCATGTATTTTTTTAATTACAATTTTTTAGTACTATATGATTCGATCTTAAACAATTTACACATAATTTAAGTTCTTTTGCTTTTGAGTAGCGTTCATGCGGTGAAAAGCCCGTTTACATCTCTATGTTTTCACACAGGACTTCTCATATTAGAAATATTTCTGTGTTTACACTATATGTTTTCTCATAGCCGATCACTCATAAGAAAAAACATACGTAAAAACATAGCAAAACATAATATGTACTCTTTCAGAATAGAACGTGGTCTATTCTGCTATGTGAAAACACAGCACATACGAACGAAAGGTGGCGAAGATATACGAAGATAGTTGTCAAAGTTGAAAAAAGGAAGGTTAGAAAAAATAAATGTGTAAACATTCATATAAATTTATTAATTTCATATTAATTTATTTCAGAAAATAATGATTTGATAAGAAAAAAATCGATTAATGTAATAAATAAATTTTATTGTTAAGTTAATAATTTTTTTAAATCTCTTTTTCTTCCTACGCACAATAAATTTAGTATAACCTTATTTGTTATAAATAATTGTTACTATTATTCATCGTTACTAATAAATTTTTTAAAAAGTAGGGTTAACTTCACTCAAAACCAAAGAAACTCTTACGTAAACTCTTTTACAAACTCATAAAGATGTGAACGCAAATCTTGAAAAACATACAGTTTAGCCAACCCCAAGAGAAATCGTATGTTTTCTCATATGAGAAGTCTTGTGTGAAAACATAGAGATGTAAACAGGCTTTAAGTTTCATGAAATTATTACAGATAAAAGGTGAGGGCATGTTTCCATCGCCGCGTTATGCATAACTTGACCAAGCGCCAAATGTGAGTTTTTGAGAAAATGCAATAAACTTTATAACCTTATAAATCAGCTTATCGTTGATTAGAGGTGATTTTCCGCATGTTAGTCAAAAAGAGTGTCAATAACTATTATATCTAAGAACTAAAGCAAAATATGAAAAACTTTTGATTTTAAAGTGAAAAATGGCGCTTAGGAATTTTGCATTTACTACACAATCAATTTTATAAATTTCGCATAAGTTGACTATGAACCAAAGCTATCGCTTAGTCAATTTATGCAAAATTAATATATTAGATTCACCAATATTAGTTAATTTTTTTATGAATAAATGAGTGATATATTTATTGAAAGTTAAAAAAATTAATACTGATACGCAAAATGTTATTTTGATTTAAATCAATCTTCTTCAATATGAAAATCAACTTCTCCATTAAACCCTTCTATATCCTCTTCGATATTGGGATCACCCAATAAATTTTCATAAAATGTTTAGCATCATTTGGAATCAAATTCAATAGGAGTTTCAAGTCGGCAAGTTTTTTTCTGAAATAGGCTTACCATTTGGCCAAAGATTTTTAAGTAGCTCGCTAAAATTTTTCTTGGGTTGTCTTCTTGACGGCATTCCACGTTTCTTCTATATATCGATTTGTTGAGCTTCATCCCCAAAATGACATTTAACAAAAAGTTTGTGAGGATTTTCTTTTCGACTTTTGATTTCTTTAAACTTAACCCAATTTATTTTATTATTATCGATGTCTACTTTTCGATTGACAATAGGGTTACTGTGCAGTTAATCTAACCACTCGAAATAAATTTCTTCTGCTACACACTAAAGAACACAGTTAATATAACAAATTCTCAAAATATGAACCGAGAATTTATTATCAAAATTTTGAAATAATCGATTTTGAAAATCGTAAATTTTACATGTTTCACTGACGCGCGGGTGGAATCTCACTCATTCTATCGTCGGTCCGCGCACTGTGATATACTCTTACACTTAGAATATTTCGCAGCGGCAGATGCACCTCGACCGTCGTACATGAAACATCGATTATTTTTTGTTTTTAGGCGATTTTTAGGGGGTGAAACGTAATAGTTTACTGCCCCATACCGCGACTATACTTTTTAATTCTATTTTGAGGGTCTCTCGAATCCCGATTGCCTTAATCCCGGTGTTCTTGATCGGTGGCGCCTTCTCGTTTTTTTAGCCCTGCCGCGTTAGCGGCTCAGAGCACGAAAAACCGCCCGGAGCCCCGGAGGGGCGTAGGGTAGGTTTTTTGATGCTCGTAGTTCTGGCCAAGCCAACGTTTATTATGTTTATTTACCCCAAAATTAAAAATTTTAATTTTTTCACTTTTTCGGCAATACACGGGTTATTTTCCATTTTTTTTGATTTTATTTATTACTAATATCCACTAATCACACCCCCATCTATCCGAATTTCAAAGAAAAATTGAAATCGGAGCAAAAAAATTTCACTCGATTTCAAGGGACCGCTAACGAGGTATGTGGAAGCGACCCGGGTCGACCGCATGCAAGTCGCGACTTTCCCCTACTTTTCAAAAGTCGATATTTTGGTTATTTTTCAAAATTTCTCGCAAGTTATTTTTTCTATAGCCTAAAATAAGCCTGTTCTTTAGTGTGTAGCTGAAGAAATTTTATTTCAGCCTGTTAGATTAACTGCACAGTCGCCGACAATAGATTTTTCTAAATCCGCTGAACTAAAAAAATCCTCTTTTTCCATCTTGTGAACAATGAGCGAGTTCTTTCTTCTGCAGGATTTCATTACGTTCATGTAATCTTCTGGAGTGTGTAATCTTTGCTGTAACTTCAAGGTAGTACATTCAATGTCACCAAAGTCGATGTCATTGGGAAGAAAGGTATGCCCAAAAGTCAAAAATCGCTGGGTGATCTTTTCCAGTGACGGATGGGCATCAAGACTCGCTTTTAACATTAAAACCATTTTAATATTTCTGTTTTGCCCTCCGCAACCATCCGACCACAGTATTAAATGTGTACAGGAGGCATCCATATCTTGCATAATATGCCTAAGCAAGCAGGAGCCTACTTCTTGAGCTCCTCGTCCGGCTTCACCTTCCAACCACAGATAGCATTGACCCTTATTTTTTTTGCTGTGTGAATACCCAAATTATACAACCAAAATTGGCGCTTGTAGAAGACAACATTTGTTGGTATGCGAGGAAGGGGTCGCGTTTTCTCAAGATCGAAACATAAAACCTCGATATTCTCATCTTCCGTTGCTCTATATCTATCTTGTTTTTATAAAGTTCTTGCTTCTTCAGCTGTGCTCAAATGGATTTCTTTTTCGATTTTGAACTTATTTTGCTCCTCATTGTTTCCGGTATTTTTTAGTATTTCAAGTTTATCACACATATTGCACGTATTCATCTTCAGGGGTTTTCTCCTCAGATTTAAGTGAGTCAGAAATACGTTTTTGTACATCGAAAACTGTTGTTGAAATGCTGTTATATCAATCTATCCTATTTAGCGTTTAGTTCATCCCAGGAAACCCCGATTTTTTGTAAGGTATGTAGGTAACACCAATATAATATGAAAAAATCAAGTTAAAAGTATTTTTTTATCAAATAGCAATTTATCTTGTACACATTTATTCGTGAGTCATCAATCGCAAATAAAATTTCGGCAGTGTAAACGTGTAGAAATTTTATCCAATCACGCTCGAAGGTCACAGTTTTAGTACAATTTAGTTCTGCATTCTTAAAACGGATAGACTATAGTTTTAATGTTCTGTAAAAATATAAAATTGAGATTATTAATGGTGCATAAAATTTCCTGTTTTAGAATAGTTATTCAATAATCGCCACATGTATTTAGTACAAGTTGAAACTCCTTTAAAAAAAGAACTAGCTTCTTATAATAACATTAATTAATTATTTATTAATTACACCTGACCATAATCCAATATTTTGAATAATATCTTGAGCATTTGCTAAAACTGGAAAGAATGATCACCGAATTAATTTAAATCGATCACAACCATAATAATTGTTTGCGATTCAAATGATTGTAGTTTAGAAAAAACATCTTCATTTTTTCAACTCATTTAAGTCTTAATTGTAATTTCTTGTAAAAAGCTTTTAAAGTGATCGAATTGTGTTACAATAATTGATGTACATACATAGATTTAGCTATTAAAATTTTAATTTCGGAATTTGCTTGTGAAGGTGCCATAGTACTATATAATTTTAATAATAAAAATAAAAACGAAGATTGAATTGTTGTAAGTCAATATTAATTTGATTGATGTTGAATTAATTATGTTAATCCCAAATTTTAATTTTGGTTAAATTAAAACTCTGGTAAAGTTTGTAATCTAGCAAAAATATTTACTATATCATGATCAGATTCGTTCATCTGATTTGAGAATACTCCAGACTTCCACTTATTGAAGTCTTCTGCGAAGTTTAAATTATCTCGATGGTTCTCAATATCATTAATATGTGTGTCTTCTTCTATTACAAATAATGTAGTTTTATCAAAGGTCAGATTTGATCTCATTTGGGCTTGTCTGTAGCGTGTCTGCAAATTATTGTCGTAAGATCAACCATTGAGGAGTAATTTTGAAGAAAGCAGTTTTCTGTACCTTGAATCCAAGATGGAGGACCGTGCAATAATTTCGATAATTATTGATCACATGATTGTTTCGCGCCTCGTAATTTTGTTGATTATATTATTATTTGAATTATTGGTATTTCCGATTTCTGTCGCATCGTGATTGTTGTTGAAATTCGTATGTTAACCTTCATAGTTAATTTCCTCCAATTGTTGTAAGATGAAGCATTATTTTGATTTGTATTAAAATATACCAAATTATTGAATCTTTTTAACAATGCCAATAAATAATTGATCAGTTGTGGTTACATTTTAGATGGCAGTCAGCTAGCGCCCACCACTCCAAATAATTTGAAAATTTCCTATTGCAAAGAGGAAGGTTTATATATATACTGTAAACATTTTATGTGCGAATGTATAGTCAAAATTTTGAAATAATCGAATTTGAAGTTTGTAAATTTACATGTAAAAACTTAACGAGATTCCGCGCGTCGCTCATTTAGTTGACGGTACGCGTGGAATCAATGACCCTAACACTTACAAGGGGAAACTATTCGTTTCAATAACCAATTTGATCCATTTTAATTACACGTGTAGGTGATGACATGATTTCACTTATATCTAATGAGTAAGAGTGCAATATGTAGCCAATTTCGAAAATGGTTTGTAAGCCAAAATTGAAGATATGATTATTTGTTCATAATATTTAATGCATCACAATTTCAGCAAGTAACAATGTGGCTGAAAGTGGTAAGTAGTTGGCTCATAATCTTGACAGAGCCAGTTCGAATCTCCTTGAAGTCAACTTTTTTTTTCGTCTTACGAATCCTGAAATAATAATAATAATAATAATAATCTTTATTAGGTTACTAAGTACAAAATTAATTTACATCAGTCCTAAATGGTGGAGATCAGCAGTTGCTGGTTTTCATCTCAACTCAATTTGGAAGAATTCGTCCACATCATATAGCGCACTTTCATTTAGTGTTTTCTTCATTTCACTTTTAAATTTCCTAGTCGGAAGATTTTTGATTCGTTCTGGCAATTTGTTATACAGTTTTATTTGCAGATTCATTCCATTAGAACATTTGAGCCTATTTCTCTCAGTTCTCACTTCATTTCTGCTTCTGGTCTGATGCTCGTGTGTTGCGATGTTGTCTGAGATTTTCCGATCTGTCTTCACTCTCACTACACTAGCGTAAACATAGGCAGATGAGATCGTTTGAATACACAGATTACGGAAACTTGGCTTACAGTGAGTCCTTGAGGGTACTCCTTCTAGTGCACGTATAGCCCTCTTCTGTAGTAGGAACACTTTCTTTATCTGCGCTTCATTACCCCAGATCAAGAGTCCATACACCATTTTGGCATGAAACATTGAATAATAGACTGCCTTAGCTGCCGCTTTTCCAACCGTTTCCCCAATCCTTCTTATCGCAAAAATACTCCTACTTAGGGAACTCACCAGAACAGCCACATGTTCATGCCAAGTCAGCAAAGTGTCCATTATTATGCCCAGGTATTTTACCGAACTTATCGTTTTGCTTAATCGCTCTACAGGTAGTGAACTTAACCATTTGAGTTTTGTCCATGTTTAGTAAGAGTTTGTTAGTTTCAAACCAATCAGTAACTTCCCTTTGCCGATCATTTGCTTGGTCATTTTCTTCCATGACTAGGGCAGTGTCATCTACATACAAGGTGGTGTTGCATTTTACATTATGTGGCAGATCATTAATGTACAGAACGAAGAAGAATGGGCCCAAGATGCTTCCCTGCGGTACACCACAGGTAGCCTCCCACTCCTGCCCGAGTTGCCCATTCCAAAATACCACTTGTTTTCTGTTCTGGAAGTATGATTCAATGATTTCAAATGTTTTCCCCCTAAATCCGTAGTGTTGAATTTTGCTCAAGAATATATTGAGATTCATCACATCAAATGCCTTTGCCAGATCATAGAAGATGCCTTGGCACTTTAATCCACTCTCTAGCATTTTGTAGATGTTTGATGTGAGCCGTAGTACTGCATCGATGGTGTGTTTTCCTTTTTGATATCCAAATTGCTCCTTCGTAAAAGATGCATTTTTACGCAAAAAACTCTCAAGTTGGATATAGAGAATCTTTTCAAAGACTTTGGAAAAAATTGGCAATATAGATATGGGCCGATAGTTGTTTGTCTCATTTTCATCACCTTTCTTATGTATCGGAATTACTTTTGATACTTTCAGGGTGTCCGGAAAGATGCCTTTGCTCATGCATTCATTAACAATGTGACAAAGTACCATCGATATTAATTTCATCTGATATTAATTTTATGATTTTTGTATTTATGTTGTAGATATCGTAAGTAGCTGTATTTTTAAGCTTTTTGATTATGTTGTTTATTTCAATTTCTGTTGTGGGTTGTAAAAACATTGAATTTACAGTGCTAGATATAGCCGATTTTAGGTATTCTGTGTGTTGTCCTGCTATTTGTGGATTTTGTGTGTTCGAGTTTTGAGCTACGTTAGCGAAGTGTGTTCCGAAGTTGCTTGCTGTGAGAATATCATTATTGCGTAAGCATTTCTCCTGCCAAGTTCTTTGTTGATGATCGTCCATGTTGTTTTCGCTTTGTTATCGGATTCGTGTATTTGCTGTGCATTCATTTGTCTTCTGCATTAATTTATTTTTCCAATAAACAATTTCCTCATATTGTTGTAGTTTGCTTTGACCTCTACATGACCACTTTTATATTGTTCGTGCAAATTTTTGACTTGTTTATTTAGCTTCAAGAGTTCAGCTGTGAGTTTGATTTTTTTGTTCTTAGTTTTATAAGTTCTTATCGGAAATGCAGATTCAGCCTGTTCCTGTACGATTTCGTTAAACCGTTGGAATTTCATGTTTGCATTACTCTCGTTGTAAATTGGTGCCCAGTAGTCCATATTTTGTATGGATTGTTTAAATTTATTTATTTGCTTAATGGAAAACTTTATTTTTTCTAAGGTGTCCTTCTCTTTGGATTTATCATTTTTCCATTCTATACAGATTGCTTCATGATCGGATATATTTGCATCGATAAGATCAGGTATACAGCTGAAATTAGTGAAAATATTATCAATGCA
This sequence comes from Podabrus alpinus, assembly GCA_932274525.1. NCBI lineage: Eukaryota > Metazoa > Arthropoda > Insecta > Coleoptera > Cantharidae > Podabrus > Podabrus alpinus. The sequence goes on from OW026452.1 coordinate 59,440,170, forward strand.
TGTTAAAGATGCAATACGTATTGGCTTGTTTATATTCTTTTTGAGGTTAAATGATTTCATGAGAGCTATTATGTTTAATTGTTCGTTCGAGTTCTCGTTGAAGTCAACGAATGCAATTTTTTATTTAGAAATATAAATATTTCTATAATTAAATGTTTTGAAGTTTTCTATTTGGTTAATTTATTAATAGATTTCACTCTTTCGCACTTACAATAAATATTCCACATACATTTTTAACTATGAAAAGAATGCAATTTTTTATCACGAATTCAGAAAAATTATGCATTTCAAGCCAATTAAAAAAATAAATTACTTCAATAGCTTCTTGAATAACAAAATAATTAAATTACATTCTTTTCATAGTTAAAAATGTATGTGGAATAATTTATTATAAGTGCGAAAGAGTGGAATTTATTAATAAATTAACCTAATAAAAAACTTCCAAAACATTTAATTATTGAAATATTTATATTTCAGGATTCGTAAGACGAAAAAAAAAGTTGACTTCCCGGAGATTCGAACTGGCTCTGTCAGGATTATGAGCCAACTACTTACCACTCTCAGCCACATTGTTACTTGCTGAAATTGTGATGCATTAAATATTATGAACAAATAATCATATCTTCAATTTTGGCTTACAAACCATTTTCGAAATTGGTTACATATTGCACTCTTACACATTACATATAAGTGAAATCATGTCATCACCTACACGTGTAATTAAAATGGATCAAATTGGTTATTGAAACGAATAGTTTCCCCTTGTTAGAGTATTTCGCACCGGCAGAAGCAGCACGTCTCTCGTACATGTAACATCGATTTATATTTTGTTTTATTCGATATTTTGGGGGTGAAACGTAATAGTTTACTGCCCCATACCGCAACTATACTTTTTAATGCTATTTCAAGGGTCTCTAAGCTCCCGGTTTCCTTCATCCCGGTTTTCTTGATGGGTGGCGCCTTCTCGTATGTTTAGCCTAGTAACCAGAGTCAAAACCGCCCTGGAGGGGTGCAGAGCGTAGCGGAGCGGAGCGGCGCCCCGGAAGGGTAAGTTTTGACGATGGATAACCCTCCTTATCGAATGCACACCCCAAAACTCGAAGAAAAATTTTTTTTATTTTTTCACTTTTTCGGCAATTTTTCCATTTTTTTGATAATATTTATTACTAATATCTACTAATCACACCCCACCTATCCGAATTTCAAAGAAAAATTCAAATCGGAGCGAAAAAATTTCACTCCATCTGAAGGGAACGTCGAAGCATTTCGTCGCCTCTGCCTGGGGGGCGCGGCCTATTCGAACGTTCTCTTCGCTAAATTTACGTACTTTCAAATTGATTTTTCTCAAAATTTTGACTATACATTCGCACATAAAATTTTTACAGTATACTCTATTAACCTTCCTCTTTGCTATAGAGAAATTTTCAATCGATTTCGAGTGGTGGGCGCTAGCTAACTGTCCCCACATTTTTAATTACAGCTCTATTAATTACCTCGTATTCAAAATATTTAGCTAAATTCCTGACTATGTCCGTCGCAGAAAATAGTGAAATGAAATTCTATCTCTCGACGCAAGCGTCTCGAATTACAATTTCATCCGTGACGGGACGGTAACACTGCAATACGACTCTTGGATGGTAATATACTATTATTTTATCAGAAGTATTCTTGAGATTTTTAATAAATAAATTTGGGTTATAATATCTTCCATCACCAATGAATTTGTTTAATTTATCGGAGTTACAATTTGGATTTAATTCTTGTACGAAAATCAGTGGCGTTGGAGTTCATTCTCTGACGTCCCGTGTCGTTTTTTGTTTCTTCAAATGTTTCTTGTATTTGCACGTTTAATGCGTTTATTTTTGGTGGACCGTATTTACGAAATTTTTAATTTGAACAATGTTGTTATCTTTTTGTATTAAATTTCATGCAATCTATACCCAAAGTACCCTGATTTTTTATTAATTACTGTTCCGCCTCTTTAAATCTTTTTACATTGCAACTTTTCTAACTCTTCTTGTTTGTCTTAAACTGATTCGTTTATTTTTTTGTTAATTCTTCAATGAAACTCTAATCCTGGATACAAGAATCGTTATGCGACTTTATTTTATCATTAACAACAGTGTTCCCCCATGTAAACTTTGACTCATACTTTGGTTCAAACTTTTTTCGAATCTGCAAGAGACCTAACATAAGTTTTTATCAAATTCTTTCTTCAACGATTTGTTACGGTTGGGGCCCATTCTATAACTTTTTGGCAACGCCAAAAGCCAAATAAGAACAATTTTAATTCTTAATGTCAAATGTTTTGAAACCCCTGGTTTTTATTTATCGTTTACTTAAAAGAAAGCATGAGGTCATAATTTACAGTTTTCATCAAAGATTGTTTATCGAATACACTTTTATTTTCTTTGGATTTCTCAAAATTAATTTTGTTTTGATTTCTTTCATGTTTTTGAATCTCTTCGATGAATTTTTGAAACTATTCGGCGTAAATCATAAAAAATTACCGTTATTATGTAACCACTTTTTAAAAGCACTAAAAAATTAAAAGCTTTTTTAATTATTTTTTTATGAAGGTAAATTTAATGCCATTTATGATTGGAAAATGATTTCCGGCATGTGATCACCACGACTAATCGTTACGAAGCGAATCTGATCGGTCCAATTTTGACCACTTTTTCCAATATTTCTGGCCTTATTGGATAAATGGTTTGCTGAATATTGACCTACAATGCTTCCAGAGTTGTTGGTTTGTTAGCATAAACCATTGATTTAACATATCCCCACAGAAAGTAATCTGGAGGCGTCAAATCACACGATCTTGGAGGCCAATTGATAGAACCATTTTTTGAAATAATGTCACCAAATTATTCTTTCAATAAATCGATGGTTTCGGTGGCTGTGTGGCACGTAGCACCATCCTGTTGGAACCATCAGTTGTCGATGTTTAACTCTTGGATATTTGGAAACAAAAATGTATTGAGCATGTGTCGATATCTCACACCATTCACCGTAACGGTAACTCCTTTCTCATTTCAAAAGAAATATGGACCGATAATGCCGTTGGCGTGTATTCCATCCCAAACAGTCAATTTTAATGAATGCAATGGAGTCTTAAGATAATGTTCCGGAATTATCTCAGTCCATATAGAGCAATTTTGCTTGTTGACATACCCTTTCAACCAAAAACGTACCTCGTCACTGAACAAAATTTGGTGGTAAAAAATTGATCCACTTCCAATTGGAATTTCCACAATTTCACACGATTAAATGGCAAACCTTTCTGAACGCAAATGTGAATGAACTGTCACTTTGACAAAGTTCATTCAATAGTTATCCCTATTGAAAATGTAACAATTTACCAATTTTACAAAATTATTATTCAACCAGTGGATCCCCGTTTTTGCGCGGGGTCTTACCTTAAATAAAGATGAAGAGGGGGTTGGAACTCCATTACTAAGCATTTTGTTTTTATTTGATTTTTGATTTTATTTGAAAGCAAAATGAAAAAACAATTAGGTATTTCCATGAATGTGACGTCACGAACAGCCATATTTGACAGCGGCGAACAGCTGATTCTTGGCGGCTTTTGACGTTAGCATTTTTACAACACAATTTTCATTTCAAAAATTAAAATTAACCTTGTTTTCAACAATACTATCATTACCATTGACTGATAACTTAAAAGCCTTATCAATTAGCCGTAAAGTAGCATATTCTGCAAGACGGTAAGTAATTATCTGCAAATAATACAGTTAAGAATTTTTGTATGGATCCTTAAGGGGCCAATAACTATACAGCTTACTACATATTAAGTTTCCTTATTCGTAAATGCGAGTGGAAAAATGCTTTCTTTGTTGTAGGAATTAGAATTGATGCAAAATGCCAAGTGTTTGTGCTGTCTTTGGTTGTGCGAACAGAAGCAACAGAGAAAGTGATAAGAAATATTTTGGCTTTCCTGGAGTGCGGGACAGAAGGGGTAGAGATTTACCTGAAGGCGTTAAACGGCGGGAATGTTGGATAAAAGCTATTAAAAGAGCAGACTTAACAGCAGAGAAAATCAAACAGGCGAAGGTGTGCTCCGACCACTTTTTGACTGGTGAGGATGTAACATTTACATCTACAATAAAACTTTAACATTTTAAAAACACTTTAGGGTGGCCTGCATCATCTGATGATAGTTTCAATCCTGATTATGCGCCATCACAAAAATTAGGTTATGTATCGAGCGGGACCATGATAGTTGAAGCAACGAGTAGACATCGAAACGCAAAAAAAAGACTTTTGGAGGTGGATATTGAGGTAATATTCTGCATTTATAAATACTTTGTAACTTCATAAATTATTACCTGATTTCAAAATGTTTTGACTATTGAAATGTTGCAGATTATGTCAGAATTGACCAATGATAAAAAAAATAAAATCTCGGGTGTGAGGGTTGGGATAATAAAACAACTGTCTACCACATCGACTAGTTTCAAACCCTGAACGGGTTCATCTTCAAGACTATATTGAGGAAAAAGAATAGGTCGATACAATCAAAATTCAAAAAAGGGCAAAAAACGCAACACAAAAACAAAATTTACCTCGCGGTAAGTACGTGTCGTTAACGTTTTGGCCGTTGTGTAGGTACGTAAAAAGTACAGTATTACTGTACCAATGGGTATTATCGTGGTCTGTGGTATAATTTCAATAGCTTACTTAAATTGGTGTGCAATTATTTACATTAAAACTGATTTTATGGTAAATGGTAGTAAATAGTCTTGGGTTTTCTTTATATTTGGTGTACTGTAGTGAATTTTGGTTTTTGCTTTTTCGATTTATTGTAATGGCTGTACCCATCAATTTTTTTAACTTGTGATGTTGTAGGAAGGATCTGTCGACTATATCGGGGAAACGCTACAAGTGGAAGACATTCCATTAGAGGTGGAACATATTGAGAGTGAAGTACCTCAAACAATGATTAGTCGACTTGTTCAAACCGACACAGAGAGTGAAGATATTCTTGTGCATCAGGAATTATACAGATTAAGACTATTTAAAGAAAATTCTGAGAGTGAAGTACCTAAAACAATGATTAGTCGACTTATTCAAACCGACACAGTGAGTGAAGATATTCTAGTGCATCAGGAATTATACAGATTAAGACTATTTAAAGAAAATTCCACATTTAATCGTAGTTCATTTGTAAATAATAATGAGAAAACACGCTATTTTACTGGTATTCCTAATTATAAGGCTCTAAATTGCATTTTTACTAGACTAATAGAACCTTTCATTAATATAACACCACAAACTGTAGTAAAGGATAAATTTACACATTTTTTAATAGTTTTAATGAAACTTCGGTTAAATTTAGATTTTACATTTTTGTCTTATATAATATTTAGCGTTAGTATCCAAACCATTTCTAGAATATTTTATTCCACACTTTCAATTATGTACTTTAGGCTTAGGAAATTAATCATATGGCCCTCAAGGGCACAATTAATCAAATCAATGCCAAAATGTTTCAAAGAAGCGTTTGGCAACAAAGTATGTGTGATTATTGACTGCTTCGAAGTTAGAATGCAGAAATCAAAAAATTTGGAATCACAGAGCACCACATGGTCAAGCTATAAACATCATAACACTCTTAAAGTCCTTATAGGAATAACTCCAGTGGGATCTATTTCATTTATTTCCCAAGCATATGGTGGAAGAATAAGCGACAAGGGAATAACGGAAGACTGTGGTATTTTAGAAAAGTTACAGCCAAGTGATGTTGTTCTAGCCGATAGAGGATTTTTAATCGCAGATCTAGTTCAATTGCATATGGCTGAAGTAATTACTCCAGCTTTTCTGAAAGGAAAAAAACAACTGGATCCTAAGGATGTAGAATCTACCCGAAACTTGGCCAGTGTTAGGTAGCTACATACGAATAAATATTTTAAAACTAAATGTATAAACATAATGTATATTTTTCAGGATACATGTAGAACGGGTTATTGGACTTCTTCGCCAGAAATACAAGATTCTATATGACATCATTCCTATATTTGTAGCTAAAAAAAAGCTGAAGATATTGCTGTGTTAGATCAAATTTTAACAGTTTGCAGCGCGTTAGTGAATTTATGCCCCCCAATAATTGAACAATAATAATACTAATAATAATAATTTTTATATTTTCTGATAAAGTTACATGTGTGTACAGATAACATTTAAAATAAATTACGTAATTTTTAAACAAAGATTTCATTTATTTCAAGTTTCTGTATTATTGCAAAACATATTTTGTTAATTTTTTGTGATACATGTTCGATGTGTTGGTTCCAGTTTAAGAAGCTGTCGATGTATACGCCTAGGAACTTGGTATGATTTTCAACTTTAAATTCGTGCTCGTTGATGCTGATATTTTCTGGTTTTACTTTCCTTGATCTGCTTGTGCTGAATATGACCATCTTCGTTTTTTCTTCGTTTAAAATCAACTTGTTTTGATTTAACCAGGTCAAAAAACAGAGTTTCTAGATAAATGAAATTGAATGTTTAACATTTTGTGAAAAATCAGCCTTTTAAAAGTTTTAATTTTTGTTTTCGGAAAATGAAACTTTAACAATACTTCTTATTAGAGCTTTTGCTAATTTTTTTAATTTTTTAAAAATACTGAGAAAACTTAATCAACAAAGTTTGCCGGGACTGAGAAAACTGACTTGGTCACTTTTTCAGCATACAGGTAAAAGTGACCAAGTCAAAGAACAGAGTTTCTAGATAAATGAAATTGAATGTTTAATATTTTGTGAAATATCAGCTTTTGAAAAGTTTTAATTTTTGTTTTAGGAAAATCAAACTTTAACAATACTTCTTATTAGGGCGATTGCTTTTTTTTATATTTTTTAAAATACTGAGAGAACTTAATAAACAACGTTTGTCGTGACTGAGAAAACTGACTTGGTCACTTTTAACTACCTTCTTAAAGTAAATCTAAAGATTAAAAAAATCTAAGCAAATAGGATTGCACTAAGTATACTTCCTTGTGGTACTCCTATGTTGTTTGTTGTTATTTTTGATTTTTCAGTTTGACCATTTCTCGTAACTATGACTCTTTGTTTCCTGTTTGTAAGATATGATTTGAACAGATTTCCTGCGTTACCTCTTATTCCCTATAAATTGAGTTTTTTTGTTAAATATTCGATGTTTAATGAGTCATATGCTTTAGAAAGGTCAAGGAACATACCCAGTACCAGTTGATCTTTTTCAATAAATTCCAGGATGTTTCGAGTGAATTCTAAAATTTTTGATAATAGTTCTTCCAATTTTTCGAAAAAAATCTGTAAGTTTCCATTAGGTGGTCTATAATGGTTACTATTATTGTTGAAGTTTTTCCAAGCAATACTTCACCTGCTGCACATTCAAATTCATTGTTGATAGATAGTTTATTTAGTTTTTCAGATTCTTTACCTGTTATGTTTTTATTTATATAGATAGCTGCTCCTCCATGTGCACCTTGCTTTCTACAATAACTTGACATAAGTTTAAAATTTTGTATTGCTATATTTTCCAGCTGTTCGTTAGATTGCCAGTGTTCTGTTATACAGATTACGGGACATGCCGTTTGCATTTCGTTTATACATTGTTTGATTTGGTCTATTGAATTTCTTAGTGACCTCACATTTTGTTGTATCACATTTATCTTGTCTTTTTTATTCTTTGTTGTTATGTTGTTTGTATCTTTAATTGTATTTCCAATTGTTTGTTTGTTTATTGTGGGCACTTTACTTATAAAAAACTTGCACCTTGGTTGTTTGTCATGTGGAACTTAAAGTTGAATCTTCTTATTCCTACGTTGGGAGGCCAAAACGAAGGCTCATACATTTCATCTTTTCTTGTTAGTGGTGCTGTTATAACAAAACTTTTGAGTTGACCCGCTTTGTTGGTTAATTCCTTTACTTGAATTGTTTCGTTTTCAAATTTGGGTTGTCCTTTTATGTGTTCCTCGATCATTGTGGTCGTAACATGTTGGTTTACTCTGTAAATGTTTAGCCATACCTTACGTTCTTAGCAGTGTTATAAATTAATAAAAAGTTTTATTTGCAATTATCGCAAATTCGGGTATTTTTTTAAGTTGCAAACATTTTTCATGGTACCACTTTATTGGGCACTTTTTATTGGAACATAGTACCATTTGTTCCCCGTCATCCGGCTTGCGACAATGGCACCATATCTGCAATTCATAATTAAATACATAGCACTAGGTCCTGAAGAATAAAACACAAACCTCCTCCACTTCCGAATCTGTTTCCATCACTTCAGTTACGTCTGTGCTGGTACTAGGTTGACAATCATCTTTGCTGCTGAAGGAAGGTTGACTCTCATCCTTTTCTAGCGGTAATGTATAATATTTTGCCAAGAGTTCAGGAAGTACAACCTCTCGATGGAACAAAAGTGCCTTGGCACTTTTTTCTTGCCAAAAGTTTGAATCAAAATTTACTTTTTCAACAAAAAAATCTTTTGGGCTCCACATAATAAAGTAACAAAACTTGGTTTTGCTTAATGCCATTTGCATTTGGATCTGATAAAAGTATTTATGCTTTTTATCAAGAACAGTCTGATCTCCAGGAATTACGCATGTTTTTTTAATTTTTATAAGTTCACTTACTGAAGTGTCTCTTGCACAAAATGGACATTTCACTTCAATACAACCTTGTCCACAGATATCACAATTTAAAATACCGTCGGGTGTAGCAGCAAATTTTGGAAATTCTTCATGAATGAATAGTCCACATTTTTCAACTGATGAATTAGGGTGTTCTTTCTGGTGGTGGGCTAAAAAATCCTTAATTGCGTCTCTCTCATGAGTACATCCATAAACTCCTACAACATTCAACAATAACAATTTGTTTTGCACATAGTGATGTCGATAAAACTTACCTGCTGCAAATGTCCTTTTATATAAATGGGGGTAACATACCCTTTTCAATAATGACACCGAAGGTTTGGTAATTTTTGTGTGGCAAATATCTTTAAGATTGGACGCTGTAATCCGACCAGCTCGTAGCAAAAACCATTTCTTATTTTTACTTTGCTGCCGGGTACTTAGTTCGATTTCTGCTCTTTGGGATTCGTTAACAGAAACAGTTACGTTTTCACCTAATGTTTTAATTTCCGTTAGGGGCATAGCTCTATATTTGTCATCGTACAAATCTGACAGCAGTAAGGAAGTGTCCGATGAGCACTCGGGTAAGCTATCTTCATCGAGTGAATGGAGTACAGAAACACCATCGTTATCGTGGTATTCCTTTAGAAACGATTCCACTTCCGACTCACTCAAATCTGGAACTTGCTCTGTATTTGATGGAGTATCTGCTGTAGGCGTATTAGTAGTTACTTTACAAGTAAAATCTACGTCTACAATTTTTTGAAAAACGTTTTCTTAGATTTTGGTCCAACCCAATAGGCAAGGACATCCGTCACTGATCGCTGTTCTTTGCCGGCAAATTCCAAGGTAAACAGAATGGCTGCAACGTGAGTGCAGGATTCGGCTAAACCGGCAATACAGTTGCAGTGGCAAATCAATACTTCACCTTTTGGGGAAAAAAGTATCCAACTTTTCAGGGAAGGTTCGCTCACTCTCTGCGAATGCATGACCTGAAACAAATCATTTTAGTTATGACTTTCATGATATTTATAACTTTCTTTTTCTTACCCTGCCAAGTACACAGATGTTCCCATTAATTTCTTTTGCCCTGATGTCCTCGACCCACCGTGAAGCTACTTGAGCAAAAGCATCAAGGCTTTTATAGGCCCTTACTTCCTTTTGAGTGAACGGGCTTACCCGAAAAATTAAAAAGTCTGTTATTGTTGCCATCGTCACTTGGGGAATTTCATCTAGAGACATGGAAAAAACTTTCTTTTCAAGGGCGTAGGGATCTTGTCCTTTTAATAATATTAGTTTCTCCAGATACCTTTTCTTGTTTTCTTGGGAAAGACCCCTTGCATAATCACTAATCGCAGACATTTTCTGAAAACTAGAAAATTACAAGATTTGGAAAGCAAAACAGTGCATTTTCGCATTTTTACGCCTACTTTTATATTATGCAGTTTGCAATTTTTTCAAAGTGAAACTTAAATGTGCAAATTAATTTACGAACAAAGCGCTAAACATTCGAGGTTAGGTTTGCGATTTATTCGGGAAAGAAAAAAACGGAAAGTATACTTACAGTAATAATTTTACACTACACACTCTCTTACGGTTTATAAAATGTAAAAAAATTCAATTTCTACTAATAAAAACAGCTAAAACACAGTTATCACAAACTTGATTAGCACGCTAATGAACTAGTCGAGAATGGTTGCCAAGAATCAGCTGTTCGAATGGCGTCACTGTCACGCCCACTGTGACGTAGTTGGAAATGCTTAATTAGATATTAAAAATATATTACAGAAGTGGTAGGCTCTGACTAAATGAGAAGCGAGACCTCGATTTGCTATATAATAATATATAAACAATGTGCATCGTATTTTTGAGACAAATGCCGATTGTATGGCACGACCCAGCGGTTCATCTTATTCCTTATGATTGTCTCGGCGACGATATGTTGGATAGCCATCGGTGTTGTTGAATGTCTCAAAAATGAATCGTTTTGTGAATCCCTTTGAACAGTGAGACACACCTTTGGCATTAGTTGTCATACAGGGCGCCGACGGATTAATAACACCACACGGTCTATGAATCATACATCGAGTGACGGTGTCGAACAATTCTCGATTAGAAGCGTCGGGTATTTCAGCGCTTACTAACTTGTCGATATCTTCAACAGTTCGTGGTTTATCTTCATCGGCAATCCAGAAAAGCATATGACAATGAGGAAGACTTCTTTTTTGGAACTCAATCACCAAGGTATGCGCAATAACTTTTCCCAAATATTTGTTTTGTTATGATGTCATTCTTGAGCGCTTTTAATTTGCACATAAAAACTCGGTTCATCAAATCTAGTCTCTCCTAAGCCTCTTGCCGTCCAATTACTATTCCTTCACTGTTATAAACCGGAAGAAGGTTTTCATCCATTTCTTTCCACTTTGGGTTTGATGTAAACGTTATAAATAGATCCGGTTTTCCATATGTCCGTACTAGTCATAGAGTCTTGATACTTCTCATACATCCAGCGATTAGATCCGACAGAATTTCCTGGCATTATTACCTTCCCAATATTTGACATGTTATCGCCGTTATTGATGGCATCATCGCTGGTTTCTTGGTGTATGTAAAAAAAGAAGTTGTAATACTGACAACAGGTTAGTTTCGGGACATCTGTATCACAACGATATCGCTGTTCATTGAGTTTAACAGACCATCCATATGTGCCAAAAGGAAACATCAACGGATAACAGAGAGGATCGTAGAATTTAGACTTATGGTTAATGCTCTGAAGTTTTCCACTTCTATACTCGATTATGATATCCCTATTTCCTTTTCTATCCTCAGGCATCAGAAACAATACATCGCGACAAACATCGGTGGGCAGATTGAAACGTCTCATGTCGAGGGAGCGGTCGTGCCTTCGGTCTGATGGGATATCGCTAATCCGTTCGAACGCTGTCTTAATTTCTATGATCTTAATTTCTTAATTTCTAATTTTGTGAACGTGACACCCTCAGAGTACGACTGGTGTTACAAAAGTTCTCATGTTGCTAAAAAGCACCCTATATATTTCCTTACTTTAGGCGTATGGTGTGAAATTGTAATTCTCGATGTACCGTATCAGGTTACAATTTCTTTGGTGACGAAAAGAAAGAACACAAATACAATAAACTGCACATAAATAATACGTAACTTGATCAAATTTGCAGTTACATAACATTTAGGGCCAGTTTATCAATCTCCAGTTAAACTTACCTGTCAGATAAACAGAGCCGTCTTTCACGAGCATGGGGCCCTAGGCTACCGAGTTTTGGGGGCCCTTTTAATTACTTTGTATAACGTAACCATTATATTTTATTTTTTTATCATGTAAAACAAAATTAAAAGTTTTTACATGCAATAACTCCAAATTTACACTGAATCTTATCATGATACTATAACTTTAGAGATATTCTCACGCGCACATCGGCATGAATCATACGGCGTCTTTTAGGGCGAAATTCGCGTATGGGGCACACTATGACGCGATACGTGGCCGCGTTCTAAATTCGTTCACCAAGTGATCATATCTCTAAAGTTATAGTATCATGGAATCTTATGACATTTTCAATTTCAAGCGTTTGAGTCTTATTTTAGCGATAACCGATTGCGTCTTTCGAAGCACGACGGAATGCTCCGAAATGAATAGAGGGCATCAAGTCAATTCGCGGAGCAACTCGACGCTGGCGCGAAACTTCTGCGAAGCTCGCCAGGCGCACTGTTGACTTCCGCTACCGAGAACAAGTCGAGCTCGGGCGAAGCTTTTCGGTGTTTTTATTACGTCGTTCTGTGCTGAGTGATTTCGATAGCTAGCGATGTGACGAGTAGGGGTGCGCGATTATGGAATTTCATAATTGATTATCGATTATAAAAAATAATCGATTTTTTTCGATTAATCGATTATTAAAAATAATCGATTATTCATAATCGACTATGAGTTCATAATCGATTATGAACTCGTAATCGATTATGAACTTGTAATCGATTATGAACTCATAATCGATTATGGACTCATAATCGATTATGAACCCATAATCGATTATGAATTCATAATCGATTATGGACTCATAATCGATTATGAACCCATAATCGATTATGAATTCATAATCGATTATGAATTCATAATCGATTATGGACTCATAATCGATTATGAACTCATAGTCGATTATGAACTCATAGTCGATTATGAACTTATAACTATAATAGGTAGGGCTATTAAGGGTTACTAAATTACTATATAATTTATTATTTTGTAATTGTGTTACGGTGGTGCTAATAAGAAGTGTTGTTAAGCACCAGTTGATAACACATTACGGTCCGGTATCAATCTGTAATAACTTACCTGCGTAGCCGATTATAATGTTACTTACAGGTGTGTTGATGAGAATTTACGACTCCTTCATAAAAACGCTGATTAAATCTGAAGTACCAAATATTTTGTTTTTAAATTTTAACTGAATGTTACTATTGTATTATGCATTATGTAATTAATTTATTGTTAACAATAATCCATCTAAAAGGCTTCTAATTAAAATTCATTTTGTAAAAGTATACACTTTCACTCAAAATATCGGACAAATAATTTAAATCCATATTGATGAAAAAGGGTTGCAATCTTTAATTGAAAAGCAAAAAAATATTTTTTAAAAACTATCAAATTTATAAACAAAAATACCTAAAAGTTGAATGGCAAATCCATATTTGGATTCAAAATATCTATTTTTGCCTACCTATTATAGTTATATGTTCATAATCGACTATGAGTTCATAATCGACTATGAGTTCATAATCGACTATGAGTTCATAATCGATTATGAGTCCATAATCGATTATGAATTCATAATCGATTATGAATTCATAATCGATTATGGGTTCATAATCGATTATGAGTCCATAATCGATTATGAATTCATAATCGATTATGGGTTCATAATCGATTACGAGTTCATAATCGATTATGAACTCATAGTCGATTATGAATAATCGATTATTTCAATAATCGATTAATCGATTATTATAAAATATCATAATCGATTATGAAATAATCGATTATTCGAATTACGTAATCGATTAATCGATTATATGCGCACCCCTAGTGACGAGTCGAATACTTTTTGTACTCGAGTAACTCGTATTCGGAATATTTTCAACTCGAGTTTTTACTCGAGTCAGGTGACTCGGCGAAATTACAGAATAACAGAAGGAACAGTATTCGCCGGTAATAATATTATATAATATGCTTACGTTACGAGTTGCGTTAAGCTTTAACACTAAACTTCAGTATAAATAAACAGCAACGCAGAGCCCGAACGAATTAAAAATTACAATAAAAAGTTATCAATAGGTAACTAAATAAATAGGTAGCAATGCAAAATTGCAAATGCATAAGTACGCAAATTTAAAGTTAGCAGTCGTGATAAAACTTCCAACACCAGCATCTAAAATAAAAATAAGAAGCATAAAGGTCGATAAAGAAATCTAATACCCTTCGCATTCGCATTTCATTCATGTTATTTAATATTTATTTACTCTTGCATTTTTGCATGCGCGCAAAAATGGATGCGACTGTTCGCATATCGATACATACGGCGTTTTTAGTCAATGCAATAAACTGATGCATGACATATATATGTGATTTTCTCACGCAATATTCAGTCGTCAAATAGTTTTTTAAGTGTAAAAAAATGTTATTCGAATTTGGGGGCCCCTCTCAGGCCTGGGGCCCTAGGCACGTGCCTAGTCTGCCTATTGCTTAAAGACGGCACTGCAGATAAATCTAACATGTGACGTCTTTTAGTCCAATAGGAAGACATCAAACCTCCCTTACCCGTCAGTTAACTCCAACCGGAACTTTAATTGGAGATTGATAAATTCCATGTTCCAGTAACTAATAAGACTAAAATTATTGAAAAACAAAACACAGGGCTTGTTTGCATATTTTTGTTATCGTCCGTACATATTTTCCATAAACTTAAACAAAACCTCATGTGGCAATTCTTTAAAAGTCTGTTGAATGCGAGTACGAATAAGATTGAAAGATTCCTTCTCGTACGTTTCGTAGACCTGAAGTAATCCTAATTCGTTATACAAATTACGAACTATTTGCTCGCTCCCAACATTATTTCCTTTACCGTAATGTTCTTTAAAAATTCTTATCTGCTCATGATTTCCTCTTTGTAAAGCAACCACCGCTAACCATGTGCATTTGCCTTCACAAATATCGTTTCCATTTTTTCCGTTAATTTCAGGATTACCAAAACAATCCGAGATATCATTCTAAAATAAAATATAAGGTTTATTACGTACAATATCTAAAATATAAAAAAATTAGTAGGTACTTGAATTTGATAGAATTCTCCCATTTCCAGAAGAACGTCCTTTGCTTGTTGATGCAGATCCTTATCATATTTCTTGGTTAAATGCATAGCTAAACTAATGGGCAAATACGTCGTGAAATATGAAGTCTTTAATTGTGCCATTCCTTTGTACGCTTCCATGGTAAAAAATTCAAAATTTGGTTTACCGTGCCCTAAACACATAAAGTCGCAGGTTTGACCCATATGTGTCTTTAATATTGAATCATGAAATATTTCCAATATTTTTACGTAACTTAGGTGATTAGCAAAATATTTCCGTAATAACATGTAAGTTCCGTTTTCGATTATGATGCCATCATTAATTGCTTGTAATCCAACATCTTTAACTTTATACCAGCAACCACGCCCACGACGAGTTTCTGAATTGTCCATAATGTCATCCATCATCAGCAAGAAGCTGCAAAGCTGTAAAAATTAAATATAACTGAATTAGTTACATACCTACGCATACTAGCAAGATTTGATCAGTAAATTGTTTACCATTTCATCGCACCATCCTAATAAATGTGCAAGTCGAATATTTTCTGAAGTAATGTTTTCAGGAGATTCCATCATTTTGTAAGCGACTACCAGTCCCAACCCACGAAGTTTTTTTCCCGCTGGCACATCGTATTGCAAAATCGTTTTTAAGCGTTTACTCAGTTCGGGATTACCTAAATCTTTAGTGTTTTCAACAAAATCTGAAGTTATAACTGGAAATAACGACATGAATTCTTCAACTTCTTCTTTGGAAGCCATGTGCCTAGGTTCTCTAACAATAGGCGAGTTGTGCGTTGCGAAAGTTCTGAAAAAGAGAAGACAACCTTGTATTTGTGGGCAGTGGGGGAAGCGCAAGCTTCCACCTCTACCGAGGGAATCCCATTCGCACCAGAGGTTAAGAGGTGCTTTTTAAATTTTGCAATTTTTATCCAATTTCGAAAGTAATTGATTTGCAACACCACTGTTTGGTTGGAAATCAAATTCGAATTGATTGCGATATTGATTCGAATATTCAAACACGAATATTATTTGCAGGGAAGAGCATGAATTTAAGCACCCGCATTTTAAAAATTCTCTATCGATATTCGGAAAGCTGAACGTTTCATAGTAGAAATATAAAAAATATATGCTGAATATTCATGTTTAACTCTCAAAAACAACCCTTGAAGTTATTGAAAATTGTTAATTTAAAAAATTCGAATTTGATTTCTAACCAAACGGTGTTGGTATATTGGGTTACTTGGATATAAGAATAATTTCAATATTCGAATAATTTGAATATTCTTCCCCACCACCCAAAGAGAGTAAAGCTAAAAATTAATCTGTCACCTGGCTGCTCCTAGTTGAATTGTACTACTTACCTATCAGTAAAGTATTTTCTACTCAATATCAATTTAGGTTGCTCTTCATTGTGCCCTTTGTTATGCTGGGTTTTCACATAGTTTCTTTTACTGTTTTGTAAAAAGTTAACCATTTCTCTCTTAGGTTGCTTCGATACATTACTAATATGGCGAACTATTCTTTGATTAAATAGCTTACGATTGACAAAAATTAACGGAGTTAAAAAACATGTTTATTACTGAATCACGACGCCGAACTGTTCAAGCGTAATGCACAGTTTAAAATTGAATAAAAAAAGATACATCAATTAAGTTGTATGTAGCTTGACGGTAGAACGAACCGGATCAGCACAATATGCATTTCCTGCATAACAAAGGACACAGTCCAAATTCATTAACGCCAGCGCTGCAGGTTAAAACTAATTCGTTGAACGAGTTATTAACTTTGCCTAGGTACTACATAGTGCTATGAAAACAAATCAATCATCTTTGATTTATTTCATATTACTCAATAAGCACCCTGCATTTTATTATAGAAGCATAATATAATCATCTCTTGTTTTAATAAATAATTTATGGATTTATGCTATGCTTACTTATCGATAAAAAATATTAATATAATCCATGATATAATGTAATACGGTGCGGAAAATACGTTGCGGTGCGAAATACTGATTGAGTGCTAGCTCTACGGAATCGGGAGCTAGCACCCAAATATTAAAGCTAGCACCTCCTACGTTTGTCCACAAATCCATGTTTCTACCGGTTCGGATGTTGTTAATAAATACTGATTTGAGTGCTAGCTCTAGGGAATCTGGAGCTAGCACCCAGATATTAAAGCTAGCACCGCCTAGGTTTATCTACAAATTAATGTTTCTACCGGTTCGGACGTTGTTAATAAATACTGATTTGAGTGCTAGCTCTAGGGAATCTGGAGCTAGCACCCAAATATTAAAGCTAGCACCGCCTAGGCTTGTCCACAAATCGATGTTTCTACCGGTTCGGACGTTGTTAATAAATACTGATTTGAGTGCTAGCTCTAAGGAATCGGGAGCTAGCACCCAAATGTTAAACCTAGCATCGCCTAGGTTTCTTCACAAATCAATGTTTCCACCGGTTCGCACGTTGTTAATAAATACTGATTTGAGTGCTAGCTCTAAGGAATCGGGAGCTAGCACCTAAATGTTAAACCTATCATCGCCTAAGTTTGTCCACAAATCAATAATATTTATTCACGAGGTCCGAAACTCAAAACAATTTACGCTTCTTAAAACTCAATTTCAATTTTGCCATAAGGTCTATTCCATATTATGTAGTCAACCAAGTTTTTGCAATTATTTTCATCTCTCTTTTCGATTTTGCTCAAATTTAGTACACTTCTAAGTTATGCCAAATAAACGGACCCGTATTTTTTTGTTTTCTGGACTTTGATTTCTTTGATTTCTGGACGAAATCCACTCCAAATCCCACGAATTGGAGCTTAATTAATCCAAATTTTCTATGCACAGGCAATACCAACTTTTGTAAACAATCACGTGCCAAATTTAAAATTTGACTTCTTTTTAAAATATTACCAGGTGTACAGAATTTGAAAAAATTATCTATCCCAACACAAATTTACAATAATTTGCCACAAGAGAGAAATTCTACCATTGTTTTAATCGGCTAACAATTCTGGTTATCATTTCAAGAATTTAAGATGTTTTCAAATTTAAATTCATGCAACGAGCATTTAAAATTTTTTAATAATAAAATTTTAGAAACTTGTCAAAATTTTGACCCTTTTGAAATTGCATAACTGAATATACGTTAACAAATTCGTTGTTTCTTGGGGATTACACGACGTTCCATGAACGATTCTGAAGGAGTCATTTCTGCGTCTTTGGTGGTTTTAGTTCGTTGTTCACAGTTTTATTATCAACATTTATAAATGTAAAAGAGACTTGGAGTTCTTTGTTGTTTCATGGTAGTCGAGAGGGTCTTCGTCAATAGCAGGGGGAAATTCCAGGATAGGAAACTATATCGCCATTCTCCACCCCATAAAGGTTTTGCAAATGACTTCGACGGTTGAGGGCTCGAAAAAAAAGAATGGAAACCTAAGCGCTAAGTTTGGCAACAATAGGCGTATTCTTTTTACCTGTTTTATTTCCATCTCAGTTACGCAACTGAGACGAAGTGAGCTGAGCCGAACAGAGATTAACTGAGTCAAAGTGAGAAAAACATAAGGTGAAAAGAACAACAAAAATATGTACACTACCAACCCATGATATAATAATTTACCTACCAACCAAATTATTTTACAAATTACATAATCTCCAAGAAGACGAAATAGAAATTTATTGAAACCGGTAATTAACATTAGAGAAGTAAAATAAACAAGTAAAATAAAATAATCCGAGCTATTTCCCACTTTGTCTCAGTTGTCTTTGTCTCAGTCTCACTTCGAAATAGCAAGATCACTTGGGTTAGGGTGGCAGGTAATTTTCTCAGTTAAAACTCAATTCGGCACGGCACGGTACATTCGTCAAAACGGTAAAAAGAACACCCTTTTAACTTAGTACCTGAGTATCTCAGTACAATCTCACTTAAAATAGGTGAAAAGAATACTATAATAGGTAATTTTCTAGTATAGAAAACTATACTAGAATACTATAATAGGTAAAAAGCTAATATAATTAAAACAATTTATTTGGCGGTGGGGGGGGGGGGTTGATATTTCTGTTATATATGTATTTACTAGGTTTGAAAATTTTTAGACAAAATTTAATTTTCCACCCTCGCCATAAACAACCTCCGAGTGCTGAATTTATTTTACTATTATTGGTGTATTCACAAGCATATCTACAAAATTGAAAAAAAAAAAATTTCATCCCTCCTTAAAAACAACCCAGTAGTGCTTAAAATTTTTATAATAGTTTTGGTGCATTCGCAGATTTTAGATTAATAATTGAATATTACTTATGGTAAATTTAAAATTGAGCGTTAAGAAGCGCAAGTTGTTCGGATTTTTGGACCTCATGAATAAATATTGATTTGTGGACAAACTTAGGGGGTGATAGCTTTAATATTTGGGTGCGAATCCCGACTCTTATCCATATTTATTCACGAAGTCCAAACCGGTAGAAACATTGATTTGTGGACAAACCTAGAGGGTACTCGCTCTAAAAAATCGGGAGCTAAATTTTTGAGAAAAAATATCAACTTGATATTGCGTTGAAGGTATAATCCTGTATTTATGTAGATATGTATGTATATAATTAATTATTACAAAAACAAGGACGATATGGAAGTTTTACCTAATGTATGTATATAATTAATATAATTGAATTATTGTAGTGTTAAAATAATTTGCACATAATTAATTATTTATTAATTGAACATATCTACATAAATTAAAGATAATTAATTTAATTTCATACATTACTAAAAGGTAATTAATTTAAATGAATAAATTGCACTTTTCTCATAGTTTTAAATATTACTTGTGACGCGTTTCGGCGACTGTGGGGTTACTCTAACCGGCTGAAAAAAAATTTCTTCAGCTACACACTAAAGAACAGGCTTATTTTAGGCTATAGAAAAAATATTTTGTATGAATACTGTAAAAATAACCAAAATATCGACTTTTGAAAAGTACGGGAAAGTAGCATCATGTATGCGGTAGACCCTGGTCGATGCCACATAGCTCGCCCGCAGTTTCTTGAAATCAAGTGAAATTTTTTTGCTCCGATTTGAATTTTTCTTTGAAATTCAGATAGATGGGGGTGTGATTAGTGGATATTAGTAATAAATAAAATCAAAAAAATGGAAAATAAGCCGTGTATTGCCGAAAAAGTGAAAAAATTAAAAAAATTTTGCCTTCGAATTTTGGGGTGTGCATTCGATAAGGAGGGTAATCCATCGTCAATACCTACCCTTACGGGGCGCCCCTCCGCTCCGCTCCGGGTTGCACCCCTCCAGGGCGGTTTTGACTCTGGTTACTAGGCTAAACATACGAAAAGCGCCACCCATCAAGAAAACCGGAATAAATGAAACCGGGATGTGAGAGACCCTCGAAATAGCATTAAAAGTATAGTTGCGGTATGGGGCAGTAAACTATTACGTTTCACCCCCAAAAAATCGCATAATAACAAAAAATAATCGATGTTACATGTACGACAGTCGAGCTGCATCTGCCGATGCCGGTGCGAAATATTTTAAGTGTTAAGGTCATTCATAGCGCACGGACTGTCAACAGAATGAGCGACGCGCCCTGAATCTCGTTAATCCACCACTGAATTACATGAAAATTAGCTAAGTTCAAATTCGATTATTTCAAAATTTTGATAATACTTTCATAGTTAATATTTTCTACAATTAACATTTTCGAGAGTCCACTGCGCATCCCCTCTCAAAATATACACTAAATTGATATTTTCGAAATAGCAAAATTGGAACGTCGGAACATATACAGGGTGCGTAAAATAAAAACGCTACACACCCCCCTCCAAGAGAAAATGACGGCAAAGACGAAATTTTTCTAGGAAAACTGGACCATATCAACAAACGGGTCTGTAAAACCAATCAAGAAAACAAATTAACTAAAAAAACCTTGTCCTATGGACGCCTTAATGAGTTCAGAACCCTCGTAACCCACTGTTATGAAATTTAATGTAAACAATAAAAAAAACTCGATCTATATACAATCTATCTAACTCTAAACTATCATAACATCTCGGTTATGGAATCAACGAAATGTAATTAAATGGAAAATAATATGAATTGAACAATTGACTGAATTTCGGGCTGTATGGGAGTAGAGTAATAACTGTCGCGTATTACACGGCTTAAAAGCAACTCTAATCGGTTGCGTCAAAAATTGGTAATTGGACATAATCGGGAAAGTCTTCTACTCGTTTTTTTTGCCTTAAAATCAATGTCTGTTCGCTTCAATCAAAATAAAATAAAATAACTAACTATGTGTTTACGAATGAATATTACAAGTACTATATACAGGGAATATCTGTAAACAACAATCATCATGTCTGACGTAGTGTTTCAGAAAAATAATAACTCGGAGACGCGTCTTCTCATCTGAGTCATTCAGTTTATAAACAAAAAAATAAAAAAACACTTAACTTGTACTTAAGGAAACGGCTCACTCTAATGCAAAACAAAGGTTTTCTAACCCACGGAAATATCTGAATTGGATCCAAAATACGGCTTTAGGTGACTAACATGCCAATCTCCTACATAATTTCCGTTCTTGTCGTTTAGGGAATAAACTACGTTACCCTTTTTCTTTACGACAGTACACAAAACGTACTTAGGTGCTAGCTTTGCCGAAAAATGATTCGCCGCATTTGATAGCACTTTGTTGGCTTTCCACACGCGGTCACCAACCTCAAATCTTACTACTCGTCTTCTCAAATTGTAACGCGTGGCGTTACGTTGGTGAGCGGTGGCAATTCTCTTTTGCACATCTTTCATGATGTCGCTGAGACCTCGAAAACCGGTAACAACTTCCTCTCTATCGACTGGTTGTAGTTCGATATTTTTGGTAGACGAAATCTTACCATAATAATCTCCAGATGCTGGCACTTTGCGAGCAAAATTCAAAAACGCGGGACTATATCCCGTAGTCTCATGGACAGCTGTTCTTATAGCAAAACCAATTTTGTATATATTTTTATCCCAAAGCCTGTGATTATCAGTGATGTAACCACGGATAGCGGAACCTAGTGTTCGGTTTACTCGCTCGGTAAAATTGGCTTGTGGATGATAACGTGCATTGAACCATATTTTTTGCACTGCATAATCTGCACATAATTTTTTAAAAGTAGAACCCGCAAATTGGCTACCATTGTCGCAAATGACAATTTGTGGTACTCCGTAAACTAAAAATATTTGGTTCTCTATAAATCGCGCAATGCTACTAGCGGTAGCTTGCCTCAAGGGATGTAACACTACATATTTAGTTAGCCAATCGGTAACCACTAACAAATAACAATTTCCACTACTGGATCTAGGCAGAGGACCCATAATATCAGTTGATATTATTTGCCAAGGAAATTGGACGTTTTTCTCTCTTCCCATTAAACCAGAAGGTAGTTGATTAGACACCTTTTGTTCGTTACATACTTTACAACGTCGAATGTAATTTAAAACGTCCTGGCGCATCTTCGGCCAGTAATATTCTTCTGCTAATCGTCTAAATGTTTTATAAAATCCAAGATGGGCTGCAGTGGGTGCATCATGTCCGATTTGTAGGACTGTAGAACGGTATAATTTAGGAACCAATGCTTTCCACTCGGATACATTTGTTCGTAACGCAATCTTACTGCCCACATGCTTGTACACAAAACCATTCTCAATTTTCCACTGGGGGTAATTTTCAGGATGCTCTAAAATTCTGCTTCTCAAATGGGTGTAATATTCCTCTAGTTTGTTTTCATCAAATTTGAGAGCTTCTACAGTAGGATGGATACGAGAAAGAACGTCAGGGACTACATGCAATTTCCCTTTTCTATGGATCAAGTCAAAATCGTATTGTTGTAACTTTAAGCTCCACCTACATAATTTTCCTGTTGGTTCCTTCATCCTTCTCAACCAGAGCAAACTATAGTGGTCCGTAATTACTGTGAATTTTGTTCCTTCGACATATGGTCGAAATTTCTCAATACAAAAAATTAAAGCTAATAATTCACGCTCTGTTACACTATAATTTCTCTCAGCTCGCGTCATACTACGGCTCGCATACGAAATCACTTTCTCTTCTCCTTTTTGGACCTGCGTCAAGACTCCACCGAGTCCTGAGTCACTAGCGTCGCATTGTATCGTGAAAGGTAAGCTAAAATCGGCTGTAGACAAAATAGGGGTGGATATCAAGGCTTGCTTGATAGTCACGAAAGACTTTTCCGCTGCTTCACTCCAATTTATCGATTGTCGCTTCTTCTTTCCCTTTAACAAGTCGTTCAGGGGTGATACAAGAGTAGAAAAGTGTGGTATAAACCTCCTATACCATGAACAAACTCCGATAAACTTCTTTATCTCCGTTGTGGTGCACGGACGGGGATAGTTTACCATGGCCTCAACTTTTTCTGGGTTAGTTCTTAAACCGTTCCCATCTACTATAAATCCCAAATATGTCAGCGATTGACAAAAAAATTTACATTTCTGTAAATTCACGGTTAAATTCGCCTTCTTTAAACGTTTGCGCACTTCTTCAAGTATCTTTAAATGTTCCGAAAAACTGGAGGATGTAAGAATAACATCGTCTAAGTAGACAAATACATTTGGTTCCAGTTCTGGACCAAGAATTTTATCCATCAAGCGCTGTTGCACCTGAGCTGAATTCGAAAGACCAAAAGGTAAAACACAAAAATGAAACAAACCCCTTCCGGGTATAGCGAAAGCAGTTTTCTCTTTCGAAGCTTCATCCAGAGGTATTTGCCAAAACGCACTTTTTAAATCTATTGAAGATATAAATTTCGCATCTCGCAGCATATTTAAAATTCGATCGACGTGTGGTAATGGGTATAAATCGCGCTTCGTAACGGAATTCAATTTCCGACCATCAAAACAAAAACGGTAATCTCCGGCAGCTTTCTTTATTAAAAGGACCGGCGAACACCAATCGCTATGTGAGGGTTCCACGACCTTTAACTGTAACATTTTGTCAAGTTCTTTATTGAGCTGACCTAACATAAACGGCGACATAAGGTATTGCTTCTGTCTTATAGGAGCGGCATATCCTGTATCTATATGATGAACTATCACGTTAGTTCTACCTAATCGTTCGTCATTACTTAACCCGCGAAAATCGTGGATGATTTGATTCACAATTTCTTGTTGTTTTGGGGTATAAACTCGATCTGGAGCTTTTATTTCTACTTCGCCCTCCGTTAAAAGGTTAATATTGCAAGCGCCTTTGCTAGACTTAATATGCCAAGAGCCTGCGCTAAAATCTAACTTCAATCCAAAAAGATTACAAAAATCTGAACCAAAAATGAAATTATGTTCCAACGAAGGAAATACTAAAATTTCTAACAACTTTAAATTATCCTCTATGTTAACCGGTAGATCAACGGAACCTTTTATTAAATGATTCTTTCCGTCTGCTGTAGTGACGTATTTACCCTTGAAAATTTGTGTTTTGAAATTCATTTCTTGTAGAAATTTCAAACCATTTTTTTCTATAATCGATCTATTTGCTCCTGAATCTAGCAAAACAATGATCTCACGACCTAATATCGAAATTGATAAGTAAGGTCTATTATCAAATGGAACTTTATAAAAAACAGCTGAACCTCTAACACGGCTCATCTCAACTTTACCTGGTTGAAGACCAGTATCTCTCTTATTTACATTAAAATGCTCACGTTTGAATCTCGTGCTAACTTTACAATTATTTTCTCTATAAGGATTGCGTAATTTTCTCAAATAAAACATCATTGAATTATAGGTCTTAAAATTGTCTCGAAATGTACTCCGACCGTAAGAGTTCATCTCTATTGAGCGTTTTTTGGACACCTAGTGCAAGTTTTTGTTGTATTATTGGGATTTCCGCATTTGAAAC
The DNA here is from genome assembly GCA_932274525.1 of Podabrus alpinus. NCBI lineage: Eukaryota > Metazoa > Arthropoda > Insecta > Coleoptera > Cantharidae > Podabrus > Podabrus alpinus. The sequence goes on from OW026452.1 coordinate 59,465,082, forward strand.
AAAATCTCTTCATCCTGGCTGAACAGTACTGGAAAGTATGTCCAGAACCATGGCAGTTCCAACAGATTAATCTGGATGGACCTCCTTTATCTACTCTATTTTGCACGGAATTCAGGTTTCGTTTCCCGCTCGCGATAAAATTTGTTCGCGACTCTCTCTCTACGTATTGTTTTGTTTTGGGGAAGGTTGATGGGGTGGAAGAAAAAGTCTCAACGTAAGCTAGGTTCGTTTCCAAAGAAACACAATCAAATTTATTTCTCAATCGGGCATTTCTCCTTCTCGCCTCTCCTTCATCAATTGTACGGCAGAATTCTAATAATTCAGAAATGGATTCTATTTTTGTCAATGCTAACGGCTGCCAATATTTTTCAAGCAAATTACACTTGATGTGTTTAATTTTTGTCACCTCGCACGGTGTACTAGGTAACCTTTTAAAAAGAGTCTCCATTACAGCCACGTATGCGTGTGTAGATTCTTTCGTTCCTTGCATTCGCGCTTTTATCTGTATCCAAAGTTGTTCACTTGGATCATTCGGTAAATAAAAATGTTTCAACAACTTAACAAAAGAAGGCCAATCTGTGCAGCTTGCCTTATTATTTCTTACCCAAACTTTTGCTGAACCCTCAAATAATTCATGGACTGATTGGAATAAATCAGCCTCACTGACTCTACGCGAAATTCTTAACTCTTCTACATCTTCCAAAAACGAATACAAATTGGATGGATTTCCATCATACTTTATATTCCATTTATGCACAGGATAACATTTTGAATTTAAATTTGTAATTCTATTATTAACAGGAGCCGTTGTCGTGTTTAACTCTGATCTAATTGATTCATCAGCAGTTACAACTGGAGTCTCGTCTCTAATTTTCGAGTGTAAGTCGCCTTCTAACTCTAAACAAGTTGCATATGTTTCATTCTTAAAGGTTTTTATTTCTTCTGCATTTTCTGCATTAGCATGGAGTGTTAACCGTTTTATTCTATTCGTAATGTGTATCAATCGCGAATGGATTCTTTTACATGTAGAATCACTAGCTAGACCCCCTTCGAAGTCTATAATCAATGTACACAGAGCTACTAAAGTTTTATTTATTATCTCTTTTTCGGCTTCAAAAACGAATCCAGGTTGTTCATAAAGAAGTATATTGTACGCTGAATTTTCATGTTCTTTCCGTAAGAAAGTACCTAATATACTCCGCTTAGTTTTAAGAGTTTTACGTGTAGATATAACTTCACGAATATTTAATTCGTATTCTAGCTCTGCGGCCTCTAAATGAATTGGATTCATTGACTCCATATTTGAATTAAAACGAACAGAACTTTAAACTTGAACGTAAAAACAATGAAAAATTTAGATCAATCTCAGCGAATGGGGTTGTACGACTTATTATCTCTATTAATAATGTTACCTTGAAATTGTAATTAACTAAAAGAATGTGGAATGAATGAAGATAACTAAAAATTATCTTCAGCGAAAATATCTTTGTGTTTATACACAGTAACTCAACTAATTTTGCTCTCAATCAAGTGGTAGCAAAAAAACGTTTGCAATTAATAAATTACAACTCTAAACTAGATTTAAAGAAATCTCTAAACAAAAAATGTTTGCTCTGAGGGAATCAGTAGCGAACGAAACCACCTGCAATTAATAAAAAGCAGTACTCAACTAAATTTTGCCTGTATTGAACAGTAGCAAACCTACGCATACGAAGAACTTCGAAGCTACTCAAAATGGGGAAAAATTTTTTAAATAAATTTCCGCTCAACTTTATTGTCTACTGCAGTAGCAATTTTATATCTAACTCAACTACTTCCCAAAAAAACTAGACGATACGGGTAACAACTTTAAATAAACGATTGTTTTTTTTAGCAATAGAATTAAACAAAAAATAAAAAATTTTGGTATTGCTTATCACTTCAACACTCATTCAATAATGGACGAACGTTCACTTTTATCAACTGCTTATCAAACATACGAAAGGTGATGGTCGATACAAAATTGAAATTTACTTTATTTGGACTCGTAAATATCCAAAATTATTATGAAACAATTTATAAATCAATTTAAAATAAATGAATTTATTTTAAAATTACGAAGCAAAAATATCTTTATCAAAATTGAATTATTAAAATCCGTAATTACGCTAAGAATTTAAATTTATTGTATCGAAACTCACAATGTGCGTCTTTATCGCACAACCATTCAAAATAAAGGTCAAATAATTTTTTTTTTTTTTTTTTTATTGACTCCATGAGTGATTACAATCCGTCCGTGGACGATAAGTAACATTATTTGTATTGATTGAATACATGGCACAGTGGAGAGCCAGCCCACTGGCAGGCCTCCTTTAGGAATACTACATAATTACACGTTGTATAATAAGTTTGGTAACACATGCACTACTTCAGCTTGAAGTCGTTGGTCCTCGTCTAGGCAGCAGCGGCATGCACATTCCGCTTGATGTTTGGACGCTAGGTGATGCAACAACTTAGTTATTGTTACAGTGACGTTTGAGACCCTCCTGGATGCTCATCTTCGGGGAAGGTCCGTCGGGTCGTACCTCTTCAGTCTCCTCGTCTGGAGTCCAAGGAGAAGATCGCTTACTAGTACATTGGGGTGGTCGCTTAGTCGCAGTTGGTACTTTTTGCTTATAGATGTTATTTCTTCCTTAATGCTTTTGACCTGCAAGTCACTAGCAATAGAATGGTTTGTAACGTACCATGGAGCATTACAAATGCTACGTAGTATTTTGTTTTGGAAGCGTTGGATTCGCGCAATGCTGGAATCGCAAGCAGCACCCCACAGTTGTACGCCATACGTCCATATGGGTTTTATGATGGTTTTATAAAGTAGTACTTTATTTTCTATGGATAAAAGCGATTTATGGCCCATGAGCCAGTACATCTTCTAATGTACGAGTCCAAGCTGAAGACGCTTGCTCCAAATATGCTTAGCCCACGTTAAACGTCTATCGAGATGGAATCCCAGATACTTTACTGTTTCTTGTACAGGAAGGGTTTGGCCATATAAAGCCACACTTGGGCAAATTCCTCTTCTGAGAGTGAAGGTGATATGCACAGACTTAGTGGTGTTTACTGCGATTCGCCAAGTCTTTAGCCAAATCTCAACTTTGTTTAGGTGTGTCTGTAAGAGGCGAGATGCTTGGTTTGGATCATCGTCAGACGCCAATATGCCCATATCATCTGCAAAAGTGGCTGTTTCGGTATCTTGGGTTAGCGGTAAGTCTGATGTATATAAAAGGTATAGAAGTGGTCCAAGCACGCTACCTTGTGGTACCCCAGACAAAATGGGCTGTAGGGTAGTATAGGTTTCCCCATATTTGACCAGAAAATACCTGTTTGTGAGGTATGACTCCAGTAGACAACAGAACGGATGAGGCAAGTTTTTTTTAATTTTGTACAGCAATCCCAGGTGCCACACTCTATCGAAGGCCTGCGAGATGTCAAGGAAGACAGCTGAGCAATATTTCTTACTTTCTAGGGCGGCTCTGATCTTTTTTACTACCCGATGAACCTGTTCTATTGTTCCATGTCCTTGGCGAAAACCAAATTGATGATCCGGGATTAGATTTTTTTCCTCAATGATGGGTAGCAATCTTTTCAGTAACAACAGTTTTTCAAATGTTTTGGAAAGAATGGGCAGCAGACTAATGGGTCTGTAAGATGAGGTCTCGGTTGGATCCTTTTCGGGCTTCTGGATCATGATGACTTGTGCGACTTTCCACTGAGATGGAAAGTAACCTCTTGTGATGATTGCGATGAATATTATCTTGAGAAGTTTAAAGCCTTTTTCTGGTAGGTTTTGCAGTACTTTCCCCGTTATTAAATCATATCCAGGAGCTTTTTTGGCATTGATCTTTTTGAAGATGATGTCTTTGATTTCATGCATCTTAAATTTTTTTATTGGTAGGCTCATCTGGTATGGGGCTTTAAGTAGTTGATGAATATGATGTTCTTCTTCTGAAGGAATTTGTATTGGTGGAGGTTGAAATACTTTGATGAGGTGTTCAACAAACGCCCCGGCCTTCTCCTCATCATTTCGTGCCCAGGTTCTATCACTTTTTCTAATCGGCTGGTTTACTTTTTGAGTTTTTTTTACTTTTTTGGCAACCTTCCACAAGGAGTAATCGGTTGCTGCACTGGCTGACAGGTTTTCAAGAAAATTTCTTATACCTTCGTTTTTTTGGTCTTCGAGCAATTTTTTAAGTTTTTTTGTAGCCCTATTTAAATTCGTTTTGTCATCTGGAGCTTGAGTCAATTGCCAGCGTTTCCGAAGTTTTCTCTTCGCTACTATTTCCTTCCTGATGTATTCAGGGCAGTATCCAGGCTTATCAGCTTCCGGCACCAGTGGTGTGGCATTCCACGCAGCTTGCTGGATTTCCACTATTAAATGCTCCACCGCTTCGTCCACTTCACCATCTGATTTCAGTGATATGTCGAGGTTTAGCCGCTGTGAAAGATTAGTTTTAAAAGATTCCCAGTTTGTGTTTCTGTTAAACAGCGCAGGTGGCCTTTCGACCTTGAATACAATCGTATCAAGAGTGACTAGCAGTGGAGTGTGGTCAGATGACAAATCCAGGCATGCCTTGACCTTAAGGTAATTGTGAGAAATACCACCAGTCACACAGAAATCGATCACGTCCGGAACCTTGTTTGGATCTGCGGGCCAGTAAGTGGGCTCCCCTGATGACAGTTGCTGTAGGCCACAGCTCTGTAGCGATTGATAAAGCTGCCTACCTCTAGGTGTTATGAGTCTCGAACCCCAGTAGGTGTGTTTCGCATTGTAGTCTCCGCCAGCAATGAAACGATGTCCAAGCGAGTTGAAGAATGCCTCAAATTGCTCTTTTTTAATTGAGAGATTTGGCGGACAATATACTGCTGAGAGGGTGAGTGGTCCATGTCTATCATCGATTATTACTGATGTGGCCTGTATGTTTTTTTGGCTTACTTTTGTTATTTCATGATGTTTTATGGTTTTTTTAATTATGATTGCTGTACCTCCTCTTGCTGTACCATCTGGGTGTTGAGTATGGTAGATATTAAAGTTGGGGATCTTTATAAAGCTTTTGTTTGTTATGTGTGTTTCGGAGATAAGCATGACATCCAAATTTTGATTTGCTATGAAGGATTTTAATTCCAGTCCATGGTTGACTAGACCGTTGGCGTTCCATATGGAGATATTTAGTTTACTTTTTAATTTGCTGCCCATTACATTTTGCCGATCATAGTTATTAGGAGATCCAGCATTTTGTCCATCTTCTCCATCATTTTGGTCAGCATTTGCTCGAGGTTATTTTGAGGTTGTTGTGGCGTAACCATTTGCATCTGATTTTGTTGCAAGGTGTTGAAAGGTTGATTATATTGGGTTTCATTTGCCGTCATTTGAGCGTAAGAAATATTATGCTGTATTTGGTGATCACCAGTTAGAACTTGATTTCCACTATGCTGGGTTTGATTGTCGTTATGTTGAATTTGATTTCCATTACTATTATTTGGGAGAGGTGGAAAAGTATTTACATTAATATCATGGTCATTGTTAGTGGTCATTACAGGTGCAGCATTGATATGTCTTTTACGAAGTGCTGGGTATCGTCTTTTTTGGAGCTCCTTGTATACAGAACACCCTTTAAAGTTGGCTGGATGATTTTCGTTGCAGTTTATGCATTGGACCTTGTCGTCTCTTTCCTTGCGAGGGCAGTCCGAAGTTGCGTGGTCACCAGTACATTTAACGCACCGTGGTCTGTGTTGGCAATATTTTTGTGTATGACCAAAAGATTGACATCGAGTACACTGGGGAACCTCACGTTTGGGGTGGGGAGGTTCTATTTTAACTATTGTATTCAATAAATTAGTAATTTTGTAGATATCTTTGTTATTTGGCTTAGCGTTTAGCTCTAGGTTGATTAGGGGTAATAATATTTTGGTGCCTATTTTTCTGATGTAGGAAATATTTTTTACTTCGTGTCCTTTAGTTTGGATATCTTCTTTGAGTTTTTCCAAGTTTGTAGTAGGATGAACATTACGTATAACTACACGAAAAGTGCGGTTTTCCTTTAGTTGATACGTGTGGAATTGCGTGGCTTTTTCAGTAAGTGCTTTGATTATTTCTGTGTAGAACTGAGAGTTGTTCGGTTGAACTTTTACCTGATTATTATAAAGGTTTTTGGTTGTATAACCGTTTGGTGCAGTAGTATTAAGTACCTCAACGAGGGGATTTATGTCTTCGACACCCTCTACGAATATTGGGGGTGGTTTCTTTGTGATTTCCTGTACTGTTTCGCGTTCATCCACCAATTCTTCTTTATCTTCCCCCGTTCCTGCGAGAACCTGGAATTGATTTGAGGTTGGTGTTGGTTTGCTAAGCCAGTAATTGGCAAGGGTGGTTTGTTTACGCATTGTTCTCCTATGTTCTGGACTTTCGCTTTGGCGTGGTCTCTTTTTATACGTTGAGGTGGTCCATTCAGTTTCACGATTTTTTATCGTTTGCTCCGCTTTAGCCAAATCTTGTATTTGGTGAGCTGTAGCGGGAAGAATATAAGTAGAATTTGTTGGTTGTGATTGGGGTATATAGTTAGTGTTGACTATCCCTTGAGGGTAAAGTTGCCCAGCTGATGTATAGTTCTGATTATAATATACGTGCGGGATTATTTGCTGCGATGGTGGCAGGTACGGTCCTGCCTGTTGTTGCGTCATAGTTGCATTTTGATTACAATAAACGGGATCGTTTAGTAAGATTATTGGTTCCATACGATTTGGTTGCGATACAACGCCGTGTAGTTGGGGTATATTGGCATTTTTTGATGGTGGTGTGCGTTGCATTTTATGCTTTCGCACTTTACTTCTAACCTCACTTTAAGTGGCTGGTATAACTAGTAACATGGTCTATAGATTATCGCACGATTTGCAAAGAAAACACTACACAATAATGTACGAATTCTTTTTAGTTAGCAATCACTTCATCAAGCACTAATAAGCACTGTTTAGCTTCGCTTTTTACTGAAAACTGCTTCCGAAATCAAATTTACAATGTTCAACCAAATGCAGGGCCGGGCCTTCGTTATAGACATTCATAAATGTCTAATTATTATTGTTAAGTGAAAATCGTAAATAAATTGTAGTGAACACAACTTCAAAATAAAAATTTTGGTAATTATCGTAACTCAACTCCCCGGGAGGTCAAACAACTATGATCTTGAAACTTTCAAACTCAACTACGAGTTGAGTTTCTACCATTCAAAATAAAGGTCAAATAATAATTACTTTAATTTGTAGAGTAATTCTACCAAAAGGTTCAATTGAATACAAGTATCTCTAATAATAATTGGTTATACAAAAAAATTATCAGCCCACGTACGGGTGTCACTTAACTTGTGTAACATAAAATTTACGCCACACAAGTGCCCTATTTTGCTGCTGCTCTTTGGGTTAATTCGGAAGCTGAGTCGTGGGTCGAACTCAGAAAACGTGGTTTTGATATTTGTAATGGCGCCAGCTAATTTTCCAAAACCGTTTTCTATATGATCTCCTTTCATTCAGGTGAAGTAGTCAAAAACGACTGTAAAAAACCAAACCAGCAAATGTAATTTACTGAATGAAAGAGTAGGAATTTGATTATTCGTGTATTTACAAAATAAATTAAATGTTCGCCCTGTGGAAGGAAATATCGACATATACATAAAAAATCTAGACACCTGTCTAATCAAATGACTTAACCGGAAACTTCATATGCATATAAAATCTTCGTTTACATAAATACCAATAATTTGCGATATTATTCCACACGGTATAAAAGTTTATACATGAAATTCAAAGTTGACTTATATGAATATTTGCGCTAACCAATTGATTAATTCTGATACTTGATTACTTTTGTTATCAGACATGGAACCATAATCTTCGTTTTACATAAAACATAAATTTTATCTGACCTTAGATATTACTGTAGTTTTTGATCACCAGTCTTTGAATGGAATGAATGATAACCCAGTTGTCGGATGATTGGGAACTTGGTAAAACACAGCTACCCTGGGGTTGAAAGAATGATGGTGTTGATAAATGAAAGATGATAATATATTGAATGAGATATCCAGTTGTTCTTTACTCGTCCGTCTTAAAATTATGAATCCTTGGATTCGTTGAGTTCCTACTGGCAATTCAAACGAATTGGAATATACAAAAATTGTTCCTTTAGAATAGCAATCCTGATAGCTGTTCAGTACGAACTTTTTAAATGGAATGTTTGGACTAAATTTTAGAACCAGATGGTCGGTTCTAAGTGAAATTGATTCAGAATTCAGCTGATAAAAAAACTTTTGACATGTGAACTCTAACGAATAACTGTAGGAACTAACCTACAATTAACATTTTCGAGAGTCCACTGCGCATCCCCTCTCAAAATATACACTAAATTGATATTTTCGAAATAGCAAAATTGGAACGTCGGAACATATACAGGGTGCGTAAAATAAAAACGCTACAATTTTAGCGCAGTTTCTAATACAATGTGATACGAGTGGTTGTTTTTTGTTGCATTTACATTTTTTTCCACATAAAATCAAATTTTTTCGATTATTTTAGCTAGTTCAAGGTAATAAAAATTAATATTTTACTCATTTATTATATACAAAAAATAATCGATGTTACATGTACGACAGTCGAGCTGCATCTGCCGATGCCGGTGCGAACCTTTACCTTTACCTGATATGTATTTGATGGAGCATCCCGGCATGGCCGGCCTTCTCCTTCATCTGAAAGAATACATTAATGACATTGGAAGTTGTAGAGACCGGTGGGTCTCTGGGAATTGGCGCTTGGCGGACTGACTGGTTAGAAACCTGGGCTGTGACTGTGAATATGAGATATGTGAAGAAAAAGAAATTTTTACGTTTGCCGATATAGTAGAGTCCCTAATTCGAAGAAAGAAATTATAATTTCTATTGATGACCTCGAAGTGAGTGGCTTCTACTTGGAACTAGTCAGAATTGGCGACTAGTGGGATTGTAGTGATACTATGGGGGGTGATTTATCGAAGCTTGTGGAAATTGATCAAAAAATTACACAAATCTAGTGAATAAATTCACTTTCGAAGAGAATTTGTGTAAGTTAAACCTGTGAACATACATTAGTCTGTGTGGGGGTGAGTTATGGTCAGGAGTTGTCCGTGGTCAGTAGTGATTTGGGACGGGGAATGAAGAAGTCGGCTGGGTTGTATTGACCTAGTTGATTTACTAGTGGGTTTTCTGAAAATTTGGATTTGTTGTAAAGATTGGTGGCATGTTTGCTGTTAAGAGTGTTAATAAGATCTAGTTTGGCGTCTGCATGTAGTCGCCTGTTAGTGACGTAATAGGGGGCGCTGAAAATAGCTCGGAGATTTTTGTTTTGAATGACTTGAAGTTTATTTATGGCCCTAGGGCGTGCGTATCCCCAGACAGGGGAGGCATAAATCATTGTCGGGCGGATTATGGCTTTGTATAATCTTAGTTTGTTAGCGGGGGACATGGTACTTTTACTGTTCATGAGGACGAACAATCTGTTGAAGAGGCATTTGGCTTTACCGGTTGCGGAGGAAATGTGAGCGTCCCATTTGAGACGTCGGTCCATGGTAACGCCAAGGTACTTGACCTTGGTTTTCCAGGGGATTTGCTCCTCAAACATCCAGACACTGGAGTTGTGAGGCTTGCAACGATTTCGAAAAATGATCGCGGAACTTTTGCTCGAGTTAACCTCGATGCGCCAAGTTTCGTACCACCTCCCGAGATCGTTGATCGCCTCCTGGAGGCGGGTTGTGGCCATGTCCGGGTGGATTGAGGACGTGTATATTGCAGTGTCATCTGCATATAATGAAATTTTTGTTGCGGGATCTGAGGGGGTTGGAATGTCGCTCATAAAGATGTTAAACAGTGAAGCTGCAAGGATCGAACCCTGGGGGACCCCGGAGGTGATGGGGCGCTTTGTGGATCTAGTGTTCATGAGTTTGACTTGGAGTTTTCTGTCGTGAAGGTAGGAGGCAATAAGTCGGACTAGTGGAATTTGAATTTTAGATTGAAGCATTTTGAACAGGAGGCCTTCGTGCCAGACCTTATCGAAAGCTTTCGATACGTCGAGTAGCACTAGGCCGGTGAATTCTTTTTTGTTGAGTGCCTGCGTGACGTGCTCAACTAATCGGAGGGCTTGGTGGGTCGTGCTGTGTCCAGCACGGAAGCCGAATTGTTCGTTTTGAATAATACTGTTATCGAACATGGCTTCTTGGAGACGGGTGAGAATGACTTTTTCAACTACTTTTCCAATAGAAGGGAGCAGGCTGATTGGTCTATAGCTTTTCGGAAGTTTGAGATTTTGACCGGGTTTGGGGATTACCACTACGTCAGCGGTTTTCCAAATTTGTGGGTAGTAGTTGAGTCGAAAACATGCGTTAATTACGCCGGTGATGGCAACTTTGGCTTTTTGGGGAAGTTCTTTGAGGGCAGTATTGGTGATGCCATCGGGACCTGGGGCTTTCCTCTTTTTGAGGCGTTTAATGGCAATGGTGACCTCCGGAAGAGAGGCGGGGGTGATATGTGTGTCATCGGAGGTGTTTAGGGTGGTGGTGACATAATTTTCGACCGAATTGATATGGTCTTGGTCTAATCTTGTGGTGTTCGGGGAGCATTGAGCTTGGAGGCTGTCGGCGAAGATTTCAGCCTTTTCAAGATCGCTCCGGGCAATAGTGCCGTCAGGGCGGGAGAGAATTGGGATGGTGACCTTCTTTTTCCCCTGGAGGGCGGCGGCCATGCGCCATGCGGACATGTCTTTAAATGATAGGGAGTTAATGGTGTCTAACCATTCATTGTCATGAAATTCTTTGACTTTAACGTCTACTTGCTCTTTGAGCCGGTTGTATGACCTTTGGTCATCAGGGTTACGAGTTCGCCGGGCGAGTTTCCTCGCTCGGTTTTTGGCTCTGATAAGATCTTTGAGGGAGGGAGTGAGTTTGTCTCTGACGTCCGTGGTGTTGACTTGAACAGAAGTTTCGTCAACGGATTGTTTGATGTTGTCTTGGAAATTGACAATGAATTGGTCTAGGTCAGTGGGGGACTCAAAGAATGGGATTGGTCCAAGGTTTTTTGACAGAGTGTCTTTGAAAGAGGTCCAGTCTGTTGTCGTTCTCGTGGGAGGGCCCTTTGGGGGTGACAGCGGTCCGAGTGTCAGAAGGACCGGGTAGTGATCTGAGTTTAGCTCTTCGCTGGTGGAGATGTCGTATTGGAGTTGTACGTCTTTGAAAATGGCTATGTCCAGAATGGACGGCGTACCTGCGTTAGAAAAGTGGGTAGGGGAGGTGGGAGCGATGATCGCGAAGTCCAGCTCGTTTGCTAGTGAAAGTAGGTCACGTCCTACATGGTTTGTGTGTTTGCACAACCAGTTGGAGTGTTTAGCATTGAAATCGCCGGCGATGATCTTCGCGTCGGGGCCTTCAAGGAGGGTTTCTAGGTCCTCTTTGAGGATGCGTTGCTGAGGGCGATTATAGACGGAAGAGATTTGCAACCAACCGTGATGTGCGGTGTGGATGCTCACCGTAGTGACTTCAAGGTACTCTAGGTCGGGGGTCGGTATTGCGACGTGTTCGATGGATGATTTTACGTAAATTGCGGTTCCGCCGCCGCGTCCGTCACGGTCGTTCCTATAAAGTGAATAGCAAGGGAGTTTTGCCAGTTGGCCAGCTCTGAAGTGGGTTTCGTTGACCAAGATTACGTCAAGGTCGTGATCGTGCGCGAACGCGAGAAGTTCATTTCGTTTGGCTGAAAGGCCGTTGGCGTTCCAAAAAGCCGTCTGCAAAGTGGTGGGTTGGAATCTGGGTTGAGACATTAACGGATGCGTTGCTAATGGCATTGAAGTTCGTGATTGATTTGAAATGATCAATGACTTTGTCGCTGACTCTTTCTCTCTGAAGGAGATCAAGAACTGCTCTCATTTGTCGGGAGGGGGCCTCCTCGTAGGAGGTGGAGGGCGTGGGGGTGGCATGTGTTGCTTCCCTGTGAGGGGCATGTTGGCTAGCGACTCCTAGATAGGATGGTCGATTGGGGCCTTGAGAGGAGGGGTAATTGTAAGTGGGGCGGCCAGCGAAGCGGGAAGATGCTTCGCGGGCTGAAAGTTCTCGCCTCTTGGGCTTGGGGAACGAGGCGCAACCTTTGTAGTTTGCGGGGTGGTTTCCCCCGCAGTTAGCGCAAGTGGCCGGGTCCTCTCGGATTTTTTGACAGGAAGGTGTTAAATGATCCCCTGCGCATTTGACGCATTTGGGTGGGGCGCGGCAGAGGGTTTGGGCATGCCCGAACCGTTGACAACGGTGGCATTGACCGACCTCTGTACGTTTGTGGGGGGTTTCGGTACGAGTATTGATAGACAGGACTGATGTCATGTCGAAAATTTTCTTGCCATCTGTGTTATGGGTTAGATGGATAAGGTATAATGGCATAGGTTTTTTATCGCGACCTTGGCGCATCTGAAAAACTGATTGAATATTGAAGCCTTGATATTCAAGGTCTTCTTTGACTTCTGCGGCTGTTATTGTGATTGGAAGACCTCGGATAACCACTTTAAGTGGTTTGTCCTGAGGGAGAGAATAGGAGTGCGAGGGGAGGGATTTTTCCTCAAGTAAACGGCTGAGGGCCCGGTAGTCTGTCTCGGTGGCCGGCTGGATTGAGATGCCGTCCACGAGCGTGCGGATTTTGGTGGTGGCAATTTTCCGATCGCGAATCATTTTGTTGATGGCCGGCCAGTTGTCCTTTGTACGGAGGACAATTGGGGGGATTCGGCTGGAGGAGGAGTATGTGGTAGGGTCTGGGTGTGAAGCACCCTGGGAGTTCGATTGGGAATCGTTGATGTCGATTTGGGGGCTATTGGTGTCCATGCCGTTATCATCATCGCGTTCGGCTTGGGTATCGGTTGGGGTGTCTTCTACCTCGAGACAGGCGAACCTGTTCTTGGTAGCGGGCCCGGAAGTTTCACTGTCATTGCTGACGTTGGAGCGGGCGCGTTTAAGATTGCGGTCGCTTGGGGTGACGAAGGTGTCACCGCCAGTGGAGGTGGAGGCTTAGATATCCATTGCCTCTGATGGAGGTTGGACAATGGAGAGGGTATGTGCAGGTATAACTGCACGGAGCGAGCGTCGCGGCTTAGGAATAGCGGATTCCATAAGGGGGCGCGCAGGGTCAGCTTTCTTGGTCGTGGCTGGTTTGATCGTTTTGGCCTTGATAGGGGCTACCTTTTTGGTGGAGGAGGAGGTCGGTAGAGGGGGTAGGGGGTCTTCTCCTTCCTTTTCCCTGAGGGGGCGTCTGCGCGTGGTTGTGCGACCGGAGGTGGTTGCACGACCTTGGGAGGTTTGGCGTCTTTCGCGGCTAATTGGGCGGTAAGTTTGCTGATTTCAGCGCGTAAACCTTCGATGATGGCAGTTTGACTAGCAAATAACGTGAGGAGGGTTTTGAAGTTTTCAGGGGTCATGGTCATGTCGTTAGTAATCGTCATGTCGTACAGTTAATTTAAATATTAAAATAAAAATTTTTTTTTTTTTTTTAATAAAATTATGTTGCGAAATCTAAAATGATTAGATTAAATTTGAATAAATTTATATCTGTGAAGCAGCTGGTTTTAATTGAATGCAAGTTTAATTTTTAAATCTGAAATTTAATTAAGTGTTGTGAATCAACCTTTATTTAAATCTGAATGAACTTGAAAATTTAAAAGGAATTTGTTGACTGACAAAATTTTTGTTAGGTTGCGATAAAATTATAATCTGAAAAGAATCTAGGTCAAGTTCAGTACACTAACCTTGTTTACGTTCGCTTCTGAACGTCGGTGATGACCTCGAAAGGGGAAGGGGGTAACAGAGCGCGCAGCCGTTTGCTAATTGTGACGTAGCTAGCTACGTCACATTAACAAATGGCGGGTTCTTTTTTGCCGGGAAACTGGGAAGTCACTTATAAGCGTGTTTAAACGCTTTGACGATGAAAATTTAAATAGAAAGGGGTCTTGATGTAGCACTTTCACTTCTATATTAAATTATCGTTTAGAGAACAGTAATGAAAATTACTTTTTGAACTTAATTCGTGAAAATTAAAGAACGCAAAAATTGACGTCAACAGAATGAGCGACGCGCCCTGAATCTCGTTAATCCACCACTGAATTACATGAAAATTAGCTAAGTTCAAATTCGATTATTTCAAAATTTTGATAATACTTTCATAGTTAATATTTTCACAATTTGCTAATATAAGTGTGTTCTTTAGTGTGTAGCTGAAGAAAATTTGTTTCGAGTGGTTGGAGTAACCGTACAGTAACCCGCGTTTTGATAACAAATTATCTTCCTGATAATTGAAATGACAAAGTAAAAAATTTTAAAAAGAAATTATAAATATAATAACATAATAACGACAAAAAAAATTAGTAGTGTTGTTTTACCTAAATACGATCCTTAGGATGTCCTTGCCATGTAATGTGGTTAGATGTTTCTAAAAACGGTTCATTTCGATGTATGTAATTAAATAATGAAATTCCAATTTGAATTATTTATTCAATCTGTGACGTCATCTCACACATTAGTTAGTAAATTTTCCGTGCAAAGCGCCATTCATCCTAAGTCATGCGTATACCAATGGCGCTTCGCACGGAAAATTAACTAACTAATGTGTGAGATGACGTCGCAGATAATTGGTCGAATAAATAATTTAAATTTCATTATTTAATTACATCTAAATGAGTCGTCTAACCACATTACAGCGCAAAGGACAACCTAATGATCGTATTTTCGTAAAAAAAAACACTACTAAATTTTTTTGTTGGTACCCCATCACCGTTGTACTAAAGAATAGAAAAGTACTTGAATCAAAAATCGAAGTCCTAGAGGAGAGGTTCGAAAGGTTCCATATGACAATGCAAGAACGCAAGATCCAAGGAGAGTTCAGAGCACTGAGAAAGAGAGAAAGAGACAAGAGTTATCCCGGGCGTTGGACATGGGTAGGGATGGAGCGTTGTATAGATGGAACAAGAAGGAGAAGATAATGAGATTCGAAGTAGAAGGAGGCAAATCAAAAATCTGTTAACAAATGAAAAAGAGAAACCGGGCGAATCTACGGCGACCAAATGGGCAAAGGAAAAGGCAAATTGATTTGAAATACAACGAACAAAAATGACAGAAAAACTGCCAGGAGAAAAAGGAAGAGAAATGGAGAGATTCTGAAAATAGGTACCTGGAAAGTAAGAACGATGCTGAAGATGGAAAATTTGAGTGAAATAAAGAGGTAGCTGGAGAAATACAGAATAGGGATAGCAGCGATACAGGAGACAAGATTGTCAAGAACAAGTATAAGCTCTTGTACTCAGGCGAAGAAAACAGGGCACCAACGAAAACTATCAAAGAGTATGTAACCTGGTAGAAGCACTAAACCTAGTAATAAGTAGCACGAAATTTAATCAGGAAGCGGAACATAAGATGACCTGGATGATACCTGGAAGTAAAGGCAAAAGAAGTAATCAAATAGATCACGTCTCTGTCTCAAGAAAGAGAGAAGAGGAGATAACGAAGCCAATGAGATCATTTCGAGGGGCAAATGTGGACTCCGATCATTTCCTGATAGGACAAGAATAAAGCAGAATAATAAAATAATAAGATGGTATGCGAGGAGGGTGGTAAAAAAATGGAAGTCGACAAATTTCGAAACTCGAGCGTAAAAGAGAGATACAAGAAAGTAACAAACGAAAAAATGGAAGGTATAGAGAGAAAGAAATCTAAATAGAGAATGGGAAAGCATAAAAATGGTCATGAAGGAAGGTGCAAACGAAGCATTGGGTTAAAAGAGTTTGTTTGGTGGCGAATGTGGAGAGAAAGATGAGAAAAAGCGAGAAGCAAGAAGGAAATGGTTACAAATAAAAAATAAATAAAGAGAAATGAGAAGCGAATCAGGAAAAACATACAGAGGAGAAAAGGTGGAATGATCTGAATAGAAATTGCAAGATTTGATGAGAAAACGCAAGAAGCTCGAGGACTTGAAAAATCAAAACTTTCAAAACGAATCGGATCCGAGCTACGCAACGTCGACTTCGATTTTGAGAAATAAGTGGAAGACAAGAAAAACTCCAAGCGGCCCGAAAGGAGCGAAAGCGACTTAGAGACAAAAGGAGGAAAGCCAGAATAACTATCGAAAAGGTCAAGTAGAAACTCAGCGACAACGAAGCCGGTAGAACCGAGAAGAGGCCACACAGGGAGGCACCAACCTCTGATGATGGACGAAATGTGAAGGCGAAGTTCCTTGAGATGATCCAAAGCGACACCGCAGTCGTGATAGAAGAGTGGGCGGATCAAGTTCACGGGAGTAGTTTAAGTTACCCATCAACCCAATGACAGAACCAAAATGCTGCTTGGGTTGAGGATAAGCCACCTCAAGACCAAGTCAACATGAAGTCCAAACACCCCCCCCCCCCCAAAGTTCGCAGGAGCACACTTCTCAAAGGAATGCCAGAGACCACGTGAACAGGAAGCGACATGCGTAAATTGCGACGGGGACCTCCCCGCAAGACGATTCCCACTACTCAGGGACTCGACAAGAAAGTTTCAAAAGAATCCGCTACCAAACCCAGGCCCACGTTCAAGAACACGAAGACCTTTCCGCGAAAAGAACTCCAGAAGGCTCAAGTCGCGGAACCAAAACTGTACCACCAAGGGGAAGCAGAGGACAACCGACCCAGGAGAAGAAAGAACTCGCGGAAGTAACTCCGAAGGCACTCGCGTTCATTCTGGCGGCGCTCAGCAGGAACAACCTGGACCCGAAGGTGATGGATGAAGTCCTAAAAACTTCAGGTCGACAAGCTCCCCATAAATCACAGGGAACCCCACAGACGATTCGATAAATGGATCTAGCTTTCAACGGTAAGCTTGGAATAATTTTAATTAACCTAAAATTTAATGTACTACACGTAAAACGTACGATGAACTTCCGAGGTGGAATTTTCTGATTTCTGGTAATGTCATTTAATGGAGCACCCCGGCTGTACCGGTCATCTCCTTCGTCTGTCTATGGAACTGTCATTTGGATTTGTAGAGGCAGGTGGGCCTCAGGGTTGTGGCTTTGGCTACCTGGGTGGATTGAACCTGGTTTTCTGACTGTGGGTGAGAAATTTTTTAAAGAAATTGTTAATTAAGCGTTTATAGGAACGGGGTGGAATTTTGCTAACTATTAAGACTATATGAAACCACACAGACCGTCAACAGAATGCGTGACGTAATGTATTGGTTGAACTCTCTAAAATTAATAATTTTTAATCAACTTCGAGATGTTTTCGAGGGTTAAATATGAATATTCCGCAATTTTTTTCTTAAATTTATAGGTACTATATAGACCTTGAACTTTCCGAATATCTATAGAGAATTTTCCAAGTCGTGGTCGATTGATTTATAGTTGTTTAATTAAACTACCGCTTAAATTTGAGAAATCTTAGATTTTGATGAAATTACTCCTCGGAATTTATTTAAAAGCGTTACGCGTGGTCGCGAAATCAACATTTGCAGTACCGCGATATTTTAGCGCAGTTTCTAATACAATGTGATACGAGTGGTTGTTTTTTGTTGCATTTACATTTTTTTCCACATAAAATCAAATTTTTTCGATTATTTTAGCTAGTTCAAGGTAATAAAAATTAATATTTTACTCATTTATTATAATGGTGACAAATTATTCACTCATTGATGAATTATTTTAAAATAATATACATGAAAATGTGTGACAGTTAAAATGTGCATTCCGCCATCTTTTTAAAAATGTATTTAAAAATTCCAAATTTAACTTTAATTTCTACGATCGATTCCAATTTTTTCATTTAACAGATTGTTTTTAATTTTTAGATGATCAAACCGAGCTTACTCAAAAAACATGCTCGCGAAACCAATACTGGTTTTGGTCCAACATTTTGGACCTTGACTAGTAGAAATTTCTTGTTGCTGTATCGAAAAATAAAATTTAAGTGATTTGTAATTATATTATTTTGTTAATAACCACGCTTTCACCGTGAATTTTCTTTTGAAGGTTTGTTTTTT
Organism: Podabrus alpinus; assembly: GCA_932274525.1. Lineage (NCBI taxonomy): Eukaryota > Metazoa > Arthropoda > Insecta > Coleoptera > Cantharidae > Podabrus > Podabrus alpinus. The sequence continues at coordinate 59,483,164 of OW026452.1, forward strand.
ATGAAGGTTTGAGTTAGGTAGCTATTGCCGGAAAAATTAGTATTCAACAAAGCTCAAATATTTCCTAAAAGTATTTACGGCATTGTATTTACACAGTTTGCAGTGTCCAGTTAAGATCCTTGCAATTATCCATAGATAAACTCTGGACAACTTCAAGTAGTTTTGAATGTTTATTGGAGCGTGCTTTTATCGCTGCTCTTGCTCGTCTGTATTCAGTTTCATTGGCCCATCTGCTGGAGTGCAGTTCTAGGGAGCGCTGTTTTAGAAGAATATTTAGGGTTTTGATGGCTGACACAATCATCGGCTCAGGGCCACAGGGAAGACAGTTTGAGTCGACTTTAGCCAGATAATCTGCCTTTTGGTTACCCTCATTGCCTTGGTGTCCCTTGACCCAGTGAAGACAAAGGGCATTCTGATTTAATATCTGGTTTGGGACCCGGATACATTCAAGCACCAGGCCAGATGTGATCTTATGCCTCCTGAGTCTGCTGTCTGTAGATATTTTAATGTTTTTTGTCATGGACATATGTATTTATCCTGGACTGTTTTTGCGCAGTGCAATATTCCAATGAGTTCCACTTGGAACACTGATGTGTACCTGCCCAGAGATATGCTCATGTTTAGGTCAAGTTCGATAGAAAAGATTCCTGCCCCTTATCCAACATTATTTTTGAAACCGTCAGAGAATAGACAAATGTCATACTCGTCGATTTCTGGTGGGTTTAACAGGATTTTAAATTTCCTGTTGAACATGTATTTAGGGGAAATTATGTCAGGCCCTATATGCAGAAGGGGATTAGTCCCCCCAGTATCTGCATATGACCCACAGCTCCATGCCTATCATTCCACAGCCGCCAACTGCACAGTCTCAGGGCAACCTTGATAGCCATCTCTCGCACATGAAGATAAAGTGATCGGAGTCAGATGTAGGGTCTTAAGCTCTGCAGTGGGAGCTGATAGCATCACTCCAGTTACAGCCAGACAGATTGTTCTTTGAATCCGGTTCAAGGAGGATGCCGCCGTTACTTGCCTATTTCTAGGCCACCAAACGAGCACACCGTTGGAAAGCATAGGTCTGACAACTGACGCTCATTCTGTCTTACCCTTAAATCTTTAATCGTTGTTTAGTGCTTTTTTTAATATTGTAACGGGAGTCCTGTATCTTTCTTTGTACTCCTAAGTACAGGGCTCCTTTGTAACTGAACTTGATTTGCCAGGCTTTAATACGCAATTAATGTAATTCGTTTAGGGTTTTCACAGACCGATAATACTCAAATGGTAACGGTCCATGTGCCTTTGTTCGGTAATTCTAGGAAAACTCTCGCCTTATTAGAGTATATTTTGCTTTAAATAGTTAACTTGCGAAGTACGAACCAAGACTGGAATTGAGTCAAGATTGTGAGCCAAATGAACAAGTACACATTGCAAGTACCAAGTAAGTTTCGCATTGCAAATTGCTCCATAGTCAATTTTTGTGAGCCAAAACTGCAGTTACACATTGTAAGTAACAAACAGTTTTCGGACACTTTGCTCATTTGTTCAAGAAGTATTTAAAGTTGGGGGACAGTTACCTATTATCCACCACCCCAAAAAATTTGAAATTTTTCTATAGCAAAGAGGAAGGTTAATATAGTATAATAGGTACTGTAAAAATTTTATGTATGAAAGTATAGTCAAAATTTTGAGAAAAACCATTTTGAAAGTACGTAAATTTAGCGAAGAAATCGTCCGAATAGGCCACGCCCCCCAGGCAGACACGATGAAATGCATCGACGTTCCCTTCAAATCGAGTGAAATTTTTTCGCTCCGATTTGAATTTTTCTTTGAAATTCGGATAGGTGGGGGTGTGATTAGTAGATATTAGTAATAAATATTAGCAAAAAAATGGAAAATAACCCGTGTATTGCCGAAAAAGTGAAAAAATTAAATTTTTTTTAATTCCATTTTTGGGGTGTGCATTCGATTAGGAGGTTTATCCATCGTCAAAACCTACCTATACGGGGCGCCGCTCCGCTCCGCGTTGCACCCCTCCAGGGCGGTTTTGACTCTGGTTACTAGGCTAAACATACGAGAAGAACCCATCAAGAAAACCGGGATGTGAGAGAACCTCGAAATAGCATTAAAAAGTATACTCGCGGTATGGGGCAGTAAACTTTTACGTTTCACCCCCAAAAAATCGCGTAAAAACAAAAAATAATCGATGTAACTGCTACGAGAGACGTGGTACATCTGCCGGAGCGAAATTTTCTAAGTGTTAGGGTCATTCATTCCACACGTACCGTCAACAAAATTAGCGACGCGCGGAATCTCGTTCGATTTTTACATGCATATTTGCTAACTTCAAAATCGATTTATTCAAAATTTTGCTAATACTTTCATACATAATATTTTAACAGTATACTATATAAATCTTCCTCTTTGCAATAGGAAATTTAACCTCACTTTTCAACGTGGAGCCTTGATCTTAGAAAGCTAGCTTTTGATGTTCTCGTCGGTATGCGAGAGCCGTGAATCCTTATTGCGAGCCTTATCCTGAAAGCTTATAAAATGTCCCCTCGTGAGGGAATAAAAAAACGGAGTAATAATAGACAGTATAATCACACACAATAAATCGGTGACAACAATTATGTTACAACGGTTACAGTAAATGAGCTGTGCACAAATACAAAGCAAATGTTGGTCCCTGAAGGAGAACCAACCAAACAAATAAAAAATGAGCGTATCGCTAGGCCTGTCGTAGGCGAACCACAAAAACCGCATCGAGAAAGCAGCAAAAATGAGGGTGGCACTACACACACACCCTCTGTGAATTGAATACAAATCTCGCAAAACACAAATAAATCTCAGTATAGCAAATGCAAATCTACTTACCCTGGCCACGGAAAAAGCGAACCACACCCACCGGCTGAGACGTCTACGAGAGTACAGTGCTGAATCGGCCAACTCGGAACGGCTGTAGGCCACCCCAACAGGTAACGCTTCCTTTGAAGATCTTCTCGAGCGACAACGTGCCTTGCTGAATTGATGTGTTGGAACACTTCTACAGGTAGGATGATGTTGAAATTAACCCACGAAACAAATGAGCGAGACCCCCAATTGAGTCGACTACGTTTACGAGTAACCCGTGTAAACAACACTTCGAATGGTAAAATTTTGATGGAGCGACGTTGCAAACGTTAAACAGTAAATAACGAGTACGGACAAGCTTGACTAGGACAAAAGGCCTTCGGAATAATAACTTCGGCCAATTCTCTCGCGAGGTTAGATCAGATCCAAACAACGTAACCAACGGGACCGACAATGGTACCAATCCCGCCAGACAAATACACCAATGATCTCGAGCGTGCGCGTTAGAGGACCGATAACTGAACAAAATGTGGTAATGGCGATAAGAATTTTCGGAGCTGGAAAATTATAACTACGATTCTGGGTTTCTCCAGTAGCACTTCTTGCAGTTCGATGGATCGCCAGTATATGCTGATGGTAAATTGCCAATTTATGAAGATGGTAAACGATTTCACAAGATCTTCCACACTACGCACGCTATCACAAAAAATTCGTCCGAACCCGCGAGAGACAAAATTAAAAGTGTCTAGTGTCACGCTAAAAGGCAAAACGGGCAGAAAAAAGGTTGACGTGAACGAATAAAAATTCGTCACAAAGTATACATTTAAATGTACCTAAAACCCACGAACGGGCCGAGAGGGTTCTTTTAGAATTTGATGAAGGAAAATACTGTCAAATGCTACGAATGAATGTAACTGAATTTGATTACATTTTAATATTTTTAATAGATGACCCAATATTTAGTCGAAATTATGTACCGCAACTTCCTGTAAAATTACAACTGCAGATCACATTATTTCGGTTAGGTTCTTATGGTGAAGGAGGATCTATAAGAAAAATAGCAACGATGTTTGGTGTAGCAGATGATGGAACGATACAAAAAATAACTAAACGAGTTTTTCAAGCTATGCTGAAATTTCAAGCTAAATTTATTAACTGGCCAACAGAAGCTGAAAGACTCCAAATAGTTGAAAAACCCATGGATGAACTTCCAGGATGCATTGGGTATATCGATGGAACCGAATTTAAACTAGCAGTGTTTAATTTAAATAATTAAACTTAACTATATTTAGTATTTAGACCATGCAAATAAAGCACATTTGCACATTCTTCAATTATACTGACCAAAACAATAAGTCTGTCAATAGAATAACAACGTGTTATAAAATATAAGAATTAAATATTTTAACAATTAAAACCAGCGCGTGTAAAAATGTGCTAGCAGCACATTTATATAAATACTTTGTAGAAATGTAAATAAATCGTATTACCACAATAACGTGTTACGTGTAACTTCCGGGCTTCAAGTTATCCCAGGAGGGATTTCTTTATGGACCTCAGTCCAGAGAGACAACAATCAATCCTAAGTGGATAGGAAGCAATCAAAGAAGTAATCAGAAGAAGCAATGAGCAGTCAAGAAGGCAACAAGCGCTTTAAGAAGAGAACAAACAATCATTCAGGGGAGAAGACATCAAAAATAATACAGATATGGATGCCCATTCAATACGTTTCAGATGACAACAAGTTAGATTGCCACACCTGGAAAGAACCATGGAAGCCATAATAAATAAGTTATCACAAGATGATCAAGACACGAATTACTGGTGCAACAAATTAAAACAAAAATCAGAAAAACAATGGCAGGAAATAAGAGAACTTGACGAAGAAATAGAAATATACGAGTTAGAACAAACGCGCCACAACGTTTATTTCAAAAATAATATATTCAAGATAATGGAAGAAGAAAATGGAAGAAGAAAATTATTATGAGCAAAACACAAAAAGAAACGAGGATGGTGGACCAGTGAAAATGCAATCAAAGAAGTACCTCCAAAAATAGGAGAATGGAAACAGAAAGCGCTTGCATATCAGTTAGAAAAGAGATTATACAAACCACTAAACAATAAGATCACCATTCAAGACAACGCAGTAATGCAAGAAAATTTGAACAGAAACGAAAAAATGTACACAGGCCCTCGTTTTCAACAAGAATTCAGAGGGATGCTACAACGATGGAGAAGATGGGATAAGAGAGGATTAAAAAAGAGAAGAATAAAACGAAAAGAGATGTAGCTAAATTCAAAAGAACATTTGGGGGTGTCAGCTTAAACTATTGCCAGTTCATGTCAAAAATATTCAAAAATTTATGTAGAACAAAATATGGAATGAGCACAAAGTTTTTAATTACTTTTTCCTTTAATTCCAGCTCTTTTGAAACCCTTATTTTATTTAGCCGATGTTTTTCTTCATTTAATTAAATTTCTATTTCTCTTATTAACAATTCTTTTTCTTTTATATTAATTTCTTTCTCCATTCTTTCAACGTCTGCATCTAATTGTTTTTAATGCCACAATATCTGTGTGGGCTTTTAAAATATCTCCAACTGCCGTTAGAGAATAAATCCCCTTATTGCTACTTGAAGCAATCTTTCCATAGCTTGTGGTTGGGAGATCTTCATTTGGAGTGGGTGTTGGGTTTCTTGAAAGAAGATCTTCAGTCTCGGTGGAACTTGTTGGTGACAGAAAAGAGTCATCACAATTGTCGATTTCGGTGTCCACAGTTATAGGTTGAAATACCACTTCTCTGCAACCGAATATTTCTTCCAAATCATCATAATTTGACCACATTTTATGCAATACATTTGCAAGGAATAGATTTATATAGAATCAAATTTAAAAATTATATTAAAATGTTACCTGTAATTAATTGGCCTCCTTGCCTACGACCTACGATATGCTCATCCATCGTACACACCCCAGAATCAGTCCATCTCATTTCAAGTGCTGAAAAATGCACCTTTGTGGTGGCACGGACCACCTTGGCTTAAATAGGAAGAGCACTCTTGGCCTAATCCAAAATTTTGTTCTATTAAATTGCCAGAATGCAAAGGGGACGTAAAGGCCCTCATTATTTTAAACAAAAATTTCATTGAGTTTAAAAACTACTCTAATCTACATTATCTTGAAAGAGCCATCGCTCTATGCCTACGCTTCGGTAATAATTGCTTATTATCTAAAAATAAACTATACGGACCTCAGCTCCTTCTATCCACCCTACGTGACAAATTTTGGTTCACCTCGGGTAGAAATTTGGTGAAACAAATCGTACACAAATGTGTCAGATGCTTCAGATTTTCTCCATCCATAACGAAGCCCATCATAGGTGACTGGCCTTCTGCTCGTGTAGAAGAATCTTTTCCATTTCAACATGTTGGAATTGACTACGTAGGCCCTATCAATTTAAAAGATCGAAAAGGTCGCGGAGCCAAAACCTTGAAAGCTTATATTTGTGTGTACGTTTGCTTTGCCACTAAGGCACTTCACTTGGAACTGGTTACCAGTCTCTCTACGGAAGCCTTCATTATGTCCTTCAGACGCTTCGTCTCAAGACGAGGTATGCCAGCACATGTCTACTCAGATAATGGCACTAATTTTGTTGGAGCCAAACACGAATTGTTTGAGCTTGGTAAATTCTTAAAAACACAAAAATTATCTATTCCGACTATCGTCGGCTTAGAGCACATCACTTGGCATTTCATTCCTGCATATAGTCCCCACTTTGGAGGATTATGGGAAGCAGGTGTTAAATCATGCAAATTTCATATTAGGCGGGTAATAGGTGAACAACTCATGGTTTATGAGGAACTCTGCACTTTTCTATATCAGGTAGAAGCTGTCCTCATCTCCCGCCCGCTCTCGTCCTTAACGGCAGACCCTAGCGACCTTCAACCGTTAACGCCAGGCCATTTCTTAATTGGTCGAACTATTACTTCGCTACCCGATCCTGATGTTACGATACAAAAGGGGAATCGGCTCGATTCATTTCAACGGATCCAAGGATTCCAACAGCATTTCTGGAAACGATGGAGCCTGGAATACATTTCCGAACTCCAACAGCGAGTTAAATGGAAAGTGCATCATTCAGACATCACCGCAGGCGCTCTAGTGCTCATAAAGGACAATAACTTACCGCCATTAAAATGGAAATTGGGGAGAGTTTGTTGTCGCCCTACATCTTGGTTCGGACGGGATTAATCGCGTCGCTACTTTACAAACAGCTAGTGGGCTCATCAAGAGAGCTTTCGCGAAAATCTGTCCTCTACCAAGTGCTGATCAAGAATGATCATGATCATATAAGAAGAATGATGATCATAATATAGTGAAACCACTTTGTGCTTTCTTTCAGAATTAACCATTTATTCGTTTTTGTTTGAACAATATTTATTTTGCATTTTTTTTGAATTAATGAATACGGCCCTGCACGATGTTGACGTGTGGGATTTGCGAACGTACATTAACAAAGTATGAAGATTTGATGCAGTGCAAGATGAAATGCAAAAGTAGCTTTCATATAGGGTGTGTTAATCTGTCTCTGGATTCACTTAGTGAAATGAACAGAAACGGTGAGATTAAACAGTGGTGTTGTAATGAATGCAACATAACCTCAATGCAGACATCCAGCAATACTGTAATTAATGGCAATGAACCACTTATAGACCCAAAAACCAGCGACAATAATACTTTAATTACAAATACAGCTAACCAAAATATTCCCTTGGGTACTGAAGACCAATTGAATCTGGTAAAAGGAGATAAAAGGACCAGCAGTGTGGCGTTAAGCTTACACCGGCAGACTAGCGAGCGGGAAACCGTGGTTCTATACCTAGTCGCGCCGGATATACTGCTGTGATCTTCAAGCCCAATATAAATATGTGGGCTATGGGGAAGGCAACGGGAAACCACCCCATTAAATTTCTTTCCCTAGTTAAGTCATCTTGACTTCGGTCAAGTTGATAACCAACGTTCGCTGAGCGGATACGGTACTTTAAGAAGAAGAAGAAAAGGAGATTACAATAACAAACGCACACAGGAGAATAGTTCTGAAGTGGCAAAATCGTTAAAACAAGCAAGGATGAGCGACTGGCTTAGCCTACCTAATGTTACAACTTACAACCGATATCATATCCTATCCGATACAGATGAAAATTCCACATCTCAAACCCCCCGAAAGGATAAATACCGAGTCCCAGAAATAAAAGTAACTGGGGTTCAAAACATAATACCTCTAACTGACTTATTAAAGGAAGTTACCGAAAATGAATATAAATTAAAAACAACAGCCAGAAATAATGTCACTATTCGAGTCAATGAACCCGCCCATTACAGTCGTCTGATCAAAGAACTACACAAAAAAGGAATTCAATTCCATGTATTTCAAAACAAAGAATATAAACCATTCCGTGTTGTTTCACGGCATATATGCATCAAACAACTAATACAGAAGAAATCAAACAAGAATTGAAAAAAGTAGGTCACGAAGTTTTAAACATCAGCAATATGGTGCACAGCAAAACAAAGCAGCCACTTCCACTCTTTAGTATTGGACTGAAAGCTGCGGAAAACAATAAAGAAATATACGACATTAAAGGATTCCTTCACACCATAGTCAAATTTGAGCCTCCACACATCAAGAGAGAGGTTCATCAGTGCTCAAGATGTCAACGTGTGAATCACACGAAAAATTACTGTCATTACAACCCCCGCTGCGTCAAGTGCGCCGTTAATCATCTGACACAGGACTGCAGTATGAAAGAAAAAATAAAAACAATGTTAAATGCGTTAATTGCGGTGACAATCACCCCGCTAGCTATAGAGGATGCTCCTACATAAAAGAGATCCAAGCTCAAAAATATCCTCCCCTGAGAACAAGATCTTTGCCAACAACTCAACAAATTAATAATCCGCTAACATCAAATTCTCGCCCAGGTGTAACATATGCCGAATCAGCTAGACAAACTACCAATTATCACAAAACATTAACAATAACCCAAATCCAGATGTCCCAGAACATCAGCCAAACAAAATGGAAATTATACTTACAAAACTGGAGAGGATGGATACAATGCTGAACCTCATAACCACATTAATCACAAAAATAAAATAATGGGGCGGTCCTTGCGAATAGCCGTCTGGAACGCAAATGGCTTAGTACAACATAGCAATGAAGTCAAAAAATTTCTATTAAACGAAGACATTGATGTACTCTTAATATTAGAATCTCACCTAACAAACAGAAGCTATTTAAAAATACCTAAATACAACATTTACAACACGAACCACCCCGGCGAGAGAGCAAGAGGGGGCACAGCAACAATTATCAAAAGCTCCATCAAACATCATGAACTTCAAACATTTTCTAAAATCCACTTACAATCGACTAGCATAGAAGTTGAAGATTCCATTGGTAAGTTAGCAATTTCATCAATTTATTGCCCACCGATCATAAACATCCAAAAGGATCGCAAAATTTTTCAAGACCCTTGGGCAGCGTTTCATAGTGGGAGGCGACTTCAACGCTAAACATGTGAACTGGGGATCAAGACTGATAAATCCAAGAGGCAGACAGCTTTACCATGCAATACAGGCCCAAAATATCCACCAAGTATCCACAAACCAACCAACTTACTGGCCATCGGACCACAACAAGATTCCAGATCTTCTCGACTTTTGCCTAACAAAGGGTGTCCCGCCAGGCTACCTCTCCATTGAATCCTCATTGGATTTGTCCTCAGACCACACACCCATTATCGTCACTCTCTCGACAAGACCTAAAAAGAGGAATAAACCATTAACACTCCACAATAATAAAACTAACTGGGATCATTACAAACACCTAATCTCTCAAACATTAAACCAACAAGTCACCATAAAAGATGAAAGAAATGTGGACTGCGTGGTGGACCATTTCACAAGAGTGATACAACAAGCTGCATGGAACTCAACACCGGAGGTGAGAGAAGATCATCGTGAAGAAACGTGTCCCATGCTCGTCAAAGAACACATTCTAAATAAACGAAGACTACGGAAAAAATGGCAAACAATCCTACACCCTGCAGATAAAACAAGGTATAACCGTACCACTAGAGAATTAAAAAGCATCTTACACGAACTTGAGAATAAAGAAATAAAAAGTCACCTACAAGACTTATCTGCTACAAAAAATACTGACTATTCGCTGTGGAAGGCCACAAAGAAGCTCACAAGGCCACAAGTACATAACCCACCCATCAGAGCAGAAAACGGAGATTGGGCCAGAAATAATGAAGAAAAGGCAGAGGTTTTCGCTAAACACCTAGAAAAAATATTCTCACCATTGCCACGAGTATGCAATATCGCTGAGGAGAAACCAGTTCACGTGCTTCTCAACTCACCATGTAGGTTTGAGTCACCAATTCATAAAATTAAGAAAAATGAAGTACGCAGACTCATCCACCATGAAATCTCCTCAAAGAGGGCTCCCGGATTTGACCTGGTTACGGGCAAAGTACTAAAGGAACTACCTGACGATGGATATAGAATGCTGACTGTAATATTCAACGCCATAATAAGATTGGGCTACTTTCCTCTCCAATGGAAAATTTCACAAACAATTATGATCTCTAAACCAGGAAAAGATGGGAATATCGCCTCCTCATATAGACCCATTAGCTTATTGCCATTGATGTCTAAAGTGTTCGAAAAGCTCCTATTAAAAAAACTGCGTCCCATATTAAATGAAGGGGGAATTATACCAAATCACCAGTTCGGTTTCATACAGTGGCACTCAACAGTCGAACAAGTGCACAGATTTGCAAATAGGATAAGAATCGATCTGGAATCAAAAAAATATTGCTCCGTCGTCTTTCTGGACATCTCACAAGCGTTCGACAGGGTCTGGCATGAGGGTCTCTTGTATAAAATTAAAAAAAGCTTACCACACACACCTAGTACTTCAAAATACTCCAATCATATCTAACGGAGAGGTACTATTTAGTAAAGCAACAAGAGACTACATCGGGTTTACATAAAATCAACTCTGGAGTGCCACAGGGGAGTGTTCTGGGTCCGATACTGTACCTGATCTTCACGGCTGATATGCCAACAGACAACAGGACCACGTTGGCAACATTTGCAGACGACACTGCGGTAATGGCATCCAGTCAGGACGCTGAGGTAGCTTCACAAATTATTTAGGGACACATTAATAAAATCTGTGCATGGTTCGCATTGTGGAGAGTAAAAGTCAACGAGACCAAATCAGTACATATGACCTTCACGCTAAGAAGAAGATCCTGCCCACCGATCACATTTGGTAACCAAGAAATCCCACAGACGGAGGAGGTCAAATACTTGGGTTTCCACCTGGACCGTAGACTTACCTGGGCGAAGCATATTCAAACTAAGAGAAAACAACTAAATCTAAAACTGAAACAACTATACTGGCTAATAGGAAGGAAATCGGAATTGTCTTTACAAAATAAAATTCTAATATATAAAATAATACTGAAGCCTATCTGGACATATGGGCTGCAGCTCTGGGGAGCGGCAAGTATAACAAATATATCGAAAATCCAATTGTTCCAGAAGAAAGTACTGAAAATCATAACGGGCGTTCCAACATACTATCCTAATCACGTCATACATGACCAGCTGGGAGTGCCAACGATACAAGAAGAGATCAATAAGCAAAGTGAGTGATATAAGCACCGACTCTATGATCACCCAAACCCATACGGAGTGGACTTGTTAAACCCTCCAGTGATGAGAAGACTCAAACGACGAGACCCCACTGACCTAATGAACATCTAGCTTAGAATATTTGAGATATATCATAACATAATGTAATCTGTCTATACAGAGTAATAAGCCTTATAAGAGTGCTCCACTGGGAAATCTCTTTACATGTCATTGTCTCTCAACATTCAGTGTTACTTAATGTTATTTAGCAGATTGTACCGTATGCATGAAAAAAAAATGTTTAGCTGTAAGTTTGTTCAATTATTTAATCATATTTTTGTGGCTTTCACATGTCTTTTGAAATGCCTTTCATTTCAACCCGGCCGGTATGTTCAGAATCATAACGTTTTGGTTTTTATTTCAATACCGCTCAATGTTTTTGTTGATGTATTTGGATTAAAAAATCGATTCTGTTTTAGTTTTAAGTATTTATTTAAAAGCAATACATAAAGGTTGAATAAGTTGTAGTAAAAATTCATCTGTATCATTTATCTTTGGTGAGCGTTCAAATGCAACTAACAGACATCCTTGAATTTAACAAGTGCATTCAAAGCGTAGGTGCTTCTAGTTAACTTCTATTTTCTAACACTTAAATTTAAAAAAAACACTTTCAAATTTTATTAATTTATTTTCTTTGATTATTTAATATCCACAATTTATTTAAACTTGCCGAGTTTCTGCTTGACTACAATAATAACTTAAAAATACTGACTAACATAATAACAACTTAACAAATACTTATTGAATAATTATTTTAACGTTACATTATGATTACTTAATGAATACTCGTAGAATACTAACTGAAATCTAACTGACATAGGTTTTTATGTGTTTTGCAAAATTTGTTTATTTAGCGAATCTTATAATTCCAGAATGTTCGAGAACATCCCATTTGCTAAACCAGCAATGAAAAATAATTATAATATTTGCATTTCCTTATTACATCATGCTACGGAAAATTACCCGGTTACATAATTCTTTATAAGAATATAACTCTTCTCCTACTTACAATTTTTTTAGGACATATAGCATTTTAATAGTATATAATTGCACAACGCTTTTTTTCAGATTATTATTTTAAACTTAATTAATTCTAACATTTTAAACATTAATTCTAACACTCTCCCAAAAAAAATGATGAGCAATCTTCTTACTCTTTCATAAAATTAAAAAAACATTACAAACAAAAGCTTATGGTTTAAAATTAAAAAAATTTCAAACAAATTATTTTTCAATTAAACCAGCGTTTATTCTTAAAAATTCAAACTTTGGCTTAGCTAAAGCCTTTGTTAAAAAAATCAGCGAATTGCATTTCGCTTGTTACATACTCGACATTAATTTCTCCTTGCTGATAGAGATTTCGTATGAAATTGTATTTCACATCAATGTGTTTGGTGCGTTGATGAAACTCGCGATTCTTAATCAATCTTATTGCGCTTTCATTGTCCACGTTTAACACATTGTCACTTGTTTTATCGAAACTAGCACTAATTTCACTCAGAAGTCACATAATCCAAATCATTTCTTTTGCTGCGGTGGCTGCACTTATAAATTCACTTTCTGTTGTGCGTAGTGAAATTGTAGATTGTCTTTGGCTTTTCCAAATTATTGCTGCGCCAGCATTTTTACACAAAATTCCACTTGTTGACTTCCTTGTTTCTTCATCACCTGCGTAATCAGCGTCGCTGTATGTTATTAACTTCCCACTCGTATATAATATCCCAACTTCAATTGTGCCTTTGAGATAACATATAATTCCCTTTATCAGTTGAGAATGTGCTTGTGTTGGTTTTTCTAGCGATCTCGAGGCTACATATTGACCGCGTATGATATATCTGGTCGTGTTATCGTTTGTAGATATATCAAATTTCCTACTACTTCACGATATGGAAAATTTTCTAGCAACGGTGAGTTATTTGCACTCCATCCTGTTTCAATTGGTGTTGAAACTGGCTTTGCATTTTCCATACCAAATCTTGTAATAATTTCACTTATGTATTTTCTTTGATTTATGAAAATAGAACCATTTTCACGCTGATCAATTTCAAATCCCCGAAAATTTGTTACTTTTGTGTTTATTGTCACTTCAAATTGGTCTCTTAACTTGTTTAAAAACACAGTTGCAATCTCTTTATTTGTTGTTACAATAAGCCCATCATCAACGTAAAGTAGAATTAATAACTTTTCACTTTCTTTGTTGATCATGTACAAACATTGGTCTGCTAAGCTCTCCCGCAAGCCAAAATCCTTTAAAAAATTCCGCAAATTTTTTATTCCAGTTTTTAGGAGCTTGGCGCAAACCATAAAGACTTTTGGTGAGCCTACACACACGTAAGGTTCCGTCTTCGTACCCGTTTGGTTGTTGCATGTATATTTCTTCGTCCAATTCACCGTATAAAAACGCAGATTTTATGTCGAATTGAAATAAACTTAAGTTTTCGGTTGCTGCCACACTTAACACAGCACGAATTGTTTCAAATCGAACTACAGGGCTAAATGTTTCTTCAAATTCAATGCCAGGACGTTGTGAATATCCTTTAGCCACTAAACGCGCTTTGTACCGTTTCACGCTTCCATCAGCATTATCTTTGACACGAAACACCCACCGATTTTCGATTACTTTCTTGTTAGCCGGTTTATCAACTAACACCCACGTTTTATTTTTAGATAAAGCGTTGATTTCTTCTTGCATTGCGTCTATCCATTTGTCGGCATTTGACGAATTTATTGCTTCCTCATAATTTGTTGGTTCAGACTGCGCAACCATTGCTTGTCTTTCACCGTAAAAATTCGGACGTTGCAATTTTTGTCTGTTTCGCAATTCTCTTGTATTTGTTTTGTTTTCTTCCGTTAAAACTTCTTTTTCTTCATCGATTTCACGTTGCATTTCGTTAATTGTTGCGGTGAGCTTTTCTTCTTTAAATACAACATCTCGACTTAAAACAATTTTTCGTTCTTCAGGATTCCACACACGGTATCTACCGTTTTCGAGGTACCCGACAAAATATCCTTTAAAGGCCTTTTTGTCCAATTTTTGCCGTTTTTCTTTTGGTATATGCACAAAACACTCAGTACCAAAAATTTTTGCATCCTTAATCAGCCCTTTTTTGTTGAACCACTGCTCGAAAGGAGTTTTGTTTGCTTCTTTCGTTGGTCCAGTTCTGTTTATAACAAAAACAGCGGTATTTATGACCTCAGCCCATAAATATGTTGGTAAATTATCTTTGGAATACACAACATTGCTCTAGCTGCTTCCACTATAATTCTGTTTTCTCTCTCAGCTGTTCCGTTGTTTTCTGGTGTATAAGGCACTGTTATTGTATGCTTTATTCCTTTGCTTTTCAATAAAGATGAAACGTCTTTATTGTCGTACTCTTTTCCGCCGTCAGTACGTAGTTCCTTTATTTCAGTACCAAAACGAGTTTTTACTTCCGCACAAAACATTTCTAGTTTTTCTTTTACTTCCGATTTTTCACTCATGAAGTAAACTGCACGAGAAGAACTAAAATCGTCTTTGAACAATAACAAAACTCATTTTCTTCGGAAACTTCAATGTTTAAATCTTTTAAAAACGATTTAACATGTCTTTTACTTTGATGTGCCAATCGCTCGTGCCACAGTTGTAAAGTGTCCACCGTATTTACGACATAAGCAGCACTTGGTTTAATAAATTTAACCAGTAAACCGTATAAATTGTCAGCTTGAACACCGGTAGCTACAACTTTTCCATTTCGTAGAAATTCACATTTTCTTCCTTTGTTGCTTATTCGAAAATCAGCTCCTTTTTCTGCGGCTTTTTTCCACTGAAAACAAGTTTCTTGCGATTTTTGGTATATACAACACATCATAAAATTTTCCGGTCAACCATTTACCATCTGCAAATGTTTCTACTTGAATATTGCCTTTACCTACAATGTCAAGTTTTTCACCGTTACCGATTTCTAATTTTAGCGGTTTTTCAAACGTTTTAAAGTCTTCAAACCACTCGCGGCGATTAGAAATATGATCCGACGCTCCCGAATCGATAAGCCATTTATCACTTTTCTGATACATTTCAACATATGCGATAAATGCTTCACCCGAATTTCGCCCACTTGTGCTTTCGTTCACCCGAACTTCCTTTTTCGAAACATCATTTTTCTTCGTGCAATTCTTTTTCAAATGGTATTTTGAACCACACGTATTGCAGCCAGGGCAATCCCTTCTAAAATGATCGTTTTTGCCACAAGTAAAACATCCGGTTTTCTTTATCTTTGGTTGTACCTTCTTTTTAGATAATAATGCCACCGTTGCATTATCGTCTTCTCTTTTTTGTACTCTCTTTTCTTCCAACAGTCGCGTCGTCAGATTGTCCAAGTTTCGTTTCGCTTGGTCAGTTGAATCCCAAGCACTATGAAAGTGGTTGTATTCAGCAGGTAAAGTCGATAAAATTCTAGCCATCAACATTGATTCTGGAATTTCACCCCCTAACCTTCGCATTTTTTTGAGCCATTTGTTCTAACTTCGACACATGTGCAGCTATCCCGCTCGACGGATCCCACTTAAAGTCAAAAAACTATTTTTGCACGAACGACAAACCTTCATCCGATTGAAAATCATAAATACTTTAAAGTTTCTGCCACATTTGTTTAGAAGTATCACAGTTCATCAATAATTGTAAAGGTTTCGATTCAACACTCGTTACAATTAACTTCTTTGCAGCTCTTTCACGCTTTAACCAATTTTTATATGACGATTCATCACTAATGTTTGGTTTCACTTCCGAGCCATTGCAAACCCCAAGGAGATTATCACTTTCCAACAGTGCTCGGACTACGAATTGCCATTGAGGCCAATTGTCTGCATCACATAACTTTTCGATTAGAGATTTATCGATTTCGATTTTAAACCGATCCGCGTTAAAGACGACACATGAAAAACACTTTCCGTACTTTAATTGTCCAAATTTAACCGTCCCAAATCAAAGTTCTACTGTTGTTTATTCACGTCTAAAACAAAAACATGCAGTTTAAGCACACTGGAGCACATAACCTGTTGATGTATTTGGATTAAAAAGTCGATTCTGTTTTAGTTTTAAGTATTTATTTAAAAGCAATACATAAAGGTTGAATAAGTTGTAGTAAAAATTCCTCTGTGTCATTTATCTTCGATGAGCGTTCAAATGCAACTAACAGACATCCTTGAATTTAACAAGTGCATTCAAAGCGTAGGTGCTTCTCCTACTTACAATTTTTTTAGCACATATAGCATTTTAATAATATATAATTGCACAACGCTTTTTTTTCAGATTATTATTTTAAACTTAATTAATTCTAACATTTTAAACATTAATTCTAACAGTTTAACAGCAGAATATATGTCAAGTTCGCTTCAATACGAAACGTAAAAATCGTACCAGCAAAGTGTACATTTTTATGTTCAAATCAAAGTGCAATTAATCAAAGTACAATACAAAATTTACAATCTACCAAAAAGTGTTTTATTTAATCAACAATCTAGGGGGTTAAGTAAGCAAATAGCAAACAATGAATACAGTCCACTACAACCGAAAACAGCAAGGATTCTTCGCTTTGCTAGATTGGCAGCGCAAAACAAACCGTGCTGTCAACACCTGGACTAAAAGTGTTTTGGTACATTTTTTAGATTATTACTTATTAGTTGTCATTACTTTCATCAAATCCATCTATTATTTTAAGGAAGTTTTTTGACAATGAAAAATATTTATATTTTCAAAATAACACATTATACTTTTCGTTTGTATTTAAATTAAAGTATTTAAAAGAAGTCACGACCCGCCACTGCTAAAAGGTCAGTTTCCCTCCCGGTAATTTTGATAAAAGAAATGTGAAATTTTACACATTGTTTTAATTTTGTAAACAATTTGTTTTGTTGTTTATTCAAATTATATTATTTTTTAAAAATAAAATTATAATCCAAACAGTCCTACCATTCTATGAAAATTAGTTTCTCGGAGTTGCACTGTAGAGAAAAACATTCCAAACGAATAATATTATTTATTTTCCAACTACAAACGTGTTTAAATCCATAACGGTTCCAAGAGTTATCCTAAATTGATACAGATTTCATTTTACCTATGTACAGTTCTTATTAAGTGTAACCTACAAACATAAAATGTAATTTATATACAAAATGCTGTATTAAATATAATTTATTTACGAATAATATAAAATTCTATGCTATAAGTAATTTAAATTTAAAATCCCTTCCCTTTTTCTAATATATTTTGCTATTATAAAACTTCAAACAAGTAAGTTGACTTGGCACCATGGAGCAGCGAGGTGAAGTCCCATACCTTTTTCATCAGTTGGATATCTACTAGGTGAAATTATTTTGGGAATTCACCTTTGCGATTGCTGATGATCCAAATCGTACTGGGTCGATAAGTTTCAAGCATTTCCCTAGCCGACTCCATAAAACCTCCATTAGATGTGAAAAATTTGGTTAAACAACTTAAATTACAAATTAAGGATGGGTGTAGTAACTAAACCTTATGAACTCTTGCTATTTCCCAATATGATGTTTTAGATGAAGTATCAATTGTTCTTTTCTTGCAAATTTGGAAAAACAAATCTGACATTTGAATGGTTTTTCGCCAGTATGAATTTTTAGATGTCTTGTAAAGTCTTGCCTTCTTAAAAATTTAAAATCACAAATTTTACATTCCAATGGTATTTCATCAGTGTGAGTTATAAGATGCCTCGCGAAATCCAACGTTCTTAAAAATTTAAAATTGCAAAATTCACACTGAAAATTTTTTACGCCGATATGTATCAACCTATGCCGTGCCAAACCGCTACTTATGGAAGTTTTATATTTACAAAATTCACACGAAAACCAGTTTTTCCTCTTGTGAATTGCTAAATGAGCTCTTAAACCGCATTTATACGCAAATTTAAGATTGCAAGTTGCACATTCATACGGTTTCTCACCAGTATGAATTCGTTCGTGAAGTCTCACATGCTTTTCTCGGATACTTTGAAAATCACAAATTTGACACTTGTAAAATTTTTCTTTTTCTGAATTTACATTATTTTGCACCAAATGTAGTTCATTGGAATCATTTACCTCAATAACATTCGGTTTGTTTTCTAAAATCCACAAATCTTCCTCCTTAATATTAATGGCATGATTTAATTCATCCAACTCGGCTACCATATCACCAATTTCGATTTCGTTATTTGCATTATTAGGAACTAGGAAACTATTGATATTTTCTTCAAATTTGTCAAAATCTTCTAAAAGTATAACCCCGTCCATATCAGAAACTAAAGTTGATTGATCAATTGACAGCACAACTTTTGAGGTTAGGTTAATTAATGGTTTCAGTCGATATCGAAAGATTCCGTTTGCAAAACCTCATAGGCGTCCACACTGAGGGGCAGACTCTCCATCTCACCGATTGAAAATTTTTGTTAAATTAAAATCAGAATTAATAAATTACCCAAAAGTTTCCTAAAATTTCCTGATATGGTTTTTCGCCTATGGCCCGCTTATTTTCACTTTTCCGAAAAATAATAATGAATTGATTGAATTGAAAAATGAATGAAAAAAGAAAACCATAAAATTCTCTACAAGGCAGCGGTGGCTCGTGACTTTTGCATTTGAGGAGGCTAATTTTACAGCTTAACTACCTTATAAAATAAAACTTACAAAAAAATTTAATAAAATATTATTTAATCTGCGGTAGACACGTGTTTCGAGCCCGTTGGCTATCTTCAGTACTGTGTACAATGGAAAAAATTGTTCGATGAGTGCAGAGTGTTTTTTGGAAAAAATGCTGTACAATATAAAGATTAATATTATTTTAAGTCATTCGAAATTTATGAAGCTTTAAACGTAAGAGGTATACGGCGATTTTTCCCAAGTAACATCAACGTCGGTTTTATACCGGTATACCATTGAAGTATAACGAATATGTACTGTTGTGATACGCGCTATCCATGTCGAGGATAGAGTCGTACCAACAAGGAGAGAACTACAGTTGGGGACCGGAGGTTCAAACACATTTGTTTACATGTGTTTGTTTTTTTTGTCGTTTGAATTTAATTTTAAGTTTGTTCGCGTTGCATGTTGTATGTAAACATTATATACAACATGCCAAAACTAATCAAACGTGCAGAAACCGTCGGCCATATATAAACAACCAGGAATATAAGAAGCTCCATTTTAAAAACAAAATTTCTATGTAACGCAAGTTACATAAAAGTAAATAAAGAGTTCGATCAAGTTCACGAAGCGCGACAGTCGCATTTTCGTTACAGCGAGATACAGTAGTGCGGATAATTGCTAGAAAATTTAAATATAACTGAAATAGATTATATACGTGAACGTGATACGGAGGCATTAACCAAGAAGATATTTTCCTTGGAAAAATTAAGATACTGCAAAATAGCAGATAACAAGTTAGTGTTGGCATCGAAGGTTGAGTTCGAGATCGTGTCTAATAGATACGTGAGGAGATACGAATACCAGGTTATTCGAGATTGGAGATTGGGGATTGGAAGTGGAACATTGGAAGAAAGAAGATAGTGCACGACAGATCACAGGTTAGCTACCTTTATCATACCCAGTGCGTAGAATAGTAGTATTTATAAAGATTATTTGATTGTTTGAATTCTGGTTACATGTTTAAATTTGTTGAGTTAATTAAAAACTTGTTAACGGAATTCCAACTGTAGTTTTATCTTTGTTGGAATCAAGAATTCGTTTTAGTACCATAAGCTCGTATAAAAGTGTTGGTTGAGTCCGATCCCGACGCAAATTATCCTGAGAAATAAGAGTCGATTGAAGGTAGGTGTCGCAAACCGATTGTGTGCGTACTCGTGCATTTTTATAAGCATCAGACGCTACAGTACATATATTTTCATACCTGAAAATTAAGTACCAAAATGGTACCTAAGCGGCACATAAATTTTAGTTCATATTTACACTGTACTGTTTAGGTATAGTTTCAATGTACATATTTTCGCACCGTTATTCTGAAGGCAATTGTTGTATCGGATCGGCATTGAAATTTTATTAGCTAAAATATATTTGAACATACGGTACCGTTTAGGTAATGTTTTGATCGTTTTGTTTTGTTACTATAAAAGCGATATCTAACATGTACATGTATTTTATAAGATGGAATGTACGATATTTTCATCACCGGTTTGATACCTGAAAGTGTAGTTTAAATAGTAAAGTTTTAGTCGCTTACCATTCCGGTATATAATATGTAAAGATGCTTTATTGGTTAAATTTTATGATTTTTACCTCACCGTTTTGATATTGTTCAACATAATAATATTTGTCCATGACAGGTTTAATAAGTACATAATAACATATTATGAAATATTATATTATATAATATAATAATTTTTATTAATATTAAAATGTGAAACATACGTAACATTAAAATATTTATTATAAAAATAAGTAATTTAAAGATCAATGAATTTTAATTACGTTTTAAAACAGTTTTAACCAATCAGAACGAAGAAAAATTTCACCGTTAGCAAAACTCTTGTTTCTCATTGGTTACAAATTATTATACGCATTTTATATTACAATTATTACCTGAAAATTAAGTACCAAAATGGTACCTAAGCGGCACATAAATTTTAGTTCATATTTACACTGTACTGTTTAGGTATAGTTTCAATGTACATATTTTCGCACCGTTATTCTGAAGGCAATTGCTTTATCGGATCGGCACTGAAAGTTTATTAACTAAAATATAGTTGAACATACGGTACCGATTAGGTAATGTTTTAATCGTTTCGTTTTGTTACTATAAAAGCAATGTCTAACATATACAGGTATTTTATAAGATGGACGGTACGATATTTTCATCACCGGTTTGATACCTGAAAGTGTAGTTTAAATAGTAAAGTTTTAGTCGCTTACAATTCCGGTATATAATATGTAAAGATGATTTATTAGTTAAACTTTGTGATATTTATTTCACGGTTTTGATATTGTCCATGACTACTTTAATAAGTACATAATAAAATATTATGAAATATATACTCGTATAATATAATAATTTTATAAATAAAAATCCGTCTTATTCTCCAAAGTCCCTTTTTATTAAATTAAATTTCGAGACGCGCTTTTTATAATTTTTATTAATATTGAAATGTAAAAAATATGTAACATTATAGTTATTTATGTATCAAGATTATGTATAAAAAAAAATTTCGCCGTTAGAAAAACTCTTGTTTCTGATTGGTTACAAATTATGATAAGCATTTTATATTACAATAATTATTATATGAGATATTATTGGAGTAAGAAGGGCGGTCAAATTTCTAAATTGGGGGCGGAAATTTTAAACCTCTTACGTCCGGTATTATCAACCCATATAAAAAGCCCTTTAGTTAACTAGCTATTGTAAAACGTGTATTTTAAATATTTTATGTTTTCTAATAGCTAATTAACTAAAGGCCCTTTTAAAGTTCTAAGACCGATAAATAACTGTGTTTATAATATTTATTAATAAAAATATTAAAAAATTAATTAATTAGGAAATTTATTTTTAAAATAACTTTGCCGGCTTGGGAGTTGAACCACTGTACAACGAATTGCCAAAGGTACCATCGTGCCTATTTATCATTACGCCATCGAGATTTCTTACATTCTCCAATATTTTTTTGCCTTATAATGAGAAAGGAATAATATTATAGTTGGGGAATCGGTCTTTTATGTCTTTCTAGTAATCATAAATCTTTATTTCAACTATGTATCAAATTTTTGATTTTCTAAATATTGAAAAAGTTTCTAACTTCGTTACTTCAATACGGATTTTTAAGAAAAACTACGGCGCAAATAATAACAATCAAAAATCTTCGAAAATCTCCAAATTTGAAATAAAAATTCTGGAAATTAAAAGTCAGGAAATTAAAATTTAATAAATTTAAATTAAATAAATTTAATCCCACCACCGCTGTCGATTCGAATTAAAGTGACGTCGGCGTCGTAGCATTTTTTCTTCAAAACACGTGCAAAATAACAACTTTTATTTAAAATAATTCATAATGTAATAAATTTTAAAGTACCAAAGCAAAATATTTGATTTATTTTAATTCAATATTAGGTAATATTTTTAATCTATTAATTGAAACTAAAATTGACCATCAAATAATAAATATCATAGTTTATACCGTATACCCAGGTAGTCGAGTTGGCTAAGCAGTTGGTTTTCAGACGTATAGGTACAGTACAGCATGGGTTCAAAACCTGGCCTCGGAAAAAAAAGTAAATAAAAATTATCACATTTATAATGTCAATTTTCAGATTCTGGCGCAGACAAACAAAAATACATACAGGGAAACAATTTAGCAGTATGTAAAAAATAGAAATATTTAAAAATCAAAAATTTTATCTTTTATAAAAATTATTTTTTCTATTAAATAAATATCTCGTTCATAAAAAGTCAACACATAATCGGTATAAAAACGATGTACTAATACAGTAACTGCAAAAGGGGCAAATCAATGCTGAACCGTTGCAAAAATACCTGTAATGTATATGTACATAAATGATACATCAATACAGTAACTGCAAAAGGGGCAAATCAATGCCGTACCGTTGCGAAAATACCTGTACCTTATATGTGCATAAATGATACATCAATACAGTAACTGCAAAAGGGGCAAATCAATGCTTTACCGTTACGGAAATTTCTATAAGGTATATGTACATTTATGACGGTAAAATGTTACTTGGGTTAGTATTCGCGAAGTGATCGATGATATTCTCGTAGAATTCATTATTTCGAGACAATAAGGTAACGAATTCCTTTTCAATAGACATTACCGTGACGTTACTTAACCGATTTTGGTTCATCGTATTACGAGTGTAAGTTTTAATACGTTTTAGTGTGGAAAAACTTCTTTCAACCGAAGCCGATGTTACCGGTATGGTGACGACCACACATAAAAGTTTATAAAATTCAGGCATACAACTGTGTAAATCATTTTTGAAAGTAAAATCTAATATCTCTGATGGAGTCCTACATTGTCCAAACATTTCGGGGTCATTATATGCTACCGATAATTCATTTTTGAGTTGGATTTGATCAAAAAATGGATACTGCTCTAATAGACTATCTAATAAATTTTGAGGAAAGTTTTTCCTATAATCCGAAAATTTAGCAAATGTTAATAGATCAAAAAATTTTAATTTATGTAAGTCTGCAAATCTAACTTCAATTTGCACGATAACCGTATCCAAAATTTCCGCAAAAATTTGTTTATAACTTTGACGCATATCTGGTAAATCAAATGTTGTTTTTCGTTTTTTCTGAGCCGGCTCGCAATTTAATTCTAAACTGTTAAATATTATGTTGTCAAAATACAAATCATCACTACGGTATCTGTGCAGAGTTTCGATTAATTTTGTTAAACGACATTTGGCGAAATTAATATCGGTTAGTTTACTTTGTAAAATTGAAAATACTACGTCTGTCTGTTCAAAAATTAATTTAAAAGTTTCTAATAATAAGCAAAATTTTGATTCATTTAAATATTGTCTTAAACCTACCGCTTCTCTAATAGTTTGAGAGTCGTTTTTAAAATCATCGCTGTCGATTATAAAATTAAATACGTCAATTAATTGTTGTTTTCTTAATTGCACTGTAAATACTGCTCGCGAGGTAAAATTCCAACGTGTAGCAACGTTTGTCGGTAATTTACTGCCACAAATTTCATTTAAAACATTCGTCCGTTTGGTCGATTTTGAAAAAAAAGTGGAAAATCCGTTCAAATTTGAAAAAAAAATTCGGGAATCTTTATTCGAATTACATGCCTTACTCAAAACTAAATTTAACGCGTGAGCATAGCAGTGCGTAAAAAGTGCTTGAGGTGCAATCGATTTAATTTTGCTTTGTAAACCGTTTAAATGACTTGCCATAACTGCTGCGCCATCATATGTTTGAGCTATTAATTTATTTTTAAAATCATATTTGTCGCAACGAGAGATTAAAAAATTAAACAAATCTTCCGCGGTCCGACCTGAAGAAACATCATAGAAACCTAAAAATCTTTCTACGACTTGACCGTTCGTAACGTACCGAGCTACAATTGAAAGTTGCGAAACGCAAGAAATGTCCGTCGTTTCATCTACTTGCCACGAGAAAAATTGAGAATTTTTTATTTCTGCATCTATGTGTTCATTTAAAATAAATGACACGCAATCTATCAAGTCATTTTGAATTGTTTTTGACGTCCCGGAAAAAATATTACCACTTACAAATTTATTAAAATTTTGATCATATTTACTAAATAGCGCAATTAATTCTTTATAATTTCCCCGATTAACCGATGTTGCTGTTTCATCATGACCACGGAAAGCCAAATCTTGGGATGCCAAAAATATTGTCAAGTCAATTAATCTTTTTAAATTATTTCGATTTTCCCTAACCTGATCATTATATAATGAAATCGAATTTAGACGTTCGCTGTTTAATGCAGTTGCTATATTTTCTTTTCCAAATAATTTAATTTTACACGACGAAGAAATATGTTCTTTTGATTTTGTATGACGTTCAATACAACGAGATAAATTTTTCATATCGGAAAACCCGATTTTTGACCAATCTGAATTATCCGCTGAAAAAAGTAAACACGGCCAACAATACAACTTTTCTTGTTTAACAGAACCTGTTAACCAAGCACATTTATTGTACCATTCAGTGTTAAAACCCCGATTTTGCCTTTTATCCGTGTATTTAAATTTAAGTGTAATAGAATTTGGACGGGGTTTCATTACAATATTTGCAATATAAACTTTGTTATCATAGCTTAATGAACTAAAATTATTATGTACTAGCCAATGTACAATATCATCGCATTGTTTGATTTCGCATAATCTATCCATAATAATAACTAATTAAAAATAATAACCAATTTAAAAATAGTCTCAATAATAAAATTAAAAAAAAAACCTGTATTTTGGTCACAAACTTGAAAAATGTAGCACACTTTTAGAAGTTCACATACAAGTGATTTATATTTAGAACATATATGCAGGATAATGATAATGCAAAGATTTTCAGGTGCATTTGATAATACACCCACGCATAATGAGGGCAGCCTCCAAAGCATGAAATAGTATATTAAGTATCAAGAACAGTAAGGACATTTTACCGATCGAAGACAATTGTTTGGAGGAGGAGCGAAGCGACGACTCCAATTATTGTCTGAGATAGGTAGTCCTTAATGTTCGAGATGCTTATGACGTTTTTTGCGCGACTAAATTTATTAAAAAACATTTAAATGTGTACTTAATAAATAAAAAATATGTTAGTCTCTTTATATCAAGTTGCCTTAATGTCAAAGTTTGCATTACGTTGCTATAACAATTTATAAATAACTGCAGCCATTACAGTATTTTTGTGAAAATAATATTGAACAACGAAAATGAATACTTTAAGTGAATCTGAAAATGAAATTGATGATGTATAAGAAGCTTGGATTGTGGGTCGTACGTCTCTCATTCCTGAAAAATCTAGGGAACGCTACGAAAAAACCTACAAAATTTTTAAAGATTGGTGCACGAAGAAAAGCATCAGTATTTGTGAAAAATCTCTCGTGGCGTACTTTGTCAGAAGAAATGAAAAACTACAAGCTCCAGGAAGCCTGTGGGCTGAATACTCGATGTTAAAATCGACTATTTTTCTTCACGACTCCATTGATATTTCAAAGTTTTTTACATTAATTGCTTTCTTAAAGAAAAAGAATGTAGGATATCGACCAAAAAAGGCCAGTGTTTTTACAGAAGAAAACTTTACTAAGTTTTTACTTGAAGCTGCAGACGAAAAATTTCTTGTACACAAGGTAAGTTCACTTTTCACATAATACATAATATATACATTTTTAAATTATTATATTTTTTATAGGTAGGAATGATATTAGGAATAGCTGGTGGATGTAGGCGAGAAGAGTTATATAATATAAAAATAGAAGACTTTGAGGAACGTGATGGATTAATCATTGTAAAAATACCTCAAACGAAGACAAATATTCAGCGATCATTTGTTGTTACTAACGTTGCACATAATAAAGTTAACTACTTGGACATAATATATTACAAATATAAAAATCTTCGTCCAAGAAATGCAAAATCATTTCATTTCTTTTTAAATTATCGAAATGGGAAATGCACAAATCAGGTTATTGGGAAAGGTACAATTGGGGCTTGGCCTTATAAAATTGCTGAATATTTAAAATTAAATAATCCTGCTGGTTACACGGGTCACTCATTTCGTCGAAGTTCTGCTACATTATTAGCCAACAGAGGTGAACATCTTCTTGGACTGAAAAGGCACGGAGGGTGGAAGTCTTCTAGTACAGCTGAAGGCTACATTGAAGATAGTATTCGAAACAAAATTAAATTTGCGGAAAAAATTCTCTCCGGTGACGAAAATAAAGAAGTTTTTCAACCAACAACCTCAACGTGTAAAGAAATTAATGAAAACTTAATTTGTGAAAACTTGGACAATGCTAATTTTAACAGAAATTCAAATTCATTGATGTCACTTAATTGTAGCGACGTTGAAGGTCATCCACAAGAGTCGCAAGAGGTTCCAATAGACGGTACTAAAATTTTATCATCGGCATCTGTTTTCCAAAATAAGCTTCCGTTGACAATTGGAAATTGTAATAATTGTACCTTCAATATTTATGTTAATAAGTAAATTATAAAAATTGTTATTATTTAATATTAGTTGTAATTAGTTAATGTTGAATAAATTCACTTACCGTTCTAGAACGCTAAAAATACTTACCGTCGCCTTATCCTTAGCAACTAGTAAACAAAACTTACTGTCGTGGAAACAGACGCGGTAACCAACCAAATAGAGCATAGTCGCGCAAAAAATAATTATATTCATGCATGTAGTAAAATAACACATAATAGTATGCGCTTATGTTACAAGCTTATTACTTACAATTCATCTATTAGTCGCTCATTTTAATCATAGATCTTACTAAGCAGTAGCCTCTATGACGTAGGTATCTCGAACGTAAAAGATTTATAAGAAATAGTAAAGATTTATACCGTATTCTGGGTTGCCTAACTCTGTGCTAATCAAGTAATAATATAAAGAAAGGCTAGCCTCTGGATATGTAGGTACTATTTCGAATTTATTTCAAGCGTAAGCCAAGTTCTTAAGCTAATTTCATTATTAAATTAAATTTTGTTTTAAACAAATTCAAAAAAAATTAAAAATTGGAAAAAATACTAATTTAAAACGAAATATAAATAGCAAGTCCGTCCAACAATTTGAGAGGAGGCTAAGCCTCCCTTGCCTCCATTGACAAACCGCCGCTGCTACAAGGTATTCGCGATTAAAATTAACAATAGGTGGCTCTGTTAAATTTTCAAAATGGCCGTCACATGCGAGTAGTCTTGTTTACCGTATTACCGTTTACTACCTTGAAATTTTGTTTGTTTGTTCGAGTTATCAAAGAAAAATTTAAAAATGAGTAAACAAATTGCTCTAAGATCATTATTAGAGTATACTGGAGTATACTAATAGCAGCGCAACGTCGAGAAATTTTTGTGAAGGTGAAGAAGTGCTAAATGCCAAGCATGTTATTCTTTGTGGCGTAATACCCTGTGTCAAGTTTGTTTATGCGATTTATGCCCTCGTACTACTTACAGACTTCCGCATTATTATCGGCTCCTCATTTAATAACGGGATCTATTTGTAAAAATACTTTGGCAATAAGTGATTTTAAATGCACATGTCCAGCTGGTGCATCCGAATGCTGTAAACACATTGTAGCTGTATTATTGTATTGCAATAGGTGAGTTATTATTCATGAGTTACGTAGGAATATAGTAGCTAGATTTGAAAGAGTTTTATGTTACAGAAATGATATCGATAAGTTTGAGAATATAAGTTCAACTGACAAAAAATGCCAATGGGCTAGTTTGAAAGCAAGTGCTACTAGCGATTATAGCAAAGCTCAAAATATTAGAACATTCTGTTGCTTCAAACCTCCAGAATTTAGGACAATCAGTCGAAAATATGATGCAGATGAAAGGGCACAAAGGATTATGGCTATATTGCCAAATTGTAGTGCTGCATTACATTTCAATGCGAAAGAAACAACAAAGAACGAAGACAACAAAAACGATTTTAAAGAGGAGCCAGTAGATGAGGTATGAAAACGAATCTCCCAGCATCCCGAAGGACGTATTATGGATGCCCTTAGTAATTGTGTTGTCCCAACGCCCTTGGATTATTGTCGGAACTTCTATTTCAAACAGGTTGTAGTCATCAACAAATTGGAGATCATCGAAAAAACAAATAGAAGGGAATGGTTGGAGGCCAGGAAATATAGAATTACCGGTAAGGCATAATTAATCACTTTGTATTTAAATGAAAAGTAATACACTTACTTTTATTGATCAACAGGAACAACATGCTACAGTCTCCACACTTACGGGAAAGCCGATTGGAAGAAGAAGGCTCAAACTTTGTTTATGCTCAAACGATTTTCAAACAAATACGTTGAGTATGGTTTAAAGTTCGAGCCAGAAGCCCGGAAGTTATATGCAGAGTTATGCGATGTTGTTGTTGTACAATGTGGCTTAGTTATCAGTGAATTAAACCCCTGGTTGGGCTTTTCACCTGATGGCATTATAATGGATAACCATAAGCCTATAAAACTGATCGAGATTAAATCTCCCTATGACGGGCAACATTTAAGTATAGATGAGCTTTTACCAACCCTTAATTATCTAAAGTGTGATGAATTGAAGGGTTATGTGCTTTAAAAAAAACATCCATATTATGGACAAATTAACCTGGGGATTGCCATTCTAAATGTCAGTGTATGTGATTTTATCATATACTGCAGTAAAGATGGTACAATGTACGTAAATACCATACAATTATTTTGTTAGTGATATGTTGGCGAGTATTAAACAAAAATATTTTTGCAATCTCTTGCACGAAATTAGTAGTTTCCCTAGTAACACAAACCAAAAATAGACGCAAAAAAACCTAATATTCTACCATAAATAGACGATTTATACCAGATATAGATCATTTTGAGTCACGTGACTTTGACAGGGCGCGGCCATTTTGTCGTGAGGGCATACCTGTCGGGACGTCACCTCGAAATGATAAATTGTGATTTAAGGTTATGATTATGAGGTGTAAACTTCATAATCATAACCTTAAAATAAGAAATTTGACAGGACGCGGCCATTTTGTCGTGAGGGCATACCTGTCGTGACGTCACCTCGAAATGATCTATAAACGATAAATAAACTATAGTGTGTTACTTGGGTTATAAGTTTATTGAAAAAATCAGGACTGCTGATTTTGAGTTGAAATATTGTTGGCCATTGGCAAGACTCGGCCAATATTTAATTTTGTTGAAAGTCTTTTAAACCAACAATATTTATAGGTAGAGTAAGTAACAATAGTCGAGACTTGTTGAAAACTGTTTTATTAAATAAAAATTAGCCTTTTTATATACAAAATTTACATTTCTGTCATGATTATTGAAATTTAGTGTTAACTTTGTAATAATTATAATAGATTTAAATAATTGCAACACGTTAACATGCAACTAAAGCAAAGAAACTTATAAACAATGAGCCTCGTTTAACGTTTAGTACTCGCATCGAGTTGTTCTCAATTCTGCCACCAGGGATCGCACTCTTATTTGGAATCGCGAATATTTTTCAAAATGTTTATTTGACATAATATTCCTGAAATAACTTATCGAAAACGCTCGAGAGAAATATTTTGAAAAAGGCGAAATGCGTTTAAAAATAAATAAATTAAATTGGAACAAAGGGATTATTACGTGCAAAAATGGAGGCAAACTGGAATAAATTTTATTCCAATTATTAGGACCTCTAAAAAGGATATACTAATTTTACACCCTATAGCGACCCCGGATTTCGCAACCACAGAGGAAAAACCACGCGAAGGATGATATTTTTACATAAATTCGTGAATATCTCGGTTTCAGTGCACTTTAGAGCAAAATATGAAGTTATTGAAAATAAAGTACACTACATTCTCTAGAGAAAAGGTCTTCTACACTTTTCTAATTAATCGAACAGTTACGGAGTTACAGGCATCAAAACGCAGGGCATATATTTGCCATTGTTCCGTGTTCCTCAAAATATTTTTATTAATGATAATAATTGATAATAATGGCAGACGGTGATCAGCTTAAGCGGTTAAGTGCATTGCTGCTAAGGCGGAATGCCCGGTTCGACTCCGGGCTCAGTAAAAACTTTATTCTGACCGTCTCCCCTCGGAAGGCAATGGCAAACCACCGAGGTGTAATATGCTTAGAACAGCCTCTCTGGAGATGAAGTGTATACACTTCCCGCGGTTCGGAGCCCGCGTTAAACAAGTAGGTCCCATATGTGTGTGATAGTACTACAAATTCACAACACATACATAGGAGAGAGGTCGTCAACATCCGGTAACGGATAGGCACGTGAAGAAGAAGAGAATAGTATTCGACGTAACAACCGACGAGTGCGGCTACGTCATCTCGAGATTTATTTAGCTAGTTTTAGTGCGAAGACGAGTGAATAAATAGGTGTGAGCGCCTAAAAGATAAGACGAGAGGTGTATTAAAACGGCGAAAGAAAGAAATTTGTTGTTAACAATAACGAAGACGACGAAAATAACAAAAACACCAAAGAGAATAAAAATAAGGTTAGTGTGTAGTCGTGTATAGTCCTACCATACCAATAAAGTGCTGAACAGGAACAATAAAATTTATAGCACAAACGTGCTAATAAAGTCCAACATTTTGGTACTACCAGTACAATAAAGTTGTAAACAGGTAACAAAAACATAAAAGGCGCAAACCTTCGAAGGGTTGACCTGGGTGAACGCTTTTTACGTGAAAAAAAACAAGGATTAGTACCAAATACTACAGCCAAAATGGAGGGACTTGAGAGATTTATGAAAACTATAAGTACATGTAAGGAATAGATAAAGAATGGAAACAGGAAAATCAGAGAGGAAATAAGAGATAACAACAAAATGATGAGAGCACAACTAGAAAAACAGGCTGAAGAGATGACGAAACTGAAAAACGAGCTAACAGAAACCACCAAGGCTTGGAAGGAAGACATGAAAAGCGCAAGAGAAAGAATAAAAGCACTTGATGAGAAAATTGAAACGATGGAAAATAAGTCGGAGACACAGGAAAGAGAAAAGAGAAGAAATAGAATGCTGCTAACTGGAATAAGAGTAAGTGAACAAAATGTAGACAAAACGAAGGAAAACATCGAAAACTTCATAAAACGAAATCTCGGGGTCTAAACAAAGATTCGCGAAGCATACAGAATCGGAAACCAGAAATACGTGTTCACGACAGATAAATGGAATGGAAAGATGGAGATAATGAGAAACAAATCCAAGCTGAGACAATTAAAATGAGAAAAAATATATATAGATGATGACCTGACATATATGAAGAGAGAACGATACAGACAAAAATAAGAGAAACAGCCGAAATGCTAACAAAGAATGGAAAAAGGGTGAGAGTGGGGTACCAAAAACTAATAACTGAAAATGGAGCGATGCAGTGGAATAAGAAGGAAAACGGCCTGCGAGAAGTTCCAAAAAACTAAAAAAAAATACCGTAAAGGAAAACTATATGACAAAATGGCGAGAAAACGGAAAAACGATTAGGAAAGCAAGAGAAAATATGTATATAGCGACTTGGAACGTTAGAGGAACTTTTGAGGAAGGAGTGATGAAACAACTGATTAAGGTAACGGAACGATATCGTATCGACATCATGGCACTACAATAGACAAAACAGAGAGGAAACGAGACCATGGATTTGCATGGCTACACCCTATTCACGAGTGGCAGTGAAGATAGAAGATTCGGAACTGGTTTTTTGATCAGTGAGAGAATAAGAGGCATGATTATAAGATTTACCCCCATATCAGAGAGAATGTGCACGATAAGAGGAAAATACAGAAAGATCACAATACTAAACATACATACACCAACAGAAGAGAAACCAATCGAAGTGAAAGAACAGTTTTACGAAGAAATAGAGAGGCAATACGAAAAAATACCAAGATATGACATAAAAATACTACTGGGAGATTTTAACGCGAAAATTGGCCAAGAACAGGAATACCAGCCGACAATAGAAACAAATAGCCTACATGAAGAAACCAATGAAAACGGTAAACTGCTGATAGACCTCGAAATGGGAAGAAACATGTTAATAAAGAGTACCCACTACGAAAACAAGAAGATACACCGAGGCACATGGATGTCCCCAAGCGGAAACACGACGAACCAAATAGACCACATAATTGTAGAAAAGAGATGTAACGATTGTATACAAGACGTAAGAAGCTATAGAGGGGCAGACATGAACACGGATAACTACCTGGTAAGGGCTAAACTGGAACAAATAATACCACTTGATTTGGGGAAGAAAGCTGATACACAGAGAGATATATCAAGATTACAAATCAGAGACGAACAGGCAAGAATAAAATACGAAACATCGATGACTGAAAACCTGAAAAATAAACAACGAAACCACGATATAGAACGAAAAGCAAAAAATCTAAACGAAACAATGTTACAAACGGTAAAAGAGTTACGAGAGGTGAAACAAAGAAAAAACAAAGAGTGGTACGATGAGGAATGCAAAAGAGAAGTAAATAAGAGAGAGGACTATAGAAAAGAGATGATACAAAAACAAACAGTGGAACATTGAAAAAGATATGAAGAACAAAGAAGAAAGTGCAAAAGGGTGTTAAGAGGGAAGAAGAGAAAACATAAGATCGAAATGCTTGAAGAAATAGAAGACAAGTTTAGAAACAAAGAGATCAGAAACTTTTATCAAGGGGTGAAAAGAGTAAAAAACGGTTACCAGACCAATACAATGATTTGCAAAGATAGTGATGGAAATTTGATAGGAGACGAAAAAGAGATCGCAATACTTCGAATAATTTCTCAATAAGAATCAAGAGAGGACAAATGACGGTAATATTGAATACAACACTGAAAATATAATAGTAAAAACCCCAAAGATGCAAGAAATAAGGGACATTATCAAGCAGCTAAAACAAAACAAAAGTGCTGGCGAAGACGGCATAACGGCAGAAATGATCAAACTTGGAGGTGAAGAACTACACACACAAATATATGAGCTAATATTACAAATATTTAATGAAGAAAAAATGCCTGAAACCTGGAGCGAAGCGATAATATGTCCAATACACAAAAAGGGTGACAAGAAAGAATTTACAAACTATCGAGGAATAGCACTATTGAATGTGACATACAAAATTCTCGCAACATGGATAAAAGGAAGAGTTGATGAATTCTCTGAAAGACTAATCGGCGAATATCAGAGTGGGTTTAGAAGTGGGAGATCGGTAATGGACCAGGTGTTTACAATAAAGCAGATACAGGAAAGAAGTCACAGACTGCAACTACCCGCACACCTAGTATTCATAGACTTTAAACAAGCGTATGACAGCATAAGAAGATGTAAACTGTACCAAATATTGAGAGAGTTCAAAATACACCCAAAATTGATTAAGCTAATAAAGATGCCACTGAAAAAAACAGAAAATAAAGTAAGAGTAAAAAGAATGACGTCAAGAAAGTTCAGAGTAGAGAATGGTCTGAGACAGGGAGACCCATTGTCGGCAATGATGTTCAATCTCGTACTAGAGAAGATCATACGCGAGAGTAAAATAAACAGAAATGGAACCATATACAGCTACTACCACCAGTGCCTGGCTTTCTCGGACGACGTGACACTAATAGCAAGGTCGAAAAAAGAGCTACAACAATGTATCACGAGAATGACAAAGGTGGCAAGAGAAATGGGCTTAGAGATCAACGAAGAAAAGACCAAATACATGACATGGTAAGACGAGACGTATGAAGAGAACAGAACATTACAAGTAGAAATAGAAAATAACAGAATCCTAAAGATAAAAGAAGTCCAAACATTTGTATACCTGGGTACAACGATAACAAAGAAACCAGGTAGCAGCGAGGAAATAAGAGCTAGGATAGCTGCAGGAAATAGAAGCATAGCAGCACTACATGGTATTTTGTCGAAGAATATGATGTCTAGAGCGGTAAAAACCAGAATTTACAGGACAATAGTGAGACCAGTGATGACCTACGCGTGTGAGATGTGGGTATTAAAAAAGCAAGACCAGATGATGTTGGGAGTCTGGGAGAGGAAGGTATTAAGAAGGATTTTTGGCGGTGTGTCAGTGGAGGGGAGGTGGAGGAGACGAACCAACGAAGAGTTAAGAGAACTGTACGGGGCACCAGATATAGTGGGAGTAGTGAGAGCGCAAAGATTAAGATGCCTCGGCCACGTGATAAGAATGGTTGAGGAGAGAGTGACAGCCAAAATGTGGAAAAGCCAAATAGACGGACGAGGACAAAAAGGAAGACCACTACTAGAATGGAAAAGAGATGTGAACGAAGACATAAAACGTCTCCAGGTTACAAATTGGAAAGATATAACAAGAAATGGGAAGGAATGGAGAAAAATAGTAAACGAAGCTATGGGCCTTCAAGGCCTTTAATGCTGTTATATATAATAATTTCAAATATTTTGTGTCCGTTTTGATGGCTGCAACTCCGTAACCGTTCGATTAATAAGAAAAAATTATAAGATGTTTTCTGTGTACAATTTAGTGTACTTTACTTTCAATAACTTTATATTTTTCTCTAAAGTGCTCTCAAACCGAGATATTCGCGAATATTCGTAAAAATGTTATTCTTCGAGTGGTTTTCCTATGTGCAGCGAAATCCGGGTTCACTAAAGGGTGTAAAATTAGTATGTCTTTTTAGAGTCCTAATTAAGAGAATAACTGTTATTCTAGCTTGCCACTGGCCTATAAAATTGAAGAACAAAATAAATTTTTCAAAATTTCCCCATGTTATAAAGCTATGAAGCCGAAAAAATGGCGTCAGCATACAAAAAATCCGGGCAACCTGAAATTTGGAAGACATATATAAATTAATATGACTCCGAAAAAGTGGCCTAAAATCCCACACCGGCGGCGACATCTCTCCCAAAAAAATTATCTGGACGAAATTGAGGAGCATGACATTATCTACGACATGATTTTACCAAATTTTTCTGTTGCCCCCTATTCCTGAAATAACCTTCGCTGCCATACTGAAAACTTTCGACCAAAAACGAATTTTTACATTTATTTCGAAAACTATACGTGTTATCAAAAAATACTTCAAATAAGAAATATTGTACATAATAATAGCAACATCTTTTGTTCTTATTATTTTTTTTAATAAAACTTACAATTTTACCATAAACTGTGTATGAAACCTTGAAAAAATTCATGTAAAGCCAAAATAATGCTGTATTTTTATTAAGGGCCTCTATTGACCCCCAGGAAAGACATATTATTAAATATCTCGGAGGTTCTCGTGACGGCGTCATAGTTTCCATATTTGAAAATTGCGTCTAAAATCTTAATATATTGCCATGGTATTTTTCTTCAAGACTGATTTTTTATCTTTTTAATGTATGAATTTTATACAAAGACTTTTATGCAAATGTTATGAGCAAAGAACTAGACAGAATTGGTATTTTAAGGCCGCACTGAGTCGTGATTGCCCAGGCTGTGCGGCCTAAATGCCGCACTGAGGGAACGAATCATCAACCCAGCAATTGTGTGCCACTGGTACAAGCAGAATTACCTAATAAGAATGTCGGATTTCCTTGCAATTACGTAAGAAATCCTTGAAAAACCCTTTTCGGTTTAATTTATTGCCCCCCCCCCGTATGAACAACTTAAATAAGCAAGTGCTGCTTGGACAGGACTACAATATGTCGTGCATGTCAAGATACAAATGAGACATTGGAATATTTACTTTGTTTTTCTAATTGCATATGATGTTCACGATAAGTTTATATAAGATAATAAACGTCAGTTTGGCAGTGCCGGCTCGTGACTTGTTTCAATGGGAGGGCACAAAATAATATACATCATAAAAAAAGAAGAATATAAATTTACTGATTTACTTCCAACATATTTCATTTTCAAATAAACTTAATTAATAACTTTTAAATAAATGCTAACTTTAACGAAATGCAGTATTTCAACTTGCTAAGATGATCAAAATCCCCGAAAAATCAGCCAAATTTTCTTGTGTTACTTTGAAACTACATATTATCATTCTGTTTAATTTTTGGGCTATCCTGATCATCATAACTTGGGGGGGGCTCACCGCTGTGCTAGCGGTTGTATTGTAATTTTTCAAGTTGCAAACTAAAAGATGACCGCTAAATTTTATATTAAATATTAAGAAGTCAATAATGTTTTTTTGTAAATTATAGAAATTCGAAAAATTAGGGGGGGGTCAAGAATATGTGACTTGGGGGGTTCTAGGTTTGTGTGACGAACAATGGAAAAAATTTTCTCCCAATTTTTCGCCAAAATTTTTAAACTCGACGAGATGCCCAAAGCTACCTGTGGCATCCTCCTAGCATGAGGGGGGGGGGTTGGACTCACTATAGTGCAAGCAAATTTCAAAAATTGCTAATTGACTCGTAATGCGGAGATCGCAGAGAGAAGAAAAGCTACAGACGTCGGCGTAAACATCAGAGACACGTCCCAAAGCCAAGGTGGAGGTGCCAAGCCGAAGGCTGAATGGCGCACGGGAAGAAAGTGCGTTCCTAGTGGTCCCCAGGGTGGGGTTCCTGGTTAAAAAGATCCCAAAGCAAAAAAATCATGGAGAGACAACCTGAAGATTTAAAGATTACGGTGAAGGGGCACGGATCCCCAGTACCGGTCGGGGAAGTTGGTTCCGGAGAAGGCCACACCCGATCGTCAACCAGCGACTCCTCCCAAAACTAAGATAAAAAAACGACCCAGAGCCAGGCAGGGGCCCAAATACCTGCAAAGTTACCCCGGTGGTTACACCTAAAACGGGAGTAATTCCCAAAAAAAATTAAAGACCAGGAGCATTTCGAGCTGAACGGATACAGCTTCCCTCATAGACGATGCAATTTCCAAAATCAACGAGACTCTGAGAGGCCCCCAGTGCAAATCCCTTTACGGCCCCCTTCGTACAGAGGTCCAAACATACCTGGGCCTCATCAAGAAGGCCTACGACACGGAGGTGAGGCCGGATGGAGCAAGGAGATGGTGGCTGTGCTGGAACAGATAAAAGTCCAGCAGCAAGAAATGGCCCAACAGGACCGCCCTTAAAGCCGAGGAAGCGGCTCAACTAGAAACCATGAGAAGAGTCATCGAATACGGCCGAGATGAGGTAAAGAAGAGTCCCAACAAAGAGGGACCTACAGTTGTAGCAGCGAACGAAAAATCGACAAAAACATCTCAAAAAGAAGCCTGGAAAGTGGCAACTAACAAGAAGAAGGAAAGAAGATTCGCCAGAGGAACATAAAATTGGAAGAGAAGGCACAGGCGGAGAGTCTGGAGAGTGCCCAAAGGCCGACGAGGGGGAAGCCTCCGGCGGTCATCATCAAGGCCACGGACTCTTTGCCCTATGCCGAAGTGTTAAAAAGAATGAAGGCTTCCGGAAGGGAAGCCATAGAAAATGTTAAGAAGGTGAGAGCAACCACAGGGGGGATGACGTCCTGGTGGAATTCATCAAGGACGACCCCGCCCCAAAAGAAAGGCTGGCGGCCACTCTTGAGCCGAACGCTTTGCGAATACTAGAGAAGAACATCACAATACAGGCCAGTGACATAGATGTCACGGTGGACGCACAAAGAGGTGGCGCCAGAGATAGCCAGGTCGGTCGGAGTGGAGGAGCCCCAGATAAAGGTCGAATCCCTCAAGGAGGCCCCTGTAAAGACTAAAACTGCCACGATAAAGGTCGGAGAGGCCTTGGGAAGAAAAATATTAACCGAAAAAATTAGAATAGGATTTAACAGTCAAACGATCAGGTGTTTTAAGTGCTGAGCCTCCGACCACGATGGAGGAGGATGTAAGAAGGGAGCCCCCGACAACAGTTCCAAATGCTGGAACTGTTGTAAACAGGGTCACAAGACAGGCAACTGTAAGGCAGATCCCTTCTGCCAAGATTGCAAGACAAGTGCGCACAGGGTCGGTAACCGAACGTGCCCACTCAACAAGAACAAAAATCTTACAGGTAAACCTTAACCACAAAGCCGACGCTCAAGCCCTCCTGATGCAAACAGCAAAAGAAATCAACATTGACATCACCTTGATCAGTGAGCCGTACCGTGCCATAGACAACTACTGGCACGAAGCCACTAATGGTAAAGCGGCAATAATGGTGAAGAGATGGCCGCTGCTGGCCTGGACGTGCGGAACTCTGGAAACACTCCTACGTTCTTCAGAACATCTACGGAGAACAGGAGGGGTACCCAGTCCATCCTGGATATCACTTTCGCAACATCAAACCTCACCGAACATCTGGTACGTTGGGAAGTGCTCCAGGAAGAGAGCCAGAGCGACCACCGATATATGACCTTCGAATTCGAAAGGGCTCATATCTCCAGACCGTCTAGGGGATGGTAGGTCGACAGCCAAAGAATTGCCCTGGTCGCATCAGCCATGAAGGAGCTGAAATGGTCCGAGGTCGAAAAAACCCCGGAGAGACTTATAGAAGGACTCACGCAGCTGTGCGAAAAGTGGCTGAAGAAAGAATGTAGCATGACAAAAAAGAAGGTACATTGGTGGAACGCTGAGATTGCCGATCATCGCCGCAAATGCGCTGCAGAGCGCAGCGAAGCCGAAGAAGAGGGGAATATGCGGCGGATGAAGGTTATGCCCGGGCCAGAGAAGAGTTTAAGGCATCTATCCTCCGAAGCCAGAAGAATAGCTGGCTCGAACTCCTGAAGGAGGTGGATGCCGACGTGTGGGGTCTTGGTTATAAGATCGTAACCAAAAAGATCGGTAGAACCGGAATACCCGGTCTGACCCCACAGCGACTCAACGATATTGTCGCCACTTTGTTCCCGGGTCATGAGCCGGTCCGCTTCGTCCCCGAAGAGACAGAGATGCCCCCACCAAAAATCCACATAGAAGAATTGATGAGGGCCACCAAGGATATGGCCAACAACAAAGCGCTGGGACCGGACGTCATTCCATCTGAGGTCCTTAAAGCGGTTATAACCGAAGACCCGCAACCGGTGCTAGAAGCCTTCAACAAATTCCTGAGACTGGGAAAATTCCCAGAAACCCCTAGAAACCCGAGCTCGTATAGGCCCATTTGTCTGATAAACACAATGGGCAAGCTACTAGAAAAGATAATTCTAGGAAGGCTACAACAACATCTTGAACAAAGGGGGGGACTCGCTCCGAACCAGTACGGATTCAGGAAGGGGTGGGCGACCATCGACGCCATGCGGGCCATAGTCTCTACGGCGCAGGCAGCAAGGAGCGGGACGTGGCGCACCAGGAGGCTCTGCATCTTAATTACTTTGGATGTAAAAAATGCTTTCAAGTGGAAGTGGATCGCGCCAGAGCTGGAGGACCTAGAGACTCCAACGTATCTCCTTAACGCTCTGAAGAGCTACCTGAGTGCGCGAGTCGAAGAAGAAATGCTCCAGAGAGACGTAACCATCACGAGCGGTCTTCCACAGGGATCGGTGCTAGGTCCCGAACTGTGGAACATCAAGTATGACAAAGTGCTGAGGTTTCCGCTGCCCGAGGGCATCACCAAGATTGGTTTTGCCGACGACCTGTCGGTGATGGTGACCGCGAGAAAACAACAAGAACTAGAAAAAAAATCCAACGAATCCTTGAGCGCCATCAAGGCTTGGATGGATACCAGAGGCCTAACCCTGGTGCCGGAAAAGACTGAGATGGTGCTATTATAACAGGAAAAAGAAAAATCGAAGACCTGAATATGACTGAGGGACTGGGATTGCCGACTGCTACCGCAGAATGCGGTAAAGGTGCTCGGTATCTACATCGATCGCCGGATGAGCTTCGGAACGCACTGCCTAGAAACGGCTAAAAAGGCAGCGAAGCTCACGGCGACCCTCACACGGCTGATGCCCAACATCGGGGACCCGTCATACTCCAAGAGACGGGTCCTGGCATCAGTGGCAAATTCTGTAATGCGGTATGCAGCGCCAGTGTGGGGGCAGGCAATGAACATTGCCAAGTACCGGCACCACCTTGAAAGTGTACAAAGGATTATGACCCTGAGGGTATCCTCGGCATACCGCACGACCTCCAGCGACGTTCTCGCGGTGGTGGCGGCAATACCCCTTATAGACCTTCTCGTGGAAGAGAGAGGAAGAAACTACGAAACCCCCTGAAGAAAAAAAAAGATTAATCGACAAAGGCTCATGGATGTGTGGCAGGAGAGGTGGTCCGAGACACAGAAGGGGTCCTGGACGACCCGGTTCATCTCGGCTATACAGCCGTGGGTCGAGAGAACACACGGAGAGATCAACTTCGGGATCATCCAGGCCCTGACCGGCCACGGGTGCTTTACCCACTACCTCCATAGATTTAGAAGAGCACTAACACCTGAATGCACGTACTACGAGGGGGTAGTGGGCGATGCGTACCACACCATCTTCGTGTGCCCGAGATGGGTCGAAGTGAGATCGGAGCAAGAAATAACGAATCTAACACCCGTGAACCTCACCCAAGAGCTGCTCAAAAGCCCGGAATCCTAGGACCGAGTTAGCTTCGGTCTACGAAAATTATGAAGACTAAGTTCCGAGAGGAACTTGATAGGCAGAGAGATAACTAAGAAGAGAAAAGGCCCGAAAGGGTGAAGCTCTAAGAAGACTGGTGGGTGGCAGCGGAAGAAATGACAACGTCGATTCCCGCTGCCATTAAGGAGTGGGGTTTTAGTCGCTAAGAATCGGACACTACCACCCCACAACATCGGGGTGGTGTCTTTGGAAGATTTCCCCACTCCCATCGCGCGCAAAAAAGGTTTGTGAGACGAATTGTGACGGTGGGGGGGCTTAAAATTGCTTAAAATTGTGTGACGTAATTTATGGACGACCCCTGCATTCTTACTTTCATGAATTTTTAAAAGATTACACTTATTATTAACACTGTATTGGAGCAAACGCGCTCCTTGTTCTTGCACTTAAACCAATCCGTTCCTACCAGCTAGAAAAATGAACATTAAATAAAGAACAAACGTACTGGAAATTGACCCAGTCTTCCGAGGGTGTTTAATTGAATAAAAACTTCAGAATGTTATTCTGAACAACAAAGTAATTGTTGATGAATTGTAAATATCAAGTTACATAAGCAGAATTGTTATTTATTAGCTCGGATGTTTCTGAAAAAGCGAGACATTCTTATTTCCATGATTTAAAGAGTTCTTAATTTTTAGAATAACCAGGCTTAAATATAGTTTTACACATTATTGTTTTCAGTATAGAATGTCCATTATTTTAAACTTATGGTAGGTTGTTTTAGTGTCGACCTTTCCACTTCCAGTTAAAATTCCAGATATTTATTTGTTATATAAAGTTCTTGGTTGTTTTATGATGACATTTTATCACAAAACATTGACATTTCCTGTTGAATGACTGCAACAATAAACAACCAAATTATCGTTTGTTAAATAAGAACTTCTATTGTTTAATATAAAATCGCCATTATAGCAGACATACTTGTTTGCAAAACATTCTTGAATTGAATTAATGAATTTACGTTTACAATAAGAATGACGATTTTAATTAAATGCCTATTCATGCTAAAAGCTCTAAAAGTAAGAAAAGTGTTCATTCATTTAGAAATTTTATGAGTTTTTTAATTTAATGCACAGATTCTCGATTTACCTCTTAAGTAAATTTCTTTGAGTGTACTGCTATTATTGCTCTTATTTCTTCGATATTTCCTATTTTTCTTGTAAATATCGCTCCCAGGTACGAGAAGGTATCGATTTCTTCAAATTTCAGTTATCTGTCGTTGTCCAGATCAAGGTTAAGACATTTCCCTCGTTTGAACGGCTTACCATCCCAGTAATCCAATTTTTGTTGCTGATATCAACGTTCTATTTACATACTGCCCAGCTGCCGTTGGGGTCTCGGGGGGCCTTGAAGTGTACGCATGCCAGTCTTTTGGGTTCAGTGGAAGAGCAGGCGGCCTTCGCTATGAGGGTCATTCTGAACTCCGCCCTTTCCTCATGTGATAGCGGTGCCTTAACCAAATGCAAATCATGTCCTTCGGTTTCATTATCCTTAATGTATTTTTTTTTCTTTCATAATGTATTGGTGATGCTGAAGTATTGTTTTGTAAAATTTTATATATATTTAAAAATGTGTTATGCTGAGCCGTTGTTCTATGAGGAATAAAGTCTATTATTATTATTATAGAGTGATTTGGAGTCCATTTTTTAATCTGGCTTTGACCACGAGATCGTCATGAATTGGTGCCGTTTTTGGAAAATTACACCATTCCTATGAATATCTGCATTTGTGATCATATAATCAGAATATATTCCAAACCTGTCTTTGAGACACATGTAATCAATTATCTTGTACATAACCTCCAATAACGCTATACCCCTGTATTTTTCGCAGTTAGTCTTATCGTCTTTTTTGTGTAACGGGCAAATCACTGCCAAGCTCCACGATTTAGGCATCTATTCCTTACTCCATACTTTACACATCAGTTCAACTATCATTTTCTTTAATTCATCTCCGCGACACTTAATCAGATTCG
The DNA here is from genome assembly GCA_932274525.1 of Podabrus alpinus. NCBI lineage: Eukaryota > Metazoa > Arthropoda > Insecta > Coleoptera > Cantharidae > Podabrus > Podabrus alpinus. The sequence continues at coordinate 59,526,463 of OW026452.1, forward strand.
TTTGAATTCCGGCTTCGTTCGCTCTTCTGTTATTTCCTAAGCCTCGTATCACATTTACTGTTTTGCTTGGTTCGGGTATTTCAGCATATTCGTATTTATTTTTGGCCTGCATTTGTTCCATATCAGTTGTTTCTTTGTTTTTATTTCCATTCGGCAGTTCTTGAAAGTATTCCTCTCTTGCTAATTTGCATCTACAGAGAATGTTGTTCCTGGTAAAAATTTAATATTTCAATGGGTTTTATGTTTCTCTTCAACGTTTTCAAGCCTCTGCACCTGAAATTATCGCTGTTTCTTTCTGATTAACTTTTTACATCTTTTCTGCTGTTTATTGTACTCTCGTCTAGTTTCTTCCGTTTTCTGCTGTAACATTTTCCTCCAAACATTCTCTCTCCTTTCTACCTCTTCTCTACATTGATCTACATTGTTACCTCTCTAAAACATTTGTACGCTATTATACCTATACTTAGTTCTATTGTTGCTAGCGTATCTTCCATACTCTGCACCTCGTTCCCTCCAGCAACTCTTCTCAATATTTTTTCTGGTTGTCTATGTTCTTTAATTTTCGAGTGCGTCCTGGTTTTTCGTCCTGGTTTTCGTACTTTGATATCGATTGTTTTATTCACGCTCCCACCATAAAATGATCCAAGTCAACATCTGCCATCAGTATGATCTTATATTCTTTATGCAATTCTAATGCAACGTTTCCACCACAACATGATCGATTTGATTAATGGTTCTTCCATAAGGATGTATCCATGTACCTTTATGCTGGAAACATGTACTTTTATCTCTATATTTATTTCCATTACGAAGTCGGTTAGAATCAGCCATTCACATTAATTTGTTTCCGTATGTAGGCAGAATATTGTTACTCTCGCCGTCACGTCGGTCTGTATTGCTTTCGATTGCTTCATTGCTCCCCCTACAAAGGTTCTTCTCATAATTGGACCGCGTTATGCATAACTTGACCAAGCGCCAAATGTGAGTTTTTGAAAAAATGCAATAAACTTTATAACCTTCTTAAAATCAGCTTATCGTTGATTGGAGGCGATTTTCTTCATGTTACTCAAAAAGAGTGTCAATAACTATTATATCTAAGAACTAAAGCAAAAAATTAAAAACTTTCGATTTTAAAGTGAAAAATGGCGCTTACGAATTTTGCATTACTACGCAATCAATTTTATACATTACGCATAAGTTGACTATGAACCAAAACTGTCGCTTTGTCAATTTATGCAAAATTAATATATTAGATTCACCAATATTAGTTAATTTTTTATGAATGAGTGAAATATTTATTGAAAATTAAAAAAATTATTACTGTTTCAGCAAAATGATATTTTGATTTAAATCAATCTTCTTCAATATCAAAATCAACTTCTTCATTAAACCCTTCTACATCCTCTTCCATATTGGGATCACCCAATAAATTTTCATAAAAATGTTTAGCATCATTTGGAATCAAATTCAATAGGAATTTCAAGTCGGCAAGTTTTTTTTCTGGAATGGGCTTACCATTTGGCCAAAAATTTTTAAGTACCTCGCTAAAATTCTTCTTGGCTTGTCTTCTTGACGGCCTTCCACGTTTCTTCTCTATATAGATTTCTTGAGCTTCATCTCCAAAATGACATTTAACAAAATGTTGGTGAGGATTTTCTTTTCGACTTTCGATTTCTTTAACCTTAAGGCAATTTATTTTATTACTATCGATGTCTAATTTTCGATTGACAATAGATTTTTCTAAATCCGCTGTACTAAAAAATCCTTTTTTTCCATTTTATGAACATTGAGGGAGTTCTTTCCTCTGCAGGATTTCATTACGGTCATGTAATCTTCTGGAGTGTATAATCTCTACTGTAACTACAAGGCACATTCAATGTGACCAAAATCGGTGTCATTGGGAAGAAAGCTCCAGAAGTCAAAAATCGCTGGGTGATCTTTTCCAGTGACGGATGGGCATCAAGTATCGCTTTTAACATTAAAGCCCTTTTAATATTTCTGATTTGCCCTCCGCAACTATCCGACCACAGTATTAAATATCTTGCATAATATGCCTAAACAAGCAGAGACCTACTTCTTGAGCTCCTCGTCCGGCTTCACCTTCCAACCACAGATAGCAATACCCTTATGTTTTTTCTGTTTGAATACCCAAATTACACAGCCCAACTGTTCTAACATATTATCCTAATCACGTCATACATGACCAGCTGGGAGTGCCAACGATACAAGAAGAGATCGATAAGCAAAGTAAACGATACAAACACTGACTCTATGGTCACCCAAACCCATACGGAGTGGACTTGTTAAACCCTCCAGTGATAAGAAGACTCAAACGACGAGACCCCACTGACCTAATGAGCATCTAGAATAGAATATTTGAGATATATCATAACATAATGCAATCTATCTATACAGAGTAATAAGCCTTATAAGAGTGCTCCACTGGGAAATCTCTTTACATGTCATTGTCTCTCAACATTCAGTGTTACTTAATGTTATTTAGCAGATTGTAACGTATGCATGGCTTCAATAAAAAACAAGTTGACGCTTGTGGAAAACAACATTTGTTGGTATGCCTCCATTTTTTTTATGCTAATAACTGGTTTGCGGCTAGGGTGCAATAAGTAGCCCCACTCAAATCAAAATTTCCTATTGATTATGGGTTAGAATACGGTTTATATAGTAAATTGTAAAAATATTTTGCGAGAAAGGGGCCCAAACTTTTGAATAAATCGAATTTGAAGTTAGCAAATTTAACATGTAAAAGCCGACCGACGCGCGGAATCTCATATGAGATTCCCACGCGTCGTCATTCTGTTGACGGTCCGTGTGAAATGGTATTCCCTAACACTTGGAAATTTCGTCAAATGCTGTTCGCACGTCCTACAGGGAACATGACTCGAATCCCGGTTTTCTTGAAGAATGGCGCCTTCAAGTATGTTTAGCTTTTGCCGCGTAGCGCCTCCGGCGATGAAAAACCGGCCGGAGCTCCGGATGAGCGCAGGCTTGGGTTTTTCGATGCGCACAGCCGGACGAGTCTTACGTACTTTAAAAATTCGAAATAAGGGTTATTTTCCGAGTGTTCACCCAAAATAATTTTTCTCTAGACTATATTTCGGCCGGGGCTACTTATTGCACCCGACCCGATATCTCTGTGTTTGCTCTTCCAGCCGCTGCTGTTGGAGGTCAAGTTTTAATCTTAGGAAGGGTTCTGATAGAGATTTTTAAAAACACATAAAAACTTTTGTTATCAATGACTGGTAGGGTGTGTGGTAGGGTGATTCCTGTAATTAATAAACAGCTATTGTGCATTTTAAAAGGTTTTTGGCCTGAAGATGCAATAAATATATTGCGAAATCGGTTGAAAATGTGAATCTTTGTTTTATTGCGTAAAAGTACCAATTCAAAAGAAGTTGGTTATCATTTCTTTCGCAACCAAATTACCTTTTTGGATGCCCTACTTATATTATCAACAAATTTTCACACCTTAAATTTTAGTTTAAAGTTGTACAATTATTTAGCTCGTCTCTATGCATATAATTCATTTTCAAAACCGAAGGTTATTGATAGCGGCATGAAAATTTGATACGACTATAGCTGATAACCGTCGTCCATTTTTGTGTAAAATTAAAGTTTTTGATTTCGGTTTATGTTTAAAAACTGCAAGTTAATTATTATTTCCTGGTATTTCTTTGTTGTATGGACCCAAGTTGTAATTTGCAGGTAAATAATAGTTTTTTGACAATGGGTTTTCAGTTTTTTTATACGATTAACAAACTTTAGATATAAATGTATCATGAAGAACAGTTCCAATCGTACATGATTTTGCGAATGGAAAACTGATTGGGATTCTAATGGTAATGGATAAACCGATTCGGAGTATTTGTATTCGAGAACCCTTTTTGTTCCAAACTATCCGTTTTGGTTGGAAGTTTGTGTTATAAATGACTTGTGTAAACCATCTATTCCGTGTTTGGAGGACTAACGTTTGTTTTTGGGATTTAATTTTAATGGCAAAGTCGACGTTTGAAATTGTTTTGGTTTCCCTGATGAAATTTTGCATTGATTCGAATTGGACTTCAATTTTTGAAGAACATGTGACGGCATATTAAATAACTCCTGCTATCATTTTCGTACTTTTTCGAGGTCAAAGGTGGATTGTTACAGGTGGTAGATCTGGTTAGGATGTAATCAATTTGTATTTTCTAGCTTAGTTCCACGTGCCTGTGGATACGAGGGACCAGAAATGATAACAAGGACTATGTTTGTTCATTATGGGTAAGTTGCATTTACAATTTTGTTTGCATTTCTGACCATTAGTAATGAAGTCATGTAAATTATAGTACTACTGACTTCTAATTGTTTAAAAGTTTTTTAACGGTTCTAAATTTTTTTTAAATAACTCCCATTACTGTTTTGAAGATTTCGTTTTCCAAATTTTTGGAATTATATCAAATGTATTTCATTTTCTTACCAAATGCAAAATTTTTTTGGGAGAAATAAGCAATTGTTTCCTCAAAGGTTTAATTGCTATTCCAGTTAATTCTTTGAAGTGCCGAACCAAATTATGGAGAATTCAGATTGTACATTTTTGATGCTGGAATGTGATTCAACATATTTAAGTAATGTGGTGAAGACTTGTTCCTCATCCATTGTTGTATCACCTGGTACAACATTCTCTAAAAAACATATTATTTCAATTAACTCCTCCGTTCTCGAGTTTTCCTGACTCTGTAGCCGATAATTTGCTCGTTTTGCTGGAGGCTTCTTTTGCAATTAGTATTAATCCTAGTACTCTTATAATTTATAATACATGTTTACACTTTATATTATTTATTGAGATACTTCATTGGATCATGTGTATGAGCAATGGTCTGATCATATCATCACAGTGCTAATACAATATTAAATTCACAAATATTAAAATTTCTTTCAAGAACTTCACAACCAAATTCTGGGTTACTAATGGTAACTGTCTCTTTTCTTCTGGTTATCGCAATTAAGGAACCACAATTTCGTAGTTTATCGGTGTTTTTCTTGGTTTCATGGTAAGCGGGATGGTAAATTTAAATTACGTGGCGCTCACTTTACTATCTACATACTTCGCTTTGCTCTTCAGAGCATCTCTTTAGCACCCCCTGTACTAACCCCCTAAATATCTATCAACAAGTGGGCACAGTTATTTTTTCCCTCACAGAGCAAGCCATAAGGGCAAATCCATCGTTACGCCCTGAATGATTCGATTGATTACCTTGAATAAGTTGCAGTCTTTACTTCTTTTTCTGATGCTGCTCCTGATATTTTCTATCTGTCAATCTGCGGACTCCGCTAATTTGCGGATTAATTGGTAAATGTTTTTGTTTTTATTTTTGGTACATTTGGAACAAAATGAGAACAGATTTGAAAACATGAAAACCGATTTGAAGTAAATGAAAACAAATTTTCTACAAATTAAAATTATGAACTTAAATATTTATTTTTATGAAATTTCAACAATGTCTTCCTGCCGTAATGATGCACTATAATAATACCTTTCCACATGGTTTGCATATCTAAGATGTTTCTGTCGCATCTCTTGAAATGCAATATCGGAGATGTCTTCCAAAATACGCATTCTAAATTCTGAAATGGTTGGTTCTTGGTTGTTATTGCGCACGTAATTCAATACTTCAGGAATTTTGTTTTGCAATTGATGTTTTACTGAAGATTTAAAGGAACTCCATAGCAATTCGATCGGATTCAATAGGTACGAGTAAGAAGCCAAACGCACTATTTAGATGTCTTCTTCTGGTGTAAGTATTCTCTCAAGATTCGAATGCACAGAGGCGTTATCAATGATGAATGTGGGAAGTTGAATTCCTTCAGTAGCGCATGTTTCGATTAAATGCCGCAACCACACTTTTCAATCCTCCGCTCTGTAAGAACCACGTCGCGTCGGTGCTCAAATGCTACAATTCGGGTGGAACTCATTGCTCCAATGCAGTGCAAATTGCTATCTATACTTGATGGCATAATTATTCTCGCTCTATCGCCAATTTTTGATCTACCTTCCTTTCGGCGACAATAAAGATTAAAATTAGTTTCATCAATCCAAATTAATGTATGGCCATTTACTTTGCTTTGTAAAATTGTGTCGACATAATCTTTTCGCTTTCTCTAGTTTTCATCGTTGTTCAAATTTCAATATGCGGTCTAAGAGCTATAACTGAAAATAATTTTCCATCCAACCAATTTTTTACAGTGTTGCAGCAAGCACCAACTTAGAAATCGTTAAGAACACGATCGCATATTGTTTTCAATGTTAATGTGCTATCTTCCTCAATCCCCGTTCCCAATGACTCTTCTATTATAGGAGTCTTTTTTGTAGATGCATAACCGCCTTTGTATTTAGGAAACTCTTGTCCTTTTAGGCTTCTATATTAGGCTTCTAAACAAAGTATAGCAAGAAGCCTGGCTCCGTCTCTGTCTGTCCGCATAATTCAAATCTAATCAGAACCCTCGAAATTGTGATATTAAACACATCGTATGCATAATAAAATAAAAATGTGTTTTAAATTTAAAATCGACTTTCTAGCCATGTTCTACAAAAAATTTTACTTAGTATATACATAGAATATTTGTTAGGTTGCTACTAAAGATTCAGATTATCAGGATTACCACAGATTTAAGAAATGAAATATTCTGCGATTTGTATTTGAACTTAAAATGCTATTTTTGTACTTTTATGTGAAAAAATAATTTTTTATCCGATAATGAAGATAATAATATGAAAATTTAAATCTCTTGTTACTAAATTTTAAATATATAGAATATTTTTTAGGTTGGTAGGTATTAAAAATTCAGATTATCAGAATTACAACAGATTTAGGAAATGAAATATTCTGAGATTTATATTTGAACTTAAAATGCTATCAAATACTAGTTGTAATGGGGATATAGGACAGGCAAAATGAAACATTTGTTTACCATATTGTCGACGTTTCGCCACCACTTACGACTTCATCAGGACTAAAAATTTTCGTTATTTACAAAAAATTATGAATATACGCAATTTGCTCACATATAGAACAACAACTTGCCACCTTACCAACGAATAAGAGAGCCGTGCAAGCAAACATCATCGGAAAAATACACAATCAGCATTACAAAAACCCTCACAATTACAGGTCAGAAAAAACTTCTACTAACACATTAAAATATTTAAAAATAATAAAAAACTTTTGTAAAGTGGAAACACCTAACAAGTCACACATTAAAATTACGAAAATTTAAAATTATAACCACTATCTACAATGACTTATCTAAACTAATCATGCAATAAAACAAAATGAAACAAACTAAAATTTGCTTCTATTTCTTACTAAAATATAACTACACAGACACATTGTCCAAATAAAAACAATTCAACGCCCCCCCCCTACAAAAATCATCAACAAAAACTTAAGTAATAATCATTTCAATAGGTCGCTATAAATTAAACTCAGCTTCTGGGTGTCCTCTCTTAAATTCACAGATTTATTCCTACTTATGTGGTACATCTTACTTATGTTTCTCTTCAATCTACCGTTTTCATTATCTAATATTCATATGTTTTCAAAATTAAAATCATGTCGAGTTTGTAGATGATGTACCACCAGTGATGTGCTCCTCTCCATCTTGTAGCCGTCACTCAGTGCTGCTTGATCCCCCCTCCCCAAACTGCTGTCCCTTAATGTCCGTGAAGTTGGCCCCCCTTTTTTGGAAAATCGAAAATTTTTTTTGTATTATGTTGTTTTCAATTTGTATTGCGTTGTATCGTAAATAAAAAATTCATTTCGCGAACGGTTCCACTAAAAATCGCGAAAAACAGGTTTTTGAGCTGGCCCCCCTTTTTTGGAAAATCAAAAATTTTTTTTTTGTATTATTTTGTATTCAATTTGTTTTATGTTGTATCGTTGAAATTAATCTCATAAATTTAATATTAACCGCGTAATCCGCAAAATAAAAATTCGCGCTGGCCCCCCTTTTTTGGAAAATCGAAAAATTTTTTCTTGTATTATGTTGTATTCAATTTGTTTTACGTTGTATCGTTGAAATTAATCTCATAAATTTAATATTAACCGCGTAATCCGCAAAATAAAAATTCGCGCTAGCCCCCCTTTTTTGGAAAATCGAAAAAATTTTTCTTGTATTATGTTGTATTCAATTTGTTTTACGTTGTATCGTTGAAATTAATGTCATAAATTTAATATTAACCGCGTAATCCGCAAAATAAAAATTTCAGATCGGATGTAACGATACTCAATGTAAATACTCGTATTATAGGCGTTGGTATATAAGTTACAATGTAACCAATAGATGGCGCTACACTTGTATGTCGCTGGTTATCTTATTATACCTGCAGGTAATATAGGAAGACCTGCTTGTGGTCGTATATACCAGACAGACCGCCAAGCGCCAATTCCCAGAGACCCACCGGTCTCTAAAACTTCCAACGTCACTAATGTATCTTTTCAGATGAATGAGAAGGCCGGCTACGCCGGGATGCTCCATCAAATACATATCAGGTAAAGGTAAGGTCGTATATGTGTCGACTGTGTGTTAACTCACGTACACAAGCAGGTCAGTGTTCTATATTTTACTATTATGTTTTATTGTTGTACTTCTTATTAAAATGTAAATTTATTATAATTTAAATGTATAAAAAATGGACAAAAATTTATATTTCTACATAAATACATAAATGAGGATTTTTTTCTCTTGGCTGATTTGGTGGGCATGCAGGTTTCTTTAACAAGTCATCGAATTCCATCCAATTCGTACCTCTTTTTATCCACGCTGTGTAGTGTCCAATTGATGTAATATCAATGCCACCTTTATACATAACTATGCCAGCTAGTAGATATTGTTTGTTATGTAATTCCATTTTGTCTGGAAATTCGTCCACTAAAATTTCTTTATCCAATCCACATTCAATAAAAATATGGGAACCGTACGTGACACTAACATCAAATAATTTTCCACAGCATCTTCTTGTAGAAAGTCCACCGTATTTCAACGCTTCTTCCAATTTTTTAACACCATGTTTTTGAACGATTTCTATGTTCATAGGGGCGATGGTTTTTTTAAATATTTTAGGTTTATGGCATATATCACACGTAAAATTATCCATAATGCTCCAATCCTTGTCAAATATATATTGACATAAGTTTACGATATTTGAAGCTGCGTCGATATTAATAACACCTGCAGTTTCTTTGCTGTTCACAAAATGTTTCACTTCTTTCAATACCTTAGCGCGCATTTTATATATTCCCACGGATGGACCATCTTTAAGGAAACATTTTAGAAATGAAAACGTAGTTGTTTTCCTTTCATTAACAAATTTAAAGAATTTTTCATTCTTGCACGCCATGGCTAATATTTGTATAATGCTATCGAATTCACATGTATTTTTTACAACAGTATTTTATACCTTCCTTTAATGATAGGGCATATATTTCCGTTAAGCAATAAGCCAATATCTAATTGCTTCTTTTTATGGTGGATAATATCCCAATCAGGATAAGCGTCAAGGTATGAACGTTTTTTCGATTGTCCAGGGTTTTTGTTTCTCCAGTTTTGTTCTTCGGTTAACTCTAAAGTTCCTGAAGCTACGTCGATAGCTTCATCAATATCTTCGGAGGAATTTACCACTTCGTTCACATTTTCCTTATATGTAGTACTCTCACTATTTTCATTCGTACGTTGAGCAAGTACATCTGTACTTGCGACTGCTAGTTTTGCTTTGCCCGAGAAGGATCGCATATGCATGACTAAGAACTTATCGACACGTAGGGGTAAATTTTCATTGCGGAACAGCCTGTGCTTCAAGTCATTAAACTCGCTCTCTACTGCCGCCGAACTTGCATTTATTTTTCCATATCCAAATAGTGAAATCATTACTCCGGAATAAAGCGGGAAATAAGGCAGCATATATTTAAGTTTTTGAGCCATGGATGGACAGTAATACGCATTAATACCAACCCCAATTGCTGCCGATTTCGCATCTTCGACACAATTTTTAAAAAACGTATTAGCCCAAACATCAATAGGCTTTTCGTTTTCATTGGCGCACTGTTTTATTTCTATCTCTTCTTCTTTGCCATCATTTTGAACATTGTCTTGAACATTATTGAAATCTGTATTTCCTTTAATATTTTCGCTAATATAAATACGGGCATTTTCAGCTAGAGTAACTTCTCCATATTCGGTGCTTCCAACTGTTTCACTAACGCAAAGAACTATGGCGGATTTAACTAACTTTTGGAAAATGTTGAAAGTAGTTACTTTAGTTAATAAACACATAAAAATTGTATAAAACTTTTTTACTTGGGGATGTAATGACGCCAATATCTTCCACCGAACCACTAGAGCAACATAATGAGATATATCCAATCTTAAATAACAACCAGGTAGATTATTTTTATCTTCATTTACAACCGCCAGAAAACATTTTGACAAATAATCTCGAAGATCCTTGCATTGACCAAACGCTCTCGCCACCGCACCCATTAAGGCTTTATCGAAATCACAAATAACTTCTTTTGGCGTTGGAAAATTATATTTGTGCGTGTAGCCTATTCGGATAATTTCAAAAAGCCAGTACTGTATAGCATTCGTATTTTGCACGGCACTTAGCATTTGAAAAACAAGCATTTTTGACGTAGGAGTTTCACAAACTATTTGATATAAAAATACATGCGATATTAATTCCGAATTTCCTTTTTTCCATTTTTTAATTAATGATCCTGTAGCATCTATATAAACTACATTAGAGTGCAAAATGTACGTTGCCATTTGTTCCAATGTCCAGTAATGTACAAAAAATGGGTCTAATCCAATGCCATGAATCGCTCCAGAATATCATTCGTATTTCATTTGAACTATAGCTTGAATCGGATCCACACCTTGCACCAAATCTAACATTTTTTCTTTTTTTTTCTTGTTTAGCTTTACGTAATGTACCAATTTTGGGTAAATGAGGTGGTTCTGCATCACCAAATTCCATTAATTTGTCAGCTTCATTTCTACGCCACACGCATGGTTGAAAATTGTTTTCAGCCAACATCTTTGAAACTTCGGCTCTTCGACTCTTCTTATAGGCTCATTTATTGTTCTCGCAAACCCGTTCTTTGGAATTCAACTTATTGTCATGATTCCTGGAAGGTGGATCGAGGCATTTTCTAAATGGGCTGAATTGTTAACTTCAGCCCTCAAAAGGTGCATTTCCACAGTCACGAATATTCAGCTGAACTGAACACAACAACAAAATAACATTTTAATAAGAAGTACAACAATAAAACATAATAGTAAAATATAGAACACTGACCTGCTTGTGTACGAGAGTTAACACACAGTCGACACATATACGACCACAAGCAGGTCTTCCTATATTACCTGCAGGTACAATAAGATAACCAGCGACATACAAGTGTAGCGCCATCTATTGGTTACATTGTAACTTACATACCAACACCTATAATATAGTCATTGCCACGAAAGTTGACATCTCGTCATAAAAGCATAATCGTCTGAACTAAGCAAATACTCCCTAGTCAAATGAAGTGTATTTTAAAATAAGAATATATTGGTTATCTTTTTTTTTTAATTTTCTTTCTCACTTTCCTTTTAGTTTAACAAATTTGAACTTGCCACCTGTCAAACCAAATATAGGTTATGCTGAAAGGAAACTTTTATGTTTTTATTGTCGCTTACCAAATTTATTTATTTATTAAGCAATAGTTATGAACAAATTCAAAATAAGACACAGCATAAGTATAGGTATACAGCACCTGTGCAATGCAAAAGCAAAACAATGAATGGCAAAAATTGCGATTTTGAGATTTTTGTACCGTTGCGTTGATAATTTCTTTGTCAATCTGTTCAGAGCTTTACTCAAAACTAACTTTTGGCAATTACATTGTTTTGCCTTTTCACACAGACCTGAAGAAAAACAAAATTGTGTAACACCCCACGGCGTTAAAGAGTTGAATTAATTGAAATTTTTCGGATTAACTGCCACCACATCGAAAATTTTTGGTTACTTTACCTGAAACCTGAGCTTTACGATGAACACTCGATTTGGGAATACGTAGCGCTGACCATGATCGAATTTCGGAAGTCGTAGGATGATTAAGATTAAACAACGTCTTAATTATTTCAACAATAAAAAAAAAGAATCGCTCTAATTTAATTATTTATTAATTATCAAACAAAAATAATTAATGTTTTGGACATAAAAATTGTACATATTAATTAGCATTAATTAGCAATAAATAATAATTTTACAACAAAATTTCTCGTATAAAAAAGGTGGAGAATTTAATTCTCTACAAATTTGGTTCTCACCATTTTTAGCGAGAAATGCAAAATACTCCTGCAAATTACAAAACAAAAATAAAAACAAAAATCCAAAATTCCGGAAACAATCAGTCGTAATCACTTTCTTCAGAATCACTGGAGCCATTAGCATGGATGATAAGTTCATCGACCGTTATATCTAAAGCCTTTTCTCGCTCATACCAATCTTGTATTACCTTTTCGGTGTGACAAACACAGTTTTTCCATACTTCAGGAGAACAATTTTCTAATGCTTCATTCCACATATCAATTACGTTTTCATTACCATAACCATCTCTTCCAATGTGCTTGTTGTAGTAAGTTTTACAATGAGCCCATACTAATTCAATTGCATTGAATTCACAATGGTATGGTGGTAACCGTAAAACTTCATGTCCGTGGCTTCTTAATAATTCGTCCACTTCGTAGCGTTTTTCTTTTTTATGTAGTTAAGCTAGAGCTAGCAATTCTGGTTTAAAGCAGGACGGTTCAAAATCAATATTGTTTGCAGTTAACCATGCTGCAATATTTGGTTTTGTCCATGCCGAAGTAGGCATTTTTTCTACTACAGTAGAATGATACGATGCGTTGTCCATAATTATGAGAGATGGTTCTTCTAAATTGCATATTAATTTTTCAGCAACCCATTTTTTAAACAGTTCACCATTCATTTCACCGTGGTAATCCTCTTTTTGCGATTTTGAAGCAAACACTAATGAGGTATTATTAATAAATCCAGATTTTGACCCAGCGTGAAGTACAATGAAACGTTTTCCATCATAACCTTCTGGTTTCCTAACGCTTTTTGTAGAGCCATCTTGCCACGACATTCCAGGATTACCTTTAGAAAAAATCCATGTTTCATCTAAAAACACGACATCACGTTGAAACTGAGAATTTAAATTATTTCTATAATTCTGAAAAAAATGAATTCGATCTATTGCAATACTGCTTTTTTCGACCAATGCTCTTCGATTATTTTCTTTAGCAAATTTAAAACCAATTTCGTGCAAAACACGATTTAAGCTCCTGTTGCTTAGTAAAATATGCAGCTGTTCAATCTCCTTGTTTAACAAAGCAACGGTTAAATGTCTTTCTGCAAAAAATACACAAATTACATTTTGTGTTAATTATAAATGACAACGAAACTTACTTTGACTGTACATGTTATAAATTGTGTTTCTAATGTTCATTTTCGATGATTCTGGTAAATCGCTAGTTTTAACTTTCCTACGTTTTCGGTTTTTACCGGGACTTGATAATTCTGGATTTAGTGAACTACGGTTTCTAATCCGGGCAACAGAAGATACACTGATTCCTAAAGCATTGGCAACACGCTGCAATTTATAAAATATTTTATAAATATAAAATTAATGTAAAGTAATCTTTTTATATTCACCTCTTGAACACACTGTAATGGAATTAAACTGCCCCCGTGCTGTTTTTCAAGTTCAAAATAATTTTTAAATTTAAAATCAACTGTTGCGATTGAGATTTTAATGTTCTTCCACGTACAGAACTAGACATTTCGAGAGTTCTGAAAAGAACTAATTTTGTATTTTGACTAATTTTGACAAGCTTAAATCCACAAACCGAAAACTTAAACCACGAAAACTCCAAACTTCAAAAATACTAAAAGTGACAGAAATTTTATATAAATTACTACGCGAATCAAATTCTTTTTCCGGTACTAGTTACGACATGCTATGAGTATATCTGTCTTTTACTATCGTCTAACAAACGCAACAGCGTATGTCGTTACTGGAAACACGTGCAATATATTTTCGTGCTTTGTCATATCAATACAAAATGACTGGTAATGCTCATAAGCAATACGTCGTTGCTATATTCAGTCAATCTATGACGAGACGTCTTCTTTCATGGCAATGACTATACGAGTATTTACATTGAGTATCGTTACATCCGATCTGAAATTTTTATTTTGCGGATTACGCGGTTAATATTAAATTTATGAGATTAATTTCAACGATACAACGTAAAACAAATTGAATACAACATAATACAAGAAAAATTTTTTCGATTTTCCAAAAAAGGGGGGCTAGCGCGAATTTTTATTTTGCGGATTACGCGGTTAATATTAAATTTATGAGATTAATTTCAACGATACAACGTAAAACAAATTGAATACAACATAATACAAGAAAAAATTTTTCGATTTTCCAAAAAAGGGGGGCCAGCGCGAATTTTTATTTTGCGGATTACACGGTTAATATTAAATTTATGAGATTACTTTCAACGATACAACATAAAACAAATTGAATACAACATAATACAAAAAAAAAATTTTGATTTTCCAAAAAAGGGGGGCCAGCTTAAAAACCCGTTTTTCGAGATTTTTAGTGGAACCGTTCGCGAAATGAATTTTTTATTTACGATACAACGCAATACAAATTGAAAACAACATAATACAAAAAAAAAATTGTCGATTTTCCAAAAAAGGGGGGCCAACTTCACGGACATTGTCCCTTATTGCTTTTTTGGAATCCCTTTGATGTTGTTTCTTTCTCTCTCCGAGAAACTGCAAAGTTTGCCCTATATAGCAACGATCACATCCCTTACAAGGTATCTTATACACAAGTTCTGATCTTTTTTCTTTTTCTACCTTGTCTTTCAGTTTTGTGTATAGCCTATGATTGTCTTGTAGAGTGTAAACCCCCAATCTGCAATAAGGTTTCAATATTTTGCTGATTCTTTCTGTGAGACCTTCTCTGTAAGGGAATTTCATGAACTTATTAATATCTTGTATATACCTTACCTTCATCCGTTCTCCCAGTATTCCTCTTATTTCTACCCAGTCTCTCATTCATTGCTGGGCTCCACTGTCTCTCTATGTACCATATAGGGTACCCATTCCGTGCTAGCAGACCTTTAACTTTTTCTTTATTCTCTTTTATGTAATTTGGATGGTTGATGTCGATGACTCTGCTAATCAGTCCTGTAACTATAGATCTTTTTATTTTCATGCAGTGGTATGAGTTATAGTTTACCACTACTCCTGAGGATGTAGGCTTCGTGTACCAGTCTGACTTCAAAGTACCATCTTCGCTTCTTATAAGATTTAAATCTAAAAATGGTAACCTACCGTCTTTCTCCATTTCCATCGTAAATGCAATATCTTCATGAAAAGAGTTAAACTCTTTCAATATTGCATCTTCAGCTCCTCTTGGTACAGCCATAACAGAGTCATCAACGTAAAGTTTCAGCAAAGGAATCTGATATTACAACTTTCCCATGTCTTCTCCATCAGTTCATCCATCACTAAGAGCTGCTAATACCGGACTAGCTGGGTTTCCCATAGCCAGCCCCTCGTTCTGTGCATAAAAGTTTTCATTGTATTGGAGATAGCTAATGTCAAAGCATGCAGGTACAAGTGAAATTATTTCTGTCCTTGTAATCATCAATCAATTATTACATCATAATGTAATAATTTCATCTGCTGTTAAGTAGATAATCCAAATCCGATTTCATTTAATCCAAATCGGTTTTCATGTTTACAAATCTGTTCTTATTTGGTTCCAAATTTGTTTTCACTTGTTTCAGATCTGGTTTCACATGCTCCAAATCTGTTTTCACTTGCACCAAATCTGTTTTCATTCGCTCAAAATCTGTTTTTATTTGCACCAAATTTGTTTCCATGTGCTCAAAATCTGTTAAAATGTTAGTTGTTCATTGCTTAGGTCGTACTGTTTATTTGCCATTAATTTTACAACCATAGATCAGCCATTGAAATTAGCTTCATTATATATAAAACTTTACGTGTATTTAGAATGTAACGCATAATTGCCAACGTAGACTACATACATCACGTTCAACATCGAACTATCAATCGACAATCAAATAATCACCACTGTTAATGTTAATCACCGTTCGTTGAAACTACGAACGAAACGAATTTTGCCCCTATAGTCACATACACAATTACCAAGCCATTGCATTAACAACTTGTATTAAAAAGGAGACAATTGCGAATTATTACACAGATTCGATATGGATAAAATGCCTGAATGTTTAATTTATTCCAAATATCAAATATGCCACAACAAATATTGCATATTAAACATAAAGATGATGAAAATGAAAAAGTTAAGAAGAGCGCATGTTACTGCAGAGGTTTCTATAAGAACGAACCTTATTGCAAAAGAAGATATATCAAAAGTAATAAGTTCAAAATACCTTGAAGGTTTCTGTTCTCTTGGACCAAATTGCAAAAATAGGAATTCGAAGTTTGAACTTCCCATTTTAACGGACTCGAAAGAGTGAACTAAATCTGGCGTGACAGTACTACTTATACTATGTATCTTTTGTGGTAATAATGGACACAACGCTTCCCATTGTTTTAAAATTAGAACGGCTAATAATTTACCTACATTACCAAAAACTGCGTTGCAAACAAACCAAAACTAGAAATTTCACCGAAATGACTTGCTTCAAGTGTTGTAACAAAATTTTTTCCATTCCGTTTTACCATTTAAATAATATTTAAATTTTTAATTCATACACCTGGCGCTACCTCTCAGCTATTGCTGGTACAACGAACTTATGATAAGAGAACGACTTGCGCTATAGAATTTTTAAGGAGGTCTGGTTAAACTGTCAAAGCGTGCGGTCGACATTTTTCGTGTTCGATTATAAAATCGAAATTTATTGCGATTTGCATCGGAAGCTGCTGTAATATTCTTTTGAATATCTACGAGTTTCGCAGCTTCGCCCTTAGATTTAATTCAATTACGTGCCAATTAACGCCCTCTAGTGCGATTGCTTCACAATGGCATTAGGTCGATAATTATCATGGTCGAGAATTTAGATTGTCGAGCAAGTACGCTTGGGTGTGGTCGTTGGCAAGCGAGGTGTGTAAAAAGGTGGTGTGTGTTTTTTTAATTTCCTGGAGGTATCCCGAAGCCGGTTCCATCCCGTTACGTGTATTTGTTTTCTGGAACTGTGCTACTTGCTTATTACATCTGTTGAGTGGGATACTCGATTGGGAGAAGATTTGCCTGTGTGTATAAGGCTAGCGTTAATCGCCATTTGTAGAAAACCCACTATTACACCTATAAATCCTGTACCATCCAAAATTCCGCTGGGACCATCAAGCGTTGGAGGTACAATCGAAACGACCAAGGTTCAAATACAGCGACAAACCTGTAGGAACGTACTTCTAGTCCGTTCACTAAGTCACTAAGTAAGTGCGATTATTTACACATTAACTTATTTGTTTACTTCGAATCGCGTAAGTTTTACTCAACGTCACGCTCAAAGGTGTGTCCTTTTTTGTAAATTGTGTACATTTTAATGTCATTAGTTACTGACAAGCATTGATGTTCGAAAGCTATAGTGAATTTTTATTTTAACCACCAGTGGCGTATCATCAACTATTTTTTGTTTTAACCACCAGTGGCGTATCATATACTATTTTGTTAAACACCAGTGGCGTCTCATATACTATTTTGTGTTTACCACCAGTGGCGTGTTTTTGGTAGACGACGCTCATCGTTTTTTATTTTTGTTTTAGTTATTACTTGTATTACTGTTTCCCTTTTCTTTTATTTTATTTTTAGCAATTAAGTGTATTTTGTTAGTAAGTAAGGGTTTTAACACGTGTGCTGGCAGTTTGTTGTTTTAACCACGTTAGCTTCTTACAAATTAAGACGCGTATTAATTTCGCCGTAAATATTACCTTAATATTTTGTTGTTGTTCAATAAATGTGCCACGCGATTTATGCGGGCATTATTTACGAAATCCTTTCCTAGGGACTACGTCGTGCCTTATTTAGGTTTTCATCGAATTGTCCTGGTCCTTTCGATTGGAAATCCGGTTCGACAACGAATCCCGGCGTAAGTACAAGATCGACCTCTAAGATAAGTTTTCTTACGTTCCTCCTTTTTAATAAGACCTAGGTGGCGCCCTTATTTATTCATTTTTTTCACGATCTCGACTCCCCCCTCTGCAGTACAGTGTCCTTGGAATATTATATATTCAATAAACCCACCCCTCCCACTGGCAAGTTGGCAAACTGTTTCTGCGGAGGTTTCCGCCAATTCCCTCCCCTTTATTTGGGAATTCGGCCGTTTACGGGGCAACTTGTTGTAGTTTGGGGATTCGTTCCCAACCCCAACGAGTTAAAAGCACTGGTGTGCTTTGACAATTCGATTGTTGTCAGTTTTTTTTGGAAGAATTAATTTCTATTGTTTAGACAATTATCCTTGTTGTTTTATTGGATCAATTGAGTTATTGCATTACCAAGCAGCCCTGAAGAGCGTTCGGTCCGCCATCGTTCCATCCGGCCCAAACCTGTTGTCGGGACCATTCGTCGGTGTGTTCTGTTCCTGGAAGTCAGAGGGGCGCCTTTATTTCAAAACATCAACAACCGCCTTTTCAAGACGCCAACTTTTGTATTGGCCAGTTACCCTTCTGGTAGCCTCCGAGTGGATACATCTTTGACGAACCGATTGCCAATCTAATTTTAGGTGCATTGTATGTTAGCACGTCTATACCACGATTGCTTGGTCGCTTTGGCTCCATTAAATATTGTCATTTAATTGGTGTTTTATTTAATCGTAAGCGTACCCTCAGTTTGTTTTTCAGCATACTACCGAGTGAGATCCACGCCTCTCGTTCACCGCTGCAACGAGTTAGCTTAAAATTAACATCAGGGCCACTCACGAATATAAGTAGAAGGCTTCGCTTTCTGCGTGAGTCGTTGTCTTTTCTGGGCTGTTCTCTCATTAGGAACAGGGAGAAAGGATTGCGTTATCAGTGTGGCCAAAAATTGTTCCGCAGGGTTACCACGGCAATAGCCCGTATCAACAATCAAACAACTGTAGTGTTAGGTGTCTTTAGAATTCATCCTAATAACTGTTTGTCAGCAAACGACTGCTCTACGTCTCAGGTGGATGACCATGCCGAGACGTACTCTACAACTACTGGCGAGAAAAATATGGAGGAAGTCCAAGTGCACAATTCGCTCGACAGGCTCCCTCCCCCAACTTATCTTCAACACCGAAGCCCAGAGCAAGAGCGACCACAGTACACAAAAGAGGCCACTGCAAGGCAAGACAAGGCCGGAGGCGATCATCGTCCTGGTGAAGGAGGCCAGACCTACCTGGAAGTCTTGACCTGAGCTCCTCCCGACTAGCAAGATATGCTACAGGTGTTGGGAAGTTGGCCACATGACTGGGAGGATTCATTAATTCGCAAGACCGACGTTTTGAAGATTTTGAAACACTTTTGAAGAAATCGCGCTAGCAATCAAGAAGGCAAAGGGCAAGAAGGTACTGGGGTCAGTGGGAATTAAAAACCCCGGCACCGCCCTGAAACAGCCCCCATAGGAAGCTGGTTACGCATTGACAGGGATGATAAATGCTGCGCCTAGGTTGCAGAATTTTTAAAATGTTTAAGATATGTAAGAAGTCACCACCCGTTAATTATTCATCTAGTGGCATCCTACTTGAAGAACAGACGGTATAACCCTCTTCAACATATTCACGAGCGACATTCCAAAGACGGCGAGAAGCAATCTGGCGCTTTAGGGAGAATATACGGTGATTCTAGCGAAGTCCCTCAACGTTAACACGGCGGCTTGGATAAAGGAAATACTCCATTGTGAAATTTTTGTGTTGCCTATAGACTGCGATCGAAACTAATGTTGCCTCTATAGGCACCTACGTAATGACCAGACTCAAACTATTGTATGCAAGCATTGGATTATGGGCTTGTATAAAAAAAGGAGGCAATTGCGAATTTTTACACAGATTTGATATGGAATGTTTCTTTTATTCCAAACACCACGTATGCCACAACTAAGATAGCGTATTTAAACTAAAGATGTTGAAAACGAAAAATGTAAGAAGTGCGCATGTTATAACAAAGGTTTTTGTAAACCGGATGTTATTGCAAATGAACAGTGGACAAATGTGACTGTGGACGACTGGACAGCACATGGAAAATGGGCTACCAGAGACCAAAACTAAAATCAAAACCCAGATTAAATGAAAGGACGACTTGTGACTCGTATGGCCACTTGGAATGTCAGTGGATTTTTACAGACAGGAAAGTTGGCAATACTTACTAGGGCACTGAAGAGGAATAAAATATCAATCGCAGGCATCTCGGAAACCCATTGGAGAGAGGAGGGACATTTTAGAACGCCGGACTACTCCGTTTACTATTCTGGCTCTTCTGGTATTGCAAATAGAAATCAGAATGGAGAACGTATGCTACAGTTCTGTAAAGAAAATAACCTCGTCATTACCAACATCTTATTCAAGCTACACATCTGCAGACTATGGACATGGGTATCTCCCAACAGAAGATCTAAAAACCAGATAGATTTCGTATTGATTAAGAATAGATTGCGTACATCAATATTGGGGGCAAAAACTCTCTCCTCATCGTCAACACGACGGATTGAATAAAGGAAATACACCAATGTGCAATTGTTTTGTTGCCTTCGACCGCCTCCGAATGGACTCGAAAGAGCAAAAGAAATCTGGCGTGACAGTACAGTAGCTTTTGTGGTACTAATGGACATGATAACGCTTTTCATTGTTTTAAAATATGAAGTGACAATAATTTACCAACCAGAAATTACGATTTGCTGACGAAACGAAAACATCTTCACAACCTGCTGTAACTTCCCCAACAAAAAGCAAGCAATAGTTCTAAATGGATTAAAGGATTATTCCTAAATAACAGCAATTGGAAAAATATAAAAATTTAATCAATTTCAAGAGTATATACTAAAATCCACAACCACAAAATATCCCCTAAACACTGCCAGACTGTACAAAACGGATTTTTAAAGGTTAAGCTAATGATATCACCGATAAGGGCACAACTAACAAACAAAAACAGAAAAGGAAAATTCACAGTCATATAGAAACCCGTAAATAATCAAATTAATAAGCAATAATACGAAAACCAAACTAACACCGATTACTCATCGATAGCTAATACATAGCCAATAATGCGATGACAACAAATGGATCCAAAAACGCCCCTATATAAAATAGAAGAAGAATTCGGAACAAGAAAAGCTCATTGCCTTTTTAACAAATTGGATGAAGAAATAGCCTACAGCTACCAAGCGGATGCATCACCGCCGGCTTCGCTTTTGATTTGGACCAGGTGGTAGTGTGCAAGGAAGTGGCGGAAATGGAGACGTTGGCGACAGAATCCCTGAACTCCATATCCACCTGGGTAAATATCAGAGGACTCATCCTGGTCCCCGAAAAGTAGGAAGCGGTACTCCTGTGCGGAAAAAGGAGTGTACCGAGGGTCAATCTCCGACTAAATGGAGTCCCCATCCCATCAAAGGACTCAGTCACTATCCTAGGTGTAAGAATAAACACCTAAACTTCGCCGAGCATATCAGGGACGTGTCCGCCAAGCCAACGGCAGTAACGACATCTATTGCCTGCCTGCTGTCCAACATGGGAGGCCCGAAACCGCCCAAGAGGAGAACGCTCGGTTAGGTTGCGCAGTCTATCATCTTGTATGCGGCTCCAGTTTGGCAAGAGGCCCAAAAAGTTAGGAGAAATGTCGGAAGGCTGCTGAGCATTCAAAGACGCACGACGCTGCGCGTTCCCTACGCAGTTCCCATTTGGCTTCTGACGCCACCAACTGATCCCCATTCGCATTCCTCCATCCAGATAATTTGAGACAAATAAAAAGGCCTATTAAATCCAAACTTCCAGAGTGGATCGGACCATACACCAGCAGCAGACACCCTTAACCAGTGGATGGCTTATCAGCATTTCCTTCCAAAATCATGCACCGCCGAGATTGTCTCCCATAAATACCGTGACCAAAACCAACGACTAATTACAACTTAGGTCCCCATATAACAATTAAAACAGGAACCGCAATTAAAACTCGGTGTTTTAAAGCATTCAAAAACTAAAACCAACAAATTTAAACTTCACGCGAATGCCGACAACCGCTATATGATAATGTCCACATTTTTCCTCCCATTATCACCAACGTTCAATTTTATTAAAACGAAATAGATTGTATAGGGCGGAGCAAACATTCTCCGCACTGTAACCAAGTCTATCTAAATCTAACGGTTTCTTATACCCACTTAAACCGGTTGGTTTGCCTCTGCTAGATCCCGTCAGTGAGAGACTGGTTTCGCCGCGTCTGCCGTTTATGCAGATACGTCGACTGCGCCACGAAGGAGGTTACGGGATCGTGGGCCAAGTGATAAGCGTGCCTGTGGATGTTAACAATATGGTTCAACAGTTACCGCGCAGATTGGATGATGACTTCGCCTTTAATGTCAATATCAAACGGAATCTTATCCACAAGTCAATTGAAGTTAGTTTATTATATATAATAAAAAAACGGTTGGCAATTGCCAAACAAAAAGATAATCTGCAAATTGGCAGAGATTTCGTGTTGTCATAAAAAAATATAAAATAATTTGTCTCAAAAAATTTAATTGGCTGTTTCAGGGTCTTTGGTATGAATTTTTGATTGGGATTTCAAACCGCATTCGTTGGTAGGTATTGTAACGTACATTTAATCTGCATGAGTATTTTTATGGGATTGTTTCTAATTATTTTCTTTTGTTTTCAGGTTTTCTACATCGGTTTGCATGGGCGTTTATTTAATCTTCACCATTGGTAAGTATCAATTTTTTATAGGTATACTAGCTGACCCGGCAGACGTTGTCCTGCCCGAAATTAATTTTTATGCCACTCAAAGAATTGTTTATCCAAATATAAATTATTCGAAATTATTAAACAAATTATGAAAACAACAAAAAATTTACATTAAAAGTAGTAATATCGAATCCTGACAGTTTCGGATGTATTTACTGAAGTTGCTTGCAAGGGTACCTCTGGATCTAATTCAAACGATGGTTTGAAAAACAATTAGAAAAAAATTAAGTCGGAATTTCATGTCAACCAACGTCAACTCCAAAATAAATTTCAGTTCATATAGGGTTATATGATACATTAAGAGCACCATCTAGCGAATGCGGAGTGTGCAAGCATTATAAAGGGGATAGCACGGCAGATCCCACCCGGCTTTGAAAAATTTCCTATTCATAAATGGGCCCAAAAATTAGGTTTTTGGGCTGGCATTTTTTCCAAAGAAATAAACCTTAAATTGCCAATATTTCCGGATCGGGTTTTCTATATACTCTACTGATGGAAACTTAATTAATTACAGGTTAAGGCGGCGCCACCTGTTGACTACTACTACTACTTTTACTACTTCTCTTCAACTCTTCGTATACTCTTCCGCTTATATACTAAACTTAGGATCATCGGCATTACCAATCGCAACAATATCGTTATCTTTACAGATGATCTTCCTAATACAGAGTTGACACAAAATACAAAAATGATGATGCATAGTATATATTTGGCAATTCATTTTTATATATATAGATAGAGGGTACAGGTACTTTGTCGGCAACAACTCAACAAAAAATCAACCAAATTCGTCGTGCCGTTCTCACGTGATGATGATGCATACATATTTGGCAATTCATTTTTAATATGGCGGCGCCACCTATTGACGACATTAAACGCACTTTCAGTTTTTTCCCGAATTTTTCAAATTCCCGGGCAACTTTTCAAATTTTTTTTCACACAAACCTTGTCGAAGATATAGGCAACAACTCACCAAAAAATCAGCCAAATTTGTCGAGCCGTTCTCACGTGATGATGATGCATACATATTTGGCAATTCATTTTTATATATATAGATAGATTGGCAATTCATTTTTAATATGGCGGCGCCACCTGTTGACGACATTAAACGCACTTTCAGTTTTTTCCCGAATTTTTCAACTTCCCGGGCAACTTTTCCAATTTTTTTTTCACACAAACCTTGTCGAAGATATATGCAACAACTCACCAAAAAATCAGCCAAATTCGTCGAGCCGTTCTCACGTGATGATGATGCATACATATTTGGCAATTCATTTTTATATATATAGATTGGCAATTCATTTTTAATATGGCGGCGCCACCTGTTGACGACATTAAACGCACTTTCAGTTTTTTCCCGAATTTTTCAACTTCCCGGGCAACTTTTCCAATTTTTTTTCACACAAACCTTGTCGAAGATATAGGCAACAACTCACCAAAAAATCAGCCAAATTCGTCGAGCCGTTCTCACGTGATGATGATGCATACATATTTGGCAATTCATTTTTATATATATAGATGGCAATTCATTTTTAATATGGCGGCGCCACCTGTTGACGACATTAAACGCACTTTCAGTTTTTTCCCGAATTTTTCAACTTCCCGGGCAACTTTTCCAATTTTTTTTCACACAAACCTTGTCGAAGATATAGGCAACAACTCACCAAAAAATCAGCCAAATTCGTCGAGCCGTTCTCACGTGATGATGATGCATACATATTTGGCAATTCATTTTTATATATATAGATTGGCAATTCATTTTTAATATGGCGGCGCCACCTGTTGACGACATTAAACGCACTTTCAGTTTTTTCCCGAATTTTTCAACTTCCCGGGCAACTTTTCCAATTTTTTTTTCACACAAACCTTGTCGAAGATATAGGCAACAACTCACCAAAAAATCAGCCAAATTCGTCGAGCCGTTCTCACGTGATGATGATGCATACATATTTGGCAATTCATTTTTATATATATAGATAGATATTTTCTTTTTCAGATGAATTTGTGTCGTTATCGGTTCGCACCCAGACCTTGTTTCATGTCTGGTTTATTGGATAGTTGATTAGATCTCGGTAATGTTGACGGTTTTGTTCTCGAGGAATTTACACATCAGGTCGGGTGGTGTTTCTTCGTAAAGCTCGTCCAGTTGTGCAGGGAGATGGATGCCATGATAGGCCGCCAACTCCAACTGTTCTTGCATGTACAAATCGCACTCCCGTATCCGATGTGTAGGTTCATCGAGAACGTCGCAGGCCGGGCATAGTCCGTCCTCCGATTTCCCCAATCTCTTGAGGTGTCGGCCGAACTCGCCATGACCGGTTAGCATTTGAGTCATTTGAAAAGTATTGTTAGTAATTTTATTGGCTACCTTGGGGATGAACTGGTAGGTAATTCTACCTACCACTCCATCATCCCACCTTTTTTGCCATTCAAGTTGAATAATCTCCTCCATCTTCCTTTTTATTTCTACTCTGTATCTATATTCGTTTGGGTCTATTCTTACCCCCATAAAGGTGGTTACTTTCTTGTTTTTGGCTTCACGCCATGACAGTAGTCGTAAGAGTTCTAAGTCGATCGGGTGGATACCTGCCAAAACACCCGCGGCTAAGGCCGACACAGTCCTATAACATTTTGCTATCACTCGACAGCAAAATCCATAGCACGATATCAGCCGGGCCAACGTGTGCTTATCCCCTATTCTATGTATCCAGATCTCGCTTCCGTAAGCCAAGATGGGGACTACTGCCCCCTGATAGATCCTTCGCATAGAGTTCGAGGTGTCCAGGTTCCAACCACTTTTGGCCATTCGATGCAGCGCATGGACCAGTTTACTGGCTTTGCCGCAAACATAGTTTACGTGCGGTTGCATCGATAGGTTTTCGTCAATAAGGACCCCAAGGTACTTGTATTCCCTTGCCACCTTTATCTTCTTTCCGTTAAGTTTTACGTCTAGGTCGTAATTGTGGACTCGCTTCGGGTACAAGCACATGATCTTCGTCTTCGTTTCCGAGAGAGCGAGTTTCATGTCCTTGCACCATCCGCTTAGTTGGTTGACGCAAGTTTGTAGTTTTCTTTGTAATTCGATTCGGGAAGACGCCGTGACGACCGTCGCGATGTCATCCGCGTACGCGAAGGTATGAGTACCCTCTTGTTTTTCTTGCTTTAGATAGTGATCCAGAAGTGAGTTCCACAGGATCGGACCGAGGACCGAGCCCTGGGGACATCCCTTCGTGGATCTTTTCCCTACCTTTGAGACCCCGGAAGTGAGAGTCACTTCCCGAGCTGAAAGGTAGCTTTTGATCATGACCTTTAACCTGTGTGGGAGCCCCTTTTCGCTCAGCGAGCGGAAAAGAGCCGGCCACCACATGTTATCAAAAGCTCCGGAGATGTCGTAAAAGATTACCGCGAGAAAACCCTTGGCTTTCCTTCGCTTCATCTCCGTAGTATCTATTTTTGCATAAAATGCCTTAAGGGCTGTTGTGGTGCTCATACCTTCCACGAAGCCATATTGGCACCGATCGTGGTAAGGGGTATTTCTTTCGATTATTCGTTTCTTCATGATTTTTTCCAAAATTTTGCCGAACACCGGCAAGAGGGTGATCGGCCTGTAGTTCTTAATGTTGCTTGTTTCCCCATCTGGGTTCTTGAGTAGGATCTTGAGGACCCCCTTCTGCCACAGTTTGGGGAAATAAGCAACCTTAATGCACGCGTTGTATATACCCATTAGCACGTTTTTGATGACAACATAGAGTTTTTTAAGAAAAGTTCCCTGAATGTTGTCAAAACCCGGTGCCTTTCTGGCTTGTGTCGTCCTGATTAGGTCATCCAGCTCGTCGCTTTCGACCTCCCTGACCTGCGCCATGTCCGGCACGCCCCTCAGATTTTCGAAATCCGACCGCATGGTTTGGTGATCCACCGTTGCATCGGAGTTTCGATCGTCGTCGGGGAGTAGACCGTTCATGAGGTAGGTCAGGGTTTTTTCCGGCGTTTCCGTTACCTTCCCGTCCCCACCACTGAAGGTGGTAAGGATGTTTTTGCCATTGTATTTTCTAGCCGCTAGTTTGTAGGTAACCCCCCAGGGGTTGGGTACAAGGTCGTCCTCGACGAACTTTTGCCAACTCTCCTGTTTTGCTTTTTTGAGTATATCCAGGAATTTTTCCTTGGATTCCATCATTGCAATGTACAGCCCGTTCTGTTCGTTCTCAATGCGGTTCCTATACAGGGCCGCCTTCCGCGAGAGATAATTCTTTCGTGCTCTTTCGAGATTGTCGGTCCACCAGTCAGGCCGGCCAACGTAGATCTTCTTCATTTGGGCTTTCCTATTTATTAGATCCTGGATCCTTCCGTGCAATTCGGAGACCATGTCCTCGATTTCGTTTTCGGTGGTTAGATTGTCCGACCTGGGGCCGTTTTCCTCTACCCACTGAGTTAACTCTGTCTCAATGGTTTCCGCTTGGATGGTATCTGGGTTTCTATTCCTAACAATCCTGATGGGATTATTAGGTACACCAATTTCAAAAGTGATTGTTCTATGATCTGTGATTATGACATGTTCCGCAATATCCCATGAGTGGGTTATATTGACGGTATCGCAAGTGCCCAACGTTAGATCTACGTTGCTCTTCCTGCCGAGGGAGTCCTCGAATGAAGGCGGTTTGTTTGGTCGATTGAACACGAATAGCTCGTGCTGTACAATGAATTCCTCCAGCGCCTGAGCCCTGGAGTCGGAATCCACGGTGTCATACCACACCTTCGATCGGCAATTGAAATCTCCGCAAATGTAAGTCTTCCCCTTTCCGCAAACACCCAGTGCTTTCCGGAGGTCTTCGAGTGGAACCTGTATGTCCTCTGAGGGAGGGAAATACGTGCCTATAAAATAGTAGGTCACTTTGCTACTGAAGGTAATTGACACGACCGTTACGAACTTGCTGGAAACTTGCGGGAGGAAGGAGAACGTGAATTCATTTCCTACCGCATCGTTAACTATAATGCAAGTTCGGAAGTGGTCGCCGAAGATTGCTGCCGTCCGTGTGTTTGGGGAGAAGGGAAGACGAAACCCTCCTGCTGCCGCGGGGTAGCAGTAGGGTTCCGAAAGAATGGCCAAAAGTATGTCTTCCTGAGCAACAAAGCGTTGCACGTCGGCCGTGGCGGCCTCCGAGTTCCTTAGGTTTACCTGCAAGACTTTGAGTGGCTTACTCATTGGCAATGTCTGTAAGCGTCAAAACTGAATGGGCATAATCCATGAGTCTTGCTTTGTAGACCCTACACAAGTTAGATCCCGTGGTGTGACTGGCATCGCTGTATTTGGCTCTGACACAGTTTATACACACATGTTTTGCCCGGTCGTTCTGCACCCCACAGGCACGTGAGGCGTGTTCCGTGGAGGAGCAGAACGCACATGTTTCACTCCCTTTGCAATATTTTGCCGTGTGCCCGAAGCGCTGACACTTGTAGCAGCGCGTGATCGTGATATGGTCATGGATGCGGTAACTTTTCCAGGAAGCCCTAAACTTCCCGTCCTTAATTGCCGCTTCCCTGACCAGGGGGTGAACTTCTAGGATCCACTTGTTGTGGGTCTTTCCTTTGGAGTGTACCGGGTTTATGTTCCTGAGCCAGGAGCTCCCGGCCGCTTTTATTGCTTCAGGGAAATTCGCGCCGAATTCCTCGACCACTCTTTCTTTGGACAAAGATTTGTCCACCATTTGTAATGAAATTGATGGCCAGGTAGCTGAGGGCTCCCGGGCCACCAGTTTCTTTTCTTTTAAGAGAGAATTACCGATGAGATTTTTGAGTGATGGTTGAGATGACTCGACCATTACTCCGTTATTCTTAATGGGATATACTCTATCCGGTTTTATATTGAGGTCTGCTAATTTTATACTGGTGAGTTGGCTTTTGGTTTCCTCAGCGGATTTGATAGTGTTCCCTTCGTCAGGGTACACTATCACCTTGTACTTTTTGGTGGGCATGCTGCGAGGGCCGCCAGCGGCGACCTTCTTAGCCGCCTCCAGGTAGTCCCTGGGGGGGTTCTGTTTGTCTGTTTCTATGGTTTGTTTTTTGCTTTCGATGACCTGAAGGGTCGGCGTTATGGCTGGGGTGGTCTTGCTGATGGCTTTGACCACCTCCTCTATGATCTCTTTTGTATGAGGAGGGGAGGCTGAAGGCGCTCCCGTCCCCATTCTGTTCCTTCTGATCCCTTCCTGGACCAGCTCCTGTATAAGTCCCTCCATGTTTTTTACCCTTTCGAGGGCCTCTTCTCGGAAGTTGAGGGCCTCCTTACTTCTCATTAAGAATCTGCGTATTTCATGCACGTTATCCATAGCCGTTTTCGAGGCTTCCTTCAATCTACGGTCCGACCATATTTCCAAGTCTTCGTCCAACGTCTGGCTACTGGCCAAGTCCGGAGTAGACTTAACGGTCTGCTCCGGGCTTGTGTTCACCCTCGCGTTCTCCTCGGCTTCTTGAGTTTCTTTCTTTTTTCTCTTTAGTTCTTCTTCTTTCTCATGTTCTTCTTCGATCTTTCGTTTTCTGTCTTTTTTCCTCTGGTTTTTTGTTCTTTTATTTTTTTTTAGTTTCATCGCTGTCTGTATCTTTTTCTTTTTCATATTTTTCGGCCGCGTCAAGTTCTATACGTTTGGCTTTAAGCATTGTCTCAAAATCGAATTCGTCGCTATCCTCGCTCGCCGAGGGATCTGTGGTGTCCATTGCTACGGTCAATTCTTTTTTCTTCTTTCGGGTTCTTTTGGCTTTTATTAAGAAAGGAGTCTCGTCCTCACTTTCTTCGGTGTTTTCTGTACTGTCTCGTCCTCTTTTGGTTTTCGCGATTTTTCGCGAATCTGTACTTTGACTTCGTGTCGTCCTCGTTGTCTCTGGCGGTTTCTTCTTCGGGTGGGTATCTTCGCTTTTATCTCTCGATTTCATTATAATTTTCGAATCAAGAATTTTAATTTTTGGTATTTTAATTTTAATTTTTGGTGGCTTCGTCAAGAAGTCGGTAGTCATGGCGTGGCTGAAGTTATTGATTAATACTCCGCTGTACAAGCACTACAACATTACAATTGATTGGTACACCTTGGACAGTAACAGCGAGGCGGCTAGCGGTGGCAAAGAACACATAGATTATGATGATTTGATCGAGCTGATGGCGGTAGACATTGTTCTAGAGTCTGAAGTCTTGTTAACCAGACAACACACGTTGCTTTGGAACGAAGACTGGATATCGCACCGGGCCAACACAACTCGTAAACAACGTAAATAAGGCCAATAGAGGCATAAGCCACCTGCACAGAGAGTTGATGAAGCTACACGAGGAACATCCCGAGCAAGATTATACCAGTTTGCTAAAGCAAGTTAGCATCAAACTACTCAACACCGTTGAAATGTCAGCACCAGAAGGCGCGTGGTACTTGTTGCGTCAACCGATGAGCCATTGCAGTCGCATGGTGTCCTTCATTCCCACTGTGTGACCTCACGAGGGACAACTAAGACTTAAACGTAACTCTACCATGGCCAGAGAAAACCTGGATGAGAATAGCACGGATATCTGGACGAAGTCTATAGTTCAGCGGTACGAGGAGCGACCCAGTGAGATGGACGCCGTATACTTGGCCGAGTTTGTAACGTGGTGTACAGAGACGAGATCCGGCGCGAATAGCAAGAGGAACAGAAACGAGGGCGCTGCGGGCGATGAAATAAACGATTGCGATGATAACTATGATAGATTTGAAGATGATGTTAGCTTTCATGAAGAAACTTCGATCTCAACTGCCACGATTGGTAACACAGGCACACGATATAGCAAACGCAAAGTGTCCCGTGTAATCAGGTACCGCAACTACGAACTCGACGATATCGTGAACTATAAACGGGAGATGGTGATCCTATATCTGCCTTTCAGAAATGAAATAGTCGATGTCATCGACAGAAACAAGTTTGAAGGTATGTACAATGAGAACGAGGTACTGTTCATGAAGCGACGCAAATTATACGAGTCCAACATCAACATTGAGCAGGTGATAGCCGAGATCAAGGCGTTGTGCGATCAGCCGGATGATTTCTTGCCAGTGATCAGTCGTTAGTGTTAGTAGTAACGATTTGACTTTTGACGAGTAAACACCTCAGCGACAAAAATTAATTTTTTGAGTTTTTGAGGCCATACCTCAAACGTAACCGATTACTAATCGCAAAGAGACTTCCATCCCAAAATGGAAAACGTAGGATCAGCACAATCCGTCATCGCGACCCAGGAGGAGCAGATGTTTGCCACGCTCAACGCGCATTTGAATAAGATGCGGGAGGAATTCGAGCAGAGAATGGAAAAAAGAATGAAGAGGATGGAGACCGACAGACTGGAATTCGAGAACCTCTGCAAGATCGATACGGAGATTGCGAAGAACAAAATAAGGGCGCTAAAAGGCCAAGCCCCCTTGACATCCAGGACCTCCAAGATGAAGCAGTCGCCCCCGAAGCAACCAAAGAAGCGGCACCCGTAGATACCGCCGAAACTGGACTACCGTTCACCACGGTAACAAAGAGACGCCCCAATAAACACCAACGCGAACGCGAGGCCCTCAGGTTACAACAAGCCGCCACCGCGACCGACAAAAAGAGGAGCCACTCGACGTCGTCCGATACCTCAAACGAGGACGCCCAAGCTACAAGGAGCCGCAAGGTCAAGGCCACCGCAAACAAGGTCCTCAACCTAAACGCCCCAACGACTATGCGGAGATGGCCTCCGTCGACGGCCGGAGCAGGTCAAGCTCCACCGTCAGCAGCAACTTCGACCCCCCCAGGACAGCTCAGCCCGTGGTAGCAAGGAGGGAAAGGATCCCCCCAATCACCATCCGGAGCGCGGCGAAATGGGGTCAAATAAGCGGCGCACTTGATACGAAGGGGATCAAGTACACCAACGTGAGGAACACCATGGGGGGACTAGCAGTCACCCCAGCAATACCGGACGATCACAGGAAGCTTCGCGCCTTCCTAGAAGACAACCTGGACCCTCAAGGAGAGGGATTCTACTTCCAGGAACTCCGAGACGACAAACCCCTGAAAGTAGTCATCAGGGGCCTCCCCAAGGACATCCCCATCGCGGAAATAAAGGCAAATGTCGAAGCCCAGGGCGTCAACATTGTAGAGATCGCCAGGATGGTCCGAGGACGTGAGAGGAGACCATTGCCACTCCTCATGGTCACCCTAACGAAGAACGAAAATGGGAAAGGGATATTCAACGTCCAGAGGATCATGGGGATAAACGTCGGTATAGAAGCCCCACACAAGAAAACACGCATCGGTGAATGCCATCGATGCCAAGGATTTGGTCATGCTCAGCGGTGCTGCCGCTCCCGACCCCGTTGCGTAAAGTGCGGGGACGATCACCTCACCCCGACATGCCCGAAACCGAGAGAAGAACCGGCCGTCTGCGCAAACTGCAGAGGCCCGCACCCCGCAAGCTTCCAGGGGTGCCCTAGGTACCCGAAGCCACGCCAGTCCGCAAACCGATGGAGACAATACAACCAAGCACCACCGAACCACCAACAACCGAGGTTCGAGCCCCACAGGACGACACCGGGGGTATCCTACGCAGACAGGACCGGGGGAGCAACACCGCAACCCACCCAACCACCACCACCGCAAGCAATCGAAGGCGCGACTCCGGTCAACACAACGGCGCTAGGAGTAATCCTAGCCTCACTGGTAAAGAACGGACTCAACCAAGAGCAAATCGACGCCACCATCAGGAGCTACATGATGGCCGCGTCAACCCACTAAGATCTCGCGGAAACCCGCCCTCACCTCAAAGCAAATCCGCAAACTGCTAATGTCTCACAAGGACAAAAGAAGCATCCCATCCTTCCTGAAGATGGTCTACTGGAACGCCCAAAGCTTCAATGTAACGAAAAGGCAAGAGATGACCGACTTCGCATACGAGCATGATCTGGACGTCATCATGCTCTCCGAGACGTGGTTCAAGCCGACATCCGCATCGAAGAACACCATCCCGAACTACGTACTCTACAGGACCGATCGCACAACTGGAAACGGAGGTGGTACCGCAATCTACGTGAAGAGGACCCTGCAGCACCACGAAGCACCAACGGACGGACTAAGACTTGAAGCCACTACAGTTAAAATAAAAATGACTAATGTCGGTTATTTACAGATCACCTTGGCGTACAATCCACCGCACCTGAGGCTCCCCGAAGCCGACATCCGAAGACGGCCCCAAGATCATCGCGGGGGATCTCAACGCCAAGCACCAGGCCTGGCATTCGAGGAACGACAACCCAGAAGGAAGGCGTCTCCTCGACCTGTCCGTCCGCCTGGATTTCGAAGTAGACGCGCCGCCCGAGCCCACTCACGAAGCTACCCAAGGTCCTCAAGCCGACGACGTTCTGGACATCGTACTCCTAAAGAACGTTCCCCTCCGTCACTCCCTGGAAGTGAGCGTCCCGATGGACTCCGACCACCGCCCGGTGCTCTTCTACCTCGGCGAGCCCAAAAGAAGAACCGGAGATGAGGATGACCGAAAGTTTATGCAGAAAACCGCGTGGCCCGTGTTCCACGACCATGTATTGCACAACATGGGTAAAATTCCGGTCATCAACACCGCCGAGGAACTCGAGGACTACGCCGAAGTGTTCGAAAAGCGGGTAAGTGATTCGCTCTCCTTCGCGACCAATCACATTCCGATCCCGAAATCCAAAGCTTTCCTTCCACAAGACCTAAAATTTCTTATCAGGGAGAAGAGACGCGCCCTTCGCACCGCAAGAAGGACGTGGCACCCGGACGACCGAAGAAGGGCAATCGAGCTCAAGAACCAAGTGAAGCGCGAGCTGAATATTTTTCACAACAAAGAGTGTTCCAGGAAACTGGACACCCTTTCTTGCGAAGACAATTCAGCTTGGCGGATGGTGAGGGCGCTCCGATCCGCCCGAGCGAAGATTCCTCCTATCCAAGGACCGCAAGGCAAGGCGACGACCGACGAGGAAAAGGTAGAGGTATTCGCGGACAGCATGCAGGGACAATGCACGCCGAACCTCATCAACATGGACATTGCACATGCCGCCCATGTTGAAGGAGAGGTGGATCGTAGACTGGCAATCGAGGACCCGGACCCAATCGAACCGGCAACATTCGAGGAGGTCGCGAAAGCGGTAAGTAAAAGTAAGAGTAAGAAAGCTCCAGGACCCGACGGCATCAGGAACGAGGCACTAAAGCAGCTCCCCAAGAAGGCCATCACGGCGCTGACGGGCGTGATCAATGCGGCACTCAGGCTCCGACACTTCCCGGACAGGTGGAAAATCGCGGACGTCGTGGTAATCCACAAGCCCGGGAAGCCGAAGAACCTGCCGCAAAGCTATCGCCCGATCAGCCTCCTCCCGACGGAAGGTAAGATTGCAGAAAATATTATTCTATCTAGGTTGAACCAAGAAGTCGCGAAAATGAAGATTATCCAGGACGAACAGTTTGGTTTTCGCGCCGGACATTCCACGACCCAACAGATTCTGCGTGTCACAGAGGAGATCACCAGGGCGTTAAACAGGAAAAACATGCTTGGCGCCGTCTTTTTAGATGTCGCCAAAGCATTTGACAAAGTTTGGCACTCTGGACTAATCTTTAAATTGTTTCAGGCCGGAATCCAGCCAGGATTCGTTCACCTCGTGGCGTCGTACCTAAGGGGCCGCCGCTTCCAAATCAAGGTCGGGGGCGTTCGTCGGAGAGGCCGATAGCAGCCGGGGTGCCGCAAGGCTCCCTGCTGTCACCGACCCTCTTCAACGTTTACGTGAGCGATGTTCCTCGCACCGAGAGGACGAAGCTGGCCCTTTACGCAGACGACACGGCGATAATGGCTGAATCCCGCAATTCCCGCATGGCGATCCGATACTTGCAGGAGTCGATGAACGCCCTAGAAACATGGTTCCGCACTTGGCGTATCGAGGTAAACTCGGACAAGAGCGCGGCAATCATGTTTACATGGCTGCAAGCGTACCCTCCAACAAGGATCAAGATTTTCGGTGAAGAAATCCCATGGACGTTCCACACCAAATACCTCGGCGTGACGCTGGACAAGAGAAACCCTTGGGTGAAACATATCGACGACCGAGTCACCAAGACGAAGGGGGTTATAGACTCGCTATACCCCATCCTTGATCGACAGGCTAAGGTAAGTAGAGAGCTTAAGTTGAGACTTTTTAAGGCGATCGTGCGACCCATCCTCACCTACGCCGCTCCGGCGTGGGCCTACGCATCCCCTCGACAAATGCACCGACTCGAGGTCGTCCAGAACAAATGCATCCGCATGGCTGTGGACGCCCCCTGGTATTATCCAAACCGCCGGATCCGAAGCGAAAACCAAATCGAGAGCCTGGACGAATTTATCAAGAGGTTGACAAAGAACTTGTACGATCGGAGCCACGAAAGCGAAAACCCCCAAGTGAACCAACTAGGGAAATACGACATCATCGATTTCCACAGGTTCAGGAGGCCGAAAAGCATCTTGGCCCCGTGAAAGACAAGTCCTTGGGTAAGATTACCAAATTTGTTTGATTAAATTTCCAAAAACAACTGATACAACCGAACTAGTATGCTGTAAATGTTTTACAGGGTGCTGGCTTCGGCCCTTTTTCGACTTTTTTACGACTTCTAGTAAATGTTTTTTCTTTGCCATCTTTTTTCCACTATGTACGACATTAATCTTTCCTTTCCAGCTTTTCGGGGGCAGGTGCATACGCCCCCCTGTAAGTGCATGCTACGTGATCCTTTAGCCGCCAAAACCGTCGGGTCTTACTTTCCGGAGCAGCTGCTTTTGGCTCCGATCGCGATTTTTTCCAGTCACTTGTGTCTTTGTTCAAACACTTCTTTCAACGATCTCATTGGACAACGTAGCCCTCAGCGACGTTGCCCAATGAAATCACCGGATAGCTTTCCAGGAACACCGAGCTGCCATTGGATAACGTACTTCAAAGTACGTTAGCCAATGACAACGCCCCGTTCACCCGCGCACACACGCGACCTTCAGTCGTGGAAAGTACTAACGTTCTCCAGCAAATGCCGACGGACTAACGCACAGCATCAATCTCACGCGATTCAATTGGCTTTTTATGCAGAAAAAGTCCAATTCCATTTCCACACCAAATTGGATGGTTGACTAGTGAATCATCGAACGATGGCTAACTAAACAACAAACCAATTTGATCGCTAGACTTCTTTTATTTCTTTTTATTATTTGGACCTGTAAAAATCCCCCTCTCCCACCCACCCAATTCCTCTCTCCCTCCTCACACCCATCTCCCAAGCACCACTGAGATTCGGCTCCAATGCCACCACCGGGTTGTTAGTCCCACTAAAACTAACCAAAGCGCGTAAACCCCATAATGAGATAGAGGAGATTGAAGAAAGGCTACGCCTTCCAAATGCTTCGCTTCGCGAATCATGCTTGCTTGCTTGCAGGTACAGGTCGAAAACAACGACGACATAGAAGCCGTTAACACCAACTGCGGCATATCGGCTGTCAGACAGCGAGAGAACGTGATGTCAAAGCATGGGTACTGCGAAATGTTATGCAGTACTAACAGGGAACAGCGTAAACTCATTCTCCAGGTGATACGCCGTTTGCATTCATCCGAAGGCAAGACGAAACCAATCCAGATCTTCTTCACTAGCCCCGCGGGATGTGGCAAAACATATACACTCAAAGCACTGATGGAGATGTACAACCGCTGTTGTACTCCCATACAGCCCTGTGTAAATCTTTACATGTTTTGTTTAAATCTTTTCCCGTCAGGGTTCTACTAGTAGCTTTATATTGCCAACCTAAGCAGCGGAACAAATTTGAAAGAAGTAACTCAAAATTCAATACATTACATTCATTTGTTCAGAACCCAAACATAAGAAGTGGATCGACATGGAGATGAATTGCGACACCTGCAAAATGTGTTTTAGAGAATTGGAGAAACTAGAAGTTGGAATTCTGGAAAACTGTAATCATTATTTTTGTGCAGATTAAAGGCACTCACAAAAGATCACATCGCAAACCGCTTGTGGGCTGCAAAGGCTCTCTTCGGGGATAGTAGTGATAAGGAGCACGAGGGCATTGGCTTAATCGCCTATGTAGCGTGGACGACGACCACTATAAAGAACCTCCCCACTCCTATGGTACTGTGACGCCTAAGGGATGCAAGGCTGAAGGGTAGCCAGAGTTGCAAACTTGGGGGTTTTCCCCCCAGATTTAGGGTTTTTTAAGTGGAACGGGTTTTTTTTGGGGGTGTAATATGTCTAGGGGTATTTTTAGGGGTTTTTCAAATTATTTTTATTTTTTAATTTTTACGTGATTACATGGAGACAATAACTTGCACAAGTTACTAAAAGCCAGTACTGGATCTTAGTACTGTCCTCGTGTATTTGAGCCTTAAGGCTGTTAATTTTTTAATTTTTTAATTTTTTATCCAATCAAATTTATTTGTTGAGGACTTGGCGACATCTAGCACAATTGAGGGGTTTAGTACAATTGAGGGGTATGTATGTTGATTGTTGTTTACTTGTTTAATTCGAATTTATTATTATTGTATTTCGGCGTCGACAAACTATTCTTTAATAATGCCTAAAGAAACTACAAATAAAAGGGCATACTGTCAGAAGTACACGAAGATTTGGGAAACAGATCCAGATTTGAAAGGTAAGGAGATTTCATTGCATTATTGTAATTTATAAATAATATGGGTATTCACTTCACTGTGTAACGCTATTTTGTCCTCGTTTCAAATTGCCCCTTGGGTAGCCAGGGCTGAGGACGTCTTGTCGATTTCTTTTGACACTTATTTGTCACACAGGCGCCAAAAGTTTTTTAAAGGGAAAAACTTTAAAACTAAAATAAAAGAATAAATAAAAAAATGTTTATATTAAATTTAATAATTTATTAACTATATTTATAAAAAGAAAAATGAAAGCAATATATTTACAATGAACAAATTTAATAATTTATTTACAACAAAAGGACGGAAGCAAATTAATAAAGATAAATTTAGAACTGAAAATAAACGGAAGTAAATGACTTATTTTATTGAATTGAAACAAAAATTTTATTTCGCACGGCACTGGGATAAGACAGAAAACATAACCTTTGACAATTAGGTTTGAAGTTTGTATTTTTAAGTGGTCTTATTACGTTAAAAAGGAAACTGAATTTTTCCGGTGGCGGTTAATCTTAACTCAGCAATTACTTAAGGTAAGTTACTGAATTTTCAAAACAAATAAAGAAATCAAAAAAATGAAATGAAACTACTTGAAGTGACTACTGAACTTTCTAGATTAGAAGATCCAATTGCAATAACGGAAAACGGAGGAGGCCAGTGGCTGGCTTCAAATACGGGAGCAGATTGAATCTTTTGAGAACAGGTAAGGGGCAGTCTCGGAAAGTAGTTTATTATAGGTTATGTTATAATTTCAGCTAAAGCCTAGATCCGTAAGCTTGTCGCTGGTGGAATCGGAAAGTTTCCTTCGGCTAGAATCGTAACCAAAAAGAAGGTTTGGTAACTGGGAAAATTGTCTAGAATCGTAAACAATTTAAAGGAAAGCTCGGATCGGGATAACGGTCGGTCGGGGGCCGGTGGTCTAAAAGACAACGGACGGGCGGTCTAAAGACACCGGGGATTGGTGGTCAAAAGACAACTTTCTTGAAACTTCAACAAGCTTCCTGCCGTAATGACAAAAACTTAATGAATTGGTCATTTCACTATGGTCATCTACCTCAATGTATCCTAATAAAAATTAGCAAACTGTAATTTTAATTATTTGTTTTAATTCAGTTTCCTGTAACCCAATAATAAATTTGGTTGGTGGTTTAGGCAACCAACAGTACTTCAGCCATATTATGGTGTTTAATTTACAAAATTAAATTTTGAAAATAAATCACAATTAACCATAATATTTACTTCTTTACAACTGCGTCAAGTTCGTAGATTTATCTGACAGGTAAATTTAACTAGAGATTGATAAATTGCCCCTTATATTTTCATATAAATAATTCATATTTATATACTTTAAAATATTTATAAAAAATTGTGTGGTGTTGGTATTGTCATGATTAAATGTTTTCCTATCTGTTGTGATTTACTATACTTATATCAGGACTGATCAGGACTGACTTATATGCGAATAGGTACTGAAGTCATGCGTCATCATTTCAGCACTGCATCATTTCCAATTTATGTTTTTATTGCAGGTTGGCTTGCACCTGATGCTACAAGTAGCACATCGGCGACGTGTAAATATTGTCGTGTAGTGTTGAAAGCCCACAAAAAGGATTTGGTTAATCACGCCAAAACTGAAAAGCATAAAAAAGCTACAGCTTGGGAAAAATCAGCAAAGGCAAGTAAATCTATATCTGAAATATATAAACCAGTTTTGTCGGAAAAAACAAAAATCGCCGAGTTGAAAATCGCTGCCTTTATCGCCGAGCACTGTTCTTTGTTAACAGTAGATCATTATTTGATGGGCATACTTCCTCAGTTGGATCCGTCATCGGATGTTCTAAAAAACTTCAAAGTGCATCGTACTAAGTGTTCAATGTTGATAAAAAATGTGCTTGGTCCATCAATGCTTGAAGCTTTAATTGAAGAGATAGGAGATTTTCCGTATTCGATTATTATCGACGAGAGCACTGATCTTTCAACACAAAAAGTCTTATGTATTATGGTGCGATTTTTTTCTCACGAAACAAAACAAGTTGTCACAACTTTCTATAGAATATTAAAAATAATAGAATGTGACGCAAAAAGTGTTCATGAAGCAATTGCAAATCAACTTAGAAAGGATGGCCTAAAAATTGAAAATATGATCGGAATCGGCGTTGATGGAGCAAACGTTATGGTCGGTAAACATAATTCGGTAACTGCTGTATTAAAAAGAGAACTGCCGGATTTAATTATTGTCAAATGTGTTAGCCACTCTTTGCATTTATGCGCGGAAAAAGCGGCTGAATTATTACCACGTCAGTTAGAATTTTTAGTGAGAGAAGCCCATAGTTGGTTTTCATACAGTCCTAAACGTGTAGACTTCTACAAAACATTGTATGAAACAATGAATGAAAACAAGGATCCAAAAAAAATACAAGGACTTAGCGGAACCCGCTGGCTCGCTCGCTATCAAGCCATTAATACAATATTGGAGCAGTGGGAGGAATTAAGGCTGCTCTTTTCGATTGCTAGATCTCAAGACAAATGTTTCATGGCAGAACAGCTCTATGATATCATGCAGAGGCTTCCTTTCAGGCTTTCTTAATTTTTTTTAAAAATGAATTAAAAAATGTCACTCAATTGAATCTACTTTTTCAAAGTGACAATGTTGAGCCGACCAAATAATTTGAGGATCTATTTTTATTGTATAAAAACTTGCTGCGACGAATTGTTGTGCCTTCACAATTGGAAAAACTGGTGGATTCTGAACTTGTAGAATTTAATTTCCGAGAACATCTTATGCATACAGCGTCAATATATTTTGGTTTTGATTTTCAAGAAATATCACACAAACTTGATCAAATCGATTTGATGGATGTCAGGGAAAGATGCAAGAACTTTTTATGTTGTCTGGCCGAGCAAATTCAAAAAAGGCTTCCCGATAATTTATCAATGTTAAAAATGATTGCTGATTTACCCCCAAAGGTTGCTACGTCTCAAGTAAAACCCGATATAAAGCTGATCTTAAATCAAATTCATCGTACCCATATCTATGGCAACAAAAATGACATTGAGTCTGAGTGGCACCAATTAAGCAACAAAACATGGAAAAATACATTAACTTCAACAGATTTTTATTACGAAGTTTACAACGATTGTGATGCAGCGGGCCATAAACGGTTCGAAAATATTTCAAAATTTGGATTGGCGTTCGTAACGGTTCCAATTTCTAACGCAAGTGTCGAACGTGCATTCTCGATTTACAACAATGTTAAAAATAAGCTGCGAAGTAGACTCTCCATTGAAATGCTACAAAGTATGATGATGGTACGGTTCACACTTAATCGAAATGGTGGATCTTGTATAACATTTAATCCATCCCCTAAAATGTTACAATTATTTAATGTGAATAATATGTATGATTTTAAGAAATGTGATTTTTCCGAAGAAACCGAAGGGATCTTTCGATGTATTAAACAATTTATGAATACAGATTATTAATAAACATTACATTATTTATTTCCGCCGAAATGTACTTAATTTTAAACACAATAAGAAAAAGGTCAAAAGGTCATTAATCTTTCGCCGAAATGTACTTACTTTGCATTTCAACCTTCTCCAAAACAAAACACCAACCAAGATGGTGGAGAAACTTCCACCGGGGGGCAATAGCGAACCCGGTCGGACAGTAGCACACCAGCAAGTATGGGCAGACAGAAAAAGAGGGGCAGGAACACAGA
This sequence comes from Podabrus alpinus, assembly GCA_932274525.1. Taxonomy (NCBI): domain Eukaryota; kingdom Metazoa; phylum Arthropoda; class Insecta; order Coleoptera; family Cantharidae; genus Podabrus; species Podabrus alpinus. The sequence goes on from OW026452.1 coordinate 59,567,921, forward strand.
TACAGCCGTATCTTATAAAGCTGCCCTTACGGATATTCGTATAGCAATTGCTCCAGAAGGATAGATATCAGGAAAAACACCTGAGCATTGAACAAAACGACCTCTTCAGAGTGAAACCAAGGGGGGGCTGATGGTTGCCTCCTGTGCTGATCAGGCTACTAGAGACTGGTTGGAGCAGGTGGAGGCCGAAAGCGTACCCTGGGGGGAGCCGGACAAATGGACGCGGCCGAAAGGACGCTAGCGTTTGGACGCAGACCCAAAAGGACGCAAACCCAAATGGACGCGGGCCATAAAGACGCAGACCCAAAAAGTCGCAGACCCAAAAGGACGCGGCCATAATAATAACCTTTGGGGGAACGGGGGTAGCTAACATCTTATTTTTTCTTGTTCGGGGGAGGGTAGTCATGACAATTTCTTACGTAAGATTTTATTTATTAGATTTTATACTATCCTATGTATTCACAAAAATCTTCCACGGCTGAAGATGATATTGGAAATGGAAATCAGAATAGAGAACGGTTGCTACAATTCTGTATTATAAATACCTTATTGAATCTACACATCCGCAGACTATGGACATGAGTATCTCCATCTAACAGAAGATCTAAAAATCAGATTGTTTTCTAAAGACGGCAGGACTTGAGGAGGATTTCAAATAGAGACATACGATATCAAAAAAGTTATGTGTACAAAATACCTTGAAGGTTTCAGGTTTGAAAACTAAATTATTCATATAATAAAATCTCGGGTATGAGGGTTGGGGCAATAAAACGACTGTTTACCACATCGACTAGTTTCGAACCCTGAACGGGTTCAAGATAGACCCATCTTGTCCAACACACACCAGTAAATCTAAAAAGGGGATACATCTATCGACCTCCAACTCGTAGGTGAATCTCAACCGGTTATCGAACCCATTCAAAATATCTAAGCAGTTGTTAATTTCGTTAGAAGGCACCGCTGTGAGCATGTCTATGCACACTGACCTGTACAGGAAGCCGTCCTCTAGTGAACGTCTCCTTAACTACAACTCGTCACACCCCCTCAAACACAAAATGAGTGTGGTAAACACGTTAAAGACCAGAATAATTAGGTGTGTCACGCCGGATCTGAGAGAAAAACGGTTGTTGGAATTGAAAAGTCAATTGATTAAAAATAATTACCCTGAACACCTTCTGCAGTGTGCTTTATTCGATCGAGGAAGAAGAAAACAGCCTCCAGAGGTTACTCTCTCGATTCCAGAGTCCTTACCACGATTTTTTAAGTTGTCCTTCCATCCAGAATTGGCAGCGAAGATGAGGGTACTACTTCGGGATTACATCCAAAGCAAGCAGTTGTGCTTGGCCTTCTATAACGACCACAAATTGGCAAACTTAGTCTACTCGAAAATTAAAGACAAGGTACCTTTAAAGTACCAAAGTAATGTGGTGTACGAAATCACCTGCGATTGTAAGAAAACTTACGTGGGTCAAACTAAACAACTGCTATCAAAACGAATAGGGCAGCACAGGCTGGATGCAATGAAAGGGTTAGATAAAACCGGATTATCGGAGCACCTACGTGTTTGTAATCACCAATTTGACGAAGAAAACGTTAAAGTTCTTGCACGTGAGAGCAACTTTCCAAAGCGGGCGTTTCTGGAGGCGGCCTGTATATTGACAAGCACTAATAATGTTAACCAAATAACCGACTTCGAACAGATTGATAATGCTTATAAGTCGGTGATAAAAATATGGAAGGATAAAAAAAGGGGAAAAATCAATTATGACAACTAACTTTATTTAGTTTTTGAACTAGGTAATTGACAACTCTATGTTACGCCAATGAGTTTTTATTGATGAATTGGTGAATTTTTTGAAGTAGGCTGCTTTCAAAAATAAGAATTTTAAATATCGTATTGACAAACATTGCTTCTGTATTTTTCACCATTCTACAAGTATCACCAGTTTCGGGAGTTAACGACACCTACATCTTACCGCGAGGTAAATTTCGTTTTTAGTGTTGCGTTTTTAGCATTTTTTGAATTTTGATTGTATCGACCTTTTTCTTTTTCATAAATATAGTCTTGAAGATGAACCCGTTCAGGGTTCGAAACTAGTCGATGTGGTAAACAGTCGTTTTATTGCCCCAACCCTCATACCCGAGATTTTATTATATTCAGATCCGAGGGGAAGAAAACTTTTTATTCCAATTAAATTATTCATATTTTTGAAAATTCAAAATGCGATTCAACTTTTGAGTTTTTCAATTTAATTTAAATTTAATGTTCGATTAAATTTTTTATAATAAGAAGTCAGAATCGCCGATTTTATTACTCCCCCTCCCTATACTACTCATCTCTCTAGTTAGGGGTAGGAATTTATTTTTTCAGGTACTGCACCCACGGTCGTTTGCACCCTGCTTGGGATATTCTATTTTGTGGCGCGTAGTCCTGTTTTGAGTCCATTTTGTACGAAACGCCGGGCTTGGTTCGCCATATTTAGACTTGCAAATTTTAAAGTTTTAGTACTAAAATTTTTTTTGTTTTAAAATTTCAAAACTTTGTGTACACACGGTAAACTTAATATTTTAATCTAAATATTACAAGAAAAATATTAAGGGTTACACCAGTGGTTCCCAAAGTGGTCCAGGTGGACCCCCAGGGGTCCATAGGAGACCACACGGGGGTCCACGTAGACGTGAAAAGAAAACAGGGGTTCACAAGTTGTAAGTGGGGGTCCACGAAAAATTTTCTGGTTTTCATAATAAAGAACAAAAATTTTGGCTTGGATTTACCTATCAACGCAACATAGGCAGGTAGCATCATTCACTAGGTAGGTACTCAAAAATATTCGAGACTCAGTTCAAACACAGAATTGAATAGAACAATAGATAATAGTACCTGTGTACACCACATGTCGAGACTTGCAAAGTGCCGCCCGTGCGCCCGCTCGTCCGGGATGCTTGTTTAGACCTGCAAAGGGATGAAATGCGACTTGCGCTGTGCTTGCAATCTACATTAGTATAAATACGAATGCCAAGAACAAAACGTTACTCATTTGTTTCCGGGATTTTGAACATAAAAGTGTGACTGTGAGTGAATCGATACATGTATGAATCATAAGTATGAAAATACTAAAACTGTGGAAACACCTGCAAAAATTTTAAGGATCAACGGATCATCCGCCAATTTGCGGATTTAGCCGGATTTGTATTTTTATTTTACTATATAATAATAAAGAAACTTCAAAAGGTCACAACTGATACGGAAAATGGCTGAATCTAAGAAGAAATGTCGACAGTACAGTATTGATTATTTGAAATTTGGTTTTCTTCCATCAACGGCAGACAAACGATTGCCTATGTGTGTTTTATGCAACAAAGTTCTGAGCAATGACTCTATGAAACCATCGAAGCTCGAAGACCATCTAAGAAGATGCCATCCTGAAAAAATAGGTAAAGATCTAAAATACTTTCAAACATTGAAGGAAAAATATGAAAAGAGACCTACCGTAAATAGTATGTTTGCTTCAACGTCTCAAAGTAACGATGATGGCTTGCGGGCATCTTACAATATTTCGTTGCTTGTAGCGAAATCTGGAAAACCGCACACCATCGGAGAAGAGTTAATTTTACCCGCTATTGAAGAGGTTTTAAAAACTGTTCTGCACAAACCTCCATTTGACGTACTCAAAAGAATTCCTTTAAGTAACAACACTGTACAAATACGTATTGATGAAATGAGCTCTGATATACTCTGTACTGTGTACTGTGTACTGTACAAATGTATTGATACAACTTTTGCAACTGTTAAAACTTTATTTTGAAGAACAAAAATGAAAAATTTTTTTAATCGCAGTAGCCCGTTAGGATGTTTTGACATGATATAAAACCAAATATTCTCATATAGTTTGTTATAGTTGCTTCAATCAAACATGACAAGTCTACACGACATTATTGTTAATAAATTTAAATCAGGTGTAACTAGAGGTGATATTTTTCGGCAAGTAATGCATTTAAAAGTGACTCGAAATTATGTTTATCGTACTACAAAAAGACTTATGGACACAAGCCCTAATGAAAACCGAAAAAAACCGGAGGAAAAAATCAGTCAGGACACCATAAGCAATTAAGATTGTACGTGAACGTATCAGACGGAATTGTGACCGCGCGACAAGGAAAATGGCTCAATATCTTCAAATAAACCGCGAATGTCTTTGAAAAATACTTCGTGGAGACGTTACACTAAAGCCTTACAAGAAAAAAAAAGTTCATGGGTGTAAGATACATCCATGTATTTAGTGTTGCCTACGCAACCAATGTATAAAATGTATATTTCTATAATAAACAGTTCTTACTCAACCGTCTTGTAATTAACACGTACTACAATATAGGGCAGAATTACCTATTGTTGGTCACTCCAAATTAAAAAAAAAACAATGGCGCTGCAAAGAGGAAGGTTAATATAGTATAATGACATCATTTTCACAAGCGAAGATATAATCAAAATTTCGAGAAAAATTGATTTGAAAAGTAGGGGAAAGTAAAATCGTGACCCCGGCCACGACCACTATCGGGTTACCGGTCCCTTCAAATCGAGTGAAATTTTTTTGCTCCGATTTTAATTTTTCTTTCAAATTCGGGTAGGGGGGGGGTGTGCTTAGTAGATATTAGTATAAATATTCGCGAAAAAATGGAAAATAAGGCGGTTATTGCCGAAAAAGTGAAAAAATTTAATTTTTTTTGCCTTCGAATTTTAGGGGTGTGCATTCGAAAAGGAGGGTAATCCATCGTCAAATCCTACTCCTCCGGGGCGCCGCTCCGCTCCGCTCTGCACCCCTACGGAGCGGATTTGACTCTGGTTACTAGGCTAAACATACGAGAAGCGCCACCGATCAAGAACACCGGGATCTATGCAACCGGGATGTGAGAGACCCTCGAAATAGCATTAAAAAGTATAGTTGCGGTATGGGGCAGTAAACTATTTCGTTTCACCCCCAAAAAATCGCGTAAAAACTAAAAATAATCGATGTTGCATGTACGACGCTCGAGGTGCATCTGCTGCTGCGAAATTTTCTAAGTGTAAGAGTATATCTATCTGCACGTACCGTCAACAAAATGCGCGCCGGCCGAGCGATGGAGTGGCATTCGACCGGTTGTGCACCATGCTCTTGCTACTTTTCCATACTTTTCAAATTGATTTTTCTCAAAATTTTGATTATATCTTCGCTTGTGAAAATTATGTCATTATACTATATTAACCTTCCTCTTTGAGATTGCAAAGTTTCAACTCATTCGGAATGACCAACATTAGGTAATCCTCACCAATAAGCGAAATAAAACTAAACAATTAAGTGATAAATCAACAAACAATTAAGTGCAGTGTGAAACAATTAAGTGTTGTGCAAAACAATTAATTTATAAAACCGACGCTAACATAAAATCAAAGATGGAAGCCAAAATGTTACAAAATATGACCTTCACTGGAAATCAAGCCGCAAATTGGAAAAAATGGCTACAAAGGTTCGAAATTTACAGCATAGCAACACAATTAAATGAAATTTAAACAAATGAAATTTTTTATTATGAAATGAAATATTATGAAATTATAAAACCGACGCTAACATAAAATCAAAGATGGAAGCCAAAATGTTACAAAATATGACCTTCACTGGAAATCAAGCCGCAAATTGGAAAAAATGGCTACAAAGGTTCGAAATTTACAGCATAGCAACACAATTAAATGAAATTTAAACAAATGAAATTTTAACAACATTTACTAAAGAAAAAATACCTATTCTAGGAAAATGTAAATTAAGTATCAAATTCAACGACAAAGTAATAAATGATGAATTCTTTTTTGAATCAAACGGTCTAGGATCAATTCTAGGTTTGAGAGCATGTACTAAATTAGGAATAATAAAAATAAATTCCGATAATGTAATCATAAATGATAAAAATTTAAAACCAACTCTAATTAAAGAAAACAGTATAATGACAAAATCAAAACTGCTCAATTAAATGCTAAAAAATACTACGACAGCAGAGGTACTGTAAAAAGACCAGATTTTCAAATCGGTACACCCATATGGTACCAAGAAAGACCAAAAAGTATTTGGAAAAAGGGAATAATTAAAGAAAAACTCAAAAGCAGAACTTTTAAAATAAAGAGGGAAGATGATAGTGAAATAATCAGGAATAAATTCTACATCAAATTTAGAAAAATAAATGACACAAATAATCTTCCAGCAGAAGACGAAAATACATATTCAAATTATGTAGCACCCACGATACACTTACAACGGTATGCTCATACGCAGGTTGTGTGACGTCACGTGCGAATTGGAATTGTGATGCGAACCATCTTGCGCTTTTGCGCAAATACACCGGTTATTTTCCATTTTTTTGATAATATTTATTATTAATATCTACTAATCACACCCCCACCTATCCGAATTTCAAAGAAAAATTCAAATCGGAGCAAAAAAATTTCACTCGATTCGAAGGGAACGTGTGATGCATTTCCCCGCGTTTGCCTTGGGAGCCGCGGCATGTTCGATGTTCATTTTCCCTACTTTTAAAAAGTCGATTTTGGGGTTGTTTTTCAACGGTTCTCGAAAATTTTTGTTTCATAAAACAACATACCATTTTTTAGGTTTATTTTATCCTCACGATGACATGCAACAATCCATTTTATTTTAGAAATGTCTTCAATTTGTGGAAATCGGAAGTATTTGATTTTCGTCCCTTTTGTCGTTTTATTATTATTACCACATTTCGCAACTGCACAACCCGGCATTTTCGAATTTAATAATAGAATTTTCACAAATTCGAATAATTTCAAATAATTAGAATTCGACAGATAATTTGAGTTCACGAGTACAGTTCGTACCACGTTCGTATACGATCGTTTGTAATTTAATTCGCACGTGACGTAATGCGCGATAGTATACGTGTTTGAGAAAAATAATAAGCATACCGTTGTAAGTGTATCGTGGTAGCACCGATACCTTTAAATAAAAGTGAAAATGCAAATGACAATAATAAAATTGAAAACATAGTTAACAATGAAGACACAAATAAAAAAATATTGGTACGCGTAAATCAAACTGAAATAAATAAAAACAATGTTGAATCGGCAAATAACAACAGTGCAACTAATAAATGAAAGTGTAAATGAAAATGCTAATATAAATAATGACAGTGCAATTAATAACAATGCGCGAACCTCAAATAGAAGAAGAAAAGTGCCAAAGAAATTCAAAGACTTTGTAAAACATTAATTCATTATTCATATTCAACGTGTTTCACTTGTTATTGAAATTTGTATGCTAACTAAATATTGAGAACAAATTTTGTAAAATGAATTTAAAAAATTAATATTGTTATAATAAGGGAGATGTAAGATACATCCATGTATTTAGTGTTGCCTACGCAACCAATGTATAAAATGTATATTTCTATAATAAACAGTTCTTATGGTCAATTTATGCACAAATGTAACGGAATGTAACGTAATGTAGAAAGAGATGGGCTATATGGAACTATATGGAAGTGCATAAGCCCATCTCTTACATTACGTCACTACATTACGTTACATTCCTTTACATTTGTGCAAAATTGACCATACTCAACCGTCTTGTAATTAACACGTACAATACGTAACAATGGGCTTACAGATGCTACTGCAGTGAAAAGGTTCGAAAGAAGTAAGATGTTGCTATCATGGCACGGTGGTGACGAAATAATATTCTCAGATGAGAAATTATTTATTTTACAAGCGACCTACAATTCTCAGAACGATAGGATCTGCATTGTTTCGCTTAAATACGTTCCTAAAAACAAAAAAATGAGAGCGGTCATCGGACCGTCCACAGAAGCTATGCTTCTTACGCACAGAGCAAACCATAATAGATCCTTGAAGGCCCTCCCCTTTTCGTGGGTCGGCAAAAAACGTCGAAAAAATTTTCCCGTATTCTTATAAGCAAGTTGGAGGCCGAGGGCCGACCCGTATTCTTAAATGCCAGTGGGAGGCCAAAGGCCGACCCGACCCGTGTTCTCTAAAGCAAGTGGGAGGCCGAAATGAACTTGAGGGGCCGTCATTCTTAAAACATTTCTGTATGTTTCTGGATCCTCTTCTTTCAGCTCTTGGAGAAGTCTTGACGATGCCCCTAATTCTTCCCTTCTTTGTATCCATGGCCTGACCCACCATCGTCTCTGTTTGCGGTGAAGCTGGTTAAGCATTTCTAAACTAAACTCCCTGACACCCTCTCTCAACAACTGCTTAATTAGCTTTTTACGTGAAACGACAGACGACATGCTTGCTGAATAGTGAATGACTAACTGGAGAGTGGCGAGTAGCAGCAACAGTAGTGTGACCAGATTGCCCGCCGCTGCTTGCTGGCACTACTACCAGCCGCTGGTAAGCAGCAGCTGGCAACCAGCATAATGTGACCCGCGCTTTAAACAGTAAGAATCATGGTAAAGACGAAAGAATATTCCGAAGATCTGAAAAATGCGATTTTTAAATCATTGAAAATTGGAGACTCATTAAGGACAGCATTTAAGAATACGGGTCGGCCTTCAGCCTCCAACTTGCTTATAAGAATACGGGTCGGCCTTCGGCCTCCCACTTGCTTATAAGAATACGGGTCGGCCTTCGGCCTCCCACTTGCTTTTGAGAACACGGGTCGGGTCGGCCTTCGGCCTCTAACTTGCTTATAAAACTACGGGTCGGCCTTCGGTCTCCAACGTGCTTATAAGAATACGGGTCGGCCTTCGGCCTCTAACTTGCTTATAAAACTACGGGTCGGCCTTCGGTCTCCAACGTGCTTATAAGAATACGGGTCGGCCTTCGGCCTCCCACTGGCATTTAAATATACGGGTCGGCCTTCGGCCTCCAACTTGCTTATAAGAATACGGGAAAATTTTTTCGACGTTTTTTGCCGACCCACGAAAAGGGAGAAACGGGGGAGCCGGGAATTTTGTTAGTTTTGTTTTGTTATATTTTGACGTTATAAATTGAGATTTTATAATTGATTGTATAATTTTTGACTTTGAGATTGCATAATTGAGATTTTGTTTAAAATAATTACCTCCTTGATTTAAAATACGTTTTGTTTTGTTATATTTTGACGTTATAAATTGAGATTTTATAATTGATTGTATAATTTTTGACTTTGAGATTGCATAATTGAGATTTTGCGCTTAAAATAATTACCTCCTTGATTTAAAATACGTTTTGTTTTGTTATATTTTGACGTTATAAATTGAGATTTTATAATTGATTGTATAATTTTTGAGTTTGAGATTGCATAATTGAGATTTTGACGTTTAAAATAATTACCTCCTTGATTTAAAATACTTTTCTTTTCATTGGTCGAAATTTGTGTGACGAAATTGCGTTACACATTTGCGTTACACATTTGCGTTACACATTTGCGTTAACAATTTGGTGTGACGTACGATTTTTTTCAGTTAACTGCCCGTGCGATACCCGTGCGATAAGAAGCATAGCTTCAAAAATATGTTTCACGTTTTCAAAATGCATCATCGGAAATGATTTGGGGTGCTATATGCAAAAGAATACTCTGCCACTGGTATTTATAGCAAAAAAAGGGTTAAAGTGAATACAAAGTATTATTTAGAAGACGTTTTACAAAAGCATATGTTACCAGCAGTTCAAAAAATGTATGGTGATGAATATTATTACTTCCAGCAAGATGGAGCCCCATTGCATACCGCTGGTAGAGTGTAAGCTTGGTGTCAAGATAATTTGACTGATTTTATAGATAAGAATGAATGGCCACCAAGCTTACCAGACTTAAATCCTCCGGATTTTTCCATTTGGGGATATATGCTACAACAACTTAAGCATAACAAATAATATCGAAATCTGGAAGAATTTAAGCAAGTTATATCAAAATATGAGCATTAATACCACTTGATATGTAGCGTGCAGCTTGTAATAGCTTTGAAGAGAGACTCTGATTAGTTGTGAAGGTAAAAGGGGAAGTAATTGAATAATTTTTTGTTATACTTAATCCTACTTATAATTCCAAAGTATCATCCAAAAAAAAAATGTTAAATTGGTTCAAAACTCTTGAAAATATAACCAAAATCATTTGTATCAATACATAAATGTCACACTGTAGAAAGCTTCTTGTGTAATTATCTGCAAACCACTCATTTTTCTATTCAATTGGACGAGTCTACTTTGCCTGGTAATGAAGATTATTATTGGCATATGTTCGATTTGTTATGGACGAAGAAATCCATGAAGAGCTGCTATTCGCAAAAACTTTGAAGTCGGACACTAAAGGCGAATCGATATTTAAAGTCCTGAGTGATTTTTTTACAGAAAAATCTATTCCATTTACAAACATTATTTCGGTGGCAGCAGATAGAGCTCCTGCCATGTTCGGGCGATATCGTGGGTTTATAAGCCATCTTAAAAGAATAATACCAGGACTAATTGCAATTCACTGTGTCATCCACCGACAACACCTTGTAGCGAAAAATTTGAGTGATAGATTGCACCAATCGCTTCAATTTGTGATTAACGCAGTTAATAAAATAAGAAACAATGCTTTGAATACCCGTTTATTTGCACTATTGTGCGATGAAAATGATGAAGATTTCCAACGACTGCTCTTACATACTGAAGTACGCTGGTTGTCGAAAGGTGCATGCTTATCGAGATTTTACTCACTTTTCGAATCAGTGATAGAGTTTCTGGAAACTAAAGCACCAGATTTAAAAGAAAATCTGATCAAATATAAAGCGGACATTGCGTACTTAACAGATTTGTTCAAAAAATTCAATGACGTTAACTTGCAGTTACAAGGGGACAGCCTTAATTTAATAAAAACAAAGAGTGTAATTTCGGCTTTTCTTGGTAAATTGAAATTAATGAAGCAAAATATTAGTCGGCGCGAATTCTCCCAGTTTCCGCACTTGTCACAGATAGAATGTCTTGATGAGGATATTCAGACATACGCTCAACATTTAAATACCGTGCATGATGACTTCAAAAATAGATTTGAAGATATTCTGACGATGGAAATACCACCATGGATCATAACCCCATTTGATGAAACGGAAGAGGCGAATGTGGTATTACAAGAGGAGCTACTTGAGCTCAGCACCAACGAGGAACTGAAGGTGAAATTTAAAAAAGGCTATCAAACATTTTGGCTGCAGGCAGAAATCCCCGAAAAATATCCTGGGCTGTGGGAAATTGCGAGAAAATTTTTGATAGCGTTTCCCTCGTCATATCTTGTCGAAAGAAGTTTTAGTGCCGTTACCAACCTGTTAACAAAAAAAGGAGCAGATTGAACATCACAGAACGGGGAGATTTGAGATTACTTCTTACAAAACTGAAGCCAAATATTGATAATTTGCTGTCAATTCATCAAGTACATCCGTCTCATTAAAAGTATGACTATTTTTTATTGTTGATTTACATTTCAGAGTTCATTGTTGATTTTTTGTCAATTGTTGATTGTTATAATCAACATCAAATTGTTGTTTGTAATAATAAATGTTTATAATTTTGTATAACCACAAGTATTATTTTAATAAATAGGACACAAGAAAATGTGCTACTTTTTCTTTCTTCTTAACACCCCCAATTTAGGGTGATATTTTTTAGGAGTTTTGGGAATAAGTACAGTAGAAATGTAGCAGCAGGGGGTCTACCGAAAATAGTAAAACTTTGAAAGTGGTCCACGAGAAAAAAAAGTTTGGGAACCATTGGGTTACACATCTATTTAGTGAATTGGAACGACAAGAACGTAAATCCTCACCTTTTATTTTTTTAAACCGCTTGCTGTACACCACAAAAATTTAAAAATGTTATTTGTTACAAAACATAATCCAAAATTTTCAAAATTTCTGCTAGATGCCGTCCCAACAACGACCTTATTGTTGCTTTTGCAAAAGATATACGAACGATTTTGAATGCAAAAGAAAATGTAATGCTTGTGCAACATGCGTCGAAAAAAAGCATGATCCTTACCATTCGTCACTTTAATTAAAAGTTAAATGTGTTAACGCCATTTGTAATGAGACGTACGACATGAATTTTCTCGGGGTAAGTTGAACTAATCACAACAATTTTCTTGTTAACAAAAATAATTTTCAGGACATTTTATCGCCAAAATTGTACTTGAAAGGTTGCCAATTGCAGAAGTAAATCTTGCAGATGTTCAAAACTCGCACTTATGGCTCCACGTCTCACACCCCCGGACAACTGCGTTGACCAGTAGGTAAAACTAAGTAAGTGAGTAGTCAGATATAGGAGAACAACTCGATGACGGAGGACAGCAGTAACCGCCATCACTGGGTTTAGGTGAAGATGGAAGACTTGGGCTCGGCTTAATACCAGAATATCATAAGGAAGGACTAAGGGGCATCGCATGGTTGTGATATTGCGATTAGGAAAGCAACGGAAAACAACCTCATTATGTTATTTCCTAATAGTATAATTGTCATGAATGAAAGAAATGAAATTGGAACGGCACTTAGTTCCCAGCAGCCGCTAAATGTGCAGAGGGTGCAAAGAATCTTCGAGTTGATATATGCACCAACTGCAGACAACGATTATACGAACACATTGATATGACACTGAAGACAACAAAACAAAATGACGTTAAGATTGTGATGCGGGATCTCGATGCGAAAAATTAAAGAGGCAAAGACGGAAGTTGAGTTAAAGAGCACGGGCTTGGAATACGAAATGGAAGAGGAGATCTAATTCTTCAATTCTACCACGGTTACGATATGATAATCATGAATATTTACTACATGTTACCAAGCAGACGTTTATATACTTGGAAATCTCCCCAAGGTGGAGAAAACAACATCATGCGGAATCAGATAGAGCATATCCTTATCGGAAAGCGTTATAAAAAAAAGTATAAAATACGTAAAGACATATTCGAGTGCCGATGGCTCGTCAGACCATAATCCCCTGATAGCTGGTATGCACGTAACCTTAAAGAAAATAGCATCTACCAATAATAACTACAAATTGGACGTGATGTACCTTCAAGGCCCAATTTAATTAAAGAACCAAACTATGAGATGCGCTGAACAGCAATGCGAAGTAAACTGTGGTTCGCAAAGACAGAGTCAATTACCAATGGTTGCATAGTTATCTTGCGCAATATCAGGCTTACTACTGTAAAAATGTTGAGATAATGATTTACCGAATGACATCAATTATACATTCAAATTCATTTAAATAAAACTATGAGTAATAAAAATTCTCGGCTCTAGCCAGTTAGTATTTAAAACTACTCGTACAATCCATTTGTATATTGTACTCATGAGAACTAATAAGTTCGAAACTCGAGTATACATTTCAAATTGGATTGTGCGAAATTTTTGTATTTTAAATAAAAATAAATTAAATATCAAATTTATCAATTATTTTACGCAGCGAAGTTATTAAATTACTATCTGGGCGTATGTATAGCATAAGGAGATAGTGCCTTTATCAATTTTGTGCAAACAACACAGAATCACGACCAAATTAAACCTCGGATAAAACTTTCCAATCGTAAATTAAAAAATTAATGTGCAAATACATCAAAGTAAACGGTACCACTTATATTTACCTTATCTTTCCGTTGTCTTCTGGTAGGTGGTTGATAAGATGATAACAGAGCTCAAAACGTCAGGTAGAAAATACACCAAGTCTGTTCCAAGTTGATAGTGGTAGGCGGTAGCGAATACACCAAAAAATTAACAAAACTTCCAGATGTTGTTGATGGTCCAATGATATCTAGAACTGTGTGATAATTAGAATGCGAAAATTTTCACTTACAAATCGAACGTACCAATCCTTCAAATAATACCAGATGTGACGGATATGCTCCAATAAAAAAATATTAAAGCCGGTATATCCAAAATTACAATGACGAAACAAATCGCAAAAGAATAATTGGTTAAAACGACATTATTCCAAAAATTAATTCGTACACTGAAATATTCGTGAAAACTACCCAACTTTTCGCAATTCAAAAGTGAACTAAAAATTTCATTATTTATGATAAAATGTTTTCAATTAAATATTAAAATACTAAATTTCAACGCCATATATCGGAACTTTGTTAAAGCTTATTGACGGAATCTGTCAACAATTGAAGACACCTTCCCAATAAAACAATCTCATTTTTTTGCATACGTTAGGAGTATGAGAGAATATGGGTCTCTTCTACTCTATCTATTTCTGATTCCAGACGAACAGTGCTCCGATTTTGCGAAGGTTTGGTTCTTCAGATGAGGAGACCAGGGACCTGTAACACAACTCTTACAAGTGTACAAGTTACAAGTAATTGATCAGTAGCTACACTGAAAGAAATCCGTTCTTACCAGGTAGAAAAATGAACATTAAATAAATAACAAACGTACTGGAAATTGACCCAATCTTTTGACGGTGTTTAATTGAATAAAAAATTCAGAATGTCATTCTTAATAACAAAGTAATTGTTGATGAATGGTAAAAATCAAGTTACATAAGTAGAATTGTTATATATTAGCTCGGATGTTTCTTTATAAGCGAGACATTCTTATTTCCATGATTTAAGGAGTTCTTAATTTTTAGAATAACCAGGCTTTTTAATGAAGTTTTACACCTTATTGTTTTCAGTATGATGTCCATTATTTTAAACTCATGGTAGGTTGTTTTAATGCCGACCTTTCCACTTTCAGTTAAAATTCCAGATATTTATTTGTTACATAAAGTTCTTGGTTGTTTTGTGATGACATTTTATCACAAAACATTGACAGCAGCGCGGCTGCTGCACTGATCCGCTAAAAATCGCTCTGAATAATTGTTAAATTGAAATCTACAAAGCTGATTTTTTGTCTACAAGTAGTTTAGGTGAATTATTGTTAAATGGTCTTTGTCTACTTTCAATACAAGGTGGCTAAACTTTGGTAGACGTGGCTGAAGTGGAGGTGCATGTCAGTGCCCCCCCCCCCCAGTTTCGATTTTTTTTTATAAAAATGGTGTCACACGTTAGAGCATCGTTAGAGCCTGAATGAGCTTCCATTATTTTCGTTTGAGCCTCAAAGGTCGCGGAGTTATTCGCAAAAAACAACTGGGGGGTGGCCCGTAGACATGATGGCCCCCCCCCAGTTTCGAATATTTGCGTGAATTTGGTGTCAAACGTTATTGCATCGTTAGAGCCTGAATGAGCTTCCATTATTTTCGTTTGAGCCTCAAAGGTCGCGGAGTTATTCGCAAAAAACAACTGGGGGGCCGTAGACATGATGGCCCCCCCAGTTTCGAATATTTGGGTGAATTTGGTGTCAAACGTTAGAGCATCGTTAGAGCCTGAATGAGCTTTCGTTATTTTCGTTTGAGCCACAAAGGTCGCGGAGTTATTCGCGATAAACTGCTGGAGGGGCCGTAGACATGCTTTTCCATTTTCCTTCCAATTTGGATTTTTTGTATGAAACTGATGCCAATCGATAGAGCATCGTTAGAGCCTCAATGAGCTTCTATGGTCATGGTTTTAAGTTAATATATTTACAAAGTTATGGATGTTTTAAATTTTCGACCAAACTCCGAGCAACATGCGTTAACTGGAATTTGCCAGATTGAGGGTTCCCACCATCATTGCTATTTTAAATGTTGAAGTACCTTTATGCATGATTCGAAATGACTTCAACCAATGCATATGTTTAGTAGTTGGCCAGAAATTAAATCTTGTACAAAACGTGTAAAAAACTTTTATATGCGTTTATTTGGTTTATTCGAAAATAATGGTTGTAACGATGAAAACAGAGAAATAGCTGAAATGGAAAAAATTGAGACCTATTCCGAAGTTGATGATACGACGGATATTTTCGAGGAGATAACATCGATTTATGATCGTTGTTTTAGTGATTCGAAAATAAAATCTAACCAAGGTGATCATGTTAACATGCAATGTAACCCTCCAATTGCCAAAAAGTTATTAAGTTTTTGTAAACTAATTCCATGTTGGTCAGCTGTGATGATTCCAATATTTAAATATGGAAATGTAACCGAAACAAGTGCTACATCCGAAAGCTTATTTGACCATTTGAAAAATCGTATTTTTCACCACGAAAAATTACCGATGCGAGTGGATGATTTCATAAAAGTTCACGTAAATAACATCATTGGATCCATGATTTTGTTGAGATCCAAATTAAATTCGGTCGAAGACAGTGATGGTTTTAAGTGTCTTCCAAACCAAGAGGGCACTGACGTAGAACTTCCGGTACAAAACGACATTGAAAAAAATATTAAAAATCCAACGGACGCTGATGAATATTGCAAAAGAAAATGTAATGAAGAAGGTGTTCTAGAAAATCGTAACACTTTCGAATTCGAATCTGAAACTGCAGTAGAAAATTGGGGTGGTCTTGGTCAAAATAACAAAGCGAAAAGAAAAAAAAAGGCGAATTACTTGGATAAGGATCCCACCGTTTTAATCTGCAATGATCAAAGCAAAACGAAGTCATCGGTGATAGGATTGCTTAGAAATGGTAATACGTTAAGTTTGCAACCTATTAAAATTGGAAAAACCTATTTTACAATAATTAACACGTGCGGATTTGATAGCATAATTCATATTATGTGTTGTTGTTATGCGGAAAGCAGAAAATATGCTAATTTTGTTGATGCAAAAAAGAAATCTACATTGTACGAGTTGATTGCTCATGTTATGCGTGATGGAGTGAATGCGCAAACTTACAGAAAACGGGCTTTGCTTATGGATAATGTTTTTGAAGAACCCAATAAGAAAAGATTACCTAATAATCACGTGGAACTAAATGCTTCATCAACGTCTTATTATTTATTTCAACAATTATTCCGGGATGAGCCGTCAATGATAGAAAATTTTAAATGTTCTAAATGTAACAATGTTATCAAAAATGGATTCCCGACTCTAACAATTAATTTTCCAACACAGGATATTGCCTACCTCCAGAACGCTTTAGACCTACGATTTAAAGAAATGCTAACCATGGCCAATGTAAGAATTGTCAAATGCAATATACCGAAATAAACAGAAGTTTTGGCCAGCATTTATTTTTGGAAATATGTGGGCCAATGAAGAAAGATTCGTCTTTGGAATTTAACATTTCCCTACAGGAAATTCCCCAAGAAATTTATGTTAATGGAAATACATTTCACATTCGAGGAGCTATTAGTTTCATACCACCCACAGCAATAAACAATATCAATGCGATTGGCATTACGTAAGTTATTGTTGGCGTGAAAATTTAAGCCGGTGGGAACGGTATGATGATTTGCAACTGTCGCCCAAAGTGGTAAGACATATTGCTATGTACCACGGCCACGTCAATGAAAATGATCACGTTTTGATTCAAAGTTTTTTTTATTTATTAACAAAGATAGCACATGACTTATCTGTTCGAAAGTAAAGGTTTCATCTGACACCAAGAATCTGCTTTAACGTCATAAATTTATGTAAAGAAAAAGGTCACGAAACGAGAAAACAAGGTAAATTCAAATGCAACGTTTTAATTCTGTTAACATAAAAGGTTTGTTAAAATTATAAATTAATTTAAGTAGTTATAAGAAATGTAATTTGAAATCAAAAATAATTGTTCAAAACATTAGTTCTAAAAAGGTGTTAAAACGTAGAACTTTTAAAATCAAGATAATAAAATCTTTACGTGTAGAAGTGCATCGATATTCAATGAACCATAAATGCGAAAAACATTTTCTTCAAAAGTTACTGGAAGATCACAGAAGAGGCTGGTGCTTCAAATAAAACTGAAACATAAAAATTTTATTAGAAATTTTACAAATTATTTTGGGCTAAGTACGAACCTGGAAAATTATAACGCAGGAGTGTTGATTTTTGTATCGACTAATAAAACGAAATCAGATTTGCCTTGAAAAGATAGGTAACTATGGAAAAAACAATGGATTGTTAATTAATAATAAGTTGATTCTTCTTGAAATTGAATGGTGGTGCAATTTTATTAGTGTCTCCTAAAAGTAAATAAATATTGATAAAAAATTATTTAAAACCGTATGAAAAGTAAAGATATCATTAAAGAAAAATTACTTACGTGTTATAAAAGTCAATTTAGTTGAATTTATAAAGTGATTGTGTTTATTTTTGAAAATTTAACTACGCAGAAAACGTGGTTACACTACACAAGAAACCTATCTGAATTCTTATCATTAGGCGAAGGTCATCCTCCAAGTAAAGCGATTCTATTGTATGCTGTTAACAACTGGGGACAAGAAATTCCCTACATTTATTAAGGTAAATGCACATTAACAATTATTTAATAAAAAAAATTAGTGAAAATTTTTGAAAACTAAAACACGCGTGCGTTAGCCCGTTTATAGTGTTAGTATTAAGATTTTGTCAATAAATTTAAACATTTCCATTTCATTTTTCTGTTTTTCATCTGCATTATTTATAATAAAATTATTATTCCTTTAACAACGAAGCGTAATTTGTTTGTACAACCTGATTTTCCGACGACCAGCAATTTATATTTCAGTAACAACTTGGTCAAGGAAGGGACCCAATTTGAGATTAGGTAAGTCTGTGCTCTCCGAAAATAGTCAAAGCCGAGGTAAAATTCATTTATTGCAATTTGTCAAATTATTTTACAATCATTTTTATTGACGAGGTACTTGTACGTACACTCGTACAAGATATCAACGATACAGAGTGCAAGCCTAGCAAAGCTACGTCGGCATATAGCACTTTTTGGCTAGCCCAACGTGGGGCAATTTTATAGGATTCAGTACATAGCACTTTTTGGCGCCCATCGTGTGAGCATCGATAAAAGGGGGATACCAGCGTGGTATATATAAAAAAGTATTAAAATTAGGTCAACCACAACGGAAAATTTCACTAAAATTAATTACATTAACGTCAAAACAAAGATAGGTCATTTATACAAAAATTTCTTTACAAAATTATTTTAAACTGTATAAATATTGACATAAAAATTATTCTTCTTAAAATTAAATTAAACGTACATAATAATTACTAAAATGGAAGACGAAATTATTACAACGGAACAAGTAACACCAAAGAAAACGAAAAAGGAAATTCAGAAAGAAATGTATCAAAGAATGATAGAAAAGGCAAAAGCAGCCAGAGCTAGAGAGATGGCCAGTGATGAAGAAAGACAATTAATGAAGGCAAAAGCACTAAAAGCTAAACAGATGGCCAATGATGAAAGACGCAGGATAAGGGAGCTCGTAGATGAGGAGCTAAGAAAGAGAGCAAGAGCGCAATTCGCTGCTAACAAGAAAGTCGAATATTTAGATGTTGAATGGGTCATAGAATTAAAGACAAAATTTAGAAACGAAAAACTAATGATGGATAAAGCAGCCGAAGAAATTGAAAGAAAAGCAGCCGAAGAAATCGCAAGAAAAGCAGCCGAAGAAATTGCAAGAAAAGCAGACGAAGCAATTGAAAGAAAAGCAGCCGAAGAAATCGCAAGAAAAGCAGCCGAAGAAATCGCAAGAAAAGCAGCCGAAGAAATTGCAAGAAAAGCAGACGAAGCAATTGAAAGAAAAGCAGCCGAAGAAATCGCAAGAAAAGCAGCCGAAGAAATCGCAAGAAAAGCAGCCGAAGAAATTGCAAGAAAAGCAGACGAAGCAATTGCAAGAAAAGCAGCAGAAGAAATCGAAAGAAAGACCACCGAAGAATCAAAAAGAAATAATGATGAGGTTGTAAAAATGATGGCATCAATGAGATTCCAACCGACGAACAAGGTAATAACTACTGACAAAATTGAATCGGAAAAAGTGGTACCGGAAGAGACTATAAAACCACAAGATAATGAAAAAATGGAAGAAGTGGCACCAGTAGAAAATGAGAAACCGTCATGGCTTGAAAAATTCTTGACTAGCATGAAAAATTTACATAAAAGCGTGGACAACAAGAAAGAAATTAATTTAAATGACACGGTAAAGTTGGATATTGAAATGACTCCAATACCAACAACAGAAGTACTAGCAGAAGAACCCGAAAAACCACAAGACGATGAGAATGAGATGGCAGAAATGTTAAAAGCCATAAAATTCGAACCATTTATTGGAACGGTAGTTACAAATAAATTGGACACAATAAAAGTAGTGACAGAAAATGTTAACGTAATGGGAAGAAATGTATCGGAAATTAAGAGCCAAACAACATTAAGAAAAATTCAATATCGGTCATACGTGATAAATTCGAGAAAAACATTCAAACGAGTACAATTGAAATTTAAAAAGCTACGTGCAAAGCAAAGACATAACACAAGAGGCATGCGAACAAATAGGAAAACTTTACAAAAGCAAGATGCAAAAATTTTACAAAGCGGTTTACGTACTAAAAAGACTACAACTAAAATCACAAAATTTCTAAAATTAACAGGTAAACGGGCACAACGTAAAAACATTCAAATGAAAATTAACAATAAGTTCACAAATTTCGGTACAATATTTAACATTAAAAGATTTAAAAACGTAACAAACTTAAAATTTAAAAACTTAACAGCTAAAACGGTAACAAATAAAAATTTAATCAATAAACAAAAACGGGTTCACAATTTAAAATTTATAAAAACAAGGTGGTACAATTATTTTGCAAATAAGAACTTAAATAAACAGAGACGGTATAATAACATCGGGAAAAAGAAAAATATTTTACAAAAGAAGAATAAGAAAAGTCGGTTAAAAAGAAAAATGTTAAATAATTACAAAGTGAATTGGACAAGAGAGTCCAGCATAGATGCAGGCATAAAGGTTAAAGAAAAAGATTACGTTAAAAAGAAGATGTTATACAAGCGGAGAAAAATTAAAATTAAAAGAGTTCGTTGGAAGAAAAAGTCATTCTTGCTAGATTCTCAATAAGCGGTGATTAGAAGATAACAGCGAAACTTAAAATAATTAAAATTAACATCTTACAAAAATTGACCGCTGAGGAAAATAGCAAAGATAAATTCGCCAACAGCGTAACTTAAATTAAAAAGAAATAAAGGTTAACAACAACTTAAAAATTTGACCGCTGAGAAAAATAGCAAGTAAAGAAACGCCAACGGCAAAACTTAATTAATATAAATAATCAAAGAAAATAATAACTTAAAAATTAACCGCTGTGAAAATAGTAAATAATGACAAAAACCGAATAAGACAAGAATTGTAAATATAATTTTAAGAAAGGAAAAGACAAATACCGAATAAGAAAACAAACATTTGATTTGAATAATAGCAATGTGTAAATTTGATTAAAGCTATTGAATCGAGAAAATGATAAGGAGTTGACCAAGATGAAATTTTGAAAATGCTACGTGCAAAAAGAATAATAAATGTACGAAAAGAAATCACTATTTGAAAATTTTAATTTATTTAATGAGGTTCAGTTAAAAGATAAATGATGTAAATTTATTTAGGTAGATCAGTTTTGAATGAATGAAATTATTAGGTGACCAAAAATGAAAAGAAATCAAAGAGTAAATAACGGATTGAAAGAAAAAGGGTTTAAAATAGATTGGTATCCAAAAATACGTTGACATTGAAATATAAAGAATTATGAATATTATGGGGAAATATGATTAAATATAATAATGATTATGAAGAATTATGAATAAATATTATGAAATATAAGGGGGGAACAATTGAATATGATAATGATATACGATAATGAAAATATTATGATAGAAAATTTATTAGGGGATACCAAATGTAATTAAAAGAGAAAACCAATTAATAAAAGGGTAAGAGAAAAGATGTTTTAGGTCACAAAATATGAGTAAATAAGAATTGAATTATAAAAGTTACATAAATAAAGATAATCAGAATTGAACAAATAAAGTTTACATGGTTAACAACCAAGTAATAAAAATAAATAAGTAGTTAAAATTTTAAATAAATCAAAATATGAAACAACGAATAGTATAAACATGCTAGTAAAAAGAGCAATTATAAAAAAAAAAAAAATAAATAAAAAATCAATCTTGGTCAGATTAGTTAGTTAGGTTAATTAATTAGGATAATTTGAATTTTATAAACAGTTAGTTAATTATTTGAACATTTATTTTAATTTATTTAGTTGAATTTATATTTTTGTGATAGAGTTAATAATAATAAAGGTATTTAATAACGCCACATTATGAATTTAGTTTGTTCTGTTTTGAAAAGAAAAAAAAAATATGTTACATTAGAAATTTAAGTTTGTTTAGGAGTAAAAGCACGTGTGTTAACTATAAAATTCACTACGAAAATAGGTATTTTCGAATAAATTTAAAGTTAAACACAGGGGGCAAATGCTATGTACCACGGCCACGTCAATGAAAATGATCACGTTTTGATTCAAAGTTTTTTTTATTTATTAACAAAGATAGCACATGACTTATCTGTTCGAAAGTAAAGGTTTCATCTGACACCAAGAATCTGCTTTAACGTCATAAATTTATGTAAAGAAAAAGGTCACGAAACGAGAAAACAAGGTAAATTCAAATGCAACGTTTTAATTCTGTTAACATAAAAGGTTTGTTAAAATTATAAATTAATTTAAGTAGTTATAAGAAATGTAATTTGAAATCAAAAATAATTGTTCAAAACATTAGTTCTAAAAAGGTGTTAAAACGTAGAACTTTTAAAATCAAGATAATAAAATCTTTACGTGTAGAAGTGCATCGATATTCAATGAACCATAAATGCGAAAAACATTTTCTTCAAAAGTTACTGGAAGATCACAGAAGAGGCTGGTGCTTCAAATAAAACTGAAACATAAAAATTTTATTAGAAATTTTACAAATTATTTTGGGCTAAGTACGAACCTGGAAAATTATAACGCAAGAATGTTGATTTTTATATCGACTAATAAAACGAAATCAGATTTGCCTTGAAAAGATAGGTAACTATGGAAAAAACAATGGATTGTTAATTAATAATAAGTTGATTCTTCTTGAAATTGAATGGTGGTGCAATTTTATTAGTGTCTCCTAAAAGTAAATAAATATTGATAAAAAATTATTTAAAACCGTATGAAAAGTAAAGATATCATTAAAGAAAAATTACTTACGTGTTATAAAAGTCAATTTAGTTGAATTTATAAAGTGATTGTGTTTATTTTTGAAAATTTAACTACGCAGAAAACGTGGTTACACTACACAAGAAACCTATCTGAATTCTTATCATTAGGCGAAGGTCATCCTCCAAGTAAAGCGATTCTATTGTATGCTGTTAACAACTGGGGACAAGAAATTCCCTACATTTATTAAGGTAAATGCACATTAACAATTATTTAATAAAAAAAATTAGTGAAAATTTTTGAAAACTAAAACACGCGTGCGTTAGCCCGTTTATAGTGTTAGTATTAAGATTTTGTCAATAAATTTAAACATTTCCATTTCATTTTTCTGTTTTTCATCTGCATTATTTATAATAAAATTATTATTCCTTTAACAACGAAGCGTAATTTGTTTGTACAACCTGATTTTCCGACGACCAGCAATTTATATTTCAGTAACAACTTGGTCAAGGAAGGGACCCAATTTGAGATTAGGTAAGTCTGTGCTCTCCGAAAATAGTCAAAGCCGAGGTAAAATTCATTTATTGCAATTTGTCAAATTATTTTACAATCATTTTTATTGACGAGGTACTTGTACGTACACTCGTACAAGATATCAACGATACAGAGTGCAAGCCTAGCAAAGCTACGTCGGCACATAGCAATATATATCCTTCTATAAGGTCTTTTTAAACTTTATTTTTTAGTTTTATTAATAAAATATTTTCTTCAAACAATAATTTTGCAGTTGATATTATATGAAATCGATGAAGGTAAAAATCATTATTTATATCAACTAAAGCATTGTATTCCTTTAAGTTGATGTTTTATTTATAATTTTCGTCATGGAAAGTCAGGGAATTTAAAATAGCAATGATGGTGGGAACCCTCAATCTGGCAAAATTCAAGTTAACGCATGTTGCTCGGAGTTTGGTCGAAAATTTAAAACATCCATAACTTTGTAAATATATTAACTTAAAACCATGACCATAGAAGCTCATTGAGGCTCTAACGATGCTCTATCGATTGGCATCAGTTTCATACAAAAAATCCAAATTGGAAGGAAAATGGAAAAGCATGTCTACGGCCCCTCCAGCAGTTTATCGCGAATAACTCCGCGACCTTTGTGGTTCAAACAAAAATAACGAAAGCTCATTCAGGCTCTAACGATGCTCTAACGTTTGACACCAAATTCACCCAAATATTCGAAACTGGGGGGGCCATCATGTCTACGGCCCCCCCAGTTCTTTTTTGCGAATAACTCCGCGACCTTTGAGGCTCAAACGAAAATAATGGAAGCTCATTCAGGCTCTAACGATGCTTTAACGTGTGACACCATTTTTATAAAAAAAAATCGAAACTGGGGGGGGGGGCACTGACATGCACCTCCACTTCAGCCACGTCTACCAAAGTTTAGCCACCTTGTATTGAAAGTAGACAAAGACCATTTAACAATAATTCACCTAAACTACTTGTAGACAAAAAATCAGCTTTGTAGATTTCAATTTAACAATTATTCAGAGCGATTTATAGCGGATCAGTGCAGCAGCCGCGCTCTGCAGATCGTACATTCAATTGCGTCTACCAAGGCTTTAGCAACATTAGATGATCGGTAGACTATTTTTGTTTGTTCCTTTATAAACTAAAGTATTGGAGAAAAAAAAATTCAGCCTTGTAGAAATAACTCAAAAAGTTGTAATAATATTTAAATTAGGGGGTACTGTGCAGTTGTTCTGACCACTCGAAACAAATTTTCTTCAGCTACACACTAAAGAACACAGTTAATATAGCAAATTGTAAAAATTTTAACCGAGAATTTATTATCAAAATTTTGAAATAATCGATTTTGAACTTAGCAAATTTTACAAGATTCAGTGGTAAAATTAACGAGATTCCCGCGCGTCGCTCATTCTGTTAACTGTACGTGCAATATAGGACGTACGTCCTAAACGTAAACTCATCCTTCCACAAGAAATCCTCGACAAAATTTCAAGAAAAAATAAGTTACGTAAAATTTTCCAACGCTACAGATACCCTGCCCTAAAATCCCAAATTAATTAGCCTTACAAAAGACATCAATCACGCCATCAGCGAAATCAAAATTTCAAATTGGAATAAAACATTAAAATCAATCATTCCGAAAAACCTTCGAAAAGCTTGGACAATTTCGAAGGCATTAAAAAACAAGACAGATGACGTTTCTTTTCCCACACTCCAAACCCCTCAAGGTCCTGTCACCACCAAACAAGACAAAGCAAACGCCATTGCGACGGTATATTTGTCTCATCATAATCTCACCGCACACCTATCTGATCCCGTCACAATTTCTGATGTCCAACAATCCAAAGATTCCCTCAATAATATCACAATCCCCACTCCCGATGAAGACTTAACTTCCCCTAAGGAAATTAAGCAAATTTTTAAAAAACTTAAAAATCGAGCTCCTGGTTATGACAATATATCTGCTCTCCTAATTAAAAAATATCCTAAAAAACCAATCCTACAAATTTATTACATCCTAAACGCCTGCATTAAAAACCAATACTTCCCCTCCGCCTGGAAAAAAGCAGTCGTTATTCCCATCACTAAACCAAAAAAGCCAAAATCCGATCCTGCCAGCTACCGTCCTATTAGTTTACTTCCTACATTATCAAAAATCCTCGAAAAAATCATCCTTTTCCGCCTTCAGCAACATGACGAAATTCATGATACAATAATTCCGGAGCAGTTTGGTTTTCGAGCAAACCACAGCACGGTCACTAAGCTAGCTTTGCTCGTTGATCAAATTACCCTTAATTATAACATGAAAACCACTACCACGACGGCCACCCTCGACATCGAGAAAGCGTTTGACACCATTTGGCACGACGCCCTGCTTCACAAACTTTATATCCGAAATTACCCCATGCATCTAATTAAAATTATCTCCAGCTTTCTCGAAAACCGCTCCTTCCAAGTCCGAGTAATGGACGCCCTCTCCATATCCTTACCTATTCCAGCTGGAGTACCGCAAGGCTCCATCCTAGCCCCAACCCTTTTTAATTACTACATCAATGATATCCCAAAATCCACACGGACAAAATTATCCCTGTACGCTGACGACACCGCCATCACCTCCGAATCCCGAAAAAGGATAAATCCATTGACTACCTCCAACGACACGTTCCCGATCTCGAAAATTTTTATGCCACTTGGCGATTAAAAATTAACGAACCCAAATCCACCCTCACCGCTTTCTCCAGACAAAGAGACCAAATTACAAACAAACTTACGATTAATGGTACGGACATCACGCACACCCCTACGGTTAAATACCTAGGGGTGACCCTTGACCAACGACTTACATTCAGAACGCATTTAAAACTCACTGCACGGAAAGCGCAAGCAGCAATGCATGCACTTTTCCCATTACTTTCATATAAAAACGGACTTGACCCTAAAATCAGACTGACCTTGTACAAACAATTAATCAGACCAATTTTATTATACGCCTCTCCAGTATGGAGCAGGACATCCCCGACGAACATAAAAATCATTCAAACAATACAAAACAAGTGTCTCCGAGTCATTTCCGGAGCTCCACGCTACACACCCATACATGATTTACACACTTCACATCAAATTCAAACACTAACAGAAGTCATACACAACACAGCCATAAAATTTTTCACATACACGGTAAGGCAAAACCCACACACATCACACCTTGGTAGACACACACAAGACACCTTGCCCTTCAGGATCAAACACAAACTTTTACACCATGTCATTTTAAACAATCAGTAATAGGAAAGTAATTGTCAGTAGTTTAATTAAAATTCATTTTTATTTTCATTTTATTTTGTTAAAATTTCAGTAACTTAATTCTTTTTTGGCTTTTTTTATCACGGCGCGGGGTTTTTGCACTCTTTTTTACCTCGAGATATCAAATCAATTAACCGTCAGATTTAATAATTTTCAACTTAATTCGATTAATCCTCTAGGGGATAGGTACGATTTAACAATTCAAGTTTTAATAAATATGTATTTGTGTAATGGTTTGTTATTGTAATTTGTTACTTGTTATTATAGTAATTAAAATTATTATTGTAAATATTGCGGTAACGTTTATATTTATTTTTATTGTGCTGCAATAAAGCATGCAGCGTCTTTCAAATTGCTGCTTACCGCTATATTTATTTTAATTTTAATTAAATTAGTTGAATAGAAAAATTGAATTTTTCTATTATTAATTTTCCCGTTTACTAGCTCTCTTTTTTTTTCTTTTATAATTTAGCACGAAACACTCTTACCTCAGAAGTAGTTTCCTCGAGGGGACTCTTTGCTTATTCTGAAATTTTTTAAGTGTGTGGAGGAAATTCATTCCCCAATGATACGCTAATGGATTTCGAAAAATGTAAACAATTTATTTTTATCATCAACACAAACAAATGAAAACCCAAACTTATACTAAAAATTGTAATTGAACATGTAACAAATAAATTCCTTAAGATTACGCAAATTAAAGTTTTATTGCCGCGTTTACGTGTTGTTGTTAGTTGTTGTTAGTTGTTTTAATTTTTAAACCGTTCACTTTTTCGCGCAAA
This sequence comes from Podabrus alpinus, assembly GCA_932274525.1. NCBI lineage: Eukaryota > Metazoa > Arthropoda > Insecta > Coleoptera > Cantharidae > Podabrus > Podabrus alpinus. Next base: position 59,595,531 of record OW026452.1, read on the forward strand.
AGTTAAATAATTCTTTCTTACCGACTACAGATGTCGCCGTACTTTTCTTTATAATTCTTATGAAAATCAAGTCACCAGCTATTGTTAAATCTTGAGTTTTCTTGGTCATCACCTCGTGTAATTCCAGTTAGTACTTCAATTTTCATTTATTGAAATCTTGGTTCCAATTATTTGTAATCACTTCACAACTTATTTTAAGGTAAGTGCCTTTTTACTTGTTATTAAATTTAATCTCGCGAAACTGAATACAACTTCTTGTAATCTTATGTAAACTTCTTTCTGTTTTAGTTTACCACACATTGAGTTGGATTTTTATCCAAATTAACACTTTTTGTAACGAGAGGACCAAAACACCTCCGTTTTGCAACGCACTAGCGTATCGACCTTTTTTTATTATTTTCGTTTCCCTGGTTTTTTGACGATTTTCAAATTTAGTCACTCTTGGATAATTCCTTTTTAAATGTAAGTATCTCGCATCTTTGATAATGCTTTATCATTTTTTATAAATGTCATTTAATTAATTTTATTTCTGCTTCCAGAGTTGTCATAACAAACCCATCATTGTTCGTCTTCACATAACCCGTTAGCCCCGGATGAACTAATCGTTGCATTCGTCGTCACCACTGTTCCAACAACAACTACGTAATCTCATTGTTTATTTACCTCACTTACTTAAAATTAACCTACTTTTTACAATTCTAAAATTAAAATTATACATTAAACAAATTTTCTGTGAATATTAATTAATTTTTGTATCCATAATTTTAGTTCGTATCATTGGTGAACAATTTCGTTTCTCACCTATTTTGTAGTAAACTGACTTCATCAGAGTCTTTTAAACTACCTGCCGGAACCTCTTTCTGTTGTTAAAAAGCCTTCATGCAATTTACGATATAACGAGTGCTTATTTAAATTTATTTTTGTTGTTATTGATATTTATATCAGCGTAATATGTATGTAAAGTTTTTAATGTCAATAGATTATTTTAGATAGATTATTATAGATTATAATAGATTATCGATTATTTTTTGATTTTACTCGATTTTTTGGGGGTTTAAAATCCCGGTTGCCTTCATCCCGGTTTGCTTGATGGGTGGCGCCTTCTCATATGTTTAGCTCTGCCGCGGAGCGGCGTACGCGATTGAAAAACCGCCCGGAGCCCCGGAGGGGCGTAGGGTAGGTTTTTTGATGCGCCCAATTCTGGCCGTGCCAGATCCACCTAAAAAAGTAACCTAGGTTTTCCCCATAGTTCTTTATGTTTGTAACGTTCAAAAGTGAACGTTATTTGCGACATACCCTATATAGCTGTTCCGCGCGATAACTTGAATAGTTATCATAAACTAAAAAAGATAAGCCGTGATACGAAACATAGAAATGGTCGATTTTTGTAAAAGACTCGAAAAATAATTTGTTTTTAAAACGACAATTAATAATAGTAACGGGTAATTGTAGTAATTAGTTAGTTTTTTATTACTACCTGGATGATATAAGGTGATAATCGTTTTACGACCAAAATTAAGAACTCCAATTTTGGATACCAATATAACGGATAGTTGAAATCTAATATTTCCTTTGTGTGGCCAACGAAATCTGGTTCCGACAAGGCAAGTCATAGTCACGGGTAGAATTTTTTTGAGACACTATTTTGAGAGCCCCTACAAACCTGGCAGCCAGCTGGAACACCCAGGGTCAATTTCCATCACGTGGAGGTACTGGGGAAGATCAGAACAATCGCCTACATTTTTGTGACGTGCTGACGTGGTTAGATCGGGAGCACGATAATTGTGGTAGCGATTGCTTTTCATTATAACAGAGACGCAGGAGAGTTGGTTTGGGTAGATAACGTATGCAGTTTTGTATTTTTTTAGCATTGCACATCAAGTTGGGATATCGCAGGAAGGACATCCCAGGCTGAGTCATCCGGAGCGCTCTTGTGATTCTGGAGGGATCGCCGACCTGCCTAGGAAAGATATCAATTTTTTAATTAATTCAAACCCCCTTAGTTTGGGACTGCTGGTGAGTACAAGACTGTTTTATTTTGTCTTCCGGACCACTGTCCATTTGCGTCCAGTGTTTTATCATTACGCTATTGGCGAAATCCCACATTGTCGTGCCTTCGGGTGTAGCTGCGAGCGGCAGTATCAAGAATAAAATTTGATACGCAACGCATAGTTGCCATTTGTAGTATTCTCTTTTGTTTGTACCCTTCTGGTACTAGGCCCTTCAGGCCGATTTTTTGTTTGGGACCACTGGTCTGCGATTTGTAATCCATTTTTATATCTAAAAATTGTGAATTTGAGTCAGGAGTTTTTTCTGAACTGTATTTTTCGGAGGTTAGTAAAACGCCCTTCACCTCTCTTGTTTGTTTTATTGCCTCCACGGCGCCCAAACCACAACGTCTCTCTTTATTCTTTCAGCTAGGTGATTCTAGCACTGTCGTGCAAATTCTAACCGAGCTTACGCCCAGTTCGCTCTCCGACTGTGTGGCTAGCTGTCCAGCGGACTTAAGAGGCGAAGGTGTCAGCAATCGACGCTACATGTTTAAAGAAATCCCTTAGGATAACTTGAAGATTTGATAGATATATGCTAAGTACCAGTCTCAATACTTAGTTACGAATGTGTTAGACTTGATCCACATATCTTATCAAATGTTGGAGAAGCAGTAATTCAAACTAAGTTCAAATTAATACTCCTTTTTATTATCAATTAATTTGGTCTTATATATAATCAGTCTTTGCTTCTTCATCAAATTCCTACAATCTAGTTCATATTTATAATTGTTACAGTTCGCATTATATATTATGAAATCTTGCAATTTCTGTCTATCTTTATAACCTACATAAATGTCAACTGAATGTTTTTTAGTTGACTAATGTAAATATTCTTTATTCATAATTTATTTCCTCATTATACATTTTTACCTTACTCTATTTAATTCTGTTAACTAATCAATTATTTATTGACTGTATTTATAGGGTGATCCTTAAGTAGTAATCACTCTGTTTAATTATGAGAATTAAACAATGTTTATTAAAATATTTTTTTAATTTTTTCACTTTTTCGGCAATACACAGGTTATTTTCCATTTTTTTTGATTATATTTATTACTAATATCCACTAATCACACCCCCATCTATCCGAATTTCAAAGAAAAATTCAAATCGGAGCGAAAAAATTTTACGCATTTTCAAGGGACCACGGGCGAACGATGCACATCGGCCGGGGTCTGCCGCATACTCGATGCGACTTTCCCGTACTTTTCAAAAGTCGATATTGGGGTTGTTTTTACTCCGTTCACTCTTTCTTTTGTTTTAATAGACAAATATAAGCCTGTTCTTTAGTGTGTAGCTAAAGAAATTTTTTTCAGCTAGTCAGAGTAACTGCACAACCACCAAATTAGGAATTTTATTCGCTCATTTATTAGATCACGGTTTCATTCCAGTTTCCGAGCCACCACTTCAGCCACGTCTACCAAAGTTTAGCCACCTTGTATTGAAAGTAGACAAAGTCCATTTTTCATTCCAGTATGAATTTGGCCATCCATAAACCTTAACAAATTCGCGTTTTGACGTAGATTAGCCCACGTTTTTCAATTCATTTCATACAACTTATTATTCGATCTCGTTTTCGCTGCAATTCTTTTCCAGTCCTATATTTTCCAGGTGCATTTCGCCGCCCCCCCCCTCCCATTTCTAATTTCGGATCCAAAATAGTGTAAATCGTTTGTACCTCGTTTGTACCTATTTGTACCTCTTTTATTTTCGTTTGTACCTCTTCCGTTTTTGAGATGTTTCAAAAATTCGTTGGGGGGGTCTGGCGAAATGCTAGCCCCCCCATTTCGAATTTCGGATCCAAAATTGTTTTAATCGTTTGTACCTCGTTTGTACCTATTTGTACCTCTTTTATTTTCGTTTGTACCTCCTTAGGTTTCGAAATATTAAGGAAAATCACCATGACGCGCATTTTTGATTAACGAGATTATTTGCTCGCTTCTCCTTACTAAATTTAAACCACCGTTGTTTAATGTTAATACTAATAACTTTCTTTAAATCATAACAGATAATGCAATAATAGAGGTAAATATGAACATTTATAGGTATCAACAAAGTATTATATTCTTTTAATTTAATAACTAAATTTTAATCTTAAAAACTTGAAGTTAACGCGTGTTGCTCGGAGTTATCGAAAATTTCGAATACCAATAACTTCATAAAAAATAAAATTAAAATAATATAGTTTTATAATCTCATTGAAGCTCAAACGATGCTCTAACATTTGACAAATTTCAATAAAGAATTCTGTTTGAGGGCGATCCCCCCCAAGATTTTATTAAACAAGAATTACTCAATCACAAACACCTGCACCTTCTATACAATATTTCAAATTTTGTATTCCAGTTATATTGAGAGTAACGAATATAAGAATTTTGTTGATCGTCATTCAGAAGTTACCAATTTTTTCGAAATGGTGAAGAACGTTGCGAGAGATGGCATTACAGCGCAATGATATCAAAAGAGGGCTGTCATTCTATCAGATTTATTTAAAAGTCAAACGCGGAAATTGGGAGAATGCACTATTGTAAAAACTGCGTTTGCAAACAAACCACAGTTAGAAATTTCACCGAAGTGACTTGCTTCAAGTGTGACCAAAAAGTGTTCCGCAGGGTTACCACGGTAATAGTCCGTATCAACAATCAAACAACTGTAGTGTTAGGTGTCTATTCATCCTAATAACTGTTTTTCAGTAAGCGACTGCTCTACGTCTCTGGTGAATGACCATACCGAAACGTACCCTAGTACCCTATAACTACTGGCGAGAAAAATAAGGAGGAAGTCCAAAACACGCCCTTGGGCATGGACCCCGCGGAGAAGAAGGAGATGATCGTCCGGCTGGAGCACCTTCTAGAGGTTCCTAGCCTCCCCCTGACGCAACAGTAAGCGCAAGGAGGCGAAGCGAGTTATGCCACCCTAGAACCCACCCCTCCACCCAGGACACGCTTAACGAACAGAAGAAAGATGAGGATGGTGTAACACCCTGTACACAACATGTTTATATAAATTATGACACCCTGTACACAACATTTTTATATAAATATTAGCTTGCAGAAATGCATCATTTGTGGGTCGCAGGCTTGCATAAAAGTATTTGTGTTAGGAAAAATGTTGTGTACCGAAGTAGTTTTGAGCCACACGCATCCGGCCCCAAAGTCAATAACTGCCTTTTTGATGACTGCGGAATGAACTCTTTGCAAGGGTCATTTACAGCTCAAAAGGGGGGGGAGGTCGGAGAAGGAGTTAAGGGATTTTGGACAAGTCAGTTAAGTTTCGATTGTTCTTTGGTAAGGACAGAATCTGTTAACTCGCGCGCGCGAACGCGATTTTTCTAAATTATATTTGTGCATCTTTTATTAATTATTTATTCCGAGTTCGATAAAATAGAGTGGCCAAAATTTCGACCAAGGGTTTCAGAACTACTTCAAGGTAAGTGGTAAAATTTTATGTAATATTCTATAAGTACGTGTCAGAAGCCGACGCCAGAATCCAAGGCCAGAATTTTGTAATAAATTATTATTAGTATCAATTAATATAATATTTAGTCTACCTTGCCGTCTTTTATTGAGGAAAGTTGGGAGTAGAATTATAACGTCTCCGAAGAGATCAAGAAGAACAACCCTCTCTCTCTTAGATTAACACATAGGGGTGGAAGGGTTACAATGGTGGCAGCGGTGCAATAAGGTTGTCCACTAAAAAAAAAATTTTGTGTGCTACACACTAAAGGTAATGCTTAATAGAAGCTATAGAAAAATTATTTTGGGTGAACCCTCGGAAAATAACCCTTATTTCGAATTTTTAAAGTACGTAAGACTCGTCCGGCTGTGCGCATCGAAAAACCCAAGCCTGCGCTCCTACGGAGCTCCGGCCGGTTTTTCATCGCGTACGCCGCTACGCGGCAAAAGCTAAACATACTTGAAGGCGCCATCCTTCAAGAAAACCGCGATTCGGGTCATGTTACCTGTAGGACGAGCGAGCAGCATCTGACGAAATTTTCTAAGTGTTAGGGTATATCATTCCACATGGTATACGCGGGATCATGAGATCCCGCGCGTCGGTCGGCATTTACATGTTAAATTTGCTAACTTCAAATTCGATTTATTCATAAGTTTGGCCAGCTTTTACCCTAAATATTTTTACAGTTTACTATATAAACCTTATACTATACAATAGTCAATAGGAAATTTTGATTTGAGTGGCCAACCTTATTGCACTCTAGCCGAGCGGCCCCCCAGTACACAAGAGCGGCCACCGCAAGCCAAGACAAGGCCAGTCCTACCTGGAAGTCTTGACCTGAGCACCTCCCGACTAGCAAGATATGCTACAGGTGTTGGGAAGTTATCCACATGACTGGGAGGATGCATTAATTCGCAAGACCGACCTTTTGAAGATTTGGAACACTTTTGAAGAAATCGCCCTAGCAATCAAGAAAGCAAAGGACAAGAAAGTACCGGGATCAGTTGGCATTAAAAACGCCGGCACCGCCCTGAAACAGCTCTTGAAGGAAGCTGGTTTTGCGTTGATAGGGATGATAAATGCTGCGCTTAGGTTGCGGAATTTTTAAAATGTTTAAGATATGTAACATTCAAACCCCCGTTAATTATTCGTCTAGTGGCATCCTACTTGAAGAACAGACGTTTTAAGATCGAGTTGGACCTCGAGACCCCAATCCTTTTCAACATATTCACGAGCGACATTCCAAAGACGGCGAGAACCAATCTGACGCTTTACGGAGAATATACGGTGATTCTAGCGAAGTCCCTCAACGTCAACACGGACAAAGGAAATACACCATTGTGAAATTTTTGTGTTGCCTTTAGACTGCGATTGCCTCTATAGGCACCTACGTAATGACCAGACCCAAACTATTCTATGTAAGCATTGGATTATGGGCTTGTATAAAAAAGGAGGCAATTGCGAATTTTTACACAGATTTGATATGGAATGTTTATTTTATTCCAACACCAAGTACGATATGCCACAACTAAGATTGCGTATTTAAACTAAAGAAGCTGAAAATTAAAAATTTATTAAGTGCGCATGTTATAACAAAGTTTTCTGTAAAACCGGACATTATTGCAAATTAACAGTTTACAAATGTGACTGTGGACGACTGGACAGCACATGGAAGATGGGCTACCAGGGACCAAAACTAAAATCAAATCCAAGATTAAATGAAAGGACGACTTGTGTCTCGAATGGCCAGTTGGAATGTCAGTGGATTTTTACAGACAGGAAAGTTGGCAATACTTACTAGGGAACAGAAGTAGTATAAAATATCAATCGCAGGCATATCGAAAACCCATTGGAGAGAGAAGGGACAGTTTAGAACGCCGGACTACTTTTTTACTATTCTGGCTCTTCCGATATTGGGATTTTGAAATCAGAATGGAGTGGCGAAAACTCGCTCCTCAACGTCAACACGACAGCTGACAGTACAGTAGCTTTTATGGTAATAATAGACATAACAACGCTTCTCATGGTTCTAAAATATGAAGTGCCAATAATTTACCAATAATAAATTATGATTTGCTAACGAAACGAAAACATCTTCATAACCTGCTATAACTTCCCCACAAAAAGCAAGCAATAGTTCTAAGTGGATTATAGGAAATTCAACTACATTCCTAAAAAACTGTAATTGGAAAAATACAAAAGTTTAATCAATTTCAATGGTTTATACTAAAATACAACCACAAAAGATCCCCTAAACACTGCCAGACTGTACCAAACTGTACAACTGTACAACCTGAAGAGTGGGATATAATTTGGTGCCCATTATTTTTAAAAGTTTTCTTTGCAATGATGATTTTTGGTATTTTTTTTAGTATGTTCTTATACAGAGAACCTATCAGAGACTGCCGAAATCCTGCTAATACACACAATTTCCAGACAGCAAAAAGGTTTCAGAAGTTGAGTGGACTGGACTAGGAAACCAGCCACCGACCGTAACAGACTGGGAAACTGCGATGAAGCTTGTAAATGAGACCAAAACGAAATGGGCAATCAACGCCTTTCGCCCTTACAAATCGCCTGGGCCTGACGGAGTATTTCCAGCCTTAATCAAATGGGACATGGATCGGGTGCTCTGTCATCTAGCGCGGGTGTTTAGGGCGTTCATTGCGCACGGCTACATACCGGAAAGTTGGCGGAAGGTAATGGTTATCTTCATACAGAAGCTAGATAGAAGTGATTACTCTTTACCAACAAATTTTAGACCAATCAGTCTCACTTAGTTTTTTCTAAAAACGTTTGAGAGACTGTGCGACGTGGAGATCCGCGACGCAGCACGGGAATGACAGCGGTTAAACACCTTTATAATCGCAATCATGAAGGAAAAGGAAGCAGCGGAAAGTGACAAGCCGAAGAATGAAGGCCCTATCAAAGGGTGCAACTTGGAAGCCATAATACCAAACGCACGGTCCACAGACGAACTTGTGAACCTGATGCAAATTACCTAACATCTTGGCAGGGGATATTTGTCGTCCGAAATTCCAGTTACTTGGTCTGGGGTGAGGTTTTAGTCAGTGAAGTCTAACACGACCCTCTTAGATTAAGAGCGTGTCTCCTCTTCCCACCGTAAGCTAAATGGAAAAAGCATGAAAGAAGCCGCAAGAATACACCGGGGTAAGGAATGGAGACCTCTCCCCCTAATCATGACCACGATAGAAAAAAACGTAGAATCGCGAGCCATCTTTGATCTCAAGAAGATCCTCAAGATACCTATCCAAGAGGAAGCCTAGCATCAGAAGAACAGATTCTGCCAATTTCATCGTTTTCAAGCTTGCGGACACGCCCAGCGATGCTGCTGATCAGGAGCAAAATGCGTGAAGTGCGCCGGAGTGGATCTCACAGCATATCGACGACCTAGAAGCGACATCGGCAAGTATTTCAAACATATGAAATCTTGGTGCTTTAGATTTCGTTGGCAGGGAATCAAAATTCTACTCACACCTCCTCGCTGGTGGTCCCTAGTAGCCTGTAGAAGACTGCCTGGGATCGGGTAACGAATTGCTGTGGTCGAGGGAAACCTGCAAGATTGACATGAGAGGTAAAAGGCAAGTAATGAAATGTTGACAATGACAGAAAGTGAAACTACGGTGCAGGGACTCGGAAGTCCAGCACCGGTCAGCTCGGGAGACTCAAGAGAGCGGGTCTCCCCCTACCGTCAGCAAGCGGCTGCTCTACGTTTCTGGTGGATGACTATTCTGAAATGAAGTATTGGTGAGAAAGATTTGGAAGTTTACAAGGTCGACGAGGACATCGCGTCGATTGGCAGACATTTGGCCCTGCCGGAGTGTCGAAGCATCGTCAAACACCTCCAGCTGGCCATGATAAAAGGGTTGGAAGACACCAAGGATAAAAAACGAAAAATCACGGTGGCCACTACGCCGGTCACATAACCGGCTACCCAAGCGGATATCGTTCCACTTACGACCGGAGGAGAGGAGGATCTGGTCGGTCACAGGGAAGCGCTAAGGGAAGTCATCGAGGAGGTCTCCGCCTACGCGAGGGAGATCTCGCGCATGCAGGCGGCCCTCGACGACCTGGCAATATACCGTACGGTCCCCTCAGGGGACTACTCCCATAGAGAGCAGTCCAAAATCATGGGAAACAAGCCCTTAGGCATGGACCCTGCGGAGAAGGAGATGATAGTTCGGCTGGAGCACCTCCGGAAGGTCCCTAACCTTCACCAGACGCAACAGCAAGCGCAAGGAAGCGAGGCGAGCGATGCCACTTTAGAACTTTCCCCTCCGCCCTAGACCCGCGTAAAGATCAGGAGAAAGAAGAAGAAAGCTACTAGGGGACCGAAGGCAGACACCCTCCCCAATCTACCTCCAGCACCGAAACCCAGAGCAAGGGCGGCCCCACTACACAAAGAGCGGCCAGCACAAGCCAAGACAAGTTTGAAGGCGATCATCGTCCCGGGAAGCACCTTGTGAACATTTTGAAACATTTTTAAAGAAATCGCGCTATCAATCAAAAAGACAAAGGACAAGAAAGTAGCGGGGCCAGTTGGCATTAAATCATCCTATGACGGGGATGATAAATGCTGCATTTAGGTTGCGGTAGTTTCTACCATGGAATAGCTTTATATTTACAACTAGTTGAATGTAGCATAAAGAAAATTAAATACAAGACGGGCATTGTGGACGATAATGGTGAAGATTGTTCCATTACTGAAGAATCAGCAGAATTTTCAGTGGGAGACAGTTGGGGTTACGAAAGCATTGAAAGCAAAGATTATTTATTTTATAAAAAAACTGAAGCTTTATCAGACGACAAACTAATTATATTTTGCGAGATTACTGCTACGTTAGGGAAAGAGAATATTGCGGGAACGCTCACCACCATGCCACAAAGTGATCTAGCAAAAGACTTTGCATATTTACTCGAAAACAAAGATTTGTGTGATTTAACACTTTGTGTTGGTTTAAAAAGAATTAAAGCACACAAAATAATCCTGATGGCTCGAAGTCCTGTATTCCGAGCAATATTTCAGCATGACTTGGAAGAAAACACTTATCAACCTATCCAAAATAATAAAAAGCGATTGAGAAGTCCAGAAATGGAACAGATACGTAAACAGACCAGACTTACATTATACCTTTATACCTTAAAACCTAGGCATGAACGAAGCTTCAGAATGGTTCTAAAGAATATCCACTACTCCACTGACATTACCGAAATCAAGAATGAGATGGAAAAAATTGGCCACACAATAAGTGGTATTTGGAACATTCGCCATAGAACAACAAAGCAACCACTACCAATATTCTGCGTGGACTTAAGGTAAAAGATGAACATGTATTCTTGTAACAAAAATAATATTCAGGACGTTTTGTCACCAAAATTATACTTAAAAGTTTGCCAGTTGCAAGAAGGGAAACTTGCAGGTATTCAAAGTTTAGAATTTTGTCCTCATTGCGGTTTTGTTGGTGTATTACCGAAATGTGCGAATAGATTTAAATGTTTAAACTGCAAGTGTAAGAAAAACAGTTTCCGTTGGTGCAAAAAACCGGCCCACGTTTTGGAAGGTTGTGTGGAAACCTTGGAAAATATCGAAGCACAAACCTTTGTTGATAATGAAATGTCCAATCCATTGGTTAGGACCTACTTCAAATGCAAACTGAAGTATACGATAGATGGGAGGGGGTGGCCCTAACATGATGACTTACTTGAAAAAGTCAAACACAATTGAATGCCCAGGGGTGTATGGGGTTACATGGCAGAGGTAGTAACTTTTTAGCGGAGATTTCGCACTAAGCGTAATATACGGGTATAAAACACATAATCTTCAGACAGCAAAAAGGTTTCAGAAGTTGAGTGGACTGGACTAGGAAACCAGGACAACTTGTAACTCGAATGGCCAGTTGGAATGTCCGTGGTTTTTTACAGACAGGAAAGTTGGCAATACTTACCCTAGTAAGAACAGAAGTGGAATAAAATATCAATCGCGGGAATCTCAAAAACCCATTGGAGAGAGGAGGGACATTTTAGAACGCCGGACTACTCTGTTTACTATTCTGGCTCTTCCTGTATTGGAAATTTAAATCAGAATGGAGTGGCGAAAACTCGCTCCTCAACGTCAACGCGGCGGCTTGGATAAAGGTAATACACCACTGTGCAACCGTTTTGTTGCCTTCGACCGCCTCCGAATGGACTCGAAAGAGCAAAATAAATCTGGCGTGACAGTACAGTAGCTTTTATGGTAATATTATACATAATAACGCTTCTCATGGTTTTAAAATATGAAGTGCCAATAATTTACCAACCAGAAATTATGATTTGCTGACGAAACGAAAACATCTTCATAATCTGCTGTAACTTCCCCACAAAAAGCAAGCAATAGTTATAAACGGATTAAAGGAAATTCAACTGCATTCCTAAAAAAAACAGCAATTGGAAAAATATAAAAATGTAATAAATTTCAAGGGTTTATACTAAAATCCTCAACTACAGAAGATCCCCTAAACACTGCCAGACTGTACGAGAGAGTGTACAACTGTACAACCTGAAGAGTGGGATATAATTTGGTGCCCATTATTTTCTAAAGTTTTCTTTGCGATGATGATTTTTGGTATTTTTTTAGTATGTTCTTATACAGAGAACCTATCAGAGACTGCCGAAATCCTGCTAAAACACATAATTTCCAGACAGCAAAAAGGTTTCAGAAGTTGAGTGGACTGGACTAGGAAACCAGGACGTCTTGTGACTCGAATGGCCAGTTGGAATTTCCGTGGATTTTTACAGACAGGAAATTTGGCAATACTTACTATGGAAAAGAAGTGGAATAAAATATCAATCGCAAGCATCTCAAAAACCCAGCGGAGAGAGGAGGGACATTTTAAAAAGCCGGACTACTCTGTTTACTATTCTGGCTCTTCCGGTATTGGGATTTTGAAATCAGAATGGAGTGGCGAAAACTCGCTCCTCAACGTCAACACGGCGGCTTGGATAAAGGTAATACACCACTGTGCAACTGTTTTGTTGCCTTCGACCGCCTCCGAATGGACTCGAAAGAGCAAAATAAATCTGGCGCGACAGTACAGTAGCTTTTATGGTAATAATAGACATAATAATAACGCTTCTCATGGTTTTAAAATATGAAGTGCCAATAATTTACCAACCAGAAATTATGATTTGCTGACGAAACGAAAACATCTTCATAGCCTGCTGTAACTTCCCCACAAAAAGCAAGCAATAGTTCTAAACGGATTAAAGGAAATTCAACTGCATTCCTAAAAAACAGCAATTGGAAAATATAAAAATGTACCTAATCAATTTCAAGGGTTTATACTAAAATCCACAACCACAAAAGATCCCCTAAACACTGCCAGACTGTACGAAAGATTGTACAGCTGTACAACCTGAAGAGTGGGATATAATTTGGTGCCTATTATTTTCTAAAGTTTTCTTTGCGATGATGATTTTTGGTATTTTTTTTAGTATGTTCTTATACAGAGAACCTATCAGAGACTGCCGAAATCCTGCTAAAACACACAATTTCCAGACAGCAAAAAGGTTTCAGAAGTTGAGTGGACTGGACTAGGAAACCAGGACGACTTGTGACTCGAATGGCCAGTTGGAATGTCCGTGGATTTTTACAGATAGGAAATTTGGCAATCCTTACTATGGAAAAGAAGTGGAATAAAATATCAATCGCAGGAATCTCAAAAACCCATTGGAGAGAGGAGGGACATTTTAGAACGCCGGACTACTCTGTTTACTATTCTGGCTCTTCCGGTATTGGATATTGAAATCAGAATGGAGTGGCGAAAACTCGCTCCTCAACGTCAACACGTCGGCTTGGATAAAGGTAATACACTACTGTGCAACTGTTTTGTTGCCTTCGACCGCCTCCGAATGGACTCGAAAGAGCAAAATAAATCTGGCGCGACAGTACAGTAGCTTTTATGGTAATAATAGACATAATAACGCTTCTCATGGTTTTAAAATATGAAGTGCCAATAATTTACCAACCAGAAATTATGATTTGCTGACGAAACGAAAATATCTTCATAACCTGCTGTAACTTCCCCACAAAAAGCAAGCAATAGTTTTAAACGGATTAAAGGAAATTCAACTGCATTCTTAAAAAACAGCAATTGGAAAATATAAAAATGTAATCAATTTCAAGGGTTTATACTAAAATCCACAACCACCAAAGATCCCCTAAACACTGCCAGACTGTACGAAAGAGTGTACAACTGTACAACCTGAAGAGTGGGATATAATTTGGTGCCCATTATTTTCTAAAGTATTCTTTGCGATGATCATTTTTGGTATTTTTTTTAGTATGTTCTTATACAGAGAACCTATCAGAGACTGCCGAAATCCTGCTAAAACACACAATTTCGAGACAGCAGAAAGGTTTCAGAAGTTGAGTGGACTGGATTAGGAAACCAGGACGACTTGTGACTCGAATGGCCAGTTGGAATGTCCGTGGATTTTTACAGACAGGAAAGTTGGCAATACTTACTATGGAAAAAAAGTGGAATAAAATATCAATCGCAGGCATCTCCAAAACCCAGTGGAGAGAGGAGGGACATTTTAAAAAGCCGGACTACTCTGTTTACTATTCTGGCTCTTCCGGTATTCGGATTTTGAAATCAGAATGGAATGGCGAAAACTCGCTCCTCAACGTCAACACAGCGGCTTGGATAAAGGTAATACACCACTGTGCAACCGTTTTGTTGCCTTCGATCGCCTCCGAATGGACTCGAAAGAGCAAAATAAATCTGGCGTGACAGTACAGTAGCTTTTATGGTAATAATAGACATAATTACGCTTCTCATGGTTTTAAAATATGAAGTGCCAATAATTTACCAACCAGAAATTATGATTTGCTGACGAAACGAAAACATCTTCATAGCCTGCTGTAACTTCCCCACAAAAAGCAAGCAATAGTTCTAAACGGATTAAAGGAAATTCAACTGCATTCCTAGAAAACAGCAATCGGAAAAATATAAAAATGTAATCAATTTCAAGGGTTTAAATTAAAATCCACAACCACAAAAGATCCCCTAAACACTGCCAGACTGTACAAAAGAGTTTACACAACCTGAAGAGTGGGATATAATTTGGAGCCCATCATTTTTAAAAGTTTTCTTTGCAATGATGATTTTTGGTATTTTTTTTAGTATGTTCTTATACAGAGAACCTATCAGAGACTGCCGAAATCCTGCTAAAACACACAATTTCCAGACAGCAAAAAGGTTTCAGAAGTTGAGTGGACTGGACTAGGAAACCAGGCACCGACCGTAACAGACTGGGAAACTGCAATGAAGGTCGTAAATGAGACCAAAACGAAATGGGCAATCAACGCCTTTCGCCCTTTCAAATCACCTGGGCCTGACGGAGTATTTCCAGCTTTAATCCAATGGGGCATGGATCGGGTGCTCTGTCAACTAGCGCGGGTGTTTAGGGCATGCATTGCGCACGGCTACATACCGGAAAGTTGGCGGAAGGTAATGGTTATCTTCATACCGAAGCCAGATAGAAGTGATTACTCTTTACCAACAAATTTTAGACCAATCAGTCCCACTTGGTTTTTTCTAAAAACGTTGGAGAGACTGTACGACGCGGCTCTGATTAACTTGTCGCTGCATGCGGATCAACAGGCAAACACCTTAGGGACATCTACTTAATTTATAAAGAAATCGCGTTATTAATCAAGAAGACAAAGGACAAGATAGTACTGGCATTAAGTCATCCTCTGACGGGGATATTAAATGCTGCGCTTAGGTTGGGGTAGTTCCCGGACCAATAGATGATGGCTTGTATAAAAAAGGAGACAATTGCGAATTTTGGCACAGATTTGATATGGATAAAATGCCGGAATGGTTCTTTAAACATAAAAATGCTAAAAATGAAAAATTTAGGAAGCGAGCATGTTACGCCCGAGGTTTCTGAAAAACCGGAAGTTATTGCAAATGGACGACAATGTACAAATGTGACTGTTGAGGACTGGGCAGCACATGGAAGATGAGCTACCAGGGATCAAAACCAAAATCAAAATCAAATGAAAGAACGACTTAACTTTTATAATGATCTCGAAACTGCTATCAGAAAGATCTCCTACTATGAAATAACAGTGATAATCGCAGATTTCAATATTAAGGTGGGTTCCACGGCTGAAGATGGTATTGGAATTCGAAATCAAAATGGAGAACGATTGCTACAATTCTGTAGGTATTATAAATACCTTATTGAATCTACACATCCGCAGACTATGGACATGGGTATCTTCTAACAGAAGATCTAAAAACCAGTTCGATTTCTAAAGACGGCAGGACTTGAGGAGGATTGTAAATGGAGACATACGAGATCAAAAAAGTTATGTGTACAAAATACCTTGAAGGTTTCAGTTTTCAAAAATTAAAATTATTCTTATTATTGAAAATTTAATAATGCGATTCCATTTTTGAGTTTTTCAATTTAATTTAAACTTAATGCTCCAATAAAATTTTTTATAATAAGAAGTAAAATTCGCCGATTTTATTACTTCCCCTCCCTATACTGCTTGGGATATTATCTATTCTGTGGCGCGTAGTCCTGTTTTGAGTCCATTTTGTACGCAACACCGGGCTTGATTGGTTCGCCATATTTAGATTTGCAAATTTTACAGTTTTAGTACTAAATATTTTTCTTAAGGGTTGCATTTTAAGAAAAATTTAATTTTGCATGTTTTGCCTTGCATGTACAAAATTTTGTAAAAAAAATATGTTTGTAAAGTTTTTCATTAATTTGGTGAATTGGAACGCCTGGAATGTAAAGCCTGACCTTTTATTCTTTTAAACCGCATGCTATACACTACAAAAATTTAAAAATGTTGTTTGTTACAAAACCTAATCCCAAATTTTCAAAATTTCTGCTAGATGCCGTCCCAACAACTACCTTATTGTTGCCGTTGCAAAAGTTATACGAACGATTTTGAATGCAAATGAAAATGTAATGCTTGTGCAACATGCGTCAAAAAAAGTACGATCCTTGCCATTCGTCACTTTACATTAGAAGTTCAATGTGTTAACGCCATTTGTATTGAGACGTACGATATGATTTTTCTCGAGGTAAGTTGAACTAATCACCAAAATTTTCTTGTTAACAAAATTTATTTTCAGGACGTTTTATTACCAAAATTGTACTTAAAAGTTTGCAGCATGGGAGAACAACTCGATGACGGAGGACAGCAGTAACCGCCATCACTGGGTTTAGGTAAAGAAGGAAGACTTGGGCTCGGTTTAATACCAGAATATCATAGAATAGAAGGACTAAGGGGCATCACATGGTTATGATATTGCGATGAGGAATGCAACGGTAAACCACCTCATTATGTTTTTCTCCTAATAGTATAATTATTGTAATAACTGAAAGAAATAAAATTGAAACGGCTCTTAGTCCCCAGCAGCCGCTAAATGTGCATAGGTTGCAAAGAATCTTCGGGTTGATATTGTACCAACTGCAGACAAAGATTATACGAACACATTAATATGACACTGAAGACAACAAAACGACGTTACGATTGTGATGCGGGATCTCGATGCGTAAATTTTAAGAGGCGAAGACGGACGTTGCGTTCAGAGCACCGTCTTGGAATACGAAATGGAAGAGCAAATTGAATACTGCAATTCTATCAATGCAACAATATGCAATTCATGAATATTTACTACAAGTTACCAAACATACGTTTATATACTTGGAAATCTCCCCAAGGTGAAGAAAACAACATCATACGGAATCAGATAGAGCATATCCTTGTCGGAAAGCATTATAAAAAAAGTATAAAATACGTAGATATAATTATTCGAGTGCTGATGTCTCGTCAGACCATAATCCCTTGATAGCTGGTATGCAGGTAATCTTAAAGAAAATTGTATCTACCAATAATAACAACAAATTGGACATGATGTACCTTCAAGACCCAATTTAATTAAAGAACCAAACAAAGAGTTGCTCTGAACAGCAATGCGAAGTAGGTGGTAGTTTAAATTACCACCCTGTTCGCAACTACGAAACTGTGGTTCGCAAAGACAAGGTCAATTATCAATGGTTGCATAAGTATCTTGCGCAATATCAGGCTTACTCCTGTAAAAATGTTGAGATAATGATTTATCGTATGACATCAATTATACATTCAAATTCATTTAAATAAAAATATGAGTAATAAAAATTCTCGGCTCTAGCCAGTTAGTATTTAAAACTACTCGTACAATCCATTTGTATATTGTACTGATGAGAACTAATATAAGTTCGAAACTCGAGTATACATTTCAAATTGGATTGTGCGAAATTTTTGTATTTTAAATAAAAACAAATTAAATATCAAATTTATCAATTATTTTACGCAGCGAAGTTATTAAATTACTATCTGGGCGTATGTATAGCATAAGGAGATAATGCCTTTATCAATTTTGTGCAAACAACACAGAATCACGACCAAATTAAACCGTGGATAAAACTTTCCAATCGTAAATTAAAAAATTAATGTGCAAATACATAAAAGTAAACGGTATCACTTATACTTACCTTATCTTTCCGTTGTCTTCTGGTAGGTGGTTGATAAGATGATAGCAGACCTCAAAACGTCAGGTAGAAAATACACCAAGTCTGTTCCAAGTTGATGTGGTAGGCGGTAGCGAATACAACAAAAAATAAGCAAAACCTCCAGATATTGTTGATGGTCCAATGACATCTAGAACTGTGTGATAATTAGAATGCGAAAATTTTCACTTACAAATGGAACGTACATACCAATCCTTCAAATAAGACCAGATGTGACGGATATGCTCCAACAAAAAAATATTAAAGCCGGTATAATATCCAAAATTACAATGACGAAACAAATCCCGAAAAAATAATTAGTAAAAACGACACTATTCCAAAAATTAATTCGTACACTGAAATAGTCGTGATTACTACCACACTTTTAACAATTTAAAAGTTATCATTATTTGTGATAAAATGTTATCAATTAATTTTTAAAATTCTAAATTTCAACGACATATATCGGAACTTTCTTAAAGCTTATTGACGGAATCTGTCAACAATTGAAGAACAGTGCTCCGATTTTGCGAAGGTTTGGTTCTTCCAAACTAGTTTCGTCTTTCTGCTTATACCTCTGGTATTTAGTATTTTCTTGTTCGCGTCATCTCATGCATCACTTTAAACAGTTTTTCTCTAATCACTGTAACGAAAGCATGTTTGAGGTCTACAGCACGTGTATTTCTATCATGTTCATGTGATTTTTCTGCTAGCTGTTTCAGAATGTGGATAGCGTTAATCGACCTTCTCTCAATCCCCTTTGGTAAACTCCATTCATTTATTCTGTATACTTCTTTAGCATTTTCAATACGAGTATTAGGGTTAAGACCACTTTGTACACTGCTGGCAGGAGCGTTATGCCTCTATAATTGCCATACACTTCGACGTCTCCTTTCTTTCATGAATTGGATTAACTCTCCCCGTCTTCTATTCTTCGGACATTCTTTCTTCTTCCCAAATCATTTTTATTAATTTGTATATTTTCTACTGAAATTGAGTCCCACCATTCTTTATCATCTCAGGGCGTATTCCATTTCTTCCATGTGCTTTTCCATTCCTCATTTTTTCTATTTCTTGGAATGTTGGTTCTTCTATCAATTGTTCGATTTTATTTTGTCATTCCCCATACTTGCTCATATCGTCTGGATTTCCGGTTTTTAACCATTTGGCTTTGTTATTTATCTGTACTTTTTCTTGATCTATAGTTTCTTTCACTGCCGTTTGTATTGCTCTCTTTATACTCGGCCACTCTTCATGAACTCTATCACTATTTTCTGAGTCTGTTAGTTGCTCGTTTACTCTCTCTCTCTCTCTCTACATACTTCTTCCTTGTTTTTTTGTTATCTAGCAGTTTGTTAACTCTTCTCTCAAATATTCCTCCTTACCTACTTGCACGTTAAAATCCCCTATTATTAGTAACGTATACTGCTTTGGTGCTGCTTCAGCTACTTTTTTCTAACTCGTAAAATTTTTCCTTTATCATCGCTTCCTTTTCTTCAGTTGGTGCATTCACGTTTATTAGGGACAGGTTGAAAGGTTTGCATTTATTCTTACGTATGCTATTCTATCATTTATTGCTTTAAATTGGATTACATTTTCTCTACTTCCTTTCACACAATAAAACCTACTCCATCTTCCCCCTGTTTGTCTCCCCTGAGTACAGCAATATTTGACCATCGCTATGTATTTCTCCTTCTCCCTTTAATCGTATTTTTTGTAGTGCTGTTATGTCCATTCTGTACCTTTTCAGCACTCTCGCTACCTCACTAAGTTTTCCCAGTCTCAGCATCGTCCTCATATTCCATGTTCCAACCCTCACACTTTTCTTCCCCTTTACTTTATTACTTGCTGTGGTTTCAGTCATCATACCGTTTCATGTCACTGTCATTGCCAATCAATATTTCTTTTCTCCTATTACGGGTTTCCACTTGGTTACCACTGTATTGATATTATTGGTCCTCAGATTAATAACGTTTACCAATTTTACTTTGACTTGTAGTTCTTCTTTCAGAAACTTTTCGATTTCTTTCTCTATATTATTCTCAGTCGTGTTCACTCCCTTCACAACAATGTTTTTCTTTCTTCGCATTTTTTCATTTTTCTCGTTATTCCTCCCATTCTTTTTCCTTTTTCGCGATAACACCCTTCAATTGTTGAATCTCCTGTTTTAGTTCAGTTGTGGATTAATTTATTTCTCTCATTTCATCACTTCATCGGGTCACCTCAATTTTTGTCCCCAATTCAGTTTTTGCTTTCTCTAACTGAGCTTGTTACTGAGCAAGTGATCGAACTACCTTTTTGATTTTATGAAATGCTCGTAATTCGGATTCCGTGTTGCTTTCCACTCCTTCCTATTGCGTTTTCTTTCCTCGCCGTTCATGCGTGAGTAAGTTTTGATCAGTCTAGATTCTAGATGGAGACTGCAAACAAAAGGAACAACAATGAATGGACGACATAATGGAGGATATGCAGGAAAAGCATAAAAATACAAGAGAGTTTTAAAGAAGAATAAAAGATCAAAAGATAAAAGATAATGTATGAGACAAAATTTGTGACATAAAATATGAGAAAGATTGAATTACAAATAGATGGAGAGAACACTTCAAGGAATTATTGAATGTTGAAGCAGAAGCAAACACAACAAGAAGAAATGGAATAGACACAACAAAAGAAGATGAAAACTTAGAAATAATTAGAGAACCCTCAAATGAAGAATTTCTTAATACGGTAGCAAAGATAAAGAATACTAAAACAATGTTGAGAAGGATGTATGATCTTATGATGAAGGTATGGAGAAAGGAGAAGATGCCAGTGCAGTGGAATAGGCGGGATTGATACCAATATTTCAGAAATGTAATAGGAAATTTCAAAATTACCGAGGAATATCTTTACTCAACATCTCAACAATACAAACATACCAAATATCGTCAAAGTTCATACATCTAAGACTTCAAGAGTATGTTGAGAGGTCGATAGGAGACCACCTGGATTCTGGATTTTAGATTTGGACGGCAGGGTCAAAGACCCCACGCGCACTCAGGCCTCTAAATCGGGCTCATTGTACTGCCTCCGATGCAGCAACCCCCGTCCTGTCAGTCCTCAAGCCATCCCACCTGATGTAGGAACCCAAGGATTTTAGACTACCAACAGGGTTTAAGACCTGGAAGATCGGCGACTGATGCATTGTTTCTGGTAACTCAGAAAATGGAGAAAACCTATAAAAATAGAAATGTTGTTCATAGATTTCAAATGGGCGTTTGATAGAGTGAATAGAGGACAACTAAGAAAAGAAATGGAATATCTTAAAGTTCCCAGGAAACTGATCCAATTGATTCAAATGACACTCGATAACACAACAGCAGTGGTAGTAATCAAAGAAGGAAATAGCGAGGAATTTCCAATCAACTCAGGAATGAGACAAGGGGATGCATTGTCGGCTACTGTACTCAACATTATCTTAGAAGGAATAATGAGGAGATCCAGGTTCAGTGGAGCGATAGTGAATCGAGAGGTACAAATAATAGCGAATGCCGACGATGTAATAATAATAATAGTAAGATCACACAGAGCTCTGGTTGAGACCTTCGAAGAAATAAAACGAATAGCACGTAAAGCAGGTCTGTGGATGAGTGAAGATAAGCCAAAGTTTATGAGGATGTTCGTGAACATTCAGCTGTTGGATGATTGGAAGCCTGACAATTCCTTGAGAGTCTGAATACTTAGAGAAACCAGGCGTTCTTTGAGTTGGGTCAATTTGGGCTATGTTAGGGAAATGCCTCGATCTTAATTGAGATCCTATCTGGAAATAAAGAGAAAATAATAACCTTTAGCCAAATAAAAGAATTAATCGTGATATTCGGTTCTTGGGAAAATTGAAATGAAATTCGCATGTGTTTACAATTTAAGAGACGTGTGAATTGGTTTATATTATTTATTTGTTGATACTCGTATGTTAACACACAAAAATAATTATTATAAAATACTGCTTTTATTCCCAATCATCTAAAATGCAAGTTCTCACTATAGCTTCCGTTACGGAATATGGATCGCAATTGGAAGATGGTCGACGATCTTCAAGATAACCTTTCATTTCCTCTGCACATCCACGTGGTATTCGAATGCTAGCGGATCGATCTCCTATCCCTAAAATAATATTCAAGTAAATACAGGAAAAGTTTTCTCCAATAAATGGTTCACAAATTGATAAAAATAATAAGATATCATACCTGAACTGAAATCAGAAATACCACATGTTTCATTGCGGCCTGTTAAGCGACGTGCATTATCCATTCCCTTATTTGGATCGTACATTTCAATATGCCTCAAGTGATTATGACTAAGTTTAGTGATAGCCTTCTGAATTTCGCTAAACATTTAAAAAATTATTCCTTACTAAATAAACAATTATTCTACTTACACAATACCATTTTCTGCCCTCATTAAAGCTGTAGAAAAATTTGTATGCGCACCAGTGCCATTCCATTCGCCCTCTATGGGTTTTGGGTCTAAAGTTACTATTACGCCAAATTCTTCAGCTACACGATGCAATATAAAACGCGACATCCATAAGTCATCACCTATATCGATTCCTTCGCATGGGCCTATTTGATATTCCCACTGAGAAGGCATTACTTCGGCGTTACATCCAGAAATGTTAATTCCTGCATAAAGGCAAGCCCTGTAATGGGCTTCCACAATATCGCGCCCATAAACTTTATTAGCACCTACGCCGCAATAATAAGGACCTTGGGGTCCTGGAAAACCATTTCTGGGCCACCCTAATGGTCTGAGATCCATTCCCAGAAAAGTATATTCCTGTTCGATACCAAACCACGGTTCTGAATCTTCCGCAGTTTCCATCGCCTTCAAGCACGAATTACGCTTATTGGTTTCTATAAAAAAAATTAAAACATAAATTATTAATTTCATTTCCTTTAAACAACCCGGCTTACCTAACGGTTTCCTATCGTAATCGTATGTTTCGCAAAGAACCAACTTGTTGTTTTCTTTCCTGAAGGGATCATTGTAAAGTGCCACAGGATAAAGGTAAATGTCTGAATTGCTTCCCTGAGCTTGATTGGTTGAACTACCATCATAATTCCAAATTGGAATCTCTAACATTTTAAGGTTGTTAATAGAGGATTATTTTTGTCAAAATTACTTACCCGATGGATTCTCGGCATTAAAATTCAACGTTATTGTTTTGCTACGAAGATGTTCGCCCGTACCATCTATCCAGACGTACTCGTACATGTAGAGAACCCCGTCGCCGTCGTTTGATATTTCTAGTTCCATAAATTTGTTACCGGCTGTTTTATTGAGTGCTGCGTTTGACGAATATTCTAAAGTTGGATTTTGCATTTTGAACTGGACGAAATGTTTATCAGCGTTAAGAAATCAATCAGTTGTTGCTTTTAGGTATATGGCTAATAATTCTGGAACTTTAATGAAACTACAGAAATACCAACATCTGGTTACTTTTGGTAAAATTTTTATCATATAGGGTGTTAAAACAATAAATTATACTTTAAATTGTTACATATGATTGTGTTTACAATATAAGAAATACATTTTTAATTCAAAGTGTGTTCAAAGTGTAAAATTAAAATTTTATTTTATTTTGAAATTATAGATAGTGTAAACATTGTCATATTAAGTATTCGGGTTATCGTTTTCAACCTTAATATTATTAATTTAGGTTAGAATGCATCTAGAACAGAAAGGAAGAAAATGTGGCATTACAACTTATAATTATCTTCAATATTAATTTGTTTACTTTTATTTTTATTATTTATTTAATTTGGCACTTTATATTAATTTAAATATATTATGTATTTTCGAAACTAAATGAGCAGATAAGAGTAATAAACCATTTGGTTCTGAATAACGTAGAACCGACCCTGATTATAGAATTACTATATACTATCCAAGGATAGTTTATCAGGGTAGTCAAGGAAGTCAGTGCTTCACCACGAAAGTTGCCTCTTCTTTGATGATAAATTATTTGCGATTTACATTAATGTCGGTGGATCCACCAGCAACAACAACATGGTTGTGTTTAGAGGTATATTTTGAAATTCAAGGTCATAGACTGAAGAAAATTTGCACATATTTCAGTATGGTGTTAAACTTATTGTAATATGTTTTGTTAATTATTTGATTTTGTTACGTTTTGAGTCTAAAGAACGACTTTTTATTTTCATTTAATACGTCATTTACTAATTTGAAATTCTTTCGCATGGTGGCTTTTGCATCTAAGTATGTTCTCTATACCTTCATATCTATCCGAACCAAATTTGGCACAGTTATTCTGTAGGACCCTGCGGACCTATTCGTGTAAAAATGGAGAAAAAGCTCGCAAGGGGAGATTCGGGAAGGGAGACTAAAGAGACGCGTATGAATAATAAATGGATTACGAAGATTCCTACCTCCATTCTTTTTTGCCATAATATACCAAATCTAGATACAGGTTACCCCTAATACATTTATCCAATTTTATTGAAAATACACTATTTTTCTTCATGTTCGTACTTAAATTGTATTGTTGTTGCTTGGGATACTATTTTTAGAAAAAGTACCTCACGGTAAGTTATGCTACGGTGCATTGCGCTACTTGCATCAAGAAGTTTGGGATCCCACCCCTGTAGTATAGAAAAGCTAGTTCTGGGTAGATGGAAAACCATTTTGAATATTCTGTGAATTCAATACCTTAGGTAAGCTAACCACCGAGCGCAGAATAAGAGTATAATAGATGCTTTCTGCCCCCCTCGAATGTACCTGAACCTTGATGTGGTAAGGGGCTTGCGTATTTTGACGAAACGACGGGCGTGTACCGGTTAGGATCCGAGTCAGAGACATAAAACTCTCTCGTGTTCGGTCTGCTTTGGCACGCGGGGTTTGGCCGAGGCCTAAAATCCTTTGTGTCTAACCTTAGCTTGTCAATAAACTGGGATGACGATCACGAATACAAGTACCTGCGTGTTTACGCCATGCGCGGTGACCCGTACGGTGTGATGAGGGAATTCTGGTGGATGAGTTAGCTTGAGGGCGTTTATCACAGCTCTGACAACACCCCTCTTCGGCCCCAAGTTCTACATACTCAAACGGGAGATCTAAACTAGTCCACCTATATCAATAGGCTACGCCGTTCCGTCAGATGTTCAGCAAGACGAGTGCTTAGGGGAGGATGGAGCAGGCAATGAGTGCCTCACCTCCTCAGATATTATATTAACCGGCTAGCCTTAGCGTCGATTATCGACGTCCCCAAATGGATCTCCGGGGGATGAAATTGTAATGGAAGAAACTATTGAACATGAAACCAAACCTGCTGATTGATCAGCAAAATTTCGGACGAGTATGCGTCCAAGGATAGGACCAAAACGCTCAAGTTGAAGATAAGCCACCTCAAAACCAAGTCAACATGGAGTCCAACCCCCCCCCCAAAGAAGATCCGAATCCAGCCCTTCGTTCTTAGGGATACCGCCAAATTGCCAAATTGAGATGGCTAAGATAAAGATTCAACCCACCAATAGAACAAACTCAGCTGGAGGAATCGCAATCACTCCGGCAACATCCAACGATCCCAATGCCATCGTCGAGTTATTTGACGAAACCTTGATACCAAGTGAAGGAGGATATTACTTCCATCAATTTCGAGAGGACAAGCCACTCAAAGTGGTCATTCGCGGTATCTCGAAAGAAATAGATACCGAACACGTCAGAGGATCTCCAAAAGAAACAGGGCAACAATTGTGTCCGCGGATAGGATGAAGAGAGGCAGCGAGAAGAAACCCCTTCTCCTTATCATGGTCACGATGATTAAGAATGATGGCCATTCCGGTCAAGATAGAAGCCCCCCCATTGGAAAACAGGAATCAGCCAGTGATGCTATCAGTATCAGGTTTTCGGACACGCACAAAGATGTTGGCGTGCAGGACCAAAGTGCGTGAAATACGCAGGAGCGCACTTCTAAATGGAATGCAGAGGCCACGTGAACAGAAAGCGACATGCGCAAATTGCGGTGGGGACCATCCCGTAAGCTTCCCAGGATGCAGACGATTCCGACTACCCAGGGACTCGGCAAGAAAGTGGCAAAGGAATCCGCCACCAAATTCAGGACCACGAAGACCTCTCCGCGAACAATCTTCCGCGAAAAGAACTCCAGAAGGCTCAATTCGCGGAACCAAAACAGCACAACCAAGGGAAAGCAGAGGAAAACCGACCCAGGAGAATGAAGAACTCGCAGAAGTAACTCCGAGGGCACTCGCGTTTATTCTGGCAGCGCTTTCCAGGAAAGCCTAGACCCGAAGGTGATCGATAAAGTTTCAAAAAACTTCAATTCGATAAGCTCCCCATAAATCAAAGGGAACCCCAGAGATGATTCGATAAGTATACAGTCATTTTTTGTTAGTAATTTGCAGGCGTTGGGCGGTTTCGTCTTGCACCAGTTCAATTGGCTCTTGTATACACCTACAGATCAAGACTTGAACTTTATCACGCAAACTAAGCACTATCTCGTTATGATTGGACGAAGGGAAGAGCACGGATTATCCAACCGCGATTTACAAAATTACCAATACCGATTCGATAGGTTTTCGGTTTATATAGTAGTATCATAAAAAAATAAAATTTGCGGTAAATTGAGAAGTTTTTTGAAAATTTCGACTTTGAAGTTCGTAAATTTACGCGGAATTTACGAGATTTGCGGAATCTCACCCATTCTGTTGACGGTGCGTGTGGATTGATATACCTTAACACTTAGAAATTTTCGCTCCGGCAGTTGTACCACACCTCTCGTAAGAGTAACATGTATGAAAGGTTACTGTTTTCACATTATTTTTTTTATTCGATTTTTTAGGGGTTATACGTAAATTTTTACTGCCGCATACCGCAACTATACTTTTAAAAGCTATATCCAGGATTTCTAGGATCCCGCTTTTCTAGGATCCCGGTTGGGGTGGATTATTATTCCTCAAGTATGTCTAACCCAATTCACCGTTGTCAAAACATAACTGTGCGGTTTTGACAACGGAACAACCTTCGTATCGAATTCACACCTAAAAAATCGAAAATTACACCAATGTTATGGTGGGCGTGGCTGACACTTTTCCGTTAATAAACGGGTAGTTTAGGATTTTTTGCTAAAAGTTTTTACTAAAACGACTATTCAAACCCTCAGCTTTCCGAATCTGAAAGAAATTTTTCAATTTCCGGATGAAAAATCCGCACTCATTCGGACATGTATTCCCTGGTATGAAATGTTGGCGATTTTCGCCCTTTTTCGGATTTTTTCGATTCTTCGTTAATGTTTTACGCTCGCAACGGCGTCAGAGTTACATTCGGACCGAAAAATGCCTAAAACAGCCCGAAAATTACGACAATTTCTGTTAACTATTAGGAGGGGCGTGGCCTAATTTTAACAATCGTAAAATCGCCGAAAAAATCGTATGAAATTAAATTTACCTCAAATTTTATTTGCTTAATCAACTATTCAGACCTTCAGTTTACCGCATCTCTATAGGAAAATTTCAATTTCCCGGTAGGATAATACGTGCCCTCGCCCTTTAAAAGCTGTTTTGCGGGGTTAAACATGAATTTTCCAACAAAAAAAATTGTTTAATTCTACTATATAAACCTTCAGATATCAAAATCTCCATAGGGTACTTTTAAAATTGTTGCTGAATTTAATGTGCTACTCGCTGTCCACCTTGACTTGACTCCATGTAGAAATATTCCAAAAGGTTTTTGAAATATTTCCGATGGATCGTTGGGTCGAGTAACCTAAAGTTGACCACCCCAAATAAAATTAAAAATTTCCTATTGCAAAGAGGAAGGTTTATATAGTATACTGATATAATTAAATTTACAAAAAAAATCAAATAATTGTATTTTTGGTTCAACTGCGTTGTCATAATTTCTGTTGACGGTACGTGTGGATTGGTATACCCTCACACTTAGAAAATTTCGTCAGATGCTGCTCGCACGTCCTACAGGTAACATGACTTGAATCCCGGTTTTCTTGAAGGATGGCGCCTTCAAGTATGCTTAGCTTTTGCCGAGTAGCCCCCATCCTCGGGAATTTGGAGTCTCGAATCCAAAATTTCAAATTCAATTTTTTCAAAATTTTGATATACTGCCATGTATCGCTACTGTAAATATTCAAAATTTAATTTCTATAGCGGGAGAATGAAATGGCACGTAATTAAAAAATGCTCCGACCAGCTATGCATGAGAACTCTTTTATTTAGGGTCAAAAGTGGGTTCATTAATCTGTCAAATGCTCATGTAAATTGTCTTACTTAATAACTTCGAAGAATTACACCGGACAACAAACTTATTGTACCTTATACCTGTTTATTCTTTTCCTCACTGCTGTAAATATGAGTGAAATCAAACGTAGTTATTTGTAAATCAAGTAATGTAATTTATTGACAAATAAAATTATTTAATAAGACAAAAGATGGATTTTTAATAAGTAGGAGTAAATCAAATATTACAAAACAATTAATAATAAAAATTTTATAAATCCCCCAATTTTAAAATCACGCGCGAACTGATTATTTTAATAATGTTACCTAAGAGTGTCGACACAATTTGCTTACCGAAGTACCGTCGTGCACGATCGATGTGGAGAACACGCAGGGAAGAATGACGTGAAGATGCCTTGTAGTTTTGGTCCAATTCCCATACTATGAAATTTCCAGGGTGAATTAATGGTCAATCGAATTTTTTCTTTAATCAGGATAAACGTTCAGGTAAGTCCAATTCTTAATAATCTTCTATAATTTCCAATCACTCATGACATAACCATAAAATTATCAACCATACAAATTTTACAGTGGTCACCAAAATTTTCCAAATATTCGAAACTTGTTTTAATTTTTTATCCATTCACAATTCATAACTCATCCAATAATAATTAATTAATTCCAACTTAATATCAAATAACTTACGACAATTTTTAAACTTTACTTCTTACTTATCGTCTCTTCTCTACACGGACGTCCCAAGTTTTCTACTTTTCAAAATTCCACCAAAAATTCCTACTTGACGCCTTCACTGACGATACGAGACTCCCCAAATTACGTCCTGACGTCTTCATGGACGTACCGAGACTCCCCAATCTATTCTCCTTGCTCATCCCACCAAAATTGTTTATCAGACCGCGCACTTATTTTCCAATGCACTTATTTTATTAAATTTTAAAACCTATACTTTTACAAATAAAATTTTATTTTAATTTACTCCCAAAATTTTATGAAACAAAACAACTAAACCTCTTTTGCCTTTCACACTCTTTTGAGATACTTATGTCTACAAGATAATCACGTTTGATATTTTATTAGATAAAATGATGTAAGCAGTCTATTTCGAAGTATTAAGAAGATGCAGCCCAAGCAACATTTTTAACCTGGTAGGCCCCTGGCAAATCCCTACCAGTCAAATCTCACAGGTCCCTGTCCCTGTCTAAAACCCTAGTTGGGATTGTGGTAGGGGCTTGCGCCAGGGGCAAATGGATCTACTAAGTACCTTTCACAGGGGCCCTGGTAAGTCCCTACCGCAGGGATCTACCAGGGAGTTGTTATAGGGATCTACCAGGGAGTTATTATATGCGATTAACAGGGTGCAAAAAAATTTTGATTATAATTAAATTTATTGTTTATAAAATTTATTTATTTAATAATTTATTTATTATAAAAAAATTAATTTTTGCTACATTTTTAATTTTAACAATTTTAACTCTACAACATATAATTTTTTATTTTACCCATTTCTCATTATTTATTCTCATTAGTAAGAACTTGTTGGTGGTGATATATCTCATGATGTTGTCGTCTTCTTTGTTTCTTGGAGTCTGGAATTAAATTTTGAAAATTAGAAATAAAATCTTACCTTGTGCTAGGATCGAACCCGTAACCTTCCCTTGATTGTCCGACAGCGTTAACCTCTGTGCCACCGAGCTGTTGTTATTTTAGTTGTAAAATTGCTTTATGACTACAAAAATTTAATGTGAGTAATTTTGTGAGTGAGAGTAATTTTGATGCAAAAAAATCCTTCTATAGTAACGAATCTACTTCTACAGTGTTTCGTGAAATAAAAAATGGAAAAAAGCGAAAAAAATGTTTTTCAAACACGTGGGTTTGACATCATATAATCATATAAAACACGTCAACAAAATTAGTAATTTTGATGCAAAAAAAATCGTTGTACAGTATTGTTTGAAATGTAATAAATTGTACAGGAATTGGTAAAATAAAAAAGTGAAAAAAAGCGAAAAAAATGCTGTTCCAATTTTCATCGTAACTTGTAATAAATTAAACTCGCGGAGGGCTGTACTCGGTGAATCGAATGACATTTTTCTTAATTTTCGTGTTTTCAATGATTTTTTGGCTTCTTACTAAGCCAAGAATTACAAAAAAGAAGCCAAAAATTTTTTTTTTCGTAAATTTAAAAAATTTATCGCAAAAATATCGGAAATTATGGCAAAAAATGAGTAATTTTGATGCAAAAAAAAATCGTTCTACAGTAACCTTTGGAATGTAATTCTACAGTGTTTTGTGAAATAAAAAATGGAAAAAAGCGAAAAAAATGTTTTTCAAACACGTGGGTTGAAATCATAAAATACGTCAAAAAAATTAGTAATTTTGATGCAAAAAAAAAATCGTTGTACAGTATTGTTTGAAATGTAATTGTACAGGTATTCGTAAAATAAAAAAGTGAAAAAAAGAGAAAAAAATGTTGTCGGAATTTTCATCGCAACTTGTTATAATTGCCTGAAAACATCGTTCGTGGGTACTTGTTTGCATTTCAAAGTGTAACGCATGTGTTGCTCGGAGCATAAATACGTAAAAAAAATGATACCTCCGACATTTCTACTAGAATTACATTCCAAACGATACTGTAGAACGATTTTTTTTTACATCAAAATTACTATTTTTTTGCGATATTTTCAAAGTTTTTGCGATGAATTTCTTACTTTGACGTCGATGTCGACTTTGATTGGTCTACTAATCAAAGGTTTTCTATTATTGGTTGTTCAACTTGCCACAGGCATTTTACAGAGAGCCCTACAAATAACCTGTAAATGAGTACCTGGCAAATCCCTACCGAAAGCATTTCACAGGGCCCTACAAAGAACCTGTATATGACTCCCTGGCAAATCCCTACCGCAAGCATTTCACAGGGCCCTACAAGGAACCTGTATATGACTCCCTGGCAAATCCCTACCGCAAGCATTTCACAGGGCCCTACAAGGAACCTGTATTTGGCTACCTGGCAAATCCCTAGCGCAAGCATTTAATAGGGCCCTACAAAGGACATGCTAACAGGTACCTGACAAATCCCTATAGACAGGCAAAGCCGTAAACCCTGTTTTAGTTACCTACCAGGTATTTGCCAGGGACCTACCAGAGAAATTTTAATTTCACAGGGAAAAATGTTACTTGGGAGGTGTAAGTCTCTATTTTCAAGATGGTCTCTAAAATGAATATTTCGACATGAGCATTCTACCAGAAATAACCCAATTACGATAGACCACCCCCTATGGTAAACAGGACACGACAATACATTCGCTCATAAAATTTTTACAGTATACTATATAAACCTTCCTCTTTGCTATAGGAAATTTTTAATTTTATTTGGGGTGGTCAACCTTAGGGTACAACTGCCCCCGGATCATTTTATTGAAACGCATGATATAGTAATAAAAACTTCCACACTTCGATTAGTTTACAAACAACTAACCAATTCGTATATAAAGTTATCATAGAAATAACTATTTTTAATAAAACCTGAATTTATAACGGATTTTTGTATCTTATATCCGTTATCGATCAACCTAAATCAATAATTTGTTGACCACTGCCAATTTTATTCAAAATTATTGAGACGGGTCTATGAACACTTCCACTCCCATTTTTCGTTCTTCCGTGAATACGCATGTGGAGTCCGCCATGTTCAATGTAAGTTCACTTTTGATCCGACGGCTGAAGTGTGAAGTTCTAAAGTGTGTGCATTGCTGCAGTCTAATTATTTTTATTGCGATTTCAAGTGGAAATTCTTACATCGAGTTATTGAATATCTAAACCGAGTACACGTGGGTGAGATTGATATATATTTTTTTGATACGGAAGCCACCGTAGCATATTTCACTTCGACATCTGGATGTCAATCACCATCTTTTTGTGCTGATTATTTTATCGCTCGACTGCACTTTGCGCATGCTTGAACGCCCTCTTGTGGGATTTTATGGTGACAAGTTTTGTCAACAAAGCGTTCCGAATTATTTTGAGATACCATCCTCCTGCTTTTGCCAGTCGTGCAAAAGTCACATCGTCGTGTCCGTTGCCATTGTTGTCGTCGTACTGCGTTTATTTTTGTGACACTTCCTGCCGATTAATCGAGCGAGCTGCGTCAACCGTGCTAGTGATTTTGGATTTCATTTTGGAACCCAGCATTACACCAGAGTATTTTGGAATAACTCTTTGGGGTGGAAGAGACCAGAGTATTTTGGAATAACTCTTTGGGGTGGAAAAGTCCAGCCATTGTCCTATCACCGTGTCGTGGGGTCGCTGTTGGAATCATTCGAGGCGTGCAATTCTTACTGGTGGACCGAGGTTTAGCGGACGACAATTCAACTTCCGTTCTCGTGGGCAATCCATCCAAGCAGGTTGGGGTACCTGTCATCTTCGATTGTGTGAGCTTGCCAAGTACTTAGGTAAGACAATTTTACTTTCTAATCTGTTTTGGGTAGTGATTGCCTTGTTTACATTACGAGTATTCATATTAACGTCACAAAGAGGTGTCGTATTTTGACATCTTTGTTTTTTTTGTTCGCCGGATCTCCCCACAGGAGGATTGATTCACGCAATTGTTTTTTTATCTGGCTTCCTTCAGAAGTCCGCAGAACTTGTATTCACCACCGAAAGGTTGTTGCCATTTGTTACATTTGTTTGTGTATTATTGATTATTTGTGTGTAATTAAATCAATTAAAATCAAACCGTATTTTATTTCCCTGGAAGAGGGGATACTTATAACCTTTTTAGTGAGATATAGAGATCTGGACCCACGTCCCTCGCAGACCGACGTTACCATCATAAGAGCTAGTTCATTACATCCAGGGCTCCCCACGTTAAAAAAGTGAGGTGGTTTTCCACTTCGCGTGGGAGGAAGTTTCTCGATCCTGCATCCGCGGGAGAGAGGTAATTCACTTCTCAAATTCAATATTTCATTAATTTAAAAATTGCCATTAATTTTTTTTGTACATACATACAGTGGCTCCATAAATTATTCGTACACCTTAGAATTTTTTATAGAACTTAGAATTTTGTAATGGTGACTCGTTAATTATTTTTTATTTCATTTTTATAATACTTAATGATACATTAAACTTGATAACAGCAAGAAAAAAATTGAAAAAAATATTATTTGTAATTGTAAAACCAAGAAAAACAAAGTAGTAACGCTAACTTGCGTCAATAAATTATGCGTACTGTAATGTATTTACTAATAATACATTAACTAAATAATAAATTAAATAGCAATACGATAAACAATATATATTTATAAATAATATTTCCAATTTGATACAATTTGCCTAAAAGAGGCACACACACTTTAACTACCTTACTCACGAAGCCTCCTGGTAATCGACCTGTTCTTGTAAGGTTGGTAGTCTAACGATTACCAACCTTGGCGGTAAATATTTAAATATCGGAAAACACCAAGTACTAATTCAAAGGAATTAAAGCCAACCGTAGAATTACCAACAACTTTAAAGTGTAACGATTGTGGCAAGGACAATCACAATTTTAGTTTCTGTAGATTTAAGAAGTTTCGTTGTAGAGATTGTGACAAGTTGGGACACATCGCAGCTGCCTGTCACGAAAAAAATAATTATTTGCATGAAATGTCGCATGATGTAAAAAATATTAAAATAGATAATTTTGAAATGTATAATATTAACACCTGCAATTCAATAGAGCATGAATTTTTTGTAGATGCTGTGATGAATGAAATACCATTTAGAATGGAGATGGATACAGGTTCAGCAATTTCTGCTATTTGCTGGCCTACGTATATGAAGAAATTTAGCGAAGTAGGCGAAGGTGGGGCGGAATGGGGGTCGGGGCGGAACGGGGGATCAGGTTTATTTGCTGATAGTGGCACTGCAGTTCGCTGCAACTCTCTATACACCTTCATTATGCATCTGTGCAGTGATAAGAACGGTCGTTGTGAATTACCAAGTGTTTCTCCTTTGTTAATTAAACACCTCCCTGAAATCTGTATAAAACTACAACTTTATGAATATTTGAAAACAAGGTAAGATATATTTCACATTACTTTTCGTTATTCCAATTTAGTCTACCGAATTAAGCGTTGTTTAAAGTGTCTTTTCACGTGTTAACATGTCTTGGAGAAGTAACATGGCTGTCGCTAACCTTGCGATGTTTGGTTTACCAACACTTGGGGCACAACGGGGTAGGGCAGAATGGGGTCCTACCCCGTTCCGCCCCGACCATATTTTTATTTTTCACTGATCTAATTTCTTTTCTTTTGTGTTTGTTATATATTCACTATATATAACAAACAATAGCTAGCCCTATTTTTACCAGCTTTCCGAGGTTTTCACCTGGACATATACTTCCCATACCCAGAGTAAAGCCGGGACAAAAGCAAGTGACGAGGAAACGAGGCAAAACGGCAATCCTGACAGCTTTATAAGACTGAACTCGAAGAAGCGGCTAATAATGCTAAGAAGATCAAGGAAGCCAAAGAAAATAGACTTAAGAAAAAACTGTTCACCGGTAACGAAAAAAGGAAGGAGAATACCCAGAAAACTGTTAACAAAATAGAAAAGAAAAAACACAGAAAATTGTTAACAAAATAGGAAAGAAAAGAACACAGAAAATTGTTAACAAAAAACCACGGAAACAAAGCGTGGAATCAGATGAAGAAGACGATGCGACCTGTTTATATTGCAACGACTTATATTCAAAATCGAGTGAAGGCTGGATATCATGCATACAATGTAAAAAAATGGGCCCATAATTCCTGTGCCGGCATCGATACTGACGATGATGAATCACAACTCATCTGTGAACTTTGCCAGCCATAAAACATGATTTTGTTTCACCTTTTAATGAATAACCCGTTCTGCCCCATGCATGGGCAGAACGGGATATAATCTTTTTTTTTCAAACGTTTAAAATAAATACAAGTATTTTCATTATTTTAATTTTGAACATCGGAGATGTTAAACGAAATGTTAAATAAATTTATTCACACTATAATAGATTTTTACCTCTTTATTTACACCTTCAAATACTGTCCCAACCACATCGACCCCCGTTCTGCCCCACCTTCCCCTACCTTTATTATATACAGCAGCAAGATTGAAAACATATGACGGATCAATTTTTAAACCAGCAGGTAAAATTAGAGTAAATTTTAAATTGGGCGATCTTCAGAGAAATGATGAAATATTAGTGATAATAGGAAACAATGCTCCACCACTTTTGGGAAGAGACGTTATCAGAATGTTCCGAGTCGACCCCAAATTTAATAACATAGTAAGAAGTTCGGGATTAAACAATATATTAAAGGAGAGTCACAAACCACAAAAATTGGAAGATCTTTGCAAAAAGTATGGTTTGCTTTTTGAAGAAAAACTAGGGAAATTTAAATATGAAAAAATAAAGTTATTGTTGACAGGAAAAGTGACTCCTAAATTATTAAGACCGAGATCTTTACCGTTCGCTTATAAGGAAAAGGTGAGTGATGAATTGGAACGTTTAGAGAAAGAAGGAGTAATTACTCCAATAACGAGTTCAGAATGGGGCACACCTTTGGTTCCCGTGTTAAAATGGGATGGATCCATTCGTTTGTGTGCCGACTATAAAGTGACGGTTAACCCAGCTTTAGAAGATGACAAATATCCACTACCAAATATCCAAGAATTATTCGTGACACTTCAAGGAGGAGAGACATTTACGAAGTTGGATCTTAGCCATGCCTATAATCAGTTGGAATTAGAAGACTTCAAAGTTGTTATTGGCATGGAGTACGCACAAAGGGATATATAAAATGGAACGCTTACCTTTTGGAACCAAACCGGCATGTTCAATCTTCCAAAGAATAATGGAGAAGACATTAAGTGAATGTGAAAAGACGGCAGTATCTTTAGATGACATTGTCGTGACTGGAAGAAACGAGCAAGAACATTTAGAAAATTTAAATACGGTTTTTAGTAAACTTTCAGATGCTGGATTTAAATTAAAGAAAGAGAAATGTGCGTTTTTCCAGAAAGAAATTAAGTATTTGGGCCACATGATCGACAAACAAGGCCCGAGGAAAGACCCGACAAAGGTAAAGGCCATTTTAAATTGCAGAACACCAACAACTTTAACCGAGCTCAAATCGTTTTTGGGAATGATAAATTATTATTCGAAATTTATTCCAAATATTACAGACTTATTAAACCCGCTGTATGAATCTTTAAAGGATTGTTCAAAGAAACAGAAAATTCGGTGGAACGAGAAGTGCCAAGAAGCCTTTCAAAAAGCAAAAGAAGTTATGGCATCGGATAACGTACTGGTACATTTTAACCCAAAAGTACCTTTAAAGATCAGTTGCGACGCGAGTTCATATGGAGTAGCAGGAGTCCTGTCACACATATTTGAAGACGGTACGGAAAAACCAATTTGTTACGCATCGCGCACTTTAAATACCAGCGAGAAAAATTATTCGATGTTGGATAAGGAAGCTTTAGCGATATTTTTTGCAGTAAAAAAATTTGCGCAATACTTGGTTGGTCACAAATTTATATTAACAACTGATCATCAGCCATTTATTTATTTATTTATTTAACATTTATTAACGGACAAAGCCTTTTTACAACAAATTATGCACAACAAATTGGGTCAGGAGATGACCCTACAAATTATAAACACCAGTCCCAGTGATATCCAAATCATTGAGAATTATCTTAAATTTGGCCAACGGTTGGCTGAGAAAATTCACCACATCGTTCTCGTTTAAGCAATTGGCAAATCTTGACATCCTGGTCACTGGGCTGAATAGGCCATAGTTGGTGGAATGATGCTCGACTTCGAACATCCTCTTCGATCTTGTTGATTTTATTGGTTTTCTAAATTGAAATTTTTCTTTCAAAAACTTACAGTTAATTTTGCCACTGAACAAGCCATGCATGAAGCATAGGTCAGCAACAAATCTTCTGTCTGCCAGTGATTTTGTTCTACAAAAATCCAGGCAATCATTGTCGGAAAAGTCCAATACAGAAAGTCCTCGTTTAAAGTGCAAGTATTTAAAAAATTTATGTTGAACCCTCTCAAGTTGGTTTACCTGAACCTGATAGTGAGGAGTCCAAACGCAGGACGCATACTCAAGCTGCGATCGAACATTGGTATATTTGTTTGGTAGTAAGAAGGGCATTCCAACGATGGCGGCTGGAAGGCTTCAAAGGTGGGCCGTTTTCTTAAGTGGTTTTAATTTCGAGATTAAATACGTTAAAGGAGAAGACAACGCAAATGCAGATGGCTTGTCCAGGTTACCGATAGAAGAATACGCTGTGGAAGCAGATCAGTATAATTATTTAAATTTCATCGAAGAAAATAGTGAATGTCCGGTTACGGCAACGATGATTAGAGAAGCAATAAATGAAGACCTAGTATTATTTAAGGTGTTGACGGAAATCAAAAATGGTTGGAAAGATTACTCAATAAAGAAGGATTCGCGGTTTACCCCATTCTGGAATCGAAAGGATGAATTGTCATTAGACAGAGAGGTAATAATGTGGGGACATAAAGTAGTAATACCAGATAAATTTAGAAGAAAATTATTACAAGAACTGCACGAAACACATAGTGGAATCGTGAAAATGAAGAGCAAAGCCAGATCATATTTTTGGTGGCCAAACTTGGATGCACAAATAGAAAGAGTGGCAAAATCGTGTGAAATATGCAACCAAAGTCGACCTACCCCACCCTAGTCGACAGTATTACAGTTTAATACTACTACCGAAGTTTTTGAAATAATACATATTGATTTTTTTGGCCCAGTTAAAGGTAAAATGTATTTAGTTTTGGTGGATTCTTACAGCAAGTGGCCTGAAGTGGTAGAAATGGTGCAAATTACAACAAATAAAACGATCGACGCTTTAAGGATGATTTTTTCAAGGTGGGAATACCAAGACAAATCGTTTCAGACAACGGTCCGCAATTTACATCAGAGGATTTTAAGCTATTTTGTAAGGCAAATGGAATCAGGCACAGTTTAAGTTCACCATACCATCCGGCTTCAAATGGTGCAGCGAAAAACACTGTTAAATCCGTAAAGGCAGCTCTACAAACGTCTTTAAATGATTTTAAAAATAAGGAAGTATCAACAGATGGCATAATAGCTAGGTATCTGTTACGTTATCGTACTACAGATCATTGTGCAACTAAAGTAACACCAGCTTATCGGATGTTCAGTAGAGAATTGCGAACCAGATTCGATATGCTAAAACCAAGCTGTGGAGACCAGAAACATGAAACTCAAGCTGTAATTAAGAAAGGTAGACGACAAACATTTGTGATTGGAGATGAAGTCTACGTGAGAGATTTCAGAGATCGAAACAAACCAAAAGGGACAAGTGCAAAGATTGAGAAAGTTTTAGGCAGCAGAACCTATTTGTGTAAAGTGCCGGGGTATAAAGTGTTGTGGAAAAGGCATCTGGATCAGATATTCAAAACACTACCGAAACTCATAAACACCGACGTGATAAAACCAAAAAGCGAAATAAAGAAAAGAAATTATCCTGGTATTTTTGTGGAAAAATTGGGTACTGTGCAGTTGTTCTGACAACTCGAAACTTAATTTCTTCTGCTACACACTAAAGAACACACTTATTTTAGCAAATGGTAAAAGTAAAACATGTGAACCGGGTCCAAATTACTGAAATAATCGATTTTGAAAATCGTTAATTTTACATGTTTCACTGATGCGCGGGTGGAATCTCACTCATTTTGTTGACGGTACGTGTGCTATGATACAGTCTCAACATTTCGAAATTCAGTCCGTTTTCCAGATGCGCCAAGGTCGCGACAAAAAACCCATGCCACTATACCTTGTCCATCTAACCCACAATTCAGATGCCAAGAGAATTTTCGACATGACTTCGGTCCTGTCAATAAACACCCGCACCGAAACTCCCCACAAACGTACAGAGGTCGGTCAATGCCACCGTTGTCAACGGTTCGGACACGCCCAAACCCTCTGCCGCGCCCCCCCCCCAAATTCGTCAAATGCGCAGGGGATCATCTCACTCAGGCTTGCCAAAAAATCCGCGAGGACCCCGCCACCTGCGCTAACTGCACAGGAAACCACCCCGCAAACTATAAAGGTTGCGTTATGTTCCCCAAGCCCAAGCGGCGAGAACTTTCAGCCCGCTAAGCATCTTCCCGCTTCGCTGGCCGCCCCACTTACAATTACCCCTCCTCCCAAGGCCCCAATCGACCATCCTATCTAGGAGTCGCTAGCCAGCATGCCCCTCACAGGGAAGTGAGGGGCACGCCCACCACCTCCTACGATGAGGCTCCCTCCCGACAAACAAAAGCAATTTTTGAACAACTTCGTAATTTCAATGCCAATGCTGAACTCGTCCGCAATATTGAAATAATCATGAACGCCAAAGCCACTAATTTCACACCCGTTAATGTCTAAACCCAGATTCCAACCCACCACTTTTCAGACGGCTTTTTGGAACGCCAACGGCCTTTCAGCCAAACGAAATGAACTTCTCGCGTTCGCGCACCATCACGACCTTGATGTAATCTTGGTCAACGAAACCCACTTCAGAGCTGGCCAACTGGCAAAACTCCCTTGCTATTCACTTTATAGGAATGACCGTGACGGACGCGGCGGCGGAACCGCAATTTACGTAAAATCATCCATCGAACACGTCGCAATACCGACCCCCGACCTAGAGTACCTTGAAATCACTACGGTGAGCATCCACACCGCACATCACGGTTGGTTGCAAATCTCCTCCGTCTATAATCGCCTTCAGCAACGCATCCTCAAAGAGGACCTAGAAACCCTCCTCGAAGGCCCCGACGCGAAGATCATCGCCGGCGATTTCAATGCTAAACACTCCAACTGGCTGTGCAAACACACAAACCATGTAGGACGCGACCTACTTTCACTAGCAGACGAGCTGGACTTCGCGATCATCGCTCCCACCTCCCCCACCCACTTTTCTAACGCAGGTACGCCGTCCATCTTGGACATAGCCATTTTCAAAGACGTACAACTCCAATACGATATCTCCACCAGCGAAGAACTAAACTCAGATCACTACCCGGTCCTTCTGACACTCGGACCGTTGTTACCCCCAAAGGGCCCTCCCACGAGAACGACAACAGACTGGACCTCTTTCAAAGACAATCTGTCAAAAAACCTTGGACCAATCCCATTCTTTGAGTCCCCCACTGACCTAGACCAATTCATTGCCAAATTCCAAGGCAACATCAAAAAATCCGTTGACGAAACCTCTTTTCAAGTTAACACCACGGACGTCAGAGACAAACTCACTCCCTCCCTCAAAGATCTTATCAGAGCCAAAAACCGAGCGAGGAAACTCGCTCGGCGAACTCGCAACCCTGATGACCAAAGGTCATACAACCGGCTCAAAGAGCAAGTAGACGTTAAAGTCAAAGAATTTCATGACAATGAATGGTTAGACACCATTAACTCCCTTTCATTTAAAGACATGTCCGCATGGCGCATGGCCGCCGCCCTCCAGGGAAAAAAGAAAGTCACCATCCCAATTCTCTCCCGCCCTGACGGCACTATTGCCCGGAGCGATCTTGAAAAGGCTGAAATCTTCGCCGACAGCCTCCAAGCTCAATGCTCCCCCAACACCACAAGATTAGACCAAGACCATATTAATTCGGTCGAAAATTATGTCACCACCACCCTAAACACCTCCGATGACACACATATCACCCCCGCCTCCCTTCTGGAGGTCACCATTGCCATTAAACGCCTCAAAAAGAGGAAAGCCCCAGGTCCCGAGGCATCACCAATACTACCCTCAAAGAACTCCCCCAAAAAGCCAAAGTTGCCATCACCGGCATAATTAACGCATGTTTTCGACTCAACTACTACCCACAAATATGGAAAACCGCTGACGTAGTGGTAATCCCCAAACCCGGTCAAAATCTCAAACTTCCGAAAAGCTATAGACCAATCAGCCTGCTCCCTTCCATCGGAAAAGTAGTTGAAAAAGTCATTCTCATCCGTCTCCAAGAAGCCATGTTCGATAACAGTATTATTCAAAACGAACAATTCGGCTTCCGTGCTGGACACAGCACGACCCACCAAGCCCTCCGATTAGTTGAGCACGTCACGCAGGCACTCAACAAAAAAGAATTCACCGGCCTAGTACTACTCGACGTATCGAAAGCTTTCGATAAGGTCTGGCACGAAGGCCTCCTGTTCAAAATGCTTCAATCTAAAATTCAAATTCCACTAGTCCGACTTATTGCCTCCTACCTTCACGACAGAAATCTCCAAGTCAAACTCATGAACACCAGATCCACAAAGCGCCCCATTACCTCCGGGGTCCCCCAGGGTTCGATCCTTGCAGCTTCACTGTTTAACATCTTCATGAGTGACATTCCAACCCCCTTAGATCCCGCAACAAAAATTTCACTATATGCAGATGACACTGCAATATACACATCCTCAATCCACCCGGACATAGCCACAACCCGCCTCCAAGAGGCGATCACCGATCTCGGAAGGTGGTACGAAACTTGGCGCATCGAGGTTAACTCGAGCAAAAGTTCCGCGATCATGTTTCGAAATCGTTGCAAGCCTCACAACTCCAGTGTCTGGATGTTCGAGGAGCAAATCCCCTGGAAAACCAAGGTCAAGTACCTTGGCATTACCATGGACCGGCGCCTCAAATGGGACGCTCACATTTCCTCCGCAGCCGGTAAAGCCAAATGCCTCTTCAATAGACTGTTCGTCCTCATGAATGCAAAAAGTACCATGTCCCCCGCTAACAAACTAAGATTATACAAAGCCATAATCCGCCCGACAATGATTTACGCCCCCCCTGTCTGGGGATATGCACGCCCCAGGGCCATAAATAAACTTCAAGTCATTCAAAACAAAAATCTCCGAGCTATTTTCAGCGCCCCCTACTACGTCACTAACAGACGACTACATGCAGACGCCAAACTAGACCTCATTAACAGTCTTAATCGTAAACATGCCACCAATCTCTACAACAAATCCAAATTCTCAGAAAACCCACTAGTAAACCAACTAGGTCAATACAACCCAGCTGACTTTCTCATTCCCCGTCCCAAATCACTCCTGACCACGGACAACTCCTGACCATAACTCACCCCCACACAGACTAATGTATGTTCATAGGTTTAACTTACACAAATTCTCTTCGAAAGTGAATTTATTCACTAGATTTGTGTAATTTTTCGATCAATTATCACAAGCTTCGTTAAATCACCCCCCATAGCATCACTATAATCCCACTAGTCGCCAATTCTGACTAGTTCCAAGTAGAAGCCACTCACTCCGAGGTCATCAATAGAAATTAATTCATAATTTCTTTCTTCGAATTAGGGACTCTACTATATCGGCAAACGTAAAAATTTTCTTTTTCTTCTCATATTACATATTCACAGTCACAGCTCAGGTTTTTACCAGTCAGTCCGCCAAGCGCCAATTCCCAGAGACCCACCGGTCTCTATAAATTCCAATGTCACTAATGTATTCTTTCAGATGAAGGAGAAGGCCGGCTGCGCCGGGATGCTCCATCAAATACATATCAGGTAAGGTAAGGTAAGGTTTCGCAGCGGCAGATGCAGCTCGACCGTCGTACATGCAACATCGATTATTTTTTGTTTTTAGGCGATTTTTAGGGGGTGTCAGATCCCGGTTGCCTTTATCCCGGTGTTCTTGATCGGTGGCGCCTTCTCGTATGTTTAGCTCTGCCGCGTTAGCGGTTCTGAGCATGAAAAACCGCCCGGAGCTGCGGAGCAGCGTAGGGTAGGTTTTTTGTTGCTCACAATTCTGGCCAAGCCAACGTTTATTATGTTAATTTAGAGACCTACTTCTTAAAATATTTTTGGTTTAATTTTTTCACTTTTTCGGTAATACACGGGTTATTTTCCATTTTTTGATTTTATTTATTACTAATATCCACTAATCACACCCCCATCTATGCGAATTTCAAAGAAAAATTCAAATCGGAGCGAAAAAATTTTACGCATTTCCGACGGAACACGGGCGACTGATGCACATAAACCCCGGTCGGCCGCCTAATCGATACTACTTTACCGTACTTTTCAAACGTCGATTTTGGGGTTGTTTTTACTCCATTCACCCTTTTTTTTGTTTTATTAGACAAATATAAGCCTGTTCTTTAGTGTGTAGCTGAAGAAATTTTTTTCAGCTAGTCAGAGTAAGCTCAAACATTCCGTTTAAAAAGTTCGTACTGAACAGCTATCAGGATTGCTATTCTAAAGGAACAATTTTTGTATATACCAATTCGTTTGAATTGCCAGTAGGAACTCAAAGAATCCAAGGATTCATAAATTTAAGACGGACGAGTAAAGAACAACTGGATATCTCATTCATGTTATTATCATCTTTCACTTATCAACACCATCATTCATTCAACCCCAGGGTAGCTGTGTTTTACCAAGTTCCCAATCATCCGACAACTGGGTTATCATTCATTCGATTCAAAGACTGGTGAACAAAAACAGCAGTAATATCTAAGGTCAGATAAAATTTATGTTTTATGTAAAACGAAGATTATGGTTCCATGTCTGATAACAAAAGTAATCAAGTATCAGAATTAATTAATTGGTTAGCGCAAATATTCATTTAAGTCAACTTTGAATTTCATGTTTAAACTTTTATACCGTGTGGAATAATATCGCAAATTATTTATATTTTATGTAAACGAAGATTTTATATGCATATGAAGTTTCCGGTTAAGTCATTTGATTAGACAGGTGTCTAAGTTTTTTATGTATATGTCGATATTTCCTTCCACATGGCGAACATTTAATTTATTTTGTAAATACACGAATAATCAAATTCC
Organism: Podabrus alpinus; assembly: GCA_932274525.1. Lineage (NCBI taxonomy): Eukaryota > Metazoa > Arthropoda > Insecta > Coleoptera > Cantharidae > Podabrus > Podabrus alpinus. Next base: position 59,639,770 of record OW026452.1, read on the forward strand.
TACTCTTTCATTCAGTAAATTACATTTGCTGGTTTGGTTTTTTACAGTCGTTTTTGACTACTACACCTGAATGAAAGGAGATCATATAGAAAACGGTTTTGGAAAATTAGCTGGCGCCATTACAAATATCAAAACCACGTTTTCTGAGTTCGACCCACGACTCAGCTTCCGAATTAACCCAAAGAGCAAGCAGCAAAATAGGGCACTTGTGTGGCGTAAATTTTATGTTACACAAGTTAAGTGACACCCGTACGTGGGCCTGATAATTTTTTTTGTATAACCAATTATTATTTGAGATACTTGTATTCAATTGAACCTTTTGGTAGAATTACTCTACAAATTAAAGTAATTATTATTTGACCTTTATTTTGAATGGTTGTGCGATAAAGACGCACATTGTGAGTTTCGATAAAATAAATATAAATTCTTAGCGTAATTACGGATTTTAATAATTCAATTTTGATAAAGATATTTTTGCTTCGCAATTTTAAAATAAATTCATTTATTTTAAATTGATTTATATATTGTTTCAAAATAATATTGGATATTTACGTGTCCAAATAAAGTAAATTTCAATTTTGTATCGACCATCTTTTGTATGTTTGATAAGCAGTTGATCAAAGTGAACGTTCGTCCATTATTGAATGAGTGTTGAAGTGATAAGCAATACCAAAATTTTTTATTTTTTTGTTTAATTCCATTGATAAAAAAACAATCGTTTATTTAAAGTTGTTACCCGTATCATTTAGTTTTTTTGAGAAGTAGTTGAGTTAGATATAAAATTGCTACTGCAGTAGACAATAAAGTTGAGCGGAAATTTATTTAAAAAATCTTTCCCCATTTTGAGTAGCTTCGAAGTTCTTCGTATGCGTAGGTTTGCAATTGTTCAATACAGGCAAAATTTAGTTGAGTACTGCTTTTTATTAATTGCAGGTGGTTTCGTTCGCTACTGATTCCCTCAGAGCAAACATTTTTTTGTTTAGAGATTTCTTTAAATCTAGTTTAGAGTTGTAATTTATTAATTGCAAACGTTTTTTTGCTACGACTTGATTGAGAGCAAAATTAGTTGAGTTACTGTGTATAAACACAAAAATATTTTCGCTGAAGATAATTTTCAGTTATCTTCATTCATTCCACATTCTTTTAGGTAATTACAATTTCAGGGTAACATTATTAATAGAGATAATAAGTCGTGCAACCCCATTCGCTGAAATTGATCTAAATTTTTCATTGTTTTTACGTTCAAGTTTAAAGTTCTGTTCGTTTTAATTCAAATATGGAGTCAATGAATCCAATTCATTTAGAGGCCGCAGAGCTAGAATACGAATTAAATATTCGTGAAGTAATATCTACACGTAAAACTCTTAAAACTAAGCGGAGTATATTAGGTACTTTCTTATGGAAAGAACATGACAATTCCGCGTACAATATACTTCTTTATGAACAACCAGGATTCGCTTTTGAAGCCGAAAAAGAGATAATAAATAAAACTTTAGTAGCTCTGTGTACATTGATTATAGACTTCGAAGGGGGTCTAGCTAGTGATTCTACATGTAAAAGAATCAATTCGCGATTGATACACATTACGAATAGAATAAAACGGTTAACACTCCATGCTAATGCAGAAAATGCAGAAGAAATAAAAACCTTTAAGAATGAAACATATGCAACTTGTTTAGAGTTAGAAGGCGACTTACACTCGAAAATTAGAGACGAGACTCCAGTTGTAACTGCTGATGAATCAATTAGATCAGAGTTAAACACAACAACGGCTCCTGTTAATAATATAATTACAAATTTAAATTCAAAATGTTATCCTGTGCATAAATGGAATATAAAGTATGATGGAAATCCATCCAATTTGTATTCGTTTTTGGAAGATGTAGAAGAGTTAAGAATTTCGCGTAGAGTCAGTGAGGCTGATTTATTCCGATCAGTCCATGAATTATTTGAGGGTTCAGCAAAAGTTTGGGTAAGAAATAATAAGCCAAGCTGCACAGATTGGCCTTCTTTTGTTAAGTTGTTGAAACATTTTTATTTACCGAATGATCCAAGTGAACAACTTTGGATACAGATAAAAGCGCGAATGCAAGGAACGAAAGAATCTACACACGCATACGTGGCTGTAATGGAGACTCTTTTTAAAAGGTTACCTAGCACACCGTGCGAGGTGACAAAAATTAAACACATCAAGTGTAATTTGCTTGAAAAATATTGGCAGCCGTTAGCGTTGACAAAAATAGAATCAATTTCTGAGTTATTAGAATTCTGCCGTACTATTGATGAAGGAGAGGCGAGAAGGAGGAACGCCCGATTGAGAAATAAATTTGATTGTGTTTATTTGGAAACAAACTTAGCATACGTTGAGACTTCTTCTTCCACCCCATCAACCTTCCCCAAAACAAAACAATACGTAGAGAGAGAGTCGCGAACAAATTTTATCGCGAGCGGGAAACGAAACCTGACTTCTGTACAAAATAGAGTAGATAAAGGAGGTCCATCCAGATTAATCTGTTAGAACTGCCATGGTTCTGGACATACTTTCCAGTACTGTTCAGCCAGGATGAAGAGATTTTGTTTCAAATGCGGAAATCCCAATAATACAACAAAAACTTGCACCAGGTGTCCAAAAAACGCTCAATAGAGATGAACTCTTACGATCGGAGTACATTTCGAGACAATTTTAAGACCTATAATTCAAAGATGTTTTATTTGAGAAAATTACGCAATCCTTATAGAGAAAATAATTGTAAAGTTAGCTCGAGATTCAAACGTGAGCATTTTAATGTTAATAAGAGAGATACTGGTCTTCAACCAGGTAAAGTTGAGATGAGCCGTGTTAGAGGTTCAGCTGTTTTTTATAAAGTTCCATTTGATAATAGACCTTACTTATCAATTTCGATATTAGGTCGTGAGATCATTGTTTTGCTAGATTCAGGAGCAAATAGATCGATTATAGGAAAAAATGGTTTGGAATTTCTACGAGAAATGAATTTCAAAATACAAATTTTCAAAGGTAAATACGTCACTACAGCAGACGGAAAGAATCATTTAATAAAAGGTTCCGTTGATCTACCGGTTAACATAGAGGATAATTTAAAGTTGTTAGAAATTTTAGTAGTTCCTTCGTTGGAACATAATTTCATTTTTGGTTCAGATTTTTGTAATCTTTTTGGATTGAAGTTAGATTTTAGCGCAGGCTCTTGGCATATTAAGTCTAGTAAAGGCGCTTGCAATATTAACCTTTTAACGGAGGGCGAAGTAGAAATAAAAGCTCCAGATCGAGTTTATACTCCAAAACAACAAGAAATTGTGAATCAAATCATCCACGATTTTCGCGGGTTAAGTAATGACGAACGATTAGGTAGAACTAACGTGATAGTTCATCATATAGATACAGGAGATGCCGCTCCTATAAGACAGAAGCAATACCTTATGTCGCCGTTTATGTTAGGTCAGCTCAATAACGAACTTGACAAAATGTTACAGTTAAATGTCGTGGAACCCTCACATAGCGATTGGTGTTCGCCGGTCCTTTTAATAAAGAAAGCTGCTGGAGACTACCGTTTTTGTTTTGATGGTCGGAAATTGAATTCCGTTACGAAGCGCGATTCATACCCATTACCACACGTCGATAGAATTTTAAATATGCTACGAGATGCGAAATTTATATCTTCAATAGATTTAAAAAGTGCGTTTTGGCAAATACCTCTGGATGAAGCTTCGAAAGAGAAAACTGCTTTCGCTATACCCGGAAGGGGTTTGTTTCATTTTTGTGTTTTACCTTTTGGTCTTTCGAATTCAGCTCAGGTGCAACAGCGCTTGATGGATAAAATTCTTGGTCCAGAACTGGAACCAAATGTATTTGTCTACCTAGACGATGTTATTCTTACATCCTCCAGTTTTTCAGAACATTTAAGGATACTTGAAGAAGTGCGCAAACGCTTAAAGAAGGCGAATTTAACAGTGAATTTACAGAAATGTAAATTTTTTTGTCAATCGCTGACATATTTGGGATTTATAGTAGATGGGAACGGTTTAAGAACTAACCCAGAAAAAGTTGAGGCCATGGTAAACTATCCCCGTCCGTGCACCACAACGGAGATAAAGAAGTTTATCGGAGTTTGTTCATGGTATAGGAGGTTTATACCACACTTTTCTACTCTCGTATCACCCCTGAACGACTTGTTAAAAGGAAAGAAGAAGCGACAATCGATAAATTGGATTGAAGCAGCGGAAAAGTCTTTCGTTACTATCAAGCAAGCCTTGATATCCGCCCCTATTTTGTCTACAGCCGATTTTAGCTTACCTTTCACGATACAATGCGACGCAAGCGACTCAGGACTCGGTGGAGTGTTGACGCAGGTCCAAAAAGGAGAAGAGAAAGTGATTTCGTATGCGAGCCGTAGTATGACGCGAGCTGAGAGAAATTATAGTGTAACAGAGCGCGAATTATTAGCTTTAATTTTTTGTATTGAGAAATTTCGACCATATGTCGAAGGAACAAAATTCACAGTGATTACGGACCACTATAGTTTGCTCTGGTTGAGAAGGATGAAGGAACCAACAGGAAAATTATGTAGGTGGAGCTTAAAGTTACAACAATACGATTTTGACTTGATTCATAGAAAAGGGAAATTCCATGTAGTCCCTGACGCTCTTTCTCGTATCCATCCTACTGTAGAAGCTCTCAAATTTGACGAAAACAAACTAGAGGAATATTACACCCATTTGAGAAGCAGAATTTTAGAGCATCCTGAAAATTACCCCCAGTGGAAAATTGAGAATGGTTTTGTGTACAAGCATGTGGGCAGTAAGATTGCATTACGAACAAATGTATCCGAGTGGAAAGCATTGGTTCCTAAATTATACCGTTCTACAGTCCTAGAAATCGGACATGATGCACCCACTGCAGCCCATCTTGGATTTTATAAAACATTTAGACGATTAGCAGAAGAATATTACTGGCCGAAGATGCGCCAGGACGTTTTAAATTACATTCGACGTTGTAAAGTATGTAACGAACAAAAGGTGTCTAATCAACTGCCTTCTGATTTAATGGGAAGAGAGAAAAACGTCCAATTTCCTTGGCAAATAATATCAACTGATATTATGGGTCCCCTACCTAGATCCAGTAGTGGAAATTGTTATTTGTTAGTGGTTACCGATTGGCTAACTAAATATGCAGTGTTACATCCCTTAAGGCAAGCTACCGCTAGTAGCATTGCGCGATTTATAGAGAACCAAATATTTTTAGTTTACGGAGTACCACAAATTGTCATTTGCGACAATGGTAGCCAATTTGCGGGTTCTACTTTTAAAAAATTATGTGCAGATTATGCAGTGCAAAAATATGGTTCAATGCACGTTATCATCCACAAGCCAATTTTACCGAGCGAGTAAACCGAACACTAGGTTCCGCTATCCGTGGTTACATTACTGATAATCACAGGCTTTGGGATAAAAATATATACAAAATTGGTTTTGCTATAAGAACAGCTGTCCATGAGACTACGGGATATAGTCCCGCGTTTTTGAATTTTGCTCGCAAAGTGCCAGCATCTGGAGATTATTATGGTAAGATTTCGTCTACCAAAAATATCGAACTACAACCAGTCGATAGAGAGGAAGTTGTTACCGGTTTTCGAGGTCTCAGCGACATCATGAAAGATGTGCAAAAGAGAATTGCCACCGCTCACCAACGTAACGCCACGCGTTACAATTTGAGAAGACGAGTAGTAAGATTTGAGGTTGGTGACCGCGTGTGGAAGGCCAACAAAGTGCTATCAAATGCGGCGAATCATTTTTCGGCAAAGCTAGCACCTAAGTACGTTTTGTGTACTGTCGTAAAGAAAAAGGGTAACGTAGTTTATTCCCTAAACGACAAGAACGGAAATTATGTAGGAGATTGGCATGTTAGTCACCTAAAGCCGTATTTTGGATCCAATTCCGATATTTCCGTGGGTTAGAAAACCTTTGTTTTGCATTAGAGTGAGCCGTTTCCTTAAGTACAAGTTAAGTGTTTTTTTATTTTTTTGTTTATAAACTGAATGACTCAGATGAGAAGACGCGTCTCCGAGTTATTATTTTTCTGAAACACTACGTCAGACGTGCTGATTGTTGTTTACAGATATTCCCTGTATATAGTACTTATAATAATCATTCGTAAACAAGTAGTTAGTTATTTTATTTTATTTTGATTGAAGCGAACAGACATTGATTTTAAGGCAAAAAAAAACGAGTAGTAGACTTTCCCGATTATGTCCAATTACCAATTTTTGACCCACCGATTAGATTTGCTTTCAAGCCGTGTAATACGCGACAGTTATTACTCTACTCCCATACAGCCCGAAATTCAGTCAATTGTTCAATTCATATTATTTTCCATTTAGTTACATTTCGTTGATTCCATAACCGAGATGTTATGATAGTTTAGAGTTAGTTAGATTGTATATAGATCGAGTTTTTCTTATTGTTTACATTAAATTTCATAACAGTGGGTTACGAGGGTTCTGAACTCATTAAGGCGTCCATAGGACAAAGTTTTTTTAGTTAATTTGTTTTCTTGATTGGTTTTACAGACCCGTTTGTTGATATGGTCCAGTTTTCTTAGAAAAATTTCGTCTTTGCCGACATTTTCTCTTGGAGGGGGGTGTGTAGCGTTTTTATTTTACGCACCCTGTATATGTTCCGAAGTTCCAATTTTGCTATTTCGAAAATATCAATTTAGTGTAAATTTTGAGAAGGGATGCGCAGTGGACTCTCGAAAATGTTAATTGTAGGTTAGTTCCTACATTTATTCGTTAGAGTTCACATGTCAAAAGTTAATTATCAGCTGAATTCTGAATCAATTTCACTTAGAACCGACCATCTGGTATGTAATAATTAATTCATTCATTAGCTAGAAGTTACCTTTTTTATTTTCCGATGTAGGTTCTAAAATTTAGTCCAAACATTCCGTTTAAAAAGTTCGTACTGAACAGCTATCAGGATTGCTATTCTAAAGGAACAATTTTTGTATATACCAATTCGTTTGAATTGCCAGTAGGAACTCAAAGAATCCAAGGATTTATAAATTTAAGACGGACGAGTAAAGAACAACTGGATATCTCATTCATGTTATTATCATCTTTCACTTATCAACACCATCATTCATTCAACCCCCGGGTAGCTGTGTTTTACCAAGTTCCCAATCATCCGACAACTGGGTTATCATTCATTCGATTCAAAGACTGGTGAACAAAAACAGCAGTGATATCTAAGATCAGATAAAATTTATGTTTTATGTAAAACGAAGATTATGGTTCCATGTCTGATAACAAAAGTAATCAAGTATCAGAATTAATTAATTGGTTAGCGCAAATATTCATTTAAGTCAACTTTGAATTTCATGTCTAAACTTTTATACCATGTGGAATAATATCGCAAATTATTTATATTTTATGTAAACGAAGATTTTATATGCATATGAAGTTTCCGGTTAAGTCATTTGATTAGACAGGTGTCTAAGTTTTTTATGTATATGTCGATATTTCCTTCCACAGGGCGAACATTTAATTTATTTTGTAAATACACGAATAATCAAATTCCTACTCTTTCATTCAGTAAATTACATTTGCTGGTTTGGTTTTTTACAGTCGTTTTTGACTACTACACCTGAATGAAAGGAGATCATATAGAAAACGGTTTTGGAAAATTAGCTGGCGCCATTACAAATATCAAAACCACGTTTTCTGAGTTCGACCCACGACTCAGCTTCCGAATTAACCCAAAGAGCAAGCAGCAAAATAGGGCACTTGTGTTGCGTAAATTTTATGTTACAATTTTTGTTGTTTGCGCTTAAAACGTATGGTACCCAAACACCCAACTTTTGAACTTTGCCCATGGAATGCAAATGTCGTACGATAGTTGATTGGTCACAATTCATCATTTTGCCCAATTCCCGAGTTGATTGACGTGGATCATTACGAATTGAAGCATTTAATCGGTCTTCATGAAAGCCGCATTGTCTCCCTGAACGTGGGAAATCATTCATATCAAAATGCACCTTTTTGAAACGAGAAAACCATTTTCGTGCAGTACTTTCCGCGATGGCGTTCTCTCCGTAAACGGCACAAATGGTTCTAGCGGCCTCCGATGCCTTAACTCATCTATTAAACTCAAAACAAAAAGATTTGTCGGAAATGTTCATTTTTTTGTACTTGACACTCCATTTTTTTAGCCAGCAATTACCCCTAACTTTCTACAATTTGAAAAATTGAAGAAGTATTCAATAAAACAATAGTTTGGCATTAAAATGACATTGATATTTCTCAAACAAATTTGTTTCCAAACCACTCTTACCTTGGAAACCAAAAACGCTTTTTTTACGTAGTTTCTGTCTGAAGCTGTAGATTTTCTTGCACATTATTTAGTCGGAGAAATTTTTTTCCAAATTTCAACGTCATCATCAAATTTTTCCATTCCATTCTAAATATTTCTACTGAACTTCTCTGCAAAGTCTTCACGGAATTTATTCACGGTGGGTTGATGTTCACCGGATGGTCGTGTTATGGCACTCCGGGAAGTTTGCGATTTGAACCCAGAATAGCCGCGCCGCAACTCAAAGCGAATGCTGTTTTTATTGATGCCATATATGCAACAATAATTTAAGCCTAAAAGAAACGAAAAGAATCAATTTGGAAAAAATTTTACATAAAAACTTTCTTTCTTACCTTGACGGTTATGTACAGACCGTCGGTCATCACCCTCCCGTTTTACATTTGTTTAATTAATTAGTAAATATTTGAAGTTTAATTTAATATAATAAATTATAATAACCGAACTAATAATATTTTTGTTTATATACTAGGTCTAGGTAAAGCATTTGCCGCATTTAGTAATAGAAAAGAGCTAGGCCAAGTTTTGAGGCAGTTGGGTCGAGAACCATTTATCGTGGATTTAAAAAGAGACGGAAAAGAAGAGGAAAATATAATGAACGAATGTATTTGGATAACGTCATGGCAGGTATATACGATGAACACTTTTTTAGGGTCTGTTGTATAAACCTTGTTTCAATATTTACATTTTTATAACCTCAAAGTGCTGGTGTTTACAACGAAATCCGGTGATAGTGGCCGGGGACATCAAACGCGAAGTCCTCAGAGTGGAGCAATCGCTCGAAAGACAGGCGAGGCGAAGTCCTGGCCGAAGAGATGGCGACCATAGATGCGGTGGTGTGCAATGAGGGTTACACACCCAATTTTAGAAGGGGAAAATCAAAGTTGTGTGTCTTGGTGATCTTCTGCGTGAAGAATGCCTTTAACTGGGCGGACTGGGTTCACATCGTCCAGGAACTCTAGAAAAGAGAAATTCTCCAGGGTCTACTTAACATCATCCAGGACTACTTGACTGGGAGAACCCTTCGAGTTGAAGAACCAGCACACAGCGAGGTAATTGACGTCGAAGGGGGCGTTCCACAAAGGTCAGTCATGGGACCTACCTTATGGAACGTAATGTATGACCCGCTACTTGAATTGTCACTACCGGAAGGCGTGTTTTGGTCGATTTCGCGGACGATGTGTCGATGGTGGTATCGAAAACCGTGGTTGAAATCAAAAGGAAAACCGAGAAATCCATAGTCGCCATTCAGCAATGGGTGTCCTCGAGAGTCCTGGAAATCATTCCAGCCAAAACCCAGGCAGTTTTCATCACGGGGAGAAATCAGGGGTGCAGTTACCTATCTCTAACCACTCTAAACAAAATTTCTTCTGCTACACACTTAGAACACAATTAATTTATCAAATTGTAAAAATATTTTGCGAGAATTTGGCCCAAACTTTTGAATAAATCGAATTTGAACTTAGCAAATTTACATGTAAAATCCTAACGAGATTCCGCGCGTCGCTCATTTTGTTGACGGTACGCGTGGAATGAATGACCCTAACACTTTCGCAGTATTTCGCACCGGCAGAAGCACCACGTCTCTCGTAGCAGTCACATCGACGAAAGGTTAATGTTTTACCCATTATTTTTTTAACGCGATTTTTTGGTGGTTAAACGTACCAGGGACCTGCCGCATACCGCGACTATATTTTTTGATGGTATTTCTAGGGTCTCTAAGCTCCCGGTTTCCTTAATCCCGGTTTTCTTGATGGTAGGCGCTTCAAATTTGCTTAGCTTCCTGCCGCGGAGCGGCGACGGCGATGAAAAACGGCGATGGGTTTTTCTATGCTCACAGTTATGGCCGAGCCCAAAAAAGTAATTAGCACCATCAAAACCGGCCCCGGGTCGAAGCCCCGTAGGGCCTAGGTTTTCCCCATAGTTCTTTGTGTTTATTTAGAGACCTAATTCTTAAAATATTTTTGGTTCTTAAAAGAACCGTTTTGCACCTTCAATGCGACGAACGTGAAATTATTCAATCGGAAATACTTCTCGGATGTGACGTAACATTGAATAGAACCTGTCTTCATGTGATCTTCCGTAAAGGGAACACCACATGAATTGGTCCAAATGTGCGGGTAGTAAGTGGGAGCCCATCACACCCAGTCTACGGCAATACATTTTCAGGCTACACCAGTAGCCCTCCACCATATTTGTGCAAACCCCACTAATGGGGTCCACAAAATTACGGCTATGGTTTACTGTTTTATGTAAGTAGGGTGAGACGCCGCCGAGGGTATTAAGCCCGGAATAGCCCTTCCAGCAATCCGTCCAGATTTCAGTACCAGGCAGTACATATCGTTGGATTAGCGTCTGCAGCGTGGTGGCATCCCTAGTATCCACGTACTTGATGATGCCACGCTTTTCGGTGCAGCTGTACATTCCCAGCGCCCACTTTTGTGAGCGTATGGGAATCCTGCCGACAGCATACTTCCGCCGGGTAATGACGCTCTCATCGATTTGTACCACCTGCCCTGGACCGCCAATTTCCAGATCCTCAGGGGTATTCTGGAGCTTCCATGTGCAGATAGCTCGAAAATCCCCGTACATGCTGTAAACAGCCTGCCGGGTCATTCCGACGACTAATGCAGCTGCCCCCGAGCGGACACCACACGCCCACTGAAATAAAACCTTAAACGCATCGCGCGGGTGGATGCGACGGCGCTCAAAAATTGTATTGCTGTTGAGGGTGTATGTTCTCTTGCAGCGCGGGCACCGAAAACAATGGTTAAGCCACCACCCGTTAAAATGAATCACCCGAAAAATTCGTCTGCAATTCTTACTCGCACAACGACGTACACGCGGGAGTAAGCGGAATTCTTGTAAAAGTTCAACAATTTCACGATCGTCGCGATTGAAAAGTGATGCGACAACTTCGTCATTAATATCTGCGTTATTAGGCATGTTAACAAGTCGACTGCACGGTGCGAAATGATGCTTCGTTTCCCAAGTCCCCACTTATATTTATAACTTATGTGGTAGGCGTGGCCTAATCGATCGTTTTCTATGCTAAATTTACGTACTTTCAAAACTCTATTTTGGGGTTGTTTTTCAACATTTTTCGAAAATTATTTTTTCGATAGACTAAAATATGCCTGTTCTTTAGTGTGTAGCTGAAGAAATTTTTTTCAGCTAGTTAGAAATAGATAACTCTCCCCGAAATCAGTTCGAACCGGTGCACTTCCAGATGGGAGTGCACCGTATAGAGCCCCAACAGGAATTCAAGGTGCTCGGCGTCACGATCGACAGACACCTTAGCTTCTCCGCGCATGTGACAAACACAGTCGCAAAGGCAGAGAGGACCTCTGCGGCCCTTTCCAGATTAATGCTCAACATTTGCAGCCCGAGCACCTTGAAGAGGAGAGTCTTGGCGCGAGTTATTGATTCCATCCTGCTATACGCTGCGCCCATCTGGGTAAGTACACTAGATAAGGAAGTCAACAGGAAGAAGAAAGCCGTCGTCTAGAGAAGGATGGCGCTGCGGGCGCATATCGCACTGTATCCGAGAACGCTGTTCTGGTCCTGGCCGGGATGACGCTAATCGACCTGTTGGCAAAAGAACGAATAGTAAATTACTCCCTGATGTGAAAACATGGGTCGATAGAGATCACGTGGAGCTGAGCTACCAGCTCACCCAGGCCCTATCAGGACACGGCTGTTTCAACGTTTACCTGTATAGGATGGGAAAAGTTCCCTCGTCCAAGTGCCCCTACTGCTCCGAGGAAGACACCGCCGAACACACTGTAACGGTTTAAAATTTGCCGCCGGGTTCTTTGGGTTTTGGAACCAGTGACCGTTGGTACGAGTGAGGGAAATGCGCAGGAGTCGGTACGAGAGACTTGACTGGATACGTTTGCTCGAGTAAGAGGTGATTTTGTGTGTGTTGTGCAAAAATTTTGTGAAGCCGGATTTTGGAGAAGAATTGGTTAGTTAATACCATCCAGTAGCGAACTGGGATTATCTTCTCGAATCCGTAGGATTGGGAAGCTCTTTTTTTTTTTTGATTATTTTACCGGGAGCTCTCATCCGCCTTTATGGGATTCGAAGCTGAACAAATTTTTGCATATGCCGCAGATCAACGAAATTTGAGGTATCCTTTTTGGTTGGTAATTTGTTGTAATAATTATTATTGGTTTTTATATTAAGCCATATTAAGCTCGATGGCGTATTTTTTTTTTCTTGGCCTTTTTAATGTGTTTTATTTTTTTATTTATGTGTAACATCTTGGTATTCTTTTTTTCGTTCTGCATTTTTACTTCCAGAATGGTTGCAATTGATAGATAAGTGGCAGATTACAACTTTCTGCACTGCGTGATAAAATTGCAATCATTATCGCACTTTCGCATATTGTGGATAATGATACCAATGTATAAGTGTTATGTTTGATAAGCGTAGTAATGACTACTTTATTTATTTTATTACGTTTGGTTAATTAAACTTTACTTGTGTATTATTTCCTATGGTTTACATCGAGCGAACTGGTAAAATGTATTAGCAGGAAGATTCCAATTTGATCGACGGAGGTTCAAATTTCATATTTGAAATTTAGTGTCGATACTTTTTTTGTGTTTAATTATGATTTTATATTTTTATTTTATAAAGGCTTCGATGTGTGACCTACTTATATACAGAGTGCGGCATTGCGCCGGGGTCGCTGCTATTTGGTTTGGTCGTCGGAGGCTCGGTGGTTACCTCAGTGGGATTGTACCTATATGACCATTCGAGTGTTCCGTCGATTGATTGTGTGGGTGGTGATTCTGAGTGTCAATGTGGTCGCTACTGTGCCGTTCTGGTCGGCTCCTGTAGTGGGCTACTGTTGTTGCGTTCCACTGGCGCAATACTAACACCATAAGCATCGACTTTATCATAAAGCCTTTAAGCAATGACCACCGTATTGTTTATTTTTATGTTTATTTTTATTTTATTGTTAAGTTTATTTTGTGTGCGTAAGATATTTGCGCTTTATATTTGAGTAATTACTATTTTCGTTTACAAAAATTCTTCGTTGTTCAAAATTTTCCGTATGCCCTGGACTCATTGCTGGTTTTTTTTGTTTAATTAATTATCTTCCAAGCTAGCCGGCAAGATTTACAAAGATAGCTCGTGATTTCTCGATTTCCCCTTTAATCGAGTTGTCTAATCTTTCATAACGACGTCTTCCTTTTTAACCGAAATCGAGTGGCGCCTATTCCATCTTTTTTTTCGTCGTTTTAATTAACACCTTTGGTTAGAAATTAATGTAACATCAATTATTCACGCTAAAGTTCTTGAGGAATTTTAGGCGTTGCAAGTGGCGACCAACGTGGTTTGGTGTGATCGCTGGTTGAGTTACGTTGCGGAAATTGTGGGTTCGAATTGCGGACTTCGCGAAATTGCAGCAACATTTATCGTAATTTAGTTGTTTAGGCGTGGCAACACCGTATTCCATTGCAGGCAGTGGACGGAGATGCTAGCGGACGCGGGGATAGAAATATCCCCAAACAACATCATCCCGCAAATGCTCTCCTCCGAAGAAAAATGGAACAAGGTAGAGGCCACAATATTGGCCATCATGTCCCGTAAAGGGGAAGATGAGAGACTGCGTCAGTCAGAAGAACAGCCGGCAGCTTTCCAACATAAACATAAAGAGACTAACTATATGCACTACAATAGCTACGCTTCTCCGTCCAGCTTCGCGAAGATTGCCAAGCGTTCCAGGAGCTGGTAGCAAATCCATACTCGCTTTTCCTTTTTTTCGCCTGTGTAATTTCCGTTAATCTAATCCTAGTTCCGAGACTTGCCTGAGCACTTAAAGTAATATGTGTTTATTATTACTAATATACTCTTAAGATATTTTTTGCCGCAAGTAATCAAAATTTATTTCAGTTTAAAATCTACACGGGTTTTGCCAGTGCTTCAATAATATCATCATTTTTCTTCGCAACAGTTAATTTGATTTTCAATACTTCCGCTAGAATATTTACATATGGACCGCTTACATTTTTGGACTTGGATTCTACTATTAATTATGCGATAGTAACCTTCTATCAACATTATTCCATAGTAGTTCTGGCAATGGAGCAATTCCATGTGACGTCACGAACACTTTTATGTGTGTAAAATTCTTAGGTTAGGTTTACGATTAATTCGGCAAATAAAATAAACGGAAGTACTTACAGTAATAATTTTACACGACACTCTCTACGGTTTATAAAATGTAAAAAAATTCAATTTTCACCACCAAAAAACACGATTTATCACAAATTTGAATCAGTTCGTTGGCAGCTTGACAGCCTGCCGCGAAACACTGTGACGTATTTGGAAACGCTCAATTGCTTTCGTGTTTTGTGATCTACTTATCGCTGCTATTTTAGCACATATCAGCTATCAATTTAAGATGGTGCAAAATAATTTTAAACATGTCGTTAGCAATAGTTACCATGATATGATGATGGTACGTAAATGATTAATAATAAAGGTAAAATTTTACAATCGTAAACTTTTAGACTGAAGTAGGGCAAGTTTACATTACCGACATTGACAATAGTAAAATTAAATGGATATATTTAAAGAAACATCTCAAAAAGGCGATAAATTACCATAATGCGATTATCGAAATAGCTAAAAAATTATAGAAGTTATTTTAAACAAGTTGCTATTATTTGTGTTTCTCGGAACGCTGGCTATGTTATGTTTTTTAATATTTCGAGCAAATATGGTAAGTTTAGCATTACTGTAAAGAAGTTAAAACTGGAGCAAAAATTGTTTTCATCATTTAAGTGCCACCGTTATTTTATTTATCTCCTTTGCAACTGGTTTCTAATAATTAGCTGTAGCGGAATATGTTTCATGCTGACATAATATATTGTAGTGTGCTTTGACTCCTAATACTGCCACACGTTGGGCTCCAAAATAGTGCTATGTGGTCGTAGCCTTACGTTGGGCTAGCCAAAAAGTGCTGTGAGATAACCCTCGCTAATTTGGTTACACGTTTTATTGTTGATGTTTGTACGAGTGTACAGAAATGTACCCCGTCAATGGAAATGTATGTGAAATTTAGTAAATACAAATAAATGGAAATAATATGCCTCGGCTTAGCTGGTTCGTAGTGCATGTGTCTTACCTTGTACAGGGTGAGTTCGTTCCGTGACCAATACTGTAAATAAATTTATAGGCTCGGAACAGGTCAAAATAAATATCCTTCGTTACAAAAATAATAATGTTTTTATTTAGCACACAAATGTAATTAAAGGTTTTGTTATATTAAAAAGTTCTATTATTAAATCTAATTATCAAAATTCTGAACGTTAAATAAAGAAAAACACGTGTCGTATGGTGTCCGAAAATTTCACTTAGTTATTTTAAAATTGTACTTAATGTGCACGTTACCTTAGAAAAATACAGGAATCTTCTAGTTACTTGTACTTGAGATGGTACAATTGCGCACCAAAGTTCACTCAATGGGTTTATTACCATGAAAATGTTCCCAGTTGCAGTTTGTAGACCTCGTTGGTGTCGATTTTTAATCCTTTTTAAATATTCACAATCTTTTACGTTTTTCAACTTATTTTTAGTTTTACGTAGGTAAGTAATTAATTTGCTGATTTTTACACTGGTATTTTATACCTTCACCAATTATTTTCACTATAAAATTAATTTTTATTAGGACGATCAAAACTCGCCACCATTACGTGTGAAATTTAACACCAGGACCTCTTCGATTGTTTTATAATTTTCTATCTCGAAATTCATAGCAATCTCGATGTTTGCGTAGACGCATTTTTTATTGGTTGATCGGAAAATCAATATTATTGAAAGTTTCACAGTACAGGTATGGATTAAGCCAATTGTGACTCGTTGAAATTTTATAAGTAAAATTTTTATATTTTCAGATTGGATTGACTTCTTCCTAATTGCTTCGTGGTTGAATAAATAAAGATGCTGGACATGAAATTTCCATTCACAGTTCATTAACTTGTGACACGTCGAACTCACGTAATGATTTTAAGAACTTATTTAAATTTAACGCTAACACAAATTTTTACATTAATCAATTAATTAACAATATTCTAACTTTTGAAATACCTTTCTTATTACTAAACAATCTTTCATTTACTATAAATAAACATTTTTCAACAAAGAGAATTATTAAATGTTACATTTTAAGTTTATTTTATTCAAACCTGCTTCATGTCCTTTTTTACAAATCATTTGACTTTGAACTAAATTTCTTGGTATCGGACGAAGTTTTTCTGATTACGTTGATAAGTTACATGCTTTATTAATAACAAAATTTTCCCGAATCTTAAATAACGTACTTCCATTGACGTGGTATCTCGATATCGCAATATGTACTGTTGTGTCCACAACATATCTTAAGATCCGCGATCAACAACGATCGACACGGACGGGATGTGTTTTCAACATGCCATATTTTAGTTGAGTTATAGTAGTATTGTTTAGATCATTGCATAGAATTGTATTGTTAAATTTTAAGTTGTTGTTTATTGTTTGGTTGTTATGTTTTTAAGAGACTATGACATGCGCGTTTGGTAATGTTGATTTTAAAATAAAAACAAAAAAAAGGAGGAGATAACCCAGGAGACAAAAAAATAAACAAAGATTCCGAAGTGTGTAACGTCCAGATAGGACGTATTTTTGGAGTTACAATTAAATAAGAATTCCGAAGTGTGTAACGTCCAGATAGGACGTATTTTTGGAGTTACAATTATAGTATAGCGTTCAGAGAAGACGTGTCGCGTCGCGAATTGAACCAAAGTAACCATTAATATAGCAGCCAGAGAAGACGTGTCGCGTCGCGAATTGAACCTAATCAAGTAATTAAAATTATTTCATCGATAATCGACAATTAATTGAGAGAAGACGGGGTATCGTTTATTCAGAAGCGAGGTGAATCGATCACCCAAGTAAATAAATCAATTTACATTTAATTCGATACGGACGTGTAGCCGATGTGCTACAGCATTCCCCACAAAGGGATCATTACGTGTGTGTCCTCTAAGGAGAAAGAATAATAACGGCCAGCATTTGGACTGCAATCGTGACAGGTCTGGAACCAACGAGTATAGGCAACAAATTGGACCAGGCGATCACAAGAAGAAGGAAGAAAGTGAAATAGTGTTGTGCAACGCAAGCCACGCGTTACCACAAGAGGTCATCAAGGTTAGCATTAGTTTGATTAATAATTTTAAGTTTTTATTAGAGTTGATTGTCATTGAGTTGAGTGTTAAATTTCCAATTTTAGTTTTATGTGTTTCATTTTGTTAGTTTTAAGTTTGTTAAATAAAAATGAATTTTGAAATTACATCTTTGTCTGTGTTGTTCTTTGTTCATCGTGACTCTTAAGCAAAATACGGACCCTGAGATTAAGTCAAACAAATAGGTAGGTCTGCTCATATAAAGCGTTTAACGCAACAAATTGTCAGCCCAACGTGTGGCAAGTGCGCTTAACGCTACAGTACATAAATTTTTGTACCTTGTTCATAGTTTTAAATTATATAAACACAAATCCTCGTGACCCCAGTATAATTAATCGATCGGGATGTTTGTTCGTGGGATATGGGTCAATCAAAACGAACAACTATTACTACTAACCGGTTTCGGTTGAGATTCCAACCTTCTTCAGAGTCTAAAACCAAATTTATTAAATTAAAAATTGTAAAATACATCTGATCTACAAAAACTGCACCCGACACGGCTCACAAACACAGTCAAAAGCGTGCAGGCACACCTACCAAGTAATTAAAATGATGCATACAACACCAATCAAATAAAACATTTAAACAATAAGTACAAAACATAACCCCTGCATATCGCACTATAGATAAGTCAATCCCTGATAACAAATTATCCATTGGCATACGCTCTTTCAACTTTTCTCTTGCTCAACACCCCCGAATAGATCTTGTTCAACCCGACAGTATCCGTGTTTAAATTTAACGATGAGTTCTTAATGTCGTTAATGTGTAGCATTTCTAAAACGAGTATCTTGCCGAAGTTTCGTTCATAATCAAGGATTTTAACACTGTCAAAATCCATCGTGTGTCCCGTCTCACATATGTGTGTTGATAAACCAGTATTAGATTTTTTAAGTCTGACATCGTATTTGTGTTGGTACATTCTTTTTTTCAAATATTGTCCTGTCTGTCCAATGTACGACAACCCACATTCGCACTCCAGACAATAAATCAGGCCACTCCTAAGACCCTTATCAATGTCATCCTTTCCAAAATTGTAGAGCGACGACAACGTATTGTTATTGTAACAAGCCGCCTTCAGGTTAACGCTACTTAATAGGGATACCAAACGATTCGATAAAGAGGGGATGAATGGAATCCTACCATACATCATCAATGATGCGGGTGACTGAGACGTGGGTATAGCCCCACCATTGCCATCACATCAAGAAGCCGCTGAAGTAACACGATCAACGCCAGCCCCAAACCAAATGCTGTTCACAAAACCCATCGGGTAACCATTCCTCGATAAGATCTTCCTCGCTACTTTATAGTTCTGCATTCTTAGATCTGCAGTGCAAAACATGTCGATCTTTTTCTTAAACATCTTTACGATGTTTTTCTTTTTTGCGATATGGAGTTCGATGAGTTGTAGTTCAGCAAACGGCCAGAGCTTATTTCTTTTATATACCAATCTGTAACCACGGTACCATCAGAGGACCTAGTCAACAGAAGTTCTAGGAACGGCAGCGATCCATCATTTTCCTCTTCCATCGTAAACCGGATTCCAATATTATTGTTGTTTAGGGTATTCAACAAATTCTGTTCTTTTCGATCTGGTACTGCAGTGACAATATCGTCCATATAGATATAGGAATGGTACATCAAATGCCCATTTGTGACGTTTTTTTGTCACCCTTAGAATTTTTCGTTGGCAAAATTCTTTTTTGTCAACAAGGTTTATTTAGTTTCCCAATTTATATTTAAGTTTTTTTTGACGCAAATAATGTTTTTAACATCTTTTTAAATTAATTTGATTTTTTAAATCAACATTTTTCAAATTTAATGCCGACAGTTACGCAACCGATGTAACGTCACTCTTTATTTGCAAGGAAGGGTAACGTCGCTCGTTCAAGCAAGGTCGTCGTTGGCAAACGTTCATGACTGTAGCACGTATAAAATTATGCTCGTCAAATTTTTAGTATTTTTTAAGTTTCGAAGAGTAGTTAATCACTCAAGTTTAGTTTAAAGTGTCGAAATTATTGCCGTGTTTGGTATGATAGATTTTCCCTTCCACCAAATGATCTGTACGATTATTAATCAATTAAATGGTTTCTACAAATTTTACTGATGCTACCTCCATATTGGAAAATGGTCGTTCCACATTTTAATCTGGTTCTATTGGCAAAAAGCCGCCAGCCAAATGGCCGATGTCACCTTTTTGTTAAATACTTCCGACTTCGACAATTTTTGGGCAGCCCAGAGGGATGTATATCTCCAAAAGACGGATCCGACTTCCATCAGGTTAATATGGTGCCGCTTTTGAATATTTTAGCCAACTTTAGTCACAAGTTGCAAATTCGAGTCACCATCTGTTTCCTGAAAGTATTCCAATTATGGCCAGCTTTAATTTTTTAATGCGAATCCTAGTCCAGCTGAAATTTAAATACCACATTTTTTCTTTCAATGTAACGGCTATGGTTTAATTTGATAACAATTATACATGTGCTTTCTTAAATACTGTTTTAGATTAAACTTCAACAGAATTTTCTGTTAAACGTCGAACGAACGGAGGACATGTCACCCAGCTCGTACACCTTTTTATAACGTAACACCAATAAAAATTTGTAAGTATTTAAAGAATTGTTTACATGTAAAAATTGTTGAATTTAACCGATGCCTTCAGCATAAAAATAGCTAAACTTTAAAAGGAATTCATTCATTCGGTTTACTGATTACCCTCTGTAACAGTAAAGTTTTACTGCGTTATTCACACGCCATCCTTTTATAAGGATATTTAAGTTTGCATCGAAACAGATTCGATCCGAACAACACGTCTTTCGAACTTTGATTTATTTTGTGTACATAAATATTTTTCTTTTCATTTTATCTTTGTAACTTTTATGTGTGTATAGTCAAGGAATTGTTCTATTGTTTACGTTTTTACCATTTAAATTTTATTTCAATAAATGTGTGTGATTCTAATCAAGATAGTCAGTTTTATTTTATTTTTTATTTCAATTTTTGTCTCGAGAAAAGCCACTAGGTATCGACAGCTCAATCGAGACATGGCGCCCTATAAAGGTAATGACAATTTAGCAAAGCCAGTTCAATTTAAGGATCCACGAACCTCTTAGAGGAACCCGAGCTCTCAGTATTTAGTACTAAACGTACAGAGCTTAGCTGATACGTATTCTCCATCAACGATCAAAGAAAAGTGGCAGGTGAAGCTGAAAAACTCTATTTTTAATAACCATTTGCCGGGTTATTACTTTTTTGAGGAAGTTTATGAGTTTTGAGCATTTTACACATTCACCAAGACAGTCCACCAGTAGGTCATTCATGACCATTTCAGCTAAAATGGGTGAAACTGGGCTACCCATCGCGCACCCGGTTGTCTGTCTGTACCACTTACCATCGAATGCAAAATAGGTTTTCTCATACAGAATCGGGTGAGGATTACCTATCACCTGTCACTCCGAATGAGTTGAAACTTTGCAATCGCAAAGAGGAAGGTTTATATAGGCCCCTACAACAAAAAAATTCTGAGAAAGTATTATCAAAATTTTGAGAAAAATCGATTTGAAAAGTACGGAAAAGTAGCAAGAGCATGGTGCAGAACCGGTCGAATGCCACTACTTCGCTCGGCCGGCGCGCATTTTGTTGACGGTACGTGCACTTAGATATACTCTTACACTTAGAAAATTTCGCACCGGCAGATGCAGCTCGACGCTCCTACATGTAACATCGCTTATTTTTTGTTTTTACGCGATTTTTTTGGGGGTGAAACGTAATAGTATACTGCCCCATACCGCAACTATACTTTTTAATGCTATTTCGAGGGTCTCTCACATCCCGGTTGCATAGATCCCGGTGTTCTTGATCGGTGGCGCTTCTCGTATGTTTAGCCTAGTAACCAGAGTCAAATCCGCCCTGGAGGGGTGCAGAGCGGAGCGGCGCCCCGTAAGGGTAGGATTTGACGATGGATTACCCTCCTTTTCGAATGCACACCCCTAAAATTGGAAGGCAAAAAAAATTTAATTTTTTCACTTTTTAGGCAATACACGAGTTATTTTCCATTTTTTTGATTATATTTATTACTAATATCTACTAATCACACCCCCATCTATCCGAATTTCAAAGAAAAATTCAAATCGGAGCGAAAAAATTTCACTCCATTTCAAGGGACCGTAACCCGATCTATGTGGCAGACCCCGAGGTCGACCGCATACATGAATTTACTTTTCCCTTCTTTTCAAATCGATTTTTCTCAAAATTTTGACTATACTTTCTCGGGCAAAATTTTTACAGGACACTCTAATAAGGTTCCTTTTGCTAAAAAAAACATTTTGGGAAAATTTGGGGTGACAGGTAATTATTCCCCAGAATCGTAATCAGTCGGATAAAAGAGGACTTGGGGATGGTCGTATAACAAATGTTATCGCCATGCCTATCCATGGACGACACAATGGCGTTCAACGTCAGGTTGGTGAATAGTGACACCACGTCATAGGACACCAATTTATAAGCTGGGGGCAACCTTACTCTCTTTAATTCCATGACTACCCTTTCCGAACTATCCACCCTATATACAAATGTAGGGATATTGTTTTTTAGAATAGAGGCGATATATTTCACCATTCCATATAATGGGCCCCCCCACTGCGCTTATAATAGGTCTTAAAGGCATGTGTGGTTTGTGGATCTTCGGTAACCCATATGCTCTCGGTAAAAAATCTAATACTGGTTTATCAACACACATATGTGAGACGGGACACACAATGGATTTTGACAGTGTTAAAATCCTTGATTATGAACGAAACTTCGGCAAGATACTCGTTTTAGAAATGCTACACATTAACGACATTAAGAGCTCATCGTTAAATTTAAGCACGGATACTGTCGGGTTGAACAAGATCTATTCGGGGGTGTTGAGCATGAGAAAAGTTGAAAGAGCGTATGCCAATGGATAATTTGTTATCAGGGATTGACTTATCTATAGTGGGATATGCAGGGGTTATGTTTTGTACTTAATGTTTAAATGTTTTATTTGAATGGTGTTGTATGCATCATTTTAATTACTTGGTAGGTGTGCCTGCACGCTTTTGACTGTGTTTGTGAGCCGTGTCGGCTGCAGTTTTTGTAGATTGACCCATATCCCACGAACAAACTTCCCGATCGATTAGTTTTTAATTATAATAATTTAGTATGCAATTTTGCAGATAACAGATAAACTGTTGCTGATCAGGGCATTTTTGGAAATTGCGTCAGCCATTACACAAGTTTTAGTAATTTGTTTTTGGGGAGAAGAAATAGTATTTGCTAGTCAAGAAGTTGGGCAAGGTATATATGAATCAAATTTTGTTGGAACGGATATCAGATTTCAAAAAGCCATGGTGTTAATTATTAGAAGAAATCAAAATCCCCTAAAACTCACTGCTGGAAATTTTACAGTAATCAGTTTAGCTACCTTCACTTGGGTACGTACACAAATATAGAGATGTCTTGATTGTTTCGGGATCGGACATTTGACCGCGGTCATATAACCACCCCCGATATACCGCAAGACAGAATACCGCAAGCCGGAATCGGTCTAGGACGTTTCGCCGTGGCCGTTTCGCCGTCGCCCATTTCGCCGTCGTTAATTAAAAAATATAAATCAAAAGTTACAATTAAAGTTTTATTAAATTATATATATAAAATTAAGTTAAAGTTAAATAATAAAATTAATAGTTTTAGAAGAAGAAGAAAATGTAACCTAACCTATGGGAATTTTTTTTGGGATTTCAAACCCACTCACAATATGAGGCTGTTTCATTTATATAGTAAAAATTTATTACCAACTTAAAATGTTGCGATAATACAAAAAATATCGATTCCTAACACTAACCTAAGCTCGACCGGTGGATCCCCTTTTTAACGGTCCTGTCATTAAAAAAATATCGTTTCCTAACACTAACCTAAGCTCGACCGGTGGATTTTGAATTTAGTTTGAATTTAGAAAAAAAATTGACACCCTGTATATAGAATCAATCAATTAAATTATTGATTGGGAATGTTCAAGTTGGTAACAAAATAATAGAACAGTACGGTAGTATATAAAAGAGCGGGAAGTAACTAATTTTGAATAATTATCTAAACTCGACAATTCAATTAAAATAAAGATCAAGATCAAATTATGGCGAATACTATCCTTAGCACCAGAGGTAAAGTTAAAGTTTCGCACGATGGCTACGTATACGTGTTTGACGCGACATCAAAAAGCGATGAATCAGTTAAATTTTGGCGTTGCGAAGAAAGTGGTCGATGTAAAGCCAGAATTCATACACGAGGAGAAGAAGTAATTAAAACTATAAATATTCACTCTCATGACGTCTCGGCCGCAAGAATAGAAGTTGGAATAGCAGTAACTAATATTAAGAAGCGAGCCGCGGAAACAATGGAACAAACAAGTCAAGTTATAAATGCATGTACAGCAAATATCGCTCAAGCTTCGCAGGCTTCGTTGCCCGGTGGTAGTGCTTTAAAAAAAATGGTTCGACGACAACGAAATGGAATAAACAAGGCACCTCCAAATCCTGTAAGTATTGACGAATTGGTTATACCAGATGAGTATAAAACATACTAAACCAAGACTGAGACCAAGACAATATCTGAAAAGTTTTTACTCTATGAAGAAAGAAAAGATATTTTAATTTTTGGTCGAGAAAACTGGCTTCCATTGCTGCTATCAAAGATATGGTTCGTAGATGGTACGTTTAAAATAGCGCCCTTATTGTACGCTCAAGTTTTTGTTATAATGACAAAAAATCACAACGGTGTGCATCCTGTGCTATGTGCATTGCTTCCAAATAAGCAAAAAACAACATATGTTCGCTTATTCGAAATCATTAAAAACTTGCAACCAAATGCGAATCCAAGCATTGTAAATTGTGATTACGAACAAGCTGCGTTTTTGGCAATTGAGGAGTGCTTTCCTAATGTTTCAATCAAAGACTGCTTTTTCCACCTTGCTCAAAACATGAGAAGAAAACTTTCCGAGTTAGGGTTAATATTAGGTACTTACGAGTACAATGAAGATTCTGAATTTGCCCTCAAGGCAAATATGGTAATTGTGCTTTAGCGTTTGTACCAAGGCAAAATATTGATGAAGCTATTGATGCGCTTGCCGCTAATTTGGGTCCAGCATTGCAGCGTCTGTTAGAATGGTTTGAAGACTCTTACGTTGGAAGACCAAACGGAAGAGGAAATGGTCGGCGGGATCCGATATTCAAATTTGAAATGTGGAATTTGCGCGAGAGAACATTGAATGGCGAAGATCGTACGAATAACCACGCCGAAGCAGCCCATCGAAGGCTACAAACTGAATTAGGCGTTGAGCATCCTACATTATGGAGATTCATCGACGGTCTTCGATCAGCTCAAAAAAGCCGGGACATTTACTACGAACAGCTTGTAGCTGGAGTAGAACCTCCTAAAAAATTTAAAAAATACAGGGACGCGGATGATAGAATATTGCGTATAGTTAACCGTTTTGACGAATACGATGACTTAGCGGAATACCTCCGTGGTATTGCTCACAATTACCAAATGGGGCAATAAGGTTTTTAGGTTATATTTTTTATATTTTTTTAATTTAATTTGTATACTTATTAACTTTTTTATTTAATTTCATATATAATTTAATAAAACTTTAATTGTAACTTTTGATTTATATTTTTTAATTAACGACGGCGAAATGGGCGACGGCGAAACGGCCACGGCGAAATGGGCGACGGCGAAACGGCCACGGCGAAATAGGCGACGGCGAAATGGGCGACGGCGAAACGGCCACGGCGAAACGGCCACGGCGAAACGTCCCATTCCGGCCGGAATACCGCAGGGACATAAAACTGCAGAACTAAAACACCGCAAAGCTAAAATACCGCAGGGACAAAATGTCGCGAGCTAAAATATCGCAAGCATTAGATCTTGTATAAGATCTAATGCTTGAAATATAATCATTTTATATTTGTATTTAATAAATAAAAACGGATTACATTTTTAAATTATTTATTTATTGCTCAGTTTTTATATTATTAAACAAAATTAAATTTTTTGGAAGTAATACCATAAAATGTTCATAATTTTCATTAGTTCATCATTTACGAATGAGTCTTCAGCTTCTGTATATTTTCTTTTGTACATACCAAGGCCAAGTCCGTTATTATATCTTTAGTTTTATTAAATTTTTGTTTAATTTGAGGCCAACATTTTTCAATTGGGCGAAATTCTGGAAGTTTAGTGGATTTTCATTTTTGATAGAGTATTAATTTAATTTTATGAATAAATGCTATGCACCGTTGTGTAAGTGGTAATTTTAAAAAGGGTAGCAACGCTTCTTAAGACTTTTCGATAAATAAATTTCCGTATTTACCAAAAACCTATCACGGAAGGTTTTTGTTGTTAGCTTCTTGGCCTCAATTAATTAAACGTCTTTTGGATCGCTCATAAAATTTTATTAATGAACACAACACTAAATTAATAACAAACGTCTTCAAGTAATCCTAGAATAAATGAAAAAATGTAGCCCAAAAACAGTTTCTTAGTTACAATGTGTAATAGCAATTTCGGCTCACAAAAATTGACTACGGAGTAATTTGCGATGCGAAGAAATTTAAGATTTTCAAAATATTCTGAGAAAGGTGCATTAGTATAAATTTAACGAATGTACGAATACTATATTTTTTTGTACAAAATACTTATTTATAGTTTATTTCTAAAATAATGCTCATCAATTAATATTAAAATAATATATTAGGGATTTACGTTGTTTCTTATATTAGAATGGAATAGAACATTTTTAACAATAGTGTAAAACCCAATTTATTGTATTATTAAATCAGTAATAAGATATTAAAAAAAAAAATTTCCTATGATATTTTATAATAACGTGCTATTTTAGCTTGCGGTGTTTTCGCTGCGGTTTTATGGCCGCGGCTTTTCGGACGCGGTCAAATGTCCTAGACCGTATAAAATTATATTAGATAAGCTGAACAGTTTAGCTTAGTGTCAGTCGTCGATGAATGGTAGTTGTTAAGGACATTTTAATTATTTAATAATTATAAATAATTTAAAAAATCTTTAGTCAATTTGTCAAAATAAATCAATATATTTTTTTTAAATAATCTTTTATAAAATTTTAATTTTATATTTTTTAGATTCTAAAAACTTCCTATTCTGCATATATGATATTATAAAGAGCGACTAACTGCTGATATAATGACCAACTATCCTCAAGTTGTTGCATAAGAATTTTTGCAATTAGTAATTTATATGTAGTTAACCCTATAGTTAATTGCCTAGATATTATAATTTTTTATTGCAAGTATAATATAAAATACCTGTAAATTTGTGGTTCTCTTTTATTACTGCGTAAAAGTCAAACTCAAAGAATAAAAGAATCAACTGTCTTGCTTTGCTATACTTTGTATAGAAGCCTAAAATAAAAAGAAGCAAAGCGTTGAGCAAAGTTTATAAATGTTGGGAACATAACCAAAAAGCTTGAAAACTAATTGAGCTTCAGATTTTAACATTCGCGTTTCCGAAGCGCACTTTTAAAAATTATATGCGCTTTAATACAAGTCGTCAGGTGAGAATTATGTTGTTACAAGTCCACATAACTTGATTTCTTGTAAATGATGTTTAAAGATTTGAGTATTTGTATTATGGGTCACCTTGTGAATAAAATTTCTTATATTTTATTATTTCATTTTCTACTACAATTTGCAATTCATTATGGTATATTTCCCCTATAAATTAAGTTTACAAACATGAAAAACGGGCTTCTTGAAATGGACTTGGTTTAAAAAATGTTGCTACTTTTGAAAAAATGGTATAAAATATTACATTGAACCAAGTCCATTATTAAGATTTTGAGAAAAAATAATGCATTTTATAACAATTAGTTATTTTATTATTTAAAAATTACATTTTGTTAGGTTATTACTTCCCTATAAGGAAGTATTGTAATCATGAAAAAATTCGATGTCGATATTTTAACGGAAATATCCGTTTTGAGCATTTCTGAATCCGTTTTGACTACTTTCGCAATGATGTCTGTATGTATGTATGTATGTATGTATGTATGTATGTATGTATGTATGTATGTATGTATGTATGTATGTCTGTATGGATGTATGTAACGCAAAATGTCTGTAAGTTCTGTATCTCTGGAACGAATTGTTATATAGTAACAAAATTTCATATTTAACACTTTAATCGGTATACAAAGGCACCATTTGATTTTGGAGGAAATCCTTAAACCGGAAGTAGTACTTCACTTGAAGGACGAAATGGTTTTTCTTAAATATCTCAGGAACGAATTGTTATCTAGTAACCAAATTTCATATTTAACACTTTAATCAGTATACTAAAGCACCATGTGATTTTGGAGGAAATCCCTAAACCGGAAGTAGCACTTTACTTGAAGGACGAAATTGTTTTTCTTCAATATCTCAGGAACAAATTGTTATATAGTAACCAAATTTCATATTTAACACTTTAATCGGTATACAAAGGCACCATTTGATTTTGGAGGAAATCCTTAAACCGGAAGTAGCACTTCACTTGAAGGACGAAATGGTTTTTCTTAAATATATCAGGAACGAATTGTTATCTAGTAACCAAATTTCATATTTGACACTTTAATCAGTATACTAAAGCACCATGTGATTTTGGAGGAAATCCCTAAACCGGAAGTAGCACTTTACTTGAAGGACGAAATGGTTTTTCTTCAATATCTCAGGAACAAATTGTTATATAGTAACCAAATTTCATATTTAACACTTTAATCAATATACGAAAGAACCATTTGATTTTGGAGGAAATCCCTAAACCGGAAATGGCACTTTACTTGAAGGACGAAATAGTTTTTCTTCAATATCTCAGGAACGAATTGTTATATAGTAACCAAATTTCATATTTAACACTTTAATCGGTATACGAAAGCACCATTTGATTTTGGAGCAAATGCAAATGCTTCCCTAAACCGGAAGTAGCACTTTACTTGCGTGAAGGAATTTAATTAAATAATAAAATAAAATTTAAATAATATTTCTGCGAATCTTTAGATGAACGATGAAGGAATGATTCCTTATAGGGAAGTCATGTGCTGGCCACATCAGATTTTTTACATACAATATAGTTACAGTGAAATCTGTATAAGCCGGAACCGCTCGGGACCGAAAAATCGTTCCGTGTTAAGCAAGTTCCGTTTTTAGCAGATCCTCTGCCTAAAGCGGAAAAAAATCTGCATAAGACGGAATTTTTTTTTATATAGATTTATATTAAACAATTTAATAATAATAAATTGTATTAATACATAATAATGCGTATACTACACAAAAAATACAAGATATGCAGAAAGCAGGCAGCAAATGAAAAAATGATTCATTTGCATGCTGCTTGTAACGCAATATTATTTGGTAGGTATGCAATCGACACCTGATATGAATAACATTGTAACTCAAGTTACAATGTTATCCAACTATGCTGTGTAAATGGCTTCCCCAAAGAACAAACTATAATTTTGGTTTAGGAATCGTCGTCCTATCTCAATTAAAAATACTGTTAATTTAACAAAATAACATCATTGTTACTGCAAATTATATGTAGCAAAAAATCTTTAAAATGCTCTCCTGTAAAATAAGCAAAATAGAGTTACAATGTTATTCATATCAAGTGTCGCAATTCGCAATGTATGCAATGTAAAATAATATACCTAACTGTAGTAGTAGAAAATGTGCGTCTTACATCGCAATTTTTATAAATAGTAAAATTAATTTCTGAATTTCGCTTCCGACTTATGCTTAAAATAAGCTTTCCGTGTTCGCGTTAGACAGATTCCGGCTTATGAAATTCATTTTACTTAGTATTGTAAACCAATAATTCGGGACCACAGACAATTTCCGTGATGCACACGATTCCGGCTTTTGCAGATTCCGGCATATACAGATTTCATTATAAAAGTTACGATCTATTTCAGGCATACATTTTAGCATAGACCTGATATCTGATTTCTTTTTTCCATCCATTACTGGAATGGTGGTAATTGCAGAAACTGCATTAATGTCCAAAAATTGCTCCGTTTCTTTATGTCTACGGGTATTACGATTTAACCGTACCGTAATACCGTAATATTTTCTGGAAGAAAATGCTGTTTTATGTGACACATACGCGGAGTTTGTTATAAGAAGGTATTTTATCTTCGAATCGTTGGAATAAGGGCTTAAATAAAACTCGGTTAATATAAGAGAACTATTTATTTCAAAAGTAACGCAATTAATCACCTTCTTCTCTGAAGGTTTATTTCCAACTAACTAACCAACAACTGCATTTTCTTAATAATGTAATTTTGCTTATTCGCATAATTTATTTTTAAACCATTACACAGTGACTTCATTTTAAACGTGTCGGCTTGATTGTCGGTGAAAAACGATATGCTAACTTAGCATGTTATAAAAAAATATCTTTTACACACTTACTTTAAGTTTTTGTAATACATTTTATTTAATATAATCTAATGCTCCCACTCAAAAATTAAATGTTTAGTTAATAATAATTGTAAAAAAAAAATTAAAATATGTTTAAAAAAAATATCAAAATAAATTTTTAAAGTTAATAATTGCAATAACAAATACATATGTATTAAATTTGTTATTTAAGTCCAATTTGGAATTTTATTTCCATAAATTTAATTGGAGCAATGGATTTTGTAAATGCGTCAGCTAGTTGTTCACCTGTGGACAAATATTTTAATTTTATATACTTTTTATCAATTTGTTCTCTTATAAAATGGTATTTAATATCTATGTGCTTTGTTCTTTTATGATAGGATGGATTTGTAGCTATATGTATACAACTTTGATTGTCTTCATATATTAGAATGGGTTCATCATTTAATGTTAATTTTATACTATTTAACAATGATTTTAGCCAAATGGCTTCTTTTACAGCTTCAAATAAAGCCATATATTCACTTTCAGTTGAAGAGGTTGCAATTGAGTTT
Source organism: Podabrus alpinus (assembly GCA_932274525.1). NCBI lineage: Eukaryota > Metazoa > Arthropoda > Insecta > Coleoptera > Cantharidae > Podabrus > Podabrus alpinus. The sequence continues at coordinate 59,670,415 of OW026452.1, forward strand.
TGCCTTTTTGTATTCCAACTGATTGTACAATTTTCGAAAATTTTAAATAAATATCCAGTAGTACTTTTCCTAGTGATTTCATCAGAACCCCAATCTGCATCTACATATCCAACAATCATTTGCACATAGTTTGGATTTTTAGTGTACGTTAGCTTTATGTTTATTGAGCCTTTAATATATCTTAGTACCCTTTTTAAACATTTCCAAAGTTCTTTATTATTTTTACTTTGGAATCTACTTAAAATATTTAAAGCTACACATAAGTCTGGTCGTGAGCATAACATAGCGTACATTAAAGATCCTATTAGATTTCTACATGGTGCATCATAAAATTCATCAGAATTCAATGCAACATAATCTAATTTAATTGGTAATGGTGTATTAATACTTTTACACTCATTCATATTAAATTTTTTCAGAACTGTTTTTAAATATGAACATTGATTTAATGTTATAGTATTTTCAGTTCTTTCAACTTTTATTCCTAAAAATAATTTACATTCCTGTAAATCACCAGTTGCAATTAGTAAGTCATCAACGTATAATATTACGTAAATGTTTTTCATTATATTATAGTTATTTAAAAAATATAAACAGGAATCAGCTTTAGATTTTGAAAAATTTGCACTTGTTAATAATTGATCGAATCTTTCGAACCAACAACGTGCAGATTGTTTTAGACCGTAAATGGATTTGTTTAATTTGCATACTTGATCTTCTTTTGCAAAAATTCCTTTCGGAACTTTCATATAAATTTCTTCTTTTAAGATGCCGTTTAAAAAGGCAGTTTTAACGTCCATTTGGTGAAGAAATAAACCAAATTGATTTGCTAATGCTAGAATAAATCTAAATGTAGAAATTCGAGCTACAGGTGCAAAAGTTTCGTCATAATCAAGAAGATATTGTTGACTAAAACCTCTTGCTACTAATCGAGCTTTGTATTTACTCGGATCTCCATTAACATCAATTTTTAATGAAAAAATCCATTTACAGTCAACTATATTTTTATTCAGGGGTTTAGGAACAAGTGTCCAAGTATTATTTATTAATAGTGAGTTTAATTCATCTTTAATTGCTTGCTCCCACTGAAGTTTATCATCTCTATCTTTAATTTCCTCATAAGAATTAGGAATTGTACACATTAATAATTGTGCATTCATTAGATAGTTTGATAGATTATCTTCATTATATGAACTAAGAGGGCGATTTTTATTTCTTTCGCTTCTTCTTAGTTCTGGAGCAGCTTGTTTATTCAAAGTAGTATCACGGGCATTTTTATTTTGTAATTTATCTGAATTTATTTTAAATTTATCAGATTCTAATATTATTTGCTCAGAGATGTTTGAGTTTTCTGACTTTTGGATGTCAGATTGTATTTCACCTGATTTTTGCATATCAGATAATAATTCTGGATTTTGCACATCAGTTATTTTGAAATTTTTAATAGGAATCTCAATTATTTTATTCCCTTGTGGCTCTAAAGGCCTCGAGGTTTTAAAATTTACCTCGTCTACTATTACATCTCGAGCTATTACAAACTTGGCAGATTCCGGATTCCACACCTTATAACCATTCGGTTCGTATCCTACCAGGATTCCTTTATTTGATTTTTGATCAAATTTAGTTTTCACTGTTTTAATTAGGATATAAGCAGTTGAACCAAAAATTTTTAAATGTTTTATTCTAGGGCTTTTATTATGCCATAGTTCATAAGGCGTTTTATTTTGCGTGAGAGCTTTAGTAGGTGTTAAGTTAATTAGATAAGTTGCAGTTAAAACTGCTTCACCCCAAAATTCTTTGGGTAAATTTGCACCTATTACCATTGACCGAGCTTTTTCTGTTATTGTTCGGTTCATTCTCTCTGAAACGCCATTTTGGTCAGGTGTGTGCGGAACTGTCAAGTGATAAGTTATACCCTTATTAATGCAATACTCTTTGAATTCATTTGATAAATATTCGCCACCATTGTCGCAGTACAAATAAACGATTTTTGTATTAAAACGAGCTTCACTTTTAGCTACAAAATCTTTGAAGGTATCAATTACCTCTGATTTACGAATTAGTAAATACGTAACCGTATAATGCGTATACTGATCGACAAAAGTGACAAAATAATTTTTATTATCTAAAGTAGAAGGTGTTATTGGTCCACACACATCGGAGTGTATGATGTATAACGCTCTACTTACATGATTTTTATCTTTTACTTTTGCAAACGGAAGTCGGGACTGTTTTGCGTATATGCAGGCCTCACATAAATCTTTAGTTGGGCTTATGTGATTTATTAAATCCACATCTTTAATCATATTTTCTTGTTTTAATTTCAAGAATTTTTCTTTTCCGATATGCCCTAAACGGTCATGCCAAATTTTATAGTTATTATTATTATTATTAATAATTGTAGCATTAGATTTATGACTTCCATAATTAATCATGTTTTGTTTACTCACTTTAAAATAAATAATAAATAAGTCATTTAAGGGCTTACCTTTCATAATAACTTTACTTCCCTGTTTTATTTGTACCCCTTTTGGATTGAAAATTATGGTCATTCCTTTTTCTTGCATCCTTCGTACAGAAAGAATGTTGTGTGGAACTTCCGGATAGTAAAGCACATTTTCCAAAATACCATTCACACCGCAATTTGTTTGCACTTTTAGTGTTCCACGTTTTATAGCACTTATTGATACTTTGTCTTTTGCGACTGCAATTTTAAGTGGTATAGTAAGATCTTCATAAGTATCAAAACATAAGGGATCGTTTATTAAATGGTCAGTTGCACCAGAGTCAATTAAAAATGCAATTTCACCATCGTTTTTATTCTCATATATGCGATTTGATAGCATAAAAGTAAAACCACTTGTATTTTGAGTTTCAATAGTTTGCAGTGTGTGTGTCCTATCATTTGAATTTTTATTAGCCATCCTTTTGTAATAATAACAGTTTTGTATTGTATGATTTGTTCTACCACAATGATCACATTTTATATTAGATGTTCTATTGTTTGATCTATTTTTATTATTCGAGTTGAATTTTTCACTTTGATGATTATTGTAAGTGTTTCGTTTAAAATTATTATTTCCTCTATTATAATTTGTGTGCTTTTGATTTTTCTTCCACTTGTTCTTCATATATGGTTTACTTCCCTGATGAAATGTGGATGTACGTTCAGTACTTAATACCTTGGCACTTGTATTTGCTGATTCATCTTTCAGTTTCACTTCATGATCTAGTAATCGTGTTTTCACAAAGGATATTGTTAATTTGTCTTCCGCGAGTGTCTCTAATGCCGTAATGACACCATCGTAAGATGTAGGCAATGTAAGTAATAAATGGGACACTTTGTCATTTTCTTCAAGTCTTGCTCCTGCCGAAATCAATTCCGTTACAAGATCGTCAAAATTTGAAAAATGCTGGAGCAAACCAACATCGCCTTGCAATTTTAAACTTAATAGTCTTTTTCGTAATGCAAGTTGGGTTGCTAAACTTTTTCGTTCATAGATTTCATCTAGTTTTTGTAGTATTTGCTTAGCAGTTTTATTTTCTTGAGCAAACCCCAAAAACGAGTCACTTAAGTATTCAACTAGTACACTTATCGCGGTGGATTCATTTTGCTTCCAAGATTTTTCTTCCTTGGGAGTTGAAAATTGTTCTGGTGGGTCACTTTCGATTACGTTCATAATGTTTAATTCCGAGAACAATGATTTTATGCGAAATTTCCATATAGCGTAGCGCTCGCCATCAAACGGTTTTATATTCCGCTTTTGAGTGTTTTTTAATTTGTCCATTTTTATGTTTTTATTTCGCACTAATCACTTTTATAATTTAATAATGCACCTTTTTAATTTATTAACGTCCTGGAGCCCATAACCCGTTGGAATAAGGGCTTAAATAAAACTCGGTTAATATAAGAGAACTATTTATTTCAAAAGTAACGCAATTAATCACCTTCTTCTCTGAAGGTTTATTTCCAACTAACTAACCAACAACTGCATTTTCTTAATAATGTAATTTTGCTTATTCGCATAATTTATTTTTAAACCATTACACAGTGACTTCATTTTAAACGTGTCGGCTTGATTGTCGGTGAAAAACGATATGCTAACTTAGCATGTTATAAAAAAATATCTTTTACACACTTACTTTAAGTTTTTGTAATACATTTTATTTAATATAATCTAATGCGAATGTGGTATATTATTCAAATCTTTTTGCATATTTCTGATAATCATAGAAATGTAATTTATTCATTTGCATAATTATTATTTTTTTTTGTTTTGTTAGAGATCCAGACGAGATTACGTAATAAAGATATAGAACTATATATTTCTGTATAACGTAGCCTTTTTTCAATCATGCTGTGTACTGCATCAATATCTTGTACATTACTATGACCCGGTTCTGAAAATTTTTGTTCTATGGTTTTTTATCTGTGGATGCACTTTTATGAAATAGTACAGCCCAAAAGACATGACTCATGACACTATTTCTATTTTGGGGGATGCAGGAATCGGACCAAATTACTAATTTTTCAAGTTTATATATTTTTTGCAAAACTAATTCATTTTATATGAATCTTCGATTCGATAGCAAACTTCCATAATTTAATGATAGATTTATGTAAGTATAGGAACTTTTTGTTACTTTACCTTTCAGGTGAACTACATACATTCTATTTCGGGTCAAAACTGATTAAAACTAGGAAAATAATATAATATCTACATAACAAAATAAGTCATTTTTTTTACATTATCACAACGTTGATTTTTTAGTTTGTTATAGTAATTATTTTGTACCAATTACTATTGTATATCACGTGTTTATTTCCAACTCGACGATTTGATGTGGACTTGGTACAAGATAATTTGAACAAATATTAATTTCGAGGACTCGATACAAAAAAATATTGGCTTTAATGTGCTTCATAGTTCAATATTATATTGTTTTATAGGCCGAGATGCTACTATTATTTACCAGGAAACTTTGTAGCATAATAACTCAAAATTTTTAAAAAGTGGACTTGTAACAACATAATTCTCGCCTGACGAAGTTTAGAATTACGAAAATGTCCAAATATACTGCTATGTCCTCCTGCCTATAAATGTTGGGCACAGGAAGGTACACACATTATTGCCCCTTCTTACTAAGCTCGCGGGTTGAGTCGTTCAGGGAGTGGGTCCCTTGTGGTTCGAAATAAATTATTAGAGGCGACGTTGCTATGCTCATTGGCTCTCTCAGGATATTTTTAACTTTGCTTTCCTTTTTTAAGTAAAAAAGAAATAAAAAACTTTCATCAGCGCCCATACAAATTTTATTATAATAAAGAAAAGAAAAATTATCAAACTGTCTTTCATGAAAGAACATTAATACTAAATAAATCTTGGATTACAAATCCAAGGTGAATAAACCTTTGAAAATTTTAAAATTAATACAAATAATTGTTCGAAACAAAGAGGTTTCCTCTCTTCGTCCCAAGTTGCTTGATTATTAAGCCAATCAAGACTCTCGCTTTACATTAGCGGGCTTAAATGTTTATAAATTTAAATTTGTTGCTTATTTTAAAGCTTAAAATATTTTTGACGAAAATTGTAAAACTTTTGATTATATTTAACTTATCACTCAGGGTATCAAAGAATACACTCTGTTAGAAGTCCTTTCCTCAAATCCCATTATTAACACGCTGAAGGCAAAATTTTAACAAATTATAGAAATCATAAATTCACTGTACCTGCCTCCTGAACATATCGCAGTTTTTATCTTTTCAAAAAAGGATATCATTTATTCGCTGTTTGTGTGCGCCCTGCTTTAATCTTTACTTGCAAAGATTCAACTTTATTCCACCGGTCATCACTTTGCTTGGTGTCATCTGAAGTGGTACTTTACTTTTTACTAGTGCTGAAATCTGTGCTCGTATTTGCATCCTTCCTATTGAGAATCTCCAAAAATATTGAGGTAAGTTGTTCCATTGATTTTGCAATGATTTTCTTGTTATCCAGAAAATTTTTATATGAATAGATTTTTGTAAATTACAACATTTCCATTGCATTTGTTTATGTCCTTGACATCTATTTTTAGAATCGACGTTGGACAAACGAAACTTCTAACCTCTCCGAAGTCAAATGAATTTGGTTAACCTCCAAATTCAGGTAAATAATATTTTTCGGAGAGCATCGAAAAATGCGTGCACACAGCTGAGTTACCCTAGGTCAACTGATTTTTGATCGAAAATCGATACAATTGGTATTCTTGTTTGAATTTTGTGAGTCAAATCCATGTATTTTTGAATTTATTTCTCTCTAATAAATTATTTTTATTCTAGATTTTTCTTCTGCATCAACCTCGATTTCCTTTGGAACATCTTCCCGAGCAGTTTGATTGGTACATTCCATTTTTATCAATTTTATGGATTGTTGATTGATTCATTTTCGTCTTTCTTGGTTGTTTACAGGGGCGTTACACAAATTTGACCCTTATTAACTAATTTGTTAATTTATCCTTTGAAAATATACACATTAAATGCATGAAACAATTACATAATTTTTGATATGCTTACATTTTTACAGAGAATGTTATTTGCAGAGTAAATTGGTTTACAAGTTCTTAAATTTTCTAGGTTATCATGATTAATACATTTTTACAAATTTTGAGCTAATTAAGTTTTTTGTTTCATTTCTGATGTGACAATCATCAGTTTATTTAGATTTAGCAATCTTTGTCATGTTTCATTCATCCTGAGAGACTCAAATAAATTTAGAAAATTGAAATTTTGAAAAATAAAAAATTTCTCGTAGAGCAAATTTTTAAAGTGTCTTTCGACTTAGAATTTTGTGCTTGTTTCGAATATATGATTCATTTTAGCATCGGGAGCCTTTCTTATTCATTTTAACACACAGCAATACGTAAATTTTAAAATTGCAAGCTAGATTATTTCAATTCTTAAAAATTCTTCCGTCGGAGAAAAATCGCGCTAATCGAGGTCACAGCGGGGTTTCCAAAAGTATAATAATATTTTAGTGTGCGTTGGTTAGCGCTGTATTAAAACATTATGAAGAAGAATCTCGAAATAGCATTTTTTTTAATTAAAGGCATGTTTTAGCTCTTCTGCCTCATTGTGCGCTGGTTGATTTACAGCGCGGAATTTCCAAAAATAAAAAAGAAAGAAGAGGTTTGTTCCACCTTAGAGTCAATCAGAACGCTCCAAATTATTTTCTATGAAGTTGTTAATGATTCAATTTTTATTATTTTTATTTTGACTACAGCAGTGGCTTGATGTAGTTGGTGAAGTTAAGTTGTAAATAAAAGAGAAAGAAGAGGATTGATCAAACTCAAAAAATGAGAATGTGGAGGGGGAGGGGGAGTCAAGAATAAAAGATTCCACAAACAGTGAACCAAATTTAATAAGATATAGATTAATTTTGACGAATGAATACAATATTTGAGAATATTAATAATTATAAAATTTGAATAACATTTGTTAAAATATAAAGTTGCATAAACCAAATTAATAGAATTTTACGATACACACATAATCACTAATAATTAAATATACAAATGGTTAAAATAAATGTGGGCATTCAATAAATGAAGTAATAAAAATTAAAACGGAATAAATTAACCTCCGTACGTTGTCTTCGAGGGAAATAGTGACCGGAATAAATATTCCACAAGCACCTAGAGTCGAACGGTTGAGATTTAAAATAAAGGTTAGTAAATTTAAAACTACAATAATTATAACTTTTAAAGATATTTAGTGCACGGCTATATGTAACAAACTTAGGAATTAAAATAAGACATTGTTGATAATCAACACACAAAGTTTTAACGTTAATTTTTCCAACACGACACTGAGTTTCCGAATTTCTGATTCAACGCAACTAAGTCGTACACTGAATGTTTATTAACATTTCAGTTAAATTATGAATCGTTAGTTATAAAAATATCTAATTTAAAATAGAAGATAAATCATTTGAACTTTAGTTAAATCGTTGACAAGAAATAACCATTTCGTTAAATTATTATCTTACATTCATTTAATAATAATAATTATCCAATTTATAGAAATCTAATTTAATGATTTTATCAGTAGAATTTTTATCAATTTTTTTTGATAAAATATATAAATTATTTCGAGGATTTTGTTATGTTATTCATAAATTTATTTAATTAAATTTCATGTTTTTTAAAAAAGCGGTTACTACTCCATATGAGATTTTAAATGCCTTTGCAATTGCGATTTTTGTGCACATTTATAGGCGCAACTAACACAACGAAATGGTTTCTCGCCGGTATGAGTTCTTAAATGTATTCGCAAGTGTGATTTCTGTGCACAAGTATACTCACAAATATCACAACCAAATGGTTTCTCGCCGGTATGAGTTCTTAAATGTCTTTGTAAATGTGATTTCAGTACAGAAGTATACTCACAATTATTACATTTAAATGGTTTTTCACCGGTATGTTTACTTAAATGTATTTGTAAGGATGATTTCTGTGCACAAGTATACTCACAAATATCACAACCAAATGGTTTTTCACCGGTATGAGTTCTTAAATGCATTTTTAAAGATGATTTATGTGCACAAGTATACTCACAAATATCACATCTAAATGGTTTCTCGCCGGTATGAGTTCTTAAATGTCTTTGTAATTGTGATTTCAGTACAGAAGTATACTCACAAATATTACATTTAAATGGTTTTTCACCGGTATGAGTCCTTGAATGTATCACTAATTGTGATTTTCTTGCACATTGAAGGTTACAAATATCACATATAAATGATTTCTTGACCTTATGAGCTCTTAAATGACGTATTAAAGTTTGTTTAAGAGCAAGTTTATAACCACAAATTGCACACTCGAAGAATTTTGAACAATTCAGCGTTAAATCTGGAGTGTCGGTATCTTCTTTAATGTCAATGGAATGATGCAAATCTTCTAAATTAAATTTTACATCTTCCACCTCTTCTCTTTTAATCTCGTAATTGCTAATTGAATTATTTGGAGTTTCCAAAAATATATCCGTGTTTTCTACAAATTGTGATCCTTCCGAAGGTAGCACTTGGGCGGCAAGTAAATCGGTAACTGGTTCCATTTGGAGGATGGAGCACCATAAATGTACAGGTACAAAATCACTTTTCTTAATTAAAGGCGTTGATTATATTGATTATATGTTGTCGATTTAGAAAACTACTGCTCCAGTTGACAAATAATCACTACTATACAAAATTAAAAAATGGCGACATTGTGAGTCAAGGCGATTGATTGAGTGTACGTGTATAGCGCCATCTAATAGAACTAAAAAGAGATTTTCTAACGTTTCTTTCGTTCAAAACAGTTATCAATTTATGTCTTCTGTTAAGATTTTGTAGCGTCTTATTTCAAATTGGAAATTGAATAACTTCTTGTATTTTAAAATTTTCAATTATTATTTACTAATTTATTTACGGCTGTATTCATACACAAAGTGTTACTCACTTATCAATGCATTTTATCTTTTTTTTTGCTGAGTTTCTGAATTTCCAAGTGTTTTCGCCCGAAAATGCGTATACATATGCAATAGAAATTTGACCTTAAGTACCTACGTACTTATACCTAATACGTACGAGAGGCGGTCATAGCTTGGCAGTTAAGTACGTCTACTGCTAATGTGAAACGCTCGGATCGAATCCGGGCAGGGTAAGAACTTTATTCTGACCGTCTCTCCTCGACGATTCTAGGTAAAATAGTCTAAGGAAAAATAGTCTACGGTAAATTGGTCTTGGTAAAAAAGTTTATGGAAAAAAGTCTACGGGTAAAAAAGTCTAGGTAAAATGGCCTAGGTAAAATGGTCTAGGTAAAACAGTCTATGGAAAAATGGTCTACGGCAAAATTCAAGGAAATATTCCAGTGAGAATGGGCAAAATAATATTTAGCCGGTTATTTGCATATTTTACCCAAAATCTAGTGAAATGATGCATATTTTCGGTATATATTTACAATATTTAATGTGTACCATGCAGGCCCGACGAGAGGGGGGGTTAGATAGTGATTACCACCGGGCCCGAAGTTTCTGAGGAGGCCAGGAGTTTCTGAGAAGGCCTGAAATCTAGGAAAAGTTACAACAAACATGCATCTACCCCCGGGCCCCGATTTTCTCTCGACGGCCCTGTTACCATGTATTGCAAAAACTTCTTTATTCCAATCTTGTCGGTCATAATCACCCAACCGTATGGACATTAATTAAAAAGATGAGATTGGAGCTAGCATGTGATGAAACAAATTTGAATCGGCATAGGATTGGAGCTCGAACAAATAAAAAAAAATCTGCGGTGTACGAGAACATGCAGCGAAAGCTGAAAGCGCTTTGCGAGGAATATCGGGACGGTACTCGTACTATGATCGTACTATGATTTATTTGCGATGTTGGTCATACTATTAGGTTTAGCTAGTAAATTTAATTTTAATAATAAATAATAATTTTTAATAATATAGATTTTTTGTTTTAAACGTGTATACTGTTGGGATCCGTATGAGTGGTAGGAGAGATGTAATTGAAAGCCAGTACAAAAGTAACACAATTTGGCGAGGTTCAAAAATTTTTTATTGTTTAAATTTAGTTATTGATCACGTTTATTATTTTGATAGTTTAATTATAAGGCATGTAGTTTAAGTGTTGCAACAAAATGCGTAGGCTAAAGACGTGCAAGGAAAACAAACAGGAAATATAAGGATCTCCAAACGGGAACAAAACAGAAACAAAATTGTATTCTTAACCCAGTAACGACGGGAATACAAGTTAGTTAGAATAAATTACTCATTGAAAAAAAGGACGTGTCGAATTCGCGACCCAAACAAAGAGTCAAAATTAAATTGTTCTTTGAACATCAACGTGTCGAGTTCGCGACCTAACTACAAGTTAGTTTGAAATAATATCAGCGATTATCAATTGCTGGAATACGGGCCATTGGCTACATAGAAGTGAGGGTGTATCGATCACCGAGAAAATTTTACCGACAAAGCCAGAGGCCGAAATGTGATTTGTGCAAAATCCTGTCAGGAGACTGGAGCATGGAAGTAGGTAGAAATCGTACGTTTGTTATAAAGTGGTCATATTTCACCCCCCCCCCCCCGAAATTTTGTGTGGAGTTTGGAGGTGTTGCTTTATTCGATAAGGGAGATCTTTGTTATAACTAAGGTGTAATTTTACAGATATTATAAACAAATATTATAGTTTCTTTCAGGTTATAAATTAGATTAGTGGTAATTAGACTAATACTAATATTTAAGTCGTTGGCGTAAAGTAGCCCGACTTGCGAGCCAGCTAAATCCAGTCGTAAATTGACTGATGACAATAACGAACATTCTCAAAAGGAGAATTAAATTCAAAATGATTATAATTAATATTTAATAATATTTACTGATCACAAATGTGGATCAAAGGTATGATTTTTAGTTCGCAGTTACAATTTAGGCTGTAGAATATTCTTTAAGAGAAGTTTATGTGTATTATTATTAATATGAATTACCACTGACCTTATTATCAGAAATGCCGAATGAATTACCAATAAATATGAACAAATTATTACAAATATCAAAATCCACTCAATAAATGAGTTGTGTTCACTTGGTTTAATATCAATAAGAGATAACTTTCATTGCTATTTTGGTTTGACGATCCTTTCCGTGAATTTTTTCTTTTTTTAATATATAATAAATAAAAATCTAAGTACAAAATTGGGTGTTTTAATATTTTATTTAGTCAATTGGGTTTGAGAATGTGAACTTCGTTCACATTCTGTATCGAACAACAGGGCATCTTTCTTTGAATCACTGTGTATGAAGTAGATAGGCTAATTATGTTTTAGAGGTAATGCAATCTTCACGAACCGGGCTTTCCCGTTCAATGAAAGAACTGAGGTATACTACGGTAGGGTATTTACAACGTGTGGGTTGCTAGACAGATCGCAGGCTTAGAACGATGGTATTTAAATTTCCGGATGTTGAGATTTGTAGGATGACAGCGGCAGATTTAAATTCGAAGTTCAATATTACAAGGTGACTTATCAATTTAAATGCAATTCAATAACGGTAAAATTTTTGATAAAATATCAAGATGTCAATTTTGTAGAACATGAAATTTGCCTCAAAACAATATAAAATTTTTGGGTCAGGTGCAATAAGTAGCCCCGGCCAAATAAAATTTTCGTGTGCTACACACTATAGTCTACAGTCTATAGAAAAATTATTTTTCGAGAAATCCTTAAAAACAACCCCAATTTCGAATGTTTAAAGTACGTAAGACTCGTCCGGCTGTGCGCATCGAAAAACCCAAGCCTGCGCTCCTCCGGAGCTCCGGCCGGTTTTTCATCGCGTTCGCCGCTACGCTGCAAAAGCTAAACATACTTGAAGGCGCCATCCTTCAAGAAAACCGGGATTTGAGTCATGTTACCTGTAGTGTACTCATCTGAAGCCGGTGAATTAATAGCTTATTCCACTGTTGACTTCCAGTTGCACTTTACTTACTTATGGGTGAATTTTAATTAACCCTTTCTTATAATTAGAGCTGCCACCAAGATCGTCTTTTCTATCTGAATGTAATTTGATAGCGAGTCGATGATCCAAAACTCGAAATACTTACTGGTTCAATGGTCCCTTTTTGGTTTAATTTAGGTAGACGTGAAAACAAGACGGGTATTCTTCTCTAAGGCGTAGGATTATATGACAAACAGCTTTAGCCCAAAATATAAACACATATGTTTACAATAAAAGATCATAAACTTCAAATTTAATCAATTTATTTAATATTAATAAAACAATTTATTTTAAAAGACAATTAGATTAATTAGTTTAATTATGAATGTTACAAAAAATGATTAACTCTAAATTTAATAAATCCAGGTTGGATTTAGGGAGACGAATAGACTGATAAATAAGAAATAAACCTTTCAATTTCACAGTTAGGTACACTTATTTAAATACCTGGTAATTACTTGTATGACCCTCCTTTGTAAATGACAATTTAAGTTGAAAAAACCCTTGAATGGTGAGGTAGAGCGGTGAATAATCCTTAATTTGCTTAGTATTTATAATCCACAATAAAACTTTAACACTCAATTTATTTTAAACGGTTTACGCGATTTGAAATAAATTAAATTTATAAAAACTCAAGAAATGAGAGAAAATTGTGAGTATCACTTTTAGTTTAATGAAATTAAATAAAATAAAATAAAAAAAAATTAGTTGAAAATTTTGAGCACTTTCCGAAAAGAACTAACTTTGATGATTTGGTTGAATTATTATTAAAAATTACTTAAACTGATTTTAATTGAACTTAGATGAATATCTCGAAATTAAAGACACACGCACGGTCTTTATTAATTAAAAAAAAAATTATACGGCTCTCTCGGAAGGACTGATTAGTTTTGGATTTTTCCTGTCTTTTTATGGATTTGATTTCTGTTAATTGGAGTGGGGCTTTGACGATGTTTTATACGTAGGGAGGTTCTGCTCTTTTGAGATAGTGAATTGGGCTAATTACTATTTTTAAGCTGTGTGTACGGGCTCTAGATAACTCAATTATTAAGTTATTCGTTTGCCTGTTATCTTGCCTCTGTGATTTCCAAATCTTTTAATTTTCATGTTATAGGTTTTAAGGGAAGTTATTAATTATAATATCTGTCAATTTTAATAGCACATAATTGCTGTTTGCTTTTAGAAATTGGTGATCTTTAATATTATGTTGACTTTTTCCACATATGTTATGTGTGATAAAGTCAAATAATCGTTTTTGGCTCGTCTTAACAGTTAAGAAATTCTTATTTTATCAGTTCACCGTCTAGACTTAACAAAATTAAGGTTGACCCTTGATTGGATGTTTATGTTACATTTTTCCCAAAACTGTGGGAATTATATTTTACTAAGATAAAATGTCTCTTATTTTAAATTTATTACGCTGTGTGCACATAGGCGTACGTAGGTATTATTTAGTTAAAATGTTTTTCTTAAAATTAATTACTATCTACTACTAATTTTACAAATAAGGTTGGCCGTGATTTATATAATTATTTATTCACAATTTTAATTTAAGAAATGTAATTAAATGGCGGTTGTTACAGTAGGACGTGCGAGCAGCATCTGACGAAATTTTCTAAATGTTAGGGTATACCATTCCACACGTGCCGTCAACAGAATGACAACGCGCGGAATCTCATATGAGATTCCCGCGCGTCGGTCGGCTTTTACATGTTAAATTTGCTAACTTCAAATTCGATTTATTCAAAAGTTTGGGCCCAATTCTCGCAAAATATTTTAACAATTTACTATATTAACCATGTTCTTTAGTGTAGACCACACGAAATTTTGATTTGAGTGGGGCTACTTATTGCACCCTAGCCAAATTTTTTGTTCTACCATAAATAGTTTTCGAGAAATTTCGACTCTGTGTTAATAATTTTTTTTACCATAAAAGGTTTTCCCTACTTTCTAGTTTTAACATTAATTTTTTCGAAAATTTTGTACAATGTAAACGTACGATATTAAATTTTACAACTACAATATAAAGTACGCTGGGAAAATTAGTTGAAATGATATTCAAAATATTTGACTTTGGATACTTTCCACACATAAACTACCAAAACTAAATATATTATGTTATAAGGGACTTTTTTATAGGAAATTTAATTACCCTCAAAATTGTTGCTAGAAAAATTTCGGTATTCCTTACTGTTGTCGCAGCATTTTGAACGCAAGTTCATGGGTTGAAATTTTTATTTTATTTTAAAATGGTTTTTCTATAGAATAGCTCAGGTTTTGACTCCTTATATTTAGATTCAGTTTAATGCTAAAATCAGTTTAAAATATGCTGGTTTTGATAGATACTAAAAAATAAATAAAAAAAACCCAAGTATGATTGTTAAATTGGCACGGAATGCTCATAAAATTATTTTAAAATCCTGAATTTAAGGATGTTTTTAATTCTAATAACATTATTATCATATTGTTTGGTAAATTAAATACTTTTGTTGTTGCCAGAAACTTGTCGATAGAAAGAATCGGTTAATACTTGACAAGAGAAGATCAACAGTGTTCCTGGCAACGTCAAGTTGCTTCTAAGCATCTGAATTTACTCTATTCGATTTTTATGACTTTATAATTTTAAAATGTAGTTGCCCATGTCCTCTATAACAACTATAGTTATACAATAATAACCTCTCGTGTTTGTTCTTTGATGGATCGGAGTGGCACCATCGGCAGAGTCTTCACAGGTACATGGAACGGCAGTGGTGGTAGCTACAGGAACAGCAGGATCAGCTACATCATTATTTACTTCTTCCAGATTTATTTCGTCAAGGAGCACCTCTTTGGATGACAGTTCTGTAAAGAAATATGTATCACAAAAATTGCAGTCCCAAAAGATTAAAATATCTCACGACTAATTAGTAAATCTTGCTCTTGGATTGAGCTCAAGTCGACATCAAATTCTAATTTAACCTGCGTCTGCACAGCCTCTGCAGTCTGCACAGGTTTGCCTCCCAGAAGCCGTTCCATCGCATCGAAAAAGGGAAAAGGTTTTCGATCGGCAGCACCCACCGAATTGTGGCATTTGCATTTAAAATAGGTTTCCTTCAAATACTTCATTTTCATCTGCATCTGGACACCACTTTTTAAAAAACCTCCTTCCCTCATTTTCCATCATTTGCGATATTTTAGCTCGCGGTGAAATTTCCCTGCAGTATTTTCGCTTGCGGCTTTATGGCCGCAGCATTTCGGCCGCGGTCAAATGTCTTAGACCGTATAAAATTATATTAGATAAGCTGAACATTTTAGCTTAGTGTCAGTCGTCGATGAATGGTAGTTGTTAAGGACATTTTAATGTTTTAATAATTATAAATAATTTAAATCTTTAGTCAATTTGCCAAAAATATTAATCTATTTTTGTTAAATTCTCTTTTTCTAAAACTGTAATTTAATATTTGTTTAGATTCTAAAATCTTCCTATTCTGCATAATATATGATATTATACAGAGCGACTAACTGCTGATATACCTAATGACTTCTTCTTATTCTTAGAGTGCCGTGCCTGATTCCAGACGTTGGCGACCTCTCTCCTATAATGACTAACTATCCTTAAGTTGTTGCATAAAAATTTTTTGTAATTAGCACATAATATGTAGTTAACCCTAGTTAATTGCCTAGATAACTATTATAATTATTTATTGTACGTATAATATAAAATACCTGTAAATTTGTGGTTCTCTTTTATTACTGCGCAAAAGTCAAACTCAAAGAATAAAAGAACCAACTGTCTCCTGTATCCCTACATTTGATAAACTGGACACGTCGCGGATTAAAATCATAATCAGGTTGCTGCATATTGAAAGAAAATAATTGTTCCTAATGAGCAATTTGGTTTTAGGACGGGACACTCTACGGTCCACCAAATCGTGATCATAAGGCTTCTTGCTATACTTTGTATAGAAGCCTAAAACAAAGAAGCAAAGTTTGGAAATGTTGGGAACATAACCAAAAAGCTTGAAAACTAATTGAGCTTCAGATTTTAACATTCGCGTTTCCGAAGCGCACTTTTAAAAATTATATGCGCTTTAATACAAGTTTAGAATTACTAAAATGTCCAAAGATACTTATATGAGCTCCCCTATGTAAATAATGCACGTCTCAGTGTTGGGCGCCACATCCAGATTGGATGAAATAATTTCAAAAATAGCAATTAAATAAATTTGCGTGCATAAATTTACTAGAAAAGTTCACACCTTTGCCCCTTTTTTCTAGACAGCCAGAGATTCTCTCAGGGTATGGCAGGTATTGGTGAAAAAATATCAAGGGTAGTTGTAAAATGACTCGAAGAAAATAATTGATTTGATTTTGAAAAGACGCTAAGATTTTTGTGTAGATAAACTTTATGCTCAGGAGATAAATATTTCACTCTTTTAAATTGATTGATCGTCAAATTTAGAAGTACCTTGCTGTAATTGATAAGAATAATAAAAGATTTGTTAATTTAGAAGTGGTTTCTATTAATTCAAAAATATCGCAATGCGCCAAATAAATGTAAATAAAGTTAACAAAATTATTCAGATCAGAGATCTGTACCAGATTGGTTTACAATCAAATACCAAAATGAAGTCGAAGATCCTTTACTATCTTCTCTCTTCTTTGTTGAGCTTATGTTAATAATGTATTAAGTCTCGTCGTTTTTATGTAACGAATTAAATTGTTTATTTATTGAAATGTTTTTATTCGAAGCGTAGAAAAATTTTTTTTTTTTATTTGACTACTACTTAAAAATTTACAATCTGTTTTTACAACATTTAGTAAATATCGTGACACAGTTAGAGAAATTAACATGTGAGGGTGAATCCAGTGATACACCCTCGTAAAATCATAATGCTACGTGGCAACAAATAACATATTATATAAAGTAGAATGTTACTCTTTTACAAATCTTGTTTTAAGGTCACAAGGTTTAAACCTCTTTAATCTACGCGTTTCACTGAGTTCACTTTGGTTGAGTTTCTCTGCCAGAGGGTTTGGGTGATCAGCAAGCCTTTTATAATATGCTTGGCTATATTTTGAAATTTCTTCCCTAATTGTGGGCATCTCTAGGTCACGCTGGATTACCTGATTTGGAACATACCAGGGAGCATCGACAATCAGTCGCAAAACCTTGGATTGGAAGCGTTGCAGAATTTCTATGTTGGATCTAGACGCAGATCCCCAAAGCTGGATTCCGTACGTCCACACCGGTTTCAAAACCATTTTGTAGATCAGCAGCTTGTTTTCAGTTGTAAGTTCTGATTTTCTCCCTACCAGCCAATACATTTTACGGAGTTTATGTCCCAATTGTTTCCTTTTGTTAAAAATGTGCTTCTGCCACATCAATCGTCTGTCCAGGTGGAGTCCCAAGTATCTAACCTCATCTGCCTGAGGGAGTTGGTTATTATTTAGAAATACTGGTGGACACGTATCTCTTTTAAGCGTAAAGGTTACCTGCACTGACTTAGTTTCATTTACTCTGATTTTCCATTTTTCCAGCCAATTTTGTATTTTATCGAGACTATTTTGTAGCATTTCAGTTGCGATTTTCGGATGTTTATGAATGGCTATCTCAGCTGTATCGTCCGCGAAAGTGGCGGTAGTGGTAGGCTTTGATGTAGGCAAATCCGCCGTGTATAGAGTATATAAAACTGGCCCAATTACACTACCTTGCGGCACTCCCGATTTTATGGGTGCTAATGGCGTATATTCATCTTGAAGTTTTACCAGGAAATATCTGTCAGTCAGGTATGATTTTAGGATCCTGTAGTAGTTATGTGGTAAATTCTTCTTCACCTTATATAACAATCCCTCATGCCAGACTTTGTCAAAAGCCTGGGAGACATCAAGGAAAGCCGCAGTGCAATAGCAACTGTTTTCCAATGCGTGGTTTATCTTGGTGACAATTCTGTGGACCTGTTCTACGGTACCATGCCCTTGTCTGAAACCAAACTGGTGGTTGGGGACTAAATTCTGTTCTGCTAAGATTGGTCTGAGTCTCTTCAGTAGCATTTTCTCAAACAGCTTAGAAAGGACCGGTAGCAGGCTAATCGGTCTGTACGACTTGACATCTTCAACTGATTTTCCAGGTTTTAGAACAGGAATCATTTGGGCGACTTTCCATTGCATTTATTGAAATGTTTTTATTCGAAGCGTAGAAAATAAAAATATAAAATGTTTTGTTATGAATTGTAAGCAAATAGGGTAGCGAAGAATATACCTTTACGATTCTTTCCCTGCGCCCTTTTATTAAACGTTGAAGAAAAAATGTAAAATTGTAAATAATTATTTTTCACGATACCTTTTGATAAAAGATCCGGGTGGGGATTACCTAACACTGGTCACTCCAAATAAATTGAAAATTTCCTATTGCAAAGAGGAAGGTTTATATAGTATAATGACATAATTTTTACAAGCGAAGATATAATCAAAATTTTGAGAAAAATCAATTTGAAAAGTACGAAAATGTAGCATCTTGCATGCTGTAGAACCGGTCGATGCCACTACTTCGCTCGGCCGGCGCGCATTTTGTTGACGGTACGTGTGGTGGGATATAGTCTAACCCACCGGTCTCTACAACTTCCAATGTCATTAATGTATTCTTTCAGATGAAGGAGAAGGCCGGCCATGCCGGGATGCTCCATCAAATACATATCAGGTAAAGGTAAAGGTTTCGCAGCGGCAGATGCAGCTCGACTGTCTTACATGCAACATCGAATATTTTTTGTTTTTAGGCAATTTTTAGGGGGTGAAACGTAATAGTTTACTGCCCCATACCGCGACTATACTTTTTAATGCTATTTTGAGGGTCTCTCGAATCCCGATTGCCTTAATTCCGGTGTTCTTGATCGGTGGCGCCTTCTCGTTTCTTTAGCCCTGCTGCGTAGCAGCTCAGAGCAAGAAAAACCGCCCGGAGATGCGGAGCATCGGAGGGTAGGTTTTTTGATGCTCGCAGTTCTGGCCAAGCCAACGTTTATTATGTTTATTTACCCCAAAATAAAAAATTTTAATTTTTTCACTTTTTCGGCAATACACGGGTTATTTTCCATTTTTTTGATTTTATTTATTACTAATATCCACTAATCACATCCCCATCTATCCGAATTTCAAAGAAAAATTGAAATCGGAGCCAAAAAATTTTACGCATTTTCATCGAAGCACGGGCGACTTGTGTCGCATCGACCCGGTTCGGAGGCATATCGGGTTACATTCCCCGTACTTTTCAAATTGATTTTTCTCGAAATTTTTATTATATCTTCGCTTGTGAAAATTATGTCATTATACTATATAAACCTTCCTCTTTACAATAGGAAATTTTCAAATTTTTTGGAGTTGCCAGTGTTAGGTAATTCGCCCCATTATTTTAAACATAATTCTAACACTCTCCCAAAAAAATGATGAGCAATCTTCTTACTCTTTCATAAAATTAAAAAAGCATTACAAACAAAAGCTTTCTTCTTCTTCTTAACGTGCCTATCCGTTACCGGATGTTGGCGACCTCTCTCCTATGTATGTGTTGTGCGTTTGTAGTACTATCACACACATAGGGGACCTACTTGTTTAACGCGGGCTCCGAACCGCGGGAAGTGTATACACTTCATCTCCAGAGAGGCTGTTCTAAGCAGATTACACCTCGGTGGTTTGCCATTGCCTTCCGAGGGGAGACGGTCAGAATAAAGTTTTTACTGAGCCCGGAGTCGAACCGGGTATTCAGCATTAGCAGCAACGCACTTAACCGCTTAAGCTGATCACCGTCTCATAAACAAAAGCTTATGATTTAAAATTACAAAAAAAATTTCAAACAAATTACTTTTCAATTAAACCAGCGTTTATTCTTAAAAATTCAAACTTTGGCTTTGCTAAAGCCTTTGTTAAAAAGTCAGCGAATTGCATTTCGCTTGTTACATACTCGTCGACATTAATTTTTCCTTGCTGATAGAGATTTCTTATAAAATTGTATTTCACATCAATGTGTTTGGTGCGTTGATGAAACTCGCGATTTTTAATCAATCTAATTGCGCTTTCATTGTCCACTTTTAACACATTGTCACTTGTTTTATCGAAACTAGATGTGCCTGAAGTTAGATTCAGATTTAGATTCAGATTTGGATTCAGATTTTCTGTTTTGCAGTTGACCAACTGAATAATGTTCAATATACGAAAAAAACATAAAAAGTATATTTAAAGTGCAATTCCAGCAAATTAACAACAAAATATGAACAAGTACTTGTTCCCTCATCTCTACATATATTTTTTGGCCCATAAAAGTCCCTAAAACGCCAATATATAAAATAAAATTAAATATTAACATCATCGCCGTGAACTGGTTTCCAAGTATCGGCAAAAGTAGTACAATATCAACAGTGGCGTACCTAGACCACTTGGGGCCCGGGGCGGATTTATTTTGGAGGCCCCCCTCACCCTCAAAAAAAAAACATTTTAATGTGGCTAGCCTTTTTTTTGCCTTAATCTAACCGTCTTCCATAAGCTATTGCCCTGTGCAGAGAAATAATAGATAGAATAAGGGAACAAACTCGTGCAGTCCAAGGTCATCAATTATCATTACTGTTAAAAATGTTAAACTGATAAAAAGTTTTATCGTAAGAGCCCGAATTCGAACAATTGAATCTACGACGTTCAGCACGACGCAACGCAGCTCCGAAACCGACGCTCTCTGAACGACTGAGCCACGAATGAGCTCGCTCACTTGAGAAACATGGAATTATTTATTTTTGGGTGGGGCCCCCTTAGTAAAGGGGCCCGGGGCGGACCGCCCCCCCCCCCCGCCCCCCCCTAGGTACGCCACTGAATATCAACCTACATCCGTGTAAAAACATTTAGTACCCTTAACAGGGCCTGTGCGAGTGCATTAGCAACTTTATGATAAAAATGAACATAAAATTTTCGGACCCGTACTCAGAGTACTTGGGGGTGGATTTGCAACTTTGCGATAAAAATTAAAAAAAGTGCCGGTGTATCACTTTCACACTTTAGCCATAAAATTAAGAATTTTAAGCCACATACGTGTAAAAAATTTCAGACCCGTACTCAGGGGCCTTGAGGGGTAGATTTGCAAATTTACGATAATAATTAAAAAAAGTGACGGTGTATCACTTTCACACTTTAGCCATAAAATTAAGAATATTAAGACACATATTTGGAAAAAATTTCAGACCCGTACTCAGGGGCCTTGGGGGGTAGATTTGCAAATTTACGATAATAATTAAAAAAAGTGACGGTGTATCACTTTAACACTTTAGCCATAAAATTAAGAATATTAAGACACATATTTGGAAAAAATTTCAGACCCGTACTCAGGGGCCTTGGGGGGTAGATTTGCAAATTTACGATAATAATTAAAAAAAGTGACGGTGTATCACTTTAACACTTTAGCCATAAAATTAAGAATATTAAGACACATATTTGGAAAAAATTTCAGACCCGTACTCAGGGGCTTTGGGGGGTAGATTTGCAAATTTACGATAATAATTAAAAAAAGTGACGGTGTATCACTTTCACACTATAGCCATAAAATTAAGAATATTAAGACACATATTTGGAAAAAATTTCAGACCCGTACTCAGGGGCCTTGGGGGGTAGATTTGCAAATTTACGATAATAATTAAAAAAAGTGACGGTGTATCACTTTCACACTATAGCCATAAAATTAAGAATATTAAGACACATATTTGGAAAAAATTTCAGACCCGTACTCAGGGGCCTTGGGGGGTAGATTTGCAAATTTACGATAATCATTAAAAAAAGTGACGGTGTATCACTTTCACACTATAGCCATAAAATTAAGAATATTAAGACACATATTTGGAAAAAATTTCAGACCCGTACTCAGGGGCCTTGGGGGGTAGATTTGCAAATTTACGATAATCATTAAAAAAAGTGACGGTGTATCACTTTCACACTTTAGCCATAAAATTAAGAATATTAAGACACATATTTGGCAAAAATTTCAGACCCGTACTCAGGGGCCTTGGGGGGTAGATTTGCAAATTTACGATAATAATTAAAAAAAGTGACGGTGTATCACTTTCACACTATAGCCATAAAATTAAGAATATTAAGACACATATTTGGCAAAAATATCAGACCCGTACTCAGGGGCCTTGGGGGGTAGATTTGCAAATTTACGATAATAATTAAAAAAAGTGACGGTGTATCACTTTCACACTTTAGCCATAAAATTAAGAATATTAAGACACATATTTGGCAAAAATTTCAGACCCGTACTCAGGGGCCTTGGGGGGTAGATTTGCAAATTTACGATAATCATTAAAAAAAGTGACGGTGTATCACTTTCACACTTTAGCCATAAAATTAAGAATATTAAGACACATATTTGGCAAAAATTTCAGACCCGTACTCAGGGGCCTTGGGGGGTAGATTTGCAAATTTACGATAATCATTAAAAAAAGTGACGGTGTATCACTTTCACACTATAGCCATAAAATTAAGAATATTAAGACACATATTTGGAAAAAATATCAGACCCGTAATCAGGGGCCTTGGGGGGTAGATTTGCAAATTTACGATAATAATTAAAAAAAGTGACGGTGTATCACTTTCACACTATAGCCATAAAATTAGGAATATTAAAATCAAACAAATCGCAAGTATTGGTTGATTTAAATTCAAATGGGAGCGGAAATTTATCTGAAATTGGAGAAAATGTCGACTTAGATAGCGGCAATATTATATCTGATCGGAGTGTCTTACCAAATAGTTTATTTTTCAATAACGAATACTATCTTGCTGGAAGTATTAATAACGAAATAAAAGGTTTAATTGTTTCTGTTCACACCATCGACAATTCGACAATTATGGTTTCCAAAGTAGACTATTCGTCTTTAATTTCGGTGTATAATGTAACCAAAATGACAACAAACGTCCAAACAGATCGTTGGCTAACTGACTATTGCATTGATGCTGGTGCTTCAATACTTCTAAAGTCGAAGAAATCCCATATAAGGTATATTACATCGACAGCGTTTCTTCCCAGATTATAATGACTCCACAATTCGAAGGAAAGGCAAAACATTTTGAAAAGTTTTTACCGTATACGAAAAGTTTGGAGGGTATACGATATGTACTGATGCCTTACAATGTCAATTTTAACCATTGGACGTTGATAATTATAGATCTAAGAGAACATACAATTTATCATTTGGATCCTAGTAATATCACCGTCGACAGTGAAGCAATACTCCAGATGGTGCAAAAGTACGTAATTTCCCGAAATGAACGTAATAAGTATGAAAGAATTAATTTCAGAAAATTACGCATTAAGAATATTTTTGGCTATCCCAAGCAAACTGATGGAAGTAATTGTGGAGTGTTCATCCTATACTATATTAAGGTGTTAACTGAAGCACAAGATATGGAAGACTTTGTCAACAAATCCAATGAACTTAATTTCGACCCTGAAAAGTTTCGCATCGACTTACAACAAATGTTGTTGTTAAATTCTAACGCTATGAGTGATTTATGTTTGAAGTGTGGAATCAACACTCTAGAACAATCTATTCAATGTAACACATGCAAACGGTGGTTGCACTTTAAAGATTTTGTTCCGGAGTTGTTGAAAACTTTAAGGAAGCAAGTTCCACACATTTTGATTATGTATGTATATTATGTAAGACAACAAATCCATTTCAATTTGTTGATAAAACAAGACAACTATCGCCAATTGTGCCGAATCCCTAGTAAATCATTTTCTAGTCTAGACCTTATTATCTATTCTAGGGAATAATGTTTGAAATTATGGAATTGCAATATTTCTTTATATTTGTATTTGAATAAATAAACATTTAATGTAAAACTGTTTACACATATGTGGCTTAATATTCTTAATTTTATGGCTATAGTGTGAAAGTGATACACCGTCACTTTTTTTAATGATTATCGTAAATTTGCAAATCTACCCCCCAAGGCCCCTGAGTACGGGTCTGAAATTTTTTCCAAATATGTGTCTTAATATTCTTAATTTTATGGCTATAGTGTGAAAGTGATACACCGTCACTTTTTTTAATTATTATCGTAAATTTGCAAATCTACCCCCCAAGGCCCCTGAGTACGGGTCTGATATTTTTGCCAAATATGTGTCTTAATATTCTTAATTTTATGGCTAAAGTGTGAAAGTGATACACCGTCACTTTTTTTAATGATTATCGTAAATTTGCAAATCTACCCCTCAAGGCCCCTGAGTACGGGTCTGAAATTTTTGCCAAATATGTGGCTTAATATTCTTAATTTTATGGCTATAGTGTGAAAGTGATACACCGTCACTTTTTTTAATGATTATCGTAAATTTGCAAATCTACCCCCAAGGCCCCTGAGTACGGGTCTGAAATTTTTTCCAAATATGTGTCTTAATATTCTTAATTTTATGGCTATAGTGTGAAAGTGATACACCGTCACTTTTTTTAATTATTATCGTAAATTTGCAAATCTACCCCCCAAGGCCCCTGAGTACGGGTCTGATATTTTTGCCAAATATGTGTCTTAATATTCTTAATTTTATGGCTAAAGTGTGAAAGTGATACACCGTCACTTTTTTTAATTATTATCGTAAATTTGCAAATCTACCCCTCAAGGCCCCTGAGTACGGGTCTGAAATTTTTGCCAAATATGTGTCTTAATATTCTTAATTTTATGGCTAAAGTGTGAAAGTGATACACCGTCACTTTTTTTAATTATTATCGTAAATTTGCAAATCTACCCCCCAAGGCCCCTGAGTACGGGTCTGATATTTTTGCCAAATATGTGTCTTAATATTCTTAATTTTATGGCTATAGTGTGAAAGTGATACACCGTCACTTTTTTTAATGATTATCGTAAATTTGCAAATCTACCCCCCAAGGCCCCTGAGTACGGGTCTGAAATTTTTTCCAAATATGTGTCTTAATATTCTTAATTTTATGGCTATAGTGTGAAAGTGATACACCGTCACTTTTTTTAATTATTATCGTAAATTTGCAAATCTACCCCCCAAGGCCCCTGAGTACGGGTCTGAAATTTTTGCCAAATATGTGTCTTAATATTCTTAATTTTATGGCTAAAGTGTGAAAGTGATACACCGTCACTTTTTTTAATTATTATCGTAAATTTGCAAATCTACCCCTCAAGGCCCCTGAGTACGGGTCTGAAATTTTTGCCAAATATGTGTCTTAATATTCTTAATTTTATGGCTAAAGTGTGAAAGTGATACACCGTCACTTTTTTTAATTATTATCGTAAATTTGCAAATCTACCCCCCAAGGCCCCTGAGTACGGGTCTGATATTTTTGCCAAATATGTGTCTTAATATTCTTAATTTTATGGCTATAGTGTGAAAGTGATACACCGTCACTTTTTTTAATGATTATCGTAAATTTGCAAATCTACCCCCCAAGGCCCCTGAGTACGGGTCTGAAATTTTTTCCAAATATGTGTCTTAATATTCTTAATTTTATGGCTATAGTGTGAAAGTGATACACCGTCACTTTTTTTAATGATTATCGTAAATTTGCAAATCTACCCCCCAAGGCCCCTGAGTACGAGTCTGAAATTTTTTCCAAATATGTGTCTTAATATTCTTAATTTTATGGCTATAGTGTGAAAGTGATACACCGTCACTTTTTTTAATTATTATCGTAAATTTGCAAATCTACCCCCCAAGGCCCCTGAGTACGGGTCTGAAATTTTTTCCAAATATGTGTCTTAATATTCTTAATTTTATGGCTATAGTGTGAAAGTGATACACCGTCACTTTTTTTAATTATTATCGTAAATTTGCAAATCTACCCCCCAAGGCCCCTGAGTACGGGTCTGAAATTTTTTCCAAATATGTGTCTTAATATTCTTAATTTTATGGCTAAAGTGTGAAAGTGATACACCGTCACTTTTTTTAATTATTATCGTAAATTTGCAAATCTACCCCCCAAGGCCCCTGAGTACGGGTCTGAAATTTTTTCCAAATATGTGTCTTAATATTCTTAATTTTATGGCTAAAGTGTGAAAGTGATACACCGTCACTTTTTTTAATTATTATCGTAAATTTGCAAATCTACCCCTCAAGGCCCCTGAGTACGGGTCTGAAATTTTTTACACGTATGTGGCTTAAAATTCTTAATTTTATGGCTAAAGTGTGAAAGTGATACACCGGCACTTTTTTTAATTTTTATCGCAAAGTTGCAAATCCACCCCCAAGTACTCTGAGTACGGGTCCGAAAATTTTATGTTCATTTTTATCATAAAGTTGCTAATGCACTCGCACAGGCCCTGTTAAGGGTACTAAATGTTTTTACACGGATGTAGGTTGATATTGTACTACTTTTGCCGATACTTGGAAACCAGTTCACGGCGATGATGTTAATATTTAATTTTATTTTATATATTGGCGTTTTAGGGACTTTTATGGGCCAAAAAATATATGTAGAGATGAGGGAACAAGTACTTGTTCATATTTTGTTGTTAATTTGCTGGAATTGCACTTTAAATATACTTTTTATGTTTTTTTCGTATATTGAACATTATTCAGTTGGTCAACTGCAAAACAGAAAATCTGAATCCAAATCTGAATCTAAATCTGAATCTAACTTCAGGCACATCGAAACTAGCACTTATTTCACTCAGAAGTCGCATAATCCAAATCATTTCTTTTGCTGCTGTGGCTGCACTTACGAATTCACTTTCTGTTGTACTTAGAGAAATTGTAGATTGCCTTTGGCTTTTCCAAATTATTGCTGCGCCAGCATTTTTGCACAAAATTCCACTTGTTGACTTTCTTGTTTCTTCATCACCTGCGTAATCAGCGTCGCTGTATGTTATTAACTTCCCACTCGTATATAATATCCCAACTTCAATTGTGCCTTTGAGATAACGTATAATTCTCTTTATCAGTTGAGAATGTGCTTGTGTTGGTTTTTCTAGCGATCTTGAGGCTACATTGACCGCGTATGAAATAATATCTGGTCGTGTTATCGTTTGTAGATATATCAAATTTCCTACTACTTCACGATATGGAAAATTTTCTAGCAACGGTGAGTTATTTGCACTCCATCCTGTTTCAATTGGTGTTGAAACTGGCTTTGCATTTCCATACCAAATCTTGTAATAATTTCACTTATGTATTTTCTTTGATTTATGAAAATAGAACCATCTTCACGTTGATCAATTTCAAATCCCAGAAAATTTGTTACTTTTGTGTTTATTGTCACTTCAAATTGGTCTCTTAACTTGTTTAAAAACGCAGTTGCAATCTCTTTATTTGTTGTTACAATAAGCCCGTCATCAACGTAAAGTAGAATTAATAACTTTTCACTTTCTTTGTTGATCATGTACAAACATTGGTCTGCTGAGCTCTCCCGCAAGCCAAAATCCTTTAAAAATTCCGCAAATTTTTTATTCCAGTTTTTAGGAGCTTGGCGCAAACCATAAAGACTTTTGGTGAGCCTACACACACGTAAGGTTCCGTCTTCGTACCCGTTTGGTTGTTGCATGTATATTTCTTCGTCCAATTCACCGTATAAAAACGCAGATTTTATGTCGAATTGAAATAAACTTAAGTTTTCGGTTGCTGCCACAACACAGCACGAATTGTTTCAAATCGAACTACAGGGCTAAATGTTTCTTCAAAATCAATACCAGGACGTTGTGAATATCCTTTAGCCACTAAACGCGCTTTGTACCGTTTCACGCTTCCATCAGCATTTTCTTTGACACGAAACACCCACCGATTTTCGATTACTTTCTTGTTAGCCGGCTTATCAACTAACACCCACGTTTTATTTTTAGATAAAGCGTTGATTTCTTCTTGCATTGCGTCTATCCATTTGTCGGCATTTGAGGAATTTATTGCTTCCTCAAAATTTGTTGGGTCAGACTGCGCAACCATTGCTTGTCTTTCACCGTAAAAATTCGGACGTTGCAATTTTTGTCTGTTTCGCAATTCTCTTGTATTTGTTTTGTTTTCTTCCGTTAAAACTTCTTTTTCTTCATCGATTTCACGTTGCATTTCGTTAATTGTTGCGGAGAGCTTTTCTTCTTTAAATACAACATCTCGACTTAAAACAATTTTTCGTTCTTCAGGATTCCACACACGGTATCCACCGTTATCGAGGTACCCGACAAAATATCCTTTAAAGGCCTTTTTGTCCAATTTTTGCCGTTTTTCTTTAGGTATATGCACAAAACACTCAGTACCAAAAATTTTTGCATCCTTAATCAGCCCTTTTTTGTTGAACCACTGCTTGAAAGGAGTTTTGTTTGCTTCTTTCGTTGGTCCAGTTCTGTTTATAACAAAAAACAGCGGTATTTACGGCCTCAGCCCATAAATATGTTGGTAAATTATCTTTGGAATACAACATTGCTCTAGCTGCTTCCACTATAATTCTGTTTTCTCTCTCAGCTGTTCCGTTGTTTTCTGGTGGATAAGGCACTGTTATTGTATGCTTTATTCCTTTGCTTTTCAATAAAGATGAAACGTCTTTATTGTCGTACTCTTTTCCACCGTCAGTACGTAGTTCCTTTATTTCAGTACCAAAACGAGTTTTTACTTCCGCACAAAACATTTCTAGTTTTTCTTTTACTTCCGATTTTTCACTCATGAAGTAAACTGCACGAAAAGAACTAAAATCGTCTTTGAACAATACGTAGTACCGTTTTTGACCTAACTACTTTACATTCATCGGGCCACACACGTCAGAATGCACCAGCTCTCTTAGTTCAGTAGCACGATTTGTTCTTTCACCAAAACTTTGTCGATGATGCTTACCGTACGCACATCCATCACAAAACTCATTTTCTTCGGAAACTTCAATGTCTAAATCTTTTAAAAACGATTTAACATGTCTTTTACTTTGATGTGCCAATCGCTCGTGCCACAGTTGTAAAGTGTCCACCGTATTTACGACATAAGCAGCACTTGGTTTAATAACTTTAACCAGTAAACCGTATAAATTGTCAGCTTGAACACCGGTAGCTACAACTTTTCCATTTCGTAGAAATTCACATTTTCTTCCTTTGTTGCTTATTCGAAAATCAGCTCCTTTTTCTGCGGCTTTTTTCACTGAAAACAAGTTTCTTGCGATTTTTGGTATATACAACACATCATAAAATTTTCCGGTCAACCATTTACCATCTGCAAATGTTTCTACTTGAATATTGCCTTTACCTATACAATGTCAAGTTTTTCACCGTTACCGATTTCTAATTTTAGCGGTTTTTCAAACGTTTTAAAGTCTTCAAACCACTCGCGGCGATTAGAAATATAATCCGACGCTCCCGAATCGATAAGCCATTTATCACTTTTCTGATACATTTCAACATATCCGATAAATGCTTCACCCGAATTTCGCGCACTTGTGCTTTTGTTTACCCGAACTTCCTTTTTCGAAACATCATTTTTCTTCGTGCAATTCTTTTTCAAATGGTATTTTGAACCACACGTATTGCAGCCAGGGCAATCCCTTCTAAAATGGTCGTTTTTTCCACAAGTAAAACATCCGGTTTTCTTTGTTTTTGGTTGTACCTTCGTTTTAGATAATAATGCCACCGTTGCATTATCGTCTTCTCTTTTTTGTACTCTCTTTTCTTCCAACAAGTTGCGTCGTCAGATTGTCCAAGTTTCGTTTCGCTTGGTCAGTTGAATCCCACGCACTATGAAAGTGGTTGTATTCAGCAGGTAGAGTCGATAAAATTCTAGCCATCAACATTGATTCTGGAATTTCACCCCCTAACCTTCGCATTTTTTGAGCCATTTGTTTTAACTTCGACACATGTGCAGCTATCCCGCTCGACGGATCCCACTTAAAGTCAAAAAACAATTTTTGCACGAACGACAAACCTTCATCCGATTGAAAATCATAAATACTTTCAAGTTTCTGCCACATTTGTTTAGAAGTATCACAGTTCATCAATAATTGTAAAGGTTTCGATTCAACACTCGTTACAATTAACTTCTTTGCAGCTCTTTCACGCTCTAACCAATTTTTATATGACGATTCATCACTAATGTTTGGTTTCACTTCCGAGCCATTGCAAACCCCAAGGAGATTGTCACTTTCCAACAGTGTTCGGACTACGAATTGCCATTGAGGCCAATTGTCTGCGTCACGTAACTTTTCGATTCGAGATTTATCGATTTCCATTTTAAACCGATCCGCGTTAAAGACGACACACGAAAAACAGTTTCCGTACTTTAATTGTCCAAATTTAACCGTCCCAAATCAAAGTTCTACTGTTGTTTATTCACGTCTAAAACAAAAACACGCAGTTTAAGCACACTGGGGCACATAACCTGTTGATGTATTTGGATTAAAAGTCGTTTATGTTTTAGTTTTTATTTAAAAAAGCAATACATAAATGTTGAATACGTTGTAATAATAATTCCTCCGTGTCACCTTTTCTTTATGAACGTTCAAATGCAACTGAATGCAACTTACAGACATCCTTGAATTTTGAATTTATTAAAAGCGTAGGTGGTTCTCCTACTTACAGTTTTAGCAAATATTGCATTTTTCAGTTTATAATTGCACAACGTTTTTTTTAGATTATTTTAAACATAATTCTAACAAAAAGTAACGGCGTTTGATTTTTTGTGAATTTTGGAGGATAGTAACTCCACATATTTAAATTGTTCGCCCGGCGGGTGTTTTATTGTTTAGAACACCACAGTATATAATTCTTTACAAAAAAAAATTCCAAAACTTCAATTACGAACATTACCACTATCGCAATTTATAATTAAAGTAAGATGATCCAGAAATAGAAGCACACTGTATTCGTATATGTTTTCCATCGATAGCTCCTAAACAATTTGGAAAATTCCATATTGTCTGAAACTTAGTATGTGCCACATTTTTCCATTTTTCAGTTGTAGGAATTTCCTTATATATCGGGACGAACTCTTCCCAAATTGCATCACTTGTCTCTTCTACTATTTTCCGAATTGTACTTGATTGAAACCATTCGCCCAAAGCTAAATATTTGTAAAAGAAGAAGTTTATTAATACCTTCTATAAACAGAATGGATTATAGGACGATTTGTAAATACGGTACTGCGTATGAGGATTGCGATATAGGTCTAGTTTTTGCAGATATTGAGTGATTTTTAATAAGTAAGTCTCCTAACTGGGAAAATCAAGGAACAGAAAATATTGTAGGAACAGAAGAGATTGAAGAATTAAATGAGACGATGATTAACTTGACGAGAGTAGTAACTCAAGGCTTCCATTTTCGTACAACATTTATTCAGATCCGGTTACTCCACAACCTCAAAGTGATTAATTCAACTTAAATCACACCGAAGTTTCTGACAATACTTAGATACATAATTTAGAAGATATTTAGCGTTCATATTGCTGTGTCCCAAGCTACCAGGTCAATGCAAATTACTGAATTTCTTACTCATATTTAAATTTCACATAAAATTTGACCTCATTAAAACATTACCGATAAGAAAGATAAACAAATTTCGCAATTTCTCAATATTATGAACAGACAAAGATCTTTAAGCATTGGTAAATGATACATATAGCTGTAAAATAAATTCATAAAGGTTTTTGCCACCTCAAAAATTTGATAAAATAGATTGGTTAGGTCAAAAATGGTAAATTTACTGTGAATTGTTATCACAAAGTACATAACCTAACACTGTGAGTTACAAAAATGGAATTTATTCCATGAATAACAAATATTGTGTGAAACCGATTATATAAAAATTTGTTAAATAATCTACTCTTTCTAATGGTCGTAATTTGCTACTGTAAATCTCCAAAAGTGTAAATAAAGGTCATTTTCGCTTCAAAATTGATAACGAGCTTCATGATAAAGAAAAGGTGGAGAACCCAACTAAATCTTGCCTACAATCTGCTTCTGTATTCACGAGACGTCTGGGAACCACACAATTGATTGAGTCATCAAATATGGAAGCGCTCCTGTAAATATAAAAACAATTGGTGATCATAAAATTTAAAAAGGTAACGAACTCGACTTACTGATAAGCAAATTTGGACGATTTTGGAACACGGCGCAGCAAAATCGAACAGTCTATTTTTAGCTCTTGAACTTGCAAGACGTGTGTACCTCCAGGGTGGAAATTCAATCCAACAACACCCAGATGTTTGACAAATTCAATGTTTATCTAAACTAGATAACAGTTTACAACAATGGCTACCTTCAGTTAAATATCATCAGGAACAAAGTGTTAAAAATACGACTCACCTTTCTTATAACTGGTAAACGGATATCAACAATAATTCACTGGCACTCCACGAATACGATCCAAACAATCAACAGGTGTCAACTGGCAATTCAACGTCGTCAGAGATCACAAAACGGGAGCTCAAAATTTTATCAACGCCATCAACGAGAAGCAAGTTGAGTGAAACGCAGTAAAGTGACCGCGCAGTTAAATTGTGTTAGTGCGCAAGCCTTTTATTATAAGGTTGGATATTTGAATATCAGGTATTTGAAAAACTTTATTATTTATAATTTGTATTTTGGCATTCAGCATTTTATAATAGGACGTGACTAACTTATAGCACTATCCTCGTCAACGAACTTCAATAAACATTTTTGCAATTATTTAATTTTTATAACAACATTTTATTTACGAACAATTTAAACTGCTACTGGAAAGCAGAAGGTTTTGAATTTATTCAAACCATCAAGAAGAGAAGGAAGGAAATTTGGATGTACTCATTTTGATTTATTTGGTATTAAATATTGTCATTTCTCTCAGATAAAAATTTATCTGAAAATTTTGTGTTCGCATGCGATTTAATTATTTTGATAAATATAAAACCATTTTTCGATTCAAAACAATCTTTTATTCATCGATTCTATTTAGTAACAGTAAGCATTTCAAAGTTTAAAGATTATCACAACGAAAGCGAATTAGTTTATCTCCAATATCATAACATCAACAATTTTAATCTACAAAAATTTATTCAAATTCAATAAGCATCTCAAAATTCAACGAATCCACCACACCTTGAGTGAATCTCCACGATTGGGCTAGATAAATGGGACAAGTGTAGTGGGTTTCTGAGTAAATTTGCACCCTCTAAAGATTTCATTTTTATATTATAAATTTTGCTTTCACTCTGAAAGCTGGCGCCTAACACAAACCAGGGTGGTGCAGTTTATGAAGAGAATTACACAGCAATATGTTAAATATCTATGTATATCCAGTTAGTTTGTATTATAATTTAATAAAAAATACAATAAGAGTTCATTCATTTACTTTCATCAATGTAACAAATAGTCGTTGTTCCTCAGGCGTAATGCTTTTTCTTATATTCGTATCATCTTTCCCAATTTTCCCTTCAAGAATATTTAAAATGAAATCAAAAGTACTAGAACTTCATCTTTTCGACATTCAGTAATAAATCCTTTCAGGGTATTCTCCTGCATCCTCCATTTGTTAATTGGGTGCACTCACTTGTGGAATTATGTGTTCAACATTTCTGTATAGATTGGAATCCTTGAATACATCAGCATTGTTGGTGTTTCCAGGATGTCGAATACATCCTGAGAATGTCGAATACATTTAGAGACGAAAAACGTCTCTAAACCTACAAGTTAAATATTTATATTACACAAAATCGCTAAAATATTACAAACTTTTGTTTATACCTGTATTTATCATCAACGACTGCTTGGATATTATAGGAAGAGCAACCTTTTTGATTTACATAATCGTTATAACCCTCGTACGGAGCAAATATAGTGTCATGGTTTACTCAATACAAGGGATGATTTTGGGTCATTTGTTCAAGATTGGAACACACATGAAGTCCTTTTCATTTAATCAGACCATAATAGGTAGTAGAATAGTGTATCTGAATTTTCCATGATCTGGAAATTTAACTAACTGCTTTGCCTCAGAAAACAAGAGATGCATCCGCTACCAAAACCCTGAAAAATAAGAATAAATTGTAAGAGACAAATATTGGTTATGGTGATGTTCATAAAATTTAATAACAAATTAAATTAATTTATTTTAGTTGTAAATATAGGATTTGAATTTAAAAATAAGTGGCGGTTCGCGAAAAATGCATGCGCGAGTGATAATGTTGGTGGATTTTTGGAAATGGAAAGTTAGTCGATGTTCGTCCATGAAAGAAGGACGACGTATTTTGAAGGGTTGGTTTTCGTCCACGAAACAGGGACGACGTATTTGGAGAGTTGAAGAACGTCCACGGTGACGTTAAGACGTAATTTATGAGTTCTATCCAGGAATAGAGACGACAGAATTTGAGGACTTGGTTAACGTCCACGTTGTATGATTGATTTAATTAATATTAGAATAATTAGTGAATTCGTTAAAAAGTATCGAAGATTTGGAGAAGGAGAAAATTTTGGGATAATTAATTTAAATAATTCGATGGTAGTTATTATTTATGATTGAGAAATGGAAGAAAAGTTAACTTATGTACAATTTTTGGAACCAATGGGAATTGATGGTTATGTTTTTTAATGAAAATTAAGAGGATATTAAATTATACTAGAAGAGATTCGAGGTACTTACCCACGATTAGTTGTATGGTTCAAAGAGGGAAATTATTCAATGGTTCTTCTTGGTTGATTTATTCCAGTCAAATTCGAGAGCTGTTTCCATCCACGGCGACACCAACACTTCGCGTGCAACAGTTACGAGAGAGAGAGAAAGTGCGAAAAGGACGTAAATTCTCTGGTAAGAATTGTTTTGTGCGTTTCATTTTTTATTCGCGTATAGACGAATCGGTTACGGTAAAATTCGGTTGCGCATAAACATTGGGGTAGTAATAAGAAAATTTTTGTACAATTTAATTTGTTTTAGAATAAGGAAAATCAATATTTGTTTTAATTTTATTATGTCTAATAAATTCAATTATTTTTCATTGGTAGCGAATGAGTTTAATTTCAATTTTTTCGCAGTATAAGATCAAGGAGGAAACAGATACACATTTGATATTTCCTTCCTGTAAAAATAATCTTTATGAGAAAGATTGCAAGTGAGCTAACTTGTGTGTGTTCCGATTAAGTACATGAATTCACTTTTGACCCTGAAGAGTTCTCAACAGCTGGCCGGTGCATTAAAAAGTGTCATGAACAGTAGCACATGGCAATAGGTATATGCATTCCACCAATGCATCCAATGATTTGAGGAATATTACAAATTGTTTCAAAATTTGCAGCTATTTCCAGAACTTCATGTTCGTTAGGCATACATAAAAAAGTTTTCATCATTCGTTTGTTTATGGCATTGACAACTCGATATAAACATTTTTTAACTGTCGATTTATGTTTACCAAAAACGTTACCAATAACTCGATACTCAGCACAGCTTGCCAACTTGTACAACGCTACTGCCACTTGCTTTTGAACTGATAGCGGCTCCCTTGCTTTTAACAAAAGAGACCTTGGTTCTAAATCGGCTTGTAAATACGTACATAAATCATTAAATGTTTCTTTTCGCATCCGAAAGTTCTCGATCCAATCGACTTCGTCAAATGTGTTGAGTGCAATGTCATCCCAGAAATGATAACATCTAGGTTTCATCCATATTCTTCGGTGTGACTGGCCAATCACATCTGAAAAGGATTCCAAAATGTGTGGAGCAGATAAAATCTGACTGCACAATATATTCACTACCTTACGAGATCTTTGCATACTTCATATGCAAAGAATGAAAATATGCATGTCATATTTCTTCGCATTTCTTGCCTTTTACGAATGATTTTCAATAATGTTCGATTTCGTCTTCTATTATTTTCTACCATCAAAGCTGCTGCAATATATTTAAACAACGAAATATATTCTAACGGAGTCATTTCGATTTCAGACTATTTCACTAAAGCTCGTCTTACATCAGGCCATTTCTGGCGTCATTTCTTGCGCCATTTCCTGAGACATTTCTGACGTCATTTCTGACGCTATTTCTTGCTCCAAAAATAAAGCCTGTATTATATCAGGCCATTTCATGCGCGGATTTTGCGCAGTAGGTAATTTTAGCAAATTACGTGAAACATTTTGTAGGCCAAATATATATAACCTGGGATCGAGTAACCTATTGTTGGTAACTCCAAATAAATTGAAAATTTCCTATTACAAAGAGGAAGGTTTATATAGTATACTGTAATAATTTTTATGTGAGAAAGTATAGTCAAAATTTTGAATAAATCGATTTTGAAGTTAGCAAATTTACATGTAAAAACCGAACGAGATTCCGCGCGTCGTCATTTTGTTGACGGTACGTGTGGAATGATACACCCTAACACTTAAAAAATTTCGCTCCGGCAGAAGCAGCACGTCTCTCGTATTTGTAACATCGATTAATTTTTGTTTTTACGCGATTTTTTGGGGGTTAAACGTAAATGTGAACTGCCGCATACCGCGACTATACCTTTTAATGCTATTTAAAGGGTTTCTAAGCTCCCGGTTTCCTTTATCCCGGTTTTCTTGATGGAAGGCGCTTCTCGTATGTTTAGCCCAGTAAACCAGAGTCAAAACCGCCCTGGAGGGGTGTAACGCGGAGCGGCGCCCCGTAAGGGTAGGTTTTGACGATGGATAAATCTCCTAATCGAATGCACACCCCAAAAATCTAAAATAAAAAAAGATTTAATTTTTTCACTTTTTCGTCAATACACGGGTAATTTACGATTTTTTTGCTATTGTTTATTACTAATATCTACTAATCACACACCCACCTATCTGAATTTCAAAGAACAAAATCAAATGCGAGCGAAAAATTTCACCCGTTCCGAAGGGAACGCCGATGCATTTCATCGAGTCTGCCTGGGGGCGTGGCCTATTCGAACGTTTTCGTCGCTAAATTTACGTACTTTCAAATTGGTTTTTATCAAAATTTTGACTATACTTTCTCACATAAAATTTTTACAGTATACTATATTAACCTTCCACTTTGCTATAGAAAAATTTTAAATTTATTTGGGGTGACCAACAATAGGTAACTTCCCCAGAACCCGTTCTATTTTGATGCAATTTTCAACGCAATTTGCCTGCGAGCGTGCGCAGTAAGATTAAACGAACGTTAATTTAGTGTTGTAAATTGTGAAAACTGTTCTACACATAAAAATTGAAATGGATAAAGAAAGCTATTTAATTGCAGAAAATGTGATTGCAGCACACATAATAGTATTAAAAAAATTACTGAAAAGACGTTTGAAAAATTTAAAAAAAATTCAAATTTTCAAATGGTTATTAAATTTTCAAATTTGATTTTTTAATTTCAGTGAAAAACAAAAACATTTGCGATTATTTAAAAAAAAAGTTCCTAGGCCCTGCATTTGACAATTATTACTACCAGCGCATTCAATCTGTACTGCGCACGCTCACAGGCAAATTGTTCAAGAATAGCGTACGCGCTAATTATATTGCCTACAAACTTAACTTAAACTAGGCAATTTATATTGCTCAAGAAATGGCGCAAGAAATGACGCCAGAAATGTCCTGATGTAAGACGAGCTTAAGAATTTGAGGAAAAATTGATTAGATAGCGCTATTCACGTACACCATGTGTGTGCCAGCACACTCTTTAAGAATAAGGATCGGAGAGAGAGATACACGTACACCTCACGTACATTTAATCTTAGCACTCAATGGTGGCATTCAGCAGAGGTAACAGTTGCGCAACTGTTTGGGGATTTTTCTGCTGGCACGCCCGCTACCTGCTCGATTCTCCCAACATGTTGAGGAACGGTCGGCCATTTTTTGTAGCTAAAATTCTTCGCTGGTCTTTGGTAACTGTTGTGAAAAAATGACAGGAAGTGATTGTTCGAATATTTATGAATATTTATTTTTGTGGGTAGCCGCTAAATGAGTTTTAAAAATAAATTCAGTAAACATTGACAACTGTCACTTCAAATGTCAAAATTATATCGAGCGGACCGTTCAGCAGAATAGACCTGCACATTTAAGAAATGCTATAATCTACGCATGCGTTAAAGACGCGGCAATTTGAACAGTTCGGACAACTGCAGTTGCTGGTTATCGTAATCACGTGCAAAACATGGCGTCTTCCTTACCGTTTGTAAGTGTTATTTTGGATGAAAGTGAAGTTCCCGGTGCAGTTTTACCTTGTGCAATAGTAGAAGAACACTCTGTTGTTCAATTAAAAAGGTGGTTGCAGTGCAGAGGGCTAGCAACTTCTGGGAAAAAGGCAGATTTAATTGCAAGGTTAGCGAGGTCTTATTATGATTCGATCGGTTTTTGCTTAAGTACATAAATTATTTTATAGAGTGAAAGAACATTTGTTGCGAGGGACGAAAATTACTCCTACCATCGATGGTGGCGTTTGGCATCATCAAAAAAGACTCAAGGCTAGGCGAGAAGTATGTATGTTTAAAATTGCTGTTTTTTGTTTACTCATCAAGTTTTATTTTTAGAACCTTGAAAATATTAAAATAAAGCCACCCGTTTTCCCCATAAATGGTTGGAAAGCGTTTCCAGGAAGCGAAATTCCTAAAAAATTTGATTATGGAAGCATTTACCAACATTTTGTTGAAGTGAAAGCTTTGCTACCGAGAAGTCATAACGGTACTGGGAGTAGCGAAGAGGATGATTCCGAATTCTGTGGCACTTCAAAGCCTTTGAAAAAAGGGAGGTTATTTTTTAAAAGTGGGCATGTAAAGAATTTAGAGGACAACTATGTTGACAATCACTTCTGCCTTAAAGCAACTGTGCAGGCATCGTATCGGGACAATATTAATTTTCGAGTAATGGTCATGCTTGATGAAAATGGACGCGTTGTTGATTCTACATGTGAATGTGCAGCTTCCTCAATGGGAAGGTGTAATCATGTAGCAGGAGTGCTCTTTGCGCTGGAAGATTACACCATTCTTTTTGGTTATTCTGCGGTAGCATGCACTAGCAAGCTATGCGAGTGGAATCAAGGCCGAAAAGAAAAAGCTCCGACAACAATAGCCAGTCGACAGTATTCGGACAAAGTTGACCCTTCAATTAAAAAGCAATTTAACCCTGTGCCAAATAACCATGAACCACAGGAGATCACCAACAGCTTGTTGTACCAGTGCCAGAGTTATAAAAAGTTAACAATGTGGGAGCTGCTTCTCGAGTTTAAATACGAGGACTATGAAATTGAGAACACTGGAGCAGAAGAATTGAAATTAAATGTCCACACATTACAACAAAATCTTAAATTTAACTTCATCACTCCAGGTGAAATAAGTGATACGAGAGGGCAGGCAGATAGTGAACGTTGGCACCAACTGCGGAGGGTTTTAATTACAGCTTCCCGGTGTAAAGAATATAGCACGATAAATCCAGCCAACATGTTCAATAAACTGCAGAGCATGATGTGGCATCCTCAGTTCATTAAGAACAAATATGTAGAGCATGGCACTAAATACGAAGATGTGGCACTGCAACAATACTCCAACGTCACGGGATTTGGAGTATCCAAAACAGGTTTGTGGGTTAATCCAAAGTATGCCGGGTTAGGCGCTACCCCTGATGCGTTGGTGTTTGATACTGTAACTAATACTTATGGTCTTCTAGAAATAAAATGCCCCTACATTTTGAAAGATAAAACTCCAATAGATTTTTCAGATCTAAATTTGCAACAAATTCATTCATTTTGTTCTACTCTAGGAGATAATAATCAGTTAGAGATTAAAGAAGACCATAAGTATTATTACCAGGTACAAATGCAAATGGCTATACTGGAAAAACCTTGGTGCGACTTTTTTATTTGGACATTTAAAGGCTATAATATTCAACGGGTAAACTTTAATGAACCTTTTTGGAACACCATTTTTCCCAAATTGTTAAGTTTACATGAAAATGTGATTTCACCAGAATATTTTGAGATGCGAGTGTCAAGGAAATTAAATCCATTTGTTTTATTGTAAATATTGTAGGTATTACCTACATGCTTTATTTTTCCAATTATTGTACATAAAATAAACATACTTTTAGATTTAATTATTTTTAAGGATAAGTAACTTACGCATTATACACAAATGTTTTTAATAAAATATCTTAGTACACGCAAAAAAAATTTGCTTTAGAATCGAAAAAATTGCAGGTAAAATCGAAAGTTTAACTTTTAAAAAGGCGTCGACATTTTATTCTTTTAATTCAAAAGTAACATTACTTTT
Organism: Podabrus alpinus; assembly: GCA_932274525.1. Lineage (NCBI taxonomy): Eukaryota > Metazoa > Arthropoda > Insecta > Coleoptera > Cantharidae > Podabrus > Podabrus alpinus. The sequence goes on from OW026452.1 coordinate 59,711,067, forward strand.
GACTTCTATAATAAAAGTAGACTGCTTTTATTTTAATGGTATTATATATAGTTTTCATCTGCTTACTTTTAATTTAAAAATTTATGTTTTCAATTTTAAAACTTTTTACTTTTATTTGAATAGTACAATACTTTCATCAATTCAAATATAACCATCAATTCAAAAGTAAATCATTTCAATTATGTAATTGAAATCAAAATCAGTTACTTTTAATTTAAAAAATTTTTGATTTCCTTTTGAAAACCATCGTTTTACATTTAACGTTTGGAAATTTTTGTTTTGAAATCAAACTATTTTAATAATTATTGATAATTTTGTTTATTTTTACTATAGATTTGTACGTGTTATAAAAATACATAAATATATAAAAAGATGAAAATATAACATACATAATAAAAATACAATTTTAACCAAAATCAAATTAACTTAAAAACTAAACATAAAAATTATAAAAACTTATTTGTAAGGAAGTAATTATTGTTCACATTTATATAGTATTATGTGGTATTATGTAGTGGTGGACTTGTAAAATAGTTTATTGGCTTTATCAATAAAATTTTTGAATTTGTACGTACTTGAAATGATTGAAAGTGTTTAGAGAAGCATATAATATTTATTTTAAAAACTATCAAAAATAATTCGCCATTAGTATTTAATATTAAATCGTGAATTTTATAAAGCTCCATATTTTGTTCTAAAACTTTACATAAATAATAATTTTTTTATATTTTGTTCCTCTATACTCAACTTCCTTTAAAGAAGTAGCAAACATGCTATTGATATTGTACGTAGAATCAATAAGTAATAAATTATATTCGATATTTAAGTTTTTTGATATAGGATTTTTCGGGGATTTTTATAACTTATTTCACTAAAATTGTCTTCATTAGTCACCAACATGTTGGAGAATTTTAAACAAAATTTTATACATAAACTATAAATAATTTTTTTTACTTAAAGATTGATATTTAAGCAAATTATATAACTCTGTATTATTATCGCAAATATAGGTTTTTTCTCCATATTTAATATTTTTCAATTTATTAAAGAATTGTTCCCATTTAGTAAAATTTTCTAATAAATTAATATTGCAAGACGGAAACATTTTTTTGAAGTCCATTTGAATCTGCGAAGAAATATATGTTCAAAAAATTTATTTAAATACAAAAGGATACAAAACATAAATAGAATTTACCAATCTTGACGTAAAATTATTTTTTAATAAATTTGGCCACTCATTTAGAAATTCTCTTACTGATGTTTGTTTGCTACTGACCCTTAACGAAAAAGTTTTTGTCCAATTTTCTCCAAACTCCAAAAATATTGGGAAAATAAAATGATTTTTCTATATTTCAATGTGACTCGGGTGCAACTAGAGGTTCTTGAAAGTTCAGCAAACAAGCACATATAAACACAATCTGCGACATAACAGATCTCATACTGGGTGGAAAAACTTTTTGTAGGAGACGAAATTGTTTTAATCTACCAACAACATGTTCAATATATATTCTCTCTTTCGCTATTCGTTTAGTCTCCATTTCCTCTTCTGGGCTAAGTTTATCTCTGCCTTTTAAAAAAGGTGGAATATTTAAAGATACACGTTTTTCATCTGTGATATCTTTAATTGTAAACCCTCGGTCTGCTAACACTAAATCACCTTCGTCTAATAAATCTATTAGTTTTGACTTACGCACCAGCTCTTTGTCTGAAATCGATCCCTCATATAAGTCACTTATAAATGACACTGCCCCATTAGGAGTACATCCCAGTAATACCTTATAGGTGGTATGAGCTTTATATTGTGAATAGAGATTACCCTGTTGTTCGAAATTACCAGGTGTTTGGCAAAAAAATTCAGCACAATCTAATATGACTCTAATATTCTTTAGTCGCTTGAATATTGGAGGTAGCGTTTCTTTTATTTTATTCTGCGTTGGAAACATTAAAGGCCTAAGTAAATTAAATTTTTGAAACATGTATTGAATCCACGTAATAATAGTTTTGGAAATTAAGCCCTCTGATAGTCGAAACCGAAAAGACAAATCCTTAACTAAAAGTCCTGTTCTTAGTCGAACAAGTGTTAAGATAATTTGCTGCTGAATTGTCAGCTTTTTTTTCCGCAACTTATTGGAGGTACTAGCAGTTTCTCCCCAATAATTTATATTCGCTGGAATATCCAGAAAAGCTATTAAATGCATAATTTGTGTAAAATACAAATTAGTGTAAAATTTGCACATTTTTTTCGTTCTCCTGGATCCTTTTCTCAAATTGCTCTATTATACTTTCTTCTTTATGAGCTTTTAGTACAGAAATCTGTGTTTTGAGATCCTTAATAACATCCTGCAAAACTTATTTTTAATATCACAAAACTCCAATAATAATTACACATTGGCTGGGTTGTGTGCATTACATTAATTTTAAATCTTACCTGAAGCATTTGGCTGTCTTTTAAACAAAACGTTGTTTGTGTAAATTGCGTATGCACAGTTGGCAAGATGACAATGTCGGGTACTAATACGTTTGTTTCAACTGCATCAACTTCGTTTTGCACGGGTGCTACGTTTGTTTCAACTGCATCAACTTCGTTTTTCACGGGTGCTACGTTTGTTTCAACTTCATTTTCCACTTCGATATCAGTTCTAGCAGCTTTTGTGGTTACTGCATCAGTATCCGACAACTTCCTTTTACGAGAATGATTCTTGCAAGAAAAAAAGCAATATTAAAAAGAATGTACTAAAATAGAAGTGTTCATGATCACTTAATATGATAACCTGTATTTACTTACATTTAATTTAGAAACTACGTCTTCTGGTAAAGGATCCGGATAAAGATCTGTTAAATCAGGTTTAACAAAGTGCTTTGTGCAAATGTATGTGTCTTTTTTTACATCATTTAGATTTTTGAAATTCCCATCTTGTCGTTTGCACTTTATAATCCAACGATTACACTTCTGACATTTATCACATGCAGATTTATGTTCAGAATTTGCACTTATAAACTGTTTTCTAACCTCTAAGCAAGGCTTTGGGAAAGAAATGAATTTGTAATCACTCGAGTTTTTACGGCTATCACTTTTGCAGTTTCCAAAGACACAGTGTTTGTTAGCTCCTTTTCCACCTGGTTTTCTAGGTCTACCGCCAAGATTTTTGTGATTCATTAGTAAAAACAACACGAAAAACTTCACTTTATGTATGTTTTAAATGGTGACAGATTCAAAGTTTGTCCGAACTAACGCCTACTTTTTTCGCGCCTGCGCCAATAGACTACCCTTAAATGTGCAGGTCTATTCGCAATTTACATTAAGCAAACGCCACCATGCAGGAGAATTTCAAATTAGTAAATGACGTATTAAATGAAAATAAAAAATCGTTCTTCAGGCTCAAAACATAACAAAATCAACTAATTAACCAAACATATTACAATAAATTTAACACCATACTAAAATGTTTGGAAATTTTCACCAGACTATGACTTTGAATATCGAAATATACGTCTAAACACAGCCATGTTGTTGTTGCTTGTGGCGCCACCAACGGTAATGTAAATCGCCAATTCCGCTACCTTTACTCAACTGTTGTACAACAGTGTTAAACTGCTTTTTCTGATGAATGGCACCACTGTGCACCAAGTCGCCATTTTGTATTTCTACTTTTAATTATTTGACAATAATTATTGTAACAGTAGTTTTCTAAATAATAACATAATATAATCAACGCCTTTGATTAAGAAAAATTTTCTACCTGTACAGTTACAGTGCTCCATCTTCCAAATGGAAGCAGTTACCGATTTATTAGCTGCTCAAGTGCTACCTTCGGAAGAATCACAAATTGTAGAAAACACTAATATATTTTTGGAAACTCCAAATAATTTAATTAGCAATTACGAAATTAAAAGAGAAGAGGTGGAAGATGTGAAATTTAATTTAGAAGATTTGCATCATTCCTTTGACATTAAAGAAGATACCGGCACTCCAGATTTAACGCTGAATTGTTCAAAATTCTACGAGTGTGCAATTTGTGGTTATAAACTTGCTCTTAAACAAACTTTAATACGTCATTTAAGGGCTCACAAGTTCAGGAAACCGGTTAGTTGTGATATTTGTGAATATCAATGTGCATGTAAATCACAATTACAAAGGCATTTAAGAGTGCGGCTGAAAGACGCCGACCTGAGCAGACGTGTTCTCTCTTGTATTAAAGTGTGATTCTTATCTTGTCAGTTTCCAGTGTTTTAAACAGTTTTAATAGTTATTAGTGCTCACGAAGTTACGATCGATCCAAACATTAGTGTAAATACGTCAAACAATCCGACCACGTCGGTAACCGATGACTCAGACGACGAAACACCTGCGTACGGCTTCCTTCACCAAGACTCCGCGTTTTACCACCGGGTAAAACGCCTAGCTGCTAAATCAATTCAGCAAAATAGAAAACGTTCAAAACACAACAGTTTACTGCGCGAAAAAGCAACTCAAGCAGCAAAATCGCCGCTACCGCAACCACCACTCCTGAACATGGCGGACCCGCCGCTCATCGTACTACCAGCCGTCATACCTCCAGTACCTCCACTCGACCCGGACTTGATGGACACCGGCGGAGACAGTCAAGCTAGCTTGGCTGCCCTCACACCCCTGTCAATCCACAACCGTTTCGGCATCCTCGCCGACCTGCCGCCGCAGCGCGAACGTGATCAAGCCCGCCCGAGCACCAGTCAATGGACCACGGTGCGTGCAGCACCACGCCAAAAAACCGCCAACAAGCCGCCGCCAATCATCATCACTCGCCCAATTGGCAACTTAAGGCAATTTGCCGAAGAAGCCAAGCGCACAATAAAAGGGGACATACGCGTCCAGCACGTCCGAGGACACTCATGGATTTACCTCGATAACATGGAGGACCACCGTGCCCTCAAAGCCGAGCTCTTCCAAGGAGGTGTAGAAGGTTACACTTTCACTCCGGCTTCAGAAAAAGCCATCAAACTTGTAATGAAGGGGTCCCCCTACTTGGATGCAGACTACGTCAAAGAAGAACTCAAGGCCGTTTACAAAATCGATGTCCAAAACATCACCCAACTAAAAAACAAGTATGGTGATACCACTGGCTCGTTTTTAATACTTTTCTCGCCCGCAGTAACGAACAATCAGATTAAATCCATCCGAAACGTTGGAGCCTCAATGGTCCGCTTTGAAGAATTCAACAAAAGAAACGTCCGCCCGCAGTGCCACCGCTGCCAGAACTATGGTCACGGCAGCTCTAACTGCAATGTAACACCAAGGTGCGTGAAGTGCCTTGGCAACCACCTCACCACCAATTGCCTGAGAAAAGAAAAGGATGAAGACGTACGCTGCTGCAACTGCAACGGTGCCCATGCTGCCAACTACAGCCAATGCCCAGCATTCATCAAGTACTCTGAACAGGTGAGTGCAAACAACCTCCGCCGTGCACAAAATTCAAACCCACAAAAATTTTTACAAACTCAGACGCAAACTGCAGCACCGACTTTAACCAGACAAAATTACCCCGCATTACCGACTAGACAAAACTACCCGCAATACAAATCCCCTACAGTACAGAGACAAACGTACTCGCAACTACTACAACAACCTCAAGACGCTCCTCAAGCAAACAGGACAAACCCCACTGGGGACATCACTGACCTCCTTAAGGTTGCTCTCGAGATCAGGCAGATGATTGACATCCCGAGGTTGATGGCAGTCATGCTTGAGATTCGAGAGCGAATGGAGGGGGTCACTGACGTCCTCATGCAGGCACAAATCATGACAGACATTGCAGTCAAATACAGCGACTAAATTCAAAATTTTAAAGCAACTAAAAATCATATCTTGGAACGCAGACGGAATCACCCCTAAATTCAACGAATTTCAAACCTTAGTTAACGAACGAGACCCAGACATAATACTAATACAACAATCCAGGTTGAACAGACGAAATCCCACAAAATTACCAAATTACAATTTAATTAACACCCCAAACGGAACAAGTCACGGACTACTGACGTACATAAAATCAAACTTGAACCACTCGACATCAGACGCTACGACTACATTACTAGCATAAACGCAGACGATCATACTCGACGGGCTGACGGTAGTAAATTGCTACCTGTCCCCGTCGACTACACACGACACGAACGAACTGGACCTGCTATTTAACTCGGCCGACAAAGTTGTAGTAGCAGGTGACTTTAACGCATGGCATGTCATGTGGAACAACACCTCCACAAACCAGCTCGGACGACAAATCTACAACTACATTCAAAACAATCCCGTACATTTATCCCATCCCGACGAACCTACGCATTATAATTATTCCGATCAAATCACTTCAACCATAGATTTTGCAATTTCCAAAAACCTACAAATCCACTCCATCTCAACCCTAGATAAACTTAGTTCAGATCACCTTCCCTTAGAAATTATTATTGGCTCCACCAGCATCCCCGTCATCCCTCCCAGACCGTTAAAAAAGACGAACTGGAAAAAATTAGGCTCCGACTTACAAAACATCAAATTAATACATGACATAAAAACAAACAAGGACATCGACGATGCGGTAGCCGGCTTCACCGACCGCATCAACGAAATCTACAATTCCAACACAACCAATAACCCGCCACCAAACCATAAGCTCCTCCTACCTCAAGACATACTCGACAAAATTGCACGGAAAAACAAACTACGTAAAATTTTCCAACGTTTACGATACCCGTCCTTAAAATCACAAATCAACAGACTGACAAAAGAAATTAATAACGCCATCAGCGAAATAAAAACCAAAAATTGGAACAAGACCCTTTCGGACATCACCCCGCAAAATTTAAAAAAAGTTTGGACAATTTCAAAATCACTAAAAAACAAAAATTATGACAACACCTTCCCGACCCTCCAAACCACCCAAGGTCCTGTCACGTCCAACCTCGGCAAGGCAAACACCATTGCGACGGTCTACTTGTCGCATCACAATTTAACCGCCCACCTTTCCGATCCGACCACAATTTTCGAAGTTCAAAAATCTAAAAATACTGTTAAACTAAACCACTTCCTCACTCCAAATGACGACTTAACTTCCCCTCAGGAAGTTAAGCAAATTATTAAAAAACTCAAAAATAAAGCTCCCGGATCGGATAATATTGCAGCCATCCTTATCAAAAAATTCCCAAAAAAACCAATCCTCCAATTATATTACATCCTTAACGCCTGCATTAAAAATCAGTACTTCCCTTCCGCATGGAAGAATGCAGTCGTCATCCCCATTCCCAAACCCGGAAAACCAAAATTCAACCCTTCTAGCTACCGACCAATCAGCCTCTTACCTACCCTCTCCAAAGTTTTGGAAAGGGTCATCCTCACCCGTCTCCAACAATTTGACGAGACAAACGATATTATAATTCCTGAGCAGTTTGGCTTTCGGGCAAACCACAGCACGGTCATGCAGCTAGCTTTGCTCGTTGACCAAATTACCATGAATTATTGAATTCTTGAATTCAATTGAATTCAACACCCTTGACATCGAAAAAGCATTCGACACGATTTGGCATGACGGACTCATTCATAAAATGTACCAACGTAACTACCCCCCACACCTTATCAAAATCATAGCCAGCTTCCTAGAAAACCGATCCTTCCAAGTCAAAATTAAAGACTCCCTATCCACCCCCCAAAACATCCCCGCCGGAGTCCCACAAGGCTCCATCCTAGCCCCGACATTATTTAATTATTACGTCAACGACATACCAAAATTTGAACGGACAAAACTTTCGCTCTACGCTGACGACACCGCCGTTACATCCCAATCCCGCCTAAAAAATAAATCCATTGACTACCTACAACGACACATAAACGTATTAGAAACCTATTATTCAACCTGGAGACTCAAAATTAATGAGGACAAGACAACACTCACGACTTTTTCGCAATTATACGACCAACTTACTAACAGACTCAAAATTAACGGCACTGACATCACCCAAACCCCTACAGTTAAATACTTAGGGGTCACCCTCGACGAAAGACTCACCTTTAGAACGCACCTCCAACTGACCGCTAGAAAGGCCCAAAAAGCCATGCACGCCCTATTTCCTCTACTGACTTACAAAAATCAACTCGACCCAAAAATTAGACTGACACTTTACAAACAGTTAATAAGACCCATTTTACTATACGCTGCACCGGTCTGGAGCAAAGCCTCCAGATCGAACCTCAAGACTGTACAAATAGCCCAAAACAAATGTCTCCGAGTCATTACCGGAGCTCCACGCTACACAGATATACACGACCTTCATGAACTTGCAAATATTCCCCGACTGACGCACGTCATCAATGACACCGCCTTCAAATTTTTCACACAAACGGTACGGCAAAACCCAAACACATCACACCTTGGAACACACAGACTACACACACTGCCCTTCAGGCCTAAACACAGACTTTTGCACCACATTCTACTTTAACTAATTTTTTATTTTTTTTTATCACGGCGCGGGGTTTTTTGCACTCGTTTTACCCCGAAATCCCACACTACCCTACCCCCATTCCTAATAATCCTCAAATGAACCTGTTTTAATCCATTGGATAGGTACGGTTAGAAGAACCAGTGTAAATAATACATGTAAAAATATTTTGTAAATAATAATTTTGAAATGTAGCTAAGGGCAAATATTTTTAATAGAGTATTTTGTTTGTTTGTTGTTGTTTGAGGCATTTAAGAACTCATACCGGTGAAAAACCATTTAAATGTAATATTTGTGAGTATACTTCTGTACTGAAATCACATTTACAAAGACATTTAAGAACTCATACCGGCGAGAAACCATTTGGTTGTGATATTTGTGAGTATACTTGTGCACAGAAATCACATTTACGAATACATTGAAGAACTCATACCGGCGAGAAACCATTTCGTTGTGTTAGTTGCGCCAATAAATTTGCACAAAAATCGCAATTGCAAAGGCATTTGAAATCTCATATGGAGTAGTAACCGCTTTTATATAAAACATTAAATTTAATGAAATAAATTTATTAATAACATACCGGGTGACCGGCCGAAAACTGAACATAGGGAAATAACATGGGAAATTTAATTTTTCTAAATTCCTGCTTCCCATTATAACTGATATGAATAAAAAAAATACCAAATTAAAGAGATTTTTTTTCCGCGCCTAAAGATACCAAACACTTAATATTTTGTTTTCTAATTATTGTTAAAAAGTCGATAGTAAAATTAAGAAATAGAGCTTCTTAAAAAAATATTAGCGGGCTGGGTCGTTGCAATTGCAATAAAAATTACTTACCAGTTAAAAGAAAGTATAAAAAGTGTAACTAACACGTGAAGATTAGTAATTGGATGAAGATTGAATTTGGATTCAACCGTAAACTGATAGCACGAGATCGCCAGAAAACAGCATCAAAAAGAGAGGTTATCTGCACTGGAGAATGAAATCACGCCGGAAAGATACCAACATATTGGTAAGCAAACTATAAAAAAAACTATTTACTTAAATGATACGCGGTGAAATCGCGAAGTGCGGCATTTCAACAAAACGTTATATTTAGATTTAATTTGTGGGGTAATTGTAATTAAAAACATTGATAATATCTTTTTTATGCCTTTATTAATTATTTGTTTATTAAAATACATTACATTTTGTCTAAAATTGGATCATTATTTGGGAATTTTTGTATTCTCGATTTATTATTTCACAGGACCTACTCTTAAGGTAAGAAGTCTTATGCAAGTTGAACAACAGTTGGCCGTGGCAAAATTAATTTTATTTGATATTATAATTTTCCAACAACGGAAATTCCGTTTATTAGTAAAGGTAATAAGAATTGCTATTGACGAGGTGAGATCCGACCTTCTCATAATAGTAATATGTATATACAAATCGGTTTAGAGCGTCTTACGACGCTGTCTGATGTCTATTTTCCACTCGTTTCTATCTTTCCAATCAAGTCTCTTGAACTCATTGCCTTGGTTACTCCTCCCATCCAGTTAATTCTAGGTCTTCCCTTCTTTCTTGTGGCGTCCATTTCAACGCTTGTTTTGGGAGTCGGTTCTCTCTCATTCTTTGCACGTGCCCGTACCACACGAGTTGCTTTCTCTCAATTTCACTCATCAGACCATCCTCAACTCCCATTCTCCGCATCACTTCCACATTTGTAACCCTATCTCGACGCGATATACTCAGAGACCTCCTAAACGTGTCCATTTCAACAGCCTGCTGTATCTTCTTTTTATACCGTTCTGTTATTCTCCAAGTCTCCGAAGCATTAAGCAAGGTACTTTTTATAGTTGCTTCGTATATATTGTACTTCCTTTTCTTACATATATTCTTGCTCCATAGAATACCATTCAAACAGCGTATTGCCCTCCTAGCCATCACTATTCTGTTGTCAATTTCCTCGTTGTCTGTTCGCTCTTTATTAAATGTGACTCCCAAATATTTGTAACTATTGCACCCTGTAATGGTTTTGTCATCTTCCAACTCGAGATCATTATCATTGGCTCCCACGCACAAAAATTTAGTTTTCTCCATGTTAATTTTGAGACCCCATTTCTCGTATTCTTCCAATAATTTTCTCATCATATATTCCATGTCTTTCTTATCGCTGGCTATTACTGCTTGGCCGTCTGCAAATTGTAGTGTGTATAGACATGCATTTATTAATTGAATTCCCATTCCTCGACATTTCCTCTTCCATAGATTCAGGGCTTTTGCTATGTATATTTTGAACAACGTAGGAGATAAGCAACATCCTTGTCGTAATGCTTTTGATACCATGAACTCCTTTGACAGAATCTTTCCTATCTTAATTCTCGATCGTGAGCCTGCATAAAGATTTTGAATAGCTTCTATTAGAGTGTGATTTAAATTCGATTCTCTAAGCACTTCCCACAGCTTTGTTAGTGGTACGGTATCGTATGCCTTTTGTAGGTCAATAAATGTTATATATTGCAATGTCCGACACTGACCACCACGTCAATAGAAATGATAACGACACGTTTCAGAATTTTGTTTATTAATAAAGAGAGCACATGACTTATTTGTTCGAACGTAAGGGTTTTATCCGATACCAAAAATTTAGTTTAACGTCATAAATTTATATGAAGAAAGAGTCACGGAACGAGATAACAAAATAAATTCAAAATGCAACGATTTAATTCCGTTAATAAAAATGTTTGTTAATATTATAAAGCAAATTAATTAATCATAAGAAATGTAATTTAAAATCAAAATAATTGTTCAATGTTAGTTTATAAAAATGTGTTAAACGTAAAATCTTAAAATAAGCAAAATCTTTACACCTATCGTAGTGCGTCGCAATTCAATGTATCACAAATGGAAAAGACATTTTCTTCAAAAAGTTTACTGAACAATCACAGGAGATGCAAGAAATTTAATTCAATCTGAAACATAAAAATTTTATTAAAATTTTACAAAGTCACATTGGGCTTGAGCCGAACCTGCAAATTGTAACGTCAATAGTATTGATTTTATTTCGACCAATGGAGAAGAATCACATTTGCCTTGAAAATACAAGGGTAGCGATGGTAAAACAATTGAAGGAGGTTGTTGATTTAATTATTATTAATGGTGGTATTTTTTGTGCGTGTCCAGCTAAAATTATATAAAACAGTGAAAATGTTAAAGAAATTCAACAAAAAAGCATATTAATAGTTAAAAGTAGGGTAAGTGCTACAGTTGTTGGCCATCATACAGTTATTGGCCACCTAAAATTTAACTGAAAATAATAAGAGTTGCATTCCCCTGTTCAAAGTGTTCTGCTTGTTGCCGGATATTAGCAACAGTGCTTATATTGTATTTAAAATTTCATGTTTCTAAGTTGGCATTTAAACGTGTACGATCAGTTGACACACACGCGTGTAAGGTTGGCGCTAAAATACGGTGAGTCTTAAAAAATTTGCTAAGAAATGCATGAGGTTTTTCTTTTGTTATTTTGTGATGTATCGTAGTCAAGTCAAACTGCAAGTATTTTCGTTTACTTACATACTTATGTATATACGTTTTTGAAGCCTAAAAGCTTCTAGGTTATGAATAAAACCGTTATTTGAGTATGCCAATAACTGTGACAAAAAAATCATATCAAAACATTTATTGGCCCCTCTGGCCAATTACTGCAACCGATACAAAAAAATTATTTATTGTAAAATTTTGGTATTTAGGCACAGAAAGAAATTAATTGAGCTAATTTTGAAAAAATTTGTAATTCTTAACAGGATAGACAGTTGTTGGCCAGGGGCCAATAATTATCACTTAAAGCGGCTAATAACTATAAAATTCTTTTCAGTAACAAACATACAAAAGACATGCCGAAAATAGTGAAAGGCGATTCGTATAAAAAAATATATAAAGAAAAAGATATTTCAAAGGCTCTCGAGTCTATTGAAAATGGCATGAGTAAAAGAGAAGCTTCAAAAATCTACCATATTCCCAGAGCTACTCTTCAGTTTAGAGTAAGCGAAAAATTCAAAAACAAAACTTCTCATGGACCAAATCCCATACTGACAGCTGACGAAGAAACATTGTTAGTGAACTGGATTTTAGTTTCTCACGCAAAGGGTTTTCCACGGAGGATCGATGACGTGCAAGCTTCGGTGAAATATTTCTTAGACTCTATACCTAGACCAAATCCGTTCAAGGATAACCTTCCAGGAAGAGGATGGTACGCAGCGTTCTTGAAACGGCACCCACACATTACCCTAAGGACGTCTGAAGGAATTACCTCAGCCAGCTCAGTAGTATCTGAGCCGGACATCAGAAAATGGTTTTCTTCTATCGAATCGTATTTTAGAGAGAAACAACTTATGGGCGTATTAGATGATCCAACTAGAGTTTACAATGGTGATGAAACCTGTTTCTGGCTATGTCCAAACAACAAAAAAGTTCTTGCACCTAAAGGAACGAGAAATGTGTATGAAGTACAGCATCATCCCAAAAACAACCTTACTGTTATGTTCACTTTTTCTGCTGAAGGTGATACAACTCCCCCAATGGTGATATATGCATACAAAAGGCTACCAGCCGATATTCTTAAATCGGTTCCTAACGATTGGGGAATAGGTTGTAGCGACAACGGCTGGATGAAAAATGAACTGTTCTACGAATACATTGGAAATGTATTTTATCCTCATCTAAAAGCAAAAGGAATCAAATTTCCAATTATACTGTTTGTTGATGGACATTGTACACATTTGACCTATGAAATCAGCGAATTGTGCTCTAAACTCGAAATAATTTTGATATCGTTATACCCCAATTCTACTAGAATAATGCAACCGGCAGATGTGGCCGTATTTAAACCGCTTAAGGAAGGCTGGAAAAAAGCCGTTTTGGATTTTCGTAGAAAGCACCCCACCGAAGTGGTTACAAAAGAAAAGTTTGCTCCTGTTCTCAAGACGGTGGTTGAAAATTTAAAGCGTGACACAATTAGACATGGGTTTCGTGCATGTGGACTGTATCCTTGGAATCCATCAGCAATTGACTACAGCAAATGCACCGGTAAAAACAATGAACAAGTTCGTAATATGCCTAATAAAAATACGATGTCATTTGAAACTTTCAAAACAATTGTTGGTGAAGAAAAAATCGAAAAGTTGAAATAGTTTAATAAAGATGAAGAGTGCGATGAAGATTTTCTAACACTATTTAATCTGTTTGAAGAATTTTGTAGAGAACATAAAGTCGATGAAACCAATACAGAAACTCACAACGGAACTCAATACAACAATGATTTAGGACACAATGGTAACACAAACTTTGATGTAATTGAAGAAGTCGAATATATAACTAATAATAGTGTGTTAGATATTGAAAATAGGTACCACAAACTTTGATAAATTAAAGATATTTACAATAAATTACTTACTAATCAATATTATTTGTACAGTGGCCAATAACTCGAACATGCCATGTTAATAACTGTCGTATTCCGGCCAATAACTGTATTTTAAGCTCTTTTTTTTTCGTTGTTGTATTTTTAATTAAAATATTACTGTAGTGTCATATTGTTTTACATCAAAAGATAGTTTATAGTTTTTCCTACCAATTGCCAAAGTGACAAATTCAATAATCTATAGTAGCAACTATTCACAAGCAGAACGGCGCAGAGAATTTCTTAAGTGGCCAATAACTGTAGCAGTTACCCTACCGTACTTACGTATTTGGAAAGTAAAATTGGTAGAAGATTACGAAGGATTACGATTATTTTTGGAAAAACTTGGTCACACCACGAGGTAAATGCACTCACAAGGAAATTTGCATCTTGAATTATTCTACACATCGAAGGTCATCCATCAAGTGGAAGTAAATAGTTTCATGGTATATGAACCCAGTAAACAGAAATACCCCAGATCTCATTAAAGGTACCGTCCCATTAAAAATTATATTGAACATAAAATTTAGTGAAAATTTTGCGATCTAATTTACACGTGCATTAATACGTTTCAAGTTAATTAGAATAAGACATTTGTTAATTAGCATAAGAATTTTATTTCATTTAAAGCGCTCAAAAACTGAATTATAATAAATTACAATTTGTATATTAAAACGGAGCATAATTTTTGTGATCACATTCCGAAGACCACGATATTCCATTTCAGCATTACAATTTGGTCAAGGAAGGAACCCAGCGTGAGAGAAGGTAGGTCTGTGCTCATCGCCATAGCTAAGCCGAGGTACAATTTTATTTATTTGTATTCATCTAAAATTTCACATACATTTCTATGGACGGGGTACATTTACGTTCACCCATACAAAACATTTATACTTAAAACGTTTAGCTCCAGTGAGGCAAAAACCCACACAGCAATTTGGCTAGCCCAACGTATGGTATTATTAGTAGTGGAGGCTTCGCACATAGCAATTTGACAGCCCAACGTGTGGCACTTTTAATAGAAACCGTTCATAGCAATTTTGCAGCCCAACGTGAGGCTACGATACAGTTCATAGCAATATGTAGCTCTATTGGTGGCGGATCTTTTTTCTATTATTTTTTTCAGGCAAAATATATTGTCGGAGCATGATCTTCCCGCTCTGAAGCCACTTTGTTCTTCTTCCTCGCTACTGTTATATTCTATTTCAATGAGTTCTCTCAAAATTTTCCCATACAATCGACTCATGGTGCTTGTCACCGAGATTCCTCTGTAGTTATTAGGATTTCTTTTATCACCCTTTTTATGAATTGAAGATATATAAGCCATTTTCCACTCATCCGGGATCTTCTGACCATTAGCTATTCTATTCATTATATATAATATATATTCATTAGTCGTTAATTCGTATTGCCTTTATAAACTTCCATGCTTCTGTACATCTTCTTCCTCCAATATGGGTATTTATTTCCGTACATTTGTTATCCCATAGTTTATTTTTATCGGCATTCACTGTTCTTCTGACCAGTCTCCTCATCTCGTTATAGATCTGCTTATCTTCCAATGTTTTTGTGTTCAGCCACTTCAAATACAGCGCCTTTTACTTTTCTACCAGATGTTCCACCTCTTCTGTCCACCCCAACTTATAGCTTGCTCTTTTACCGCTTATTCCCAGCGCTTCCTTAGCTGCCATGTGGATGCTTTGGATTATATTCTTGTATGTCATTGCAAATGTCATTTGAGGGTCTTCTACCAGTTTTAAATCTAGTCTCCTCTGAAAGAGATCTTTTACACTATCATGTACGAGGCTGTCAATATTGTATTTAATGTATTCATTTTTCTCGAGTTGTTCATCTGAACTCTGTTGTTCGTCGTTAATTTTATGTTTGTCACAAATATATGGAATCATTATGTTAGCTTTCACCAGGTAGTGGTTGCTCCGCGTTGCACCCATCCAGGGCGGTTTTGACTCTGGTTACTAGGCTAAACATACGGAAGCGCCACGCATCAAGAAAAACGGGATAAATGAAACCGGGATGTGAGAGACCCTCGAAATAGCATTAAAAAGTATAGTTGCGGTATGGGGCAGTATACTATTACGTTTCACCCCCAAAAAATCGCCTAAAAACAAAAAATAATCGATGTTACTTGTACGACGGTCGAGCTGCATCTGCCGGTGCGAAATATTCTAAGTGTTAGAGTCATTCATAGAGCACGGACTGACCACAGAATGAGCGACGCGCCCCGAATCTCGTTAATCCACCACTGAATTACATGAAAATTAGCTAAGTTCAAATTCGATTTTTTAAAAAGTTTGGGGGGATAATTACCTATCACCTGTCACAACAAATTTCACCAAAATTTTTTTATAGCAAAAGGAACCTTATTAGAGTGTCCTGTAAAAATTTCGCATGAGAAAGTATAGTCAAAATTTTGAGAAAAATCAATTTGAAAAGTACGGGAAATTCGCATCGATTATGCTAACGGGGGCGTGTAAGTTGCATCAGGCTCTCGTAGTCTAAGCCACGCCTACCGAGGTTATAAATATAACCCAAGTTCGCACCGGCCGGACTGCACTTGGGAGTCGACTGCCGTGCGTTAAACATGTAGGTCTCTAAATAAACATAAAAACTGGCTGGGCCAGAGCTGCGAGCATCAAAAAACCTACCCTACGGCCCTCCGGACGATTTTTCGTGCTCAGAGCCGCTACGGGGCGGAACTAAACATATGAGAAGGCGCCACAGATCAAGAACACCGGGATAAAGGCAACCGGGATCTGAAACCCCCTAAAAATCGCCTAAAAACAAAAAATAATGGCTGACGCGCCCTAGAATCTCGTTAATCCACATGATAACTTCAAAATCGATTTACTCAAAATTTTGATAATACATTCTCAGAATTTTTTTGCAGGAGGGGCCTATATAAACCTTCATCTTTCCATTAGGAAGGTTACAAGTTAGTTCGTAATGACAGGTGATAGGACATCCTCACCAAATCGATTTACTAAAAATTTTGATAATACATTCTCAGAATTTTTTTGTTGCAAGGGCCTATATAAACCTTCATCTTTCCATTAGGAAGGTTACAAGTTAGTTCGTAATGACAGGTGATAGGTAATCCTCACCAATTTAGTTTCGAGTGGCCGAGTTAGTGGTAGAGTAACCAATTCTCCTTTTGAGAATGTTCGTTATTGTCATCAGTCAATTTACGACTGGATTTAGCTGGCTCGCAAATCGGGCTACTTTACGCCTGCGACTTAAATATTAGTATTATTAGTCTAATTACCACTAATCTAATTTATAACCTGAAAGAAACTATAATATTTGTTTATAATATCTGTAAAATTACACCTTAGTTATAACAAAGATCTCCCTTATCGAATAAAGCAACACCTCCAAACTCCACACAATGTTGGGGGGGGGGGGGGGTGAAATATGACCACTTTATAACAAACGTACGATTTCTACCTACTTCCATGCTCCAGTCTCCTGACAGGAATTTGCACAAATCACATTTCGGCCTCTGGCTTTGTCGGTAAAATTTGCTCGGTGATCGATACACCCTCACTTCTATGTAGCCGATGGCCCGTATTCCAGCAATTGATAATCGCTGATATTATTTCAAACTAACTTGTAGTTAAGTCGCGAACTCGACACGTTGATGTTCAAAGAACAATTTAATTTTGACTCTTTGTTTGGGTCGCGAATTCGACACGTTCTTTTTTTCAATGGGTAATTTATTCTAACTAACTTGTATTCCCGTCGTTACTCCCCGTTACGAATACAATTTTGTTTCTGTTTGTTCCTGTTTGGAGATCCTTATATTTCCTGTTTGTTTTCCTTGCACGTCTTTAGCCTACGCATTTTGTTGCAACACTTAAACTACATGCCTTATAATTAAACTATCAAAATAATAAACGTGAACAATTATCTAAATTTAAACAATAAAAAATTTTTGAACCTCGCCAAATTGTGTTACTTTTGTACTGGCTTTCAATTACATCTCTCCTACCACTCAAACGGGTCCCAACAGTATACACGTTTAAAACAAAAAATCTATAAGTATTATTAAAAATTATTATTTATTATTAAAATTAAATTTACTAGCTAAACCTAATAGTATGACCAACATCGCAAATAAATCATAGTACGATCATAGTACGAGTACCGTCCCGATATTCCTCGCAAAGCGCTTTCAGCTTTCGCTGCATGTTCTCGTACACCGCAGATTTTTTTTAATTAGTTCGAGCTCCAATCCTATGCCGATTCAAATTTGTTTCATCACATGAGCTCCAATCTCATCTTTTTAATTAATGTCCATACGGTTGGGTGATTATGACCGACAATATTGGAATAAAGAAGTTTTTGCAATACATGGTAACAGGGCCGTCGCGAGAAAATCGGAACCCGGGGGTAGATGCATGTTTGTTATAACTTTTCCCAGATTTCAGGATTTCGATTGAAATACGGGCCTTCTCAGAAACTCCTGGCCTCCTCAGAAACTCCGGGCCAGGTGGTAATCACTATCTACCCCCCCCTCTCGTCGAGCCTGCATGGTACACATTAAATATTGTAAATATATAGCGAAAATATGCATCATATCACTAGATTTTGGGTAAAATATGCAAATAACCGGCTAAATATTATTTTGCCCATTCTCACCGGAATCTTTCCTTGAATTTTGCCGTAGACCATTTTTCCATAGACTGTTTTACCTAGACCATTTTACCTAAGCCATTTTACCTAGACTTTTTTACCCGTAGACTTTTTTTACATAGACTTTTTTACCAAGACCAATTTACCGTAGACTATTTTTCCTTAGACTATTTTATCTAGAATCGTCGAGGAGAGACGGTCAGAATAAAGTTCTTACCCTGCCTGGATTCGATCCGAGCGTTTCGCATTAGCAGTAGACGTACTTAACTGCCAAGCTATGACCGCCTCTCGTACGTATTAGGTATAAGTACGTAGGTACTTAAGGTCAAATTTCTATTGCATATTGCTGTGATTCAATGTACCGAGCCGATGCAAAATATTCAATTTCTAACTCAATTAATAATATTCAATAAATTTGACCTACTTAAATTATTATAGATTGAAGAGATAAAGAATTCACACTATTTTACAATATTACAAGCATATAAAGATCTCTAAAGATCAGAATACTAATAATAAAACTGTTAAATAGAGTCATAAATGAGATGTACACATCAGAATCTCACCAAAAGATATTTTAGATCAGAAATAATAAGTTTTACTGAAATTTGTTATCAGTGAAACATAACCAATAAATTTGTACTCTTTGAATTGAAATTCCTTTGTGAATAACATGTTATATGAAATTCTGGTTACATCAAAATGTGTCTAATAATTCACTATTTGTGAAAATTGTAATTTGATCTTGTAAATCAACAAAAAGGTAAATAGTGCTCAAAACCCTTTGAAACGTGATAAAGAATTTTCGTGATAAGAAAGTGTTCAAAATCTATCCGAATTGTGCGTACATAAACTGCTCCTGTATTGGAAAACGTCTGGAAATTAATGGAAAATTCGTCTCCTAAAATATGGAAGAGACCCTGAAAATTAGAAAAGATTTGGTTAACATAAAATTTTGTGAAGTAAATATTTGACTGACCTATAATCAAAAATCGACGAATTTTGCAAATTTGCGCAGCAAAATAGTCAGTTGACCTAGAGCACTCGAAATGAACGGACGTGCCATAAAAAAGTTGAACTTTACCAGTCGAAACGAATGGACGTGTGTGTAGTGTAAAAGTCCAAACTCAACAATTGGAACCAATCTGAAAACAAGAAAACAGGTTCAATTCAACTCAAAACTCAAATATCCTGGAAGTAAATAAATCCAGACTACTTACCAATACTCCATTTAATTAACGTGAATGATCATCAATTCAACTTCGATAAGTCAACACCGAATAAATCACAATTCGCGGAAGCACAACTTTAGTCACGCAATCAACAGGCAACAGCTGATCGTGAAGTGCGACGGAATGTGCGGTAACCAAAATAGTGTTCGCTGCGCACGCTTTTATATAAGCTGGATGTAAACAAAAGGTATTTGAAAAATTTATGATTTTTATTAAACTTTGGCCATCAGCATTTTATTAAACAGGACGTGAAGAAATTCACTATCCTAATTGTAAGCATACTTCAACAACAAAACATTTTTTATTATTTACATTTTCTGCGATAAAACAAATTTTACAAAATAAACATTTATACCCGTTATTGGAAAACGGAAGACTTGGAAGCAATCCAAGCAAGAAGAAGAAGAAAAGGTTTAGTTATATTTGATTTGAGTTATTTTATTTAATATATAAAAAGTTCCACTTATATAGAATTTCCATTTGGGATTATCCACTTAATCCGTTAATACATAATTCCCGGTCACTACAAAGGTTTTGGATCATCGTACTTCGATATTTTTGATTATTTGATAATTGTATATTTTTGCTTACAGATAAAATTTATCTGCATTTATTTGATATTTTGAAATTTAACACTTGCGATTTAATTTGATTAATATAAAAACTATTTCTGATTTAAAAGCAATCTTTTATTATCAATTCGACAGCACTAAAGTATTCTAATTTTTGAGATTAATCACAACAAAAGGTGAATTACATTTATCCCTTCTCTCATTTTAACCAATCTACGAATCTTAAGCATTTTCAACGAGTTTACTTCAACCAAAAGAAGCTACATCCCTTAATTGAATTAGGAATCTACCATACTCTGAGGGAATCTCAAGGCTCAGCTAAACAAGAGGGACAAGGTGGTGAGCTTTCTGGTAAAATTGCACCCTCGAATATTTCAATTTAACATTTTTATAAATTTTCTTTCATTTTGAAAGTGGCGCTCAACATAAAACCGAGGCGTACAATTTTACATAAGAAACTTCATAGCAATATGTATACGCATTTTCGGGCGAAAACACTTGGAAATTTAGAAACTCAGCAAAAAAATAAGATAAAATGCATTGATAAAAATCAGTTGCTCAAGTAGAAAGGGGTTAATTTGTCAAGTAAAGTTGTAAGTGTGAGTAACACTTTGTGTATGAATACAGCCGTAAATAAATTAGTAAATAATAATTGAAAATTTTAAAATACAAGAAGTTATTCAATTTCCAATTTGAAATAAGACGCTACAAAATCTTAACAGAAGACATAAATTGATAACTGTTTTGAACGAAAGAAACGTTAGAAAATCTCTTTTTAGTTCTATTAGATGGCGCTATACACGCACACTCAATCAATCGCCTCTGACTCATCCATAGACTCATCAATGTCGCCATTTTATAATTTTGTATAGTAGTGATTATAAATTTGTCAACTGTAGCAGTAGTTTTCTAAATCGACTACATATAATCAATATAATCAACGCCTTTAATTAAGAAAAGTGATTTTGTACCTGTACATTTATGGTGCTCCATCCTCCAAATGGAACCAGTTACCGATTTACTTGCAGCACAAGTGCTACCTTCGGAAGGATCACAAATTGTAGAAAACACGGATATATTTTTGGAAACTCCAAATAATTCAATTAGCAATTACGAGGTTAAAAGAGAAGAGGTGGAAGATGTAAAATTTAATTTAGAAGATCTGCATCATTCCATTGACATTAAAGAAGATACCGACACTCCAGATTTAACGCTGAATTGTTCAAAATTCTTCGAGTGTGCAATTTGTGGTTATAAACATGCTCTTAAACAAACTTTAATACGTCATTTAAGGGCTCACAAGGTCAGGAAACCGGTTAGTTGTGATATTTGTGAATATCAATGTGCATATAAATCACAATTACTAAGGCATTTAAGAACTCATACCGGTGAAAAACCATTTAAATGTAATATTTGTGAGTATACTTGCTATGTTTACCCTCCTTTCCGTTCCTAATGGGAGAACGGTTTGGAAAAGCAAACAAAACCACGCAGAAGAAAAACTCCTACTTATATTCCTGGTTTTGTTTGCTTTTCCAAACCGTTCTCCCATTAGGAACGGAAAGGAGGGTAAACATAGCACTGGCGCCCCACGTTGGGCGCCAGTGTTATGTTTACCCTCCTTTCCGTTCCTAATGGGAGAATGGTTTGGAAAAGCAAACAAAACCGCGCAGAAGTAAAACTCCTACTTATATTCGTGGTACCCTGATGTTCGTATAAGCTAACTCGCTGTAGTCTGGAAGCGAGGGTCGTAAGTCCACTCTGCGTTGTGCTGAAAAATAACGAGGGTACGCTTCGTCGAAAAATAAAACAATGATTAAACAATAAAGTTTTAATGACAATTGAAACGATTACAACAATTACAAACGCTTGTGGAAGTGACGTGCTTAAAAATAGTAGGCACGTTAACTGATGTAACAACGGTACGTCAAAGGTGACCACAATACGGGAACCCAGAAGGGTAGGCCCGTCAATACAAATAATTGACTGTATTGAATATATCACAATACCACAAGTAAATCCAAACAAGAATATTAAATTTGTCTCACCTGAGCTCAAGATGAGTTCACACAATAGTAATGACAGCAATAATCCCTGTATGGAATGCAGTGGTTGATCTTGACTTCCAATGGCCTCCAATCTAGAATCCTCGGACGGCAGTACACCGACGTAATACTCGATTAGCAGGTTCTGGCAGGCGGACACGAAGATGGACAGGCGTCACTTAGCTGCGTTAATAGTAAGGTACAGGTTGACGATCCAAATAAGACAAAGTGATCGTCCAGTACAATTTGATCACAAAAACTGAAGCTGCGATTGACAATAACAATCAACTTCCAAAGGGAAACAAAAGCAGCTGTCAAAATAGTCACCAGACGAATGTTACCAAATAAAATTATAGTTGGCAATACTTTGTGCATTCGATAAAAATATGGTGGCTCGAGATAACAAAACTGATATATCCAAAAAATGCTTGAACTGGCTAAAACAAAATAGTTACGCACTGTTTTCACGAAATCCGTAATGACGGAGAAATTAACTACTGCGTACTACTAATTTTGCAACGAAAATCAACTGAAAAATAATTGATTTTCACGCGATCAATAATATCGAACTGTCTCGTCGCACTATCAAGCCAAAATTAATTTTTAACGGCGCGCGTCTATATTCTCTGCTATCTCGTTCGTTGCTAAAGCGAGTTAAGAGATGGCGCTCGGAGTAACAATTTAAGTAATTTAAATGTTATGAAACGAAATAAACATATTTTGTTACATACTTCTGTACTGAAATCACATTTACAAAGACATTTAAGAACCCATACCGGCGAGAAACCATTTGGTTGTGAAATTTGTGAGTATACTTGTGCACAGAAATCACACTTACGAATACATTTAAGAACTCATACCGGTGAAAAACCATTTAAATGTAATATTTGTGAGTATACTTCTATAGTGAAATCACATTTACAAATACATTTAAGAACTCATACCGGCGAGAAACCATTTGGTTGTGTTATTTGTGAGTATACTTGTGCACAGAAATCATCCTTACAAATACATTTAAGTAAACATACCGGTGAAAAACCATTTAAATGTAATATTTGTGAGTATAGTTGTGCTCTAAAAGCAAACTTACAAAGACATTTAAGAACTCATACCGGCGAGAAACCATTTCGTTGTGATATTTGTGAGTATACTTGTGCACGAAATCATACTTACAATCACATTTAAAAACTCATACCGGCGAGAAACCATTTCGTTGTGTTAGTTGCGCCTATAAATGTGCACGTAAATCGCAATTGCAAAAGCATTTGAAATCTCATATGGAGTAGTAACCGCTTTTATAAAAAACATTAAATGTAATTAAATAAATTTATGAATAACATATAACAAAATCTTCGAAATAATTTATATATTTTATCCAAAAAAATTGATGAAAATTCTACTGATAAAATCATTAAATTAGATTTCTATAAATTGGATAATTATTATTATTAAATGAATGTAAGATAATAATTTAACGAAATGGTTATTTCTTGTAAACGATTTAACTAAAGTTCAAATGATTTATCTTCTATTTTAAATTAGATATTTTTATAACTAACGATTCATAATTTAACTGAAATGTTAATAAACATTCAGTGTACGCCTTAGTTGCGTTGAATCAGAAATTCGGAAACTCGGTGTCGTGTTGGAAAAATTAACGTTAAAACTTTGTGTGTTGATTATCAACAATGTCTTATTTTAATTCCTAAGTTTGTTACATATAGCCATGCACTAAAAATCTGTAAAAGTTATAATTATTGTAGTTTTAAATTTACTAACCTTTTATTTTAAATCTCAACCGTTCGACTCTAGGTGCTTGTGGAATATTTATTCCGGTCACTATTTCCCTCGAAGACAACGTACGGAGGTTAATTTATTCCGTTTTAATTTTTATTACTTCATTTATTGAATGCCCACATTTATTTTAACCATTTGTATATTTAATTATTAGTGATTAACAGCCGTATTCACCAAGCTCTGTTAAGTTGCTAACAGAGAGTCAAGTCAATAACAGTCTGTTAATGTGATATATTTGTATTCACCAATGACTGTTAGCAGTTACCAGTCTGTCAAATTGTCTGATAAGTTAACAGAGCAATATTGGGCTGTTAACCTAGGTAACAGACTGATAAGTAATATTTTTGTGTCAATATTGTTGGTTATAATTATTATTAGCTCTTAAAACATATTAAATTAATAAAAATTGTAATAAAATGGACAGAGTTGACTTTCATTATTTATTAAGTTCCTCTTCCGACGACGATAGTGACGATCCAATCAGACGTTCACGAATAATTAAAGAACGTGGTTTTTGCTGGTTAAGCTAATCTTTTTGTTGTCTTCCAAACGCAGGCGTAACTCTGCTTTGCTCAAAGACGCCTTCTTAAAATAATCGAGAAAGCAAATTCGTGGTTTGATGGCTAGAATGATACACAAATATAGTTATATTGTATTTATTTTATGCACCAATTAGCTGGAAAAATGTATTTGTATTTGAATTAAGTACGTTAGTAAACGTGCTTTGCATAAAATCCGTTGACAGAAAAGATTCACATGAATTGAAAAAACATTAACATAAACTGTTGCTTGGCGGCGGTTTAAATTTCGTAACTGTAACTTGATCATAAGTTACCAAAACTTAACAGAACGAAACAATTTATTGGAAGAATTGGATGATGTAGATGTTAGAAAACGATTTCGAATGAATAAAGGTACCATTGCAAGATTGTCTACTATGCTGCAGGGGGTGTTAGAACCGCTCGACAGACTAAATAACCCGGTATCTAAATTAAACCAAATTTTAATTTGCCTACGATTTTATGCCACATGTACGTTTCAAATTAATGTCGGTGACCACTTTAATGTGTCCCAATCAACTGTATCCCGTATTATTCGAAATGTCACTAGACAAATTGCTGCCCTACGTCCTGAATTTATAAAATTACCTGAAACCGATGAAGAAAAACGAAGAACAATATTGGGATTCTACAAAATTGCAAATTTCCCAAGAGTGATAGGTGCTGTAGACTGCAGCCACATAAAAATTCAGTCCCCCGGAGGCAACCAAGCAGAAGTCTTTCGTAATAGAAAGGGATACTTCAGCATAAATGTTCAAGCGGTTTGTGACTCCAAATTGAAAATAAACGATATTGTTAGTCGTTGGCCTGAATCGGTTCACGATACTACAATATTTAACGATTCTCATATAAGAGCACGGTTTGAGAATGGGGAATTTTTGAATTATTACCTTCTAGGGGACGGTGGTTATCCCTGTAGAACTTACTTACTGACACCATTAGGTGAACCACATGCAGCGGCAGAGCAACGTTATAATTCTTCCCAAATTAAAACAAGGAATCCAGTGGAACGATTATTTGGGGTATGGAAGAGACGCTTTCCCTGTTTATCAATAGGAATGAGACTGAAAACAGAAACAATATGTGAAGTGATAGTGGCCACAGCTGTTTTACATAACTTGTGCATTGAAGAAAGAGATGAATTAGAAGATTTAATAGACGAAAATGTTCCAGGAGATGATATTGAAGTTGTTCCCAATAATAATAGTAACCAAGAAAACAATATAACAGTTAGAAGTTCCTTAATTAATACTGTGTTTTAATAGCAAAATGTTTATTTACAGAATAACTAATAATAAATAAGAGAAAAAACTTGATAACAAAATTTCATAATTCCACAGATTTAGCAATAAGTGCATTGTATTCGAATTGCTTCATTTCAAGTTTTTCTCTTTCTTTTATAATTTGCTTTATTTCGTTATCAAGTTTTTTCCCTTTCAAATTTTCTTGTTCGGTTTCCTTTATAATGTTCAGAATTTCCGATTTCTGATTTAATACATCAAATTTCTTATTGTTCATTGTAGCATTTTTTTTCCACTCCACAGTTTGTCTATTTTTCGAAGTATGTGGTGCTGGTAGTAAATTATGAGACTATTTAACCTCAGTTTCTTCACATACTTTTATACGTTTTGCTAAAGGCTCATCTTCGATATCAATATCATCAATAGCCTCTATAAAATTAATTGTATCATTGAAGTTGTTACTGTCGGTTACATTGTTTATGGAAAAAAAATTCTCGTCAATTAATTCCAATACTTTCTCATCCATAACCGTTGACGTCGCCGTAAAAATACCACCGCCTGTTTTTACCAGTTCAGCCTGAAATTTTTATGTTAGTAAAATAAATATTGAAACATAATTTCTTTATAATTGTCGTTACCTTATTTTGTGCTTTATGCTGCTTGGCTTTTTTTTCAACTGCTCGTAGGCACTTTTTAATTGTCCTCCGGTCCTTAAACCGCTCGTTTGAGTCGAATTGTAATCTCGAGCTAACTTCTCCCAACAATTCAACTTTTTTTGTTGAAGACTGCATTTGTTTTTTTTGTTTTCCAATATGGAAAAGTAGTGTTTCACCAAATGTAACAAATTTTCTTTTTCTAAATTGGTGAAATTTGAAGACCTTTTTTTTAAAGTATTATCGGACGCACTCCAAGCCCAATGTGTCGAAAGCCAAAGATGGCGGTAGGAAGACCAAACGGCCCGGTTTTGTGGGCACAAACTCTGAGTCGTCTATTAAGGCCGTACCCAAAAAGGCGTTCATTTTTGTTTCTCGTCTGCTGCCTGGCGCGGAGCCGGACAATCTGGCTTCTGTGCTGCGTGGTCAATTTCCGGAAGTGGAGTGTAAATCGTTGCCTTCGAAGAATCCCCAATTTTACTCTTCATTTTTGGTATCGGTTAATGACCAAAATTTTGAAAAGGCTATGTGCCCAGACATTTGGCCGGTGGGAGCGTTTGTCAAGCGATTCCAGTTTGGTGATCAGAAACAGGGTTTTCAGCCGCCTTTAAAGACATCCACCCAGAAATAGTCTCCGGTTGTTGTCCAGTGCAGGTTAGTGATGTGACTATTCACAATAGTACTGCCGCGTCACCATTGTTATTTTACTATCAAAACGTACGTGGTTTACGAACAAAATTGGCGGACTTATTTTTATCTTTTTCTGTAATAAGTTATGACATTTTGATTCTAACGGAAACATGGCTAACACCGGAAATTGCTAATAGTGAGCTCTGTGATGACGGGTGCGGCTATCGAATATTCAGGTCTGATCGGGACGCTACTGCCACGGGCAAGGTGCGCGGCGGTGGTGTTTTGATAGCGATAAAGGGGGGTTTCCAAGCTGCGGAAACTGCCACTTCTTGCCTGGACTACTTGTTTGAGCAGTTGTGAGTCACGGTACAACTGGGTGATCGCAGGCTCCTGATTGGGGCGGTTTATTTACCACCTCATTGTACCTATCATAATTACCAGTCAGTTACGGATTCAGCTGAGTTTGTGTGCGATGCTTTGTAACGATTTTTTAGGTCGTTCAAATTGCCTTTTTGGGTAGCCAGGGTTTTTAGGACGTCTTGTCGATTTTTGCACTTACTTCTTTAAACTCGAGCGCCAAAAGTTTTTATAGGTAAACTTTAAACTAAAAAATAAAACAACTGATTTTTCGGAAACTTTAACACAGGATTTATTTACTGAATTATATACAATATAATTTACCTCAAAAAAAATGGTTTTCTTTACAATTTAATTACTTTATTCTGAATTCAAATTTAACAGGATACGGCACTGGATTATGTACATACAAAATAACATAACCTTTAATAATGTTGACAGTTAATATTGAATTTAAATCAAATCAAATCAGTTTGCTACTTGTGAGAATGAAATAAAACAATTTTACTTTAATCGGAGTTTATTTGACGGCGGAATCTGTTTCAAGCTACTGAAGATTTCGGTAAAAAGATTAATCGGGAAAAATCAATACAAGTGATTTTTCTTACTCGGAACTTTGAAAGTTTTTCGTACGGTGGAAGTCAATAAATTGACTTCGGAAGCAAATTAGATTTGCTTATCACAGGTAAACATTAATTCTTGATGAGAACTAATTTATTCAACAGGATTTTTCCGTAGATGGACGTGAATGTCTAGAGTCGTAAACAATCACCTGGACGGGGTTTACTAACGTCTAGAAACTTAAACGCAAGCTAGGATCGGAGCAGCGAGTATGCTTGTCTAGAACTTTAAACAACCACGTGATGGAAATTACTAACGTCTAGAGACATAAACGAAAGCGGAGGATTTGGAAATGTCGAGTACAATGTCTAGGAACATAAACAATGCATCGGCCGGACGGATGATCTTTCAGTCAGATACTTTCGGACGGATATCTAACTTTCGGATCGGAATCGGTTACCGGTATCCTTTCTGCAAAAATTTTATGACCCTTCTTGTAGGAAGGGTGAAGATTTCAGAAAGTCAGCCTTTCACCAACTGCCTCTGTATATTTAAATGTTAAACATAATTGCATGCTTTGTTTTATCAGATTCTAATTTTTGCAGCAAACTGTAATTTTCAAAAACGCCTGGAGCGGTATGCAACCAATCGTGCATTATGTTAAATGCTATTATTTAAAAATTCCATGATTTTAAAAATGCATTTAGATTAAACATAATATATCTTTACAGCTCGGAGGGTCCAAAAAAAGAGACCGTAACTGTATGTAAAAAATGATAATAAAAATAAAAGAACTTTGTATGTACACATACCTCTCACCAGTAATAAAAATAAAAATAATAAAATTTCTCAGCCGTTTTTAATTTGTGGCGTTCTTGAGCAGCCGTTTCAATCTGCGGGCGCGCAACTCCCGGAGCTGTCCATCACACAGCACGATGGAACGATAGGGGCCACTCTTCTTCATCCCGTCATCGAGGATCCGTTGAATTACCCCGATTGTGGTGACGAAGGGTGGTGATGTGATAATGTAAGCCTCCGGGATGGAGGCGCTGCTCGGCTTCTCCGGAACGGCTATGAGGGGTTCCACTCTCCTGGGCTCCGGCTGATCCTGGAGAATGGGTAGGACCCAAGAGTCCGGAATGGCGGAGTCGGGGACCTCTCGGATAATGAGGTCTGCTACCTCCTTCTTGGTCGACGGTTGGGTTTCCCGTGCGACTCGGATTGTCCGGGGTACACCTAAAACATGCCGATTTGGTCGGCGAAAAGTCCGGTACTTACCTGGCTCTTTTGTGCAGGGAAGGACTGCTGGTTTCCTAGTGGTCGTCTGGACCACTGACTTTCTTCCTGGAAGATTCACCTTGGGTGTGGTCAGGTCCAGTTGGGCCATCTTCTGCAGCGTTTCCTCGAAATTGGGTCGGGCTGCGGGGGTGGAGGTCCTACTGGTGACCAAGGTAGGTCGGGTAGGTATGCGGCCCCATGGTGCTCTTACGGTAGGAGGGACCTGCAGTCTTCTCCTCAATACTTCGGCGTCTCGGTGGGATCTCCTCCACAGGTTTCCGGTATTTTGGCCGGATTTCGCCTTCCTTTGGGTGCGGATTGGTGGCATCTTGCAACGAAACACTTCGAAATCTTGTAAGCGACTACGTCGTTTGTGAAAATTTTCCACCATTTGTTTGATAAATTTTCTCCTATCTTGCAAGGTCTTTTGCAGGAGATTGAAATTTTCGAAATCTTTTACAGGGTTGTCCTAGGAAATTTTTGTTTACATGGCGGGCTGTTGATTTGTTCGCACTTTTCGGGAGCCTTCCCATCTCCACTACTGGGTGATTCGTCGGCAGCTTCTTTTACGGATCGGCGGAAAGCTGACGGTTGAATCCGGAATTTGTAGCGGACGATGGTTGGCTATACGGGGGGGGAATCTTTCTCCGAAGGATTTCCCTGGTGTCGAACGCCCTTCTTCGGTTGCCTTAGGATATCGGATTTCATTTCGGTGGTTAGTTTAACGACTTCTCGGTCGTAACCCATCGGTATTGTAGGGTTTATTTCAGCGTTTAGTTTAGCGACTTCGCGGTCGTTTACCAATCGGCTTGGTCGGCAGGATCTTGGCCTTTTAGTTTAGCGACTTTTTCGGTCGTAACCCAGCGGATTTATCGGTCGGATCTTGTTTCGGATTGGGCCTTCCTCATGGTTATTCTGATGTCGGGAACGGAGTCGCCTCTCGGAAAACGGACCTAGTCGGCGGATGCCGTTTCGCCCACACTTCTCTTCGGAGGTCTTGCAGTCCCAATTGCCATTGATTCGTCGACAATCCTTGATTTCGGAATCGGCGGAGGATTGACGAACGAATCCGGGATGTTGTTCGCAACTGGGGGGGACTGGTCGGCCATATGGTGAGAAGTGTGATCTTCAAGCCGGCTCCGGTCGTCCAGGCTCAATTGCGACTATCAAGATTATCAGAAATAACCATTTCGGTCGGCACCTATCGGATTCCCTATCGGATGGAATCATCGGACCTAGTTTAACGACTTTGCGGTCGTTTGCCATCGGGTTGTTCTCGGCTTTGTAGTTTAACGACGTTTCGGTCGGCTTGTAGTTTAACGACGTTTCGGTCGGGATCCATCGGTCTTAATTGGTCTCTTTTTTGTTTCCTAGTTTAACGACGTTTCGGTCGGCTTGTAGTTTAACGACGTTTCGGTCGGTTGCCGTCGGATTGTTCGGTCTTGTCGGGTTTGGGTCTTCCTAATGGCTTCTGACGTCGGAAACGGAGTCGTCTTTCGGAAAACGAACCTAGTCGGCGGATGCCGTTTCGCCCACACTTCTCTTCGGAGGTCTTGCAGTCCCAATTGCCATTGATTCGTCGACAATCCTTGATTTCGGAATCGGCGGAGGATTGACGATCGAATCCGGGATGTTGTTTGCAACTGGGGGGGACTGGTCGGCCATATGGGGGAGAAATGTGGTCTTCAAGCCGGCTCCGGTCGGCTAGGCTCAATGGCGACTATCGGGCTCATCAGATTTACCATTGCGGTCGGCACCTCACGGATTCCCCATCGGACGGATTTATCGGAATTAGTTTAACGACTTTGCGGTCGGAATCCCTCGGTTTTGTCGGTCGGGATTCCTCGAAGTTAGTTTAACGACGTTTCGGTCGGAATCCCTCGGTTTTATCGGTCGGGATTCCTCGGAGTTAGTTTAACGACGTTTCGGTCAGCATCCATCGGAGTTAATCGGATCTTTCTCGGCTTCCTAGTTTAACGACGTTTCGGTCGGTTGCCGTCGGGTTGTTCGGTCGGCTTGTAGTTTAACGACGTTTCGGTCGGTTGCCGTCGGATTGTTCGGTCTTGTCGGGTTTGGGTCTTCCTAATGGCTTCTGACGTCGGAAACGGAGTCGTCTTTCGGAAAACGAACCTAGTCGGCGGATGCCGTTTCGTCCACACTTCTTTTCGGAGGTCTTGCAGTCCCAATTGCCATTGATTCGTCGCCAATCCTTGATTTCGGAATCGGCGGAGGATTGACGATCGAATCCGGGATGTTGTTCGCAACTGGGGGGGGACTGGTCGGCCATATGGGGGAGAAATGTGGTCTTCAAGCCGGCTCCGGTCGGCTAGGCTCAATGGCGACTATCGGGCTCATCAGATTTACCATTGCGGTCGGCACCTCACGGATTCCCCATCGGACGGATTTATCGGAATTAGTTTAACGACTTTGCGGTCGGAATCCCTCGGTTTTGTCGGTCGGGATTCCTCGAAGTTAGTTTAACGACGTTTCGGTCGGTTTCTTGCGCTAACAGGATTAGTTCGGGTACGGTGGAGAAGTCTTTCCTCCTTATCGTAATTTTGAATTCGGGCCGTAGGTTGTTATGGATGATCTCGGCTTGATCCGTCGGCGAGTATCGGCCATACCTTCTCATCAGAGTCAGCATATCTGTGATATAGTCCAAGACTGGCTCTGTGGTATGTTTTTTATTTAGTATGTCCGCTCCCAGTTGTAAGCGATTATGGTCGGGACAATAATGTTGGCGAAAGGTGGCCAGAAATTGCTGCCAATTGGTCCAGTCGGTTCGGTTATTTCGATACCACAGCAGGGCTTTGCTATAAAAAAGTTCTGGCAGTGCTGATAGCAGCTCTTCCTCTGGCCATTGGTAGCTCTCTTTTAGCTCTTCTACTCTTTCTAGAAAAGAGATGGGATCCTCTTTTCCATCAAATCGGAGATTCCACTTCCGGACAGTATTGCATACTTCGGCGGGATTCATACGGGATCTTGTTATCTCGGCGGGCTTGTTGGTTTCTCCTGGAAGAGTAATGGTGGGTCTCTTTCCTTTCCCGGTTAAGAAGCATTCCTTTACTCTTTCCTTCAATTCTGGTATCGTACCGTAGGGGACGAGTCCGCAATCGGTAGCCAAACCGACGAGAGACGGCTTCTTCAACACATTCAACCATGCGAAGTTGGTTTCGGCGGGATTCGGTGAGTCCAGAGGGTTGGCTTCCTTTCTCTGCGGTTCCGGGGTTTTCAGCATGATTAGATTTGGTTCTGCAGTGAGACTCATTTCTAAAACAAAAAATTTTAATCGGGGATCGGAGGGAGATAGGTATTAGATTGATTCCCTTGACCGAAAACAGCAGCTTTTAACTCGGTGTAAGTGACCAAAAAAAATGTCCCTGCACAGGGCGTCAAAATTTGTAACGATTTTTTAGGTCGTTCAAATTGCCTTTTTGGGTAGCCAGGGTTTTTAGGACGTCTTGTCGATTTTTGCACTTACTTCTTTAAACTCGAGCGCCAAAAGTTTTTATAGGTAAACTTTAAACTAAAAAATAAAACAACTGATTTTTCGGAAACTTTAACACAGGATTTATTTACTGAATTATATACAATATAATTTACCTCAAAAAAAATGGTTTTCTTTACAATTTAATTACTTTATTCTGAATTCAAATTTAACAGGATACGGCACTGGATTATGTACATACAAAATAACATAACCTTTAATAATGTTGACAGTTAATATTGAATTTAAATCAAATCAAATCAGTTTGCTACTTGTGAGAATGAAATAAAACAATTTTACTTTAATCGGAGTTTATTTGACGGCGGAATCTGTTTCAAGCTACTGAAGATTTCGGTAAAAAGATTAATCGGGAAAAATCAATACAAGTGATTTTTCTTACTCGGAACTTTGAAAGTTTTTCGTACGGTGGAAGTCAATAAATTGACTTCGGAAGCAAATTAGATTTGCTTATCACAGGTAAACATTAATTCTTGATGAGAACTAATTTATTCAACAGGATTTTTCCGTAGATGGACGTGAATGTCTAGAGTCGTAAACAATCACCTGGACGGGGTTTACTAACGTCTAGAAACTTAAACGCAAGCTAGGATCGGAGCAGCGAGTATGCTTGTCTAGAACTTTAAACAACCACGTGATGGAAATTACTAACGTCTAGAGACATAAACGAAAGCGGAGGATTTGGAAATGTCGAGTACAATGTCTAGGAACATAAACAATGCATCGGCCGGACGGATGATCTTTCAGTCAGATACTTTCGGACGGATATCTAACTTTCGGATCGGAATCGGTTACCGGTATCCTTTCTGCAAAAATTTTATGACCCTTCTTGTAGGAAGGGTGAAGATTTCAGAAAGTCAGCCTTTCACCAACTGCCTCTGTATATTTAAATGTTAAACATAATTGCATGCTTTGTTTTATCAGATTCTAATTTTTGCAGCAAACTGTAATTTTCAAAAACGCCTGGAGCGGTATGCAACCAATCGTGCATTATGTTAAATGCTATTATTTAAAAATTCCATGATTTTAAAAATGCATTTAGATTAAACATAATATATCTTTACAGCTTTCAGTGGGGACGGTTCGGATGTTTTTGTTTTTGGAGATTTCAATCTTCCTAACGTTGAGTGGCACAATGACGATAGTGGCTTGTACGTTACTGGCTCTCAGTTAGCCGGTGATATTGTTGCTGAAACTTTTGCATTCTTAAATTTCTACCAACTAAATGACACACGGAATGCTCATGGTTCGATGCTAGACTTGATTTTTTCAAACGTTTTAAACGATACGGTGATGATCGCATCGGAATTGTTGGTGCCTTGCGACCTTTACCATCCGGCATTAATGATTAGTGTTGCGACAAAGAAGCTTGCGACAACTCTTCAGTACTGCGAAACCGTTTACAACTATAAAGCTTGCGATCTTGAAGCTATAAACGACGACTTCTCTGGTGTAAATTGGGAAATGCTACTTGCGGACTCCTTTAATCTGGATGACTCAATATGTAATTTTTATAACGTACTCTATGCCATGATAGAGAAACATGTCCCAATAATTAAAATTAAAACAAATTTAAGTATCCCAAGTGGTTTAGCCCAGAATTAAAACAAATATTTTGCGTAAACGAAGGGCTCATAACTTATATAAACGCACTCATAATGAATCCTTTTACCAAGAATTTTCTGACCTGAGGTCGCTTTGCAGGGCCCAGGCATCAATTTGTTATAAATACTATATTTCAAAAGTTCAATCTAATATCAAGCACAATAGCAAAGTATTTTGGAATTATGTTAATAATAGGAAAACTGAGAACGGCCTTCCCGACTCGATGCAATTGCGAGGTGAAGGGGCGCGTGACGGTACGAGCATCGCTAATTTATTTGCAAGTCATTTCTCTTCTGTTTTTTCCTCTCCCAACGGCAAGTTCCGTTGCGGCGAGGTGGTGGAAGTCACCAGCCTGAACTTGCACTCATATCGAGTAAATGAGGTTCAGGTCTTCGAGAGGTTGAGATTGCTCGATGGTGACAAAGGAGCTGGTCCGGATAGTTTGCCTTCAGCATTCTTAAAGGGCTGCGCGGTGTCGCTGGCCTTTCCTCTATGGCTTCTTTTTAATAAGTCACTTGCACTGGGAATATTTCCTGCTGTATGGAAAGAATCCTTTGTTGTGCCAATTTTTAAATCGGGCTCCAGGGACTCTATTGAGAATTATCGCCCGATAGCGATATTATCTCACATCCCCAAGATCTTCGAAGCAATAGTCAATGATTATCTGTCTTCTGCATTGAAGGGCGTTATGTGCGACAGTCAGCATGGTTTTACTGGCGGGCGCTCCACCACTACAAATTTATTGGTGTTTGTGGACTTTATTATCCGCGCTTTTCACTCTGAGGTTGCAGTGGATGCGATCTATACGGACTTCGCTAAGGCTTTTGACCGTGTCGACCATGTTATATTGCTGCAGAAATTATTGTCAATCGGGATAAACGGCTCTTTATGGCAGTGGCTTTACTCCTACTTATCTGGGCGATCTCTAATTGTCAAAATTAAAAACTTTTTTTCGCTACCTTTCATTGCTACGTCTGGCGTTCCTCAGGGTTCTCATTTGGGCCCTTTGCTATTTAAGATCTTCATAAATGACATAGTTCACTGTTTCTGGTATGCACGCGTCTTGCTTTTTGCGGATGATATGAAAATTTATATCAGAGTTTCTGACAACATCTCTGTTCTTAATATGCAATCGGATCTTGATAGGCTGAGTGTATGGTGCAAGGTAAATAGACTCAGTTTAAATATTGCAAAATGCAAGCACATTCGTTTCCGCCGCCATCGTTGCGGCGCCCCGAGTATCTATTCGTTAAGTGGCATTTCGTTGGAGTCGGTTCCCAGTATCCGAGATTTGGGTGTCACGATGGACACTAAATTGTGCTTTACTGAGCATACAGCAAATGTTTGCAACGGTGCATTGAAAGTACTGGGCTTTATAAAGAGAAATACAAGCGACTTTGACGACCTTTTTGTACTGAAATGTTTGTATACTTCACTTGTTAGGTCCCGTCTGGACTACGCTTCTTGTGTCTGGTCTCCTTACTACCAATCTGAGATCGATAGATTAGAGAGGGTACAGAAGAGATTTCTTAGATACATTGCCTTTAAGCTGGGTATTTCGCACCGCGATGTCGGCTATGAGAGCTTATTGCATAGACTCAGTCTTACCACGCTTGCGGAGAGAAGGAAGGTGACTGATGTTCGGTTCATGGTTGGCCTTGTGAGTGGTTCTGTGGACAGTCCGGAGCTTTTGTCGAGAATTAACTTTTATGTTCCTCAAAGATCACTGAGGAATTCAGTCACTTTTTATATAGAGCCTTTCTCAAGGTTATACTTAATGTTCTCGGCGGTCAGCAGAATGGCTCGCAATGCGAATGAATGCCAACATATGTTTTTTTTACGTTAATTCGTGTGTAAAAAGTTTTGTTGTCAGTTTAATTCAAGTTTGTAATTGTTTTTGTTTGCACTATTAGTATGGCGAAGCTTTTTCTCCGATGTAAATAGAAGGAATTTTTTCAGCTCGCCCATGCTGGCAGTAATATGTTTGTATTTTTAACGACACATCATGTAATTGACGCTTTTGTCGTTTGATGTAGAAATAAATAAATAAATAAAGTATCCATCGTAATAACTAATTATTATAATAAAAATACATTATTTTTAGTTTGTTTACAATCAAGTACTTACCTACTTTTTATGTATAAATTAAACTTTAAACGAAAAATATAAGTGTCAACTAATGTATTTTAACAAATCTGTGTTGATTGCGAAAAAGTGCTTAAGTCAATATTTGTCAAACTGAGATAATGGCGAAAACAAATTATGGGCAAAATTGAATTTGGTTTACTGAGGAACCTTTTTTAGGGATATAATTTGTTTTGCAAGTTTATTATTAAATGTAATGTTATTACAGGCATATAACTAAATAATTATTGAGAAAAACTGAAAATTACACCAATTAAATTGATTACTTTCGACTTAGGCGAAAGGTATTCTATTAAATAACTGCCTTAATATGTACGCTATGACTTAGGCAATTATACCAAAAGAAAGAGCAAGTTTTCCTCTATCTGAATAAGTCAAAACCCCAATTTTGCAAAAACATGACTTAAGCACTTTTTCGCAATCAACACAGATTTATTCTCAAACTTTTCATAATACAAAATTCAACCTTCTGGTCGCTACGCGCGAACCAGGCAGACTGACCGCCACATTTCGTACTCTAATCTTTATCAAATAAAAATTATACCCGGGAAGGAAAATACAGGTCAATACATATACCGTCTCATACACGATTATGTTGTGTTGAAAACGATAGAAAATTTCCGTTTGTATTCGTTACAAACGAGGCATACCCTCAGAAAATTTACTGTTAAATTTAATAAACTGGTCAGAAAAGAATATATAATTATTGTCTTTCTTGAGCTTGATGCATTCTAGAATGTGCATTCAATAATAATTATTTTGAATCAATGAAACAGAGGTGTACCAGGAAACAATGAAATATTTACTCAATTGTCCGAAAGTTGAAGATGAAGACAAAAATGGATCAGAGATCAGTCGACGGTATTGGTGGCTGATAGAAGAATTGGAATATAACGCTTCAGATGTGTATCCTCTTAAAGATTTGGAAGGAGATCGCGACTATTAAGTAGAATTAACAGAAATGCAATTAAGTAAATAAATATAGTGTTAACATAATATCTTTTTAAACCATTAATTAAAACCATTGTTAAAAATTCCAACAGAATGGTACAATGCAGAAGTCATACTGATATTCAAAAAAGGAGACCATACTAACATAGAGAACTACAGACCAATTAGTTTGCTGCCACACCTCTATAAGATCTTTACAAAAATTATAACAAACCGTTTAACAAATAAGTTCGACTTTTACCAACCCGTGGAACAAGCGGGCTTTCGCAGGGGCTTTAGCACTATGGAGCACATCCAAACAATACGTTCACTTATTGAAAAGGGTAACGAATATAACATCCCGATTCACCTGGCTTTTATAGATTTCCATAAAGCATTCGACTCCATCGAGACATGGGCCTTTTTGAAATCCATGGACAGAGCGAGAATAGACTCCAGATACTCCATGATCATAAAAAACATCTACGAAAACGCATCCCTACACGTAAAAATAAATGAAGAAATGAAAACAAATAAAGTTCATATAAAAAGAGGAGTTCGTCAAGGAGACATAATATCTCCAAAATTGTTCACCTCTGCCTTAGAAGACGTGTTTAAGAAACTTCCCTGGGAGAAAAAGGGTATCAGGATTGACGGATCATATTTAAATCACTTAAGATTTGCCGACGACATTGTCTTGATATCTGACGACGTGGATGAACTTGGACAGATGCTCCGTGAACTGAATGCGGCGGCAAGCGAAGTTGGGCTGAAAATGAATTTCAGCAAAACAAAAATTATGACAAAAGACAGCATACATATATCCATTGATAATAATGTCATCGAAAATGTCTCAGAATACATATACTTGGGTCATCTTATTAAAACAGACAAGTGTAATCAAACCGCAGAAGTAATAAGACGAATAGGACTTACATGGGCAGCGTTCGGTAAGCTAGGATACATTTTAAAAGAACCCAGTATACCTATAAACTTGAAACGCAAAGTATATAACGCATGCATATTGCCGGTGACCACCTATGGCATAGAGACAATGTCGATGACAAAACAGACAGCAAACCGCCTTAGGACAGCACAAAGGTCAATGGAGAGGGCTATGCTAGGGGTCTCCTTAAGAGACAAAATAAGAAACGAGGAGATTAGACGGAGAACGGGAGTAACGGATATAATAGAACGGATGGCAACACTGAAGTGGCGTTGGGTTGGCCATGTGTCACGCCAGGATGGAAATAGATGGTCGACAAAGATTATTAAATGGCGACCAAGAGAAACGAAGAGAAACGTCGGAAGGCCGCAGATGAGATGGAGGGACGATGTTAAGAAGATTGCGGGCAGAGAATGGCTACAAGCGGCCCAAAACAGAGGAAAATGGAAAAAACTGGGAGAGGCCTACGTCCCGGAGTGGATAAACACAGGCTGATGAAGAAGAATTGTTAAAGAAGGTTATTCGCAGAGTTTCCTTTTCTTGACGTGATTCATAATTTCCATTTTCTTTCCCATTCGCGCGCGTCAATGGGATTCTCAAGACACGTCGATACAGCCACATTTCAAATGGATCAAGCTTCTTACTTGATGCCTCTGTCCGTGTCCATGCTTCCACGCCGTATAATAATAATAATATCGTGGAATATCGCCACGTCGTTGGACGTTCTTGAATGCGTTTTTTAATGTGGATTAGTCCCTATTTTACATTTTCTATCTTCTTTTTCATTTCATTCACAGTTCTCTGTGTACTTTCGTCTTTTCCACGATTTCTCTCCATTTCTTCCTATTCTGTGCAGTCTCTCGCCAGTTCCTTATCTCCATCGTTCTCAAATCGTTGTAGATCTCCTCTTCCCATCTCGTCCTCGGCCTTCCTCTCGGTCTCTCGACGTCTGGTCTCCATTTCATGGTGCACTTTATAATACTATATTGCTCTTTCAACGTGTCCACACAATCCCAGTCTCAGTGCCTTGATATGTCTTACTATTGTTTTTCCTTGCAATTCGTTCTCTATTTCTTCGTTTGTTCTTACTCTACATATATCTCTCTTCGCTAACCTTGATCAGTCCCAGAATCTTTCTAATTATTTTTCTCTCAAAGACCCGAAGTTTCTATTCCTCTTTCCTCGTTAAACACATTGTTTCCATGCCATAAGTTACCACGGGCCTGATTAGGGTTCTGTATATTTTCATCTTAGTTTCTTTTTTTATTTGATTGCTCGTTATTAAGTTCTTGTTGCTGTAGAAAGTTCTATTTCCAGCCATTATTCTGTCTTTTATGACTTCCTCTCTTTCACTTGTGTTGTTAATTTGTAATCCAAGGTATTTGAAGGTCGCTACCTCTTCAAAATTATACTCCAGAATCTTAACCTCATTCAGCTCTCTATTTCTTCTTCTACAGCCTCTCATTACCTTGGTTTTTGTTTCATTTACTTCTAGTCCTGCTCTTTCTGCTTCTACTTTTATCTTCGTGAACATTTCTACCATTGCTTTGTGATGTCTTGAAATTATTACAATGTCGTCGGCGTAACCAACCATTTGTATATCATTTCTTCTTTGCAATGGTGCCACTGTATTTGGTTTTTCTTATTATGCCTTCTAGTACCACATTAAATAGCGTGGCCGACAACGCATCACCTTGTCTCACTCCAGTATTTATGCTAAATTCATCTGTAATACTTTTTCTTGTTTCTACCACTGCTGCCGATCCATTGAGTGTCATTTGTATCAATCTCACAAGTTTCTCAGGTACTTTCATTTCTCTTAATATCTTGATTACATAACTTCTGTTGACTCTGTCGAAGGCTTGTCTAAAATCGACAACATCTCTATCCCTATGTCATGTTCATAACATCTTTCCATAATTTGTCCGACTACAAATATTGCATCTGTTGTTGATCTACCCGGTCTGAAGCCTTGTTGGTAGTCACCTAATATTAT
Source organism: Podabrus alpinus (assembly GCA_932274525.1). Lineage (NCBI taxonomy): Eukaryota > Metazoa > Arthropoda > Insecta > Coleoptera > Cantharidae > Podabrus > Podabrus alpinus. The sequence goes on from OW026452.1 coordinate 59,751,688, forward strand.
GTTTACGTGTTTTTGTAGTTTTGAGTGTATTACACTCTCTCATGTCCCCTTTTTTATGGATTGGGATTATCTTTGCCACACTCCACTCCTTTGGCATTCTCTCTTCTTTTCACACCAACAAAATCAGCTCGTACAATCTTCTCTTCGTCGTTTCATCACCCATTTTCATTAGTTCAGAATCTATTGCGTCGAATCCTGGAGTTTTTTTGTTCTTCATTGACATTAGTATCTTGTGGAATTTTTCATACTCCGGTTCCGCTTCAGTTTCTTCTTCTTCTGGGTCTGATGTTTTATCGTCTAGTATGGTTTCTTCTGTTTCTTCATTGAGCAATTCTTTATAATATTCTTTCCATATGGTGTTGATTTCTTCTTCTTCATATTTGGTATCTCCTTTCTTGTCATTCATTCCCCTTGGTTCTGTCTTGTTGTTACTCTTCTGTTGTTTTATTTTCTTGTAAAATTCAGTGGGGTTTCTTTGTGTTTCTTCTATATCAGTCATTATGTTTTCCAACCACTTTTGTTTCTTATCTTTAAACATTTTAACAGTCTGTCTTCTTTTCTCTTTGTATTTTTATTCATCTTCTGTTTTTTGGGATCCCATCCATTTTAGTCTTGCTTCTTTTTTGGACTTTATCATAGCTTCGCATTCTTCGACAAACCATTCATTTCTTGTGTTTTTTTCTTTTTTGCCTACTGTTTTTTCTGTCGCGTTCTGTATACTACTCTTAATATTTTTCCATTCTTCATCCACGTTTTTGGTCTGCTGTTTACTTTCCATCAACTCCTGTAAAGCTTTTGCATATTTTTCTCTTTTTCTCTCATCCTTCAATTTTTCTGATGCAAATCTGTTTTTTTTGTGCTTTCGATCCATGTCCTTCCTTGTATCTCTTTCATTTCCACTTTCATTATCACCATGTTATGATCTGTATCTACCGTAGTTCCTCTGTATGATCTTGCATCATTTATTTTAAAAGATCTTCTCTTCGTCACCAGTATATGATCGACTTGGTTTCCTTCGTCACTGCCCGGTCTCAACCAAGTCTCTTTATGTTTGTTTTTATGTTTGAAATGTGATGTTAGTATCTGTACGTTACATATCGTGGCCAGATTGCACAGTCTTTCTCCATTTTCGTTAGTTTTCTCGTGTATTGTGTACTTTCCGGCGACGTTACCTACATAAATTTCTTTTCCAATTTGGGCATTGAAGTCTCCCAGTATTATTAAATCATCTCTTTTTGGGATCTTTTCATATAGTTTTTCTACTTCTTCGTAAATTTCTGTTTTTTCTTCGTCTTTTGCTTGCTCAATTGGGGCGTATACGTTTATCACAGACAGGTTAATGTGTTCGCCTTTGATTCTAATGTAGGCCAGTCTTCCATTAATGGGATCAAATTTAATTATGTTTTTAGCTATGTTTCTCCCTACTATGAAGGCTACTCCATTTCTACCTTGTTTTCTTCGCCCGAGTATAGTACTACATATTTCTTTATTTTCACTTCTCCATTCCCTTTCCATCTAATTTCTTGTACTTCCGCCAGATCAATCTTGTATCTTTCCATATCGTTGACTACTTCGTTTATTTTTCCGGGGAGCAGCATTGTTCTAATGTTCCAGGTTGCTATTCTCTTGTTTGTTTTATTTTTCTGTTTTCTATTCCCCAATATCTTCTCTCTTCTCTTATATTCCATGTTATCAGTCTCTAGGTCAGTGGGCGTCGCAAGGGTCGTTATACTTTGTGTGTTCCATCTTTTGTTTTTTAGTTTTTTGGAATCAGGTCATCCGCAGCTCCCTGCTGGTTTCTCATGGCTATCTGTATCTCCTTCCACTCAAGTACTCTGTTGTTAATGGTTATCTTCTGATATCCTGCCCTGGCTTTGCTTCCCTTTCCTATGTCTCTTATTGCCATTTCTCTTATTTTTTTGGATTTCCATTTCTCTTACTGTCATATCACTGTCTACAAATATTTTTTTCCCTTTTAGTTTATTCTTGCTCTTCATAACTATCATTTTTTCTTCCCAATTTTTCAACTTGACTACTATTGGTCTTTTCTCTTCGTTGCTCCCAATTTGGAAGCTTTCTAATGGTTCAACTTCCACTCCCATCTCGTCTTTTAGTAGTTTCTGAAGTTTTTCCTGTAGTTGTTCTGGGTTTCGTACTTCTAGTCCGTTAATTATTATATTGTTTTCTCATTCCATTTTTCTTCTTTTTCTTTGCTGTCCTCCTGCATTCCTTTAATTTCATCTCTGAGTTCTCTTATTTAATCTTTATTCTCGTTGAATCCCTTTCGTATTTCGGTTCTCATGGTTTCAATTGCCTTCAATACCGCTTCCATTTATGTGTCTTGTTTTTCGTCTTTCGATTCAGACTGATTTTGGTTTGTTGGTGATCTAAAAATTTTTCTGCTTCTCTGAAATATTCTCTCTGTGCTTTACCCTTCAATTTCGTCTTTTAGGGATCTTCTTCTTTTCGTATATTGGGAATACTGGTTTCCGCTACCTTTCTGTGGTGTATTTTCAGCGGTGTCTTTTTTATTCTTTAGGTCTGTGGTGTTTTTGTTCATTTATTCCACTTCTTGTTTTCACTTCAATTGGTTTTTCAGTCTTGCAAAACTTATAAACCAGATCTTCTCGTTTTTCCTTCAAAATGCTATCTTTTTCACTTCTAGTCCCGTACAACACATACACCCAGTTCAACACTTCGGAAGTGTATGCGCTATTATTCACTTCTTTTTCAAGTTGTGATATTTGTGTGATTGGTTTTTCACCCTAGTGATTTCCCAATTTTTCGCTTTAAGAATATTCTGTTTTGGTATCCCTGTGTTTCCTTTCGAGTGTCAAAAAGTTAACCTCGAAAAGCACCGCACATTTCACCAATCTTCTCAAATATAAGTTCTTTGTTTGTTCCAGCGAACAGCTCTCCAACAACTTTAGTTTCTCTATTCTCGCATCACACTTCCAGAACACGTCTCTATCACTATTAACTCACTGTAAAGCCACAATCGATAAACAAATGTTGATTACAACTAATACTCGTTCCAACCTCGTCTTTTTTCTCGAAAGATACGCCGTATAAGAAAGTAAAAAAAAAATTTAATCAAATAAATAATAAAAGGTTGCAGTTTTGATTTATTGAAATGAACAAATATTTTTAAATTTGCATTGATTATTTTTCTATATTCGTATGTAACAGCATAAGGGTTCCGACAATATTCAAAGATTCAGCGAATATAGGTTTTCGCAAGGAGATTGCACGAGCGTAGCGCAGCGGAGTGAGTGTCAATCTCCGCAGCTAAAACCTGTAAGAGATGAATCTTTGAATGTTGTCGGAACCCGCGTTGCTGTTTGGATGATAATTCCGTGAAGAAACGACACAACTTCGAATAAAGACGAATTTTTATATGAAATAAAAATATAAAAATATAAATAAAGTAGTGTTTCTATGGTTATTATGAATATTGGACGCATTAGAATTTGGACGTTAAATATAAATAAAGTAGTGTTTCTATGGTTTTTATGTAGCAGATTTGACAATTTAAAGCATTACCTTGTATGTCAGCTGCGTGGCGTAACCGTCATAGTACATGGTTTGCAATGTGAACATCCGAGGTTCGAATCTTGCCGACGGCGAATTTTTATTTCATATAAAAAATGTATAACATGATATAAAGAAACGTACACAATTATTATCAAAACAATTTAAAATATTTAAATTGACCAATGGTTATTTGAAATATATTCGTAGGATTTCAATATAACTGGGATATTTGAATATAAATTCGTAGGATTTCAATATAACTGGATATTGCACTAGGTGCACGAATTGTATTCGTTTATCTACAATGTAAATTAACGCACGCTGATTGGTCGAACCGACCATCATGTGACACTGAATGCAATTATCTATGGTATTTCATTCATTCTCAGTCGACTGAAATCCATGATTTTATCCCATGGTTTTGAAAAATTATGTTTAAAAACTGAATCGGCAAACATACAAGAGTCGCAAGTCGTCGAGTTTATATGCGTTATCTAATTACTCTCACTATGAGTTCTGTAGTGTATTATATCTTTGACGTTCCACTTACAAAGATTTGTTACATTTTGTAATTTAAAATTAGCTCGTTTGCAAAAAAAAAGTTTGTTTAAAATAATTGTTTAGTTAATGGGGTACCGACAAAAAAATTAGCAGTGTTTATTACGTAAATACGGTCGTTAAGATGTCCTTTTCCATGTAATCTGGTTAGATTTTTCTAAAAGTGGCTCATTTCGATTAAATTAAATAATGAAATTTGAATTTTTTATTCAATCTCTAACGTCATCTCACACATTAGTTAGTACATTTTCCATGCAAAGGGCCATTGGTATACGCACGACTTGGCAAAGGACAACCTAAGGATAGTATTTACAATAAAAAAACACTACTAAATTTTTTTTGTCGGTAAACCTACTCACATTATTGATTGTGGGAATTCGCAAAATCTGGGAAAGGTCTCAATTTTTTGTATTGGAACATTTAATGGGAACCATGATTAAATTTCATAAATTTCTATTTCAGGGTACCAAAAATGTAAACGGTATGCAAATACCATATATGATTGTGGGTAACCCAGCCTATCCATTATTACCGTGGCTACTAAAAGACTATCCTGAAAGTGTCACTGCTGAGCAAGAGTCGTTCAATATGTATTTAAGTTCAGGGAAAGTCGTTGTGGAAATGGCATTTTGTAGACTTAGAGGACGTTGGAGAATACTCTTGAAGAAAATCGACATTCACTATGAATTTATTCCATATATTACTAGCGCCTGCTGCATTTTGCAAAATTTTTTGGAATATAAAAACGAACAATTTATGCAGCAGTGGATGGATGATGTTATTCAAGCTGAAATACTTTTCCCACAACCAGTTCAGGTGAATAACGAAGAAACGGACACTGAATGTGGATTCAAGATTCGCCAACATTTGACCAAGTATTTGTCAGATAATTTTCCACAACATAGAAGCATACGATGATAAGTTTCCCGTTGTAGATTATTAAAAGAAATAGTATTCAATTGTATAAAAAATATAATATTATTATCACTGTAAATATTTAATAAACATAATTAAACACAAATATCGTTTTTCTTTATTCTGCCTGCTCCCAAGTATTGGGTAAGGTAAGGAGTGACTTCTCAGGAAGTAGGAGATGGTGATTGTGATATATGGGAACTATGTGTAGGCATAGCTAGCAAACTTGTTAAAAAAGGAGATTGAGATGGATGATGTGTCATTGTTGAAGAACCAGATGGAGAAAGTAGTAGAGGATCTATCAAAGGAGGAGGTGATTCTTCCGAGTGGTAGGTATTAGATGATGAAGAGGTTGACGGAGTGAACGGACATGGCACCTGAAGGGGAAATTCGGCAGAAAACTGTGGGGTTTGAGGAGAATTAGAATTCAGTGTTTGCAATCCTTGCATGAACCAATCCATGAGCATCTTCATTTGTAATAATTGATGTTCAGGTTCCTTCTGCATCATCTGAACTTCCCACTTTCCTCCATCATCCGATTTTGTGTCAAGTGTATTTCGCTTAAAGCTTCCGACTGCTTTTTAATAAACCTTTAAGTATAGTTCTCAATTCTCTTTGCATTTGATAGTCGTCCTGTGTATTATAATTATAAAATAAATTATTTATTTCATAGTTTATCTGCAGTATTAAGGGGACATGCTTGTATGAAAAATTATGATCAGACCATAATTGAAGAGCATAAACTTCTCTATAAAATAGTTTTTTTCATATTTTTCCATGGCACACTAATACTTAAATTATTGATCGAAAACACGACCCACCCTTAAAATAGCACACTATTGATTCGTTGCAGGGAGAGAAATTTTTTCGGGCACGGGAAATGCTTTTAATAATAAATTAATTGAAATTGTGGCCAAGGTTGGAAAATGAAGAGAAAAATAGATTTTTTCAAAATTTGCCCAAGTTATAGTATCTTCCAAGTAACGAAACCGAAATTTTGGCTTGAGCTTACAGAAGGTCCGGGCAAGCTGAAATTTGGCAAAGATGTATATTGAAGTGTTCTAATAAACCCCCAAAATGTCTCATAAAAATCCCAAGCCGGCGTTCCCTCAAATGAGGATTTTAGTCCCCTAAGTGCGGTGTTTCGCCTATAGCTCACGTATTTTTACTTTTACGAAAAATTACCATTAAGCAAAGTTGAAGAACATAAAATTCTCTATAACTTGTGGACATTTGGGGGTTTATTAGAACACTTCAATATACATCTATTTTATAGAGAATTTTATGCTCTTCAATTATGGTCTGATCATCATTTTTCATACAAGCATAAATAAGCGAGTTATCGGCAAAAACCCCGGATTGTGGTGAACGCCAGCGTGGGATTTTATGGGACTTTTGGGGGGTTCATTAAAACACTCCAATGTACATCTCTGCCAAAATTCAGCTTGCCCGGATTTTTTGCAAACTAAAAAATGCTTGTTTTTGATTTGTAAATTAGAAATTTTATTTAGAATATTATTAAATAATTTTTGTATTTTTTGTCAATACAGTAGTATAAAATTGAAATTCCACAGATGTTTTTAATCCATTCTTCTTTTTTTTACATTTAACAATTGATAAATAAAAATGATTAAAATTTTCATATTTTTATCAAATTAAATTCAATAATTTATTTTATACGTAATATCCAAATTTTTATGATCTTAATAACAATTCATAAATCAAAAAAACTAACAAGCTCTTATGTAAAACAGAATTTGAAATCATTGCTTTTGGTCTCATGAAAACAAGTTAAAGTATGTTTATAAAATAAATTGTTAACATTCTTTTAAAGCAATAAAACAACGTAGGTGACATCAATTTAAATGCAATTGGGAAGAGTTAACTATCCACCGCCACTACAAATTGCCCCAAAATTTTTTTTTTAAGCAAAAGGAACCTTATTAGAGTGTCCTGTAAAAATTTCGCCCGAGAATGTATAGTCAAAATTTCGAGAAAAATCAATTTGAAAAGTACGGGAAATTCGCATCGATTATGCTAACGGGGGCGTGTAAGTTGCATCAGGCGCTCGTAGTCTAAGCCACGCCTAGCGAGGTTATAAATATAACCCAAGTTCGCACCGGCCGGACAGCACTTGGGAATCGACTGCCGTGCGTTAAACATGTAGGTCTCTAAATAAACATAAAAAACTGGCTTGGCCAGAGTTATGAGCATCAAAAAACCTACCCTACGGCCCTCCGGGCGGTTTTTCGTGCTCAGAGCCGCTACGCGGCGGAACTAAACATATGAGAAGGCGCCACAGATCAAGAACACCGGAATAAAGGCAACCGGGATCTGAAACCCCCTAAAAATCGCCTAAAAACAAAAAATTATGGCTGACGCGCCCTAGAATCTCGTTAATCCACATGATAACTTCAAAATCGATTTACTCAAAATTTTGATAATACATTCTCAGAATTTTTTTGCAGGAGGGGCCTATATAAACCTTCATCTTTCCATTAGGAAGGTTACAAGACAGTTCGTAGTGGCGGTGGTTACTTAACTCTCACCAAATTTTTTGTTCTCCCATGAATAGTTCTCGAGAAATTTCGACTCTGTGTTAAAAATTTTTTTTACCATAAAAGGTGGTTTTCCCTACTTTCTAGTTTTAACATTAATTTTTTCGAAAATTTTGTACAATGTAAACGTACGATATTAAATTTTACAACTACGATATAAAATACGCTGGGCAAATTAGTTGAAATGATATTCAAAATCTTTGACTTTGGATACTTTCCACACCTAAACTACCAAAACTAAATATATTATGTTATAAGGCACATTTTTATAGGAAATTTAATTACCCTCAAAATTGTTGCTAGAAAAATTTCGGTATTCCTTACCGTTGTCGCAGCATTTTGAACGCAAGGTCATGGGTTGAAATTTTTATTTTATTTTAAAATGGTTTTTCTATAGAATGGCTCAGGTTTCGACTCCTGATATTTAGGACCAGTTTAATGCTAAAATCAGTTTAGAATATGTTGGTTTTGATAGATACTAAAAAATTAATCAAAAAATCCCAAGTATGACTGTTAAATTGGCACGAAATTATAATTATTTTAAAATCCTGAATTTAAGGATGTTTTTAATTCTAATAACATTATTATCATATTGTTTGGTAAATTAAATACTTTTGTTGTTGCCAGAAACTTTTCGATGGAAAGAATCAGTTAATACTTGACAAGAGAAGATCAACAGTGTTCCTGGCAACGTCAAATTGCTTCTAAGCATCTGAATTTACTCTATTCGATTTTTATGACTTTATAATAATTTTAAAATGTAGTTGCCCATGTCCTCTAGAACAACTGTAGTTATACAATAATAACCCCTCATTTTTGATCTTTGTTGGATCGGAGTGGCAGCATCGGCAGAGTCTTTACAGGTAGATGGAACGGCAGTGGTGGTAACTACAGGGACAGCATTAGTCATTTCATCATGATGCGTTTCGCCACCATACTTAATCATTTCTGCCCTTATCTCATCGCCACCCGGTGCCTTCGCGTTTTTGAGCTTTTTCATTGTTTGCACAATCTCTTCCTTATCCTGTTCGATTATATCGACTTCGTCTACCGGCGGATCTAGTTCAATTTGTTCAAATTCGTCATCGCTTTAGGTATGCAAAATCTTCTGGAAATGCTCTGTCCAAATCTTCTTCACCTTCTCTGGTTCGTCTTCCAATCTCCTCTCGTTGTTTCTTACTCCCCTTGTCTTTACTGCCCTTGTACTACTTTTGTTCTTAATGTGTTGATAAAACATTTTCATATCATTCCTGGTGTTGTTTTCTTCTATTTCTTTCATTTTCTCTTCCCACCACCTGTTCTTCTTTTGTCTATATAACTTATTCTCTGCCTTTCTCTTTTTACTGTAATTCGTGTAGTCATCTTCTTCGCTTGTTTCTAACCATTTAAGTCTTGCAATTCTTTTTTCACCCTTCTTCTGTTCACACTCTTTATCAAACCATTTCAGTCCTTTGCTATAGCCTATTACTTGCTTAGTGCTTTCTATTATGCACCCTGCTATTGTATTCCATCCTTCTTCTATGTCGGCTGTTATTCCGTTCTTTTTATTTTCTAGTTCTCTTTTTAACCTTTCCTCATACTCCAATGCCACTGTCTCATTGTTAAGTTTTTCGGTTGCGAATTGTCTCGTCGTCTGCTGTTTTATCTTTACCAATGATGTCTTCTGTTTAATTTCAGAAACCACCAAGTAATGGTTCGTGTCCGCATTAGCACCCCTGTAGGATCTTACATCTCTTATCGACGTGGCCCGCCATCTTGATATCATCACATGATCAATCTGATTCCCCTCCATACTACTTCCTCCAGGCCAGGTCCATGTGATTTTATGCTGCTTCTTATGCTTAAATTTGGTGCTAGCTATTACCATATCAATCGCCGCTGCTAGTTCGCCTAGCCTACTTCCATTATCGTTTGTGCATGTATGAATTGTTTCCTTTCCGGCAACCCCACCCATAAAATCTTCTCTCCCGATCTTCGCATTAAAATCACGGAGTACAACAAACTATCGTGTCATGTTTAGGGATTGTTTCATAAATTGCTTCTAGCTGATTGTACAACTGTTCCTTGTCATCTTCATTGCTTTCCTGATCTGAGAGTCTTCGGAAGAAAAGTGATGCGATCAATTCTTGGGCCGAAGAAAGTGGATGGCGAATATAGAGCAAAGATGAATTATGAGATCCAAAAGGAGATGGAAGGTGATGGGGATGTGGTAAGGTTTATGAAGGCGCAGCGATTAAAATGGTTGGGCCATGTTATGAGGAGTAGTGATGAGGAGATAACAAAAAAGATAACATTATGGAAACCGCAAGGAGTTCGTACTCGGGGAAGACCGAGATTGCGATGGTGGGACGGTGCGATGGAGGATGTGAGAGCGATTGGAGTGGTGAACTGGAGGCAGATGTGCGGCGACCGAAAGAGGTGGATATCAATAGTGAGGAATGCGAAAACACATCCCAGGTTATGAAAAGCAAGGAATTAATTGTAATGTATTGCCGTGATAAGCTACTGAAATTTATTAATTTTTAAAACGGGAAAAACAACGGCTCTTTTTTAACTGCTCCGGCTAGCTTTTGTGGTCGTGACAATGGTTTGCTGATTTGTAGTGAAAACACCTCATTGGTTCGCTAATTATTGCAACCTATTTAAATTTACCTTATCTTCTCGAGTATCTAAATTGACTAGTACCTATTATGCTGCATTTACTTCAAGCAAAAACTCAAATAAATCTCCTTTTTAAAAGACATCAATCGCTTCATTTATTTACATATTGCGGTGATTCACTGAGATTGGGACGTCAATGGCATTTCATTGAATTGTTGACTCGTAAGAAACACAAAACTTGCATAAGATTTCAAATCCGAAAGAGTAAATAAATCAAATTTAATTCAAATCGGTGAGGTAAAATACTGGTATAAAAACAAGTTATAAAGAATACAAAAGTTTGAATAACCAAAAATGTAAACGAAACCAAATTTGATCCTATTAAATTGTTAAATAAAATTTTAGTTGTAAAAAATTTAAAATTGTTATTTTGTTAATTTTAAAGTGTTAGTAATAATACGGAATAACGTTGCACTAATATGAAATCTACATCTCGGTAAAGGTAGTGGAATTTTTCGTAACCAAGGAAAAATAATAAAAACAAAGGAGTTCCTTCCAAAAGGTGAAAGCGGGTAGTCGTGCCAATTTTGGGCTCCCGACTTTAAGTAATTATTTAGTGTTCCTCCAGAGTGTGAGAAGCGGGCAGTCGTACTAATTTGGACTCCCGCTAGAATAATTAAAATTTTGCATAAATTGCAAAAATTTGAGGAATCGAAAAAGTAAATAGTGTCTAGTCACGTTGTACACGTGCAGGTTATGAAAAGTAAAAGAAAAATTTACGTACCAGAAGATATTAGTGAAAAAAGTGAAAATTGTCAATGAATATTATTGCATCCAGCAAAATTGGAGCAAAAGGCAATTGGAATCAATTAAACCAAAGTCACGAGTGGATAACGGAGGTTATTAGTTCGAGCCGACGAAGCTATTTGTACTACCAAACGAAACCAACAGTGAGTAAACTTAAAATTAATAAAACTATCAAATTGTATAATATGCAACGCGCGGTAATATTCAAAAAGTGCAACGATTATGAGAAAATTTATTTTAGTATTAATTTGTGGGGTAGCAATAATAAGAAAACTTTGATCATTTATTTATATATTTATTAATTACTTTGTTGATTGAAATATATTACATTTTGTTGAATTTCGGATCATTATTTGAAAGTTTTTGTATTCTCGATTTATTGAGTTCACAAGTTAAGTAAAAGAGGAAATTTCCCCTGAATCTACACTGCAGGTAAGAGGTCTTATGCAAGTGAAAAAGGGTTTAGCCGAGGCAGGAGTTAATTTATTTAATGTTTCAATATTTAAAACAACGGAAATTCCGTTATTCGTTAAAAGATAAAAAGAATTGCTATTGACGAGGGACGATCCGACCTCCTCATAGTAATATAAATCAAAAATCATTAAGAAACAAAATCATATTTACAAAAATAAACAAATCAAGTGTACAAATATCATAGAGTTCAAATATCCTAGCTACCCCCCGATTAATTCGCACTGAGTCAATTTTTAATATTATTTTTAAACAGTTTAAATAAGGCGCACACAGTTTATCTTACCACAAATTGTCCACCGTCGAAGAAACGAAGTAGCGCTGTTGCTTGTTGAATTTTCTGGTATTGATGTGATCTCGTGCCCAATTTGTCCATCCACAACTTGAAACATTTAACGAATTGATGACCATAAATAATTTTCCAAATAACATAATCCTCTTTCCATTTACTTAGGCAATTTATTAATTTCCTTTATTTATTCACTTCTAACGATCTTCCAAATATTAACTAATAAAATTTTCCCAGTGGTACCAAAATCTTCATTTAACCAATATTTGCTGGTTTCCCAACTTAATACTAATATTCAAAACTCATCATTATTGGGAATTTACATTAACCATGCGCCACTACGCGTCCATAATATTAACTACTCCGTTTAGTATACCCACAAATATTATACGTGTACTTGTTAATTAATTGTGTGTTAGAATTTGAATTTTACCACTATTACAACGCAGTCGACTAGCTATATTAGTACAATACGCATTAATAACTTATGTGCAATATCGTGCTATACTAATTAGAACAGCCATTATGACGCGAAGTTAGCGCCCTCATCGGTGATGTAAATTCCCAATACTCTTATATTTAATGGACATCAAACGAATTCATCAAAAATACGTCCTCACGTCTCCACGGACACACCGTGAGGCCTCCTATCAAAATCTCCCCTTTCCAAAATTTATGGGCAGGCGTGCTTCACCCATTTTTCCAAACTTGTCAGCACCATGTCTGTCTCCTTCTCGTGGCCTTCACCTTTATTATCACACACCTCAATTATACGCGTTACCTAACTTTTCTTTTTTAGCTAGACGCAGGGAGGAGAAATCTCGTGCGAGACACCCACTTAATCGAAGTGGATAGTGTCAGACTTCACTGACTAAAACTCCCCCCTGCCAAGCACCCGGGTTTCGCCGTCAGGCATTTCTTCCGGGATGCTCGGTCCGAGATGTCGGGATCTTCGACATCTCCCGCCCTGGATGTTCGGGCAGCTGCGTTGGGTCTGTAGCAGTAGCGTGTTTTCCATGGAAGCTAGGGAAGCAGCGCTTCCCTTATTTGCCTTGCAAAATTAAAAACAAAAATTACTTATTTATATAATTTAAAATTTACGATTTTAAAATTTTTTATCAATTTAAATTCCTTTCTTTATTGGAATAAAAATTTGAAATTTACTGATATAGATATTTCAAAAAAATAGTTACCTACTCGTAGGCATTCTTTTATACGCGATAGGCGACTGCAAACGATATAGAAGTGAATCATCGCAACATCGCATACTATGGAAGCTGTTGGAACTTTGCTTATATCTTTGCTTATATCATCATCATCATCAGGCTTTCCATTCCTTGCGGAATATCGCCGCATCGTTTGACGCTTACAAATCCCTTTTCTGGGGTGGATTAGTCTCCCTTTTTCCTTTTCAATCTTCAAACTTACAAACTTTCGTGTGTTTTTGCCTTCTCGATCACTTTCCTCCATAGGGATCTATTTTGAGCTCTCTTTCCAGTCATGTACGCCCATGTTTCTTAGGTCGCCCATCACTTCGTTCATCCATTTTGTCCTTGGTCTTCCTCTTGGTCTTTCAATGTTCGGGTTCCATTTCATTATGCTTGAGATCACTCTGTTTTCTTGCGCTCTTTGTACATGTCCAAACCAGCCTATTCTCATTGACTTGATGTGTTTTACTATGTCTTCCCCGCCTAGTTCTTCTTGTATTTCGTTGTTTGTCCTGCTTCTGCATTGTTCTCCGATTTTACCCGGACCGAGTATTCTTCGCAGTATTCTTCGTTCGAACACTCTCAATCTCTCCTCCTCCACTTTTGTCAGGCACATTACCTCTGTCCCATATTCCACAACCGGTCTTATCAGTGTTCTGTACATTTTCACTTTTGTGTGTTTACCAATTAACTTGTTCTTTAATAGTCTTTCTATGGCATAGTACGCTCTATTTCCAGCCATTACTCTCTCTTTAATAACATCTTCTCTGTCGTTTGTACTGTTAATTTGGAGACCTAGGTATTTAAAAGTTCTTACTTCTTCGAAAATGTATCCTTCAAGCTGTTTTTCTTCTTTGAGCTCGCTTTTGTTTCTGTGACATTTCATGAATTTTGTCTTATCCTCATTTACAATAAGTCCAACCTTCCTTGCTTCATGTTCTAACTTTTTAAATGTTTCTTTTAAAGCGTTATGTGATCTTGCAATAATCACCACATCATCGGCGTATGCAATTATCTGTGCCTCCTTATTTATGATCTTATCTCTACAATTTGTTCTTCTTACTATTCCTTCGAGCACAATATTGAACAATGTTGCCGACAGTGAATCACCCTGCCGTACTCCTGCGTCAATTATGAATTCCTCTGTTTTTCCATTTTTTGTCAATATCTCTGCTGTAGTTTTCTCTAGCGTCATGCGTGTCAAACGTATCAATTTGTTCGGGATCTTCATATTCTCCATTTCTTTCAGTAATTGGTTTCTATTTATTTTATCGAATGCCTGCCTGAAGTCTATAAAAAGCATTTCTAGTCTGATGTCATATTCGTACGTTCTTTCTAGAATTTCTGTCACTGCAAACAACGCGTCTATGGTCGATCTTCCCGGTCTAAAACCTTGCTGATAATCACCTATTAATATCCCAGTGGGTTACTGTTCAGTTAATGTAACCACTCGAAACTAAATTTCTTCTGCTACACACTAAGAACACAGTTAATATAACAAATTCTCAAAATATGAACCAAGAATTTGTTATCAAAATTTTGAAATAATCGATTTTGAAAATCGTAAATTTTACATGTTTCACTGACGCGCGGGTGGAATCTCACCCATTTTGTTGACGGTACGTGCAGACTGATATACTCTTACACTTAGAAAATTTACAAGTTTTAATAAATATGTATTTGTGTAATGGTTTGTTATTGTAATTTGTTATCTGTTATTATAGTAATTAAAATTATTATTGTAAATATGTATGTAAAGTTTTTAATGTCAATAGAGTTCTTTTTGGTTTTGGTTTTTTTGGTTTTTTTTTTTTTCGGAGCGTCAGATGCAGGTCGACGGTCGTACATGCAACATAGGTTATTTTTTGTTTTTAAGCGATTTTTTGGGGGTGAAACGTAATAGTTTACTACCCCATACCGCAACTATACTTTTTAATGCTATTTCGAGGGTCTCTCACATCCCGGTTGCATAGATCCCGGTGTTCTTGATCGGTGGCGCTTCTCGTATGTTTAGCCTAGTAACCAGAGTCAAATCCGCCCTGGAGGGGTGCAGAGCGGAGCGGCGCCCCGTAAGGGTAGGATTTGACGATGGATTACCCTCCTTTTCGAATGCACACCCCTAAAATTGGAAGGCAAAAAAAATTTAATTTTTTCACTTTTTAGGCAATACACGAGTTATTTTCCATTTTTTTGATTATATTTATTACTAATATCTACTAATCACACCCCCATCTATCCGAATTTCAAAGAAAAATTCAAATCGGACCGAAAAAATTTCACTCCATTTCAAGGGACTGTAACCGGATATATGTGCAGACCCCGGGTTCGACCGGCTACATGAATTTACTTTTCCCTTCTTTTCAAAAGTCGATATTTTGGTTATTTTTCAAAATTTCTCGCAAGTTATTTTTTCTATAGCCTAAAATAAGCCTATTCTTTAGTGTGTAGCTGAAGAAATTTTGTTTCGAGTGGTTACATTAAGTGAACAGTCGCCTCTCGGTGTGTTCTTGCAGACGTGATAGTATCAATTTCGATAATATCTTATATGCTACGTTAAACAGAGATATGCCCCTGTAGTTCTTACACTCTGTCGTACTTCCCTTCTTGTGGATTGGTATAACACATGCTGCACTCCAGTCTGTTGGCATCTTTTCGTTCCTCCATACCTTTAGTATCAACTCATACAGCCTTTCATGCATTATTTCGTCCCCCATCTTTATGAGTTCACCATCTATGTTGTCAGGTCCGGGTGTCTTGTTATTTTTTATTTTGTTTACTGTTTTTTTAAACTCATCGTAACTTGGTTCAACAACCATTACTTCGTTTACGTTTTCATCTTCTTTTCGTTCGCTGTTATCACATATGTCTATTTTTGATTCTTCGTTTAGGAGGCTCTGGAAATATTCCTTCCATATTATGTTTTTTACTTCTTCTTCGCTACACTTCATATTTCCTTCAGCGTCTTTAATTCCTCTTGGCTCTATTTTGTTAGTTTGCTTCTGTTCACGTATTTTTCTATAGAATTCTCTGGGGTTCTTATGATTTCTTTCTATGTCTTCGATTTCTCTTTCAATACTCTGCTTTTTCTTGCTCCTGCACATTCTTACTGTCTCTCTTTTCAGCTTATTGTATTGTTCTTCATCTTCTGTTTTTTTATTCTTCAACCATTTTATTCTTGCCTCTCTCTTCGCCTTCACCATCTTTTCACATTCCAGGTCGTAGCATTCCTTTATTTTGTTCTTTTGTAACAAACTGGGATTTTAAGTCATAAAAATTAATTTTAATATTTTAAATTGGGATATAGTATTTATAAATTATTATTGCGATAATAACTGATGATTGTTAATCAACCATATTTATCACCAGCGGAAGAGATAAGTTTCATAACGCGAACGAGTATTTATAATGTATTTTATCAATATTCGTCTGCATGCGAACTTCCGGTGTCTGGAGTTGACTTTTATACTGTTCTTTGTTCGGGTGAACTGTTTAATTTCAGACAACAGTGAAGTATCGCTAATATGACTGGATATTTTCAATGCAGTCGACGCGATTTCATTGATGAAATAATCAAGACTTGATTGCATTAAAGCAATCAGTACACATTTGCTTCTCGTTAAAAAAACGATGTATGATGTATCTGTCTATAGGTGTAATTTGTCAATGGGGCAAATTCACACGCTATGGAAGGTTATCTTTGTGATTTCAGAAAGGTATAAATATGGTTGGATAACAAAAATCGGGGAAGTCTTTTCAGTGAGTTCGCCGGAGACTGTGGTAGATTCTCGCGTACGGAACGGTTTGACGGATTATCAGTTTTGATTTTGTTTTGGGCAAATAAGACAAGGGAGTGTCTTGCCGAATTATCTTGCTTGTGTATTCTAAGTGTTTAAAAAGTCAAATAGTTTGTTCATTAAACCCGTAAATAGATTGTGTGTTCTCTAGTGTGAGACATTTGTTACGAATTTGTCGTTGTTTTGGGACCATAGATAAGGCATTGTTTGGCCGTATTGGATTGTCTGGGGATCCAAGGTAGAAGGATAAATTATATCACCTATGTAAGTAAAATTTTGAATTCTTTACTAACAGAAGGATGGTATATTTTTTTTGAATAGTTATTTTAGGTTGTATATCTATAGGTGTTTAAAAGGGACACCCTAAATTGTAAGGGAGCTTTAAAGTATATATGTATTTGTTAATAATTTATTCCTAGTAATAAATATTGGTTTTAAAATTCAGTGTTTTCGTTTTCCTGTTGAGGAAAAGGACGTTTTATTTTCAGTGTCGAGCTTAGTGTCGTTTTGCCCGCACCGAAGTTTCAACTTCAACATTTAGCCGGGGGACGTAACGTCAGAACGGGGAGTGTCTGGGACTCATTACCAGGAAGTCGCTTACCGAATTGATAGGGTGGTTTTTTTTTGGAGAACAGAATTCTACGGTGGGCCTAATCGGTCGAACGGTGGTGGCAGCATAATCTATAAATATTCTCAGTAGATCGATAAGTGCCTAAGTGGAATTTTGTGGTCGACCAGCAAATTTGCTTATTTTTTTTAATAACTCCAGCCGTTCCTAGGAAAAGTGTTCCAAAGGACGGTTGGCGGTTACACTTTTTCTCTTTTTGTCTTAGTACTGATTGTGTCGTGTTCTTTATGCTCGTTTTAATATGTATCCATTCGTCGTCAATACTTTCAAGCTTCTCTTTCTGGTTGATTTCTTCGCATACAGTTTGTGCATATTGTTGTTGTACACTCTCATTTTTCAGTTTTTCTACTGCAAATCTTTTAAATGGTGGTTTTTTCTTGTTTATTTCTCCTTTATTGGTTTTCTCTTTCTTTATTTCCATTACGACTAGGTTGTGGTCCGTGTCTACACTTGCGCCTCTGTACGATCTCACATCGCATACTTTGAAAAGTTTTTTTGTTGACACCAGTATATGATCGATCTGGTTACCTTTATCGGTGCCTGGTTTTATCCAGGTTTCTTTGTGTATTCTCTTGTGGTTGTAATCAGTACTAGTATTTATAGTACAGTAATACACTATTTATATAAAAACTTAATGCTAAATTATCACATTTTAATTCTATATTAAAGTTATTGACCTGATGACTTATGATTTAAATTTTACCTATTTAATATTTAAAATGCATTTCTGCTTAATTAAAGTTAATTGAACTGATGAGTAAATGTTTTGAACTTTGATATGATTACATACGGAAATGAATTACATTTTAATTGCCCTACTAAAAGTGCGATTGAAGGCATTTTTGCTTTATTTGCACTTTTTTAAGTATAGGTTTGACAATTATGCGTTTTTACTTAAATTATTTATATACAGGATGGTTCTAAACGACTCACAAAAAACCTGTTTAATTTTAAATTAAACAAGTACTAGTATAAGTAAGTTATGGGAAACCATTAAAGAGTGCGAACTTGATCAAGCCTTTCCCGAAATTCTTAAATTATGCGAATTAACTCTGACTATTCCCGTCTAGTGTTGCCCAAATGCAAGAACAAGACGAGACTTAGCCCGTCTTGGTCTTGGTCTTGCGCCAATACACCTGGTCTTGGTCTTGGTTTTGGTCTTGCGCTCCCAGTCTTGGTCTTGGTCTTGGTCTTGCAGCAAGAGTCTTGCAAGTCTTGCAATTACCTATTAGTCTATTACTATTTATTAAAGTTTACTTTAAATCTTAGAAAAACGTATTAGAATTGGAACATTGTGAGCTTGAATTAACATAGCCATAGTAAAGATCAAGCAGATTAATAAATAACTGAAGATTTGATAAGAAATTCGAAAAATCAATGTCGTATGTCGTTTTCCATGGAAGTAACTGTTTCTTAATAAACATTTATGATTTATAAGCTTACATTTGCTAAAACATGTAAAAAAACAAATTAATTACAATAACTTGACTGTATTTTAAAGAACAATACTTATCTGTCTAGAAAGAGATTGAACCCTCAACTTATAAGAAATTTAATAAAAGAGTTTTACGATTTATCATTTATTTGAATAAAAAATAAAATACAACACAAATCAACAGCTTTATCATTAGGTTATGATACTTTATATCAATTCTTTTGACCAAGAATTAATACAAAGTAACCATCTGGCTGACTCATCACTTAACCTATTTCTATGTTTTTCTATTTTTTCTTCGCAAAAGTGATAACATTACCCGAATGATAACATTAACCGCGATTCCAATAAGCGGGCTCCACTGTACTACTTGCGTGATCAGTATAATGTGTTCATTTTCATTCTAAGCACTCTGAAACTTATTTATTCTTTGGAACACCTGTAGGTACTCTTAAAATTCGAAATTATTTTGCATGAATAGTGTCAAATGTTATGATTTCGGCGCGGCGGCAACGATTGTTTTAGATTTCAAAAGAAGCCGCCGGCGCGTGTATCATAACCATGTACTTCCGAAAAGCGGCAAATTTCTTTGAGAAGTAAGTACAAAACCTTTGATGCCGCATTATCAAAGTGCCGATGGTTAAAACATAACTATGCATGCACTCAGTTTGATTTTAATAGATATTTTTTTATTCGCTATGTTTATGGTATTAGTCGTAATGCGCATAGGTCCAGTTTTTCATATTCTTTGATATAGTTTTTTGCGTCTCATAGAATTCCTAAGCGTACCTACCTACCTATACACCGAACTGTTACACCTAACTACTCCGTGAAATAGGTAGCGCTAAGTCTTAGCTGCAAGAAACAAGAGTCTTGCAGGCTATGTCTTGTTCTTGCTCAAGTCTTGCAACGGTCAGTCTTGGTCTTGGTCTTGCTAAAAATACGCGGTCTTGTTCTTGGTCTTGGTCTTGCAAAAACGCAAGAACAAGACCAAGACTGCAAGACCAAGACTGAATTTGGGCAACACTATTCCCGTCACAAGTGCATCCACAGAACGCAGTTTTTCCGCTCTAAAACGAATTAAAAACTTTGTTAGAAATTCTACTGGACAAGAAAGACTTTCTAGTTTGGCGCTGTTATCCATAGAAAAGGAATTACTTCAAAAAATTTCTCGCCAACAAAAATTTTATGATGACGTCATTGACGAATTTTCTAAAAAGAGTAGGAGGATCCCACTTAATTTTAAATAAAGTGGGATTTAAATAAATCGTAGGTTCTGCTCCTTGCTAGTGCGAGGAGGTCGATGGGGGGCATCGACGCCAGAACGAGGGCCGCGTCGAGCGAGACCGTCTGTAAGCGCAAGAAACGCGCAGCGCCATTCTGCGCTGGACGCTCAGCAGTCTCTGCGCGTTCCTGCTAACCCTCAGCGCCTCGTGCCATACAGGTGCCGCATACAGTATGATCGACTGCGTCACAAGGGCGAGGGTTCTTCTCTTGGCCTGCTTAGGGCCTCCCATGTTGGGCAAAAGGCGGGCAAGCGATGTCGTCACTGCTCCTGCCTTTGCGGACGCGTCCCTGATGTGCTCGGCGAAGTTCAGGTGTTTGTCGATCTTGACGCCTGGAACGGTTACGGAGTCCTTAGATGGAATTGGAACTCCGTTTAGTCGGAGGGAAACCTTGGAGACTTTCCTTCTTCCGCTGAGAAGTACTCCCTCCGACTTTTCAGGGACTAGGGTGAGTCCTCTTTCGCTCACCCAGGCGGAGATGGTCTCGAGCGCCTCTGTCGCCGATGTCTCGATCTCCGCCACGGCCTTGCCCACGGCCACTACGTTGAGGTCGTCCGCGAAGCCCACGGTGGTGCATCCGTCTGGGAGCTTCAGACGCAGCACTCCGTCGTACATGAGGTTCCAGAGCGTCGGTCCAAGAACCGAGCCCTGGGGGACTCCGCTTGTGACCTCCATTTCTTCCTGCTCCCCATCGCCTACTAAGAGGCGTCTATCCTCGAGGTAACTGGCGACGAGATTAAACGTATCGTTTTGGATCGTCGCCAGGCTGTTTAGTGCCCCCAGGATGTGCCTCCACCCTGCATTATTGAATGCATTCCTGACGTCCAAAGTGACGAGTAGGCAAAGCCTTCTGGTACACCTGGTTCCCATCTTGGCCTCGACCGCGATCTCCGTGAGATCGTATTGGTTGTCGGAGAGGCCGCCGCTGCTCTCGATGTTCTTCTCGAGGCGGTTAAGTATCAACCTCTCGAGCAGCTTGCCTGCGTGATCGAGAAGACAGATGGGCCGGTACGAGGTGGGGTCTTCCGGGGGTTTGGTGCCCTTTTTGATGAGGACGAGCTTCGCGACCTTCCAATGTGCGGGAAAAATGCCGGTTTCGAGGCATTTGTTGTAAATTTCCAGGAAGGTCCTAACGTTACCTAACTTAACAATCCCTTAATTACTTAATTTGTTTATTAACTAACTGAAAATTTTCACAACTACTCATAACTTTATCTTTACATTTTTAAATGGATTGATTTTTGAGGAGACTTAATTCAGTTTTCAGATTTGATCAAACAGCTTTCAAAAAAATAAAGGTACTTGTCGACTTAGGTACACTTCAATAGTCGTTTCTTAAACTTCGTCCCTTAAAACAATCGGTGAGTTTACCACATAATCTAGTGCCCTTCGTAACACCGCAGTATATAGATGAGGACTAATCCCCCTCGCAAAAAGGGGTAATTTTGTAAGTCCCGTAAAAGGGATAGCTCGGTTCTGCATAGCTAAATATTTCATTTCTTAAAAATGCTTCCGACGGAGAAAAATCGCGCTAATCAGGGTCACAGCGGGGTTTCCGAAAGTATAATAGTATTTTAATGTGCGCTGGTTAGTGCTGTATTCAAACGTTATGAAGAAAAATCTCGAAATAGCATTTTTTTTTAATTAAAGTCATGTTTTAGCTCTTCTGCCCCACTGTGCGCTGGTTGATTTACAGCGCGGAACTTCCAAAAATAAAAAGAAAGAAGATGTTCGTTCCACCTCAGAGTCAATCAGAACACTCCAAATTATTTTCTATGAAGTTGCTAATGATTAAATTATTTTTATTTTAACTACAGCAGTGACTTGATGTGGTGAAGTAAAGTTGTAAATAAACGAGAAAGAAGAGGATTGATCCAATTCAAAAAATGGACTGCACATTACAAAAGGCGAAAACATGGGATGCCACTAGCTCGAGTCGATATGGTCATGGATACTCCATATAGATCCAATGTCAATTAGGGAAGACAAAATAGGGAGGGGAAGTCACAATTGAAGCTATTAGAGCATGAAGGTGTTAACTCACTTTTACTTTCCCATTTACGTAGTAAAGGAAAGTATTGTTATCGAGTTAAAAAAAAATTTTGAGTTCGCATTTTTCCCATGGTCTATGAGCTCATACGAATTGTTTAAGACCAATTTTGGAATGATGTCCGGATGTGTGTGTGATGTATGAAGTGTGGTTATTCTATCGTCAACGTTTTCAGACAAACGCGTGCACCAATTGAGTTGAAATTTTATACACTAGTTTGAAGTAACTGTCTAAAGAGCTGATTAGATTTTGGTTGAAAACCGTCCATTTTTAACCCCTTTTTTAGGGGAATGAAAATTGTTAAAGAGCATTGCCGCTTCCCGGTGGAACATATGAGATTGAAACTCATATCAATCGAAAGAGATTATTTTTCCGCATCTTATGATACCCCACACTTGATATTTCCCTCTTAAATTATTGTTAAAATGCAAAAATACAATAAGGGCTGTTAAAAAAATATAGTTTGCCTTGGATAACTTTGATCCAAGTTTTTATCCAAATTTTGTATGAAACACATAAATTTGAGCAAATCACTCACTCACTCATTCATAATTTAGTGCGTATAGCTACGAGTTTCGTGGAGAGTTGAAATTTTGCATACCTGTGTGGTTTTACGAGGATTGAACGGGAAAATTTTCCCGTTTTTCATGGGACGTAACGGAGGGGGTGAAATGGCGCTTCAAAGTGGTCACAAAATTTCGGCATTCACTTTGGAGAGTTGAAATTTTTCAGGAAGCTCCGGGCGGTGGGCGAGGGGGCGAAACAATTTTTTCTTTTTCGAAATTTTTTTCCAGCGCTTGGCAAGAGGGCTCCTCGCGGTTTTTCGTATTTTTGTATCTACTTCCAGAGTTTTCGTCCGATCGACCTGAAATTTGCTCGAAGGGTGGGGGCGGTGAAAACGAACAATCGGTATGGCCAAATTTTCCAATTTTTGTCCCGCTACCGTTTAAGGGGGGGGGGATAAAAATTGAATAGTTTTTTGCGCCTGGCTCGCTTATTCTCAGATTAAAGTTTCGATTTTTTGGTCTCATTTGGATCCTCTCGAATTTAGATTTGCATTTTTGCAAAAAATGCCTAGGTCACAGATCGCTTTCGAGCGCTAAGCGAGACGACGATTTTAATTACATATTTTTGCCGTTTTTTGCGTTACGCCGGGCGGCGTCGAACGGATCGCGAACAATAATACACCGTCGTCGAGACGACTGTATGCCCGACAAAATTTGTAGATATACTTTTTCTCGAAAAATGAACTGGTTTCGAGTAATCGTGATATACAAATTAAAAACGGCAAATTTAAAAAATTACTTTGATATCTCAAAGTAATTTGTGTATTTTATCGAGTTAAAAATTTTTTTTAGTTAACATCTGTTTTATTAATATTTAGTATAAAATGAAGTGGAATCTACTAAATAGGAAAGTAATGTGTTGTCACATCATTTAGATTATAAAAACTACTTCTTATTACCCCCGCATTCTTTCAAAAGGAAACGCCACCAAAATTTATTTAATTCATATATTTTTGTTGAAGTGAGAATACAAGTTGAACAGTATAGTCGACTTTCTAAACAAAATAAAAAAATGATTTGTGGAAACGATAACAAAATTTTGACAAACATACAATTATAATCAACAACTTTGAAACTTAAATATTTTATTCTGATTGGTGCTGATATTTCAGTGCTTACACTAAAACCACAGGCAGGAACCCCACTATGGTCGTGTTCAGTTTGGCACTTTTATTGGTTAGAAGCTCCGTCGAACACATTCCGATAGTTTGATTTGGATATGTTTCACACTTGCAAACCTTATAATTAGCACAATTATAATGAGCGCAGATAAAGCGTGACAAACATCCAAATCGAACTATCAGAATACGTTCGACGGAGCTTCAAAGCAAAAAAAAAGTACCAAACCGAATGCGGCCTACATTATAATGGAGTACAATAAAAAAATAAATTAAACGTATTTCTTCACAGCTTCGTCGATCTCGTCAAGAGAGCCTTTAAACTTCTGCCACTGTGGCATGGTCAACATGATACCCTTCTTTCCTGGTTTCAAATCACCGTCGGAACTGTAAAACTCACGAATGTTGATGTACCACTTCCCCTTAAATTCGGTCAACTTAATGAACCGATTATTTCCCAAATCCCAGGAGTTCTCTTCCGTTTCAAGTTTCTGTTTCTTCGCTGGACCTCGCTATAAAAAAAATTAAAAGTACGAAATTAATGGATGAAAATTTATATAACCTCAACTTACATCTTCGGGACCAGAATCAGAATCGGATGGTGGTGCTTGCTTCTTACTACTTTTTTGTTTAGGCATCTTTGCGCAGTTTTGTAAAAGATTTGTAAAATTAACGAAACTTTTACGAATAAATCAACCTTAACGTTAGCGCGACTGTCAATTTAATGGTTAAATTTTCAACGACTTCAAAACCGAACGCCAACTCGCCAACTGAAACAAAACACTACCAACATAAAAAAGTATGAAGTACAGGATGATGCGAAATAATTATAATAATTTAAAATATTTTAATAAAATATAATTTACTAGCTGGCACAGTCAGCCTACCGGCCGCCTTTAGCCATCTAGACCGTGTCGGATGTGGTTGTTCGGCCTCACTCCAAGGTACTAAAGTAGCCTATGTTTTTCGTAGCGTTTGAAAATAACTTCTATACCAACTTTGGTTAAGATTGGTCAAATAGAAACGTAAAGCACGTGCACGCGTATTTTCATTATCGAACGGTTGACAGCTGGACAGCATTCATTATTGTTTTTTAAGTTGACTTTGAGTAGCCTGCCTTCCTTTAAGGAATCTCGATAATCCATTCATGCGCGTCCCATAGGGACGCGCATGAATGGATTATCGAGATTCCTTAAAGGAAGGCAGGCTACTCAAAATCAACTTTCCTTCCCTTTGCGAATTTTTGCACTATTTCAATACACAAACATGCGCAGGGACCTACATAATAACTGTGCCAAATTTGGTTCCGCGCGGTCAAATGGTTTAGGAGTCTATAGGCAACATACATACATATACACATACATCCATTTTTATATAATATAGATAATGAAAAGCTCATTTTTGATTAAATTGTCATAATTATTTTATATAATAATAGTCATAAGAATACAGAGGAATAAATTAAACTAGAGAAAACTTCCTATAATTTATATATCTTGACCATTTTTACTTTCCCATTTACGTAGCAAAGGAAAGTATTGTTATCGAGTTAAAAAATTTGAGTTAACATTTTTCCCATGGTCTATGAGCCCATACGAATTGTTTAAGACCAATTTTGGAATAATGTCCGGATGTGTGTGATGTGATCATTCTATCGTCAACGTTTTCAGACAAACGCGTGCACCGATTGAGTTGAAATTTTATACACTAGTTTGAAGCAGCTGTCTAAAGAGCTGATTAGATTTTGGTTGTAAACCGTAGTAGTATACCTATGATCGTTTTGGAACAATAGAATCTATTGTTATGCGCATTTTGCTACTGCGCATGCCCCAAGCACCCAAAAGAAGCCCCCGGTTGCATGGCACCCAAGAGGAGCCCCTTGGTGTCGATGACTTTTGTTTACATAAGCACGGGTGACATCATGTTTACATAAACATGGTCGTTATTATGTTTACATTATAAGAGGTGATATCATATGATGATATCATGTTTACATAAGCAAGAAGGTAAAAGATTCGAACACTTAAGGCCGTTTTGGCATGCGCGGGGAGGCGGGGGATTATAAAGTATTGTTAGGAGCAGTTTTAAAATCTATTGTTATGCGCATTTTGCTACTGCGCATGCCCCAAGCACCCAAAAGAAGCCCCCGGGTGCATGGCACCCAAGAGGAGCCCCTTGGTGTCGATGACTTTTGTTTACATAAGCACGGGTGACATCATGTTTACATAAACATCAATTTATTACTATACAGTTGTTTTGTTGTAGTTGTTAGAAGAATTTTTAAAAAGTAAGTTTAATTTTATATTATGTATTTTAAGAATTGTTTATTTTATTCTTTTATTTGATAGTGTCATCTTCCTATGGTCATGATCCAAAAACCGCAAAGGAAATTCGTTTTATTTACCAAAATTCATTTCGGCTAAATAATTCAAAAAGTAAATATATAACAATAGGCATAGATATTGACAACGGATTTAAACCTGCAGTAAAAATCGGATCTCGTAATGGTATAGAGTTGTTATTAACTCGAACGGGATGGAACAATTTAATTTTATATCGAGAACAAATTTATGAATACTTCGAAAGCGATATTTTAAATACGATATATTTACCTAATTTACAAATTAATGCTGATACATACAATAAGATAAGATTGATAAAAATGGAAAATTACTACAATGAATTTATATGTATTACAAAAGAAACTTTAAATAACCTCTTTTTGTTAAATGAAATCGTAACTTCGAGATTGAATATTTTGGAAAATTTGAAATTACAACATTTTTTTACAAGCTGTTTGTCCTCAAGTATTAGAATCGGAGGAGGTGATCACTTTGAAAATTTTCAAAGTTTGATTAAACAGGAAAGCATAGTTAAAACACAAAATGGCTATTGTTTGTTAGAAATGTTTACAATTTATCCGGAATACGTAAAAAAAGCATTTGAAGAACACTCTTATATTTAAAAATGTAATAAAAATTGATATGTAAAAAACAGAAATTATTTATAAAAACCATGTATATTTTCTATATAAATTAAAAACTTATTTGATGTGATTTAAATTATTTTAATATCGAAATGTATGACCTTGTTTCATTAAAAGCTTTAAATATAGAAATGTGTTTATTTTGACAAAGACACGCGTACTGCTTAATTAGTAAAAATTTAAAAAACAAAATCTTATTAGATTAATTTGTTAAGGCGGGGGTATTATATATAGCCTACGGTAGCATATAGTGTAGATTAGATTCATTTATGTTAGTGAGTGAATAAATTATTATTATTATTTCTCTAAAACCAATTTTATTCAAAAATGTGTGAAGTACCTTGTAACGTGTTTACAATTGATATGCAGGGATTTTGCATACCCGAATTTATACCCAAAGAAGTGGCAATTTTTAATGGTACAACAATAAAGCATTATCATGTTAAGCCTAAATATCGTTTTCGTGAATTAAATGATGATTTAAAAAGACAAGTTCGATGGTTAGAAGATAATCACCATGGATTAAAATACAGTGACGGTACAATTAATTTAAAGGATTTACACAAAATTATAATAAAAGACACTTTGGAAGCTGACGTAGTGATGTGTAAAGGGAACCAAAAAATAACGTTTTTAAAATCAATTTTGAACGATAAAATCGTTGACATTGATGAAGAAATTGATGGGGGATATTTTCAGTGTAAATTTTATAGTGATACACCGATGTGCCAAAAACATAAATTAAATATATGTAAATGCGCAGTAAATAACTGTATCAAATTATACAACAATATTGTGCGTAAATAAAATAGTGCGATTGTCGACGCCGAGTGGTTAAAAAAAGAAATATATCAATATAATACCACTCCAAATTAAACAGGAAAATATATTTAAAACACAAAATGGGTACTGCCTTTTAGAAATGCTAACAATGTACCCTGAAAATGTGAAAAAATCATTTGAAGAACACTGTTATATTTAAAAATGTAATAAAAATTGATATGTAAAAAACAGAATTACCATGTATATTAAAAACAAAATAAAATATTTCTTTTATGTGATATATAATTTTTTAATATAGAAATCTTAGGAACACATTTGATGATGTAATATTTACTTAATTAATTAAAAACATACCTTTTAAATATAGAAATAAGACGTAATTGGGAATAAACATAAAAAATTAAATAATTCAATAACATATTGCTGTGAGCTTACGTAGCCTCACGTTGGGCTAGCCAAATAATGCTGTATACCCTTGGAGCTTTATTAGGGCTACACGTTTGAAATTAATGTTTTGTACGAGTGTACGTAAAAGTTCCTCGTCAATAGAAATGTATGCTAAATTTTTATTTATAAATGCAAATAAATTAAGTTTATGCCTCGGCTTAGCGATTTCGGTTAGCACTGACCTACCTTCTCTCAAGTTGGGCTCCTTCCTTGACCAAATCGTAATGCTGAAATAGACAAGTAATGGTCTTCGGAAATGATAAAATTATGCTCCGCTTTATAATGCAAATTGTGAATTTTATTAAATAAAATGTAATTAAGTTTAAACAAATCTTGAACATCAATTAAATAAAACCTTAATATTACCCCAAATTATAATTATTATTGTGTCGACGCACGCGGTAGAAAATTTTAAGTTCGCACTAAATTTTGTGTAAATAAAATTGTCTGGCTTTACCTTTAGACGAAATCTAGTTCTTTTCTGGTTACCAAGATGAATGACCATGAAACCCAGTGTTAATTTCTTATCGATCGTATACGGTTGCTTGAATACAAGTGGGTTCGTTTTTCCACACGTGTAAAATCGTATAACGTAATTTGTTCAAAATATTGTGGATACTTTAATAATTTTGATCACAAACACTTCCAACATAGGTAAGTTGACTTCACTTTTGTATTTAATAACTTTTCTCTGGTTTTAATCACCAATTTTACTAATTAACTTTATCTTTATTAACAGCTACCAAAAACTCGACCACCATTAAATTAAATTAAGAATCAACTTATTATTCTCCTCAATTGTTTTCCATAGTTACTTGTATTTTTCAAAGCATTCCTGATTTCGTTCCATTTGGTCGATATAAAAATCAATATATTTGACGTAAAATTTCCAGGTTCGTACTTGGCCCAAAATAATTTGTAAAATTTTTAATAAAATTTTTATGTTTCAGATTTATTTGAAGTACCAGCCTCTTCTGTGATCATCCAGTAAAGTTTTGAAGAAAAGAAAATGTTTTTCTCGTTCGTGGTACATTGAGTTTACGGCGCACTCCGACACGTATAAATATTTTCTTATTTTGAAGTTTTACGTTTTAACACATTTTATAAATTAACTTTGAACAATTATTTTGATTTCATTAAACATTCCTTATAATTAATTAATACAATTTATAATTTTAACAAACATTTTCATAAACAGAAATAAAACGTTGCATTTAAATTTATTTGTTATCTGGTTCCGTGACCTCTTCTTCATGTAAATTTATGACGTTAAATCAAATTTTTGGTATCGGATGAAACCTTTACGTTTGAGCCAATAAGTCTCGTGCTACCTTTGTTAACTAAACAAAACTTTGAATCAAAACGTGGTCATTTCTATTGACGTGGTAGTGGTACATTGCAATATATAGCAATATAATTTTAATAATAAACCTTAAAATTATTTCTCTTATACGAGGAACGATCATAAACTTTGAGTAATTAATAACGAAAAATTAGGATATCTTGTGATTGTTATTGATAACGAATACAATTTTATTGAAATAATATACTTGCAGGACGATTCTTTAATAATAAACCTTAAAATTTCTTTAATAATAAACCTTAAAATTATTTCTTTTATACGAGGAACGATCATAAAACTTTGAGTAATTACTAACGAAAAATTAGGTTACTTTTTAATACATAAATGTTAATGAACTCGTGATGATATCAATTAATATTTTTCTAAATTACTACTGAGTACTTTTAAAGTATTTTTAAAAAAACTTTTTATACAAATATAAAACGCGTTAAAATGAAAAGTTCACACAAGTAAAAGTTGTAGTAGAGAAGCATAAACGTTAAAAATTTTTTGGGAAAATTTGGAATTGCAACATTTTTATATTATTATAGGCGATTGTGATCACGTTAAAAATTTGAAAATTTTGATTAAACACAAAGTGGGTATTGTCTTTTAGAAATGATAAACATGTACCCTAAAATGTGAAAATGGCGTTGGAAAACTCTTTTTATTGTTGTAAAATTTGTAGCGCTTCGAAATGATTTTGAGATGCAATGTTTCCATATCACAATTTACATTTAATAAAATTTGAAATTTACATTAAGATTGACTTTTAACACAATAATAATAATAATAATAATAGATTTATGTTTTAATCTTTAATAATCTTGTACTTATATTTATATGAATAAAAATTATTGATGTCATCTAGTATATTATAGAAACACCACGTATATTATTTTAAGTAATTTAACATAATAAAATCACGATTAAAAGCTTTTAAAATTTGTTTGTTGATTTTTAAAAATATATAAAATACCTCTGATTATATATTAATTATGTTAGTCGATATTCGAATTCTTAAAGTGTAGGGGTTTTGTATGTGTTTTTTAATTTAAAAAAAGTTTTTGAATATTAAATTAATTATGGATCGTAGTTTTGATACTGACGAACTAATCGAATTAATGGGAACTCCAAAATTATTTCAACCTCGAAGTCTAATAGAACTAACAAGATGTTGTTTAAATAAATATGTAAATAAAAAAAACAACTTATTGTGGCTCAATTTGTCTAAAATGATAATAAAGGATTTGTTTATGTACTGGTTCTCCGATAGCGAAAGAGTAGGCAATCTCGATGAGCTTAAAACCGAAATTAAAAACTTTTTACAAAAATATAAATCCAATTTTACAGTTTTTTCCTATAACAATAGCCCCAAGAGGGACTATTATTCATACGTGGGACTCAAATACGGTATAAATGAAGCAAAAATTAAAGACATTTTAAACTATTTATTTATTGGAGAGGTAGGTCATGTCGATATACCGTTGTTACTCGTTGATTTAGACTATTTTTTGATTTCTGATGTGAAATTTATACCGGGTATGAGGTATGATAAAATTTGCTCTAATTGTTTAAACGAATTCAAGATGAGACTGAAATTATACGATATGCAAACAGAGTTACGTGAAAACAGGATTACTTTATCAAATTATATGCCATTGTGTGAACTAAAAAACATTATTTACGATAAGGATATGTGGTGTCATTACTGTTTTAAAACAAAAATTATAAGTTTCAATAGATTAAACACGTGTTAAGTGAACTACAATATTGTAATTAATATTTATATACGAGTATAAGTACTATGTTAAAATGTGTATAAAACATAAATTAATTAATTAATTAAATTCAAAACGTGTTTTTTTTTAATTGGTAAAAATTTAATGTTGTAAGTATTGGTAAATAAAAAATTACAAAATCACATACTTTTAGGCTTCTATACAAAGTATAGCAAGAAGCCTTATGATCTGGCTCCGTGTCTGTCCGTCCGTCTGTCCATCCGTCCGTGTTGAATATACTCAGTGTGTATAGATGTCTAAGAACTGGGTACCCAGTGCGCTATTCTAGCTAGCTAGAAGGACGGGCAGGCAGCCAAGGTCATATGGCTTTTGGATTGCACAGAGCTTTCCTTAATCTTCATTCAACTTAAGTTACCTTGGGTAGCTGCCCGTCATCTAGCTCTCAGTGCAATCCAAAAGTCATATGACCTTGGCTTCCTGCCCGTCCTTCTAGCTAGCCGTCCTCGGACGGGCTATCATCTAGCTCTCAGTGCAATCCAAAAGCCATATGACCTTGGCTGCCTGCCCGTCCTTCTAGCTACCCGTCCTCGGACGGGCTACCAGCTAGTTGTTAAATTGTTTATCAACTGGACGCTCCTTGGCGAAATTCTTGGAGCCGCAGAACTGACAGATGGAATTGATTTCTCCACAATCGTGTCGAGTAACGTGAGATTCATCAAATCTCAATGCTCTTATTTGGAGTTGAATTGCTTGACTTTGGTATCGATTTTCTTTCTGTCGATGTATCGCATGGGATCGAGCGTTAGCAGCTTGCCGCGCTTGAGTTTCTTCTAATGTTTCACGTTGTTGACGTGTCGCATGGGATAGAGAGTTAGCAGCTTGCCGCGCTTGAGTTTCTTCTAATGTTTCACGTTGTTGACGTATCGCATGGGACCGAGCGTCAGCAGCTTGCCGCGCTTGAGTTTCTTCTAAAGTTTCACGTTGTTGACGTATCGCATGGGACCGAGCGTCAGCAGCTTGCCGCGCTTGAGTTTGTTCCAAAGTTTCACGTTGTCGACGTATCGCATGAGACCGAGCGTCAGCTTGTCGCTGTGATCGAAGCTGTTCTTCTGTGTTATTAGCTCTTGTACGTGCTTTTCTCTCACGATTCAATCGCCGTCGCTTTACAGCAGGATTTTCAAAATTTTCATTATCCATTATGGAAGTTCACATAATGCTTTTTTGGAAATAGCTGTCATAATTTTTCACCGATATAAGAAATTTAAATACGTTGATACGTTGATCTGTTTTTTCAAAGCAGACCAAATATAAGTTATATTTTATTTACATAATTTTTCACCTATATAGGAAATTTAAATACGTTGATCCCTTGATACGTTGATCCGATGATACGTTGATACGTTGATACGATGATACGTTGATACGATGATACGTTGATACGATGATACGTTGATACGATGATACGTTCATCCGATTGGTTATGAAATTATCCGTTATGCGTTCGGTTCGGTTCGGTTTGCTTCGGGTATTTCCGTGGGACAGACAGAAGGAAGGAAGGAAGGAAGGAAGGAAGGAAGGACTTGGCCTTTTATAATAAGAGATAACTTTTATTATAACTTATTTATTTATTTTAACTTTACGTTATTATGGAATATCAATTAACCGACGACGAAGATTTTAAGGACTTTATCGAAATTTTAGCTGAAAGCATTCAAAGAAACTCTCAAGTTTTTCGTGATCGTTCAAATCATTTTGTTAGTTGGTCAGATAAGGAAAGTTTTGCTAGATTTAGATTGACGAAACATTCGATTCAAATAATATTAAACCAACTAAATCTTGATTCCCAGGCAATAAGGTATAACTTTCAGTTTCAATCTAATATCATTGAATGTCAAATGTTAAAAATCATTGTTTTTCTAGGGATTTATGTCTTGTTCAGGAGTACCAACATAAATTTTAATGATAACTCTCGGATTAGTTGACTCGCCCTACATACAACCGCATTGGCGTTGATCCTGGTTCAACACTTGAATAAGGTTCGGCTAATCCTCGAGTTAAACCACTGACATACAACCACCCCCAAGTTTAGGAAGTTGATGGTATCGATGTCAAAAATATTCGCAAAAAGAATTTAATTGCAATTTGTATTATATAGTATTTTAGTAGGCAATGATCACCAACTTAAAAAACAGATTATCCGTTAAATATTTTTAGGGTTCTATACAAAGTATACACCGAGAAAAAAATTAAGTAGGAATTTGTCTTGCAACAATTTGAAATAATTTCTCTGCACAGAGAAAAAATTGTTTTGATTTGAAGTATTTTTTACTTCAAATTGAAGTGCAATTTCGTCTCGCATCAATTTGATGTCAATTTTACAAGAAATGAAGTAAATTTGACAACAATTAATGTAATAATTATTTCAAACTGTTGCAACACAAATTCCTACTTAATATTTTTCTCGGTGTGTGTAGAAGCGCGTATGGGGTTGAGTCTTGGACTTTGACAGAAGCTGTTTGCAAAAAATTGGCAGTATTTGAAATGTGGTTGTACCGACGTATACTGAAGATACCATGGACAGACCGTGTTACCAATCAGACTGTTCTAGAAAGACTGGATAAGAAGAGAGCCTGGGGCATATTATGAGAAATAGTCAACGATACGGATTGCTATAAATAATTCTACAAGAAAATGTAGAAGGAAAGAGAGGACCGGGAAGAAGAAGAATATCATGGCTGAAGAACTTGAGAACATGGTATAATACAACAACAGTGGGTCTTTTTAGAGCCGCAGCAGATAAGGTACGCATTGCTATGATGATCGCCAACATTCGAAACGGATAGGCACTAGAAGAAGAAGAAGTGTAGAAGCGATAGAATCAAAGTATAGAATCTTATTAACGTATCATAGGATTAGCGCATCATGGTATCATCGGATCAGCAGATCACGGGATCAGCGGATGAAGGAATCAGCGGATCAACGTATCAGCGGATCAACGTATCAGCGAATCAACGTATCAACGTATCAGCGGATCAACGTATCAGCGAATCAACGTATCAACGTATCAACGTATCAACGTATCAGCGGATCAACCTATCAACGTATCAGCGGATCAACGTATCAGCGGATCAACGTATCAGCGGATCAACGTATCAGCGGATCAACGTATCAACGTATCAATGTATCAACATATCAACGTATCAACGTATCAACGTATCAACGTATCAACGTATCAACGTATCAACGTATTAACGTATCAACGTATCAATGTATCAACGTATCAACGTATCAATGTATCAACGTATCAACGTATCAACGTATCAACGTATCAACGTATCAACGTATCAACGAATCAACGTATCAATGTATCAATGTATCAACGTATCCACGTATCAACGTATCAACGTATCAACGTATCAACGTATCAACGTATCAACGTATCAATGTATCAATGTATCAACGTATCAACGTATCAACGTATCAACGTATCAACGTATCAACGTATCAATGTATCAACGTATCAACGTATCAACGTATCAATGTATCAATGTATCAACGTATCAACGTATCAACGTATCAACGGATCAGCGTATCATCGGATCAACAAATGTTATATAGGTTGTCGTCGATAATACAAACGGTATATTAAATCTTCAAGCTTATTATTTATATAATATAAAGTAGATAAAACCACACAATTTCGTAATGCCTAGAAAGCAGTTGACACCTGAAGAGCGAAAAGCAGCAGCTGCCCGTCGACGCCAGAAGGATGCTATGAGGAAACATACTATTAGACAAGATCCTTCGTTTCGTTTACAGGAACAAGTTCACAACACCGAAAGCCATCGTCAAGCCCGTCAAGATCCTTCGTTTCGTTTACAGGAACAAGTTCACAACACCGACAGCCATCGTCAAGCTCGTCAAGATCCTTCGTTTCGTTTACAGGAACAAGTTCGCGACACCAAAAACCATCGTCAAGCCCGTCAAGATCCTTCGTTTCGTTTACAGGAACAAGTTCGAGACACCAAAAACCATCGTCAAGCCCGTCAAGATCCTTCTTTTCGTTTACAGGAACAAGTTCACAACACCGAAAGCCATCGTCAAGCACGTCAAGATCCTTCGTTTCGTTTACAGGAACAAGTTCACAACACCGAAAGCCATCGTCAAGCCCGTCAAGATCCTTCGTTTCGTTTACAGGAACAAGCTCACAACACCGAAAGCCATCGTCAAGCCCGTCAAGATCCTTCGTTTCGTTTACAGGAACAAGTTCGCGACACCAAAAACCATCGTCAAGCCCGTCAAGATCCTTCTTTTCGTTTACAGGAACAAGTTCACAACACCGAAAGCCATCGTCAAGCACGTCAAGATCCTTCGTTTCGTTTACAGGAACAAGTTCACAACACCGAAAGCCATCGTCAAGCCCGTCAAGATCCTTCATTTCGTTTACAGGAACAAGTTCGCGACACCGAAAACCATCGCCAGGCTCGTCTTGATGAAGACGTGCGCATCCACGAACATAATCTCCGTAGAATTCGCGAGCAAGGCTCATGGCAAGATGAAATAAATCGATTTGAAGCTGAAATTCGCAAAGGCTGCACTCACGTATGTCATTCATGTGGGGGACTTTTTTTTCACTACTCCATTAAAACTCACAGCATGACCGAACTCCTTTTA
Source organism: Podabrus alpinus (assembly GCA_932274525.1). NCBI lineage: Eukaryota > Metazoa > Arthropoda > Insecta > Coleoptera > Cantharidae > Podabrus > Podabrus alpinus. Next base: position 59,787,480 of record OW026452.1, read on the forward strand.
GCTGGAAAGCAGCAATCCTTCATTGACTCAGTAATTATAGTCCCACCCACTTCAGACCTCGCTGAATTTTGCTCAACTTGTCACAGATCTATCCAGCAAAACCGGATTCCACGTCTCTGTCTCTCCAACGATCTGCAGTTTCCCTATGTTCCACAAAGTGTAAAGAATCTGACACGTTTGGAAGCCCGTTTGGTCTCAGCTCGACATGTGTTTCAGTCCATTTGGGCTATATATGGAATGCATGGACAGATGAGAACAAAAGGACGAATTATTAACGTCCCAGTCTCCATAGATAATACCATTCAATCCCTTCCTAGGCTTCCGAATCAGGACGATGTTTTACACATCCGACTCGCCCGTCAAATTGAAGTTCCGAGAAATTATACAGCTGGTAACATTCGTCCGGCTTGTGTGATGGATGCCGCTAAAATTCTTACCCGATCTCCGCTTTACCGTGAATACGGAATCACTCTTTCAAGCAATTGGACCGAGATATGTCAGCATCAAATTGATGTGGCATTACACGAAAACCCAGAAGAAATTGCGATGGATGTTCAAGAGGAAGAGGAAGTCGATGACGTAAATCCTGGTAGAGGAGAGACTTTAATTACTAGTGATGAGGGAATCCGGATGGCTCCAGCGGAAGGGAACCAACCAATCTCTATTCTATATGATCCTGACTCGTATTTTCTTACGTTTCCCCAAATATTTGCTGGGCACCGAATGAAGCCATCCGATAGTAATGGTAAATTACTAAGCCGCTCCGAATTTGTCAAATCAATGGCGCGTAACAGTGATCGCCGTGCAGTTGAAAATGTCGATTTCTTACTGTTTTTGGCCAAATCTCTCGAAATTCAGAGAATTTCAGATAATCGCAAGGTGTGTCTTCGTAAACGAAGACGCAATGGAGAGTTAATCCGAGTCACTGCGGAACAAGTTAGTCATTCTAATTTTGTGGATGGGTTAGTTAATGATGATAATGCTTTTAAGGTTTTACAAGGAGTACGAAATTCATGTCATCATTGGCATCAAGAAGGCCTTAAAGTCCGAAGGATGGTCAGTCAGTTCAATTTGCCTCATCTCTTCATCACTATTAGTGCCGCTGAGCTAAAATGGAACGAGTTGATTGTGATTCTCAAGCAAATTCTTGACAAAATTACAATTTCTGAAGAAGAAGCACAAAATATGTCAAAGAATGACAAACAATTACTTATTCAGCGCGATCCCGTGACTTGCGCTCGATATTTTGAACATCGCACTTCTGCTCTTTTCAAGACCTGGAAAAACTCTCAAGGCCCATTTGGAAACCGATCCATTAAGCATTCCTATCATCGCATTGAGTTCCAACATCGAGGAAGTCCACACGTCCATATGATCTTGTGGATTGATGGCGCACCAAACTTTGATGCTTCCAACTCATCTTCTACTCAAGATGTTTGCCGGTTTGTTGACGAAATTATAACTTGTTCCACGGACTGGCCTGAATATGATCCCATTCACCAGCTTTTGTGTCTTCAAACTCATCGACACACCCACACATGTAGAAAGAAAAGCCACAAAGGAGTCAAATGTCGGTTTGGAATTCCATTTTTCCCAATGGACGAAACCACTATTCTCCATCCATTCGAGGAGCAACAGGAGGAAATTGAGATTTTCCAACGCGATTACAAAAAGATTCGTGACTATCTTGATACGAATGAACTGCCACTTTCTTCAGATATGACATTTGCGGGGTTTCTACAAGAATTATCCATGACACGAAATCGTTACATTTCTGCTATTCAAAGCTCCTTGAAAAAACCTAAAATCATCATTCGGAGGCGGCCATGTGAGACTTACATAAATCCATACAGTGAGAAAATCCTGAGACTCCAGAAATCTAACATGGATATTCAGTTTATTTTAGACGCCTATGCTTGTTGCTGTTACATCATTGACTACATTAACAAGAGTGATCGTGGAACTAGCGACCTCTTGCGTAAGGTTCTTGAAGATGTCAGCAGCGGAAACAAGTCCTTGGCTCAGCGTCTTCAGGCTCTTGGTGCGGCTCATCACATGAACAGTGAACTCTCTGCTCAAGAGGCTGCTTACAACGTGCTTCAGATTCCAATGAGCCGATGCACAGAGGCATGCATTTTTATACCAACAGGTCCAGCCGATCAACGAACCAGAATGATTAAAACTAATATTCAGTTAGAAAATCTCAGTCCGGACTCTGAAGATGTCTTTGTAGACGGACTTTTACAACGATATAGTTCACGACCAGAAGCATTATGTAACCTTAATCTTGCCCAATTTTCAGCTTGGTATGAATTTTCATTAAAACGAGGAAGTACACAGATGGCCCAAGAAAACGATGATATTGTAGAAACTGAAGACGTACAAAGTATCGATAAATATTTTCCGCTAAAGAATGGCAAACCTGGATACGTTTGGAAGCGAACATTTCCAAAAATTATTCGCCACGTCCGCTACAACAAGAATAAAGATCGTCACAACTTTTTCCGCGAACAAGTGATGCTCTATATTCCTTGGAGGGATGAGGAAACCGAAATTATAAATCAAGATTGCGAGAAGATAGCGACTGATAATATAGAAGCAATTTCTGCCAATCGTCGCGAATTTAATGCCTTTCAAGAAGATATTCTGGATGTCGCTATGGATAGCGCATTGAGTGTGGATCGTCAATCTGACGATGACAAATCTGATAGCATACCGGAAGAGATTCAGGAGGAATTCGAATTAATCGACCCCGTTGCTGCTGGTGCCATTGACTTTGGTGGTGACGTGATACGCCCAATGTCTGAAAAGTTTACGCTTCCTAATCGAATTCCCAATAAAGAGTTTGAAGAATTATTCTCATCGCTGAATACTCAACAACGGGATTTTGTAACTCACCTGCTTGATCACTTCAAAAGGTCTCCCGATATCCCCATCTACACCTACTTAAAGGGAGGTGCCGGTGTAGGAAAGTCTCATGTAATTAGAACTCTATACCAAGCATTAATTAGAGTGTTCAATGCTAAAGTTAATTCGAATCCTGATAAACCTTCTGTCCTTCTGACGGCTCCTACCGGATTAGCGGCATTTAATATCTTCGGACTCACAATTCACAACGCATTCCAACTTCCCGTGAACCAAAAAGAAGCTAGCAAGCTCTCAGACAGCGTCTCTAATACAATGGCCACTCTCTATTCAGAACTTCGTGTTCTTATCATAGACGAGATTAGTATGGTTGGTCAACATATTTTGGAAATGATCGACAAACGATTGAGAGACCTCTGTGACGGATGTAAACCTTTCGGTGGTATATCGGTCATAGCCGTTGGCGACTTCAGGCAGCTGCCACCTGTTATGGCAACATCCCTTCTGGCTGGAACAATGTCGAATTCGATTTCGTCGCTTTTCAACAAACCCTTATGGCACATGTTTACTGTTCATGAACTGACCACAATTATGAGACAACGCGATGATGCAGCTTTTGCTCTTGCATTAAACAATATGGCGTCAGGGACGATGACTGATGATGATTTGAAACTGTTCAAATCCCGTGAGTTTCCAACTACGCCTGAAGAAATAGTAAGCCGACGCCCTATTCATCTTTTTTACACGAATGAAGCAGTTGATGCCCACAATAGTTTTGCGTTATCCTGTTTGCCAGGAAATCAAGCCATCTCAACCGCCAAGGATTCCCTTTCTGCTTACACGAGCGAGGCATCCAAAGTTGCACTCCTCAACTGGATAGCATCTGCACCTCTATCTAAGACACAGGGACTTCACACAAGCCTCTTTCTCAAAGAAGGTGGACGTTATATCATGACAGTGAATGTAGACACAAGTGACGGTTTGGTTAACGGTGTGGGATGCATTCTGAAAAGAATTGACTTTGGTATTAGTACTTTGGATGCATCTAGACAAAAGCCTCTCCGTCTCTGGGTCAAGTTTGAAAATTCCCGAAGTGGACAGAAGCTTCGTTTGCGCAATATTAACCTCAGTCGGCAACTTCAAATTGATTCGGAATGGACTCCCATCTCACCATGTACGGTCGTCATCCAGCCACGATCGAATTCGGTCACAAAGGTAACAAGGACGCAATTCCCACTTAATGCAGCTGAAGCTCAAACTATACATAAATCCCAAGGATCCACATACGAGCTCGTTGTTGTCCATTTTACTCCTGGAATCAAGCGTGCTCTTCTGTATGTCGCATGTTCACGAGCAACAACGGCATCAGGATTATTTCTTATTGGAATCGTTAAAAAGACAAAAATGCCACAAGAGAATGATCCCATATCTATTGAATTCAAACGACACCAGGAGATGAAGCTAATTCCTTCATTTGAACATTTGCGAATTAGGGATGATAGCAACAGACAAATACAAGTCATCTTTCACAATGTCCAGTCACTTCCTGCTCATTATAGTCTCTATGCATCGGATGAGGTCTATAAGAGTTCGGATATCATCCTTATGGCGGAGACATGGACGCTCTCAAGTGACAATTTTCCGCTAGGAGATCATCTTCTTGCTGCATCAATAGATAGTAACGATGTGCGTCGACCGATTGGTGTACGTGTGTATTGTTGTCCGTCTGTTCATGAATGTATTATAGACACCAATTCCGAAATAGAATACGACTCCCAAGGTTCCTGCAGTGTTTCTTCTATTGTCTTCTTTAACATCCGAATAATTGTCGTTTACAAGTCACCAGGGTTTAATTCCAACACAATGATCTCTTTAATAAACAAGGTGGAACTCGATTTAGCGGCAGTTCTTAGGCTTCTATACAGCTACCTTTCTGGTGTGGAAAGTTGTTATTATCTGGTTATTTTTGGTCGCCATATAATGTAACATCACATAATCAGATAATCTGCACTAATTATTTATTATTTTATTTTAACCACAGCAGTGGCTTGATGTGGATAGTGAAGTTAAGTTGTAAATAAAAGAGAAGGAAGAGGATGGATCCACCTCAAAAAATGGACCGGAAATTACGCGAATTTCGAAAGCGAAAGCAAATTGCTAATATGACGTCAGAACAAATTATTCAACATCGCGAAAGAAATCAAATTGCCAACATGACGTCAGAACAAATTGAACAAAATCGCAAACGAAAGCAAATTGCCAACATGACCCCTTCGAAAATATTACATCGTTCACGTAGTCATGCAATTCGCCGACAAAATCCACGAAGTAAAAACGCAGCTGTTCTTGAAGTAGGTAACGTTGTAGAACCAAATGTCGACGTTCATAACGGTAGTTTTACATTACCAGAAAAGTACACTACCACAACTACCAGAAAAGTAGTTGTATTTTATTTTACTTTGATGTGAAAAAATAATTTTTTAATGATGTGGTTAGTGAAGTTAAGTTGTAAATGAAAGAGAAAGGAGAGGATTGGTCCACCTCAAAAAAAGGACCAAACATTACAGAGAAGTAAAGTTTCGAATAGAATGGAAAAGTTTGATTGTTATTACTTATATAGTAAATGATAATTACCAACCGCAAAAAATTTAATTGGTGCAGATTATCTGATTATGTGATGTTACATTATATGGCGATCAAAACTAACCAGATAATAATAACTTTCCACACCAGAAAGGTAGCTGTATAGAAGCCTAAGAACTGCCGCTAAAGCGAGTTCCACCTTGTTATAATAAGAAATGAGAACAACATTAAATAAATAAACAAAAAACTTACATATATTTTTTTAAATTAAATTAAACTTAATCAATATTTAAAATTTTTTTACTTATTTTAAACTAGATGATACCCCGTCCGAGGACGGGCAGCTAGAAGGACGGGCAGCTACCCAAGGTAACTTAAGTTGAATGAAGATTAAGGAAAGCTCTCAGTGCAATCCAAAAGCCATATGACCTTGGGTAGCTGCCCGTCCTTCTAGCTGCCCGTCCTCGGACGGGGTATCATCTAGTTATGAAAATAAAATATAACTTATATTTGGTGTGCATTGAAAATAGATAATCTGCACTAAATATATTTTTGCGGTTGGTATTTATCATTTACTATATAATCAATAATAAGCAAACTTTTCCATTCCATCCGGAACTTTACTTCTCTGTAATGTACGATCCATTTCTTAAGGTCGATCAATCCTAATCTTTCTCTTTTATTTACAACTTAACTTCACCAATCACATCAAGCCACTGCTGTGGTTACAATAAAACCGGATCAACGTATCAACGGATCAACGTATCAACGTATCAACGTATCAACGTATCAACGTATCAACGTATCATCGTATCAACGTATCAACGTATCAACGTATCAACGTATCAACGTATCAACGTATCAACGTATCAACGTATCAACGTATCATCGTATCAACGTATCAACGTATCAACGTATCAACGTATCAACGTATCAACGTATCAACGTATCAACGTATCAACGTATCAACGTATCAACGTATCAACGTATCAACGTATCATCGTATCAACGTATCAACGTATCATCGTATCAACGTATCAACGTATTTAAATTTCCTATATAGGTGAAAAATTATGTAAATAAAATATAACTTATATTTGGTGTGCATTGAAAATAGATAATCTGCACTAAATATATTTTTGCGGTTGGTATTTATCATTTACTATATAATCAATAATAAGCAAACTTTTCCATTCCATCCGGAACTTTACTTCTCTGTAATGTACGATCCATTTCTTAAGGTCGATCAATCCTAATCTTTCTCTTTTATTTACAACTTAACTTCACCAATCACATCAAGCCACTGCTGTGGTTACAATAAAACCGGATCAACGTATCAACGGATCAACGTATCAACGTATCAACGTATCAACGTATCAACGTATCAACGTATCAACGTATCAACGTATCAACGTATCATCGTATCAACGTATCAACGTATCAACGTATCAACGTATCAACGTATCAACGTATCAACGTATCAACGTATCATCGTATCAACGTATCAACGTATCAACGTATCAACGTATCAACGTATCAACGTATCAACGTATCAACGTATCATCGTATCAACGTATCAACGTATCATCGTATCAACGTATCAACGTATTTAAATTTCCTATATAGGTGAAAAATTATGTAAATAAAATATAACTTATATTTGGTCTGCATTGAAAAAAAAGTTGTTATTTTTGGTCGCCATATTATTATAATGTAATATCAGATAATCTGCACTAATTAAATTTTTACGGTCACAATCACAATTTCGAAGGTTCTGATTAGATTTGAATTATGCGGACAGACAGACGGACAGACGCGCAGCCAGATCATAAAGCTTCTTTCTATACCTTGTATAGAAGCCTAAAAGTAGCGCACTGGCTACCCAGTTCTTAGACCTCTATACACACAGAGTATTTCCAACACGATTTGAAACGCTCTGTATGATTTTGAATTATGCGGACGGACAGACGGACAGACAGACGGACACGGAGCCAGATCATAAGGCTTCTTGCTATACTTTGTATAGAAGCCTAAAAGATAAAACAAATAAAGGTAAAAACAAATAATACTTACACAAATAAAACCGTTCGTCACTTCATAATTAGAATAAGTTTCCTTATATAGTAAAAAAAAAGGGATAATCTGATAATCTGGGTGGATTTATCTGATAATCCGTACATACAGGGTGGAATAACTGATCGCTTTTAAAAAATACAACTACTTTCCGTACACTACAGGGTGGGATAACTGATGGATTTTAAAAAATATATTTAGATTTTTGGCCACCAATCAGTACACTTATATGATAGATTAGGAGCACTATCTAGCCGTTCGTCACTTCAAAACTCACCGTACTTAAAAATAATTATAAAAATGTAAGAACGATTGCCACTTTATTCAATTATCTTCAGTTATTTCTTCGTTCCGTGTTGTTCGATATTATATTTTTGTGATGTTTTAATGTTAATGTTGTTTTATATAGTATTCCATTATAAGTTGGTATTACTTTAATACTTTAATACAAACTTATCGACTTAATCTCTTCAGAGATAATCAGTGGTGATTATCTTTTATCCATGGTTAGTCAGGGCCGGCGTTTAGTGTTAATCATGTTCTCCTTCGGCACCTGTTGACGGTATTAGTTGAACGTTTTGATGTTTTGTCCCGCATTCCTATACCGTTCGTTCGATCGCGATGAAACTTTACAAAAACTTTCGCCTCATGCTTTTGGCCGCGACTTTTCTCTTTGCTGATCGTAATGTAGTTTGATGGTTAAGGTCTCTGCCAAATTTCCGAAGTATCTCTTTTAAATCACTTTTGATTAAGGCATTGTATTCGGACTTTATTTTTATATTTGGCAAACGACAAAGCCCTCTGTAGCACCTGGTCCATGACCGTGTTTAAATCTTGGGAAGCTATTTTTAGCTGATTTTACTTATTTAAAATAATTTCTAGATTTTCATAACTACTGGTGGAAACATAATTACCGACATGTTTAGGCCGCGGCACCTGTTGCTGATATATAACGCACTTTCAGTTTTTCAATTGTCGCGCCATCTATTGACGGCATTAGTTGAATGTTTCGATGTTGGTCCCGCATTCCTATGCCGTTCGTCCGATCGCGATGAAACTTTACAGAAACCTTCGCGGGCGTACCCGCAACAACTCCCTAAAGTTTCGTCGCAATCGGTCACGCGGTCTAGGAGCCTATAACATACGAACAGACAAACATTCATTTTTATATAATAGATTTTTTAACAATTCCCAGTAGACGCAGGTATCACAGTTATATCGCTGTGATACCTCATTTATGTCACAGGTGTGATATCACAAAGTGATATCCACGTGATACCCATGTGATACACATGTGATATTCAGTGACTTACTTGTGATTCTTGTTGATTTATCACCAAAGTGATATCGCTGTGATATCTGATTTGTGTCAGAGATGTGATATCACACTGTGATATCCACGTGATACCCACGTGATATCCATGTGATATTTTGTGACTTATTTGTGATTGTTGCTGATTTATCACCTAAGTGATATCGTTGTGATATCTTATTTGTGTCAGAGGTGTGATATCACAATATGATATCCGCGTGATACCCATGTGATATTTTGTGACTTATTTGTGATTGTTGCTGATTTATCACCTAAGTGATATCGCTGTGATACCTCAGTTGTGTCAGAGGTGTAATATCACTATGTGATATCTGCGTGATACCCTGTGATACCTCATTTGTGTCAGAGGTGTGATATCACAATGTGATATCCACGTGATACCATTTTAGTGGTTTTAAATATGAAAACTACATGCAAAAAATTAAAAAACAGTTAAAGCAAAGTAACCGACCCCTTGAACAAGTATATAATCGTATAATGGAAGCACGGGCTAATAATATAAAATTTGAAAGAGTAAAATACCCGATAATTAATTTTGATCGATCATCATCATTATCTGAGACTTCTACAAGATTTGTTAAAACTGTAGAATACAATGGTTTTTGCATATCTAAGAAAAAACCCAATAATTACTGCACTATTAAAGGCAACAACGTAATTATCATAAATGATATATTTTCTGAAGAAAAAATATTATATTTCAAAGCACGACTGTACATTAAAAAAGAGTCCTATTTTAAGGAACCTTGTGATTCTCAAATATTTAGTGTATCGCTAGTTAATGACTCAAATTTGTCCGATATTGAAATCATTCCCGCATTACAGATTATCTGTAAATGTATTAAATTCCCTGTGTCGATGTCGGCTAATAATGAATTTGAAAGTTCAGATCATGTTATTATTCCCCTAATCCACAAAATGAGATAAATTAATAAACAAATTGTTAGAACGTTATTTCTGCACGTGTTTTTGTAACCTGCATAACCTTACTTTTGAAATAAAGAAGTTATTTGAAAAGAAATAATAAGAAACAATAATAAGATACACTTTTGTGCAATAAGCGTTACCGTTCTTGGAAAGATTTAATAATCCAATGTTGGAACAAACATGTGCTTTTAGAACACACATGTTGTTCACTTTATGCAGTAGCGGCTGGTGATATTTTAACAGGAGGGGCGCATTAAATAAATTTTGAAAATAAAATTCTTGCCCTACAAGAAACTTTCTCTTTACATTTGTTTACTTTTTATGTGCACTCTCTCTTAATCTTACATTAATTAGGGGTCGTCGTAGGATGCCCTGTATTATGTTTTATAATTTAAAATTCGGATTGTAAAATAGGATTCTTATGACTATTTAAAATGACAGTAGTCAATAGCCCTAGATAGCACAGATGTTAGGGGATGTCCATAAATCACGTGAGGTGTTTGTTTTTAATTTTGACCCCCCTCCCCCTTGGTGAGATTTGGTGAGATGTCGTAGGACTCCCCCCCCTATCTAAATCTCACGTGAGATTTTCCTTATAATTATATACCACTAATAACTACCTAAGCGTTAATACTGATATCTTCTATGTACTACATTTTTTCTGTGAAATAAGCGGAGAAAAATGAGGCTACTAATATACTCGCTGAATTAAAAAGTTGACGTGAGATTTTCTTTAAGCCCAGCCCCTCCCCCTTGGTGAGATTTTGCCGCACCCCACCTCCCCCATTTTACCTCACGTGATTTATGGACGTCCCCTTACAGCGTTACACTCAATACCTGTAGAGGTCCTAGGTTCGAATATAATAAAATATTTTAAATTAACAAAAATTATTAATATTTTTGCTAATATTACCATATAAACATGAACATTTGGGCATCCCAGTTTAGGCAAAATTTACCCACGAGACGGCGCTTCGTACGCTTTTGGGAGATACGCAACTAGCGTATACTTTTATTTTAAATAAAATAGGTTTCATAAACACGAGTGCAATTATAAAATCAAACGTCAAAATTTTCTTGTAGAGGCCATAAGCTTTCGTTTTTAAATAAAAACGGGCCGGCCCGACCCTGCAAACACGTATTTTGTTGTTTAAAAATTTATATTTACTATAGCAAAACCGTGTTGTAGTAAAGCAATTTTTGAGGAATCTTACAACTTTTAGGACAAATATTTGTCCTTTATAATCGCGGCCCTAAATAAAATAATTATGAATACTTAAATTAAAATTTATTATTACATTTTACATTGAATATTGGTTTCAACAAAAGCAAAACTTTTACGCATTATTTTATTATTTCAAAATTAGTAATATTGTGTAACTAAAATAACGTGTTTAGTTACAATATATAACTAAACACGTGTTTAGTTACAAAATATAACTAAACACGTTATTTTGTACAGTGCAGTCATTTATAGATTATAGTACTCTGCCGAGTGTGAGTCACAATAGCAAGAATGCTGAATGCAGCAATGCTGAAAATAGTTGCATCAATGGTAAATATAAAGTGTTTTAAAAAGTTTTACATTGATAATATTCAACATTATTTTTTGCAGAAACCTGCAGAAATCTTGCCATCGTGGTAGAACAAACCGAAGGCCAAATCACATCCCCGGTGCAGGGAATTTCTATGGAAGGTAATATTATATTTGTGAATTAAAAGAAATTTGACATTTTTAACCTGTTAATATTTTAGAACATTTAAAATTAATTTATAAAGCGCTTGCGGACATTAAATTACAAGTAACGTCAGTGCAAGAGCAACTGCACGTTTAGAACGATACCAAGCCACGGAGAAAGCACATCAACAAAATTTTTTTGGTGAGTAATATTTATAAACTATGATTATTAGTGACTAGTGAGGCAACAAGTGGAATAATTAAAATTTTATTTTATTACAGATTCCGTGAAAAGCAGATTTCCAATTACTGACGATGAGTTGGAAAAAGAAACAGCTAAATGGTTTCGGTACGCGCTTCAAAGGAATCAGAGCTGAATCTCGAAGTGTCAAAAATAAAAATACCGATGAAGTACAAAATGTGCAACATTTATAAATTTTTGCAGTTAATAAAGATTTATTAGATTAATCATAAAATACTTGTCATAAATTTAACCTTTGTCCTAATTATTGCCCAAAATCAGTGTAATCCTTGAAATAATATGTCGGTCGTGTGATAGCAATACAACGTGTTTGCGATACTTCAGCCACTTTTGTTATGATTAAAAAAGTCGCAACAGTATCACAAACACGTTGAATTGCTATCACACGACCGTCACAAAAAGTCGCCCGAATATCACCAGAGAGTCACATGCGTATCACATGAACAATCACAAAAAGTCACAAAAGCGTTGTATTGCTATCACATGACCGTCACAAAAAGTCGCCCGAATATCACCCGAGTCTCACATGCGTATCACAATAGCGTCACTAAGGCCCGGTTTTACCACCTCTAGTCAAAGTGCTAGTTGACGCTTGACTAATAGTTGACGATCATTTTGCTATTGCAAAACCTGTCGTCAACTATTAGTCAAGCATCAACTAGCACTTGACTAGAGGTGGTAAAACCGGGTCTAAAGCATCTCAATATCACTGAGGCGTGTGAATGCGTGTCACAGTGATATCGCTAAGGCGGACATTGATGCATACTGGTGATGCTACGGCGACATCACAAATATGTGTCGCAAGGATATCACTGTGATTTAACAGTGATATCACAGTGATATAACAGTGAAATCACTGTGATACTACACTGTGATATCACTGTGATATCGGTGAGGCTGACATTAATCCATACTGGTGATGCTAGGGTGATATCACTGCGTCACAAATCCATGTCACAGTGATATCACAGTGATAACTCTGCGTCGACTGGGTTACCAAATAACAAAATAAATTCCAGATTTATTATTTTAAACATTCGTATAATTATTCACAATTAATTATTATTTACTGAAAAGTAGTCCGTAATTTTGTGTTGAGTAAGCGACTTCAGTCTATCATTGTCCAATGAATTTTCGATAGTGGTGAGAGCTGCGAAGAAATCGTCACTTGTGTCGGTTCTTAGGGCGTAGAAGCGTAGGGTACTAAGAGATCTCCTTGCCTCGCTCAATGTGACTGGGATTGGCGGTTGTTCCTCTTCGTTTTCTTCCTCCTCCACAGCTTGAATCACACGCTTTTAGGCTTCTATACAAAGTATAACAAGAAGCCTTATGATCTAGCTCCGTGTCTGTCCGTCCGTCCGTCTGTATGTCCGTCCGTCCGTCCGTCCGCATAATTCAAAATCATACAGAGCGTTTCAAATCGTGTTGGAAATACTCTGTGTGTATAGAGGTCTATTTCTAGTCTGTATAGACGCGCTTTGGCTAAACGAGCAGCGCGCGTTTCGGCAGATTCATTCTGGCGTGTTTTATTATAACTCAAACTCATTTTTTTGCCAATCTATCGGTACTTGAATACCTTGTAATAATTCGAGTTCTACTTGAAATTAATGTAATTCATGTAAGATTTAGTTTGACCTATATACAGATAATTAATCTGTTAATCCGATGATACGATGATCCGATGATACGATGATACGATGATACGCGTATAACCGATATTAGTCCTATGTTTTTCTACGACCATACCGTGAGTAGAGCTTTCCAATTACTGTATGAGTAAACGAAAGTAACAGTCATGTCATGTTTTTTGTACAAACGCACATTGGGGAAATTAGTAGCGCGTGTTTCGGAGGATTCTTTCTGGAATCGTTTTTGATTCATTAGACGCAATTGGGCAAATCCATCAATGCGGGAGTTCGGAATTTCTTTGCGGATATTTTCTTATCTGTATAGACGCGCTTTGGCCACGTGATCAGCACACGAGTTTGGCGATTTGTTACGGAATTCTTTGTATTTGTAGAAACGCGCATAGATTTAAAATCTATAAAAATCCCGCAAAAATTTAATTAGTGCAGATTATCGGATTATCTGATATTACATTATATTATGTCGACCAAAAATAACTAGCAACAACAACTTTTCACACCAGAAAGGTAGCTGTATAGAAGCCTAGGAACTGCCGCTAAAGCGAGTTCCACTTTTTAGGCTTCTATACAAAGTATAACAAGAATTAGGTTTCTATACAAAGTATAACAAGAAGCCTTATGATCTGGCTCCGTGTCTGTCCGTCTGTCCGCCCGTCTGTCCGCCCGTCTGTCCGTCCGTCTGTCTGTCCGCATAATTCAAAATCATACAGAGCGTTTCAAACATAGAATATAACTTGGACGGAAATGAAATTTGTTACAACGTTGCACTTAGTCTTTCATATTAATTTGTTGTCAGTAATTTTAAAGACATTTTGAAACACATACGGAACGATAATAATTTTTCAAAATGTAGTAATAGCACAAAAATGAAAAGGGAACATGGGTACATTTATCGAGAGCCACAAATAATCCTTCAAAGAGCCGCATGTGGCTCGCGAGCCGCAGGTTGGCCACCCCTGATATAGAAGATAGATAGATAAGGATGCAGTGTTAATATTTAGAAGGTCTAAGGATCTAAATAACAGGTATTTGATATTTTTTATAAAATGTACTTGATGTTAAAGATGCAACCACATAGAAATTAAAAGCAAATATTCAACTTATTTGTACAGCTACGTATAACAACGAAATTGACTAGGGTTGTTCTGAACACCTCAATAATAGGTTAGGTGGATAGGTTACATCAGATTAGGGCATTTAACACAAATGGCAGCTTCTTAAATGCAAGTGGTGTACTAATATTGTAAAGGCGTTTTCTGTTGGGCAACCTTAACTTCTTTGATCTCCATTATTAACGAACTCATTATTACATTATAATGGTTTTCATTCTTTCCTATAAGATCAGTAATTTTTCTAGGAAACATAATTTCCTTTTTTTTGAAAAGATTTTAAGGCGACTGTGCAGTTAATCTAACCGGCTGAAAATTTATTCAGCTACACACTAAAGAACAGGTTTATTTTAGGCTTTAGAAAAAATAACTTGCGAGAAATTTTGAAAAATAACCAAAATATCGACTTTTGAAAAGTACGGTAAAGTAGCATCGATTCGGCGGCCGACCGGAGTTTATGTGCATCAGTCGCCCGTGCTCCGTCGGAAATGCGTAAAAATTTTTCGCTCCGATTTGAATTTTTCTTTGAAATTCGGATAGATGGGGGTGTGATTAGTGCATATTAGTAATAAATAAAATCAAAAAAATGGAAAATAACCCGTGTATTGCCGAAAAAGTGAAAAAATTAAGCGCTGCTCCGCAGCTCCGGGCTTTTTTCATGCTCAGAGCCGCTAACGCGGCGGAGCTAAACATACGAGAAGGCGCCACCGATCAAGAACACCGGGATAAATGCAACCGGGATGTGAGAGACCATCGAAATAGCATTAAAAAGTATAGTTGCGGTATGGGGCAGTATACTATTACGTTTCACCCCCTAAAAATCGCCTAAAAACAAAAAATAATCGATGTTGCATGTACGACGGTCGTGCTGCATCTGCCGCTGCGAAATATTCTAAGTGTTAGAGTATATCGGACTGCACGGACTGACCACAGAATGGCCGATGCGCCCCTGCATCTCGTTAATCCACCACAAATTTCATGAAAATTAGCTAAGTTCAAATTCGATTATTTCAAAATTTTGATAATAAATTCTCGGTTCATATTTTGAGAATTTGTTATATTGACTGTGTTCTTTAGTGTGTAGCAGAAGAAATTTAGTTTCGAGTGGTTAGATTAACTGCACAGTAACCGATTTTAATATTATTAATAATAATGTAAACCGAATTAACTTAAGAGCGCGCTGCGGCAAGAGAGAGAGGGAAGCAGTAGAAGGAAGCCTCTAATCTTTTGTAGAAATTTAAAAAACTAAACGTCGTATCAATATAATTCTTTTCGAAGGGGAGGAGGAAAAGGAAGAACACAAAGAACAAGAGTAATTGGCAAAAATAAAATAAAGTAAAATTTGAAATTATTGTGGTTTTTGTGAATACTTAACAGTTTTGTTAAACTTTGTTTTATTGAACCTTGATTTCTATTTTTTATTAATTTATTTATTTAACCCTTTTTTAATACGTTTGGTATTTGCGATGACCAAATAAGTCGCAAGGTTATTATTATGCGGATTGGATCTGAAAAATACATGTAGGCAAATATTGAAATTTGGGCAGGACAACGTCTGCCGGGTCAGCTAGTTATAAATATTATGTCGACAAAAAATAACTAGCAATAACAACTTTTCACACCAGAAAGGTAGCTGTATAGAAGCCTAGGAACTGCCGCTAAAGCGAGTTCCACCTTGTTTATTACCGATGTTTAATTATCGTCTACGAGATTTCTCTAAACTGTCCTAGCTCGATGATATTTGAGACACCGCAATATGTATACACATTTTCAGGTGGAAACATTCAGAAAATTAGAAAAATTAAGATAAAATGCATTGTGAAAAATCAGTTGCTCTCAAGAAGAAAGGGGTTAATTTTACAAGTAAAGTTATAAGGGTAAGTAACATTTTATCTATGAATACGGTCGTAAATAAATTGGTAAATATTAATTGAACATTTTAAAATAAAAGAAGTTATTCAATTTGAAATTTGCCACCACAAAATTTTAACAGAAGACTTTGACCGCGTTCGATTTGGAGCTATTTTCGCTTCGTGGCGCCAACAAACACTTTTTGCCCGTTCGGTTTGGGACTTTTACTCGCCATGAAACGCTATAGCTCCGCCCATTTCAAAAGCTTTCAACGCTTTCTTGAAATAGTTCGGGCAGCAATAGCGCGGCGCTGCGGTGGTAAAATTTAAAATTAATTTTTGAATTTAAATTTTTGTTTGAATTGTGGTTGGTAACTTTATTTTTTTCGATCACAACTTTTGTATTAAACACTAATAAAGTTCAAAATACAAATCAAAGTTCGCACAATCTCGAATCAAACACGCTCAACACGCTATAACAAATAAGTTAGGTTAAAATACAACCTCAAGTTTAAATTTTAAACACCATAGCGCTAACCCCCGTTCGGTTTGGAACGCCTTCAAAGCTCGGATTTTCCAAGCCGAACGCAAATTTTGCACGCTTTTAGCGTCAAGGCGTGAAGGCGAAAATAGTTCCAAACCGAACGCGGTCTTTATCGTAAGCAACGTTAGAAATCTCTTTTTAGTTCTATTAGATGGCGCTATACACTTACACCCAAGCAAACGCCCCTGACTCATCAATGTCGCTTGTCGCTTTTTATTATTTCGCTGTCGATTATTTGTCAACTGTAGCAGTAGTTTTCTAAATCGATAACATATAATCAACGCCTTCAATTAAGAAAAGTGATTTTGTACCTGTACATTTATGGTGCTCCATACTCGAAATGGAACCAGTTACCGATTTACTTGCAGCTCAAGTGCTACCTTCGGAAGAATCACAAATTGTAGAAAACAAAAACACGGATATATTTTTGGAAACTCCAAATAATTCAATTAGCAATTACGAAATTAAAAGAGAAGAGGTGGAAGATGTGAAATTTAATTTAGCAGATTTGCATCATTCCATTGACATTAAAGAAGATACCGACACTCCAGATGTAACGCTGAATTGTTTAAAATTCTTCGAGTGCGAAATTTGTGGTTATAAACTTGCTCTTAAACAAACTTTAATACGTCATTTAAGAGCTCATAAGGTCAAGAAATCATTTATATGTGATATTTGTGAGTATACTTGTTCACGGAAATCTCACTTACAATCACATTTAAGAACTCATACCGGCGAGAAACCATTTGGTTGTGATGTTTGTGAGTATACTTGTGCACATAAATCAAGCTTACGAAAACATTTAAGAAGTCATACAGGCGAAAAACCGTGGAGTTGTGGAATTTGTGAGTATACTTGTGCACAGAAATCAGCCTTACAAAGACATTTAATTACTCATACCGGCGAGAAACCATTTCGTTGTGATGAATGTGAGTATACTTGTGCACTTAAATCAACCTTACAAAATCATTTAAGAACTCATACCGGCGAGAAACCATTTCGTTGTGATGTATGTGAGTATACTTGTGCACTACAATCCCGCTTACGGCTACATTTAAGAACTCATACCGGCGAGAAACCATTTCGTTGTGATATTTGTGAGTATACTTGTGCACGGAAATCAGGATTAAAATTACATTTAAGAACTCATACCGGCGAGAAACCATTTCGTTGTGATGTATGTGAGTATACTTTTGCACTTAAATCAACCTTACAAAATCATTTAAGAACTCATACCGGCGAGAAACCATTTCGTTGTGTTGTTTGTGAGTATACTTGTGCACATAAATCAAGCTTACGAAAACATTTAAGAACTCATACAGGCGAAAAACCGTGGAGTTGTGGAATTTGTGAGTATACTTGTGCACAGAAATCAGCCTTACAAAGACATTTAAGAACTCATACCGGCGAGAAACCATTTCGTTGTGAAGAATGTGAGTATACTTGTGCACATAAATCAACCTTACAAAATCATTTAAGAACTCATACCGGCGAAAAACCGTTCAGTTGTCATATTTGTGAGTATACTTGTGCACGGAAATCACAATTGCAAAGACATTTAAGAACTCATACCGGCGAAAAACCATTTAGTTGTCATATTTGTGAGTATACTTGTGCAGATAAATCAACCATGCAAAGACATTTAAGAACTCATACTGTTCTTTCAGTTGCCTATAAATGTGCAGAAAATCGCAATTGAAGAAGCACTTAAAATCTCATATAGAGTAGTAACTATAGACACATTGCTGTGATACTCGGTAAAAATGAAGTTTATTTTCACTTCCAATTAATTTTCCCTCCTTCATAACCCATCCACTTTCAATTAAATACTTTTTGTTTACCTATTCAATTTATTCATAATATATTAAATTTATAGATATAATTACTTCTCAGAATTAAAAAATTATAGGCACCAATTATCTGACCCACGTCCATTCACTTACATGGCACTGTTCTGCAATGTGCTTATCTTACATCCTTCAGTAACGCTTCATTCAAAATAAAATATTTCTCTTCCAGTAAAAATTACAAATTTTGGGGTATGAAATACAGCGATAATTTAATTTACAAGTTGCACTTTTGGTGAGAATTTACGATCGAGTTTTATGTTTTATAGCTAATATATTTCAAACAATTTGCAATTCGATCGCATGTCCACTCAAATATAAGCCTAAAGAAAATTAAAATTTTTAAATTGAATTTTTAAATGTTAGCACAAAAACAAAAATGAAATGTTCGTCAATTTGACCTGCAGGTTTTTAATTATTTAATATTGTTATATGTATACTAATAATATTGTCTATCTGTAAGACCTCATAAAGGAGGTACGTAACCAGATTGTAAAAGCAGGTGCCGTATCGGGATGCCTGAGAGAAGTAATACAGAATAACGAATTTTCGTTGAAGTAATTTGAGATACAGGTGAAGTACTGGATGTAGTAAGATAGATCAGACAAAGAAGAAGAGGATGAAACGTCAACCACTTGAACTGCAATGGGATTGCTCGAATTGTCAGATGGGAAAGTTGTCTATATTAACTATATCAAAAAAACATTGAATTTAATTAAATAAATTTACGAATAACATATAACAAAATCTTTGACACTATTTATATTGCCGTGTTTAGCTACTGAATTATTTTTTATAGCGAGGTTTAGCTTACGACTCTTTTTTAAATTGCCACAGCCAGCTATTGAGAACTCTTCAGGGTCAAAAGGTGGGTAGATTATGCAGAAAAAACACTCTGCAACAATCCTTGCTTGCATTAAGAACTTACGTGAACTCAAAACTTAACGCTGTATCAAATTTTGTCTTATCTATGCTGTAAAACTTGAAAACAAATGTACGCAAATAAATCAATTAAATTTAGAACCTGTTTTTTATTATTAATAATGAGACCAAAACATAAAATTAAACTAGAAAAACAAATTAAGTTTACAAAATTCATAAAGTAAAAAGTTTAACCGCTTCGAAAAATTATACCGCACTATTGTTTATTTTGACTCGCGTACGCATCGTTTATCCGAACAAAAAGCACTTAAAATTGTCCCACCGAAACGTTGTCGATGTAATAACCAGCTGCTCGGACTTCCGCGACCAGTGTACCAAAGAAACATGCCTGCTTAATTCTTTATGGACTCCCGAACGAATTGGAAAAGGAGATAAACCATAAATTGTTCTTCACAAACCGATGCCCAGTCGAATATAACGTAAGTATTGTCAATATCCATTCATTCGTATCATAACCAAAATATTCTTGAAAAAACAGTGGTACCAAACAAGGGCGTACCAAGGATTTGAGCTAGGGGGGGCAGACCTCCCAATGATTCATGAACTCGAGGAATGTATGAGTGTCCACCCTCCCCACTCCCACCACCCCACTAAGTTGGAGGAATGTTATTCTTTAGGAAAAAATGTTTAAATTCACCCATTATGAATTCACGTTTAAGTTTGAACATTTAATAGTTTATTCTTTGCTTATCAAATACTATTACCTACTGTATTGATAACATGAGTGCTATAATCAATTCTTGAATTTTGTAAAACCAATTGACGTTTGAACTATGAGCAACACTGAAAATTTGTTTAATATAACAAGAGGTGATATTATTAACCAAATTCATCTTAAAATAAATTATTAATAAGGTCAATAAGGACTAGGGAGAAAATATAACTCCAATTATGAAGGAAAAGCTTTTGTAATTAGAGATAATAACGAAAACTATACAAGTGCACATGAACAACTCATACATATTACATCGTATAGAACAATAAGCTATATACATTTACGAACAAATTTATTCAATTCACACATAGTGTTGGTTGTTTTTACTTCAATAATAATCTTCTAGGATTGGATGCAAACTTATCCAATACTTCCTTTGAAAACTTGCTTTTATTTTCTTGTACAAATTTTCTGTGGACGCTCATCAAACACAGTCCACTGAGTCTTTCTTCTCCCATCGTGCTTCTAAGCCAGGTCTTAACTCGTCGCAAGGTGCTAAATGATCTCTCTACTGTAGCTGTAGTAGCTGGGATAGCCAACAGAATTAAAAGAGCTTGTTTGACTGATGGGTAAAATAGGTTGGTTTCTGTGTACAGATCCACAATTTCCAGTTCCTTTAGACTTTCCTTAGACAACTTTTTGTTCTTCCACAGATTGAACCAAAGATCTACTTCAGCCTCTATCTCTTCTAAGCCATAAAATAATTGAACATGCTTAATCTTTGTCTAGAGGGGGGCAGCTGCCCCCCTGCCCCTCTCTGGGTACGCCCTTGGTACCAAATGTTTCCACCATGACTCATCAACGACTTTAGAAAAATTATTCAAAAAAAATTAACAAACTCTTCACTTTAAATTTTCAAACGTTTTTCTCGACTCAAACAAATTTACGTCCGTCCTTTACAAAAGACGTGGGTCCACCCTCTCATTTTAAACTACCATATCCTCTCCCAAAACGTCCGTACTTGTTGCTCGACGCGAGGAGAGTCTCCAATTTTTCCAATCCTTATCTTCATCCAATCATCCGAGCAAGCGCGCTTTACAAAATTTCGAAATATCGTTCCGTCCTTTTTCCACTTAATTTATCACTTAAACTATTAATTGCGTTTCGCCCAAATTAACAAAAATTAAAAATTTTACCCAATTTGTTCTTTTTTATTCTAATTATTATGAATAGGTACATCCTTGCAATTACTGAAAACTTATAATTTGATGTTTTGTCTCTTACAATTTATTTTTATTACAGGTAGAGTGTTCATTGAAAGAAATTGATTTGGGTCTCAAAACAACTCTGAAGCAACAGCATGTCAATAAATTTAGATATTCCAAAATCTGATTCAGCCGAATAGACAAATTATAGCGTCTGAATGAACAAATATGCAAAAGTGTTAGTTCTCAAAATCACCCTCATTTTGGACCACCGTAATATATTTTATCCAAAACAATTGTCTAAATTACAGATCAGGTGGCAAGAAGTACCCGTCTTAATTTAGGTGAATTGAGGACCACTAGAGTTGTAAGTTCTAGTGATTACTCTAAATTAGTAAGGTGGCTAGAAGTACCTTTCCTAATTTATTGGTTTGAATAACATTTAAGTCGTAAGTTCAAATGCTACTGATTTATTAAGTTTTACATACAGGTATTTATATAAAAACTTAATAGCTAGGTTATCACATTCCAATTAAATTAAAGGTATTAATCTGATGACTTATGATATAAAATTTTCCATTAATAATTTTAAATGCAGTACTTGCTGATTATAATTGTTTTAAATGTTGATAATGCGGAAATGAATTATATTTGTAATTGACCTACTGGAAAGTGTTATTGTGCATATTAGCTTTATTTACACTTTTCTACTAAATTTGTACAATTTTGCATATTTACTTAAATTATTAATATACAGGATGGTTCTAAACTAGAACTCATCCAACCAACAAAAACCTGTTTAATTTCTAAATTAAACATATTGCCACCTCCCAAAATAGTCGAAGTATGTTGTTTTCTAGATGTGGATTTAAGTTGATTATTTTACTCTTCTTACTTATTCCATTGTTATTCACTAATGCTTTAATTTCTTCGCTGAATCCTCCCTGTTGAATGGTTTTTATTATCTGATATAATGTATTTTGAATTTCTGCTATGCTCAATCTTCCAATTGGTTTTTCTGATGCCTTCTTCCACCATCTGTTACAGTATGATAATACTCGTAGCATTCTTGTTAATGTTGAAAATCTTTCTATTATTGTATTGGTCGCGTTGTTTATGGTGATGATGTGAACATGTCTTTTTTGCTCAAGATTTGTATCTGGCAATGTCTCCATTCTTTCGGTTTTTGTTTGTTCTTGTAACCATTGTGGACCATTCCACCAGAATTTATTTTCATGTAATTTTGATGGCTGCGTGCCTCTTGATATGATATCTGCGGGATTGTCTCCGGTTTTTACGTATCTCCAATGTTCTGCTGGCAACCTATTGTTGATGTCACTGACTCTATTTGCGACAAACTTGGTCCATCTTTCTGGGTTCCCTTTTATCCATGCCAATGTGATCGTTGAGTCTGTCCATGCGAATTGTTTGACTTCAATTTCCAATACTTGTTGTGCGTACTCCATTAATTTTGCTAGAAGTACCGCTGCGCATAATTCTAATCGTGGTATTGTTGCCTTTGTTTTAATTGGTGCTACTTTTGATTTGGCGATTAGTAGTGTTGTATTTATCATCCCATTGTTGTTTGTTTTTACGTAAACTACTGCCCCGAATGCTTTTTCCGATGCGTCGCAGAATCCGTGTAATTCGACCTTATTTTCAATATTTTTTGAAACGTTTATCCACCTTGGAATTCTTATTTTTTCTACATCTTTTAATGCGGTGTAATACGTTGTCCATTTGTCTTTTATGTTTTCTGGAACTGCCTTATCCCAATCTATGTCTCGCGCCCATAATTCTTGCATGAGTAATTTTGCTGTTATGATTACTGGCGATAACCATCCTAATGGATCGAATAATTTAGCGATTTCCGATAGGATTTTTCTTTTTGTAATTTTTCCATCTGCCATTATTTTTGTTTTAAATTGAAATGTGTCCTTGTGTGGCGACCAATATACCCCTAACGTTTTTGGGCCTCTTGTTCTGATATTTCTGTCATTTTCTGGCTTCGTTGATGTTCAGGTACGTGATCCAAAATTTTTTGTTTATTGCTTGCCCATTTGCGTAGATTGAATCCTCCTGATTGTAACACGGTTATTATTTTTGATTGTATTTGTGTCGCTTCTTCTTCTGTTTCTGCCCCGGACATCAAATCATCTACGTAAAAATCTTTTAATATTATGTTTGCTGTTTGGATATCTTCTTTCATTTCATCTTGAGCTAATTTCTGAAGCGTTTTGATGGCCAAATATGGTGCACATGCTGTTCCATATGTTACTGTTGTCAAGCAATATTCTTTTACTGGTTGATTGTTATTAAATCTCCATAATATGTACTGAAATGCTTGATCTTCCTGTGAAATTTTAATCTGCCGATACATTTTTTCTATGTCTGCACTGAACACTATTGGGTATTTTCTCCATCTTAATAATATGTCTCGTAATTCTTGCTGAAGCCTTGGTCCTGTGTACATTGTATCGTTCAAACTTTTGCCGTTCGACGTTTTGGATGAAGCGTCAAATACTACCCTCAGTTTTGTAGTTGTACTTTCTTCCTTAATGACTGGTTGATGTGGTATGTAGTATTTTCCTGATTGCGGAGCAATTTTCATGTGACCCAGCTTTAAATATTCTTCCATGAATGTGTTGTATTGATTTCTAAGTTCTTTGTTCTTTGGTTGATCGAGTTTTCTTTCCAGTTGATGAAATCTTGCATACGCTGTTTGTTTTGATTCTCCTAACTTTGGTTGATCTTCTTTAAATGGTATTTTTACAATGTATTGTCCGGCTCTATCTCTTTTCGTGCTTTCCTCATAGTGTGCTTCGCATTTTTCGTTTTCTACTGACATGGGCTTCTTATTTTCGACTTCTTCTAGTTCCCAAAATTGCTGTAATTTTTTGTCTTCTTCATAACGGCTGATCATACTGATTATTTTGATAGGTTGTTGATTCTGGTGTGACACGTTGCCCGACAGGATCCATCCTAGTTGTGTGTTTTGGCAGACTATTCCATTCTCCATTCTTCGTAATCCTTGTTGAATGATGCGGCTTAATTCGTCAGCCCCTAATATTGCGTCTATTGGGCCTCTTTGATGGAATGTTGGATCAGATAGAAATTCGCTGTCCCAAGTTAAATCGATATCCAAATTATTGTCGGGATGATTTTTTGTTAATTTTGGCAATATTATGAAATTGGTACTTAGCGAAAACTTGCTTGGAAATCTTGGTCTAATTGTTACTTGCATTTGGTATTTGGATACTTTTGGATTTGCATCGCTTATCCCTGATATTTCTGCTACAATTTTTTGCTTGGGATATCCTAATCGTTGTGCGGCTTCTTCAGTTATCAGTGCTGCTTGGATCCCTGAGTCGATAAGTACTCTCAAATATTCCATATTGCCCATGTGAGATGTGGTGCATACTAACGCTGTTGCCAATAACACTGTACTTTGGTTTTGGTTAGTCGTATAAGAACCTGTTGGAATATTTCTCTCTTCTGTGTTATGCTTTTGGTTTTGTTTTGTATTTGTGTGGTTTGATCTGACTTGATTCTGCCCTTGATAAGAATTATACTGTCTTGTGGATGATTGTTGTGGTTTCCAATTTCCAAATCTTGAATTCGTTGGTTTCCAATCATCATGTAATAAAGTATGATGTTTTCTGAAGCAAATTTGACAGCTGATCTTGCTGAAACATGGTGCTGTATTGTCATGGTTTTTTAAACAATTGAAACACCCTTTGTTATCTATCACTCTTCTTCTTCTTTCAGCTGGATTCATATTTCTGAATTCGCTGCAATCGAAAATGATATGTTGTTGACCGCAACAGATACATCTTGAAAAAACATTTTTTGGTGCATAGGTGTTGGTTGACCCATATATCTTTTTTATTTGATGATACTCGTTATTCCTTGGACTAGATGCTTCTAGAGATTGACATCTTTTTTCTAAAAATTCTAATAATGATGTTAACGACTGAACTTCATGATTATCCAGAATTGTTTGTTCGTACCACTTATTTGTTTCTGTATCCCATTTTTGACTGACCCATCTCTCTAAAATCGGTCCCCAATTTTCAACTTCAATTCCTAGATTTTCGAGTGCTTTTACACATTCTTGAATAGTATCATGCATTTGACGTAGTTGTTTTATATTTTCGTGATTTATCTTTGGTAGATTACAAATCTTGTCTATTAAAGTGTTCGTTATTAACCGTTTATTTTGATACCGTTTTATTAATAATTCCCATGCTGATTCGTAATTTTCTCCTGAGATCATTAAGTGTTGTATTACTTTACTTGCTTCTCCTTTTACATGCGTTTTTAGGTATTGCATTTTTTCAGTTTTAGTAATCACTGTATTTGCATGTATTACTTTTTGAAAAATATCAAAAAATGTATACCATCCCTCATATCCTCCGTAGAA
The DNA here is from genome assembly GCA_932274525.1 of Podabrus alpinus. Lineage (NCBI taxonomy): Eukaryota > Metazoa > Arthropoda > Insecta > Coleoptera > Cantharidae > Podabrus > Podabrus alpinus. Next base: position 59,813,422 of record OW026452.1, read on the forward strand.
ACACGGTAATTCTATTGTTGGTAATTTAATATTCGGTTTGTTGGTTGCATCTTGTTGTAATTTCGAAATTATTTCGTAATATTTTTTCTCGATTTTCGCATATAGTGTATTGATAAAATAGTCATCCGTATGTTCTTCTTCGTATGCCATTATTTCTGTATGAAGCTCTTCTATATTTTTCCATTTATTTTTTATTCCGGTTCTTAATATTTCATGTAGTTGTGTTTCTGATGATGTGTTTGTTGCCATCTCAAATGATTTTGTCAGCAGATTCATGTTTATTTTTTGTTTCTTGATGCGGATCGCTTGTTCTGATACTTCCATTTTTATTTTTTCTTGTGGTATTGGTGATTTGGATTGCACTGGTTCTTCGGGTTTTACACTTGATTCCTCTTGATTGTTCTTCTTGCAGGTTTGTAAATATTGTATTGCTTCTTGGTATTTTGCTTCGATTTGTTCAATGTAACGAGATGAAATATATACGTTTTCTGGTGCGTTTAATTGTAAGAATATTTGGTGGTTGCTTCTTGCTTCTAAAATTAATCTTAATAATTCTTCGTTCTTCCTTTGGATGTATTCTTCTGTTTTTCGACTGGGAGAGTCCTTTTTACTGTTTGCTAGTAATGTTTTGATTTTGATTCCAATGTCTTCTTGTACCTTTGCTAATTCGCTTGCGGTGACCATTTTTCCATTTTTCAATTATTATCTTCTTATTTTTGATTAATTTGTTACTTGATGATGTACTTTGTTTTCGTAGTAGTTTCTGCTTTTCCTTTTTACCACGTGCTTCAGACTCAAAGACGTGCGATGGGGTATTTTAGTCTTCTCCCGTAAAAAAGAATTGCAGTTTTTCATACAACAATTTTATGATACTGCCCGAATTTCGGCTTTTTCAGTATCACAAAATATACTGTACTCTTAACAACTTATTGGATGATTCTTCCTCCTTTTTGATTTCTTGGAATTGCTGTGGACCTTTTGTATTTTGATTGTTTGATCTCTTGTTTGGACCGTTGTATTTGTTTTGTTGACTTTGCTTTGTCTTCGCTGTGGACCCTTGTATTTTGATTGTTGTATTTGATTTTGGCGTCGCTGTGGACCCTTGTATTTTGATTATTCTTTTTGCTTTGGCGTCGCTGTGTGGACCCTTGTATTTGATTCTTCTTGCTTTGTCGTCGCTGTGTGGACCCTTGTATTTTATTCTTCTTGTTGCTTGGCGTCGCTGTGTGGACCCTTGTATTTTTATTGCTTTGGCGTCGCTGTGGACCCTTGTATTTTTGATTGTTGTATTTGATTTTGGCGTCGCTGTGTGGACCCTTGTATTTTATTCTTCTTGTTGCTTTGGCGTCGCTGTGTGGACCCTTGTATTTTATTCTTCTTGTTGCTTTGGCGTCGCTGTGTGGACCCTTGTATTTTATTCTTCTTGTTGCTTTGGCGTCGCTGTGTGGACCCTTGTATTTTATTTGATGCTGCTTCGTTCTCTTGTTTGGACCGTTGTATGTTGTGTTGCTGTGCGATCTCTTGTTTGGACCGTTGTATGATTTGATGCTGCTTCGATCTCTTGTTTGGACCGTTGTTGATGCTGCTGATGGTTTATCTTCTTAAGGTTCGAAGGACCATGTCTAAATTACAGATCAGGTGGCAAGAAGTACCCGTCTTAATTTAGGTGAATTGAGGACCACTAGAGTTGTAAGTTCTAGTGATTACTCTAAATTAGTAAGGTGGCTAGAAGTACCTTTCCTAATTTATTGGTTTGAATAACATTTAAGTCGTAAGTTCAAATGCTACTGATTTATTAAGTTTTACATACAGGTATTTATATAAAAACTTAATAGCTAGGTTATCACATTCCAATTAAATTAAAGGTATTAATCTGATGACTTATGATATAAAATTTTCCATTAATAATTTTAAATGCAGTACTTGCTGATTATAATTGTTTTAAATGTTGATAATGCGGAAATGAATTATATTTGTAATTGACCTACTGGAAAGTGTTATTGTGCATATTAGCTTTATTTACACTTTTCTACTAAATTTGTACAATTTTGCATATTTACTTAAATTATTAATATACAGGATGGTTCTAAACTAGAACTCATCCAACCAACAAAAACCTGTTTAATTTCTAAATTAAACAACAATAGATGAAAATTCTATTGATAGATATTAAATAAATCATTAAATTAGATTTCTATAAATCGAATAATTATTATTAAATGAATGTAAGATAATAATTTAATGAAATGGTTATTTCTTGTATATGATTTAACTGCAGTGCAAATGATTTATGGTCTATTTGAAATTGGATATTTTTATAGCTAGCGATTCATAATTAAACTGAAATGTTAATATACATTCAGTGTACGACTTAATTGCGTTGAATCGGAAATTTATTAAACTAGTTAAGGTTTCGTTTCTAATTTCAATGATTAAGATTAAATTAACGTTAAAACTGTGTGTGTTGATTATCAACAATGTCTTATTTTAATTCCTAAGTGCATTACATATAGCCAATCACTAAATATCTGTAAAAGTTATAATTATTAATTTCCTAAATAATTGTATTATTTTTCTTTATATATTTAGCATTAAGTAGTTTTTAATTTACTAACCTTTTATTATTTTAAATCTCAACCGTTCAACTCGAGGTGTTTGTGGAATATTTATTCCCGTCACTATTTCCCTCGAAGACAACATAAATGGAGGTTAATTTATTCTGTTTTAATTTTTATTTATTGGATGTTTGTATACTGACACTCGCTTCAGAGTTCTGGCATTTATTGGATGCCCACATTTATTTTAACCATTTGTATATTTAATTATTAGTGTTTATATGTGTATATTTTAAGCACAAAATTTGACAAACTTTATTTAAAAAGTAAAATTCTATTAATTTGGTTTATGCAACATAATTTATATTTTAAGAAATATTATTTAAATTTTATAATTAATATTCTCAAATATTGTATTCATTCGTCAAAATTAATCCATATCTTATTAAATTTTGTTCACTGTTTATGGAATCGTTTACTCTTGACTCACCCCCCCCCCACATTCTATGGAAGAATAAGTTTCTGGATTACTTTCAGAAACCGGGCTGGTATAGAAATTCATCTTTTATGAGGGGAAGTACACGGGTCCACGTGGACTCGCATAGAAGATGAATTTATATTGCTTTTGCATTTTATCAGCCAGGCTTGTGCAGCCCGGCTTCAGAAGCCTCAATCAAATGCGGGCTTTACACTTTTAGACTTCTATACAAAGTATAACAAGAAGCCTTATGATCTGGCTCCGTGTCTGTCCGCATAATTCAAATCTAATCAGAACCCACAAAATTGTGATTGTAAACACGTCGTATGTATAATAGAACAATAATTTGTTTTAAATTGATTTATTGTTAACCACAGCAGTGGCTTGATGTAATTGGTGAAGTTAAGTTGTAAGTAAAAGAGAAAGAAGAGGATTGATCCACCTCAAAAAATGGACCGTACATTACAGAGAAGTAAAGTTCCGAATGGAATGGAAAAGCTTCATTATTATTAGTTACTACCACTAATATGGTGGTTTGCAACTGCGTTGTACGATTTCGATACTGCAAAAGTAAATAATTTTCCAGCAAAGTTTGAAAATGACTTACAGGGAAACGTTTTTAAGAGAGGGTTTCGATCTATATAAAGAACAAGAGGGTCTTTGGAAAATAAAATCGCCATTATATCACGATAAAACAGCTAGAAATATTGGCCGATTAGGCGCGACCGATTAGGCGCGGACCCAATTAGGTGCCATGCCATTTAGGCAAGGATACAATAAGGCGCAGACCGTTTAGGCGCAAAGCCATTTAGGCGCGGGCCCAATTAGGCGCCGGCCATAAACAAATTAAATTGTTAATCTGTTATAAGTCTGTATTTATTTTTAAAAATCACAAATGTCCATTAATAATTAAAAACAAATAAATCTTCGCAAAAAGATAAATCGGCCACAGAGAGGTGGATCTGCCGCAAAGAGTTGGATCTGCCGCGAAGAGGTGGATCTGCCGGTAGGTTAGTGTTATTTTTTGATATTTCTTTAGAAAACTAATAATTAAAAACAAATAAATTTCCGCAGAAAGTTAAATCGGCCGCAAAGAGGTGGATCTTCCGCTAAGAGGTGGATCTGTCATTAGGTTAGTGTTAGTTTTTGATATTTCTTTAGAAAACCAATAATTAAAAACAAATAAATCTCCGCAAAAAGTTAAATCGGCCGCAAAGAGGTGGAAGAGGTGAAATAAATACAGACTTATAACAGATTAGCAATTTAACTTGTTTATGGCCGGCGCCTAAATGACTTGGCGCCTAAACGGTCTGCGCCTAATTGTATCCGCGCCTAAACGGTCTGCGCCTAGTTGTAACCGCGCCTAATTGGATCCGCGCCTAATTGAGTCCGCGCCTAATTGAGTCTGCGCCTAATTGAGTCCGCGCCTAATTGTCCTAGACCCGCTTGCTTATTGTCGGATCAGTTACAGCGTTTGGGCTGAACTGCACCTCCAAGCTGCAAGCCAGCACCTCAGCTTTATCCAGGGAGCTGAGGGCCAATCCGTTAGGTCCGTCGAGGGAGGGGAGTTTCGCCTTTTTGTTACATTTTATCGCTTTGACAAATTTCCAAGCTGAGGAGGTTTGAAGAGAAAGTTCCTCTAGCTTTTTACCCCATGTCATCTCCCGGTATTCTCTGATTTCGCGCCTAGCGTACGCTGCTAGGTCATTATAGATTTGTATGTCAGCAGGGTCAAAGGTGCGTTGAGCGCGCCTTCTGGTCCTGTTTTTCTGCCGTATCAAATCTCTAGCGTGACCGGGAAGTTGGTCGCGAGGATCTTTTTTGAGGACTGAAGTGGTGGCAATTTGGACCGCTTCGCTAACCTTTCTTTCGAACTCACCTGCGAATCTTTCCAGGTCTTCAGTGGTTCTAAGAATGGGGATTGGCCCTAGGTTAAGCGCGAGTTGGTCCTGGAAATTGGACCAATTGACTTTGTTGATGTAGGGCTGAAAGTTGTCCTCTTTTTCTTCACCTAGTTGAAGTAGGACGGGATTGTGATCTGAGTCCAGCTCACTGATGGTAGTGAGCCTGTGTAGGAACTTCAGGTTGCGAATGATTGCTACGTCTAGAACGTCGTGAGAGTGATCCGTATGAAATGGATCGTTTTGAGAAATCGCTGTAGTGTGTATCCACCTTTAGTTAAGAATAAATTATTAATAAGCATATTATTATTTAGCAAGCATGCAAGTATTATGAATGTATCAGAGGAGTCGAGTAGTAGAGTAGTGATTGATCAGTCGTATGGTGAAGAGTGAATCCTTAGTATATCGAATGTAAATGTATAAAATGTACAAAGTGAAATTAAATAAAATATTAAATATTAATGCAATGGAGTTCTTAATGATTACAAAGTGACCCAAAAAGAACGAACTTATCACATCGCGTTGTTGTAACTAAGATGAGTGTACTCTACTGGAGCGTCGACTAAGAAGTGATGCTCATCTGAGAGTCGAAGAAGGACTCTTCCAGCTTGGTTGAGCTTTCGGCTGTTCCAAGCTGGGTGCTTGGCATTTAGGTCGCCTGCGATTATGACTTGGGCGCCTGCGTTGCCTAGGAGTGCCTCGATGTCAGAATTCAGCATCTGACGAAATTTTCTACGTGTTAGGGTATACCATTCCACACGTACCGTCAACAGAATGACGACGCGCGGAATCTCATATGAGATTCCCGCGCGTCGGTCGGCTTTTACATGTTAACTTTGCTAACTTCAAAATCGATTTGTTCAAAAGTTTGCGCCTAATTCTCCCAAAATATTTTTACAATTTACTATATTAACCATGTTCTTTAGCGTCTCTCTTCGATCCTTACTCTTAAAGAGTGTGGTGGCACTCTTTTGCGTAGTGGTGGCGTTCTTTAGCGTAGAACACACGAAATTTTGATTTGAGCGTAACCCTAGCCGGGTCTCAAGCGCTACGGTTGGGGCCGTTCGCATCACTCCAGTTACAGCCAGACTGATTGATCTTTGGGTTTGGTGTAGGGAGGACGCTGTTGTTACTTGTTTGGTTCTGGGCCACCATACAAGGGATCCGCAGCAGAGCATGGGTCTAATGACTGCCATATAGAGCCAGAGGGTGATCTTGGGGGATAATCCCCACGACTGTCCCATTGCTCCCCGACACTGCCAAAAGGCCATTCTCGCTTTCTCTAGTTTCATTTGTAAATGTTTTCCCCAATTCAGCTTTTTGTCCAGTATTATTCCCAGATACTTGACTTGATCGGCTATTTTTAAGGGAGTCCCTGTTAAGCTAGGCATGACCATGGCCGGTAGCTTTTTCTATTGGGTGAAAAGAACATGCTCTGTCTTTGCCGGATTAACCGAGAGAGTGTGCTCCTTACACCATTTCTCTAAAATCTTGAGAGCATCCTGCATTAGGGCGCATAAGACATTCTCAAATTTTCCAGTAAGCAGTATGACGATGTCATCTGCGTATCCTATGGTGTGGTATCCCATGTCATTTAAGAGTTTCAGAAGGCCATCTATCACCATGTCCCACAGCAGCGGGGAGAGTACTCCCCCCTGAGGGCAGCTCCTTGTTACAACTCTTTTAATATCAACGTCTCCAACTCTAATCTCCACGATTCTCCACTTCAGTATAAAACTGGTCCATCTCGTGATGGTCGCGGAAACGCCGTGGTGCTGCAGAGCAGCATTTATACTTCCGAAGGTGACTTTGTCAAAAGCCCCCTGGATATCAATGAACACTCCCAGGGTGGACTTTCGGTAGTCCAGGGACCCCTCTATGCGCTCCACTACCTTGTGTAGCGCCGATTCGGTCGATCTCCCCGGGATGTATGCATGTTGATTCGAATGTAGTGGTCTGTGAAATAGAGCCACTTCACGGATCTCTCTGTCACACAGTCTCTCCAACGTTTTCAGAAAGAACGAAGTGAGACTGATAGATCTAAGAGATTTGGCCAGGGAGTATTCACTTCTACCTGGCTTGGGTATAAAGACAACTTTTGCCGTCCGCCATCTTTTTGGTATCTAGGCATGCGCAATGCCTGCTCTAAACACCCGCACCAGGCGACGGAGCACCGCATCCGGTCCCCCTGTAGTAGGGCTGGAAATACCCCGTCAGACCCGGGCGACTTAAAGTGGCAGAACGATTTAATTGCCCTGCTCGTTTTGGTCTCATTCACGACCTTCTTTGCAGTTTCCCAATCTATCCCCATCGGTGACCGGCCCGTCGCCTTGTCCCAGCCAAAATCCGAAGCAGGTCAACTATCGGGAAAGTGTGGTTTTAGCAGAATTTCAGCAGTCTCCGAGAGGCTCTCTGTGTACGAGCTGTGTTCTCGGTACAGACTACCTGGCTGCCGATGTGGATCTTTTGAAATGATCTTCTTCATTCTTGCTGCGACGGCAGTTGTTCAATGCCACCGCAGAAGATCCTCCACGATTCGCGTTGTTTTTGACGTATTATTGTCTTATACTCCGACTGGTGCGTCTTAAACGCTGTCCAGTCAGTGTCATTTTTTGAGTTCTGCGCCTTATTGTAGAGCTTCCTGGTCACCCTCCTCAGCTGGTCGAGTTCTTTGCACGGTTTGGTGATAGCTGGCCCTGAGACACTCGGCCCTGCGACAACTCGCCTCGGACAACTTGCCCTGGCGACAATTGGCCCTGGCGACAATTGGCCTTGGCGGCAACTGGCCCTTGCGACAACTGGCCCTAGCGACAACTGGCCCTAGCGACAATTGGCCTTATGACTACTGGCCTTAGTCGTAAAGGCGAAACTAGTTATCCGATATAATAAACTTTAGAAACAAAAACAAAAAAAATATTAATATCGAGACATTTTTTTGATTGAATGAAAAGCTTGTAATATAAATAAATACAATAATAGAAAAAAATTATTAATAAACAATATAATAATTACAAGAATATAAATATAAAATCATTTATTAAAAATGGGACAAATGAGAAATAGCTCGCAAGTACTAACTGCGTTTTAAACTTTTATGTTTAATTCGCGGTACCTTGTTATTTGTCGACATTGAGCACCCGCAACTCCTTGCAGAAATAACGCAACATGCATCTGGCTGTCCTTATGAAGACCTTCTAAAAATTTCTAAAGATTCGGATGATGACACTGGAATAGTATCTGGAGACCGAAGTGCCATCCTTCAACGATGTTGGTCGTTCGTGCAATTCCATCAATAGTTGCTTCATGCTGGTTTCACGAATCAATTGAATAAAGCGCATTGGTATGTCGGCGTCTACCTCGAATATACGTATGTTCAAAATACGCCAATAGTTCATCCATATGCTCGTGAATAGGCATGGACTCGACAAGAATATCTAAAGCGGCAATAACTTCAGGGGCAGGAACATAAGCAAGAGCAGCCAGACTACGAATACTCTCACGAAAGACGTCGTTAGTGCCATAATCTTCTTTCATTCCAAGTTGCTGAACTTTTCTTATGACGCTTTGGCATAAATGGAAATAGCAACCAGTAATAATGACTTCTGGAAAGGCTGCAGCAAAAGCAGCCATTGAAGCAGTTTCAAAATCGAGCAAAATTTTTCGCGGATTTGCATCTGGAATAAGAGCTTAAATTTCGTTTAGTAGGCGATTATACGTTGTTCTGTTTTTATTCGTGAGGAGACAATATAAACCCACCGGATTAATACCAGGCGCAAATTGGAAGTGAACAGTATAAAGTTGAAAAAATATTTCCGGTACAACTTTGAACGTTCCGTCCGCAAGCCAAATGTCTGCTCTTGCCAGTCCGTCAAGAAGCATTTGGTTGCCAAGAATTATTAATCGGTCACCTCCAGGTCCAGCATCGAAAAGTAGCATGGAAGCAAACTTATCAGGAAAAGCAAAATGTAGATCAGTTGGAATTTGTGGAAGATCATTTTCGGCATTGTCTTTTTTACGCTGACGCTGTAGAGTTCTACATAATGATGTTTTTTTGGGAGCGCCATCAAAACACTATCGGGTACGTTTTGTTCGACTTCACCTTGCACTGCTCTTGATGTAGCTCGTAATTCCTTCATCCTTGTCTTCATTTCACCTACTGCTTTTCTAGCTAAAGCCGTTGCCACATTTCCTTCATGGCAATGTTCTGGAATGACGTTCCCAACCACAGAAGACTCGTTGACTTTAATTCGAGCTTTACAGCCTAACAAACGATATTTAGAACATCGCCAAGTTGACTCACCTTCATTATTATTTGCTACAAACCAGCACTCATAGTTCCTATATATGACAGTAGGCTTTCCCCGTTGTGAAGTTCCAAATCTTACAATGGTCTCCATGTTTTTGCTTTAAGAATTCTTTAAATATTAAATATATATTAGTATAAAATAAACTAAAAAAAATAGAACTTACTATAATAGCGGTACCCGTGGATAATCTGTTAAGCAATACACTAATAATATAATGCAATTAAATACAATTAAAAACTTACGAACTAAAATCAAAATAAAAATATATTTATTAGAAAAGTAAAATTTACACAATTAATCGTAATTTAAGTTCGTTATAGTTTTTGAAGTGTGCATTTCCTCTACTATGTTTGTGAGGTTCGTCAGTATGATGAGTTTTTCTTGTTGGTGAAATGTCAAGTCACAGGAAAAAATTTTTAAAAACCTGATGGGGATAAAAATAAAATAAAAATAACAAAAATAAAATAATATAATATAGGGTGAAGTTCGCGTAATATGAACTAGATACGTTAAGTTAGTATTTGCTTAAGGAATTTCTCAATTTTCTTAAATGGCAAATCTTTAATATTGTAGTCAATCGTTGCGGTGATGAGCGGATTCGCATGGTTAGTCATCGACGAAATTAGTTTTTCCGTCTTAAACTTAATGTGGTCCCATATTAATTCGATATTGCAATCGTCGTGCATGTGGGTAATGGTGGTGTAACGAGGATATTGTCCTGTAATTCGTAGAAATTTGTTTTGCGCTACTTGCACAGCTTTCAGATGAGTTTGAGCAGCGACACCCCATACTGCTGCATTATAGGTACATGAGTACACTGCGTGCACAAGTTTTATACAGAATAATTTTATCCCGTTTGTCCAGTTTGGAATTTGGGCCAATAAGTGGATACAGGAATTGAATGCAGAACATTGTTTTAGCGATACGGTTGGAAATTTCATTTCGAAAAGTGAGTTTGTTGTCTAAGATGGTACCAAGATATTTTACTTCATTTTTCCATTTGATGAGCTGACCACTGACCATTACTCCCTGAGCTTTTCGTAATTTTCGGGAAAACAAAATTGCCTCCAATTTGTGTACATTTAATTTTAGCTTCCAATCGTTAAAGTACTGAATTATTGCTTGTATAAATGTCTTTGAAGGAACTTGACTATATGTTTATCTTGGGTTGGGTGTGCAATGATTGCAGTGTCATCGGCGTAAATTTCGAGGCTTGTGGCGGGATCCGGTGGAATATCGTTAATAAATATGGAGAAAAGAATTGGCCCTAGTAGAGATCCTTGTGGTACACCGGCTGGAACGCTGAGGGTTTGCGACTTCCTTCCATTTAAATTAACGTAAAAGTTCCTATCTTGAAGACAGTTTGCAATGATTTGAACAAGAATTTTCGGTGCCCTAACTTGTTCGACCAGCTTGTATATAAGTGCATTATGGTTAACGACGTCGAACGCTTTTTCTAAATCGAGTAAAACCATGCCCGTGCCGTGTCTGTGTCGTTCCCATACAATTTTTTCTATTATTCGAGCAACCTGATGTGTGGTGTTGTGTCCTGGTCTGAATCCGAACTGTTCGTCAGTTATCGTGTGGTTCTTCTCCAAATGGTCTTTCAATTCTTCCAGGATGATTTTTTCCAGAACCTTGCTTAAAGCTGATAGTAAGCGAATTGGTCGGTAACTTGAAGCTTCGTTCCTGGGCTTATTGGGCTTTGGAAGAGCGATAACTTTGGCAATCTTCCATTGTTGCGGCAAATAGCAATTTGAAAGACAGGAACGAAATATGTAGTAAAGTTGGCAGATTCCTTTCTTCGGGAGGTACTTGATATGACGGTTTGAAATGTGATCGTTCCCTGGAGCTTTCCTGTTCTTTAATTTTTTTATAATCGACATAATTTTATGCGGATTTGTTCTTATTTGCGTGTCTTCTTCCGAATAGGTGTTTGAGGCGTTAACGATTTTTGCGATATCTTCATCCTTGCTTGACGTTTGCTTTATCGTTTTATTGTGGGCTTCGAGAAAGATTTCTGTCAATGTTTCAGCTTTGTCGTCATCGGAGTACATCATGACGTTCTTATATTTTATGTTTGGCATTGGTTTGTGCTTCATTTTGAGGTTCTTGTATACCTGCCACAGTGAATTGTCTTGTAACCTTAACTCTTCTGTTTTCTTGGAACATTGTGCGTTTCTGTTTTCGTTGGCGATCATCTTAATTTCTGCGGAAATACGGGTTTTATTCCGTCTCGATTCTTCGTTCCCATTTTCAAACCAATCTCTTCTTGCTCTATTTCGTAACGTTTTCAATCTTCTTATTTCCAGATCTACGGTGTTATTTTCTTTGACGGGTATAACTTTCGTGGTCTCGTCATGTGCTGCTTTTATCGAATTTGTAAATACAAAAGATTATATTAAGCGAAGAAGAGAAGAAACGAGCGGAGATCAAGGAGGGGGTGGAGAAATATTTAAACGAAGCAGGATAATATCTAGAACCCCTCCAAAGGAGAAAGACGAAGAAACAGCTGTGGTTAAAAATAAAATAGAAGAGGTAAAACAGAAATCAAGCGGACACGAAATGGACGAACTAAAGAAAATGATAAACGAGCTGGCTCTTACGGTTAATGCAGGCTTTAACGACAACAAAAAGGAATTTCAAGAGCTCAGAGAGGAGTGGAAACTAGACAGACAAGAGCTAAAGAACGAAATTGGAGGTCTAGAGGTCAAAATTGCAAAGCAGGAAGAAGCGATAAGTCAACTACAAGATCAAGTAGAGAAACACGAAAAAGAGAAGAAAACATTGTTATCAAAGGCGCATATACGGGGGAGGCGATAACAGAAAGAAAGGTGGAAAAACTTATACAAGAGAAACTCTCTTTGCGAGTAGACGTCATCGATACATTCAAGGTGGGGAAAACAACAGGAAGAGAGATAATAATTGCTAAACTGAGTAGCCTTAGTCAAAAGTCGGAAGTAATGATAAACAAAAACAAGTTGAAAGGTACCAAGATCTATATTGAAAGCGACCTCACACAGAAGGAAAAGTCAATACAGGATAAAATCCTAGAACATGCAAGAATGGAAAAAGAAAATGGAAAGAAAGTAAGAGTAGGGTATAAAAAGTTGACCGTGGAAGGCAAAATTTACACATGGAATACAAGAAAAGCCGAACTGACAGCTACGGAGGGGGCAGAAAGTACGGCAAGAAACTAATTGTTGGAATCGGGTGCTCCAATTGTAGAAACTGAGACATGTAAGAAGACAAGGCAAGACAAATGGAACAACGAGAAGAGACATGAAAAGAAATGCTTGATGATAAAGAAGAATTAAACTGCAAACGACAGGAAGAAGTACGTAGAAGAATTCAATCCGGAAACAAGGCGTACTTTGCGAATAAAAAACTCCTTAAAGATAAGAAATTAACGAATACAGACCAAAGTGAAGATATACAAATCTCTGATAAGACCAGTGATCACATACGCGTCTGAAACCATGTGCTTCTCCCAGACCGAGGCCGAACGTCTCAGAGTATTCGAGAGGAAGGTTTTCCGCACAATACTGGGCCCAATAAAAGATAATAACGGTGAAAGTAGACCTCTAATGAACCACGAGATAGAAAAAAAGATACAAAGCGAAAACATGATAAGGTTCATTGAGTCGCAGAGAATCGGATGGCTGGGACATATTACGAGAAGAAGCGAAGACAATAACGTTAAGAAAATAACAACAGGGAAACCCAGCGAGGAGAGAGCACGAGGAAGAAGCTCAAGAAAGGCAGATATGGAGTAGCATTGTTAAGGACGCAGAGACACATGCAAGGTTGTGAGCAACAAGACAAAGAAAATAAATACGTTTAAACACTCGATGTTAAATGGGGACTGATCCACCCCTTCAAACGGATCTGTAAATCCCAGAACGGGATAGCAATATTCATAACGAATGTACCTATAAAGCTAAATAATAAAAAAATACGGTGATTGCATTTTCAATGTCTTCTATGCTCGATATGTTTTGATTTACTTCAATGTGTTTATTGCATTGTTTTCTATATTCTTTCCAGTCAGTTAAGTGTATATCGCGACGAAACAGGTACTAGTAGTTGAGAAATATTTCCATCATGACTGGAAAGTGGTTAGAACCGAGATCTTGGATAGTGATTGGAGTTGTGAAATTACTGATACCTCTTACTAGAAAGATGTCCAGAGTGGACGCGGCGTATTGAGGTCCATGTTTGTAAATGAAATTGGGCGGAAAAAGTATAATGAAGTCTTCTGAGTGTGAAAGATTTCGCAGGGTTGTGCCACTAGAATTATTAGTGGTACAATTCCAAAACGAATGTTTGGCATTGAAGTCGCCCCCAATGACAATGTATGAGTATTGATTGAAGTACAATTTGAGATCGTTTGGATCTATTACGATGTCGGGTGGTTGATAAGCCGCCCCGACGTATAATGGGGAGGTTAGTTTTCACCTTATAAACTGAGATTTCCATTAGGTTAACATTTTCTTTTTTAACTGGTTCATGCGGGATACCTTTTTTGATTATGACGGCTACTCCTCCTCCGCGGGTTTGTCTGTCTTCGCTATAGACATGATGTTTTTTTAATTTGAATTTTTGTCCCGGATTAAGTCAAGTTTCCGAGACTAAAGCAATGTCAATTTTATGTTCATTTAAGAAATCTTCTAGTTTTTCTTTCTTGTTCTCAACACTGGCAGCGTTCCATGTGATAAGTTTTAATTTTTCTAGGGGCTTTTTACCCATGAATATTGTTAAATGAAAAACCTGAAAACGCTTTACTTAATTTCATAAAAGCGTTCATCACATCCATAGGACCTGTGGCATTTTCTAGTTTGGCTTTGAGTTATAGCTTGAAGTAGGGCCTTGAAGTCATACTTTTCCTGAAGTTCATTTAATTCTTTCATAAATGTCGTAAAATCGTCTGTATTTGTATAAGTCGGTTGTCGAGTTTGTGATCGCTTACCCTGAAAATTAAAAGGTTTAGGTGTTAGTGGTGGTTTCAGCTGGTGGGAGGAGGCCGTGATTTGTTAGTTTCTGGTTGTGACGCAAGGTGGTGTACTTTAGGGAGGAGTGAATGAAGCCCTTAAGTTTTTTGAGGAAGTGTTGGAAAATCATTTTCTTTAAATTTGAATTGACTGTTTGTTATTGGTTTTTGTGGTCCGCTTGGAATTTTCTTTGTCGGTCTCCTGGCCAAGTAACGTTTGTAAGTTTCACAGTCCTCGCTAGACGATTCTATTTTCAGATCAGAAATTCAAATAATCATAAATTTACAAATATTGATACGCAGGGGCGTACTATCTTTGGCGGGTGAAGAGGTCCGTACCGGCGACAAATTTAACGACCAGCCAGGGCTGGAGTTTCTGCGACAGGCAGCACCCACCGAATTGTGTCGTTTGCATTTAAAATATGCTTCCTTCAAATACTTCATTTTCGTCTGCATCTGGGCACCACTGTTTAAAAAACCTTCTTCCCTCATTTTCCATATTTTAGCTCGCGGTGAAACTTTCCTGCGGAAATGTCCTAGACCGTATAAAATTATATTAGATAAGCTGAACAGTTTAGCTTAGTGTCAGTTGTCGATGAATGGTAGTTGTTAAGGACATTTTAATTATTTAAGAATTATAAATAATTTAAATCTTTAGTCAATTTGCCAAAAATATTAATCTATTTTTGTTAAATTGTCTTTTTCTAAAACTGTAATTTAATATTTTTTTAGATTCTAAAAATTTCCTATTCTGCATATATGATATTATAAAGAGCGACTAACTGCTGATATGTGACTTCTTCTTCTTAGAGTGCCGTGCCTGATTCCAGACGTTGGCGACCTCTCTCCTAAAATGACTAACTATCCTCAAGTTGTTGCATAAGAATTTTTGTAATTAGCACATAATATGTAGTTAACTTTAGTTAATTGCCTAGATATTAAAATTTTTTATTGTACGTATAATATAAAATACCTGTAAATTTGTGGTTCTCTTTTATTACTGCGCAAAAGTCAAACTCAAAGAATAACAGAACCAACTGTCTCCTGTATCCCTACATTTGATAAACTGGACACGTCGCGGATTAAAATCATAATCAGGTTGCTGCATATGGAAAGAAAATAATTGTTCCTGATAAGCAATTTGGTTTTAGGACGGGACACTCAACGGTTTGAAGTTTGAACTCAAGTTTGGAAATGTTGGGAACATAACCAGAAAGCTCGAAAACTAATTGATCTTCAGCTTTTAACATTTGCGTTTCCGAAGCGCACTTTTAAAAATTATATGCGCTTTAATACAAGTTTAGAATTACGAAAATGTCCAAATATACCTACATTTTAAAATTGCAAGCTCAATTCTTAAAAATGCTTCCGACGGAGAAAAATCGCGCTAATCGGGGTCATAGCGGGGTTTCCGAAAGTTTAATAGTATTTTAGTGAGCGTTGGTTAGTGCTGTATTAAAACGTTATGAAGAAGAATCTCGAAATAGCATTTTTTTTTATAATTAAAGGCATGTTTTAGCTCTTCTGTTCCACTGTGCGCTGGTTGATTTACAGCGCGGAACTTCCAAAAATTAAAAAGAAAGTAGATGCTCGTTCCACCTCAGAGTCAATCAGAACACTTCAAATTATTTTCTATGAAGTTGCTAATGATTCAATTATTTTTTTTTAACTACAGCAGTGGCTTGATGTAATTGGTGAAGTTAAGTTGTAAATAAAAGAGAAAGAAGAGGAATGATCCAACTCAAAAAATGGACTGCACATTACAAAAGGCGAAAACATGGGATGCCACTAGCACGAGTCGAGATGGTCATGGATACTCCATAGATCCAATGCCAATTAGGGAAAACAAAATAGGGAGGGGAAGTCACAATTATTGGTAATATTATGGGCGCCACGGAATTTTTGTACAATCACCCTCCGAAAGTAATCCAGAAACTTATTCTTTAATTGAATGGCGGAGGGGGGGGGAGTCAAGAATAAAAGATTCCACAAATAGTGAACAAAATTTAATAAGATATGGATTAATTTTGACGAATGAATACAATATTTGAGAATAGGTATTAATTATAAAATTTAAATAATATTTCTTAAAATATAAAGTTACACAAACCAAATTAATAGAATTTTACGATACACACACATAAATACTAATAATTAAATATACAAGTGGTTAAAATAAATGCGGGCATTCAATAAATGAAGTAATAAAAATTAAAACGGAATAAATTAACCTCCGTACGTTGTCTTCAAAGGAAATAGTGACCGGAATAAATATTCCACAAGCACCTCGAGTCGAATGGTTGAGATTCAAAATAAAAGGTTAGTAAATTTAAAACTACTACAATTATAACTTTTACAGATATTTAGTGCATGGCTATATTCAACAAACTTGGGAATTAAAATAAGACATTGTTGATAATCAACACACAAAGCTTTAACGTTAATTTTTCCAATACGATACTGAGTTTCCCCATTTCTGATTCAACGCAACTAAATCGTACACTGAATGTTTATTAACATTTCAGTTAAATTATGAATCGTTGGTTATAAAAATATCTAATTTAAAATAGAAGATAAATCATTTGAACTTTAGTTAAATCATTTACAAGAAATAACCATTTCCTTAAATTATTATCTTACATTCATTTAATAATAATTGAAAGTGGATGGGTTATGAAAGTTGGAAAATTATTTTTTGTAAGTGAAAATAAACTTCATTTTTGCCGAGCATCACAGAAATATGTCTATGGTTACTACTCCATATGAGATTTTAAATGCTTTTGCAATTGCGATTTTTGTACACATTTATAGGCGCAACTATCACAACCAAATGGTTTCTCGCCGGTATGAGTTCTTAAATGTCTTTGTAAGTTTGATTTATTTGCACAAGTATACCCGCAAATCTCACAACTAAATGGTTTCTCGCCGGTATGAGTTCTTAAATGTAGTCGTAAGCTTGATTGTAGCGCACAAGTATACTCACAAATATCACAACTAAATTGTTTCTCGCCGGTATGAGTTCTTAAATGTAGTCGTAAGCGTGATTTTAGTGCAAAAGTATGCTCACAAATATCACAACGAAATGGTTTCTCGCCGGTATGAGTTCTTAAATGTAATTTTAATCCTGATTTTCGTGCACAAGTATACTCACAAATATCACAACGAAATGGTTTCTCGCCGGTATGAGTTCTTAAATGTAGCCGTAAGCGTGATTGTAGTGCACAAGTATACTCACAAATATCACAACGAAATGGTTTCTCGCCGGTATGAGTTCTTAAATGTATTTGTAAGTATGATTTCGTTGCGCAAGTATACTTACAAATATCACATTTAAATGGTTTCTCGCCGGTATGAGTTCTTACATGAATTTTTAAATGTGATTGACCTGCACATTTAAGGTTACAAACAACACATATAGTTGATTTCCTGACCTTATGAGCTCTTAAATGACGTATTAAAGTTTGTTTAAGAGCAAGTTTATAACCACAAATTTCACACTCGAAGAATTTTGAACAATTCAGCGTTAAATCTGGAGTGTCGGTATCTTCTTTAATGTCAATGGAATGATGCAAATCTTCTAAATTAAATTTCACATCTTCCACCTCTTCTCTTTTAATCTCGTAATTGCTAATTGAATTATTTGGAGTTTCCAAAAATATATTCGTGTTTTCTACAATTTGTGATTCTTCCGAAGGTAGCACTTGAGCTGCACGTAAATCGGTAACTGGTTCCATTTGGAGGATGGAGCACCATAAATGTACAGGTACAAAATCACTTTTCTTAATTGAAGGCGTTTATTATATTGATTATAAAATATGTTGTCGATTTAGAAAACTACCAGAAAAAATTATAAAATGGCGACATTGATTGATGAGTCAAAAGCTTGCTAGATTAGGTGTACGTGTATAGCGCCATCTAATCAGTTTTTTCTCAAATCTTAGATCGTTAATTTTTAACAAAATTGTAGGATATTTGGAATCTCGATAAATTCGATCACTTTACACAGTCTTACCAAGTTTAATCGTGACACTACCATTTAGTTCGATATGTTGATGTTCTGGCGGTTGTTAGACACTACCTGTAAGGTGTAAAGGCCCCCATACACTACAATGAAATACTTCGGTTTTCATCGTGCCGCTGAACCACGACGGGTTTCATCGGCAATTGGTGTTGCTCACAGACTTCGTGTTAAAATTGTGTCGTGCTTCAGTTTTTTCAGTAATTCATCAGTATGTTGTTATGTATTGTATCGTGATTGTTTATAAGTTTTTCTCCATACAGTTCTCTATAAAGTTATAAAGTTTAAGTTTGTTTTTTTAAGTTTTTATAAAAAGATAAAATGAATCCAACGCAATTGATGGCAGTGGCACTAGAAATGCCGTTTTGTCAAAAAAGAAGCGTGCGGTATGGACCAAAGAGTGGTTATTGAAAAGAAATAAATTTTCTCATACAAATTTATTGCATGAGCTGTAGCTTGAACATGGGGATTGGTTCAATTATTTAAGAATGGATCAGGAGACTTATTTTGAACTGTTGAAATTAATTACTCCTTTGATAATAGTAAAAAAAAACTCATTTAAGAGAAGCGATTTCCCCCAATGAAAGGCTAACGGCAACACTGAGATATTTAGCGACAGGGAGAAGTTATGAAGACCTGAAATTCACAACAGCGATTTCGGCACAATCATTAGGTCAAATAATTCCTGAAACATGTTCTGCAATATATGAAGTCTTAAGGAGAGAATATTTTAAGGTATGTAAAGCATTTGTACATTTTCATTGGGTGTTCAAAAATTGTAACTATGCCACTGAATACATTCTATGTATTATCTTATTTCAGTTTCCCAATAATGAAACTGAATGGAAAGCCATTGCAACCCAATTTGAAGAAAGGTGGAATTTACCGAATTGTTTGAGTAGTGTGGACGGCAAACATGTCCAAATTGTTCCACCTCCAAATTCTGGTTCCCATTTCTGATGGAACTACAAAGGAACTAATAGTCTTGTATTAATGGCAATCGCTAACGCTAATAATTATGAATTTATCATGGTTGATTTTGGTGCAAATGGCAGATTGTCTGATGGAGGAATAATCGAACAAACGTCATTTTTCCACAAGTTAATCAACAATGAGCTAAACATACCCCAACCTTCGAGGGCAAACAATAGTGACAAGCTCCTCCCCTATGTTTTCATTGGTGATGAGGAATTTTCTTTAAAAGATGACTTTTTGAAGCCCTTCAGCCAAAAAGAACTTGATAAAGCAAAGAGAATTTTTAATTATAGATTATCTCGCGCACGTCGAATTATCGAAAATACTTTTGGAATTCTAACTTCAAAATTTGGAATTTTCAATCAGCCTATAAATCTCAAGTTAGAGAATATTGAAAAAGTGGTCATGGCTTCTTCGTACTCCATAACTCCATAACATTCTAGCTTGGTTACATGTAGTACCTACCTTGTAGCCATCTGCTGGTGTGCAGTTCTAGGGAATAGTGTTTGAGGAGAGTATCTATGGTTTTGACAGCGGGCGTAATCATCGGCTCCGGGCGGCAGGGAAGACCATTGGAGCCATTTCTTACGAGCTCATCAGCCTTTCCGTTACCCTCGTTACCTTTATGTCCCTTAACCCAGCAGAGAGAAAGGACATTTTGAATTGATATATCATTCAGCGCCTGGATGCAATCAAGCACCAGACCAGAAGTGACTTTGTGGCCCCGAAGTGCCACAAGAGCCGCTCTACTGTCTGATAGTATTGGTATGTTTTTGTTCAGAATACTCCTATCCTGAACTATTTTTGCGCAGTGTAATATACCCACAAGCTCCGCCTGTAACACAGATGTATATTTATCCAGCGGTATACTTATGTTCAGATCAAGTTCAGCAGAGAAAATTCCTGCACCCGATCCAACATTATTTTTGGAGCCATCCAAAAACAAATGTATATCGTAGTATTTCCTGCCAAATATATATTTAGGGTGGATTCTGTCGGATTCAAGTAGCAGAAGAGGTATTCGTTTGGAGTATTCCTCCAAGATCTGCGTATGGCCTGCAGTTCCTCGCCTATAAGTCAAGGCGGGTCGAATTATGTTACCATCCCCGGCCAAAAAAAATTTTCGTGTGCTACACACTAAAGAACATGGTAAATATAGTCTATAGAAAAAGTATTTTTCGAGAAAACCTTAAAAACAAGCCCAATTTCGAATTTTTAAAGTACGTAAGACTCGTCCCGCTGTGCGCATCGAAAAACCCAAGCCTGCGCTCCTCCGGAGCTCCGGCCGGTTTTTCATCGCCGGAACCGCTACGCGGCAGAAGCTAAACATACTTGAAGGCGCCATCCTTCAAGAAAACCGGGATTTGAGAAAATCGGGATTCGAGTCATGTTACCTGTAGGACGTGCGAGCAGCATCTGACGAATCGAATCATAAATTAAAACTTGGAGTACTCGGGTGAAGCCCGTACCTCCTTGAGAAAGCTGGTGCGCCACGGCACCCTGAATTTATATTTTGCAGGGTTGGGTTCTGAGGCCCCCACCTGACTACGAGATCGTCGGAGTCCGGGGTGGGTTTTACCCCCCCCCCTTCTTGACGACGATCGTAGCTATGAAAAATAGAAATAAAGACATTTGCGCAGATGCCTTTTTGAATAAAGCTGGTAATGCTCGAATTGGCGTCACCACCTGATCCCCTTCGATGTCAGGGTCGGGTTGTGGTGATAAGAATGTGATAGAACACTGGGTGTGAATGAAGAAATAGATGCAAAAGTGATCGGCATCGGGGTCTAACCGTCTTGTTTTCCGTATCGGGGGAGTGTCAGTCGCTCCGATGCTGCGGAAAACCCTCTGGTTTTCTCCTGATGCCGGTCAGGTTGGGTTTCTGTCCGGGAGGAGAAAAAGAAACAGAGAAAGTCGAAATCGTCTAATATGGCCTCATCAGCAAAAATCGAAGAAAATGAAAAGAAACGTAGAAACAATCCTGAGACAGACGAAGAAGAAAGTCCCCACGAGTGGCCCGAAGAATGGCCCACATTTGAAGATGAAGAAAGTAATAGCTCGGACAACGAAATACAAGAAGAAATTCGAAAGGAAGCAAAAAAGAAACCAAACAAAAACCAAAGGAAACGTGCCAGATTGGCGAAACAAGAAAAAGAAAAACATGAAAGACAAGTAACGAAAACGCTAAGTGAAAACAGTAACGAAACAAAGGAAAAAAATTATGAAACTGAAAAAACACAAAGTGAACAAAAAATGGAAATAGGCACAAAACTGCTCGAAGCATTGTCCGAAATCAGACAGGCAATACAAGAAAAAGAAGAACTTGGAATAGAAGAAACACCAAGTAAAAGCCATACGGAAGCAACAAAATGGGCGAAAGAAATACTTTCCAATGTATCGAACGCATCACATAAAGTAATGAAATTCATCAACCAAAGCAAAGAAAAACTCGAAGATAAGGAAAACGCACAAAAAAATGTTGAAGACATGAAAGAAAGCACCTTGAAACTTGTAGAATTTATACTGAAGGGCAATAACAACATACGAGGGACGGGTGAGCCTTCAGCCACCCCTCCCCCGTCCAAAGTAAATACAGCAGAGGCGGTCCCTGCCCCTGCCACCCCCGCGAACCTCCTCAAGGTCCGGGTACCCAAAGAAACAATTTCTTCCCCTCAGGAAGAGCCCAAAAAGCAGGACCCACCTAAGAAAGAATTGGCAGAGTCCAACCCCCCGAACCTCTTCAAGGTCCGGGAACCCAAGGAAACAGATTCTTCCCCTAAGGAAGAACCCACGAAGTACAGCCCACCCAGGAGGTACCAAACAGCAATGAAGAGGGCTGCCATCAGCAGCCCCCGGAGCACGCGCAAGAAATATAAAGTGATTGTCTACCCTGGAGAGGGTAGCTCATTCCTGTCAGCGGAAAGCACAAGGGCCGCCCTGACTAGCATCAGAGCGGAAGATCTTGGAATAAAAGCAGATAGGCTCTATCTGACGAAAAACAAAAGTGTCGTGGTGGAATCCTCCCACCCCTCGGTCAAGAAACTAGTAGGCAGCACTCTACTAGCGGAGAACCAATTGATGGCACGGGAGCCTTCAGCTACCTGGCCATCAATTGCTATACAGATGGTAGACAAATCCGTCTCTAAGAATCACATCATAGCGGAAATAGAAAGAAGTTTTCCCGAGGCGGTCAATATGGCCGGGAGTTCGTGGCTCAAAAGAGCCAATCCCGTACATACCAGAATAAGAACACACAACAAATGGATCCTAGAGCTTCACCCTCTGATCCATGAAGCAACAATCAAGGAAGGTAAATTCATAGTGGCTTGGAAAAGCTACCGAGTGCGGAACCACATCGGAATTGCCCGATGTTATAAATGCCAACGTTTTGGCCACACAGCCAAATTTTGCAAAGCAAATGAAACATGCGCCTTTTGCACCTCAACAGAACACGCTTCACGTGACTGTGTAGTGCAAAAGGAACTTGCTATGCATGTATGCGCCAACTGTGTCAGAGCGAAGCTCAGTGACAATAAGCACTCCACAGGATCAACCCTGTGTAAAGTATATAAGGACCGTCTTATGGCCCTTGCACAATCCATAGCAACCACTATTGACAACGAAAGAAATAACCGTGACCAATAAGATCTAATCCTAAAACTAATAACCGTGATAAGAAATAAGGTTTGAGTGTACCCAAAAAAGTCAAATAACTATCGAAAATGAAAAATAGATTACAAATCAAGACATGAAAACCGATACTTACCAAACATTGATGAAATAAAAACGCCCACGCAATCCATTGTGGAAACCTGAAACAAACAAATCAGAAACCAACATATCAAAAATAGGCAGATTATATGTATGTAACAATATACCAAATGACACGCGGTTTGAAACCCGATTAAAAAAAAATTCATAAAAAACGACCAGAACTTGATAAAAACTCTAAGAATGATTTTATAATTGTGATGAAAACATGAACTCCCCGCCAATTTGCAGGGTCCATTTTATGATGAGGTTGGCAACAACCTCAAAATGTTTTTTATTTTATAAATAAATTAACTTCAATTGTCCGGGAGGAGGTTGCTCCCCCTCGGGTGGAGTCCGGTCCTGCGTGGCCGGAGTTCCTGAACTCTACCGGAGAAGAATACTCTGTCTTGCGACAGGGTAGAAAATCTTCCGAGTGCTTTTCCCCAGACTACCCCTATGCCACCCTAGACCAGTGAGGCAAATACCGACGGAGACCGCGAAATTTCGAAAAGCATTTGATCTAGTCTGGTGTATCAGTTATAAGAGCAACTTATTCTTAAACTGGTACGGCAGACAACTCTGAAAGTGAATATCATTAAATAACAATAAAATGCTAAGCCCGTTCCTATAGCTGATGGCAAACCGAATCACGTCGAAGAATTGGATGCACTGTGCAATCAACTTTTTTTCGACTTGATTGGATTTCTTAGCGTTGAAAAATAAAAGTAGCTTTGAATTGACCGATTGCTGTCGTTCGTTAGGGCGGAAGCCGCACGAGAATGGTCTTAGGTCTCCTATACCTTAGCAAGTCTTCGGGTTAGTAGTTACCGAGCCCTCTGACCAACGGGTTTTCGGAGTTGCCCAGGTTTCCGTAGAAGTTTTCCGCCAGGTGGCGGATAAAATCTTCTATCGTTTCCACGCCTGCGTCCTCCCTGATTCGGACATTTCTGACGTATCGGGGGGCCTTAACGATTCGCGCAGTTTTCGATGAGTCATATCATTCTTAACTGGGACGGAAATGAAATTTGTTACAACGTTGCACTTAGTCTTTCATATTTGTTGTCAGTAATTTTAAAGACATTTTGAAACACATACGGAACGATAATAATTTTTCAAAATGTAGTAATAGCACAAAAATGAAAAGGGAACATGGGTACATTTATCGAGAGCCACAAATAATCCTTCAAAGAGCCGCATGTGGCTCGCGAGCCGCAGGTTGGCCACCCCTGATATAGAAGATAGATAGATAAGGATGCAGTGTTAATATTTAGAAGGTCTAAGGATCTAAATAACAGGTATTTGATATTTTTTATAAAATGTACTTGATGTTAAAGATGCAACCACATAGAAATTAAAAGCAAATATTCAACTTATTTGTACAGCTACGTATAACAACGAAATTGACTAGGGTTGTTCTGAACACCTCAATAATAGGTTAGGTGGATAGGTTAGATCAGATTAGGGTATTTAACACAAATGGCAGCTTCTTAAATGCAAGTGGTGTACTAATATTGTAAAGGCGTTTTCTGTTGGGCAACCTTAACTTCTTTGATCTCCATTATTAACTTACCGAACTCATTATTACATTATAATGGTTTTCATTCTTTCCTATAAGATCAGTAATTTTTCTAGGAAACATAATTTCCTTTTTTTTGAAAAGATTTTAAGGCGACTGTGCAGTTAATCTAACCGGCTGAAAATTTCTTCAGCTACACACTAAAGAACAGGCTTATTTTAGGCTTTAGAAAAAATAACTTGCGAGAAATTTTGAAAAATAACCAAAATATCGACTTTTGAAAAGTACGGTAAAGTAGCATCGATTCGGCGGCCGACCGGGGTTTATGTGCATCAGTCGCCCGTGCTCCGTCGGAAATGCGTAAAATTTTTTCGCTCCGATTTGAATTTTTCTTTGAAATTCGGATAGATGGGGGTGTGATTAGTGGATATTAGTAATAAATAAAATCAAAAAAATGGAAAATAACCCGTGTATTGCCGAAAAAGTGAAAAAATTAAACCAAAAATATTTTAAGAAGTAGGTCTCTAAATTAACATAATAAACGTTGGCTTGGCCAGAATTATGAGCAACAAAAAACCTACCCTACGCTGCTCCGCAGCTCCGGGCTTTTTTCATGCTCAGAGCCGCTAACGCGGCGGAGCTAAACATACGAGAAGGCGCCACCGATCAAGAACACCGGGATGTGAGAGACCCTCGAAATAGCATTAAAAAGTATAGTTGCGGTATGGGGCAGTATACTATTACGTTTCACCCCCTAAAAATCGCCTAAAAACAAAAAATAATCGATGTTGCATGTACGACGGTCGTGCTGCATCTGCCGCTGCGAAATATTCTAAGTGTTAGAGTATATCGGACTGCACGGACTGACCACAGAATGGCCGATGCGCCCCTGCATCTCGTTAATCCACCACAAATTTCATGAAAATTAGCTAAGTTCAAATTCGATTATTTCAAAATTTTGATAATAAATTCTGGATTCATATTTTGAGAATTTGTTATATTGACTGTGTTCTTTAGTGTGTAGCAGAAGAAATTTAGTTTCGAGTGGTTAGATTAACTGCACAGTAACCGATTTTAATATTTGTTATGTATCGATATTCGTTGTAGACATTTATTTATTTAACAACACAACTAACACTTCTTCGATAAACTTATAAAGCTTATCGCTTATATAGTATTAATATTCTCTAGTTGGTACTACTTAAGAATGTTAATCCCATACATTACATTTCTCCCCTTTAATTGTTGAACCGTTCCGGGGGACGTGATATCCGACTTGACCTTCTGATTTTGACCACTGAAGGCGTGTCTGGTTTCCTCTGTTCCGCTTCGTCCACTTCTGTTGGTATGGTTAACATTTCTTGCGCTGAATTGTTTCGACGTACTTCAGTAGCGGGTTCTTGAATTCTAACCATTTCCAAAGTGGTTGTTGGTATTTCCTTTTCTGGTACTACTAACCTTGGTTGATTATTATCGATTCTCATTTCTTCCGTTTTCGGTGATTCGGTTTCCTGCTGATCTCTTGGTGCCTGAACGCTAGGCTGTAATTCTCGTTCGCTACTTGCTGTATTTGTAACTCCTTCTGGTGCACTACGTAACATGTCCTTGTGCACATGTTTTATAATGCCGTTCAACAAAACCAAATACGTATTGAAACTTATAACTCTTACAATTTTACCTTTTTCCCATTTCACACTATTACGATCATTTTTATTTTTAACGAACACTGCTTCTCCATTAGCATACAGCTTTGTATTTCTTACCGCTATTGCCTTTCCACTTCTTTTAATATCGACAATACCTTGTCCATTCAACGCAGGCTTGATTAGATCAAATTTAACACGCGGTTTCATACGTAGTACACTTTCAGACGGACAAATCCCCGTTACGGTGCTAGGGGTATTTCGATACGCGAATAAGAAGTGTGCCAACCGTTCTCTTACTTCACCTTCTGTTAATCGCTGTACAGTTCTCGGCATGGCTTTCTCCAATGCTTTTTTAACAGTTTGTACCCCTCTTTCTGCTAAACCATTTGATTGTGGGTGATACGGGGGCGATTTAACTGGCTTTATGCCATTCGATTGGCAAAATTTAACGAATTCTTGACCGCTGAAGGGAGGCCCATTGTCTGAGACTAGTTCCATTGGTAATCCCACGACCGATATAATTTCCTTCAACGCTATGATTACTTCTTTTGCTGTTGTTACCCGATTTAAAAACTTTACATCGATCCATTTTGATCTACTATCAACGAATATCAGAAAATTGTAATTGAATTTGTGAAATAAATCGATATGTACTCTTTGGAAATTATTATTTGCGCTTGGCCATGGTCGTAATGGCGCATCCGTTCTATTATTCTGCGTTTCCTGACACCTCTCACACAATGCGATAAACGTTTCTATATCTTCGTTCATTCCTGGCCACCAACAATAGGAACGCATCAACATTTTCGTTCTTACGACGCCAATGTGTTGATCGTGAAATAGTTCGAGCACCGACCGACGTAATCCTTCCGGTATGACCACCTTATTGCACCAAATAAGACAATTCGACTCCACTGATAGTTCTTGCCGTTTTGCGAAATAGGGTTTGAATCTTCCATCTTTGACTGATTCCGGCCAACCCTTCCACGTGAATTCCAATACTTTCGTTATAACTTCGTCAGATCTGGTTGCCGCTGCTACATCTAAATGACTGAGTGGTACACTTTCGACCGCACTAAACGAATATAGTGCTTCTGGAACGTTAGTAGTTTCTTTTGTTGGCAATCTCGATAAGGCATCCGCATTACCAATGCTTTTTCCTTTTCTATATTCTATCGTATATCTATACCCTGATAGAATTATTGCCCATCTCTAGTTCGATTTGAGAATATCCCTTTTCTGCACTTGATAGCGTCGACGAAGCAAACATTATCGGTTTATCTTGACCACGAACTCGATGACTTAACACTGCCCCTACTCCATACGAGCTGGCATCACACGTTACAATTAGGGGTAATTCGGGATCATAATGTACCAATATTTTATCCGTTAATAATAATTCTTTACTTTGCTTGAAACTTGCTTCACACTCATTCGACCATAAGAACGGTACCTCCTTTTTACACAGATCGTATAATGGTTTCAATTTCGACGATAACATAGGTATAAACTGGCCATAATAATTTAAAAGTCCCAAATATGACTTCACTTGGGTTACATTGCTTGGGTTGGGAGTGTTTTTAATAGTTTCCAACTTGTCTTTACACGGACTTATGCCCGACTCGTGTATCATATGTCCCAGAAATTGTATCTCCGATTTGAAAAATTCACATTTCTTTTTGTTTACTTTAATGTTGTATTTTTGCAATCGTTGTAACACTTTGATAACGTTCTGGTGACAATCTTGTAACGAATTCCCTGAAATTAAAATATCATCAAGATAACATTTGGTGTTCCGTAACCCCGCTAGTACCGACTCCATAAACGCCTGAAAAATACCTGGTGCCGAACTGACCCCATACGTTAATCTTGAAAAACGAAATAATCCCAAATGGGTATTTATCGTGAGTAATTCCTTTGATACGTCATCGACTTCTAATTGTTGATATGCACCCTTTAAATCCAATACTGTGAAAAACTTACTTCCACTCAGTGAAGCATAAATATCCGCTGGTATCGGTAACGAACAACAACTGGTTTCCAAATTTGGGTTCAACGTTCGTTTGAAATCAACGCATAGTCTAACTTCTTTGTTATCTTTTTTTGGCACTACCACTATGGGACTTGCCCAATTACTGTGTTCCACTTTTACCAAAACTTTAGACTGGATCAACCGCTTTAGTTCTTCTTCTACTTTTGATTTTAATGCGTAAGGCATCTCGTACGCCCTATGAAACACCGGTCTTACGTTTTCTTTGAGTCTAATACTGGCTGTAAACCCCTTGATTGGCCGCGACATGTTTTCATCGAATACACTTGCAAATGTTTTTTCTAACTCAACGCTTAATCTTTCATTACCACCATTTATGACTACTTCATTTCGGTTACTTTCTTCCACTTTCGCGATTTGTTCACCTAACCACTTTTGCCAACCCGGTTTTATTATCGACAACCAATTTCTTCCTAATAACGGCGAAAATTTGTTCTTACTATCGATTAAAACTAACGGCAACCTTTCGTACCATTTTTCATTTATACATACATTTACTAGTGTTTCTCCTATAATTTTAACTGTTTCGCCAGTGACTACTCGGAGTTTAAATTGGACTGGATAAATTTCACCTAATTCCCGTAACTGCTTAAAATCTTCTATATGCAATACCGTTCTACATGCCCCTGTGTCAACTTCAAATTCGAAATCAAAATTTTCTATACACGCTTTTACCATTACGGAACCTACGTTACGTGCCTTTCCCAAGTGTTTTAGGTATGACAAGAATTCCTCCTGCTCTTCTTCAACTTTAGCTACATTCT
Source organism: Podabrus alpinus (assembly GCA_932274525.1). Lineage (NCBI taxonomy): Eukaryota > Metazoa > Arthropoda > Insecta > Coleoptera > Cantharidae > Podabrus > Podabrus alpinus. Next base: position 59,842,375 of record OW026452.1, read on the forward strand.
TCGATTTCTTGCAAACATATTTGGTGTGACCTTCCTTATTGCATATATGACATTTCCAATTTATCGCCGGACAATTGATCGGATCGTGTTTCCTTCCACAACGAAAGCAGATGTTATTTGATGGATCTGCTTGTGACTTGACGCTACTCTGATTGTTTCTATGGACTTTTCTTCTGGACATTTGATTAACTTGTATTTCACCATGAATCATTTGCCTTTGATTTTCCGTTGCTTCGTCATTGATCGCGATTTCACATGCCCTGTTAAACGTTAAGCTTTCTGCTTCGCCAAATAGTTTCTTTTGCGTATCCGCGTTAGAGAGCCCACATACCAACCGATCTCGTAGTGCTTGGTCTAAAAATGTTTCGAATTTGCAATCTCGGGCCAAGTCTTTCAACGCTGAAATAAACGTTTCCATCTTCTCATTTCCATCTTGTTTACGATTGTAGAAGTTGAAACGTTTTACAAATATACTTGTCGTTGACTTGTATTTTTCGTTTAAAGCCCTTACTATTTCGACATATGTTTTTCCCTCAGGTTTATCCGGATATAACGCATTCTTTAATATTTTATAACTTTTAGCGCCCATACATGCCATTAGGCACGCTACGTGTTTTTCTGCCTTGACATCATTTGCTACGAAATGGAATCTTAATCTCTCTTCCCACGATTCGAAATCTTCAATATCTTCATTGAATTCTTGGATTTTTGCCATTTCTTAGTTTTTCTTTGGGTACGCTCCGTTTCTCGTCGCCAATGTTATGTATCGATATTCGTTGTAGACATTTATTTATTTAACAACACAACTAACACTTCTTCGATAAACTTATAAAGCTTATCGCTTATATAGTATTAATATTCTCTAGTTGGTACTACTTAAGAATGTTAATCCCATACATTACAATATTATTAATAGATAATAATGTAAACCGAATTAACTTAAGAGCGCGCTGCGGAAAGAGAGAGAGGGAAGCAGTAGATATGATGTTGAAGGAAGCCTCTAATCTTTTGTAGAAATTTAAAAAACTAAACGTCGTATCAATATAATTCTTTTCGAAGGGGAGGAGGAAAAGGAAGAACACAAAGAACAAGAGTAATTGGCAAAAATAAAATAAAGTAAAATTTTAAATTATTGTGGTTTTTGTGAATACTTAACAGTTTTGTTAAACTTTTTTTTATTAAACCTTGATTTCTATTTTTTATTAATTTATTTATTTAACCCTTTTTTAATACGTTTGGTATTTGCGATGACCAAATAAGTCGCAAGGTTATTATGCGGATTGGATCTGAAAAATACATGTAGGCAAATATTGAAATTTGGGCAGGACAACGTCTGCCGGGTCAGCTAGTTATAAATATTATGTCGACAAAAAATAACTAGCAATAACAACTTTTCACACCAGAAAGGTAGCTGTATAGAAGCCTAGGAACTGCCGCTAAAGCGAGTTCCACCTTGTTTATTACCGATGTTTAATTATCGTCTACGAGATTTCTCTAAACTGTCCTAGCTCGATGATATTTGAGACACCGCAATATGTATACACATTTTCAGGTGGAAACATTCAGAAAATTAGAAAAATTAAGATAAAATGCATTGTGAAAAATCAGTTGCTCTCAAGAAGAAAGGGCTTCATTTTACAAGTAAAGTTGTAAGGGTAAGTAACATTTTATCTATGAATACGGTCGTAAATAAATTGGTAAATATTAATTGAACATTTTAAAATAAAAGAAGTTATTCAATTTGAAATTTGCCACCACAAAATTTTAACAGAAGACTTTATCGTAAGCAACGTTAGAAATCTCTTTTTAGTTCTATTAGATGGCGCTATACACTTACACCCAAGCAAACGCCCCTGACTCATCAATGTCGCTTGTCGCTTTTTATTATTTCGCTGTCGATTATTTGTCAACTGTAGCAGTAGTTTTCAAAATCGATAACATATAATCAACGCCTTCAATTAAGAAAAGTGATTTTGTACCTGTACATTTATGGTGCTCCATACTCGAAATGGAACCAGTTACCGATTTACTTGCAGCTCAAGTGCTACCTTCGGAAGAATCACAAATTGTAGAAAACACGGATATATTTTTGGAAACTCCAAATAATTCAATTAGCAATTACGAAATTAAAAGAGAAGAGGTGGAAGATGTTAAATGTAATTTAGCAGATTTGCATCATTCCATTGACATTAAAGAAGATACCCACACTCCAGATGTAACGCTGAATTGTTCAAAATTCTTCGAGTGCGCAATTTGTGGTTATAAACTTGCTCTTAAACAAACTTTAATACGTCATTTAAGAGCTCATAAGGTCAAGAAATCATTTATATGTGATATTTGTGAGTATACTTGTGCACATAAATCAACCTTACAAAGACATTTAAGAACTCATACCGGCGAGAAACCATTTCGTTGTGATGTTTGTGAGTATACTTGTGCACAGAAAGCACACTTACAAAAACATTTAAGAACTCATACCGGCGAGAAACCATTTCGTTGTGAAGTTTGTGAGTATACTTGTGCAAATAAATCAACCTTACAAAGACATTTAAGAACTCATACCGGCGAGAAACCATTTCGTTGTGATTTTTGTGAGTATACTTGTGCACAGAAAGCACACTTACAATCACATTTAAGAACTCATACAGGCCAGAGGCCATTTAGTTGTGATATTTGTGAGTATACTAGTGCAGAGAAATCAACCTTACAATCACATTTAAGAACTCATACCGGCGAAAAACCGTTTAGTTGTCATATTTGTGAGTATACTTGTGCACGGAATTCACACTTGCAAAGACATTTAAGAACTCATACCGGCGAAAAACCGTTTAGTTGTCATATTTGTGAGTTAACTTGTGCACGGAAATCACACTTGCAAAGACATGTAAGAACTCATACCGGCGAAAAACCGTTTAGTTGTCATATTTGTGAGTATACTTGTGCACGGAAATCACACTTGCAAAGACATTTAAGAACTCATACCGGCGAAAAACCATTTAGTTGTCATATTTGTGAGTATACTTGTGCAGATAAATCAACCGCGCAAAGACATTTAAGAAGTCATACTGGCGAGAAAACGTTCAGTTACAGTTGTGCCTATAAATGTGCAGAAAAATCGCAATTGAAGAAGCACTTAAAATCTCATATGGAGTAGTAACTAGGTATAGACATATTGCTGTGATACTCGGTAAAAATGAAGTTTATTTACACTTCCAAATAATTTTCCCTCCTTCATAACCCATCCACTTTCAATTAAATACTTTTTGTTTACCTATTCAATTTATTCATAATTGTTTAATCATAATTATTTATATAATTACTTCGCAGAATTAAAAAATTATAGGCACCAATTATCTGACCCACGTCCATTCACTTACATGGCACTTTATTAAACGGAAATTTATTAAACTAGTTAGGGTTTCGTTTGTAATTTCAATGATTAAGATTAAATTAACGTTAAAACTGTGTGTGTTGATTATCAACAATGTCTTATTTTAATTCCTAAGTGCATTACATATAGCCAATCACTAAATATCTGTAAAAGTTATAATTATTAATTTCCTAAATAAATTGTATTATTTTTCTTTATATATTTAGCATTAAGTAGTTTTTAATTTACTAACCTTTTATTATTTTAAATCTCAACCGTTCGACTCGAGGTGTTTGTAGAATATTTATTCCAGTCACTATTTCCCTCGAAGACAACATAAATGGAGGTTAATTTATTCTGTTTTAATTTTTATTTATTGGATGTTTGTATACTGACACTCGCTTCAGAGTTCTGGCATTTATTGGATGCCCACATTTATTTTAACCATTTGTATATTTAATTATTAGTGTTTATATGTGTATATTTTAAGCACAAAATTTGACAAACTTGATTTAAAAAGTAAAATTCTATTAATTTGGTTTATGCAACATAATTTATATTTTAAGAAATATTATTTAAATTTTATAATTAATATTCTCAAATATTGTATTCATTCGTCAAAATTAATCCATATCTTATTAAATTTTGTTCACTGTGGAATCGTTTACTCTTGACTCACCCCCCCCCCCCCCATTCTATGGAAGAATAAGTTTCTGGATTACTTTCAGAAACCGAGCTGGTATAGAAATTCATCTTTTATGAGGGGAAGTACACAGGTCCACGTGGACTCTCATAGAAGATGAATTTATATTGCTTTAGCATTTTACCAGCTAGGCTTGTGCAGCCCCGCTTCAGAAGCCTCAATGAAATGCGGGCTTTACACTTTTAGACTTCTATACAAAGTATAACAAGAAGCCTTATGATCTGGCTCCGTGTCTGTCCGCATAATTCAAATCTAATCAGAACCCTCGAAATTGTGATTGTTAACACGACGTATGTATAATAGAACAATAATTTGTTTTAAATTGATTTATTGTTAACCACAGCAGTGGCTTGATGTAATTGGTGAAGTTAAGTTGTAAGTAAAAGAGAAAGAAGAGGATTGATCCACCTCAAAAAATGGACCGTACATTACAGAGAAGTAAAGTTCCGAATGGAATGGAAAAGCTTCATTATTATTAGTTACTAGCTGGCACAGGCGGCCTACCGGCCGCCTTTAGCCATCTAGACCGTGTCGGATGTGGCTGTTCGGCCTCACTCAGGGAAATCGCCACCACACTGGCCGCCTTTAGCTATCCAGACTGTGACGGATGTGATTTTCTGGATTACAGCCGTAGGCCGAACAACAACATCCACACCCGGCAGACGTTGTCCTGCCTAAAAAATATAAAATTTTTTTTTCATTAAAAAAGATTATTAAAAATCTATGTTTGATGGAATTGTAATGTTTATTTATTAAAGGTAATATTTGTGTGTATTTTATTGATGAAGACAAATTGGTGTTTTAACGCGTTCATCGCAACGCTTGAAAATGAACGATACTTTTTATCTTTCCGTCCGGAGAGAAAGCGAATAGCGACAGCCTCTCGAGCACGCCACCTAATTGCCCATGGGAAAAACACGGGAATTCAAGGTTTATTCCACACACTTCCAACGATTGGCCTTGCAATTTATTAATCGTCATTGCGAATGCAAGGCGAACCGGAAACTGGACACGCTTAAATTGAAATGGCAAGTCGGTTGAAATCAATGGTGTTCTTGGAATCAGAACATCCTCGCCTTTGAACTTTCCTTTAAGTATTGTCGCTTCAATCACGTTGTTCATCAACTTCTTAACAGTTAGTCGCGTTCCATTGAATAGTTTCGGTTGGCTAAGATTGCGTAACATGATTAATACTGAGCCGACCTTAAGCTGCAAATTGTGCGGCGGCATTCCTGATAAATCCAATGAATTCAGAAATTCAATTGGATAATTGACGACTTCATCCGGATCGGTAATGGAATCGATCGACTTAAACGACTGCAATTGGCCAGCGATTAGACTTTGGATTTTTAAGTTGAAATCGTCTACGTCCTTATTTTTTGGTGCTAAAATGGCTCGTTTGCTCAACCAAACATGGATTTTGTAGTTGGCACCAATGTTTGGAAACACTTTGTAACTAAATCCTTCCTTACTGCTCTAATGAGAAGCAGTTTGGAGAAGATAAAGTCCACGCAGAAAGTAAGAACCTTCTACTTTTGAATGCGTGGTGCCCTGGTGTTAGGTCAACTAGCTCTTTGATGGAAACGTCGGTATGCGAGGGCCATGGGTCGTGTAAAAACGCCTCGGATAAACTCAAGGAAGCAGCTTTGCAAACACACACAAAATAAACTTAACAATAAAATAAAATAAACATAAAAATAAACAATACGGTGGTCATTGCTTAAAGGCGTAGAGAATTAACGATGCTGTTGATGCTAGTATGGCACCAGTGGAACATAAAACAGTAGTCCACTACAGTAGCCGACCAGAACGGCACAGTAGCGACCGCACTGACACCCAGAATCCCCACCCAAACAATCAATCGACGGAACACTCGAATGGTCATATAACAATCCCATAATGGTAACCACATCGAGCCTCCGACGACCAAACCAAGTAGCAGCAACCCCGGCGCAATGCCGCACTCTGTATATAAGTAGGTCACACATCGAAGCCTTCATAAAAATATTATTAAATCATAGTTAAAAACAAGAAAAAAATAACAAACATAAAATTTCAAGTCGAGGCTTGAACTTAGAACGCTCATTCTGGACTCCGATCGCCGATGCACCATACTAAAGCTGCTTGATGTAATTACGTGGAAATAAAACTCAGTTCAAATACATATTATAACACATTATAAAATCAAATAATTATTAATTAAAATAATTATACCAAACATAGTATCAAACCTCAAGCCATCTCCACGCACGCGAACGTAAAGAGATTAGATACGCCAATCACTACGATGCAGGTATACAAAAATGCACCGCAATCGTAATCTCGTACAACACTCTTTAATAAAAAAAATGCACGACGAACAGAAAAACCAGAATATTACACATAATTAAAAAAATAAAACACATTAAAAAGCCAAGGGAAAAATACGTCATAGAGCTTCTGGTGTTCAAATATTGGCCAATCGACTAATCGGTGGCTGTGAAGTAATGGCAAAATTAATTAAGTAACTCACCATGCTACCGGATAAAAATCCTTCCCAGAAATTGTGGGCCAGGGTGGTCCGATGATGACACATGGCACGGCAAAAAGAACCCATTGTCCTCCAATCTCGAATCAAACCCCCTACTGGGATGGAAAACAACATGTTCCATATAATATCCGGACTGTCGGAACGGAATTCCCAATAAACGTAACCATATTCACTTAATCGAAAGCACCCCAAATCAAACACTTCACAGCACCAAAAAATGTGACCTTTCGTCCGACATTTTCCCAAAAGACCTCCCCAGCGCGCATCTCGACTTGCGTTCCGGAAACAGATAACAACCAATCTAGTAGTCTCCACCAATTTGATGTAGATGGCAGTGACCAACAAATTACTGTACAAGGTTGAGCATAACGGATGTAAGGTCAAAAATCCGTTATAACTTTCGTAATCAATTCTTCTTTCGACGTTGTGAATTGACAAATATTAGTTGGAAACGATATAAGGCCAGTGGAAGCGTCTACAGGAATTTTTCCATTGCCAACGTCTAATAATTGCTTAGAAAACACGTCCGCCGATTGGTCATTTGGTAACGTGACTCGCATATTCGTTGTTAATTTGAGAATTTTCACGTATATCTCCACAAATTGGACGACTTCAAGCAAGCGTTAATTTAATCAGCAGCAGTTGATCTTAGAATGACTGGCAGCGTTTGGCGAAAATTGCCGGCCAGCAGAATCATCGCACCGCCAAAAAGGTTCTGATTATTGCGCAAACCTTTTAACATTCGATCGAGTGCCTCCAATGGCGTTTAACTTCGTTTAACTTCTACAATTGTCGGGCAAAATTCTCTTTTAATATAATAACTAACACTTCAATTAAAACAATTATCATGAACAGCTGACATTAGATTATTAAACATTAATATTTCAAGCAAAACAATTATAATCATGAACAACGAACAAAAGAAATTTAAAATATGTATAATTCAATGAGAACAATTTTTACCATTAACTACGAATATTTAACCAACAGAAAAACTTATTGCTACGATTGCGGGTTTCGTCGTGTCTTTGACAAGACTTGACGGGGTTAATTTTAATGACGTTCGACTTCACTAATGATATCAAAGGTTGACCGTGGTGGTAAACCGGCACCAACAGGTACCACGATTCTAACGTCTGAACTGAAATATGATTTCTTGAACCTGGTAGGATCGCTCGACGAAGTCGGTCGTGGATGCCCAACACCAAACGGTTTAGGTTTTTGACTATTATGGTAGTTCTTTGTTCGGTTTTAAAATGTCTGATTGAGGTCGTAGTGACCTGGTAGTTATGATTACGAGAATTTGACAGTATTAAGTAATTAAATAATTTATGACCTGGTATTTTCACTCTCATATAGTAAGTAATGAATCTGTTTCGATTACTTACTCTGTGGTGAATGTTGTATTTCCTTTTAGGTGCGATCGATCGACCCTCGGGACGGAATGGAAAATGGTTATTCCTCCTTGGGATGATGACCTAAAACAATCGAAAAAGACACACTTATATGAGGGTGAAAGCTGAGGGGATTTGCTTCTCAAATTTGATTGAACATAAATAATTACTGGCGATTATTCGTCTCGCAAATCTGATTGGACATAAATAATTAATCAATGATATCACCGTATTTTGTCGTTGGTTTCGTCGAACATTTTGTTCTAATAGTTTTTCCGTTGTCACACACATCCTTTTAAAGTAAAAATTCGCAACGGCGAACCAGCCAGCCTTTCGCATTTGTACGATCCTTATTCTTGGCTCGTGACCAAATAATCCACCCAAGGTAGTTATCTCGTTCAGAATAATCCACCCAAACTACGGATGACTATTTTCCTTCGTTTGACCCACAATCTTCGACCTTTGTCGAACCGATTGATGCAACTTCAATTTAATCTTTGTGGATCGCGTCCACCAAAATGGCTGAACCGCATTAATTCGGCTACGGCCGCTAATTTTTTATTCTTCGATCGAATACTTTTATAATCGTTGCACCACTGGCACGAATCATTAACCTCCCTTGTAATAGGGTTTGTAGCGTCAAACTTGTATTTAATTAATTTAATTAATTGGTTTTTATAAGACGTGAAATATTTGTGTGCTTGTACTTCTTGCTTGTTCTAAAACAACCTCGTTGCCAACCTACCGTCAATGATAGTTTGATTTTTTTAAATTTAATAGCGGTCAACTCGGCGAGTCCTTGCATGCTGTAGCAGCTGCCTACGTATTAGGCGCTAGGAATTGTACCTTCTCAAAGAATTAACATAAATCCTGGAGATCTAAATAATCCCAGAACTCCTTGTTTAAATGTCGTCACTGGCCAGTGGAGTACTTCCTCCTCTATTAACGACAGAGGCGGGCAAGATTTCCAGCAGCTGTGACAGTTAACTGTTACAATGGGTTAGAAGTAAACTTCGTAAAACCTGACATCTCATTCCGAATTGATATGGGGATTCGTTTTTGTATGGTTTGAGGCTCATCAGGTCACGTAATAGACAATTTTCGTCGCGTTGATCTCCACAATGTTGTAATAATAATTGTTTTATGTTGCCCCAGGTATTTGAATTTTCTCGACTAGCAATTAATGTGAGTGCTCGTCCTTCGAATTTGCCCAGTATAACTTGTATAAGTTGTCCGTTAACAACATCAGCTGGATTTGTTGTACCAAATCTTCTTAATAAATGTTCACATGCATTAATAAATATTATGGATAAAGTCGCTGGATTACCATCATATTTTGATACTAATTCACAGTTAAATTTATCTAGTTGTTGTGCCATTTCGGAATTGTTACTAGGGAGATCGTTCGATAAAATTTGGAATAATTTGTATGATTGATTCCGATGATAGGGTTAAATTATTTAATAAATCGGTAATTTCTGCCTCTGACATTCAGAAAGGAAATATAATAATGAGCAAAAACTTACGCTACGCAAATGAAGAACGTTGTAAATTTCTTCATCCCTTGGTTAGAAATGTTTCGAAACTTCTTCCCTCTATTGGATTGATTGATTGTCTTCTATTTCTTTCTTCTTGTTGCACTTATTTATTTATTTTTTCTTATCACTTAAATTTTAATGTTCGTTCTCAGTTAATTGTTAACACAAAAAGGGTTATTTTAGAGAGTTGGATCTAAAGCCCTTCTGAATATCCTACCGACTGCGCCAGTTATTTTCACTTAACAAAATGGGTTTTAAAAAAAACCAATATTACTTAAATAAATTTATTGAAGATTAAAACTGACATCGATTCTAGACGAACAGAAATAAAATGTTTTTTTAATTACAATGACAAAATATATAAATAATTTCAAAGATTTTGTTATATGTTATTCTTAAATATATTTAATTAAATTCAATGTTTTTTATAAAAGCGGACGGACTGCACCTTGCCAGCGTTCTTTCCATTTTTTTGGTGGTTTTTCAGGCAGTCGTTTTCCATAGACAACTTTCCCATCTCTGACAATTCGAGCAATCCCATTGTTGTTCACGCGGTTGATGTGTCCATTCCATTCTCTTCTTCTTTGTCTGATCCATCTTACTACATCCAGTACTTCACCTGCATCTCAAATTACTTCAACGAAAATTCGTTATTCTGTATTACTTCTCTCAGGCATCCGATGCGGCATCTACTTTTACAATCTGGTTACGTACCTCCTTTATGAGGTCTCACAGATAGACAATATTATTAGTATAAATATAACAATATTAAATAATCACAAACCTGCAAGTCAAATTGACGAACATTTCTTTTTGTATTTGCGCCAACATTTAAAAATTCAATTTAAAAATTTAAATTTTCTTTAGGCTTATATTATTTGAGTGAACCTGCGATCGAATTGCAAATTGTCTGAAATATTTGACCTATAAAACATAGAACTCGATCGTAAATTTTCACTAAAACTGCAACTTATAACATCAAATTTAAAAATATCTGCAAAATTTCAAATTTATTACTAAACAGTTCAGCTCAAGTTGTTTTTTTATTTTTCAAAGAGTCTCACTGCTTACCAAAATTTAGAGCAGAGCATCTTAGTTAAAAGAATTTGAAGTAGTTTAAACAAGCAGATGGGGACATAACAATATTTAACGCAAAAACACAGCAATATATCGCTGTATTTCATACCCCAAAATTTGTAATTTTTACTGGAAGAGAAATATTTTAATTTGAATGAAGCGCTACTAATGGAAGTAAGATAAGCACATTGCAGAACAGTGCCATGGAAGTGAATGGATTTTGTAATTCCGAGAAGTAATTATATAAATTTAATATACGTATTATGAATAAATTGAATAGCTAAATATAAAGTATTTAATTGAAAGTGAACGGGTTTAGTTATGAAGGTGGGAAAATTATTTGGAAGTGGAAATAAACTTCATTTTAGCCGAGCATCACAGAAATATGTCTATGGTTACTACTTCATATGAGATTTTAAATGCTTTTGCAATTGCGATTTTTGTGCACATTTATGGGCGATCACATTTAAGGATATCACCACATCAAAATTTCGTAAAAAAGGACATTTAGATCAGAAATAATAATTTTACTGAATGCTGTTATCAGTAAAAACATAACCAATAATTTTGTACCATAAAAATTGAATTTACTTTATGAATAACTTATTATGATGTGTAAAACTGATTACATGCTGATGTGTTAAATAATTCGCTCTATGTAAAGGTTATAATTTGATTCTGTGAATCAACAAAAAGGTCAATACTGCTCAAAATCGTTTGAAATGCGATAACAAATTTTCGTGATAAGAAATGTTCAAATATCAATCCAAGAAGTGCATACAAATCGGCTACTGTATAACAAAGCGTCTGGAAATCATTGGAAAATTCATCCACTAGAATATGGAAGACACCCTGAAAAATTAAAGAGATTTGGTTAATGTAAAATTTTGTGAAGATGGTAAATTGACTTACTGATAATGAAAATAGACCAATTTTCGAAAAGTGCGCAACCAAAAAGTCAGTCTTCCCAGAACGCTCGAAATGGACGGACGTGCCATGTAAAAGTTGAAATTTACAAGTCGAAACGACAGGACGTGTGTGGTTCAAAAGTGAACAACTCAAGATCAAAATCATCCAGATGTCAAACGCAGCGAATATTTGTTAAAGTTTGATGGTATGACATCATCTAAAAATGGCTACAATTAGTTACGACATCTGAGCAATACCAAATGTGTTTATTTCGACTCGCAACTCAAATATCCTGAAGTTGAATATTCAAAACAACTTACCGTTATTCTATTTGGTAAACATCAACAATTAGCGATTCAATTTGAATGATCAACACCGTTTAAGCACAATCTACGGGAGCAACTATTCAACAACACGAGATTACAACGTCAGCTGAGTGTATCATAACGGAGTGCGCGGCGATCGAAGATAGTGTTCTGTGCGCATGCTTTTTAAATAAGCAGGATATTCAAAAAAGGTATTTGAAAAACTTATGATTTATATTAATATTTGGCCTTAAGCATTTTAATTAAAAGGACGTGAGGTAACTTACCATCCTATTTGCAAACTTCATCAACCAAACATTTTTTTATTATTTACATTTTCGTCGACAAACAAATTTTATTATAAAACATTTAACCCGTTAATGGAAAACGGAAGACTTGAATTTTATTTAAGCACTTGGAAGGAAGAAGTGGAACAGCATCTTACTGCGATATTTATAAATTTTTATAATTGTGTATTTTTTGCCAACAGATAATTTTATCCGCATTTGTTTGTTATTTTGCATTTTGACATTGCTAATTTATTTGATTAATATAAACCATTTCTGATTTAAATGCAATCTTTTATTGAATCAACAACAACAGTGAAGTAGTCCAATTTTTAAGATCATTCAAAAAACAAGGTGAATCATTTTTATCTTCTTAATCACTTAAAATATTTTATTCTACCAAAAATTTCAGCATTTCAAAGAGATTTATTTTAATCTTAGTGAACATCCCTTAATTCAACTGAATCTACTATACTCTGAGGGAATCTCAAGGCTGAGCTATACTAGAGGAACAAGGGTGGTGAGCTTCTTGGTAAAATTGCACCCTCGAAAATTTCAATTTCACAATTTAAAAAATTTTCTTTCACATTTGAAAGTGGCGCTCAACGTAAAAACCGAGGCGTGCGATTTTATACAAGAAACTACACAGCAATACGTTACAATCTGCTAAATAACATTAAGTAACACTAAATGTTGAGAGACAATGACATGTAAAGAGATTTCCCGGGAATGGGACTTTTCGGCGCCGCCGATTCGGCGTAGCCAGTTCGGCGTAATACCGTTACGGCGCGAGGACGTTTCGGCGTGAGGACGATTCGGCGTGAGGGCGGTTCGGCGTGAGGACGATTCGGCGCGAGGGCGATTGGGCGTAGCCCATTTATAGTCCAGTCATATTAGAAAAAATAAAAACATTAATCGGTAAAGATCTGGATTTTGGTATACAAGCTTATTGGGGATTCCGGATAAACATACTAAAATGCCCAATCGATACCTGTTGCGCTCGAGCCGCCATCTTGGAGAAAAGGTACACTTTTTTAGTTTTTTGCCTGTATCTTGAGAACTATCAATGATATCGGAGAAATGGTTCAAATAAAAAAGATAGTTTATTAAATTTTCTACAAAATAGCTTTTATGCATTTTTTCTCTATCTCTGATACTTTAGCTGTAATTTGCCGTTTAGTTCTGAGAAAAGTCTGTTGTACGCAATAGATCGACGTGGAAGTCCTTATCACACGTCAGGGCAGCTTCGTTACCTGAAAAAATCATGAATGGATGAAAAATCATTGAATTGACTAGGAATTGTGGCAGTATTTTTCAGATATGTGAATTTTCGTATATTCTTACCAATTAAAACCGTTGCATACGACTCGTGCTAGGGGTAGAATTCACTGAAGTACCAACTTCTGACGGAGGAGGTGGATCATCGATGTCAGATTCTTCGGGATCGTCATCTTCAACTTGGCTGTGACGCGTGATCATAGGTTCGTCGTCGAGCTCTGTTTCGATGGAACCCTCTTTTTCGGAATCGAGACTTCTGTTCGAGTTGAAACACGCGATACCTTGACAATGTCCACAAATCGCTGCGCATTTTAGACCTGCTTTCCGACATCCACAAGATGAGGTACATCCCTTTTTACAATTGCATGACACTAATGTCAGTACAGAATCTGGAGCAGAAGCCTTCAGTATTTGAACAGGTTGAAGGAAATTCTCGACTTTCTTCCAACCCCAGAGTTCGGGAGATATTTCATAACCACGCCATTTCTGGACTTGGTGGTAAACGCGAAACGAGTGCTGCTGAGCCGCTGCAGCCGTAGGCGGTAACAGTGCTAGATTTGGTTTACTCTTGTACGCGGATTTCTTGAACATTTGATAACGATGTTGGTTCAGTGACCTCTCACTAGCAGGTGCATTATAAACAGCTAAGAAGAAACGTTCCCCAGCCTGAGCGATTTCTTCGTGAGTGGAATTAGCGTTGTTGAAAATTCGTACGATGTCTTGCAAATCATCTCGCTGCTCCAACAATTTCAAACATTACCTTTTCCGAAAAGACATGACGTGGTGTCACATCCACTGAAGGCATGTGCAAACAAAATCATATCCTGAAATCCTTTACGCGATTGTAGAAGATGTGAAGAGTAGATTTTTGGCTCAGTTTTTCCCTTCCCCTTCGTCGTAATAATTATATCGTTGCCGTATTTCTCTTCGAGTTTTCTCTTGACTGTACGCTCGTCGTGAACATAGCAATAATGCTGTGTTCCCGAGTATATTCCTTTCTGCATGGAACATGTACCGTCACTTCACACAGTCCCTCCAATTTTTCTTTTTTGCCATCTCCTCTTCGGTCACTTGCTTTTCTAAAAGTATTCAGTCCTCTCGCCTTGACAGTGATTGTTTCTTTAATTGAAAGGTTTTCCTCACAAATAAAACATTTTTCGTTGCCAGCCATATTTAATAAAGTGGCGCAGCAGGGTGTGCACTAGCGGAACCCTAAACGCGTTTTGATCTGCTAGATGCCCACCGTACAATACCCCTCCCCTTCTCTTTTGCGATTCTTCTACGTAGTAACTTGCCTAAAATACATTGTATCACTATTAGGAGCGTACGAAAATCTATAACCGCGGATCGAGGGCAAAATATAAATTATTCTACTGTTCAACGGCAAATTACAGCTAAAGTATCAGAGATAGAGAAAAAATGTATAAAAGCTATTTCGTAGAAAATTTAATAAGCTATCTTTTTTATCTGAAGCATTTCTCCGATATCATTGATAGTTCTCAAGATACAGGCGAAAAACTAACAAAGTGGACCTTTTTCCCAAGATGGCGGCTCGAGCGCAACAGGTATCGGTTGGGCATTTTAGTATGTTTATCCGGAAGCCTCAATAAGCTTGTATACCAAAATCCAGATCTTTACCGATTAATGTTTTTATTTGTCGAAAATCGGTCTAATATGACTGGACTATGAGGCGCAAACCCGATTCGGCGCTAAGACGATTCAGCGCTAACCTTTTTAGTAATTCGAGACGCTTTCAAGAATTATAAATATCCTCATTTTCAGTCGCGAGAGACTATAGAAATATTACAAAAATTATATTTTTGTAATTTTTAGAATTTCTGTTAGTAGTATTCGTAAGTTTCACTGTCTGTGTGTAAGTATAATAATGTTATGTGTTAATGTTTTCATTGGCTAATTTTCGGGTTTTTTTATCCTACAGCCTCTTTTCGACCGAAGATGAGAATATTGTAAATTCTCTAGACGCGTCTCAAATTATTAAAGAAATAAAGGACTCTGGGGGAAAAGATTTAATTTTCAAATTACATGATCTTGGTTTTCAAACTAATTTTTCATTTTGTTAAGGTTATTCAGGATCTCAAGATTAGAGTAATATAAATTTGTAATAAATTTTTGTATTATAGTTGACCTTTATTTGTTAATTTATAAGATATTTTTTAAAATTGGGTATAGGTCTTTTAATATTAAAAGACTAAAATAATCAATAAAAATTGATTAAATTTACATTGTCAACTATTGAATTTGTTCTAGTAAATTTGAATAGCTTATTTGCAAAATTTTAGAGCATACTTTGTAGTTTTTTAGTGCCTAAAATCCGATGGCTACTAATGAGTAATAAATAAATAAAAATATGACACTGAAAAATAAATTTTCCGAAATTTTTTTATGAAAACCACCCACATTATAATTTTAAGCCTTTTCGATGGTGGTTTTAGAATATCATTAAATTTATTCGTTTTTAAGATTTGCACCGAACAAAAACAGTGAATTTTTCGGCCACCTTAAAGAAATCTTAAAGTATAATTCAACAAAAATGTTTTACAATATTTCTAAAAATTATTGAACCTCATGATTTACAAATGAAACCATTTTTGTTCTATAAATACAGCTTAATACGAAAAGTATTAGCCCACCTCTGCATTTAGAATTTGAATTTTTTAAATCTACCACCTAGAAATGATTCTACGATAAATAATTAAAGGAGAAAATTTCATAGTATAAAATTTAGTAATTTAATTGCTATACATCAACTACATAATATGTATATTAAAAACATTACATATTCAAGTTAATGATCGTATGTAGTTTTACAAACGTGAACTACAGTTAAATCTATGATTAAAAACTGCAAAATAATGCATTAATTTTCCATTACAAGAATTTAATTATATTTTAAAATGAATCGGAAAATCATTTCCCGCCGAATTGGGTTCGCGCCGCATAAAGTTGCGTCGAAATGGGCTCGCGGCGAATTAGTCTCGCGCCGACACAGCGGCGCCGAATCGGGTGCACGCCGAAAGGGCTACGCCGAACCGGCTGCGCCGAAAAGTTCTAGATCCAGATTTCCCAGTGGAGCACTCTTATAAGGCTTATTACTCTGTATAGACAGATTACATTATGTTATGATATATGTATCTCAAATATTCTAAGCTCGATGTTCATTAGGTCAGTGGGGTCTCGTCGTTTGAGTCTTCTCATCACTGGAGGGTTTAACAAGTCCACTCCGTATGGGTTTGGGTGATCATAGAGTCGGTGTTTATATCTCTTACTTTGCTTATTGATCTCTTCTTGTATCGTTGGCACTCCCAGCTGGTCAAGTATGACGTGATTAGGATAGTATGTTGGAACGCCCGTTATGATTTTCAGTACTTTGTTCTGGAACAATTGGATTTTCGATATATTTGTTATACTTGCCGCTCCCCAGATCTGCAGCCCATATGTCCAGATAGGCTTCAGTATTATTTTATATATTAGGATTTTATTTTGTAAAGACAATTCCGATTTTCTTCCCATTAGCCAGTATAGTTGTTTCAGTTTTAGATTTAATTGTTTTCTCTTAGTTTGAATATGCTTCGCCCAGGTAAGTCTACGGTCCAGGTGGAAACCCAAGTATTTGACCTCCTCCGTCTGTGGGATTTCTTGGTTACCAAATGTTATCGGTGGGCAGGATCTTCTTCTTAGCGTGAAGGTCATATGTACTGATTTGGTCTCGTTGACATTTACTCTCCACAATGCGAACCATGCACAGATTTTATTAATGTGTTCCTGAAGAATTTGTGAAGCTACTTCAGCGTCCTGACTGGATGCCATTACCGCAGTGTCGTCTGCAAATTTTGTGCCAAAGTGGTCCTGTTGTCTGTTGGCATATCAGCCATGATGATCAGGTACAGTATCGGACCCAGAACACTCCCCTGTGGCACTCCAGAGTTGATTTTATGCAAACCCGATGTAGTCTCTTGTTGCTTTACTAAATAGTACCTCTCCGTTAGATATGATTGGAGTATTTTGAAGTAGGTGTATGGTAAGCTTTTTTTAATCTTATACAAGAGACCCTCATGCCAGACCCTGTCGAACGCTTGTGAGATGTCCAAAAAGACGGCAGAGCAATATTTTTTTGATTCCAGATCGATTCTTATCCTGTTTGAAATTCTATGCACTTGTTCGACTGTTGAGTGCCTCTGTCTGAAACCAAACTGGTGATTTGGTATAATTCCCCCTTCATTTAATATGGGACGCAGTTTTTTTAATAGGAGCTTTTCGAACACTTTAGACATCAATGGCAATAAGCTAATGGGTCTATATGAGGAGGCGATATTACCATCTTTTCCTGATTTAGAGATCATAATTATTTGTGAAATTTTCCATTGGAGAGGAAAGTAGCCCAATGTTATTATGGCGTTGAATATCACAGTCAGCATTCTATATCCATCGTCAGGTAGTTCCTTTAGTAGTACTTTGCCCGTAACCAGGTCAAATCCGGGAGCCTTCTTTGAGGAGATTTCATGGTGGATGAGTCTGCGTACTTCATTTTTCTTAATTTTATGAATTGGTGACTCAACCTACATGGTGAGTTGAGAAGCACGTGAACTGGTTCCTCCTCGGTGATATTGCATACTCGTGGCAATGGTGAGAATATTTTTTCTAGGTGTTTAGCGAAAACCTCTACCTTTTCTTCATAATTTCTGGCCCAATCTCCGTTTTCTGCTCTGATGGGTGGGTTATGTACTTGTGGCCTTGTGAGCTTCTTTGTGGCCTTCCACAGCGAATAGTCAGTATTTTTTGTAGCAGATAAGTCTTGTATAAGAAATGTTAGGCAAAGAACAATGCCAGAGTTCCGAAAGACGGTTAATCCAATTAACAAATTTCAAGTACTAGAAATCCCAGATGATCCTCAATTGGAAGATACAAATAAAGAAAAAACTCTTAATCCCGAAAAAATAAAACCACCTCCTATCTTTGTAGCAGAGATCAAAGACATTAGTGGATTAACAGCGTTACTAAATTCTAAAAGTGATGCTAAAGGAAAATATTCATTGAAAGTGTTATCAAAAGGTGAAGTTAAAATAATGACTGACGATGAAACTTGTTATAAAGCTACAATCGCAGCCCTAACAGAAAAAGACGTAAAACATCACTCATACCAAATTAAAAATAAAAGAAGTTTTAGAGCGGTAATTAAAGGACTTCACTATATTCTGCAAATATCCAAGAATTGAAAGATGAAATTACCACCTATGGACACGAAGTAAAAAGCATTTATAATATTAAAAGTAGAAGAGACAAACAACCATTACCCATGTTCTTCGTCGAGCTGGAACGCAAGGAAAATAATAAGGAAATTTATGATTTAACAAAACTGATGAGTTGTGTGACCAAACTGGAACCGGTGCGCCAAACTAGACAGATTCCACAATGCGCCAGATGCCAGCGTCTAGGGCACACTAAAAACTACTGCATGCGTCAACAAAGATGTGTTAAATGCAGTGGATTCCATCACAACAAAACATGTCAAGTTACTGAACGTAAAGATTTAAAATGTGCACTCTGCGGCGAAAACCACCCAGCCAGTTACAAGGGCTGCAGGGTTTACAAAGAACTCCAACAAAAACAATACCCATCTCTACGACAAAAAACGCAGCAACAACTAAATACGAATACCCTAACAAATGCTCCAAAATCGATACCTACATTAACCAAATCAAATGCCGAAAACAGTGTCTCTTACGCCTCAATAACACAAGAGAAAGAAGCAGGTATGGTCAATCCCGAAGTTACCACTACCAATGCAACAGAAAGCAGAATCTCTAAACTACAGAAGCTACTAGAGCAGATGGCCATACGTATGGACACGATGATGAATGTCGTGTCAAAACTGCTTGATAAGTTAAATTAATGCAACAACACCTAAAAATAGCTGTGTGGAACGCTGACGGTCTTGTCAATCATGGACCGGAAGTACAATTCTTTCTGGGAGAACACGACATTGACATCATGCTGATCTCAGAAGCACATTATACAAACCGCAGCTATCTGAGGAAACATAATTACACCATCTATGTTACAAAACACCCAAACAATGCAGGCTGGGGTGGAAGCGCCATTATTATTAAAAATAAAATAAAACATCATGAAGGACCCAAATACCAAACAGAACATATCCAAGCAACAACGGTAGTGATCGAAGATACCCGAGGACAAATAACCATATCGGCAATCTATAGCCCCCCAAGACAACGCCGTGAAAGAAGAACAATACAAACACTATTTTAACACTTTAGGAAGTAGATTTCTGGCCGGCGCGGCGGAGACTACAATGTCAAGCATTCTAGATGGGGTTCACGGTTAACAACTACCAAAGGCAGAGAACTAGTAAAAAGTTTGAATAAACTCAACCTAGGAGTTTTGTCTACAGGAAAACCCACGTACTGGCCAAGCGACACAAACAAGATCCCTGACGTCATTGATTTCTGCGTGACGAAAGGTATTTCATCAAACCTTCTTACAGCAGAGCAAAACTTTGATCTATCGTCAGATCACTCACCTATTCTACTTTCACTACGATCAACAATTGGAAACAAAATAAAACCACTATCTCTCACCAACAAGTGGACATACTGGGAATACTGGAGGAAGAAGATCAAATATCTGTGTTTCTGCAAGCACCTTTCCAAATGGCACTACCTATCAAAGCCATAACATAAAGCGAAATCAAAGAGCTAATTAAAAAGAACCTTAATCCAAAGAAAGCTCCAGGTTATGATCTTATAACTGGCACAGTTATTAAACAACTACCAGAGAGAGCACTTATCAACCTGCTACACATTTTTAACTCTATTTTAAGAACCGGCCTTTACCCATCACAGTGGAAGGTGGGTCAAATAATATTGATCCCAAAACCAGGCAAACCAACGGAAGAGGTATCATCGTATAGACCAATAAGTCTCCTGCCTATACTATCGAAGCTCTTTGAAAGATTGCTCCTGAAAAGACTAAAACCGACATTTGATCAACTCAATATAATCCCGGAACATCAGTTCGGATTCCGCGAACATCACGCTACCGTTGAACAAGTGCACAGAATTATCGAAATAATAAATAACACCTTCGAGCGCAAGAGATACTGTTCTGCCGCTTTTTTGGACGTTTCTCAGGCGTTCGACAAGGTGTGGCACAAGGGTCTGCTATTTAAAATAAAAACAAAACTACCGGCACCCTACTATCGACTACTGAAATCATATATGACTGAGAGATATTTCATGGTTAAATTCCAAGAAGAAGTCACTCAACTACGCAGAATACAGTCGGGGGTACCACAAGGCAGCGTTTTGGGGCCAGTATTATACCTCCTATATACTGCAGACATCCCTACCACACCAAATACTGTGACGGCCACTTTTGCTGACGACACAGCAATCCTTGCAACCAGTGAGGTTCCTGCGTATGCCTCGGAGAAGCTCCAGGAGGCACTTGACGATGTTATGGCATGGTTTAGGAGATGGCGAAATAGGGTAAACGAAGCCAAATCTCAACATGTGACGTTTACTCTGCGGAGAGCGATATGCCCCAGAGTTACCCTAAATGGACAACAACTTCCCCAAGTGGATAGTGCAAGATATCTTGGGATGCACCTCGATCGCAGGCTCAACTGGAAACACCATATTTTCACAAAACGCACACAACTCGGACTGAAATTATCTAAACTTTATTGGCTAATTGGTTATAAATCTAAGCTTTCCCTGGAAAATAAACTAACAGTGTATAAAGTTATTCTTAAACCGGTGTGGACATATGGTGTGCAGTTGTGGGGTACCGCGAGTACTTCAAACATCGAAATCCTGCAGCGATTCCAATCGAAGGTACTACGTATAATTACGGACGCTCCGCGGTTCGTAACCAATAAATCCATACAGAGTGACCTAAATGTTTCTACTGTGCTCCAAGAAGCTAAGTGCGCGAGTGAACGGTACTTATCGCGACTCAATATCCAACCCAACCCTCTTGCAGTGAATCTCCTAAACAACAAACAAACTGTAAGGCGCCTAAAGCGCATTAACCCGCTTCATATAAGAAATAAGATGTATTATTGATTACATTATCAAAGTTTGATTGTTGAAATGTTGAGCAATGTGATAACGGGGTGTAGGTAAATTATCAATAATAAAAGCCGGGTTTATTAACTACGTTTATTATTTACTACTTAAGTACATCAAGTCTATATCGCGAATGCAACGGTCTGACGATGCATCCTGGATGTGCATACTGCAGTGACCACGCTCATGCGTGCTACTTAATATTTCACTTTATCATATATCTCCCTTCCGAGTTCAAAACATCCTAATAACTATTACAAAATAAAAATACAATTATAGCTTAGATTACTTACAAATTTTATCTTATCAAATCCTAACTATTTTACAAATTTAATCTTACCGGAGGTTTTATTACCCGTTTGGTTCTATTTACAGCCAACGAAGTTGATACCTTATCTTGCACATTCTCAGACGATTGACATTCTATTGCGTCACTTCCTTGCGGAACGCTATCATTATTTGAACCTTGAACCGCTGCAACTTCGTTGCTTGCAATTACCATCTTATCAGAAAATGAACTATTACAATTATTACTTATTGGCTTATTCTTATTTACCAGTTCATTTTCCGGTTCATTATCGTTACAACTAATTTTATAATAATAATCACCTGCTTTAATTATTTGGTCCGTATGCCTTTTCCAAATACAATTGCCTTGCAATACCCTTACTAAATAATTACGCTCTCCTAACACTTCGTCAGTTATAGCTTTAACCCAAGTCTTTTTATTTGGATTTCTATAATCCCTACAATATATTTCCTCACCCTCCAAAAAGGTTACCTCTCTGTCACCTTTAAAATATTTTGCTTGATTTTCCTGACCTTGTGACTTATTCTGCCTTAAATTATCAAAACGAGTTCGTACTTCTCTAGAAAACATTAATTTAGCAGGCGTTTCATTTGTCGAGCTATGAACTGCCGTTCTATAATAAAACAAATATCTGCTTATCAAGGTTGATAGTGACTCACTTTTATTTTCTTGGTCTGTCAGAGCTTTTTTTATTCCTAATTTAAATGATTTTACAGCGTTTTCCGCTGCACCATTACTCGCTGGGTGATAAGGTGCTGACGTTACATGTTTAATAAAATTATTTGTACAAAATTTACTAAATAATTCTGACGTGAATTGCGGCCCATTGTCGGATACAATTACCCTTGGAATGCCGTATCTTGCAAACGTCTCCCTTAATTTTTCAATTGTTTCTACCGCACTAGTATTTGTCATTTCGAAAATTTCCGGAAATTTTGATTTTGAATCCGTTATTACTAAAAACATTTTGCTATGTAATGGCCCTAAAAAATCTATATGAATTCGGTCCCACACTCTTTCTGATTCATTCCATTTTATTAATCTACTTTTTTCCGGTTCCGGTCTGTGTGTGATACACACCGAACAACTTTTAACAAAATTCTCGATTTCCGAGTCAAGCAACGGCCACCAGAAATATGATCTAGCATAATTTTTCATTTTTGAACTACCTAGATGCGTAGTGTGCATTTCTTTTAGCAAGCTTACTCGAAATTTTTCCGGTATTACTACCCTAAATCCCCACATCAATACTCCACCTTCTACATACAATTCGTTTTACCGGTAGAAATAATGTTTAATTTCATCGGTAATTTCTTTCGGCCATCCGTTTTTACTTTCCGAACCCCTAGGTAAGGAAAGTATTGTTATCAGTCAAAATTTGACCCCCCAATTTTTTGACAGATGTTCACGTTTTGAGGTCCCCTGAATCCATTTTTATCATTTTTGGAAGGATGTCTGTATGTAGGTGTGTATGTGTGTGTGTATGTACGTCTGTGAACACGATAGCGTCTAAACGAAGCAAGCAAATCATTCCAAATTTTGCATATAAGCTTTTTCCTGTCGTAGGACGAAGCCAGATGAAAATAAATTAAATCGTGTTACGGGAAAGGGGGGTTTACCTGGAGCTATTATGACATTATGCGTCATAACTTCGAAACGAAATTAAATATGTAAAAATAGTAATAACAAAAAATTAGCGCTATGGAATTTCCTACATTTTTGTCCTACAAGTTTTTCTCTAAAATATACAGGGCGTTTCAAAAAAATTTGTATTTGTAAAAAAATTTTTGTATTTGTAAATAAAATAGTAAACCGCATTCTACTAACGAAAATAAGATGAAAAGTTTCTAATAACATGGGTCCAAAAATGCTTCGTTTGCAAGATATAGGCATTCAAAGGTTTTTTTCTTCCTATTTTGGCAAAATATGAAATTTTTCATCGATTTACTGTTGAAATTATGTAACCATTTTATTTAAAAATATAATATAAAAATTTGCGTCTGTTCGGAAAGTTATGCGATGGCCACATCAGATTTTTTATATATCCTACTACCTGCCCTAACACTTTATTTCTACGTGTTTCCGCTCTAACCGATGCCCATTCAATTTGAAATGAATTTTGTACTAAATTTACATATTCCATTTCTTTCGTTTCCTTTTTCTCCCTTTCAACTGGTAAGCGTGACAAACCGTCCGCCCCCGAATTTTCCGTTCCTTTCTCAAATTGAAAATTATAATTGAACCCTGACAAAAATAATGCCCATCTTTGTAATCTTCCCGCTGCCATTTCTGGGATACCCACTTTATCTCCAAAAATTGCTTGTAGCGGTTTATGGTCCGAAATTAATGTAAACTTTTGACCCATTAAGTACTGGTAAAATTTCTTTGTACCCCAATATAAAGCTAACGCTTCCTTATGAATTACCGAATAATTCCTCTCTGCTTTGTTAAGAACCCTTGACGCAAATGCTATCGGTCTATTTGACCCATCTGGCATTTCGTTCATAATCGTCGCCCCTATTCCTATTGCTGATGCGTCACATGCCAGCTTTATTGGTAATTTAGGGTTATAATGTACCAATACTTGATCTGAAGACTGAAGCTATCATTTCTTTTGCTTTATTGAAGCCCGTTTCGCATTCTTTCGTCCATTTAAATTCCGTCCCTTTTGTTAGTAATTTATACAAAGGTTCTAAAATTTGTGCCACATTTTTAACAAATTTGCCATAGTAATTGATCATACCACAAAATGCTTTTATTTCGCTTACGTTTGTTGGTTGTGGTACTTTTAACATAGCCTTTATGCGATTTTCATCTTTTCTTATTCCCGTTTTATCAATTATATGCCCTAAATATTGTATGCTTTTTTGAAAAAAAAACTACATTTACTTAAATTTAACGTAAATCCTGCTGATTGTAATTTTTCGAACACTTTTTCTAAATTTTTCAAATGCTCTTCTTTATCTTTACCCGTAACTACAATGTCATCAACGAAATTTGTTACCCCGTCTAACCCCTGTAAACATTTTTCTAAAACACATTGAAAAATTTGACACGCTGGTGTGGTGCCGTAGGATAATCTATTCATTACGTATATACCTTTATGCGTGCTCCACGCTAATAACTTTTTGGTTTGCTCATCCAAACTCAGCTGATTGTACGCATTTTTTAAATCTAGCTTAGTGAACAATTCACCCCCTTGTAGAGCCATATATAACGTTTCTACTGTCGGTAAAGGATAGTTAAAATCCTCTAAATATTTATTTATGGTCAATTTATAATTGGCACATAACCGTAACTTGCCGTTTGGTTTTAAAATGGGAACTAAAGGTGTACCAAATTCGTTATTGTCCACCTTAGTAATTATACCCGTTTTTACTAACATTTCCAATTCTTCTTCTACTTTCTCCTTGAACGCAAAAGGTACTGGTTTGGGTTTAAAAAATATTGGTTTTAACTGCGGCTTCGTTTCCAACTTGATTTTCTCATGTTTGAAACACCCCAATTCTTCCCTGAACAAACTATTGTATTTATTCATTACTTGCTTCAATGTTTGTGATTCTACAAATTCTACATTATTTACGCTACTTTTAAAATTGTCCTTATTTTTAAAATTTACATTGAACACTTGTATTAAGTCTCTTCCTAACAATAATCTGCAACCCCTTTTTACCACTAGCAAATCGCATTTTTCTAGCTGGTTATTTATTTTCATTTCTACTGTAACCCTACCCTCAGGAATAATTATTTCTTTATTGTAAGTTCGCAACCTTGTTAAGGTTTCTTTTAATTCAACTTGCCGTAAGTTTTCTTCATAAAACCTTAGAGGTATTACTGACACCCCTGCACCCGTGTCCAGTTCCATTTGACATTCTACCCCCTCAATTTTTACATTAATTAACATCGGTTCTACAAAGTTTACATCGATTACCTCTAAACAATACATCTCCTCTAGATTTTCCTCCGAACTTTCTAAATAGTGATTCCTTGAGTTGGAATTACCCCCTTTACACATTACTGCCAAGTGCCCTACTTTCTTGCAAGTTTTACATTTGTACCCCTTGTACCTACACTTACTGTAATTGTAGTTGCCCTTACCACACACAAAACACTTCAGTTCTTCTTTCGTCTGCGGCTGTTCCTTTTGTTTTCTTTGCGAATGGTCCTTTTTGTTGCCGAAATCTCGACCCCCGCCATGGTATGGTTTCACCGGCTTCACCGAATGCACCTCGGTTTGTTTTCCATACGATGCACTGGCTTCTCTTTTCACCGCCATTTCTAAGAGTTGTTTCACCGTCTTACTATGGTCCTCTTCGCACAGTTTGTTTAGCACGACTTCGTTTGTTAGTCCCGTTACGAATTTATTTTTCAGCACTTCATTTAACTGAGTTCCGAACTCGCACTCTATTGCCTTGTCTTTAATTCGAATGTACCATAACGATACCGTTTCTGTCGCACCTTGCTTCATTTCGTAAAATTCTATGCGCCTTCTCCACACAGGAACTTTTGTTTCGAACTGATCCTTTAAAATTGTCATTAATTCCACATAAGTTTTTTGCTTTGGCAGCACCGGGTCACACACACTACGTAACACCTTGTACGCGTATTGCCCGATTAGCGTCAGTAAAACTGCCACCTTACACTCATCTTTCACCGGATTCGCGCTCAAAAATTGATCCAACAATTCCGAATACACAACCCAACTACTACCTGGTGTATACTCTGGCATTTGTGCAAAAATAGCTGTCGCCGCCATGTTCACAATTATTGTCTTTGCACCTTGCAAATTAACCCAAAAAACTTAAACTGGATTCACTTGTCTTTTGCCCCTTGCAAACAAAAATTTGAATCACTTGTCTTTGCACCTTGCAAACAAAAATATTGATTCGCTTTTCCTTAATCTTTCTTGCTAAACCCCAAAACAAACTTATTGCACCTTGCAATCACTTTTGATTTGTCCGCTTTTACTCCCACGTATACTTGGAACACAATGGGTTTACCGCTCCGCCATTTGTAATAACTGCCGTAATTATTACTTGTGATAATCGCCGTAATTATCACTTGACTTTAATTTAAAAACACTCACTGTATTTTCTTTTCGAATTTAATCCTCGTCGCCAATTGTGATAACGGGGTGTAGGTAAATTATCAATAATAAAAGCCGGGTTTATTAACTACGTTTATTATTTACTACTTAAGTACATCAAGTCTATATCGCGAATGTGTTGGTATGTAAGTTACAATGTGACTGATAGATGGCGCGACATATTTATGTCGCTAGTTATCTTTATACCAATGCTAAATATAAGGGCACCTGGTTTGTGGTTTTACTCACTCAAGTATGAGTCCACATCCAGGTTAGTGATGTAATAATTGTTTGCTTATTAAGTTGTATTGCCAATGGGCTCTTATTAAATTGTTTATGTTGTGATTGTTGTATTTATTCTCTTGTCTACTGCCAACCTTCCCAATAGGTTATGGGCCCAGTAACAATAAGAGAATAAAGTTGTTTTTGTTTGATTTAAATTTGTGCAAATTATTGCATCCAAAATTTTATAAATAAAAAATTATGGAGGCGCAATTAGCAAATTTGCAACAACAGATCGAACTGTTACAATCGCAGTTGAGGACTCGATCATCTTCAACAGTTGTAACAATGGGAGGACTGCCGCAATCAAAGCATTTGAATGGAGAAAATTATAGCGAGTGGAAGCACGCTATGAAAAATTTTCTTATCGATGCTGGTATGTGGAAGCATGTGGAATGTGCTCCCGGTACGGTGTTAGATGAAGATTTGGATCAACGAGTTCTGGCGAAGATCAATTTGTCCATTAATCCAGGAGCAGCAGCTGAAATAAAAAACGTGAAGACAGCGAAAGAAGCTTGGGGCAAATTAAATCGAATATATGAACAATCAGGTACGCTACATTTGATTGGTTTATACGCGAAACTGTTCAGAATCCGATTGGATAATTGTGATAATATGCAGGATTATATTAACAAAATGTTGTGTATTACTGATCAATTGGAAACAATTGGTGAACCGTTCAAGGATCATGTGATTGGTGGTCTCATGTTGGCGGGATTATCTGAAGAGTATCAACCGTTATTAATGGGGATTCAAGGATCAAAGCAAAGTACTACCGTAGAATTCGTGAAAAATTTGTTGTTACAACCAAGTGTTCAAAAAATTCATGCTACAACTTCAGAATCTAGTGCGTTTTACAGCAAAAAGAAGTGGAATCAAGCCGACAAACCAATGGAAGCTCAAAATCGAAAAATTAAGTGTTTTAAGTGCAAAATCGAGGGTCACAAAGCTAACATTTGTCCACAGATGAAGAAGGTACAGCCAAAGAAATTTACAGCCAATAGAAGATCAGAAACCACCCAGTTCATTGGCATGTGTAATGATAAGTGTGATAGAAATAGTGAATGGATTTTAGATTCTGGTGCTTCAGTTCACATATCGCCGAATGCAAACAATTTTAAGGACTACGAACATTACGATTTTTGTAATATCGAAGTTGCTAATGGTACAACGTTGAACAGTGCTGGTAAGGGTAAAGTCAAAATTGATCTTATCGGTAATAAAGAATTAATGCTCCAAGAAGTTATTCATGTACCAGGAGTTACAAGGAACTTGATTTCGGTTGGGCAAATGGTTCAACATGGGAATACGTTAGTGTTTGATAAAAGACATGGCTGCAGAATTACAAATGTGCAAATAAACATTGAAAATAAAAATGTGTTGGGTAGTGCAAGATTAGAAAAAGGTGTGTATAAACTAAACGAACCTGTTGAAACTGTGAATCTTGTGGAGTTAAAAAATACTCATGTGTTGTGGCATCGAAGATTGGGACACATAAATCGTGTAGCAATGAACTTGTTAAATAATGGTTTAGCCGAAGGCGTTAATATCAAGGATAAAAACAGTAAACCGTGTGAAATATGTGTGAAAGGGAAATTGTCAAGAACACCATTCAATAAAAATGGCGCATCTCGAGCAACGAATAAACTCGAACTAATTCATTCGGATGTCTGTGGTCCTATGAATACAAAATCGATTGGTGGTGCAAGATACTTTCTAACGTTCACCGATGACTTCTCGAGGAAAACAACAGTTTATTGCCTTAAAAATAAAAGTGAAGTAACTGAAAAGTTTTTGGAGTACAAGTCGTTTGTTGAGAATCAATGCGAAGAAAAAATTAAATGTTTACGATCTGACAATGGAACGGAATATGTCAATAAGGAACTTTTGTCCCATTTAAAAAGATTTGGAATTCAACATCAAACAAGCGTCCCATATACACCAGAGCAAAATGGGGTTGCCGAAAGGCTAAATAGGACTCTAGTCGAAAGCGCAAGATGTATGCTGACAGAAGCCAATTTAGGAAGCGAGTTTTGGGCAGAAGCGATACTAACGGCAACGTATTTAAAGAATCGGTGTCCGACAAAAAGCTTGAATCGGATGACACCTGAAGAAGCTTGGAATGGTAAGAAGCCAAACTTATCGAATTTAAGAATATTTGGTTGTAAAGCGTTGGTGCACATACCAAAAGTGTTTAGAAAAAAATTCGATAATAAGGCTGAAGAATACATCTTTGTGGGATATAGCGAAACAGTGAAAGGGTATAGGTTTGTTCACCCTATAACGAAGAAATTGAAAATATCAAGAGATGTGGTGTTTTGTGAGGATCAATTAATAAAAACTAGCATCGAAGAGCCGATTGATAGAGTATTTCCTCAACAAACCACGGTTAAAATAATTTCCAATCAAGACGACTTCACTCGTGATGGTATTTGTGTTGTTAACAACAATAATATAGTTAACGATTTTGAAGATGCTGTTGCAAATAACGATGAACATCAAGAAGTTGACGATGTTGAAGAACAGGAAGAGCAAGTGGAGATTGATTTGCCAAGACGTTCGCAACGTGTAGTTAAACCAAATAAAAATGTGTTTAACCCGGAATTTGTAGTCTACCAATCAATTGTAAATGATCCAACAACACTTAAAGAAGCTCTTGAAAGTGAAGATAGTGATGAATGGAGGAGAGCAATCGATGAAGAAATGGAATCGCATAGAACTAATAAAACTTGGATTCTATGTGATGTTCCAGAAAATCGAAAGGCGATTAAAAGTAAATGGGTGTTCAAAACAAAATTTACTGCCGAAGGAATTATAAATCGATACAAAGCTAGGTTAGTTGCGAAGGGATTCTCTCAAAAAGAAGGCATCGATTACGATGAAACGTATGCTCCGGTCGTACGACATAGCTCGATCCGTTTGTTGCTAGCCTTAGCAGCAAAAAACGATTGGAATATCGATCAAATGGATGTAGTAACGGCGTTTTTACATCCAAAATTAGATGAAGAAATCTATATGGAATTGCCGGATAAAAGAACCTGTTTATTGAAGAAATCTATTAATGGATTAAAACAAGCAAGTCGAGTGTGGTACAAAGAACTAGACCAAACCATTAAGCAATTACAGTTCAAGCAATCTAAGTTTGACCCATGCATTTACGTCAAAAGCAAGAATAACAAACAATTAATCTTGGCTATATATGTTGACGATATCTTGATTTTTTCTCAAGATGATGCAATGAAGAATGAGGTGAAACGTCATTTAGAGAAATCATTTAATATGAAAGACTTAGGTGAGGCACACTATTGCTTGGGAATAAGAATTACTCGAGACAGGCAAAATGGTGTTATAACATTAGATCAAGAAAGATACATAAATGAAATCTTACAAAAATTCAACATGAATGAAAGCAAAGAAGTGTCAACACCATTCGATGCAAATCAAGTGCTAACGAAAGATATGCAACCAAAAACCAACGAAGAAAAAATTGACGTTCCTTATCAAGAAGCCATAGGAAGTTTGATTTATGCAGCTCAAGGTACAAGACCTGATATTTCATATGCTGTTGGAAAAGTTAGTCGGTACAGTAATAATCCGGGTAAAGCACATTGGGGAGCTATTAAAAGGATTTTTAGGTACCTAAAAAAGACTAAAAATTTCAAACTAACATTTAAAAAAGGAAATGGTGACTTGCACGGGTATTGTGATTCGGATTGGGCAGCGGATGTAGACGAAAGAAGATCTACTGCTGGTTACGTGTTTTTGATGAGTGGAGGTGCTGTAAGTTGGGCTTCAAAAAAGCAACCAACAGTAGCACTTTCAACAACCGAAGCAGAATACATGGCATTGAGTTTTGCAGCACAAGAAGCCATCTTTATTCAAGGTCTTTTCAAAGAGTTGGAAACTAATTTAAACTGCATAAAAATATTTTGCGATAATAAAGGGGCCGTAGATCTCAGCAAAAATGCAGGATATAGGTGCAGAACCAAACACATCGATGTCAAGCACCACTTTGTCCGTGAAAAGCAAGAAATTGGACAATTAAAAGTGGAACATATCGGAACAGAAGATATGGTAGCGGACTCCCTCACAAAAGGTTTACCAAGGGATAAACATTCATTATGTACCAGCAAGATGGGTTTGGAGATTTAGGATTTTAGTTACATCGTAACTAGTGGAGGTGTTGGTATGTAAGTTACAATGTGACTGATAGATGGCGCGACATATTTATGTCGCTAGTTATCTTTATACCAATGCTAAATATAAGGGCACCTGGTTTGTGGTTTTACTCACTCAAGTATGAGTCCACATCCAGGTTAGTGATGTAATAATTGTTTGCTTATTAAGTTGTATTGCCAATGGGCTCTTATTAAATTGTTTATGTTGTGATTGTTGTATTTATTCTCTTGTCTACTGCCAACCTTCCCAATAGAATGCAACGGTCTGACAATGCATCCTGGATGTGCATACTGCAGTGACCACGCTCATGCGTGCTACTTAATATTTCACTTTATCACAAGCAACGTATTTATTGGTTCTTTAATGTAAGATACTAATCACCTGCTTGTTATGTACTCTGTATAATTAATGTATAAATTATTCGATTATTGTTCTCGAACAGATCTCGAATTATGTACTGGTGTTAAAATAAAAAAAAATTGAGAGTGGATGGGTTATGAAGGTGGGAAAATTATTTGTAAGTGGAAATAAACTTCATATTTGCAGAGCATCTGTTAAGAAATAAATTCATTTGAATCTAATTAGTTATGCGCAAGTCATCAACATAAATATGAATGACTGGCCCGCTTAGATTTATAAATTAGTCATCTGTTAGTTTTTTTTAGTACTTGTTCAACTGTTGTTGTGTATACACCTATATGTATTGTAATCTCAACTCTTATCTTTTATTGTAATTAAACATTTCTGTACCAGTTCGGAACAACGGCCTAAGTATCACTTTTTGAGATTTTTATACAGATCGATAAAGCGCAAAAAACCAATTTTTTGATATATTGCCGTGTTTCGCTACTGAATTTTAATTTCTATAGCGAGGGTTTAGCTTACGACTCTTTTTTTTATCCTCGCCCAGCAATGAGAACTCTTTCAGGGTCAAAAGTGGGTAGTCAATTCAGTAAATGCTCAATCTAATTGTAATTAATAAATGCTTTTATAAAAATCGGAAAATACTTGTTGTCTTGCACCTTATTTTCTTTTGCTTCCTGCTGTATTTGAATCAAAACAAATGTAACCAATGCACAACAAGAATGCCATTTATTTATGAACAGAAATATCAAATAAGACAAAAGAGAAATTTTCATTATAAGATTAAATCAAAATTTATAATAATTAACTAATTCTAAAAAATGTCTAATAAAAAAAAATAAAATTTTTAATCACGCGCGAATTTAATGTTACGCAACTCTTACCAATTGTTTGTGCACATTCGATGTAGGACGTACGACGGGCAACCAGGAAGATGTGTTGAAGTGTAAAACCAGATCCATAACACGAAGAATTCCAGGGTGTATAGTTGATCGATCGAAACTCGCCAATTGACTGGGTGAACTCCAAAATTTTCATAAATTTCAACAATTGCAATTTTTCTTTTACTTCACCATTAATATTTGTAATCTGAGCTAATTAATCTTGATTTATATGCGAAAACATTCAATATCATTCTCAACTTAATTATTAATTATTTTCCAATCTTATTATGGACGTGTAGATCGTCCCCAACTTTTCCAATTTTTCAATCAAAAATCACGTTTCTTCTCTCCAACTATGTGTTCACGTTCCAACCTTCGGAACCTGACTCAAATTTATTACGTCCTTATTATTACCGGACGAAACTCGACTTTCCAAATACGTCGTCCCTATTTCGTGGACGGAACGAGACTGCTAAAATTCTTCTTTCCTGGCCCCACCAAAATCTTATCAATTCGCGCACTCGCTTCAAACATCACAACAATTTTAATATTCCCCTACACTTTTACAAATAAAAATTTATTTTGGTTCAATCCAAACTTATTTAAAGTCAAAACAATTAAATCCTCTCTTGTCCTTTACACAAATTTTTACAATTCCTGTTGGTACAAAATAATTACATTTGTCATTCTTATCCAGGTCAATGAAGCAAGCAGTTACTATCGAAGCATCAAGAAATTTCAGGTGCAAGTTCTTATTCATCATAATGGTCTCAAAAGTAATAATCACGACATGAGCATTTCTCCAAGACACCCAACCATGCCAGAGCTACTCTTATGGGGAAGAAATCATGACAATATACATATATCTCAAAAAGTGAAAAAAATGGACTTAGGCCGTTGTTCCGAACTGGTACAGATTTATTAACTGATCAACCGTCTACCGTTATTTCAACCCTATCTTATTTGCAACCACTTGTCACAATTGAAAATTCAAATTCAAAAACCAAAATTATTAAATATTTAAAAGTTGAACGTGACAACGTTGCAAAGTAAAGTAATATTATATTTTATTAAAAGTTCAGTAACACGACAGGAAATTATGGATAAGAAAGGATATCACGATACAAGAGCATCTGGCCAGGTGTGAGATTTGTTTAGCTTGTAATACAGTTCCTGGGATTCGCTTAGTTGTAATACAGTTCCTGGGATTTGCTTAGTTGTAATACAGTCCTGGAAAACGAAGAATCGACATAATCTATGGAAAAGTTTGAAATCCGTACAGAGTAGCTAAGTGGTAACAGAGGTATTAAATATAGGAACGCAGAGCTCAAGGGCAGTTGGGCCCGGAATACGCGTGTGGTCAAGTAAGACACCGCGAGTGTTAATATCTGTTCCAAATTTACAAGTTCACAAAGGATAACTTCAAAATGACCTCTCGAACGACTGTACTGTACGGATATCAAACAACCCTAGTAGTTATAATCATCAGGAAAATACAAAATTATTATAAAATTGATTTATTAATCACGCTACGTTCACACAAAATTAACAATCCTGACTACATCCCAATTAGAACACGCTAAACTACCCTTAAGCGTGACACACTGTAAAACAATTTCAACAGCATCACAGAAATATGTCTATGGTTACTACTCCATATGAGATTTTAAATGCTTTTGCAATCGCGATTTTTGTGCACATTTATAGGCGCAACCATCACAACTGAACAGTTTCTCGCCGGTATGAGTTCTTAAATGTCTTTGTAAGTGTGATTTCTGTGCACAAGTATACTCACAAATATCACAACGAAATGGTTTCTCGCCGGTATGAGTTCTTAAATGTATTCGTAATTGTGATTTCTGTGCACAAGTATACTCACAAATATCACAACCAAATGGTTTCTCGCCGGTATGAGTTTTTAAATGTATTCGTAAGTTTGATTTCTGTGCACAAGTATACTCACAAATATCACAACGAAATGGTTTCTCGCCGGTATGAGTTCTTAAATGTATTCGTAATTGTGATTTATGTGCACAAGTATACTCACAAATATCACAATGAAATGGTTTCTCGCCGGTATGAGTTCTTAAATGTATTAGTAAGTTTGATTTCTGTGCACAAGTATACTCACAAATATTACAACCAAATGGTTTCTCGCCGGTATGAGTTCTTAAATGTATTCGTAATTGTGATTTTAGTGCACATGTATACTCACAAATAACACAACCAAATGGTTTCTCGCCGGTATGAGTTCTCAAATGTATTCGTAAGGTTGATTTTCGAGCAAAAGTATACTCACAAATATCACATTTAAATGGTTTCTCACCGGTATGAGTCCTTACATGAACTTTTAAATTTGATTGACTTGCACATTTAAGGTTACAAATAACACATATAAATAATTTCCTGACCTTATGAGCTCTTAAATGACGTATTAAAGTTTGTTTAAGAGCAAGTTTATAACCACAAATTGCACACTGGAATAAATTTGAACTGTTCAGCATTAATGGTGGATTGTCGGTATCTTCTTTAATGTCAATGGAATGATGCAAATCTTCTAACTTAAATTTCACATCTTCCACCCCTTCTGTTTTAATTTCGTAATTGCTTATTGAATTATTTGGAGTTTCCAAAAATATATCCGTGTTTTTTACAATTTGTGATTCTTCCGAAGGTAGCACTTGAGCTGCAAGTAAATCGGTAACTGGTTCCATTTGGAGGATGGAGCACCATAAATGTACAGGTACAAAATCACTTTTCTTAATTGAAGGCGTTGATTATATTGATTATTATGTTGTCGATTTAGAAAACTACTGCTACAGTTGACAAATAATCACAACTATACAAAATTATAAAATGGCGACATTGATTTTGTCAGAGGCTAAGATTAGGTGTACGTGTATAGCGCCATCTAATCAATTTTACACAGTTTAATCGTGACACCACTGTGACACTACCATTTAGTTCGATATGTTGACATTGTGGCGGTTGTTAGACACTACCTGTAAGATCTCTGTTTACATACCCCGATAATAGAGGTTATGTTTCTTTATTTGTGTTAGTGAAATAGTCTGAAATCGAAATGACTCCGTTAGAATACCTTTTGTTGTTTAAATATATTGCAGCAGCTTTGATGGTAGAAAATAATAGAAGACGAAATCGAACATTATTGAAAATCATTCGTAAAAGGCAAGAAATGCGAAGAAATATGACATTACGTATGCAAAGATCTCGTAAGGTAGTGAATATATTGTGCAGTCAGATTTTATCTGCTCCACACATTTTGGAATCCTTTTCAGATGTGATTGGCCAGTCACACCGAAGAATATGGATGAAACCTAGAAGTTATCATTTCTGGGATGACATTGTACTCAACACATTTGACGAAGTCGATTGGATCGAGAACTTTCGGATGCGAAAAGAAACATTTAATGATTTATGTACGTATTTACAAGCCGATTTAGAACCAAGGTCTCTTTTGTTAAAAGCAAGGGAGCCGCTATCAGTTCAAAAGCAAGTGGCAGTAGCGTTGTACAAGTTGGCAAGCTGTGCTGAGTATCGAGTTATTGGTAACG
Organism: Podabrus alpinus; assembly: GCA_932274525.1. NCBI lineage: Eukaryota > Metazoa > Arthropoda > Insecta > Coleoptera > Cantharidae > Podabrus > Podabrus alpinus. The sequence goes on from OW026452.1 coordinate 59,878,553, forward strand.
TTTTTGGTATACATAAATCGACAGTTAAAAAATGTTTATATCGAGTTGTCAATGCCATAAACAAACGAATGATGAAAACTTTTTTATGCATGCCTAACGAACATGAAGCTCTGGAAATAGCTGCAAATTTTGAAACAATTTGTAATATTCCTCAAATCATTGGATGCATTGGTGGAATGCATATACCTATATTGGCTCCGTACGAGGGTTATAACGATTATGTGAATCAAAGAGGTTGGTCTTCCTATAATATCCAAGCAGTTGTTGATGATAAATGCAGGTATAAACAAAAGTTTGTAATATTTTAGCGATTTTGTGTAATATAAATATTTAACTTGTAGGTTTAGAGACGTTTGTATTCGACATCCTGGAAACACCCACAATGCTGATGTATTCAAGGATTCAAATCTATACAGAAATGTTGAACACATAATTCCACAAGTGAGTAGGTTTATACATTCTTATCTTGCACGAAGAAAAATCTTGATAAAACTTTTTGTGGCTGAAGTTCTCCACGAACTCATAATCATGGAAATTACAGTAAACTGCTTAAATGAAGTACAAAAGATTAAAATTTTAATTTTTGCTTATAAATCTAAAATTAAACAATAAAGCTCACGCAAAAGGCACATTTAAATATATTACTGTTATAGATCACCATTGGTATTTTTTACAATTTTTGGCAACAATCTAACCGATGACCTGAATCTATGTTGCAATTTTCATTAACCTCTTTTGGAAATAAGGGTGTCAAAAACCGAGCCTTAGATCTAAAATGTTAGTCAAAAATTCCCAGAGGGTGCAGATCCCCTCCTAAAATTTTGTGGTCCAGTCAAATATGAACAAATTTTGTCGTTTGACGGAAAAAATTGATATACTTGTAAGGATGATCTGATGCTTCTTCAAATTTTAATTAAAACAACTGGATTTCTGTTATTGCGTTCCTTTATTTCTCTTCCCAAAAAACTTACTTACCTTCATTTCAATTTCAGGTGGGATCAGCGATGCCAACCCGTACTATAATTAAGGCGTTCAGTGCTAGAGTGACCTAACCAGCGAACTATAATTATAGTACGCATACTATAATTTTACCTTCTGTGCTGTACAACAGAAGGTACAAATTATAGAATGCCTACTATAATTATAGTAGGGTTGGCATCGCTGGGTGGGATATACTACTTTTCATTGATACCAACTTCTCAAAACTGGATAAAGTATGTTTTACATATTCACTAATTGGCTTCTATATTTCCAGCGGCCAGACAGTCAGGGCCGGCTTTTGTGTAATTTCTATCTTTGTTGATTAGTATCTCCAGATACTGACAGGGTCGGCTCTTGTATGATTTTCATTGTTTCTAACATACTTATTCCTGAAATTTGGCTGTTCATTTAAGGCGCTGTGACACTTGTGTAAATTTTGTGGGTACGGAGGCCTAAGTGTGGCCGCTCCAAATAAATTGAAAATTTCCTATTGCAAAGAGGAAGGTTTATATAGTTTACTGATATAATTTAAACTTGAGAAGGTATTATCAAAATTTTGAGTTAATCGATTTTGAAGTTTGCAAATTTACATGTAAAATTAACGAGATTCCCGCGCGTCGCTCATTCTGTTGACGGTACGTGCAATATGAATGACCCTAACACTTAGAGTATTTTGCACCGGCAGATGCAGCTCGTCTCTCGTACATGTAACATCGATTATTTTTTGTTTTTACGCTATTTTTTGGGGGTGAAACGTAATAGTTTACTGCCCCATATCGCAACTATACTTTTTAATGCTATTTCAAGGGTCTCTAAGCTCCCGGTTTCATTTATCCCGGTTTTTTTTTTGATGGGAGGCGCCTTCTCGTATGTTTAGCATAGTAACCAGAGTCAAAACCGCCCTGGACGGGTGCAGAGCGGAGCGGAGCGCAGCGTAGCCCCGAAAGGGTAGGTTTTGACGATGGATAAACCTCCCTATCGAATGCACACCCCAAAAATCGAAGAAAAATTCGCTAAATTTACGTACTTTCAAATTGAATTTTCTCGAAATTTTATGTATATCATCTCGAGTGAAAATTTTACAGTATACTCTATAAACCTTCCTCTTTGCTATAGGAAATTTTCAATTTATTTGGAGCGGCCACACTTAGGCCTCCGTCCCCTATTTCTATATTTTTTTTGCTAAACCTGCGTGTAAAATTGCGCACAAGAATGTTGTGGTTGGTATTATGTCAAAAAGTTGTATGTTGGTAAAAGTTCGGTTATATTTTATAACTAGCAACGAAAATAAGGCCGATTTTCGTGGCTAGCTCTGCGAGGCGCGCGGCCTGTGGCCTCGCTGTCGGCCTATCGGCCTCCCGATTGTTTATGGGCTTACCGACCGGTTTTTGGAACTTTTAAGGATTCCATGGTCGAGTGTTGGTTTGCATGTGAGATCTCGGATTTCTTTGGTCCGGATTTGGCGTCTCAATGGTGAAGCGAACCCGAGTCGGCCTACGGCCTCCCAATTGCTTTTAATAATAAGTGTCGGCCTTCGGCCTCCCACTTGTTATTCCTGTTACGGGTCGGCCTTTGGCCTCCGATTTACTTTCAAATATTGCGGATCCGACATCCCATTGCATATCCGCGGTACAAATTCAAAATTCGATTTGGCGACAAATTTCGGCCCTAAAAATAATTTACAAGGTCACGTGTCTTGGAACAATTTAAAGCCAACAACGGTGTCTATCGAGAACTTTAATTTGTGCAATTTTGTTGAATTTCTAAAATTCGCCTTAAGGGCCGTAACTGCGCCTTCGAAAGAGATTTCAAGGTCAAAATGAAGGTGCATTTAATAACTGCGCAAGGGCAATAAGATGTCGCGCATTTCAAGTTCTCCCTGATCCGGGGTAAGAGTCGAAAGGACACGTAAGCGTCACCGCGCTGTCGCACGAAAAACATCCAAAGACCTAATCTGGGTCGCCTAACAAATCTGCACACGATTACGGAATATCGTCATTTGACCTTGTGGACTTAAAAAAAAAACGAAAACTTACTTATTAGTTACCTGTCGAATACTTTATCTAAGACCTACGTATTGCTTTGCGGAAACGCGAATCCAAATTTGAGGCCACCCAAAAATCGAAATTTTAATCTCCATCAAAAAGGTCGAGGTTTGAAATCGAAATTTTTCAAAATTTGCATTTCCGCAATTTGCCAGCTTATCGGACGTCCGACGAAAAAAAGTGTTACTTTCGAAAAGGCGGGGCTCGAAAGATGTCGCCCGAAACCGTTTTCGAAATTAAAAATTTTTTCGCGGTCGTCGCGCCAGGACGGCATCAAGGTGGAAATTTTGAGAATCCTTCAAACGGCCACAGGGTCCTTATTTACGGGAGGATTTTTAATTTTTTACCGGCAACCGAGGCAGATTCCGGGGATGCACGAAATTGCATTTATAGCTTTTTTTCGTATCTCGCACCGTACGGCTATAAAATGAAAAAGTAATTTTCCAAAATAATTTCCAAGGGTTTTTAATTTTAAGCCTTCAAAACCGAATAGCAAAAAATTTTTTTTATATAAAATTTTAACGTCTGAATCGGATTTGTCGAGCAATTTTAATAATTTTTGATGCAAAACTTGTTGGGAAATTATTCTTCCTCGATCAAGAAAAATCAATTCAAAGTTCAAAGTTGTCGGCGTACCTGCAGGACTTGAGTTTGTTTGGTATAGCTTTGCCTTCTCGACAACGATGAAACAAACACGAGTCGGACTTTGGCCTCCCAACGTGGGAGGCCTTCGGCCTCCCCCCCCTTTTTAAGACTACGGGTCGGCCTTCGGCCTCCAACTTGCTTATAAGTATTGTCATGGTTTACTCAATATAAGGGATGATTTTGCGTCATTTGGCCAAAGATTGGAACACTCATGAAGTCCTTTTCATTTTACTCAGACCATAATAGGTAATAGATAGTTGTATCCGAGTTTTCCGTGATCAATAAATTGAACTAACTGCTTTGCTTCAGGAAGATGAAGAATGCATACGCTGCTAAACCCTGAAAAATAATAAAAAAATTTGTAAGGGATAAATATTGGTAAGAATTTTGTTCAAAGAAAATTAAATAACAAATTAAGTTAATTTATTTATTTGTAAATGTAGGATTTTTGAATTTAAAATAAAGTGGCGGTTCGCGAAGAGACATGCGCGAGTGATAACGTTGGTGGAACAATTTGGACCAGTGTTGTCAGATTGGGCGATTTACCGCAAATTGGGCGACTTTGGAAGATAATTTGCGATAAAAATTTTTCAAAAACCGCAAACCGCAATTTGGGCGGTTTCTGAGAAATGTAGTTGCGGTTTATTGCGATAAATAATCAACTTTGAATTTGAAAGCCGAGCATGCGCGTTGTACATTCCAAAAAAAAGAAAGGTCATCAACAAGAAATAATCCGCCCCGGGTGTCACCCATGAAGTTGATTGCATTCGATTAGGGGTCATCCATTAATTACGTAAGGGTTTTTTGGGGGGGAGGGGGTATTGGATATCTTACGGACCCTTACGTAAGGGGGGAGGGGTCCGACGTATTCCTTACGTAAGTTTCTTAAAATATTTTTTTAAATTAAATTTAACAATCTAATATAATTTTTTCTTTTTATGTTGGTAATTATATCCAATGGAAATATCATATATTGAATTATAATAGTACTTAAAAATCATTAAACATAGTGGCATAATAGTGTGAATTACAGAAAATGGCATCAAACTTTGGTGATCTTTACGAACGGTTTTTCATCTATGTAAATAAAAATTTAATTTAAATTTTTGTATTTATTATTATCTATCTAAATATATAAAAATGGATGTATGTGTGTATGTATGTTCCCTATAGACTCCTAAACCGCTTGACTGATCGGAACCAAATTTTCACAGTTATTATGTAGGTTCCTGCGCATGTTTTTGTATTGAAATAGTGCAAAAATTCGCAAAGGAGAGGAAAGTTGATTTTGAGTAGCCTGCCTTCCTTTAAGGAATCTCGATAATCCATTCATGCGCGTCCCATGGGGACGCGCATGAATGGATTATCGAGATTCCTTAAAGGAAGGCAGGCTACTCAAAATCAACTTAAAATACAATAATTAATGCTGTCAAACTGTCAACCGATCGACAATGCAAATACGCGTGCACGTGCTTTACGTTTCTATTTGACCAATCTTAACCAAATTTGGTGTAGAAGTTATTTACAACGCTACGAAAAACATAGGCTACTTTAGTACCTTGAAGTGAGGCCGAAAAACCACGGTCTACACGTATGCCTGCGATACTCTTGAGTGAGGCCGAAGGCCGAACAACCACATCCGACACGGTCTAGACGGCTAAAGGCGGCCGGTGGGCCGACTGTGCCAGCTAGTATAATATATTATTATTCATATTTTATAAATATAAGGGATGGAGAGGGGGGTCAAAATTAATTTTCTTTTAAATAATCCTTACGTAAGATGTGGGGGGGGTTGCCACAATCTTACGTATCCTTACGTGGCGGGGGGAGGGGGTCCAAAATTACAAAAATCATCCTTACGTAATTAATGGACGGCCCCTTACAGAAAATAACAATAAATTTCAATTTTGGCGCCACGTGATCAATTAGTTGCGCCTTTGGGCGTTTTTTCGGCAACGAGTTGGCGCCTTAAATTTCTAAAATCTGACAACACTGATTTGGACAATGGATAACGGAGGAGAGTTGGTTTTCGTCCATGAAATAAGGACGACGTATTTAAGAGTTGGGCCACGTCCACGGTGACGAAAAGACGTGTTGGAAGATTTCTGGTCAGCGAGTCCAGAAACAGATGCGTTGTTTAATTGATAAATTTGTTAAATTAATTATTTGAAAAGTTAGTAAATTTAGTTAAAGTATAAAAAGGATTTCAAGAAGAAGAAAATATTCCGATTATTAATAAAGTAATCAATTCGAAGGCATTCATAATTGATAATTGAAATTTTGATAATTGGAAGAGAGGAGAATTTATGAGAATTTTATGGTTGTGTTTTGTGGAAAATTTAATGAAAATATTAGAGATAGCGTTCAAATTAACTTACCTGCGATTGATTGGATGATCCGAGAAAGAAGATTTGTTCAACGGTTGTTTTTGCTTGGTTTGTTCGAGCTTAAGTCGGAGGCTGTATCCAGTTACGACGACACCAACGTTACACGTGCGACAATTCCGAGACGAGTATACTCCGGTAAGAAATTTTTGTGTGTTATATTTTTCTATTCGAAATAGACGAATCGTTTACGTTCTTAATTTCGGTTGCGCAAAAACATTGGGGGTTTTAATTATAATATTTCTCTTGTGCGATTTAATTTGTTAATAATAAAAACCAATATTTGTCTTAAAATTTTATTATGTTTAATAAATTACATTATATTTCTCTTAACAGCGTATGAGTTTAATTTCACTTTTGCAGTATTAGATCACGGAGAAAAACGGATACAAATTTTGATATTTTCTTTTATCAAATAATCTTTATAAGAAAGATTAAAAGTAAGTTGACTTGTGAGTGTTGCAATTGAGTACATGAATTCACCTTTGACCCTGAAAGAGCTCATCTGCTGGCCGGTGCATTTTTAATTAAGTGTCATTGTAATTTTTTTTGTTGATAATAGTTTAAATTTTGCAAGGTTACATGTTACATGGCAGTATATACGGGTCGGCCTTCGGCCTCCCGCTTGCCTTTATGGATACGGGTCGGCCTACGGCCTCCCACTTGCTTTTAGGAATACGGGTCGGCCTGCGGCCTCCACATTTTTGCTCCATCAAAATTTCATTAGCACGGACCAATCGATTTTACTGAAATTATGTAAGACGTCAAAATGTAATTAAAGCGAATTTCTAAAATTTGCCGTTTTTTAATTTGTATATTATCACGATTACTCGAAACCAGTCCACTTTTCGAGAAAAAGTATATCCACAAATTTTGTCGGGCATACGATCGGCTCGACGACCGCGTATTTTTTTTCGCGATTCGTTCGACGCCGCCCGGCGTAGTGCAAAAAACGGGAAAAAAATGTAATTAAAATCGTCGTCTCACTTAGCGGTCTAAATCGATCTATGACCTACGTATTTTTTTGCAGAATTGCAAATCTAAATTCGGGCGGATTCGAATGAGACCAAAAAATCGAAACTTTAATCTGAAAATAAGCGAACCAGGCACAAAAACGATTACATTTTAGACCCCCACTCAAACGGAAACGGGACAAAATTTCGAAAATTTGGCCCCAGAGGGGTGTTCCGTTTTCGCCGCCCCCACCTCTCACGAAAATTTGAGGTCAATCGGACGAAAACCCCGGAAAAAGTGTCAAAAATACGAAAAACCGCGCTGAGCCGTTTTGCCGAGCGCCCGGAACAAAATTGGGAAAAATAAAAATTGTTTCGCCCCTCGACCGTCGTCCGGGGCTGCCTGCAAAATTTCAACTCTCCAAAATGAATTCTCAAATTTTGGGACCACTTTGAACCGCCATTTCGCCCCCACCCTTATGTCCCACCAAAAAACGGACAATTTTCCCGTTCAATCCTCGTAAAACCACACGGGTATGCAAAATTTCAACTCTCCACGACGTCCGTAGATATGCCCTGTAAATGGTAAGTCAGTGAGTGAGTGTCACGGTGAGCTTTATGTTTTTTAAATACGTATAATATTTCCTAATTCTTTCTTTAATTGTTGATTTTTGAATATTATAATGACGTGATCGCAAGAGAAAATTAGAATTTTGATAAATGAATATTAAAAACAGGGTCGCCATACTAGAAAGCGCGTGCGCAAATTCTAAATTTACCAGCAAAATTTTACACTAGTGGCAAACACGCTCGCAAAAAAATTTGCTAGCTGATTTGCAACAAAATTTACAAGCAAATTTACGTGTTTGACACTTGTGTAAAAATGTACACGCAAATATATAACATAATTTACACAAGTGTTACACCGCCTTTAAGCGTACTATTCAGCATACTAAAAGTCCTTAATGAAATCTGTTGAGCTCGATCCACCATCTTAGAAAAGTGGTGACTCTATTCAACATTCTGCTTATATCTCACTAACCATTAGCGATATGGAAATATATTTGCTATAATAAATAAAGCTTATATTTTGCCACATATTTTTAAAGACTGCCACATTTTTTTCAAGACTTCCACATATTTTTATAGTCGAGTGGAAACTCGCTGCAAATTTCTGCTAAAATTGCATTTCAATAAATATTCGTTTTTGGTGTAATCTGATCCAAAATGTTTGCGTTAACCAATAATATGATTGAAAATTATTTCTACAAAAATTATGTACATACGAGGGGTCGTCTTTATATTCCAGGACTGGGCTGTTTTGAATTTTGATGCAATTTTTCATTATGCTGTTTTTTAATCACATATGCTTTGGTAACCTGTGTGGCAATTTACAAAACAATTGCATCAGTATTAATTTTATTACCTGTCAGTTTGTGTCGTCGCGCGTTGTATATGTATCGAAATGAATAAAATCGAGACCTGTGAACAATTCTTGGCGCGCTGTGGAGATGAACCAGATTTAATTATCAATCGATTTGTCACTGGAGATGAAACCTGGGTTCATCATTATGATCCTGAATCGAAACAAGAGTCGATGCAGTGGCATGTTAAGGGTTCCAGCCATCCCAAGAAGTTTAAAGTCACCCCTTCTGCAGGAAAAATAATGGCAACAAGTTTTTGGGACTCTCAGGGAATTTGGGGATAGTTACCTATCCACCGCCACTCCAAATTGCCCCCAAATTTTTTTTATAGCAAAAGGAACCTTATTAGAGTGTCCTGTAAAAATTTCGGCTGAGAATGTATAGTCAAAATTTCGAGAAAAATCAATTTGAAAAGTACGGGGAATGTAACCCGATATGCCTCCGACACGGGTCGATGCGACATCAGTCGCCCGTGCTTCGATGAAAATGCGTAAAATTTTTTTGCTCCGATTTGAAATATTTTTTGAAATTCGGGAAGGTGGGGGTGTGATTAGTAGATATTAGTAATAAATATTCGCAAAAAAATGGAAAATAACCCGTGTATTGCCGAAAAAGTGAAAAAATTAAATTTTTAATTTTGGGGTAAATAAACATAATAAACGTTGGCTTGGCCAGAACTACGAGCATCAAAGAACCTACCCTCCGATGCTCCGCATCTCCGGGCGGTTTTTCGTGCTCAGAGCTGCTACGCAGCAGGGCTAAAGAAACGAGAAGGCGCCACCGATCAAGAACACCGGGATGAAGGCAATCGGGATTCGAGAGACCCTCAAAATAGCATTAAAAAGTATAGTCGCGGTATGGGGCAGTAAACTATTACGTTTCACCCCCTAAAAATCGCCTAAAAACAAAAAATAATCGATGTTGCATGTAAGATAGTCGAGCTGCATCTGCCGCTGCGAAATATTCTAAGTGTTAGACTATATCCCAGCACACGTACCGTCAACAAAATGCGCGCCGGCCGAGCGAATTAGTGGCATCGACCGGTTCTACAGCATGCAAAATGCTACTTTTCCGTACTTTTCAAAATCGATTTACTCAAAATTTTGATAATACATTCTCAGAATTTTTTTGCAGGAGGGGCCTATATAAACCTTCATCTTTCCATTAGAAAGGTTACAAGACAGTTCGTTGTGGCAGTGGTTATTACACTCTCACCGGGAATTTTGCTGATTGATTATATGAATAAGGGTAGTACGGTAACGGGAGAGTATTATGCAAACCTGATGCATCGCCTTAGAGATGCTATTAAAGTGAAGAGACGCGGAAAACTGACGCAAGGTGTCTTGTTGCTCCACGACAATGCACAAGTCCAGACTTTCAAAAGCTCCTGTAGCTGATTGTGGCTTCAAAGAAATTGAACATGCGCCTTATAGTCCAGATCTAGCACCCAGTGACTATTTTTTGTTCCCGAATCTCAATAAAACACTAAGGGGGACAAAATTTAGGGACAATGACGAACTTATAGCAGCTGTTGAGGGCCATTTTGCGGAAAAACCAAATGAATATTTTTATACTGGATTAAAGATGTTATTGAAACGGTGTTATACCTGTATTCAAAAACAGGGGAACTATATTGAAAAATAAAATTTTGTTGTTGCTCTAGTCTTTTGTTTTCAAGCCTAGTCCGGGAATATAAAAACGACCCCTCGTAATTCATTTATGAACAATTAAAAAAGTGGGTTTTTAATTTAAAAACGAGTCGGGGGTTTTTGAAAATATTCCGTAATAATTGTCCACATCATTCTTATTTATGATTTCTTGAAGATCTGTTTTTGCAAAATTTTCAATATGATCTAGATCAGTGATTTCGGATTAATATTATTGAAACTGAAATTTATGTTGAAGTTGTAAATATTTATCTCAAGGTTTATTTCAATTAAAATACAACTGTGATCAAAGTCATATGTGACTAATTTGATAATGCGATAACACGATAATTTACTTATATTTGATGAGTAATGGGTAAGCATGCCGAGGTAAGCAATAATCATTCGGCACACAGGATCTTTTTTTAAATTTGAACTTTTGTTTACTATAATTGTGCAAATTCGTCTCGCATCAATTTGAAGTAAATTTTACAATTGAAGTAATATTTCAGGATATTAAAAAGGTCCATAAACTAAACTTTTGAAGAAGTACAAACGCCATTGCTTTCGTATACTTGTAGATTAGATAATGCATGCATATGAATTAAATATCAAAGAATGAGCCACATTCTGAGAACTTATGACCTTGTTCGAGGTATTCTTGGATTTACTTGCGTTAGAGTCAGTTATTTGAATTTCATTATTTAATTACATCTAAATGAGCCGCCTCTTAAAAAATTTAACCGCATTACATGGCAAAGGATATCCTAATGATTGTATTTACTTAAAAGAAAACGCTACTAAATTTTGTTTGCCGGTACCCTATTGCGATTATTACATCAAATGCGCTGCATTCAATATAAAGTTTACTTTAGGAATATATCCGTATTGTGAAAACGGATACTTAACATTATAGAGATTTTAAACCATTTTTGAAAATCTCTTAAAACAATTCAATACATTTTAATCCCATACAACATAAATAACTTACACTGGACGTTAATTTTATTACATGTGCCCACACATACAATTTATTTTACAGATCCAGGAACAAAATTATTAATATTATCGAAACTTATTTTGGTAAACGTAATACATTATGTATTACTTAAAGTACCAGAGACTTCATTCGAGGAAGTCCAATCAGAAAAATTTGTTTACACTTGCCAACTTTGCAATTATTATTATCGTAAAATCTAAGAGGACAAAAATTTTTAGTGAACCAGAAATTGAATACTTCCTTTTCCACTACCACAAATACATTCAAAGTATTATTGTTACGCTAGAACCAAAAAAGTATTTAAAAAGGTGCCCTTTTCAGCACCATAAAAATCTTTTCGAAATTTTATGGCATAAAAGAAAATGGTGCACTCTTCTTGGTGGGTTGATTATCTGCTCTCATATCAATCTCTTCATCATCAACTACGTTTATTTCGTCTGTGATGTAGAGAAACATAATAAAGATATAGGGAACTCCATAAAATCACAGACCAATTACGAATTTTCAATTACATAATATTATTATACAATAGAAAAATATACAATGAAGTACTCCCAAGAAACCAAGCAGATGATCCAACAATTTGCGTGTATGGAAGAAAACGAAAAGTCATTGTGGGTGCACCCAACTAACAGAGGGTGGAGGAGAACACCCTGACAGGATTTATTACTGAATGTCGAAAAGATTAAGTTTTAGTACTTTTGATTACATTTTAAATATTGTTGAAGGGAAAATTGGAAAAGATGATACGAATATAAGAAAAAGCATTACGCCTGAGGAACGTCTATTTGTTACATTGAGGTATGTAAATGAATGAACTCTTATTGTATTTTTTATTAAATTATAATATAAACTAACATAGATATTTAATATATGAACGCTAAATATCTTCTAAATTATGTATGTAAGTATTGTCAGAAACTTTGGTGTGATTTAAGTTGAATTAATCACTTTGAGGTTGTGGAATACCCGGTTCTGAATAAATGTTGTGCGAGAATGGAAGCCTTGATTTACTACTCTCGTCAAGTTAATCATCATCTCGTTTAATTCTTCCATCTCTTCTGTTTTTACAATATTTTCTGTTCCTTGATTTTCCCTGTTAGGAGACTTATTAGTTTTTTTACTTTGTTGAAAGATTAGTTGCTCTTCTAAAGAGCTATCTCTTTCACTATCTCTCCGTTCTTCCTCTCCTGATGTATTCTCTTACGGGTGGATGGCTGTTGGATCTACTTCTCTCCAGTCTGTGTTTATTCATTCTTTACAAAATTTGTATGGTTTCTCACCAGTCCGAGGTTTATTATTTTTCTTGTAAGACCGAGTAATTTCATTATCCAATCTACTACTTCAACTATTATATTAATGCTGCTAGCCTCTTTATATTCTTTAGGGTCGCGTATAACGCAAACACCCGGTTCTACACCTCTGAGGTACCTACTACGTTATTATACTCTCGAGTGATATGGTTTCTCTTCTCAGTGAAAAGCAAATTCCTCTAACCTTCAGTTGGTCCTTTTTAACCTTAAGCAAAGTTGTCAGTGAACTCGAACCTCAAGTCCATTCCGCTCCTTTTATGTTCGATTTTTACTTTTTCCTACAGCCAACACTATCACCACCTCCAACTTCTCTTTTTTCCGTTTATCACTTCCACTATATTAATAATCACTCAATATCTGAAAAAACTAGACCTATAATATCGCAATCCTCATACGCAGTGCAGTATTTACAAATCGTCCTATAATCTATTAACTTTATAGAAGGTATTAATAAACATTTTCTTTTGCAGATATTTAGCTTTGGGCGAATGGTTTCACAATCAAGTACAATTTTGAAAATAGTAGAAGAGACATATTATGTTGCAATTTGGGAAGAGTTCGCCCCAATATATAAGGAAATTCCAACAACTGAAAAATGGAAAGATGTGGCACATACTAAAGGGCTCGCCACATAGCCTGTGCTGTGCTATGCTATGCTCTGTGTTATGTCAACACAAACGTTGAACAATGGCATGGTCCATTTTGCGCATGACCATGCCATTGTTCAACGTTTGTGTTGACATAACACAGAGCATAGCACAGCACAGGCTATGTGGCGAGCCCTTAAGTTTCAGACAGCTTGGAATTTTCCAAATTGTTTAGGAGCTATCGATAGAAAACATATACGAATACAATGTCCTTCTAATTCTGGATCATCTTACTTTAATTATAAAGATTTCCATTCTATTGTTCTTCAAGCAGTTGTTCATGCAGACGGAAAATATTTATTTGTAGATGTTGACGATTATAGACGAAATTGTGATAGTGGTATTTTTCGTAATTGAATTTTTGGTAAAAAATTAGATATCCCGTCTCCAACATGATTATGTGTTGAAAATTTCCATTTGTATTCGTTTCAGACGAGGCATGCCCTCTCTCAGAAAATTTAATGTGTTCATTTCCTAGAAAGGCTTTCACATGCTCGACGCATAGTAGAATGTGCATTCGGTATGACCACTAAAAAATTTCGTGTTCTTGAGAATGTTAGTTACTGAGTCCAAAAAGCCACTAAAGTTGTATTGGCTTGTTGTGTTTTGCATAACATCCTTAGAGAAAGAGGGGGATCTAGAAGTGATATTTATGATGCTTTATTGGAATGTAAAGAAAATGATGATGTGCAAAGAAGACAATAAATTCTAATTCTGAATCTAAGCCCATGGCTTGTTATTTCCAGCATCCCGAATTCATTAAGTTGGACTACATGTGAGTCTCTTGGGAGGTTGACACGCCATCTCGTGCGCGGTCTTCCTGGAGGTCTCCGACCATACACCTTTCCGTCCCTTGCTAATCGGCTTTTGTCCATCCTACTGACGTGAGAATTCCATCCTCTTTTTCGCTACAATCAATTCAAGAAAAAGTAATAATCCAATCCAGAGAGACACCTATCAGTCAAGAAAACAACGAGCATTCAATCAATCAAACGCAAGATGGAACCAGTAATAATCAAGGAAGCCAATAAAATAGCAGTAAAGCAATGGAACATTGGAAAGAAAATCGTAACAATTTTAAACAAGGTAACAACAGAGTCACCAGTCATGAAGATAAAGGAATATTTGCAAGGGAAGGAAGAGAAATTTCGAAAATTATTAGAAGAAGCAATCAACGATGACATTACATTCCAAAAATTAAAAATGCATAAGCATCCATTAATTGAGGGAAACCACCTCAGTCAAACATCCCAAGAAAGTCATGAATGAATTCGCTCAAAGTAAAATGCTCCGGAGGTAAAAATACTCCCCCAATCGGATCTCCGGGGGGGAGTGCAATGAGTGAGGACGCAATTGATACCATCGCCACCATCAGGCTCACGCACAAGGACACATTAAGGGTGGGAACCTGGAATGTCCGCGGACTGCTGCAACCTGGAAAGGCGGGTATTGTGGAGAGAGAACTGGCACGTAATCGCGTGGATATTGCCGGTATTTCTGAGACCCATTGGAGGGGAAAGGGCCACTACTCGACATTGCACGGAAACAATGTCTATTTTTCCAGTCAAGACACCAAGAGTAGGAACGGCGTCGCAATTGTGACATCGAGAAGGATAAGTAAAGGTGTCATGGGCTATAACCCAATAAACGATAGAATAATATGCATAAAGATAAACTCGAAACCTATCGTAACAAACATCATACAAGTATACGCACCTACAGCAGAAGCGGACGAAGAGACAATTGAAGAATTCTATGGAGAACTGGAGACAGCTATACAGGGCATTTCAAATAGAGAGATGCTGGTAGTGATTGGCGATTTCAATGCTAAGGTAGGAAGAACGAACGATGACGAACACATCAGAAACATTGTTGGAAGGCATGGAGTGGGCACGAGAAATGAAAGAGGCGAGAGATTGATCAACTTCTGCGTCGATAACAATTTAACAATCGCAAATACAGTGTTTCAAAACCACATCCGCAGACAATATACTTGGAGATCGCCAGGTGATAGATTTCGCAATCAGATAGATTACATACTTATAAGATCACGATGGAGGACATCAATAAGAAACGCGAAAACTTACCCTGGTGCAGAGTGCGGAAGTGATCATAATCTTTTGGTGGGTGAGTTGAGACTAAAGCTTAAAACAGTGCGAAAAAATACCATTGAATCAAAGATTATAAGCAGTGAAAATGAGGAAGAGTTTGCCAAAAGAATAAAGGATAAATACAAAAGAAGCGAAATTATCAAAGACACAAAAATAACATCGGAACATGCATGGAAGCTCGCTAGACAAATGATTGAGTCTACCATTAAAGAAATCCCAGCAGCACAAGTACCCAAGAAACGGAAACAATGGATAAAAGACGACACTCTTCAAATCATAGAAGAGAGAAGACAATTAAGAAAGGAAGGCATAAACACTCGCGAAAAACATAATAGATACAAAGAACTAAACCGCAACATACAACGAGCATGTAGAAAAGACAAAAACAACTACATTCAAGAAATATGCACAGAAATACAGATCCATGCAGACAGAAATAGTACGCGTGACATGTTTAAAGCAATCAAGAAAATAACAAAACGTTTCTCCCCACGATCATGGGTCATTAGAAATGCTGCAGGAAACAAAGTCACAAACATACAGGAGATTATGGAAGTGTGGAGAGAATATTGCGAAAAACTCTTCAAAGACGAGAAAGAAAGTACACACACGTCCACACTCCAAATTGAAGATATGGACCAAGAACCGGACATACTGAGAAATGAAGTGGAAGACGCTATAAAGAGGTTGAAACGCAATAAAGCTGCAGGTATTGACACGATTACTTCCGAGATCATTCAGGCGATGGGGGAAACGGGTGTGGATATTATGCATACTATATGTCAGATAATATGGAGGACAAGAAGATGGCCGGAAGATTGGTCGAGCTCCATTTTCATTCCGCTACACAAGAAGGGATCAAAGGAAGTATGTGACAATTATAGATTGATCTCACTGATATCGCACGCCAGCAAAGTGATGCTATGCATAATTAATAATAGACTAAAACCATACCTGTCCTGGCAGATACCTCAAGAGCAGGCTGGCTTCGTAAAAGGTCGAGGCACACGCGAACATATTCTGAACATCCGTCAAATAATAGAAAAGGCAAGAGAATATAACAAACCACTATATATATGTTTTGTGGACTATCGCAAGGCTTTCGATAGTATCGAGTGGAAAATGCTATGGCAGATAATGACGGAAATGGGGGTACCGCACCACATCACTAGCCTGGTCCAAGGGATATACATGAACAATATAGCGAGAATTAAAGTAGATGATAGACTCTCAAATCAATGCAAGATAGAAAAGGGAGTGAGGCAGGGTTGCATATTGTCCCCGATGCTGTTCAATTTGTATGGCGAGTATGTTATGCGAAGGACCCTGGAAGGATGGAATGACGGCTTTGCTGTTGGAGGAAAAAAGATAAACAATCTACGATACGCCGATGACACCGCACTCCTTGCCAACTCAGCAGAAGAACTGACCCTACTAATGAAGCAACTAGAAGACGAGAGCCGCAGATGTGGCTTGATAATTAATATAGAAAAGACGAAGGTAATGATAGTAGACCGAAGCAAGAATAATAGCCCTGAAATCCAACAAGTCTCTCAATACTCTGTCGTTAGCCAATATATATATTTGGGAGTGCTCATTAATAACGAAGGTGGAAGCACGCAAGAAATAAGGCGACGCAGCGAAATAGCAAGAAATGCTGTTCGCAGTTTGCAAAGAACATGGAAAGATAGAGATGTCACTCTTGGAACCAAGAAAATGATGGTCAAAACACTAATCTTCCCAATAATACTGTACGGTGCGGAGTCTTGGACTTTAAAGATACAGGACCGAAGAAAGATTGACGCACTTGAGATGTGGTGCTGGAGAAGAATGCTCCGTATACCATGGACCGCGAGAAGAACAAATGTGTCCATTCTTAAAGAAATTAAAGAACCACAGAGACTGTCTCAAATAGTATACCAACGCGTACTCCGATACTTTGGTCACATAACGCGAGAACATGGTGACGGCCTCGAAAAGATAATAATACAGGGTAAGATAGAGGGTACCAGGCCGAGAGGACGATCCCCGAAGCGATGGTCGGACCAGGTGAAGGAAGTAACCAGCGGTTCCTTGCAGCACGCCACGAGAGAGGCACGCAACAGAGTGAGATGGCGTGAGATAGTGCGACGAGTTGGATGTGGGGGAGCGAACTGAGCGAGTGAATAATGATCACGACTCCTCTGACAAGAGGAAAGCGAAGAAGAAGAGAAGAGAGAAGCATCCATTAATAATAATTATTTTAAATCAGTGACACAGAAGTACCTGGAAACAATGAAATATTTATTAATGGTCGCAAAGTTGAAGAAGAAGACAAAAATGGACCAGAGGTCAGTCGGCGGTATTGGTGGCTCATGGAAGAATTGGAATATAACGCTTCAGATATGTATCCCATTATAGATACCATCTAAGAAATGTAGTAGCCTGGATGAGAGTAATGAAAGGGGGGAACGAATGCTACAGTTCTGTCGGGCGCTCAGTCTGGGTATAGCCAATACGTACTTTGAATGAAAGATTTGAATGAAGAACTTGAAATGAAGATAAACATCAAAATAGTCCTGATCAAGAATGGAGAAGTCTGAAGTGCGCTATCACAAAAACAGTAAAGAAGGCTCAAGAGAGACGGGTAGGCGTGGTAAAAGGAAGAAAGAGCAAAATATGGATTACACAAAAGACGCTGGCCCTGATTGAAGAACGAAAAGAGTAAGTTCCCCTGTACCCCTAAGATTGTGACTGAAAACTTTTGCAAAGATTGATGTTTTAATGGTGGGATCCAATAACTAATATTATCCTTCCCCAGTGTCTTTCACTTTCCCCATCAAGAGAATTAACTCTAAAAATTTTTTCAATTCTTTGTAACGTCTTTCCATTTTTGGCTTTTACTTTCCCATTTATGTAGTAAAGGAAAGTACTGTTATCGAATGAAAACAAATTTTGAGCTAACATTTTTCACATGGTCTATGAGTTCATACAAATTTTTTTTTAAGACCAATTTTGGAATGATGTGTGTGTTGTGTGATGTTTTTGGGTTTCGTCAACGATTACAGACAAATGGATTCACCAATTCAGCTAAAATTTAATACACTAGTTTGAAGCAACTTTCTAAAGAGCTAATTAGATTTTGGTTGAAAAACGTCCATTTTGAACCCATTTTTTTAGAAGGATGAAAATTGTTAAAAAGCAGTGCCGCTTCCCGGTGGAACATTTGAAAATGAAAATCATATCAATTGAAAGAGATTATTTTTCTACGTCTTATGATGCCAAACACTTGATATTTTTCTCTTAAATTATTTTTAAAATGCAAAAATAAAATAGGCGTTAATAATAATAAGTAAATTAAATATCATTGATGTCTAAAAAATACGGTAATACTCCAGATTAACGACCTCAAAATTCTAAACATACGACATGGAACAACTACACAGGCAATCAAAACGAAAAAGACTTATTCAACTATTTAAACTGCACAAACTTCCCACTCTCCCACCCAACAAATAACCATACCCATTTTTCGCAATGTTACTACCTCAAATCCTTCAACAATCAATCTTGCAGTCACCAAAAACCATCTTCCCATTCTCATAGAAATTGACCGCATCAAAATTCCCATTAATCTACCCAGATAACGAAAAACAACGAACTGGAAAAAACTACAATTAAAGACACTGACGACAAAATACATAAATTCACAACAGAAAATCTAAAATTTCTAAGGCTGGAGTCCCATCTACTGCTATCAAATAAAATTGTTTTACTTTTTCAGGTTCCTATCTGTTATCGGATATTAGCGGTCATATTGCTGACTTTGCTGACGGCAGCTCTGAAAAGTCTTGTTGTTCTTGCAAATCATGTTCTTAAGTTTATCAACCATGAAATTCCTCTCATACCCGCTCCTCTCTTTCCGTGGGGTGCCAACTGAAGTAAACCCTATTGCAGTCCGTTTCTCATAATGTGACTCAAATATTCGCCGAGTTTCCTTTTCTTGACGTGATTCATAATTTTCTTTTCCATTCGCTCAAGCCCCTCTGTTCATTACGTGCGCGCGTCCATGGGATTCTCAAGACACGTCGATACAGCCACATTTCAAATGGATCAAGCTTCTTACTTGATGCTTCTGTCCGTGTCCACGCTTCTACGCCGTATAAGAAAGTAAAAAGAAAATTTAATCAAATAAATAATAAAAAGTTGCAGTTTTAATTTATTGAAATTAACAAATATTTTTTAATTTATATTGATTATTTTTTTATATTCTATGGTATTTTATGCAACTGATCCTTATTCTTGCATTTCTGGGATACATGACGTGATTCATTCTCAGTCGACTGAAATGCGTAATTTAATTCCACGGTTATGAAAAATTATATTTAAAAAATGAATCGACAAAAATACAAGAGTCGCAAGTCGTCGAGTTTATATGCGTTATCTAATTACTCTCACTATGAGTTCTGTAGTGTATTATATCTTGGACGTTCCACTTACAAAGATTTGTTACATTTTGTAATTTAAAATTAGCTCGTTTGCAAAAAAAAATTTTGTTTAAAATAATTGTTTAGTTAATGGGGTACCGACAAAATAAATTTAGTAGTGGTTTTTACGTAAATACGATCGCTAAGATGTCCTTTGCCATGTAATGTGGTTAGATTTTTCTAAACGGCTCATTTCGATTAAATTAAATAATGAAATTTGAATTCTTGATTCAATTTGTAACGTCATCTCACATATTAGTTAGTAAATTTTCCATGCAAAGGGCCATTGGTATACGCACGACTTGGCGAAGGACAACCTAAGGATAGTATTTACAATAAAAAACACTACTAAATTTTTTTGTCGGTAACCCTACTCACATTATTGATTGTGGGAATTCGTAGTTTCGCAAAATCTGGGAAAAGTTTCAATTTTTTGTATTGGAACATTTAGTGGGAACCATGATAAAATTTCATAAATATCTATTTCAGGGTACCAAAAATGTAAACGGTATGCAAATACCATACATGATTGTGGGTAACCCAGCCTATCCATTATTACCGTGGCTACTAAAAGACTATCCTGAAAGTGTCACTGCTGAGCAAGAATCGTTCAATATGTATTTAAGTTCAGGGAAAGTCGTTGTGGAAATGGCATTTGGTAGACTTAGAGGACGTTGGAGAATACTCTTGAAGAAAATCGATATTCACTATGAATTTATTCCACATATTACTAGCGCCTGCTGCATTTTGCAAAATTTTTTGGAATATAAAAAGGAACAATTTATGCAGCAGTGGATGGATGATGTGATTCAAGCTGAAATACTTTTCCCACAACCGGTTCTGGTGAATAACGAAGAAACGGACACTGAATGTGGATCCAAGATTCGCCAACATTTGACCGAGTATTTGTCAGATAATTTTCCACAACATAGAAGCATAATATGATGATAAGTTTCTCGTTGTAGATTATTAAAAAAATAATATTCAATTGTATAAAAAAATATAATATTATTATCACTGTACATATTTAATAAATATACTTAATTGAACACAAATATCGTTTTTCTTTATTCTGGCTGCTCCCGAGTTAGTTAAAGCAGTGAACTTCTTAGGAAGTAGGAGATGGTGATTGTGATATATGGGAACTATGTGTAGGCATAGCTAGCAAACTTGTTAAAAAAGGAGATTGAGATGGATGATGCGTCATTGTTGAAGAACCAGATGGAGAAAGTAGTAGAGGATCTATCAAAGGAGGAGGCGATTCTTCAGAGTGGTAGGTATTAGATGAAGAAGAGGTTGACGGAGTGAACGGACATGGCACCTGAAGGGGAAATTCGGCAGGAAACTGTGGGGTTTGAAGAGAATTCGAATTCAGTGTTTGCAATCCTTGCATGAACCCATCCATGAGCATCTTCATTTGTAATAATTGATGTTCATGTTCCTTCTGCATCATCTGAGCTTCCCACTTTCTCTGCTCTATCATTTGTTTTTGAAACGACTCCTCCATCATCCGATTTTGTGTCAAGAGTATTTCGCTTAAAGCTTCCGACTGCTTTTTAATAAACCTTTCAGTATAGTTTTCAATTCTCTTTGCATTTGATAGTCGGCCTGTGAATTATAATTACAAAATAAATTATTTATTTCATAGTTTATCTGCAGTATTAAGGGGGACAAGGGCTTTAAATTTTGTCATTTGTTATGGATACAGTAAAAATTGAATTATATTGAAGCATTCTATACCGTTGTTAGACTGCTTTAGCTTTTTCATCTTTTAGTATCCATCAAAATAAACATTTGATTTCTTCAAAATTTGATCTTGAACCGTTTATATTTAAAAAACCGTAAATAATTTTTACAATTTAATACATTTTTTGAATTTCATAAAAAAATAGGGACAAGCTGTAATAAACTTCGTTATCTTTATTAATACCTCTTAATTAATTCTTATTATCTTATTAATTCGTTCAGGGAGAGAAATGTTTTCGGGCACAGGAAATGCTTTTAATAAAAAAATAATTTAAGTTGTGGCCAAGGTTGGAAAATGAAGAGAAAAATAGATTTTTTCAAAATGTGCCCAAGTTATAGGATCCAATAATTAACGAAACCGAAATTTTGGTTCGAGCTTACAGAAGGTCCGGGCAAGCTGAAATTTGGCAAAGATGTATATTGAAATGTTCTAATAAACCCCCAAAATGTCTTATAAAAATCCCAAGCCGGCGTTCCCCCAAATGAGGATTTTAGCCCCCTAGGTGCCGTTTTCGCCTATAGCTCACGTATTTTTACTTTTACGAAAAATTACCATTAATGAAAGTTTAATTTAATTATAGAGAATTTAATGTTCTTCAACTTTGCTTAATGGTAATTTTTCGTAAAAGTAAAAATACGTGAGCTATAGGCGAAACACCGCACTTAGGGGGCTAAATTCCTCATTTGAGGGAACGCGGGCTTGGGATTTTTATGAGACATTTTGGGGGTTTATTAGAACACTTCAATATACATCTTTGGCAAATTTCAGCTTGCCCGGACCTTCTGTAAGCTCAAGCCAAAATTTCGATTTCGTTACTTGGAAGATACTATAACTTGGGCAAATTTTGAAAAATTTTTCTCTTCATTTTCCAACCTTGGCCACAATTTCAATTAATTTATTATTAAAAGCATTTCCCGTGCCCGAAAAAATTTCTCTCCCTGCAACGAATCAATATTGTCCCATATTAAGGGTGGGTAGTGTTTTCGGTCAATAATTTATGTATTAGTGTGCCATGGAAAAATATGGAAAAAAAACGATTTTATAGAGAATTTTATTCTCTTCAATTATTATGGTCTGATCATAATTTTTCATACAAGCATAAATAAGCGAGTTATCGGCAAAAAATCGCGTTGGGGAGCTAAAACCCCCGATTGTGGGGGACGCCGGCGTGGGATTTTATGGGACTTTTGGGGGGTTCATTAGAACACTCCAATGTAGATCTCTGCCAAAATTCAGCTTGCCCGGATTTTTTGCAAACTAAAAACTTCCTTGCCTGGTCTACTGGGTTTGAATGCATTTTAGAGTAGTGTCGAGTTATTGAAAATACGTACATTAGAATAAATTATGCCCCCTTCTCTTCTTTTTATTTCATAATCGTTCACTACCTAACTTTTGCAGATAAATTGAGGAGGTTCGAGTTTGACGTAACATATCGGTGCTCAAGCAACTTAACTCAACTTTGATGGGTTATTTCTATGATCTATGTGAATTTGAATATCACGAAAAATATCTTGAGAAGAAATTTTTGGGGAGAATTTCGTTAGCTTTAATTTTATTCCTTTATATTTTTGCCGCCAAGTTGAAAGAGATTCGAGAAATCGGCAAAAAACTGATTTTTGTCCGTTTCTCTCTTTATAATTTAAGGGGCAATAACACTCTAGGATTTTTAAAAAAAGCAAAAATTTTTTTTTGTATTAATTAATAGTTCAATATCTTAAAATTTATGTGTTAAAATTTCATATCGATATTCCGAATATTTTCGGAACTATAGGCCTTTAAAGCGCATTAGGAAGTAGGCAATAAACTACCCAAGTTTATGATGCTAGACCATGACAACTATCAGCAAACGATAATAAACCAAAGTGCATCTTTATTACTTTTAAAAATTCTAAATAAATATGTACGTGAGAAAATTAAAATTTTTTTTAAATTTTTATGGCTTTATTTACATCCGGTTGCAATTTTGCAATTCGAAAGCTGTTTCAAGTGGTAAAGTTATCATCGATATAGCAGCAACAATAGCTGTATGTACATTTAATGATGGTATGTGTAGCCTTTTAAAAATTATGAAGGTATTGGGTATGACAATCGGGCCCAATTGCTTTAATTTCTGTACGGAAGCCGATGCACGCCGCATTTAGTTCTCGGAGCGATCGCTGTCTGACGCTGCAAAAGAGGCTCGGCTTTCGTTAAAATCAACCAGAAAGGCAGAAGAAGAGCAGCATATTAACCTAGAAGGCCAATTGTATGGTGCAGGTATTGCAGATTAGAGGTAAATAAAAAAATTTCATTCAATAATGCTATGTAAAACTTTAAAACGCTCTATCTAAAAATGACAATTTCTCAATTGGCCGGCAACATAACTTTTACAGATTTTAATCGATTTGCTTGATATTTTAACTGTAGCTATAAAATTACATTATCTAGGGAAGTACGTACGGATTTGGCGCTAAATTGTAAACTTTTCTTGTTATAAACAATTTTTTACGTAATTTTTGATCAAAAATAGAAATTTTAAATCAATCGTGCGCTATTCTTACAAAAATCAATATTTTTTAATTTCGGTACGTACTTCTCTAGATAATCTTCTATAGAACTGAAAAATTTTTTGTTTTTTGTTCTAGGTCAAAAATTGGCGGAGAAATCTTGCCGGCCGCGGAACGCTATTTGTAAAGAGAGGTTTCATTTGCTGGGATGTGACGCTGCCATTTTGTAAAAAAATTTAAAAAAAAAATTATAAACTATTCTATAAAATATGTACAATAAACCGCTTTAAACAGATTTTCTATTGCATTTACTATAGCGCCATAAAAAATTGTTAAAATTATGCTATTTTTGTGTCTTCTAGAGTGTCATTACCCCTTAATTTTAGTAACCGAATCTAACCTCATCCCATGATCAAATTTGGTATACATAGTCAGTACAATTGCACAAAAACATATTTAAGAAAATTATAAAAAAAAGACCCGTTTAGATATAGCGGTTGAAATAGGGATAATATTAGAAAATTAACCCATGTAGGGGTTGAAAAATAAAATGTGGTTGAATATTTGAATAGAATGTTGATTTACTTATAAAGCACATTTTTTATTTTTAAATTAAGACCACTATGGATGAAGTTACAGTCGTTTTCCAACAAGTCTACACACCAACTTTTTGAGTCTGAGAGGTAACTTTTTGTTAATTTTATAATTTAAATTGTATGATTTAGCGCTCTCGGTTGCAGCCCACCCCCCTCAGCCGGGCGTGGGTATGGTTTAAACAGCGTTTCCAGTGAAAGCTCACGGAAATTAATAACTCTGCTAATGAATATTTGACTTTATTATTTAATTACATGAAAATGAGTTCAGAAAATAACGAAAAAAAATTTTTCCGTTGGTATCCCATTTTATTTTCTAAATTTCATTTTTCATTTAAATCATTTTTAAAAAATTCAAGTATGGTAAAGTCACGTGGATGGCCAAATCACATTTTTTTAATAAGAGACCAAAAGCAATGATTTAAAAATTAAAAAATAATTTTTGTATTCTTTGTCAATACAGTAGCATAAAATTGAAATTCTGGTTACTGTGCAAGTTACTCAGACTACTCGAAACTTAATTTCTTCTGCTACACACTAAAGAACACACTTATTTTAGCAAATTGTAAAAGTAAAACATATGAACCGGGTCCAAATTATTGAAATAATCGAATTTGAACTTAGCTAATTTTCATGAAATTTGTGGTGGATTAACGAGATTCAGGGGCGCGTCAGCCATTCTGTGCTCAGTCCGTGCAGTCCGATATACTCTAACACTTAGAATATTTCGCAGCGGCGTGGGGCCACCAGGCCCCACCCACAATGCCAAACCAAACAAGACCAATACACGAAAATACAACTCCCCTGGTAAAACTACTAGACGCAGTGTGCGCGATGCTGCGCGAAGCTATGGTGGACGAAGCCATCATAGCCCGTATTGGAGCTCTATCTAGTGCATTAAACTTTTAGACAATTAAAAATTAAACCTAGAGACCATGCGAGTGTTCAACTACGCGAGTGCCGCGCAAGTGAAAACCCGCATAAAAACATTGAGACAATTACCATTGTAAACCTCCCGTTCCCAAACGCCTCCTCAAAAACTTCAAAAATTTTCCATCAGGAAATAAAATCAAGACCTAAAAAACCAACGCTACAAACACGGCAAATATGCCAGTCATTACAGCCAAGCGCCAAAACCAAGAGGCCGACAAGCCTCTAAAACTTCCAAGAGCCAGTTAAAAACAAAATCAGATGAAGGAGAAGGCCGGCTATGCCGGGATGCTCCATTTGATTCAAATCCGGTAAAGGTAAAGGTTTCGCAGCGGCAGATGCAGCTCGACCGTCGTACATGCAACATCGATTATTTTTTGTTTTTAGGCGATTTTTAGGGGGTGAAACGTAATAGTATACTGCCCCATACCGCAACTATACTTTTTAATGCTATTTCGAGGGTCTCTCACATCCCGGTTTTTATTTATCCCGGTTTTCTTGATCGGTGGCGCTTCTCGTATGTTTAGCCTAGTAACCAGAGTCAAAACCGCCCTGGAGGGGTGCAACCCGGAGCGGAGCGGAGGGGCGCCCCGTAAGGGTAGGTTTTGACGATGGATCACCCTCCTTATCGAATGCACACCCCAAAAATCGAAGGCAAAAAAATTTTAATTTTTTCACTTTTTCGGCAATACACGGCTTATTTTCCATTTTTTTGATTATATTTATTACTAATATCCACTAATCACACCCCCATCTATCCGAATTTCAAAGAAAAATTGAAATCGGAGCGAAAAAATTTTACGCATTTCCATCGGACCACGGGCGACTGATGTGCATAGACCCCGGTCGGCCGGGTACTCGATGCGACTTTCCCGTACTTTTCAAACGTCGATATTGGGGTTGTTTTTACTCCGTTCACCCTTTTTTTTGTTTTATTAGACAAATATAAGCCTGTTCTTTAGTGTGTAGCTGAAGAAATTTTTTTTCAGCTAGTCAGAGTAACTGCACAGTCGCCTTTTCATTTTTTTTATTAAATAAAATACCATAATTTATTTTATACGTAATATCCAATTTTTTAGGATCTTTATAATAATTCATAAATGAAAAAAACTAACAAGCTCTTATGTAAAAAAGAATTTGAAATCACTGCTTTCAGTCTCATGAAAACAAGTTAAAGTATTTTTATAAAATAAATTGTTAACATTCTTTTAAAGCAATAAAACAACGTAGGTGACATCAATTTAAATGCAATTCAATAACGGTGAAATTTTCGATAAAATATCAAGAGGTCAATTTTGTAGATGAATTTTGCTATAAAACAATATAAAATTTTTTGTTCTACCATAAATAGTTTTCGAGAATCAAAAAAGAAGGATAATTTTAGGCACAATAATAGCTTACACTAAATATTACAAATTATAATAAAAATAAATTTATTAAGGGGGGAGTTACCTAATATTGACCACCCCAAATAAAATTAAAAATTTCCTATTGCAAAGAGGAAGGTTTATATAAGGTTCTTTCCAACCCACAGTTCTGTTACTGTTCACAACCTGTAATCGGACTGTTAAATGCGCCTGCGCTAATGAATCCCGTAAAATTACTGCAGTTCACAAATTGTCAAGTTGAAATGCTTTTAGAACAAGAACAGAACTTTTTTTGATAACGCTTCTGTCATTTCATCAGCAATTATTTTCCACATGGCTTTGAAATTTTTAATTTGCATGGTGCCAACTTTTGCCCGGTATTTTTTGTATAAGTCAATTAACATTTTAGTATAATTCACCGTCCACGTGAATGATTCCTATAATAAATTAAAACATAAAAATGTTTTAGAGGCGTTTCTGGTTGAATAGAAACAGCTTATTAGCTGAATACATAACCGTTGCAAAAACAAACGAAGTGTTTAGCGAGAGCACAGACGAGAATCCATCATTCAAGTCGTGAACGCAGGCAGTTCATCAAAAATGAATCACTCCACCTATCGTATGACTATAGTTTCGCTGTTACCCTGTATGGGATTCAGCTCATCAGATACGCACTGGTGGGAGCGATATCATTCTCAACATTTTTATGTTTTAATTTATTACAATATTTACTGGTTGTAAAATTTTCATTCTTTGTTGATATTTGTTTAACAAATTCAACTTAGATTTGATTATCACACAATGAATGATTCCTCATTTGACGGTGCATTATTTTCTATAATAAATCCTATATTTATATCAAGAATTATGTTAAATTGTATATAATTCCTTACCTGTCGAGTTACTTCCTGAAGCCATAATCAAAACAAATAAAAACAACAAGTGATCAAACAAATAAAATAACAATTTCCTAATCTGCACCTGCTAATCATCAAGTAGGTTAACCCTTTCAGACCTGACTTTTTTGGCTGAACGAAAAAATTATTTTTTTACTAATTTCGTGTTAGTATGTTCTAAAAAGTGTTTTTTGCGAGTTTCATAATTTTCTGAATTTTATATTTGGAGATAGAGGCATGCAAACTATAATGTGCATAACAGGTAAAACGTGATAAAACGCGTGATAACAGATTTAAACAGCTGACGAATGTTTATACACCAAGGTCAATATGATAACTACCAGAGAGAAAAATATTAGGCGTTTATTTGGCGTTTATTCGCCCCTATTTGGGTGAATTATTCTCAACCAAAGTTGTGTTATTTAAAAAAAAAATTTTTATTACATTTCTTATCATAATTAATATGATGGTTTGTGTAGCTAATGGAATTTTTTAAATATTTTTATTGGATTTCTCGTGAGTTTTTCATTTAAAAATCACCTCTATCTAGCTTATAATTTTATGGTCTTAAAGGGTTAATAGGTTATGCTGGCAATTTTTATTAAATTTATAAGAACAGCGACAACGCGTCTGCGCGGGACAATTAGTAATCGCTTGGTAGCAAGGACCGCTAGAACAGTTCTATAACAGGTCTGTTACAGTTCCGAATGTGGTTGGAAAACGTTTTAGTAGTAATTTCAGAATTCCGAACTTGTAATTTTTGTGGTTGGAAAGGATATTTATTAACGCGCATGCTCAACAGTCCGATTACCGCTCTAGAACCGTCGGTTGGAAAGAACCTATTGTATACTGTTAAAATTTCACATGCGAATGTATTATCAAAATTTTGAAAAAATCGAATTTGAAATTTTGGGCTTTGGATTCGAAACTCGTCCGGCTGTGCGCATCGAAAATCCCAAGCCTGCGCTCCTCCGGAGCTCCGGCCGGTTTTTCATCGCGTTCGCCGCTACGCGGCAAAAGCTAAACATACTTGTTAGGGTATACGTATACCATTCCACACGTACCGTCAACAGAATGGCGACGCGCGGAATCTCACATGAGATTCCCGCGCGTCGGTCGGCTTTTACATGTTAAATTTGCTAACTTCAAAATCGATTTATTCAAAATTTAAATATCGTAATACATTCGCATGTAAAATTTTAACAGTATACAATATAAACCTTCCTCTTTGCAATAGGAAATTTTTAATTTTATTTGGGGTGGTCAACATTAGGTTACTCGACCCGGAGAACTATATGTAAATGAAAAACCAAAATCACATTCCTTGTATATCCTAAATATAAAAGTTGCCAACCGAAAAACTTGGGAAATTGTCACTACAGGGTGGATTGGAACTAACAGGTTATTAAACGTAAAACTCGCAACCAATCATAGAGGAGCTTCGAACAGTTCTCATTTATAGTTGAGAATAATAGTTGAGCTCATTTATAGTTCTCCAATGTAATTTTTGTGTATCATGATAGTTGATAAAGAAGTGGTTTATCCCTTCGAAACAATTGTCGTATTAATAAATTTATTTTTATAATTCGTAATATTTAGTGTAAGCTATTATTGTGCCTGTGACGAAGGAAACCAAATCGATCATATACTGGTGACGAAAAGTAATCTTTTAAAATAAATGATGCAAGATCATACAGAGGAACTACGGTAGATACAGATCATAACATGGTGATAATGAAAGTGGAAATGAAAGAGATACAAGGAAGGACATCGAAAGAACAAAAAAAAACAGATTTGCATCAGAAAAATTGAAGGATGAGAGAAAAAGAGAAAAATATGCAAAAGCTTTACAGGAGGAGATGGAAAGTAAACAGCAGACCAAAAATGTGGATGAAGAATGGAAAAATATTAAGAGTAGTATACAGAACGCGACAGAAAAAACAGTAGGCAAAAAAGAAAAAAACACAAGAAATGAATGGTTTGTCGAAGAATGCGAAGCTATGATAAAGTCCAAAAAAGAAGCAAGACTAAAATGGATGGGATCCCAAAAAACAGAAGATGAAGAAAAATACAAAGAGAAAAGAAGACAGACTGTTAAAATGTGTAAAGATAAGAAACAAAAGTGGTTGGAAAACATAATGACTGATATAGAAGAAACACAAAGAAACCCCACTGAATTTTACAAGAAAATAAAACAACAGAAGAGTAACAACAATACAGAACCAAGGGGAATAAATGACAAGAAAGGAGATACCAAATATGAAGAAGAAGAAATCAACACCATATGGAAAGAATATTATAAAGAATTGCTCAATGAAGAAACAGCAGAAACCATACTAGACGATAAAACATCAGACCCAGAAGAAGAAGAAACTGAAGCGGAACCGGAGTATGAAGAATTCCACAAGATACTAATGTCAATGAAGAACAAAAAAACTCCAGAATTGGACGCAATAGATTCTGAACTAATGAAAATGGGTGATGAAACGACGAAGAAAAGATTGTACGAGCTGATTTTGTTGGTGTGGAAAGAAGAGAGAATGCCAAAGGAGTGGAGTGTGGCAAAGATAATCCCAATCCATAAAAAAGGGGACATGAGAGAGTGTAATAACTACAGAGGAATATCTTTACTAAATAACGCTTATCAAATCTTTTCGAAAGTAATACACTCAAAACTACAAAAACACGTAAACATAAAGTTAGGTGACTACCAACAAGGCTTCAGACCGGGTAGATCAACTACAGATGCAATATTTGTAGTCGGACAAATTATGGAAAGATGTTATGAACATGACATAGGGATAGAGATGTTGTTTGTCGATTTTAGACAAGCCTTCGACAGAGTCAACAGAAGTTATGTAATCAAGATATTAAGAGAAATGAAAGTACCTGAGAAACTTGTGAGATTGATACAAATGACACTCAATGGATCGGCAGCAGTGGTAGAAACAAGAAAAAGTATTACAGATGAATTTAGCATAAATACTGGAGTGAGACAAGGTGATGCGTTGTCGGCCACGCTATTTAATGTGGTACTAGAAGGCATAATAAGAAAAACCAAATACAGTGGAACCATTGCAAAGAGAGATATACAAATGGTTGCTTACGCCGACGACATTGTAATAATTTCAAGAACACACAAAGCAATGGTAGAAATGTTCACGAAGATAAAAGTAGAAGCAGAAAGAGCAGGACTAGAAGTAAATGAAACAAAAACCAAGGTAATGAGAGGCTGTAGAAGAAGAAATAGAGAGCTGAATGAGGTTAAGATTCTGGAGTATAATTTTGAAGAGGTAGTGACCTTCAAATACCTTGGATTACAAATTAACAACACAAGTGAGGAGGAAGTCATAAAAGACAGAATAATGGCTGGAAATAGAACTTTCTACAGCAACAAGAACTTAATAACGAGCAAGCAAATAAAAAAAGAAACTAAGATGAAAATATACAGAACCCTAATCAGGCCCGTGGTAACTTATGGCATGGAAACAATGTGTTTAACGAGAAAAGAGGAAGAGAAACTTCGGGTCTTTGAGAGAAAAATAATTAGAAAGATTCTGGGACTGATCAAGGTTAGCAAAGAGAGATATAGAGTAAGAACAAACGAAGAAATAGAGAACGAATTGCAAGG
The DNA here is from genome assembly GCA_932274525.1 of Podabrus alpinus. Taxonomy (NCBI): domain Eukaryota; kingdom Metazoa; phylum Arthropoda; class Insecta; order Coleoptera; family Cantharidae; genus Podabrus; species Podabrus alpinus. The sequence goes on from OW026452.1 coordinate 59,909,818, forward strand.
AAAAACAATAGTAAGACATATCAAGGCACTGAGACTGGGATGGTATGGACACGTTGAAAGAGCAAGCGAATATAGTATGATAAACTGCACCATGAAATGGAGACCAGACGTCGAGAAACCGAGAGGAAGGCCGAGGACGAGATGGGAAGAGGAGATCTACAACGATTTGAGAACGATGGGGATAAGGAACTGGCGAGAGACTGCACAGAATAGGAAGAAATGGAGAGAAATCGTGGAAAAGACGAAAGTACACAGAGAACTGTGAATTAAATGAAAAAGAAGATAGAAAATGTAAAATAGGGACTAATCCACCCTAAAAAACGGATTCAAGAACGTCCAATGACGTGGCGATATTCCGTAAGGAATTGAGTGCCGACTTATTATTATTGTGCCTAAAATTATCCTTCTTTTTTGATTTTACAATGCTTCGCATTGTGGTGACCTCATATGTAGTAACATTGCAATAATAATAATTATAGTTAAGTTATTTAGGAAACGCTGACGAGCGTCTAGAATTTATGTAGGTTACACGCATGCATTAAAATGTAAGTCAATTGTTATTATAAATATAAGTGCTAGTATTGCAATAAGAAGTTAATTAATTAGTAATTAATCAATAGTCAACAGATGTAGCCACAATATTATATGTTGTGGTATAGTAGTTGTACTTCGTAATAATGATTACAATAAATAAAAGTATTCATCATATTCAGTGTTGTTTACCTTAATTACCCCTACAAGACAAACCTGCCCTACATGGCGATCCTGCGAAGCGGACCTAAGAAGAATCTTCTTATTACGAATTATTGGTAAATGGTGTGAAATGGAAAAGTGAAAAAAAAAAAAAATTTTAAAATCGACCAAAGCAAGTATAAAATTTTAATCGAAAAATAATAAAATGGGAACAACAGATTCTAAAGAATCGGAAGTCACCGACACCGGAGTAGTGAATACCAACGTTATTGTTGATGAACAAGTGCTTGGGGGACAAAAAGACATTAAAATAATGATGGTTATTTTAACCATAGTGGCAGTGTTGTTTTTAATGATGAAAATACACAAGGAATATCGAAGAGGTGTAAAAAAAGGTGTAGCCAGGAACATTACGATGCAGACGTTAAAATCATAGGAAGCAAGTTGGAAAAACAACAATCATCAAGTCATGAGTCGAAGCAAGTCATATGGTCAACAGGAAGAATAGTGGCAGTGTAAATAATCAGTGAGTTAGGATAGTGTGTAAGTGTTCTGGTAATGAGCAACTGGGAAGAAACATATGCGGTGTTAGCACAGTTTTATGCTGCAACTGTTAGTGAATCCAAGAGGGTTTTAAAGAAAGACATCCCAAAATCAGCAGCAGTACAAAACGATGTTAAAGATAAGGTAATCTTAAATTTTAATAAATACGTTAAATTAGTTACTACAGTTGAGAACTCTTTAGAGCTAGAACAAATATTAATAATAAAAAGAGATTTTGAAAAAATTAGGGAAAAAGTCTATAGAACATTTAAAGTTTCACAAATAGATTATAAGGTACCGATTTCATATTCAACGTTAATTGATCCTTCTATTAAAGAAGAAATTCATATTACGGATTCAGATTCGGAAGAAATTAGTTCCGACGTAATTATTGACCCTTATATTAAAAAAGAAAGTAGTCCGGAAGCAAAAATGGCTTTATCATCGATACAATTTTTTGATTTCGCGAGCAAAATTTTACCTAATGAATTTGATGGTTCACAGAGTAGGTTACAGTCATTTTTAGATTCGTTACAATTATTAAAGACTAACTCTGAAGGACATAAAGATAATGCTATTGCTTTTGTAAAAACTAAACTTACGGGTAAAGCGCGAGATTTAATTACGGATACGGATTCTTTAGATGAAATCATTCAGAAATTAAAAAAGGGAGTAAGTAAAAAAAATTCAAGGTTGAGAACGGCAAAATTACTTAAATTGAAACAAAATAACAAAGAAACGACTAAATATGCAGCGGAAATTGATGCTCTGGCGTCTGAGTTAAAAAGAGCTTATATTAATGAAGGAGTTCCAACAAATACAGCCGAAACATATATTACTAGTACGGTCGTGGAATCAATGGTGAAGAATGCTGATTCTCAAAAAACCAAATGGATAATGGAAGCTGGTAATTTTTCACATTGCCAAGAGGTTATAACCAAATTCGTAAATATTACTGGTGAGGACAATCCTAATGTTTTCTATACAAGTAACCGCGGAAATCACAGACAAAATTCGAGACAATTTAGAAATAATTATCGACGAAATAATGAGCGTCAAGGTAGATTTCAGGGGTATAATAATAATAATTTTAACCGAAATTTTAATCGTTTTAAAGGTCAAAATTCATTTAGGGGTTATGGATCAGCTAATGGACAAAGATTCAGAAATAGCAAGGCTAATACATTTATAAGAACATATGCAGCAGAAGACCAGGGAAACGTAGTAGAGTCCCAACGGGATCCATTGGGACAAATGTAAAAATTTTTAATATGGATCTGACACTTTCAAATTTTGTATTTGTAGAAACAGAAATGAGTGGGAATCGAAAAATAACGCTTTTAATTGATACGGGAGCTGATATTTGTTTGTTTAAAAGAACAAAAATTAATCCGGAACAGCTTGTAGATAGATCAAAAATTTGTAAAATCAATGGCATAACAGACGGGTACACTGAATCTATTGCAGTTACGGAAACGTTAGTTTACATCAATAATCATGCGTTTGATTGTACGTTTCATATTGTTAACGAAAATTTTCCAATACCGGTAGATGGTATTTTAGGTAGAGATTTTATTTCAAAATATCAGTGTCAATTAGATTATAGAAACTGGACGTTAACGCTTCATAATGAATTTGTAATTACAACTATATCAATTTGCAATAGTTTAGAAGATGACGTATTAATGATTCCTCCTCGTTGTGAAGTAATAAGATATGTCAATAAATTGAAAAGTAAAGATGATTCGGTAGTATTGAACGGAATTTTGGCGCCTGGTGTTTTCATTGCTAATTCAATTATGTCCGGAAGTAATCCATGCGTAAAAATAATAAATACAACATCTGAAAGTGTGTCAATAAATAGTAATAATATACAAGTTAGGAAATTAGATGATTTTAATGTAGTTCCAATGGCTAAAAGTAAGGTAAATAAAGATCGGCAGGAAATTATTTTGGAGAAATTAAAAGAAAATATTCCGAAATTTGTCAAAGACGACATGAATAAATTAGGCAACTAAATATTTGGTTAGTATTTTTATCATTACATGGTCAGTATTTTTTTAAATACATGGTCAGTATATTTTAGAATAAATGGTCAGTACATAATAATATTTTGGTCAGTATAAATATTTAAGTGTCAGTATTAAATCGAATTTTGGTCAGTATAATTTGTTATTTTGGTCAGTATAGTATAAATAATAAAGTTGCAGTTTTGGTTAGTATACTTTATTGGTTAGTTAATTGTTTTTGTCAGTGACCATTTTTAATATAAAATTAGAAATCGGTGGATCTGCCGCGAAAAGCTGTATCTGCCGTTAGGTTAGTGTTAGTTTTTGATATTTCTTTAGAAAACTAATTAAAAACAAATAAATCTCCGCGTAAAGTTAAATCTGCCGCAAAGAGGTGGATCTGCCGTTAGGTTAGTGTTAGTTTTTGATATTTCTTTAGAAAACCAATTAAAAACAAATAAATATTCACGTAAAGTTAAATCTTCATGTAAAGTTAAATCTTCCGCAAAGAGGTGGATCTTCCGCGAAGAGGTGGATCTGCCGTTAGGTTAGTGTTAGTTTTTGATATTTCTTTAGAAAACCAATTAAAAACAAATAAATATTCACGTAAAGTTAAATCTTCATGTAAAGTTAAATCTTCCGCAAAGAGGTGGATCTTCCGCGAAGAGGTGGATCTGCCGTTAGGTTAGTGTTAGTTTTTGATATTTCTTTAGAAAACCAATTAAAAACAAATAAATATTCACGTAAAGTTAAATCTTCATGTAAAGTTAAATCTTCCGCAAAGAGGTGGATCTTCCGCGAAGAGGTGGATCTGCCGTTAGGTTAGTGTTAGTTTTTGATATTTTTTTAGAAAACCAATTAAAAACAAATAAATATTCACGTAAAGTTAAATCTTCATGTAAAGTTAAATCTTCCGCAAAGAGGTGGATCTTCCGCGAAGAGGTGGATCTGCCGTTAGGTTAGTGTTAGTTTTTGATATTTCTTTAGAAAACCAATTAAAAACAAATAAATATTCACGTAAAGTTAAATCTTCATGTAAAGTTAAATCTTCCGCAAAGAGGTGGATCTTCCGCGAAGAGGTGGATCTGCCGTTAGGTTAGTGTTAGTTTTTGATATTTCTTTAGAAAACCAATTAAAAACAAATAAATATTCACGTAAAGTTAAATCTTCATGTAAAGTTAAATCTTCCGCAAAGAGGTGGATCTTCCGCGAAGAGGTGGATCTGCCGTTAGGTTAGTGTTAGTTTTTGATATTTCTTTAGAAAACCAATTAAAAACAAATAAATATTCACGTAAAGTTAAATCTTCCGCAAAGAGGTGGATCTTCCGCGAAGAGGTGGATCTGCCGTTAGGTTAGTGTTAGTTTTTGATATTTCTTTAGAAAACCAATTAAAAACAAATAAATATTCACGTCAAGTTAAATCTTCATGTAAAGTTAAATCTTCCGCAAAGAGGTGGATCTTCCGCGAAGAGGTGGATCTGCCGTTAGGTTAGTGTTAGTTTTTGATATTTCTTTAGAAAACTAATTAAAAACAAATAAATCTCCGCGTAAAGTTAAATCTGCCGCAAAGAGGTGGATCTGCCGTTAGGTTAGTGTTAGTTTTTGATATTTCTTTAGAAAACCAATTAAAAACAAATAAATATTCACGTAAAGTTAAATCTTCATGTAAAGTTAAATCTTCCGCAAAGAGGTGGATCTTCCGCGAAGAGGTGGATCTGCCGTTAGGTTAGTGTTAGTTTTTGATATTTCTTTAGAAAACCAATTAAAAACAAATAAATATTCACGTAAAGTTAAATCTTCATGTAAAGTTAAATCTTCCGCAAAGAGGTGTATCTTCCGCGAAGAGGTGGATCTGCCGTTAGGTTAGTGTTAGTTTTTGATATTTCTTTAGAAAACCAATTAAAAACAAATTAATCTTCAGGTAAAGTTAAATCTTCCGCAAAGAGGTGGATCTTCCACGAAGAGGTGGATCTGCCGTTAGGTTAGTGTTAGTTTTTGATTTTTCTTGAGAAAACCAATTAAAAACAAATTAATCTTCAGGTAAAGTTAAATCTTCCGCAAAGAGGTGGATCTTCCACGAAGAGGTGGATCTGCCGTTAGGTTAGTGTTAGTTTTTGATATTCCTTTAGAAAACCAATTAAAAACAAATAAATATTCACGTAAAGTTAAATCTTCATGTAAAGTTCAACGTAACATTAATTTCTTAGTCTTCTTGCACAATTCCGGCGAGTTCTGCGACCTATATAAAGTGCTCCGGTCTTATTCGCGGCATTCTGTTCTTTGTAATTATTTGTATTATTTTGAGCGTTGAAATTACTGACCATTTATTTAAAATACTGACCATATTATTTAAAATACTGACCATTTATTTAAAATACTGACCAAAAATTATTTGAAATACTGACCAAATAAATACAGGCCAATAAATTATGTAAAGAATTTTCTGATATTTTTGGTCTCAAATCAGAAAAATTAACTACTAATAATTTTTATCAACAAAAACTAAAATTACACGATAATTCACCGGTTTTTGTAAAAAATTATCGAACACCGAGAACGCAAAAACTTGAAATTAATAATCAGGTCAATAAAATGTTGATGGATAATATAATTGAGCGATCGTCGGCGGAATATAATAGCCCAGTATTATTAGTACCTAAGAAATCTGCTGATGGAGGTAAACAATGGCGTTTAGTAATTGATTTTAGGCAACTCAATAAAAAATTAGTAGGAGATAAATTTCCTTTACCTAGAATTGATGATATTTTAGATCAGTTAGGTAGAGCCAAATGGTTTTCGGTTGTGGATCTTATGTCAGGTTTCCATCAAATACCTCTTGAGGTAGATTCTCGTGATATTACATCTTTTAGTGTGGATTCTGGATCTTTCAGGTTTACAAGGTTACCTTTTGGTCTCAAGGTCAGCTAAAATAATTTTCAGAGAATGATGTCAATGGCATTTGCAGGGGTAGCACCTGAGAAAGCATTTTTATATATGGATGATTTAATAGTAATAGGTTGTTCAAAGGATCATCATTTAAAAAATTTGAGAGTTATATTTGAAACTTGTAGAAAATTTAATTCAAAATTAAATCCGGAGAAATGTAAATTTTTTAGAAATGAAGTAACATTTTTGGGACATAAAATTACAGATAAAGGAATTTTGCCGGATGATTCTAAATATAATGTTATAAATAAATTTCCAATACCAACAGATGCTGATTCAGCAAAGCGTTTTATTGCATTTTGTAATTATTATAGAAGGTTTATTCCAAATTTCGCTGAAATTGCAAAACCAATTAATAAATTAGCTAGAAAAAATACTATTTTTTTATGGAACAATGAATGTCAGGTGTCCTTTGACAAACTTAGAAATTCACTATTAAGTCCAGAAATATTACAGTACCCAGATTTCACTAAACAATTTATTTTGACTACGGACGCGAGTAAAGAGGCCTGCGGGTCCATATTGTCTCAAAATTTTGACGGGAAAGAGTTACCTATAGCGTATGCATCGAGATCGTTTACTAAAGGAGAAATTAATAAATCAACCATTGAGAAAGAACTTGCCGCTATACATTGGGCTATAAAGTATTTTAGGCCATATTTATTTGGTACGAAATTTGTATAGTGAAATCCGATCACAGACCTTTGATATATCTTTTCGCCTTAAAAGATCCATCATCCAAACTCACCAGAATGCGGTTAGATTTAGAAGAATATGATTTCCATACAGAGTATATAAAAGGGAAAGATAATGCGGGGGCGGATGCATTGTCTAGAATTAATATTAATGAATTAAAAGACATGACAAATAAAAATAATGAGGTATTTGTTGTTACTAGGGCAATGTCACGGATACATTCCAAAGCAACAGAAATTAGCAAATCGGAAAGCAAAGAAATAATCTCAATGATACAAGAAACTTCAAATGCTGATGATATATTACGTTTACCAGTTTTAAAGTTTGTGATTAAGCCCACTTATCTTAGGATAATTTTGGGAAAGCGTGGTAAACACAGTTTTCACAGAGAATGGCAGATTACTAACGATAATTTTTCTTTAGAGAAAATATTATCTAGGCTAGAATTAGAAGCCGGTAATTTGTGCATTAATAAAGTGAAACTAAGTATGAATGATCCTATATTTAGGCGGTGCACCATAAATAAATTTAAGGAAATAGGATCAATTGAGCTCAAGAAATTAAAAATTTTATTAATAAGGGATCCCAAATTAATTAATAATTCCAGCGAGAAAGAGAAGTTAATTGAGATGTATCATGATCATCCTCTCATGGGAGGTCATTGCGGACAGAAAAGGTTGCTAAAGAAATTAAGAGTAAATTATAGATGGAAAGGAATGTCTCGTGATATAGCAAAATTTGTGAAAAGGTGTAAAAAATGTCAGTTAAATAAAAACAAAGTAACGCATACAGAACCCATGGTTATAACACCAACTCCACAAAAGGCATTTGATATTGTTTGCATAGATACAATCGGTCCATTTTTAAAAACATCAGTTGGTAATATTTACGCAGTTACAATTCAATGTGAATTAACGAAATACGTAGTAGTTGTACCTGTTCCAAATAAAGAAGCAAACACAATAGCAAGGGCAATTGTAGATAATTTCATTTTAACTTATGGAACTATGAAAGAAATTCGTACGGATATGGGTACGGAATATAAAAATGAAGTTTTAGACAAACTGTTACAACTTATGAACATTGAGCATAAAATTTCAACTGCATATCATAGTCAAACCATTGGGGGTTGTGAGAGAAATCATCGAGTATTAAACGAATATATAAGAATGTATGTAAATAGTAATCAAACTGATTGGGATCATTGGGTTAAATATTATAGCTTTTGTTATAACACAACACCGAGTGCATATCATAATTATACGCCTTTTGAGCTAGTTTTTGGTAAGAAAAATGAGTTACCTAATTCAGTAATGGGAATGACTGTTGACCCTGTATATAATATAGATACTTATTATGCGGAAGTTAGGTATCGGTTGCAATTAGCTAATAGTCGCATTAATGCTTACCTGCAGAAGGTAAAAGAAAAACGTAAATATGAATTTGATAAAAGGACCAATACTTTGAATGTGAAATCAGGGGATTTAGTATTAGTTAGTAATGAGGCTAGAAAGAAATTTGATCCGTGGTATAAAGGACCATTCCCGGTAATCGGTTGTGATGGTGTAAATTGTACTATTAAGAATGATAAAGGACATTCAGTTAAAGATAAAGGACGGTACATAAAAACCGCGTAAAACTATTTCAAAAATGAAAATATTATAATAATAATGATGAATTATGGTTGAATAATTTAAAAATTTGTGTAAAATAAGTAATTTGTAATGTAAGTAATTAGGTTGTAGATATAATATTTTAAGGTAATATGTAAATTATAACACCTAATTTTTCTTTCGAGAATGCATTTCGAATTAATTATCCCGAAATCCATTCTTGCGAAGAAGGGTGATGTGGTGACCTCATATGTAGTAACATTGCAATAATAATAATTATAGTTAAGTTATTTAGGAAACGCTGACGAGCGTCTAGAATTTATGTAGGTTACACGCATGCATTAAAATGTAAGTCAATTGTTATTATAAATATAAGTGCTAGTATTGCAATAAGAAGTTAGTTAGTAATTAATCAATAGTCAACAGATGTAGTCACAATATTATATGTTGTGGTATAGTAGTTGTACTTCGTAATAATGATTACAATAAATAAAAGTATTCATCATATTCAGTGTTGTTCACCTTAATTACCCCTACAAGACAAACCTGCCCTACAAAAGCATGGCTACTGCGAAATGTTACGCAGTACTAACAGGGAACAGCGTAAACTCATTCTCCAGATGATACGCCGTTTGCATTCATCCGAAGGCAAGACGAAACCAATCCAGATCTTCTTCACTAGCCCCGCGGGATGTGGCAAAACATATACACTCAAAGCACTGATGGAGATGTACAACCGCTGTTGTACTCTCATACAGCCCTGTTTAAATCTTTACATGTTTTGTTTAAATCTTTTCCCGCCAGGGTTCTACTAGTAGCTTTATATTGCCAACCTAAGCAGCGGAACAAATTTGAAAGAAGTAACTCAAAATTCAATACATTACATTTATTTGTTCAGAACCCAAACATAAGAAGTGGATCGACATGGAGAAGAATTGCGACACCTGCAAAATGTGTTTTAGAGAATTGGAGAAACTAGAAGTTGGAATTCTGGAAAACTGGAATCATTATTTTTGTGCAGATTAAAGGCACTCACAAAAGATCACATGGCAAACCGCTTGTGGGCTGCAAAGACTCTCTTCGGGGATAGTAGTGATAAGGAGCACGAGGGCATTGGCTTAATCGCCTATGTCGCGTGGACGACGACCACTATAAAGAACCTCCCCACTCCTACGGTACTGTGACGCCTAAGGGATGCAAGGCTGAAGGGTAGCCAGAGTTGCCAACTTGGGGGTTTTCCCCCCAGATTTAGGGTTTTTTTAAGTGGAACGGGTTTTTTTGGAGGTGTAATATGTCTAGGGGTATTTTTAGGGGTTTTTCGAATTATTTTTATTTTTTAATTTTTACGTGATTACATGGAGACAGTAACTTGCACAAGTTACTAAAAGCCAGTACTGGATCTAGTACTGTCCTCGTATTTGAGCCTTAAGGCTGTTAATTTTTAAATTTAAATTTTTAAAATTTTTTATCCACTCAAATTTATTTGTTGAGGACTTGGCGACACCTAGTACAATTGAGGGGTTTAGTACAATTGAGGGGTATGTATAGTTGTGATACGCTTTATCCACGTTGAGGATAGGTTATTACCAACAAGGAGAGAACAACCGTTGGATACGGTGGGTTCAAACACATTGTTGACATGTGTTTGTTTTTTGTGTCGTTGAATAATTTTAAGTTGGTCGTGTTGTATGTTGTATGTAAGCGTTATATATGTTACAGTTAAAACCCGAAATCAGTTAAAACCCGATCTAACTAGTAAATTCTAGTTTTAACTAACCGCTTTAGTTAAAACTAGTTTTAACTGAGATGACTTTAGTTAAAACTAGAATTAACTGACTGCTGTTAGTAAATTCTAGTATTAACTGAAATAACTTTAGTTAAAACTAGATTTCAAGTAAAAGCAAACGTAATTAGATTAAAATTGTTTTATTAAGTTAATTCTGTTTACATTATTATTACATATTTTATGTAATGACATTTTGAATTGCAAAGAATACCATTCTTTGACCATAGGCATCGCTTTAAAATGCAATATTTTGCAAGAACACTACAAGAACTGTACAAGAATTCTGTACAGGCCATCTCCATTCCTTTCGATTACGACTCCTATGATGTTTCGTAAATCTGCCTTAGCGCTGTCGACATCAGGAATTGGAATTGTTACATCATTACCTCCGATGTCAAGCGCAGGATTTGTTGCAGCTGAAATCTTTTTCATTATTTCCGTCTGTTTTTTCAAATTTTTTTGCGCTTCCTTTCTAGCTGAAGAAATGTTTGACGATGTATCAGCTAGCAGCGCCGGCGCCTTCTCTTCCTCCTCTGCTTCTCCTTCACCCTGCTCTGCATTCATTTGGTCAATAATTTTATGAAGGTCGTCTTCTTCATGGATATTTGTAAGTAATATAGATGGCAATGCGGTTGTTGTCAGTCTTGCTCTTGGTTCAATTCCAAACATAGCCTTGTAGGGAGATTGTTTGATTCCTGAATGAAGGGCTCTATTCTTTATAAATTGTACAAAACGGACACCGTTTGACCAATTAGTGATATTGTCCTTCACCCATGAGGCCAATATTTCTTCTATGTTCTGATTAGCTCTTTCAACCGCTATGACGTGGTTTTCCATGAACACTTTTTAATTATTTATTATAAACAGAAACAACTTCTTACAACATATTTGCGTTTGCTTTTACTTGAAATCTAGTTTAATACTAGAATTTACTAACAGCAGTCAATTAATTCTAGTTTTAACTAAAGTCATTTCAGTTAAAACTAGTTTTAACTAAAGTTATTTCAGTTAAAACTAGAGTTAACTAAAGCTGTTAGTTAAAACTAGAATTTACTAGTTAGATCGGGTTTTAACTGATTTCGGGTTTTAACTGTAACATATACAACATGGCAAAAATCAAAGGTGCAGAGAACCGTCGTCCGTATGTAAACAAACCGGAAATTATATGAAGCTCCGGTTTGAAAACAAAACGATATGGTAACGGAAGTTACGCAAAGGAAATAAAGTAGTAGAATCAAGATTCCTAAACGGAACGGTCGCATAAAAGTTACTGCGAGAAGCAGTCGTGCGAATCATTGAGATTCAATTGAAATATAACTGAAATAAATTATATTCGTGAGTTAAAAGGTGGTGCTACAAGGGAGAATAAAATTCCCAAGTAATTTAAATTCCTTGAAATAGTGGAAATCGGGAGGTGTCGGCAACAAAGAATTGTTGGTCGAAAATCCTACGGTACGGATACGTACGTGAGATCCTGATACAAAATATCAGGTCTATTGGAAGAGATCGTTGGAATATTGGAACGATAAGATCAGAACGAGTGTTGATCGTGAGAAGATTGGGAGAAGAATCGAGAGTGGAAGAAACAAGAGCGAAGAAATTGTGCGCACGGTACGATATAGCAGGTTAGCTAAGATTAATTAATTCAGTGCGTAGAATCGTAGTACGATAAAGATTGTTTTGAGTTGTATGATTGTATGTTAAAGTTTGTTAAATTTATTAAAAACTTGTTAACTGAATCCAATCGTGTTTTGTCTTTGTTGTAATCGAGAATTCGTCCGTATATAAGCTCGTATACAAAAGTGTCGTTGGTTGAATCAGATCCCGACGCATTTATCCTGAGAAGTAGAGTCAAATAAAGGTAGGTGACCGAAAACGATTGTGTGTGTTCTCGTGCATTTCTCAAGTGCACCAGACGCTACAGTATGTTGATTGTTTACTTGTTTAATTCGAATTTATTATTATTGTATTGCGGCGTCGACAAACTATTCTTTAATAATGCCTAAAGAAACTACAAATAAAAGGGCATACTGTCAGAAGTACACGAAGATTTGGGAAACAGATCCAGATTTGAAAGGTAAGGAGATTTCATTGCATTATTGTAATTTATAAATAATAGGGGTATTCACTTCACTGCGTCAAGTTCGTAGATTTATCTGACAGGTAAATTTAACTAGAGATTGATAAATTGCCCCTTATATATTCATATAAATAATTCATATTTATATACTTTAAAATATTTATAAAAAATTGTGTGGTGTTGGTATTGTCATGATTAAATGTTTTCCTATCTGTTGTGATTTACTATACTTATATCAGGACTGACTTATATGCGAATAGGTACAGAAGTCATGCGTCATCATTTCAGCACTGCATCATTTCCAATTTATGTTTCTATTGCATGTTGGCTTGCACCTGATGCTACAAGTAGCACATCGACGACGTGTAAATATTGTCGTGTAGTGTTGAAAGCCCACAAAAAGGATTTGGTTAATCACGCCAAAACTGAAAAGCATAAAAAAGCTACAGCTTGGGAAAAATCAGCAAAGGCAAGTAAATCTATATCTTAAATATATAAACCAGTTTTGTCGGAAAAAACAAAAATCGCCGAGTTGAAAATCGCTGCCTTTATCGCCGAGCACTGTTCTTTCTTAACAGTAGATCATTTGATGGGCATACTTCCTCAGTTGGATCCGTCATCGGATGTTCTAAAAAACTTCAAAGTGCATCGTACTAAGTGTTCAATGTTGATCAAAAATGTGCTTGGTCCATCAATGCTTGAAGCTTTAATTGAAGAGATAGGAGATTTTCCGTATTCGATTATTATCGACGAGAGCACTGATCTTTCAACACAAAAAGTCTTATGTATTATGGTGCGATTTTTTTCTCACGAAACAAAACAAGTTGTCACAACTTTCTATAGAATATTAAAAATAATAGAATGTGACGCAAAAAGTGTTCATGAAGCAATTGCAAATCAACTTATAAAGGATGGCCTAAAAATTGAAAATATGATCGGAATCGGCGTTGATGGAGCAAACGTTATGGTCGGTAAACATAATTCGGTAACTGCTATATTAAAAAGAGAACTGCCGGATTTAATTATTGTCAAATGTGTTAGCCACTCTTTGCATTTATGCGCGGAAAAAGCGGCTAAATTATTACCACGTCAGTAAGAATTTTTAGTGAGAGAAGCCCATAATTGGTTTTCATACAGTCCTAAACGTGTAGACTTCTACAAAACATTGTATGAAACAATGAATGAAAACAAGGATCCAAAAAAAATACAAGGACTTAGCGGAACCCGCTGGCTCGCTCGCTATCAAGCCATTAATACAATATTGGAGCAGTGGGAGGAATTAAGGCTGCTCTTTTCGATTGCTAGATCTCAAGACAAATGTTTCATGGCAGAACAGCTCTATGATATCATGCAGAGGCTTCCTTTCAGGCTTTCTTAATTTTTTTAAAAAATGAATTAAAAAATGTCACTCAATTGAATTTACTTTTTCAAAGTGACAATGTTGAGCCGACCAAATTATTTGAGGATCTATTTTTATTGTATAAAAACTTGTTGCGACGAATTGTTGTGCCTTCACAATTGGAAAAACTGGTGGATTCTGAACTTGTAGAATTTAATTTCCGAGAACATCTTATGCATACAGCGTCAATATATTTTGGTTTTGATTTTCAAGAAATATCACAAAAACTTGATCAAATCGATTTGATGGATGTCAGGGAAAGATGCAAGAACTTTTTATGTTGTCTGGCCGAGCAAATTCAAAAAAGGCTTCCCGATAATTTATCAATGTTAAAAATGATTGCTGATTTACCCCCAAAGGTTGCTACGTCTCAAGTAAAACCCGATATAAAGCTGATCTTAAATCAAATTCATCGTACCCATATCTATGGCAACAAAAATGACATTGAGTCTGAGTGGCACCAATTAAGCAACAAAACATGGAAAAATACATCAACTTCAACAGATTTTTATTACGAAGTTTACAACGATTGTGATGCAGCGGGCCATAAACGGTTCGAAAATATTTCAAAATTTGGATTGGCGTTCGTAACGGTTCCAATTTCTAACGCAAGTGTCGAACGTGCATTCTCGATTTACAACAATGTTAAAAATAAGCTGCGAAGTACACTCTCCATTGAAATGCTACAAAGTATGATGATGGTACGGTTCACACTTAATCGAAATGGTGGATCTTGTATAACATTATCCATCCCCTAAAATGTTACAATTATTTAATGTGAATATGTATGATTTTAAGAAATGTGATTCTTCCGAAGAAACCGAAGGGATCTTCGATGTATTAAACAATTTATGAATACAGATTATTAATAAACATTACATTATTTATTTCCGCCGAAATGTACTTAATTTTAAACACAATAAGGAAAAGGTCAAAAGGTCATTAATCTTTCGCCGAAATGTACTTACTTTGCATTTTAACCTTCTCCAAAACAAAACACCAACCAAGATGGTGGAGAAACTTCCACCGGGGGGCAATAGCGAACCCGGTCAGACAGTAGCACACCAACAAGTATGGGCAGACAGAAAAAGAGGGGCAGGAACACAGATCCAGCCGTATCTTATAAAGCTGCCCTTACGGATATTCGTATAGCAATTGCTCCAGAAGGATAGATATCCGGAAAAACACCTGAGCATTGAACAAAACGACCTCGTCAGAGGAATGTTGATCATCAATGATCTAGATAAAATCACGGAAGGAGGACCTTCTCCGAGGTTCTCTGAAGTGAAACCAGGGGGGGGGCTGATGGTTGCCTCCTGTGCTGATCAGGCTACTAGAGACTGATTGGAGCAGGTGGAGGCCGAAAGCGTACCCTGGGGGGAGCCGGACAAATGGACGCGGCCGAAAGGACGCGAGCGTTTGGACGCAGACCAAAAGGACGCAAACCCAAATGGACGCGGGCCATAAAGACGCAGACCCAAAAAGTCGCAGACCCAAAAGGACGCGGCCATAATAATAACCTTTGGGGGAACGGGGGTAGCTAACATCTTATTTTTTCTTGTTCGGGGGAGGGTAGTCATGACAATTTCTTACGTAAGATTTTATTTCTTAGATTTTATACTATCCCCTGTATTCACAAAACTATTTAAAGAGTGATTGAAACCTATTTTACTTAAAACGCTCATTAAACTTAAACAACCAATGAAAACTTCACAATGAAGGCTAATAAACGTTTGTGATTGTGAAACTAAATCTTTCCTTACTGCTCTAATGAGAAGCAGTTTGGAAAAGATAAAGTCCACGCAGAAGGATAATCCATCTACTTTAAATTTGCGTGGGGCCCTGGTGGTCGATTTAAACTAGCTCGTTTATTGCGGCAGCGAGAATCGTGGATCGTGTGAAAGAAACACCCCGGAGAGATCAAGGAAACAGCTTTGCTAACACAACACAATTAAAATTAACAATAAGAAGTTCATTGTCAGAAGGCAAAGATATAAGCGATGTCGGATGTAAAAGGTGTTAGCCGACCAAAACAGGCACAGTAGCAACGACATTGCCACCGAAAATCACTCCCAAACATAAACCAAGGGCACGTTCGAATGGTTAAATAAAAATCCCACGATAAAGTGGAACCATATCGAATTCCCAATTATAAAACAAACGACAGCAATCTCGATGAAATGCCGCACCCTGTATATGGGTCGAACATCGCAGCCTTTCATAAAAAAGAACATAAAATCAAAAATAAACACAATAACATCGAAAATAAAATTTCAAATATGAAATTCGAACGTACTACGATCATTTTGGAATTCCTTCGTCAATGCATTTCACCATAAGCTGTTCGATGTAATAAGTGGAAATAAATACCCTGAACAAGTTAATTAAACAAAAACACAATTATATCATATAATTAATAATTTAAAAGTTTATTAAATATCAACTTAAACATTCGATTCACTTCACACTTGCGAGTGTAAATGCGATAAGATAAATGTATATCACCTAGCCGCAGGAACATAAAATTTGCAAGGCTATCGCAATTTTGGCGACCACTCTAAGAATAAAAAAATGCAAGACAAAAAGGCAAACCAAAATGTTACACATAAAAAATACAGAAATTGGCCAAGGGTGAACTCCAACGTCATCGTTCTCCAGGTGTACGGAAGAAAATTTTGCCAAATTAATTATCTAGTAACTGCGAAGCAATTAACAAAATAATTACAGCTACCGTGAATGAAAAATTGAACGATTTTGAAATTTAATAAGTCACAGTTATTTTTATTTTCTTTCAATAATTTTATTTAATATGTTGTCCTTGATTCCTGTACACTTGAAGACAACGTTTTGGCCACGATTTTAGCGATCGTTGTATCATTTCCAGAGGAATGTTTTCTATCTCACGTTTTATTAGTTTTTTAGCTGTTTAAGGGTTGTAACTTTTGACTTATTTAACTGAGATTTTAAATAGCCCTACAAAAAATAATCACAGGGTGAAAGGTCCGGTGATGATGGCGTTCATATATCCGGATGAATAAAAGATAATTTTCTGTTTGAATTGAATTCTGTTCAAGAAAATTTAAAGTCTTCTTAGAAGCGTGAGCTGGTGCCGAGTCTTGGTGAAATATCCAATCACCAGCAGGATATAATCTTTTTGCGTCAGTCAAAAGTGGCTTCAAACAATTCTTAATGTAATATTCCGAGTTAATTTTAGCACCAGGCTCAACAAATATTGGCGTTGTGGTTCCATAATTCGATATTCCCATGAACACCATAACTCCCTTCGGATGGGACTGTTTTGTGAATACGTCCAATTCTTTTGCCGATTGCTCACGTCTCAAGTACTGAACTTTTCGTTGGCCATCAGCATTTGTTAGATGGAACCATGTTTCATCGACAGTGATGTATTTTTGCCATTTATCACAATTTAGTAAGTGATACAATCCTAGTGAGCGCTGGTGCCGTTTAATAATTGTTTCTTCAGAAATATGATGTCTCCTTGGTTTGTTCATTAATTTCAGGTTTAATTTTTTATTTAGATTATACCGAATGATATATTCAGATGTTTTGAAATGATTAGCCATATGTTGTAGTGTCGGAGGATTCGTTTTTAATGCCATTTTCTTTAAATTCGATAATTGTCGATTTGTCAGAGTTGGCTTCTTTCCGCTGCCTTTCTTCCGGATTTTGGATTTAAGTTCTGGGATTCCATTTTTTTTGTAGTTAGAGAGTGTACCTTTCGAAACACAAAAATTTTGGTCTTTACACCTTTTTTGTATCATATCAAAACTACATTGTTGTTTTAAAAGCTTAAAAATTATGATTTGTTGCTCTTTAGTTAACACCATGTTTGTAACTGACATTAGAGAAAAACAAAATTGACATCGATAAGTTCATATCGCGTGCTCTATGGAATACTTTGAATTTTGTTTAAAAAAATAACTCTTATTGGTGAAAATTGAATTTAAATTCGTTCAGTTTTTCAATCACGGTACCGGTAGCTAACTTACCATTGTGAAATGAAGGAAATATTTCACAGGAAGTATTGACCATGGGGTCCAACAAAAAAATGTACGATCCGGGAAAAATCAACCATCCCTCAAACCACGAATGTAACATCCCCATGAAGGGTGGAGCGCAAGATCCAAAAACCATTCGTATTGATGGACGGGAACCCTCACAAAATCGCATCATCCCTCTTCAAAATTTTGAACCAAAATTAATGATAACCACCTCACAGTACCTTCAAACATGACCGGAGCGTTTGAGAGCTCACCAATGACTTTCATATCATAGCATGCGCGAGTCTAAACTCCGTCAAATACGTTCGCTATACAGGGTGCTACGAAATATGATGCTAATTGTTAAAAGTTGAATTTAATAAATTCAACGTTGTTGCGAAAAGTGAAAATTTTTCGTAACAATTGGTGTTTTACGACACATGCATTTTACATATTCTAATTTTTTGTTATTAGGGGGTGGGGTACCTGGTGCCTACCTCGTCACATTTTTGCTTATAACTTAAATAGAAATTGAGATATCGACCTGAGCCTTCAAATTCCCATTATTTAACTCTTTTGAAAGCTACAGACATACTGGTAAATTTTTTTCAAATTTTTTGAACCTAACAAAAATGACTAGTTAATATTTAAAGATTTAAAAATATAGGTAGGGTAACATGGGTGGACGGTAATTGGTTATTATGTAATATCTTGAGGTTGGTACACTGGCTGACGAAGTTTATAACCCAAAACTTGATTGCGGGATCACGGCAACCCTTCTAGTCTAGTCCAGTTAAGAAGTACATATAAGTAGTCAAGTGGTAGTCATCTTTGCAACCTGAGTAAGTAAATAACTTGTAGTTTTTTTATTATTGTTTTATTATTATTACTTATCTACAAATTTTCATTCCTAGCCCTGCCTATTTTACAATAGAAATACTAAATTGAAATAAATATAGTATTTAAAAGAAAAGAAAATTCTTTCTCAAAAAGGAAATGAAAAATTTTGTCATGAAGGTAACTGTTTTGTATTCGATAGATTTAGTGCATGTAAACTGATCAAGTTTTGGCGATGCGATCAAAAAATTGACGGCTGCAAAGTAAGAATACATACCAAGAATAATGTTATAGTAAAACAAATTAATCAACATATTCATGACAGTTATGCGGCCAAAGTTGAGACTTCAATTTTAATTAATCAAATGAAGGAACGTGCCGCAACCACCGTTGAGTCAACCGCACAAGTTATTAATTCTTGTCTTAATAGTGAAATGACACAAGCAGCACAAGCTGCTTTACCGAATAAGCGATCATTAAAGAAAATCTTTCGAAGAAAAAGAAATCAAGTCAACGCTGCGCCTCCTGCACCAACACGGCTGGAAGATCTGGTGATTCCGGAAATGTATAAAACTTTTGAAGCGCAGGGAATAGCAGAAAACTTTTTGATAGCCGATAGTGGGCCAGAAGCTAACAGAATTTTACTTTTTGGTCGGGAAGGTAGTGTTCACGATATTCTACGTGATTCTGAACACTGGTTCGTTGATGGGACGTTTTCAACCGCACCGCAACTCTTTTATCAAATATATGTGATAATGGCTAAGAAATTTGGCACTGTACATCCAGTGATTTATGCTTTTTATTGCTAAATAAGCAAGCGAATACTTATAGGAAGATGATCTGAAAGAAGTTGAACCAAATTTGAATCCTACGAAAATTTCATGTGATTATGAGTTGGCAACAATCAATGCGTTTCAAGAAGCATTTCCAGCTTGTGAAATTTTAGGATGCTTTTTTCACATGGTAAAAAACATGAGAAAGCATTTAGGAGATCTTGACCTACTGGGACGTTATAATAATGATGCTGATTTTGCTCTGCATGCGCGAATGGTGACGTCATTGGCATTTGTACCTATCGATGATTTAGAAATTGCTCTCGATGAATTAGCCGCTACACTTCCTCTTGAATTACAACCCTTACTTCAATGGTTTGAAGATTTCTATTTAGGACGACCAAATCGCAGAGGCAATGGAAGAAATCGCCCTATTTTTCCTCCTGAAATGTGGTCTGTTCATAGAAGGGTTTTAACAGATACCGACAGAACCAATAATCATGCTGAAGCAGCTCACAGACGTTTACAAAGTGAGCAGTCGATGGATCATCCTACTATTTAGAAATTTATACATGCATTAAAAAACATTCAACGAGGTAGGGATGTTTTTATCGAACAGCTAACTGCAGGCGCTGAACCCCCAAGAAAGAAAGAAAAAAATATTGAATCCGACAACCGTATAAAGGATATTGTGATGGATTATGAACATCGCAATATAATTGAATTTCTTCGTGGAATTTCACACAATTACATAATGTAATTTTAATGTCAAACTTTGTATGAATAAAATTTAACCAATTGACACGTTGTTTAAGTAGTGCAACTCGATAGTAACCCTATCACCATTTTCAAAATATTGATATATAATCAGTATAAAATGTCAAAATAATTTTTTGCGTCTATATGGTCGCGTCTTTTTGGGTCTGCGCCTATATGGCCGCGTCTTTCTTGGGCTCGCGTCTTTTTGGGTCTGTGCCTATATGGCTGCATCTTTTTGGGTCTGCGTCTTTATGGCCCGCGTCCTTTTGGGTCTGGGTTCTTTTGGGTCTGCGTTCTTTTGGGTCTGCGTCCTTTTGGGTCTGCGTCCTAACGCTCGCGTTCTTTCGGTCGCGTCCTTTCGGCCGCGTCCATTAGTCCTAGACCCTGCCCTGGGAGGGAGCAAAACTATGCATCAGAGATGCAAAAGACATCCAAAATTCAGGGATAACACTTTGTGTTATAATCCTGGTGGCTCGAAGTCCTGTATTCCGAGCAATGTTTCAGCATGACATGGAAGAAAACTGGAATAATCTGGTTGCAATAACCGATGTAGATGAGGCAGGCTTATGCGAACTTTAGATTAGAACTTAAATGTGTTAACGCTATTTGTAATGAGACGTACCATATAAATTTTCTTGAGGTAAGCTGTACTAATCATAAAAATTATCTTGTTAACAAAATAACTTTCAGGACGTCTTATCACCCAAATTGTACTTAAAAGTTTGCCAATTGAAGGAGTAAAACTTGCAGGTATTCAAAATTTAGAATTTGACATCATTGCGGTTTTGTCGCCAAGTGTAAGGAATGAGGTTGCTGTTGGTACAAAAAACCGGCCCACGTTTTGAAAAGGTGACCTTTGAAAATGACGAAGCACAAACCTTTATTGATAGTGATATGACAAAAGTTTTGGTTAGGACCAAACTTCCAGGTGCAAAAATTGTGCCAATTCCTAGTATTTGTTTTCAAGTCGGAAATAATAGTGAAAAAATAGCAGAGTCGGTGTTATCCACATAACAATTGCCCTTCTCGTCGGTTGAGCATTATAGAGCTTCTTCGGTGCAGGCTGTGAATCTTTTGGAAACGTAACCTAAAATTGAGATGCCAGTACTTTACTTTGCGGACTGGACTTGAGGTGACAACTTGAACATGTTTATCATACCCCCGCAGATACAACCAAATAACTATACAAAAATTCGTGGACCCTAGCAGCCAGCTGCAATATGTCTGCCAACGCGCGCAGTGGTGCAGTCATTAATGCAATCGGTGGACCCCCCGACCGCACCTGAGTTAATACAACCGATGTCACCATTGCTGCAATCGGACCAAGGCCAAGCATGTGCTCATCAAGGTTTCCAACAGGTAGTACCAAACACTTATCAACCTATCTTTGCAGACAAAACCCAATATCTATGGAAACCCATCCAAAATAATAAAAAGCGATTGAGAAGTCCAGAAATGCAACAGACACGTAAACTGACCAGACTTATATTATACCTTCAAACCTAGGCAGGAACAAACCTTCAGAATGGTTCTAAAGAATATCCACCACTCCACTGACATTACTGAAATCAAGAATGAGATGGAATAAATCGGCCACACAGTAAGTGGTATATGGAACATTCGCCATAGAACAACAAAGCAACCACTACCAATGTTCTACGTGGACTTAAAACCAGATCAAAATAACCAAGAAGTTTATAAAATTAGATCAATCAAGAACTTCAACGTAACAATCGAACCACCGCACTTTAAGCGCCTAATTAATACCTTAATGTGTACGTTGCCAGTGTTATGGTCATACGAAGAACTTTTGTCACAGGTCCCCAAAATGCGTAAAATGTGCAGGACCCCACGATACCAAAGTATATCCACGTAAGGTAAAAGATGAACATGAATTATTGTAACAAAAATAATATTCAGGACGTTTTGTCACCAAAATTATACTTAAAGTTTGCCAGTTGCAAGAAGGGAAACTTGCAGGTATTCAAAATTAAGAATTTTGTCCTCATTGCGGTTTTGTTGGCGAATTACCGAAATGTGCGAATACATTTAAAAGTTTAAACTGCAAGTGTAAGAAAAGCACTTTCCGTTGGTGCATAAAACCGGCCCACGTTTTGAAAGGTTGTGTGGAAACCTTTAAAAATGTCGAAGCACAAACCTTTGTTGATAATGAAATGTCCAATCCATTGGTTAAGACCTACTTCTAATGCAAACTGAAGTATACGATAGATGGGGAGGGGGTGGCCTTAACACGATGACTTACTTGAGAAAGTCAAACATAAATGAATGCCCAGGGGTGTATGGGTTTACATTGCAGAGGTAGTAACTTTTCATCGGAGCGTTCACACTAAGCGTAATATCCGGGTATAAAACACACAATTTGCAGACAGCAAAAAGGTTTCAGAAGTTGAGTGGACTGGACTAGGAAAGCAGCCACGCACCGTAACAGCCTGGAAAACTGCACTGAAGGTCGTAAACGAGACCAAAACGAAATGGGCAATCAACGCTTTCCGCCCCTACAAATTGCCTGGGCCTGACGGAATATTTCCAGCTTTAATCCAATGGGGCATGGATCGGGTGCTCTGTCATCTAGCACGGGTGTTTAGGGCGTGCATTTCGCACAGCTACATACCGGAAGGTTGGCGGAAGGTAAAGGTTATCTTGATACCGAAGCCAGATAGAAGTGATTACTCTTTACCAACATATTTTAGACCGATCAGTCTCACTTGGATTTTTCTTAAAACGTTAGAGAGACTGTGCGACGACTGTGCGACGGCAATACAAAGTATGCCACAACAAAGATTGCATATTTAAACATATAGATGATAAAAATTAAAAATTTAGGAAGCGCGCATGTTATGCCCAAGGTTTCTGAAAAACCAGAACTTATTGCAAATGGACGAGAATGTACAAATATGACTGTTAACGACTGGGCAGCACATGGAAGATGAGCTACCAGGGACCAAAACCAAAATCAAAATCAAATGAAAGAACGACTTAACTTTTATAATGAACTGGAAACTGCTATCATAAAGATCTCCAACTGTGAAATGACAGTGATAATCGCAGATTTCAATGTTAAGGTAGGTCCACGGCTGAAGATGATATTGGAAATGGAAATCAGAATGGAGAACGGTTCAGCAAGCAAGAATGATTCGCGAAGAGAAGTATTTGGAAGGCGAAGCCTTCCTTCAATCTCCTCCATCTCTTTATGGGGATGACGCGCGTTGGTTAATTTTAGTGGGACTAACAACCCGGTGTGGCATTGAAGCCGAATCTCAGTGGTGCTTGGGTGGAGGGTGAGGGGAAGGAAAGGTGAGTTGGGTGGGTGGGAGAGAGGGGTTTTTACCGGAATAAAAATAAAATGAAATAAAAGAAATCGAGCGATCAAATTGGTTTGTTGTATAATCAACCATCGTTCGATGGTTCACTAGTCAACCACCCAATTTGGTGTGGAAGTTGAATTGAGCTTTATGCTTAAAAAGACAATTAAACCGCGTGAGATTGATGCTATGGGCAGTTAGTCCGTCGGCCTTTGTGGAAAACGCTAGTATTTTCCTCGACTGAGGGTCGTGTGTGTGAGCAGGTGATCGGAGCGTTGTCATTGGCTAGCGTACTTAGAAGTACGTTGTCCAATAGTAGCTCGGTGTTTCTGGAAAAGTCATCCGGTGTTTTCATTGTGCAACGTCGCTGAGGGCTACGTTGTCCAATGGGATCGTTGTAAAAAGTGTTAAACAAAAACACAAGTGAAAGGAAAATCGAGATAGAAGCCAAAAACAGCTGCTCCGGAAAAAACCCGACGGTTTCGGCGGCTAAAAACTATTCACGAAACAACAAATAACGGGAGCGTATGCACCTGCCCCCAAAAAGCTGAAAAGGAAAGAATTATTATCATACATACTGGAAAACGATGAAAGAACATTTACTAAAAGTCATAAAGAGTTCGAAAAGGCCGATGCCAGCACCCTGTAAAACATTTACAGCGTACTATAGTCCATCCGTTTTAAGAATGCAGAACTAGATTGTACTAAAATTGTGAACTCGGAACGTGATTGGTTAACATTTTTACAGGTTTACACTGCCAAAATTTTATTTGCGATTGATGACTTACGAATATTTTTTTCTAAAAGTTTCTGGCAAATTTAAATAATTTGTACAAGATAAATTGCTATTTGATAAAAAAATACTTATAATTCGATTATTTCAAGTATCAAATAAGTGACATTTGGTTTTTGTCACTCATACACTTTAATTATTTGACGTTTCCCAGTGTAAATCTGACTTGCCGTTCAAGGCGACCTCTACTGCAATCCAAAACCAGATGGACTATAGTTCGGTTGAATCAAGCTGTTTTTAGAATATTTGGATTAAGAAATTTAAATCATACCTAAGGGCTTGTCGTTCACGGGGCCAAGATGTTTTTCGGCCTCCTGAACCTGTGGAAATCGATGATGTCGTATTTCCCTAGTTGGTTCACTTGGGGGTTTTCGCTTTCGTAGCTCCGATCGTACAAGATCTTCGTCAATCACTTGATGAATTCGTCCAGGCTCTCAATTCGGTTTTCGCTTCGGATCCGGTGGTTCGGGTAGTACCAGGGGTCGTCCACTGCCATGCGGATGCACTTGTTCTGGACGACCTCGAGTCGGTGCATTTGTCGGTGGGATGCGAAGGCCCACGCCTGAGTGGCGTAGGTGAGGATGGGTCGCACGATTGCCTTAAAAAGTCTCAACTTAAGCTCTCTACTTACCTTAGCTTGTCGACCAAGGAGGGGGTATAGCGAGGCTATAACCCCCTTCGTCTTGGTGACTCGGTCGTCGATATGTTTCACCCAAGTGAGTCTCTTGTCCAGCGTCACGCCAAGGTATTTGGTGGAGGGAGTCCATGGGATTTCTTCACCGAAAATCTTGATCCTTGTTGCAGGGACCGATTGCAGCCATGTAAACAGGATTGCCGCGCTCTTGTCCGAGTTTACCTCGATCCGCCAAGTGCGGAACCATGTTTCTAGGGCGTCCATCGACTCCTGTAGGTATCGAATCGCCATGTGGGATTTACGGGATTCAGCCATTATCGCCGTGTCATCTGCGTAAAGGGCCAGCTTCGTCCTCTCGGTGCGAGGGACATCGCTCACGTAAACGTTGAAGAGGGTCGGTGACAGTAGGGAGCCTTGCGGCACCCCGGCTGCAATCGGCCTCTCCGACGAACGTGTGTCCCCTACCTTGATTTGGAAGCGGCGGCCCCTTAGGTACGACGCTACGAGGTGAACGAGTCCTGGTTGTATTCCGGCCTGAAACATTTTAAAGATTAGTCCTGAGTGCCAAACTTTGTCAAATGCTTTGGCGACATCTAAAAAGACGGCGCCTAGCATGTTTTTCCTGTTTAACGCCCTGGTGATCTCCTCAGTGACACGCAGAATCTGTTGGGTCGTGGAATGTCCGGCGCGAAAGCCAAACTGTTTGTTCTGGATTATCTTCTTGCTCGCGACTTCTTGGTTCAACCTAACTAGAATAATGCTCTCTGCAATCTTACCAACCATCGGGAGGAGGCTGATCGGGCGGTAGCTTTGCGGCAGGCTCTTTGGCTTACCGGACTTATCGATTACCACGACGTCCGCGATTTTCCACTTGTCCGGGAAGTGTCGTAGCCTGAGTGCCGCATTGATCACGCCCGTCAGTGCCGAGATGGCCTTCTTGGGGAGCTGCTTCAGTACCTCGTTCCTGATGCCATCGGGTCCTGGTGCCTTTTTACTTTTTGATCTACTTACCGCTACTGCGACCACCTCGAAAGTTGCCGGTTCGATTGGGTCCGGGTCCTCGATCGCCAGTCTACGTTCCACCTCTCCTTCAACATGGGCGGCGTGTGCAATGTCCATGTTGTTGAGGTTCGGCGTACATTGTCGCTGCATACTGTTCCCAAATACCTCTACCTTTTCCTCGTCGGTCGTCGCTTTGCTTTGGGGTCCTTGGATAGGAGGAATCTTCGCTCGGGTGGATCGGAGCGCCCTCACCATCCGCCAAGCTGAATTGTCTTCGCAAGAAAGGGTGTCCAGTTTCCTGGACCACTCTTTGTTGTGAAAAATTTTCAACTCGCGCTTCACTTGGTTCATGAGCTCGATTGCCCTCCTTCGGTCGTCCGGATGCCATGTCGTTCTTGCCGTGCGAAGGACTCGTCGCTTCTCCCTAATAAGAAATTTAAGGTCTTGTGGAAGGAAAGCCTTGGACTTCGGGATGGGAATGTGATTGGTCGCGAAGGAGAGCGAATCACTTACCCGCTTTTCGAATACTTCGGCGTAGTCCTCTAGTTCCTCGGTGGTGTTGATGACCGGAATTTTACCCATGTTGTGCAATACATGGTCGTGGAACACGGGCCACGCTGTTTTCTGCATAAAATTACGGTCATCCTCACCTCCGATTCTTCTTTTGGGCTCGCCGAGGCAGAGGGGCACCGGGCGGTGGTCGGAGTCCATCGGGTCGCTCACTTCTAGGGAGTGGCGGAGGGGAATGTTCTTCAGGAGTACGATGTCCAGGACGTCGTCAGCTTGGGGACCTTGGAACGCTTCATGCGTGGGTTCCGTCGGCGCGTCCACTTCGAATCCCAGGCGGACGCACAGGTCGAGGAGATGCCTTCGGGATGGGTTGCCATTCCTCGAGTGCCAGGACTGATGTTTGGCGTTGAGATCCCCCGCGATGACCTTGGGGCCGTCTCCTTCGAGGATCTTTTCGATGTCGTCTTCGGGGAGCCTCAAATGCGGCGGTTTGTACGCCGACGTGATCTGTAAATAACCAATGTTAGTCATCTTGACTTTTATGGTGGTGGCTTCAAGTTGTAATCCGTCCGTTGGTACTTCGTGGTGCTTCAGGGTCCTCTTCACGTTAATTGCAGTACCACCTCCGTTACCAGTTGTTGGATCGTTCCTGTAGAGTATGTAGATTGGGATGGTCGCCTTCGATTTGGATTCCGGTTTGAAGAACGTCTCGGAGAGCATGATTACGTCCAGGTCATGCTCGTCCGCGAAGTCGGTCATCTCCTGCCTTTTCCCTGTGTTGAAACTCTGGGCGTTCCAGTACACCGTCCTTAGGAAAGAGGGAAATACTTCTTTTGTCTTTGTAAGACATTAGAGGCTTGAGGATTGGCTTTGAGGTGGGGGCGGGTTTCCGCGATGTCTTAGTGGGTTGAAGCGGCCTCTACGTAGCTCCTGACCGTGGCGTTGATTTGGTCTTGGGTGAAGCCATTTTTGACAAGTGCGGCTAGGTTACCCCTAGTGCCATTGTGTTAATCGGGGTCTCGCCTTCGGTTGTTTGCGATGGTGGTGGTTGGGTGGGTTGCTGTCTTGCACCTTCTGTCTTGTTTGCGTATGACACTCCCGGAGTCGTCCTGTGGGGCTCGAATCTCGGTTGTTGGTTCGGTGGGGCTTGACTGATGTAGTGCCTCCATCTGTTTGCGGGCTGACGTGGCTTTGGGTACCTGGGGCAACCCTGGAAGCTTGTGGGGTGCAGGCCTCTGCAGTTTGCGCAGACGGCTGGCTCTTCTCTCGGTTTCGGGCAGGCTGGGGTAAGGTGGTCGTCCCCGCACTTTACGCAACGGGGCCGGGAGCGGCAACATCTCTGGGCGTGTCCGAAACCTTGGCATCTATGGCATTGACCAATGCGTGACTTCTTGTGGGGGGCTTCGACGTTTATGTTTATCCCCATGATCTTTTGGATGTTAAAGATCCCTTTCCCGTTTTCGTCTTTGATTAAGGTAACCATAAGGAGTGGTAATGGTCTCCTTTCGCGACCTCGGACCATCCTAGCGACCTCTACGACGTTGACGCCCTGGGCTTCAATGTTCGCTTTGATCTCGGCGGTGTGGATGTCCTTGGGGATGCCCCTGATGACTACTTTCAGGGGCTTGTCGTCGCGGAGCTCCTGGAAGTAGAAGCCCTCTCCTTGAGGGTTCAGGGTTTCTTCGAGGAAAGCACGAAGCTTTCTGTGGTCATCTGGCGTGGCTGGGGTGACTGCTAGACCCCCCATGGTGTTCTTCACGTTCGTGTACTTGATTGCTTTCCTGTCGAGTTCGCCGCTTAGTTGTCCCCATTTCGACGCGTTTCTGATGGTGATTGGGGGGATCCTTTCCCTCCTCTCGACCACGGGCTTGGGAGTTGTTCTGGGGGGATCGATTTTAAGGCTGGCGACGGAGCTTGACCTGCTCCGGTCGTCGTCGGCGGAGAGCATCTCCGCTTCGTCGTCGGTGGCGTTGTTGCTTTCGCCGTTGGGGTTGTAAACCTTGTCCGCAGTGGCCTTGACCTTGCGGCTCCTGGTGGTTTTGTCGTCCTCGTTCGAAGTGTCGGACGAAGATGACAGGCTCCTCTACTTGTGTTGGGAGTCGGTTTGTCTTTCGGCGTTGACGGCTTTTTGTTGTTTGAGGGCATCGCGTTGGTGTTTGTTTGGACGCCTCTTTGTTACCACGGTGTATGGTAGTCCGCGGCGTCGGCGATGTCCTCGGGTGCCTTTTCTTTGGCCGGTTCTGGAGTGTCCACTACCTCTACAAGGTCTTGAGTGCCATGGGGAGCTTGGCCTTTTAGGACCCTTAGTTGGTCCGCTGCGATCCTCTTCTCGATCTTGCAAAGGGTTTCGAACTCCTTTCTGTCCGTCTCCATCTTTTTCATTTGGACTTCTTGTCCGCATCTTGTCCAGTTTGGCGTTAAGCAGTCGGAATTGTTGTTCCTGCTGAGTCGCGATTACAGCTTGGGCCGTTCCTGTGGTTTCCATTTCGGATGGAAGTCTCTTTGGTTAGTAAAACGTCGGTACGTGTGAGGTATAACCTCAAAATCTCAAAAAGTAATTTTTTGTCGGTACGTGTTCACTCAATGGCTGTCCAATCATAATGGAGAACGGTTGCTACAATTCTGTATTATAAATACCTTATTGAATCTACACATCCGCAGACTATGGACATAAGTATCTCCATCTAACAGAAGATCTAAAAATCAGATCGTTTTCTAGAGACGGCAGGACTTGAGGAGGATTGAAAATAGACACATACGATATCACAAAAGTTATGTCTACAAAATACCTTGTAGGTTTCAGGTTTGAAAACTAAATTATTCATATTTTTGAAAATTCAAAAATGTGATTCAATTTTTGAGTTTTTCAATTTAATTTAAATTTAATGTTCGATTAAATTTTTTATAATAAGAAGTCAGAATCGCCGATTTTATTACTCCCCCTCCCTATACTACTCATCTCTCTAGTTAGGGGTAGGAATTTATTTTTTCAGGTACTGCACCCACGGTCGTTTGCACCCTGCTTGGGATATTCTATTTTGTGGCGCGTAGTCCTGTTTTGAGTCCATTTTGTACGAAACGCCGGGCTTGGTTCGCCATATTTAGATTTGCAAATTTTAAAGTTTTAGTACTAAAATTTTTTTTGTTTTAAAATTTCAAAACTTTGTGTACACACGGTAAACTTAATATTTTAATCTAAATATTACAAGAAAAATATTAAGGGTTACATTTTAAGAAAAATTTAATTTTGCATGTACAAAATTTTGTTAAAAAAATATGTTTGTAAAGTTCAAAGTAAAGGGCATCTATTTAGTGAATTGGAACGACAAGAACGTAAATCATCACCTTTTATTTTTTTAAACCGCATGCTTTACACCACAAAAATTTAAAAATGTTATTTGTTACAAAACATAATCCAAAATTCTCAAAATTTCTGCTAGATGCCGTCCTAACAACGACCTTATTGTTGCCTTTGCAAAAGATATACGAACGATTTTGAATGCAAAAGAAAATGTAATGCTTGTGCAACATGCGTCAAAAAAAGCATGATCCTTACCATTCGTCACTTTACATTAAAAGTTAAATGTGTTAACGCCATTTGTAATGAGACGTACGACATGAATTTTCTCGGGGTAAGTTGAACTAATCACAACAATTTTCTTGTTAACAAAAATAATTTTCAGGACATTTTATCGCCAAAATTGTACTTAAAAGTTTGCCAATTGCAGAAGTAAATCTTGCAGATGTTCAAAACTCGCACTTATGGTTCCACGTCTCACACCCCCGGACAACTGCGTTGACCAGTAGGTAAAACTAAGTAAGTGAGTAGTCAGATATAGGAGAACAACTCGATGACGGAGGACAGCAGTAACCGATCACTGGGTTTAGGTGAAGATGGAAGACTTGGGCTCTGCTTAATACCAGAATATCATAAGGAAGGACTAAGGGGTATCGCATGGTTGTGATATTGCCATGAGGAAAGCAACTGAAAACCACCTCATTATGTTATTTCCTAATAGTAGCTAATAAATTTCAAGCGTTTATACTAAAATCCACAACCACAGAAGATCCCCTAAACACTGCCAGACTGTACGAAAGAGTGTACAACTGTACAACCTGAAGAGTGGGATATAGTTTGGTGCCCATTATTTTTTAAAGTTTTCTTTGCGATGATGATGTTTGGTATTTTTGTTAGTATGTTCTTATACAGAGAACCTATCAGAGACTGCCGAAATCCTGCTAAAACACACAATTTCCAGACAGCAAAAAGGTTTCAGAAGTTGAGTGGACTGGACTAGGAAACCAGGACGACTTGTGACTCGAATGGCCAGTTGGAATGCCCGTGGATTTTTACAGACAGGAAATTTGGCAATACTTACTATGGAAAAGAAGTGGAATAAAATATCAATCGCAGGCATCTCAAAAACCCAGTGGAGAGAGGAGGGACATTTTAAAACGCCGGACTACTCTGTTTACTATTCTGGCTCTTCCGGTATTGGGATTTTGAAATCAGAATGGAGTGGCGAAAACTCGCTTCTCAACGTCAACACGGCGGCTTGGATAAAGGTAATACACCACTGTGCAACCGTTTTGTTGCCTTCGACCGCCTCCGAATGGACTCGAAAGAGCAAAATAAATCTGGCGCGACAGTACAGTAGCTTTTATGGTATTAATAGCCATAATAACGCTTCTCATGGTTTTAAAATATGAAGTGCCAATAATTTACCAACCAGAAATTATGATTTGCTGACGAAACGAAAATATCTTCATAACCTGCTGTAACTTCCCCACAAAAAGCAAGCAATAGTTCTAAACGGATTAAAGGAAATTCAACTGCATTCCTAAAAAACAGCAATTGTAAAATATAAAAATGTAATCAATTTCAAGGGTTTATACTAAAATCCACAACCACAGAAGATCCCCTAAACACTGCCAGACTGTACGAAAGAGTGTACAACTGTACAACCTGAAGAGTGGGATATAATTTGGTGCCCATTATTTTTTAAAGTTTTCTTTGCGATGATGATTTTTGGTATTTTTTTTAGTATGTTCTTATACAGAGAACCTATCAGAGACTGCCGAAGTCCTGCTAAAGCACACAATTTCCAGACAGCAAAAAAGTTTCAGAAGTTGAGTGGACTGGACTAGGAAGCCAGGACGACTTGTGACTCGAATGGCCAGTTGGAATGTCCGTGGATTTTTACAGACAGGGAATTTGGCAATACTTACTATGGAAAAGAAGTGGAATAAAATATCAATCGCAGGCATCTCAAAAACCCAGTGGAGAGAGGAAGGACATTTTAAAACGCCGGACTACTCTGTTTACTATTCTGGCTCTTCCGGTATTGGAAATTGAAATCAGAATGGAGTGGCGAAAACTCGCTCCTCAACGTCAACACGGCGGCTTGGATAAAGGTAATACACCACTGTGCAACTGTATTGTTGCCTTCGACCGCCTCCGAATGGACTCGAAAGAGCAAAATAAATCTGGCGTGACAGTACAGTAGCTTTTATGGTAATAATAGACATAATTACGCTTCTCATGGTTTTAAAATATGAAGTGCCAATAATTTACCAACCAGAAATTATGATTTGCTGACGAAACGAAAACATCTTCATAACCTGCTGTAACTTCCCCACAAAAAGCAAGCAATAGTTCTAAACGGATTAAAGGAAATTCGACTGCATTCCTAAAAAAACAGCAATTGGAAAAATATAAAAATGTAATCAATTTCAAGGGTTTATACTAAAATCCACAACCACAAAAGATCCCCTAAGCACTGCCAGACTGTACAAAAGAGTGTACACAACCTGAAGAGTGGGATATAATTTGGAGCCCATTGTTTTTAAAAGTTTTCTTTGCGATGATGATGTTTGGTATTTGTTTTAGTATGTTCTTATACAGAGAACCTATCAGAAACTGCCGAAATCCTGCTAAAACACACAATTTCCAGACAGAAAAAAGGTTTCAGAAGTTGAGTGGACTGGACTAGGAAACCAGGCACCGACCGTAACAGACTGGCAAACTGCAATGAAGGTCGTAAATGAGACCAAAACGAAATGGGCAATCAACGCCTTTCGCCCTTTCAAATCGCCTGGGCCTGACGGAGTATTTCCAGCTTTAATCCAATGGGGCATGGATCAGGTGCTCTGTCAACTAGCGCGGGTGTTTAGGGCGTGGATTGCGCACGGCTACATACCGGAAAGTTGGCGGAAGGTAATGGTTATCTTCATACCGAAGCCAGATAGAAGTGATTACTCTTTACCAACAAATTTTAGACCAATCAGTCCCACTTGGTTTTTTCTAAAAACGTTGGAGAGACTGTACGACGCGGCTCTGATTAACCTGTCGCTGCATGCGGATCAACAGGCAAACACCTTAGGGACATCTACTTAATTTATAAAGAAATCTCGCTATTAATCCAGAAGACAAAGGACAAGATAGTACTGGCATTAAGTCATCCTCTGACGGGGATATTAAATGCTGCGCTTAGGTTGGTGTAGTGCCCGGACCAATAGATGATGGCTTGTATAAACAATACTTTCCTTACCTAGGGGTTCGGAAAGTAAAAAGGAAGCAATTGCGAATTTTTGCACAGATTTGATATGGATAAAATGCCGGAATGTTTCTTTAAACATAAAAATGCTAAAAATGGAAAATTTAGGTAGTGAGCATGTTATGCCCGAGGTTTCTGAAAACCGGAAGTTATTGCAAATGGACGACAATGTACAAATGTGACTGTTGACGACTGGGCAGCACATGGAAGATGAGCTACCAGGGACCAAAACCAAAATCAAATGAAAGAACGACTTAACTTTTATAATGATCTGGAAACTGCTATCATAAAGATCTCCTACTTTGAAATAACAGTGATAATCGCAGATTTCAATATTAAGGTGGGTTCCACGGCTGAAGATGGTATTGGAATTGGAAATCAGAATGGAGAACGATTGCTACAATTCTGTATTATAAATACCTTATTGAATCTACACATCCGCAGACTATGGACATGGGTATCTTCTAACAGAAGATCTAAAAACTAGTTCGATTTCTAAAGACGGCAGGACTTGAGGAGGATTGTAAATGGAGACATACGAGATCAAAAAAGTTATGTTTACAAAATACCTTGAAGGTTTCAGTTTTGAAAAATTAAAATTATTCTTATTATTGAAAATTTAAAAATGCGATTCCATTTTTGAGTTTTTCAATTTAATTTAAACTTAATGCTCCAATAAAATTTTTTATAATAAGCAGTCAAATTCGCCGATTTTATTACTTCCCCTCCTTATACTACTCATCTCTCTAGTCAGGGGTAGGAATTTATTTTTTTAAATTTAGTTTACTGCACCCACGGTCGTTTGCACCCTGATTGGGATATTATTCTATGCTGTGGCGCGTAGTCCTGTTTTGAGTCCATTTTGTACGCAACACCGGGCTTGATTGGTTCGCCATATTTAGATTTGCAAATTTTACAGTTTTAGTACTAAATATTTTTCTTAAGGGTTGCATTTTAAGAAAAATTTAATTTTGCATGATTTGCCTTGCATGTACAAAATTTTGTAAAAAAAATATGTTTGTAAAGTTTTTCATTAATTTGGTGAATTTTGGAACGCCTGGAATGTAAAGCCTGACCTTTTATTTTTTTAAACCGCATGCTATACACTACAAAAATTTAAAAATGTTGTTTGTTACAAAACCTAATCCCAAATTTTCAAAATTTCTGCTAGATGCCGTCCCAACAACGACATTATTGTTGCCGTTGCAAAAGTTATACGAACGATTTTGGATGCAAAAGAAAATGTAATGCTTGTGCAACATGCGTCAAAAAAAAGTATGATCCTTGCCATTCGTCATTTTACATTAGAAATTCAATGTGTTAACGCCATTTGTAATGAGACGTACGATATGATTTTTCTCGAAGTATAAGTTGAACTAATCACCAAAATTTTCTTGTTAACAAAATTTATTTTCAGGACGTTTTATCACCAAAATTGTACTTAAAAGTTCAGCCTCAAAAAGGCTCGGTTTAATACCAGAATATCATAGAATAGAAGGACTAAGGGGCATCGCATGGTTATGATATTGCGATGAGGAATGCAACGGTAAACCACCTCATTATGTTTTCTCCTAATAGTATAATTGTCATAACTGAAAGAAATAAAATTGAAACGGCTCTTAGTCCCCAGCAGCCGCTAAATGTGCATAGGTTGCAAAGAATCTTCGGGTTATCGGGTTGATATTGTACCAACTGCAGACAAAGATTATACGAACACATTAATATGACACTGAAGACAACAAAACAAAATGACGTTACGATTGTGATGCGGGATCTCGATGCGTAAATTTTAAGAGGCGAAGACGGACGTTGCGTTCAGAGCACCGTCTTGGAATACGAAATGGAAGAGCAAATTGAATACTGCAATTCTATCAATGCAACAATATGAAAATCATGAATATTTACTACAAGTTACCAAACAGACGTTTATATACTTGGAAATCTCCCCAAGGTGGAGAAAACAACATCCTACGGAATCAGATAGAGCATATATCCTTAACGGAAAGCATTATAAAAAAAAGTATAAAATACGTAGATATAATTATTCGAGTGCTGATGTCTCGTCAGACCATAATCCCTTGATAGCTGGTATGCAGGTAATCTTAAAGAAAATAGCATCTACCAATAATAACAACAAATTGGACATGATGTACCTTCAAGACCCAATTTAATTAAAGAACCAAACAAAGAGATGCTCTGAACAGCATTGCGAAGTAGGTGGTAGTTTTAATTACCACCCTGTTCGAAACTACGAAACTGTGGTTCGCAAAGACAAGGTCAATTATCAATGGTTGCATAATTATCTTGCGCAATATCAGGCTTACTCCTGTAAAAATGTTGAGATAATGATTTATCAAATGACATCAATTATACATTCAAATGCATTTAAATAAAAATAAATTAAATATCAAATTTATCAATTATTTTACGCAGCGAAGTTATTAAATTACTATCTGGGCGTATGTATAGCATAAGGAGATAATGCCTTTATCAATTTTGTGCAAACAACACAGAATTGACCAAATTACACTTTGGATAAAACTTTCCAATCGTAAATTAAAAAATTAATGTGCAAATACATAAAAGTAAACGGTACCACTTATATTTACCTTATCTTTCCGTTGCCTTCTGGTAGGTGGTTGATAAGATGATAGTAGACCTCAAAACGTCAGGTAGAAAATACACCAAGTCTGTTCCAAGTTGATGTGATGGTAGGCGGTAGCGAATACAACAACAAATAGGCAAAACCTCCAGATATTGTTGATGGTCCAATGATATCTAGAACTGTGTGATAATTAGAATGCGAAAATTTTCACTTACAAATCGAACGTTTATACCAAACGAGATTAAAGGTTCTCGGCTCTAGTAAATTGTGCTGATGAGAACTAATAAGTTCGAAACTCGAGTCCACATTTGGAATTGGATTGTACGATTTTCTTGTATTGTTTATACCAATCCTTCAAATAAGACCAGATGTGACGGATATGTTCCAATAAAAAAATATTAAAGTCGGTATAATATCCAAAATTACAATGACGGAACAAATCCCGAAAAAATAATTAGTAAAAACGACACTATTCTAAAAATTAATTCGTACACTGAAATATTTGTGAATACTACCACACTTTTCACAATTTAAAAGTTATCATTATTTGTGATAAAATGTTATCAATTAATTTTTAAAATACTAAATTTCAACGCCATATATCGGAACTTTCTTAAAGCTTATTGACGGAATCTGTCAACAATTGAAGAACAGTGCTCCGATTTTGCGAAGGTTTGGTTCTTCCAAACTAGTTTCGTCTTTCTGCTTATACCTCTGGTATTTAGTATTTTCTTGTTCTCCTCATCTCATGCATCACTTTAAACAGTTTTTCTCTAATCACTGTAACGAAAGCATGTTTGAGGTCTGCAGCACGTGTATTTCAATATCATGTTCATGTGATTTTTCTGCTAGCTGTTTCAGAATGTGTATAGCGTTAATCGACCTTCTCTCAATCCCCTTTGGTAAACTCCATTCATTTATTCTGTATACTTCTTTAGCATTTTCAATATTAGGGTTAAGACCACTTTGTACACTGCTGGCAGGAGCGTTATGCCTCTATAATTGCCATACACTTCGACGTCTCCTTTCTTTCATGAATTGGATTAACTCTCCCCGTCTTCTATTCTTCGGACATTCTTTCTTCTTCCCAAATCATTTTTATTAATTTGTATATTTTCTACTGAAATTGAGTCCCTCCATTCTTTATCATCTCAGGGCGTATTCCATTTCTTTCAGGTGCTTTTCCATTCCTCATTTTTTCTATTTCTTCGAATGTTGGTTCTTCTATCAATTGTTGGATTTTATTTTGTCATTCCCCATACTTGCTCATATCGTCTGGATTTCCGGTTTTTAACCATTTGGCTTTGTTATTTATCTGTACTTTTTCTTGATCTATAGTTTCTTTCACTGCCGTTTGTATTGCTCTCTTTATACTCGGCCATTCTTCATGAACTCTATCACTATTTTCTGAGTCTGTTAGTTGCTCGTTTACTCTCTCTCTCTCTCTACATACTTCTTCCTTGTTTTTTTGTTATCTAGCTTTTCTAAGTCCCATCTTGTTCCTTCTTTGTCTTTGTTATATCGTCTATTAATTTTTTGCTTCATTGTCGCCACCACCAGATAATAGTCCGTGTCTGCGTTTGCACCTCTGAACGTTCTTACATCTTTTATAGAAGATTCTCTTCATTTTTATCATTACATGATCGATCTGGTTTCCTTTTTCACTGCGATTTCCTGATTTTTGCCCATGTTTTGGCCATGGCATTTTGCCATGAATTGTCCTATGTTTAAACTTTGTACTGCTACACAAGCTGGCACAACCGTGCTTTATTGTCGTTAATATCATTGTGTACAGTTTGTTTACCACTTCTCTCAAATATTCCTCCTTACCTACTTGCACGTTGAAATCCCATATTATTAGTATCGTATACTGCTTTGGTGCTGCTTCAGCTACTCTTTTCTAACTCGTAAAAATTTTCCTTCATCGTCGCTTCCTTTTCTTCAGTTGGTGCATACACGTTTATTAGGGACAGGTTGAAAGGTTTGCATTTATTCTTACGTATGCTATTCTATCATTTATTGCTTTAAATTGGATTACATTTTCTCTACTTCCTTTCACACAATAAAACCTACTCCATCTTCCCCCTGTTTGTCTCCCCCTAAGTACAGCAATATTTGACCATTTCCTTCCATTCTTTTTCCTTTTTCGCGATAACACCCTTCAATTGTTGAATCTCCTGTTTTAGTTCAGTTGTGGATTTATTTATTTCTCTCATTTCATCACTTCATCGGGTCACCTCAATTTTTGTCCCCAATTCAGTTTTTGCTTTCTCTAACTGAGCTTGTTACTGAGCAAGTGATCGAACTATCTTTTTGATTTTATGAAATGCTTGTAATTCGGATTCCGTGTTGCTTTCCACTCCTTCCTATTGCGTTTTCTTTCCTCGCCGTGAGTAAGTGCGTGAGTAAGTTTTGATCAGTCTAGATGGAGACTGTGCAAACAAAAGGAACAACAATGAATGGACGACATAATGGAGGATATGCAGGAAAAGCATAAAAATCCAAGAGAGTTTTAAAGAAAATTAAAATATCAAAAGATAAAAGATAATGTATGAGACAAAATTTGTGACATAAAATACGAGAAAGATTGAATTACAAATAGATGGAGAGAACACTTCAAGGAATTATTGAATGTTGAAGCAGAAGCAAACATAACAAGAGAAATGTAATATACACAACAAAATAAGATGAAAACTAAGAAATAATTAGAGAACCAACAAATGAAAAATTTCTTAATACGGTAGCAAAGATGAAGAATACTAAAACAATGTTGAGAAGGATGTATGATCTTATGATGAAGGTATGGAGAAAGGAGAAGGTGCCAGTGCAGTGGAATAGGCGGAATTGATACCAATATTTCAGAAAGGTAACAGGAAATTTCAAAATTACCGAGCAATATCTTTACTCAACAATACAAACATACCAAATATCGTCAAAGTTGATACATCTAAGACTTCAAGAGTATGTTAAGAGGTCGATAGGAGACCACCTGGATTCTGGATTTTAGATTTGGACGGCAGGGTCAAAGACCCCACGCGCACTCAGGCCTCTAAATCGGGCTCATTGTACTGCCTCCGATGCAGCAACCCCCGTCCTGTCAGTCCTCAAGCCATCCCACCTGATGTAGGAACCCAAGGATTTTAGACCACCAACAGGGTTTAAGACCTGGAAGATCGGCGACTGATGCATTGTTTTTGGTAACTCAGATAATGGAGAAAACCTATAAAAATAGAAATGTTGTTCATAGATTTCAAATGGGCGTTTGATAGAGTGAATAGAGGACAACTAAGAAAAGAAATGGAATATCTTAAAGTTCCCAGGAAACTGATCCAATTGATTCAAATGACACTCGATAACACAACAGCAGTGGTAGTAATCAAAGAAGGAAATAGCGAGGAATTTCCAATCAACTCAGGAATGAGACAAGGGGATGCATTGTCGGCTACTGTACTCAACATTATCTTAGAAGGAATAATGAGGAGATCCAGGTTCAGTGGAGCGATAGTGAATCGAGAGGTACAAATAATAGCGAATGCCGACGATGTAATAATAATAATAGTAAGATCACACAGAGCTCTGGTTGAGACCTTCGAAGAAATAAAACGAATAGCACGTAAAGCAGGTCTGTGGATGAGTGAAGATAAGCCCAAGTTTATGAGGATGTTCGTGAACATTCAGCTGTTGGATGATTGGAAGCCTGACAATTCCTTGAGAGTCTGAATACTTAGAGAAACCAGGCGTTCTTTGAGTTGGGTCAATCTGGGCTATATTAGGGAAATGCCTCGATCTTAATTGAGATCCTATCTGGAAATAAAGAGAAAATAATAACCTCTAGCCAAATAAAAGAATTAATCGTGATATTCGGTTCTTGGGAAAATTGAAATTAAATTCGCATGTGTTTATAATTTAAGAGACGTGTGAATTGGTTTAAATTATTTATTTGTTGATACTTGTATGTTAACACACAAAAATAATTATTATAAAATACTACTTTTATTCCCAATCATCTAAAATGCAAGTTCTCACTATAGCTTCCGTTACGGAATATGGATCGCAATTGGAAGATGGTCGACGATCTTCAAGATAACCTTTCATTTCCTCTGCACATCCACGTGGTATTCGAATGCTAGCGGATCGATCTCCTATCCCTAAAATAATATTCAAGTAAATACAGGAAAAGTTTTCTCCAATAAATGGTTCACAAATTGATAAAAATAATAAGATATCATACCTGAACTGAAATCAGAAATACCACATGTTTCATTGCGGCCTGTTAAGCGACGTGCATTATCCATTCCCTTATTTGGGTCGTACATTTCAATATGCCTCAAGTGATTATGACTAAGTTTAGTGATAGCTTTCTGAATTTCGCTAAACATTTAAAAAATTATTCCTTACTAAATAAACAATTATTCTACTTACACAATACCATTTTCTGCCCTCATTAAAGCTGTAGAAAAATTTGTATGCGCACCAGTGCCATTCCATTCGCCCTCTATGGGTTTTGGGTCTAAAGTTACTATTACGCCAAATTCTTCAGCTACACGATGCAATATAAAACGCGACATCCATAAGTCATCACCTATATCGATTCCTTCGCATGGGCCTATTTGATATTCCCACTGAGAAGGCATTACTTCGGCGTTACATCCAGAAATGTTAATTCCTGCATAAAGGCAAGCCCTGTAATGGGCTTCCACAATATCGCGCCCATAAACTTTATTAGCACCTACGCCGCAATAATAAGGACCTTGGGGTCCTGGAAAACCATTTCTGGGCCACCCTAATGGTCTGAGATCCATGCCCAGAAAAGTATATTCCTGTTCGATACCAAACCACGGTTCTGAATCTTTCGCAGTTTCCATCGCCTTCAAGCACGAATTACGCTTATTGGTTTCTATAAAAAAAATTAAAACATAAATTATTAATTTCATTTCCTTTAAACAACCCGGCTTACCTAACGGTTTCCTATCGTAATCGTATGTTTCGCAAAGAACCAACTTGTTGTTTTCTTTCCTGAAGGGATCATTGTAAAGTGCCACAGGATAAAGGTAAATGTCTGAATTGCTTCCCTGAGCTTGATTGGTTGAACTACCATCATAATTCCAAATTGGAATCTCTAACATTTTAAGGTTGTTAATAGAGGGTTATTTTTGTCAAAACTACTTACCCGATGGATTCTCGGCATTAAAATTCAACGTTATTGTTTTGCTACGAAGATGTTCGCCCGTACCATCTATCCAGACGTACTCGTACATGTAGAGAACCCCGTCGCCGTCGTTTGATATTTCTAGTTCCATAAATTTGTTACCGGCTGTTTTATTGAGTGCTGCGTTTGACGAATATTCTAATAGAATATTCTAATAGTCCTTCGAACATAGAAGAAGAAAGAAAATCATCAAGGTTCATTCATCGAGACCAATAAAGAAATTCATCAAGGTCCATTCATCGAGACAAATTAAGAAAATTATCAAAGTCCACAGCGACGCCAAACAAGGGTCAAGAAGACGCCACAAGCAAACAACGGTCCTATACAACGGTCCAAACAATCAACATACAAGGGTCCACAGCGACGCCACAAGCAAATACAAGCAACGAGCAGTCAAGAAGCAAGAAGAAGACAAGCATTTAAGAAGAGAACAAGTAATCATTCAGTAGAGAAAACATTAAAAAAAATAATACAAATATGAAGGCCCAAGCGATACGTTTAAGAAGACAACAAATTAGATTGTTCTACTTGGGAAGAACTATGGAAACCATAACAAACAAGTTATCACAAGATGATCAAGGCACGAATTCCTGGTGCGACAGGTTAAAACGCAAATTAGAAAAACAATGGCATGGCATAATGGATTTAAACAAAGAAATAGAAACATATGAAGAAGAATATGACAAAGCATATTTCAAAAATAACATATTCGAGGCAATGGAAGAACAATATGAAGAGACAATAATTCGATTGGAAGAGAAAACAGATCAATTAAATAAACCATACTTCAACGTAAGACCAATACGTCTACAATCCCTGGAAAAACTACAAAAAATACTGGAATGGGAATTATCTGGAAGTATTCTGGAATCAAAGCAAGCAAACATAAAAGAAAAAGAAGCTGCAAGTATGAACCCAATTAATATGGAGATAGAAGAGGATATGGAAGTAGAAAAAGTTGCGAGTTTGAAGGAAGAAGTTGCAAGTTTGAAAGAAGAAGTTGAAGAAAAAGCTACGAGTATGAAACCAATTAGAATGGAGACGGAAGAAGAGATGAAAGTAAAAGAAGCTGCGAGTTATAAACAAATTTCAAAGGAAAATAAGAAAATTCGAAATGAAGGAAATGAACAAGAAAATTTGGACCTCGGACACATGAAACTTAGACATCAGTATATTAAAAAATAAAATTGTGACGAAAATACAAAAAGAAACGAGGATGGTGGACCAGTTAAAACACAATCCAAAGAAGTACCACCAAAAATAGGAGAATGGAAACAGCAATGGATCCCACTTCAGTTAGAAAAGAGTTTATACAAACCACTAAACAATGAGATCAACATTCAAGACAACGCAGTAATTCATGAAAATTTGGACAGAAACGAAAAAATGTACACAGGCCCTCGTTTTCAACAGGACTTCAGAGAGATGCTACGACAATGGAGAAGACGTTGGAAAATTCGAAGATGGAAAAAGAGAAGAAGGAAGAAAGAGATGTAGATGTATTCAAACAGTTAGGTGTGGCAGCTTTCATGAACTATCGCCAGTTTATGTAAAGAAAATTCACATTTTGGCATCATATCACAAAGAAATACCAGTAAACAACGAAACCATTCTAATCCAAAAGTGGCGACCACCAAAAGTGATGGAACCGGTGTTAACACACTCAGAAGATATTCAAAATTTGGTAAATGAAGAAGAAGACATTGCACAGGAAATTTCAGATCACAACTGGAAAACTATTGGATTCTGGATTGTAGGTGGAGGGCAAGAAAACTCACACGCACTTAGGCCACTAAATTGGGCCCATTGTGCCACTTCCAATTTCAGCGACCCCGCGCCCCGTCATTCCCCAAGCCATCCCAACTGGAGGATGAACTCCGGGATCCTGGCGCGTGGGGTGCCACTGATTCTGGCCATGTCGGGCCAGAAGTCTCCCAACATGGATCCTCTCATAGAAGTCAGAGCTGGGCAGTAACAAAGCACATGCTCAGCTGTTTCCTCCTCTTCGTTGCATCCACGACATAAAGGGTCATCTGCAAACCCCATATTGTGGAGGTGTTTATTTAATCTGCAATGTCCAGTCAGTATCCCTGCAATTGTCCGCAGATTGACTCTGGGCAGCTTCATATAGTATCTTGCATGTTTCCATGAAGGCACGCGTATTGCTGCTCTAGCTTGGTTACATGTAGTTCCTTGTAGCCATCTGCTGGTGTGCAGTTCTAGGGTATAGTGTTTTAGGAGAGTATCTATGGTTTTGACGGCGGGCGTGATCATCGGCTCCGGTCCGCAGGGAAGACCATTGGAGCCATTTCTTGCCAGCTCATCAGCCTTTTTGTTACCCTCGTTACCTTTATGTCCCTTAACCCAGCAGAGAGAAAGGACATTTTGAGTTGATATATCATTCAGTGCCCGGATGCAATCAAGCACCAGACCAGAAGTGACTTTATGGCCCCGAAGTGCCACCAGAGCCGCTCTACTGTCTGATAGTATTTGTATGTTTTTGTTCAGAATACTCCTATCCTGAACTATTTTTGCGCAGTGTAGTATACCCACAAGCTCCGCCTGGAACACAGATGTATATTTACCCAGCGGTATACTTATGTTTAGATCAAGTTCAGCAGAGAAAATTCCTGCACCCGATCCAACATTATTTTTGGAGCCATCCGAAAAGAAATGTATATCGTAATCGAATGTTTCGTTTGCGTTTAACAGTACATTGTATTTCCTGTCAAATATATATTTAGGGTGGATTCTGTCGGATTCAAGTAGCAGAAGAGGTACTCCTTTGGAATATTCCTCCAAGATCTGCATATGGCCCGCAGTTCCTCGCCTATGAGTCCAGGCTTTCCAACTGCGCAACCTGAGAGCTGCCTTGACCGCCGTCTCCTGCACATGAAGATCAAGTGGAGGGAGGCAGAGAAGGGTCTCAAGCGCTACAGTTGGGGCCGTTCGCATCACTCCAGTTACAGCCAGACAGATTGATCTCTGGGTCTGGTGTAGGGAGGACGCTGTTGTTACTTGTTTGGTTCTGGGCCACCATACAAGGGATCCGTAGCAGAGCATGGGTCTAATGACTGCCGTATAGAGCCAGAGGGTGATCTTGGGGGATAAACCCCACGACCGTCCCATTGCTCCCCGACACTGCCAGAAGGCCATTCTCGCTTTCTCTAGTTTCATTTGTAAATGTTTTCCCCAATTCAGCTTCTTGTCCAGTATTATTCCCAGATACTTGACTTGATCAGCTATTTTTAAGGGAGTCCCTGTTAAGCTAGGCATGACCATGGTCGGTAGCTTTTTGTTTTGGGTGAAAAGAACAAGCTCTGTCTTTGCCGGATTAACCGAGAGAGAGTGCTCTTTACACCACTTCTCTAAAAACTTGAGAGCATCCTGCATTAGGGTGCATAAGACATTCTCAAATTTTCCAGTGAGCAGTATGACGATGTCATCTGCGTATCCTATGGTATGGTATCCCATGTCATTTAAGATTTTCAGAAGGCTGTCTACCACCATGTCCCACAGCAGCGGGGAGAGTACTCCCCCCTGAGGGCAGCCCCTTGTTACAACTCCTTTAATGTCAACGTCCCCAACTCTGATCTCCACGATTCTCCACTTCAGTATAAAACTGATCCATCTCGCGATGGTCGCGGAAACGCCGTGGATCTGCAGAGCAGCGTTTATACTTCCGAAGGTGGCTTTGTCAAAAGCCCCTCGATATCAATGAACACTCCCAGGGTGGACTCTCAGTAGTCCAGTGACCTCTCTATGCGCTCCACTACCTTGTGTAGCGCCGATTCGGTCGATCTCCCCTGGATGTATGCATGTTGATTCGCATGTAGTGGTCTGTGAAACAGAGCCACTTCGCGGATATCTCTATCACACAGTCTCTCCAACGTT
Source organism: Podabrus alpinus (assembly GCA_932274525.1). NCBI lineage: Eukaryota > Metazoa > Arthropoda > Insecta > Coleoptera > Cantharidae > Podabrus > Podabrus alpinus. The sequence goes on from OW026452.1 coordinate 59,954,480, forward strand.
TTCAAAAAGAACGAAGTGAGACTGATAGGTCTAAAAGATTTGGCCAGGGAGTAATCACTTCTACCTGGCTTGGGTATAAAGACAACTTTTGCCGTCCGCCATCCTTTTGGTATATAGGCATGCGCAATGCATGTTCTAAACACCCGCACCAGGTGACGGAGCACCACGTCCAGTCCCCACTGTAGTAGGGCCGGAAATACCCCGTCAGGCCCAGGCGACTTAAAGGGGCAGAATGATTTAATTGCCCAGCTCGTTTTGGTCTAATTCACGACCTTCTTTGCAGTTTCCCAATCTATCGCCGTCGGTGACCAGCCCGTTGCCTTGTCCCAGCCGAAATCCGAAGCAGGTCTACTATCGGGAAAGTGTGTTTTTAGCAGGATTTCAGCAGTCTCCGAGAGGCTCTCTGTGTACGAGCCGTCCTCTCGACGCAGACTGCCTGGCTGCTGGTGTGGATCTTTTGAAATGATCTTCTTTATTCTTGCTGCGGCGGCAGTTGATTCAATGCCACTGCAGAAGATCCTCCACGATTCGCGTTGTTTTTGACGTATTGTTCTCTTATACTCCGACTGGTGCGTCTTAAACGCTGTCCAGTCAGTGTCATTTTTTGAGTTCTGCGCCTTATTGTAGAGCCTCCTGGTCACCCTCCTCAGCTGGTCGAGTTCTTTGCACCACCAAGGTGTTGCTCGACCCCGTAATCCAGCAGTCCGTAGGGGACAGGACATCTCATACGCTTTTGTGAGGGAGTTTTGCAGCGTATCGGCATACAGTTCAATCTCCTCAGTAGTTATTAAATATTCTTTTGTGAAAGTTTCTGCCTGCATATCGACCTCCAGGGACGAGGAGAGGTGGTCTAGGAAGACCAGCCTGTCAGCTCTCCTAGGGTTTCGAAATTGCTTGGGTTCCACTTTTTTAGCTTTCAACTTGAAGCAAACCCATTTATGATCCGACAATGTCAGTTCGTTAGACACATGCCAATTATATATATAACTAGCTGATAGCCCGTCCGAGGACGGGTAGCTAGAAGGACGGGCAGGCAGCCAAGGTCATATGGCTTTTGGATTGCACTGAGAGCTTTCCTTAATCTTCATTCAACTTAAGTTACCTTGGCTGCCTGCCCGTCCTTCTAGCTACCCGTCCTCGGACGGGCTATCAGCTAGTTTCGTTATAATGTAATTCTGCTTATATAGTAATTTTGAGTAGGATAATCGGATTAACTGATCCGATGATACGTTGATCCGATGATACGTTGATCCGATGATACGTTGATACGATGATACGTTGATACGTTCATCCAATTGGTTATGAAATTATCCGTTATGCGTTCGGTTCGGTTTGCTTCGGGTATTTGCATTGTCGACGGGATTTCGAGGATAGATACGGATATCACGTTCAAATGGAGGTTCGCCGTAATCATTTACGAACACCATTGCAATTTCATTGGACGTTGGAGCATTGTAACGTCTTTGATCAGACTGCCGATCGCGCCGCATCACCATATTGACGACCGGAACTGGTTGTCCTTCTTCTTCGGCTCGTACACGCTCTTGTTGCTCAATTTCTTTCATCAGGCAATATGAAGCTGCGATACGATTGTTGACGCGGAAGAAACGATCGATTTTCTCAATCACTTCAGGTAGACAACCTCTATTCTCAGGCAGATTTACTCGTTCATTGACCGCTTCTGTCGTGTCCATTACATACAGTTGTGCAAACTTTCTTGTTTGTCCTTCAGGTGGATACAGGTTTGTGGTTCTGTGGTACGTCTGTCCATGAATTTTGAAAACGTATGGTCCGTTACCCGGCATTGAAACAATCTCTGCTCCCATTGAAGCAAAAGAAACCGAGGAATTGTAAGAGCGGATGTGCTGACGAAAGTTCTTGTAGTAAGGATTATCTGAATCTGAAAGCATAGAGCGAAGAAATTCGGGATATAACAATAGATTCCCATGTTAATCGAGCGGTTGCGGAATCTTCACTTTTCCTTTATGACAGCAGTTGTTAAATTGTTTATCAACTGGACGCTCCTTGGCGAAATTCTTGGAGCCGCAGAACTGACAGATGGAATTCATTTTTCCACAATCATGTCGAGTAACGTGAGATTCATCAAATCTCAATGCTCTTATTTGGAGTTGAATTGCTTGACTTTGGTATCGATTTTCTTTCTGTCGATGTATCGCATGGGACCGAGCGTCAGCAGCTTGCCGCGCTTGAGTTTCTTCTAAAGTTTCACGTTGTTGACGTATCGCATGGGACCGAGCGTCAGCAGCTTGCCGCGCTTGAGTTTCTTCTAATGTTTCACGTTGTTGACGTGTCGCATGGGATAGAGCGTTAGCAGCTTGCCGCGCTTGAGTTTGTTCCAAAGTTTCACGTTGTCGACGTATCGCATGAGACCGAGCGTCAGCTTGTCGCTGTGATCGAAGCTGTTCTTCTGTGTTATTAGTTATTAGCTCTTGTACGTGCTTTTCTCTCACGATTCAATCGCCGTCGCTTTGCAGCAGGACTTTCAAAATTTTCATTATCCATTATGGAAGTTCACATAATGCTTTTTTGGAAATAGCTGTCCTATATAGACAAAATGATACGATGATACGTTGATCCGATGATACGTTGATACGATGATACGATGATACGTTGATCCGATGATACGTTGATACGTTGTGCGTTCGGTTCGGTTCGGTTTGCTTCGGGTATTTCCGTGGGACGGACAGAAAGAAAGAAAGACTTGGCCTTTTATAATAAGAGATTTGAAATGCTTAACGACGCTAAGGTGATATCAATCACCGAATTGCGTTGGGGTGACACGTAAAAAGTGGGGTCATTCCCTCGATTAAGAATTTCTAGGTTTGTACTAATAAAGTAATCTAATAGAGACTTACCTCGACCGTTGCATTCCCTGCTTCCCCATGCGTGATGATGGGAGTTAGAGTCGCAACCAATTATGAGGTGTTTCTTCTATTGCTCACAATATTCCACCAGCCCCACCATCCCCCGTGGGGGTGGTGACTCGGGTGAGTCTATTGGAAGGTATATTGATGCCATAATGACATCCTGTTGACCATTGCCAAAGTCGCAGCTGAGCCTCACCGCTGTGAGGTCGCCGTCGCTATACTGTGGCAGAAGGTTGGCCTGAATGTTGTTAGGTATGTAAATACATGTCCTAATTTTGTTTGTGTGACCTCCTGTAAAAACACCATTCTTTAATTTTTGCCCAGGTGTTCTGAGCAGCCAGGCGTTCTGAGCAGCCAGGCGTCTCATGACAGCCTCAGTGGATTCCGGTTCCCCGGGGATCCAAAGGGTTGCCTTGGTCAGCCTGGGCAGATTATCCACCTGGACAACATCTAATTTTGCCCCCTCCCACATTCCTGTGAGGGTTGCAATGGTTGCTTGCAGCCATTCAAGGGAACCTTGATCACAGCAGGTGATCCTAAGGATCTGTCCTGAGTAATGGAACCCTTTGAAAGTGGGTGCTTGCACTGATTCACCAGGCCTTGTGTCAATGAAGTCATCCAAGGCGGTGGTAAGTTTACCTTCCACCATCTCAACCTGGGTCTCGGTGAGCTTTCCCAGGGGATTTGAGCGGTCTATCACTGCTACTCGAAGGTGCTTCTCAGCAGCCTCCTTGTAGGTGACAGACTCCGCTCTGGTGGAGGGTTTTTTGGGTGGCATTATTGCAGGTTTCCGCCTCTTTCCCTGATTGCGAGGGGAGCGAGTCCTGCGAGCGCACCCGTTTCTTTGTCACACCTGTGGGTGACTTCTTAGCTCCATGAACCGGTGGCTTTGAAAGCCTGGCCTGTTCGTGAGCTGTGCCGACAGCGGTAGGGCGTTTTGCAGTGATATCTTTCGATACCTCCGCCAAACGGGGCCTCCTACGGCGTTTGGCTTCCGCACCACAGACCTTACGCCTTGGCGGACGTCGATCTGCAGTGCTGGCCTCTTCATTTATATTTTTAGACGGGGTATCCTGAGCGGACGCACCCGTCTGAGCTGTTGTCGATGACTCGACTGGTTTTTTGTTTGTTTGTTCATCCATGTGAGTAGATTACATTTTTCATCTCTCGAGGTCCCCACCCTCACCGGAGCCTCACAGTTCTGGGACGCTGTAAACAACGCCAGGGCTACCCGAGAGATATAGCTCCCAGGGAGGTGAGGTGTTTGCACACTCCATCCTAACCCAAGAGCTCGTCCTGCTAATCCTCTGACGGAAAAGCATAGCCGATTGATCTAGGTGGACTAGTCTAGACCTCCCGTTTGAGCAGAAATCCGGGCCAAAGTGGAGTGTTGCCAGACCTGTGGGAATAACAGCCACCCTCAGGCTGACTCAGCCACCAGGATCCCCTCATCCTGCCTTACGGCTCCTGCGCACGGCACAAACACGCAGGTACCTGTATTTGTCTGATTTCTCCACGACGACCATCATCCCGGTTCATTGACAGCCACGCCAGGCACAAAGGTTTTTAAGCCCCGGCCAGACCCGAGTGCCAAAACAGACCAAACACGAGGGGGTTTTAAGTCCCTGGCTCGTATCCTACCAGGTACACGCCCGCCGCTTCCTCAAAATACGCAAGCCCCTCACCACGTCAAGGTACATTCGAGGGGGTGGAAAACTATTAATCATCATTCAATAAAGTTCAACATAGTCACAGGGATAGTCATAATAAGTATAATGGGAATGTGCCTATGTGGATATCATTGGTGGAGGATCCGTTCATATTCACCAAAGCAACAAATAGTAAAGGACGCTATGGAAACCATAGAACTGCAACCATTATAACCATTGGAGGTGGCAGAATGTTTAATCTTAATTAAACATGGGTATGCGGACACCCTGTATACATAAAATATATAATTAATTATGTAAAAACTTCTGACCAGGAAGTGCAATAAATGCAACTAAGTAGGTGTAAATAACCTGGCAGTTATGTAGGTTATTAAAGGTATTGGTTACTGTGCAGTTACTGCAACCGCTCGAAACAAAATTTCTTCAGCTACACACTAAAGAACAAGGTTTACAGAGTTGATTTATATAAATATTATATATGAACCGGGTCCAAATTTTTGAAATAATCGAATTTGAACTTAGCTAATATTACACGATTCAGTGACGCGCGGGTGGAATCTCACCCATTTTGTTGACAGTCCGTGCGCTATGAATGACCTTAACACTTAGAATATTTCGCACCGCCAGATGCAGCTCGACTGTCGTACATGTAACATCGATTATTTTTTGTTTTTAGGCGATTTTTTGGGGGTGAAACATAATAGTTTACTGCCCCATACCGCAACTATACTTTTTAATGCTATTTCGAAGGTCTCTCACATCCCGGTTTCATTTATCCCGGTTTTCTTGATGGGTGTCGCTTCTCGTATGCTTAGCCTAGTAACCAGAGTCAAAACCGCCCTGGAGGGGTGCAACGCGGAGCGGAGCGCAGCGGCGCCCCGTAAGGGTAGGTTTTGACGATGGATTACCCTCCTTATCGAATGCACACCCCAAAATTCGAAGGCAAAAATTTTTTAATTTTTTCACTTTTTCGGCAATACACGGGTTATTTTCCATTTTTTTGATTTTATTTATTACTAATATCCACTAATCACATCCCCATCTATCCGAATTTCAAAGAAAAATTCAAATCGGAGCGAAAAAATTTTACGCATTTTCAACGGACCACGGGCGACTGATGCACATCGACCGTGGTCGGCCGACTACTCGGTACTACTTTCCCGTACTTTTCAAAAGTCGATTTTGGGGTTGTTTTTACAGTTTTCATACAAAATATTTCTTCTATAGCCTAAAATAAGCCTGTTCTTTAGTGTGTAGCTGAAGAAATTTTGTTTCGAGTGGTTGCAGTAACTGCACAGTCGCCAAGGTATTTAATGTAAAATCAACAAAATTATAACAATGAAAATATTATTAAGTTTGCAAAAATTGTATATAAATACTGTGCTATTATTGAAATAAATGTGTTCTGAATTTAACTTTCGTTTTATTCGCATCTTCACCACATAAGTTAGAAAGGGTACTTCTTGCCACCCTCTTCTAATTTATTCAGCGTATGCCAATGGATAATTTGTTATCAGGGATTGACTTCTCTATAATGGGATATACAGGGGTTATGTTTTGTACTTATTGTTTAAATGTTTTATTTGATTGGTGTTGTATGCATCATTTTAATTACTTGGTAGGTGTGCCTGCACGCTTTTGACTGTGTTTGTGAGCCGTGTCGGCTGCAGTTTTTGTAGATCAGATGTATTTTACAATTTTTAATTTAATAAATTTAGTTTTAGACTTTGAAGAAGGTTGGAATCTCAACCGAAACCGGTTAGTAGTAATAGTTGTTTGTTTTGATTGACCCATATCCCACGAACAAACATCCCGATCGATTAGTTTTTAATTATAATAATTTATTATGCAATTTTGCAGATAACAGATAAACTGTTGCTGATCAGGGCATTTTTGGAAATTGCGACAGCCATTACACAAGTTTTAGTAATTTGTTTTTGGAGAGAAGAAATAGTATTTGCTAGTCAAGAAGTTGGGCAAGGTATTATATGAATCAAATTTTGTTGGAGCGGATATCAGATTTCAAAAAGCCATGGTGTTAATTATTAGAAGAAGTAAAAATCCCCTAAAACTCACTGCTGGAAATTTTACAGTAATCAGTTTAGCTACCTTCACATGGGTACGTATACAAATATAGAGATGTCTTGATTTTTTAGGGATCGGACATTTGACCGCGTTCATATAACCACCCCCGATATACCGCAAGACAGAATACCGCAAGCCGGAATACCGCAGGGACATAAAACTGCAGAACTAAAATACCGCAAAGCTAAAATACCGCAGGGACAAAATGTCGCGAGCTAAAATATTGCAAGCATTAGATCTTGTATAAGATCTAATGCTTGAAATATAATCATTTTATATTGGTATTTAATAAATAAAAACGGATTACATTTTTAAATTATTTATTTATTGGTCAGTTTTTATCATATTAAACAAAATTAAATTTTTAGTAAGTAATACCATAAAATGTTCATAATTTTCATTAGTTCATCATTTACGAATTAGTCTTCAGCTTCTGTATATTTTCTTTTGTACATACAAAGGCCAAGTCCGTTATTATATCTTTAGTTTTATTAAATTTTTGTTTAATTTGAGGCCAACATTTTTCAATTGGGCGAAATTCTGGAAATTTGGTGGATTCTCATTTTTGATAGAGTATTAATTTAATTTTATGAATAAATGCTATGCACCGTTGTGTAAGTGGTAATTTTAAAAAGGGTAGCAACGCTTCTTAAGACTTTTCGATAAATAAATTTCCGTATTTACCAAAAACCTATCACGGATGGTTTTTGTTGTTAGCATCTTGGCCTCAATTAATTAAACGTCTTTTGAATCGCTCATAAAATTTTATTAATGAACACAAGACTAAATTAATAACAAACGTCTTCAAGTACTCCTAGAATAAATGAAAAAATGTAGCCCAAAAACAGTTTCTTAGTTACAATGTGTAATAGCACTTTCGGCTCACAAAAATTGACTACGGAGTAATTTGCGATGCGAAACTTACTTCGTACTTGGAATGTGTACCTATTTGCTCAGTTGCTTTTGTACTAACATCGTATTAGATTAATAATTTAGTAAAATGAGTAGGTAAACTTTAAACCACCATAAGAATTTAACATTTAAAACAAAATGTTTATGAATAGAATAGTGTTACCAAATTTCATAGTACCTACTATTGTACTGTTAAAACCTTTACGGTGAGAGTGTAGTAACCACCGCCACAACGAACTGTCTTGTAACCTTCCTAATGGAAAGAAAGGTTTATATAGGCCCCTCCTGCAAAAAAATTCTGAGAATGTATTATCAAAATTTTGAGTAAATCGATTTTGAAGTTAGCTAATTTTACACGATTCAGTGACGCGCGGGTGGAATCTCACCCATTTTGTTGACAGTCCGTGCGCTATGAATGACCTTAACACTTAGAATATTTCGCAGCGGCAGTTCCGACCTAGCTCTGAACTACACCGCACGTCATTTTTTGCGCTCCTTAATTTTCATAAATTAAGATCAAAAGTAATTTTAATTACTCGTTCTCTCAAACGATATTTAATATAGAAGTGAAAGTGTATACTCAAGATCCCTATTCTATTTAAATTTCGTCGCTAAAAGCGTATAAACACGCTTATAAGTGAAACCCAGTATTTCCCGCAAAAAGTTTCGCGCCTTTTTATTGAGTGACGTAGTTACCTACGCTCACTTAACAAACGGTCGCGCGCTTTTTGCCCCACTCCCCCTTCGAAGCCAGCATTTCGACGTACGGCAACGTACGTAAACTAAGGTCAGTAAACTTTTCAACTTGACCTACTTTCTTTTCAGATTAAATTATATCTCGACGTAAACATAAAATATTTAACGTAAACACATTCTTAGCATTTCAAGTTCAACCTAATTCAAGTTCATTTAAAATAAATTTAAAGGCTGATTCACAACCTTTATAAGATTTTTTAAAAAATTTTTTCTCATTTTTCAGATTTTACAACATAAATTTACACCCTAATAATTATAATTCATATTTCTTGTAAAAATGACGACCGATAACGAAACACTCCAACAATCCTACGAAAGACTTATGTTACGTTTTGACGAACAACTTGACATCTCAGCCTCTCAGGCTGCCTCAATTAATCGCCTAACCCTAGAAGTCAGCAGATTAACCGCTCTGCTACTTGCCAAAGACGAACCCCCCAAGGTCGTGCAACCACCCCCGGTCGTAAGACCAACCCCGGTTGCTCAACCACGCGCAGTCGCCCCTTCAGGGAAAAGGAAGGAGAAGCCCTCCTTCCCCCCCCTACCGACTACCTCCTCATCCAAAAAGGTAACCACCACCCAACCCAAATCACCCAAAACTGCCACGACCACAAAGAAAATAATCCCACCGCGCCCCCTTATGGAATCCGCGATTCCAAAGCCGCGTTGCTCGCCCCCTGCAGCAAAACCCACATGCACCCCCCCCACTGTCCACCCTCCATCAGAGGCAATGGACACCCATGCTTCCACCTCCACCGGCGGTGACACCTTCGTCACCCCGAACGAACGCCACCTCAAACGCGCCCGCTCAAACTTGAGCAGTGATAGCGATACCTCCGGGCCCGCCACCAAGAACAGGTTCGCCTGTCTCGAGGTGGAGGACTCCCCCCCCGACACCCAAGCCGACGACGACGGCATGGATACTACCAACTCCCCACTAGACAATAACACCTCCCAGTCGAACTCCCAGGGTGCATCACACCCAACATACACCTCCGCCAGCAGAATCCCCCCCATTGTCCTACGGACAAAGGACAACTGGCCAGCCATTAACAAATTAATCCGCGAACGTAAAATCGCAACTACCAAAATCCGCACCCTTGTGGACGGAATTTCCATCCAACCGGCTTCTGAGTCCGACTACCGGACCCTCAGTAACCTTTTCGAAGAAAAGGAACTCCCCTCCCACACCTATTCTTTGCCCAATGAAAAACCACTCAAAGTGGTCATTCGTGGTCTCCCGATCACCATCACCCCCGCCGAGGTCAAAGAAGACCTCGAATCCCAACAGTTTGATATACAATCAGTATATCAAATGCGCCACGGCCGCGACCGACAACCGATGCCACTTTACCTAGTCCATCTCACCCACAACTCTGATGGGAAGAGAATCTTCGACCTAACCTCTGTCCTCTCCATCAATACCAGGACAGAAACCCCTCACAAAAAAGCCGAAGTCGGCCAATGTCACCGCTGCCAACGGTTCGGGCACGCCCAAACCCGCTGCAGGGCCCCCCCCAAATGCGTCAAATGCGCAGGAGACCATCTCACCAGCCAATGCCTCAAAACCAGAGAGGAACCAGCCACATGCGCAAATTGCACTGGCAACCACCCTGCAAACTATAAAGGTTGCGTTTCTTTCCCCAAGCCCAAGAGGCGGGAATTAACAGCCCGAGAAGCAGCTTCCCGCTTCGCCGGCCACCCTACCTACAATTATCCCTCCTCCCAAGGCACCGGTCGACCATCCTACGTAGGAGTCGCCAGAATTCACGCCCCTCACAGAGAAGCACCTCATGCCACCCCCTCGCCCCCCACCCCCTTCGACGAAACAATCCCCCGCCAAATAGCAGCTATCCTTGAAGCCGCTCACGAATATAATATTCCCAATGAACTTTTAGAACGCATTGAGGTTATCGGAAACGTAAGACCCACAAACCCAGCCACTTATGCCTAAACCACGTCACCAACCCACCACGCTGCAGATGGCATTTTGGAATGCCAACGGTCTATCTGCCAAACGATACGAACTTCTCGCGTTCGCGTTTCTCCACGACCTTGACGTCATCTTGGTCAACGAGACCCATCTTAGAGCCGCGCATCGGGTAAAACTCCCTGAGTATACCCTCTACCGTAACGATCGAGACGGACGCGGCGGCGGCACCGCAATCTATGTCAAAACCTCCATAGAACACATCCCCATACCCACCCCAGACCTCGAAGGCCTCGAGGCAACCTCGATAAGCATCCACACCGCTCTTCACGGTTGGCTGCAAATTTCATCGATTTACAATCGCCCCGGTAGACACTTCATCAAAACCGATTTTGAACTCCTCCTTGAAGGCCCCGACGCGAAAATCATTGCCGGCGACTTCAACGCCAAACACTCCGCCTGGTTATGTCGTCACACAAATAACCAAGGCCGAGAACTTCTTCAACTCGAAAACGAGCTGAACTTCACAATCATCGCCCCAACTACCCCTACCCACTTTTCTCACGCAGGTACGCCGTCCACCTTGGACATAGCACTTTTCAAAGACGTACCGCTTCAACACGACATCTCCACCTGCGAGGAGCTTAACTCCGATCACTACCCAGTCCTAATCACATTAGGGCAAATCCCACTCAAACCCCCCCCCCACAAGGACTAAAACCGATTGGATTTCTTTCACAGACAAACTCAAGGAAAATCTAGGACCAATCCCCTTCATCAATTCCACCACGGACTTAGACAATTTCATTAATTCCTTCCAAGGAAAAATCATAAACTCAATTTCAGAAACTTCTTACGAAGTCCCCATTCATGACACCAGAGACAAACTCTCTCCCTCCCTCAAGGACCTAATCCGCTCCAAAAACCGTGCAAGAAAACTTGCACGCAGAACAAAAAATCCCACCGATCACACTTCATACCTCCAACTTAAAGAACAAGTTGACATTAAAATTAAAGAATTTCACGATAACGAATGGTCCGATAAAATCAAATCCCTTGCCTTCCAAGATTTGTCTGCTTGGCGCATGGCAAGCGCACTCCAAAAGAAAAAGCATTCCCCCAACTCAGTACTTATCCGCCCCGATGGCACTCTCGCCAAAAGCGACCTTGATAAGGCTGAAACATTTGCCGACAGCCTTCAATCCCAATGCTCCCCCAATACCACCAGACTTGACCATGATCACATCAGTTCGGTCGAAAACTCAGTAAACACCGCCCTTTCCACCACAGACAACACCATCATCAATCCCACCTCCTTCACGGAGGTCGCAATAGCCATCAAACGCCTTAAAAACAGGAAAGCCCCAGGTCCCGATGGCATCACCAACCATGCCCTTAAGGTACTACCCAAAAAAGCAGTAACTGCTATCACCGGAATAATTAACGCAATTCTCCGCCTTAATTATTACCCACAGATTTGGAAAACCGCTGACGTAGTGGTGATCCCTAAACCCGGTCAAAATCTGAAATTCCCTCAGAGTTACAGACCAATCAGTTTGCTCCCCGCCATCGGCAAACTCGCCGAAAAAATCATTATCACACGACTCCATGAGGCCATTTCTGATAACAACATCATCCAAAATGAGCAATTTGGTTTCCGTGCTGGTCACAGCACCACCCACCAAGCCCTCCGATTAGTCGAACATGTCACACAAGCCCTCAATAAAAAAGAATTCACCGGCCTAGTGCTACTCGACGTATCGAAAGCCTTCGATAAGGTCTGGCACGAAGCCCTTTTATTTAAAATGCTTCAGTCAAACATCCAACTCCCACTAGTCCGACTAATAGCCTCTTATCTACTCAACAGAAAATTCAAAATTAAATTTGCCAACACCAGATCCTCCACACGCCCCATCACTTCCGGGGTCCCCCAAGGATCAATCCTCTCAGCCTCCCTCTTCAACATCTACATGAGCGACATCCCAATTCCCACTGACCCAACCACTAAAATATCACTCCACGCCGACGACGTCGCTATCTATTCGTCCTCTATCCACCCCGATTACGCCACAACCCGCCTCCAGGAGGCTATCAACGATCTCGAAAGGTGGTACGAAACTTGGCGCATCGAGGTAAACTCGAGCAAAAGTTCCGCGATCATGTTTCGAAATCGAAAAAAGCCTCACAACTCCAGCGTCTGGATGTTTGAGGAACAGATCCCCTGGAAATCCACGGTCAAGTACCTTGGCATTACCATGGATCAACACCTCAAATGGAGACCCCACGTAAACGCCATTACCGGCAAAGCCAAAGCCCTCTTTTCAAAATTATTCGCCCTTATGAATCGTGACAGCCCCATGACCCCCAAAAACAAATTAAGGCTATACAAATCCATCATCCGTCCAACTATGACCTACGCCTCCCCCGTTTGGGGTTACGCCCGCCACACATACATGAACAAAGTTCAAATTATTTAAAACAAAAACCTCCGCTCCATTTTCAACGCCCCCTTCTATGTCACCAACAGGCGACTGCACGCAGACGCCAAACTAGAACCCATCTCCACCCTTATTCACAAACACGCCACTAGTCTCTATAAGAAAGCCAGATTTTCCGACAACCCGCTCATAGCACAACTAGGTCAATACAATCCCGAAGACTTTTGTATCCCCCGACCTAAATCAATCCTGACTGTAGACAATCCATGACCATAACCCTCATCTGCACAGACTAACATATGTTCACCGGTATAATTACACAAATTCTCTTCGAAAGTGGATTTAATCCACTAGATTTGTGTAAAGTCGACTTAATTTCCCACTCCCCAGATTCTAATACTTTCAGTCCAACAACACCAATTCATTGACGGTAGATGCATTTCGCATCACTCGTCAAATTTTTTCAGGTAGGAGCCACTTTCTACGAGGATATCTTCAATCTTCGAATTAGGGATTCTACTATATCAATAACGTAAATTTACTTCTCCCTTTTCATATTCATTCACCACAGCCACAACCCAGGTATTTCCCAGTCAGTCTAGCTCAGCGCTACTCCGTGAGGCCCACCGGCCTCCATAATTTCCAATGTCACTAATGTATACTTTCAGATGAAGGAGAAGGCCGGCTACGCCGGGATGCTCCATTGTGGTCAGTCCAGAAAATCGAAAATCGAAATTTCGCAGCGGCAGATGCAGCTCGACTGTCGTACATGCAACATCGATTATTTTTTGTTTTTAGGCGATTTTTAGGGGGTGAAACGTAATAGTATACTGCCCCATACCGCAACTATACTTTTTAATGCTATTTCGAGGGTCTCTCACATCCCGGTTTCATTTATCCCGGTTTTCTTGATGCGTGGCGCTTCTCGTATGTTTAGCCTAGTAACCAGAGTCAAAACCGCCCTGGAGGGGTGCAGAGCGGAGCGCACACCCCAAAATAAGAAGGAAAAATTTTTTTAATTTTTTCACTTTTTCGGCAATACACGGCTTATTTTCCATTTTTTGGATTATATTTATTACTAATATCCACTAATCACACCCCCAGCTATCCGAATTTCAAAGAAAAATTCAAATCGGAGCGAAAAATTTTTTCGCATTTTCAACGGACCACGGGCGACTTATGGTACATCGACCCGGGTCGGCCGCATACTCGATGCGACTTTCCCGTACTTTTCAAATCGATTTTTCTCAAAATTTTGACTATACATTCTCGGGCTAAATTTTTACAGGACACTCTAATAAGGTTCCTTTTGCTATAAAAAAAATTTTGGGGGAATTTGGAGTGGCGGTGGTTAGGTAATTCTTCCCAGCTTTACTATTCTTATAGTCCGGACGTTATGGAACATGACCTTGCACTTTGTGGTACAAGCATGAAATTTGGCACAAGCGTAGATTCAAACCTCCTTTACAAAATAAGATGTGACGCCACGCCGACCCACGCCCCCTTCAACCCCCAAACGCAAAAACACCCCCCAAATTTTAGTTTATCCTATTTCTTTCGTAAACCGCTCATCATACGGTAAAAATACATCAGAGCAAATAAATTTATAATTAAATTCTAAACAAAAAAGGTTCTAAGGATATTTTTGATACGACTTACGGTTTCGATAGAATCATCACGTAAATGTAGGTCAAATATGGCGCGAACTGAAGAAGCCGCGGATTTTCTCAAAATTCCCCATGTTGCGCCACTCGTACACAAAAATTACTGAAATATAAAATTTAGAACGGACAATTTCTATCTGTAGTGTTAATTGCTATTCGTCAAAATGTATTTTTCATAAGTTTTTAAGCACTATTGTATAATAATAAGACGGACCGAAAAGAACAAAATGACTATAGAAGAGACGGTCATTGGCCAAGTAGTTAGAGCAATCGACTACTGATGCTAAAGGCATTGGTTCGAGTCCAGTAGGAGTCAATTTTCTTTCGGACTTTCATTCCTTCAATGACCGTCTCCGTGCTTCGGAGGGCACGTTAAGCCGGCGGTCCCCTTGATTTGACCTGATCTAATATGTCAAACAGGGTAATAAAAATCACCCCTGCTCCTCATAGACTACGCAATGATTGACTTTGTTGAGGCTTCGGGCTGGGTGGCCTGGTCCAGGGGCCACCCATCGACTGCACGTAGCATTGGTGGGGTGCGAATCGCGGGACTTCTCAGAGCTCGGTCATCGAGCGGACGTCCCTGGTTCGTAGTGCCGGCCATTGTTGGGGAGTTCTGGTCGGTGGTGAGGCCGAGAGACCGCCTAACGGCTGCGGTCATACTTAGCAGTGTCGACATTGTGGGTCAGGCTGGGGGTGAGCAACAAAGTGGAGGCAGTACAATGGGCCCGGTAGAGTGGCCTAAGTGCGTGCAAGTTAATACTTGCCCCTCCCCCGAAATCCGAATCCGACTATAGAACCTTGAACTTTGTAATAGAAGCATAAAATGTGGCACAAGTGTAGATTCAAACCTCTTTTACAAAACAACCCCTAGACGCTAAAACACACCCCAAATTAGTTTATTCTGTTTATTTCGTAAACGGTTCATCATAATTATGATAAAAATACATCAGAGCAAATAAATTTATAATTAAATATAATTAATACTGAAATAGAAATAAGAAAGGACAATTATCTATCTGTAAAGTTAATTGCTTGTTCGCCAAAATGTATTTTTCATAAGTTTTTAAGCACTATTGTACATAATAAAACTACGCATTTTAGACAAAAATTTTATTATTTATAGCTAATATTTTAAAAACGACCGCCATAAATACACAGTTCAGTATAATTAAAGGCGACTCTACCACTAACTCAGCCACTCGAAAAATTTTTTCGAGTGCTACACACTAAAGAACAGGCTTATATCTGTCTATTAAAACAATAAAAAATGTGAACTTGGTCAAAACAACCCCAATATCGACTTTTGAAAAGTACGGAAAAGTAGCATCGATCAGGCGGCAGACCCCGGTCGATGCACATCAGTCGCCCGTGGTCCGTTGAAAATGCGTAAAATTTTTTCGTTGCGATTTGAATTTTTCTTTGAAATTCGGATAGATGGGGGTGTGATTAGTGGATATTGCTAATAAATATAATCAAAAAAATGGAAAATAACCCGTGTATTGCCGAAAAAGTGAAAAAATTAAAAAATTTTTGCCTTCGAATTTTGGGGTGTGCATTCGATAAGGAGGGTAATCCATCGTCAAAACCTACCCTTACGGGGCGCCGCTGCGCTCCGCTCCGCTCTGCACCCCTCCAGGGCGGTTTTGACTCTGGTTACTAGGCTAAACATACGAGAAGCGCCACGCATCAAGAAAACCGGGATGTGAGAGACCCTCGAAATAGCATTAAAAAGTATAGTTGCGGTATGGGGCAGTATACTATTACGTTTCACCCCCTAAAAATCGCCTAAAAACAAAAAATAATCGATGTTGCATGTACGACAGTCGAGCTGCATCTGCCGCTGCGAAATATTCTAAGTGTTAGAGTCATTCATAGCGCACGGACTGTCAACAAAATGACTAACGCGCCCCTGAATCTCTTTAATCCACCTTAAATTTCATGAAAATTAGCTAAGTTCAAATTCGATTTTTTAAAAAGTTTTGACCATAGGTATTCGTATTTTTTATTGTTTTAATAGACAGATATAAGCCTGTTCTTTAGTGTGTAGCAGAAGAAATTTAGTTTCGAGTGGCTGAGTTAGTGGTAGAGTACCCTAATTAAAATTTAAATTATGTAAATTCCATAAATCATGCATATAATACCAATTCACAAAATATATTAATATACATATCTAGCTCCAAAGCCTGTAATTAACCATAAACATCACAATTTTTATATACCTACTACTCATTATAAGACCATCACCGCTTAAAACATTAATTTACTCACCTGTTTATGTTCAATATTAATTAATTTATTACATTCACTATAATTTTTAACTTCTGTATGCAAAGGGCACATATGACAAAATGAGTTACACAGTAAGAAAAAGTCGATGAGATATGGAACAGATTGCACAGTAAGCAATAGACAACCGCCGTTATATCACATAAAATAAGGAATATTATATTTCCGACTAATCAGCAAAATTGCAGTAAGTAAATTTGGATGTAAAACGGTGCAACTGCATAAAAGCAAATTTTAATTGTACTGAACTGTGTATTTATGGCGGTCGTTTTTAAAATATTAGCTATAAATAATAAATTTTTTGTCTAAAATGCGTAGTTTTATTATGTACAATAGTGCTTAAAAACTTATGAAAAATACATTTTGACGAACAAGCAATTAACATTACAGATAGCCCAAGTTACATTTTTCCCTGTGAAATTAAAATTTCTCTGGTAGGTCCCTGGCAAATACCTGGTAGGTAACTAAAACAGGGTTTACGGCTTTGCCTGTCTATAGGGATTTGTCAGGTACCTGTTAGCATGTCCTTTGTAGGGCCCTATTAAATGCTTGCGCTAGGGATTTGCCAGGTAGCCAAATACAGGTTCCTTGTAGGGCCCTGTGAAATGCTTGCGGTAGGGATTTGCCAGGGAGTCATATACAGGTTCCTTGTAGGGCCCTGTGAAATGCTTGCGGTAGGGATTTGCCAGGGAGTCATATACAGGTTCTTTGTAGGGCCCTGTGAAATGCTTTCGGTAGGGATTTGCCAGGTACTCATTTACAGGTTATTTGTAGGGCTCTCTGTAAAATGCCTGTGGCAAGTTGAACAACCAATAATAGAAAACCTTTGATTAGTAGACCAATCAAAGTCGACATCGACGTCAAAGTAAGAAATTCATCGCAAAAACTTTGAAAATATCGCAAAAAAATAGTAATTTTGATGTAAAAAAAAATCGTTCTACAGTATCGTTTGGAATGTAATTCTAGTAGGTTGTAACGAAATGTCGGAGGTATAATTTATTTACGTATTTATGCTCCGAGCAACATGCGTTATACTTTGAAATGCAAACAAGTACCCACGAGCGATGTTTTCAGGCAATTATAACAAGTTGCGATGAAAATTCCGACAACATTTTTTTCTCTTTTTTTCACTTTTTTATTTTACGAATACCTGTACAATTACATTTCAAACAATACTGTACAACGATTTTTTTTTGCATCAAAATTACTAATTTTTTTGACGTATTTTATGATTTGAACCCACGTGTTTCAAAAACATTTTTTTCGCTTTTTTCCATTTTTTATTTCACAAAACACTGTAGAATTACATTCCAAACGTTACTGTAGAACGATTTTTTTTTTGCATCAAAATTACTCATTTTTTACCATAATTTCCGATATTTTTGCGATAAATTTTTTAAATTTACGAAAAAAAAAAATTTTTGGCTTCTTTTTTGTAATTCTTGGCTTAGTAAGAAGTAAGAAGACAAAAAATCATTGAAAATTAAGAAAAATGTCATTCGATTCACCGTTGTCACCGAGTACAGCCCTCCGCGAGTTTTATTACAAGTTACGATGAAAATTAGAACAGCATTTTTTTCGCTTTTTTTCACTTTTTTATTTTACCAATCCCTGTACAATTTATTACATTTCAAACAATACTGTACAACGATTTTTTTTGCATCAAAATTACTAATTTTGTTGACGTGTTTTATATGATGTCGAACCCACGTGTTTGAAAAACATTTTTTTCGCTTTTTTCCATTTTTTATTTCACGAAACACTGTAGAAGTACATTCCAAACGTTACTGTAGAAGGATTTTTTTTGCATCAAAATTACTCACTCACTCACATAATTACTCACATTAAATTTTTGTAGTCATAAAGCAATTTTACAACTAAAATAACAACAGCTAGGTGGCACAGAGGTTAACGCTGTCGGACAATGAAGGGAAGGTTACGGGTGCGATCCTCGCACAAGGTAAGATTTTATTTCTAATTTTCAAAATTTAATTCCAGACTCCAAGAAACAAAGAAGACGACAACATCATGAGATATATCACCACCAACAAGTTCTTACTAATGAGAATAAATAATGAGAAATGGGTAAAATAAAAAATTATATGTTGTAGAGTTAAAATTGTTAAAATTAAAAATGTAGCAAAAATTAATTAAATATACAATAAATTTAATTATAATCAAAATTTTTTTGCACCCTGTTAATCGCCTATAATAACTCCCTGGTAGATCCCTATAACAATACCCTGGTAGATCCCTATAACAACTCCCTGGTAGATCCCTGCGGTAGGGACTTACCAGGGCCCCTGTGAAAGGTACTTAGTAGATCTCTAGTAGAGGCCCCTAATAGGTGGTCCATTTGCCCCTGGCGCAAGCCCCTACCACAATCCCAACTAGGGTTTTAGACAGGGACAGGGACCTGTGAGATTTTATTGGGAGGGATTTGCCAGGGGCCTACCAGGTTAAAAATGTTGCTTGGGAGATAATTGTCCTTTCTTATTTCTATTTCAGTAATTTTTCATGTTAAAAGTGTTAAAAGTGGCGAAGCACGACATATTTGGGAAAACTTGTACCTAGAGTTCTTCTGTGCGCGCCATATTTGACTTTCATTTACATGATGATTCTATGGATGAAAAAAATTGTAAGAACCTTTTTTGTTTAAAATTTAATTATAAATTTATTTGCTGTGATGTATTTTTATCATATGATGAACCGTTTACGAAATAAACAGAATAAAATAATTTGGGGTGTGTTTGAGCGTCTAGGGGTTGAAGGGGGCGGCGACCGGCGTGGCGTCACATCTTGTTTTGTAAAAGAGGTTTGAATCTACACTTGTGCCAAATTTTATGCTTCTATTGCAAAGTTCAAGGTTCTATCGTCATTTTGGGCGACTGTGCAGTTATTCTGACCAGCTGAAAAAAAATTTCTTCAGCTACACACTAAAGAACAGACTTATTTTAGTCTATAGAAAAAATTTCATGCGAGAAATCTGTAAAAACAACCCCAAAATCGACTTTTGAAACGTACGGGAAATTAGCATCGAATACGCCGCACACCCAAGGCACACGCGATACAATTCAAAGACGGTCCCTTGAAATCGCGTAAAATTTTTTCGCTCCGATTTGAATTTTTCTTTGAAATTCGGATAGGTGAGGGTGTGATTAGTAGATATTAGTAATAAATATAATCAAAAAATGGAAAATAACCCGTGTATTGCCGAAAAAGTGAAAAAATTAATATTTTTTTCTTCGAATTTTGGGGTGTCCATTCGATAAGGAGGGTTATCCATCGTCAAAACCTACCCTTCCGGGGTGCCGCTTCGCTCCGCTACGCTGTGCACCCCTCCAGGGCGGTTTAGACTCTGGTTACTAGGCTAAACATATGAGATCGTCTTCCGGACGATATCGTCTTGCAAAATCGTACGTCGCCAGCGGGGATGCTACATCCCCGCTACAGACAAACGATCAGTTTCGTTAAAGCTTGCAACTCGCCGGAAGTCGATAGAATATGCGACCAGGTCGATGTTGCTATATTTACCGATGGCAGCAAGCAGGAAGGTGGGGAGGTCGGCGCGGCAATTGTCATATACCGTGAGGCTCGGCAAGAAACCCACAAGTACCGGTTAAACGGTGCTTGTAGCGTGTTTCAAGCCGAGCTATATGCGATTGACGCCGCCCTGACTTGGATCTCCCCCAGGAGACTGCACTCTGTATGCATTTTCTCCGACAGCTTTTCTTCGCTTGTTACCATCGCTAATAGTAGTAGCACCGTACCTTTGGTCACCTCCATCCATCGTTCACTGCTCAAACTGAAGAACCAAACGATCTTCAAATTTGTGTGGGTAAAGGCTCATTGCGGCATTGAAGGGAACGAGGTTGCAAATCATTCAGATCAATGTGCCAAAGACGCGGCTGTTTCACACAGTCGCATGGTATACAACCAGTTCTCTCTTAACTATGCAAGAAGGGTGATTCGTCTTAAGGCGGCATGTACTTGTGATATCAAGTACAGAAATGCCGTTCAAGGTTCGACCACCCGGCAGCATTTACCTACGCTAAATGATGTTCGCTTGTTCCGAAGTGCCGTTGATACCTCCTTTGAAATGACGCAGATATTGACGGGTCACTCGTTTGCGCGCGAGTATCTGCAAAGATTTAAGATCAGTCCTAGTGACGTGTGCCCCTGCGATTTAAAAAGTTAGCAGACTCTGCAACATTTGTTGTCTTGCTGCCCAAAGTACACCCAACATCGTCACAACTACGCCCTACATTGTCAATTTCACAACGTTACACCTTTTACCATTTCGAACATAATCACTAATAAATTCATAACCAAATCATACATATCTTTTTGCAAACTAATCATTAATGCCCGATTGCACCATCGTTGACTAAAAGTGTCGCTTAGCCAAGGGACCCTTAACTATAAGCTGTAGCTTAATTTAGGTTGCATTGCACCACACCTACTTAACATCTCCTTAGTTAAACCTCAGCAACACCGCATTTGTCTAGTAACTTTGGTTATATTTTAGGGATTTTTCATAGAATTTATGTTTAGGTTGGTTAAAATTTAAAATTTGTTCTGACACATAACCATATTTTTGACAACCGTTTTGATGTTTTGATTTTCAAGTTTCACGCGTTTCAAGTTATTATAAATTTAGTTTATGAATTTATTCAAATTATTTGTGATCAATAATTTTGCGTTATTTACGAGTAAGTACTGCTATTATTATTCTGTATTTGTTAAATAATGTTACTGCAAGTGTTCATAAAATTTATTAAAACGTGACTGATTAATTTTTTAGAATGGAAAATTCGAACCCCAAGAGGCAGAGAGGACCAAATTATACTTCGGACGAAATTACCTTATTAATAAATATTATTGAAAAGTTCAAAAATATAATAGAAAACAAAAAAACGGATTCTGCAACAGGCAGAGATAAAGAAGTTGCATGGAGTACAATTTGTCAGCATTTTAACTCTAGTAGTGGAACCTATAGGACTGTCGAATCTCTAAAGAAGGTGTACGAAAATAAAAAAAAAGAATTACGAAAAAAAAGTGCCGACACAAATTCTAATTTGAGGAAAACTGGACAAGGAGTCGACGGGTTACAGCCGCAAATCAGCCAAAATGATGCCTTGCTGTTATCCATGATTAGCCCGAAGACAGTAGTAGGTTTACCTACTCGAGTTGGTGGAGATGCTATCGCATCAACTGTAGTAGGTTTACCTACTGGAGTTGGTGGAGATGCTATCGCATCAACTGTAGTAGGTTTACCTACTGGAGTTGGTGGAGATGATATTGCATCAACTGGAGTAGGTTTACCTACTCCTATTGCTACTGCATCAACATCGCAAGATGTAAGAACAAATTATGTTCTTGAAGATGATGATGAGGTAATTAATTTTAAAATTATGCATTTCAACATTTACAATTTTCTTTATTTATATTCATATGGTACCCCTTGAGGGAAATTATAAAGATATAATTAATAACTTTACTCAAGTTATATTTTATTTTTCGTAAACCGGTAATTGCTGCCTTGTAGTTTCTTGACGATTTACTGAAGAAACCTAAAGTCAAAACCCGCGTTTGAAAAATAAATTATACCTTGATGAAAGTGTTTACCTCAAGAAAAATTTTTATGATTAGTAACCATTTAATTTATTTTAGGAACAAATTATGCGTAATCTGGAAAATAATTCTGAAGACATTAATTGGGGTAATTTTGCAGCTAGACATCTTGCAACTCCTATCAGTAAAAGATTAAGAACTGATAATACTGGCACTTGGAGTACTCGAAGAAAACCAGTGGCTACTGCAGTCAGTGCTTCAGAACTCTCGAAAGGGTATTCTGATCTAGTCAAGTTGAAACTGGAGTATTATCAGTGTGAACTTGACAAGGTGAAGGGAGAAGTTATTGAAGGTCAATTGCGGCAGGAGATATTGAGAAAAAAAATTGTAGCAGATGAACTCGAGGCCCAATTGCGGCAGAAGAGTTTGCATAATAAAATACAGGCGGATGAACTTGAGGCCCAATTGCGCCAGAAAATTTTAAATTCTGAAATAAAATTAAAGGAGTATGAGGTAAATAATATAAATAAAAAATTTTAATTGTAAATTTTTGTAAATATTATATTGTAAACTTATTTATTATTTATAAAACTATTTCAAACATTATTGCGGTTTTTAAAATAGATTCCATTTACAATAGTGCAAAATACTGGTTTATAAAATTATCACGAACACCTGCAGCTAGACGACTATCATTATTTACTAATGGTATATGGGGAATTTGCCCAGCATTGATTAATTCATCCAATTGATGTGAATCCATGTTATCTGGGCAAGGAGGTATATCTTCGTTCATATCTCTTGCAATATTGTGCAAGACAGCTGTTGCAATAATAACTGTTAAAGTATTATCTAGTTTTAAACGACATCCGTAAGCCATAATAGGAAATCTTCGTTTCCATACCCCAAAAAGTCTTTCGGCTGCATTTCGGGTGCGAATGTGGGATTCATTGTATCGCTGTTGTGCTGGTGTTTCTGGATTCAGAAGAGGAGTTAGTAAATATGGTCTAATGTTATATCCACTATCCCCTAAAAGTAATGAATTATGAAACGCATTACTTTCAAATTGTCCCCTTAAAATTGAATTGTTAAAAATGGTAACATCATGTGCAGACCCAGGCCATCGTGCAACAACATTTACAAATTTTAAATTTGCGCTTGCTACGCCCTGAACATTAATAGAAAAGTAGCCTTTTCGGTTTCGAAAAACTTCAGCATCTTCTCCTCCAGGTGATTGAATCTTTACGTGGGTACCATCAATCGCTCCTACTATCCGAGGGAATGATGCGATATCATAAAAATTTCTCTGCGCTTCCATAACTTCTTCATGTGTAGTTGGAAACTTAACATGACGTTCATATAAACCTGCAATCGCTTCTGAAACTCTTTTAACGATTCGGCAAGCAGTTGATACATGTACCCCACCAAAATCGGCAATTGCCAGCAAGTGGGTTCCTGTTGCATAAAATCTTAGGGCAATTAAAAGTTGGTTTATGGGCGATACAGAATTATTTCTGTCATATGGATATTCAAGTTGGGGTTCAATTTCTGTTAACACCTTAACAACAGTCTCCTTATGAAGTCGGAATCTTTTAAAAAATGACAAATCATCCATACTATAAATGTAGGCAGCCCTTTCGTAAATTTGCCTTGGAAAACCATGCTCCAGGATTTCAAAAATTTCTAAATCGTCATCAATGATGTCGTTCTCCATTTCTAACATTATTGTACTTTAACACTGTTTTTAAAACTAACTTTAAAACTGATTTTATTTTCTACACTATTTTAATTTATAAAATGTGATTTGACACCTTGAGGTTAAGTTTAAGTTTAAGCGGTAGATTTCTGAAGCTTAAATTTAGGTGGCCTGCAAGAGCTTAAGGGAGCCTTAATTCAGTGGTGCAACGAAATAAGGGACAGTTAACGATTTAAGCGACCCTTATATTTTAAGTGTAGTTGGTGCAATCGGGCATAACTCATTAAAACAGTTTAACACCACCCCTTAACTTGTCTATAGTGGATTTAGTGGATTTATGCCCTAAAATAAGTTCGAGTTTCTTAATATAATTTAAAAAAATTTATTTCAATATTTTCTTCAATTCAATTATAATTCAGTTCTGTTAAATTCTTATTCAATGTTCAATTCTATTCATCGTTAAATTCTCAACAATTGTTACATCATCCCCCATTTAACATTTACCAATCATTCATATTAATTGTTAAGTTTTATATTGTTTAATATTGTTATTTTTATATGTACTGTTGTGTCACCTCCTCTTGTGTCGCTTTTATGGACAGAGGACGTGCGACAACAAATCGATAAGCACCTACCTTCTATTAGACTCATTGGCTCTCAGGGTGCCTACTATTAAGCTTTACTGACTTGATCGGCGGAAACACAAAAAAGACACAATTCAACATGAACAATATTTAATAAACACAAATAATAAAGCAGATTATAACAAACATTTCTTAAACTAAAACAAACGAACTCAAAATATAACTGTTAATGTAAATACCTGCGAGGTTAGGCTTATCAGTGCACTTGGTTCGGCGCACTTTTAGAATATTTGGCTCTTGACTTCTAGCTTCTCCTGGACAATTCTGTTCTTTCTATTCTCTTCGGAATTCCGGTACCCGGATTCCGTCTTTCGATGCCGTTTCAACACTCGAGGACGAGAGGAATGCCTCTATTCAGTCCAATAGTCCCCAACTGTGGGGTACTAATTGGCTTTGTAGTGCGTGCTTAGCACTTGAATTCAAACTTCGAACTTTATTTTTTCGGAGCAAATTATTTTGCGACTATTCGCTTGCTCGCAAATTTTCGAACTCTATTTTTGCGGAGCAAATTATTTTGCGACTATTCGCTTGCTCGCAATTTTATTATCTTCGTTGTTTTCTGTTGTCTTGCCAAGGTGATTCCCTCTTCATTTTTTTTTCATGTTTCTTGCCTTCCAGATTAAATTTTATTATTTTGAAACCCCGTTTCCTTGCCTTTTACTCGCACTCGCATTTAAATTAATAATAACAAACTTAATTTAACAATGATTAATCCTAACAAATACAATTATACAAATGTATAGCAACAAACAATAATTGTGTCTCTTTCAATGTATTGTTATTATGTACAATAAGCGAATTTACCCTCGTTTGCGGTAGACACAACAGTACATAATATGTATCCATTTGCATAAATATACTCCCTCTCTAGGTGGTTAACTTAGAGAGGAAACAGGAAAAAAACATATGAGAAGCGCCTTCGATCAAGAAAACCGGGATCTAAAAAACCGGAAGGTTAGGGACCCTTGAAATAGCATTAAAAAGTATAGTTGCGGTATGGGGCAGTAAACTATAACGTTTCACCCCCAAAATATCAAATGAAACAACAAATAATCGATGTTACATGTAGGAGAGACGAGCTGCATCCGCCGGTGCGAGATTTTCTAAGTGTTAGGGTCATTCATTCTGCACGGACCGTCAACAGAATGAGCGACGCGCGGGAATCTCGTTAATTTTACCACTGAATCTCGTAAAATTTGCTAAGTTCAAAATCGATTATTTCAAAATTTTGATAATAAATTCTCGGTTAATAGTTTTACAACTTGCTATAGTATTAACTGTGTTCTTTAGTGTGTAGCTGAAGAAAATTTGTTTCGAGTGGTCAGAACAACTGCACAGTAGCCTCATTTTGTTCTTTTCGGTCCGTCTTATTATTATACAATAGTGCTTAAAAACTTATGAAAAATACATTTTGACGAATAGCAATTAACACTACAGATAGATAATTGTCCGTTCTAAATTTTATATTTCAGTAATTTTTGTGTACGAGTGGCGCAACATGGGGAATTTTGAGAAAATCCGCGGGTTCTGTAGTTCGCGCCATATTTGACCTACATTTACGTGATGATTCTATCGAAACCGTAAGTCGTATCAAAAATATCCTTAGAACCTTTTTTGTTTAGAATTTAATTATAAATTTATTTGCTCTGATGTATTTTTACCGTATGATGAGCGGTTTACGAAATAAATAGGATTTAGGATAAACTAAAATTTGGGGGGTGTTTTTGCGTCTAGGGGTTGAAGGGGGCGTGGGTCGGCGTGGAGTCACGTCTTATTTTGTAAAGGAGGTTTGAATCTACACTTGTGCCAAATTTCATGCTTGTATCACAAAGTGCAAGGTTCTTATGGAACTATGTTCCTTACCGTCTGGACTATTATTGTATTTAGTTTATGAGGTTTTAAGCAAGAAATTTAAGATTTTCAAAATATTCTGAGAGAGGTGCATTAGTATAAATTTAACGAATGTACGAATACTATATTTTTTTGTACAAAATACTTATTTATAGTTTATTTCTAAAATAATGCTCATCAATTAATATTAAAATAATATATTAGGGATTTACTTTGTTTCTTATATTAGAATGGAATAGAACATTTTTAACAATAGTGTAAAACCCAATTTATTGTATTATTAAATCAGTAATAAAATATTAAAAGAAATTTTCGTATGATATTTTATAATAACGCGGTATTTTAGCTTGCGGTATTTTCGCTGCATGGCCGCGGCATTTCGGCCGCGGTCAAATGTCCTAAACCGTATAAAATTATATTAGATAAGCTGAACATTTTAGCTTAGTGTCCAGTCGTAGATGAATGGTAGTTGTTAAGGACATTTTAATTATTTAATAATTATTAATAATTTAAAAAATCTTGAGTCAATTTGTCAAAATAAATCGATCTATTCTTGTTAAATAATCTTTTATAAAATTTTAATTTAATATTTTTTAGATTCTAAAAGCTTCCTATTCTGCATATAGGTATGATATTATAAAGAGCGACTAACTGCTGATATAATAACCAACTATCCTCAAGTTGTTAGATTTATATCAGAGCCACATATTTGAAACTTGGCGCCTGTATTGTAGATATGCGCCACCTATATTATAAAACCTTGTATCTTGTATATACGTTGTCATAAATAAATTAGTCGTTGTAAAAAGCTCATCGCTGACGTTTTACTCTAACAGGTTATGTGACCCAGTACACGTTTTATTTTGTTTTTTTGTAAAAGTGATGTGCAAGATGTCCACAAGTTATATGGCAAATGTTCCGAGATTAAGGGGACGTGAAAATTTCGACGATTGGTTATTTGCGGCTGAAAATTTCCTGATTATCGATGGCCTAGCAGGTTGCATCGATGGAACCGAAAAAGACGCAAATAAGGATGCCAAAGCTAAAGCGAAATTAATTCTCACGATCGATCCTTCGTTGTACGTACATATAAAACAGGTGGCAACAACGAAAGAATTATGGACGAAATTGAAATCGATGTTCGATGATTCAGGGTTTGTAAGAAAAATCAGCTTACTAAGAACATTAATATTGTCACATTTATAATAAAATAAAAATATTAATACACGACTCGCCTAAGCAATTATAGCAAAATGTGATGAGTATTCAGATTGATAGGAAAGTTTTCTCGAGAGGTAATTGAACGTAGGGAGAACGGTTTGATAAGCAGTTGGTAATTGAAGTTAGAACAGTCAAGATTAATTTATAAAAATGTAGTTACAATGTGTTAAGAAGATTTCCACCCCCTAGTTGATAAGGATGTACATAGGAATGATTCACCCCCAAATAAACATGTAAGAATTAATTTTAAGAATTACTTTAAGACGCATGTAAATATTCGTTGCCAGTTGTTTAAATAAAATTATGTTAAAGTTTCGAATCCATTTTAATCAAAAATGCATAAAAGATCCCTGTCACAAAGGCTTGTGACAATATCAACGCGATTGGAAAATAGTGAGTCCATGGTAGCTTACGTGAACAAAATTGTTGAAACTGCTACGAAATTAAGAGGAACTGGTTTTGAAATAAATGAAGAATGGATCGCATCATTGCTGTTGGCGGGATTAACTGAAAAATTTTCACCGATGATCATGGCAATAGAACATTCAGGTATCTCAATAACTACAGATTCAATCAAAACGAAGTTGATGGATATAGAAGCGGATGTTAATAATGCAGGAAGCGCGTTTGCCGGTAAAGCGAAGTGGCGCACTAACAAAGTTGGCAACAACAAGGTTGGTAACACTGCTGGTAACATCAAGAATGTCAAATTGTAACGAATTTTTACATCCGTTACTGATAATAACTTAACTTTTGTAACACCGTGTACGTAAGATTTTGAAAACGACCGATTTTTCGTTCGATCTCCGTGACCGCTCGGTGAGACGGCCATCTTGCTTCTTGCATTTGATCAAGTCAGACGCAGTTAATTTTTGTCCTGACAATTTCGTTAATTAGACGATTAATTAACTGATTTTCTCATCTAATATAGTGGATGGTTGTTTTACGCGATTGCGGATTATTATAAAACATCGATTTCATCTAATTCGTAAGTAACTTGTTGATAAAACTTCTTTAAGTGAATTCGTTCATTAAATTTTAGAGCACATGTGTCTGATCAAGAACACATTTACGCAAAGGGCTGTTATAAACTGTTGTTTTATAAATCGAATGACAAGGTCAAATTGTCGATTTAACGATTGACGTATTCATTTTTATTGATGTCAACTCGTCATTTATGGATTATTAATAAATATTACACACTGGAAAGCAACAACTTCAAGGAAAATATTCAATCTTTGAGGTTCTCTTTAACCAACTCATTTTATGGTGTTCCTGACCTGTCAAGTCAGCTGTTTCCGTACTATCAGTGGAGTCGATCGAAGACGTATTCCATTCATCTCTGGTGCTACAGTATTCAAATTTGGAGTCCGCTCATTGTCAGGAGCGAGTATTTTGTATTTCATTAATCCTACAAAAGTACTTTTGGGTGAGTTGCATTTGTATGACTTATAAATTTGTATCTGTACATTTATCGACACCATTTTTTATTATTACGTGATCAGCTCGCTGATCGTATATGAATAGTTGTTGTATGCTACCACAGCTGTTGTACAGAAATTTCAACGATTATAAATTTGTTTATCATTATTTGTGTTCTTTATTTTGTACTACATCATTTGACATACGATCCACGACCCTAGCTTCCGCTAATAACGAGCTGGTTTATATGACCATCAGGGAATCTGCCGACAGCAAATTTTACTGTCAATTATATTGTTGGCAGATGTATTTTTGGATACCTTGTAATTCCGTGGATCCCATTAGTCTTCGGAATTTACAAGAGTAGAAAAATTTACAAAATGCTATAAATGTAAACAAGTTGGACATTTTAAAAACAATTGTCCAAACGTTTCCAATTCGGATGCTCAAGATGTGAAACAAAAGAATACGCATCACGCATTCAATGTGGTGTTTCTTAGTGGCGTTTTCAGTAGAGATGATTGGTAGACTGCGTTCAAAAGCTCAAAAGTTATACAATGCGCGAAGGGCGAAATACATACATATAAATGTTACGTGAAAACATTGGCTTGGCGCGAAAATTTAAAAAATGTGAATAAAAAAGACGTAATTACTCGTTCTTGAAAATTAATATGAAAACAATATAATATCACTAGGCATGTAATTTAATAAAAAAGTTATTGTTATTTATTTTATTTTGAACTTTGCTTATTAAAAATAATTTGTAAAATCAATATTATGTTCGGAACATAATATCATTCTTGGAGGTTTTTTTTAGGTTATGATGTTCTTCCTGATTTTTAAACACTTTTTAATATCTACTTTGTAGATTTTAAATAAAAACCACACCAGTGCATACGTAGGGCCTGTCAGCCCCATGCTTTAAATCGACGATTGTTTGGATATTTCAGGAAAATAAGATAATTTTTGAAATCTATATAATTTATTAAAATTGATATTTGCAAATCTTACACTTGAATTTGATTTTCGTGTTCAGTGAGGCAAAATACATTAGAAAAGTATAGTGACATGCCGATCACATAAATGGTAGCGCCTATAGTCCATCCGTTTTAAGAATGCAGAACTAGATTGTACTAAAATTGTGAACTCGGAACGTGTTTGGTTAAAATTTATTCCCGTTTACAGTGTCGAAATTTCGTTTGTGATTGATGACTCGTGAATATTTTTTTCTAAAAGTTTCTGGCAAATTAAAAAAATTTGTACAAGATAAATTGCTATTTGATAAAAAAAATACAAACTCGATTTTTTCAAGTATCAAATAAGTGACATTTGTTTTTTGTCGCTCATACACTTTAATTATTTGACGTTTCCCAGTGTAAATCTGACCTGCCGTTCAAGCCGACCTCTACTGCAATCCAAAACCAGATAGACTATAGTGTTATTTTACGCTAAAGAATTACAACCTAAATTGAACTCTTCATCATGTTCGTCTTCCGAAGATAAATAACAATCTGAATTGTCGCTATCATCCTCAAAATTTACTCTGATTTCTAAATCTTCTACATCATCCATAATATATTCTTTTTCTATATACTCCTTTTCAGTTTCTTCCACATGGCGACAAATATTTTGCCACTCTTTCAATGTGACATTATTAAATTCTTCTTCGGTTAGTCTCCGGACATCATCCATTTTAAATGTTGTGTTACGTGCGGCTACACGATTCTTTACCAATGCCCAAATTTTTTCTATGGGATTCAGCTCTGGGTGATACGGTGGTAACCGTAATACCACATGACCGTGTTCGGCTAAAAGTTTATCTGCTACATAATTTTTATTACGTGGCTTATGCAATTGTATTAAGTTATACAGTTCAACTTTAGTATCTTTAATTTGAAATATGATACTTCTTTCCGATAGCCATTGCTGCATATCACTCTTTTTCCATGATGATGTTGGACTTTTTAGCACACTAACGTTGTGATATGAAGCGTTGTCAATGACTAAGACGCTATTTTTTTCTAAATTTGGAATTAATTTTTCTTTTAACCATTTCAAATAATTTTGATGGTTCATATCGTCATGATAATCCCCAGTTTTAAGTCCAGATTTAAATATCAATAAGGCGTTTGGAACAAAACCATTTGCACCGCCAGCATGAACAATAATTAATCTTTGCCCTTTAGTCATCGGGGACTTCAGACCGTTATTACTTCCGTCATCCCAACATTTAGGAACGGTGTGGGAATTATGAATATACGTTTCGTCTGTGTAAACAATATTTCGGCCTTCTTGTTTATATTTTATAAGGTTCCTTAAGAATGTAACTCGTTTACCTCGAATATCATTTTTTTCCACAAGTAATTTTCGATTACATGGAGCTTTTTTCCATCTAAAACCAATTTTATGCACTACACTTCGAAATGATGAAAGTTTACCAGCAAATCCATGATCTTTCTTCATACTTTCATAAACAGCTGGCATTGTTGGTCGTTTCTTGTGTATATTAGCAAACCTATAAATTATACGTCTAATGAGCTCCCCTTCAAATTCCGTCATTGTAGTCTTAGGAGATGGCATTTTAATATTTTTCTTTGGCGTAGAAAATGTAGTTCCCGGAGGTTTTTCAACTCCTTCTTTCATAATGGTTTTCACACTTCGAATAGAAACACCAGTAGCCATGGATACCTTTACATATAGCGGTCTGCCTTTACATTCAACATCCTGCTTAATGAAATATTGACCAACGTTAAAAATTATTTCTCGACTTTGGCTGTGAATTATTTTTCTGTTCATTTTGTCTAATTTGCACTGCAAAAAAGGTTTTTGTTTAAAAATAGCTACTAAAATAATTTCATAACTTACCACAAAATAAACACTGTGAAATAGCTTTAGAGAAGATGGCTTTTTAAAAAAAAAAGATATTGCTTGATTACTAACCTAAAAAAATATTTTCGTTTGGTAGGTACAAACCTAAATTAAATAAATTTCGTTATAACTCACCTTGAAATAATAAAAACTGATGTGAAATAGCCTTAAATAAGACTGATTTTTATCTAATAATGTTGGATTAACCTAAAAAAAATATTTTCGTTTTTTATTTACAAAACTAATTTAAACAAATTTTATTACTTACCAGCAAACAATAGAACCTGTCAAATAGCCTTAAAGAAGGCTGATTGTTATTTATATTATGAAATAATATTAATATCATTTAATAATAAAACGCGAAATTTGTGTAAAACTGTCAAACGAAAGTAAACATACAACGAATGTTTTCTAGTTGGGCTTTTTAGTGTTTGGACGTCTTTTCGTTTATGCGCCGATGACAGTATAACGTTTGACCTTTTGTATCTACTCTACGTAGATTCCGGTGCAAGCATTCACCTGACCGCAAACCAAAATCATTTAGAAAATGTTACAACAAATCATAAATTTCAAGATATTATGGTTGCAAATAAAACAAGGATTCCTGTAGTATGCAAAGGTGACATAAACATTACAACCATTGTGAAAAATAAACAGTTAGACATTACAATAAAGAATGTATTATGTGCTCCAGAATTAACCACAAATTTGTTATCGGTAAGCAGATTAATTGAAATGGGAAACAAAGTTAATTTTGACGAAGACGGTTGTTGAATTTACAGCAGCAAAAATGAATTACTGGCAGAAGCAGATTTGGTAGGTAATGTTTACAAGTTAAGAATCAAAAAATCTGTGCAGTGTTTTTCAGCATCTTGGACAAACATTTCAAGTGAAACCTGGCACCGAAGGTTAGGTCATATAAACAGTAACGATTTATTAAAAATGAGAAATGGTGTAGTGGAAGGACTTGTTTATCGAGATGGACAAGAATTAAAACAAAAGAAAAATTGTGTCGTGTGTTGTGAAGGAAAGCAAACAAGATTACCTTTCCCGAATAATTGTACCTTTATAATATAGCGACTAAATTGTTGGAAGTAATTCACTCGGACGTATGTGGTCCAATGCAAAATATATCGTTAGGTGGATCAAAATATTTCCTGTTATTCCAAGACCATTTTAGTAAAATGGCTTTCGTTTATTTCCTAAAAACAAAGGATGAAGTTTTTGATCGTTTCAAAGAATTCAAATGCATGGTGGAAAATCAAACAGAAAGAAGCATAAAAATACTAAGAACAGATAACGGCGGTGAGTTTGTAAATAAACAATTCAGATTATTTTGTAGTAAAAATGGAATCGTTCACCAGAAAACAAACTCATACACGCCAGAGCAAAACGGTTTATCGGAACGATTAAATCGTAGTATAGTAGAAAAGGGGAGATGTTTGTTATTTGATGCAGATTTAGACAAGAAATTCTGGGCTGAGGCAGTCAACACTGCAGTATACCTGAGGAATAGGTCAATAGTATCAAGTTTAAATAATAAAACTCCGTTCTAAGTTTGGACTGGTAAGAAGTAAGACGTCAGCAACCTGCGAATTTTTGGTAGTCAAGCAATGACACACGTACCAAAGGAGAAACGTTTAAAATGGGATAAGAAATCCAAGAAAATGATTTTTGTTGGTTATGGCGAAAATGTCAAAGGTTATAGGGTGTATAATCCGGAGAAAAATATAATAATCACAAGTCGGGATGTTATTATAATGGAAGAAACAGATAATGCAGTAAACGATGTCATCTACGCAGAGGTGAATGATGATATGGAGGTAACGGATGAAGTGGGGGATAAAAATCAAATTCAAACACTTGAAGAGGAATTTTTAGATTGTCAAAACGATGACACCATTTCCGAAACAGAAGAAGTTACACGCATTCGAAAATCGGAAAGAATTCCGAAGCCCAAAAGTTACGATGACTTTGTAACCTATATGTGCACCGATAATGTTGATTTGGAAGAAGATCCGACTACGTTTTCAGAAGCTTTATCAAGAAGAGATAAAGAGCAATGAAGACAGGCAATGACCGAAGAACTTTGCTCCTTCGAAGAAAATGAAGCGTGGGAACTAGTGAACGTGCCAAAAAATGAAAACATAGTGCAGTGTAAATGGGTGTTTAAAAGGAAACGTGATAGTGAAAACAAAGTGAGGTATAGAGCACGATTAGTTGCAAAGGGTTTCACGCAAAGACATGGTGTTGATTACGATGAAACTTTTTCGCCTGTTGTTAGGCATTCAACTTTAAGATTGTTAATTTCTTTAGCTGTAAAATTAGATTTAGATATAACACATTTAGATGTAGCTACCGCATTTTTAAACGGGCATTTAAACGAAAATGTTTACATGGTTCAACCTGAAGGTTATCAAAAAGTATACGATAAAAGTAAGGTGCTTAAACTAAAGAAAGCCGTTTATGGTTTGAAACAATCTTCAAGGGCCTGGAATGAAAAGGTAAATGATGTTCTTATTAATTTAGGCTACAAGAAATCGAAATTTGAACCTTGCTTATACATTAAAAGTAAAGATAAATTGTTAACGATTATTGCTTTGTATGTAGATGATTTTTTTTGTATTTTCAAATGATAAAGTCGAGACAGAATTTTTAAAGTCAGAATTGAGTTCAAGATTCAAAATAAAAGATTTAGGGGAAGCGATGCTAAAAAAATTTAAGATGGACAAATGCAAAAGTGCTAGTACGCCTATGGAAACAAACCTTAGTTTTGATTTGGTTAAGAATGATTGTAACGAGAATTATCCGTATCAACAGTTAATCGGAAGTCTCATGTATTTAGCCATTTTAACAAGGCCAGATATATCCTTTAGTGTTAGTTTTTTAAGTCAATTTAATAATAATTTTAATGAAACTCACTGGAAATATGCAAAAAGGATTTTAAGATATTTGCAAGGAACTAAAAATTATTGTTTAAAATTTCAAAAAACAGATTCAAAGTTGGCAGGTTTTGTAGATGCAGATTTGGCGAGCAAGGCCTATGATAGAAAATCGTATACCGGGTTTTGTTTCAAGTTATCAGGGTCAGCGATATCTTGGGAAAGCAAAAAGCAACAAACCGTTGCATTATCAAGCACAGAATCCGAATATATGGGGATTTCTGAAGCATCTAAGGAAGCTATATATTTGAAAAATTTATTTAATCAATTAACAGGAAGTTCGAATTGCATAACATTGTACAACGTGTAACAATCCAAAATGTTACCACTCCGACTCTGTCGTCAATTTTACGACCAATCAACGCCTTGATCAAATTTATTCCGAATTCTATATTTTTATTTAACAATTTTTGTCAAAAGACCTTTTATTAATTTTGCTATCTTGTATATATTTATTATTTCTAATGAAAAGATCAATTTAAACAAATGCCACTAATTTTAAAGCAGTACTAATTTTTCCATCGCCTCGGCGTATTAATACGTCGAAGTTACTCGCCTACGGATTTTATGCTCAATCCAGGTTAGCGTTAAGCAAGTCGCACATACTACACGCACTATTTTAGTCTCCTAGCTTTTTGACAATTTTAAAGTAATTTGTGATAATTACGAACAAGTTTTTGTGTATTACGTTCACCGAATGTCAAGTGACAATTCGAGTAAATTATTTCGAGCCAACGATTTTTTCATAATCAATAATATCGATTTACAAAAATCGAAGATCAAGTAAAGACGCCATTACAATTTCCAATCGATAGACGCAGTAGTAAACGGAATTATCCTGGCTACGCGCAGTCGAATTAATGGTGGCCTGTCAAATTAAAATCATAACAAACTTTTGGAATTTAAAAACTGAGAAAGACGCTGACGACAAAGATCAATTTCAATCTACTGAAGCCGAAACTATTTTCACTTATCCACCAAATTGGAGAAAACATCCCGAAGACACACAGTATCATATTTTATTATTTATTATTCAAATTTCAGATAAGAACTATAAAGTTCATTGTTTGTTTGTTAACGCTTTGTTTATCGAATTGTATATGTGTTGTATTCTTTTAGAACCTTATTCAGAAATTGAATATACCGAGAGAGGAACCCGCAGATCTGCCGGAATCCAGCTACGTATATTTGTAAACACCATACATGTGAGTATCTGTATTACTCACTATATAACTTTGGTTTGCTTAGAGTTAACAAAACTTATTTCTGGTGGTTTGATAACACTCTCACTATTGCTTCCATTAACATTTTTGCTTTGGTTATTGGTAGCTCAGTTAAATAATCTATGATCTGTGTATCAATTCATTTTAGTGAATCGTCACGACTTCGTCAAGACGAGGCCAAGATTTTTTTGTACGAATATTCAATTATCTGTAAATATTTTAATTATTGTAAGAATAAGTTTTATATATTGTACCGAGAGATTTCGTTACGTTCCAATTTAGTTATTTTAAGCTACACAAAGTGTACTTGTTATTTGCTGTTCACTCAAGAATTTTATTTTTATGTTTTCTTATTAAATGGTTATTGAACGATTAAGCATCGGTGTTTGTTTATTAACCCTTTTGGCGCCCCGAGCATTTAGTACCAGTAAGCTAGAGAATACCGAACCCCGAACACTCGAGTTACATCAGAGTAACCCTCGCTCTACGACTAAGGCAAATAAAAACCAAGAGCTAGCCAACCTGTTCATCATCTACGGTTATCAAAGTGGCCTTTGTAACAACTAACGAGGAAGTGGTCATCCTTGGGTAGATTATTTAAGTAAAGTGGTTACAAACGATAATCAAAGTGCTCAGAAACTCGCAATGAATCCGATATTTCATAAACGATCGAAGCACATTGATGTTCGTTATCATTTTATAAGAGAATGTATCGCCAACGATAAAGTTAAAATTGAATATTTAAGAACTGATGAAATGCCCGCTGACATTTTGACAAAGGGTTTAGGTTCTATTAAACATTACAAATTTTTAAATTGTTTGGGAGTTGTACCAAATGGTTAATTATTATTGTAAGTGTCCTGATATAGTGGGGGTGTTAGATTTATATCAGAGCCACATATTTGAAACTTGGCGCCTGTATTGTGGATATGCGCCACCTATATTATAAAACCTTGTATCTTGTATATACTGCTATGATATAATGCTACTTTTCTTATATCGCGCGCAACTTTTCTTGCCTCGGCTTGACAGCGTAGAGTTTTCCCTTTTCTCCGGGCTGAAGGCGGGCTCCAAGAAACATTCAAAATCTCCTATCGAAAACGCGAAATCAATAATGTTACTTATTTGTGCTTTTTTACTAACTTTGCGAAAACTTCTCTTTTTTTTTAAATAAAAAAAACAATCCTTGTACCATGTAACAATTTTGGAATTTATTAACACTTTCCTGATATCATAAAAATGGATAAATTCAACAAAGTAAATTAACATTACCTAAATTGTACAATATTTGAAATCAAACCCGAAATTATATTGTCTTAACCGAAACTTTATGCACAGTCAAATATTTAATACGCGCATTTATTCCGCACAACCGTTCTATTTTAGTAGTTTAAAACACAAAGTTACAAACTTACTGTTCTTTGATGACTTCGTTTAGATTCTAACTATTCATAATCTGGTTCTCTTCCTTTTCCTAAATATGACCATTAACGATTAGCAGTTGAACTATATGAGTCGGCTTTAAAGTTGATACCACCAAAATTTATAATCCAAATCAATTCTCTAACCAAATGTAGCGAAAAACTCCATGTAAATCAGTAATCATCCAATACTCTCATCTTCCAATCATTTACCAATATCCAAACTTAAATTAATTCTAGGACGAAATTATACTCCCAAAACTTTATTAATCATCAGTGGTCGTCAAAATTTTCATAACCTCGAAACTATCTCGAACGCACTCAGACTTGCGTTCGATCAGACTCTCCACGACCGAATCTCTCTCCAAATTTTATTTTATACGTCGCTCAGCTTCGATCTTGCGCATTATTATTAACATCAATCATTTTGTTCAAAGCGCTATAGGCATTGTTAATTTTTTAATTAGTTGCTTAATTATTATTAATGTATAATCCATTTTTATGAGTATTTTAAAATATCTCTTATTACATTTTTCGAGACATTTATTGCTGCATGGACCAGGGAATGTCAAAGTCACCTCATTTTTGACTCTTGTATCAATTCAAGTTTGCATATACGCTAACTAATAAAATTGCACAAATCTTAGTTTGTTCTAATTTGAACATAAACAAGACAATCCGCATACCCGAGTCAAGCAAAAACCCTCGCAAAGCACAAATCTCAATTTTAACAAAATATCACAGCAATACGTTGTCATAAATAAATTAGTCGTTGTAAAAAGCTCATCGCTGACGTTTTACTCTAACAGTTGTTGCATAAGAATTTTTTGCAATTAGTAATTTATATTGCTGTGTGCTTACGTAAGGCCTTTAAGAGACCCACACTCTATGATACAAAATTGTTATGAATACCCTCGCTAATAGGGTTAAAGGTTCTTGTCGTTAAGGTTTTATATGGGTGTACGTAATTGTACCCCGTCAATGGAAAAATATGTGAAATTTTGTAAACACAATTTAATGAAATAAGGTGCCTCAGCTTAGCTCTTTCGTAGTGCATGTATCTTACCTTGTACAGGGTGGATTCGTTCCGTTACCAATGCTGTAAATGAAATTATGGTGCGGAACAGGTCTAAATAAATATCCTTCGTTACAAAGTAATTAATGTTTTTATTAAGCACACAAATGAAAATAAATATTTGGTTAAATCAAAAAGTTCTATTATTAAATCTATTATATAAATATTTCTGAACGCAAAATGATGCAAAACACGTGTCGTACGAAGTCCGGAGATTTCACTTAAGTTTATAAAGATTTTATTGCAATGTACACGGTACCTTATTAAATCCAGGAATATTTCTGTTATTTGAAATGGAGATGGTACAATTGCGCGTCCAAGACACTCAAAGGGTTCATTTACCATCAGAAACTTCCCGATGCAGTTTGTTGACCTCGTTTTGTGTTGAAGTTTTTTCTTTAAAAATATTTGCAATCCGTTACGATTTTCACCTTATTTGTGGTTTTTCGTAGGTAAGTAACTATTTTGTTGAATTATGCACTTATATTTCGTAATTACACTATTTATTTTCACTATAATATCAATTTTATTAGGACGATTCTAAATTCGCCACTTTGCACGTGCGAATATCAACACCAACCTTTTATCCATTGTTTTATTAATTCCTTCTCGAAGTTCAACGCAATCTTGATGTTTGCATAAACGTATTTTATTGGTCGATCGAAAAATCAATATTATCTGAAGTTTCATAGTACAGGTATGGACTAAGCCAATTGTGGTTCGTTGAAATTTTATAAGTAAAAATTTTCTTATTTTTAGATTTGATTGTGTTCTTCTCAAGTGTTTCGTGGTTGGATAAATAAAGATGCTGGATATGAAATTTCCATACGCAGTTCATTAAGTTGTGACATGCCGAACTCACGTAACGATTTAACAAACTTATTTTAAATTTAACGCTAACATGGATTTTTACATTTATCAATTGATTAACAAATTTCTAACTTTTAAAATACCTTTCTTATTACTAACAATCTTTCATTTACTATTAATTAACATTTTTAACAATGACAAATATTAAAATGATGCATTTCAAATTTATTTTATTCACACCTGTTTTATGTCCCGTTTTCAACGAATCATATGACTTTAAGTTAAATTCCTTGGTATCGGATGAAGTTTTTCTGATTACTTTGATAAGTTACATGCTTTTATTCATAACAAAACTTTTGCTGAAATTTAAATGACGTACTTCCATTGACGTGGTATCTCGATACCGCATTTACCCCCTGTTGATTTGTAATTTAAAAGAAAAATACCTATTTTTGTGTTAAATTACACAATTAACATTTATGTGCTTTTTCTTTTTTTTTTTTTTTTTATTCATAAACAAACTTAAATTTTTTTAATGTATCGATTATCTTTAATGTTCAAATTGTCTCGCTAAATTATATCGCATAAACATTAACTAAAAGAATTCAATAAAATTAACTAAATAACTTCAAACAAAACTAACTGATTATTTTCAAAATTAATTAACTAACTAAACTATTAACTGTTCAAAGAAAACTAACTAATTATATTCAAATTCTAAACTATCCTATATACTAATTTAACTAATAAATCTGACCAAGATTTCTGATGATAATTTAAATTATGGAGTTCTGAAATTTTAAATTTGACTTTCTTTTTATTTTATTTTATTCAAAAAAAACAAACTTGACTCTTTATTTTTAATCTTTCTATCTTTAACTTATTTATATTTGGGTGATTCCTACTTTAGTTCTTATAATTCCCTTTTAGCTATTAACCTTGTGAACAATCATTAACTTTTAATTCATAATTCCGTCTTATTAATTGGTATTCTTTATCTCTGCATTTAATTAATATTTTCCTATTTATTTCCCCATTATTATTCTCTGACCTCTTTTTGGTCCCATATACCTTTTACTTCATATAACTTCATAATTAATTCATTAATTTCTACATATTATTTATCTAACTCCGTCTGAGTTAACTACCGTATTATTATTTACCCCCCATTTATCTTTCAACGTTCAACATTGAATACCATTTTCCACTATCAAGTACCTCCTGATCTTTTCAAATTAAACACATCATCAGCTATCTTAAATTCCTCCTTCACCCAAATTCTAAATTTAACTTTTCTCTTTCATTAACTAAATTCCTTTTACCAATTGCATTTTTTAAATTGAAATCATTTATTTAATCAAATCTTATTAACTTTTCCTTTCATAAAATTTTTAATTATTTTAAAACGTATCATTTTATTAAATTCTTTAATTTTTTAAATTCTTCCATCTTGGTCATTTATTTTCATGTTTCAATAGCCTTATTCATATTTACATAGCTATTTTAAATCATTTTCCAAATCCTATTTATAAATTGTCATTACTCGCATTTTTTTTTTTATCCCCTACTATTTTCTTAGCGGTTTAAATTTTAAGTTGTTATTTTCTTGACTTAAGCTTCGATGCATGTCATTAAGTTTCGCTGTTATTTTCTTACTACTTCTTGAGCGGTTATTTTAAAAAGTTGTTATATTTTATTTTTATAATTAAGTTTCGCCATTAGCGTTGCTATTTCTTCAGCGGTCCATATCTAAGTTATTATTTATTTTATTTCTTTTAATTAAGTTTCGCTATTGTTTAATTTCACCGCTTATTGAGAAATGGTAGAAGAAATCTTTTCTTCCCCTTCTGATAAATTTTTTATTTTAACTTTCACCTGCTTATAAAATTTTCTCTTATTAACGTAGTCTTTTTCTTTAACTTTAATGCATGCATTCATGCTGTACTCTCTTGTCCAATTCACTTTGTAATTGTTTAACATTTTTCTTTTTAACCGACTTTTCTTATTCTTCTTTTGTAAAATATTTTTCTTTTTCCCGATGTGATCACGATTTGTTAATTCATTTAAATTCTTGATTGTAAAATTGTTGTACCCCCTTGCTTTTATAAATTTAATATTGTTAACTCGTTTACCTGTTAAGTTTTTACATTTTATATTGTTAATCCCTTTAGCTTTTAAGTTTTTAAATTTTAAGTTAGTTAATTTATAAGATCTTTTCATTTTTAATATTGAACCGAATTTTGTTGAATTATTTTTAATTTTATATTGAATGTTTTTATGTTGTGCTCGTTTACCTTTTAAATTAAGAAATTTTGTAATTTTAGCTGTAATCTTTTTAGTACGCAAACAGCTTTGTATTTTTGAAATTTTTCTGTGTGTTCGTACACCTCTTATTTGGCCTTTTAGTTTTAACTTTAATTTTCTAAATTTTAATTGTACCCGTTTAAATGTTTTTCGCGTTAACACTTTGTATGTTCGACACTTATTTGCTGACGATGTTGGAATAACTTCGGCTTCCAACTTTATCGTTTCATTTGCCAAATTAATCTTTTCTTCCTGTACAACTTTTTCGGCTATCGATGGTCTCCTAATTTTTAATGCATTTTCAATTTTATCGAAATTTCTGTCGAATGTTTTTATCAACTCCTTCTTGGTGTCTTCTTGGATT
The DNA here is from genome assembly GCA_932274525.1 of Podabrus alpinus. Taxonomy (NCBI): domain Eukaryota; kingdom Metazoa; phylum Arthropoda; class Insecta; order Coleoptera; family Cantharidae; genus Podabrus; species Podabrus alpinus. The sequence continues at coordinate 59,996,527 of OW026452.1, forward strand.
TTTAAAATTAAGTCTAGTTTCTTTGCGTTTTCTTTTGCTATCTCGTCAATTTCTTTATGATACTCTTCCATCCATGACATGAAGTCTTTGAAATTTTTCACCTCTTCCATTTTCATTATCTTTTCCGTCATCGTAGTTTATGTTTTAAATATTTATTCAAATTAATTTTAAGGAAATAGTTGTTAAGTGACTTTTGATGTAACAGTAATTTTAGTTTTAAGAATATTTTTAATTTTAGTTTTAAGAAAATTGTTAGTTTTAATGTCAACGTTATGAATAATTTTAATGCAATTTCTCGTTGTACCTAACCTATCTGATTTTTGTTAATACCACGTCTTGGTACCCCCTTTTTGTCGATGCCCCACGTTGGGCGCCAAAAAGTGCTGTGTGCTTACGTAAGGCCTTTAAGAGACCCACACTCTATGATACAAAATTGTTATGAATACCCTCGCTAATAGGGTTAAAGGTTCTTGTCGTTAAGGTTTTATATGGGTGTACGTAATTGTACCCCGTCAATGGAAAAATATGTGAAATTTTGTAAACACAATTTAATGAAATAAGGTGCCTCAGCTTAGCTCTTTCGTAGTGCATGTATCTTACCTTGTACAGGGTGGATTCGTTCCGTTACCAATGCTGTAAATGAAATTATGGTGCGGAACAGGTCTAAATAAATATCCTTCGTTACAAAGTAATTAATGTTTTTATTAAGCACACAAATGAAAATAAATATTTGGTTAAATCAAAAAGTTCTATTATTAAATCTATTATATAAATATTTCTGAACGCAAAATGATGCAAAACACGTGTCGTACGAAGTCCGGAGATTTCACTTAAGTTTATAAAGATTTTATTGCAATGTACACGGTACCTTATTAAATCCAGGAATATTTCTGTTATTTGAAATGGAGATGGTACAATTGCGCGTCCAAGACACTCAAAGGGTTCATTTACCATCAGAAACTTCCCGATGCAGTTTGTTGACCTCGTTTTGTGTTGAAGTTTTTTCTTTAAAAATATTTGCAATCCGTTACGATTTTCACCTTATTTGTGGTTTTTCGTAGGTAAGTAACTATTTTGTTGAATTATGCACTTATATTTCGTAATTACACTATTTATTTTCACTATAATATCAATTTTATTAGGACGATTCTAAATTCGCCACTTTGCACGTGCGAATATCAACACCAACCTTTTATCCATTGTTTTATTAATTCCTTCTCGAAGTTCAACGCAATCTTGATGTTTGCATAAACGTATTTTATTGGTCGATCGAAAAATCAATATTATCTGAAGTTTCATAGTACAGGTATGGACTAAGCCAATTGTGGTTCGTTGAAATTTTATAAGTAAAAATTTTCTTATTTTTAGATTTGATTGTGTTCTTCTCAAGTGTTTCGTGGTTGGATAAATAAAGATGCTGGATATGAAATTTCCATACGCAGTTCATTAAGTTGTGACATGCCGAACTCACGTAACGATTTAACAAACTTATTTTAAATTTAACGCTAACATGGATTTTTACATTTATCAATTGATTAACAAATTTCTAACTTTTAAAATACCTTTCTTATTACTAACAATCTTTCATTTACTATTAATTAACATTTTTAACAATGACAAATATTAAAATGATGCATTTCAAATTTATTTTATTCACACCTGTTTTATGTCCCGTTTTCAACGAATCATATGACTTTAAGTTAAATTCCTTGGTATCGGATGAAGTTTTTCTGATTACTTTGATAAGTTACATGCTTTTATTCATAACAAAACTTTTGCTGAAATTTAAATGACGTACTTCCATTGACGTGGTATCTCGATACCGCAATATGTAGTTAACCCTATAGTTAATTGCCTAGATATTATAATTTTTTGTTGTAAGTATAATATAAAATACCTGTAAATTTGCGGTTCTCTTTTATTACTGCGTAAAAGTCAAACTCAAAGAATAAAAGAACCAACTGTCTTGCTTTGCTATACTTTGTATAGAAGCCTAAAATAAAAAGAAGCAAAGCGTTGAGCAAAGTTTGGAAATGTTTATTCCTTCAATTAACGGATGTACCTCTTTACAAAAAATACATACCAAAACAATAAAAAAAAATATACAATAAACACATAAGTAATTAACAAAACAAATAATAACTATTAACCACGTGCTGTTTACACAAAAACTAAAAGCTATAAAACAACATTAAAGGTAATAATGATATAAAACAACAATAATAAAGACAAACACTAAAACATCAACCACAAGCTCCTCTTGAATCCTGAAACCGATGGATTAAACAAATAAATGTTGGGAACATAAACAAAAAGCTTGAAAACTAATTGAGCTTCAGATTTTAACATTCGCGTTTCCGAAGCGCACTTTTAAAAATTATATGCGCTTTAATACAAGTTTAGAATTACGAAAATGTCCAAAGATACGTAAATTTTAAAATTACAAGCTAGATTATTTCAATTCTTAAAAATGCTTCCGTCGGAGCAAAATCGCGCTAATCGGGGTCACAGCGGGGTTTCCAAAAGTATATTAATAGTATTTTAGTGTGCGTTGGTTAGCGCTGTATTAAAACATTATGAAGAAGAATCTCGAAATAGCATTTTTTTTTAATTAAAGGCATGTTTTAGCTCTTCTGCCCCATTGTGCGCTGGTTGATTTACAGCGCGGAATTTCTAAAATAAAAAAGAAAGAAGAGGTTTGTTCCACCTCAGAGTCAATCAGAACGCTCCAAATTATTTTCTAGGAAGTTGTTAATGATTCAATTTTTATTATTTTTATTTTAACTACAGCAGTGGCTTGATGTGTTTGGTGAAGGTAAGTTGTAAATAATGGAGAAAGAAGAGGATTGATCAAACTCAAAAAATGAGAATGGGAGGGGGAGGGGGAGTCAAGAATAAAAGATTCCACAAACAGTTAACCAAATTTAATAAGATATGGATTAATTTTGACGAATGAATACAATATTTGTGAATATTAATAATTTTAAATTTAAATAACATTTGTTAAAATATAAATTTGCATAAACCAAATTAATAGAATTTTACGATACACACATAATCACTAATAATTAAATATACAAATGGTTAAAATAAATGTGGGCATTCAATAAATGAAGTAATAAAAATTAAAACGGAATAAATTAACCTCCGTACGTTGTCTTCGAGGGAAATAGTGACCGGAATAAATATTCCACAAGCACCTCGAGTCGAACGGTTGAGATTCAAAATAAAAGGTTAGTAAATTTAAAACTACAATAATTATAACTTTTACAGATATTTAGTGCATGGCTATATGTAATAAACTTAGGAATTAAAATAAGACATTGTTGATAATCAACACACAAAGTTTTAACGTTAATTTTTCTAACATGACACTGAGTTTCCGAATTTCTGATTCAACGCAACTAAGTCGTACACTGAATGTTTATTAACATTTCAGTTAAATTATGTATCGTTAGTTATAAAAATATCTAATTTAAAATAGAAGATAAATCATTTGAACTTTAGTGTTAAATAATGTACAAGAAATAACCATTTCGTTAAATTATTATCTTACATTCATTTAATAATAATAATTATCCAATTTATAGAAATCTAATTTAATGATTTTATCAGTAGAATTTTCATCAATTTTTTTGGATAAAATATATAAATTATTTCGAAGATTTTGTTATATGTTATTCATAAATTTATTTAATTACATTTAATGTTTTTTATAAAAGCGGTTACTACTCCATATGAGATTTCAAATGCTTTTGCAATTGCGATTTACGTGCACATTTATAGGCGCAACTAATACAACGAAATGGTTTATCGCCGGTATGAGTTCTTAAATGTCTTTGTAAGTTTGCTTTTAGAGCACAACTATACGCACAAATATTACATTTAAATGGTTTTTCACCGGTATGTTTACTTAAATGTATTTGTAAAGATGATTTACGTGCACAAGTATACTCACAAATAATACAACCAAATGGTTTCTCGCCGGTATGAGTTCTTAAATGTATTTGTAAATGTGATTTCCGAAAAGAAGTATACTCACAATTATTACATTTAAATGGTTTTTCACCGGTATGAGTTGTTAAATGCCTTTGTAATTGTGATTTATGTGCACATTTATACTCACAAATATCACAACTAAACGGTTTTTCACCCGTATGTGTTCTTAAATGACTTTGTAATTGTGATTTCTGTGTACATTTATACTCACAAATATCACAACTAAACGGTTTTTCACCCGTATGTGTTCTTAAATGACTTTGTAATTGTGATTTCTGTGCACATTTATACTCACAAATATCACAACTAAACGGTTTTTCACCGGTGTGAGTTCTTAAATGCCTTTGTAATTGTGATTTCAGTACAGAAGTATACTCACAAATATTACATTTAAATGGTTTTTCACCGGTATGAGTTCTTAAATGCCTTTGTAATTGTGATTTATATGCACATTGATATTCACAAATATCACAACTAACCGGTTTCCTGACCTTGTGAGCCCTTAAATGACGTATTAAAGTTTGTTTAAGAGCAAGTTTATAACCACAAATTGCACACTCGAAGAATTTTGAACAATTCAGCGTTACATCTGGAGTGTCAGTATCTTCTTTAATGTCAATGGAATGATGCAAATCTTCTAACTTAAATTTTACATCTTCCACCTCTTCTCTTTTAATCTCGTAATTGCTAATTGAATTATTTGGAGTTTCCAAAAATATATCCGTGTTTTCTACAATTTGTGATCCTTCCGAAGGTAGCACTTGGGCTGCAAGTAAATCGGTAACTGGTTCCATTTGGAGGATGGAGCACCATAAATGTACAGATACAAAATCACTTTTCTTAATTAAAGGCGTTGATTATATTGATTATATTTATATGTTGTCGATTTAGAAAACTACTGCTACAGTGTTGACAAATAATCACTACTATACAAAATTATAAAATGGCGACATTGATGAGTCAGAGGCGATTAATTGAGTGTACGTGTATAGCGCCATCTAATAGAACTAAAAAGAGATTTTCTAACGTTTCTTTCGTTCAAAACAGTGAGTATCAATTTATGTCTTCTGTTAAGATTTTGTAGCGTCTTATTTCAAATTGGAAATTGAATAACTTCTTGTATTTTAAAATTTTCAATTATTATTTACTAATTTATTTACGGCTGTATTCATACACAAAGTGTTACTCACACTTACAACTTTACTTGACAAATTAACCCCTTTCTACTTGAGCAACTGATTTTTATCAATGCATTTTATCTTACTTTTTTTGCTGAGTTTCTGAATTTCCAAGTGTTTTCGCCCGAAAATGCGTATACCTATGCAATAGAAATTTGACCTTAAGTACCTACGTACTGCTATGTCCTTCTTCCTAAAATGTTAGGTACAGGAAGGTACACACATTACTGCCCCTTCTTTCTAAACTCCCGGTAATGAGTCGCTCAAGGGTGGGTTCCTAGTGAGTCAATATTAGAGTCGATGTCATGGATGTTAATTGGCTCTCTCGGGACGTTTAATTGCTTTCCTTTTTTTTTATCAAAAAAAAGAAATAAAAAACTTTCATCAGCTCCCATATAAATTTTATTTCAATCAAAAGAAAATTAATAGAAATGTCTTTCATGAAAGAAATGTTTGTACAAAATATCTTGGATTTAAAATCCAATGTAAATGAGCCTTTAAAATTTAGAACAATTAATACAAATAATGATTCGAAACAAAGAGGCTTCCACTCTTCATCCCGATACGCTTGATTATTAAACCAATCAAGTCTCTCGCTTTACATTAGCGGGCTTAAATGTTTTTAAATTAATATTGTTGCTTATTCAAAGCTTAAAGTAATTTTAACTAAATTATAAAACTTTTATTTAAATATTTCACTGAGGGTAATGAAGAATGCACTCTGTTAGAAGTCTTTTCCTCAAATCCTATTTTTAATACGCTGAAGGCCAAATGTGTAACAAATTATAGAAATCATAAATTCACAGTACCTGTCTCCTTGACAAATCGAAGTTTTTAAATTTTTAAAAAGGATATGGTTTTGTTGTTGTGTGTGCCCTACTTTAGATTGCACATGCGATGACTCAACTTCGTTGCTGTTGTCATTACCACCTTGCTTGATGTCACTTGAGGTCGTCTTTTACATTGACTAGTGATAGAATTTTGTGTTTATTGCTGCATATTTCCAATTGAAAATTTCCAAAAACGTTGAGGTAAGTTATTTTCTTTAGTTTACAATAATTTTCTTATTATCCAGAAAGTTTAAGTGAGTCGATTTCGTAAATTGTAACATGTTATCTATTATCAGCATTCATTATGTCCTTGACATCTATTTTTAGAATTGGCTCCAGTCCAACGGAAATTTCTAACCTCCAATTGTTAGTAAACAAATAATCTCGGATTCCATCACAAATATTTTGTAGAGCGCATAAAATTGCACCTACTCAGCTAGAATCCACGAAGTCGACTGATTTTTCATTGAAAATCGATATGATTGGCATGCCTGTATGAATATTGTAAGTCAAATCCGTGTATTTACGAATTTATTTCTTTCTAATAAATAATTTTTATTGTAGATTCATCCTCTGTACCAATCTCGGTTTCCTTTGAGATGTCTTCATGAGCAGTTTGGCTGGTATATTACGTTTTCATCGGTTTTTTGGATTCTTTATTGACTCATCTCCTCCATCTTTGTTGTTTATTTTGGCGTTACACAAATTTGACCCTTATTAACTAGTTTGTTAATTTATCCCTCGAAATTATCCACATTAAATGCATGAAACAATTACATAATTTTTGATATGCTTACATTTTTACAAAGAATGTTATTTATAGAGTAAATCGGTTTACAAATTCTTACATTTTTCTAGGTTATCATGATTAATACATTTTTACAAATTTCGAGCTAATTAAGTTTTCTGTTTCATTTCTGATGTGACAATCATCAATCTATTTAGACTTAGCAATGTTTATCATATTTCGCTCATCCTGAGAGACTCAAATAAAGTTAGAAAATTGAAATTTGGAAAAATAAAAATTTCTCGTAGAGCAAATTTTTAAAGTGTCTTCCGACTTAGAATTTTGTGCTTGTTTTGAATTTATTATTCATTTTTGTATCGGGAGCCTTTCTTTATCATTTTGAGACATAGCAGTACTTACACCTCATACGTACGAGAGGCGGTCATAGCTTGGCAGTTAAGTACGTCTACTGCTAATGCTAAACGCTCGGATCGAATCAGGGCAGGGTAAGAACTTTATTCTGACCGTCTCTCCTCGATGATTCTAGGTAAAATAGTCTAAGGAAAAATAGTCTACGGTAAATTGGTCTTGGTAAAAAAGTCTACGGGTAAAAAAGTCTAGGTATAATGGCCTAGGTAAAATGGTCTAGGTAAAACAGTCTATGGACAAATGGTCTACGGCAAAATTCAAGGAAAGATTCCGGTGAGAATGGGCAAAATAATATTTAGCCGGTTATTTGCATATTTTACCCAAAATCTAGTGATATGATGCATATTTTCGCTATATATTTACAATATTTAATGTGTAGTACCATGCAGGCCCGACGAGAGGGGGGGGTAGATAGTGATTACCACCGGGCCCGTTGTTTCTGAGGAGGCCAGAAGTTTCTGAGAAGGCCTGAAATCTGGGAAAAGTTACAACAAACATGCATCTACCCCCGGGCCCCGATTTTCTCTCGACGGCCCTGTTACCATGTATTGCAAAAACTTCTTTATTCCAATCTGTTCGGTCATAATCACCCAACCGTATGGACATTAATTAAAAAGATGAGATTGGAGCTAGCATGTGATGAAACAAATTTGAATCGGCATAGGATTGGACCTCGAACAAATAAAAAAAAATCTGCGGTGTAGGAGAACATGCAGCGAAAGCTGAAAACGCTTTTTGAGGAATATCGGGACGGTACTAGTACTATGATTGATTTTAATTGCGATGTTGGTCTTACTATTGCCCAGTCAATGGGTATTTTTGCCCTACATCAAATCCGGGAGTTTTGATTTTTGGCAGGGTCGTTGGGTTCAAAGTCATGAATGATTCCCTGAGTTTTTGACCTTGGCGGGTTCGCGCTCGCGTCGCCATCTTGGAAAAATTGCGGCAAAAACCGTTGTTTTCGCAATATCTCCTTTCCAGTTGGTCCTACTACGAAAATGTCTGAATAAATATTATAGATAAGACAATTCCCTACAACTTTTGTATCAAACATTTTTTTCTAAATTGAACAGTTTACGAACTGCAACAGCCTAAAGCGAAGACGATTTCCAAAATTTTTCAAAACGCCCGTTTTCAACGTAATGCTTTGAAATTATTAATCTATAATTGCATAAGGATTCATTATATCCAGAATCCGCTGTTACCCGACTCATTTCCACACTACCTTAGGATATAGTCACCTTGAGGTAGAGTCACCAGCGCGTTTTCTTTTAACGTGGTTTCCCCGGTAGGCCTAATCCACTTGTTTCGTTCGGTAGTTCGGTAGTTATTCTAACCTGCTTCGTTTGGAAGGTCCAGGTTGTTCTACGTCAATGTTTGTTGATGCATGATTTTCATTACACTCGATGTCTTCGATGATTTCTTCACTTACGTCGTCTTCTAAGTCGTACAAAATCTGTGGCACGTTTTCGCAGCTCTGTCCGTTACAATAACCGCAGATAATAGAGCATTTTAGGCCTGCTTTCCTACAACCACAAGCCGCGCCGCATTTGGTCTTGCATTTACACGAAATGAATTTCAGCAAAGCCTGAGGAGCAGGATCTTTTGTATTTTGGATCGGAATTAGCCCAATCTTGCTATTCTGCCAACCCCATTGCTGTGGATCTTTTACGACGCCACACCAGGCCTGGACCTGGTAGTACGTCCTGAATGAATGAAGTCGTGCAGCTTCTCGTGTAGGGGGCAACGCAGCAAGATTGAACTTACTTTTTGTCACAGATTTTGCGAAACGATGGTATCGAAGTGAGTCCAAGGTATCATTTGTTTTATCGCCGTTATATAATGAGATCAAAAATCGCTCCCCAGCAGTAGCAAGGATCTCAGGGTCTACGTCAGTATTTTTGAATATGCGCACGATATCTATTAAGTGCGGGTTTTTTTCGACGGTATTTAAAAATTTGGTTTTGCCGTTATTGAATATAGCCGATGTTGTGTCGCAGCCGCTGAATGCATGGATAAACATTATGTTTTCTGCTACTGCTTCACCATACTGTAAACTTGAAGCCGAGTACAGTTTTTCCGGAACTTTCCCCTTTCCTGGTTTTCTCAAATAAACATTCGGGCACAATCCTGCTAATCCTGTTAGTAAAACTAAGAGGTCAATGTCTTCACCAATTACGATAACGGAATCGTATGCTGATGACAAGGTGATAGCCGTGTTGATGATTAACACGTCAGCATCTTCCGTAGCTTGCTTTACGGTGAAATTGAATTGCTCTAATCTATTTTTGAGCATGGAAATCAAACGTATTTTATTATTACCGTTACCAAGAAATTTATCCTGTGAAACGGTTGCAACCATTTCCTCATCGAAAAGTATATCCGCGGAACTTAACTTTCGTGATCGGCGCAGTCGTTCGGCACTCTTTGTATTTTTTTCATTAGCATCAACTGGGTAACCATCAAAAACGACTATCGCGTTTGGACCATGGTGTCGTTGTACGTATTGTACGTAATTATCACAAATTGATGAAAATGTACTATTGCGATACCACACGACTCGATGCAAAAGGTACCCACCATCAACGACTTGAATGCTGTTCGCTCCGAGTTGAGTGTCATCTGATAGTGGAGTGAAAGCAGCGTATAAAGACGATTTTGTGCCCTTGCGCATCCCCTCTTCTGAGAATAGTGATAAAGGAAACGGAGCAAGTTCATACTTCAAGTAATCCATCAACTCTTCATCGGATTGTTTCGCAAGGCACATTCTCTGAAAAAGCACGAGTGGGTTGATCGGAATAGTAACGTCGTCGATACGGACGCTGTTGGTGATTGTTGAAAGTGGTAGAACTTTCTGTTTACGTTTGAATTTAACACACTCAAAATTTTCTCCAATCATTTTTAAAACTCCCAAAGCACCGATCTCTTGTGACAAGTGACAGTTTATTGTCTCATTACCAACAACTCCGATGCTGATTGACATTATTTCGTTAATATTCGGAAACGGGGGGTGTTGAGCAAACCAATTGTCGAGTTTTTCAAGGTCTGCGTTGTCACGAAAAACGCGGGCAGTTCTCATGTCAACATGCTGTTCAGTTGTTTGTAAAGAAATTCCGCAAAATTTTTCGACTTCGTCACACACATTGTGTAAGTAAACCATCCCCAAAGTCCACAACGTTATCACGCTGTCTGTGATGCCACGTCCTTGAGTGAGACCACCAGAGCTTTTCATCGTTCCATGAGAGTCTGCTCAATCGTCATGTCGGACCAAATACCTGACCAGAACTTATCAGAGCGCCTGATCGTAAAATACCCTTTTCTTGTAAAATTCTCGTATTCAGCAGGGGCCATTTTTTCTTCAAGATGTAACATGTCTTGCAAATAGAGGTGCGCAGATTTCGCATAAAAAAAATGACCGCTTGCGTGGAAATAAGGTAACATTTTTCTTATGGTATCAAGGTGAAGTTGCCAGTTGCCCATTCGTTCCGCTTCAATGAACTGTTTCACTAATGTTATCATCTCAAAATATTGCACCCAGAGTTTAGCTGTAGGACCATTTTTTTCAATTTTATTCAGCTCTTCTTGGAATTTGCCAGCAACGATTTGATACGAAACGTTTTCAGTTGCGCTAAGGATTATTGATCTATCAAAATCACTCAAAATGTCGTCCATTGTAGCACGATCCTCTTCTGTAAAATTGATCATTTTGAAAATTACTTTCGCCAAAGCCAAATGACATAAAATATGAGCTCGGACTGCCCGAGAATATGCATGCCCCGACATCATTTTTTCAACACTGTTTTCTGCGTAAATGGTGTTGAATAGATCCTTCAGTCCACTTCCAGACATTATGTACCCAATAGACCCTAAAAAGGACATTAAGAGGTGAAATCCTCCAAGCCTAACAATCACATTACTCAAATCAGATTCCGGGTTTCCATTTGCAATAATTTCGCAAGCTTTCATGTAAAGTGGCTGATCGAACGTCACAAAACAGGTGCGCTGATTCAATGCCTTACATTTTTCAGCAGCGGTGAGAAGAGATGTATAAACGGTGTCGTAGTGACTGGGTGGCGCATTTATGAATGGAAGACACAATATTTTCGACTTTGCATATGATTGGTCAACTGTTGCCTGCTCCATGAAACCATTCCATCCAGGTACAGACGGTGTGTTCAACCATTTTCCGTACAGCCAAATAAAATCAGAAGCTGATGGCAGTATTTCTTTAGAACGAGGATGAATACTCTCGATGTCTTCAATAGGAATATTTTTCAACCCGGAGTCTTTTAGTTTTTGAAAACATTTAATCGGAACGAATCCATACTTGCCTACAACCTTTGCTGATGGCATTCTAGTAAGACGTAAAATATGCTGATCTTTGGAAATAGCAGTATACGGGGTCACACATTGGATACCACCCATGGCATGAAAAGTATTAGATCCATCGAGAGTGTTGATATTAAAGTCAGCATTGTCAAAAACAAACTGAGAGAATGAATCCTGCTCGATTTCAAGTTGTGGACGCATAATACAGGATGTTTCAAACAAAGCTGTCTCGCTGTATGATGCTGAAAATCCTAATGCCGATAAAACGTTAATTAAATTTTTAGAACCAAATTTTTTGTATAAAAATGCTCCGATTCCGATCAATAATGGTGACAAAAATGAACGGGGCCTTACAGCAGATATAACGGCATGCGATAAAGCTTTGCATTTAACTTTCCACGTTTCCAGGGGACCGCGCTTGTTTTTTAAAATTACACCTTCAAAAAAGACACGTAAGGATTCAGGAACTACGGTATCCACGTCTTGCATAAAGTCATCTGAAGGAGCATATTTCTCTGTTTCATAAACCTCCGATCGTATGTCTTCCAAGACGATGGCAGCCGCAGCTCGGACAATTCGCACCCTTTCTTCATTTTTGTCGGTCTTTTTTTGGTTGTACCACGCATCGGTCAGTATTTTATGTCCTGTATTCTTAAAGCAGACAATTGGAGATTCGTTGGCTTGTTCGATTACGAGAATATCGTCACCGTACTGTTTCATCAATCGCTTTTTCACTGTTCTCATATCCGGACGATAATCTCCTTCGATTAGATTCATCAAATGATCTAGCTTGAATTGACATTCATCAGAATTCTCGCTTAGATACGAATAAATCGATTCCATCGCTTCACCCACGTTAGAAAAGGATCGTTGCCCTTTCTTCAGTCCAGTAGGTGGCTTTTGGTAAAGATTTTTCATACATGCGTTATGATACATTGCATCTACTGCAACTAAATCGGCAACATTCTGAATACGCTCAATTACTGCTTCAGCCCATTCATCGTTGCGACTTCTTGCTGCGGTCAAAACGGTGTCTTTTACAGATAGCTTCCGCACGTTATATACAACGTTTCGCCCTGACACATGACTTTTCTTTTGCTTCTGTATAAACTCTTCCGTTATTACTTTGCTGCACAAGAAGCAATGGTTTTTAAAATTGAAACTTGGTGTAGTCGATCGCAACGATGTCGATGGCAAGGAAACCACATCACTGCCGCGACGCTTTGCTGCCATAATCAATTTTTCATTCGTATAATGTGTTTGACACGCACGGTGAACAGTGATTTTGTTCAACGATTGTAACAAGCATTCATGTTTTTTATTTTTTCTTTTCACACTCGATGCTTTCAGAGTTTTTACACCTCTCTCTTTCACTTCAATTATTTCGCCTTCATCTAAAGTTTTTTCACAAATGAAACAAACATTGATTTCGGAAGCAGCCATAGCGATACGTGCAACACTGTCATCGGCTATGGGTACACTGTAGAGCGAGTTCTTTGTGTTCGAGGTAGAGCGGCAGATGGTCTTAGTCCTACGAGGAAAGGAAGAGAAGGGGACGTCCTCCCTTCGTATCCCTCCGACCGTTGGGAAGTCTGTGGAAATATACGGCAGGAGCGCGACGAGTGTATATGCTATATATATCTCGGCCGGAGTACCTGAAATGAGCCCGTCTACCTGACCCAAGTAGTCTATGCAGTCTATGTAATCTATGTAGTCTGCCTACAGTAGTGCGGCAACGAGTGGAAAATAGTCGGTATATAGTTATAAGATACGTAGTTTTAAAGCATTACGTTGAAAACAGGCGTTTTGAAAAATTATGGAAATCGTCTTCGCTTTAGGCTGTTGCGATTCGTAAACTGTTCAATCTAGAAAAAAATGTTTGATACAAAAGTTATAGGGAATTGTCTTATCTATAATATTTATTCAGACATTTTCGTAGTAGGACCAACTGGAAAGGAGATATTGCGAAAACAACGGTTTTTGCCGCCATTTTTCCAAGATGGCGACGCGAGCGCGAACCCGCCAAGGTCAAAAACTCAGGAAATCATTCATGACCTTGAACCCAACGACTCTGCCAAAAATCAAAACTCCCGGATTTGATGTAAGGCAACCGCCTTTTTTTGTCCCCATTGACTGGGCTCCGCCAAACTATGTCATACCCAATACTAACTGGCAAAAATTCAAAATAGAATGCAACAACAGAATGCGAATATCTCCAAATATCAACAGCATTCAAGATATCGACAACGAAATTGCCAAGTTCACTAAAGCAATTAATGAAGCTCATAAAGTTGCAACTAAATTTAAAGCAATTAAAAATACTTTTTATGCAGATATTGAAATTGATGATCTTAAAAGAAGACGTAATAAAGCGAGACGGAAATGGCTAGAAACGGGTCAAGTTGCATATCGGTTTGAAAAAAATCAGCTAACGGAAGAAATTCAAACACGGATTAAAACCATTCGACGCCAAGAATGGTTAAATAAAACCAGAACCCTTACCGCACAGGACAATTCATTATGAAAGTCTATGGCGCGTTGAGAAGAAAAAATGAACCCACACCCGCATTAAGTCATGCAAATATAAAATATTATACCAACCAAGAAAAGGCAGAGGTCATTGCTAATATTTTCGAAGAGGTGACAACGAATCTTACCTCTCCATTAGAGGACCAGGTAAATGCGAGCGTGAACCTACTTCAAGGTATTGATGAAGCATATCAAATTAACATCACTCCTAAAAGAATACGGCGAATTATTCAGAGTCGAAAAATCAAGAAAGCTCCGGGTGGAGATGATATTACCAACAAGCACCTGAAGTACCTTCCCAAAAAGGGCATTGTACAAATATATTATATATTCAGAGCTTGCCTAAAATTGTGTTACTTTCCTACGTCGTGGAAGGCTGCAAAAATGCTCGCAATTCCGAAGCCAAACAAGGACAAAGCCGAAGCCAAAAACTATCGCCCGATAAGTCTACTTTCTTCCTTAAGCAAAATTTTGGAGAAAGTAATACAAGAAGAAATAGTCGACCATCTGACAAATCATAATTTAATAATAAATGAGCAGTTTGGGTTTCAAAAGGGGCACGGCACCATTCATCAGTTAGCCAGAGTAGTTGAGGATGTAGTGATGGAATCCAACAACAACAATCACACTGGAATGGTTATATTAGACTTGGAGAAGGCATTCGACACGGTCTGGCACGAGGGCCTGATATATAAAATGATTAACCTGCGCCTTCCTGCGTCCTTGACAAGGATTGTCAAGAGCTATTTGACTGGTCGCAGTTTCAGTGTTGCGATTGGCGATTCAAGATCTGTGCAAAAATGCATACCGGCTGGTGTTCCGCAGGGCTCCATTCTTGGACCCACGCTATTTAACATTTATATAAATGATATTCCGAAGCACGAACATACTAACATCGCATTTATTATATGCCGACGATACAGCGATTTACTCGTCGTGCCTCAATAAAGACATTATAATTGAAAATATCAATGAACATCTTCTGTCGGTGTGCAAGTTTTTGAACGACTGGAAATTAAAATTAAATGTTGGTAAGACTGAGGCTATCATGTTTACGGGCAGCAGAATACGTCCTGCAGTCGACATTAAAATAAATGATACCGTTATCGAACTGCAGAAAGAGATAAAGTATCTAGGCTTACTCTTAGATCAACGTCTTACGTGGAAAAAGACAATAGCTGAAAGAGTCAAAAAGACCAACTACGTGCTACACCTGCTATATCCACTCATTAAGTACGACGTGTACTTACCAAAAGAGCTGAAGCTAATGCTGGTCCGTACATGTGCCAGGTCAGTCCTTACATATGGTTGCAGTATTTGGGGAAGTGCCGCAGACTAATATAATCGCAGCTCAACGTTGTATAAATAAATTTCTTAAAATCGTGAACAATTATCCCCGCTACACTACGATTAAATTTATGCACGAGGAAAACAATTTTGAATATGTCGGAGATTTTATCAAAAAATCCACTGAAAAGTTTCTGAAAAGCTGCTCGTATCATGATAACGAACTAATTAGAAAAATTGGAGACTACGATCTAGACAATTTGAATTCAAAGAATAAGGGCAAACTTTTAAAATCAGTCTTGCTGCGAAAATATGATTTCTACAATCACTGAAGCTTCGTCGGTCTCGCTCGGTTCTTGTCATGAAGGGAAGACTAGAAGTGTTGTGATAGTGTTGTGATTGAGATAGTGTTGTGAAGTGATATATTTTATTTATATAATTCCATTTCCAACTCCTATAAATGTTAACCCACCTTATCCTACATCATATTCCTGTGACCCCCTTTTATATCAATTGTGTAAAAATAATTAACAGGTTTTTGAAATTTTTATCCTGTATTTAATTTATGTATTTACTATAAAAATTATAATAACTGTACATATTGCAATGTACCACTACCACGTCAATAGAAATGATCACGTTTTGATACAAAGTTTTTAATTTATTAACAAAGGTAGCACGAGACTTATTTGTTCAAACGAAAGGGTTTTATCCGACACCAAAGATTTGTTTTAACGTCATAAATTTAATGAAGAAAAAGGTCACGGAATGAGAAAACAAGGTAAATTCAAATGCAACGTTTTAATTCTGTTTATAAAATAAAGGTTTGTTAAAATTGTAAATTAATTTAAGCAGTGATAAGAAATGTAATTAGAAATCAAAAACAATTGTTCAAAGTATTAGTTATAAAAATGTGTTGAAACGTGGGAACTTTTTAAAAAATAACAAAATTTTTACGTGTCGAAGTGCCTCGATAATCAATGAACCACAAATGCGAAAAACATTTTCTTCAAAAGTTTACTGGAAGACCACAGGAGATGTTAATACTTCAAATAAATCTGAAACATAAAAATTTCATTAAAAATTTTACAAATTATTTTGGGCCAAGTACGAACCTGGAAATTTTACGTCAAATATATTGATTTTTACATCGACCAAATGGAACGAAATCAGAAGTGCCTTGAAAAGACAAGTAGCTATGGTAAAAACAATAGAAAGGTTGTTGATTGCTTAATAAAAAATAAATGGTGGTAAAAATTTTGTGTGTCCAGCTAAAAAGTTAAAAATATAATAAAATTTGATTAAGAAAGTGAATAAAAAGTTTAGTAATTGAAAGAACATTATACTTACGTATTTACGAAGTGAAAATTTGTGCAAAATTGAGAAGATTCACTATTATTTTGAACGAAAACTTTGGTCACGATACAAACATAAACTACCACGAGGAAATTCAATCCAGATAGATTCCACACCCTTGAAGGTCATCGAACGAATACCACTGCATAATTTCATGGTATATGAACCGAACAAATAGAATTACACCAGATAAAAGGTACCGTCCCATTCAAAATTATTAAAAACATAAAAATTTTGTGCAAATTGACGATTAACTTCACACGTGCGGGAAAAACGTTTAGGTTTATCATAGAATTAAGATCTTTGTTATTAGAGATAAGAATTTTATTAACTTTAATCATTTACATTTTGAAATTCATAATAAAAAACGATTTGCTGTATAAAACGGAGCATAATTTGTGTATGATCATTCCAAGAGCCACAATATTGCATTTCAGATTTAAGATTTGGCTAAGGAAAGAACCCAGCGTGGGAAAAGGTAAGTCTGTGCCATCCGAAATAGTCAAGCCGAGGCATCAATTTATTTTATTTGTATTTGTCAAGAATAATTTGCTTACATTTCTATTGACGAGGTACTTTTACGTACACTCGTAAAAGGTATTAACATTACAACGTTTAGCTCCGGGGAGGCAAAGGCCTTCACAGCAATATATAAAATATCTAACAAAGGGCTTAACCTAGTAATAGATTATGAATTGTAATTTGTTACATGTCAATGTAAATATTGAAAATTGAATAAATATTGTATTATTATTATTATTAAAGTTCCTTTCTGTGCACATTTGTAGTCACATACTTCACAAACAAACGGTTTTTCGCCGGTGTGGGTGTTTAAATGATCTTTTAAATGCCATTTGTGCGCAAATTTACAGCTGCATATTTCACAGGTAAACGGTTTTTCTCCAGTGTGAATTTTTAAATGCACTTTTAACTTATTTTTGCGTGTACATTTATAGTCACATATTTCACAACCAAACGGTTTCTCCCCAGTGTGAGTTCTTAAATGCAATTTTAACCCAGCTTTTCGTACACATTTGTAGTCAGATATTTCACAAGAAAACGGTTTCTTCCCGGTGTGAGTTGTTAAATGCGCATTGAAAGTTCTTTTGTGCGCACATTTGTAGTCACATTTTCCACAAGCAAACGGTTTTTCCCCAGTGGGAGTTTTTAAATGCATATTTAAAGTTCCTTTCTGTGCACATTTGTAGTCACAAATTTCACACGTAAACGGTTTCTCCCCAGTGTGAGTTCTTAAATGTACGTTTAATGTATTTTATCGTGCACATTTGTAGTTACATATTACACAAGTGAATTGTTCTTTACTAGTATTCACTTTACTTATTTCACAAATGAAAGATTTCTTATCAGCATGAAGTTTTACATGCTTGTTGAAAGCAACCTTAAGACCACACCCAAAACCACATATTTTGCAAAGAAATTGTTTCTCAACCATTCGAGTTTTTAAATCCAGTTTTAATGAAGGTTTCACCTGCGTTAATTGTTCAGGATCACTCTCTTCTTTAATATCGATGGAATGATGCAAGTCTTCTAAATTAAATTTCTCATTATCCAATTGTTCGGTTTTAATGTTGTAAGTATGTAAAGTTTCTAAAACTTGCCGATCCTTTTGCATCTCTTCTAACTTTTCGGAAGTCAAAATTTTATCCATATCTGTAGCAAATTCCATTAGAAGGAATTAAAACTGCTCGTGGAACGGACAATCACTTCTGTCACAATGATTTTGTATACGTAAGCACAACTTTAAAATGGCGACTGTCATTGGTAAACGTCAAATGAATTTAAAATGACCGCCTATTGACAAAGCCAGATGTTTGTTTACAATAAAGTTTAATAAAATGGCAAGAACTGCAAAAATTGTGATTTGTTTCACTAGAAAATTAATTTGTAGGTTAGTTTCAAGTAGCTTTTTGATAAATTCATCACTCCTATGCCTTGTGACACCAAGCCCAAAGGAATATATCTTTCTATTCGGTCTAGGACGCTTCGCCGTCGCCGTTTCGCCGTCGCCGTTTCGCCGTCGCCGTTTCGCCGTCGCCGTTTCGCCGTCGCCCGTTTCGCCGTCGCCGTTTCGCCGTCGCTCATTTCGCCGTCGCTCATTTCGCCGTCGTTAATTAAAAAATATAAATCAAAAGTTACAATTAAAATTTTATTATAAAATTTTATAATAAAATTAATAGTTTTAGAAGAAGAACAAAATGTAACCTAACCTATGGGAATTTTTTTTTGGGATTTCAAACCCACTCACAATATGAGGCTGTTTCAATTATATAGTAAAAATTTATTACCAACTTAAAATGTTGCGATAATCCAAAAAATTTCAAATGGAGTGAAATTTTTTCTCTCCGATTTGAATTTTTCTTTGAAATTCGGATAGATGGGGGTGTGATTAGTAGATATTAGTAATAAATATAATCAAAAAAATGGAAAATAACTCGTGTATTGCCAAAAAAGTGAAAAAATTAATTTTTTTTTGCCTTCCAATTTTAGGGGTGTGCATTCGAAAAGGAGGGTAATCCATCGTCAAATCCGCTCCAGGGCGGATTTGACTCTGGTTACTAGGCTAAACATACTTGAAGCGCGACAGATTAGGTTATTAGGTTTTAAACAATATTTTTTACCACCATTTTGCCCAAGATGAGTGCCCCTAGTGATATACCCCATAGACAAGTCAAATTAAGTGACTGGAGCAACATTAAAAAATCCAAATATTGCAGCAAATAATGTTTTTTTTTAACACTAAACACAATGTTTAATGGCACCAACACGTTTTTTATTCAATTTATGCTCCATTTTAACAATAAATGATTAAATAATTAGCACTACGTTATATGGACATATGCACACTTGGTTCGAAAATCGTCAGCTGATTTGACGAATGCGCCAATGAGTTTTGCTAAAATGAAATGGTCTATTTATTATATAATAGTTATTTAAGTTACAAGGTACGTAAGGACGCTACTACATGCCGTGTTGCTTATTAAATTTTTCCTACTTTCGCGGAGCACCGGACCATGTGGAAAATAAATGCACTTTAATCAAAGTAACATATTATTACTATCATCGCTTACAAATTTTTTTTGTTATTTTTTGTTTTTGCTATGAATTGTACAATTTAAATGGTTTATCCGTATATATAAATAAATAATAATAATAATAATAATATTTTTTATATAATACATATTACAATAATTTGACATCGATCGTCAAATATTTCATTCGTTACATCTGATGGAAATCGGTAAAACATCACATCTCCTGCAAAGTTCTTGGCTTGATTGTCGCTATTACAATTCCACATTGCACAACGCATTGTCAAATTACACCACAGCAACTTTTAACAATAAATAACTCAAAAACAACAGGAACAAACTGCGAATATTACAAGATTTGACAGCAAGTAGCGATATGTCATTTCCAACTCGCCGAGTGACGTATACAAGATGGCGCCGAACCTGCGTAGTATCATATCTTAAAAGTTCATTGTATCATGCGTACTACTTATACTTATACCTCATACGTACGAGAGGCGGTCATAGCTTGGCAGTTAAGTACGTCTACTGCTAATGCGAAACGCTCGGATCGAATCCGGGCAGGGTAAGAACTTTATTCTGACCGTCTCTCCTCGACGATTCTAGGTAAAATAGTCTAAGAAAAAATAGTCTACGGTAAATTGGTCTTGGTAAAAAAGTCTATGGAAAAAAAGTCTACGGGTAAAAAAAGTCTTGGTAAAATGGCCTAGGTAAAATGGTCTAGGTAAAACAGTCTATGGAAAAATGGTCTACGGCAAAATTCAAGGAAACATTCCGGTGAGAATGGGCAAAATAATTTTTAGCCGGTTATTTGCATATTTTACCCAAAATCTAGTGATATGATGCATATTTTCGCTATATATTGCTGTGAATGCCTTTGCCTCACTGGAGCTAAACGTTTTATTGTTAATGTCTTGTACGAGTGTACGTAAATGTACCCCGTCAATAGAAATGTATGCAAAATTTTATTGATAAATGCAAATAAAAGAAATTTATACCTCGGCTTAACAATTTCGGTGAGCACAGACCTACCTTTTCTCAAGTTGGGTTCCTTCCTTGACCAAATCGTGATGCTGAAATAGAATAGTAATGGTCTTCGGAATGATCACAAAAATTATGCTCCGTTTTATAATGCAAATTGTAATTTATTATATTTTAAATAGAAAATGATTTAATTGTTATAAAATTCTTATGCTATTGACAAATATCTTATTAAAATAAAGTCGGAACGTATTAATGCACGTGTAAAGTTAATCGCAAAGTTTTCACTAATTTTTTTATGTTCAAAATAATATTTTAATGTAACGGTACCTTTAACGATCTAGGGTGTTTTCGTTTACTGGGTTCATATACCATCTAACTGTTTACTTGCACTTTATGTATAACCTTCGATGGGCGAAATATTTTCGGATGCAACTTTCTTGTGGACGCGTCTGCCTCGTGTTGTGACCAAGTTTCTCTCAAAAATAATCGTGATTCTTCGTAATCTTGCACAAATTTTACTTTCCAAATACGTAAGTACTATATTTTTACTGATTACTAATCTTTTTTGTTCAATGTCTTAGTAAATTTTCTTGTATTATATAATTTTAGCGGAGCACGCACAAATTCACACACCATTTATCAAATTAAAATCAACAACCTCCATTACCAATTGTTTTACCATCGTTACCCTGTGTTTTTCAAGGCAAATGTGATTTTTCTCAATTGGTCGATATAAAATCAATATTTTGACGTTATAATTTGCAGGTTCGGCTCAAGCCCAATGTGACTTGTAAAATTTTAATAAAAATTTTATGTTTCAGATTAAATTAAAGTACTTTGCATCTCCTGTGATCTTCCAGTAAACTTTTGAAGAAAATGTCTTTCCCATTTGTGGTACATTGAATTGCGAAGCACTCCGATACGTGTAAAGATTTTGCTTATTTAAGTTTCACGTTTTAACACATTTTTATAAACTAACATTGAACAATTATTTTGATTTCACATTACATTTCTTATTATTAATTAATTTAATTTATAATTTTTAACAAACATTTTTATTAACAGAATTAAAACGTTGCATTTTGAATTTATTTTGTTATCTCGTTCCGTGACCTTTTCTTCATATAAATTTATGACGTTAAACTAAATTTTGGTATCAGATAAAACTTTTACGTTCGAACAAATAAGTCATGTGCTCTCTTTATTAATAAACAAAACTTTGAATCGTGACGTTTTCATTTCTATTGACGTGGCGATCAGTGTCGGACATTGCAATATTTACAATATTTAATGAGTACCATGCAGGCCCGACGAGAGGGGGGGGGTAGATAATGATTACCACCGGGCCCGGAGTTTCTGAGGAGGCCAGGAGTTTCTGAGAAGGCCTGAAATCTGGGAAAAATTACAACAAACATGCATCTACCCCCGGGCACCGATTTTCTCTGTTACCATGTATTGCAAAAACTTCTTTATTCCAATCTTGTCGGTCATAATCACCCAACCGTATGGACATTAATTAAAAAGATGAGATTGCAGCTAGCATGTGATGAAACAAATTTGAATCGGCATAGAATTGGAGTTCGAACAAATAAAAAAAAATCTGCGGTGTACGAGAACATGCAGCGAAAGCTGAAAGCGCTTTTCAAGGAATATCGGGACGGTGCTCGTACTATGATTGAAATTATTTGCGATGTTGGTCTTACTATTAGGTTTAGCTAGTAAATTTAATTTTAATAATAAATAATAATTTTTAATAATATAGATTTTTTGGGGGACGGTCCCCTAACTTTGGCAACCCCAAATAAATTGAAAATTTCCTATTGCAAAGAGGAAGGATTATATAGTATACTTTAAAAATTTCACTTGCGAATGTATTAGCAAAATTTCGAGAAAAATCAATTTTAAAATTGCATAATTTTGCATGTAAAATGCATGTCGATGCCACGCCCATAGCCGAGGTTATAAATATATGTTACGGTCGCTCGATGCGGAGCGCATTTGTTACTCGACTGACGTGCGTATAACATCGGAGTAATTATTTAAAAAACGGTCCGTTTCAGAACCAAAAACTATTTTAAGAATAAGGTCTCTAAATAAATATAAAATAAAACTATGGGGAAAACCTAGGCCCTTCGGGGCTTCGCCCCGGGGCCGGTTTTGATGGCGCAAATTACTTTTTTGGGTTGATCTGGCACGGCCAGAATTGGGCGCATCAAAAAACCTACCCTAAGGGCCTCCGGGCGGTTTTTCAATCGCGTACGCCGCTCCGCGGCAGAGCTAAACATACGAGAAGGCGCCACACATCAAGAACACCGGGATGAAGGCAGCCGGGATCTTAAACCCCCAAAAAATCGCGTAAAAACAAAAAATAATCGATGTTACATGTACGAGAGATGAGCTGCATCTGCCGGTGCGAAATACTCTAAGTGTTAGGGCCATTCATATTGCACGTACCGTCAACAGAATGAGCGACGCGCGGGAATCTCGTTAATTTTACATGTAAATTTGCAAACTTCAAATTCGATTTACTCAAAATTTTGATAATACATTCTTCTTCTTCAAGTGCCATATCCGGTCTCCCGGACGTTGGCGACCTCTCTCCTATGTATGTGTTGTGCGTTTGAAGTATTATCACACACATCGGGGACCTACTGCTTAACGCGGGCTCCGAACCGCGGGAAGTGTATACACTTCATCTCCAGAGAGGCTATTCCAGGCAGATTACATTCATTCTAATACATTCTCAGGTTTAAATTATATCAGTATACTATATAAACCTTCCTCTTTGCAATAGGAAATTTTCAATTTATTTGGAGTTGCCAAAGATAGGGGACCGTACCCTTTTTTTGTTTTAAACGTATATACTGTTGGGACCCGTTTGAGTGGTAGGAGAGATGTAATTGAAAGCCAGTACAAAAGTAACACAATTTGGAGAGGTTCAAAAATTTTTTATTGTTTAAATTTAGTTATTTTTCACGTTTATTATTTTGATAGTTTAATTATAAGGCATGTAGTTTAAGTGTTGCAACAAAATGCGTAGGCTAAAGACGTGCAAGGAAAACAAACAGGAAATATAAGGATCTCGAAACGGGAACAAAACAGAAACAAAATTGAATTCGTAACGGGGAGTAACGACGGGAATACAAGTTAGTTAGAATAAATTACTCATTGAAAAAGGACGTGTCGAATTCGCGACCCAAACAAAGAGTCAAAATTAAATTGTTCTTTGAACATCAACGTGTCGACTTCGCGTTCGCGACCTAACTACAAGTTAGTTTGAAATAATATCAGCGATTATCAATTGCTGGAATACGGGCCATCGGCTACATAGAAATGAGGGTGTATCGATCACCGACAAAGCCAGAGGCCGGAATGTGATTTGTGCAAATTCCTGTCAGGAGACTGGAGGATGGAAGTAGGTAGAAATCGTACGTGTGTTATAAAGTGGTCATATTTCACCCCCCCCCCCCCCCCCGAACATTGTGTGGAGCTTGGAGGTGTTGCTTTATTCGATAAGGGAGATCTTTGTTATAACTAAGGTGTAATTTTACAGATATTATAAACAAATATTATAGTTTCTTTCAGGTTATAAATTAGATTAGTCGTAATTAGACTAATCCTAATATTTAAGTCGTAGGCGTAAAGTAGCCCGATTTACAGGTATAAAAGTTGTAGGCGTAATTAGTCCAACTTACTTTTATCGAAGTTGAAGGCGTAAATGAGCCCGACTTGCGAGCCAGCTAAATCCAGTCGTAAATTGACTGATGACAATAACGTGTAACGTTCAAAAGTGAACGTTATTTGCGACATACCCTGTATAACTGTTCCGCGCGATAACTTGAATAGTTATCAAAAACTAAAAGAGATAAGCCGTGATACTTACATAGAAAATGGTCGATTTTAGAAAAAGACTCGTAAAATAATATTAATTTTTAACGGCTATAATTATTAGTAGATAATAATTCATTAGTTTTTTTATTACTACCTGCACGTCAAGTTGCTCACCGTTTTGGAGATCAAAACTGAGAACTTCGATTTCAAATATTTTTAAGGAGAGTCGTAGCGAATATTTCTTTTGCGTGGCCGATTACATCTGGTTCCGACAAGTCAATTCCTAGTCACGGGTAAAACGTTGTAATTATTATTTCGAGAGCCCCTACGAATCCGGAAGTCAATTGGAATACGCAGGGTCAATTTCCAGCACGTGGGTCCTGGGAAAAAAACACCATCGCCTGCATTTTTTGCTCGACGTGTTGACGTGGCTGTATTGGGATCACGATAATTGTGGCAGCAATTTCAATTAATAGAACAGACACGCAGGGGAGTTGGTTTGTGTACGATAATATATGCAGCTTTGTATTTTTTAGCATTTTTACATCAAGCTTGGATATAGCAGGGAAGACAGCCAGGCCGAATCGTCAGGAGCGCTCTTGTGATTTAGCAGGGTACGCTGACCTGCGTATGTAAAATATCCTTTTTTTTTTTTGTTCAAACCACCTTTTATCTGGAGCAGCTGGTAAGTACAGAGCTGTATTTTTTTTTGTCTGCCGAACCACTCTCCATTTGCGTCCGTTTTTTTTTTATCACGCTATTGGCGTATTCACCATATTGTTGTGCATCCGGATATAGCTGCGAGCAGCCGTTCATAGTACGATTTGAAAGGCAACGTCTGTTGCCGAATTATTATAGCAATTTTTTTTTACCCTTCAGGTATTAAGCCCCTCAGGCAGACTTCTGTTTGGGACCACTGGTCCGGAATTTGTGAACCATTTTTTTATCAAATTGTGAATTTGAGTCAGAAGTTTCCTGTACTGTACTTTCGGAGGTTAATAAAACACCCTTTACCTCTCTTGTTTGTTTTATTGCCTCCACGGCGCCCAAACCGCAACATCTTAATTTTTTCTTTCAGCTAGGTGGATTGTATTCTAGCACTGTCGTGCAAATTCTAACCGAGCTTACGCCCAGTTCGCTCTCCGACTGTGTGGCTAGCTGTCCAGCGGACTTAAGAGGCGAAGGTGTCAGCAATCGACGCTGCATCTTTTTGGCACCCAACTTTAAGAGCCAATTCATACATCTTTTTGGCATCCAATTTTAATAGCCAGTCAATAAATATTTTTGGCATCTAACTCTAAAAGCCAATTGATAACACCTTTTTAACATCTTTTAGTTAGTTACGTACGACAGTAGCACTCTCCCACAACCACCTAGCGACTATCTTTTTTCTTCTTAGCCTTTCTCAAATTCACAATCAATAGGGGCTCAGTTACTTCCTTGCGACAAACTTGCTGTCTTTATAACTGTATTGTTACTACAGGGTCAATTTTTTTGAATTTTATTTATATCCTGTTATAACAATGCGTAATATAAACAGATTGAGTGTAGACGAGTTGACTTGGGAACTAGAAATCCGTGGCATAAACACACATGAAAAGAATGCTGACGAAAAACGCAGCTTATTACGGAAA
Organism: Podabrus alpinus; assembly: GCA_932274525.1. Classification (NCBI taxonomy): domain Eukaryota; kingdom Metazoa; phylum Arthropoda; class Insecta; order Coleoptera; family Cantharidae; genus Podabrus; species Podabrus alpinus. The sequence goes on from OW026452.1 coordinate 60,022,690, forward strand.
GCAATGAGAGAGGAGAAAATTGATCCCTTGATCATTGACAAATATAAAAAAGTAGATTTTGACATTAAGGAACAATGCAAAATAATTAATTCCATATTTAGTGATAAGATTAAAGCTAATTTCGACAGTTTTATGGGAAATCCTGATTCCAGCATAGCTGAAAGTCTCTTGACCCGCATAGATCATGTTTTAGCGCGTATAGCTTATAGCATTAAATATTTAGAACCGAATGATAAAACTTTGCAATATTTAAAATCGTACCAACAGCGCATTCTTCCGTTAATTGAGGCTATTGAGAGTGCCCAATTATCTCCGAAGGCGGTTCAAAATGACCTGGAAGCCACTTTGGCTAATCTTACGCACGAGGAGATAGCAATGGTTATCCCTGCCGAAGCTTTAGCGGCGGCAGCTCAATTAGTCACTAAACCCACATCTGGGACTGTTACACATAACCCCACGATAGACAATGTTTTACCAGCTACAGATAAGCAACCACTTAATGAACAGGCAATATATGAATCTCCTTTAGTTTATTCGAGCCCAATTACTTCTCGTCAGGGTATGAATGACAATCATTTGGCACATACCGGTACAATTCCTCGTCCATATTTTTGCAAACCGGATACGGTGAGCAAATGGAATTTGCGCTTTAGCGGTGACACCACGGTTCTTGGGGTCAATGCATTCTTAGAACGAATTAACGAGTTGAAATTGTCCCGACAGGTTACTGATGAAATTTTGTTCAACAGCGCCTGCGATTTGTTTGAGGGAAGCGCCCTTACATGGTTTCGCGCGAATAAGGGGTTTGCCACGTCATGGACAGAGTTGGTAGAACTTTTAAGAGCTACTTACTTGCCTACTGATTACGACGAGTCCCTTTGGGATGAAATTCGAAATCGAAAGCAAGGAGTTAATGAACCACCTCACATCTATATATCTTACATGCAAAATTTAATGGCTAGGTTGGGAAATGCACCAATCCTTTCTGATCAACTCAAAGTGATTAGAAAAAATTTGCAACCGACTTATAAAGACAAATTTTTATTCCAACCAATTAATAGTATCACTACATTGGTCCTTGCATGTAAGAAAATTGCGGAGGCTGAGCGTGAGAACGAATTGTTTAGACATCACAAACCCACAATTAATCCTTTGGAACCTGATCTGGCAATGCCAGTTCCGAAACGGGCGGTGCACACGGTTACCTCTAATGCCAGGCCTTTTCAAACGCGTACGTTTGGCAGACGGGTGAAGGCTAATGCCAAATGTTTTAATTGCCACCAATCTGGACATTTGTACCAAACCTGTTCGGAAACCCTAAAAATATTTTGTTACATTTGCGGAACGCCGGAAGCAACTTATGCGACTTGTCCCAAATGCTCAAAAAACGGTCCAGGACAGGCGTAAGAGGCGGCTGCTTTACACCTAGTCCCTATTCATTTACAGCCGACGATCCTGCATGGCGACGCTGGTTGGCGCACATTAAATCTTTTTTTCACCCCACTCCTGTTACTAACGCGCTTTTTGCCCACAAACCTTTTGACAACAGAGGTTACATTTTTGTAGATATTATGGGTGAACGGATATTAGGATTAATGGATCCTGGGGCAAACCAATCAGTGCTCGGTCGCGACGGATTGTACATTATCAATAAATTAAAACTTAATATTAATACTAGAGAGAAAATTTCTCTGCAGTCGGCAGATGGAACTTTGCAAAAAGTACACGGGTCAGTTTTATTACCATTGACCGTTGAAGGCATTACCAAGACGATCTCGGCTATAGTCACTGACACAATAAGCACTCCTCTAACTCTAGGGTACGAATTTTGCAAATTATTTCAAATACAAACCGACTACGGAACGGACACTTTTACCATTCCCACACAAGTGAGCTCTCTCGAAAGCAAGTTTTTGTATTCTCGATCAGATCTTACTATCGAGCAGATTCAACGTTTAGAAGTTGTTATTTCTAAGTTCAAGTCCATTGCTCCAGAACGCTTAGGTCGGACACATTTAGTTGAACATGTTATTAACACCGGCGATGCTGTTGCTATTAAACAGCGACATTTTCCCTTGTCACCGGCCATGTTAGATAAGGTTAATGCGGAAGTTAACGAGATGTTGCGCCTAGGAGTTATACGAAAATCTTTTTCAGCGTGGAATAGCCCTATTGTGCTAGTTAAAAAGAAAAACGGCGATTTGCGTTTTTGCTTCGATGGTAGGAAATTGAATACAGTAACTAAACCCGACGCTTACCCGCTCCCGTATATAAGCGATATACTTGACCGTTTGAGAGATGCTCGCTTCTTATCTTCAATTGATTTGAGGAAAGCTTTCTGGCAAATACCACTCTCACCAGAATCGTGTGAGAAGACAGCTTTTACTGTCCCTAGACGCGGCTTATTCGAATTTACCGTGTTACCGTTCGGTCTGCATAATTCCCCTCAAACTCTCCAACGCCTCATGGACAGTATTTTTGGGCCAGAATTTGAAAATGTTTTTGTGTATTTAGATGACATTGTCATCGTCTCTAAAACGTTTGAAGAGCATCTTACCCTTCTGGTACAGGTGTCTGAGAGATTAGAGAAGGCGGGTTTGACCGTGAATGTGGATAAGTGCGAGTTTTGTCGTGACTCGCTGAGATATCTGGGTTTTGTCGTCGACGAGAAAGGTCTTAGAACGGATCCAGACAAAGTGGAAGCAATCGTTAGCTATCCAGCACCCAAAACCGCGACGCAGATCAAGCGTTTCTTGGGAATGGCCGGGTGGTACCGCCGCTTCATTCCAAATTTTTCTCAGATAGCTGCGCCTATATTAGCTCTTTTAAAAGGTAAAATTAAAGGACAGCATATTACTTGGAATGCAGAGGCAAACATTGCTTTTACATCATTAAAAAATTTATTAATAACGGCTCCAATTTTACGTAGCCCGAATTTTGACGAGCCCTTTTTCATTCAGACGGACGCATCAGATTCAGGTCTGGGGGCAATCCTAATTCAAGGACAGGGTGAACAGGAACGAGTCATTGCTTACGCGAGTCGTACTCTTAATAAGCACGAGCGGAATTATCATGCCATGGAAAAGGAGTGCTGCGCGATTCTCTTCGGAATAGAGAAATATCGGCCATACATCGAAGGATCCAAATTTACGGTCATTACGGATAACCAAGCATTGAAATGGTTAGGTACAATCCAAAGCCCTTTAGGTCGTTTAGCTAGGTGGAGCGTTAGGCTCAATCAATACAATTTTGACATTGTCCACCGTAAAGGGAAACTTAATGTGGTGGCTGATGCACTCTCGCGCGCACCCGTGAATATTCATTCCATATCATTAACGCCAGCGGACAAGAATACTTGGTATCAAAATGTAATAGATAAGATCACTAACAACCCTGATCGCTATCCCAACTTTAAGGTTGAGGATGGGTACGTTTACAAGTTTGTCCCTAATAAACACAACATCGTGTCAAACTTGATCGAGTGGAAATTATTGGTACCTAAGTCTCGACGCCGCGAAGTACTCCAGGATTGTCATGATAATCCACTCAGTGGTCATTTGGGAGTTTTTAAAACATTCCACAAAATCTCCGAAATTTACTATTGGCCACGTATGAAGTCAGATATTTCAAAATACGTATTGAAATGTGAAACGTGTCTTGCGAGTAAAGCCTCAAATCAATTGCGACCTGGCTTTATGGGTAAAGAGAAGCGGGTTAGGTATCCTTTCCAGGCACTGTCCATTGATTTAATGGGACCGTTCCCTCGTACGAAAAAGGGAAATACGTGCATATTAGTCATCTCAGACTGGTTCACTAAATCCGTATTCGTTTATCCGCTAAGACAAGCTACTGCCCCATCTATTGTGCAAAAGGTAGAAGAAACGTTTCTACTCTTTGGCGCGCCCCAGATCGTTCTGTGTGACAACGGTGCCCAGTTCAAGGGAAAGCTATTTAAAGACCTTATGGACCAGTACAAGATTCAAAAGCTGTGGTATACTGCCAATTATCATCCCCAGGCAAATCCTGTCGAACGCACTAATCGCGTGATCGGTACTTGCTTAAGATCCTTTGTGGAAGAAGATCATAGCTCATGGGATCTGTACATCCATAAAATTGCGCATGCTATCCGTAACTCCGTGCATGAGGTCACCGGGTTTACGCCATCCTTTTTGAACCATGGTAGAACCGTCCCTAATACTGGTGACTACTATGGGCGTTTATCACAAGCGGAACCGGATGAATTTTTAGTAGTTGACCGTGAACAAATAGCGTCGGATGTCAATGGTTTGAGCGAACTGCATAAGAGGGTAGTTTCTAGGCTTAAAGACGCTTACTCGCGGTACAAAGGCCGTTACGATCTGCGAAAACGACCGTTAAATTTTAAAAAAGGAGATATTGTTTGGAAGCGGAATTTTGTTTTATCTAGCGCTACCAATCGTTTTACTAAAAAATTAGCTCCCAAATACATAAAATGTGTAGTTAAAGAGGTAACTGGTCCTCTTACGTACCGACTTAAAGACGAGCGTGGTAAAGACGTGGGAATATTCCATGTAAAGGATTTGAAGTCTCACCCTGCTACGAATGAATAATCGACCATTTAAAAAAAAAAAAATCTTTATTTTTATATGTGTGTGGGTAAGCCTCTTTTATTTCTTAGGGTTCTGCAGATCTTTAAGATCTATTTTGATTTGATTCCACTACAGGTGTTTATTGTATATTTACATTATTCAGAGTACCAGCTCACACAACAATTTATTTTTAATTTTTTTATTATCTTTTGTCTTTTCGCCAAGGCGAATAGATTTTGTAGTTTTGTTTAGCGCCTACGGCCTGGTTAATGGTTTATTTTTTTTCTGGTGTTTTGCTAAACAGACTATGACTTTGGAAGAATTTTCCCAAAGTAATTCTTTTTTGATATCAAAATTTTTGATTTTGAATAATACCTCTTTGTTAGGAACTGGTTAATATTCCTTTTGGTACAAACGAGTGTCGCTTATACTAGGTTCTGGAATGACATGGTTCGTGTCATAATGATACTCATTAATTTAGTTTTTTAAATTTTCAATTTAGGTGTTTTATATTAATCATAATGATTAGTTATTAACAAAGCCGGAAAATTTTGTTTAGGAATCAAATCGCCTGAAAGATTAGTGACTTACTCACACGATCTCTGTTTGTATCTGTTATTGTGTTTGTCAGATGAATATTTAGTGTTTGGGACATGTTTCGGCACCATCTCATCAAACATGATCCGTAATAACCATAAAAGTTCACCGATCTTTGAACCTTGCTCACGCCTTAGTTTGAGACACTGTCAGCTGCGACTCATCCTATTTGCATTTTTAAAACGACTAAACTTTGTGTAACTTTCCATCCTTAGTTTCTCACGAATCCGCGGCTGGTTGCTAATGACTGATTTCAGCCATTACTTTGCCAGGGGGGGGGTGTAACGTTCAAAAGTGAACGTTATTTGCGACATACCCTGTATAACTGTTCCGCGCGATAACTTGAATAGTTATCAAAAACTAAAAGAGATAAGCCGTGATACTTACATAGAAAATGGTCGATTTTAGAAAAAGACTCGTAAAATAATATTAATTTTTAACGGCTATAATTATTAGTAGATAATAATTCATTAGTTTTTTTATTACTACCTGCACGTCAAGTTGCTCACCGTTTTGGAGATCAAAACTGAGAACTTCGATTTCAAATATTTTTAAGGAGAGTCGTAGCGAATATTTCTTTTGCGTGGCCGATTACATCTGGTTCCGACAAGTCAATTCCTAGTCACGGGTAAAACGTTGTAATTATTATTTCGAGAGCCCCTACGAATCCGGAAGTCAATTGGAATACGCAGGGTCAATTTCCAGCACGTGGGTCCTGGGAAAAAAACACCATCGCCTGCATTTTTGCTCGACATGTTGACGTGGCTGTATTGGGATCACGATAATTGTGGCAGCAATTTCAATTAATAGAACAGACACGCAGGGGAGTTGGTTTGTGTACGATAATATATGCAGCTTTGTATTTTTTAGCATTTTTACATCAAGCTTGGATATAGCAGGGAAGACAGCCAGGCCGAATCGTCAGGAGCGCTCTTGTGATTTAGCAGGGTACGCTGACCTGCGTATGTAAAATATCCTTTTTTTTTTTTGTTCAAACCACCTTTTATCTGGAGCAGCTGGTAAGTACAGAGCTGTATTTTTTTTTGTCTGCCGAACCACTCTCCATTTGCGTCCGTTTTTTTTTTATCACGCTATTGGCGTATTCACCACATTGTTGTGCATCCGGATATAGCTGCGAGCAGCCGTTCATAGTACGATTTGAAAGGCAACGTCTGTTGCCGAATTATTATAGCAATTTTTTTTTACCCTTCAGGTATTAAGCCCCTCAGGCAGACTTCTGTTTGGGACCACTGGTCCGGAATTTGTGAACCATTTTTTTTATCAAATTGTGAATTTGAGTCAGGAGTTTCCTGTACTGTACTTTCGGAGGTTAATAAAACACCCTTTACCTCTCTTGTTTGTTTTATTGCCTCCACGGCGCCCAAACCGCAACATCTTAATTTTTTCTTTCAGCTAGGTGGATTGTATTCTAGCACTGTCGTGCAAATTCTAACCGAGCTTACGCCCAGTTCGCTCTCCGACTGTGTGGCTAGCTGTCCAGCGGACTTAAGAGGTGAAGGTGTCAGCAATCGACGCTACAAACGAACATTCTCAAAAGGAGAATTAAATTCAAAATGATTATAATTAATATTTAATAATATTTACTGATCACAAATGTGGATCAAAGGTATGATTTTTAGTTCGCAGTCACAATTAAGCTGTAGAATATTCTCTAAGAGAAGTTTATGTGTATTATTATTAATATGAATTACCACTGACCTTATTATCAGAAATGCCGAATGAATTACCAATAAATATGAAAAAATTACTACAAATATCAAAATCCACTCAATACTGAGTTGTGTTCACTTGGTTTAATATCAATAAGAGATAACTTTCATTGCTATTTTGGTTTGACGATCCTTTCAGTGAATTTTTTCTTTTTTTTTAATATTATAATAAATAAAAATCTTAGTACATAATTGGGTGTTTTAATGTTTTATTTAGTCAATTGGGTTTGAGAATGTGAACTTCGTTCACATTCTGTATCGAACAACAGGGCATCTTTCTTTGAATCACTGTGTATGAAGTAGATAGGCTAATTATGTTTTAGAGGTAATGCAATCTTCACGAACCGGGCTTTCCCGTTCAATGAAAGAACTGAGGTATACTCGGCAGGGTATTTACAACGTGTGGGTTGCTAGACAGATCGCAGGCTTAGAACGATGGTATTTAAATTTCCGGATGTTGAGATTTGTAGGATGACAGCGGCAGATTTAAATTCGAAGTTCAATATTACAAGGTGACATCAATTTAAATGCAATTCAATAACGGTAAAATTTTTGATAAAATATCAAGAGGTTAATTTTGTAGAACATGAAATTTGTCTCAAAACAAAATAAAATTTTTGGGTTGGGTGCAATAAGTAGCCCCGGCCAAATAAAATTTTCGTGTGCTACACACTAAAGAACATGGTTATATTAGTCTATAGAAAAATTATTTTGCGAGAAATCCTTAAAAACAACCCCAATTTCGAATTTTTAAAGTACGCAAGACTCGTCCGGCTGTGCGCATCGAAAAACCAAACCTGCGCTCCTCCGGAGCTCCGGCCGGTTTTTCATCGCGTTCGCCGCTACGCGGCAAAAGCTAAACATACTTGAAGGCACCATCCTTCAAGAAAACCGGGATTTGAGTCATGTTACCTGTAGGACGTGCGAGCAGCATCTGACGAAATTTTCTAAGTGTTAGGGTATACCATTCCACACGTACCGTCAACAGAATGACAACGCGCGGAATCTCATATGAGATTCCCGCGCGTCGGTCGGCTTTTACATGTTAAACTTGCTAACTTCAAATTCGATTTATTCAAAAGTTTGGGCCCAATTCCCGCAAAATATTTTAACAATTTACTATATTAACCATGTTCTTTAGTGTAGAACACACGAAATTTTGATTTGAGTGGGGCTACTTATTGCACCCTAGCCAAATTTTTTGTTCTACCATAAATAGTTTTCGAGAAATTTCGACTCTGTGTTAATAATTTTTTTTACCATAAAAGGTTTTCCCTACTCTCTAGTTTTAACATTAATTTTTTCGAATATTTTGTACAATGTAAACGTACGATATTAAATTTTACAACTACGATATAAAATACGCTGGGCAAATTAGTTGAAATGACATTCAAATTCTTTGACTTTGGATACTTTCCACACCTACACTACCAAAACTAAATATATTATGTTATAAGGCACAAGTTCATGGGTTGAAATTTTTATTTTATTTTAAAATGGTTTTTCCATAGAATAGCTCAGGTTTTGACTCCTTATATTTAGGTTCAGTTTAATGCTAAAATCAGTTTAAAATATGCTGGTTTTGATAGATACTAAAAAATAAATAACAAATCCCAAGTATGATTGTTAAATTGGCACGGAATGCTCATAAAATTATTTTAAAATCCTGAATTTAAGGATGTTTTTAATTCTAATAACATTATTATCAGATTGTTTGGTAAATTAAATACTTTTGTTGTTGCCAGAAACTTGTAGATAGAAAGAATCGGTTAATACTTGACAAGAGAAGATCAACAGTGTTCCTGGCAACGTCAAGTTGCTTCTAAGCATCTGAATTTACTCTTTTCGATTTTTATGACTTTATAATTTTAAAATGTAGTTGCCCATGTCCTCTATAACAACTATAGTTATACAATAATATCCTCTGGTGTTTGTTCTTTGATGGATCGGAGTGGCACCATCGGCAAAGTCTTCACAGGTACATGGAACGGCAGTGGTGGTAGGTACAGGAACAGCAGGATCAGCTACGTCATTATTTACTTCTTCCAGATTTATTTCGTCAAGGAGCATCTCTTTGGATGACAGTTCTGTAAAGAAATATGTATCACAAAAATTGCAGTCCCAAAAGATTAAAATAACTCACGACTAATTAGTAAATCTTGCTCTTGGATTGAGCTCGAGTCCACATCAAATTCTAATTTAACCTGCGTCTGCACAGCCTCTGCAGTCTGCACAGGTTTGCCTCCCAGAAGCCGTTCCATCGCATCGAAAAACGGAAAAGGTTTTCGATCGGCAGCACCCACCGAATTGTGGCATTTGCATTTAAAATAGGTTTCCTTCAAATACTTAATTTTCGTCTGCATTTGGACACCACTTTTTAAAAAACTTCCTTCCCTCATTTTTCATCATTTGCGATATTTTAGCTCGCGGTGAAATTTCCACGGTATTTTCGCTTGCGGCTTTATGGCCGCGGCATTTCGGCCGCGGTCAAATGTCTTAGACCCTATAAAATTATATTAGATAAGCTGAACATTTTAGCTTAGTGTCAGTCGTCGATGAATGGTAGTTTTTAAGGACATTTTAATTTTTTAATAATTATAAATAATTTAAATCTTTAGTCAATTTGCCAAAAATATTAATCTATTTTTGTTAAATTGTCTTTTTCTAAAACTGTAATTTAATATTTGTTTAGATTCTAAAATCTTCCTATTCTGCATAATATATGATATTATACAGAACGACTATAACTGCTGATATAATGCCTTCCTCTTATTCTTAGAGTGCCGTGCCTGATTCCAGACGTTGGCGACCTCTCTCCTATAATGACTAATTATCCTTAAGTTGCTGCATAAACATTTTTTGTAATTAGCACATAATATGTAGTTAACCCTAGTTAATTGCCTAGATATTATAAAACCTACTCTTCCGGGGCGCCGCTCCGCTCCGCTCTGCACCCCTCCAGAGCGGTTTTGACTCTGGTTACTGGGCTAAACACACGAGAAGGGCCTTCGATCAAGAAAACCGGGATCTAAAAAACCGGGATGTTAGGGAACCTTGAAAAAGCATTAAAAAGTATAGTCGCGGTATGCGGCAGTTATGTTTTACGTTTAACCCCCAAAAAAGCGCATAAAACAAAAAATAATGGAAAAATAGTAAAATTTCATCGAAGTTACAAGCACGGGAGACGTGTTGCATGTGGCCGGTGTGCACACCGCTTCGTATAAGAGTAGTTCAATCTGCTCGGACCGACGACAAAAAGAACGAGATTCCACCTAAACCCCGTCCCGCGCGTCACTGAATCGTGAAATTTTGCAAACTTCAAAGTGGATTTTCTCTATCAGAAGTTGGTTTATCCATCTACTTGAGTGTTTTCATTGACTTTTAAAAACATTAAACTATCCGAAAACCGATAGCTAAAATTGCAATTCAATGTTGGACAATACGTACTCTTGCCGATGTTTGTCGTTTTTTTTTCTTTCTGTGTCACTTTCAGTATCTGGGGATGTATCCCGTTGTGGTCGCACGTCTTTGTTTGCTTTTATTCGACCTGTTCTTAGAATTAAGGAAGCTTCGCTAGTTATAACAGTCGGAAAAGGTAAAAGCCTTTTTTGGTTAAAGGTAACTTTTAAATGAGTCCTCATCTCTAGTCTAAACTCTGTATTAACCATCAGGATCTAATTAAATTTTGTGATATGATCAGTTGAAAGGTAGCGATTATATGTTAACTCTCTAACGGCTATTGAATTTAAAGGTAGAATGGTAGTCATTTTTGGACAATAGTATTAAATTACTTTTTACTTCAATTACTTTTATAGTACTTAATTCTCCAGATGGTGATCGCGATAGTACAAATTCTTTAACTTACTTATTAATTAATAGTGTCATGTTGTGGTTATCAGAGAGGTAGGTCTGTGGTAATTGAGTCATTTTCTGGTGGAATGCTCATGACGAAATATTAAATTAAAGGACCATAATGACAACTAAAGATTTACACCTGAATCTTCTTGATACTTCTGAATGAACTGCTTGCATCACTTAATCTGAAACATAACGAACGTAATGTTTTTTGTACACACAAATATTTCAAAATGTTGTGAAAAGCAAAAGAGGGTTTAATTGTTTTAATTTATAAAAGTTTTGGAAAGAAATTAAATTAAATTAAGTTATTTGTAAAAGTGTAGGAAATTAATAATGATAAGTTTGCGTTAAAACGAATTAGTGCGCGGGCTTACAAACAATTTTGGTGGGATGGAAAAAGGATAAGGAAGCGTGGAGGACTCTCTGTGCGTCCGTGGAGAGGAATAGACGTGAATTTTAAGAAGTTGAGTTTTAGAAATTGTCTTTGAATAATTCGCTTATTAAGTTGAGAATAATTAATTGTTTACTGATGATTTATAAATTGTATGAATTGATAAGAAGATTGAGACAAGTTTTGGTTGATATTTGGAAGATATTTGGAAAATTTTGGTGACCACTGGCAAATTTCATATGGTTACGTTTTTTTATGGTTATGTTACGAATTATTGGAAAATTATTGAAGATTATCAAATTTTGCACTTACCTGAGCGTTTATCCTGAGAAAATAAGAAATTCAATTCATCATTAATCCTGTTTGGAATCTTCATGGTATGGAAATTGTATCCAATTGCAGAATCATCTCCACTTCATTTGTTCCGCTACGTGTTCTAGGAATCGATGGTGCACGACGATAAACTTCGGTAAGCACAATTGTGTCGACAAATTTTAATAACATTTATAACAATAACCAAGTTAGCGCGTGATTTAAATTTGGGGGATTTATAAACATTTCTATAATTGTTTTTGTAAATTTAATTTATTCCTAATTAATAAAAATCAATCTTTTGTTTTTAAAATGATTATATTTGTTAATAAATTACAATATTTGGTTTACAAGTAATTAGGTTTGATTTCACTTAATTCTACAGCAGTGAAGAAAAGAATAATCAGGTGTAAGATACAATAAGTTTATTATCTTATTTATTTCTTCGAGGTTATTAAACTAAGGTAACTTACATGAGCATTTAACTAATTGATGGACCCAATTTTCGACCCAAAAATATAAGAGTTTCATGCAGGCTAGTCGAGGCATAATTGAATTAAGTGCCAGTTCATTCTCCCGCTATATAAATCAAAAATTGTTATCTAAACAGTAGCGATACATGGCAATAGACATCAACGTCCTATATACATATAGGCTATAATCCGATGATACGGTGATCCAATGATCCGGTGATCCGATGATGCGATGAAAGCATTAATCTGATTACGGGTCAGATAATCCGTACTCTTTAATTCCATATAAGTAAAACATAAAACTTTATGTGCAAACTTTTTATGGAACGTTTTTGAATTAAAATTTTAAATCAAATTAATGATTGGTCCTTTTTTTTTAACCAATAGCCAATGAAATTGCAAAACTTTCTATGGATAAGGGATTACCAACCTTATATTTTAAAACGAAGAGAATCTTGGAGAACTACCTTGTTAAATTAATAAATCGATGTTTTCCAATTTGGGTTTTTAACTAATATTGCAGTCCCTTTGACTTATGTATATAATAGGATTTTTTGTTGGTTGCCAGATTATCCGATTACCGAAAATGTTGCATAAAATCGTTGCATAAAAGCGTTGCATAAAAACCCTTATCTTTTTATATATAGGGTAGATAGGGTAGATATAATATAAGGTAGATATATGTAAGAAGATCGATAATAATCGCACTTTCGATGAAATATGATTGCAAGTTAATTCGGCAAATGTTACTAAAAGTAACGTAACGTCGTTTTAATTCCTTATGTCAGGTTTAATTCGAGTGATCGTGGTGGTTTGGTTTCTATTTGGTTGTTTTTTAGTTCAATAATGTTGTTTTGTTATATAGTGTTTTTGGTTTTAGTTGGTACTCCTTTAATCTAGATAATCTCTTTGGTCAGGCCGGATTAGTGTTATTAATATTCTCCTTCTTCTAACATAAGAAGTTCTTCTAACAGACATCAACGTCCTATATACTAGGCTATAACTCGATGATACGTCGATCCAATGATCCGATGATCCAATGATCCGATGATGCGATGAAAGCAATAATCTGATTACGGGTCAGATAATCCGTACTCTTTTACTCCATATAAATAAAAAAATCTTTTTGTAGAAAGAAAATCTTGGAGAACTACCTTGTTAAATTGATAAATCGATGTTTTCCCATTTTGGTTTTAGGCTTCTATACAAAGTATAGCAAGAAGCCTTTTGAATTTATATTGCAGTCCCTTTGACTTATATAATAGAATTTTTTGTTGGTTGTCAGATTATCCGATTATCGAAAATGTTGCATAAAATCGTTGCATAAAAACGTTGCATAAAAGCGTTGCATAAAAGCGTTGCATAAAAACGTGAACAATATTCACATGCGAAAGTATTATCAAAATTTTGAGTAAATAGAATTTGAAGTTTGCTAATTTTCATGTAAAAACTTAACGAGATTCCGCGCGTCGCTCATTTTGTTGACAGTCCGTGCAGTTTAAATGACCCTAGCACTTAGAATATTTCGCACCGGCAGATGCAGCTCCACTCTCCTATATGTAACATCGGTTATTTTTTGTTCTTGGGCGATTTTTTGGGGGTTTCAGATCCCGGTTTCCTTCATCCCGGTGTTCTTGATGGGTGGCGCCTTCTCGTATGTTTAGCTTTGCCGCGGAGCGGCGCAGGCCATTGAAAAACCGCCCGGAGCCCCGGAGGGGCGTAGGGTAGGTTTTTTGATGCGCACAGTTCTGGCCGGGCCGGATCGACCCTAAAAAGTAATTTGCACCATCGAAACCGGCCGCGGGGCGCCTAGGTTTTCCCCACATCTATTTTGATAAAAATTTTGGAAATTAGTGTTAAAATTTTGGGGGTTGGATCTATTTTGGAAATGTGTGTTTGAATTATGAAAATTTGATGTACCTTGGAAAGGCGTGTTGAAATTTTGGAAATTTGGTGTACTATTTTGTAGAGGTGTATTAAAATTTTGGAAGTTTTGTTTATTTTGGTAATTTGGTCTATGATTTTAAAAATTTGGATTAAATGACTTGTAATTTTGTGTCGGGGTGTTATTTGATTATGAGTTTGCATTATTGTTTTAGTATCGTATGGTATCGTCTTGCAAAGATAACTTGTTGAATATGCGAAAATATCAACGTTCATTAACTTAAGTTAAAAATAGAAATTATGAATAAATCTTACTATTATGTGTAATCTAATTATTATAAAATGTAAAATCTAAATTATTTCGCGTACCTATATGACTTTTTTCAATTTATATTAATTAATATGGGTTTAATGTTAGGATTAGGAATTAATTTGAGCTTTTTTTTACTCACGTTAATATAATTTTCTGCAATATCATAATAATAGTATTCTTGTTTCTAATGTTGGTCAACGGCCGGCTTGCTTGTAGCGATTTCTGTCTACGTTGCTTGCAGGTTGTTGGTCGTTTCCTTAAAATTAGTTGGTTGTGGCGATTCTTGTCCACTTGGTTTTTCTTAAAATTAGGGTTGATCCCAAATGTTGCGACGATTTTTGTTCGCTTCCAATTGAAATCGGTTGTTTTACGGCTATTTTTGTCCGTAGTTTTTGCAGCTTCCGTGGTTTTTTGGAACTTTTAGACGATTTTTGTTCTAATTTTCCAAAATTTTCGGATCCTACCGACTGCGCCAATTAACTTCTATTTGGTAACACTTAATTTTTTAAAAAACACTCACAAATTTTATTTATTTATTTTCTTTAAATATTTAATTTCCACAATATACCTTAAAACTAGCAGAGTTTCTGCCTAACTACAATAATAATGACTTAAAAATACTAGCTAATATAATAACGGCTTAAAGAATACTGACTGACTTTATCTGTTAGATTGATTTTATGTGTTTAACAATTTTGTTGGTTCAGCGAATCTCATGCTTCCAGGATGTTCTAGAATATTCGATTTGTTCAAACAGCAATGTAACTTAATAATTATGATGTTTGCATTTCCCTATATTACATCACATTATGGAAAATCACCCGGTTACGTAATTCTTATGGGAATATAACTCGACTAACTGCTGATATAATGACCAACTATCCTCAAGTTGTTGCATAAGAATTTTTTTGCAATTAGTAATTAATATAATGTAGTTAACCCTAGTAAATTGCCTAGATATTATAATTTTTTATTGTACGTATAATATAAAATACCTGTAAATTTGTGGTTCTCTTTTATTACTGCGCAAAAGTCAAACTTAAAGAATAAAAGATCCAACTGTCTTGCTTGCTATACTTTGTATAGAAGCCTAAAACAAAGAAGCAAAGTTTGGAATTGTTGGGAACCTAACCAAAAAGCTCGAAAACTAATTGAGCTTAAGATTTTAACATTCGCGTTTCCGAAGCGCACTTTTAAAAATTATATACGCTGTACTACAAGTTTAGAATTACGAAAATGTCCAAATATACGTAAATTTTAAAGTTGCAAGCTAGATATTTCAATTCTTAACAATGCTTCCGTCGGAGAAAAATAGCGCTAATCGGGGTCACAGCGGGGTTTCCGAAAGTTTAATAGTATTTTAGTGTGCGTTGGTTAGTGTTGTATTAAAACATAATGAAGAAGAATCTCGAAATAGCATTTTTTTTAAATTAAAGGCATGCTTTAGCTCTTCTGCCCCATTGTGCGCTGGTTGATTTACAGCGCGGAATTTCCAAAAATAAAAATGAAAGAAGAGGTTTGTTTCACCTCAGAGTCAATCAGAACGCTCCAAATTATTTTCTAGGAAGTTGTTAATGATTCAATTTTTAATATTTTTATTTTAACTACAGCAGTGGCTTCATGTGATTGGTGAAGTTAAGTTGTAAATAATAGAGAAAGAAGAGGATTGATCAAACTCAAAAAATGAGAATGGGGAGGGGAAGGGGAGGGGGTAGTCAAGAATAAAAGATTCCACAAACAGTGAACCAAATTTAATAAGATATAGATTAATTTTGACGAATGAATACAATATTTGAGAATATTAATAATTATAAAATTTAAATAACATTTGTTAAAATATAAAGTTGCATAAACCAAATTAATAGAATTTTACGATACACACATAATCACTAATAATTAAATATACAAATGGTTAAAATAAATGTGGGCATTCAATAAATGAAGTAATAAAAATTAAAATGGAATAAATTAACCTCCGTACATTGTCTTCGAGGGTAATAGTGACCGGAATAAATATTCCACAAGCACCTCGAGTCGAACGGTTGAGATTCAAAATAAAAGGTTAGTAAATTTAAAACTACAATAATTTAACTTTTACAGATATTTAGTGCATGACTATATGTAACAAACTCAGGAATTAAAATAAGACATTGTTGATAATCAACACACAAAGTTTTAACGTTAATTTTTCCAACACGACACTGAGTTTCCGAACTTCTGATTCAACGCAACTAAGTCGTACACTGAATGTTTATTAACATATCAGTTAAATTATGAATCGTTAGTTATAAAAACATCTAATTTAAAATAGAAGATAAATCATTTGAACTTTAGTTAAATCGTTTACAAGAAATAACCATTTCGTTAAATTATTATCTTACATGCATTTAATAATAATAATTATCCAATTTATAGAAATCTAATTTAATGATTTTATCAGTAGAATTTTCCTCAATTTTTTTGGATAAAACATATAAATTATTTCGAAGATTTTGTTATATGTTATTCATAAATTTATTTAATTAAATTTAATGTATTTATAAAAGCGGTTACTACTCCATATGAGATTTCAAATGCTTTTGCAATTGCGATTTTTGTGCACATTTATAGGCGCAACTAACACAACGAAATGGTTTCTCGCCGGTATGAGTTCTTAAATGTATTCGCAAGTGTGATTTCTGTGCACAAGTATACCCACAAATATCACAACCAAATGGTTTCTCGCCGGTATGAGTTCTTAAATGTATTTGTAAATGAGATTTCAGTACAGAAGTATACTCACAATTATTACATTTGAATGGTTTTTCACCGGTATGAGTTTTTAAATGTCTTTGTAAGTGCGATTTCTGTGCACAAGTATACTCACAAATTTCACAACCAAATGGTTTCTCGCCGGTATGAGTTCTTAAATGTCTTTGTAAGTTTGGTTTTAGAGCACAAGTATACTCACAAATATTACATTTAAATGGTTTTTCACTGGTATGAGTTATTAAATGCATTTTTAAAGATGATTTATGTGCACAAGTATACTCACAAATATCACAACCAAATGGTTTCTCGCCGGTATGAGTTCTTAAATGTATTTGTAAATGAGATTTCAGTACAGAAGTATACTCACAATTATTACATTTGAATGGTTTTTCACCGGTATGAGTTTTTAAATGTCTTTGTAAGTGCGATTTCTGTGCACAAGTATACTCACAAATTTCACAACCAAATGGTTTCTCGCCGGTATGAGTTCTTAAATGTCTTTGTAAGTTTGGTTTTAGAGCACAAGTATACTCACAAATATTACATTTAAATGGTTTTTCACTGGTATGAGTTATTAAATGCATTTTTAAAGATGATTTATGTGCACAAGTATACTCACAAATATCACAACCAAATGGTTTCTCGCCGGTATGAGTTCTTAAATGTATTTGTAAATGTGATTTCAGTACAGAAGTATACTCACAAATATTACATTTAAATGGTTTTTCACCGGTATGAGTTCTTAAATGCCTTTGTAATTGTGATTTATATGCACATTGATATTCACAAATATAACAACTAACCGGTTTCCTGAACTTGTGAGCCCTTAAATGACGTATTAAAGTTTGTTTAAGAGCAAGTTTATAACCACAAATTGCACACTCTAATAAATTTGAACAGTTCAGAGTTGCTTGTGTAGTGACGGTATCTTCTTTAATATCAATGGAATGATGCAAATCTTCTAACTTAAATTTCACATCTTCCACCTCTTCTGTTTTAATCTCGTAATTGCTAATTGAATTATTTGGAGTTTCCAAAAATGTATAAGTGTTTTCTACAATTTGTGATCCTTCCGAAGGTAGCACTTGGGCTGCAAGTAAATCGGTAACTGGTTCCATTTGGAGGATGGAGCACCATAAATGTACAGGTACAAAATCACTTTTCTTAATTAAAGGCGTTGATTATATTGATTATATTTATATGTTGTCGATTTAGAAAACTACTGCTACAGTGTTGACAAATAATCACTACTATACAAAATTATAAAATGGCGACATTGATGAGTCAGAGGCGATTAATTGAGTGTACGTGTATAGCGCCATCTAATAGAACTAAAAAGAGATTTTCTAACGTTTCTTTCGTTCAAAACAGTGAGTATCAATTTATGTCTTCTGTTAAGATTTTGTAGCGTCTTATTTCAAATTGGAAATTGAATAACTTCTTGTATTTTAAAATTTTCAATTATTATTTACTAATTTATTTACGGCTGTATTCATACACAAAGTGTTACTCACACTTACAACTTTACTTGACAAATTAACCCCTTTCTACTTGAGCAACTGATTTTTATCAATGCATTTTATCTTATTTTTTTTGCTGAGTTTCTGAATTTCCAAGTGTTTTCGCCCGAAAATGCGTATACATATGCAATAGAAATTTGACCTTAAGTACCTACGTACTTATACCTAATACGTACGAGAGGCGGTCATAGCTTGGCAGTTAAGTACGTCTACTGCTAATGCGAAACGCTCGGATCGAATCCGGGCAGGGTAAGAACTTTATTCTGACCGTCTCTCCTCGACGATTCTAGGTAAAATAGTCTAATAGCCCCTACACACGATCCGATCTGGTTGGTACTAAAATCCAATCTCGTCGGTCGGGTCTCAAGTTGGACCGTGTGGAGGCTTGTCGTCCTACAAATTTCGCAACATTTCCTTGTAGGAAATGTAGTCACCGATGTAGCCATCCGACCGCGTTGGAATTTGGCGAGATCGGACCGTGTGGAGCGTTGTCGGATCGCAGATAAGGCGAGCTAATCTTGATAAAAACTGTTTTTTATGCCATTCCTTGTCGGATCATGTAGGAAGGTCCATACCCACCAACCCAGCCGACTTGTTATCTACCTACTTTATAAAAGCATATTATTTTTTTATTAAATACCTTCAAAATATCACACGAAATATTAAAATTATAATGCATAATTATAATTATAATGAAAAGTGGAGGTAATAATCTGACCAAAATCTATGTTTTAAATAATCATTTAAAAAAATTTAGGATTTCAAAATGTAATTATAGGTGATAATTTTTGTAGTTCTCACGAAAAGATATGAAACGTCTAAAAGGGTTTCTCGAATAATATTTAAATATTTTCACTTTCATATAAAATATTTTCATATAAAATATTTTTATAATAACTCGATAACAAATTGAAAATTATTTCATGTCAAAATATAGCATTTTTATAGTTTTCTATAGAAAGCACTTGTTATATATTTGATTGATGAACATAATACAAAATTTAAAAAATGCGTAACTGTTTGTTATTATCTCTATACGCTGAATTTTTTTCGATCGCGTAACCATTTTTTGACCATAGCGCAATTCCTGCTATACTAAATTTCGATAAATTCGGAGCCATGTTAATCGGTTCAAAGCTTTAAAGAGAATGAATGCCGTGGTGTTTGGGAGAAAACTGATAAGTTTAAACATATGGTACAAATATGACAGTTATTAATTTCAAAAAATTACTGGATTAATAAACATTATTATTATTATTACATTCTATTAATTACTGGATTATTAAACATTATTATTACATTCTAAGTACATAATTAATAAATGAATAAATAAAAATAAATTGATCTTTTATTGATATTTTACTTTTTTTTGAACGATATTGAACTTTACTATATTGAACAGATATAGGTACTGAAAAACATTACTTTTGCACGTATCAGTTTTCTCCCAAACACTACGAATTATTTAATCATTATATTTAATACAAGAATAAATTTTAAGTTCGAAATAATATCAGGCGCAGCTGGTGTCGGGCCGACGAGATTGGATCGTGTAGAGGCAAACTCCAACGCGGTCGGATCGTGTGGAGGCAATCTCCAATCTGGTCGGGTCTCAAGTTGGACCTAGAAATCGGATCGTGTGTAGGGGCTATAAGGAAAAATAGTCTACGGTAAATTGGTCTTGGTAAAAAAGTCTATGGAAAAAAAGTCTACGGGTAAAAAAGTCTAGGTAAAATGGCCTAGGTAAAATGGTCTAGGTAAAACAGTCTATGGAAAAATGGTCTACGGCAAAATTCAAGGAAAGATTCCGGTGAGAATGGGCAAAATAATATTTAGCCGGTTATTTGCATATTTTACCCAAAATCTAGTGATATGATGCATATTTTCGCTATATATTGCAATGTCCAGTGGACCACGTCAATAGAAATGCGTACATTAAGATTCAGAGAATTTGTTTATAATGAAAGAGCATCAGACTTATTGGATCGAACGGACAAGCTTCGTCTGACACCAAAATTTAGTTCAGTATCAAAATAATTTGAAAAACAAGTCATGGAACAAGTCAACAAAAATAATCAATTATGTAACAATTTAATTCCGTTAATATAAAAATGTTTGTTAGTATTATAAATCAAATTGTTTAGTTATAAGAAATGTAATTTAAAGTCAAAATATTGTTCAAAGTTAGTTTATATAAAAATTTTGTTAACGTTAATTTAATAAGTGCAAACGTTACACGATCCGATGGTAGTGCTTCGAATTTCAGTGTACCATAAATGGAAAGGACATTTTCATCAATTTTACAAGATAACCACGAGGTGTGATGGTGAAAATTAATTCAATCTGAAATACATAAAATTTTATTAAAAATTTGACAAGTCGAAATGGGCGAAGCCGTACCTGAAAATTGGAATGTCGATTTTATTGATTTTTGTATTGAAAAACGTCAAAAGAATCACTATTGCCTTGGATTACAGAGGTTGCTTTGGCAAAACAATTGCAAGAAGGTGGGTTGTTGATTGATTTTTAATGGGGTGGTGAATTTTATGCGTCTCTACTAAAAATTAGATAAAATTGTGAAAAATTTAATTAATCACAAAGAAAAAGTACAAAAATCATTAATAGTAGTATACTTACGTATCCCAGAAGTGAATTTAGTTGAATATTTCCACGGATTGCAATTATTTTGGTAAAATTCGTCACGAAGACCACGCGGCACAAGATTACACGACAACTTTAATCTGGAATAATTATACGCACCCAAGGTCATCCGTCGAGTAGAATTACACCGTTCTATGGTACATGAACTTATTAACCAGAAATACCCTAGATTTGTTAAGGTAACTCCACATTAAACTTTATTAAAAATAAAATTTGTGAAAATTTTGAGATTTACATACGCGTGCGTTAATTCGTTTAAAGTTAATTAGAATAAACAAATTATTAATAATTATAAGAATTTTATTGAATTTAACTTACATAAAACCCATTTATAATAAATTACCATTTAAAATTTAAAACGGAGCATAATTTTTGTAACCTTGTTCCGAGGGCCAAAATATTTGATTTCAGCAAACACAGTTATTGGTCACGGAACGAACCTAACCAGAGAAAAGGTAAGTCTATGCTCATTGTAATAGCTAAGCCGAGGTTAAAGTTCAATTATTGCTATTTGTGTAAAAGTTAAACATTTCTATCGACGGGGTACATTTGTGTTCACCCGCACATTACAAAATTTTGACACAACGAGAAGCTATGTTAAAGGTTACATCGCTCAGAGCAATATTTACAATATTTAATGTGTACCATGCAGGCCCGACGAGAGGGGGGGGGGGTAGATAGTGATTACCACCTGGCCCGGAGTTTCTGAGGAGGCCAGGAGTTTCTGAGAAGGCCCGTATTTCAATCGAAATCCTGAAATCTGGGAAAAGTTACAACAAACATGCATCTACCCTCGGGCCCCGATTTTCTCTCGACGGCCCTGTTACCATGTATTGCAAAAACTTCTTTATTCCAATCTTGTCGGTCATAATCACCCAACCGTATGGACATTAATTAAAAAGATGAGATTGGAGCTAGCATGTGATGAAACAAATTTGAATCGGCATAGGATTGGAGCTCGAACAAATAAAAAAAAAGCTGCGGTGTACGAGAACATGCAGCGAAAGCTGAAAGCGCTTTTCGAGGAATATCGGGACGGTGCTCGTACTGTAAAGATTTATTATGTTTAAGTTTAAATTCATTTTAAAATCGTTACATTTTTAAAATATTAAATAGACAGAGGCAGTTGGTGAAATACACAATTTCTGAAGTTTCCACCCTTCCTACGCGTAGGATCATTAAAAATTTGCAGAAAGGATCTGCGATCTGATATCCGTTCTGAAAATTATCCGATCAAAGACCACCTTTCCAGTCGATATATTGTTTATGTTTCTAGACAATACATTCGATTTTCCGATCCTAGCTATCGTTTATGTTTCTAGACGTTAGTAAACTCTCCTCCCGTGGTTGTTTATGTTTGTAGACAACACATTCGACTTTCCGATCCTGGCTATCGTTTATGCTTCTAGACGTTAGTAAAATCTCATCCAGTGGTTGTTTATGTTTCTAGACAATCACGTCCATCCCATCCGCCTTCGGTTATGTTTCTAGCCGAAGACAAAACTCCGCCGTTTGCAACAGCTTATGCTGGAAAACAAACATCCCGTTAGATTAGTTCTCATCAAGAATTAACACTCACCTGTTTTCAAAAGTCCGATTTGCTCCTGTACAACAGAAGTCAATTATTGGCTTCCCCCGTATAAAGACTTTCATATAAAGTTCTGAGTAAGAAGTCACTTGTTTTGATTTCCTCCGTAAAAGATCCAGTTCGATCTTTTAACCGAAAAACCAGTAGCTTCAGACATTTATTCAGTAGCTAAGAATCTCCTCTGTCAAAACCGCGAGTAAAGTAACTGTTGTATTTCTTTAGATTTACAGTAGCAAACTTAATAGTTTTAAAACCGCTAAATTTAATCAAAAATATTAACTGTCAAAGTATTAAGGTTATGTCATCGGTATGTACATAAATTCTCAAACTCCAGTGCCGTACTGTGTCAATTTCATGATCGGAGCAAAATAGTCAAATTGTGAAAACCATTTCTTTATTAAATTGTATATATCTAATTAATAAATTTCATTGTTAAAGTTTCCGAAAACCACCATTTGTTTTATTATTTCAGTTTTAAAGTTTTTCCCTATAAAAAGCTTTTGGCGCCCGAATGTAAGAAGTAAAGATAAGTGCAAAATTAATCGACAAGACGTCCTAAAAACCCTGACTACCCAAGGGGCAATTTGGACGAGTAAAAAGATCGTTACAGTACTATGATTGAATTTATTTGCGATGTTGGTCTTACTATTAGGTTTAGTTAGTAAATTTAATTTTAATAATAAATAATAATTTTTAGTAATATAGATTTTTTGGGGGACGGTCCCCTAACTTTGGCAACCCCAAATAAATTGAAAATTTCCTATTGCAAAGAGGAAGGATTATATAGTATAATTTAAAAATTTCACTTGCGAATGTATTAGCAAAATTTCGAGAAAAATCAATTTTAAAATAGAATAATTTTGCATGTAAAATGCATGTCGATGCCACGCCCATAGCCGAGGTTATAAATATATGTTACGGTCGCTCGATGCGGAGCGCATTTGTTACTCGACTGACGTGCGTATAACATCGGGGTAATTATTTAAAAAACGGTCCGTTTCAGAACCAAAACCTATTTTAAGAATAAGGTCTCTAAATAAATATAAAATAAAACTATGGGGAAAACCTAGTTTTGATGGCGCAAATTACTTTTTTGGGTTGATCTGGCACGGCCAGAATTGGGCGCATCAAAAAACCTACCCTACGGCCCTCCGGGCGGTTTTTCAATCGCGTACGCCGCTCCGCGGCAGAGCTGAACATACGAGAAGGCGCCACCCATCAAGAACACCGGGATGAAGGCAGCCGGGATCTTAAACCCCCAAAAAATCGCGTAAAAACAAAAAATAATCGATGTTACATGTACGAGAGATGAGCTGCATCTGCCGGTGCGAAATACTCTAAGTGTTAGGGTCATTCATATTGCACGTACCGTCAACAGAATGAGCGACGCGTGGGAATCTCGTTAATTTTACATGTAAATTTGCAAACTTCAAATTCGATTTGCTCAAAATTTTGATAATACATTCTCAGGTTTAAATTATATCAGTATACTATATAAACCTTCCTCTTTGCAATAGGAAATTTTCAATTTATTTGGAGTTGCCAAAGATAGGGGACCGTACCCATTTTTTGTTTTAAACGTGTATACTGTTGGGACCCGTTTGAGTGGTAGGAGAGATGTAATTGAAAGCCAGTACAAAAGTAACACAATTTGGCAAGGTTCAAAAAATTTTTATTGTTTAATTATAAGACATGTAGTTTAAGTGTTGCAACAAAATGCGTAGGCTAAAGACGTGCAAGGAAAACAAACAGGAAATATAAGGATCTCCAAACGGGAAAAAACAGAAACAAAATTGAATTCGCAACGGGGAGTAACGACGGGAATACAAGTTAGTTAGAATAAATTACTCATTGAAAAAGGACGTGTCGAATTCGCGACCCAAACAAAGAGTCAAAATTAAATTGCTGAAATACGGGCCATCGGCTACATAGAAATGAGGGTGTATCGATCACCGAGCAAATTTTACCGACAAAGCCAGAGGCCGGAATGTGATTTATGCAAATTCCTGTCAGGAGACTGGAGCATGGAAGTAGGTAGAAATCGTTATAAAGTGGTCATATTTCACTCCCCCCCCCCGAACATTGTGTGGAGCTTGGAGGTGTTGCTTTATTCGATAAGGGAGATCTTTGTTATAACTAAAGTGTAATTTTACAGATATTACAAACAAATATTATAGTTTCTTTCAGGTTATAAATTAGATTAGTCGTAATTAGACTAATACTAATATTTAAGTCGTAGGCGTAAAGTAGCCCGATTTACAGGTATAAAAGTTGTAGGCGTAATTAGTCCAACTTACTTTCATCGAAGTCGAAGGCGTAAATGAGCCCGACTTGCGAGCCAGCTAAATCCAGTCGTAAATTGACTGATGACAATAACGAACATTCTCAAAAGGAGAATTAAATTCAAAATGATTATATTTAATATTTAATAATATTTACTGATCACAAATGTGGATCAAAGGTATGATTTTTCGTTTAGTTTTAGTACAATTTAGGCTGTAGAATATTCTTTAAGAGAAGTTTATGTGTATTATTATTAATATGAATTACCACTGACCTTATTATCAGAAATGCCGAATGAATTACCAATAAATATGAACAAATTATTACAAATATCAAAATCCACTCAATAAATGAGTTGTGTTCACTTGGTTTAATATCAATAAGAGATAACTTTCATTGCTATTTTGGCTTGACGATCCTTTCCGTGAATTTTTTCTTTTTTTTTAATATTATAATAAATAAAAATCTAAGTACAAAATTGGGTGTTTTAATGTTTTATTTAGTCAATTGGGTTTGACAATGTGAACTTCGTTCACATTCTGTATCGAACAACAGGGCATCTTTCTTTGAATCAGTGTGTATGAAGTAGATAGGCTAATTATGTTTTAGAGGTAATGCAATCTTCACGAACCGGGCTTTCCCGTTCAATGAAAGAACTGAGGTATACTACGGTAGGGTATTTACAACGTGTGGGTTGCTAGACAGATCGCAGGCTTAGAACGATGGTATTTAAATTTCCGGATGTTGAGATTTTATTGTGTCCAATGTTACGCCACTGGGTCCAGTCACGCGCACAATCCAGTTACGACTCCATTACGACAGCATTGAATACGCGTGATATTAATGCATTGTATTTAGTTATTATTTCCGATCTAATAAACGATTCATTTTAGTTTTACATTGGTGTAATCATTACGAACCCATACACAATAAATTGGCGACGAGAAGGAGAATGGAAGCCATACAAGAGGTTTTACAAAGTTTGACAGATGTGCTAACACGATTACAAGAAAACCAAGCGGCCATTATTAGAAGGAATGATAACAATCCGATAATTTACACGGAACAATTATTACTACCCCGATTTCAACCTTACGACGAGAATAATGAAACATACGATTCATATTTAGAACGGTTAGAAAATCACCTGAGTTTAAAAACCTCATTTCTAACGAAATATTTACATCGGTTAGAAAAACACCTGAGTTTAAAAACCGAATTATTAGAAGCAAATCAAATGCGGTCAGAAAACAAAGGTATAAACTCCATCGCAGGAGTACCCGATTCAAAATACAACAGGAGATTACGAGACGACAAAAATACGGAGAAATCATTACGATTACAAAACTTACGGGGTAAGTGCTCCCGATGTGGAGGAACAGATCATAGAGTAGAGCTGACAATTGTTTTGCCAAATATGTTACATGCAAGGCAACCGGTCATTTACAAGCCGTATACATGACTACGGCAGCGAATAGAAAATCTACTATTAAAGCGAAGAATTTAAATACAATTGGTGAAGATTACATTACAGAGGAAGAAGGAAATTTGGAATTACACAAAATAGTAGACATAAATTCAATCAATAACGATAAAACCATGTTATCAATTACATTAAACAATCAAAATTGCAAAATCGAATTCGACACAGGAGCTGCCGTTTCGACAATGTCAGTACAACAATTCAACGAAATATGTTCCAAGAAAGAATTAAATGCAACACAAACTAAACTACGACAACAACAATTCAACGAAATATGTCCCAAGAAAGAATTAAATGCAACACAAACTAAACTACGAACTTATACAGGTGAAATTATTAACCCTGTACCCCAGGTACAGCAAAAATTAAAATAAAATACAAGGACCAAGAAGCTACAGGTCGTTTTTACATATTGCCTAATAAGTAGAACCAGTATTCGGACGTGAGTGGTTAAAACTAATCAACATCAATTGGAACGAAACCAATGTACCGGTACACTGAGAGAAAAGAACTGTATGGTCAAACGATAAACGATTCAATCAACAAATTTTTTGCATCACGGGTGGCGAATGCAAAACGTGCATTAAACTAGTGCAAAAAAAATGTTAACTTTTTTGCATTATTTTAACATGAGGAGTATTTCCTTGGACGTTCTCGTTTTTTTAATTGAATCAAAATTTACTCGACTAAAGCTATAGGTTACGTTAATCTAACTTACCAAAAACTTTGATTCAACGTTGTACTTGTCGAAATAACCAAATAGGTGTGTTGTATCAACCAATTTTTTACATTTAATTAATCAATTAACTCGATTGTTTGAATCATTTTAGGTTTTTGATTTAACTTACGATGGTATTAAAGCGTAATGTTGAAAATGTTAACTGAATGCATTTTCAATGTTGAACCAACAAAATAGGTGCACTGTATTAACAGTTGTATGCATTGTATCAATCAATTGATAGTTTCACCGAAACACTTTAGGTCATTGAATTAACTAACCTAAGGCCCAGTTGTTCAGTTTCGGGTAATTTTTTAACCTGGGTTATTTTCCATAGAAATGATTGTTTTAAGAATTGTTTCCATGGAAAATAATTCAGGTTAAAAGATAACCTAATACTGAACAACTGGGCCTTAGTGTTAATTAGACATGGGAAATACTTCTTAATAAATGTTCACGTAAATTTTGTCTGTCCGCACTATAAAGAAATCTATTCAGTATTAAGAGCACATTAAGAGTTTCTGTAGTAGGGGAAAGGTTTGTAATTTGACCACCCTTAGCATTTTTGCTCATAACTCATCTTCAAATTGAAATTGTTTGGATTCCTTTACACCATTGGAAAGAAGAGGTCTTTAGCTAAAATTTTGCTAAAGATACTTATTAGATTACTCAAAAAACAAAAGAGTTATGACCATTCTCCCGAAGAGTCGAAAATTGGAAATTTTAATTTTTGGCATGTAAGTTGACCACCCCCTAAAAAGTTGCTGAAAAGTCAAAAAATTTAACTGAAACCAACTGATATACAAAATCGATGATCTTTTATTGAGTTTTAAGTACAAAAGTTAAAAAAAAAATAAAAAAACATAAAAAGATGAATTAATTAATCATCATCACTTGATGATGATGATGCCTTCTTCTTACGCTTGACTGTTGTGGCAGCCTTTTTTGCTGCTTTTTTGCGCTTCTCAGCAGCAAACTCCTTCTTCGCTTTTGCAGCCTCTCGCCTTTGTTGTTGCAGCTTCATACACGCAAAAAAAATTTGCTTTAAAATCGAAAAAATTGCAAGTAAAATCGAAAGTTTTACTTTTAAAAAGGCGTCGACATTTTAGTCTTTTAATTCAAAAGTAACATTACTTTTGACTCTTATAATAAAAGTAGACTGCTTTTATTTTAATGGTATATAGTTTTCATCTGCTTACTTTTAATTTAAAAATTTTTGTTTTCAATTTACAAATTTTGTTTTCAATTTTAAAACTTTTTACTTTTATTTGAATAGTACAATACTTTCATCAATTCAACTATAACCATCAATTCAAAAGTAAATAATTTCAATTATGTAATTGAAATCAAAATCAGTTGCTTTTAATTTAAAAAATTTTTTAATTTCCTTTTGAAAACCATTGTTTTACATTTAACGTTTGGAAATTTTTGTTTTGAAATCAAACTATTTTAATAATTATTAATAATTTTCTTTATTTTTACTATATATTTATACGTGTTATAAAAATACATAAATATATAAAAAGATGAAAATATACATAGGTACATAATAAAAATACAATTTTAACCAAAATAAAATTAACTTAAAAACTAAACATGAAAATTATAAAAACTTATTTCTAAGGAAGTAAT
Source organism: Podabrus alpinus (assembly GCA_932274525.1). Taxonomy (NCBI): domain Eukaryota; kingdom Metazoa; phylum Arthropoda; class Insecta; order Coleoptera; family Cantharidae; genus Podabrus; species Podabrus alpinus. The sequence continues at coordinate 60,051,452 of OW026452.1, forward strand.
TATTGTTCACATTATATATATGTAGTGGTGGACTTGTAAAATAGTTTATTGGCTTTATAAATAAAATTTTTGAATTTGTACCTACTTGAAATGATTGAAAGTGTTTGGAGAAGCATATAATATTTATTTTAAAAACTATCAAAAATAATTCGCCATTGGTATTTAATATTAAATCATGAATTTTATAAAGCTCCATATTTTGTTCTAAAACTTTAGATACATAATAATTTATTTTATATTTTGTTCCTCTATACTCAACTTCCTTTAAAGAAGTAGCAAACATGCTATTGATATTGTACGTCGAATCAATAAGTAATAAATTATATTCGATATTTAAGTTTTTTGATATGGGATTTTTATAACTAATTTCACTAAAATTGTCTTCATTACTCACCAACATGTTGGAGAATTTTAAACAAAATTTTATACATAAACTATAAATAATTTTTTTTCTCGAATTTATACTATGTGCGTACATTTTGGCCTCACGATGTTTTGATTCAAAACGAAATGTCCATAAATGTTTAAGTGGACCATTTTCTTTTATTGCATTAACATAATGCACCAAGAAATGATGTTTTGGTTTAAGTGTGTCTTCAAAAATTGTCACATACATTTCATTATGTTGTCGAATTAAATTTTCAAGTTCCACTAAATCACTATTAAGTACTTCAGATTTTGTTACAATATCAATAATTTTTAGCAGACAACAAAAAAAATTCCAAACTTGACAATTTTCAGGAATTAAATCGCCAATTAATAGAGGGAAAAAATGTATAAAAGACCATGTTTCACTAGCAGACATTTTTAAATTATTTTTTTCTAATCTTGATTTTTCCAAGTTTGTTGACATATTAACATTTACAATTCCTATTTCACCATATGAAAACAGTTTTCTTCTCTGATTTAACTCGTCCAATTTGAAAATCTTGTTATTTAAATAATATAAAATTACATGGCAAACGTCATAGACGCAAACTCCCTCAAATACATCATGCATTATATCAAAAACAGTATTAGTTGTAACGTGAAATGATGGTATTTGGTTAAAAACACAAACTTCTTTAATTCCAGTATATTGCCAATTGTTTATTTTTACATCAAGTTCATAGTTATTTAAATTTCGAAGAGAATGTTTAATTTCGATACAATCGCTTTGCATTTGAATTTTACTTTGCTTACAACGTCGACAATAATAATGGGATTGAAATGATTTTGTAAAGCCAAGAATTGAATTTAAACCTAAATTATCACCTAAAATTACACCAAGAATAAATTTAATATTAATAATTTTATTATCTATTTGTAAGTCTAACCCAGTTTCCTCTAAAAAAATGATTTCATTAATTATTGCATTTAATGTTTTTTCATTTCCAAATTGTTTAAGGTCGGATGTTTTTAAAAATCCAGCTATAAATATAAAGTTTAATTTTGATAACAAAAATTGTGGTAATGTAGGAAAATTATAGTAAAGACCGCAAACTGAATTTGTTGTAGCATGACCTCCCAATGGATTATTAATTTCAAAGTCGTCCACATAAAGATTAAAAGGAATGACGATTTGTTCTGATTTAAATTTTTCTATTTTAACTTTATAATTTGTACCGTTAATATAATTGCAAAGTGTAGATTTACCTTGAAGAGCTTTCATATTATCGGTTATTAATTTTAAGATGCCCTGTATTTCAAAAAAATTTTTAAACTGAAATTTTATTGGCATTAAACATCCTTGGATCTTAGTTTCATCTATTAATGATATACCATTTCTCATAACCTCAGAATATTCCTGGTTTATAGTAAAACAAATTGGATCACTATAATAATTTTTATAGCGCAATAGTTGTAAAAATTTATACTCGGATGTATGGTCCTTTAAGGCATTTTCAAAAACTTCAAACGCATTAGAAATCTTATTTTTATCGTTAAAATTGGTTACTGATAAAACCAATAATTTACAATTTTGTAGTAATATCATAGAAAATGAAGACAATTGCTCGTTTATTTCATTTGCATCCTTACGGGACAAATTACTTTTTGAATAGAATTTCAGTCTTTGAATAATAAATTGTTCTTGAAAGTTTTCTAAGATTTCTGATGCATCTAATGTTTTATTTACAATATCATTATTATCCATTATTATGGACGACGGATTGCAAGTTAATGATCGATTATTAATTATTTCTATAGTACTATCTGTTTGTTTTGAGGGCCCAGGTTCATTTATATCTGAATTTTCATTTATTATAGTATTTACAGTATTAGTATGTTGTTTTTCTTTTGTAGTTTGTTTATCGGTATGAAAATTAAATAAGTGTCGTTTATATGCTTTGATATTTGAAAATATTTGAGAGCAGTTTACCTCCCCGCATTCCACTAATGAATGACTTTGTATATTATGATTTAATTTCAGATGCTGAAATAGAAATTGCACTGACAAAAATTTACTTTTACATTTAAAACAAATCATTTTTATTAAAAAACTGATATTAATTTTTCAGTGAAGCTAACAACCCCGATACTGCAGGACAAGATTGGTCAGATAAATTGTTAATTTCATAAAAATATTTTTGAAAAAAAAGCCACACAGCAAAACACGGCTTGGGGTATTCTAAGTTTAACGAAAAGAAAATTTTGAAACAACTATCCAAACAAGTGACAAATGATGAATACTTATACGTGATGCCATCCAGATATATGTAGTGATCAATGTTTGAATCTTCTGACTCCAAAATAATAATTATTGGTTGAAGGTTTAATTTCCTCTCAAAACAATCTTGTTTTAATTTTTCTATTGTTTCCTTCAATTGAATTGTTGTAGTTACTTTTATGGCAAAATTTTCTATCCCTTGCTGAATTGTGTACTTTTTCTTTTTTTTATGCTTTCCTGATGAACCCGCAGGAAGATCACCGTACCTGGCGGTGGGAACTAATACTGCATTTATCAATTGGCATATAGTAAAATTCTCTGTATCTGAAAAAAATTAGTGTTATTCGGTTAATTTATAAGAATAAATTACTGCATTATAAACTTACTTTCATTTATCTTTTGCGATAATATATTTTCCAAGATTTTCCGATAAAATGGATCCTTAATATGTAGCTGAAGATGAGGTTTAATTTTCACTTTGAACTCATCCCATTTATTAAATAGCAAACCCTCTTTCCCGGGGTATAATAAACTGAATTCAACTTCCAACTAAAATAATAGATGTTAATTTAATTTTTCTATTGAAACCTAAGACGTTTAAATTACCAATTTAGAACCATGTACCGATTTAATAATCGGCCAATCTTCTAAGTAATCTGTATTATTACTTTTGTAAGAAGTATTTTTTCGATATGGAAAGGTTTGTTGCCACTTTTGTAATACGTCCTCAAATGGCTCAAAATTAAATTTTAACCACCTTTTGCAGTTTTCTGCAATGGTTAAATCAAACTCTTGATCCGAAATATTTGCTGGTAAAATAGCTTGTTCTGTAGCAGATGATGTATTAGTAAACTTATTTTTTTTGTGCCTTGTGTTAATGTAACGACTGTAAAGCACCCCACCTTGGCGTTTACCTTTACTGCCAGAAGTGTAATAATAATCCTGCAAAAAGTAAAAAGTATAAAATTTATTATACATTGAATAACGTGTAGTTTAATGAATTAATTTTTGACTAATTTTTGTCATTACAAAATTTTTAAATTACTTAGAACTTACTGAATTTTCTAAGGGAAAACATGTGCAGATCTCTTTCGTAATACCGATAAAATCGTATTTACTAAGAGTTTTATTTTCAAATAATACAAGCCCGTCGATTATAAGTCGAGACAACTTTATCCTGTCGTCACCGTTTAATTTTTCTTTTTTTAATAATTGTCTTCCGATATGATCACCCTGAAGTATTTCCTTTATATTCTAAAAATGTATTTACAATAACTAATAAAGAAACATATAGTACATTATACATAATATTTGTAAAACTTACAGGAACTTGGCATATATTTTCTTTGATGTTCGCCACCGAATTAATACAACTTTGAGGGTTTGTTGAATTCATTAAAGTTGAATCACCAATAATTTCTCCAAACTAAAAAATATTTTTATTGTATTACAAAGATTGTTTATTGTATGTTCTGTAAAGAAAACAGAGTAATAAGTTTAAATCGATTCAAACATATTTTTTTGTTTAAAAGATTGAATTCTTTTTTAAACAGACTAAAAAGAATTTATTATATATTTTTTCGATTTTCTTATTTGGTTGCAATAGAATATACCTTGAGTTTAATTAAATTATTACTTACTTCAGTAGTCCTCCAATGGGCCAATTGCCTCCGTAAGTGAACCTTAAGACCAAAGTCGGAATTTGGAATCAATTCTTTCAGATCAAAATCGTTTAAATATTTTAAAGTTTCTGTTACTATATTCTTCCCTAAAACGATACGTAGTATAATAGTTCAATTCACATTTGAAATTAATAATAAAATTGCACATTGAAGGTGAACGGCAGACACAATTAGGGTGACGACATGCACTTACGCGATGTTCAGCAAAGAGGCTCGTATTAAAATAAGTAACACCTCTTCTGTTTGCACTTTTAGAACAACTAAAACACCTTCTTAGACGACGAATTTAATAATTAAAAAAATAATATCAAAATCAAAAATTTTTAATGAACACATCACAAGGTTAACACATGTACTGAAGCATACTGAAGGTATAAGGCAAGTACAAGGTCGACAAGTTTGAAAGTCACGCCGGGGAAGTACAGACTTAAAAATGAAAATCGTATCCAGATTTAAAATAGGTGTACAAAAAAAACAATGGTCGTGGCACACCCCTCGAATATTAACTTAAAAAATTCAAATCAAGAAATTGAGTAAAATTGTTCTTACCTTCTAAATATTTGTAGGCACTCTCACAATTTAAATTTTTAAGTGTGTTATATAGCTCGGGTTCGTTAATAATATCACACGCACTAAAAGTGTCATTAAAATTCGATTGAATGTCTATAATCACTGGAAGCACTGGAATATGTGGATCACTATTTACAATTGGATCACAGTTACTCTCTGAGCTCTCTGAGTCCCAAGAATTACTCATTTTTAAATAATTATTCTCAACCTATGCAATATCGCCTTATTAGTTCACAGCGGTGGCTAGTGTGAATCACAGATTATGTGCAAGGTTGTGAATGCTGATTGCATTCAGAGCGCGGTAATTCCCGGGTTTTAATTTATAAAAGCAAATTTTTATTAAGTTCATTATGTTTGCTTTTGATTTAAAAGTAGCAAATCAAAAACATTATTTAAAAGTATCGAATTTACGAATCTTTCAATTTTACCTGCAATTTATTTGATATTAAAGCAAATACTTTTGATTGTCAATTGAAAGTACAAGTTTTTGATTTTAAAGTCTACATTTCTTTGCGTGTAGCGGCTTGATTTTCCGGCGAAGTTAAGATGGTGGTTTTCTTTCGCTTTGGGCCTCGATTGCACAATGGGATTCTTATGGTATTTCAAGGGGATTCCCTTATGCTTGGGTTACATTTGCGTCTAACGTTGTGTTTAACGTGCATTATGTAGTAAGCGGCGCTTATTAAGTAAAACATCTTTGGTAAAACAAATATTTAAATGCTTGCTTTACTTAATAAGCGCCGCATACTACATAATGCACGTTAAGCACAACGTTAGACGCAATTGTAGCCCAATCATTAAGTCGAAAACGAGGCGATAAATTGAAAAAATGTATACCTACCTATAAACAAAAATGAAGACAATGAAATTATCTACAAAAAATGTCTGAAAAGTATTTTTGTAAACCCGATTTTTATGTCATCAAGAGTTTTCAAAAAGTACAATTTACATTTCTAACATAGGGGTGTGCGAAACTTTATGTGAGTCACTGTATTATTTAAAGAAATCAAAAATCAGTAAAATTCAGCCATTGGACGCACACCCTGCATGTTACTGTATTTACGCAGTACGCTTTGTATGGCAACAAAGAAAATGTATACTTATACAGTTGCTGGTGATGTTTATAATAAAAATCGAAAACTACTATATCACTTACCTCTGAAAATATTTAAATATTCCTCCAAGTTATTAACTTTTAAAAAATTAATAACTACACTATCCATTTTGTAAACACTTTTGAAAACACTCTTTAAGCCAAGACTGCATACATGAACTGCAATGGTTCTAACAATAAACTTGCATAATCGACAATAATTATTGCTACATAAAAAAAAAATGCATAAAAGCGTAGGTAGCATAATATTTTTCAAGCTTTTTTTATGTTTAGTTATTCGATTAAAATTCTTGCTTGAATCAAATTTTGCGTTAAAATGACATACTAAATTGTTGCAGCAAGACAAAATAATAGTTTCGTTCAAGAATTTCATTGGTTTTCTTCCAATCAAACTATTTTGTTAATTCAACAATAATATCGTAGAAGCTTATTCGAACCCATTAGAAACATTAAATCAACTAATTTTTATTTAACAAAAATAATGTATTGAAACAACATTTTTGAATTTCTTGTAATAACTCAAAATGGTTTCATTCAACGAAATTTTGATTAATTCAACAAGAAAAAATTCAACATTTAAGTTTCGTTCAATTTACCAACTTTTTTCTCTCGGTGTACCGTGATTGAAAAACTGAACGAATTTAAATTCAATTTTCACCAATAAGAGTTATTTTTTTAAACAAAATTCAAAGTATTCCATAGAGCACGCGATATGAACTTATCGATGTCAATTTTGTTTTTCTCTAATGTCAGTTACAAACATGGTGTTAACTAAAGAGCAACAAATCATAATTTTTAAGCTTTTAAAACAACAATGTAGTTTTGCTATGATACAAAAAAGGTGTAAAGACCAAAATTTTTGTGTTTCGAAAGGTACACTCTCTAACTACAAAAAAAATGGAATCCCAGAACTTAAATCCAAAATCCGGAAGAAAGGCAGCGGAAAGAAGCCAACTCTGACAAATCGACAATTATCGAATTTAAAGAAAATGGCATTAAAAACGAATCCTCCGACACTACAACATATGGCTAATCATTTCAAAACATCCGAATATATCATTCGGTATAATCTAAATAAAAAATTAAACCTGAAATTAATGAAGAAACCAAGGAGACATCATATTTCTGAAGAAACAATTATTAAACGGCACCAGCGCTCACTAGGATTGTATCACTTACTAAATTGTGATAAATGGCAAAAATAACATCACTGTCGATGAAGCATGGTTCCATCTAACAAATGCTGATGGCCAACGAAAAGTTCAGTACTTGAGACGTGAGCAATCGGCAAAAGAATTGGACGTATTCACAAAACAGTCCCATCCGAAGGGAGTTATGGTGTTCATGGGAATATCGAATTATGGAACCACAACGCCAATATTTGTTGAGCCTGGTGCTAAAATTAACTCGGAATATTACATTAAGAATTGTTTGAAGCCACTTTTGACTGACGCAAAAAGATTATATCCTGCTGGTGATTGGATATTTCACCAAGACTCGGCACCAGCTCACGCTTCTAAGAAGACTTTAAATTTTCTTGAACAGAACGGCGTATCTTTTATTCATCCGGATATATGGACGCCATCATCACCGTACCTTTCACCCTGTGATTATTTTTTGTGGGGCTATTTAAAATCTCAGTTAAATAAGTCAAAAGTTACAACCCTTAAACAGCTAAAAAAACTAATAAAACGTGAGATAGAAAACATTCCTCTGGAAATGATACAACGATCGCTAAAATCGTGGCCAAAACGTTGTCTTCAAGTGTACAGGAATCAAGGACAACATATTAAATACAATTATTGAAAGAAAATAAAAATAACTGTGACTTATTAAATTTCAAAATCGTTCAATTTTTCATTCACGGTAGCTGTAATGAACAAGAATGATTCGTTTTCGACCACAATCGAGAAGAAAATTACTCAATTACAAGAGAAATACAAGGACGTGTTATCAAGCAAACTGGGGGAGAAGATTGCCCACTCACAATGGGGAACACCTGTGGTTCCGATATTACGCAAAGACGGCCGAATTAGATTATGTGCAGCATACAACGCTACAATCAATAAGGTCATTCAAGATATTTTCGAAATGAAGGGTGGAATTCACATTTGTACATTAGACATTCAAAATGCATACTTACGCATGAAGGTTGAAGAAGAAAGTGCCATAATGCAAGCCATCTCTACACACAAAGGGGTCGACAAAGTCAAACGGTTAATGTTTGGAATCAAAACCGCTCCGGCTGCAAGGCAAAGATTCATGGATCAAACGCTACGTGATCTCAAAGGAGTAACATGTTTCCTCGACGATATTGCAGTCCAAGGTAAAACGTATGAAGAATTATTACAACGATTGGAAGAGGTTTTTACTAGATTACGGAAATACGATTTACACCTAAACAAAAGTAAGTGCAAGTTTTTTAAAAATGAAATTTCATATTTAGGGCATAAGATTAACGCAAACGGCCTACATACCCTAGAAGACAAACTTGAAGCCATAAACAAGAGCCCTCAACCGAAAAACATTACCGAATTACGTACATTTCTGGGATTAATACATTTTACCAAAGATTCTTGCCTAATCTATCATCAAAACTACATCCATTTTACAAACTTCTCAAAAAGGCTACGAAATTTCAATGGACGTCGATATGCGAAGAAGTTTCCACGAAAATAAAATCAGAAATTACAAGTAGATACACAAGTCCTTACACCATTCCATGGAAAATTGCCCCAAATCCTGGCTACAAATGTTTCACCCACAGGTCTCGGAGCCGTGATATCGCACATCACGCCAAATGGATTGGGATCCCTAAATTCAGCAGAACAAAATTACAGTCGAATCGACAAGGAAGCCACGGCGAATGTGTGGGGTATGCACAAATTTTTCCAATATTGTTATGGTCGAAATTTTACACTTATTACGGACAATCAAGCTTTAACAAGAAATTTACACCCAGAAAAGGACCTACCTGCAATATCAGCGGTTAGACTACTACATTATGCAAATTATCTTACAGGTTTCAATTACAAAATCCAATTTCGAAAAACAACCTTACACACAAACGCGGATTATCTGTCTAGAGCACCATTTCCTGATACTGAAAAAGAACATGATGTAAATGAAATTTTTCAAATTAATCGAATAGAAAGTTTGCCAATTACTAGAAAGGAAATTAAGAAAGAAACAATAAAAGACCCCGAATCGAGAAATATTTATTTAGCAGTAGAAAGCGGAATACAACTACAAAAAGGATTTGACGTAACAGAATTTTCAATCCAGGATGGATGTTTACTAAAAGGTATCCGTGTGGAAATGCCAAACACATTACGAAAACACATACTGCCGGAAATACATTGTGCTCATACAGGCATCGTTAAAATGAAGTCGCTTGCTCGAAGTTATGTCGGGTGGCCGGGAGTAGACAACGATATCGAAAAGATGTCAAAAGAAAGTTTCACCTGCAGCAGTACTCGCAATAATCCAACGAAGTCAATCACATCCTCTACAACCATAAACATACAAACAATCGAGAGAAGCCTCAGAAACCTTTTATCCGAGAGATGGAAATGGGGTACAGTTGTTGGGAGGAATGGTTCCCTACATTACGATATCGATGACGGCCAAAGAAGATACAGTAGACACGTCGACCAAATACTGCCATACGCAGGACAAATGCTTCGCAGCAATCTCAAAATTTATTTTCAGATCCACATGAGCTGCCAAAGCACGACCCTACAGAGGTACCATCACCAACCACACCAATACAACCACCACCGACACACGAAAGTAGTCCCGAGGTTCCAACAAGGTCCCCACAGCTACAGCCGAAATCCACTACCAAATCACAGTCACCTACATTCGGGCCAGAGATACAGCCGGAACTCCGAAGATCAGAAAACGGCTCAACCCGTAGTTTCGAGGGGGGATAATATTGTGTCCAATGTTACGCCACTGGGTTCAGTCACGCGCACAATCCAGTTACGACTCCATTACGAAGCATTGAATACGCGTGATATTAATGCATTGTATTTAGTTATTACTTCCTATCTAATAAACGATTCATTTTAGTTTTACATTGGTGTAATCATTACGAACCCATACACAATAAATTTGTAGGATGACAGCGGCAGATTTAAATTCGAAGTTCAATATTACAAGGTGACTTATCAATTTAAATGCAATTCAATAACGGTAAAATTTTTGATAAAATATCAAGAGGTTAATTTTGTAGAACATGAAATTTGCCTCAAAACAATATAAAATTTTTGGGTCGGGTGCAATAAATAGCCCCGGCCAAATAAAATTTTCGTGTGCTACACACTAAAGAACATGGTTAGGTATATTAGTCTATAGAAAAATTATTTTGCGAGAAATCCTTAAAAACAACCCCAATTTCGAATTTTTAAAGTACGTAAGACTCGTCCGGCTGTGCGCATCGAAAAACCGAAGCCTGCGCTCCTCCGGAGCTCCGGCTGGTTTTTCATCGCGTTCGCCGCTAGGCTGCAAAAGCTAAAGATACTTGAAGGCGCCATCCTTCAAGAAAACCGGGATTTGAGTCATGTTACCTGTAGGACGTGCGAGCAGCATCTGACGAAATTTTCTAAGTCTTAGGGTATACCATTCCACACGTGCCGTCAACAGAATGACAATTCGCGGAATCTCATATGAGATTCCCGCGCGTCGGTCGGCTTTTACATGTTAAATTTGCTAACTTCAAATTCGATTTATTCAAAAGTTTGGGCCCAATTCTCGCAAAATATTTTAACAATTTACTATATTAACCATGTTCTTTAGTGTAGAACACACGAAATTTTGATTTGAGTGGGGCTACTTATTGCACCCTAGCCAAATTTTTTGTTCTACCATAAATAGTTTTCGAGAAATTTCGACTCTGTGTTAATAATTTTTTTTACCATAAAAGGTTTTCCCTACTTTCTAGTTTTAACATTAATTTTTTCGAAAATTTTGTACAATGTAAACGTACGATATTAAATTTTACAACTACAATATAAAGTACGCTGGGAAAATTAGTTGAAATGATATTCAAAATCTTTGACTTTGGATACTTTCCACACCTAAACTACCAAAACTAAATATATTATGTTATAAGGGACTTTTTTATAGGAAATTTAATTACCTTCAAAATTGTTGCTAGAAAAATTTCGGTATTCCTTACTGTTGTCGCAGCATTTTGAACGCAAGTTCATGGGTTGAAATTGTTATTTTATTTTAAAACTAGCTGATAGCCCGTCCGAGGACGGGTAGCTAGAAGGACAGGCAGGCAGTCAAGGTCATATGGCTTTTGAATTGCACTGAGAGCTTTCCTTAATCTTCATTCAACTTAAGTTACCTTGGCTGCCTGCCCGTCCTTCTAGCTACCCGTCCTCGGACGGGCTATCAGCTAGTTTCGTTATAATGTAATTCTGCTTATATAGTAATTTTGAGTAGGATAATCGGATTAACTGATCCGATGATATGTTGATCCGATGATACGTTGATCCGATGATACGTTGATCCGATGATACGTTGATACGATGATACGTTCATCCGATTGGTTATGAAATTATCCGTTATGCGTTCGGTTCGGTTCGGTTTGCTTCGGGTATTTGCATTGTCGACGGGATTTCGAGGATAGATACGGATATCACGTTCAAATGGAGGTTCGCCGTCATCATTTACGAACACCATTGCAATTTCATTGGACGTTGGAGCATTGTAACGTCTTTGATCAGACTGCCGATCGCGCCGCATCACCATATTGACGACCGGAACTGGTTGTCCTTCTTCTTCGGCTCGTACACGCTCTTGTTGCTCAATTTCTTTCATCAGGCAATATGAAGCTGCGATACGATTGTTGACGCGGAAGAAACGATCAATTTTCTCAATCACTTCAGGTAGACAACCTCTATTCTCAGGCAGATTTACTCGTTCATTGACCGCTTCTGTCGTGTCCATTACATACAGTTGTGCAAACTTTCTTGTTTGTCCTTCAGGTGGTTACAGGTTTGTGGTTCTGTGGTACGTCTGTCCATGAATTTTGAAAACGTATGGTCCGTTACCCGGCATTGAAACAATCTCTGCTCCCATTGAAGCGAAAGAAACCGAGGAATTGTAAGAGCGGATGTGCTGACGAAAGTTCTTGTAGTAAGGATTATCTGAATCTGAAAGCATAGAGCGAAGAAATTCGGGATATAACAATAGATTCCCATGTTGATCGAGCGGTTGCGGAATCTTCACTTTTCCTTTATGACAGCAGTTGTTAAATTGTTTATCAACTGGACGCTCCTTGGCGAAATTCTTGGAGCCGCAGAACTGACAGATGGAATTCATTTCTCCACAATCGTGTCGAGTAACGTGAGATTCATCAAATCTCAATGCTCTTATTTGGAGTTGAATTGAATTGCTTGACTTTGGTATCGATTTTCTTTCTGTCGATGTATCGCATGGGACCGAGCGTCAGCAGCTTGCCGCGCTTGAGTTTGTTCCAAAGTTTCACGTTGTCGACGTATCGCATGAGACCGAGCGTCAGCTTGTCGCTGTGATCGAAGCTGTTCTTCTGTGTTATTAGCTCTTGTACGTGCTTTTCTCTCACGATTCAATCGCCGTCGCTTTGCAGCAGGACTTTCAAAATTTTCATTATCCATTATGGAAGTTCACATAATGCTTTTTTGGAAATAGCTGTCCTATATGGACAAAATGATACGATGATACGTTGATCCGATGATACGTTGATACGATGATACGTTGATACGATGATACGTTGATCCGATGATACGTTGTGCGTTCGGTTCGGTTCGGTTTGCTTCGGGTATTTCCGTGGGACAGACAGAAAGAAAGAAAGACTTGGCCGTTTATAATAAGAGATGGTTTTTCTATAGAATAGCTCAGGTTTTGACTCCTTATATTTAGATTCAGTTTAATGCTAAAATCAGTTTAAAATATGCTGGTTTTGATAGATACTAAAAAATAAATCAAAAAATCCCAAGTATGATTGTTAAATTGGCACGGAATGCTTATAAAATTATTTTAAAATCCAGAATTTAAGGATGTTTTTAATTCTAATAACATTATTATCAGATTGTTTGGTAAATTAAATACTTTTGTTGTTGCCAGAAACTTGTCGATAGAAAGAATCGGTTAATACTTGACAAGAGAAGATCAACAGTGTTCCTGGCAACGTCAAGTTGCTTCTAAGCATCTGAATTTACCCTATTCGATTTTTATGACTTTATAATTTTAAAATGTAGTTGCCCATGTCCTCTATAACAACTATAGTTATACAATAATAACCTCTCGTGTTTGTTCTTTGATGGATCGGAGTGGCACCATCGGCAGAGTCTTCACAGGTACATGGAACGGCAGTGGTGGTAGTTACAGGAACAGCAGGATCAGCTACATCATTATTTACTTCTTCCAGATTTATTTCGTCAAGGAGCACCTCTTTGGATGACAGTTCTGTAAAGAAATATGTATCACAAAAATTGCAGTCCCAAAAGATTAAAATAACTCACGACTAATTAGTAAATCTTGCTCTTGGATTGAGCTCAAGTCGACATCAAATTCTAATTTAACCTGCGTCTGCACAGCCTCTGCAGTCTGCACAGGTTTGCCTCCCAGAAGCCGTTCCATCGCATCGAAAAACGGACAAGGTTTTCGATCGGCAGCACCCACCGAATTGTGGCATTTGCATTTAAAATAGGTTTCCTTCAAATACTTCATTTTCGTCTGCATCTGGACACCACTTTTTAAAAAAACCTCCTTTTCCCATTTTCCATCATTTGCGATATTTTAGCTCGCGGTGAAATTTCCCTGCGGTATTTTCGCTTGCGGCTTTATGGCCGCGGCATTTCGGCCGCGGTCAAATGTCTTAGACCGTATAAAATTATATTAGATAAGCTGAACATTTTAGCTTAGTGTCAGTCGTCGATGAATGGTAGTTGTTAAGGACATTTTAATTTTTTAATAATTATAAATAATTTAAATCTTTAGTCAATTTGCCAAAAATATTAATCTATTTTTGTTAAATTGTCTTTTTCTAAAACTGTAATTTAATATTTGTTTAGATTCAAAAATCTTCCTATTCTGCATAATATATGATATTATACAGAGCGACTAACTGCTGATATAATGACTTCTTCTTATTCTTAGAGTGCCGTGCCTGATTCCAGACGTTGGCGACCTCTCTCCTATAATGACTAACTATCCTTAAGTTGTTGCATAAAAATTTTTTGTAATTAGCACATAATATGTAGTTAACCCTAGTTAATTGCCTAGATATAATTATTTATTGTACGTATAATATAAAATACCTGTAAATTTGTGGTTCTCTTTTATTACTGCGCAAAAGTCAAACTCAAAGAATAAAAGAACCAACTGTCTCCTGTATCCCTACATTTGATAAACTGGACACGTCGCGGATTAAAATCATAATCAGGTTGATGCATATGGAAAGATAATAATTGTTCCTGATGAGCAATTTGGTTTTAGGACGGGACACTCTACGGTCCACCAAATCGTGATCATAAGGCTTCTTGCTATACTTTGTATAGAAGCCTAAAACAAAGAAGCAAAGTTTGGAAATGTTGGGAACATAACCAAAAAGCTTGAAAACTAATTGAGCTTCAGATTTTAACATTCGCGTTTCCGAAGCGCACTTTTAAAAATTATATGCGCTTTAATACAAGTTTAGAATTACGAAAATGTCCAAAGATACTTATATGAGCTCCCCTATGTAAATAATGCACGTCTCAGTGTTGGGCGCCACATCCAGATTGGATGAAAAAATTTCAAAAATAGCAATTAAATAAATTTGAGTGCATAAATTTACTAGAAAAGTTCACACCTTTGCCCCTTTTTTCTAGACAGCCAGAGATTCTCTCAGGGTATGGCAGGTATTGGTGAAAAAATATCAAGGGTAGTTGTAAAATGACTCGAAGAAAATAATTGATTTGATTTTGAAAAGACGCTAAGATTTTTGTGTAGATAAACTTTATGCTCAGGAGATAAATATTTCACTCTTTTAAATTGATTGATCGTCAAATTTAGAAGTACCTTGCTATAATTGATAAGAATAATAAAAGATTTGTTAATTTAGAAGTGGTTTCTATTAATTCAAAAATATCGCAATGCGCCAAATAAATGTAAATAAAGTTAACAAAATTATTCAGATCAGAGATCTGTACCAGATTGGTTTACAATCAAATACCAAAATGAAGTCGAAGATCCTTTACTTTCTTCTCTCTTCTTTGTTGAGCTTATGTTAATAATGTATTAAGTCTCGTCGTTTTTATGTAACGAATTAAATTGTTTATTTATTGAAATGTTTTTATTCGAAGCGTAGAAAATAAAAATATAAAATGTTTTGTTATTAATTGTAAGCAAATAGGGTAGCGAAGAATATACCTTTACGATTCTTTCCCTGCGCCCTTTTATTAAACGTTGAAGAAAAAATGTAAAATTGTAAATAATTTTTTTCACGATACCTTTTGATAAAAGATCCGACTCGGTAATAAGTCTAATATGAACTCAGCTTTATGTTGCGTGATGTGAAGACAGGTGTTGATATCCTGGTCAGTTGTTGAAATTACGTGACGCAGATAGGACGTGCGCAGAACACTTTTTATTATTAAATTCGAAGCACAGGTTCACTAAATTTTAACTAATTTTCACAAAGTATTATAATCCTTGGAGTTGTTTTAAAGGTAAGTGTCGTGGAATTACTTAATCATTAGATATCGCAAATCGAATTGAGTTTTAACAGGTTTTGCTTCCAGAAGTTTCAATTATTGTCGCCATATTGGATTGTTCCATTGACAAAACTTATTGAATTTGGGTCGCGTTGAAGAATCAACCGTCTCGTTCAACTGCTAAAAATCAACTAAACTTGAATGCGCAAACCATAGGATTTTGTGACTTTTTGGGAATTGTAAGTCAAATTCGTTCCATTTTGTAAAATTTTGTATAAATTAAAATAGTTTTTGTTTGCAGGTTACCTTCCATATTTACTGAGATTTCGTGTATGCTGTTTCCTTTTTGGATTTTCTTACGGTAGCCGAATTTATACCAATTTCAGGATGTATATTGACCATTTTCCTTTCATCTTTGATAACACATCAAATTTCGCACGATTTTGACCTCTATGTTATTTTACAAATTTCACACACAAATTTATGATGATCTTACATAATGATGCATGATAGAATTTTTGGTATTACTCATTTATCATAGAACAAGTTTTTCAAAGAGATATTTCAATAATAAAGTTCACAAATTAACAGGTTATGTTTCAGATAACAACAAATGCATAATTTTACCATTTCTAAAGTAATTACTCTGTTTAGGAGATTTTTGATTTTACAAATCTCAAGATGAATGGTTATTGCAAGTTTTAAATGTAACTTCTCAATCTTGAATGATCTTATTAGAGTCAAGGTATCTGAAAATAGAGTTGGATGTTTATCTCCTTGATATAAGTGTTTTAAGAAAGCTTATATTTGTTAAGTTTATGATCATTCCTGTTATACAACTGCCTATCGTAGTGTGATCTCATTTTGAATCACAGCAATACGTAAATTTTAAAGTTGCTAGCTAGATATTTCAATTCTTAAAATTGCTTCCGTCGGAGAAAAATCACGCTAATCGGGGTCATAGCGGGGTTTCCAAAAGTTTAATAGTATTTTAGTGTGCGTTGGTTAGTGCTGTATTAAAACGTTATGAAGAAGAATCTCGAAATACCATTTTTTTTTAAATTAAAGGCATATTTTAGCTTTTCTGCCCCACTGTGCGCTGGTTAAGTTACAGCGCGGAACTTCCAAAAATAAAAAAGAAAGAACAGGTTTGTTCCACCTTAGAGTCAATCAGAACGCTCCAAATTATTTTCTATGAAGTTGTTATTGATTCAATTTTAACTACAGCAGTGGCTTGATGTGATTGGAGAAGTTAAGTTGTAAATAATAGAGAAAGAAGAGGATTGATCAAACTCAAAACATGAGAATGGGGAGGGGGAGGGGAGTCAAGAATAAAAGATTCCACAAACAGTGAACCAAATTTAATAAGATATTGAGTAATTTTGACGAATGAATACAATATTTAAGAATATTAATAATTATAAAATTTAAATAACATTTGTTAAAATATAAAGTTGCATATACCAAATTAATAGAATTTTACGATACACACTAATGCCCGTATTCACCATTTTCAACTTAACAGTTTGATTAGTAAAAAACTCTTAATACTTGACAGTCTGGTAAAATGAATTGGTATTCACCATGACATTTGAAAGTTAAAATAGTAAACAACCTGTTATTAAACAAGTTGGAACTTGCTGCAGCAGCGGTTCCTAGGATTCTATACATACAACTACTTTTCTGGTGTGAAAAGTTGTTGTTATTTTTGGTCGCCATAATTTTATAATGTGATATCAGATAATCCGATAATTCGGAACCGAGAGTTACCAACTTAAAGAATATTATATATAAGTAAAATTTAGTGACAAAACATTTAGATTTTCAGATTAGTATCTTTATTATCGGATAAAAATTATTTCTTCAGATACCTATAAGAAAAATCTAGCATTTTAAGTTCAAATATAAATCTCAGAATATTTCATTTTTAGGCTTCTATACAAAGTATAGCAAGAAGCCTTATGATCTGGCTCCGTGTCCGTCTGTCTGTCCGTCTGTCCGTCCGCATAATTCAAAATCATACAGAGCGTTTCAAATCGTGTTGGAAATACTCTGTGTGTATAGAGGTCTAAGAACTGGGTAGCCAGTGCGCTACTTTTAGGCTTCTATACAAGGTATAGAAAGAAGTCTTATGGTCTGGCTTCGTGTCCGTCCGCATGTTTCAGAGCCAATCATAACGTTGATCAACTGATACGTTGTTATATTTTAAATACTTCGTCTATATAGTATTGCGTTAATCTGTTAATCCGTTGCTTCGATTCGCTAATGCAATTTATAAATACGCAAATGTTCGAAAGAAATTTACTAAGTTAAAGATATTTTCGAAGAGGTCTCCCTATATAAACTACTTGTTTTACTTTGATGTGAAAAAATAATTTTTTATTGATGTGGTTAGTGAAGTTAAGTTATAAATAAAAGAGAAAGGAGAGGATTGGTCCACCTCAAAAAAGGACCATACATTACAGAGAAGTAAAATTTCTAATAGAATGGAAAAGTTTGATTGTTATTACTTATATCTTCTTCTTTACGTGCCGTGCCTGATTTAGACGTAGGCGACCTCTCTCCTATGTATGTGTTGTGCGTTTGAAGTATTATCACACACATAGGGGACCTACTGCTTAACGCGGGCTCCGAACCGCGGGAAGTGTATACACTTCATCTCCAGAGAGGCTGTACCAGGCAGATTACACCTCGGTGGTTTGCCATTGCCTTCCGAGGGGAGATGGCCAGAATAAAGTTTTTACTGGACCCGGAATTGAACCAGGTATTTAGCATTAGCAGCAACGCACTTAACCGCTAAGCTGGCGACCGTCTCATACTTACTTATATAGTAAATGATAATTACCAATCGCAAAAAATTTTATTGGTGCAGATTATCTGATTATGTGATGTTACATTATATGGCGATCAAAAATAACCAGATAATAACAACTTTCCACACCAGAAAGGTAGCTGTATAGAAGCCTAAGAACTGCCGCTAAAGCGAGTTCCACCTTGTTTATGTGTCAATATTGTAGGTTATAATTATTATTGACATTTGTTTTTGGTATGTATTTAAGGTTAACTTTTTTCCGCGAAATCAGTTAAAGCTAGTTTTACACGGTTTTACCAACAAAAATTCTAGTTATTTTTTTACTGACCTGTGTGGGATTCGAACCTGAACCGGACCGTCCTTTTAGGCTTCTATACAAAGTATAGCAAGAAGCCTTATGATCTGGCTCCGTGTCCGTCTGTCCGTCCGTCCGTCCGCATAATTCAAAATCATACAGAGCGTTTCAAATCGTGTTGGAAATACTCTGTGTGTATAATAGAGGTCTAAGAACTGGTTTTTTTATTTTACTTTGATGTGAAAAAATAATTTTTTATTGATGTGGTTAGTGAAGTTAAGTTGTAAATAAAAGAGAAAGGAGAGGATTGGTCCACCTCAAAAAAGGACCATACATTACAGAGAAGTAAAGTTTCGAATAGAATGGAAAAGTTTGATTGTTATTACTTATATAGTAAATGATAATTACCAACCGCAAAAAATTTAATTGGTGCAGATTATCTGATTATGTGATGTTACATTATATGGCGATCAAAACTAACCAGATAATAACAACTTTCCACACCAGAAAGGTAGCTGTATAGAAGCCTAAGAACTGCCGCTAAAGCGAGTTCCACCTTGTTTAAATCTGTGGTAATTCTGATAATCTGAATTTTTAATACCTACCAAGCTAAAACATATTCTAGTATAGTATAAGTAAAATTTAGTGACAATAAGAGATTTCAATTATCAGATTAGTATCTTTATTATCGGATAAAAAATTATTTTTTCACATAAAAGCAAAAGAATAGCATTTTAAGTTCAAATATAAATCTCAGCATATTTCATTTCTTAAATCTGTGGTAATTCTAATAATATGAATCTTTAGTAGCAACCTAACAAATCTATTTATATTCGTTCATCCGTCGCTACCAGGCCCGATACATTGCACAGACAACCTCAAACCCACCACAAGGGATTATTTTAAGAACGTATATGTTATTAAATTTTGAAGTGATCAAATATAACACCATGCGGAACTCTTGAGGGGAAACAAAATCTTACAAATAATAGGGTATCAACGTCTTAAGGTATCAACGTCTTAACGGATCAAAGGATCAACGAATCAAAGGATCAACGTATCAACAGATCAACGGATCAACGTATCAACAGATCAACGTATCAACGGATCAACGTATCAACAGATCAACGGATCAACGTATCAACGTATCAACGTATTTAAATTTCCTATATAAGTAAAAAATTATGTAAATAAAATATAACTTATATTTCGTCTGCATTGAAAAAAAACGTATCAACTGATCAACGTATCTACAGATCAACGTATCAACGTATTTAAATTATATAGGTGAAAAAAGTAGCGCACTGGCTACCCAGTTCTTAGACCTCTATAATACACACAGAGTATTTCCAACACGATTTGAAACGCTCTGTATGATTTTGAATTATGCGGACAGACAGACGGACACGGAGCCAGATCATAAGGCTTCTTGCTATACTTTGTATAGAAGCCTAAAAGTAACTATAATTTTTGTTGGTAAAACCGTGTAAAACTAGCTTTAACTGATTTCACGGAAAAAAGTTAACCTTAAATACAATATGAAACTTTTAGTCCAGGCAAGGAAGGTTTTTAGCTTTCTCCCAAGCCGGAGAAACGCCGGCTTGGGATTTTTAGGAGACATTTTGGGGGTTTGTTAGAACACTTCAATATACATATTTTGCCAAATTTCAGCTTGCCCGGACCTTCTGTAAGCTCAAGCCAAAATCGCGTTGGAGGAGCTTAAACCCCCGATTGCGGCGGACATATAACAACAACGGACAACATAGATATTTGTTAAAATACATTAGTTGACACTTATAATTTTTCGTTTAAAGTTTAATTTATACATAAAAAGTAGGTAAGTACTTGATTGTATTAGTGTCGGAAGACCGAGAAAAAGATGGAGGGACCAATGATTGATGGTGTCGTAACGGGTATACTTACCTAGCACGTGCAGAAGAAGAAGAAGAAGAAGTTATTACGATGGATACTTTAAAAAAAAGGTCTTCAAATTTCACCAATTTAGAAAAAAAAAATTAGTTACATTTGGTGAAACACTACTTTTCCATATTGGAAAACAAAAAAACAAATGCAGTCTTCAACAAAGAAAAGTTGAATTGTTGGGAGAAGTTAACTCGAGATTACAATTCGACTCAAACGAGCGGTTTAAGGACCGGAGGACAATTAAAAAGTGCCTACGAGCAGTTGAAAAAAAAAAGCCAAGCAGCATAAAGCACAAGATAAGGTAACGACAATTATAAAGAAATTATGTTTCAATATTTATTTTACTAACATAAAAACTTCAGGCTGAACTGGTAAAAACAGGCGGTGGTATTTTTACGGCGACGTCAACGGTTATGGATGAGAAAGTATTGGAATTAATTGACGAGAATTTTTTTTCCATAAACAATGTAACCGACAGTAACAACTTCAATGATACAATTAATTTTATAGAGGCTATTGATGATATTGATATCGAAGATGAGCCTTTAGCAAAACGTATAAAAGTATGTGAAGAAACTGAGGTTAAATCGTCTCATAATTTACTACCAGCACCACATACTTCGAAAAATAGACAAACTGTGGAGTGGAAAAAAAATGCTACAATAAACAACAAGAAATTTGATGTATTAAATCAGAAATCAGAAATTCTGAACATTATAAAGGAAACCGAACAAGAAAATTTGAAAGGGAAAAAACTTGGTAACGAAATAAAGCAAATTATAAAAGAAAGAGAAAAACTTGAAATGAAGCAATTCGAATACAATGCACTTATTGCTAAATCTGTGGAATTATGAAATTTTGTTATCAAGTTTTTTCTCTTATTTATTATTAGTTATTCTGTAAATAAACATTTTGCTATTAAAACACAGTATTAATTAAGGAACTTGAACCGTAAATCTTTCCTCACTATCCCTAATGAGAGGATAGCTCGAAAGAGATAACGTCCACGCAGAAGGTAAAACCCTCTACTTTAAATTGCGTGGGGCCCTGATCTTAGGTAAACTAGCTCGTATGATGTTAACGTCGGTCTGCGAAGGCCGTGGGTCGTGTCAAAAGAACGCCCCGGAGAAACTCAAGGAAGCAGCTTTTCTAACGCACACAAAAATAAAATGAACAATAAAATAAAATAAACAATGCGATGTTCATTGTCGAAAGGCGAAGAGATAAAATCGATGTTTGATGGAATGTGTATGGCGCCAGTGAAACGTTAACTACAGAGGCCAATACTGAAGTCGACCAGAACCAACACAGTAGCGACCACATAACCACCAAGAATCCCTACCCAAACAATCAACCGACGGAACACTCGAATGGTCATATAAAAATCCCACAAAGGTAACCACATCGAGCTTCCGACGATATAACCAAGCGGCAGCGACCCCGGTGAAATGCCGCACCCTGTATATCGGTCGCACATCGCAGCCTTTATAAAAAATAATACAAAACCAAAAGTTAAACACAAAAAAAATAAGAAACATAAAAGTTCAATTACGAGACTTGAACGTACGACGACCACTCTGGAATCCTATTGCCAACGCATTATGCCAAACGCCGCTCGATGTAATTACGTGGAAATAATACACAGTTCGAATTTAATTAAAACAAAGCATAATAAAATAATTAAATATTAATTAGCTATCAAACATAATAATTCAAACATAAATCTACTTCCACGTATGCGAACGCTGAGGAGATTAGATACCTAAATCACTACGATGCAGAAATACACCTGCACTGCAATCGCAATCTCGGTCAACACTCTGCAAATAAAAAAGACACGACAAAAGGAAAACCAGAATGTAACACATAATTAAAATAAAAACATGAACAAGCCAAGGGTGAATCTGATAATCATCGAGCTCCTGTTGTAAAATATTGGCCAATCGATTAACAGGTATCTGTGAAGTAATTGCAAAAAGAATTAGGTAACTCACCAATGCTAACGGGTAAAAATCCTTCCCAGAAATTATGGGCGAGGGTGGTCCGACAAGAACACATGGTACGGAAAAAAACCATCATCCCACAACCACGAATTTAAATCCCCTACTGGGTTGGAAAACCAACGTATTCCAAATAAAATATTCGGGCTGCTGGACCGTAATCCTCACCAACCGTAACCATATCTTGCAATCTTTAAAACCAACCCCATAATTACTTCACAGCACATAAAACGTGACCTTCTCGTATGAAATTTCACCCAAGACTCGTCATGCCTCGCGCAGGTCGATTGCGCTCAGGAAAAAGATAAAAATGGAAGTGTCTACACTACCATCTCAATCAATTTGAAATGAAATGGCAGTGGCCAAACAAATTGATGGTATAAGGTTGATAATAACGGATGTAGAATCCAAAATCCGTTATAAACTTCTAACTGTTATATTGTTTTCTTGGTTACTATTATTATTGGGAACAACTTCAATATCATCTTCTGGAACATTTTCGTCTATTAAATTTTCTAATTCATCTCTTTCTTCAATGCACAAGTTATGTAAAACAGCTGTGGCCACTATCACTTCACATATTGTTTCTGTTTTCAGTCTCATTCCTATTGATAAACAGGGAAAGCGTCTCTTCCATACCCCAAATAATCGTTCCACTGGATTCCTTGTTTTAATTTGGGAAGAATTATAACGTTGCTCTGCCGCTGTATGTGGTTCACCAAATGGTGTCAGTAAGTAAGTTCTACAGGGATAACCACCGTCCCCTAGAAGGTAATAATTCAAAAATTCCCCATTCTCACACCGTGCTCTTATATTTTATGAGAATCGTTAAATATTGTAGTATCGTGAACCGATCCAGGCCAACGACTAACAATATCGTTTATTTTCAATTTGGAGTCACAAACCGCTTGAACATTTATGCTGAAGTATCCCTTTCTATTACGAAAGACTTCTGCTTGGTTGCCTCCGGGGGACTGAATTTTTATGTGGCTGCAGTCTACAGCACCTATCACTCTTGGGAAATTTGCAATTTTGTAGAATCCCAATATTGTTCTTCGTTTTTCTTCATCGGTTTCAGGTAATTTTATAAATTCAGGACGTAGGGCAGCAATTTGTCTAGTGACATTTCGAATAATACGGATACAGTTGATTGGGACATATTAAAGTGGTCACCGACATTAATTTGAAACGTACCTGTGGCATAAAATCGTAGGCAAATTAAAATTTGGTTTAATTTCGATACCGGGTTATTTAGTCTGTCGACCGGTTCTAACACCCCCTGCAGCATAGTAGACAATCTTGCAATGGTACCTTTATTCATTCGAAATCGTTTTCTAACATCTACATCATCCAATTCTTCCAATAAATTGTTTCGTTCTTTAATTATTCGTGAACGTCTGATTGGATCGTCACTATCGTCGTCGGAAGAGGAACTTAATAAATAATGAAAGTCAGCTCTGTCCATTTATTACAATTTTTATTAATTTAATATGTTTTAAGAGCTAAGAATAATTATAACCAACAATATGGACACAAAAATATTACTTATCAGTCTGTTACCTAGGTTAACAGCCCAATATTGCTCTGTTAACTTATCAGAAAATTTGACAGACTGGTAACTGCTAACAGTCATTGGTGAATACAAATATATCACATTAACAGACTGTTATTGACTTGACTCTCTGTTAGCAACTTAACAGAGCTTGGTGAATACGGCTGTTAATCTTCTTAATATATAAAATGCCAGCTCGCTCCTGCGGCGTGTCAAAACCTAATCTCATTGGTCCAAATTTGTTACCAACATAAGCACTAATCGAAGTTATGGAAGGGGAAGGATCTGAACGGAACGAAAAGAAGAAACGAAAATCGAGGAGATAGGAAATAACGGTTATTAATGAAGACACATCGTCGGTCAAAGATAGAAGAGGATAACAAAAAGGTGACAGAAAAAAGAGAGAGAGAAAACAAAAATAAGAAATTATAAGAAACTGATGAGATAACGCAAGAAGTGAGAAACAAACTAGAAGAAGTGAAGATAAAACGGGAAGAAAGGTAAAAAATAATTATAGAAGAAAAAGTTTTAATCTCAGGCGTAAAATAGGAAGATTAGGGGAACGGGTTTAAGAAAGATACAAAAAGTTAAGGAAAGAAAGCTACGAAGAGAATAGGAAAATAAGAATTCGAGATGACAGGAAAATAGATTTATTTTAGAAAAGGCTTTCAGGATAATCAGATAAGAAGATGCTGCGGATGCTCCGCGAATCAGTTTTTGTATTCGCACTTGATTGGTTAAAATTTTGTACCCACCTAAAAGTACACTAATCGAGTTGAAAAACAATCTTCTAGCTTCTTCTTCTAAAGGTCGCACCATAACTTTTCAGATTAAAATTCTGCAATTTCATTGGCTATTGGTTAAACAATTGATCAATTAGAGGTGTATTATAAAATAAAAAATTTTAAGTTGTTACCAAAATTGACCAATGAGGGAATAAAAAATTTTAAGTTGGTAACAAAATTGACGATGAGAGAATAAAAAATATTAAGTTGGTAACAAAATTGACCGATGAGAGAATAAATAATAATTTCAAGTTGGTAAAAAAATTGACCAACGAGAAGTGACATGATCGTGCTAATGTTGCAATCGAAGTGTACAACACCTTACACCATGATGAACTTCAAACTTTTATGGATTCCAGGTATGTTAGTGCTCCAGAGGCAGCATGGAGACTCTTTACATTTAAAATGCATGACCAATCGCATACTATCGTGCGACTTCATCTTCATCTTCCTAATGAGCAAAGTGTTTATTTCACCGAAGACAATATGGAGTCCGTTGCAGAGAGGGTAGCCACACGCGATACTACCCTAACTGCATGGTTTAAATTAAATCGGGCAGATGAAAATGCTCGAAAACATTTGTATATCGACATTCCACTATATTATGTATTTGACGAGAAAAAACGTCAGTGGACGCTTCGGCAAAGGGGCAAGGAAAAAACGATTGGGCGTATGTACACCGTAAGTTTGAACGCAGACACAAAGCGATTTTGTTTACGAGTCCTCTTGCTGCATATCCCTGGAGCTACTTCTTTTGAAGATTTGAAATCCGTTGACGGAGTTTTATATCCAGATTTTATTACGGCAGCTCAAATTTAACACTGAAGAAATTTGGGACGATACCCTATCTGAGGCGGTGGCCGAAAAAATGCCCCGACAATTAAGAGAACTGTTCGGTTATCTTTGTGTCCTTGCTGCACCGCCAAATGTACCCGAACTTTTTGCTACAAGGAAGATCTTTGTGAGGATTTTGTAAGGCAACATGATATCCATTTAAATGACTGTACCGATTGTGAGAATTTCGCCCTTAAAGATATTCAAGATGTGCTTATCGTTCACGGTAAAAAATGTGCGGACTTCGGACTACCCACTCCTCCGGCCAATCTTCACGTTACTCCTGCAACTCACTATGATGCCCAGCACGAAAGAGAAAAAAGTGAAAGAATGAAGTCGATGTTGAATCCACAACAGAAGGTAGCATACAATGAAATAATGTCTGCCGTTCAAGATGACGAAAGAGAAAACAGGTGCTTTTTTCTTGATGGCCCAGGTGACAGTGGCAAAACATTCATGTATAGATTACTTCTGAGTACTATACGAGGAGAAGGAAATATTGCACTGGCTACAGCATCAACAGGTGTCGCTGCAAATCTTCTTGATGGTGGCAGGACATATCATTCACAATTTAAAATCCCCGTTCCTGTATATGAAAATTCCACTTCGAGAATGACGATGACCAGTTCTGATGCGGAGCTTATCAGGAAAGCCAAGATTTTAATCTTGAACGAAGCTACAATGGCCCCAAATAATGCACTAAATTGCATTGACAAACTACTTCAAGAGATCATGAAAAACACTCAAGCTTTTGGCGGTAAAGTTTTAATTCTTGGTGGTGATTTCAGGCAAACGCTTCCTGTTGTACCTCATGAAAAGAGGTCAGCAATTATTCATTCCAGCATTAAATTTAACGATCTGTGGGGTAAATTTAAAGTGCTTAAATTGAGTCAAAATGTCAGATCCATTGATTCGGCATTTAGTGATTGGCTGATAAAGTTGGGCAACAGGGAGCTTACAAATAACAAAGGTTTACCCAAAGAGATAATTGAGATTCCACATAATTCTGTATGCGAAACTTCCCTTACCCATGAAATTTTTGGACCTTTTGTTGGCAGCGTGTTCACTTATCTAAGTAGCGATTCGATTGACGATGGTGATGATAACGATAGGGAAAACTATCCGATTGAATTCTTGAATGAACAAACTCCCTCAAGGATGCCAGTACACAAAATGCACTTAAATGTTGGAAGTGTGATTATGTTGCTCAGAAATTTGAAAACTAAACGTGATCTTTGTAATGGGACGCGCTTAATTGTTAAATCGTTAAAACCTAATTTAATCATCGCTGAAGTCTTGACAGGAACTGCTGAAAAGCAGACTGTTTTTATTCCGCGCATAGATTTAGCCCCAACAAGTACAGACTTGCCATTTGTTTTAAGGCGGCGACAGTTTCCAATTAAACTTGCCTTTTCCATGACGATCAACAAAGCTCAGGGGCAGACGTTAGAAAAAGTTGGATTATATCTGCCCGAACCAGTGTTCAGTCACGGTCATCTTTATGTGGCAATGTCAAGAGTGCGAAGATCTGAAGATAAAAATAGTTGATGGAAGAGAACAAGGGAAATTGATTGAAGGTTCACAGTCAGTATTCACGAAAAATGTTGTGTACAAGGAAGTACTAACACACTAGGTATTACCAAAGATTTTATTTACGACAATAATTTATTTTTAATTAATAAATAAACACAAATTAAAATTAATAAGTACCATCTTCTAAATATATGAAATACCAGCTCTCTGCTGCTGATGCTACGGCGTGTCATTTTTTTGGTAAAATAAACCTAATCTGATTAGCCCAAAGTTTTCACCAACCTAAACACTAATAGTAGTTATGGAAGGGGGAAGATTATGAACGCAACAAGTGTTCACTTATCTAGCTGACCGTCCGTGGACGGGCTTTTCAACTAGTCACTAATAATTAAATATACAAATCGTTAAAATAAATGTGGGCATTCAATAAATGAAGTAATAAAAATTAAAACGGAATAAATTAACCTCCGTACGTTGTCTTCGAGGGAAATAGTTACCGGAATAAATATTCCACAAGCACCTCGAGTCCAACGGTTGAGATTCAAAATAAAAGGTTAGTAAATTTAAAACTACAATAATTATAACTTTTACAGATATTTAGTGCATGGCTATATGTAACAAACTTAGGAATTAAAATAAGACATTGTTGATAATCAACACACAAAGTTTTAACGTTAATTTTTCCAACACGACACTGAGTTTCTGAATTTCTGATTCAACGCAACTAAGTCGTACACTGAATGTTTATTAACATTTCAGTTAAATTATGATTCGTTAGTTATAAAAATATTTAATTTAAAATAGAAGATAAATCATTTGAACTTTAGTTAAATCGTTTACAAGAAATAACCATTTCGTTAAATTATTATCTTACATTCATTTAATAATAATAATTATCCAATTTATAGAAATCTAATTTAATGATTTTATCAGTAGAATTTTCATCAATTTTTTTGGATAAAATATATAAATTATTTCGAAGATTTTATTATCTGTTATTCATAAATTTCTTTAATTACATTTAATGTTTTTTATAAAAGCGGTTACTACTCCATATGAGATTTCAAATGCTTTTGCAATTGCGATTTACGTGCACATTTATAGGCGCAACTAATACAACGAAATGGTTTCTCGCCGGTATGAGTTTTTAAATGTGATTGTAAGTATGATTTTCGTGCACAAGTATACTCACAAATATCACAACGAAATGGTTTTTCGCCGGTATGAGTTCTTAAATGTCTTTGTAAGTTTGCTTTTAGAGCACAACTATACTCACAAATATTACATTTAAATGGTTTTTCACCGGTATGTTTACTTACATGTATTTGTAAAGATGATTTATGTGCACAAGTATACTCACAAATAACACAACCAAATGGTTTCTCGCCGGTATGAGTTCTTAAATGTATTCGTAGATGTGTTTTCACTACAGAAGTATACTCACAAATATTACATTTAAATGGTTTTTCACCGGTATGAGTTCTTAAATGTATTCGTAAGTGTGATTTCTGTGCACAAGTATACTCACAAATTTCACAACCAAATGGTTTCTCGCCGGTATGGGTTCTTAAATGTCTTTGTAAATGTGATTTCAGTACAGAAGTATACTCACAAATATTACATTTAAATGGTTTTTCACCGGTATGAGTTCTTAAATGCCTTAGTAATTGTGATTTATATGCACATTGATATTCACAAATATCACAACTAACCGGTTTCCTGACCTTGTGAGCCCTTAAATGACGTATTAAAGTTTGTTTAAGAGCATGTTTATAACCACAAATTGCACACTCGAAGAATTTTGAACAATTCAGCGTTAAATCTGGAGTGTCGGTATCTTCTTTAATGTCAATGGAATGATGCAGATCTTCTAAATTAAATTTTACATCTTCCACCTCTTCTCTTTTAATCTCGTAATTGCTAATTGAATTATTTGGAGTTTCCAAAAATATATCCGTGTTTTCTACAATTTGTGATCCTTCCAAAGGTAGCACTTGGGCTGCAAGTAAATCGGTAACTGGTTCCATTTGGAGGATGGAGCACCATAAATGTACAGGTACAAAATCACTTTTCTTAATTAAAGGCGTTGATTATATTGATTATATGTAGTCGATTTAGAAAACTACTGCTACAGTTGACAAATTTATAATCACTACTATACAAAATTATAAAATGGCGACATTGATGAGTCAGAGGCGATTGATTGAGTGTGAGTGTATAGCGCCATCTAATAGAACTAAAAAGAGATTTTCTAACGTTTCTTTCGTTCAAAACAGTTATCAATTTATGTCTTCTGTTAAAATTTTGTAGCGTCTTATTTCAAATTGGGGCTAGAGAGCTCTAACCATTAGGGTTCTGATCATACTTTCTTCTGTTACACACTAAAGAACAATGTTAATAGAGCAAATTGCCAAAAGAATTAGGGTGAACGGGGTCGATTACATATCAATAAATCGATTTTGAAGTTAGCTAATTTCACATGTTTCACTGATGCGCGGGTGGAATCTCACTCATTCTATCGTCGGTCCGCGTACTGTGATATACTCTTACACTTAGAATATTTCGCAGCAGCAGATGCACCTCGAGCGTCGTACATGCAACATCGGTTATTTTTTGTTTTTAGGCGATTTTTAGGGGGTGAAACGTAATAGTTTACTGCCCCATACCGCGACTATACTTTTTAATGCTATTTCGAGGGTCTCTCGCATCCCGGTTGCATAGATCCCGGTGTTCTTGATCGGTGGCGCCTTCTCGTATGTTTAGCCTAGTAACCAGAGTCAAATCCGCTCCGTAGGGGTGCAACGCGGAGCGGAGCGGAGCGGAGCGGAGCGGCGCCCCGGAGGAGTAGGATTTGACGATGGATTACCCTCCTTTTCGAATGCACACCCCTAAAATTGGACAAGCAAGCCAACGTTTATGTTAATTTAGAAACCTACTTCTTAAGATATTTTTGGTTCTAAAAAGAACCGATTTGCTCTCTCTTGCGACGACCGTGAAATTATTTCTGTGGAAAACATTGCCGGATGTGCCTCACCATAGAAAATAACCGATCTTCATGTGTTCTTCCATAAATGGAACACCACATGAATTGGTCCAGGTGAGCGGGTAACAGTCTTGAGCCCATCACCCCCAATCGACGACAATACATTTTTAGAGTACACCAATAACCTTCAACCTGATTTGTGCATGTCCCATCAATGGGGTCCACAAAATTACGGCTATGGTTTACCGTTTTATGTGTGTATGGTGACACGCCGCCGAGGGTACTAAGCTTAGAATAACCCCTCCAGCAATCCGTCCAGATTTCGGTCCCAGGTAGTACATATTGTTGAATGATCGTCTCCAACGTGGTGGCATCCCTAGTTTCAACGTACTTAACGATGCCACGCTTTTCTGTGCAGCTGTACATTCCCAGCACCCACTTCTGTGAGCGTGTGGGAATCCTGCCGACATTGTATTTCCGCCGGGTGATGACGCTCTCATCAATTTGTACTACCTGACCTGGACCGCCAATTGCCAGATCCTCAGGGGTATTCTTAAGCTTCCAGGTGCAGATAGCTCGAAAATCCCGGTACAAGCTGTAAACTTGTTTACGGGTCATTGAGACTACCAAAGCAGCTGGCCCCGACCGCACACCGCATGCCCACTGCCATAAAACCTTAAACGCATCCCGCGGGTGAAGGCGTCGGCGCTCAAAAATTGTATTTTCGTTTATTGGGTATGATCGACCACAACGCGGGCACCTGAAACAATGTCCCAGCCAATATCCATGGTTACTGTACACCCGACAAATTCTTCTGCAAGTTCTTGTCGAACATCGTCGAATACTCGGAAGTAATTTAATTTCTTGTAATAAAGAAATAATATCACGATCCTCGCGATCAAACATTAACACAACAACCTCGTCGTTAATAGCATCGAGAACAGACATGTTTACTGGTCGACCGTACGGAGCGAAATGATGCTCCGGCCGGCAGTACGAGGTTATATTTATAACTTATGTGATGGGCGAGGCGAATAACTACGTTTTCTATGCTAATTTTATGTACTTTTAAAAAATTAATTTTGGGGTTGTTTTGACCCCGTTCACCCTTTTTTTGTTTTAATAGACATATATAAGCCTGTTCTTTAGTGTGTACGATGATCCAAAACCTTTTCTTCTTCTTCTTGCTTGGATTGCTTCCAAGTCTTCCGTTTTCCAATAAAGGGTTTAAATGTTTATTTTGTAAAATTTGTTTTATCGCAGAAAATGTAAATAATAAAAAATGTTTTGTTGTTGAAGTATGCTTACAATTAGGATAGTGAATTTCTTCACGTCCTGTTTAATAAAATGCTGATGGCCAAAGTTTAATAAAAATCATAAATTTTTCAAATACCTTTTGTTTACATCCAGCTTATATAAAAGCGTGCTCAGGGAACACTATTTTGGTTACCGCACATTCCGTCGCACTTCACGATCAGCTGTTGCCTGTTGATTGCGTGACTAAAGTTGTGCTCCCGCGAGTTGTGATTTATTCGGTGTTGACTTATCGAAGTTGAATTGATGATCATTCACGTTAATTAAATGGAGTATTGGTAAGTAGTCTGGATTTATTTACTTCCAGGATATTTGAGTTTTGAGTTGAATTGAACCTGTTTTCTTGTTTTCAGATATGATAACTAATGGTAGCCATCTTGATAAAGTTTAATCAGATCTTCATTACGAATTTTTAGCTGCGTTGTACATCTGGTTGGTTCCAATTGTTGAGTTTGGACTTTTACACTACACACACGTCCATTCGTTTCGACTGGTAAAGTTCAACTTTTTTATGGCACGTCCGTTCATTTCGAGTGCTCTAGATCAACTGACTATTTTGCTGCGCAAATTTGCAAAATTCGTCGATTTTTGATTATAGGTAAGTCAAATATTTACTTCACAAAATTTTATGTTAACCAAATCTTTTCTAATTTTCAGGGTCTCTTCCATATTTTAGGAGACGAATTTTCCATTAATTTCCAGACGTTTTCCAATACAGGAGCAGTTTATGTACGCACAATTCCAAAAACTTTTTAAAAAATCGAATTTGAACTTAGCTAATTTTCATGTAATTCAGTGGTGGATTAACGAGATTCGGGGCGCGTCGCTCATTCTATGGTCAGTCCGTGCGCTATGAATGACTCTAACACTTAGAATATTTCGCACCGGCAGATGCAGCTCGACCGTCGTACATGTAACATCGATTATTTTTTGTTTTTAGGCGATTTTTTGGGGGTGAAACGTAATAGTATACTGCCCCATACCGCAACTTCTTCTTCTTCTTACGCTAGGACTACGTCCTGTACTTCCCAACTATATGCCTCTGTCAGAGGCACTGTTGGTTCTGTGAGCAGTTTTGGTTTTTACATCTCAGGTAGCTTGCTAGGCTTGCCTTTCGATGTGCCTGCACCCTGTTTTTTACTGTTATGATGGCAAATCATTAACACAGGGGGACCGCCTGCTTAACGTGTCCTCCGAAACACGAAAGACGGCCAAGAAATTTTTAGTCAATACCCGGAGTCGAACCGGGGCGCCTTGCGTTAGCAGTTGATTGCGCTAACGTTCAGACCATGGCCGTCTTCCGCAACTATACTTTTTAATGCTATTTCGAGGGTCTCTCACATCCCGGTTTCATTTATCCCGGTTTTCTTGATGCGTGGCGCTTCTCGTATGTTTAGCCTAGTAACCAGAGTCAAAACCGCCCTGGAGGGGTGTAACGCGGAGCAACCACTACCTGGTGAAAGCTAACATAATGATTCCATATATTTGTGACAAACATAAAATTAACGACGAACAACAGAGTTTAGATGAACAACTCGAGAAAAATGAATACATTAAATACAATATTGACAGCCTCGTACATGATAGTGTAAAAGATCTCTTTCAGAGGAGACTAGATTTAAAACTGGTAGAAGACCCTCAAATGACATTTGCAATGACATACAAGAATATAATCCAAAGCATCCACATGGCAGCTAAGGAAGCGCTGGGAATAAGCGGTAAAAGAGCAAGCTATAAGTTGGGGTGGACAGAAGAGGTGGAACATCTGGTAGAAAAGTAAAAGGCGCCGTATTTGAAGTGGCTGAAAAAACATTGGAAGATAAGCAGATTTATAACGAGATGAGGAGACTGGTCAGAAGAACAGCGAATGCCGAAAAAATAAACTATGGGATAACAAATGTACCGAAATAAATACCCATATTGGAGGAAGAAGATGTACAGAAGCATGGAAGTTTATAAAGGCAATACTAACTAACGACAGAGAACGTATTCCGATACAATTAATAACACACACAGAATGGATGAAACATTACAGCACTTTACTGACAGAAAATAGACCAGAGTACATAAATGAAACTCAGGAACACATAAATATTCAAGAAGAACGAATAGTAATAAGTATTGCAACGGTAAAGAAAGCAATAAGAACACTAAAGAGTGGAAAAGCTTGCGGTCCGGAAGGTATTTATGCGGATATGCTTAAGTGTGGTACAGAGAAATTGTATAGGATGATAACACGTATAATGAATCAGTGTGCCAATGGTCAGAAGATCCCAGATCAGTGGAAAATGGCTTATATATCTTGAATTCATAAAAAGGGTTATAAAAGAAATCCTAATAACTACAGAGGAATCTCGGTGACAAGCACCATGAGTCGATTGTATGGGAGAATTTTGAGAGAACTCATTGAAATAGAATATAACAGTAGCGAGGAAGAAGAACAAAGTGACTTCAGAGCGGGAAGATCATGCTCTGACAATATATTTTGCCTGAAAAAAATAATAGAAAAAAGATCCGCCACCAATAGAGCTACATATATAACATTTATTGACCTACAAAAGGCATACGATACCGTAACACTAACAAAGCTGTGGGAAGTGCTTAGAGAATCGAATTTAAATCACACTCTAATAGAAGCTATTCAAAATCTTTATGCAGGCTCACGATCGAGAATTAAGATAGGAAAGATTCTGTCAAAGGAGTTCGTGGTATCAAAAGCATTACGACAAGGATGTTGCTTATCTCCTACGTTGTTCAAAATATACATAGCAAAAGCCCTGAATCTATGGAAGAGGAAATGTCGAGGAATGGGAATTCAATTAATAAATGCATGTCTATACACACTACAATTTGCAGACGACCAAGCAGTAATAGCCAGCGATAAGGAAGACATGGAATATATGATGAGAAAATTATTGGAAGAATACGAGAAATGGGGTCTCAAAATTAACATGGAGAAAACTAAATTCTTGTGCGTGGGAGCCAATGATAATGATCTCGAGTTGGAAGATGACAAAACCATTACAGGGTGCAATAGTTACAAATATTTGGGAGTCACATTTAATAAAGATGGAACAGACAACGAGGAAATTGACAACAGAATAGTGATGGCTAGGAGGGCAATAGGCTGTTTGAATGGTATTCTATGGAGCAAGAATATATCTAAGAAAAGGAAGTACAATATATACGAAGCAACTATAAAAAGTACCTTGCTTAATGCTTCGGAGACAGGGCCTATTTTACCATAAGGCACATAAGGCCCGGGCCTTGGGCCCGGTGGAAAGGGGGGCCCGAAATAGGCTTCAAAAAAATAATTATAAACCATTCCAATTTCAATTTGAACACACCAAAACAAGCCAAATCTGATAAAGGAAATTAAATAGAATTAGGCTTAAATTGGTATAATAATGATATGATATGATATGATTTATAATTCAGCGTCACTAATTCTCAATTAGTCAATTCTGGCAAATAAAAAAATGCATTAGGTACCAAACGGCACCGGCGCTGGCGGGTCTTTTCGCGGCGTTTTTGTTTATGCCGCCATCCGCCATCACCCGAAAGAGCTTTTGACGACGAATTACTTGAAAAAAAATGCTACGGCGGTCGCCTAAGGCGATCTTTATTGGCGGTATATGGTACATTTTTGCGCGTGTTTGACAATACCGACAAAGCGTATTTTTGTTGCGTTTAAAAGGCAAAAACATGAAAATACCAAAAAATCTATGGTGACGACAGTATTATAGTGGGGTAGTTTTGTAGATATCATTTATTTAGATTTTTGTTCTGTTCAGTCTCAGCTCAGTTTTCAAGTGATGTAGGGAAACTATTTAGGCTCGTTGGAATTTCTTAGTGAGTTTGACCCGTTTCTAGCTGGACACCTCCAGAAATATAGTAACATTGGAAGTGGGCATGTTAACTATCTTTCTTCAACCATTTGCAATGAATTTATCCACCTTCTTGCTAATGAGGTAAAAAATGTTATTATCACAGAATTGCAAGTCGCAAAATACTTTTCCATTATCGTCGATTCAACGCCCGATATTTCTCATATCGATCAATTAACTGTAATTATAAGATAGTTTTACCTAATGGTCAACCAGTAGAAAGGTTCTTAGGTTTTGTGGCAATATTTTTTCATATTGCAGAAAGTCTTTTGAATGTTCTACTAACCAAATTAAGTGACCTTAATATCAATATTGATCACTGCCAAAGTTATGATAACGCATCGAACATGTCAGGGAAATATAACGGATTGATGGAACGTACTTCAAAAATGTCTATATGTTTCAAAAACTAAATTACCATTGGTTAAGAAAATATGTGATACAAGATGGTCAGCACGTGCTGATGCTATTAAATCTATTGCGCTTGGTTTTTGTGAGATAAAATCAGCGTTAGTAGAGCTAAATGACGATGCAAACAAAAAAAAATCCACCAGAACAGAAGCTGGAGATCTACTTCACAAAATGAACACATTTGAATTTGCCCTGATGACAGCAATTTGGAAAAGAATCCTAGACAGGATAAACTCCACCAGTAAATCTCTACAAGAAAATCAAGCCAATCTAACTGCAGCTTGTACACTATATAGTGGATTGATTGAATTTGTCAAGCATTTTAGAGAACAGTTTGATGAAATTGAGGAAGAAGCCAAAAAAAATCAGCCAAATAATAATGTTTATAAGGATGAGATTTCAAGAGTTCGTAAGAGAAAGCAGTGTTTTGATGAAGGCCCTGCACAAGACATCACTTTGAGCGGTGCTGAGAACTTTAAAATAAATACTTTTTTTCCTATATGTGACAAGTTGATTTCGGAGTTAAAAATGAGAATGCAAGCCTATGATTGTGTAAATGAAGTTTTTGGGCTATTTTTTACTGAACCATCGGATGATAGATTTTATGTATCTATAAAAAATATTGAAAAATATTACCATATGGATGTGGATGCTACTGAAGATTTAGTGGATGAAATTGTACAATTCAAAGCCCTTTGTGATTCAAATGACATTTCCTCTAAAGACCCTCAGGAAATGTTGGAATATTTAATCGATAACAATATTTTGTCAACCTTCTCTAATGTTGAGGTATTGTTGCGTATATATTTAACTATTCCTATCAGTAATGCTTCCGGCGAGAGATCATTTTCTACGTTAAAAAGAATGAAATCATATTTGAGGAACTCACTGAATGAAGAAAATGTCTCATCTTTGGCCATTCTTAACGTAGAAAGCGATATTCTGGACACATTAGAAATTAATGGTATCATAGATAAGTTTTCTGAAATGAAAGTACGTAAAAAAAATATTAATTAGTTGTTTCTTTTATTGATAATTCTTTATTTTGTTCGTTGTACCCCAAAAGTAGAAATTTCTATTATTTTTTGTTGTGTTGTTGATTTTGTTTGAATATTGTTGAAATATTATCAGTTTTTTGTATTACCTATTTTATGTTTTTGTCCAATTAAAGTTTTTATTTAATTGTTTACAATCATTGAAACCATTTTTCAATTCATTTAAAAATTTAATTTTCATCAAACATTTTTTTCATGAAGAAAAGGTGCCAAAGGTAAACAGAAAAATTCTTATTGGAAAGTCGTATATATAGGATAGGGGGCCCGAAATTTTGCTTGGGCCTTGGGGCCCAATTGAATCAAAAATAGGCCCTGTTCGGAGACTTGGAGAATAACAGAACGGTATAAAAAGAAGATACAGGCTGTTGAAATGGACACGTTTAGGAGGTCTCTGAGTATATCGCGTCGAGATAGGGTTACAAATGTGGATGTGATGCGGAGAATGGGAGTTGAGGATGGTCTGATGAGTGAAATTGAGAGAAAGCAACTCGTGTGGTACGGGTACGTGCAAAGAATGAGAGAGAACCGACTCCCAAAACAAGCGTTGGAATGGACACCACAAGAAAGAAGAAAGAAGGGAAGACCTAGAATGAACTGGATGGGAGGAGTGACCAAGGCAATGAGTTCAAGAGACTTGACGGAAGATGATTGGAAAGATAGAAACGATTGGAAAGATAGAAACGAGTGTAAAATAGACATCAGACAGCGTCGTAAGACGCTCTAAACCGATTTGTATATACTGCAATGTCGGTAAACCACGTCAATAGAAATACGTTTATTTAAGATTCAGAGAATTTGTTAATAACAAAAGCATGGACTTGTCTGATCAAACAGATAAATTTTCGTCCGATACCAAGAATTTGAGTTCAGTATCATTTAATTTGAAAAGCGAGGCTTGAAACAAGTTAACAAAAATAATTTAATGTAACATTTAATTAATTCCGTTTATGTAAAATGTTTATTTATACGTAATACAAAATCAAAATTGTTTAGTCTTAAGAAAGGTAATTCAATAGTCAAAATATTGTTAATTGATTAATTAAAATAAAATTTGTGTTAGCATTAAAATTTAAATAAGTAGTTAAAATATTACGTAATTTCGGAGTGTTTCGATTTAGTGCACCGAAAATTGATAATGCATGTCCATAAATTTCATAAAGTCAATCACGAAGCAATGGTGAAGATCAATCCAATCTAAAAATAATAAAATTATTTTTATTAAAATTTTAACAAGTCACGTTGAGCTGAGTACAGACCTGCAATCTCGGAAGGTCAAAATGGTATTGATTTTTGTATCGACCAATAACAAACAATAAAGAAAATCGAGATCGCTATGATTTTCGAGGCGATGAAAAAATAAAACAATTGAAGAAGGTCCGCGTTGAATTCACATGTAATGGCGTGTTAATTTTAATTGTCCATACTAAAATTCGAAAATTGTGTAAAAAATATTAAGTCATCTTTATCAAAAAGTGAAAAAAATAATTAAATCAACGTACTTACCTAACGTAGTGGTGAAATTAGTTGAAAATATCAAGAGATTGTGATTATTTTGAAAAAATTGGATATCAACGACACGTGCACAAGAAATTCAATCTACAAAATTTTACATGTAAATGAAGTCATCGTTTGAGCTCATCTGTACAATTGCACAGTAATTAGTACTAGAAACGAAAAACTCCCTATATTTTTCATAAAGGTAAATCTCCATTAACTTTATTTTCGAAATAAAACTAAGTGAAAATTTTAGACAAAAATGAACGCGTGCTTTATTCGTAAACGATTGATAGTTTTAGAAATAAGATTAATTTTAAGAACATTTTTATTGACAAATCACCTATTTACATTATTGTGTTTAATAAAATTATAATTGTCTTTGCAACGGAGGACATTTTTTTGACCTGTTCCGAGCACAAAAAAATTTGATTTAGCATTACAGTTATTGGTCCCGGAACGAACCCAGACTGAGTGAGGTAAGTCCATGCACAGTTAAGCCGAGGTATTATTATTACATTATTTGTAAATTGTGTAAAAGTTTAATATTTCTATCGACGGGGTACATTTATGTGCACCCGAACATTGCAAAAATTTATTATAATGAGAAACCCTATTAGCTACGACCGTTCAGAGCATATTTTGGCGCCCATACGTGAGGGCATCGATAGAAAAGGGGGGTACCAAGACGTGGTATCAATAAAAATTAGATAGGTTAGTTACAACGGAAAATTTCATTAAAATTATTTACATTAACGTCAACATAAAATTACAATCTTTCTTAAAATTAAAATTAAAGTACATCAAAATTGATAACTTAATAACTATTTCTTACAATAAATTGATTAAAAATATAATACAAAAACAATGGCAGAAAAATCTGATAGGACATTGAGGTATGAAAAGAAAAATCCGGAAGTAGGAGAGACAGAAACGGAAAAGGAAGAAGACGTGTTGGAAGAAGCGTTTGTGTCGATAACTGAAGGAGAAGAGAAAGCGGACAGTGAAGGTTCGGCAGAAACGAAGATTGACGAGATGCCCAGGGTGGAGGAGAAAACAGAAATGCAATTAATGATGGAGCTCATGAAAGATGCTCAAATGAAAGCAGCAGAAGATCTAAATATGCTAGTCAGGTTATGCATAAATACAGAAGAATCCAAGAAGGAATTAAAAGAAATAATACAAGACACTAAGAAGGAGATGAATGAAAAAACAGATTTAATCATTAAGAGGACAGACGATATAAAAAAAGAACTTAACGAGAAAATACAAGAGGCAAGAAAAGAAACTGCTGAAGCATTTTCAAAATCAGAGGATAAACTCAAATCAAGCATGAAAGAATTAAAATTAGAACTTAAAGGTAATTTTTCTCAAGAAATAAATAAAACAAATTCAAATGTAAATAAGGTCGAAAAAGATGTAGGTGAATTAAGTAAACAGGTATCGGAAATTAGTGGTCAAATCATACCGGAAATAGCAATTAATAATAAAATTATACAAACTCGACTAATCTTGGAAGGACAAATAGAAAATTCAAAAACGGATATGAGTCAAGAAGTGTGTAAATTAGAAAATCGGCTAGACATAAAATTAAATGATCAGGGTGAAAAACTAAAACTAATAGAAGAAAACGCAAAGATAAAATGTGAAAGTACAAACAGTTCCATAAACTTAGCGGCTCTACAAGACATTACGTGGCCGACAAACAACGGGCAAGCGATTAAGTTCTACGAAAAAGGGGACTTCAACCCTAAACAGTTCATAAAATATGCGAATCGCAGCACAAGTCACATCCGCGATGTGAATAAATTTAAAAATTGTATCTGCTCAATGATGGGGGGTAACGCGAAAAAATGGTTCGGGTGTGTGCAAGATAAATTCGAAGATTTCGTCGGTTTCGAAAGATTATTCCTAGATCGTTATTGGGACAAGCAAACTCAGGGGCGAATTCGCAACGAGTTAATGAACGGCAAATTTAAAGGGTACGGTCGCCGCAATGATTACGCGGAAAACATAATCAACGAGGTAACGCAACTCGAACCGGAGGTATCAGAAGAAGAAATCGTGGAGCATTTAGCTAATCACTTCTGTCAGGACATTATTAACCGAGTAGCGCTAGAGAACATAAACACGATATCAGAATTATCAAAATTGTTAAGGAGAACGGATGCGATTAACATGGACGAGAGAGCCAATAGACAAAATTATAACAACGCAACTAGAAATTTCTATAATTATTCAGGGGGGAAAAACAATTAGAATAACCAGCGCACTTACAACAACGGTAACGATAATCGTAATAGCCAGGATAATAGGTACAACCGGTATGAAAGATCGGGAAATTATAATCATAATAATTATACGGGGAACAATAATTTTGAAAATCGTAGGGGCACTAACAATAATTTTAACACGAGTAATCGGGATAATCATGATGATCGTAATACAGGGTATAACTCAAACAGAAATAATTTTGGTCGAGGCAATTATTACGGAAATAATCGAAATTATAATCAGGGTTATCGTGGACGTTTCCAGAGAGGAGGCAGGTACGAGTCAAATTGGCGCAGTTATGACAATCGCACGAATGATCGAGACAACCAACAAGGGGGCGACGAACGTTATCCAAACCGAACGTCAGCCAATACAGACAACAGGCCGATTAATAGTGTTACGATAAATAGGACACCTGCTGTGGAAGAAGGAACATCTTCTCCACAGGATTTTCAATAAACGGCGTGCCAAGGAATATGCAGATAAGCTCTTACCAGCATCCCAAAGAGTTTATCAGCATAGAAAATACAGGGGGGTTAAATAATGAAAATAAATTTGATTTGTTACCATACATAATGGTGGATATTAATAACGTTCAGGTAAATTGTTTGATAGATACAGGGGCAGAAATTTCATTAATTAATCAGGGGGTAATTTCGAAAAATCAAGAAAATTTCAAAGATTTAATTTTAAAAACTAAAGTAATCAATTTGGTAACGCCAAACCAGAAAAAGTTCTCGTCTGCGAATGAAAGCGTACTCGCAACAATCAAAATAGGGGATGTAATTGTAAAAGAGTCGATCTTAATTATTAAAAATTTATCTATGCAATGCATACTCGGAATAGACTTAATAAATAAATTTAATATGACTATTGATGCAGAAAGGAAAGTAGTAAAAATATTAAATAAAGAGATCATTTGGACAAATAATTTAGGTAATCAAATCACTGATGGGAATGAACCGGAAATGTTAGTAGAAAATTTAATAGAAGGGGAATATAATGTTAATTATGTTAATTATGACAGGGAAAAAGGTTTAAGAAGTGTTAATTGGGAAACACAGTTACTAAATAATTACAAAGGGGATTTGAAAAACATAAAATTAGATTGTCCAAATAATTACACCCACGAAGTCATAAAATTATTTACAAAATATAATGCGTTAATAAATCAAGAGTCGGGTACCGCGAAAAATTACGTGCACAAGCTGCAAATTATCAAAGACAAGCTATTCCGCTGTAAAACTTACCCTATCCCTCAATGTTACAGACATCAAGTACAATTAGAAATTCAAAAGATGCTAAATGACGGCATAATAGTAAAATCTCCGACAGCTTATTTAAACCCACTAGTTATTGTTAAAAAGAAAGACGGTAGTTTAAGATTATGTTTAGACGCGAGGGGGTTAAACGCAGTCACGAAACCTCAGTTCGAGAGCCCGGAAACTATGGAGTCATTATTATCAAAACTAATAAACGGAATTTCCGTTGTTGGAAAATTATAATATCAAATAAAATTAATTTTGCCACGGCCAACTGTTGTTCAACTTGCATAAGACTTCTTACCTTAAGAGTAGGTCCTGTGAAATAATAAATCGAGAATACAAAAATTCCCAAATAATGATCCAATTTTAGACAAAATGTAATGTATTTTAATAAACAAATAATTAATAAAGGCATAAAAAAGATATTATCAATGTTTTTAATTACAATTACCCCACAAATTAAATCTAAATATAACGTTGTTGAATTGCCGCACTTCGCGATTTCACCGCGTATCATTTAAGTAAATAGTTTTTTTTATAGTTTGCTTACCAATATGTTGGTATCCTTCCGGCGTGATTTCATTCACCAGTTAAGATAACCTCTCTTTTTGATGCTGTTTTCTGGCGATCTCGTGCTATCAGAAAGCAACTCCCAACATTTGGAAGATGAGTTTTATTACACCAATTTTTAAAAAAGGTGATCGTCATGACATTGCTAATTATAGAGGGGTCTCGATCCAGTCAACTCTAGCCAAGATGTTGGATAAATTGGTTGCAACTCAACTTATGCATGCTAGTAGGAGTTGTATAGTCAGCAATCAGCACGGCTTTCTTCCTGGCCGATCGACGACCACTAATCTTCTGTCATTTGTTACTCATATTATAGAGTCATTTGAAGACCACAAGCATGTTGATGCCGTTTATACGGACTTCTCCAAGGCTTTTGACCGCGTTTCGTACTCTGCTCTGCTGTCCAAGATCGCTGCGTTGGGGTTTGGATCGGTCGTGGTTAACTGGCTATCCAGTTATCTAACAAATAGGACACAGAAGGTTCGCATTCATAATAATAAATCGAGGGATATTATGGTTTCTTCGAGGGTTCCCCAGGGGTCTCATTGTGGTCCTATCCTCTTCCTGTTGTTCATAAATGACATTGGTCAATGCATAGAGCGTTGCTCATTTCTGTTGTTTGCTGATGATTTAAAGATTTTTAAATCGATTGGTTCTGAGGAGGACTGTAGATTACTTCAGTGTGATCTTGACGGTCTCCACAACTGGTGTGTTGTTAATGATTTGGCTTTGAATTTCGAGAAGTGCTCAGTAATTTCTTACGCTAAACACGCGGTGGTGCCGGTTGGCTATTACATGGGTGGTGTCAAGTTGGCGCGAGTTGACGTGATTGATGACTTGGGTGTGCGACTTGATAAATGTCTAACCTTCAAGCATCACATCGAAAAAATATCCAACAGTGCACTTCGTGCTATTGGCTTTATTCGTCGACAGGGTGGTCTTTTTTCGGCTAACACTGTAAAGTTTTTATATTTTTCGCTTGTTAGATCTAAGCTTGAGTACGCTTCGCCTGTGTGGTCGCCTTTCTACCGGGTCCATGTTGCTAGACTGGAATCGG
Organism: Podabrus alpinus; assembly: GCA_932274525.1. Lineage (NCBI taxonomy): Eukaryota > Metazoa > Arthropoda > Insecta > Coleoptera > Cantharidae > Podabrus > Podabrus alpinus. Next base: position 60,095,201 of record OW026452.1, read on the forward strand.
TGGAACGCAAGTTTTTGCGATTCTTTAGTTTTAAGCTTGGACTTAAGTATAAGGACTTTTCTTATGCTTCCAGTCTTATTCAAGCCAACTGCAGATCGTTGGAGCATAGAAGAATGGTTGCCGATCTGTGTTTTGTCCATCGCTTGGTGAATGGCGGGATTGATTGCGAATTTTTGTTGTCGCTAATTCTGTTTTATGTTCCAGTCCATCCCATTAGGAGCCCGAGGTTACTATGGGTGAAGTTTCATGGGTCGAACTATGGATTGAATAGCCCAATATCGAGAATGTGTCGGATGGTCAACGTTGCAAACGAGAGTGACCATCAGTTTGACCTATTTCACCCGTCTTACATCGGGTTCAAGAGGACTGTTATGTGGAGATTGAGTGGTGTGGAGTTTTGATTTTTTGCTTTGCTTTTGTGCTTTTGTGTTGTATTATTTAAATTGGTGTATCCGTAAATAAATATTATTATTATTATTACTATTTCCATTTATTTTGGGACTCACATACATTGTGGAGATTAGAATAAGATGGGGGATTAACTCCAACCATCCAATTCTTTACATTTTAGTGTTACTTATCTAATTATCTACAATTATTTAAAAGTATAAATTTTGAAATTTAAAAAAAAAATATATAAAAATAAATTTAATTTTGAGAATTTAAAAATTTCCTGACAATGTGGCACGTTTCCAAAATTACTGCTTTTTGCATTTGTACAAATAATTTAGAAGATAGGTCCAATTTTGACAAGTGGGTTTTAAATTTGCAAGATACAACACCAGTAGCCGATATTACTATCGGCACCAATAAAATTTTTGTGAGATTCCATACACTCATCATTTCCATCGCTAGTGCCTCATACCTCTGCACTTTTTCTTTTTCTGTATTTAATACATTTTTGGATAGAGGTACAGCAACATCTATGATGATCGCATGTCGGTCTATTTTATTAATTAGGACAATGTCAGGTCTATTATGACTAATTTGCCGGTCTGTTAATATTAACCTATCCCAATAAAGAAGAGAGAGGTCGTTCTCTAGCACAGGTTCAGGTATATAATCATAATATGGTTTAACATTGTCCAACAAATTGAATTTCTTACCGATTTGCTGGTGTAATATTTTACAAACCTGGTTATGTCTTCGGAGGTAGTCAGTAGGAGCCAAATAAGAGCACCCGGCAATAATGTGCTCTATAGTTTCATTGGGGAGATTGCATTTTCGACACCGATCTGATACTTCCAGATTCATGATGTGTTTCTTGTAATTATTGGTGGCAATTACACCATCTTGTATAGCGCACATGAAGCCTTCAGTTTCGAAATTCAACAATCCCCGCTTCAACCATTCTACTGATATATCCTTATCCATTCCATTGGAGTCTAAAATTGTCGGATATTTACCATGGAGCACCTTATTTTTCCAATTTATATCTAAATGTAATTTTGGTTCACAATCTAAATTAATATTTTTCAAATTTAGGCCACTGAAATTTTTGTCAAGGCTTACAATTTCTTGAATTAAAGGAGTATTATTTAAGTAAAATAATCACGCAATAATTTAGTTATCGATTTACACGAGTTAAACAAATTTATCAAGCCTCGTCCTCCTGTTTTTCTTTTAATGTAAAGCCTTTCTACTGCCGATTTTGGGTGTAAATATCTATATTTATAAAGCATCTTTCTGGTTAACGTGTCCATGGCATTCAAATCTGTATTCGACCATTTTAAAACTCCAAAAGAATATGATAAGACTGGCACCGCCCACGAGTTTATCGCCGAAATCATATTTCGAGAAGTTAATTTGGTTTTAAGTAAAATTTTTTATTTATTGACATATTTTTGCCTAAATTCTTTTTTTAAAAGGGTATGATCTAAAACAAAATTTTGCTGCATTCCTAAATATTTATATAATTTATTGGGTAGTAATTGGGGAATTTCATTCAAAACCTCAATATTTGCAACTGGAGCACCCATGATAACATTAATTCTTGCACATTTATCAAAACCAAATTCCATGCAAATATAATTACTGAACAATTTTGTAATTTCTAGTAAGTTATGAAGTTGGTCGTTGGTCCTGGAATATAATTTCAAATCGTCCATGTAAAGCAAATGTGTTATGGTACGATTATTTTTAAAACTTATTAGCTTAAACCCTGCCGTGGAATCGTTCAATAGCGCCGAAAGTGGATTCATAGCTAAACAAAACCACAATGGACTTAAAGAATCTCCTTGAAATATTCCACGCTTAATTTTGATAGAATCCAAACTAATTTGATCATTCATGATTAGGGTGTTCCATTTCGACATCATAGTAGATACAAGTTTAATAATTTTGGAGTCGATCTTGTAGATTTCTAGTATGTCGAGAAGCCAATCGTGTGGAACAGAATCATAGGCCTTTTTGTAATCAATGTAGCACTTATTATGTAAGTTTCTTTTGTTATTTTGTGCTACTTTTGTTATTATCGAGTCCACGATTAGCAATTCTCGACATCCTTGTGAACCTTTAACACACCCTTTTTGTTCAATACCCATAATCTTATTTACTTTACAGTGGTTTTCAATTTTAGAAGCTAAAATACACGTAAAAATTTTGTATATTGTTGGTAAACAGGTAATCGGTCTATAATTTTTTGGTTCCAACGGGTCTCCAATTTTGAAAAGCATATAATATGTTACACCCGTGCATAAAAATTCTGGTATAACTGAAGGATCATTCAATGCTTCGTTAAACCAAAAAAGTAAGGGTAAGTGTACAGACTTAAACATTTTAAGCCAATAATTTTGAATTCCATCTAATCCTGGAGATTTCCAATTAGAGGAAAATTTAATGGTATTGGTTAGGTCTTCTAATGTTATAAAATCACCTTCGCGCCATTCAATCTCGCTCGAATCACCCTTCAGTTTCTTTAACCAGGAGGCATTTTTATTATACTCACAATTTTGAGACCAAAGATCGGACCAAAACTTTAACATGCTATCTTTGTTCGGATAAGTTTTAGTTTTAGGTGTAGGTTCTAGATATCTGAAAAATGTTGTGCAATTTTCTGTGTAGAGTTTATTTTCAAATTTTCTTCTGGTGCAATTACTGTATCGTTTTAGTCTATGAGCAGTAACTTTCAATTTTTGTTTTAAATAGTCTAAAGTATCATTAAATTTAATTTCAAAATTTGTGTCGTGTCTCCGAATTTTAAATTTTTGGAAAATTTGATTAATTTTCGCAGGTGCCACATTATCAGAATTATTTTTAAACGCCGTTAGAATTCCAATATCTTTTCTTAAACTATTTACTTTATTGTTAAGCCGAACTTTCCAAATAGGTTCCTTAGCTGCTTAATTTTTAGGAGTGTTAATTATTAAGTTTTGACCATTTTTTTCAATTATTATTACTGCAGCACAGTATAACGCCAAATGAATGTAAAAAATTGATTTATGATTTTGCAAAAATGAATCAATTACTGTGTCCAAAATCTTAAAAATATTTTTAATTTTATGGAAAGTTGAAAATTGTAAATTTGGGATTTTTGGCCTAGATAAAGGATCAGTATCGTCGAACAATATAATTTTGGATAAAAAGTCTGCTTCGATCTGGTTATGTAGCACTTCATCTATTATTTCTACATGTTCATTAATTTGTTCTAAAATTTCAGTCGCTGGTAATTGCTCTTCAGCTACTACAGATTCGTCGAAATGTTCTCGTTGATAAATAACATTTCCTACTTGTCTTTGAATTTCTGCCAATTCTGATTCACTTAGATACTTTTTTTTATAATGACATTTTTTCTATCAACGACATTTTGTTCTGTCAACATTAAATTTGGAAATATCGCCGTCACAGCCAAATGAAATTTTTTCCTCCAGCCAGGTAATGGACTGGTAGTACATTCATTTACTTCAAAGAACTTACGCATTATTTCTGTGTTCATTTCTTTTGTCCACTTGATGCGCTTGCGACGAATTCCTGAAGCGGTCCTCTCATTTTGGATCAGCGATCCAGAGGACAAGCTAGTTGTGTTGTTTACATCAGCAGGCATTATTATCAGTTTACGGTTGAATCCAAATTCAATCTTCATCCAATTACTAATCTTCACGTGTTAGTTACACTTTTTATACTTTCTTTTAACTGGTAAGTAATTTTTATTGCAATTGCAACGACCCAGCCCGTTAATATTTTTTTAAGAAGCGCTATTTCTTAATTTTACTATCGACTTTTTAACAATAATTAAAAAACAAAATATTAAGTGTTTGGTATCTTTAGGCGCGGAAAAAAAATCTCTTTAATTTGGTATTTTTTTTATTCATATCAGTTATAATGGGAAGCAGGAATTTAGAAAAATTCAATTTCCCATGTTATTTCCCTATGTTCAGTTTTCGGCCGGTCACCCGGTATGTTATTAATAAATTTATTTCATTAAATTTAATGTTTTTTATAAAAGCGGTTACTACTCCATATGAGATTTCAAATGCCTTTGCAATTGCGATTTTTGTGCACATTTATTGGAGCAACTAACACAACGAAATGGTTTCTCGCCGGTATGAGTTCTTCAATGTATTCGTAAATGTGATTTCTGTGCACAAGTATACTCACAAATATCACAACCAAATGGTTTCTCGCCGGTATGAGTTTCTTAAATGTATTGGTAAAGATGATTTATGTGCACAAGTATAATCACAAATATCACAACCAAATGGTTTCTCGCCGGTATGAGTTCTTAAATGTCTTTGTAAGTTTGTTTTTAGAGCACAAGTATACTTACAAATATTACATTTTGTCTAAATTAAGATCAGGTGGCAAGAAGTACCCGTCTTAATTTAGGTGAATTGAGAACCACTAGAGTTGTAAGTTCTAGTGATTACTCTAAATTAGGAGAAGGGTGGCTAGAAGTACCCCTTCCTAACTTATTGGTGAATAACATTCAAGTCGTAAATTTAAATGCTACTGGTTTATTAAGTTTTAAATACAGGTATTTATACAAAAACTTAATAGCTAGGTTATCACATTCCAATTAAATTAAAAGTATTAATCTGATGACTATGATATAAATTTTCCATTATAATAATTTAAATGTATTAATTGAATTGATGACTAATTGTTTTAAATGTTGATGTGATTACAATGCGGAAATGAATTATATTTTTAATTGACCTACTGAAAAGTGTTAGTATGCATTCGCTTTATTTACACTTTTCTAATAAGTTTATACAATTTTGCATATTTGCTTAAATTATTTATATACAGGATGGTTCTAAACTAGAACCCACCCAACCAACAAAAACCTGTTTAATTTCTAAATTAAACACATTTAAATTGTTTTTCACCGGTATGTTTACTTAAATGTATTTGTAAAGATGATTTATGTGCACAAGTATACTCACAAATATCACAACCAAATGGTTTCTCGCCGGTATGAGTTCTTAAATGTCTTTGTAAGTTTGCTTTTAGAGCACAAGTATACTCACAAATATTACATTTAAATTGTTTTTCACCTGTATGTTTACTTAAATGTAATTGTAAAGATGATTTATGTGCACAAGTATACTCACAAATATCACAACCAAATGGTTTCTCGCCGGTATGAGTTCTTAAATGTCTTTGTAAGTTTGCTTTTAGAGCACAACTATACTCACAAATATTACATTTAAATTGTTTTTCACCGGTATGTTTACTTAAATGTAATTGTAAAGATGATTTATGTGCACAAGTATACTCACAAATATCACAACCAAATGGTTTCTCGCCGGTATGAGTTCTTAAATGTCTTTGTAAGTTTGCTTTTAGAGCACAAGTATACTCACAAAAATTACATTTAAAATGTTTTTCACCGGTATGTTTACTTAAATGTATTTGTAAAGATGATTTATGTGCACAAGTATACTCACAAATTTCACAACAAAATGGTTTCTCGCCGGTATGAGTTCTTAAATGTCTTTGTAAGTTTGCTTTTAGAGCACAAGTATACTCACAAATATTACATTTAAATTGTTTTTCACCGGTATGTTTACTTAAATGTATTTGTAAAGATGATTTATGTGCACAAGTATACTTACAAATATCACAACCAAATGGTTTCTCGCCGGTATGAGTTCTTAAATGTCTTTGTAAGTTTGCTTTTAGAGCACAACTATACTCACAAATATTACATTTAAATGGTTTTTCACCGGTATGTTTACTTAAATGTATTTGTAAAGATAATTTATGTGCACAAGTATACTCACAAATATCACAACCAAATGGTTTCTCGCCGGTATGGGTTCTTAAATGTCTTTGTAAATGTGATTTCAGTACAGAAGTATACTCACAAATATTACATTTAAATGGTTTTTCACCGGTATGAGTTCTTAAATGCCTTTGTAATTGTGATTTACATGCACATTGATATTCACAAATATCACAACTAACCGGTTTCCTGAACTTGTGAGCCCTTAAATGACGTATTAAAGTTTGTTTAAGAGCAAGTTTATAACCACAAATTGCACACTCGAAGAATTTTGAACAATTCAGCGTTAAATCTAGAGTGTAGGTATCTTCTTTAATGTCAAAGGAATGATGCAAATCTTCGAAATTAAATTTCACATCTTCCACCTCTTCTCTTTTAATTTCGTAATTGCTAATTGAATTATTTGGAGTTTCCAAAAATATATTAGTGTTTTCTACAATTTGTGATTCTTCCGAAGGTAGCACTTGAGCAGCAAATAAATCGGTAACTGCTTCCATTTGGAAGATGGAGCACTGTAACTGTACAGGTACAAAATCACTTTTCTTAATCAAAGGCGTTGATTATATTATGTTATTATTTAGAAAACTACTGTTACAATAATTATTGTCAAATAATTAAAAGTAAAAATACAAAATGGCGACTTGGTGCACAGTGGTGCCATTCAGCAGAAAAAGCAGTTGTGTAACTGTTGTACAACAGTTGAGTAAAGGTAGCGGAATTCTGCTGAACGGTCCGTCCGCTCGATATAATTTTGACATTTGAAGTGACAGTTGTCAATGTTTACTGAATTTATTTTTAAAACTCATTTAGCGGCTACCCACAAAAATAAATATTCATAAATATTCGAACAATCACTTCCTGTCATTTTTTCACAACAGTTACCAAAGACCAGCGAAGAATTTTAGCTACAAAAAATGGCCGACAGTTCCTCAACATGTTGGGAGAATCGAGCAGGTAGCGGGCGTGCCAGCAGAAAAATCCCCAAACAGTTGCGCAACTGTTACCGCTGCTGAATGCCACCATTGAGTGCTAAGATTAAATGTACGTGAGGTGTACGTGTATCTCTCTCTCCGATCCTTACTCTTAAAGAGTGTGGTGGCACACACATGGTGTACGTGTATAGCGCTATCTAATCAATTTTTCCTCAAATTCTTAAGCCCGTCTTACATCAGGTTATTTCTGGCGCCATTTCTTGATCCATATTTCTGGCGCCATTTCTTGGGCCAGAAATGACGCCATTTCTTGATCCAAATATAAAGCCTGTATTATATCAGGTCATTTCATCCGCCATTTCTAGCGCTGATCTTGCGCAGTAGGTAATTTTAGCAAATTACCTGAAACATTTTGTAGGCCAAATATATAGAACCCGTTCTATTTTGAGGCTATTTTCAACGCCATTTACCTGCGAGCGTGCCCAGTAAAATTAAACGAACGTCAAATTGTGAAAAGTTGTGCTACACATAAAAATTGAAATGGATGAAGGAAGCGATTTAATTGCAGAAAATGTGATTGCAGCAAACATAATAGTATTATTTTTTTTACCAACACAAAAAAATTTTTAAAAAAATTAAATTTTCAATGGTTATTAAATTTTCAAATTTGATTTTTTAATTTCAGTGAAAAACAAAAACATTTGCGATTATTTAAAAATACGTAACTTTTAGTGATAAAAGCAAGTCATTCCTAGCCCTGCATTTGACAATTACTACCTGCCACAGAATCTACCTGCGCATTCAATCTGTACTGCGGCCGCTCACAGGCAAATTGTTCAAAAATAGAGCACGTGTCAGGACATTTCGAGCCAGGACATTTTCCAAGACATTTGCTGTTTTAAACTAGGCAATTTATTTGGCTCAAGAAATGGATCAAGAAATGGCGCCAGAAATAACCTGATGTAAGACGGGCTTTAAGCTCGTCAAAGTTTCCATTTCTTGACGTGATTCATAATTTCCATTTTCTTTCCCATTCGCGCGCGTCAATGGGATTCTCAAGACACGTCGATACAGCCACATTTCAGATGGATCAAGCTTCTTACTTGATGCCTCTGTCCGTGTCCATGCTTCCACGCCGTATAATAATAATAATATCGTGGAATATCGCCACGTCATTGGACATTCTTGAATGCGTTTTTTAGGGTGGATTAGTCCCTATTTTACATTTTCTATCTTCTTTTTCATTTCATTCACAGTTCTCTGTGTACTTTCGTCTTTTCCACGATTTCTCTCCATTTCTTCCTATTCTGTGCAGTCTCTCGCCAGTTCCTTATCCCCATCGTTCTCAAATCGTTGTAGATCTCCTCTTCCCATCTCGTCCTCGGCCTTCCTCTCGGTCTCTCGACGTCTGGTCTCCATTTCATGGTGCACTTTATAATACTATATTCGCTTGCTCTTTCAACGTGTCCATACCATCCCAGTCGCAGTGCCTTGATATGTCTTACTATTGTTTTTCCTTGCAATTCGTTCTCTATTTCTTCGTTTGTTTTTACTCTATATCTCTCTTCGCTAACCTTGATCAGTTCCAGAATCTTTCTAATTATTTTTCTCTCAAAGACCCGAAGTTTCTCTTCCTCTTTTCTCGTTAAACACATTGTTTCCATGCCATAAGTTACCACGGGCCTGATTAGGGTTCTGTATATTTTCATCTTAGTTTCTGTTTTTATTTGATTGCTCGTTATTAAGTTCTTGTTGCTGTAGAAAGCTCTATTTCCAGCCATTATTCTGTCTTTTATGACTTCCTCTCTTTCACTTGTGTTGTTAATTTGTAATCCAAGGTATTTGAAGGTCGCTACCTCTTCAAAATTATACTCCAGAATCTTAACCTCATTCAGCTCTCTATTTCTTCTTCTAATACAGCCTCTCATTACCTTGGTTTTTGTTTAATTTACTTCTAGTCCTGCTCTTTCTGCTTCTACTTTTATCTTCGTGAACATTTCTACCATTGCTTTGTGTGTTCTTGAAATTATTACAATGTCGTCGGCGTAACCAACCATTTGTATATCATTTCTTCTTTGCAATGGTTCCACTGTATTTGGTTTTTCTTATTATGCCTTCTAGTACCACATTAAATAGCGTGGCCGACAACGCATCACCTTGTCTCACTCCAGTATTTATGCTAAATTCATCTGTAATACTTTTTCTTGTTTCTACCACTGCTGCCGATCCATTGAGTGTCATTTGTATCAATCTCACAAGTTTCTCAGGTACTTTCATTTCTCTTAATATCTTGATTTTTTAATTTTTTAATATCTTGATTTTAAGCAATCTTTATCACTTGTGTATGTATCTATATAATATATTGCTTAATAAACATTATTATTATTAATATTATTTTAAATAGTTTTTGTTTTCGACGTTTTGACTTCGACGTTTTTGATTTCGACGTTTTTGTTTTTCGCCATTATTGCTTTTCGACGTTATTGTTTTCGACGTTTTTGACTTTCGACGTTTTTGTTTTCGACGTTTTTGACTTTCGACGTTTTGACTTCGACTTTTTTGTTTTCGACGTTTTTGTTGACGAAGAAGCAAGACTAAAATGGATGGGGGAAAACAGAAGATGAATAAAAATACAAAGAGAAAAGAAGACAGACTGTTAAAATGTGTAAAGATAAGAAACAAAAGTGGTTGGAAAACATAATGACTGATATAGAAGAAACACAAAGAAACCCCACTGAATTTTACAAGAAAATAAAACAACAGAAGAGTAACAACAAGACAGAACCAAGGGGAATGAATGACAAGAAAGGAGATACCAAATATGAAGAAGAAGAAATCAACACCATATGGAAAGAATATTATAAAGAATTGCTCAATGAAGAAACAGAAGAAACCATACTAGACGGTAAAACATCAGACCCAGAAGAAGAAGAAACTGAAGCGGAACCGGAGTATGAAGAATTCCACAAGATACTAATGTCAATGAAGAACAAAAAACTCCAGGATTGGACGCAAATGAAAATGGGTGATGAAACGACGAAGAGAAGATTGTACGAGCTGATTTTGTTGGTGTGGAAAGAAGAGAGAATGCCAAAGGAGTGGAGTGTGGCAAAGATAATCCCAATCCATAAAAAAGGGGACATGAGAGAGTGTAATAACTACAGAGGAATATCTTTACTAAATAACGCTTATAAAATCTTATCGAAAGTATATAATACACTCAAAACTACAAAAACACGTAAACATAAAGTTAGGTGACTACCAGTAAGGCTTCAGACCGGGTAGATCAACAACAGATGCAATATTTGTAGTTGGACAAATTATGGAAAGATGTTATGAACATGACATAGGGATAGAGATGTTGTTTGTCGAGTTTAGACAAGCCTTCGACAGAGTCAACAGAAGTTATGTAATCAAGATATTAAGAGAAATGAAAGTACCTGAGAAACTTGTGAGATTGATACAAATGACACTCAATGGATCGGCAGCAGTGGTAGAAACAAGAAAAAGTATTACAGATGAATTTAGCATAAATACTGGAGTGAGACAAGGTGATGCGTTGTCGGCCACGCTATTTAATGTGGTACTAGAAGGCATAATAAGAAAAACCAAATACAGTGGAACCATTGCAAAGAAGAAATGATATACAAATGGTTGGTTACGCCGACGACATTGTAATACGGTCATCGGAAGGGCCACTATCAAAGAGGAGAAACGGTTCGTTTAGTTTCGTTTCCCGGTACTTTCCAACGATAGTCAAGTCTATAAGATTTGTAGGGTTGGGGAGTGGAGCTGTAGCCGCTCTTCTTGCGCGTTGGACAGTTCTCGTCATAAGAGAAACTGAAGGAAGTGCCGCAGCTACAGCTGAGGGCAGATTATCGACAGACGTGGAGATAATCTGAGCCGGAGTATCAATCATAGTTTCACTATTGTGCTTGATTTCTTCAAGAATTTTCTTTGCTTCGATTTGTGCCACGTTGACCACATGGTTATGGGATCCTGACACACGGACTACTTCTTCTCCTTCAGTGATGACACGTCCTTTGCACTTGAATTTCGAGTATTCCACGCACTTGTAGTATGTCCTGTCTTGATTACTTCTTTCTCATTTGTAGAGAAAACCTTCATGAAGAAGTTGGTTTTCGTTTTTTTGGCTTTTAATAAATTCCATATTCACTAGTAAGTTTAAATGTTTCACTTTTAGGGATAGTATTTGGTGTGTTAGAATGTGTGTAAACATTTTGTTTATATATAGTAATATATAGTTATAATTTTCTGTTGGTATCTAATACATGTATTTTAAAAATTCGGCCCAAAAATGTACCTTTTTTTGGCCACCCCTGTATATAATTCAATTTAAAAAAAATGTAATAAAACTTTTTATCCAATTACGTAATAGATAGCGCTAAATGTATTAGCCAATCATATACTTTAATTTTAAAACCAGACTTTCAGACTTATTATTTAATAATTGTGCTTCGACGAGTTATATTCTCATAAAGAATTATGTAACCGGGTAATTTTCCGTAGTATGATGTAATAAGGAAATGCAAATATTATAATTATTTTCCATTGCTGGTTTAGCGAATAGGATATTCTCGAACATTCTGGAATTATAGGATTCGCTAAATAAACAAATTTTGCAAACACATAAAAACCAATGTCAGTCAGTATTTTATAATTATTCAATAAGTTTATGTTAAGGTGTTATTATGTTAGTCTGTATTTTTAATTAATATAGTTAAGCAGAAACTCTGCTAGTTAAAATCATATTGTGTGGAAATTAATATTCAAGAAAAATAAATTAATAAAATTTGAAAGTGTTTTTTTTTTAAATTAAGTGTTATAACATAGAAGTTAACTCGACGTTGTTGTTTTCGACGTTGTTGTTTTTCGACGTTTTGACTTCGACGTTTTTGATTTCGACGTTTTTGTTTTTCGACATTATTGCTTTTCGACGTTATTGTTTTCGACGTTTTTGACTTTCGACGTTTTTGTTTTCGACGTTTTTGACTTTCGACGTTTTTGTTTTCGACGTTTTGACTTCGACGTTTTTGTGTTCGACGTTTTTGTTTTCAACGTTTTGACGTGCTACCGTAATTTCAACCTTGTTTCGTAGTATTTTTGCTGGATTTTGTCAAATAGTGTATTGATAAAGTATTCGTCCGTATTTTCTTGTTCATATGTCAGTATTTCTACGTGAAGCTCTTTTATTTTCTTCCATTGATCTTCTATTTCGGTTCTTAATATTTCATGTATTTGTGTTTCTGATAATTTGTTTGTTGCCATCTCAAATGCTTTTGTTAGTTGATTCATGTTTATTTTTTGTTTCTTGATGCGGATCGTTTGTTCTGATACTTCCATTTTTATATTTTCTTGTGGTATTGGTGATTTGGATTGAACTGACTGCACTTTTTCTTCGTGTTTCACACTTGTTTGTACTTCTTCTTGATTGCTCTTCTTGCAGGTTTGTAAATATTGTATTGCTTCTTGATATCTTGTTTCGATTGATTCAATGTAACGAGATGTAATATATAGTACGTGTTCTGGTGCGTTTAATTGTAAGAATATTTGGTGGTTGCTTCTTGCTTCTAGAATTAATGTTAATAATTCTTGGGTCTTCCTTTGGATGTATTCTTCTGTTTTTCGACTGGGAGAATCTTTTTTGATGTTTTGTAGTAGTGATTTGATTTTAGTCCAATTTCTTCTTGTACCTTTGCTAATTCATTTGCGGTTACCATTTTTTCATTTTTCAATTATTGTCTTCTTATTTTTGATGAGTTTGGTACTTGATGATTTGTTTTCGTAGTAGATTCTGCTTTTCCTTTTTACCACGTACTTCAGACTCAAAGACGTGCGATGGGGTATTTTAGTCTTCTCCCGTAAAAAGGAATTGCAATTTTTCATACAACAATTTTATGATACTGCCCGAATTTCGGCTTTTTCAGTATCACAAAATATACTGTACTCTTAACAAATTATTGGATGATTCTTCCTTCTTTTGTGACTTCTTGGCGTCGCTGTGGACCTTTTGTATTTTGATTGTTTGATCTCTTGTTTGGACCGTTGTATTTGTTTTGTTGCTGCTTTATCTCTTGTTTGGACCGTTGTATTTGTTTTGTTGCTGCTTGATCTCTTGTTTGGACCGTTGTATTTGTTTTGTTGCTGCTTGATCTCTTGTTTGGACCGTTGTATTTGTTTTGTTGCTGTTCGATCTCTTGTTTGGACCGTTGTATTTGTTTTGTTGCTGTTCGATCTCTTGTTTGGACCGTTGTATTTGTTTTGTTGCTGCTTGATCTCTTGTTTGGACCGTTGTATTTGTTGTGTTGTTTATCTTCTTAAGGTTCGAAGGACCATGAATAAATTAGGAAAAGGGTGGCAAGAAGTACCCCTCCTAATTTATGTGATTTGAGTAACACTCGAGTTGTAAATTCAAATGATACTCTAAATTAGGAAAAGGTGGCAAGAAGTACCTTTCCTAACTTATGTGGTTTGAGTAACAACTCAAAACGTCGTTTAAATTGATAATGATTTTATTAAGTTTTGAATACACTATTTATATAAAAACTTAAGGCTAAATTATCACATTTTAATTCTATATTAAAGTTATTGACCTGATGACTTATGATTTAAATTTTACCTATTTAATATTTAAAATGCATGTCTGCTTTATTAAAGTTAATTGAACTGATGAGTAAATGTTTTGAACTTTGATATGATTACATACGGAAATGAATTACATTTTAATTGACCTACTAAAAGTGCGATTGAAGGCATTTTTGCTTTATTTACAATTTTTTAAGTATAGGTTTGACAATTATGCGTTTTTACTTAAATTATTTATATACAGGATGGTTCTAAACGACTCACAAAAAACCTGTTTAATTTTAAATTAAACAAGTAGTATAAGTAAGTTATGGGAAACCATTAAAGAGTACGGACTTGATCAAGCCTTTCCCGAAATTCTTAAATTATGCGAATTAACTCTGACTATTCCCGTCACAAGTGCATCCACAGAACGCAGTTTTTCCGCTCTAAAACGAATTAAAAACTTTGTTAGAAATTCTACTGGACAAGAAAGACTTTTTAGTTTGGCGCTGTTATCCATAGAAAAGGAATTACTTCGAAAAATTTCTCGCCAACAAAAATTTTATGATGACGTCATTGACGAATTTTCTAAAAAGAGTAGGAGGATCCCACTTAATTTTAAATAAAGTGGGATTTAAATAAATAGTAGGTTCTTCTCCTTGCTAGTGCGAGGAGGTCGATGGGGGGTCGATGGGGGATGTGTGTGTGATGTATGAAGTGTGATGTGTGATGTATGAAGTGTGGTTATTCTATCGTCAACGTTTTCAGACAAACGCTGTAACGAATTTTTACATCCGTTACTATAACTTTTGCAACACCTTGTATGTAAGATATTTGAAATCGACCGCTTTTCGTTCGATTTCCGTGACCGCTCGGTGAGGCGACCATCTTGATTTTGTTTTTGATCAAGTCAGACGTAGTCGATTTTGTCCTGACTAATTTTCGTTAATTAGACGACTAATTAATCATTTTACTCATCTAGACAAGTAGATGGTTGTTTTACGCGATTGCGGATTGTATAAAAACATCAATTTCGTAAGTAACTTGCTGATATAACTTCCTTAAGTAAATTTGGTTCCTTACAATTTTTAGATCACATGTGTTTGATTAAAAACACATACACGCAAAGGGCTGTTATAAATTGAATGTCAAGGTCAATTTTCGATTTAACGATTGGCGTACTAATTATTGCTGATGTTAACTAGTAATTTTTGGAGTGTTGATGATTATTATTACACATTACAAGTAACGATTTCAAGAATATTCAATATTTGGGGTTCTCCGTTAACCAATTCATTCTGGTGTTTCCGAGCTGTCGAGTTCAACGACCTTCATGTTATCAGGAAGCCGATAGAAGACGTATTCAATTCATCTTACTGGTGCTACAGAAATCAATTTGGAAGTCCGCTTATTGTCGATAGCGAGTATTTTGTATTTTTATTTCAGACCACAAAAGTACTTTTGGGTGAGCATAATTTGTATGATTTTTAACTTGATTCTGTACATTCGAACTACACCATTTATATATTTTTTATTACGTATCAGCTTGCTGATTTGTTCATGAATAGTTGTTACGATATACTACCACAGATATTGTGCAGAAAGTTCAACGATTATATTTTGGTTATCAATATTTTTTGTTTCATTTATTTTGATCGACATCATTTTGAAGTACGATCCACAACCCTAGCTTCCGCTAAATACGAGCTGGTTAATACGACCATCAGGGTATCTGTCAACAGCAAATTTTACTGTCAATTATAGTTAGTTGGCAGATGTATCTTTGATACCCTGTAATTCCGCTGACCTCATTAGTCTTCTGAACTTACAGGAGTAGAAAAGTTTACAACGCGTGCACCAATTGAGTTGAAATTTTATACACTAGTTTGAAGTAACTGTCTAAAGAGCTGATTAGATTTTGGTTGAAAACCGTCCATTTTTAACCCCTTTTTTAGGGGAATGAAAATTGTTAAAGAGCATTGCCGCTTCCCGGTGGAACATATGAGATTGAAACTCATATCAATCGAAAGAGATTATTTTTCCGCATCTTATGATACCCCACACTTGATATTTCCCTCTTAAATTATTGTTAAAATGCAAAAATACAATAAGGGTTGTTAAAAAAATATAGTTTGCGTTGGATAATTTTGATCCAAGTTTTTATCCAAATTTTGTATTAAACACATAAATTTGAGCAAATCACTCACTCACTCATTCATAATTTAGTGCGTATAGCTACGAGTTTCGTGGAGAGTTGAAATTTTGCATACCCGTGTGGTTTTACGAGGATTGAATGGGAAAATTTTCCCGTTTTTCATGGGACGTAACGGAGGGGGTGAAATGGCGCTTCAAAGTGGTCACAAAATTTCGGCATTCACTTTAGAGAGTTGAAATTTTTCAGGGTGCTCCGGGCGGTGGGCGAAACAATTTTTTCTTTTTCGAAATTTTTTTCCAGCGCTTGGTAAGAGGGCTCCTCGCGGTTTTTCGTATTTTTGTATCTACTTCCAGAGTTTTCGTCCGATCGACCTGAAATTTGCTCGAAGGGTGGGGGCGGTGAAAATGGACAATCGGTATGGCCAAATTTTTCAATTTTTGTCCCGCTGCCGTTTAAGGGGGGGGGGTAAAAATTGAATAGTTTTTTGCGCCTGGCTCGCTTATTCTCAGATTAAAGTTTCAATTTTTTGGTCTCATTTGGATCCTCTCGAATTTAGATTTGCATTTCTGCAAAAAAATGCCTAGGTCACAGATCGCTTTCGAGGGCTAAGCGAGACGACGATTTTAATTACATATTTTTGCCGTTTTTTGCGTTACGCCGGGCGGCGTCGAACGGATCGCGAAAAATAATACACCGTCGTCGAGCCGACTGTATGCCCGACAAAATTTGTAGATATACTTTTTCTCGAAAAATGAACTGGTTTCGAGTAATCGTGATATACAAATTAAAAACGGCAAATTTAAAAAATTACTTTGATATCTCAAAGTAATTTGTGTATATTATCGAGTTAAAAATTTTTTTGAGTTAACATCTGTTTTATTAATATTTAATATAAAATGAAGTGGAATCTACTAAATGGGAAAGTAATGTGTTGTCACATCATTTAGATTATAAAAACTACTTCTTATTACCCCCGCATTCTTTTAAAAGGAAACGCCACCAAAATTTATTTAATTCATATATTTTTGTTCAAGTGAGAATACAAGTTGAACAGTATAGTCGACTTTCTAAACAAAATAAAAAAATGATTTGTGGAAACGATAACAAAATTTTGACAAACATACAATTATAATCAACAACTTTGAAACTTAAATATTTTATTCTGATTGGTGCTGATATTTCAGTGCTTACACTAAAACCACAGGCAGGAACCCCACTATGGTCGTGTTCAGTTTGGCACTTTTATTGGTTAGAAGCTCCGTCGAACACATTCCGATAGTTTGATTTGGATATGTTTCACACTTGCAAACCTTATAATTAGCACAATTATAATGAGCGCAGATAAAGCGTAACAAACATCCAAATCGAACTATCAGAATACGTTCGACGGAGCTTCAAAGCAAAAAAAAAGTACCAAACCGAATGCGGCCTACATTATAATGTTAGAGTACAATAAAAAAATAAATTAAACGTATTTCTTCACAGCTTCGTCGATCTCGTCAAGAGAGCCTTTAAACTTCTGCCACTGTGGCATGGTCAACATGATACCCTTCTTTCCTGGTTTCAAATCACCGTCGGAACTGTAAAACTCACGAATGTTGATGTACCACTTCCCCTTAAATTCGGTCAACTTAATGAACCGATTATTTCCCAAATCCCAGGAGTTCTCTTCCGTTTCAAGTTTCTGTTTCTTCGCTGGACCTCGCTATAAAAAAAATTAAAAGTACGAAATTAATGGATGAAAATTTATATAACCTCAACTTACATCTTCGGGACCAGAATCAGAATCGGATGGTGGTGCTTGCTTCTTATTACTTTTTTGTTTAGGCATCTTTGCGCGGTTTTGTAAAATTAACGAAACTTTTACGAATAAATCAACCTTAACGTTAGCGCGACTGTCACTTTAATGGTTAAATTGGGTTAAATTTTCAACGACTTCAAAACCGAACGCCAACTGAAACAAAACACTACCAACATAAAAAAGTATTTGAAGTACAGGATGATGCGAAATAATTATAATAATTTAAAATATTTAAATAAAATATAATTTACTAGCTGGCACAGTCAGCCTACCGGCCGCCTTTAGCCATCTAGACCGTGTCGGATGTGGTTGTTCGGCCTTCGGCCTCACTCCAAGGTACTAAAGTAGCCTATGTGTTTCGTAGCGTTTGAAAATAACTTCTACACCAACTTTGGTTAAGATTGGTCAAACAGAAACGTAAAGCACGTGCACGCGTATTTTCATTGTCGAACGGTTGACAGCTGGACAGCATTCATTATTGTTTTTTAAGTTGATTTTGAGTAGCCTGCCTTCCTTTAAGGAATCTCGATAATCCATTCATGCGCGTCCCATAGGGACGCGCATGAATGGATTATCGAGATTCCTTAAAGGAAGGCAGGCTACTCAAAATCAACTTTTCTTTCCTTTGCTAATTTTTGCACTATTTCAATACAAAAACATGCGCAGGGACCTATTATATACTTTTTAAGTCGTTTTTTATTTAAAACTATATTAAAACTGTTCCACTTATATAGAAATCTATTAGCTCAAACCATTACCAATTCCCCGGATTAACAGAGTTAATCCCAAAATACAACATCTTCTCTCTTCGTTTTAGTATGTTAACCTTTCCGGGGCTTTTGTAGTCCGAGAGCTACGTCTTACTGGTATTGGTGTACCGACCGATTCTTCTGCAATGTCACTGGCCGGTTCAGGATCTGGCTCGCTTTCCATCAGTCGCTCTTCATTTGGATTGCTAATTTCCCTGGGATTGGTAACTGCTTCAGGCAATACTCTATTTTCTTCTAAAGATCTTTCCGCACTTCTTGTTACCGGTGGTACTATATGTCTTGAATTGGTTGTTAGCGTCTCTTCCTCATCTTCTAAAAAAGACTTTCGCAAGCTATTCGCATGTTTGTGTAATAACTTTTCTTTGACCATCACTAGGTACGTTACCCCACTTATCACCTTGAAGATCACTCCCTCTTCCCATTTGGTTACTGAATTCGGACCTAACGCGGATACCAGTACTTTTTCCCCTACTGCAAATAACTTTGGACTTCTATATTCTTCGGATTGTTTTACGTTTATTTTGCCATTGGATGGTCGCAGCATATCCAATCTTGTTCTAGGTTTACATTTGAATATTAAATCATTTGGGGCCATTCCCGTTGTGATGTTGGGAGTATTTCTGTATGCAAATAAGAAATTCACAACCTGTTGTTCCAGTGACAAACTTGACTTGCCTAATAGGTATTTATTTAAGGCACTTTTTACATTTTGTACGTGACGTTCTGCTAACCCGTTTGATTGTGGATGATATGGAGGAGACTTCAATGCACTAATCCCATTTACCTGGCAAAACTTTTGGAATTCCATCGAGTTGAACGGCGGCCCATTGTCGCTTACGACTGTTTCCGGAATCCCCATGATCGCAAATGTTGTTTTCAGTTTCTCAATCGTTTTCACGCACTCCGTCCCCTTGTACATCGCGTGTATATCCAACCATTTGGATTTACTGTCCACTATAATTAAAAATGTTTTACCTAGAAAATGAAAAAAATCAATATGTACTCTTTGCCATACTTTTTCGGTTTTTGGCCACGATACTAAGTTTGCTTCTTTGGTATTGTTGTGGGTAAGTTGACATACTCGACATTTACTAATCCGTATTTCGATATCCTCGTTGAGACGTGGCCACCATACTGCCGATCTTGCTAGCATCTTACATCTGACCATTCCCACATGTTCTGCGTGTAACAACTCCATAACTTTATTTCTAAACGATTCTGGTATAACCACTTGACTACCCTTCAATATACATCCATTATCGATCGACAATTCGTTACGCCTGACGAAAAATGGTTTCAGTAATTCATCCGAAACTTTACTTGGCCAACCTCGGTAACAGAAATCCTTAACTTTTACCAGTACGGCATCTCTAGCGGTCATCCTTGCTATTTCTTCACTTTCCAATGGTATATCCTCGGTTAAATTAAACGAATTTATGGATGATTCGACATTAGTTGTGTCCTCCAATGGTAATCTCGACAATGCATCGGCTTCTGACATTAGTGACTCCTTCTTGTATTCGATATTATAATTATATGTTGCTAATATTAGATTCCACCGAATTAACCTTGATGCCGTCATTACCGAAATTGCTTTATCTGGATTAAACAAGACTTGCAACGGCTGATGATCCGACAACAGCGTAAACTTCCTTCCATAGATATACTTGTGAAACCTTTTTACCGCAAACATTATTGCCAAAGCTTCACGCTCAATTTGCGAATAATTCTTCTCTGCCTTGGACAACGTACCCGACGCAAAGAAAACTGGCTTATCTACCCCATTTATACGATGACTTAATACGCCACCTACCCCATATGAACTGGCATCACACGCTACCACGATCGGTAATTTCGCATCATAATGTACCAATACGTTGTTTTGGCAAATCTGGTTTTTACTCCATTCGAAACATTCTTCGCATTCCGATGACCATGTAAACTCCATATTTCGTTCCAATAACCGATACAACGGCCGAAGCTGTGATGATAACATTGGTACAAACTTCGAATAGTAATTTAAGAGACCCAAATACGCCCTAAGTTGACTCACATTATCTGGTCGAGGTGCTTCCATTATTGCCCGAATCTTGTCGTTGGTTGGATGAATACCTTCTCTATCGATCCGATGCCCCAAATATTCGACGCTATTTTCAAAAAACTTACATTTTGCGAGATTTGCTATTACTCCGTACTTCTTTAATCGATTTAGGACCGTGTCGACCAACATCTGGCATTCGTTCATATCTTTGCCTGCAATCAAAATATCATCGAGGTAACAATTAACCTTTGGTATTCCTATCAATATGCGGTCCATCACTGACTGGAAAATGGCCGGAGCGCTAGACATTCCGAACGTTAACCTCGTATATCGAAACAAACCTAAATGCGTATTAATTGTTAACAATTCTTGAGACGCTTCTGCCACTTTGACTTGCGTATACGCTCCTGTCAAGTCAATGACCGCAAATACAGTTCCCCCTGCCAACGAAGCAAATATATCATCTGCTGTTGGTAATGGGTACTGATCTTGCACTAGAACTTTATTCACTGACACACGAAAATCCACACAAATCCGAATATCCCCATCTTTTTTTGGAACGACTACGATCGGCGATGCCCAATTGCTGTTCTTGATTGGTTCTAAAATCCCTGCCATTACTAATGCCTTCAGCTTTTCTTCTACCTTCGGTCGTAAAGCGTATGGCATATTGTATGCTTTTCTAAAAATTGGTTGCGCTCCTTCCTTGATTTTTAGATTAACCTCAAATTCCTTGATCGGGTTAACTAAACTACCTTCGAACACTGCTCCAAATTTTTCTTTTAACTTATCCACTGCTGTTGAAACGGACGCCACCTTAAAATTTTCTTGCCAATTTGGGAACAAAACATCCAACCAATTCCTACCCAACAGTGGTACGAAACTATGATGAGTTTTCACTACTACCAACGACAACTCATACTTCCGATCTTCTTTAACCACTTGAACTGTGCTTTCACCTAACGCCTTTATCTCTTGACCTGTTACCGCTGTTAAACTAAATGGTACCTTGTGTAATTTGACATTTGAAAACTTTTCGAAAAATATCCTTGACGGCATGATTGTTTTGCATGCCCCTGTATCGACCTCAAACTTAATTACTTCGTTGTTTATTCTCAGGTTAATTTGATGCGGTACATTGTAATTTGGTCTCCCAATCATATTAACGTTGTACAATGGATACAATTCTTTATTATTAACACTCTTACATGAATATATCATATCTGGATTACCTCGATTATTTCCCTGTCGTATATCTTGACGTTGTTCCTGGTCTTCTTCTACTGCCCCGATTGCGGCTTTCACTCGACACATTTTTGCGGCATGTCCTATTCTTCTGCATTTAAAACATTTCCACGATTTTGCCAAACAGGTATTTGGACTATGTTGCCTGCCACATCGGAAACATTTTTCAATATTATCACGACCAAAACCACCTTTTTCCTGATCACCACTTACTTCCGTTATTAAGGAACTGTTCGCAGATTTTTTTACGACTTGTCTTCCCGTGTATTGATTTCTGGTGCCACCGACGTAATGTATCTCTTCTTTCCTGCTCATAACTTTTACTTGCTTATCTGCCATTTCGAATTTTCCTGCTATTCCACAAGCCGCTGTAAACGTTAACTCTGATTCCGCAAGAAATTTTCTTTGCAATCCCTCTGATTGGACGCCCACCACTAACTGATCTCTTAACGCTTCATCCAAAAATGTTTTAAAGTTGCACGAGCTAGCCAATTTCCGTAATTCCACTTCGTATTCCGCTAACGACTGATCTGGTTTTTGATGACATTTGTGAAACTTGAATCTTTCGCCAATTTCCGATTTTACTGGCGAAGAATGTTTTTTTAATATTGTCACCATTTCACTAAACGCTATCGATCCTGGTATTTTTGGCGCCACTAAATCTTTTAATGTTTTATATATTTTCGATCCCGCCAATGTTATGAATAATGAAGTCTTCATTTCTTCTTCAACTGCGTTGACAACAAAAAGATGCCCAATTCGTTCACAATAGCATTCAAACTCTTCCGCGTCACCTTCAAACTGTTCGATCGACCCGATTAAACCTGCCATTCTCGTCGCCAATATTATATACTTTTTAAGTCGTTTTTTATTTAAAACTATATTAAAACTGTTCCACTTATATAGAAATCTATTAGCTCAAACCATTACCAATTCCCCGGATTAACAGAGTTAATCCCAAAATACAACAGGACCTACATAATAACTGTGCCAAATTTGGTTCCGCGCGGTCAAACGGTTTAGGAGTCTATAGGCAACATACATACATACACACATACATCCATTTTTATATAATATAGATAATGAAAAGCTCATTTTTGATTAAATTGTCATAATTATTTTATATAATAATAGTCATAAGAATACAGAGGAATAAATTAAACTAGAGAAAACTTCCTATAATTTATATATCTTGACCATTTTTACTTTCCCATTTACGTAGCAAAGGAAAGTATTGTTATCGAGTTAAAAAATTTGAGTTAACATTTTTCCCATGGTCTATGAGCCCATACGAATTGTTTAAGACCAATTTTGGAATAATGTCCGGATGTGTGTGATGTGATCATTCTATCGTCAACGTTTTCAGACAAACGTTTGAAGCAGCTGTCTAAAGAGCTGATTAGATTTTGGTTGTAAACCGTCCATTTT
Source organism: Podabrus alpinus (assembly GCA_932274525.1). Classification (NCBI taxonomy): domain Eukaryota; kingdom Metazoa; phylum Arthropoda; class Insecta; order Coleoptera; family Cantharidae; genus Podabrus; species Podabrus alpinus. Next base: position 60,118,387 of record OW026452.1, read on the forward strand.
TAACCCATTTTTTAGAAGAATAAAATTATTTTTCCGCATCTTATGATACCCCACACTTGATACTTTCCTTTGAAATTATTTATAAAATGGAAAAATAAAATAAGCGCTATTAAAAGAATATGGTTTGCCTTGGATAATTTTGATCTGTCAAAGTGATTTGTATTGTTCATTACTATAATTTAATATTTCAACTAATTTACTTATATAAAGATAATTATTATGTAATTAATATGAAACGAATTTTTTAATTACTTATAAAAAATTAATTCTGACGTCATTACGACCATAGTTAAAATTTGATTGCATATAGGCAGCACGGCATTCCGCAAATTTCAAATTTTTTCTGGAAAATTACAATTTTAAAAATTTTTCAATGCAAACATGTTATTTTATTGTTAAAATGAAAATATAAAATAAGTGCTTTTAAAAAATATGAGTTACCATGGTAAATTACAAATTAAATTTCGTAACTTTGATATCTCAAAATAATTTGTGTATTTTATCGAGTTAAAAATATTTTTGAGTTAACATCTGATTTATTAATATTCAATATAAAATGAAGTGGAATCTACTAAATGGGAAAGTAATGTGTTGTCACATCAGATTTTTTTTGGATACAACTAAAAAACTATGTAGTGTGTGGTAAAATGGCACATATACTTATAAAAGTATGTCCATTCACTAAACATTGTGGCTCTAAGTATTGCGGTGATTCAAAATGAGTTTGATTTGAAGAAGGAACACAATTGGAATCTATTTCATTTAGACGCCCTGATTCGTCTATTTTGCTGTACCAGAATTTGAAGTACCTAAAATTTATCGAAATGCTGTTGGTTCAGATTTGTTTTGGGACCCAAATGAAGTCTTTTCAATGGACGCTGTATCTGTAAAATAAAATTAAGATGTAAGAGACAAAACATAAAATAATAAATGTTAGCAATTTCAAAGATATAAAAACAAATTGGGTAAAAATTGGTATTTGTTGAATTAGGCGAAACGTAATTATGATAATTAAAGTGTTAAAATAAGTGGAAAAAGGACGGAATTATATTTCGGACAAATAAGAAAATTGGTGAAACGCGCCTGCTCGTGACAATTTTGGAAAAGATAAGTTGGAATAAGAAAATTCTGCCCACGTCCATGAACGAGTAAGGACGTATTTTTGATTTTGTCGTACGAACGTTGAAAAGTTAAGAGGTGCGAAGTTTGGATCTTTATGAAGTAAAATTTATTAATTTATTTTTATGAAATTATACAAAAGTTAACAGAGAAGTCAATTGATCAAAATTGAAGAAGAAAGACTAGCAAGTTTGTTTTCTTTAAGAAGTTACGAAAGTCGTTTCGAATGTTATGGTGAAAATTTTTGGTACCACTGGTTTTGAAGGAATTATTTTGTTATGGTATGGAACGAACTAATGTTAATTATTAATCTGCAATACTTACGTAATATTCAATTTGGCATCACTTTATCAACAAGAGTTCATGGACCATCACTTTTCTGATTCGTCACTGAATCCAGAAGAGATAAGTAGGCCGGTTTTTCGACACGTCATCCACGGAAGTCCGAGTAGCTGTGTATTGACATCGACTACATTCGGTAAGACAATTTTTGAGCGCTCTTTTGTTCGGTTAAAACGACGCGAACGCGAATAAATTTAAATAAAAGTGCGGGTTTTTCGGAGGGGTTAGTTTTTTTGTATAACTTTATGAATTTTGTATGCTTAATTTGTTTTTTTGGTTCAATTTTATGAGTTGTCTTAATATTAAATTAATAAACAAACAGGTTTCTATTTGAATTGATTTATTTGGGTACATTTAATTTCATAATTACAGCATAGGTACAAGATAATTTCTGATATAGCGTTAAGTTTGAGCCTTTTTAAGAATTTAAATGCAAATTAGCATTAATATAAAGTGTTTTTTCTGCATAATCGGACCATTTACACACCCTATAAAGTCTTTTTGCAGAGTAGCCGTAGGCATTATTAAAAAAAAAGAGCCGTACAATTGTTCCTCGCTATAAAAAATAAATTCAGTAGCTAAACACGGCAGTATATAAATTTATCTAACACAAAAAAAGTTCTAAGCAAATAAACTTTAACCTTAATTATTGGCAAATATTTAAAAAGGGAGTTAACACCTTCATGCTCTAATTCGCAATTTACATTAAGCAAACGCCACCATGCGGGAGAATTTCAAATTAGTAAAAATGACGTATTAAATGAAAATTCGTTCTTCAGGCGTTCATACCTCACCATGCTACGTTCATACCTAACACTACCTGTAATGACCGCCACTCACGTTCCAACGCCGCAGTACGATTCTGTTGGATGCAACGAAATCGAATGGAATTTGATCTTGTATTTCAGCCATCCGACCACCTTGGTCGGATCGAATCGCAGACAAGCCGGCAGTCTGCTGCAGTACAACATTGTTGGTTGGGTTATTTATTTGACCGTGTATGGTGGTTTGCAACTGCGTTGTACGATTTCGATACTGCAAAAGTAAATCATTTTCCAGCAAAGTTTGAAAATGGCTTACAGCGAAACGTTTTTAAGAGAAGGTTTCGATCTATATAAAGAACAAGAGGGTCTTTGGAAAATAAAATCGCCATTATATCACGATAAAACAGCTAGAAATATTGGAATATTGGAATGGATCAATAACCACTTTATGCATCACCTTCTACGTTTTTTGTTTTTCTTTCGTTTATGTTCTGTTATACAAAGCAAACTTTTTTTTATAGAAAAAAATATCCGATTTCCAACAAAATTGTACTGCAATCGCATTCGACAAAATCGCACTGCGGCGTTGGAACGTGAGTGGCTACATTAAGATCTCTGTTTATATACCCCGGTAATAGAGGTTATGTTTCTTTATTTGTGTTAGTAAAATAGTCTGAAATCGAAATAACTCCGTTAGAATACCTTTCGCTGTTTAAATATATTTCAGCAGCTTTGATGGTAGAAAATAACAGAAAACGAAATCGAACATTATTGGAAATCATTCTGGATTATTCAGGATTATAGGTAGATTATATTGGGTCCATTGTGCTACCTCCATTTTCAGCGCCCCTCTTCCCCGTCATTCCCCAAGCCATCCCAACTGGAGGATGAACTCCAGGAACCTGGCGGGTGGGGATTCTGGCCATGTCGGGCCAGAAGTCTCCCAACATGGATCCTCTCATAGAAGTCAAAGCTGGGCAGTAACAAAGCACATGCTCAGCTGTCTCCTCCTCTTCGTTGCATCCACGACATAAAGAGTCATCTGAAAACCCCACAGTGTGGAGATGTTTATTTAATCTGCAATGTCCAGTCAATACCCCTGCAATTGTCTACAGATTGACTCTGGACAGCTTCATATAGTATCGTGCATGTTTCCACGAAGGCACGCAAATTGCTGTTCTAGCTTGGTTACATGTAGTACCTACCAGTAGTGATAAATTGACTGTGTGTTGCACCCCCCACTCCAATTTTTTCAAGGTGGGAGGTGACTCCTCCCACTTTCCAAGGTGGGGATGACTCCGCCTACCACCACCACGCCCCCCTTTCTCAAGGTTGCCACCACCACCACCACGCCCACTTTCCAAGGTTACCACCACCACCACGCCCACTTTCTCAAGGTTGCCGCCACCACCAAGCCCCCCCCCCCCAGTTCTCAAGGTCAACTTCAAGGTCACCCTCGATCATTCTGTTGACGGTACGTGTAATGTGAATGTCTCGAGGTCACCTTCAAGGTCACCCCCAGCTATTGGTTGTGTGCGCAACCGAAAAACAAGGTCACCTTCAACAATCACCCAACCATACATCGCTCACAATATATATCGAGTGGTTTGCTTAATATTAAACACAACGTTTACCATAGTTTGTTATTCACAGTACCTACAACAAATTAAACAAGTAAGTCTAATATTTATTTATTTATTGTTACAATCATTGGTATTATTTTTATAGTGGAATATTTAAATGGAAAAACATATCCACTAAATAACTCATGTTCTAAAATCATCTCCATCGGTCTATCTAAAGTTGATTTACGACCTAGCATCACAATCAGCGGTGCGAAATGCTCATATAAGGTTGTATTAAACGAAGACGATTGGATACGGTTTTTACTTTATAAACCGATGATTTCAACATTTTTTACTGAAGAAGAAGATACAAAATGGTGTTCTATATTGGATACATTTACAATTGAATTTACCAAAAAGTTTCAAAATAAAAAACTATTAAAATTATATAAAGATAAAGATCAATGGGTTTATTTGGGTGCTGAAACTGTTGATGGGTTGTGGGGACTATCTAACTTGATTAACTCATATTTAACAATACTACATAATCAATCCTTTAACGCATATTATTCAAATATTGTTAAAAATTTAAACCCCACGGAAAACATATCCAATATTTTTAACTTTATAAATGTAAACTCTGATGGTGTTCGAGCACACACGCTGATGGAGATGGTTCAATTTGTACCCGAAAAAATCATTGTAGATGTTGGAATTATTAATGCAAGAAAATAATTGTAGGATGTGGATGGCGTATTCTGCAAGACACTACCCAACAGCTGTAGATTTACCATCAGCCGTAAAAAGATATATGTGTGAAGTGCAGGATATGTCTTTCGACGTTCAAAATGGAGCAAATGGCATGAGACTTGGATATCCGAATCTAGAGGAAGCTACTCGTCAAGCAGCAGAATATGATGAATGTGTTGAAATATGTGATAAATTTTTAAAAAATACAATAACATTAGGTGGGTTTTTTCGAGTACTAATAGCAAAAGGTTTTAAAAATGTTTTATACAGTTTGAAAGAGTTTCTACCATATGGCATGGTTAGAAAGTATAATTTATTAGAATATTTTAAAGAATAGTTTATATAAATATTAAATGTTAATGTTAGAATATACATATTTACAAGATATTAAAATAAATTTTATATAATCTAGATTTATTGTCGTTATTATTATTTATGTGATCCAATCCCAACATCAACATATTATATTTATAATCAATAGCTCTCAATATTATGTGTGAAGTAGAAGTGATGGTTTGAGTTTATAACAGAAAATGAAATCAAACAAATTCCTAAGGAGATTCATAAATCTCAGGAGAATAAGAATGGTTTAGTAATGATGATTTAGTCAGTTACATTCAATAACTAGTGCAACATGGACTCACTTATGTTATTTACGTTGATTCTAAATGGAACTTTATATACAATCTGCCCACGAAATGTGCGAGGTGTACACTCATGTTTAAAATATGACGATAAATTAAAAGAATGTCTCTGGACTCCAATGAATATTACATATGTCAATGATGATGTTTGCACATTCATCATCAATTTAACTGAAAAAAGTGATATTTTATATTATAAATTCAAAATGTTCTACGCAACAAAAATTGTTGAAACCTCCTGGAATGCGATTCTTGATAATTCTGATTATTTAACGAATCCAAATTATAGTTTTATTGCGGTGTCTGGAATATTAAGCACTATATTGTTTTTATTTCTAATGTTCATAATATATCATTTCAGATATTATATTACAAAATTAGTAAAAAAAATGTAATTTTAGCAAATAAGGATGTAGTCATAAATAAATAAATAAAGCAATTATTTTTTATTATTATTATTATTATTTCATCAAACACACAATACTTATTGGTTACATTATTGTAATATACATGATGAGCAATTAAACACCTTATTAGATCTCTTAGAACATCGATCGATATCACTTCGATCCTCAACTGGTATTTTCAGGTTTATATTTATATTGTCAGGTATCGAATTGGGGAAAACTTCATACATCCCACAAACATCTGCTTCAAATAAAGAACATCTAGGAGACCACTTTTTATGTTCTATCATAGGATCATCCCCAGCTTCCCAACTACCAATAATGATTGCACAAAACACACACCGAACATTATCATCATTGTTTAAACTATAGAAACCAGCTTTTACCAAATCGTTTGGATTAGCAAATGGAGACTTCCAATTTTTAAACGAAGTAAGGCGGGTTTCTTCATTTGAATAATATTTGAGGAATGTGTTGGGAAAATCTTCTTCAAGAAAAGGACATCTTGGAGACCACTTTTTATGCTCTATCATGGGGTCATCCCCCACTCCCCACCCACCAATAATGATTGTGCAAAACGCACACTGAACATTATCATCATCATTTTGTAAACTATAGAAACCAGCTTTTACCAAAGCGTTTGGATTAGCAAATGGATACTTCCAATCTCTAAACGAAAAACGGCGGAGTCTTTCATCAGCATACCCAACCATGGTTTTAACGCAACTGCTTATATATTCAATAGGATGATAATTAAGTAAAAAAAAAAAAATCGTATAAAAAAAAAATCAAATTTATTACTGCATAATACAATTATTATATAAATGAAATACATTTGATAGTGCACAAATACATTCACTCATTGAATGAAAAAAACAGGATGGTTTGTCCAATGTTAGAGCAGGTTGTTCATCCAACTCTACCACAGGTTTATTAATTATTTTTTTGATGAATAAGGACTTTTCCAACCCTTTAATGTATACAACATCAACGGATAAAGTTAAATACCTAATAATATCATTAAATTTATGAACAGGTGTAAAACCGCTTTCCCATAATATTCCATGGTGTTTATGCATTATGTAGTTTGCCTGTTTCTGATACTCCGGTGCTAAGTCATTAAACTTAAACGGTTGTTTAAATATGAAATGAGCTGTTTTAGAACCATCATAAACAGCTAATTCTTTGGGTAAAAATGTATTATTATTTGTTTTAAACCCTTGAACATCCAATACCATCACGTTACTCATATTTGCTTCACAGAATTTGTAAGAGGATTATAATTAAACATTCGATCATGAAGAACTAGACAGTAAGCGGTTGTGTCTGCTTTTATATTATCCCCACTCTCAAATTCTACTCTTACTTCAATTGGTCCTTTGCTAAGACCATCCTTCTGACGAGTACAATCTACTACGACCATTGGTGTATTAGCTTTAAATTCTTCAGGTGTAAGCATTGGTTCGTTTTCTTTACCGTAATATATTTGTTGAAAATTTGCAAACATTTCATATAGAATTGAGAAAGAATTCTTTTTATAGTTTATATTTAAATTATCATATGGGTAGCGCTCAGAATTTAAGTAAACATTCAAATTTACCAAATCACAAGAATCAAATTTACTCATATCCTTATCAATTTTGTTTTTTCTATTTGTTGAAAATGCTATTATTATCATTCTAGGTGTTTCCACTTGAGTAGTAGTTTTTACAGTCCACGAGTGACGATTTGTCTGAGGTAATTGGGGGTATTCATGAAGTTCCCACGATCTGAATGCTATTGGGATTTCTAAACTTTTATCAACAAAGTTAGTTAAACGTAATTGTTCTTCCAAGGAAACAGCTATGTGTGGTACTTTCCAGAAAAGTTTATTGATTGAAACTTTGAGTTTTTCATCGGCTTTTGAAGATACTACTGCATTAGTATCACTATTACTTCTTATTAACACCAGCTCTTGTTTAGCGTTCAATATGATTTTGTTATAATCCTCACCAAATCCCAAAATCATTTTTAGAGGTATACAAGCATTAAAATTTCCATTAGTACCTTGATTTAACACCATTTCTAAATGTTTTTGGGGTTCCCATCCAGCGTTTTTTAATTTTAAACATTCGTTTCTAGAGTAGGATGGATAAGCTTTTAAAGTAGAAGTAACACCTAAGTTTCTAGAAGAATCTATCACAACTCCGTTTAACTCATATCTAATTTCACTGAATAAAAATGCTATGCCGTTGTTAATGAAGTGACCTGTTGTAGATGTGGTACCATCTTCATGTTTTAGAGTGCCTTCGATATAAAGATAACTTAGACTGGGTGCCGTATATGCATCCAGCTGTTGAATAGGGATTCTAATTTCATCGTTATTGTCAAATGATGTGGAAGCATATGGTTGATGTGTGTGAAATTCGGCATTTGTAATCGAATTATCTTCAATAATTTTTTCTGCAATATCTAAAATCCCCATTTTACACAAGAACTTTATAACCTAAAGCTTTTAAAAACGCTCTATTGATTGGTGTTATCACACCTGCTGAAGATTTTTGACTGACGCTTTTTAAATTAGACAGGCGTTTATAAGCAACATTATAATGTTGACGTGCACTTCTTGAATACTGGATTACCATTTCTAAAGTTTTTTTAAATGAAACCTCATTGATATTTCTTCCCTGTTAAAATCTATAACCTGATCGTTCTGATCTATTACTCTAACTGAAATATTTGATATAGATTGAGTGTTTATAGGTAAATAAATGACATTAGATGGGGTTTCAACTATTTTATATCCACGTGGAACTATTGGAAAAAACTCGTGTACCACGTGACTCAGTTTTCCATTTCTATATGAACCGGTAGTAATATTACACTCAATGCAAATGGTGTTCACCGATAAAATATTTACACTGTGATCAGATACTTTCTGAGTGTTTTTCTTGATGTATTGCTTATCAAAACCCAATAATGGTCCTATACTATCGTTTTTGCTAAAATTAATACGTTCTGTGCATTTAATGTTTACTTTTGAGGTATTAGTATTTGTTGTGAGTTCTAAAGAGACATTAGCATTACTTAATTGTGTTTGTAAATATGATCGAATATCATCGATTTCATATGCCCCCGATGGAATTTCAACAGTTTTTTCTACTCCAAAATAGAATCTCTTCTTATTCGATATGTTGAGATGTTTAGTTTTAGATAAATCTAATACATATTCTCCATTTTTTTGTTTAATAAATCCTAAATCTTCTTTGAAATCATTTGTATATTCCTTAGTGAATAATGATTTTAAACGCACTTCATTTTCCGTAATGATGAACTTATTAGGTACTTTCTTCTTATTTATTTCTGATTTTAAATACTTTAGAACAACATCGAGCGCATAAAGGCCAGGTGAAACTTTGAAGTTTACATATTCATCATCTCCATCTCCATAGTAAAACTTACTATCTTGTTGAGGAATGTAAATTATTACATTTTTTAACTCCAACACATATTGATTACTTTTTTCTTTACTCTCATAGAAATTAAGTTCCTTTAATACACTATCTTCTTTACTCGAGTTAACAGAGGATGCGCAATTCACAACTATTTTATTATTATTATTTGTCGAAACAATCGAAATAGCATCACTATCTCTTGCTTGTATTGCTTTAACAATCGTCTCAATACTTGTCTGACCCTTATGAATAGTCATACGAGCATCATCTCCATAGTAAAATTTATTGCATCCAGCCTTAACATTATGTATTGTGTTATAAGTTTCAAAATTTGTTAATGCTAGCACATATTGACCATCATCAGTATATATAATAGGATTAATTTCCGAATACAATTCGGAACTATTACCGTTTACACTGATTACATATGACATGGTGTTGGTGGCTGGCTTAACACTGGTGTAAATTAATTAGTGGAGTGTCTATATAAAAAGTCTAAACACAAATGCCCGCAATTGAATGAGTTATATTTTTGATATCTATCATAATTGTATTTAATGTTCTTATCGCTACCGAAATATTTTATTAATTGTGGAGGTGGAGCTAGATTTCCATAGCTATCGAAATATGAAATATCAGAATCATTATGTCTAGTGTAAGCAGTCCAATGAGATCCAGATTTAAAATCTTCCTCCAAATTAACTATTCCACTTTCATACTTATGTATTTTTTTCGGTAGAGTATTTTTCATAAACACTCCTCTAAAATGTGGAATTTTCAATTTCTTACTATATCGAAGTAAATCGATGTTGGTTAGAGGTCGTTTTGGTAGCGATGCTAATAGTTTTTTGAATAAGGTTTTAGATATAGACCAAGTCCGCTTTTATATGGTTTTAAGTAAAGACCTTTACCTATGGCGATAGCTTCCATGCTTTTATTATGTCGCTGTGCTTCTTTTAAATTTTCATTCGCGCTTTTAGAATCATTAACAGCTTTTGCAATACCCGCAGCACCACCACCTAAAGCTCCCAAAGCACTTAAGGCTGCAAATATTGGAATTAGTGGTAAGAAACCACCAGTTTTAGGTATTGGAATTATTCGTGGTTTCATCGGTTTCTGTTTAATAGTTGAAAGAGCAATTCTCGCATTGGTTAATAAGTCTGAACTGTTACTTCGACGTAAAACATTGGCAGTTTTTCTCACAACATGTCTAAACGATGGTCTTTTAGATTTTTTTTTCTTATACCCACCCCCTGATTTTATTTTAGATTTCTCACAACCCATCCCCAACTTTACTTTAGCTTTCATAACCCCCGCAACACCTAATGCAGCAAGTTTTTCTGCAAATGATGAGTCTTTTGATTGCGATCTTATTACAGCTTTATTGGCAAGTATTTTGTCTGCCTCGTGTCTTTTAGATATATCCTTAAAATTCGAATAGGCGATATCGTGTTCTTTGCAGGCTTCGTCTAGTTGGTTAATACCAGAATCACCCCTCACTAAACGCTGACGTAGTTTTGTACCAGGACCGCAAAATCTTAGGAGAAAAAATATTAACTTATACATAATCAACAACATATTTTAGAATGAATACCTATACCCCGGAATATGTAATTCAAATGGTAATTTATTAATTATATTATTAACAAATCCACCACCGCTGTTTCGATGTATCAACATTGCATTACAAATGTTAACTGAAACTTGTTATTGTTATTATTATGTTATATAACAAGAACATCATTAATTACCGTGCCGGTACTGCTGCGGTGTTTAAGAAAAAGCGATGACTACCGAACCAGCACCGTGATGGTACCGCGACGGTACCGCGACGGTACCGTGACGGTACTGCTGCGGTGTTTAAGAAAAATCGGTGACTACCGAACCAGTACCGTCACGGTACCGTCGCGGTACCGCTGCGGTATTGGTACGGTACTGATCCGGTCATCAACATTTTCAATAGTTGCAGAATATATAAAACTGATTTATTTATAAAATCAAAATCATATGTAACAATGCGTTTAGAGAAACAGCATCATCATCAGCTACCGATAACAAATCAGGATGTTCAAATAACATCCTTTCCTAAACACGGCGTTTTATTGGGATGTTACTCAAAAATGGGTCTAATTGTTGGTTATTCTGGTTGTGGAAAAACAAATGCCTTTCTATGTTTACTTCTCCACCCCAACGGACTTCGTTTTGAAAATATTTACATATATTCCAAATCATTGTTTCAACAAAAATATGAATATTTAAAACAAGTGTTGAAACCACTAAAAGAAATTGGTTATGTTGAATATGATAATGAGAAGGATGTACCGTCACCTACTGAAATCAAACCAAACTCGATATTTATTTTTGATGATGTTGCGTGCACCAACCAAGATATTATGAGGGAATATTTTAGTTTTGGTAGACATAAGAATATAGATTCTTTCTACTTATGTCAAACATATAGCAAAATTCCTAAGCAACTCATAAGAGACAATGCAAATTTTCTAGTTTTGTTTAAACAAGATAACACAAATTTAAAACATGTATATGATGATCATGTGGGGGTCGATATGACATTTAATCAATTTAAAACTTTATGTAATATATGTTGGAAAGATAAATATGGGATGTTAGTTATCGATAAAGCTTGTGATATTAATAATGGACGATATAGAAAAGGTTTTGATACGTTTATTTATATTTGAAAATAAATATAATAGTATAATCTAGTAAAATAATTTTAGTCTTCAAACATCCGCGATGAATAAACGTTTAACCCACGATCTTATTCAAGCGCGAAAAGCCGTGAAAATGAAATATAAAAATTTGAAATCGGATATCGCACAATCAAATTTAGATTTATTTAAAAAGTATAAACCTATTACGAAACCTTTACAAGAAATAGTTTCACAATTTGGTAAAGAATCTAAAATAAAACATGAACTTAAACCGGAAATTGATATCAACATACCAATCAAAGAAAAAAAATATGGACGTAAATCTGAGGTGGAACCGAAAATTAATAAATCACAACCAACATTTTTAAAGGATGATTCGATTCACCAACATGAACCTGATGATGTTGATTTAAATCAAACAATTTTACATCCTATGTTTGCTGATGAAGAATATAGTAGGGTTCATAATGAAACAGCTAAAGAAGTTAATGATATGATTGAATCGAAAGCATTTCAAGATTATTTAGAAAATTTTAGTGCACCTTTACCCAGATATTATGTTGAGAATATGATAAGAGATAGGGAAGATGTTTTTGATTTTAATTATGGGGTGAAACATAATTTGGAAACTGCTAAATTTTCTATTGGTGATTCGTTAATTGATTTTGAAGGACCCGATATTATACTCAAAGTACCGAACACTCCTAAACCTTTAAAATATAAAGGAACCACAGGTCTTTACGAACTCTTATTTAAAAAACAACCGTCGGGGTATCATGAGAATGATGAAAAAAACTATATTGACATTGGACGTAGAACCAATCTATTTCGTAGAAATTATTCAGCTGATGCTCAAATAAATGGTAACGCTACATCCAAGTATAGACAAATAATTGAACCTGCATTAAGAGCTAGGGGTGTAACTGGAAATAAGAAAAAAAAGCTTGGTGGTTTTCTAGAACATCCATTGTTTTTACAATATAACAACAGGAAAAAAGATTATGTGTATTTTGACGATGTAAATGAGATAATCGAAAGATTAAAACTATTAATAGCTTCACAGTCTGCTGGTCACGATGGTCATGTAAACGAAATCGCATCCATTGAAGAAGAGTTACGAGAAGCAAAAATTATTAAATAATACATTAATTAAAAGATGGATATAAAAAGAGATGTTGTAAACGAGTTACACAGATCAGCTCGTAAAAATTTTCAACGAAGATCTGTTCTAGTTAGAGGATTGACTGATTTATTCCAAGCAGATTTAGTAGATGTTGGTCAACTATCGTCTAGTAATAAAGGTTTCAAATTTATATTGGTTGTAATTAATGTTTTCTCAAAATATTTATGGGCGAAACCTTTAAAAAATAAAAGTGGACGAGAAGTGACTGCTGCTATGAAGTCAATACTTAAAGAAAGCACACCTGATAATTTGCAGACAGATTTGGGGAAAGAATTTTATAATAAGGAATTTCGGGAATTAATGTTGAAATATAGAATAAATCACTATAGTACATTTTCGATAAAAAAAGCGTCAGTGGTAGAGAGAGTTAATCGAACGCTTAAAAATTTGATGTGGAAAGAATTTAGTTTTCGAGGAAATTATCGGTGGTTGGATATCTTACAAAAACTAGTTGATGTGTATAATTCTAAAAAGCATACAACAACTGGTTTAAAACCGATAAACGTTACCAAAAAAGATGAGCAAATACTTCTAAAGACGGTATACAATCACCCGAAAGTTATTGATCCGAAAAACCCCAAATTTAAAATCGGTGATAGTGTTAGAATAAGTAAATATCGACACGCGTTTTCGAAAGGATACACCCCCGCATGGTCTAATGAGATATTTAAAATTTCTAAAGTTAAAGCAACCCTACCAAGAACATATCTTCTTACAGATATAAACAACGAGGAAATTAGAGGTGGATTCTATGAACAAGAATTGCAGAAAGTTAAACACCAAGATGTTTATTTGGTTGAAAAAGTTTTAAAAAGACAAAAAAATAAGTTGTTTGTTAAATGGTTGGGTTTGGATAAAAATCACAATTCGTGGATCAATAGTAAACAAGTTGTGTGATATAAAATTATACCAATCCGATTTTTGTAACTATCTTAAATGTTTGGGGAAAATTTTTTTTAAATAAACAATCATAAATTAAATTATCTTTTTTTTTATTTATAATAATAATAATAATAATAAGAAAGAAATAATAATATAATACAAAGAAATAATAAGAAAGAAAATTATACAATTCAGAGCTCCATCTCTAAATCGAACTCCATCTTTCTCAAACTTTCCAAAACCCACTTCTTCCGTTTAAGTTTCTCCCCCTCGAGGTAGAGATTAAGCTCATATTGCTTAATTTTTTTTCTTATGTGTGTTATATTTTCATTTTTCCTCCGTCTATCAGCTTCAACCAGTTCCTTTTTCCTATGTCTATCAAACTCATCCATTTGATTACATAATATGGTGAAAAATTCGTCGTTCTCCTCGTTGATAAACTCATCCTCCGCTTCCGCAAGATGACTGTTCAGCTTATTCACCTCCTCCAGAAGGTGTGGATTGACAAAATCAGCAGCATCAACTAAGAAACGATAAGTTACTAATCTAAATAATAATAATAATAGTGTCTTTCTTACAATTAATAGAGTCATCCTTCTCAGGAAGCTCCTCAGACTGGTCACCTTCCTTTACAGAAATTTTTCTGTTATGATATAATTCTAAAAAAAAATAGTTAATATTAAACTGAATAAAACAATAATAATTTTTCTAACCATCCAACGATTCGTGGTTGGTCACCAACAAATCTCTCAAAAGTCCGTTTTTTATTTGTATGTTCTGCAAAATCTTTGCCATTTTGGTTACTGACTGTCCTGCTACAACTTGTTGCTATATATAGTATATGTTAGTAGACGCGCGCATGTAATTGCGTGTATGTGTGTGTGTGTGTGGTGGGGTTGCTGTTTTAACCATTACTCAATAATCAAATTAAAAGCCGAGAACAGATTAAATATTAAAATTTATGGTTTTTACGTTTGTTTCACATATTCGCCCATTTGTCTAACAAGTTCATGTAGCTTAATGTCTGAATGCCCCCAAGCCAGCGTGGTATATGAATCAGATTTAAAATAGCGTTTATCATCAAAATATGATAACGCTACTTTATTTCGTAATTCAGTAAACATATCATGGTTGGTTGATTGAAAAACGTGCATTTTACAATATTTATCTATTTTATTTTCAACAGTGTTTTTATAATCTAATGATTGTAGATCTTTTTTTACTGTTGAAGTAGATATTCCCTTCGCCTTTTTAATTGTTTCATCATCATCTAAAATTATGCAATATGCTTTAGCACCAGTTCCATAAAATTCGCGAATAATTTGTGTTGGATATTCAAGCTTCATTTTACCCAATATTGATTGATTTTTAGGAATTTTGAAAACATTGGTAATATCGAAATTAGATGTGTCAAATCTATTTAAATTTTGTTTAATATCGGAATAAACATTTTCCGTTTCAATTTCCACAATTAACGAGTCTGTGTCTGTATATAACAATGACACGTTTTGTCCATACTTTGGAATTAAAAAGTCGTAATAAAATTCATATATAACTGTTTTTGCAATATCTAATATTGAAAACCCTACGTATATGGGTTTATCAAATAATACTTCCAATTTATTCATTTCTGCAGCTACTAAATTCTCTGAAAATATGCTTAAACTTTTAAAATTTGGTCTCGCTACATAAGTTTCAACACCCCAACTATTACAATTTTCCCAATGGGTTAATAACTTAATATCTCTCCGCTGCTCGACGTTTTCCATCGTTTTCCCGAAAATTGAGTTATTTAACAACTTAAAAAAATCTTTTTCAAATGTTGAACTTGCATTATTTCGAAATTTAGTGTTCAAATTTATATAGGAAGCTAACCAAGGTGCTTGGTTAAATTTAACAACACGATGAATTTTACGCAAAACTAAACCGTGTTTTAAACATTGTTTCAAAGCTCTATAGTGAATTATATAATTTCTTTTATTAAATAAATTTGGTATTAATTTAGCAATTTTTTTTCCATTCGGTGAGATTATATTTTCTGGACAAAACGGATAATCATTGTGTAAGTCATGTAAACTTTCGGGGTAATCAATATCAACTTCCAATGTGTAGCCGAAATCTGACGTGTCTGAAATTTCGCTTATATTCAAATTACAAATTTCGTCACTGGTTAACCACGTAAAACCCCCAAATGGTAAATATTGTTGCATTGCATAACCATATAAATTAGTGGCATCCAAATACAAAATATATTTTGAGGGGTTCATCGAATCATAATTTTTCATATACACATTGTTTGAAATTGATTTCCGTTTAACACAAACAGAGACTCCTCCGCGAATTCCTTTTTTAAAAAAATGAAGTAAGTCAATATCTGTTAAAAGTTCTAACTCTATTTTAGTAAACTTCAACATGCTACTCCAACTTAAGGATGGTAATGTAAAATATTTTGCAGCATCTAACTCATAAGACGCGCGCGTTGAGTGACGAAATTTTTCAAAGCAATCTGTTAAGAGTAGTACATCAGCTTTCAAATATATATCTGAATAGTCCCCTAATGTTTTACAATTAAATGCATTCCAAACAGCTGTCGCTCGCTGATAATCAGCATTTGTTATGTTTTCCTTTGTTAGTTCATTGTAAAACATTTTCGGCGGGGGTAGTTGTGGTTCATCCAATTTTAAAAAACTATCAATATATGTGTAAGGAAAAACTCCTTTTTCTCGGATTAAATTAAATTCATTGTCGTTAGGGAATAATTTTCTAATTTCAACACAGTCTTCATTGGTTAAATTTTTAGCTAATTTTTCTAATGAAGTTGTCATGAATTTAAAAGAATCCAAAAATCGGAGTTTCATGTTAATGGTTTTAACATTGTCCCCTGCAACAATCCTATCAACAAATACATATTTTGTAAAGCTGATGTATTTCTGTTTATTTTTAGCAATAACATCAATTTTTTCTTTATTCGTCGCTAAGTTTTTAATGAATAAATGAACATCATAATTTGACAAATTGTGCATAAAAATTGGGATGACATTTGAATTTTTAAAATGTAAGTTACAAATCGAGTGAGCGGGGCCTCTATAATTTCCAGTTAAATGACAATGATCTTTCACCTTTTCCTGAGTGGTTGAGATAGGTTTTTCACAGATGTGACACACTTCACTTATATTGAACTCGTTTATTTGAATGTGATTTAATGGATTCATCGGTTTTACATTTTTTAAACAATTTTCATATATGAATTTAACATCTGATTCTAGATATTCCATGAATTTTGAAGCACAGTCTTCCCCCCTATATGATTTATATATCGAAAAAGAATTATTAAAATTACATTTGATATAGTATCCAAATGCATATGGTACGTGGTGGTTTACTTTAAGAGTATAAGAATTTGAGTCTGGTGGTATTGCATTGGAGATAGGTTCTAATAAGCTTTCAAAGTCAGCATATATCACGAAAGGAGCTGGAAGTTGATTTTGAATATTTTCAAATTTTAAAATATGTTCCAATACATTATTCCCGTATTTATCAACTCTTGTTATTTGGTTTGAACGCAGATTAGCTCTCACATGTCCACAATCATACTCACAATGTCTATCTAATTTACATTTTGAATTGAAGAATTGTAAACATCCATCACAAATATATTTTGTACCATCGTGTCTATTTAATTGACTAGATACTAGGCGAGACATATCTTTTATTAGACAATAATGAAATTTACAGTTGTCGTCGTCTATTAATAATAAATTAACGTGCGCTGTGCGCTTCAAAATAGTATGATGGTATGGTCCCACTGTTTGTAATTTATTAGTTTTATCATCTTTCTTCAAACCAAAAACATTAATACTAATATTGTTTAATTTTTCAAATTTGTCAATGTCACATAATTTTACCGGAAAATTAATGTCATCGAAATTATAAATTTCTGAAAATTTTGGATATGATTCAGGTGATTCAGCCAAACCTGTTGGGGGGTGAAATGCAGCTAAAATGCAATATGCAAAACAAAAGTCATCATCATAATTTCGAATATTTAAAATAGCATGTTTAGCTATGATTGGTTTTGGTAATTCTAAAAAAGAGCTTCCGGCATGTAGTGGGTTAAATTTATTAATATTTAATTCGATATATACAATATTTTTCAATGCCCAACCCGAACCAACTTCCTGAAATTCACTCATTTTTAAATTTAAGGCATTTAAAAATATCGATAAAACATCATGCAAATTCGATGATTGAGTAATTATTTGATTTCGCGTCCCAAATGATTTCAAATCAGTGATATTCTTAGTCTGTTGTATATAATTAGCGAAAAGTATGACATTGACTTTAATAGAAACATGTGTTTTCAAAGTGTTAGTGATTAAATTATTTATATCGTTTAATACATCGTTAAAAAAATCTTTAAGGATGATATGAGTTTTTTTTGAGTTTGTAATTCGATAGGTCTTAATGCGATTTTTAAAAGCTGAATCAATTGCATGTATATTTTCTGAAATTAGTTTTAAGGAATTATTTTTATGGTTTGTCGATTTAAAATGACTACATATATTAGATATTGTGCAATTTTCGCAAGTGGTGCAGGTTTTTTTATTTGATGTACCGTCCAGTTTCCTTTTTTTACTTGTTGACGGGGTGTCTTTAATTAAATACAAAATTATAAGCATATATTATTTTATAGAAATAAACTTACCATTTCTTTTTTTATCGTTTGATTTGCAACTTAGCTTGCTGTGTCTATTTAAGGTAAATTTGTTTGAGAAACATTTATCACAGTTTATGCATTTGAACATTTTTAATTCGATGTTTTAATCACTTTTTAATCACTTTTTAACTTTTTAATCACTTTTTAACTATTTGCATGTGTTGTGCTCACGTCAAATAGTTGTGTAGCCTTGTACTCAAACGGTAGTGAACTGCGAATTATTAACTTCAATTGCGCTCTTATATATTATAGTATTCAGATTGTTATCACGATCAAACATGTAGGGTCAACTAATTATGTAAATTATGTGTAATTATGTTTTAAATATTATACGCTTCAACGTATGATGCACTCGTAAAATTGTATATAAATGCATTTAATTAATGTAGTAACAATATATTAAACTTTTAATTGACTTATGTTAATATTTTAAGAATAAAATTTTATGCTTATAAACGTGTTCAATGAAGTTAGATTACAATGTATCAACTACATTATATAAATGCAATTTATGCAAAATTATATGTAATTATTAAAATTGATTTGCATGCATGAAGATTTTATAATTTACATTATATAAATGCAATTTATGCAAAATTATATGTAATTATTAAAATTGATTTGCATGCATGAAGATTTTATAATTTTTAATTAACTTCTTATTATGTTAATTTTTGTTATATTATGCTTTTAATTAATTTCATATATGTTAATTCCATATTTAATGAAAAATAAAATCGGCAGTTCTTAAAAATTTATAATAATTTATATGTAGTTATCATGTTAAAATGTTAAAACTTTTTGAAAACCGCTGATGTAAAATGCGTTTGTGAATATGAATTATACTTCACGTAAACCAATGAGTTTAGATTGAAGAGGTGGTTTACTATTTGATTGGGTCAATGATGTACATTTTACCGGAAGGTGTGTTCAACCTTATACACTATCCATCAATTGCGAGCGTTTCCCTACCCACTGTCTTTGAAAAGGGGGGTGAGTTACCTCGACCTTGCAGCGGGGAGGAGTTGTGGTGGCAACCTTGAGAAAGTGGGCGTGGTGGTGGTGGCAACCTTGAGAAAGGGGGCGTGGTGGTGGTGGCAACCTTGAGAAAGTGGGCGTGGTGGTGGCAACCTTGAGAAAGGGGGGCGTGGTGGTGGTAGGCGGAGTCATCCCCACCTTGGAAAGTGGGAGGAGTCACCTCCCACCTTGAAAAAATTGGAGTGGGGGGTGCAACACACAGTCAATTTATCACTACTCCTACCTTGTAGCCATCTGCTGGTGTGCAGTTCTAGGGAATAGTGTTTGAGGAGAGTATCTATGGTTTTGACAGCGGGCGTAATCATCGGCTCCGGGAAGACCATTGGAGCCATTTCTTACCAGCTCATCAGCCTTTCCGTTACCCTCGTTACCTTTATGTCCCTTAACCCAGCAGAGAGAAAGGACATTTTGAATTGATATATCATTCAGCGCCTGGATGCAATCAAGCACCACACCAGAAGTGACTTTGTGGCCCCGAAGTGCCACAAGAGCCGCTCTACTGTCTGATAGTATTGGTATGTTTTTGTTCAGAATACTCCTATCCTGAACTATTTTTGCGCAGTGTAATATACCCACAAGCTCCGCCTGGAACACAGATGTATATTTATCCAGCGGTATACTTATGTTCAGATCAAGTTCAGCAGAGAAAATTCCTGCACCCGATCCAACATTATTTTTGGAGCCATCCAAAAACAAATGTATATCGTAGTATTTCCTGTCAAATATATTGTCCTCCAAAACAACCCTTAAATTGCCCCACGCTACTGGTATGCCATAAAATGTCGTGATCTTGAGTCTCTAAATTTGACTAAGCACTTTTGTAGAATAATGCCAACAACCTATTTGCTGCGGTCCTAGCTCAGGTCCGCAAAACAACAGAAGTGCAAAACTCAGAAAATGTTCATACAAATAACTCACCCAATTGCTCAAATGGTTCCAAATTGCACAAATATCAATAGCTGCGGATCTCTGTTAAATTTCTCACTTTTATGTGACAAATAAAATATTGTTGCATTGAAAGATTTTATATTCAATTTAGTAAATTTCAAAATTACTCTGGTACCAGTCAAAATTACAAAATAAATGTTGTACAAAATTTTCTCCTGGGAAAATTCCCTTACAAAATAATAAAATTGTTGAATTAGTTGCAGCTTCCTCTTCTTTAACTCTTTTGGCTGTGTTAATGTAATACCAACACAGATATGAAATGTTCTTGTTAAATTCGCGTTAATTTTCTTGATTAAGTGTCTTTTTTTTAAATAAAAGTAATGAAATTTTGTTTAAATTTTTGGGGAGGATTACCTATTGTTGACCACTCCAAAAAAATTGAAAATTTCCTATTGTAAAGAGGAAGGTTTATATAGTATAATTTTTTTTTTTTTATTTAACTCCTTTTATACAAGCAATCTATCTACATGGATAATAAGCTTTACATTTGACAATCATTTAAACAAACAATCTTCAAGACATGCAGAGTATTGCTTCAGTAAGCAATCTCTTTATACACAGTTAATTGGTGAATCTATTCACTAAGTCTTCCGGTATGAACCTATGTAGTCTACGTAACTCACTGTGGTTGTTGGAAAATAGTTCAGTAGCGAGAGCATTAGGGTGGGCTGCGAGTCTTTCCCGATATTTAACACTGAATTTCTCGATTTCCTCTTTGATGGGAGGTAGTGGTATATCACGTTGGATAATGTTGTTAGGAACATATCTAGGCGCGTCGACAATTACGCGTAGGACTTTATTTTGAAATCTTTGCAAGATTTCTAGGTTGGAGTTAGCTGCGGAGCCCCAGAGCTGTATGCCATAAGTCCAAATCGGCTTCAAAATGGTTTTGTATAGCAGCACCTTGTTTTCAACGGATAGTTGGGAGTGTCTGCCAATTATTAGCCAGTACATTTGTCTGAATTTCAAGCCAAGCTGTTTCCGCTTCGTGAATATATGCTTACGCCAGGTAAGCCGTCTGTCGAGATGCATCCCAAGGTACTTTGCATCTTCAGCCTGTGGAAGTTGACAGCCATTCAGTTTTACGGGTGGACAAGTGTTCCTTCTCAGAGTAAACGTCACATGTGAGACTTGGTCTCGTTGGCCCTAATTCTCCACTTTTTGAGCCAGTTTTCGATTTGAATTAGGTGAGTTTGCAGATTTCTGGATGCGAATGTAGGAGCACTATGAGAAGATAAAATGGCGGTATCGTCAGCAAAAGTGGCGACTGTTGTAAATCTTGTTGTTGGAAGATCATACGTGTACAGTAGGTATAATAATGGACCCAACACACTACCCTGAGGCACACCTGAGTGGATGGGATGTAGATCGGTATATTCGTTCTGATGCTTGACGAGATAGTATCTATTACTTAAGTAAGATTTTAGGATTAAGTAGAATTGGTATGGGAGATTTTTCTTAAATTTATAGAGCAAACCATCGTGCCACACTTTATCAAACGCTTGGCTGATGTCAAGGAAAGCTGCTGAACAATAGCGTTTGCCTTCTAGGTCTCGATTTACTTGTTTAACTACTCTGTGCACTTGCTCGATTGTTCCATGTTGGTTTCTAAATCCGAATTGGTGACCTGGTAGTAGATTCTTATTATCTATTATGGGTTTTAGGCGTTTTAGTAGTGCTTTTTCGAAAACTTTGGATAGTAGAGGGAGCAAGCTAATTGGCCTATACGATTTTACGTCTTCGGTTTTTTTGCCTGGTTTAAGAATCATTACTATCTGGGCCACCTTCCACTGTTCTGGGAATTCGTTGATTCTCAAGATGGTATTGAATATCTGCGTTATGGCGTTGATGCACTAATCGGACGACTCTTGCAGTACCTTCCCAGTAATTAAATCGAATCCAGGGGCTTTGTTGGCTCGAATCTCTTTTGTGATTATCCTTCTGACTTCTTTTGTTTTGAACTTAGTAATGGGGGGGGGTTCATTTGGAATGGGGCCTCGAGATATTCTGTAATTTCTCTTTCTTCCTCAATTGAAATGATAGATGGGTTGGGTTGAAAGATGTTCGTTAAATGTTTTGCGAAGATGTCGGCTTTTTCTTTATCGCTTCTGGCCCACGTGTTGTTTTCATCCTTGATAGGCGGCACCGGCTGTTGTGGTCTTGTGAGTTTTATGGTCGCCTTCCACAGAGAGTAGTCGGTGGCGTCTGTTGGGCTCAAGCCTTTTAGGTAGTCTTGAACGTTTTGATTTTTTATTTCTGTGAGCATTTCATTCAATTCTCTGGTAGCTTTATTGAGTTTTGCTCTGTCGATGGGATATCTTGTTTCTTGCCAGCATTTTCTTATAGCTCTTTTTTCAGCTATTTTTAGTCGCACTATATTTGGTAGTTTTTCCTCGATATCGGTAATATGTGAGTCTGGTGTAGCTCGCCATGCCGCCTGTTGGATACTAGTAGTGAGATCATTAACTGCTGACTCTAAATCGGGTTTTGACTTCAGAGGTCTCTCGAGTATTATCAGTTCATCGAGGATTTCTCGGAACATGTTCCAGTTAGTTTTATTGCTGTGTAGTGTTGGTTGTTTTTTTTTCTTAACTGTTTGTGTAAATACGCTGATAATTATTGGTGAATGGTCCGATATGTGAGGTCCAGACAAGACTCAGCTTTGACTTTTTTAATATCGACATTCTTTGTGATGCAAAAGTCAATCACATCCGGTGTTTTTCCTCTATCGGATGGCCAGTATGTTGGTTCACCAGTTGATATGATTTTCAGGTTTTTAGATTGCAGAGCTTTGAGTAACTCCCTGCCTTTTGTTGTAGTTAATCTGGACCCCCACATCGGATGTTTGGCGTTATAGTCACCACCAGCTATAAATCTATTTCCAAGTGTGTTCAAAAATTACTCATACTCTTCCTTTTTGGTGTTATATTTTGGTGGGCAGTATATAGCACAAATAGTACAGTCTCCCACAGCATCCTCCAGTATGACACTGGTAGCTTGTAAATGTTCCTTCCGATATGGTGTGGATTCATGGTGTTTTATGTTTTCTCGGATTATCAGAGCTGTACCTCCATGGGCTTTGCCTTCTTTTGGATTTGTTGTATAATATATTTTATATTTTGGTATTTTGATGTAGTGCTTATATGTTAAGTGTGCTTCAGATATTAGCATTATGTCAATATTTTGATTTATTAAAAATGTTTTGGTTTCTTCTAGATGCTGGTTTAACCCGTTGGCATTCCATACGGCTATTTTGTATTTAAGATGTTCTAGCATTATTGGTATTATTGACAAGTGTGGTTAGGACATTTAGCATTGTGCTTATGTTTCTTGAATTTTCTCTGTTTTGCTCGATTAACTCCCTTATCAGGTCTTTGAGTTCCCCAATGTCGTTTGTTTGGTGTATGGCTGGATTTTGGTTTGTAGCTTGGTTCATTTGCCAATTTACATTTCCTTGTTGCGGGATGTTGTTTGTAGTCTGTGAAAATGTCGTGCCGTGTTGAGTGGGAGGAAGAGTAGGGAATTCTCTGTTGTAGTTGTTTGTTGTGTAGATTGTTTCCGTTGGGTATGGTTGTTGGTTCCTCTCATTTCTTTGTGGTTGAGCTGGCCTTTTTTCTCTAAGCGTAGGGTATAAGCGTTATTGGATTTGCTTGTGTACGATGCATCCTCGAAAGTTAGCCGGATGGGCGCCGTCACAGTTAACGCATTTGACTTGGTTGTCACGTTCCTTGCGTGTACAATTTGCGGTATTATGATTTCCTGCACATTTAACACACTTATCAGACGTTCGGCAGAAGTTTTTAGTGTGCCCGTAATCTTGGCATCTTGTGCATTGTGGGACAATTCTTTTAGCACGTAGTGGTTCAAATGTGACTACATTGTGATTCAAAGATTTTATATCGTAAATGTTTTTGTTGTTGTCGCTAGATTTAATATCCACGTAGTGCATTGGTAATGGTTGCTTTGTTATTCTGTGTTTGATATTCCAGACATTAGTTACTTCATGACCTAGTTCCTTTAAAGCCGTTATTACAACTTCCGGTTTTATTGAGTAATGCAATCCCTTCATGACTATTCTGAAACTTTTCTCTTCTTTTAGCTTGTATGTGTGATACTGCGTATTCTTTGAGTCAAGAAATTCTATTACAGGTTTGAAATGTGCGCCTTTGTTCAATTGAATCTTTATATTTTGACTAGCTGACCCGGCAGACGTTGTCCTGCCCAAATTTCAATATTTGCCTACATCTATTTTTTAGATCCAATCCGCATAATGACCTTGCGACTTATTTGGTCATTGCAAATACCAAACGTATTAAAAAAGGATTAAATAAATAAAGTAATAAAAAATACAAATCAAGGTTTAATAAAAAAAACTTTAACAAAACTGTTAAGTATTCACAAAAACCACAATAATTTCTAATTTTACTATATTTTATTTTTGCCAACAACACTTGTTCTTTGTGTTCTTCCTTTTCCTCCTCTCCTTCGTCTTCTAATAAGGAATTTTCGAAAGCACGCAGCGATATTGCCAATTCCTGTTCTTCTTACATACATACATACATTGAATTTTATATATATAGATATCGTTCGTTAATACGTTGATCCGTTGAAACGTGGATCCGTTGATCCGCACTAACGTTGGTCAAGCTAATACAGCGCTTGACCAAAGTTCGCGGCAAGATTCTAAAGTAGCCTATGTTTTTCCTAGCATTGTAAATAGCTTCTACACCAAATTTGGTAGAGATTGGTCAAACGGTGTAGAATTGTATAGAAAACACACATACATACATTGAATTTTATATATATAGAAGAAGATATCGTTCGTTAATACGTTGATCCGTTGAAACGTTGATCCGTTGATCCGCACTCACGTTGGTCAAGCTAATACCGCGCTTGACCAAAGTTCGCGGCAAGATTCTAAAGTAGCCTATGTTTTTCGTAGCATTGTAAATAGCTTCTACACCAAATTTGGTAGAGATTGGTCAAACGGTGTAGAATTGTATAGAAAACACACATACATACATTGAATTTTATATATATAGATGGCCAACAGTTTTCAGTGAATATTCTTTTTGCGCAATTCCTTCAATTGACTCTTGCAATAGTGAGGCATTTTCAGCACCGTATACAGTTATTGGTGGAGGTTTACGTTCATATGACACCTCTTCTGTTTTTTCACTAGCAGTTTCCGTTCTCTCCTGTGGGAGTCCCTCAAACCTATTACTTGTTTCTAGGGGTGCGGAAAGCCAGTAGTTGGTGATTTTTGATTGCTTACGAGATTTCAGTTGTTCAGGGCTTCTTATTCTCTTTTTGTGAGAAACTGTTTGCCATCCGGTGTGCGGATGGGGCAGTGGTGGCATCTGCGACACGAACTGTTGAGCAGGCGTTGGGTATTGTACTATTGGTAGGAGTTGCGGTGGTTGCATCAACTGCGGAGGCTGCATGTAGCTGTATTGCTGATATATGCGGGGGTCTGCGTACATTTCCATTGTATTGATGAATGGAGCGTTGGATGGTTTCTCACCGGTGCGATCATGCATGTTGTTGTATTGACTTACATTTCGGTTAGGATAAGTAGATTTATCCGAAAAGACGTCATTTGATCCACCAGGTCGTGTTGGTTCATTATGTGTTACCACCCCTTTGGGTATTTCTTTGGGCGGTGTGCGGAGCATTATCACATTTTAACCTCACTTTGTGACGGCGTTGAAAAGTTGTAATTATTATGTTTACTCACACTATTGCTTGTGGATAACACTTACACAGTTGCTTTATGATTCTCAGTAGAAGCGGCTATCACCATTTACCCGATCACAGTTCAATATTTAAAATGAATTAACAATTTGATCACAAACAAAATTTTTGTTACGATATGGTAACAGGACCGGACTCCTTATGATATAGTATAATGACATAATTTTCACAAGCGAAGATATAATCAAAATTTCGAGAAAAATCAATTTGAAAAGTACGGGAAAGTAGCATCGAGTATGCGGTAGACCCCGGTCGATGCCACATCGTTCGCCCGTGGTCCCTTGAAATCGAGTGAAATTTTTTCGCTCCGATTTGAATTTTTCTTTGAAATTCGGATAGATGGGGGTGTGATTAGTGGATATTAGTAATAAATATAATCAAAAAAATGGAAAATAACCCGTGTATTGCCGAAAAAGTGAAAATATTAATTTTTTTTTGCCTTCGAATTTTGGGGTGTGCATTCGATAAGGAGGGTAATCCATGGTCAAAACCTACCCTTACGGGGCGCCGCTACGCTCCGCTCCGCTCTGCAACCCTCCAGGGCGGTTTTGACTCTCGTTACTAGGCTAAACATACGAGAAGCGCCACACTTCAAGAAAACCGGGATAAATGAAACCGGGATGTGAGAGACCCTCGAAATAGCATTAAAAAGTATAGTTGTGGTATGGGGCAGTAAACTATTACGTTTCACCCCCAAAAAATCGTGTAAAAACAAAAAATAATCGATGTTACATGTAGGAGCGTCGAGCTGCATCTGCCGCTCCGAAATATTCTAAGTGTTAGGGTATATCATTGCGCACGGACCGACCACAGAATGAGCGACGCGCGGGAATCTCCTTAATTTTACCACAGAATCTCGTTAAATTTTGCTAACTTCAAAATCGATTTACTCAAAATTTTGATTATATCTTCGCTTGTGAAAATTATGTCAGTATACTATATAAACCTTCCTCTTTGCAATAGGAAATTTTCAATTTATTTGGAGTGGTCAACAATAGGTTACTCTACCCAAATTTTTAATGGTAGTTGCTATCAGTACCCGTAAGTTAGATGCAACGCCGTAAATTTCAAAAATGGTTTTAAAAAAAGTCAAATAATAATGTTTAAAATACCTTATCGCTTTTAAAACTCGTTCACCAGATGTTTTACTATGATAACTCATGCTCAGCATCTGCGCAAGATCAAGGATTGACAATCCATTCAAAATTTCCTTCTTCAGTGTCTCGAGTCTTGTACACTTCAATTGCTCACATCGACCAAAATTCTCAACATTCCTCTGGGTTATCACCTCCAATTAAACGAAGTGCTACTATTTAAGATAGCCAACTGATAAATTTACTAGCGACTTGTCTTTAAAGATGCCAATTTCATCTACTTCACCAAAACAATGCATTCAAAAAAAAGGATATCAATTAAAGTGGCAAGGTATCTCAAACGTGAGTGTTGCCTTTGCATTCCATCCACGAAGTCTCATAACAAATGTGCGGTCAAAAATTTCATAACCTCCAAACATAAGGATTTAAAATCAATATTGGTTAAAATTTAACCGTTACTGAACTTCATCGGTTGAGCGCCCA
Source organism: Podabrus alpinus (assembly GCA_932274525.1). Lineage (NCBI taxonomy): Eukaryota > Metazoa > Arthropoda > Insecta > Coleoptera > Cantharidae > Podabrus > Podabrus alpinus. The sequence continues at coordinate 60,146,186 of OW026452.1, forward strand.
AGGCAAACTAAACTTCCTACTCTTGTAGGTTAAATTGGCGAAATTTTGTGTCTAATGTACCACTTCTAAATCTTAATCATATCCAAATTTTCCAAATTTCACGTTATTAAAATTTATCAAACGTCCGAAGGTAAGTTTTTATTTAATTTTAGAGTTTTTAAATTACTTTAAAATGTTTTATGTTTCAGAATTCACTGGTTTTGTTGAAATATTCTGTCGAGACTCGAGTCACTTCCATTTTGATAACACAACACAACGAATTATGGTCTTTATCACTAGATTACACAAACCAAGACCCTTAATAATTAAAATGACTCTGTGAAAAATTTCAGAAAGAATACAATATCTCACAACATACAAAATTTGTTATTTTTACAATAATCCACCTTTTTAGAACCCATGCAATTTTAGGTTAAAGATAATAAAACCTTCTTACAAAATTTTAATTTTCTTTGTAACAACATTGTTTCCTCTGAATCTGATATGACAGATTCCTTCATGAGATCAAGTAGTGAGCCTAAAATACATTTTTCAGAGTTCCACAGCTTTATCCGGTTTCCTAGCACTAATCGTGGGAAAGTGAAATTTATCATAGTTAAGTTATTCCTACTAAAATCCCCTGCATCCTGCTACTAAATCATGTTAACATGGTGATATTGAATTACTGAGCTCAACCACCCAAAAACAAAACGCTTGCTTGCATAAAATACAAATTCTATCGCATGAGAGACAAACCCTTTTAGAGACAAAAGAAAGAAGAGTGAAGCTTTTCACTTACATGAAATTTTTAAGAGGCCAGCAAAATACGACAATATATTTAGGGTGGATTCTGTCGGATTCAAGTAGCAGAATAGGTATTCGTTTGGAATATTCCTCCAAGATCTGCGTATGGCCTGCAGTTCCTCGCCTATAAGTCAAGGCGGGTCGAGTTATGTAACCATCCCCGGCCAAAAAAAATTTTCGTGTGCTACACACTAAAGAACATGGTGAATATAGTCTATAGAAAAAATATTTTTTGAGAAAACCTTAAAAACAACCCCAATTTTGAATTTTTAAAGTACGTAAGACTCGTCCGGCTGTGCACATCGAAAAACCCAAGCCTGCGCTCCTCCGGAGCTCCGGCCGGTTTTTCATCGCCGGAGCCGCTACGCGGCAGAAGCTAAACATACTTGAAGGCGCTATTCTTCAAGAAAACCGGGATTTGAGAAAATCGGGATTCGAGTCATGTTACCTGTAGGACGTGTGAGCAGCATCTGACGAATCGAATCATAAATTAAAACTTGGAGTACTCGGGTGAAGCCCGTACCTCCTTGAGAAAGCTGGTGCGCCACGGCACCCTGAATTTATATTTTGCAGGGTTGGGTTCTGAGGCCCCCACCTGACTACGAGATCGTCGGAGTCCGGGGTGGGTTTTACCCCCCCCCCTTCTTGACGACGATCGTGGCTATGAAAAATAGAAATAAAGACATTTGCGCAGATGCCTTTTTGAATAAACCTGGTAATGCTCGAATTGGCGTCACCACCTGATCCCCTTCGATATCAGGGTCGGGTTGCGGTGATAAGAATGTGATAGAACACTGGGTGTGAATGAAGAAATAGATGCAAAAGTGATCGGCATCGGGGTCTAACCGTCTTGTTTTCCTTATCGGGGGAGTGTCAGTCGCTCCGATGCTGCGGAAAACCCTCTGGTTTTCTCCTGATGCCGGTCAGGTTGGGTTTCTGTCCGGGAGGGGGTTGCCCCCCCTCGGGTGGAGTCCGGTCCTGCGTGGCCGGAGTTCCTGAACTCTACCGGAGAAGAATACTCTGTCTTGCGACAGGGTAGAAAATCCTCCGAGTGCTTTTCCCCAGACTACCCCTATGCCACCCTAGACCAGTGAGGCAAATACCGACGGAGACCGCGAAATTTCGAAAAGCATTTGATCTAGTCTGGTGTATCAGTTATAAGAGCAACTTACTCTTAAACTGGTACGGCAGACAACTCTGAAAGGGAATATCATTAAATAACAATAAAATGCTAAGCCCGTTCCTATAGATGATGGCAAACCGAATCACGTCGAAGAATTGGATGCACTGTGCAATCAACTTTTTTTCGACTTGATTGGATTTCTTAGCGTTGAAAAATAAAAGTAGCTTTGAATTGACTGATTGCTGTCGTTCGTTAGGGCGGAAGCCGCGCGAGAATGGTCTTAGGTCTCCTATACCTTAGCAAGTCTTGGTAGTTACCGAGCCCTCTGACCAACGGGTTTTCGGAGTTGCCCAGGTTTCCGTAGAAGTTTTCCGCCAGGTGGCGGATAAAATCTTCTATCGTTTCCACGCCTGCGTCCTCCCTGATTCGGACATTTCTGACGTATCGGGGGGCCTTAACGATTCGCCTCAATGCTTTACTTTGGACAATGCGGAGTTTTTTGATGTGTGTCTGCCGGATACCCCCAAGCTTCGCATACATACGTCATTACGGGTCTGACGCATGATTTAAATAAACTCAACTTATTACTAAGAGAAAGTTTACTATTGGATCTCAATAAGGGTCCAATTCCCTTAGCACTCCTCTGGCATTGTTGCTTACCTTCGTAGTATGTGGACCCCACCGTAGTCCACTGTCGAGCGTCACTCCCAAATATTTGGAAGTTCTGCTCCACGGAATTTCGGTGCATACATTCTCAGGCAAGTGTCGGGTTTTAAACCTTTATGTTTTCCTTGTGAAGAATGTTGCAGTACTTTTGCACGGATTGACACCGATGCGCCTTCGCCAGGTGCTGAAATAATCTTCAAGGTTACTAAGATAGCTTTGAAGGCGGTTGACTACGAATCTCGGTTTAAGTGAGCTTGAATAAATAGCAGTGTCATGCGCATAGAGAGCTGCTTCTGTTAGAATTTCATCTAGATTTGAGATTGAATTTGAACTTGACTTCCGACTCGCCGCGGGGAGATCGTGAATATAGATAGTAAACAACCTGGGGGAAAGAAGACTGCCTTGAGGTACGCCGGCTGTGATGCACTTTCCAGTGGAGCGGACGTCTTCAAATTTGACGCAGAACTTTCTATTCTCCACATACAAGTCTATCAGTATTACGAGCTCCTCTTGGATGCCTGCTCTCAGCATTTTATACAGTAGGCCCTGATGCCATACCTTATCAAATGCTTTGGCAACATCCAGGTACACAGCACCCGTAGACTGTTTCTTGTTCCAACTTAAAGTTACGTGTTCCACAAACCTTACCACTTGGTGGACCGTTGAATGCCCCGGTCGAAAACCAAACTGTTCGTTAGGAATAATTTGGATTTTGCCCGTTGCCTTGTCTAGCCTGGTCAGAATGACCTTTTCTGTCAATTTAGTAGATTATAGAATATATGAGACCCTAATAATATACAAAACAAGGTGGAACTCGCTTTAGCGGCAGTTCTTAGGCTTCTATACAGCTACCTTTCTGGTGTGGAAAGTTGTTATTATCTGGTTATTTTTGGTCGCTATATAATGTAACATCACATATTCAGATAATCTGCACTAATTATTTATTATTTTAACCACAGCAGTGGCTTGATGTAGATATTGAAGTTAAGTTGTAAATAAAAAAGAAGGAAGAGGATGGATCCACCTCAAAAAATGGACCGGACATTACAGAAAAGTGAAGTTACGAATGGAATGGAAAAGTTTGATTATTATTATTTATGTAGTAATTGATAAATACCAACCGCAAAAATTTAATTAGTGCATATTATCTGATTATGTGATGTTACATTATATGGCGACCAAAAATAACCAGATACAGTCGACTCTCGATAAATTGAAACTCAAGGGACCAGAGAAAAATTTCGAATTACCAAGAGTTTATTACTTTTTTTTATTATTTTTAATTTTTATTATTATATTTTTTAACAATTACCAAATAACAAAATAAATTCGAGATTTATTATTTTAAACATTCGTATAATTATTCACAATTAATTATTATTTACTGAAAAGTAGTCCGTAATTTTGTGTTGAGTGAGCGACTTCAGTCTATCATTGTCCAATGAATTTTCGATAGTGGTGAGAGCTGCGAAGAAATCGTCACTTGTGTCGGTTCTTAGGGCGTGTAGAAGCGTAGGGTACTAAGAGATCTCCTTGCCTTGTTAATATTTAGAAGGTCTAGAAGGATCTAAATAACAGGTATTTGATATTTTTTATAAAATGTACTTGATGTTGTTAAAGATGCAACCACATAGAAATTAAAAGCAAATATTCAACTTATTTGTACAGCTACGTATAACAACGAAATTGACTAGGGTTGTTCTGAACACCTCAATAATAGGTTAGGTGGATAGGTTAGATCAGATTAGGGCATTTACCACAAATGGCAGCTTCTTAAATGCAAGTGGTGTACTAATATTGTAAAGGCGTTTTCTGTTGGGCAACCTTAACTTCTTTGATCTCCATTATTAACTTATCGAACTCATTATTACATTATAATGGTTTTCATTCTTTCCTATAAGATCAGTAATTTTTCTAGGAAACATAATTTCCTTTTTTTTGAAAAGATTTTAAGGCGACTGTGCAGTTAATCTAACCGGCTGAAATAAAATTTCTTCAGCTACACACTAAAGAACAGGCTTATTTTAGGCTTTAGAAAAAATAACTTGCGAGAAATTTTGAAAAATAACTAAAATATCGACTTTTGAAAAGTACGGTAAAGTAGCATCGATTCGGCGGCCGACCGGGGTTTATGTGCATCAGTCGCCCGTGCTCCGTCGGAAATGCGTAAAATTTTTTCGCTCCGATTTGAATTTTTCTTTGAAATTCGGATAGATGGGGGTGTGATTAGTGGATATTAGTAATAAATAAAATCAAAAAAATGGAAAATAACCCGTGTATTGCCAAAAAAGTGAAAAAATTAAACCAAAAATATTTTAAGAAGTAGGTCTCTAAATTAACATAATAAACGTTGGCTTGGCCAGAATTATGAGCAACAAAAAACCTACCCTACGCTGCTCCGCAGCTCCGGGCTTTTTTCATGCTCAGAGCCGCTAACGCGGCGGAGCTAAACATACGAGAAGGCGCCACCGATCAAGAACACCGGGATAAATGCAACCGGGATGTGAGAGACCCTCGAAATAGCATTAAAAAGTATAGTTGCGGTATGGGGCAGTATACTATTACGTTTCATCCCCTAAAAATCGCCTAAAAACAAAAAATAATCGATGTTAGAGTATATCGGACTGCACGGACTGACCACAGAATGGCCGATGCGCCCCTGAATCTCGTTAATCCACCACAAATTTCATGAAAATTATCTAAGTTCAAATTCGATTATTTCAAAATTTTGATAATAAATTCTCGGTTCATATTTTGAGAATTTGTTATATTGACTGTGTTCTTTAGTGTGTAGCAGAAGAAATTTAGTTTCGAGTGGTTAGATTAACTGCACAGTAACCGATTTTAATATTATTAATAATAATGTAAACCGAATTAACTTAAGAGCGCGCTGCGGAAAGAGAGAGAGGGAAGCAGTAGATATGATGTTGAAGGAAGCCTCTAATCTTTTGTAGAAATTTAAAAAGCTAAACGTCGTATCAATGTAATTCTTTTCGAAGGGGAGGAGGAAAAGGAAGAACACAAAGAACAAGAGTAATTGGCAAAAATAAAATAAAGTAAAATTTGAAATTATTGTGGTTTTTGTGAATACTTAGTTTTGTTTAACAGTTTTGTTAAACTTTTTTTTATTAAACCTTGATTTCTATTTTTTATTAATTTATTTATTTAACCCTTTTTTAATACGTTTGGTATTTGCGATGACCAAATAAGTCGCAAGGTTATTATGCGGATTGGATCTGAAAAATACATGTAGGCAAATATTGAAATTTGGACAGGACAACGTCTGCCGGGTCAGCTAGTTATAAATAGGGGAGATGTGGGTATAGTGGCCACCCTAAGCTTTAAACGTCATTTGATAAGAAATGGAAATCGTTAAAATTGTGGAATCAAGTTCACAAGGTAGCTCAACTATCAATACAATAACATTATAAAACTTGATGCACAATTTTTAAAATTTTCGGGGAAAAATAATATTTAAAAAAAAATATGTCCAAATGGCCACTTTACCCCAACCAGTGGGGCAAAGTAGCCACCGACTTTGTGAGTAAAATTGCTATGGTAAATAGTGTATTTGCAGGGTAAAACCAATTCCACATTTTAGGAAATAATATAAAATAATAATAAGGTAAAATTGTAGACTTTATTTTAGTTTAAACAAGCACAAAGATCACATACAAATATGTCGTCCTCTTCATCACATCCAGCACATTCTTCATGCGCCCATCTCTTACATACTGAACAACTTATCCAACCCTCTCCTTTTTTGGATTTCGAATACAGGCTTGTGCAATATAAACACTCTGCATCCTTTTGGTCATCTTCATCACTGCTGCTTGCATATTCTTTAATAACACATTTTGATTTCTTTGGCGCGCACCTTTTTTTAATATTCTGACCAAACACCTGCCTTTTCACTGTATCTGGTTTTTGGGATTCCTTTGCAATTTCCAAATCATTTTTGTAAGGACTATCTGTTATAATTGCAGTAGAACCCCTTTTTCGCTTATTTTGTCGTGGCTCTATTTTAGATTTTGGAATAGGAATGACGCATTTTGGACTAACAAGTAATCCCGAAGTACTTGGTTGACTATCAGATGGTTTGCTGGTTTGCGATGTTGACGGTATTGCATCTATGGCAGTATTTATCTCGTTTCTAATTTCTTCGACATTTTCAGTTTCCAAATGATGTCCGTTAATGTCAAAATCTTGATCTGTTACTTCAGATGCGGCAAAATCTGCATCGGTAAATACATGTGGATTGTATGGAACGATTCCACAATGCCTGAATCCGTTTATAGCCGTCGTAGGGGTTGCTGCCCGAAGATATGCAGCACCAAACAATTTGCTAACTTGATACGGTGATAAAGTTCTTCCTGGGTTATTCTTTAGATATTTCTCTATTTCTTGCACATAAAACGTATTAAGAGGACCCATAAAGGACACATCAAGTGGCTGTAACTTGAGACTACAATGGGGAGGGATACACAACACCGTTACGAAATTTTCACGGTCCATATTGATGAAATCCAAGTTTTTTGTGTGTGTGACGTGACCATCTAGTATTAGCTAACAACGGTCTTCGGCTGTAGGCTTTGCATGCTTTAAAAAATGCGTAAACCATTTCGTGAAAATTTCCAGCTGCATCCATCCTGACTTATGGCAAGCAAATGCAGTTCCAGGAGGAGCTCCATCCATCAATTCTTCTTTCATTCTCACTCTGGGAAAAATTATCATTGGGGGAATGAAAGACCCACCAGCTGACATGCACACAACAATTGTCGATAACACTCCCCTTTCCGCCGATGTGAGACTTCCTACTTGTTTTCGCCCTTTTAGAGCAAACACTTTACTAGATTTTGACTGTACGGTCGTTAGACCAGTCTCATCTACATTAAAAACTCTCATAGAACCATACTGGAAACGACTAGTGCATTCATCCAAAAAACTAAAAAACTTTTCCACATTAGGCTTATTAAAAGCTCTGGCACGGGCTGCACTGGTGGCTTCAGGTGTACGAAGAGTGATATCAGCATGTCTGTCACGAAAACCCTTTAACCAGTCTTCCCCAGCAAGCTGGGTTGTTCTGTTAAAATTATGATTTAACTTATTTTTTTCAGCTAACTGATAAGCAAGTGACCTAACTTCTTTCTTCGTGAGACCATAAAATCGACTTTCCAGGTCTTGGATATGTTGAACTATTTCTAGCTCTTGATCCCAGGTGAAAACTGGCCGAAAGCCGCCTAAAATTTTTATATTGGCTTTCGCATCTTTATTTTTATCCATAACTCTTTTTTTCAGAGTATTTCGAGGAATTTTATAAGTTTTACTGGCTGTTTGGAATGGCATCTGCTGTTCTGTTACGGCTTTAATTGCCTTTAACATGTTCTCAGGATCCCATGACCCCTGACTAGACTTTCTTTTATACTTCCTTGGCATTTTCTGTGATTAGGTAATTGTTTGCACCAAAGTAAAAGTAGAGGGTTAAAGTGGACAACTTCAAAAGTTGCAAGATGGGTAAAGTGGCCACTAGTGTGGCTACTTTGCCCCATTTTGCAACCTTTGGTAAATTTGATAACCTATGAAGTGCACTTCGTATTTACGTTGTTTATATTACATGGATACATACCTAATAGTGTATACTGTGGCTCTGAAAAAATTTGACCGTTTTTGATTTGGTAACCGCACACTATGCACTATACAGTTCATACACAACACTACATCAACAACACATATATACGCATTTATTCATTTACCAGCTCACTGCTTGAATGTTCAAGATCCCTATAATTTTTGTAGTTTACTGTAGTGAGTAATGCAATAGTTGAACATGTTGTCGAAAAGATGGCACTAATGGTTTCTAAAATATAACCGATGACCACTTTGCCCCGGGTGGCCACTTTAGACACATCTCCCCTATTATGTTGACCAAAAATAACTAGCAATAACAACTTTTCACACCAGAAAGGTAGCTGTATAGAAGCCTAGGAACTGCCGCTAAAGCGAGTTCCACCTTGTTTATTACCGATGTTTAATTATCGTCTACGAGATTTCTCTAAACTGTCCTAGCTCGATGATATTTGAGACACCGCAATATGTATACACATTTTCAGGTGGAAACATTCAGAAAATTAGAAAAATTAAGATAAAATGCATTGTGAAAATGAAAAATCAGTTGCTCTCAAGAAGAAAGGGGTTAATTTTACAAGTAAAGTTGTAAGGGTAAGTAACATTTCATCTATGAATACGGTCGTAAATAAATTGGTAAATATTAATTCAACATTTTAAAATAAAAGATGTTATTCAATTTGAAATTTGCCACCACAAAATTTTAACAGAATACTGTTGATCGTAAGCAACGTTAGAAAATCTCTTTTTAGTTCTATTAGATGGCGCTATACACTTACACCCAAGCAAACACTAAAGGCTACACGGTGCGGGCCGTTTTGCTTCCGCATGCGCATTATACATCATGGTCGCGATTGCTTTGTATTGCATTCTTGTTTATATAACCTCAAAGCATGCCACAAAATAACACTAATTTTTATTTTTAAAAAACCCCGTTTATTAAAAGGAACAGTTAAATTACTTGCAAAATAGAACCATTACCATTTTCAGTAAAAAAAATCGTTTTAAATAAATAAGAGATAATTTCAAAATATTTATTTACATTATTATAATTAAATCGTAATAATACTAGTAAGTGTATTGAATTAGTACTTGAAGCAATCCTCTGTGACTCCTCACGACTTGACATTTCAACAGAACTTTTAATTGAAAACAATCTTCGTTGAGGTACAATTTTTGTGTGGCTTCCGATTGTTTCATTCTCTGGTGGAACGGTTAATGTAGTATTTCTACTTCTTACAGCCGCTAAAACAGGACCCATCGTAAACCCATTTTCAGTAAAATACAGTAAAATAAAAATACATTTAAGAACTCATACCGGCGAGAAACCATTTAGTTGTTATATTTGTGAGTGTACTTTTGCAGATAAATCAAACACAAACAAGAAGAAGAATTCTTCAACAAATCTTATAATTATTATGTTGAGGTTATACAAACAAAAATGCAATACAAAGCAATCACGACCATGATGTATAATGCGCATGCGGAAGCAAAACGGCCCGCACCGTGTAGACTTTAGTAAGCAAACGCCCCTGACTCATGAATGTCGCTTTTTATTATTTCGCTGTCGATTATTTGTCAACTGTAGCAGTAGTTTTCTAAATCGATAACATATAATCAACGCCTTCAATTAAGAAAAGTTATTTTGTACCTGTACATTTATGGTGCTCCATCCTCCAAATGGAACCAGTTACCGATTTACTTGCAGCTCAAGTGCTACCTTCGGAAGAATCACAAATTGTAGAAAACACGGATATATTTTTGGAAACTCCAAATAATTCAATTAGCAATTACGAAATTAAAAGAGAAGAGGTGGAAGATGTGAGATTTAATTTAGAAGATTTGCATCATTCCATTGACATTAAAGAAGATACCGACACTCCAGATGTAACGCTGAATTGTTCAAAATTCTTCGAGTGCGCAATTTGTGGTTATAAACTTGCTCGTAAACAAACTTTAATACGTCATTTAAGAGCTCATAAGGTCAAGAAATCATTTATATGTGATATTTGTGAGAAATACTTGTTCACGGAAATCTCACTTACAATCACATTTAAGAACTCATACCGGCGAGAAACCATTTCGTTGTGATGTTTGTGAGTACTTGTGCACAGAAATCAACCTTACAAAATCATTTAAGAACTCATACCGGCGAGAAACCATTTAGTTGTGGTATTTGTGAGTATACTTGTGCACAGAAATCAAACTTACAATTACATTTAAGAACCCATACCGGCGAGAAACCATTTAGTTGTGATATTTGTGAGTATACTTGTGCACAGAAATCACACTTACAAAGACATTTAAGAACTCATACTGGCGAGAAACCTTTCAGTTGTGATAGTTGCGCCCATAAATGTGCACAAAAATCGCAATTGCAAAAGCATTTAAAATCTCATATGAAGTAGTAACCATAGACATATTTCTGTGATGCTCGGCTAAAATGAAGTTTATTTCCACTTCCAAATAATTTTCCCACCTTCATAACTAAACCCGTTCACTTTCAATTAAATACTTTATATTTAGCTATTCAATTTATTCATAATACGTATATTAAATTTATATAATTACTTCTCGGAATTACAAAATCCATTCACTTCCATGGCTTACTTCCATTAGTAGCGCTTCATTCAAATTAAAATATTTCTCTTCCAGTAAAAATTACAAATTTTGGGGTATGAAATACAGCGATATATTGCTGTGTTTTTGCGTTAAATATTGTTATGTCCCCATCTGCTTGTTTAAACTACTTCAAATTCTTTTAACTAAGATGCTCTGCTCTAACTTTTGGTAAGCAATGAGACTCTTTGAAAAATAAAAAACAACTTGAGCTGAACTGTTTAGTAATAAATTTGAAATTTTACAGATATGTTTAAATTTAATGTTATAAGTTGCAGTTTTGGTGAGAATTTACGATCGAGTTCTATGTTTTATAGGTCAAATATTTCAGACAATTTGCAATTCGATCGCAGGTTCACTCAAATAATATAAGCCTAAAGAAAATTTAAATTTTTAAATTGAATTTTTAAATGTTGGCGCAAATACAAAAAGAAATGTTCATCAATTTGACTTGCAGGTTTGTGATTATTTAATATTGTTATATTTATACTAATAATATTGTCTATCTGTGAGACCTCATAAAGGAGGTACGTAACCAGATTGTAAAAGTAGATGCCGCATCGGATGCCTGAGAAAAGTAATATCTACAGAATGACGAATTTTCGTTGAAGTAATTTGAGATGCAGGTGAAGTACTGGATGTAGTAAGATGGATCAGAAAAAGAAGAAGAGAATGGAATGGACACATCAACCGCGTGAACAACAAAGGGATTGCTCGAATTGTCAGAGATGGGAAAGTTGTCTATGGAAAACGACTGCCTGAAAAACCACCAAAAAGATGGAAAGAAAGCTGGCAAGGTGCAGTCCGTCCGCTTTTATAAAAAACATTGAATTTAATTAAATATATTTAAGAATAACATATAACAAAATCTTTGAAATTATTTATATATTTTGTCATTGTAATTAAAAAAACATTTTATTTCTGTTCGTCTAGAATCGATGTCAGTTTTAATCTTCAATAAATTTATTTAAGTAATATTGGTTTTTTTTTAAAACCCATTTTGTTAAGTGAAACTAACTGGCGCAGTCGGTAGGATACTTAGAAGGGCTTTAGATCCAACTCTCTAAAATAACCCTTTTTGTGTTAACAATTAACTGAGAACGAACATTAAAATTTAAGTGATAAGAAAAAATAAATAAATAAGTGCAACAAGAAGAAAGAAATAGAAGACAATCAATCAATCAAATAGAGGGAAGAAGTTTCGAAACATTTCTAACCAAGGGATGAAGAAATTCACAACGTTCTTCATTTGCGTAGCGTAAGTTTTTGCTCATTATTATATTTCCTTTCTGAATGTCAGAGGCAGAAATTACCGATTTATTAAATAATTTAACCCTATCATCGGAATCAATCATACAAATTATTCCAAATTTTATCGAACGATCCCCCTAGTAACAATTCCGAAATGGCACAACAACTAGATAAATTTAACTGTGAATTAGTATCAAAATATGATGGTAATCCAGCGACTTTATCCATAATATTTATTAATGCATGTGAACATTTATTAAGAAGATTTGGTACAACAAATCCAGCTGATGTTGTTAACGGACAACTTATACAAGTTATACTGGGCAAATTCGAAGGACGAGCACTCACATTAATTGCTAGTCGAGAAAATTCAAATACCTGGGGCAACATAAAACAATTATTATTACAACATTGTGGAGATCAACGCGACGAAAATTGTCTATTACGTGACCTGATGAGCCTCAAACCATACAAAAACGAATCCCCATATCAATTCGGAATGAGATGTCAGGTTTTACGAAGTTTACTTCTAACCCATTGTAACAGTTAACTGGCACAGCTGCTGGAAATCTTGCCCGCCTCTGTCGTTAATAGAGGGGGAAGTACTCCACTGGCCAGTGACGACATTTAAACAAGGAGTTCTGGGATTATTTAGATCTCCAGGATTTATGTTAATTCTTTGAGAAGGTACAATTCCTAGCGCCTAATACGTAGGCAGCTGCTACAGCATGCAAGGACTCGCCGAGTTGACCGCTATTAAATTTAAAGAAATCAAACTATCATTGACGGTAGGTTGGCAACGAGGTTGTTTTAGAACAAGCAAGAAGTACAAGCACACAAATATTTCACGTCTTATAAAAACCAATTAATTAAATTAATTAAATACAAGTTTGACGCTACGAACCCTATTACAAGGGAGGTTAATGATTCGTGCCAGTGGTGCAACGATTATAAAAGTATTCGATCGAAGAATAAAAAAATTAGCGGCCGTAGCCGAATTAATGCGGTTCAGCCATTTTGGTGGACGCGATCCACAAAGATTAAATTGAAGTTGCATCAATCGGTTCGACAAAGGTCGAAGATTGTGGGTCAAACGAAGGAAAATAGTCATCCGTAGTTTGGGTGGATTATTCTGAACGAGATAACTACCTTGGGTGGATTATTTGGTCACGAGCCAAGAATAAGGATCGTACAAATGCGAAAGGCTGGCTGGTTTGCCGTTGCGAATTTTTACTTTAAAAGGATGTGTGTGACAACGGAAAAACTATTAGAACAAAATGTTCGACGAAACCAACGACAAAATACGGTGATATCATTGATTAATTATTTATGTCCAATCAGATTTGCGAGACGAATAATCGCCAGTAATTATTTATGTTCAATCAAATTTGAGAAGCAAATCCCCTCAGCTTTCACCCTCATATAAGTGTGTCTTTTTCGATTGTTTTAGGTCATCATCCCAAGGAGGAATAACCATTTTCCATTCCGTCCCGAGGGTCGATCGATCGCACCCAAAAGGAAATACAACATTCACCACAGAGTAAGTAATCGAAACAGATTCATTACTTACTATATGAGAGTGAAAATACCAGGTCATAAATTATTTAATTACTTAATACTGTCAAATTCTCGTAATCATAACTACCAGGTCACTACGACCTCAATCAGACATTTTAAAACCGAACAAAGAACTACCATAATAGTCAAAAACCTAAACCGTTTGGTGTTGGGCATCCACGACCGACTTCGTCGAGCGATCCTACCAGGTTCAAGAAATCATATTTCAGTTCAGACGTTAGAATCGTGGTACCTGTTGGTGCCGGTTTATCACCACGGTCAACCTTTGATATCATTAGTGAAGTCGAACACATTAGTGATTCTGCTGGCCGGCAATTTTCACCAAACGCTGCCAGTCATTCTAAGATCAACTGCTGCTGATTAAATTAACGCTTGCTTGAAGTCGTCCAATTTGTGGAGATATACGTGAAAATTCTCAAATTAACAACGAATATGCGAGTCACGTTACCAAATGACCAATCGGCGGACGTGTTTTCCAAGCAATTATTAGACGTTGGCAATGGAAAAATTCCTGTAGACGCTTCCACTGGCCTTATATCGTTTCCAACTAATATTTGTCAATTCACAACGTCGAAAGAAGAATTGATTACGAAAGTGTTTCCAAACATTGGTGCCAACTACAAAATCCATGTTTGGTTGAGCAAACGAGCCATTTTAGCACCAAAAAATAAGGACGTAGACGATTTCAACTTAAAAATCCAAAGTCTAATCGCTGGCCAATTGCAGTCGTTTAAGTCGATCGATTCCATTACCGATCCGGATGAAGTCGTCAATTATCCAATTGAATTTCTGAATTCATTGGATTTGTCAGGAACGCCGCCGCACAATTTGCAGCTTAAGGTCGGCTCAGTATTAATCATGTTACGCAATCTTAGCCAACCGAAACTATGCAATGGAACGCGACTAACTGTTAAGAAGTTGATGAACAACGTGATTGAAGCGACAATACTTAAAGGAAAGTTCAAAGGCGAGGATGTTCTGATTCCAAGAACACCACTGATTTCAACCGACTTGCCATTTCAATTTAAGCGTGTCCAGTTTCCGGTTCGCCTTGCATTCGCAATGACGATTAATAAATCGCAATACCAATTGTTGAAAGTGTGTGGAATAAACCTTGAATTCCGGTGTTTCTCCCATGGGCAATTACGTGGCGTGCTCGAGAGTCGGTCGCTATTCGCTTTCTCTCCGGACGGAAAGATAAAAAATATCGTTCATTTTCAAGCGTTGCGATGAACGCGTTAAAACACCAATTTGTCTTCATCAATAAAATACACACAAATATTACCTTTAATAAATAAACATTACAATTCCATCAAACATAGTTTTTTAATGAAAAAAAATTTTATATTTTTTAGGCAGGACAACGTCTGCCGGGTGTGGATGTGGTTGTTCGGCCTACGGCTGTAATCCAGAAAATCACATCCGTCACAATCTGGATGGCTAAAGGCGGCCAGTAGGCCAGTGTGGTGGCGATTTCCCTGAGTGAGGCCGAACAGCCACATCCGACACGGTCTAGATGGCTAAAGGCGGCCGGCAGGCCGCCTGTGCCAGCTAGTAACTAATAATAATGAAGCTTTTCCATTCCATTCGGAACTTTACTTCTCTGTAATGTATGGTCCATTTTTTGAGGTGGATCAATCCTCTTCTTTCTCTTTTACTTACAAATTAACTTCACCAATTACATCAAGCCACTGCTGTGGTTAACAATAAATCAATTTAAAACAAATTATTGTTCTATTATACATACTGCTGTGTAATCTCTATCGAAATTTGCACACCCCGGGTTTGTGTTGAGCGCCAGCTTTTTAAATAAAAGCAAATTTATAAAATTGAAAAATGAAATTTCCAGGGGTGCAATTTCTCAAGAAATTCACGATCCTTGTCCCTTTTATCTAGCTCAATCGTGGAGATTCACTCAAGGTGTGGTGGATTCATGTTAAACTCAATTAAGGGATGCTGATGGAAGTTGAATAAATATTTGTAGATTGAAATTTTTCGATGTTGTGATATTCGAAGATAAACTAATTCTCTTTCGTTGTGATGATCTTTTAAAAATTGATTTGCTTGCTGTCTTTGAATTGAATCGATGAATAAAAGATTGTATTAAATCAAAAATAGCTTTATATTTACTAAAATAATTAAATCGCATGCGGACACAAAGTTCAGATAAATTTTTATCTGAGGAAATGACAATATTAAATACCAAATAAATCGAAGTGAGTAGATCCAAAAATATCTTCTTGTGGCGTAGAAAAGTTACAATAATAATAATACATAAAATATAATTAAAAGTTTAAAATACCTTTTTTTAAATTTGAATAATCCTGTCTGGTCAAAAGACATGCGCACTAAACATTTCACTAATGCACATTCGAAGAACTACACAGATCAGCTGATGATTGTTGTTGTGAAGGTTGCTCCTGGTTTCGTGAATACACGGCGTTGATACATGAAATCAAATTGTTGATCATATTTAGTTGATCAATTGGAATGCTGGTAAGTCGTTTTGTTGTTATTTCCATGATATTTTTAGTGAGTAGAATTTAAATACATTTTGTTTGTAGGCGTCTTCATAAACTCGGTAGCCATTTTTATGATCTAACATCAAACTTTATAACAAATATTCGGAGTCTTGGATATTTGGATGTTTTTGAATTGAACTGTTCACTCTGGAACTACACACGTCTTATACTTCCAAGCGTTCGAGTAAGACTCTAATTTTTATGGAGCCACACGTCTTGTTATTTCAAGCGTTCGAGTAAGACTGTCCGATTTTGATGCGCTGTTCATGAAAATCGGTCAAATTTTCTTATCAGTAAGTCAAGTTTGTCACCTTTTTAAATTTTATAATAACCAAATGTTTTTATATTTACAGGAGAGCTTCCATATATGATGACTTGATTAATTGAGTGGTTCCCAGACGTCTCGTGAATACAGAAGCAGTTTGTAGGCAAGATTTAGTTGGACTCTTGACCTTTTTCTTATCATGAAACCCGTTATCAATTTTTAAGCGAAAATGAACTCTATTTACCTTTTTATAGACTTTCAGTAGCAAATTATGACCATTAGAAAGAGTGGATCATTTAACAAATTTCCATATAATTGGTTTGACACAGTATTTGTTATTCATGGAATAAATTCCATTTTTGTAACGTACAATTTTTGGTTATGTTCTCTGTGATAACACTTCCCAGCAAATTTACCATTTTCGACTTAAATAATCCTTTTTACGAAATTTTGAAGTGGCAATAACCTTCATGAATCTATTTTACAGCTTTATTTAATATTTATCAATCCTTAAAGATCTTTGTATGCTCATAATATAGAGAAATTGCGAAATTGGTTTATCTTTCTTATCTGTCAAGTTTTAATTAGGTCAAATTTTGTGTGAAATTTTAATATGAGTTAGAAATTCAATAATTTGCACTGGCCTGGTAGCTTGAGACACAGCAATACGTCGTGTTAACAATCACAATTTCGAGGGTTCTGATTAGATTTGAATTATGCGGACAGACACGGAGCCAGATCATAAGGCTTCTTGTTATACTTTGTATAGAAGTCTAAAAGTATAAAGCCCGCATTTCATTGAGGCTTCTGAAGCGGGGCTGCACAAGCTTAGCTGGTAAAATGCTAAAGCAATATAAATTCATCTTCTATGAGAGTCCACGTGGACCCGTGTACTTCCCCTCATAAAAGATGAATTTCTATACCAGCTCGGTTTCTGAAAGTAATCCAGAAACTTATTCTTCCATAGAATGGGGGGGGGGGTGAGTCAAGAGTAAACGATTCCACAGTGAACAAAATTTAATAAGATATGGATTAATTTTGACGAATGAATACAATCTTTGAGAATATTAATTATAAAATTTAAATAATATTTCTTAAAATATAAATTATGTTGCATAAACCAAATTAATAGAATTTTACTTTTTAAATCAAGTTTGTCAAATTTTGTGCTTAAAATATACACATATAAACACTAATAATTAAATATACAAATGGTTAAAATAAATGTGGGCATCCAATAAATGTCAGAACTCTGAAGCGAGTGTCAGTATACAAACATCCAATAAATAAAAATTAAAACAGAATAAATTAACCTCCATTTATGTTGTCTTCGAGGGAAATAGTGACTGGAATAAATATTCCACAAACACCTCGAGTCGAACGGTTGAGATTTAAAATAATAAAAGGTTAGTAAAATAAAAACTACTTAATGCTAAATATATAAAGAAAAATAATACAATTATTTAGGAAATTAATAATTATAACTTTTACAGATATTTAGTGATTGGCTATATGTAATGCACTTAGGAATTAAAATAAGACATTGTTGATAATCAACACACACAGTTTTAACGTTAATTTAATCTTAATCATTGAAATTACAAACGAAACCCTCTAGTTTAATAAATTTCCGTTTAATAAAGTGCCATGTAAGTGAATGGACGTGGGTCAGATAATTGGTGCCTATAATTTTTTAATTCTGAGAAGTAATTATATAAATAATTATGATTAAACAATTATGAATAAATTGAATAGGTAAACAAAAAGTATTTAATTGAAAGTGGATGGGTTATGAAGGAGGGAAAATTATTTGGAAGTGAAAATAAACTTCATTTTTACCGAGTATCACAGCAATATGTCTATACCTAGTTACTACTCCATATGAGATTTTAAGTGCTTCTTCAATTGCGATTTTTCTGCACATTTATAGGCACAACTGTAACAACTGAACGTTTTCTCGCCAGTATGAGTTCTTAAATGTCTTTGCACGGTTGATTTATCTGCACAAGTATACTCACAAATATGACAACTAAATGGTTTTTCGCCGGTATGAGTTCTTAAATGTCTTTGCAAGTGTGATTTCCGTGCACAAGTATTATACTCACAAATATGACAACTAAACGGTTTTTCGCCGGTATGAGTTCTTAAATGTCTTTTCAAGTGTGATTTCCGTGCACAAGTATACTCACAAATATGACAACTAAACGGTTTTTCGCCGGTATGAGTTCTTAAATGTCTTTGTAAGTGTGAATTCCGTGCACAAGTATACTCACAAATATGACAACTAAACGGTTTTTCGCCGGTATGAGTTCTTAAATGTGATTGTAAGGTTGATTTCTCTGCACTAGTATACTCACAAATATCACAACTAAATGGCCTCTGGCCTGTATGAGTTCTTAAATGTGATTGTAAGTGTGCTTTCTGTGCACAAGTATACTCACAAAAATCACAACGAAATGGTTTCTCGCCGGTATGAGTTCTTAAATGTCTTTGTAAGGTTGATTTATTTGCACAAGTATACTCACAAACATCACAACGAAATGGTTTCTCGCCGGTATGAGTTCTTAAATGTTTTTGTAAGTGTGCTTTCTGTGCACAAGTATACTCACAAACATCACAACGAAATGGTTTCTCGCCGGTATGAGTTCTTAAATGTCTTTGTAAGGTTGATTTATGTGCACAAGTATACTCACAAATATCACATATAAATGATTTCTTGACCTTATGAGCTCTTAAATGACGTATTAAAGTTTGTTCAAGAGCAAGTTTATAACCACTAATTACGCACTCGAAGAATTTTGAACAATTCAGCGTTACATCTGGAGTGTCGGTATCTTCTTTAATGTCAATGGAATGATGCAAATCTTCTAAATTAAATTTCACATCTTCCACCTCTTCTCTTTTAATTTCGTAATTGCTAATTGAATTATTTGGAGTTTCCAAAAATATATTCGTGTTTTCTACAATTTGTGATTCTTCCGAAGGTAGCACTTGAGCTACAAGTAAATCGGTAACTGGTTCCATTTCAAGTATAGAGCACCATAAATGTACAGGTACAAAATCACTTTTCTTAATTGAAGGCGTTGATTATTTATGTTATCGATTTAGAAAACTACTGCTACAGTTGACAAATAATCGACAGCGAAATAATAAAAAGCGACATTGATGAGTCAGGGGCGTTGGCTTGGGTGTAAGTGTATAGCGCCATCTAATAGAACTAAAAAGAGATTTTCTAACGTTGCTTACGATCAAGTCTTCTGTTAAAATTTTGTGGTGGCAAATTTCAAATTGAATAACTTCTTTTATTTTAAAATGTTCAATTAATATTTACCAATTTATTTACGACCGTATTCATAGATAAAATGTTACTTACCCTTACAACTTTACTTGTAAAATTAACCCCTTTCTTCTTGAGAGCAACTGATTTTTCACAATGCATTTTATCTTAATTTTTCTAATTTTCTGAATGTTTCCACCTGAAAATGTGTATACATATTGCGGTGTCTCAAATATCATCGAGCTAGGACAGTTTAGAGGAATCTCGTAGACGATAATTAAAGATCGGTAATAAACAAGGTGGAACTCGCTTTAGCGGCAGTTCCTAGGCTTCTATACAGCTACCTTTCTGGTGTGAAAAGTTGTTATTGCTAGTTATTTTTGGTCGACATAATATTTATAACTAGCTGACCCGGCAGACGTTGTCCTGCCCAAATTTCAATATTTGCCTACATGTATTTTTCAGATCCAATCCGCATAATAACCTTGCGACTTATTTGGTCATCGCAAATACCAAACGTATTAAAAAAGGGTTAAATAAATAAATTAATAAAAAATAGAAATCAAGGTTTAATAAAAAAAAGTTTAACAAAACTGTTAAGTATGCACAAAAACCACAATAATTTCAAATTTTACTTTATTTTATTTTTGCCAATTACTCTTGTTTTTTGTGTTCTTCCTTTTCCTCCTCCCCTTCGAAAGAATTACATTGATACGACGTTTAGTTTTTTAAATTTCTACAAAAGATTAGAGGATTCCTTCAACATCATATCTACTGCTTCCCTCTCTCTCTTTCCGCAGCGCGCTCTTAAGTTAATTTGGTTTACATTATTATTAATAATATTAAAATCTTTTCAAAAAAAAGGAAATTATGTTTCCTCGAAAAATTACTGATAGTATAGAAAATAATGAAAACCATTATAATGTAATAATGAGTTCGATAAGTTAATAATGGAGATCAAAGAAGTTAAGGTTGCCCAACAGAAAACGCCTTTACAATATTGTAGATTAAAAAGATTTGATGATCTGAAAATTGGAGAATTAAAAAAACTGATATCAACAGGTTCTCAACCTGAAAAGTATTTTTTGCCAGCTGAAGAAATCTTTAATTTTATCGAAAGTGCGTATATAGCTGTAGGACATGGAGGTCGGGACAGACTGAAAACAGAAACGTCAACGAAATACGCTATTATAACTATTGAAATGATAGTTTTTTTATAATTTTTTATCTATTGCCATGTATTGCTACTGTAAAAGCTCAAAATTTGATTTATATAGCGGGAGAATATTAATGGCACTTAATTTAATTATGCCTCGACTAGCCTGCATGAAAACTCGTTATTTCGGGTCGAAAATTGGGTCCATCAATTTGGTCAAATACTCATATAAGTTACCCTGAATTAGTAACCTTGTGAAAATGAAAAATAATAAACTTATTGTATCTTACACCTGCTTAATCTTGTCTTCACTGCTGTAGAATTAAATTAAATCAAACGTAATTACTTGTAAACAAAATATTGTAATTTATTAACAAATATAATCATTAAAAACAAAAGATTGATTTTCATTAAATTGGAACAAATTAAATTTACAGAAATAATAAAAGAAAAGTTTATGAATCCCCCCGTATTTAAATACACGCGCGAACTTGTCTATTTTACCGTTAAATGTTATTAAAATCCGTCGACACAAATTTTGCTTACCGAAGTCAATGCAGTCGTCTACCATCGATGTGTCGGATGTGTAGCGAAACAAATCAGCGTGAAGATGACGATGCGATTGGATCCAGTTTTCATACCATGAAGATTCCAGACAGGATTGATAACAGATTTATTTTCTTCGTATCTTAGGATTAAATGCTCAGGTAAGTCCATAAAATATTCTTCAATAACTTTCCAATCAAAAGAACAAAAACATACCCATCAAAAACGTAACCATCAGAAATTTTACTAGCGGTCACCAAAATTTTCCAAACTATCATTCAAAAATACTACTCGAAATTTTTATAAATCTTTTTATCACTTCGTGAATCATCAATCAACAATTAATAATTCCCAACTTATTAAACAACAAGTAAATTATTAAAAAACATTTCCAAAATTCAACTTCTTCAAAATCACGTCTTTTCTCTCTCGCCGCTTGTTCAATTCTCCCCAAATTACGTCCTCACGTCTCGGCGGACACACCGTGAGTCTCCACACGCTTCCTTATCCATTTTTATCCCACCAAAATTTTCTGTAAGCCCGCGCACTAATTTGTTTTAACGCAAACACTTATCATGATTATTTTCCTATACTTTTACAAATAAATTAATTTTATTTAATTTCTTCCCAAAACTTTCTTAAAATAAAACAAATAAACCTTCTCTTGCTTTTTATAACATTCTCTCGAATATTTGTGTATACAAAAATTACGCTTGTTGTATTTCAGATTGTTGATGCAAGCAGTTCATCATTCGGAAGTACCAAGAAGATACAGGTGTATTTTTCTTATTGTCATAATGGTTCTTTATCTGAATATCTAGTCATGAGTATTTTACCAGAAATTAACCCAACTACATTAGACCCCCCCCCCAGACCCCATAAACAGAACATCGCACTATATTGCGATGGTCCAAAATGGGGGTGGTTTTGAGAATCAACGCTCTTGCACATTTTTCAGTCAAACGCTATATTTAGTTTAGTCAGCTGTATCAGATTTTGGAAAATCTAAATCTATTAACATGCTGCTGCTTCAGATCAGTTTATAAGACCGAAATCAATTACATTTCATGAATGCTGTACATGTAAAATGAAATGATGTAAGAGACAAGACACAAAATTAAAATTTCAGTAATTGCAAGGATGTAAATAAATTGTATAACAATAAGAACAAATTGAGTAAAATTTTTAATAATTTGTTAATTTGGGCGAAGCGCAATTAATAATTTAAGTGCTAATGAAAGTGAAAAGGACGGAACGATATTTTGAAATTTTGGTTAAAGCGCGCCTGCTCGGATTTTTAAAAGAAGATAAGCTGGGAAGAATACTGGACTCTCCTCGCGTCGAGCGACAAGTACGGACGTTTTTGGGGAGAGGATATTAAAGTTTGAAGATAAAGAGTCGACTTACGCCTTGGAAAGAATACGGACGTAAAATTTGTTTTAAGTCGAGAAAAGTTGAAAGTTTAAGATTAAACAGATTATCACAGTTAATAAATTTATTGAAATTAATTTAATTATTATACTCAAAAAGATACACCAAGAAGAAAATAGTAAGCTGATTATTTTTATAAAAATTAAAGTGGATCAAGCAAGGTGAAAATATTTGGTACCATTGGGTTCAAGGATTTTTTTGGTTATGTTACGAAGAAATGTTGAAATATTTTACAATACTTACGTTATATTCCACTTGGATTAACTTATGAACAGCAGTCTATGGTTGATCACATTTCCAATTCATTTTCGAGTCCAGAAGAATCAGGCAGGCACGTTATTATCCAACACGGTTCCGGAATCTTACACAGCGAGCATCGCAACGACAACTTTTGGTAAGACACTTTAAGTGATATTTTAGTTCGAAAAAACGATACGTATGCGCGTAATAAACGATAGTGCGAAAAAATATCGGGAGGGGTAAAATTTTTATTTATGAAATTTTTGTAAACGCAATTTGTTCTATAATATAATTTTATGTTTTGGTCTCAGGATTAATAATAAAAAACAGGTTCAAAATTTAATTGATTTATTTGGTTACATTTGTTCTTCAATATTACAGCATAGATAAAAAGAAATTTGATACAGAGTAAAGTTTTGAATTCACGTAAGTTATTAATGCAAGCAAGGATTGTGCCAGAGTGTTTTTTCTGCATAGTCTACCCACCTTTTGACCCTGAGGAGTACTCAAAAGCTAGTCCGGAGCATAATAAAAAAGAACCGTAAGCTACGCCTCGCTATATAAAAAATAATTTGGTAGCTAAACACGGTATCTTTAATTGGCTTAACCAACGTGGGGCTGCTACTGTTGCTGCTACTGTATTGATAAGAAGCGAGGAAAATCACTACTGTAAAATTTTTTTTTAATAGTGCAACTTTTATAATTTTAACAAAAAAGTGGAGGTATCTTTATTTGGCGCCAATGCTAGGCTTGATGCTACTGTATTTGATAAGGCGAGGGCAGAAATAATTAAAAAGCAAAAATTTTTCCAAGTAAAATTTCATAAAGTTTAAACAAAATTTTTGAAACTCAAGTTGATAAAATAAGAAAAGGTATAAAAGATAACAGAATTTTGATAAGTCAAAATTTGTTGTAAAAATTAAAGTTGGCTTGGTAGATAAATTATAATAAAAATCAAAAACTATTCTATAAATTAAGTTTGTTTCGTAGAGATAAAGATAAAATTAAAAATTTTTCGAGAAAAGTTAAAAATTTGTTTTTGGATAATTAAATTTGGTCTTTGCGATTTGATATCAACTATTTTGCAATATTTGAAAATTGAATTATTTATTTAAAACATAAAATTGAATTTTCTTTAAAAAATGGATAAACTGATGGATACGGAGTCATCCGATTCAATTTTCCAACAACTGTTGGAACAAATCAAAACTATGCAAGAGACATTAATCAAATACAAAAAATTAAAAGGCGAAGAAAAATATAAAATTACAGACAATAAAATAAACAATGCAGAGATTGAATTTCAAACAATTAATCGCGCTGATTCTATCATAAATAACATAACGAACGATAATGAAACAAAAATTAAATATTATTACTGTGCAGTAGAAACCAGAAAAAGTTTCAATCGAAAAAAATTAAAAATCAAAAAGTTTAAAGCAAAATTAAATTACAAGATAAGGAATTTAAAGGTCCAAGAATCCAAGATTAAATGTAATAAAACAGATCATGGTAATCTAGAAGTTGGAAGTTGGGTAAATAAAAATAAAGTCATGACAGTTAAGCATGAAAAAACATTAAAATTTAATTGGGAAGTAGCGCTAAGATTAAAAATTGAAAAACAACGCATAGTTTTAACAAAGAGACAATCATTAGAGAAAATTCTATTTGAGGACATAAAAGTTAATAGCTTATTCAATTTAAAAATCCAAAAAGGAAATCTAAAATTTGTTTTGATGAAATTGGTTGGGAAAACGGTAGCCCAAACAGTAGCCCATAATTATTTCATCAAATGGAGCTGTTTTAAAAGAATACGTCTAAAATTAATGACAACTAAAATTCGGATTCATTAAATAATAAGATTTAAGACGATAATTTTGATAACGAAAATTGCAACGACACACGGAAAATTGATAAAAATAACGGATTCTGTAAAAATTGTTAAACCTCGACATTGATTTGGGAATCATTTAGTAAAAAAAAACTGGATGACTGAGAAATAAATGAAAGATTTAATAAAATTCAATTAGGAAGCTACTGATAAATAATTAAATAGGGTGGAAGGATGGGTAAAGATTGAAATGATAACAAATAATTTTAATTGGTAAATGGAATATGAGCTATAATGTAAAATTGATAGTAAATGATATAAAATTGAAATATTGTGAAATGAATCATAAGATAAAGTTTTTTTTTATAAAGTTTGATGAATTTAATTGGATAAAATGCAGAATTGATAACTTTGATTGGGGAATAATATTAAAATGGGAAAATTGTATTAATAAGGTAGTAAAAGATAAATTTAGAAGATTAATTAAATGATGATGTTAAAATGGAATAAGATTAAGGAATTTTTAGATAAAGAAACGAATGATTATGATATTAAAGATAAGGGGGTGGGGAATTTTGTTATTAATGTTAATTATCTAATTGGAAGTCATGGAACTGCTGGAGAAATTTATTGAAAGTATTAGTCACAAATAAAAATATCATTTAAATACAAGTTTGCTAAATTACATTAAATAAAGTATTATTTACCAAGACATATTTGAAGAGTTATTTGATTATTTAAACCATTAAAATTAGGATATCAGTAGTCGTACATTTTGTTGAAATCTTGCATTAAGTCATGAAAGCATCCAAAAAAAATTTAAGTTTTTATAAGTTCTAATTGAAGTTGAATTTAATTAAAGTTTGTGAATGCATTTGATTATTATAATTTTTGTAAACAAACATGAAATGATAAGTTTATTGAACTTTGATAGATTATAAATTTATAAACAAAAATTATTTGAATAAAAGAATACAACTGAGGTTGGACAATTTTAACAAGAATTCTTTTGAATGGGATTTTATAAGTAGCTGGGATTAGATACTGTAGATATGATAAAATCTAAACAGTAAGTTAATAAAAATTTTTGTAAATAAAGGGAATTTGGGTATTTTAATTTAAAGAATACTAGATTAAAATCTTAAAATTAATTAATTTTTTTTTGTTTTGATAAATAAGTTTAATTCAAGTATTCATTTAGTAAACATTCGACTAATGTCAATGAAATAATTGTAAATAAAATAAATTAGGTTTTTGTTTTGATACGTACCGATTCTAATATTTGTCACGTTAATTGGTGAAGTAATTATCAAAAAGCTAGCCATTCCATTTGTATCTTTTGTGCTAATTACTTGAAGGGGTGATGCGATGGTCCAAAATGGGGGTGGTTTTGAGAATCAACGCTCTTGCACATTTTTCAGTCAAACGCTATATTTAGTTTAGTCAGCTGTATCAGATTTTGGAAAATCTAAATCTATTAACATGCTGCTGCTTCAGATCAGTTTATAAGACCGAAATCAATTACATTTCATGAATGCTGTACATGTAAAATGAAATGATGTAAGAGACAAGACACAAAATTAAAATTTCAGTAATTGCAAGGATGTAAATAAATTGTATAACAATAAGAACAAATTGAGTAAAATTTTTAATAATTTGTTAATTTGGGCGAAGCGCAATTAATAATTTAAGTGCTAATGAAAGTGAAAAGGACGGAACGATATTTTGAAATTTTGGTTAAAGCGCGCCTGCTCGGATTTTTAAAAGAAGATAAGCTGGGAAGAATACTGGACTCTCCTCGCGTCGAGCGACAAGTACGGACGTTTTTGGGGAGAGGATATTAAAGTTTGAAGATAAAGAGTCGACTTACGCCTTGGAAAGAATACGGACGTAAAATTTGTTTTAAGTCGAGAAAAGTTGAAAGTTTAAGATTAAACAGATTATAACAGTTAATGAATTTATTGAAATTAATTTAATTATTATACTCAAAAAGATACACCAAGAAGAAAATAGTAAGCTGATTATTTTTATAAAAATTAAAGTGGATCAAGCAAGGTGAAAATATTTGGTACCACTGGGTTCAAGGATTTTTTTGGTTATGTTACGAAGAAATGTTGAAATATTTTACAATACTTACGTTATATTCCACTTGGATTAACTTATGAACAGCAGTCTATGGTTGATCACATTTCCAATTCATTTTCGAGTCCAGAAGAATCAGGCAGGCACGTTATTATCCAACACGGTTCCGGAATCTTACACAGCGAGCATCGCAACGACAACTTTTGGTAAGACACTTTAAGTGATATTTTAGTTCGAAAAAACGATACGTATGCGCGTAATAAACGATAGTGCGAAAAAATATCGGGAGGGGTAAAATTTTTATTTATGAAATTTTTGTAAAACGCAATTTGTTCTATAATATAATTTTATGTTTTGGTCTCAGGATTAATAATAAAAAACAGGTTCAAAATTTAATTGATTTATTTGGTTACATTTGTTCTTCAATATTACAGCATAGATAAAAAGAAATTTGATACAGAGTAAAGTTTTGAATTCACGTAAGTTATTAATGCAAACAAGGATTGTGCCAGAGTGTTTTTTCTGCATAGTCTACCCACCTTTTGACCCTGAGGAGTACTCAAAAGCTAGTCCGGAGCATAATAAAAAAGAACCGTAAGCTACGCCTCGCTATATAAAAAATAATTTGGTAGCTAAACACGGTATCTTTAATTGGCTTAACCAACGTGGGGCTGCTACTGTTGCTGCTACTGTATTGATAAGAAGCGAGGAAAATCACTACTGTAAAATTTTTTTTTAATAGTGCAACTTTTATAATTTTAACAAAAAAGTGGAGGTATCTTTATTTGGCGCCAATGCTAGGCTTGATGCTACTGTATTTGATAAGGCGAGGGCAGAAATAATTAAAAAGCAAAAATTTTTCTAAGTAAAATTTCATAAAGTTTAAACAAAATTTTTGAAACTCAAGTTGATAAAATTAGAAAAGGTATAAAAGATAACAGAAAAATTTTGATAAGTCAAAAATTTGTTTTAAAAATTAAAGTTGGCTTGGTAGATAAATTATAACAAAAATCAAAAAAGTATTCTATAAATTAAATTTGTTTCGTAGAGATAAAGATAAAATTAAAAATTTTTCGAGAAAAGTTAAAAATTTGTTTTTGGATAATTAAATTTGGTCTTTGCGATTTGATATCAACTATTTTGCAATATTTGAAAATTGAATTATTTATTTAAAACATAAAATTGAATTTTCTTTAAAAAATGGATAAACTGATGGATACGGAGTCATCCGATTCAATTTTCCAACAACTGTTGGAACAAATCAAAACTATGCAAGAGACATTAATCAAATACAAAAAATTAAAAGGCGAAGAAAAATATAAAATTACAGACAATAAAATAAACAATGCAGAGATTGAATTTCAAACAATTAATCGCGCTGATTCTATCATAAATAACATAACGAACGATAATGAAACAAAAATTAAATATTATTACTGTGCAGTAGAAACCAGAAAAAGTTTCAATCGAAAAAAATTAAAAATCAAAAAGTTTAAAGCAAAATTAAATTACAAGATAAGGAATTTAAAGGTCCAAGAATCCAAGATTAAATGTAATAAAACAGATCATGGTAATCTAGAAGTTGGAAGTTGGGTAAATAAAAATAAAGTCATGACAGTTAAGCATGAAAAAACATTAAAATTTAATTGGGAAGTAGCGCTAAGATTAAAAATTGAAAAACAACGCATAGTTTTAACAAAGAGACTGTGGGATCTTCGTTAATAAAAATCACACACAACGAATAACAAATATATTTAAACGATGTAAATATTATAACACGATTATAATGTCAATTCAGCAAAAAACAGATAAAAAACTAATCGTTAAAAAACACTTAAAAAATACAAAACATAGATGATTCACGTGAACTGCTGTTGCTTCGGACTACTACTCCGTCTGAACTAAAAAAACTTTTTTTACCCGCAGTCATTTCCTGCGTGGCTGGTTGCCAACCTAAAGGAGTTGGCGCCGACAACTTTTGAATTTAAATTAAAAATAATAAAATTAACAATCGAAATTCAAGGTCGCCACACTACTCCCCCTCCAGTGACGAAGTCGCGATGAACCTGGACGGCGTTTTGATGTGTCGTCCTGTTCTTGATGTGGTTACTTGGTGGGGTGGATCTGAAAAAGACACCTTGTTGGTTTTTATTTGTGGAGGTGGGACGGTAGGAACAGGTTGTTGAGTGGGTTCGCTAGTTTCATCCTCCGTTTCGTCGGTAAAAGCTGCTTTCAGTCGGTTGACTGAAACTTCCTGATTTTTACCTTTTACTTTCACTATAAACGTGACCTTTTTTCGTTCGATCACTTGGTAGGGGCCGTCGTAAGGTGGTGTTAATGGTGGAGAGACAGCGTCATTTCGAATAAAAACGTACTTGCAACTTTTCAGTTCTTTTTGAACAAATATGGGACGTTTAGTTGCATGGTTTGCAGTAGGTGTCGGGTGTATATTTTGCATCGTTTCCTTCAGCTGGTTTACGAATTCGCTCGGTGATGTTGCCTGTGAATGCTCGAAAAATTCGCCAGGTAATCGAATTGTCGTGCCATAAACCAGTTCAGCTGGAGTTGCGCGGATATCTTCTTTAAATGCCGCACGATACCCGAGCAAGATGGTTGGAAGTAGATCGACCCAATTTTTTGACCCATAGCATTTTATGGACGTTTTTAGCGATCGATGTAGCCGTTCGATCAAACCATTGGCTTGCGGATGATATGAAGTTGTCCGTAAATGCTTGATGCCGAGCATTTTAGTTAACTCGTTGAATAACCCTGACTCGAATTGTCTTCCCCTATCCGTTGTGATATTGCGTGGGATGCCAAATCTTGAGATCCAACCACTAACGAGGGCTTTTGCGACAGTTTCAGCGGTCATATCTTGAATCGGGATCGCTTCAGGCCAACGAGTGAACCTATCGATGCACGTTAGGATATAGGTGAATCCGTTACTAGGTGGAAGTGGTCCGACTAAGTCGATATTGATGTGGCTAAATCTCTCGCCTGGAACTAGAAAGGTGGTTAGTGCTGGTTTATTATGGCGTTGTATTTTGGATCTTTGGCAGGCCAGGCAATTTTGAGACATTTTTCTGCACTCTTCACGGATTGATGGCCAGACAAATCTATCGGTTACTAATTTAATTGTAGATTTGACGCCAGGGTGTGACAAGTTGTGGATCGTGTCAAAGACTGCTCTTCGAAATGTCTTCGTAATAAAGGGCCTGATTTTTCCTGTTGACGTATCACAGTAGATTTGAGAATTCAAATTTGGAAAGGTGCACAATTTTAATTGTAAAGATACTTTCGCGTTGTCGCCTTTCAATATTGTTTGAAGTTCTTCGTCCTCTTTTTGCTGTGCAGCTAACGATTCGTAGTCGATGATTTGGTGAGACACGGCCTCAACCCTTGATAGCATGTCAGCTATCACATTTTCTGGGCCTGGGACGTGTCGGATGTCCGTTGTGAATTGGCTAATAAAGTCAATTTGGCGCAATTGACGAGGTGAAGCCTGCTCTGGCTTTTTGTCAAACATAAAAATTAACGGTTTATGGTCGCTGTAGATTGTGAAGTGTCTTCCTTCAAGAGATGATCGAAAATGCTTTACGGATTGATAAACGGCCAGTAGCTCCCTGTCATAGGTACTATATCGCTTTTGGGTTTCGGTTAATCGTTTCGAGTAGAAACCTAGTGGCTGCAAGTTATTGTTTATTAATTGTTGGAGTACGGCTCCGATGGAATTGTTTGAAGCGTCGACATGCAGGCATAACTCGGCGTTGGGAGACGGATGTGCTAATAGCGCGGCATTAGCTAGCTCTTCCTTGCACTTTCCAAACGCAGCTACGGCTTCGTTATTCCATATGATCACAGTATTGTCGTTTTTTTTATTTCCGATTAGCAATTTTTGTAGAATCCCTTGCGATATTACTGCCTGTGGGATACAACGTTTATAAAAGTTGATTGAGGCCAGGAATCTTCGCAATTCCTTTGCTAATTTGGGCTGCGGAAAGTTTCTTATTGCTTCAATTTTTTCGGGTAATGGGCGTATCCCTTCTTTATTGATCACGTGACCCAGGAAGTTGATTTCGGTTTTAAAAAATTCACATTTCGAGATGTTGATTTTTATGTTGTACTCACGGAATCTTTCAAAAACCATTCGGATGTGTTTTGTGTGCTCTTCTGGAGTTCTTGACGCTATCACTACGTCGTCGATATATTTGAATACGAAACTAAAACCTTTTAGTACCTGGTCGATGAATCGTTGGAACGTTTGAGCAGCGTTGCGTAACCCAAATGTCATGACTTTAAATTCAAAAAGTCCAAATGGTGTTATGATTGCGGTCTTCGGTATGTCATCCTTGTGCACTGCAATTTGGTGGTAGGCTTTCGTCAAATCGATTTTTGTAAAAACCTGTGAGTCGGCTAAGTTGATGGTAGCGTCCTGAATATGTGGGACTGGGTATCGATCCGGGGTGGTTATGGCGTTTAATCTTCTGTAATCACCGCATGGTCGCCAGTCTCCATTTTTCTTTGGAACCATATGCAGCGGGCTAGCCCAAGCTGAATTGGAAGGCCGGCAGATGCCTTGTTGGACCATGTAATAAAATTCTTTTTTTGCGATTTCATATTTGTTGGGCGGTAACCTGCGTGCTTTGGCGAACACGGGTGGGCCCTGCGTTTCGATGTGATGAAAAATGTTTGACTTTACTTGGGATTCGGTGGCAATGTTGGGTTGAGTTAGGTCACTAAATTCTTGCAGGAGTTGGTAGTAGTGATCGGAACCCAGGGGGATAGAGGTGATGTTCACATCGAGGTCGGTGACTAATTCAATTCTTCCTGCGACTTTCAAATTTGTTTTTCCGTCTATCAATTTTTTGTTACGTAGGTCTACTAGCAATTCAAACTTATCTAAAAAATCTGCGCCTATTATTGGTTTGGTGACGTCGGCGATGATGAAAGGCCATGCAAACTCCCTGCGTAAACCGAATTTTAAGGTCAATAACTTCCGTCCGTATGTGCTGATGGTTGAACCGTTTGCAGCAAAAAGTTTGAAATCGTCGAGTCTGCATTTTTTGTCTTGAGGCGTTGGTGGTATTATGGAAAGGTCCGATCCTGTGTCAACTAAAAATTTTTGGTTCTGAGTTTTATCATATACGAACAAACGACTGGATTGAATGCCTCGTACCTCATCCGTCGCCGTGGATGAGGACTGCATAGCTAGTTTTTTTGGTTTTGGGTGTTGAATTTGCACCATTCCGTACATTTCCTAGCGTTTTGATTGAACTTGTAGTGGTACCAGCATATATCATACTTCCCTTGGGATGGACTTTGATTTCTAAACTGACTGCGGTCTCTTGAAAGTGATCTGCTACGTTCAACTCTTGATGCCAGGATTTCAATTTTTTCAGTTAACTCGTGTACTTGTTTCTGTAACGAATTATCAGTGTCTTCTATTTTTGCTGTTGTTGCTGAAGTTTCGAACTTTGTTATTTCTTGGATTTTATTGGCCGCTTCAGCTTTCTTTTTTAAGTTGGTTTCTAAAGAACTTACTATTGAACGAGTTGTCTCGGGAAGTTTGGAAAGCCATAGGGATTCAATCACTTCTTCTGTCATTGATGTTCCAGCCAAATCTCTCATTTTCCGTAGCAATGTGGAGGGTTTGTCGTCGCCTAATTCTATGCCTTGTATTAATTTTTTTATTTTTTTTTCTTGAGAGTCCGAGTGTTCGTGGATTAGTTGATTTTTTAGAGCCTCGTATTTCTCGGTTAACGGTGGATTCATGATTATGTCCGCTACGGTGTCTAAAAATTGCGGTTGCAAAGATGCTAAAACAATGTCGTACATGCTTTGGTCTGTTTTGATGCCACTGTTGCGGAATTGTGCCTCCACCTGATAGAACCAAAGATCTGGTCTGGTTGGATGGAATGGTGGGACCTTTGTTGATACTTTGCACGTTTCGACATTTGGGGAACTTTCTTGTCTGGACGACTGTTGCTGTGACCTTAACTGACTGACCTGACTGAGCAGTTCGTTAATTTTGGTCTCCAAATCTGCTTGGGTTGATTGATGTGCAGTTCCCTCGTTTTCTGCTTGTGTGTTAGACATGTTTTTTAAAATGATTACACGTGTTCGAACTGGGTTTTTCTTGCTCCGAAAATCGAATAACACGTGGCTGACGATTGACCAGTACCTTAAATGAAATAAGTTGCAATGATGTAAATTTGATAGTTACTATTATTTTGTTTCTGATTTCCTTCAACTTGGGCACAACGTGGATGTTCTTCTGTCGAGGTCACCAGTGTGGGATCTTCGTTAATAAAAATCACACACAACGAATAACAAATATATTTAAACGATGTAAATATTATAACACGATTATAATGTCAATTCAGCAAAAAACAGATAAAAAACTAATCGTTAAAAAACACTTAAAAAATACAAAACATAGATGATTCACGTGAACTGCTGTTGCTTCGGACTACTACTCCGTCTGAACTAAAAAAACTTTTTTTACCCGCAGTCATTTCCTGCGTGGCTGGTTGCCAACCTAAAGGAGTTGGCGCCGACAACTTTTGAATTTAAATTAAAAATAATAAAATTAACAATCGAAATTCAAGGTCGCCACAAGACAATCATTAGAGAAAATTCTATTTGAGGACATAAAAGTTAATAGCTTATTCAATTTAAAAATCCAAAAAGGAAATCTAAAATTTGTTTTGATGAAATTGGTTGGGAAAACGGTAGCCCAAACAGTAGCCCATAATTATTTCATCAAATGGAGCTGTTTTAAAAGAATACGTCTAAAATTAATGACAACTAAAATTCGGATTCATTAAATAATAAGATTTAAGACGATAATTTTGATAACGAAAATTGCAACGACACACGGAAAATTGATAAAAATAACGGATTCTGTAAAAATTGTTAAACCTCGACATTGATTTGGGAATCATTTAGTAAAAAAAAAACTGGATGACTGAGAAATAAATGAAAGATTTAATAAAATTCAATTAGGAAGCTACTGATAAATAATTAAATAGGGTGGAAGGATGGGTAAAGATTGAAATGATAACAAATAATTTTAATTGGTAAATGGAATATGAGCTATAATGTAAAATTGATAGTAAATGATATAAAATTGAAATATTGTGAAATGAATCATAAGATAAAGTTTTTTTTTATAAAGTTTGATGAATTTAATTGGATAAAATGCAGAATTGATAACTTTGATTGGGGAATAATATTAAAGTGGGAAAATTGTATTAATAAGGTAGTAAAAGATAAATTTAGAAGATTAATTAAATGATGATGTTAAAATGGAATAAGATTAAGGAATTTTTAGATAAAGAAATGAGTAATTATGATATTAAAGATAAGGGGGGGGGGGGGAATTTTGTTATTAATGTTAATTATCTAATTGGAAGTCATGGAACTGCTGGAGAAATTTATTGAAAGTATTAGTCACAAATAAAAATATCATTTAAATACAAGTTTACTAAATTACATTAAATAAAGTATTATTTACCAAGACATATTTGAAAGGTTATTAAATTATTTAAACCATTAAAATTAGGATATCAGTAGTCGTACATTTTGTTGAAATCTTGCATTAAGTCATGAAAGCATCCAAAAAAAATTTAAGTTTTTATAAGTTCTAATTGAAGTTGAATTTAATTAAAGTTTGTGAATGCATTTGATTATTATAATTTTTGTAAACAAACATGAAATGATAAGTTTATTGAACTTTGATAGATTATAAATTTATAAACAAAAATTATTTGAATAAAAGAATACAACTGAGGTTGGACAATTTTAACAAGAATTCTTTTGAATGGGATTTTATAAGTAGCTGGGATTAGATACTGTAGATATGATAAAATCTAAACAGTAAGTTAATAAAAATTTTTGTAAATAAAGGGAATTTGGGTATTTTAATTTAAAGAATACTAGATTAAAATCTTAAAATTAATTAATTTTTTTTTGTTTTGATAAATAAGTTTAATTCAAGTATTCATTTAGTAAACATTCGACTAATGTCAATGAAATAATTGTAAATAAAATAAATTAGGTTTTTGTTTTGATACGTACCGATTCTAATATTTGTCACGTTAATTGGTGAAGTAATTATCAAAAAGCTAGCCATTCCATTTGTATCTTTTGTGCTAATTACTTGAAGGGGTGATGCGATGGTCCAAAATGGGGGTGGTTTTGAGAATCAACGCTCTTGCACATTTTTCAGTCAAACGCTATATTTAGTTTAGTCAGCTGTATCAGATTTTGGAAAATCTAAATCTATTAACATGCTGCTGCTTCAGATCAGTTTATAAGACCGAAATCAATTACATTTCATGAATGCTGTACATGTAAAATGAAATGATGTAAGAGACAAGACACAAAATTAAAATTTCAGTAATTGCAAGGATGTAAATAAATTGTATAACAATAAGAACAAATTGAGTAAAATTTTTAATAATTTGTTAATTTGGGCGAAGCGCAATTAATAATTTAAGTGCTAATGAAAGTGAAAAGGACGGAACGATATTTTGAAATTTTGGTTAAAGCGCGCCTGCTCGGATTTTTAAAAGAAGATAAGCTGGGAAGAATACTGGACTCTCCTCGCGTCGAGCGACAAGTACGGACGTTTTTGGGGAGAGGATATTAAAGTTGGAAGATAGAGAGTCGACTTACGCCTTTAAAGGAATACGGACGTAAAATTTGTTTGAAGTCGAGAAAAAGTTGAAAATTAAGAAAACAGATTATAACAGTTAATGAATTTATTGAAATTAATTTAATTATTATACTCAAAAAGATACACCAAGAAGAAAATAGTAAGCTGATTATTTTTATAAAAATTAAAGTGGATCAAGCAAGGTGAAAATATTTGGTACCACTGGGTTCAAGGATTTTTTTGGTTATGTTACGAAGAAATGGTGAAATATTTTACAATACTTACGTTATATTCCACTTGGATTAACTTATGAACAGCAGTCTATGGTTGATCACATTTCCAATTCATTTTCGAGTCCAGAAGAATCAGGCAGGCACGTTATTATCCAACACGGTTCCGGAATCTTACACAGCGAGCATCGCAACGACAACTTTTGGTAAGACACTTTAAGTGATATTTTAGTTCGAAAAAACGATACGTATGCGCGTAATAAACGATAGTGCGAAAAAATATCGGGAGGGGTAAAATTTTTATTTATGAAATTTTTGTAAAACGCAATTTGTTCTATAATATAATTTTATGTTTTGGTCTCAGGATTAATAATAAAAAACAGGTTCAAAATTTAATTGATTTATTTGGTTACATTTGTTCTTCAATATTACAGCATAGATAAAAAGAAATTTGATACAGAGTAAAGTTTTGAATTCACGTAAGTTATTAATGCAAGCAAGGATTGTGCCAGAGTGTTTTTTCTGCATAGTCTACCCACCTTTTGACCCTGAGGAGTACTCAAAAGCTAGTCCGGAGCATAATAAAAAAGAACCGTAAGCTACGC
This sequence comes from Podabrus alpinus, assembly GCA_932274525.1. Lineage (NCBI taxonomy): Eukaryota > Metazoa > Arthropoda > Insecta > Coleoptera > Cantharidae > Podabrus > Podabrus alpinus. The sequence goes on from OW026452.1 coordinate 60,182,675, forward strand.
CTCGCTATATAAAAAATAATTTGGTAGCTAAACACGGTAATATATATAAAAATAGCTGGCACGGACGGCCATCGACCGCCCTTAGCCATCTAGACCCATAATAGATCCGTGAAGGCCATAGTTGTTCGGCCTTCGGCCTGACAGGGAGGCCAAGACTCAGTTCATATAGGGTTATAGGATAGATTAAGAGCACCATCTAGCGAATGCGGAGTGTGCGAGCATTATAAATATAGCACATAAATATAAAAAAAGGTGTATTGTAAGTACTTTTTATTTTCTTATATTGAAAAAAACATAACGAACATCAACAAACAAAAGAAAATACATAAAACATAATACTATTTGTAGTAAATATTTACATATGCAGTGCAGAGTGAAAATTCGCGGAATTCTCTAACTCCACCGTACGGTGGGCATCGACATGCCGTGGATCAACCTTACCTTATCGCAAAATTTATGTCAAGTACTTTATTTAAAAACGTTTATTTAAAATCGGCATCCAGAAACAAATCCGTCGATACCGACAAAAAGGCGTCCTCTTCTTTTTGTTCAGCTTTTTTTTGTTTTGTTTTCTAACATTTTCGGCAGCCACTTCTTCTTTAATTCGCTTCCTTTTTCTTTTGGCTGCCACTTTTTTTGTTGCGTTTTGCAATTGTATAACACGGTCCTCGCTTTCCAAGAATGGAGTGACTTGTACGGAAACTTGGTCGGCAAAATATTGATGCATAACCATTTTGCAGAACTCCCCTCTAACAGTAGCATCGTCTACCGCAGACAGGATGAACATTTCCAGTCTCTTTTTGCACTCATCAAAAACGTCCTGTGCAGCCATTGCTTCTAGATTTATATATATTTTTATGTAAATGAAATCAGAAGAAGTTTGCTTATATAGAAAAAGCTTGTCACCAATTAAAAAGTAATCTGTTTGATCCGCCCTCAAACATTACCCAGCTAGGAATTCTCTAACTCGACCGTACGGTGGGCATCGACATGCCGTGGATCAACCTTACCTTACCAAATAAATCACCAACCAAAATGAACTCTTACAAAAAAAAACCAAAAGGGAGGAGGAAATCTTCAAAAGACACCACCTCAGAATGGGGTGGTAGTGTGAGAATTTTACTCACTAAAACCTCCCCCGGATAACATAAATCGATCCATCAACATTCACTACAAAACTTCAGAATAAACCACATTACTTGTTTTTCCAGAAGGAGCGTATACAAATAGTTTGTTGGGTGTTCCTACTTTGGAGCATCCGACATTCAGTTGACCATGAGCAAATCAATCTTCTTCTAATTGTAGACCTACAACTTGCAACGTTTGTCCCTGAGATTTATTGATCGACATTGCAAAACTTAGCTTTATTGGAATTTGCAAGCGTTTAAACTGGATTGGCACATCTGATGTTATTAAAGGTATCCTCGGAATAAACGTGACTTCGCCATTGCCACAACCAGTTTGTATTTCGGCTTCAATAACATGTGGGTGCAAGGCTTTTATTATCAATCGCGTACCATTGCAAAGCTTGGGCTGATCTAAATTGCGTAAAAGCATTATCGGAGCTCCAACTTTTAAACGTAATAAGTGAGGAGGCAGCCCTGGAACTTGTAACGAATGCAGAAACTCAATCGGATAGTGGACAACTTCGTCGAATCAGTAACTGTATCCACTGATTTGTATATATGAGAATCCACCGGAATTTTATCAAGTAACTGTCGATTGATACAATCAACCGTAACATTTTTCGGTACTAATATAGCTCTTTCACACAACCAAGTGAAATCTTTGTAATTGGAATCTAGGTTTGGAAATACTTTTTGCGTTAATTCATCAATACTTTGAACTACTATACTGATTGTAGATATAACGACCTTCTTTTCAGAGTCCACAGAGAGTCTTCCTTCGCCGAGTTTAATTAAGTTCTGAGCAAACAATCCCGAATCGGGATCCCCAGAATTTCTTGCTCGCATGTTCGTTGTAAGTTTAAAGGATTTCGCATCACGCCACAAAGAGGAAGATTTAAGACATGCTCGAATTTCGTCAGCCTTGGTTCCTTTAGGTATTACGGGAAGAGTTTGACGAAAATCTCCCGACAACACAACTGTTATACCACCCATCAGTACTTTCCGGTTTCTTAAATCTTGTAAACTGTTATTAAGTGCATCCAATGCCTTTTTATGCGCCATGGTACATTCATCCCAAAGTATCAATTCACATCTTTGGAGAACCTCTCCCATGCCAGAATTTTTCGTGATTTTACAAACAGGGTCATCGATGTTGGCTAAATCGAACGGAAGTTTAAATCCAGAATGAGCTGTACGACCACCAGGCAGTAATGTAGCAGCTATACCAGAGGAAGCAAGGAATCTGTTCAATAGACCCAATAAGCCGCCTTCATTCGAGGATTCACTCGGAAGGAGGAGCAACGTAGATTTAACCTTGGGCACTTGCAACACCGCCAATGAAACATACTCGTGGGACATTGCGGAGCACATAATCATCAGGATTATTAGGAATAGAAACCCAGATACCATTCAAGCGGAAACCATAGAGGAGGAGTTAAGTGGGTGGAGGATAACGGCCCAAGAACGGCTAATCTATCCACTGAAAACGACGTCGATGAAATGGTTTCCGAATTGCACGAAAGGATCCAGGATCTAATAATTAGGAAATCTCACTTTAAGAAAATCTACGTTGGCCGTCCCGACTGGTGGACCGACAATCTGGAGAAAGCGCGGAAGAGGTATCTCTCGCGGAAGACGGACTTGTACAGGAATCGAATTGAAAACGAGAGGGACAGGCTGTACATTGTAATGATGGAGGCCAAAGAGAAATTTCTAGATACTTTAAAGAAAGCGAAACAAGCCAGTTGGCAAAAATTTGTCGAAAATGATCTTGTACCGAATCCTTGGGGGGTCACTTGCAAAATTGCGGCCAGAAAATATAAAGGAAAAAACATTCTCACCACCTTCAGATGTGGGGTTGGGGAGGTAAGGGAAACACCGGAGAAAACCCTAACCTACCTCATGAACGGCCTACTTCCCGACGACGATCGAAACTCCGATGCAACGGTGGATTACCAAACCATGCGGTCGGATTTCGAAAGCCTGAGGGGCGTGCCGGACATGGAGCAGGTTAGGGAAGTCAACGAGGAGGAACTGGACGATCTGGTTAAGCACACGCAAGCCAGAAAGGTACCGGGTTTTGACAACATTCAGGGATCTTTTCTTAAAAAACTCTATGCGGTCATCAAAAACGTGATAATAGGTATTTACAACGCTTGCCTTAAAATTGCTTATTTCCCCAAACTGTGGCAGGTAGGTGTCCTTAAGATCCCACTCAAGAACGCGGATGGGGAAACAAGCAATATAAAGAACTACCGACCGATCACCCTTTTGCCGGTGTTCGGGAAAATTTTAGAAAAAATAATCAAAATCAGAATCCTTGTAAGTAATACCCCTTATTACGATCGGTGCCAATATGGCTTCGTGGAAGGGAAAAGCACAACCACAGCCCTCCGGGACTTTTACGCAAAAATGGATACTTCGGAGATGAAGAAGAGAAAAGCCAAGGGTTTTCTCGCGGTTTTTTTCTACGACATCTCCGGAGCTTTTGACAATCTTTGGTGGCCGGCTCTTTTTCGCTCTTTAAGCGAAAAGGGGCTTCCCCACCGCCTCAAGGTAATACTTAAGAGCTATCTATCAGCCGGGGAGGTAACTCTCACTTCGGGAGTTACCACAGTGGGAAAACGATCCACTTAAGGCCCCCATACACTACGATGAAATACGTCGGTTTTCATCGTATAGCGATGAAACACGACGTGCCAAAACCGATGTGTATGGCTGAAAACCGACGTGTTTTATCGTCACGCCAACGATGAAACCCGACGGTTTTAATTTCTGTCGAAGCTTGAAATTAAACACGACTTGCCTACCGATTGTCGTTCCAAATTGCAGTGTGTGGGGATTTCGATAAGAATCGGCGTGTTTATCAGTGCACACCATGAACTTAGAAGATTAGGACCGGCAACTCCCTATCTAAATGCTTAAGGGTGGGAATGAATGTATAAATATACGCTATACAGACCCTTCGAATTTCGCTATTCTAAGAAAAACTATATCATATATGACATTTAGCAAATCAAGATCCTGTAGAAAAAACTATGATCTGTGTTTCTAGAGATGAATTATTAAAATTGTGCCTAAAATATAGTCATAAAAATAAAAACTGTCACCTAAAAAAAAAATTCCAAACCAAAATGTCTTTCTCTAGAAACACGAATATACTCGTGAAGTTTACAGATTATCAAATTAAATTGATAAAAGTTTATTTATATCAGTTATAATCAATCTACAGTTTCGTTTATCATTATTACCATTTTAGGCAGTTTTTGCGAAAAATAATTCACGGTGTGTCATGGTGATGGCGTTGTAGATGCGGTTGCACTTCGAATTTGTTAAGAGGGTAAAAAAATCAGGCATTTTTTTCAAAATTCAATACAACATATCAGATAAATGAGGGAGAATAATTAAATCGCTGAAGTTTTGTTATTTATAATGGTGCTATCCTTGTCACTAATGTACATTTTGGTGCGACATCTGTTTGAAATGAATACCACAAATGGATTTTTAAAATTATTTCAAAAGGTATGAAACTGAAATAAATTTAATAATAATTGCGACAGTAGCGACGTTGGCGGCCATTTTACCAGGTGTTTGTCAATTCCCCACCTTAAAATTAGCGAACGCTTATGCGAATCACGAAAAACTATATCACAAGGTGGCGCTGTTCTTAATGTATGTTAAATGTCATTTAAATTCAAATTTTACATGACTTTTATGCGTATTTTAGGTTCATGATATAATAAATTTACCAGGTATGATATTACGCAGGTCCCGCGCCATCTTGTTTAAAACGTCACGTCATATGGTAAGCAAGAAAGTGTTGTTGTGGTACGTAACTCCGAACGCAAAACGGTTTTAGTTGTTGTAGCTGAATTTTTTCAGTTTTGTGTTATTGTTTTTGCTCGTTTTTTGTGGTGAATCAGTAATTTACGTTACATTAATAATGCGGTGTGCAATATTTGGTTGTAATATGGATGATGGAGCCAAAAATTATAAAAAAGGTGATGTGATGTTTTTCCGCTTTCCGACTGACCCAGGACTTTGTAAGGCTTGGAAAATAGCTTGCAGCCGTAAACACCAGTATTAATGTGATCAAACTGCAAGAGATGAACAATATGGAAAAAGTATGTGTATTGTCATTCGATGAAATAAAAGTTCGTAAAATCACTTGTATGACAAGGCTAACGATGAAACATTAAAGCCATCAAGCTATGCACAAGTTGTCATGCTGAGAGGATTATTTTCAAATTGGAAACAACCAATATTTATGACCTCGATTGTAAAACGACTAAGGATCTTTTATTTGAAATCATAAATTATGTTGAAAATTCCGGTGAGTAATATTAACAAACCATGTACCTAACTGCTCTTAATCGTTGTATTTTTATAGGTTTCCAAATTGTGGGTATGGTCAGTGATCTTGGGGGAGGGAATAGATCATTACATAATCAATTGGAAATAACCCCAGAAAAAACCTGGTTTAAAAATCCTGCGAACGAACATAGAATTTATGTATTTGCCGATGTCCCTCACCTCGTTAAATTAATTAGGAATCATTTTGTTGATAGTGGTTTTATAATCGAAGGCAAGGAAATTAACAAAAATGTCATTGAGAAGCTTTTAGACATTACTAGCGCATCTGATTTAACAATTGCTCATAATATTTCTAAAGTTATAAAGTTATAAAATAAAATTATGGAAGTGCGCAGAAGTGTGGGATTTTAGTGCAGTTAATAGACGAAAATTGTTGGCTACAGAAATGCACTATTGGAAAGAGTGCGAAACGAGATTATTAAAATAAAAAAATTGTGTTTAAAGTTGAAACAGCTATAATATATTTAAGTCTTCGACTTCATTGATGATTTGCTTATTTTTCGATTTATAACAACTCTGGATACGGTCTGAGACAATTATTTGTTCAAACGCTTACTTGTAAATATTTCATTGACGTTTGTAGATTAAATTGATCTATAGCTAACTATAAAAATTTCATATAAATTATCTTTTGATTGGTGACCAAAACATCAACCGTAAGGGAATTTATTTGGTTTGTAGTGAAGAAAATAAATAAAAACATGACAATGTATAAAATAAAATTTAGGGCTTAATGTAGTTTGTAAAATTAAATAGTTATAAAATAAAATGTAGGTCTTCATTTAATTTCTGAAATTTTAAAATGTATGCTTTTAGATTTTTTTCTTTTCATTGAAAGTTATGACATGTTTTATTGTGGTAAACCGTTTCTTTTTTAGGATATTATTAAATATATATTATTTTATAATCTTATTACTAAATGTGTTTTATTTCAATACTGCCGTCATAAGGAAGAAGGCAGTAAGTTCTGTTTTTTGGAAATTGAGTTATTTATATTTTTGAAATCTGCGTAAAAAGCTGTAAATATAAATACTTAATTTCGAAAATAAAGTACTTACTGCCTTATGACGCAGAATATTTGTGATTTAAAGTAAAAAATAATCACTAATTTTCATTATTTGGTCTTATTTGCCATATAATTTCCATACTTGTATTTAAATAAAATCGCGTCTGCTTACCGCGTGACGTCATGCGCAGAACCGAACGCAATTGAGACTCCTTAGTATCATATCTTAAAAGTTCATTGTATCATGTTTTAGGTTAATATAAAAATAAAGTCATTTTGCACCATACATTACTATGAGGTTAAGGCAGTATACATAACGTGACCATTTATTTATTGGATCAAAACGGGACAATGGCTTATTTAAGTCAATCAGTAGGTTTACAATAGAAAAAAAAACACATTTTATTAAGTTTTATTTTAGTATCACAATGTATGTATAATATGCCTTACAGGCCTAGTAGGCCCATGGCTAGTTTCAAAATAAAACATAAAAATTTAAAAAAAATATATAAAACATAAATGCTCAGTTATTTCTATATTTGTCAGAGGAACAAATTTGATTTAATACAGCTGGTGATGATTTTAAGTAAGAATAAAATTCCTGGCAATTTTTTTTAATATTCACCTTAGTTAACAACATCGCCTTCAGGACCGAGACTTGTAACTGGGTTTTTCAGACGTCCACAATTTGTTCATTAAAGAAAAGACTCTTTCTACTGGTGCATTTGTTCCAGGCAGACATAAAATATATTCTATTAATATACAAAAGTTTTCATGTTTAAGGTTGTTGATGTGAAAGTATTTGAATATTTCTACCCAACGATTTTCCATCGAAACATTTAGATCATTCCATTCGGTTACTTTTTGCGATGTAATGTAGTTAGAAATTAGTGAAAATTCGTCAAATACTTCTGTGTCTTTATTGCAATCAATATATCCCTTTTCAATCAAGACATCCAATACTTTTTGAAAATCTTCCCACGTAGGTACTTTTTTTAAATCTGCCCAATAAAATATCTCCAATTCTGTAGTAAACCAAGTCCACTGTTTCAAATATTCACGACTTGTTTTATAAAATTCTGTAGCTGTACTTTTTACAAACTCTTCGTCAATATCCGTGCCACTGTCTTTCAATTTCGCCATTAAACTACGGACTGTAAATGGAAGGAATTGATTAATCTCTTTCTGTGCCAAATTGTCTTTTAGTTGATTAATTTCTTTTGCAGCTTCAATTGCCGATATATTCTGACCTTCAATCTTCAATACAGCTTGATGAAAATTTGACGACTGAGCGTGTAAAAAATAAAGCCACAGTTCTGATCTGGGGTCTGCAAAAAAGTTTTTTAATATTTGGGGACATTTTTCAATGCTCAAAAAGTAGTTCTTTAATGGCTTACATTTTTAAAACCCTTTCCACAGAAGGCATAAGCGCAAGCCACCTGGTTTTGCTATAGCCCAGCATTTTGTTATATTCTGTTTCAGTTTCGGCACAAAACTCCTTTAGAGCTTCAACTCGAACCGTGTAAATGTAAAAAAATGAATATATCTTTACAATAATGCATTCGAAATCCACGGGTAGGCCATCCGCGGCAGATTTTATTGCGTTGTGAATTATATGGGCTCCACATCCAATACCTATTAATGGTTTTTCCATAGATGATTGTAATTTTACTAACACATTATTAGTTCCTCGCCTAGCTGCGCCCCCAAAATTAACGTTGGCATTGTCCCCACAAAATGCCACGACTTTTGCAATCAAATTGTTATCTGTCAACACTTGGACTAAATAATTGACAATGATATCAGAAGTTTCACCTGGTTGGTCTTGAAGGTCTAAAATTTTTACTTGGATACCTTCGTAAGGTTGAAAAAAGCGCACTAAAATAGGATATATCTTCTTGTTACCGTGGTTTGAAGTGTCGGTTAAAATTGTAATGCAATTGGATTTACCAAGATCATCTTTTAATTCTTTGATTGCTGTGCGCGCCAAAACATTTACTACAATAGCTTCTGTTTTCGTACGCGCGCATCTAAATTTCTGATCGAAACATGATTGGATTAACTTCGACGCACAATCATTGGAGCGAAAACTGTGGTTTTCTTGTATCGTGTGATAAACCCAGACGCCTTCTGCCGCGGCAATATCCAAATCTTTTGAAGTTGGCGCGTCCGATTTCTTGAAAAAGTTTAACATTGAAGAATTTGAAGCGGCGGCACGATCGGCATTTTTATGTTTTTCAGCCTTTAAATGCTGTTCTATATCACCGGCACCACTATGGGAAACACTAAATTCTGTGCGACACTTTTCGCATCTGACATCCGAGGGAGTATTTATTTGCTTAATAAACGGGTATTTTGCTTGTAAATTAACATTGAACGTACACTTACGTTTCGGCATATTTAAATAAGATTCTAAAACAAAGCACAATCACGCTAGATATGACTGATATGACTAACACGCCCGCCTGCCTGCTCTTTCCCACTCTCTGTTGATTAAGAACAAGTGGGGCGCGGCGGATCGGCTATCGAAAACGGGACAATTTTGCGTCCCAAAGCTTTTTTCGGGGACACCGGGACGGAGAACTGAAAAAAGGGACGGTCCCGTTCAAAACGGGACGTATGGTCACGTTAAGTATACATATCATATTAATTCTGAAATAAAGAAAAGTAGAGCTGAAAAAAAAGTATTCTAAATTATTAAAAACTTAGTTATAATTAATTGAGTTTTATTCTATCATTTTTTATATTTAGTATTAATAAATGTACATTTATTTCTTGTTAGATATGTATTTTATTGTATAAAAAGTTTTGTATGTATGCAAAAATACGTTTCAAAGTGAAAATATTGAAATAACGCTATAAAACTTGATAAGTTTTCGTCATTTAATTGCAAAGTGTAATACCAGCATTATAGCACTAAAGTCCGCGCCATCTATTATAATAGTTTTGCGCGATTCGGTTAAGCGCTCGCATTTATAACCATAGTGCCGGTCCTAATCTTCTAAGTTCATATGCACACGCATACGTTTTTGTCGAACAAAAAGCATGGTTAGTAAATAAAATGTTGTTTGTTCGTTTGTTGTTAATAATAATGTTTGTTTGTTGTTGTTAAAACTGTTGTTAATTTGAATTTATTTATATATTATTATTTCATAGTATTTGTGGGATCTTCGTTAATAAAAATCACACACAACGAATAACAAATATATTTAAACAATGTAAATATTATAACCCGATTATAATGTCAATTCAGCAAAAAACAGATAAAAAACTAATCGTTAAAAAACACTTAAAAAATACAAAACAAAGATGATACACGTGAACTGCTGTGTGCTTCGGACTACCGCTCCGTCTGAACTAAAAAAACTTTTTTACCCGCAGTCATTTCCTGCGTGGCTGGTTGCCAACCTAAAGGAGTTGGCGCCGACAACTTTTGAATTTAAATTAAAAATAATAAAATTAACAATCGAAATTCAAGGTCGCCACATATTCATAATAATTCATAATTTTATAATTTTATATTTTATAAATATAATTTTCAAAATGAATAAACAATTTATAGTGGAATTCATTGAAGAGTATAGGAAATTTCCCTGTTTGTGGCGTATTAAGTCTGATGAATATCGCGATAGAAATATGAAAAACGAAGCATACTCGTATTTACTTAACAAAATGAGAGAAGTTGTGGAGGAAGCTAATGTTCAGACTGTTAAAAATAAAATTGATTCTATGCGCGGTAGTTTCCGCAAAGAATTGAAAAAATTAAAGATTCCTAGAGATCAGGAGCAGGAGAAGAAGATGTGTACAAACCACATCTGTGGTACTTCAACAATTTATTATTTTTAAAGGATCAAGAAACACCACGAGAGAGCATATCGAACATGGACTTGGAAGATAATTCTGTAAGTACATATATAAAATCAAAATTTTAAAAATTCAAGAAATTGTAGTATTGGTAACAAAAATTCATATTTTAATGTTTATATTAATTTTACATAAGGAGGTAAAAATTATTCTATATATTATTTAAGTAGGTAATGTATAAAAAAAAGTTACTATAGCAATTTTGAATTTTTGAAATTTTTAAACTTCAGTTTTTTGAAATTAATGAAAAACACCGTAAAATGAACTGAAATATGAAAAAAAGTCTTGAAAATACTAAAAATGACCTTAAAAGTTAAAAACGTCAAAAAATGCAAATAATATTCGAAATTGAATTTGTGACATTTTTGAATTGATAATACGTATGACCAGTATGACTCATATTTTGTGTTAATAAAACTACGTTTTATAATCAGCAAAAAAAATGCACTTTCCCACAAATTCACAGCCCTAATTATTACCAATGGCTTTAAAACTGTTATTGAAATAATAATATAAAAAAATAGGTATTAATTAAAAATTAATATAATTATATTAATTATTAATACATAATATTATTTACAGTGTTAGCACTAGATAAATATTTTTGCAAAAAATGAATCTATCTATTTTATATTTATTTCTTATCTAGATAAAAACACATTTATCTATATTGCGATGTTGTGGAAAATTAGGTGTTTATCTGTGAAATGCTCATATCGTGATAGTATTTCAGATACCATGATGATAAGAAAAAACTTGCACCTATAATTTGCTTAACTCCGGAATAAACTGCTTGAATCACTTTATTTATAAAAGAATAACAAATGTAATTATTTTGTACCCACAAGGATCAATAATGTTGAAAGACAAAAGAAGATTTAGTTGTTTTAATTTAGAAAAAGTTTGGAATTAAAACAAAGTAAGGTTTTATTTGTAAAAGCATAGGGCATATAAATTTAAATAATTGTGTTTTTGAAAACGAGTGCGCAGTCAGAAAGACTATTTGGTGGGGGCCAGGAAAAAGAGTGCATACGAAAGAAGAAGGTTGGGTTCCGTCCACGAGATAGTAAGGACGTAATTTTGGACTCTCTTTGTATGTCCGTAGAGAGAAAACGTCAATTTGAGAAGTTGAATTTTGGAATTTGTTTTGAATGATCGATTGTTAAGTTGTGAATAAAATGTTTATTGATGATCCAAGAAGTTAGAAGAAGAAGTTTAAAGTTTTGATTATTATTTTGAGATATTTGGAAAAATTTGGAGACCGCTGATAGAATTTTATGGTCACGTTTTTTGATGGTTCCGTTACTGCTTATTGGAATGTTATTGAAGATTAACGTTTTATGGACCTACCTGAGCGAGTATCCTGAGAGACGAGAAAATTCAATTTGTTAGTAATTCTGTTTGGATCTTCATTGTATGGAAATTGGTTTCAATTGCATATTCATCTTTTCCTGGTTATCGGCTGTTGGTTCTACGTCACTTGTGCACGAAAAACTGAGCGGTAAGCATTGGTCGACAAAATTTTAATAACATTTAAAATAACCGAGCTCGCGCGTAAAAACAGTGGGGGATTTATAAAATTTTTATTGATTGTTTTTTGTAAATTTGATTTAATTCTAATTATTGAATATCCAACTTTTGTTTTTCTTAAATAATTATGTTTATGAATAAATGCATTACTTGTGTACAATAATTACTTTTGATTGAATTTAATTAACAGCAGTGAGGAAAGGGAAAAATAGGTGCAAGGCATAATAAGTTTGTTGTTCGGCATCTCTTAAAAGTTAATAATTTAAGATCGTTGCATATGAGCACTTCGACAGATATAGCAATCCACTTTTCGACCCAAAATTTTAAAGAGTTCTCATGCAGGCTGGCCGAGGCAATTTAAAAAAAAAAGAGCCGTTGTTTTTTTTCTTCCCGCTATATAAATTTAAGATTCAGTAGCTTATCACGGCAATATGTTTATCTAGATCAACGGTGGGCAACCTCCGGCCCGTGTAAAGTTCTAATCCGGCCCGCGAGATCTTTAGAAGAAATAATAAATAAATATTTTCAAAAAAAAAATTTTAAAGAAAAGGATTAGGTTAGTACTGGTTAGTACCTAACATAAGGAAAAAGGAGAGATCTACAGTTTAATTTTCGATATAATTCGTCTTATTTAAATTAAAAACACATAGCTACATCTTTGTTCATAATTTAGTACCAACGTCGTAACATAGAAAGTCGTAACGCAGAAACTTCGGATATGTTCAATAATCGTTTAACGTCGGAAATGTTCAATAATCGTTTAACGTAGGAAATGTTTGACAATTCGTTTCTTCGTTCGGGGAATCCCCCGTGTAGTCACGTAGTGTCGTAGTAAATGAATGGTTTTAAAGTGAAATTAAAATTTGTTTTCATTTATATTTACTGTTTTGTGATTAATACTTACTTATTTTTTTCATTTCTTTGTAATTTGTTATAAATGATAAGAGAAATAAATATAGTAGGGGAGAGGCATGTAAGTTGACCATGCATGTAAGATGACCACCCAGTCTTTTTGAAGAAACTACAAACGGCAACTCCGAAATTTTAACTGCCCACGTGCTCATTGACATGGCCATCAATTTTTATGTAGTTTAGAAACGTCCAGACGCGACGCAGTAGTTCCTGTAGACATTGTGTAAAACAAAATTGAGAAATATTAAAATATTGGTTTTTGTGTGCGTTCATAAAGTGATTATTTTCGTTCAAATTGCAAGGTAAATATATGTGCTTAACTTGTTTTTCATTGAATTTTAATGATTCAAAGTGAATTCCAAACATAATCGTGTTTGTGTGCGTTTCAAAATGGTCCAGAATGTAAGATGACCACATTTGTGGCATGTAAGATGACCACCCCAGTTTTTCTACTGTTTGCATTGTAAAACCATTTTTTATAACATTATTTATATCATCAAGTGATGATGATTAATTAATTCATCTTTTTTTATTCTTTTTTATTTTTTTTTTAACTTTTGTACTTAAAACTCAATAAAAGATCATTAATTTTGTATATCAGTTGGTTTCATTTAAGTTTTTTTGACTTTTCAGCAACTTTTTAGGGGGTGGTCAACTTACATGCCAAAAATTAAAATTTCCAATTTTCGACTCTTCGGGAGAATGGTCATAACTCTTTTGTTTCTTGAGTAATCTAATAAGTATCTTTAGCAAAATTTTAGCTAAAGACTTCTTCTTTCCAATGGTGTAAAGGAATCCAAACAATTTCAATTTGAAGATGAGTTATGAGCAAAAATGCTAAGGGTGGTCAAATTACAAGCCTTTCCCTACTTAATTAACTTTGTTATATTATTGTTTTTATATTTTCAGAATAAAATACAAGTAACAAAAACGTGTCCATTAACTACTAAGGCCCGCGGACGAAACGTAAATATTATTCTGGCCCCTGTTATAGAAAAGGTTGCCCACCCCTGATCTAGATATTATTTTATTCATTTAATCAGTAATCCTAACACTGATCATTTATAATAATATTAAATAAATATTTTCAGATTGAATCGTATGTACACCTGAATAGTCCTGAAAGTGAAATAGACATTATAAGTGAACTAGTGGATCCCCGTTTTCGCGCGGGGTCTTACTTTAAATAAAGATGAAGAGGAGGTTGGAACTCCATTACTAAGCATTTTGTTTTTATTTGATTTTTGATTTTATTTGAGAGCAAAATGAAAAAACAATTAGATATTAAAAATATATTAAAGAAGTGGTAGGCTCTGACTAAATGAGAAGCGAGACCTCGATTTGCTATATAAACATATATAAACAATGTGCATCGTATTTTTGAGACAAATACCGATTGCATGGCACGACCCAGCGGTTATCGATTGCCATCTTATTCCTTATGACATGATTGGCACTATTGTCTCGGCGACGATATGCTGGATTTAACAGAGGATGTGTTGAGTCGTAATAATGACTTGAGTTCTTCAGGAAAGTTGGCTATCAATGGATACCTTAAAATATTCTCTCCTTAAGACTTCATATATTGCAGAACATGTTTCAGGAATTATTTGACCTAATGATTGTGCCGAAATCGCTGTTGTGAATTTCAGGTCTTCATAACTTCTCCCTGTCGCTAAATATCTCAGTGTTGCCGTTAGCCTTTCATTGGGGGAAATCGCTTCTATTAAATGAGTTTTTTGTTTTTATTATCAAAGGAGTAATTAATTTCCACAGTTCAAAATAAGTCTCCTGGTCCATTCTTAAATAATTGAACCAATCCCCATGTTCAAGCTACAGCTCATGCAATAAATTTGTATGAGAAAATTTATTTCTTTTCAATAACCACTCTTTGGTCCATACCGCACGCTTCTTTTTTGACAAAACGGCATTTCTAGTGCCACTGCCATCAATTGCGTTGGATTCATTTTATCTTTTTATAAAAACTTAAAAAAACAAACTTAAACTTTATAACTTTATTGAGAACCGTATGGAGAGAAACTTATAAACAATCACGATACAATACATAACAACATACTGATGAATTACTGAAAAAACCGAAGCACGACACAATTTTAACACGAAGTCTGTGGGCAACACAAATTGCCGATGAAACCCGTCGTGTTTCATCGACACGATGAAAACGGACGTATTTCATCGTAGTGTATGGGGGCCTTTACACCTTACAGGTAGTGTCTAACAACCGCCCACAACATCAACATATCGAACTAAATGTAGTGTCACGATTAAACTTGGTAGGACTGTGTAAAGTGATCGAATTTTTCGAGATTCCAAATATCCTACAATTTTGTTAAAAATTAACGATCTAAGATTTGAGAAAAAACTGATTAGATGGCGCTATACACGTACACCTAATCTTAGCTTTTGACTCATCAATCAATGTCGCCATTTTATAATTTTATCTGGTAGTTTTCTAAATCGAAATCAATATAATCAACGCCTTCAATTAAGAAAAGTGATTTTGTACCTGTACATTTATGGTGCTCCATACTCGAAATGGAACCAGTTACCGATTTACTAGCAGCTCAAATGCTACCTTCGGAAGAATCACAAATTGTAGAAAACACGGATATATTTTTGGAAACTCCAAATAATTCAATTAGCAATTACAAGATTAAAAGAGAAGAGGTGGAAGATGTAAAATTTAATTTAGAAGATTTGCATCATTCCATTGACATTAAAGAAGATACCGACACTCCAGATTTAACGCTGAATTGTTCAAAATTCTTCGAGTGTGCAATTTGTGGTTATAAACTTGCTCTTAAACAAACTTTAATACGTCATTTAAGAGCTCATAAGGTCAGGAAATCATTTATATGTGTTGTTTGTAACCTTAAATGTGCAGGTCAATCACATTTAAAAATTCATGTAAGAACTCATACCGGCGAGAAACCATTTAAATGTGATATTTGTAAGTATACTTGTGCAACGAAATCATACTTACAAATACATTTAAGAACTCATACCGGCGAGAAACCATTTCGTTGTGATATTTGTGAGTATACTTGTGCAAATAAATCAAACTTACAAAGACATTTAAGAACTCATACCGGCGAGAAACCATTTCGTTGTGATATTTGTGAGCATACTTTTGCACTAAAATCACGCTTACGACTACATTTAAGAACTCATACCGGCGAGAAACAATTTAGTTGTGATATTTGTGAGTATACTTGTGCGCTACAATCAAGCTTACGACTACATTTAAGAACTCATACCGGCGAGAAACCATTTAGTTGTGATATTTGCTGGTATACTTGTGCAAGTAAATCATGTAACTAAATCCTTCCTTACTGCTCTAATGAGAAGCAGTTTGGAGAAGATAAAGTCCACGCAGAAAGTAAGAACCTTCTACTTTTGAATGCGTGGTGCCCTGGTGTTAGGTCAACTAGCTCTTTGATGGAAACGTCGGTATGCGAGGGCCATGGGTCGTGTAAAAACGCCTCGGATAAACTCAAGGAAGCAGCTTTGCAAACACACACAAAATAAACTTAACAATAAAATAAAATAAACATAAAAATAAACAATACGGTGGTCATTGCTTAAAGGCGTAAAGAATTAACGATGCTGTTGATGCTAGTATGGCACCAGTGGAACGTAAAACAGTAGTCCACTACAGTAGCCGACCAGAACGGCACAGTAGCGACCGCACTGACACCCAGAATCCCCACCCAAACAATCAATCGACGGAACACTCGAATGGTCATATAACAATCCCATAATGGTAACCACATCGAGCCTCCGACGACCAAACCAAGTAGCAGCAACCCCGGCGCAATGCCGCACTCTGTATATAAGTAGGTCACACATCGAAGCCTTCATAAAAATATTATTAAATCATAGTTAAAAACAAGAAAAAAATAACAAACATAAAATTTCAAGTCGAGGCTTGAACTTAGAACGCTCATTCTGGACTCCGATCGCCGATGCACCATACTAAAGCTGCTTGATGTAATTACGTGGAAATAAAACTCAGTTCAAATACATATTATAACACATTATAAAATCAAATAATTATTAATTAAATAAATAATACCAAACATAGTATCAAACCTCAAGCCATCTCCACGCACGCGAACGTAAAGAGATTAGATACGCCAATCACTACGATGCAGGTATACAAAAATGCACCGCAATCGTAATCTCGTACAACACTCTTTAATAAAAAAATGCACGACGAACAGAAAAACCAGAATATTACACATAATTAAAAAAAATAAAACACATTAAAAAGCCAAGGGAAAAATACGTCATAGAGCTTCTGGTGTTCAAATATTGGCCAATCGACTAATCGGTGGCTGTGAAGTAATGGCAAAATTAATTAAGTAACTCACCATGCTACCGGATAAAAATCCTTCCCAGAAATTGTGGGCCAGGGTGGTCCGATGATGACACATGGCACGGCAAAAAGAACCCATTGTCCTCCAATCTCGAATCAAACCCCCTACTGGGATGGAAAACAACATGTTCCATATAATATCCGGACTGTCGGAACGGAATTCCCAATAAACGTAACCATATTCACTTAATCGAAAGCACCCCAAATCAAACACTTCACAGCACCAAAAAATGTGACCTTTCGTCCGACATTTTCCCAAAAGACCTCCCCAGCGCGCATCTCGACTTGCGTTCCGGAAACAGATAACAACCAATCTAGTAGTCTCCACCAATTTGATGTAGATGGCAGTGACCAACAAATTACTGTACAAGGTTGAGCATAACGGATGTAAGGTCAAAAATCCGTTATACACCCCCCCCCTAAACGTCTTTGCCGGTATAGATAGGGCTAAAGGCTCAAAAAGAAAAAATCGCCTATGGCTCAAAAAAATCAACCGATCTCTAGTGTTTCCGTGAGCGCAAACCGCGCCTGCTGAATGCTAACTAAGAGTGATAATAATATCTGTAGTGATAGTAGGTGATCTCTGATCTCATCATGGCAGGGACAACGGAATAAAAAAATATTCCACAAAGAAAAAAAATGATAAGAATTAGCTCAAAAAACAACGACACGTTGCCTTAAAAACCGCATAAAGCGTGAGCTACTGGTCAAGCGAATCGCTATAATCGACCAACACGGGAACAGAGGGAATGAGTGCACGACTCGCATCGGACCCGCACCAACTCACCCAAAGGCTGAACAGCAAGCACACACATCGCTTGACTGTCACCTATAACAGAAGGGCTCACATTGGACCCCCCCCCTCTCAATGAAAAGACTAGACAGCAAGGTTCGCAACACTTGCACTGTCAGCCACTCTGAAGGGACCACATAGGACCCCCCCAACAAGGGAAAAGACTGCACAGCAAGGTTCGCAACACTTGCACTGTGAGCACATGAGAAGGGACCACATAGGACCCCTCCTTGTGAGACGAAGGAACGCACACGCTCCCTCCAGACTCCTCAAGGGTTCTGATGCAGGGCAATCTTCGTCCCTGACATACAGACCGGAAAAAATAAAAAATCAAAACTCGGTTAATAAAAACCAACAGAAACGCTACCATGATAAAAACGAGAGATCAATCTCAGAAAAGATGGTATAACTAGCTTCTAGATGGTATGATGACTAGTTATGTTACATAAAACATGAAATAAATAAAATAAAAACAACGAAAAAAAATCATGGTCGTAGATGTTAATGCAGAGTTCTAGGTGTAATCGAACCCACAGTGACAAACATTACTAACGTAATGCATGATGTTATGTAATGTATGATTTAAGGTGTTGTTAAACCAATTAGTGTACAAACAATTACTCCAACCAACCCCCCGTTTGGTATTGTAGATCCACGCAAGCTAAAAGGATTTCACCCCTTAATAACTTGTGGAAAACCAAAACACAAAATAACAAAATTGACAAACAAACAAAATTGTCAATTAAACAATGCAAAAGCTGTCCCTGAAATTGTCTCCGAGCATTCACCAAAATACAGATGGTAGAGCAACATCATCTGTCCAATACTGTAGAAAATCAGTGATACAGAAGCAAAACAGAGGCAATACAGTAGCTCCCACGCTTCGGCGCCAGTGTAACTAAATCCTTCCTTACTGCTCTAATGAGAAGCAGTTTGGAGAAGATAAAGTCCACGCAGAAAGTAAGAACCTTCTACTTTTGAATGCGTGGTGCCCTGGTGTTAGGTCAACTAGCTCTTTGATGGAAACGTCGGTATGCGAGGGCCATGGGTCGTGTAAAAACGCCTCGGATAAACTCAAGGAAGCAGCTTTGCAAACACACACAAAATAAACTTAACAATAAAATAAAATAAACATAAAAATAAACAATACGGTGGTCATTGCTTAAAGGCGTAAAGAATTAACGATGCTGTTGATGCTAGTATGGCACCAGTGGAACGTAAAACAGTAGTCCACTACAGTAGCCGACCAGAACGGCACAGTAGCGACCGCACTGACACCCAGAATCCCCACCCAAACAATCAATCGACGGAACACTCGAATGGTCATATAACAATCCCATAATGGTAACCACATCGAGCCTCCGACGACCAAACCAAGTAGCAGCAACCCCGGCGCAATGCCGCACTCTGTATATAAGTAGGTCACACATCGAAGCCTTCATAAAAATATTATTAAATCATAGTTAAAAACAAGAAAAAAATAACAAACATAAAATTTCAAGTCGAGGCTTGAACTTAGAACGCTCATTCTGGACTCCGATCGCCGATGCACCATACTAAAGCTGCTTGATGTAATTACGTGGAAATAAAACTCAGTTCAAATACATATTATAACACATTATAAAATCAAATAATTATTAATTAAATAAATAATACCAAACATAGTATCAAACCTCAAGCCATCTCCACGCACGCGAACGTAAAGAGATTAGATACGCCAATCACTACGATGCAGGTATACAAAAATGCACCGCAATCGTAATCTCGTACAACACTCTTTAATAAAAAAATGCACGACGAACAGAAAAACCAGAATATTACACATAATTAAAAAAAATAAAACACATTAAAAAGCCAAGGGAAAAATACGTCATAGAGCTTCTGGTGTTCAAATATTGGCCAATCGACTAATCGGTGGCTGTGAAGTAATGGCAAAATTAATTAAGTAACTCACCATGCTACCGGATAAAAATCCTTCCCAGAAATTGTGGGCCAGGGTGGTCCGATGATGACACATGGCACGGCAAAAAGAACCCATTGTCCTCCAATCTCGAATCAAACCCCCTACTGGGATGGAAAACAACATGTTCCATATAATATCCGGACTGTCGGAACGGAATTCCCAATAAACGTAACCATATTCACTTAATCGAAAGCACCCCAAATCAAACACTTCACAGCACCAAAAAATGTGAC
This sequence comes from Podabrus alpinus, assembly GCA_932274525.1. NCBI lineage: Eukaryota > Metazoa > Arthropoda > Insecta > Coleoptera > Cantharidae > Podabrus > Podabrus alpinus. The sequence continues at coordinate 60,202,876 of OW026452.1, forward strand.
CTTTCGTCCGACATTTTCCCAAAAGACCTCCCCAGCGCGCATCTCGACTTGCGTTCCGGAAACAGATAACAACCAATCTAGTAGTCTCCACCAATTTGATGTAGATGGCAGTGACCAACAAATTACTGTACAAGGTTGAGCATAACGGATGTAAGGTCAAAAATCCGTTATAATCAAACTTACAAAGACATTTAAGAACTCATACCGGCGAGAAACCATTTGGTTGTGATAGTTGCGCCTATAAATGTGTACAAAAATCGCAATTGCAAAAGCATTTAAAATCTCATATGGAGTAGTAACCATAGACATATTTCTGTGATGCTCGGCAAAAATGAAGTTTATTTTCACTTACAAAAAATAATTTTCCAACTTTCATAACCCATCCACTTTCAATTATTATTAAATGAATGTAAGATAATAATTTAAGGAAATGGTTATTTCTTGTAAATGATTTAACTAAAGTTCAAATGATTTATCTTCTATTTTAAATTAGATATTTTTATAACTAACGATTCATAGTTTAACTGAAATGTTAATAAACATTCAGTGTACGATTTAGTTGCGTTGAATCAGAAATGCGGTAACTCAGTATCGTATTGGAAAAATTAACGTTAAAGCTTTGTGTGTTGATTATCAACAATGTCTTATTTTAATTCCCAAGTTTGTTGAATATAGCCAAGCACTAAATATCTGTAAAAGTTATAATTGCAGTAGTTTTAAATTTACTAACCTTTTATTTTGAATCTCAACCATTCAACTCGAGGTGCTTGTGGAATATTTATTCCGGTCACTATTTCCTTCGAAGACAACGTACGGAGGTTAATTTATTCCGTTTTAGTTTTTATTACTTCATTTATTGAATGCCCGCATTTATTTTAACCACTTGTATATTTAATTATTAGTGTTTATGTGTGTGTATCGTAAAATTCTATTAATTTGGTTTGTGTAACTTCATATTTTAAGAAATATTATTTAAATTTTATAATTAATACCTATTCTCAAATATTGTATTCATTCGTCAAAATTAATCCATATCTTATTAAATTTTGTTCACTGTTTGTGGAATCTTTTATTCTTGACTTCCCCCCCCCCTCCGCCATTCAATTAAAGAATAAGTTTCTGGATTACTTTCAGAGGGTGATTGTACAAAAATTCCGTGGCGCCCATAATATTACCAATAATTGTGACTTCCCCTCCCTATTTTGTTTTCCCTAATTGGACACTGATATGCAATACAGTGTCAACCCACAGGTGCACCATTTTGAGTAAACAACGTTCAAAGTTCAAAATCAATTTTTATGCATAAAATCGTACAATGAGTAAAAATGATTTTCAATTTTTTAACAATCTATTCATTTTATTAATTATTAGTGTTTTTTTTGACAAAAATGCGATATATCATTAATATAATATTGGTAAAACTGAATTTATTTTACTGCGAAATGATGAGTATTCAAGTCAATGTTGATAAAATGTGTTAAAGTACTTAACACCTTATTGAAAAATAGTAAGTTGCAAGGTTACTCGGGTGTCAAGTATCATGAACTCTTATTGCAAACCGGTGAGATGTAGGGGAAATGAAAAGTAAATTAAATGTCAAAAACATTATTAAATTTAAAAAAATCAAAAATAGAGTAGAAAATGTATAATGCAAACATGCTCTAGATACAAAACTAGAAATTATTAATTAAAAAAATAAAACACATTAAAAATAGGTATTAAATACAAAAAAAACATTGTAAATTTTAATTAGATATTATTCAATATTATTCAAGAACTCAGACTGTTCTTGTTCAAAATCAAGTGTTGGTCCAAATCCATCCGTATCATCAATAAAATCGCCAGATGTAACAGTTTTCAGAAAATTATAAAAAGATTTAGAATCACTTGGAATTAATTTCAGCATTTCTTTCAAATCCTTTACTTTTCCGATAGATAACTCTTGACCATTAGGCCAAAGTAATGGGAGCTCAATATTAAAATTTGGTTTAATTTTACGATTTTTAGCTATTTCAATTATTTGTGGCTCAGCTGTTAGACTTGGCTTCATATAAAGATTGGTTGGATTTTCTTTCCGCAGTTCGATTTCAAATGTCTTAAGCCAGGAAATTTTAGTTTTTAATACATCCATTTTTCTATTGGTAATTAATTTCTGGACGGGCGCAATTGACCTAAAATCTTCTGTGCAAAGTCTGTTCACAACAAATTTATTTTGCCGACGACAGTTTCTCATTATATTTATGTAATCTTCATCGGTATACAGCCTGTTATGTGTTTTTAAGGCACATTCTACGTCTCCAAATTCGGAATCATTGGGAAGGTAAGTATGACCAGGTTGAAGGAATCGTAGCGTAATTTTTTCCAGTTTAGCATGTGTTTGCAGTATATGCAAGAGAATAAGCACCATTTTAATATTGCGGTTTTGGCCGCCACAAGAATCCGCCCAAAGTATTAAATGAGTGGCAGTGGGTTTCAAATTCTCTAAAATAAATTTCCTAATGCATGAACCTACTTCTTGGCTTCCTCGACTAGCTTCATATTCCAACCATATGTTGAAGTAGCCCTTTCCAGAACTACCAGAGTGTATGCCTAAATTGTGTAAGTTTAATTGTCGCTTATAATAAACAATGCTGGTCGGCAACCGTGGTAAATTAAGTGTCTTTTCGAGGTCGAAAGTAAGAGTTTCTACTTTTGGATCTGTTTTAGCAACGTTTAAGTCTATCTTCATCTGTTTTCTCAGAGCACAAGCGTGGTCTATATGCTCCGTATGTTCCTTTTCGAGCTCCTTTAATACATCACCGGTGCATGCTTTCTGTTTAGCTTTAAATACATCACACCTCAAACAAGTATCCTTTTGAGGTTTTTTGAAGCGTAAGTTAAAATCGTTGTAAAAACTCACTTTAAATCGTGACAAGCTTACTCCATCAGGATGTCTTTCCTTATAAAGGTCATACAATATTTGTAAATTTAAGTTTGGTGCTAAATAATTTGATGCAATAGCATCGCGGCAATAATGAAATGAATATTTATTAGGTAGTGTGTTAATAAACTCACGGATTTGGGTCAGCTTTGTTTCAGAAATGGCATTTCTTCCACCACAATGTATCCCCCGACCATCTGTAATTGATCCCTGTTGTCTTTGTTTGGATAAAGCTATGTCTACTCGAGTTTGGCTGATACTTAAAGTATTTAAAAAAGCCTTCTTGCAAATTTCTACTCCAGATAAATAATATTTTCTTGCAAACATACGCTTTGAAGTAATAGAATAACTTCTTTTTTTGTTAAATTCTTTCACATATCCCTGTAATAATCCACATCTTGCCCCTGTAATAATCCACATCTTGCTGCATAACTTCCTGTGCTCCAAAACTTTTCAAACTCAGCTTTTCTCTCTTCAATAGATAGTTTATCTGTGCATTTTTTGCTACATCTACAATTAAAGTCAAATCCTAAAAATTCTTTTGGTAGTATTTTCTTTCCTGATACACTCATGTATTCTAGATTCCTATTAGCTTTCTTCTTTCTAATATCTCTATTTTGATCTGCATATTTTCTCTTCCTTCCTATCTTAGCACGACCTTGCATCTCTTCATTTGATAGCCCTTCATCGCCATGTATATTATTAGGTATAGAATCGTGATCTTCTAATATATTATCCGCATTAATATCATTTTCATTTTGAATGGGTGTGTCATTAACATCATTTTCCGGATTTTCTAAGCTTGCAAATAGTCCGCTGCATCCTGATTCATTAATTTGTATTGATATTTGCAGATCACTTTCTGAAATCGATATATTGTTTGGAAAATCTTCAGATATGGTATCTGTAATATTTGGTGAGGATTTTGCATCTTCTAGATGTGGCATAATGGCTTGAATAAGTTCTTCATCGGGTTCTAGTAACATAATATTGTCGTTATTCGTAAGAGAGTTGTTATTAAAACTGGTGGTATTTTTGCCCTCTTTGTCATTTAGAAGTTCTTTGCTAAGTTGCACTAATCGTAGGCCCCTTGACATCATCCTGAAACAAACATAACAAAATTTTTTAGGTTGGTGCCTAATTAAACACAAAATATAAACACAAATGAACTGAAGTTAACTCTATCATTCAGCAGAAAAATATTCTAGTCATTAATTTTCAACAACCAATCAAGTCATATAGAACTAAATACTAGCAATATTTCATATAAAATCTCCATGATCATATTTATCAATAACATGTCAAGTCTCATAGCTTAATTTCTTCAGTTCAGGTGCGTATTTCGTAATAACGTACTAACCATCAAATTTAATTAACTACATTAAAATTATAGCATTATCCTTTGTTATTACACATAATATACTTTCTTATGATAAGTACATATTTTCAAATATTTTAAAACTCATAAATAATTTTATAAATGGTTATTAATCACAAAACTAACAATATAACCTCACAAAAAATACCGTATAAATTCTTTAAAATATAATGATATTTGTACTTACTTGTTGCATTAAAAAGCACACTTTTTAACGTGGTTTATAAAAATCACTGTAACGATTGATTTTCTACTCGATTTTCTTCAAAACACGTGTAATAAACTACTGTAGTAAGTTATAACTGGATAACATTGTTCACAAAAGACGCACTGCTACTATTAAAAGAGATTTGCAATAAGATGTTATACCTGTTAATTTCTTGTAGCGAAATAATAGATGTCGCATCTTGGCATTTAAATATGTGCTAAAGTACTTGACTTGCTTTTGCAAAATAGTTAAGTGCTTACTCGGGATTTGTGTTAACTATTTTCTTAATATTTTTGGTATAAAATAATTTTATATTACTTGAAAAGTTTTTTCGAAACGTTCTACACATCCTAATCAACAAAACTGCATGCATAACTAATTTTTTTCATTTTTGTGGGTTGACACTGTTTTGCATATCAGTGTCCAATTGGCATTGGATCTATGGAGTATCCATGACCATCTCGACTCGTGCTAGTGGCATCCCATGTTTTCGTCTTTTGTAATGTGCAGTCCATTTTTTGAGTTGGATCATTCCTCTTCTTTCTCTTTTATTTACAACTTAACTTCACCAATTACATCAAGCCACTGCTGTAGTTAAAAAAAAATAATTGAATCATTAGCAACTTCATAGAAAATAATTTGAAGTGTTCTGATTGACTCTGAGGTAGAACGAGCATCTACTTTCTTTTTTATTTTTGGAAGTTCCGCGCTGTAAATCAACCAGCACACAGTGGGACAGAAGAGCTAAAACATGCCTTTAATTATAAAAAAAAATGATATTTCGAGATTCTTCTTCATAACGTTTTAATACAGCACTAACCAACGCACACTAAAATACTATTAAACTTTCGGAAACCCCGCTGTGACCCCGATTAGCGCGATTTTTCTCCGTCGGAAGCATTTTTAAGAATTGAGCTTGCAATTTTAAAATGTAGGTATATTTGGACATTTTCGTAATTCTAAACTTGTATTAAAGCGCATATAATTTTTAAAAGTGCGCTTCGGAAACGCAAATGTTAAAATCTGAAGATCAATTAGTTTTCGAGCTTTCTGGTTATGTTCCCAACATTTCCAAACTTGAGTTCAAACTTCAAACCGTTGAGTGTCCCGTCCTAAAACCAAATTGCTTATCAGGAACAATTATTTTCTTTCCATATGCAGCAACCTGATTATGATTTTAATCCGCGACGTGTCCAGTTTATCAAATATAGGGATACAGGAGACAGTTGGTTCTGTTATTCTTTGAGTTTGACTTTTGCGCAGTAATAAAAGAGAACCACAAATTTACAGATATTTTATATTATACGTACAATAAAAAATTTTAATATCTAGGCAATTAACTAGAGTTAACTACATATTATGTGCTAATTACAAAAATTCTTATGCAACAACTTGAGGATAGTTAGTCATTTTAGGAGAGAGGTCGCCAACGTCTGGAATCAGGCACGGCACTCTAAGAAGAAGTCATTATATCAGCAGTTAGTCGCTCTTTATAATATCATATATGCAGAATAGGAAGTTTTTAGAATCTAAAAAAATATTAAATTACAGTTTTAGAAAAAGACAATTTAACAAAAATAGATTAATATTTTTGGAAAATTGACTAAAGATTTAATTATTTATAATTCTTAAATAATTAAAATGTTCTTAACAACTACCATTCATCGACAACTGACACTAAGCTAAACTGTTCAGCTTATCTAATATAATTTTATACGGTCTAAGACATTTGACCGCGGCCGAAAGCCGCAGCGAAAATACCGCAGGAAAGTTTCACCGCGAGCTAAAATATCGCAAATGATGGAAAATGAGGGAAGAAGGTTTTTTAAACAGTGGTGCCCAGATGCAGACGAAAATGAAGTATTTGAAGGAAGCCTATTTTAAATGCAAACGACATAATTCGGTGGGTGCTGCCTGTCGCAGAAACTTCAGCCCTGGCTGGTCGTTAAATTTGTCGCCGGTACGGACCTGTTCACCCGCCAAAGATAGTACGCCCCTGCGTATCAATATTTGTAAATTTATGATTATTTGAATTTCTGATCTGAAAATAGAATCGTCTAGCGAGGACTGTGAAACTTACAAACGTTACTTGGTCAGGAGACCGACAAAGAAAATCCAAAATTCAAATTTAAAGAAAATGATTTTCCAACACTTCCTCAAAAAACTCAAGGGCTTCATTCACTCCTCCCTAAAGTACACCACCCTGCGTCACAACCAGAAACTAACAAATCACGGCCTCCTCCCACCAGCTGAAACCACCACTAACACCTAAACCTTTTAATTTTCAGGGTAAGCGATCACAAACTCGACAACCGACTTATACAAATACAGACGATTTTACGACATTTATGAAGGAATTAAATGAACTTCAGGAAAAGTATGACTTCAAGGCCCTACTTCAAGCTATAACTCAAAGCCAAACTAGAAAATGCCACAGGACCTATGGATGTGATGAACGCTTTTATGAAATTAAGTAAAGCGTTTTCAGGTTTTTCATTTAACAATATTCATGGGTAAAAGCCCATAGAAAAATTAAAACTTATCACATGGAACTCGACCAGTGTTGACAACAAGAAAGAAGAACTAGAAGATTTCTTAAATGAACATAAAATTGACATTGCTTTAGTCTCGGAAACTTGGCTTAATCCGGGACAAAAATTCAAATTAAAAAAACATCATGTCTATAGGGAAGACAGACAAACAAACCCGCGGAGGAGGAGTAGCCGTCATAATCAAAAAAGGTATCCCGCATGAACCAGTTAAAAAAGAAAATGTTAACCTAATGGAAATCTCAGTTTATAAGGTGAAAACTAACCCCCCCCCCATTATACCTCGGGGCGGCTTATCAACCACCCGACATCGTAATAGATCCAAACATTCGTTTTGGAATTGTACCAATGATAATTCTAGTGGCACAACCCTGCGAAATCTTTCAGACTCGGAAGACTTCATTATACTTTTTCCGCCCGATTTCACTTATTACAAACATGGACCTCAATACGCCGCGTCCACTCTGGACATCTTTCTAGTAAAAGGTATCAGTAATTTCACAACTCCAATCACTATCCAAGATCTCGGTTCTAACCACTTTCCAGTCATGATGGAAATATTTCTCAACTACTACCTGTTTCGTCGCGATATACACTTAACTGACTGGAAAGAATATAGAAAACAATGCAATAAACACAATGTGTTTATTAACCTCACCTCAAATTTTTTTTGAGGTGAGGTGAGGTAACCTCAATTTTGTTAACCTCAAAATGAAGCACAAACCAATGCCAAACATAAAATATAAGAACGTTATGATGTACTCCGATGACGACAAAGCTGAAACATTGGCAGAAATCTTTCTCGAAGCCCACAATAAAACGATAAAGCAAACGTCAAGCAAGGATGAAGATATCGCAAAAATCGTTAACGCCTCAAACACCTATTCAGAAGAAGACACGCAAATAAGAACAAATCCGCATAAAATTATGTCCGCATAAAAAAAAGTACCTCCCGAAGAAAGGAATCTGCCAACTTTACTACATATTTCGTTCCTGTCTTTCAAATTGCTATTTGCCGCAACAATGGCAGATTGCCAAAGTTATCGCTCTTCCAAAGCCCAATAAGCCCAGGAACGAAGCTTCAAGTTACCGACCAATTAGCTTACTATCAGCTTTAAGCAAGGTTCTGGACAAAATCATCCTGGAAGAATTGAAAGACCATTTGGAGAACACACGATAATTGACGAACAGTTCGGATTCAGACCGGGACACAACATCACACATCAGGTTGCTCGTATAAAAGAAAAAATTGTATGGGAACGACACAGAAAACACGGCACGGGCATGGTTCTACTCGATTTAGAAATAGCGTTCGACGTCGTTAATCATAATGCACTTATATACAAGCTGGTCGAACAAGTTAGGGCACCGAAAATTCTTGTTCAAATCATTGCAAACTATCTTAAAGATAGGAACTTTAACGTGAATTTAAATGGAAGGAAGTCTCAAACCCTCAGCGTTCTAGCCGGTGTACCACAAGGATCTCTACTAGGGCCAATTCTTTTCTCCATATTTATTAACGATATTCCACGGGATCCCGCCACAAGCCTCGCAATTTACGCCGATGACACTGCAATCATTGCACACGCAACCCAAGATAAACACATAGTCAAGTTCCTTCAAAGACATTTACAAGCAATAATTCAGTACTTTAACGATTGAAGCTAAAATTAAATGTACACAAAACGGAGGCAATTCTGTTTTTCCGAAAATTACGAAAAACTCAGGGAGTAATGGTCAGTGGTCAGCTCATCAAATGGAAAAATGAAGTCAAATATCTTGGTACCATCTTAGACAACAAACTCACTTTTCGAATTAAAATTTCCAACCGTATCGCTAAAACAATGTTCTGCATTCAATTCCTGTATCCACTTATTGGCCCAAAGGTTACTCTATCACTAACTCAGCCACTCGAAACTAAATTTCTTCTGCTACACACTAAAGAACAGGCTTATATCTGTCTATTAAAACAATAAAAAATGTGAATATGGTCCAAACTTTTGAAAAAATCGAATTTGAAAATCGTTAATTTTACATGTTTCACTGACGCGCAGTGGAATCTCACTCATTTTGTTGACGGTACGTGCAAGGTGAACTAGTCTTACACTTAGAATATTTCGCAGCGGCACTTGTAGCTCGACCGTCGTACATGCAACATCGATTATTTTTTGTTTTTAGGCGATTTTTTGGGGGTGAAACGTAATAGTTTACTGCCCCATACCGCAACTATACTTTTTAATGCTATTTCGAGGGTCTCTCACATCCCGATTGCATTTATCCCGGTTTTCTTGATCTGTCGCGCCTCTCGTATGTTTAGCTCTGTTGCGTAGCAGCTCTGAGCACGAAAAACCGCCCGGAGATGCGGAGCATCGGAGGGTAGGTTTTTTGATGCTCATAATTCTGGCCAAACCCCAATGCACACCCCAAAATTCGAAGGCAAAAAAATTTTTATTTTTTCACTTTTTCGGCAATACAAGGGTTATTTTCCATTTTTTTGATTACCTATATTTATTACTAATATCCACTAATCACACCCCCATCTATCCGAATTTCAAAGAAAAATTCAATTCGGAGCAAAAAAATTTCACTCCATTTCAAGGGACCGCGAACGAGGTATGTGGATGCGGCCGGGGTCGACCGCATACATTTTGTTACTTTTCCCTTCTTTTCAAAAGTCGATATTTTTGTTATGTTGTCCATGTTCACATTTTTTATTGTTTTAATAGACAGATATAAGCCTGTTCTTTAGTGTGTAGCAGTCGAAATTTTATTTCGACTGGCTGAGTTAGTGATAGAATCCCCTGGGACCACATTAAGTTTAAGACGGAAAAACTAATTTCGTCGATGACTAACCATGCGAATCCGCTCATCGCCGCAACGATTGACTACAATATTAAAGATTTGCCATTTAAGAAAATTGAGAAATTCCTTAAGCAAATACTAACTTAACGTATCTAGTTCATATTACGCGAACTTCACCCTATATTATATTATTTTATTTTTATTTTATTTTTATCCCCATCAGGTTTTTGAAAATTTTTTCCTGTGACTCGACATTTCACCAACAAGAAAAACTCATCATACTGACGAACCTCACAAACATAGTAGAGGAAGAGCACACTTCAAAAACTATAACGAACTTAAATTACGATTAATTGTGTAAATTTTACTTTTCTAATAAATATATTTTGATTTGATTTTGATTTTAGTTCGTAAGTTTTTAATTGTATTTAATTGTATTATATTATTAGTGTATTGCTTAACAGATTATCCACGGGTACCGCTATTATAGTAAGTTCTATTGCTTTTTAGTTTATTTTATACTATTATATATTTAATATTTAAAGAATTCTTAAAGCAAAAACATGGAGACCATTGTAATATTTGGAACTTCACAACGGGGAAAGCCTACTGTCATATATAGGAACCATGAGTACTGGTTTGTAGCAAATAATAATGAAGGTGAGTCAACTTTGCGATGTTCTAAATATCGTTTGTTAGGCTGTAAAGCTCGAATTAAAGTCAACGAGTCTTCTGTGATTGGGAACGTCATTCCAGAACATTGCCATGAAGGAAATGTGGCAACGGCTTTAGCTAGAAAAGCGGTAGGTGAAATGAAGACAAGGATGAAGGAATTACGAGCTACATCAAGAGCAGTGCAAGGTGAAGTCGAACAAAACGTACCCGATAGTGTTTTGATGGCGCTCCCAAAAAAAAACATCATTATGTAGAACTCTACAGCGTCAGCGTAAAAAAGACAATGCCGAAAATGATCTTCCACAAATTCCAACTGATCTACATTTTGCTTTTCCTGATAAGTTTGCTGCCATGCTACTTTTCGATTCTGGACCTGGAGGTGACCGATTAATAATTCTTGGCAACCAAATGCTTCTTGACGGACTGGCAAGAGCAGACATTTGGCTTGCGGACGGAACGTTCAAAGTTGTACCGGAAATATTTTTTCAACTTTATACTGTTCACTTCCAATTTGCGCCTGGTATTAATCCGGTGGGTTTATATTGTCTCCTCACGAATAAGAACAACGTATAATCGCCTACTAAACGAAATTTAAGCTCTTATTCCAGATGCAAATCCGCGAAAAATTTTGCTCGATTTTGAAACTGCTTCAATGGCTGCTTTTGCTGCAGCCTTTCCAGAGCCATTATTACTGGTTGCTATTTCCATTTATGCCAAAGCGTCATAAGAAAAGTTCAGCAACTTGGAATGAAAGAAGATTATGGCACTAACGACGTCTTTCGTGAGAGTATTCATAGTCTGGCTGCTCTTGCTTATGTTCCTGCCCCTGAAGTTATTGCCGCTTTCGATATTCTTGTCGAGTCCATGCCTATTCACGAGCATATGGATGAACTCTTGGCGTATTTTGAACATACGTATATTCGAGGTAGACGCCGACATACCAATGCGCTTTATTCAATTGATTCGTGAAACCAGCATGAAGCAACTATTGATGGAATTCCACGAACGACAAACATCGTTGAAGGATGGCACTTCGGTCTCCAGATACTATTTCAGTGTCATCATCCGAATCTTTAGAAATTTTTAGAAGGTCTTCATAAGGACAGCCAGATGCATGTTGCGTTATTTCTGCAAGGAGTTGCGGGTGCTCAATGTCGACAAATAACAAGGTACCGCGAATTAAACATAAAAGTTTAAAACGCAGTTAGTAGATACGGTCGAGTTGAAGTATTGACGTACTTGCGAGCTATTTCTCATTTGTCCCATTTTTAATAAATGATTTTATATATTTTTGTAATTATTATATTGTTTATTAATAATTTTTTTCTATTATTGTATTTATTTATATTACAAGCTTTTCATTCAATCAAAAAAATGTCTCGATATTAATTTTTTTTTGTTTTTGTTTCTAAAGTTTATTATATCGGATAACTAGTTTCGCCTTTACGACTAAGGCCAGTAGTCATAAGGCCAATTGTCGCTAGGGCCAGTTGTCGCTAGGGCCAGTTGTCGCAAGGGCCAGTTGCCGCCAAGGCCAATTGTCGCCAGGGCCAATTGTCGCCAGGGCAAGTTGTCCGAGGCGAGTTGTCGCAGGGCCGAGTGTCTCAGGGCCAGCTATCACCAAACCGTGCAAAGAACTCGACCAGCTGAGGAGGGTGACCAGGAAGCTCTACAATAAGGCGCAGAACTCAAAAAATGACACTGACTGGACAGCGTTTAAGACGCACCAGTCGGAGTATAAGACAATAATACGTCAAAAACAACGCGAATCGTGGAGGATCTTCTGCGGTGGCATTGAACAACTGCCGTCGCAGCAAGAATAAAGAATATCATTTCAAAAGATCCACATCGGCAGCCAGGTAGTCTGTATCGAGAGCACGGCTCGTACACAGAGAGCCTCTCGGAGACTGCTGAAATTCTGCTAAAACCACACTTTCCCGATAGTTGACCTGCTTCGGATTTTGGCTGGGACAAGGCGACGGGCCGGTCACCGACGGGGATAGATTGGGAAACTGCAAAGAAGGTCGTGAATGAGACCAAAACGAGCAGGGCAATTAAATCGTTCTGCCCCTTTAAGTCGCCCGGGCCTGACGGGGTATTTCCAGCCCTACTACAGTGGGGACCGGATGCGGTGCTCCGTCGCCTGGTGCGGGTGTTTAGAGCAGGCATTGCGCATGCCGAGATACCAAAAAGATGGCGGACGGCAAAAGTTGTCTTTATACCCAAGCCAGGTAGAAGTGAATACTCCCTGGCCAAATCTTTTAGACCTATCAGTCTCACTTCGTTCTTTCTGAAAACGTTGGAGAGACTGTGTGACAGAGAGATCCGCGAAGTGGCTCTGTTTCACAGACCACTACATGCGAATCAACATGCGTACATTCCGGGGAGATCGACCAAATCGGCGCTACACAAGGTAGTGGAGCGCATAGAGGGGTCACTGGACTACCGAGAGTCCACCCTGGGAGTGTTCATTGATATCGAGGGGGCTTTTGACAAAGCCACCTTCGGAAGTATAAATGCTGCTCTGCAGCACCACGGCGTTTCCGCGACCATCGCGAGATGGACCAGTTTTATACTGAAGTGGAGAATCGTGGAGATTAGAGTTGGAGACGTTGATATTAAAAGAGTTGTAACAAGGGCTGCCCTCAGGGGGGAGTACTCTCCCCGCTGCTATGGGACATGGTGGTAGATGGCCTTCTGAAACTCTTAAATGACATGGGATACCACACCATAGGATACGCAGATGACATCGTCATACTGCTTACTGGAAAATTTGAGAATGTCTTATGCGCCCTAATGCAGGATGCTCTCAAGATTTTAGAGAAATGGTGTAAGGAGCACTCTCTCTCGGTTAATCCGGCAAAGACAGAGCTTGTTCTTTTCACCCAAAAGAAAAAGCTACCGGCCATGGTCATGCCTAGCTTAACAGGGACTCCCTAAAAATTGCCGATCAAGTCAAGTATCTGGGAATAATACTGGACAAAAAGCTGAATTGGGGAAAACATTTACAAATGAAACTAGAGAAAGCGAGAATGGCCTTCTGGCAGTGTCGGGGAGCAATGGGACAGTCATGGGGATTATCCCCCAAGATTGCCTCTGGCTCTATAAGGCAGTCATTTTAGACCCATGCTCTGCTGCGGATCCCTTGTATGGTGGCCCAGAACCAAACAACAGCGTCCTCCCTACACCAAACCCAAAGATCAATCTGTTTGGCTGTAACTGGAGTGATGCGAACGGCCCCAACCGTAGCGCTTGAGACCCGGCTAGGGTTACGTAACCATCCCCACTCAAATCAAAATTTCGTGTGTTCTACACTGAAGAACATGGTTAATATAGTAAATTGTAAAAATATTTTGCTAGAATTGGGCGCAAACTTTTGAACAAATCGAGTTTGAAGTTAGCAAAGTTAACATGTAAAAGCCGACCGACGCGCGGGAATCTCATATGAGATTCCGCGCGTTGTCATTCTGTTGACGGTACGTGTGGAATGGTATACCCTAACACGTAGAAAATTTCGTCAGATGCTGAATTCTGACATCGAGGCACTCCTAGGCAACGCAGGCGACCAACTCATAATCGCAGGCGACCTAAATGCCAAGCACCCAGCTTGGAACAGCCGAAAGCTCAACCAAGCTGGGAGAGTCCTTCTTCGACTCTCAGATGCGCATCACTTCTTAGTCGACCCTCCAGTAGAGTTCACTCATCTTAATTACAACAACGCGATTTCCCAAAATTCTCAAAACGATCCATTTGGTGAGGATTACCTAATGTTGGTCACTCCGAATGAGTTGAAACTTTGCAATCGCAAAGAGGAAGGTTTATATAGTATAATAACATAATTTTTACAAGCGAAGATATAATCAAAATTTTGAGAAAAATCGATTTGAAAAGTACGGAAAAGTAGCATCTTGCATGCTGTAGAACCGGTCGATGCCACTACTTCGCTCGGCCGGCGCGCATTTTGTTGACGGTACGTGTGGTGGGATATAGTCTTACACTTAGAATATTTCGCAGCGGCAGATGCAGCTCGACTGTCTTACATGCAACATCGATTATTTTTTGTTTTTAGGCGATTTTTAGGGGGTGAAACGTAATAGTTTACTGCCCCATACCGCGACTATACTTTTTAATGCTATTTTGAGGGTCTCTCGAATCCCGATTGCCTTAATCCCGGTGTTCTTGATCGGTGGCGCCTTCTCGTTTCTTTAGCCCTTGTAACGAAATAAATATTTTTAGGTTAATCGCTCACATTCGTTGTGTACAACTGTGAGCCGATATAAATATTTATTAAGTTTTAGAGGTTAATAATGACAGGACCCTGTAAATGTGATTCGGTCCCTTCCATGCCAACCCTAAAAGATAAGTAACTTTCACACAACTTTTACCCATCCTGTTTAGGTGACACCGGAGAAAGATGCAATTTTATAAGCTTTAGTCGCTACTAAAGGAAGGTAAGCAATTTCTCTGGTGTCATCAGCGTATGTTTTCGGTTTCGCAAGGCGTACGTTCCCCCGACAGTGTTTTCGGTTCGCAAGGCACTGTCATCCCCGTTGCCCACCTACTATCCTCGAAATGCTTTTGGTTCGACAAGGCAGATCGATCCATTACGTTTTGTCAAACAAGGCGTAAGTTTTCCCCGAGAGTGTTTTCGGCTACCACAAGACACTCCGACAAGACACCCGTCCTGTACTATTTCCTTTCTAAGGTGCAAGTGAGGTTAAATATTCAGGGGGCCCGTTCTGTCATTTTTGTGGGTGGAAAAATCCCAGTCAAGTATTAATTTCTTTAATCTACAAGAAGTCAATATTAACGTAATTATTATTAGTAATTTTAAAGATTGCCTACCGTGTTTAAAGGGGGCCCAGTTATCTATTTTGATGTTGATAAAAACAGTTCAAGAAGCCATTGTAACCTGCAACTGTTTGGTTAAGTAAAAACGTCAAGTCATTTGACCTACTACAGGACCGTAGTAAGAATCCGTGTGTACATAATTAATTTCTTAATTTTTAAAAAGTTGTAAATATTTTATAAAATAATTCATTTTGTGTTCTTGCCTCATAACTGTAAATATCATATAAAGTTTGATTTAATTTTGAGTTACCGAATAAATATTATTTTTCTTAAGTTTTGATTTCTTTTATTTTTGTTATTTCGTTTTAAGTTTGTAAGTCTCTTTTATTAGAAAAGAGTGGCGCCCGCACAGTGTTTATTAAAAAGGTAGGAAGTGAGAGAGAGAGAAGTTTCATTTCGGCATATAAGCCCCCCCCCTGGCCCACGCTCCCGTTAGCTACCCGTAGCAGCCCGGTTTGGGTTGTTACACCCTGCTGCGTAGCAGCTTAGAGCACGAAAAACCGCCCGGAGATGCGGAACATCGGAGGGTAGGTTTTTTGATGCTCGCAGTTCTGGCCAAGCCAACGTTTATTATGTTTATTTACCCCAAAATTAAAAATTTTAATTTTTTCACTTTTTCGGCAATACACGGGTTATTTTCCATTTTTTTGATTTTATTTATTACTAATATCCACTAATCACACCCCCATCTATCCGAATTTCAAAGAAAAATTGAAATCGGAGCCAAAAAATTTAACGCATTTTCATCGAAGCACGGGCGACTGGTGTCGCATCGACCCGGTTCGGAGGCATATCGGGTTACATTCCCCGTACTTTTTAAATTGATTTTTCTCGAAATTTTGATTATATCTTCGCTTGTGAAAATTATGTCATTATACTATATTAACCTTCCTCTTTGCAGCGCCATTGTTTTTTTTTAATTTGGAGTGACCAACAATAGGTAATTCTGCCCATCCATTTCATACGGATCACTTTCACGACGTTCTAGACGTAGCAATCATTCGCAACCTGAAGTTCCTACACAGGCTCACTACCATCAGTGAGCTGGACTCAGATCACAATCCCGTCCTACTTCAGCTAGGTGAAGAAAAAGAGGACAACTTTCAGCCCTACATCAACAAAGTCAATTGGTCCAATTTCCAGGACCAACTCGCGCTTAACCTAGGGCTAATCCCCATTCTTAGAACCACTTAAGACTTGGAAAGGTTCGCAGGTGAGTTCGAAAGAAAGGTTAGCGAAGCGGTCCAAATTGCCACCACTTCAGTCCCCAAAAAATATCCTCGCGACCAACTTCCCGGTCACGTTAGAGATTTGATCCGGCAGAAAAACAGCGCCAGAAGGCGCGCTCAACGCACCTTTGACCCTGCTGACAGACAAATCTATAATGACCTAGCAGCGGACGCTAGGCGCGAAATCAGGGAACACCGGGAGATGACATGGGGTAAAAAGCTAGAGGAACTTTCTCTTCAAACCTCCTTAGCTTGGAAATTTGTCAAAGCGATAAAAGGTAACAAAAAGGCGAAACTCCCCTCCCTCGACGGACCTAACGGATTGGCACTCAGCTCCCTGGATAAAGCTGAGGTGCTGGCTTGCAGCTTGGAGGAGCAGTTCAGCCCAAACGCTGTAACTGATCCGACAATAAGCAAGCGGGTCTAGGACAATTAGGCGCGGACTCAATTAGGCGCAGACTCAATTAGGCGCGAACCCAATTAGGCGCCGTGCCATTTAGGCGCGGTTACAATTAGGGCGCAGACCGTTTAGGCGCCAAGTCATTTAGGCGCCGGCCATAAACAAGTTAAATTGCTAATCTGTTATAAGTCTGTATTTATTTCACCTCTTCCACCTCTTTGCGGCCGATTTAACTTTTTGCGGAGATTTATTTGTTTTTAATTATTGGTTTTCTAAAGAAATATCAAAAACTAACACTAACCTAATGACAGATCCACCTCTTAGCGGAAGATCCACCTCTTTGCGGCCGATTTAACTTTCTGCGGAAATTTATTTGTTTTTAATTATTAGTTTTCTAAAGAAATGTCAAAAAATAACACTAACCTACCGGCAGATCCACCTCTTCGCGGCAGATCCAATTCTTTGCGGCAGATCCACCTCTCTGTGGCCGATTTATCTTTTTGCGAAGATTTATTTGTTTTTAATTATTAATGGACATTTGTGATTTTTAAAAATAAATACAGACTTATAACAGATTAACAATTTAATTTGTTTATGGCCGGCGCCTAATTGGGCCCGCGCCTAAATGGCTTTGCGCCTAAACGGTCTGCACCTAATTGTATCTGCGCCTAAATGGCATGGCACCTAATTGGGTCCGCGCCTAATTGAGTCCGCGCTTAATCGGCCAATATTTCTAGCTGTTTTATCGTGATATAATGGCGATTTTATTTTCCAAAGACCCTCTTGTTCTTTATATAGATCAAAACCCTCTCTTAAAAACGTTTCGCTGTAAGTCATTTTCAAACTTTGCTGGAAAATTATTTACTTTTGCAGTATCGAAATCGTACAACGCAGTTGCAAACCACCATATTAGTGGTAGTAACTAATAATAATGAAGCTTTTCCATTCCATTCGGAACTTTACTTCTCTGTAATGTACGGTCCATTTTTTGAGGTGGATCAATCCTCTTCTTTCTCTTTTACTTACAACTTAACTTCACCAATTACATCAAGCCACTGCTGTGGTTAACAATAAATCAATTTAAAACAAATTATTGTTCTATTATACATACGACGTGTTTACAATCACAATTTCGAGGGTTCTGATTAGATTTGAATTATGCGGACAGACACGGAGCCAGATCATAAGGCTTCTTGTTATACTTTGTATAGAAGTCTAAAAGTGTAAAGCCCGCATTTGATTGAGGCTTCTGAAGCCGGGCTGCACAAGCCTGGCTGGTAAAATGCAAAAGCAATATAAATTCATCTTCTATGCGAGTCCACGTGGACCCGTGTACTTCCCCTCATAAAAGATGAATTTCTATACCAGCCCGGTTTCTGAAAGTAATCCAGAAACTTATTCTTCCATAGAATGGGGGGGGGGGTGAGTCAAGAGTAAACGATTCCATAAACAGTGAACAAAATTTAATAAGATATGCGTTAATTTTGACGAATGAATACAATATTTGAGAATATTAATTATAAAATTTAAATAATATTTCTTAAAATATAAATTATGTTGCATAAACCAAATTAATAGAATTTTACTTTTTAAATCAAGTTTGTCAAATTTTGTGCTTAAAATATACACATATAAACACTAATAATTAAATATACAAATGGTTAAAATAAATGTGGGCATCCAATAAATGCCAGAACTCTGAAGCGAGTGTCAGTATACAAACATCCAATAAATAAAAATTAAAACAGAATAAATTAACCTCCATTTATGTTGTCTTCGAGGGAAATAGTGACTGGAATAAATATTCCACAAACACCTCGAGTTGAACGGTTGAGATTTAAAATAATAAAAGGTTAGTAAATTAAAAACTACTTAATGCTAAATATATAAAGAAAAATAATACAATTATTTAGAAAATTAATAATTATAACTTTTACAGATATTTAGTGATTGGCTATATGTAATGCACTTAGGAATTAAAATAAGACATTGTTGATAATCAACACACACAGTTTTAACGTTAATTTAATCTTAATCATTGAAATTACAAACGAAACCTTAACTAGTTTAATAAATTTCCGATTCAACGCAATTAAGTCGTACACTGAATGTTTATTAACATTTCAGTTTAATTATGAATCGCTAGCTATAAAAATATCCAATTTCAAATAGACCATAAATCATTTGCACTGCAGTTAAATCATATACAAAAATAACCATTTCATTAAATTATTATCTTACATTCATTTAATAATAATTATCCGATTTATAGAAATCTAATTTAATGATTTATTTAATATCAATAGAATTTTCATCTATTGTTTTGGATAAAATATATAAATAGTGTCAAAGATTTTGTTATATGTTATTCGTAAATTTATTTAATTAAATTCAATGTTTTTTTGATAAAGTTAATATAGACAACTTTCCCATCTCTGACAATTCCAGCAATCCCATTGCAGGTCAAGTGGTTGACGTTTCATCCTCTTCTTCTTTGTCTGATCCATCTTACTACATCCAGTACTTCACCTGTATCTCAAATTACTTCAACGAAAATTCGTTATTCTGTATTACTTCTCTCAGGCATCCCGATACGGCACCTGCTTTTACAATCTGGTTACGTACCTCCTTTATGAGGTCTTACAGATAGACAATATTATTAGTATACATATAACAATATTAAATAATTAAAAACCTGCAGGTCAAATTGACGAACATTTCATTTTTGTTTTTGTGCTAACATTTAAAAATTCAATTTAAAAATTTTAATTTTCTTTAGGCTTATATTTGAGTGGACATGCGATCGAATTGCAAATTGTTTGAAATATATTAGCTATAAAACATATAACTCGATCGTAAATTCTCACCAAAAGTGCAACTTGTAAATTAAATTATCGCTGTATTTCATACCCCAAAATTTGTAATTTTTACTGGAAGAGAAATATTTTATTTTGAATGAAGCGTTACTGAAGGATGTAAGATAAGCACATTGCAGAACAGTGCCATGTAAGTGAATGGACGTGGGTCAGATAATTGGTGCCTATAATTCTTTAATTCTGTGAAGTAATTATATAAATTTAATATATTATGAATAAATTGAATAGGTAAATAAAAAGTATTTAATTGAAAGTGGATGGGTTATGAAGGAGGGAAAATTAATTGGAAGTGAAAATAAACTTCATTTTTACCGAGTATCACAGCAATATGTCTATAGTTACTACTCCATATGAGATTTTAAGTGCTTCTTCAATTGCGATTTTTCTGCACATTTATAGGCAACTCAAAGAACAGTATGAGTTCTTAAATGTCTTTGCATGGTTGATTTATCTGCACAAGTATACTCACAAATATGACAACTAAATGGTTTTTCGCCGGTATGAGTTCTTAAATGTCTTTGCAAGTGTGATTTCCGTGCACAAGTATACTCACAAATATGACAACTGAACGGTTTTTCGCCGGTATGAGTTCTTAAATGATTTTGTAAGGTCGATTTATGTGCACAAGTATACTCACATCCATTACAACGAAATGGTTTCTCGCCGGTATGAGTTCTTAAATGTCTTTGTAAGGCTGATTTCTGTGCACAAGTATACTCACAAATTCCACAGCTCCACGGTTTTTCGCCTGTATGAGTTCTTAAATGTTTTCGTAAGCTTGATTTATGTGCACAAGTATACTCACAAACATCACAACGAAATGGTTTCTCACCGGTATGAGTTCTTAAATGATTTTGTAAGGTTGATTTCTGTGCACAAGTATACTCACAAACATCACAACGAAATGGTTTCTCGCCGGTATGAATTCTTAAATGATTTTGTAAGGTTGATTTAAGTGCACAAGTATACTCACATACATCACAACGAAATGGTTTCTCGCCGGTATGATTTCTTAAATGATTTTGTAAGGTTGATTTATGTGCACAAGTATACTCACATACATCACAACGAAATGGTTTCTCGCCGGTATGAGTTCTTAAATGTCTTTGTAAGGCTGATTTCATTCAACGTCCGGCTGTGTTAGAGAGCGGTTGTGTTTACGAGCGTGCGATAGTGCATCCGGTGACGTGACGTGATATTAAAAATTGTGCAATATTTTTAAAATTTTAGAATAGTGTTTAATTTAATTAGCGAAATTAAGGCTAAATTACAAATAAATAAGAACAATTGCGCTAATGCAGCGCATGTGATAGACAAATTTTTGGAAGTTTGCGAAAGCAATTTTGCGAGTCCAAATGAGATGTCTAAAAAACACAAATTAAAACGAGGTAATAGTTCCCTAAGTTTACCAGGTATCAGTAAAGATACTGAAGATAAAAACATGTCGAAGAAGTCCAAGAAGGATTCAGATAAAACCAATTCTGACGAAACAATATATAACGTTGACGTCACAAACAAATTTGGTTTATTACAAAATGATGAGACAATGGAAAGTTCTGATGTAACACCAGAGTCACTTTGTGCTATTGTTCCTAATAGTATAAAGCCAAAACCAATTGTAATCACTAAATTACCAAAAAATCACATCAATTTTACAAATGTAATAAAAGGCATAGTGAAAAAGAATTTCCACTTAAAATATCTCGGTGATAAGTTAAAAATTGTTACCGAAGACATTGACGACTTCCACAAATTAAAAGAGGATCTAATAAAAAATAAGACCGAATTTCATACATATAGTCTGGCCAATGAGAAAAAGTCCATGGCTGTTCTCAAAGGCGTACACCGCATGAATGAGGAGGAAGTTCTGGCAGCCTTACAATTGCAAAATGCAAAAGCGGTGAGCTGCAAACTACTCAATAAGGATAATAAAATGTATCCTAAATATAAAGTTGCGTTCGAAAACGAAATAACGTTCACCGAAATTCAGGGAATAAGATATGTGGCCAATACAAGAGTTTATTGGGAGAAGTACAGAGCCAGAAAGGGGCTTACGCAATGTTATAGATGCCAGCAGTATGGGCATGCAGCTAATAACTGCAATATTAAGATGGCTTGCCGAAATTGTGCTGGAAGTCATTTAACTCGAGACTGTACAAGTTTGGATCTCACAACCCCAAAATGCGCGAACTGCCATGGGACGCACATAGCAAGTTCGAGAGATTGCCCCGTTTTTATTAAAACTTTAAAGAAGGTAATCAGACCACCTACACCTAAGGTAATTACATCCAGAGGATACCAAATGCATATGAAGGAGTTTCCAGAACTTCGAAAAAAACGAACAGTAGTACCCGACACTTCATATACATCGGTACTACAAACCCCACAATTTGAAACACCTGCACAGGTAATGAATACTCAAGTTCATACAAGAGGCCAAGCAAGCCAGGTTGTCCAATATCCGGTAAATTATGTTGGTACATCGCGAAATAATAATCCAGTAGGTATGGATAACTTGGATTCACTTTTTAGTGAAATGAAAAAGTTAGAAACGTTGTGCAACTTGGATAAAATGTTAAACGCTCTGCGCGAGTTAAATCGTGTCATGGCAAGTACCGTGGATGGTGCTGCTCGAATGTCGGCATTCATCAAATGTGCTAAAGAGTTTAATGGGTAGTTACGACCACGAAACACTTAATATAATGACGTGGAACGCTACAAGTGTTGTAAACAAAATGCAAGATCTAGAACTGTTTTTAGAAGAAAATAATATCCATATTGCTCTAATAACGGAAACTTGGCTACAGGCGAGCGATAAATTAAAATTTAAAAATTTTCTAGTCTTCAGGAAAGATCGATTGACAGGCAGGGCAGGTGGTGTTGCTATTTTCATTAAAAAAGGGTTGCCATACGAATCGACCGCACAACCCGACGTAACGGCTGAGGTGTTAGTACTAAAATTAAATCTAAACAGTCCTTTTTATGTCGGTGCCATGTACGTTCCACCATCCACAAATTTAACATCAACCGAGCTTGATAATATCATGAATAAGTACGATAAGATCATAGTTGGAGGAGACTTTAATTCCAAACACTCCCAATGGAACTATAGATACGCAAATAGAAACGGCAACACTTTAAAAGGACATAACGACGTCAACAACTATCTGCTGCTATATCCACCTACACCTACCTTTAGCCCACCGGGGTTACAACAATCCACCATAGATTTTTTTCTTGTGCAAGGAATAACGTCTTATTCCCAGCCCGAAACAATCAATGACCTCAGTTCCAATCACTGGCCTGTGTTGATGACTCTGCTTGCTAGCCGTATTCCGCCAAACTATGTCATACCCAATACTAACTGGCAAAAATTCAAAATAGAATGCAACAACAGAATGCGAATATCTCCAAATATCAACAGCATTCAAGATATCGACAACGAAATTGCCAAGTTCACTAAAGAAATTAATGAAGCTCATAAAGTTGCAACTAAATTTAAAGCAATTAAAAATACCTTCTATGCAGATATTGAAATTGATGATCTTAAAAGAAGACGTAATAAAGCGAGACGGAAATGGCTAGAAACGGGTCAAGTTGCATATCGGTTTGAAAAAAATCAGCTAACGGAAGAAATTCAAACACGGATTAAAACCATTCGACGCCAAGAATGGTTAAATAAAACCAGAACCCTTACCGCACAGGACAATTCATTATGGAAAGTCTATGGCGCGTTGAGAAGAAAAAATGAACCCACACCCGCATTAAGTCATGCAAATATAAAATATTATACCAACCAAGAAAAGGCAGAGGTCATTGCCAATATTTTCGAAGAGGTACACCAGGTGACAACGAATCTTACCTCTCCATTAGAGGACCAGGTAAATGCGAGCGTGAACCTACTTCAAGGTATAGACGAAGCATATCAAATTAACATCACTCCTAAAAGAATACGGCGAATTATTCAGAGCCGAAAAATCAAGAAAGCTCCGGGTGGAGATGATATTACCAACAAGCACCTGAAGTACCTTCCCAAAAAGGGCATTGTACAAATATATTATATATTCAGAGCTTGCCTAAAATTATGTTACTTTCCTACGTCGTGGAAGACTGCAAAAATGCTCGCAATTTCGAAGCCAAACAAGGACAAAGCCGAAGCCAAAAACTATCGCCCGATAAGTCTACTTTCTTCCTTAAGCAAAATTTTGGAGAAAGTAATACAAGAAGAAATAGTCGACCATCTGACAAACCATAATTTAATAATAAATGAGCAGTTTGGGTTTCAAAAGGGGCACAGCACCATTCATCAATTAGCCAGAGTTGTTGAGGATGTAGTGATGGAATCCAACAACAACAATCACACTGGAATGGTTATATTAGACTTGGAGAAGGCGTTCGACACGGTCTGGCACGAGGGCCTGATATATAAAATGATTAACCTGCGCCTTCCTGCGTCCTTGACAAGGATTGTCAAGAGCTATTTGACTGGTCGCAGTTTCAGTGTTGCGATTGGCGATTCAAGATCTGTGCAAAAATGCATACCGGCTGGTGTTCCGCAGGGCTCCATTCTTGGACCCACGTTATTTAACATTTATATAAATGATATTCCGAAGCACGAACATACTAACATCGCATTATATGCCGACGATACAGCGATTTACTCGTCGTGCCTCAATAAAGAGATTATAATTGAAAATATCAATGAACATCTTCTGTCGGTGTGCAAGTTTTTGAACGACTGGAAATTAAAATTAAATGTTGGTAAGACTGAGGCTATCATGTTTACGGGCAGCAGAATACGTCCTGCAGTCGACATTAAAATAAATGATACCGTTATCGAACTGCAGAAAGAGATAAAGTATCTAGGCTTACTCTTAGATCAACGTCTTACGTGGAAAAAAACAATAGCTGAAAGAGTCAAAAAGACCAACTACGTGCTACACCTGCTATATCCACTCATTAAGTACGACGTGTACTTACCAAAAGAGCTGAAGCTAATGCTGGTCCGTACATGTGCCAGGTCAGTCCTTACATATGGTTGCAGTATTTGGGGAAGTGCCGCAGACAGTAATATAATCACAGCTCAACGTTGTATAAATAAATTTCTTAAAATCGTGAACAATTATCCCCGCTACACTACGATTAAATTTATGCACGAGGAAAACAATTTTGAATATGTCGGAGATTTTATCAAAAAATCCACTGAAAAGTTTCTGAAAAGCTGCTTGTATCATGATAATGAACTAATTAGAAAAATTGGAGACTACGATCTAGACAAATTGAATTTAAAGAATAAGGGCAAACTTTTAAAATCAGTCTTGCTGCGAAAATATGATTTCTACAATCACTGAAGCTTCGTCGGTCTCGCTCGGTTCTTGTCATGAAGGGAAGACTAGAAGTGTTGTGATAGTGTTGTGATTGTGATAGTGTTGTGAAGTGATATATTTTATTTTAAATGTGTCGTTTATATAATTCCATTTCCAACTCCTATAAATGTTAACCCACCCTATCCTACATCATATTCCTGTGACCCCCTTTTATATCAATTGTGTAAAAATAATTAACAGGTTTTTGAAATTTTTATCCTGTATTTAATTTATGTATTTACTATAAAAATTATAATAACTGTACATATATAAAATATCTAACAAAGGGCTTAACCTAGTAATAGATTATGAATTGTAATTTGTTACATGTCAATGTAAATATTGAAAATTGAATAAATATTATATTATTATATTATAAAGTAACCTCAAGGACGCACTCAAAGCCACATATTTTGCAAAGAAACAGTTTCTCATCCATATGAGTTCTTACATGCAGTCTTAATGTTCGTTTATTAATAACTTTATACTCACAAACAGCACACTCAAATAAATTTGGGCCTTTATATTTACGTGAAGGTTGCTCCTGGGTTAATGGTTCGATATCGCTGTCTTCTTTTATGTCGATAGAATGATGCAAATCTTCTGAATTAAATTTCGTATCCTCCAATTCTTCGGTTTTAATTTCGTTACAGTATTTAGGGATATATGATGTTTCTACAATTGAGCTGTGGGTTTCCATGTTTTCCAATTTAACCGAAGCTGGCATTTTATCCATACCTGTAATGAATTGCATTAGAAGAAATTAAGACTGTTCGTGGGATGGTGCACAATCGCTTTGGTTAATTTATCAATTAAATTAAATTGTTTATACCTTATATTGCGTAAAAAAACATTTTACTTTATACTCACAAACAGCACACTCAAATAAATTTGGGCCTTTATATTTACGTGAAGGTTGCTCCTGGGTTAATGGTTCGATATCGCTGTCTTCTTTTATGTCGATAGAATGATGCAAATCTTCTGAATTAAATTTCGTATCCTCCAATTCTTCGGTTTTAATTTCGTTACAGTATTTAGGGATATATGATGTTTCTACAATTGAGCTGTGGGTTTCCATGTTTTCCAATTTAACCGAAGCTGGCATTTTATCCATACCTGTAATGAATTGCATTAGAAGAAATTAAGACTGTTCGTGGGATGGTGCACAATCGCTTTGGTTAATTTATCAATTAAATTAAATTGTTTATACCTTATATTGCGTAAAAAAACATTTTACTTTATACTCACAAACAGCACACTCAAATAAATTTGGGCCTTTATATTTACGTGAAGGTTGCTCCTGGGTTAATGGTTCGATATCGCTGTCTTCTTTTATGTCGATAGAATGATGCAAATCTTCTGAATTAAATTTCGTATCCTCCAATTCTTCGGTTTTAATTTCGTTACAGTATTTAGGGATATATGATGTTTCTACAATTGAGCTGTGGGTTTCCATGTTTTCCAATTTAACCGAAGCTGGCATTTTATCCATACCTGTAATGAATTGCATTAGAAGAAATTAAGACTGTTCGTGGGATGGTGCACAATCGCTTTGGTTAATTTATCAATTAAATTAAATTGTTTATACCTTATATTGCGTAAAAAAACATTTTACTTTATACTCACAAACAGCACACTCAAATAAATTTGGGCCTTTATATTTACGTGAAGGTTGCTCCTGGGTTAATGGTTCGATATCGCTGTCTTCTTTTATGTCGATAGAATGATGCAAATCTTCTGAATTAAATTTCGTATCCTCCAATTCTTCGGTTTTAATTTCGTTACAGTATTTAGGGATATATGATGTTTCTACAATTGAGCTGTGGGTTTCCATGTTTTCCAATTTAACCGAAGCTGGCATTTTATCCATACCTGTAATGAATTGCATTAGAAGAAATTAAGACTGTTCGTGGGATGGTGCACAATCGCTTTGGTTAATTTATCAATTAAATTAAATTGTTTATACCTTATATTGCGTAAAAAAACATTTTACTTTATACTCACAAACAGCACACTCAAATAAATTTGGGCCTTTATATTTACGTGAAGGTTGCTCCTGGGTTAATGGTTCGATATCGCTGTCTTCTTTTATGTCGATAGAATGATGCAAATCTTCTGAATTAAATTTCGTATCCTCCAATTCTTCGGTTTTAATTTCGTTACAGTATTTAGGGATATATGATGTTTCTACAATTGAGCTGTGGGTTTCCATGTTTTCCAATTTAACCGAAGCTGGCATTTTATCCATACCTGTAATGAATTGCATTAGAAGAAATTAAGACTGTTCGTGGGATGGTGCACAATCGCTTTGGTTAATTTATCAATTAAATTAAATTGTTTATACCTTATATTGCGTAAAAAAACATTTGTACCAGACTCGAAAAAAGGAAGCGTAAGTTTAAAATGGCGACCGTCGGGGATGGTCAACGATCTACTAACGCCAGGATAGCTCCGTCTGGTTATAGCGGCGAGTACAATGAACTAGCCTTTCATTTATAAATTTTTAGAGAAATTTTGTCACAATGACTCAAAATAATCACAATTGTGAGGATCACTCGGTGCACGTATAATAAAATAATAAAACTGATTACACGACTTGTTGTATTCTATCGTATCTTCTTTACCGACCGAATGACTCGACCTTCTCCCGTCAGCAAGACTTGGGCGGCAAATTCAAATCGCATCCTTCTAGTTCGACCAATTCAAGAATCATCAGACATTTGTCAACTTTACTTATTCCAAAGGTTCACTACTTTTATTGAAATACACTTAACATAGTGAATATTTGTGCAATATGTGACTACAAATCTTCACACAAATCAACATGAAAAAGTCATTTAGCGACTCACCGGCGAGAATCCGTGGGCGTGTGAAATTGTTGCCCAGAGATATTCTTTAAAAGCACATGTGGGAGGTCGTTCTGTTGAGTGTTTTTGTAAATTGGTTTTAATTTGTACATAAATAAACTCTTTTTCCAATGTTACCTTACTATTATTACACTAATGGCCGGTTTCAGGAACGATAAGTAAGGTTTAATGCTATTCGGTATATTAGAACAGGCTGTTCAAAATTAAAATATTACATTTTGTTGTTATTGAATAAAAAACAGCAGGCCCGTAGCCAGGATTTCTTTTGGGGGGGGGGGGCACTTGTAAAGAAAAACAACTTTTTCCAAAATATATCTACCTATTTTATTTTCGAAATTCAAATGGTTTACTTTCAAAATTTTTGTTTCTTTTGAACATTTAGGGGGGGCACGTGCCCCCAGGTGCCCCCCTGGCTATGGGCCTGAAAAGCAGGATATAAATAACGCTTAACATGATGAACTAGCAAGAAATAAACCTCAACCTGCATAATATTGCATGCAGGGTTGGGCAGTATTTGAAATACTACATGTATTTGAAATATATTAATGTAATTTTGAATTTTGGGTTTTCCAAATTACGTGAGAAGATTTGTTGAATAGTAACTTCGATTTCAAAACAAAGAAAAAGCGTTTATTTTAAAATACGTTGTTACAATTCAAAGTTACAAACTCGACTAACTAAATTTACGTTTTACAAATAATTGTTAACAATGATTATCAGCATTTTTTACAATGGAATCTTTACTCGTGTAACAGGTAATTGAACTTGTTGGTCAGCGTATAAGCACTCATGTCTTTGCTTGCAATTATACACTTATTACAGGAAATTAGTTACACTATTTAATTTTGAAAAGTTTACGTAATATTATTATCTTATATTACAATTAAATATTAAAATTCAAACAAAGGGTGGTCCGATAATATAACAATATGTATTTGAAATACAATTTGTATTTTGTATTTCAAATACAATTTTTCAATGTATTTGCGTTTTGTATTTCAAATACACAAAACAAATGTATTTTGTATTTCAAATACAAATTATAAAATACTTTAAAATCTAGAAGGATCCTTTCAGTTAGTGAATAGGGGCGTTGCAACTGAAACCATTATGTTTCGGATTGTTAAAAGCCGTAAAGTTTGATTTACACCCTATATTTTAAAATTGAATTCTTTCGTCAAGCTGTAATTTTACGTGTAAACCAAACTTTACGGCTTTTAACGTTTAGAAAAATAATGATTTTAGTTATAGAATAGGAGTGTTGATTTGTATTACCCACTACCAACCTTATCAAATTTTTTCTATATAGATACACTAGCTGACCCGGCAGACGTTGTCCTGCCCAAATTTCAATATTTGCCTACATCTATTTTTTAGCTCCAATCCGCATAATGACCTTGCGACTTATTTGGTCATTGCAAATACCAAACGTATTAAAAAAGGATTAAATAAATAAAGTAATAAAAAATACTAATCAAGGTTTAATAAAAAAAACTTTAACAAAACTGTTAAGTATTCACAAAAACCACAATAATTTCTAATTTTACTTTATTTTATTTTTGCCAACAACACTTGTTCTTTGTGTTCTTCCTTTTCCTCCTCCCTTTCGTCTTCTAATAAGGAATTTTCGAAAGCACGCAGCGATATTGCCAATTCCTGTTCTTCTTACATACATACATTGAATTTTATATATAGATATCGTTCGTTAATACGTTGATCCGTTGATCCGCACAAACGTTGGTCAAGCTAATACAGCGCTTGACCAAAGTTCGCGGCAAGATTTTAAAGTAGCCTATGTTTTTCGTAGCATTGTAAATAGCTTCTACACCAAATTTGGTAGAGATTGGTCAAACGGTGTAGAATTGTATAGAAAACATACATACATACATACATTGAATTTTATATATTGCCGTGTTAACTACTGTAATTTGGATTTTTTTATATAGCGAAGGATTATACTAAACGGCACTCTTTTTTAATTATGCCTCGGCCAGCTTGCAATGAGAACTCATAATATGTGGGCGTGTAAATGGTCCGACTTAAGAGAAATAACACTTTGCAAAGAATGCTATTGTGCATTAAAATCTTAATGAATTCAAAAACTCAGAACTATACCAAATAATTCGCTATTCCAATGCTGTAAATGTAAACCAAAAATACTCAAAATAAATCGATTTAAACAAAATACCTGGTTTTATTAATTTAGAATCGAAACAAATCATAAAATTTATACAACGGAAACAAATTAAGCATACAAATTTTATTCTTAAAACTAAAATAATAACCCCTTTTAAATTCCGCACTTTAATGTTATTCGCGTTAGCAAAGTTTCCCACCGTATAAAAAGAGCGCTCAAATAAAAAGCAGTCTTACCAATATCACTCGAAGATAGCGACGCGGGTTTTTGTGACCAGTGCTTCGTAGAAAGAACGGCCTGCTGATCTTGTGTGAAATTTTGTGAGAAATTCGGATGACGACACTCCAAGGATCTTCACGAACACAATTGTCTCCAATCGAATATTAGGTAAGTATTTCCAATTGTTTAATAACGTTTCTAACTTGCAATATAACCATCAAATTTCTAACCAGTGGTATCCAAAATTTTCAATCACCAACAAAACGAGATTCCAAAACTTCTTCAATAATTTAATTAAACTAGTAAATGCTGGACGTCGACCAATCTTTTCTAATAAATTCAATATGTCGTCCCTTTTTCACGGACGGAGCAAAAACATGGACGTGGTTCAACTAACTTCAAATTTCTGTCTTTTCGTCACCGTGGACGTCGGCCAACTCAACTAAATAAATCAAATACATCCGCCCTTGTTGCTGGACAGCAACTTTCTCTCCTTAAATAAATTAAATACGTCCGCCTTTGTTGCTGGACGGCGACCAACTTCCTTTCCAAAATTTCCAAACTTATCTTCTTTAAATTTCTCGAGCAGGCGCGTTCTACCCATCCAAAACTTGTTAGAAAAATAAACCCGTCTTTCTTCAACTCACAACACTTCAATTACCACTTAAAATGCGCTTTCCCTACCATTCACAAATATTACAAATTTACCCAATTTGTTTCCTTAATTTTCTTAAATTACTAACATTTAAGATTTTATGTCTTGTTTCTTACATCTTAAAGTTTTTTTATTTTTTTACAGAAACGGTTTCTATCTAAAGGACCTACTTTGAGTATCAAAATAAATCTGAGGCAACAGCAATATTACAAATTTCAGGCATTACGATAATCTGGTATAGCAAAATTGAACAAATCAGAGTGTTCCAATGAATAAAATGCAAACGTGTTCATTCTCCAACTTGACCCTCATTTTGGACCACCGTAATATATAGATATCGTTCGTTAATACGTTGAAACGTTGATCCGTTGATCCGCACTAACGTTGGTCAAGCTAATACAGCGCTTGACCAAAGTTCGCGGCAAGATTCTAAAGTAGCCTATGTTTTTCGTAGCATTGTAAATAGCTTCTACACCAAATTTGGTAGAGATTGGTCAAACGGTGTAGAATTGTATAGAAAACATACATACATACATACATACATACATTGAATTTTATATATATAGATATCGTTCGTTAATACGTTGAAACGTTGATCCGTTGATCCGCACTCACGTTGATCAAGCTAATGCAGCGCTTGACCAAAGTTCGCGGCAAGATTGTAAAGTAGCCTATGTTTTTCGTAGCATTGTAAATAGCTTCTACACTAAATTTGGTAGAGATTGGTCAAACGGTGTAGAATTGTATAGAAAACACACATACATACATACATTGAATTTTATATATATAGATATTGCTGTGTGTGTGGTTATATTTTTATTTGCACGTCACCCGCTATATTTTTTTATTTAAGGATTGACTTTTTTATTGATTTTTAAATTATTATGGTTATACCACGGCTAGCTTTTTGAATATTTACCTTTCGCATGAAAACCCCTCTCTCTAGTAGTCGGTTCTGCGAGTTTGCTCCTTCGCTCTTATTCTGAAATCGAATCTCTTTTGACGGGATAGAAAAATCCCCGAATGATACGACTATGTTTTTATACAATTTGTAATTTAATTTTATTTCCATTTGTTAATTTTAAATCAATCTTTATAATATTAAACATAAGAAAACATCTTAACTATAAATAACAACAAATTCTTATTACTAATTTGTAATCCCGACCCAAAGTGTTGCGATATAGAGGACTGTATTTTTAGCTGGTTGTTTTCTTTTTCTCGTATTTGTCGTCGCACTTTAATTGTAGGTAGGTACACAAAAAGGAACTCATTTAATAAAAGAAATATTTAATATCAAATCAATCGTTCACTCCTATAACAAATTCAGATAGATGCTGCTGCTCGGTTCGTTGCGTTGCGCTACGTGCGTCAACTGCACAGCAATAGAAACTAGTGTAGTTCAAATTTCAAATAAATAGAAACTAGTATAGCACAAAGCAAATTTTACTTAAACACAAAGTTAATCTATTTTTTTTTCCAAAACCGATTTAATGTTTTTCGAATTCGCGAACTCACGCCGCGTTATGAAAATTAAGTTTTTATTGTTCTTACCACACATAGATGTCGCTCCTTGCGTAGAAGATCTCGCTTTCTATCTCGTGATCCAAGAGTGTTTAAAAGGATCCAGAAATTTGCCTCTACTATTGATTCCAGTATTTGTGCATCTAGGCTCCAGTTATTTTTATAGGATTGTTTCATCCAATCAACATACCATTTATTCCAAATAATTCCAGGTAAGTTTTGTTGTTCTTTTCTAACCACACTTATTTTTCTTTTTACACGTGCTAATTATCACTTCTTTTCAGATCCCAACTCTTTGTATATTAATTTATACTTAATTACCACACTTTTTCGGAAACGAAATTAAAACGTGCTCCACGCTTTGGCGTTCTTGGAAGAAGCCCTTATTTATCGATCCTTTGCTTGGTTATTTGAAAAAAATTCCTTTTATTCCTACTTGATATATTTATTTTCTACCTGGTAAGTTTCCTTGCACTTTTGATAATTGATTAATTTGATAAGTGTCATTAAATTATTTACACCTTTGTTTTAGGCTTCTATACAAAGTATAACAAGAAGCCTTATGATCTGGCTCCGTGTCTGTCCGTCCGTCTGTCCGTCCGTCCTCATAATTCAAAATCATACAGAGCGTTTCAAATCGTGTTGGAAATACTCTGTGTGCATAGAGGTCTAAGAACTGGGTAGCCAGTGCGCTACTTTTAGGCTTCTATACAAAGTATAACAAGAAGCCTTATTTAGGCTTCTATACAAGGTATAGAAAGAAGCCTTATGGTCTGGCTTCGTGTCCGTCCGCATGTTTCAGAGCCAATCATACCGTTGATCAACTGATACGTTGTTATATTTTAAATACTTCGTCTATATAGTATTGCGTTAATCTGTTAATCCGTTGCTTCGATTCACTAATGCAATTTATAAATACGCAAATGTTCGAAAGAAATTTACTAAGTTAAAGATATTTTCTAAGAGGTCTCCCTATATAAACTACTTGTTTTACTTTGATGTGAAAAAATAATTTTTTATTGATGTGGTTAGTGAAGTTAAGTTATAAATAAAAGAGAAAGGAGAGGATTGGTCCACCTCAAAAAAAGGACCATACATTACAGAGAAGTAAAATTTCTAATAGAATGGAAAAGTTTGATTGTTATTACTTATATAGTAAATGATAATTACCAATCGCAAAAAATTTAATTGGTGCAGATTATCTGATTATGTGGTGTTACATTATACGGCGATCAAAAATAACCAGATAATAACAACTTTCCACACCAGAAAGGTAGCTGTATAGAAGCCTAAGAACTGCCGCTAAAGCGAGTTCCACCTTGTTTGTTTTAGCGTTCATCGTTCGATCCGTTTGCCGTCGCGATCTTGCGAACATCTCGGACAACCACCGTTGCATTATTGTTCAACCGATTTTAAAAACCCACGTAATTTCTTCTTTTGACGCACAACTTAATCTAACATAATTATACATTTTTTTATTTAATAACAATTTCTTAAGATCTAACAATTTTTAATGAATTAATTTGTGGATATTAGATTATATTTTTCGATATCATTCTTGGACTTTCCCATTCCTTACCTGTCTTTATTATTATCCGAATTTATTGTACTCTTTCTTTGAGTCTTATGTAATGTCGGAGAACCTTCTAAATCGTAAAAGAATTTTCATGCGATCTGTAATTGCTTGTTTGCATCACTAGTGATTGTCAATCCCCATTGACGATTGAATCATGACAATATAATATATAATCGATATAATACTTTTGTACATAAACACAATTGTTTTTTTTTATTAACCGAGAAAATTTACAATCTGTCCAAAGACAATAAGTAAATAGTTTGACTCAAAATGCATTAACACATTTAGGTATATCCCATTAGCTTATACCTTTAAATTATCAATTCACATAGTGAATTTACATATGGAGCCGGGCAACTTTTGTGTACACATTATCAATAATTAGATGCTAAATCGATTCATTAGGTCTTGCGGTTTAAACCTTTTTAGTCTACGCCTGACGGATTGTTCATTGAGCAAGTTCACTGTTAACTTATTTGGATGTGCACTAATCCTGTCTTTATATTTCGCACTATAGGTACCAATTTATTTCTTCACTGGCGGACGAATATCAAGATCCTTACGTATGACCTCATTTGGGACGAACCAGGGAGCATTCACCATGTTTCTTAGAACTTTTGCTTGGAACCTTTCTAGTATCTCGATGTTGGAGTTTGATGCGGAGCCCCACAGCTGGATTCCATACGTCCATATAGGTTTGAGTATGATTTTGTAAATCAGAACCTTGTTTTCGAGTGAGAGCTTAGATTTGGCGCCAATTAGCCAGTACATTTTCTGGGATTGTATGTACAGTTGCTTTCTTTTGGTCCAGATGTGGGTTTTCCAAGTCAGTGAACCGAATTTTGATCTGAACCAAATCTAGTTCACGATAAACTATTTGAGAAATAGTTTATCTTTTTATTTTCCGTTAACCCTTTGGTGGTCGGTATACGGCTAGCTATGTTTTTCTTAGCGGAGGCAGGGTCGTAGGTAGCCTGCAATGCCTTACGAGAAATGCTTACTTTAAAAAATAAAAATGCAGATGTAAAATTAACAATTTTAATAAAATAATTGTATGAATCAATACTACAATGAACACACACAGTTTTAAATTAGTCAAACAGATGAACGTCTGCAAAAACAAATATTGACGAACTGGTAAATACAGTTTGTCACACCAAGTGATCCAATACAATTTAAAGTGACTAAAATAACCACCTAATGTTTCGCTAAGTCGAAAAGAAATAAGAAAGATCGACTTACCAGTACTGATTTGTCTTAAAATATAGATAACGACAACTGCTACTTCTTTTCTGAGCGAAACTGGTCGTAAAGCTTGAACTATCACAATACACTTGGTGAGACTGTCTTCAGCTCCTTTGATGTTGAAATTGAACCGAACCTTGATGCCTTCGCTGTGAGAAAATCACCCGTCGTATTTGATTGAAAGGTAGGTACTCCAAATGCCACTGTTGTGGTTAAAATAAAATAATAAATAATTAGTGCAGATTATCTGATCATGTGATGTTACATTATATGGCGACCAAAAATAACCAGATAATAACAACTTTCCACACCAGAAAGGTAGCTGTATAGAAGCCTAAGAACTGCCGCTAAAGCGAGTTCTACCTTGTTTATACATAATTTCATGATCTTTCGATATATGTATGATCTTAGTTGTCAAAAAGTCAATAGCAACCGATAAAATCATAAGAAAACACATTTAAGCACCTTGGGATGGCTCTTAAAAGTTTAGTGGCCAACTTAATACTGTGAACTTTTTTGAGCTATGACATAAAACAAACGTGTAACCCAAATTTCGGTTATCTTTTAATTATTTCAATGCAAAATTATCTTTATATAAAAAATGTCGATAATAATGTAATTCTTTTCTATGTTTTAGGCTTCTATACAAAGTATAGCAAGAAGCCTTATGATCTGGCTCCGTGTCCGTCCGTCCGTCCGTCCGTCCGTCCGCATAATTCAAAATCATACAGAGCGTTTCAAATCGTGTTGGAAATACTCTGTGTGTATAGAGGTCTAAGAACTGGGTAGCCAGTGCGCTACTTTTAGGCTTCTATACAAAGTATAACAAGAGGCCTTATTTAGGCTTCTATACAAGGTATAGAAAGAAGCCTTATGGTCTGGCTTCGTGTCCGTCCGCATGTTTCAGAGCCAATCATAACGTTGATCAACTGATACGTTGTTATATTGTAAATACTTGGTCTATATTACGTTAAAGATATTTTCAACGAGGTCTCCCTATATAAACTACTTGTTAGGCTTCTATACAAAGTATAGCAAGAACCCTTATGATCTGGCTCCGCGTCTGTCCGTATGTCTGTCCGCATAATTCAAATCTAATCAGAACCTTCGAAATTGTGATTGTAAACACATCGTGTACCTATATATAATTAAATAAAATTTGTTTTAAATTTAAAATCATTTTTATAATATTTTATTATATAAATTATCATATAACAAATCTTTATTTAAAAAATTTGCGTTGGGAGGGGGTGGGTAAAATATACCTTTTACATTAATTTAGTGTAGTTGCATTAATTCGATTCAACAATTTTCTTTTGTAATCGTAGGGGTTATTGGTAGTCTAACTCCTGATTTTCGAGAAGTTACTGCTGTTGGGTCATTTTCAACTTTTGACTAAAAAAAGGTATAATAAAATTTGTAGTAGAGAATAAGTAGATCATTACTATACTATCGATATTTTTCGACTTCAACCTGAATAAATAATTTACTGTCGCCACAGTTTTTTTAGGTTAAAGTCGAAAAATATCGATTGTAGACTAAAATTGTAGTGAATCAAATTTGTTACAAGTTTGGCAATAAAAATAAATAAAAACAATGATTGTAGTAGCTCAAACGAAGCTCTATAGATGTACATCAATTTTCCGCATAAATGTAAAGTGGGAAGAAAAATACAAAAATAAAATCTCCAGTGCTCCCTGACCAAAAAATTTAGCGAA
Source organism: Podabrus alpinus (assembly GCA_932274525.1). Taxonomy (NCBI): domain Eukaryota; kingdom Metazoa; phylum Arthropoda; class Insecta; order Coleoptera; family Cantharidae; genus Podabrus; species Podabrus alpinus. The sequence goes on from OW026452.1 coordinate 60,240,074, forward strand.
TAACTTCGCGACCACTGACGTGCACCTAATTTTATCAAGAACAAATGTTCTTGCTTTTATTATTCAGCATGTCCTGAGCCATTTGATTTTTAATCTAGGTGAATTGAAAACAAATGTTTTGACAATCATTTTTGGGTTTTTTAAATTAATACTTCTTAAATTCTCCATGTTCTTGTTAAATATATGTAAAGACACTTTCATATATTATAGAATCGTTAGGAAAATATAAATATATAAAATGAAAGAAACAAAAACACATCTTGTACTACCAATTGTTTAGTGGTCACAATCTAGTAGTTTTTAGATGTTATAATCATCCATAAAAGACGCCGTCACACGAATGATTTTAGGTGTTAATTTTAAGTGTTAAGACGTCGCCCTCCTGTCCGAGCCGAATATTCGAAAATCGGCCAAAGTAATACAGGACGCTACATGCAGGGCAGCCATCTACCTGCCGGTGCCTCAAAGCATCGAAGCGAGTGGTGCGGGAGAAAGCCACGGTGGGGGGTATAACAGTGTGCAGCTGTTACTTCTCACCAAATGACCCGATTCTGCTGTACCAACAACAGCTCGACCACCTACTGGCACACGCAGAAACACGGGTGGGAAACGTTATAATAGGAGGGGACTTCAATTCAAAGTCCCCCGTCTGGGGCTCGCCCCACTCGGACAAAAGAGGAGAGATCCTCACGGATGCGCTAGGAGCCGTGCAGCTTGAGGTGTGCAACGTCGGCGCTACCTCCACATTCCGGAGGGGGGAATCGGAGTCCATTCTGGACATCACCCTGGCGCTCCCACGGACCCTCCGAAGAATAACAGAATGGAGAGTATTAGAAAAAGAGACGTTAAGCGACCACAAATACATTCTCTTCGGCGTGGAGGCCCATCACACTGCACCAATAATCCAGACCGCTATAAACAAGGGCTGGCTGTCCCAAAAAATGGATAGGGACAAACTGTTGGAGGCCTTCGAAGCGCAAATGGTGACGGCGGGGGAGGTGGACGCGGACCAGTTGATGCGCGCAGTGACGAAGGCATGCGACGCTGCAATGCCAAAACGAGGAGCCATGGGCCACAAACCTGTCCACTGGTGGACCTCGGAAATCGCGGCACTTAGAAAAAACGCCAAGCGGCTACAAAGGGCAGCACAAAGAAAAAGAAATCTACCCGGATACGACACATTTCTTCACGAGTACCGGCTGGCTAAAACGGAGCTAGCACGGGAAATCAAGAGCAAGAAAAGAAAATGCTGGGAGGAACTGCTGGACCTCCTCAACGAAGATCCATGGGGAAAAGCCTACAAAATCGTAAGAGGCAAATTAAGGGGAAGGATCATTATTCCAGGACTAACTCCACACCGAGTCCGACAGGTGGCCGAAGTGTTATTTGTTAAAATAAAAAAAATTTAATTTTTTCACTTTTTCGGAAATGCACGGGTTATTTTCCATTTTTTTTCCTAATATTTATTACTAATATTTACTAATCACATCCCCACCTTTCCGAATTTCAAAGAAAAAATCAAATCCGAGCGAAAAAATTTCACCCGTTCCGAAGGGAACGCCGATGCATTACATCGAGTCTGCCTGAGGGGCGTGGCCTATTCGAACGTTTTCTTCGCTAAATTTACGTACTTTCAAATTGCTTTTTCTCAAAATTTTGACTATACTTTCCCACATAAAAATTATTACAGTATACTATATAAACCTTCCTCTTTGCAATAGGAAATTTTCAATTTCTTTGGAGTTGTCAACAATAGGTAACTTCCCTCCGATTTTTTTGTATTTCTTGCGGTTATCACAGTGTTTTCATTTAAATGTCGCCGTGTAATTTTTTACAACAGTTTTTATGCTTTTTGCATATTGTGCGGTCCTGAACTTCATGTAAAATCTTTTGAGGTTCAATTTTACTGATCTGACGGCTACCCAACTTCGAACTTCAATATTACCTTCACCCTGTATATCAAAATCGATTGTCAATTTTGAAGTAAATGACATCTGTCAAATTTGATAACCATAACGACCATAACATCGAAATGTTTCAAAATTAAGCGTTAATTTTATTAAACAAGAAGAAATGAGTGTAAAAGTATATGTAGAACTCAAAAACTTCTTCGTTTTTAATTCCTTATACGATGTCAAAGAAGGGGAGGTTTGTTACGCCTTAAATTTGTTAACCTCCAAAATTTAAACTGTACTTTTAGGAACACAAAAAAACCACCTGAGGTGCAAATCAACAAGTAGGTGAATTTATCGGTCTTGTCGAAGCAATAATAAAGTTCACAGGGTGAGTTGGATACCTCCGAAGGTGAGGAGCGTTTTTACACAAGTTTCTTGCAGAAATTTCAAACCAAATTTGCCTGACAGTTCGTTACATACACAGAAAAAACGGCAGCTGTATTTTCAACCTGAACCTGACTTTTGGATGGTTTTAGTGAGTCTTTGTGTTATTTTTGCGATTTACCTGTTTAACTTTCACGTTGTAGACTCTAAATTTACCTTATATCACCAAGTCGAAAAATAACAACTCGTATAATTACCACTTGGATGAGGATGTGCAGAATAACGTCTACGAAGCTGTTTTGAATTAGGCTTATTCTATGTTTAGGCTGTTCTCTGGTACTTATAAAAATGGAGAACATGGGGGTGACGTGGTTGCGTTACAAAACGAACTGAACACTTTTTACTCTGCTGTAAGAACTTTTTGACTTGCTAACACACCGTAATCTTACATTTTTGTTTCAGTACTTAAAAACGCTCAAACTTACAAACTGTGATATTCTTAATGTATTTTCTGGTATTCACTTCCTTCCGTTGGATAAAAATAATTTTCTGAGGGTGTAGTGTTTGGTTAACTTGTTGGAATGTGATTTTCCCGTCGTACGATACGTTTTCTTCTTATTCAACGACAGTTTGATTTGGTAAGTTATAATTATATGTCTACTAAAATTAAATGAACCAAAGCTGTTTTGTTATTTTTTTTATTTAAAAAAAGAATCGAAACTGGAGAAAGGACTTGAAACGTTGCAATAACCGTATAGGCCAGTCGACAAGTGTTTTATTGCGTAATAAATGGGGGGCAAGCTGGAATAAATTTTATTCTCTTTATTAGGACCTCTAAAATGACAGACTAATTTTGCACTCCCTAGGGACCCCAGATTTCGTCGCCACAGAGGAAAAACCACGCGAAGAATGCTATTTTTACGAATATTCGTGAATATCTCGATTTCAGTGCACTTTAGAGCAAAATGTGAAGTTAATGAAAGTAAAGTACACTAAATTTTCTACAGAAAAGCTTTCATACATTTTTCTTGTAAATCGAACGGTTACGGAGTTACAACCATCAGAACTTATGGTATGCCTTCAAAATTCTTCCTTCGTTAATGCGGGGATAATTACCTAATGCTTGCCACCCCTAATCGCCCCAAAATTTTTTTATAGCAAAAGGAACCTCATTAGAGTGTCCTGTAAAAATTTCGCCCGAGAAAGTATATATAAAATTTTGAGAAAAATCAAGTTGAAAAGTACGGGAAAGTAGCATCATGTATGCGGCCGACCCGGGTCGATGTGACATCGGTCGCCCATGGTCCCTTGAAAATGCGTAAAATTTTTTCGCTCCGATTTGAAATTTTCTTTGAAATTCGGGAAGGTGGGGGTGTGATTAGTAGATATTAGTAATAAATATTCGCAAAAAAATGGAAAATAACACGTGTATTGCCGAAAAAGTGAAAAAATTAAAAATTTTTTTCCTTCGATTTTTGGGGTGTGCATTCGATAGGGAGGGTAATCCATCGTCAAAACCTACTCTTCCGGGGCGCCGCTCCGCTCCGCGTTGCACCCCTCCAGAGCGGTTTTGACTCTGGTTACTAGGCTAAACATACGAGAAGGACCTCCTATCAAGAAAACCGGGATTAAGGCAACCGGGATGTGAGAGACCCTCGAAATAGCATTAAAAAGTATAGTTGCGGTATGGGGCAGTAAACTATTACGTTTCACCCCCAAAAAATCGCCTAAAAACAAAAAATAATCGATGTTACATGTACGACAATCGAGCTGCATCTGCCGGTGCGAAATATTCTAATTGTTAGAGTCATTCATAGCGCACGTACCGTCAACAGAATGGCGACGCGCGGGAATCTCACTATGTTTTTGGGTATATATATAAACCTTCATCTTTCCATTAGGAAGGTTCCAAGTTAGTTCGTAGTGGCAAGCATTACTACATCCTCACCAATATTTATATCAACTAAGATCCTCCTTGCATGTTTCAAGCCGAGCTATATGCGAATGACGCTGCCCTGTCTTGGATCTCCCCCAGGAGATTGCACTCTGCGTGCATATTCTCCGACAGCCTATCCTCGCTTGTTACCATTGCTAATAGGAGCAGCACTGTACCCTTGGTCAACTCCATCCATCGTTCACTTCTCAAGCTAAAGAATCAGACGATCATCAAGTTTGTCTGGGTAAAGGCTCATTGTGGTATCGAAGGGAACGAGGTTGCAGATCAATGTGCCAAAGACGCGGATGTCTCGCACAGCCGCATGGCATACAACCAGTTCCCTCTAAGTTACGCAAGAAGGGTGATTCGCCTTGAGTCGGCATGTACTTGGGACACCGAATACAGAAATGCCGTCCAAGGCTCAACCACCCGGCAGCATTTACCCACACTACAAGATGTTCGTTTGTTCCGAGGTGCCTTTGATACCTCTTTTGAAATGACAGATATTGACGGGTCACTCGTTTGCGCGCGAGTATTTGTATAGGTTTAAGATCAGTCCTACTGACGTGTGCCCCTGCGATTCAAAAAGTAGGCAGACTCTGCAACATTTATTGTCTTGCTGCCCAAGATATACCAACATCAGACACACTTATAGTAACCATTGCCACTTTTATAATATTTCACCTTTCGACCTTACACAAATCTCAAAAAACAGTTTCATATCAAAATTATTCACCAAATTCTGCAAATCAATAATCAATACACTAAAAGCGTTCAATACCATCCCTTAATCTACTTCCATATGAATTGGTTTGTACTCACACTTGGCACTAAAAATTTAATACCATCAGTTCTCATTTTTGTTTTTAATTCCATCCATTTTTAACTTTCTAAACGTTTACCGTTTTATGTTCCATTTTATATGTTTAAACTTTTTTTTTTATTGCTGTTCGTGTTATACAATTATTGGTTGCTGCCATTTGTGCTCCAGCCTAAATTACATAATATTATTATTATTATTACGCCTCGAAAGAGCCTTATTAGTATTATTTGTTATTGCTGTTCCAGTTATCCAATTTATTATTTGCCACCCATTTTTACTCGAGCCCATGTATTATTGTTAAATTTTATTTTATTTATCCATTCACATTTCATCCCATCTATCAAATATGTTCACCCGCATTTTCATATTGTTAAATATTTAAATAAGTTATTGTTATTAATCTGTATAAATTAGCAGAATATACACTTCTTCCGGGTGGTTTAGCCTGAGAAGAAAAAAAGGAAAAAAAAAGATCCTCCTTCTATTATATTTCTAGGGAAATATAAACTTTAGATCTGGCAACTCTGACTTGGTTGCACATGAAAACTAAATCAAATTAAATAAAAACTGAGAAGGTGCGAACCGTTCTAGTTGTAAGAAAAAAGTGTAAGAGCTATTCTTTAGAAAATGTAGTGTACTTTACTTTCACTACCTTTACGTTTTGCTCTAAAGTGCACTGAAACCCAGATATTCACGAATATTCGTAAAAATATCACTCCTCGCGTGGTTTTTCATCTGTGGCGGCTAAATCCGGGGTCACTAGAGGGTGCAAACTTAGTACGCTTTTTTAGAAGTCCTAATAAAGAGAATAAAATTTATTCCAGCTTGCCCTCATTTATTTACTCAATAGCCCTTTTTGAATGCGTTGTCGACTGGTCTAGTAAGAAATAGGAATAAATTGTTTATAAACAATTTTGTAGGGAATTAGATTGTCAACAAAAAAGTTCTGGGCAGCAAATTTATCTTCAATAGTTTATGGGTGGGGATGCATCCAAAGTCGTGATTTGGTAAATCGTTACCCAAAGTTTTCGACATAAAATTATTGCCACCTAAACTTAATTTTCAATATCATGTTAGACGATGATAGTTGTACTCCGCAACGCCACATTTCATGGTAATGCTATACTTCATTTCATTTAATATCTTTTACTTTTCTCTTGTTCTGATGCTTTCACTCCGACTGTAATTTTAATCAATGTCATCTGGTTATTTAAAATTTAATTTTATATTGAACTAAATTGAAACGATTTTTTTATTTTATTTAGATTTTAGGCTTCTATACTAAGTATAGCAAGAAGCACCATGGCTTGGGGAAGTACCACATCTTATAGCTCATTTGAATTAAATTTATTTAATTATTTATATAAAAATTAATTTAAATAGCTACAATTAAAACTGCTCTAATTTAATGTAATTATGTTAAGATTATGGTCGTTCGTAAATTTACACTTAATGTAAATTTTACATCTTTTGTGTATCTTATGGCTTACTTTCATTGTGAACAAGCACTAGGCACCGGACAAGTAGATGGATAATAATCTCATCTTTACTAATAAGTAAACCGTAATTTTGTTCACATTCAGGAATATTCTCAAACATCCATCCGAAGCCTGGGAATTGCACCAGCTTGAACTTTCCATGCTTGATAATGATCAAGTGGTATCTGTGTAAACTATCCATTATTAACCATTGATTTATATAAACTGTATTACGATTGTAAAATGTTAAGTACTATTCTGTATGCTAAAATTGCTACAAGCAATTCAATAAATTGTAAAGATCTAAATTGCTTCTTTTTTTAAACAAATAATGGGCATACGTAGAGTTTTTTTTTAATAAGTATAAATGTGGCATGAGCACATTTTTTTACACGTGCCGGGTTTTCATTGCTACATTTTAAATTGCTTTTTTACAATATTAATATATTTAATTAGCACATTTATAATACGTTGCTATTCTATTGACCGACTTAATTCTTTTGGTCAATAGAATTGAAGAATGTGCAAATGCGTTTAATTTTTATAATATTTCTTATATACGGGATGGTCTAAATCTCTAAATTAGTTTAAATTTTTAAATTAAACAGTAACGGAGCAACAGTGTTTTTAGTAATATAATAATAAAAACGATTACAAAGTGTTTGCAGGTAATTTATAATGTGTGTGTCGAGTGGTACAACCTTGACGAGGTGAGGGGACTTGCGTGCTTCCAATGAAACCCCAGGCATGTACTCCCGGACGAGCAGTGGGGACACCCCCATTGGTCGGACGGATATCAGGAAAAACACCTGAGCATTGAACAAAACGACCTCGTCAGAAGGATGTTGATGAATGCTCTAGACAAAATCACGGAAGGAGGACCTTCTCCGAGGTTCTCTGAAGTGAAACCGAAGGGGGGGGGGGGGCTGATGGTTGCCTCCTGTGCTGATCAGGCTACTAGGGCCTGGTTGGAGCAGGTTGTGGCCGAAAGCGTACCCTGGGAGGGAGCAAAACTATGCAAAAGACATCCCGAAGCCCGTTAGGGCTATGACATGGATTCCGGGACCCGTAGAGGAACCGGAAAAAATCCTAAAAAGGCTGATGGCTATCCAAAATCCAGGGCTCAAAACTGGGACCTGGACGGTACTGGAAAAAAAGCCGGACAAGAAAGGCCAGCAACTTATCATGCTGGTCGATGAGCTTTCCTGGGGTAAAATCCAGGAATTGAAATTCAAACCATTCCTGAACTTCTCCAGGATAACCTTTAAGGAACCGGGGAAGAGAAAAGAGAAAGATGAAGAAATTGAGGTTGAAGAGGGAGACCAGGGTCAAACCGAGTCAACTACTCCTATTCCTTCCATACCTCACCCAGGAAACAGTGGGGAGGGGACATCGGGAGCAGAGATCCCGGTAATTCCGGAGAGACCGCCTTCAGATTTGTCCAGGTAAATATTCAGCACTGCAAGGCGGCTTCAGCTGCCTTGCAGAGGTTTATAATAAAAGAAAACATTGATGTGGCTCTGATACGGGAACCCTGGATATCGTCAGCCTAAGATGTAAATGTCGTAAGTCCACTTTTGTGTGAAAATGAGTTATTAATGCCATCTGATAGAGAATTAAAATACCTATCTGTTCAAATAATGTAATAAGTCCAGAAAAAATGCTGTGATTTTAAAATCGCCAAAACGATAATGTCTTAACCCCACCTTATACCGGGTGGCCGGCCGAAAACTGAACATAGGGAAATAACATGGGAAATTGATTTTTTCTAAATTCCTGCTTCCCATTATAACTGATATGAATAAAAAAAATACCAAATTAAAGAGATTTTTTTCCGCGCCTAAAGATACCAAACACTTAATATTTTGTTTTTTAATTATTGTTAAAAAGTCGATAGTAAAATTAAGAAATAGCGCTTCTTAAAAAAATATTAGCAGGCTGGGTCTTTGCATTACGTCTAATGTGCCGCATTGCTATTGTATGAAAGCCAAATATTACAAACAAAAGTTACTTTGACAGATTAAAATTAATTTTGTTAACAATGAAGTGGTATGTTGAAGAAAAAGTTTTCATGGTAAAATATTATTACAGCGGTAATAGTTTACGCCAAATACGTGACTCATTTTCTGTTAAATTTAATAATAGCCAAATTCCATCAATATCGGCCATACAGAATATAATTAAAAAATTTGAAGACACTGGTAATACTTCGACAAAAAATAAAGGTATTAACCAAAATTATTAATTGAAATTGTCTTATCATTATTTTTTAAATAGGATATCAGAGAAACAACCATGAATTGGAAGAAACTATATTAGGTTTAATTTCTGCGAATCCAAATGCAAGCATTAGATCCATTGCAGCTGAGTGTAATGTTGGTAGAGAAAATGTTTGAACAATTTTAAAAAAGCACAAGTACCATCCTTTTAAATATCAATGTCATCAAGAAATATTTTTGTTTGACGAAGAATCCAGGCTTGTATTTTGTGAGAAAATGCAAGAACGTGCTAACAGAAACCGAAACTTTCTGAAACAAATATGTTTTACAGACGAATGTACATTTACATTAAACAATGAGCCAAATGTACAAAACCATCGCTATTGGGCTATACAAAATCCGAGACTAAATTTAATGACCGGCTCACAATATCCTCAAAAAATTAATATTTGGGCTGGCATTTATAATAACCGTGTTCTTGGTCCATTTGAAATACTTGGAAATTTAAATTCAGATATGTATTTAGATCTTCTTATAAATAATATTGGTCCTGCGTTAGACGAAATAGCTTCTGAACACCATGAGGTCTGATTTCAGCAAGACGGTTGTCCAGCACATTTTGGGGTAAACGTTAGAGATTATTTAAGCCAAGCATATCCAAATCGATGGATTGGTCGTGGTGGTGCTATAAACTGGCCAGCCCGATCTCCTGATCTGGCACCGTGTGACTTCTTTTTGTGGGGTCATATTAAAAGCAAAATTTATAAAACTCGTCACCCAAATATTGATTCTATGAGGAACGCGATCTTTGCAGAATGCAATCAAATTACTGCTAGACAGCTAGCAAATGTAAGAGAATCATTTTATAATAGATTGGGTTACTGTTTAGTGCAGAATGGAGGGTTATTCGAATACTTGTTAAAATATTATTATTATTTGGTTACTTTCGTTCAGTATTTAATAATCCAATTGATATTTTTCTTATTCTTGGGTTTTGTTGACTAAATAAAACTACTTTTAACTTTTAATATTGGTCAACTTGTTGTAATAAAATAATATTCAAATTGCGTTCTTATTATTTTTAAAATAAAAACAAATTTAAAAAGTTTAAAAACAATAGCAATGCGGCACATTAGACGTTATGCAACGACCCAGCCCGCTAATATTTTTTTAAGAAGCGCTATTTCTTAATTTTACTATCGACTTTTTAACAATAATTAAAAAACAAAATGTTAAGTGTTTGGTATCTTTAGGCGCGGAAAAAAATCTCTTTAATTTGGTATTTTTTTAATTCATATCAGTTATAATGGGAAGCAGGAATTTAGAAAAAATCAATTTCCCATGTTATTTCCTTATGTTCAGTTTTCGGCCGGTCACCCGGTATGAACAATTTGTGATGTTTTTTGTGTCTCCTGTAAATTTAGCATTATAGGACTTATGACATTTACATCTTAGGCCGACGATATACGGGGGCCTTGTCAGAGGACTCAAAATGTCAGGCGACTGGGAATTAATAAGTCCCGGAGATGAAGAGCCTAGAGTATGCATAATTGCTAAAAAAAGGCATAGTCTTTTACCGCTATGGGGGCTCTGTACCAGGGACCTAATAGCGGCTAATGTTGAAATTACAGGGAAAGGCAGCCTGAGGGACCTTGTGGTGGCATCAGCATATCTCCCCTATGACCAACCAGGATTACACCCCCACAAAGGAAGTTGTAAATCTGGTGAGGGACTGCGAAAGCAGAAGCACGCAAATAGTGATCGGCTGTGACTCCATTGCACACCACATCTTATGGGGGAGCACGGACACAAACAGCAGAGGTGAGTCTTTATTATAGAATTCATTTGTAGTAATAGACTGGAAATCATAAATAGGGGCAACGAACCTACCTTTGTCAATTCGGCAAGGAAAGAGGTAATTAACTTAACGATAGGTACTCCCAGCGTTAGTCAATGAAATTTTGTTTTATTTATATATAAAATTAGCGGCGGCCCAACCCCCTTGGGCCGCTTCGCAGCCCAATATTCCCGGCCGATTTACGGTTGAACCACCCCCATTGGATTTTGGATTTTGGATTTCGGGGGAGGGGCAAGTATTAACTTGCACGCACTTAGGCCACTCTACCGGGCCCATTGTACTGCTTCCACTTTGTTGCTCACCCCCAGCCTGACCCACAATGTCGACACTGCTAAGTATGACCGCAGCTGTTAGGCGGTCTCTCGCCCTCACCACCGACCAAAACTCCCCAACAATGGCCGGCACCACGAACCAGGGACGTCCGTTCGATGACCGAGTTCTGAGGAGTCCCGCGATTGCGTAGTCGATGGGGAGTAGGGGTGATTTTTTTTTATTACCCTGTTTGACATATTAGATCAGCTCAAATCAGGGGGACCGCCGGCTTAACGTACCCTCCGAAGCACGAAGACGGTTCATTGGAGGAAAGAAAGTCCTAAAGAAAATTGACTCCTACTGGACTCGAACCAATGCCTTTAGCATCAGTAGTCGATTGCTCTAACTACTCGGCCAATGACCGTCTTGGCCACCCCCATTTCGCCACCTCGTAATTCCATATAAATGAGAAATCTTGCGAGTTATAAAACTTCTTTTCATACGACATTTGTTATGTCGCTTGTACTTTGAATTTGTATTCCATCCTTTGCTCGACATCTTGATAATGCTACATATAACTGTCCGTGACTAAACAAAGGCCTATCGATATTTATACCAACTTTGTCAAAGCTCTGCCCTTGACATTTATTTATAGTTATAGCGAATGCCAACACTATCGGAAATTGTCGTCTTTGTAGTACAAATGGTAATCCGCTTGCAGATGTATCGCCAGTATCCAATTTGGATCCTGGCGATAATTTGGACAGTTTAACTTTTCCATTATGACAAAAACTTTTCTTGCAAAATTCATTTTTCCAAAAAATAGCATCACAATTTGAGCATTTCTCGGTCATTTCACCCGCATATATAATGAGGAGTTACGATTCCAAAACAGTGACCAGATCTGTCGATGATCGCTGTAGCGCTCTTCTTTTTGTGCTTCTTTCAGTTGAAGGTTTTGCTGGTGGTTTTAATGTTGAAGGTTCTTGTTCCTCTTGTAGTTGTACCGATTCTAAAACAGTGGCCAGATCTGTCGATGGTTGCTGTAGCGCTCTTCGTTTTCTGTTTCTTTCGGTTGAAGTTTTTGCTGGTGGGTTTGATGTTGAAGGTTGTTCCTCTTGTAATTGTACCGATTCTAAAACAGTAGCCAAATCTGTCGATGGTTGCTGTAGCGCTCTTCTTTTTCTGCTTCTTTCAGTTGAAGTTGTTGCTGGTGGTCTTGATGTTGAAGGTTCTTGTTTCTCTTGTAGTTGTTGCTGTCGAGTTTTGTGTTTTCTCGAACGTTCAGTAGATGTTTTTCGTCTTTTTTTTCTTTCTGTGTACTTTCAGTATCTGAGGATGTATCCCGTTGTGGTCGCACTCCTTTGTTTGCTTTTATTCCATCTGTTCTTAGAATTAAAGAAGCTCCGCTAATTATAACAGTCGGAAAACGTAAAATCCTTTTTTGGTTAAAAATAAGTTTTAAATGAGTCCTCATCTCTAGCCGAAACTATGTATTAACCGTCAGGATCTCATTAAATTTTGTGATATGATCAAAGTTGAAAGGTAGCGATTAGATGTTAACTCTCGAACAGCTATTGAATTTAAAGGTAGAATGGTAGTAATTTTTGGACAATAGTATTAAATTATTTTTTACTTCAATTACTTTTATAGTACTTAATTCTCCAAATTGTGATCGTGATAGTACAACTTCTTTAACTTACTTCGGTACGCGACAACTCGGCGATTCCAACTCGGCGACGGACAACTCGGCGATTCCAACTCGGCGACCGGACAACTCGGCGATGGACAATTCGGCGACAAACAACTCGGCGACGGACAACTCGGCGACCGGAAAACTCGGCGACGAACAACTCGGCGACACCGAGTGTATTTTAGTTATGGTTTTTTTTAGAAAATTATAAAATTAATAGCATATTTTTATTTAAGGCTATTATAAATTTATTGTTAATAAATTTTGGTTGTTGCGTATGATCGAGAAAATATTATTGAATATCTTCGTGGTATATCCCACAACTATGTTATGGATTAAAATATTTTAAATAATTTAGATTAATAATAACTTAATAATAAATTTAAAATAGACTTAAACTCAAGTGTTTCCGAAGATTTTTAACCAAGTGAAATAAGCAACCATGAATATTCACTTCTGGAAACACTGTGCGAATAGCTTGATGGATCGCTAATTCGTAATCCACACTTATACTTTCTGGAATAAATTGAGGCCAAAGGTTTCGTATCATAACAAATAATTAGAATACGTTTCACTGCTTTTATCCGGCAGCAAACAAAACAATATGGGAAACACTGCGCGTCCATCTTTTCTGGACAATACGACGAAAATTTGAGAGAAGAGAGAAGGAGACAGTAAAAATGTGCCTTCCATATAGAGTTCTTTCATCTGTCCAGTCCATGTCGAATGGTATTCACGACCAAATATTAAAATTCGCTGTAGATCGTGTTCGTTGCTTCCCGAATCTGCTCGAAGAAACCGCTCAAAATTCCCTGGACTGTACTCATAACGGGAATAAACTTCGGGAATAATTATTTCTTCACGAATAGCTGGATTTGGCGGTGCATCCAAATTTCTTTTTCTTATCCTTTGTACGTTTTTACGCATCACATCACTACTTGGAAGAATGCCTTGCACCGTAGCAGGAATATCTTCAACGGCTTGTGCTCTTATTTGTGCTGGGCTTTCCATGGTTGTACTTGCGAGGTGCTTCACTTTTGATGATACAGTTTGGAGTAAAACATTTGCTGCATTTCCAGTGTTACTACATGTATGGTCATTTCGTATAGACCGTTACATCCGCGGTGTTTATTCTCACAACGCCAGAATTGAATCGAGCCGTCTTTACTAACTTTATCCTTCGTATAAAGATATCCGCCCAAATGAAATTTTTCGTTCGCTCTTTGAGTTGTAATATTTGAGTTTTCCATTTTTTCCGTGTCAGCTAGTTTATAATGGGTGTGTTTTTAAACTGTACCGGTTGCTCGAGCAATAATTGCTCGAACCAAATTCGAGCAGGTAAGGCACTACCTTATGATCCGGTGCATGAACATTTGCTCGAGTAATGCGTTCGAGCAGAGTGGGGGAGTTTTAAAACGACTGATGACAATTATTGAAGCAGTAGTTTAAAAACACACTTTTTTGTTCGAGTATTCGAACAGCTGCTCGAGTAGTTTAAAAACACGCCCAATATAAAAATATGCAGAACATTAATTTTATGATTTTCTAAAAATAAAACATAAAATAACTAAGCCGAGTTATGATATGTTATATGCCTATCCACAATGGACATAAAACATAAGAATTACATAAGATTTATATACGGCATAACTTTTGATGATTTCAACTTTATTTATTAAAATTATGACGTTCTTAAATCTTATGTATTATATATTATGAACAGGCAGTTATATGTTATATGTTATAACTAAACTCGCCGAGTTGTCCGTCGCCGAGTTTTCCGGCGCCGAGTTTTCCGGTCGCCGAGTTGTCCGTCGCTGAGTTGTCCGTGGCCGAGATATTATGGCATGGGCCCAAACTGGTTTCTGAAAAACTGCCGTCTTCTTGGTCCCAATACTTAATCAAATTCAAGAACAAGGACCCAAGGTATAACTCAAGAACGTGGTTATCGTGGTAAACAACGGCCATTTTGGTTTGGTTTGGCCCCCACCGAAAGTTTTTGTATCCAGCTCGCATGACACCATGTGTTGTGTGTGAGGGTATTAGCATTGGGGACTGATTGAGAGATTTGGAGAGGTTACCAATTTCTGTTAGCCACTCCTGGTCTCTTGATCGATTTAATCGATCGTGGTAAAATTAGATTAGAACACAGCCACTATTTAGTTCTTGACGATAAAAAAATTAAGTTTTTGTGGGTTCTTACCCTTAGATGTTCGTCACTCCTTTCCGGTACCAACTTCACGCTCAAACGGTCGATCTGCCGTACATCTGTGATCCAGAATTCTCTGCTTTTATTTTCGTTTATACTGTGTGCATCTATTCTCCAATTATTATTACAGGACTACTTTATCCAATTACCATACCATCATTCCAATTATACCAAGTAAGTACTCACAATTTATTACCTTTGCACTTAATTTCATATGCCCACGTGCTTATACTTATTTACTTTTAGTTGTACACACTTTTTTAAAGTTGATTTAAAATCAATTAACAAACTTTTACCGGAGCCGAATTTACACGTGCTCCTCGCTTTGGCGTTCTTTGAAGAAGCATTTATTTATCGATCCGTTGCTAGGTTTTTTTTGAAAAAATTCCTTTTATTCCCACTTGATATATTTTCTACCTGGTAAGTTTCCTTGCACTTTTGATAATTAATTAATTTAATAAATGTCATTAAATTATTTACACCTTTGTTTTTGTTTTAGCGTTCATCGTTCGATCCGTTTGCCGTTGCGATCTTTCGAACATCCCGGACAATCACCGTTGCATTATTGTTCAACCGATTTCAAAACACCCACGTAATTTCTTATTTTTAACGCACAACTTAATCTAACATAATTATATATTTTATTATTTAATAACAATTTCTTAAGATCTAACAATTTTTATGAATTAATTTGTGGATATTAGATTATATTTGTCAATATCATTCTTGGATTTTCCCATTCCTTACCTGTCTTTATTAATAACCGAATTTATTGAACTCTTTCTTTGAGTCTTATGTAACGTCGGAGAACCTTCTAAATCGTAGAAGAATTTTCATGCGATCTGTAATTGCTTATCTGCATCCCTAATAATTGTTAATCCCCATTGCCGATTGAATCATGGCAATATTTATCGAACAATAATATCATCAAACTTATAATTGAAGCTAAATATTGATGTCCTCGCAGTGCCAGTAAGGGTGGGTTTTTGGAGCTGAGCAACAATTTCATCTATTTCAACCTCTGTAACATCATCTATTTTTGGAAATACAAATGTATTACTACAACTTTTCCTTCGCAAGAATTTCATTGTAATGCCACACAAACCTCTCATCTTTTGTATTTCGCCTATATAATGAATTATTATAGATGATTTCGTTGCAAATTTAACCAATACAAAATCTCCAGTTTTGATTTCGTTTTCCTGGAGTACACCTTCATCAAGTTCTTTCATCTCATCACTACAATCATAACTTGAGATGATATGATCGAGGACGTTATCCGATTCACAATTCACTTGAACTATCTGCTAGTGCAGGTTTTTTCTTTTTATGTGTTTGTTATGGAAAAAGTTGTCTCGTCACCTTTCTTTTATTCCTTTCTTCTAAATTTTTCTTTCTTATTTCTTTTCCCTTCTCCATCTCTTCTAAACGAGACTTTTCACCGCTGTTACATTCGTGATTTACCTTCTCCTTTTCTTTTTGTTTCCTTACGCTTTGGTGCTTTGGGGTATGGCCATATTTGTTCAGGTGTTGCCTTACACACTAGATTCGTATTTGTGGATGGCAAATCATCAATCACTGGATTTTTTTCAATTGTTGTTTTATCTTGTTCTGTTGTAGGAGTTTCTGATTTATCTTTGTTTTTCTTCTAAAGGTCTGTCGGTTACATAAGCTGGTAAAATGTCTTCGTCGGTGAACGCGAGACCATTTAAAGCGATTAAAGCAGCGTTGATATCTTCTTCGCTGATTAAAGCCCTATTCGTTTTTCTTAAATACTTGCGTGACATCTAGAATTTAAACAGTACATTTTATCGTAAATTTTTAAACTACATGCGGTGGGGTGCATTCGCCATGCCGAATCTGCCCCACTGTAGCTATGACGAAAGTACCCCACTAGCAGTTATTTAGAAAAAACGACTGTACGTAAATTATGTGAAAGTTTTGAGCTTGTATACTTATAGAAGTTTAGTTGCAACATATCAAAGTAAACACCTAAATAGAAGCAAAATAATATAAGCACATCATAGTTTGTTTTACTTAAGCATTAAATTTCAGTAAAAACTTACCATAAATACACATAAATAAACAATCACTCTTAACTTTTTAACATAACACGTATTTCGTCTTATTTAACAACCAAGCTGTAAAGACGGGTACTTACCCTGGCTATACTGAAAAGAAGGCGCTAAGTTTAATTTATAACCGATTTATTCGGGGTGGCCCAATGTACCCCACTGCCGAAAGCACCCAACTCTCGCCTATAGCCATAAACTTGAAAGCTCGAGTATGACTCATTAATAAAAATTATGGGTATGTTCTTACACATACTTTTTAATAACACCCTTGTGGTTAATAATATTATCAAGATGCAAACATTTTTAAAGATAAATAGTAAAATTGATTTTTGCCCCCCCCCCCGGACTTCTGAGAAAAGCTGATTTATACAAACTTTTTGAACTAACAATACCGCATAAACTAAGAGTTTAAACGTAAAATGTACCTCCACATATTTTTAACTAAAGGCAGATGCACAATTGCCCGGTAACGGGAACGGTAACGATAAAGAAGGTACCTGCTCTTATGGACTGCGTTTCGGTTTGTTAGCGGCTTGTTGTGCATAGGTCCATAAGAGCAGGTACATTTAACTTCTTTATAGTTACCGTTCCCGGGCAATTGTGCATCTGCCTTAAACGATAAATTGCTTGTCTACAGAGCTAAGAAAAATTCAAATTTTTCTGAAAATGCATTCTTGAGGCGTCCTACATGGGGTCTAGGACTTTTCGGCGCAGCCGGTTCGGCGTGGCCGGTTCGGCGTAGCCGGTTCGGCGTAGCCCTTTCGGCGTGCACCCGATTCGGCGCCGCCGTTTCGGTGCGAGACTAATTCGCCGCGAGCCCATTTCGACGCAACCTTATTCAGCGCGAACCCAATTCGGCGTGACCCGATTCGGCGCAAGACCAATTCGACGCAAGGACAATTCAGCGGGAAATGATTTTCCGATTCATTTTAAAATATAATTAAATTCTTGTAATGGAAAATTAATGCATTATTTCGCAGTTTTTAATCACAAATTAAACTTTAATTTTTAATATACATATTATGTAGTTGATGTATAGCAAGTAAATTACTAAATTTTATACTATGAAATTTTCTCCTTTGATTATTTATCGTAGAATCATTTCTAGGTGGTAGATTTAAAAAATTCAAATTCTAAATTCAGAGGTGGGCTAATACTTTTCGTATTAAACTGTATTTATAGAACAAAAATGGTTTCATTTGTAAATCATGAGGTTCAATAATTTTTAGAAATATTGTAAAACATTTTTGTTGTATTATACTTTAAGATTTCTTTAAGGTGGCTGAAAAATTCGCTGTTTTTGTTCGGTGCAAATCTTAAAAACGAATAAATTTAATGATATTCTAAAAACACCATCGAAATGGCTTGAAATTACAATGTGGGTGGTTTTCATAAAAAAATTTCGGAAAATTTATTTTTCAGTGTCATATTTTTATTTATTTATAACTCATTAGTAGTCATCGGATTTTAGGCACTAAAAAACTACAAAATATGCTCTAAAATTTTGCAAATAAGCTATTCAAATTTACTAGCACAAATTCAATAGTTGACAATGTAAATTTAATCAATTGTTATTGATTATTCCATTCCTATTTCAACAACCAATCGAATTCACAAATGTGTTTTGTTTCGACCAATCACATGTCATTTTGAAGTTTTGCAAGTGATTAAACTCTCTCTCAACATGCGATTAAATTCGATTAAACTCGATGTAGCTTTTTGTGTGTAGTAGCCTTTGGTAACAACTGTCATAAGTCATAATTGCAAATATTACCATGGTAATTATTTATTTAAACAATATTGTAAAAGAGAAAAATGTGTTCTAACAATGTTCTGCGTTTTAATAATTATTCCGATATCGAAATTAACGATGCTATTGAAGAATATGTTCCAAAAAACACAAGGAAAACGAAAGCTTCCATTTGGAAACAATTTGAAATTTTCTGTGCCGAAAGAAAGTATACCCTTCAGCAGTTTACAACTTTGACTGAGATTGGCAATATATTAACGGACTGGGCATACAACATGAAAAAAATCAATGGAGAAGACTACAAAGAAGGAGTTGTTAAAACTATATGGAATATAACGGCAAAAATGATACAAGAAAAATATTTCTCGGAGTTTGGCAAAAATTTCGACCCATTTAAAGATATGGAGTTTAAAAAGGCAGGAGATGCTAAAAACGCTAATCGAAAACGTTTGCAAGCCATTCCAGAAAAACGAAGACAAAGCTCAGTTGCCCTTACAAACACAGATATAAAAAAAATTATGTACCTATGGAATGAGGACACTCCCGATGGGCTTCAAAAACGATTCTATCATATAGCAGCATACGAACTAGCTTGGAGAGGTGGAGAGGCATCAAAATGTAAGACTTTTTATTTCAAGTTTGAAAAAAAATCCGACGGGACTTTAACAGATCGTTTGGAATATAATACTATATTCTCAAAAACATGCCAAGGAGGTGAGAAGAAATTAAGTGACAGTAAGTGGCTTACTCGAAATTTAGATGACCCTACAATTTGCCCGATTCGGTTATTTAAAAAATTAATTAGTAAGCGTACAGAAAAAATTAAAACTGATCGATTCTTTTTAACACCTAATCCCTCATGGAATAACGAGTATTCTAGTGGATGGTTTAAAAATATGCCTCTAGGAGAAAATCAAATTTCGAAGTGGATGCAACATTCAGCAACAAAAATTGGATTAGATGTTAAAAACAATAAAATAACTAATCATTCAAACAGGTCTAGTGCAGTGTCAAAGTTAGCAAAAGCAGGAATTTCTAGTGAAGAATTGATCAAAATTACCGGCCATGCCAATACAAAATCAATTGATCCCTACCTGCAGCTGGACGAAAGTCACCATACAGATTTAGTTTCTAATTTAAGATGCCATGAAAGTACATCTCGTAATTCTGAAAATTCTAATCAAAATTTAAAATTGGTCAATCATGCTGAAGAGTCAACTAGTAATACTATTAACTATAACAATTGCACATTTCACGTGCAAAATATGATTTATGGTAAAGATTGTAATAATTAAATTCTAATAGCATTTTCCACTTATTAAAAATTGTAAAATTTCGAACAGTGTTTGTTTTTTTTATAAGGAATGAAATAATCTCCCTATAATCTACGCGAGGTTCACTTTTTATTTGGATAAAATTGTTTTTGATTGACTCAAATATGGATAGCCATAAGGTAATAACTCTCGAATTAAGGGATCTACAAAAATTGCTCAAGCTACGCTTTCGCAATTTTTAAAATCCCCTTAATTCTCGAGTTATTTCCATGGCTATCCATATTTTCGTCCAAAAACAATTTTATCCGATAAAAAGTGAACCTCTTGTGGATTAACCCCCGATTATTTTTGTCTTTCAATATTAAAAGATCTATACCCAATTTTTAAAAAATATCTTATAAATTAACAAATAAAGGTCAACTATAATACAAAAATTTATTACAAATTTATTATTACTCTAATCTTGAGATCCTGAATAACCTTAACAAAATGAAAAATTAGTTTGAAAACCAAGATCATGTAATTTAAAAATTAAATCTTTTCCCCCAGAGTCCTTTATTTCTTTAATAATTTGAGACGCGTCTAGAGAATTTAAAATATTCTCATCTTCGGTCGAAAAGAGGCTGTAGGATAAAAAACCCGAAAATTAGACAATGAAAACATTAACACATAACATTATTATACTTACACACAGACAGTGAAACTTACGAATACTACTAACAGAAATTCTAAAAATTACAAAAACATAATTTTTGTAATATTTCTATGGTCTCTCTCGACTGAAAATGAGGATATTTTAAATTCTTGAAAAGCGTCTCGAATTACTAAAAAGGTTAGCGCTGAATCGTCTTAGCGCCGAATCGGGTTTGCGCCTAAATGGGCTACGCCGAATCGTCCTCGCGCCGAATCGTCCTCGCCCCGAATCGACCTCACGCCGAACCGTCCTCACGCCGAATCGTCCTCACGCCGAAACGGTATTAAGCCGAACTGGCTACGCCGAACCGGCGGCGCCACACTAACTACGCCGAATCGGCGGCGCCGGAAAGTCCCATTCCCTCCTAAATGTAGGACGCACATTGGGCACATATGAGTTAATAAAACTTAAAGGCCAAGTTTTTTAATGTCAAATAAATCTCATAAGCCTCCACTATCAAAATTCCAGTTAGAAAAGCTAACACAAATTTAATTTAACATTAAAACCGACAATTTTCGCGAAAAGCCCTGTATAACAGGAGCAGTAGACGATTTTTTTTAATATCACAATATTAAATAATGAAAAACTGTTTTAGCACCTTCTTTAATGGTTCTGTAATTCTATAAATATCAAATTTACCATGTTGAATTCGTAGTTTCTCCAATCCATTTTTTCACCATAGATCACAGTTTTCTCCAAGACCAGCCTATGTGGAATTACCCGCATTTTATTCGCGCAGTCAGGATTACAGATTAAAAATGTTGCGGAAAATTTTATTTAGAAAATCATCCCACTTCTGATGGTCCTAAGAAACGTGACGTAAAACACACCTGAGAGTTTCTTCCTTCTCAACAATATGCTTATACTTCTTACTCCCAAAACCTTAAATAATCCTATTGGATTGCCTGTATACTTCATCCAAGCTAAGGAAACGGAAGAGGATTTATAATAAACAGGACAATCTATTAAATTCGGATATTTTACAGAATGTACTTCTACAAAACTATACATATGAAATAAATACATGTAAGAAATAGAAGAACACAGGTAACACTTAGACTATATTCTTTTTTTGTTTGGTGAGAATAACCAAGAAACACTATTGCAAGCATAAACGAGTTTTTCAGCGACTTGCTCACAGTAGAATTTGCACAGGAGCACTGAAGGGTCCCATGCGTTTATGAACGTCGACAGCGCGCACGGCGAAGTGATATTTGTTACCGTCAGCAGATTGCGTTAAAGTACAGGCCATCGGTAACGCTAATGCTTGCACAACTCCCACCTTCCGCCACATATCCGAACTGGGCGGTGATGTCGTCTCCTGGTAAGCATACAACTGATAACTGACAATCGATTCGAAATTGTCTAAGTTGTAAGGCATACGCCAAGAGAGCACAATTCCACCACCCGATCGTTTAATGGAAAGATGAGGTTTGGGCGGAATCGGCTTACGGGCCGGTTGGGAATTTTGCGTTACAGGAGGCGCAGGTAAAGGTGCAGGATGTTTGGATATGTGCACTTTCGACGTGGGAGCTCGCGTGATCGCGTTCGTCGTCGTCACGGACGCGGTGCCTTGTCCGGAGGTCAACTTCAACTGAGATACTTGTTGGGCCGTCCTGGTGCTCGTGTTAACCGCTATCGCGGAACCGTTCGCCACGGACGCTAAATCTCCATTGTCTGAACCTAAAAGAATATAAAAAAATTGAGAAAACAATTGGCGTCCAATGTGGGGGGACACTTACCAATTTTGAACATCACCTTTTTATTGGTTGGCTTTTCATCTGCCGTCAGAAGTTGATTGTTGTTCGTCGTGGGCACCACTTGCGCGCTCGCCAACGCGCCTGGTTTAATAGCGCTTGTGAGGATTCGAACTCCGGCTGTGGCGGCCACGGTTTTGGAAACCATCGCGTTTTTAGTAACAGCCGGCGTATTTCTGGTTGGAGTAGTTGTGGCAGTGTCTTCGTCCGTCAAATTGATTACCGTTTTAGTCGTCTTGGCCGGCTTCTTAACGGCGACTCGGTTTATCGGTAGCGTCGTTTTCGGAGGCGTGACCGTAGTGGTTGAAACGGGAACGGAAACTGCGGTAGGAGCGGCGACAGTTTGATTAGAAACGGCGGGAGTTGTACTCGGTCCAGTGGCGTTTGCAGCGTTCGTCGCATTTTGTAAAGCTTGAGAGAGCAAACAGTTTTTCTGATTGGCAACTTTGATCTTGGTATTTTGTACGGGCGAAACTCGCGCCATATTCTGTTGAGGTCTATTCGGAACCGGAAGTTTGTTAATTCTGTTGTTGGTGTTGTTAAACAAAGGCGAACGAACCTGTTGTTTTTGATTAAAAGCAGGCGTAGCCGTTTGCGGCGACCTGTTCAGGCGGCGTTGTTTTGAGGCCATTACGTTTGGCAACATGTCGGAGCGAACTTGTAAACCAACTGTACGTGTAATTTTTACGGGCACCAGGGGTTTCTCGCGTTCGTTTTTCAACCTGACTTCGTGCAGCAGTCTCTTGTTTACGATTTCTAAATCGTGCACCTGTTTCGATAGCTGCGCCACCTCTTTCAGCCACATTTTGGCCATTTGTTCCTGAACACCCAACTGATGCCGCAACTCGCCGAGTTCGCTTTTATAGCAAATTGCTTCGCACACTTTCTGCATGCAAATTTCCTCGAGATCTTCGTAGCACAATTTTTCCAGACAATTTTTTTTTAAATATGCACCCACCGTGCCCAATACACGATGCTTTCTAGCTTCAGTTATCTTCTCGCCATCTTCGATATCCGCGGAAGGTTCCTTTGCGGCAGGTTGTTCCTTCGCGACGTCGTCGACTTCCGTCCCCAATTTCATTTTTTTCGCGTCTTGTTGCACATTTTCTTCGGATAGCGTTCTTTTACCTGACGTAATGGTTTTGGTAGAATCGGTATCGTCTGAAAAATAAAATTAATTTGTCATGTGGGTAAGTATGGCATTCCCCGGAAAACTACGCGATACTTTCTCGAGGTCACATCAAGGTCGCTTTATGCATAACGTCGACACCACAAAATGTAATAAAGGAAATGGGGGATAGCATGCAAAAGTCAACCGTGAAATTGAAAATTTCCTGTAGAAATTCGGAAAGCTGAAGGTTTGAATAGTTGATTTAACAAAAAAAATGCTGAAAAATAACAAACGCACCCTTAAAATAAGGGAAAACTGTGCTGAGATTACCCATTGGCTCATGGCCTTAAGGCCACGCCCACCAACAAATTTAAATGGCATTTTTAGGTCCGAATTAGAGTCGGAAGTGGTTGCGTTGTAAAAACCTACCTTCCGCTCCGGGCGGTTTTGACAACGCTTTAATTAGCTAAAACAACCCTAAAGATGATCCATACACCGCACCGGGGTCATAAAAAAACGGGATATAGCATTTAAAATTATCGTAGAAAAGGTATAATATAGCATTTTTTTAATCCTACTATAGAAACATGTTGTTTCTTCCTTAGATACCAAGCGAGAAACCATTTGTTTTGCTCTCTCGGGTTGTTTTCATGGTAACGGATGGGCGAAAGTAGTGAGCGAAAGTAAACTTTCAACCATCTTTTTTAATTAAAAAATTATAAGGGATGGCGCTGCAAGTAACAAATTTCTTTCATGTATCTTCCCTTTGACTTTTCTGGCAACAAATGAAATGTAGCGGCATCAGCAGCTTTTTTGACATCGTTGGGCACAGCAAATTTTTCACTTTGCTCCATTTTTTTAGCAATATTAAGGGCAAATTATTCGGGATGCTGAACCGTGCGTAACAATAATGACATTTCAAACATATTACCATATCCTAGCAACGTAACAACACAACTGCCTACGTTCTTTATATTTAAATTTAATTACTGATGTCACGAATATTAACAAATTGTATTTTCAGAAATATTTTAGATTTATAAGCGCAGGATTAAACAAAACCCTATACATAACTCGTGGAGAAACAGTTTCGCTCACGGATTTGCGAGTTTTGCACGCGAGCCGTCATAAATTTTCTCCACTTGTAATGTAATATACTATTAACGGTTAAAGTACCCTAACCAGTACTCCGAAATTGACTTTTTCCTATTAAGCTTGGTAAAGTTTAAGGTTTATAAAGTAAAATTAAATTATAATATTCTTGGATGATTGACTTTTAATATGAAAATAAGGACTTTGAAAATGGTAAATTATACACGTTCGGTGACGCGCATCAAGAAAATTTGTGGAATCTCGCCCATTCTGTTGACAGTACGTGCAAAAACATAATTTATACCCTAACACTAAAAAAATTTTCGCTCCGGCAGTTCGACCACGCCTCTCGTAAGAGTAACATGCACGAAAGGTTACTATTTTCACATTATTTTTTGTTTTATTCGATTTTTTGGGGGTGAAACGTAAAAGTTTACTGCGACTGCCCCATAGCGCAACTATAGTTTTAAAAGCTATATCTAGGATTTCTAGGATCCCGTATTTCTAAAATCCCGGTTGGGGTGGATAAATATTCCTCTAGTAAAGTGTATAAATCGTCTACATTCATACACGTTACTGGTACGAGGGGCGTGAATCGAATCATAAATTAAAACTTGGAGTACTCGGCCCAAGCCCGTACCTCCTTGAGAAAGCTGGTGCGCCACGGCACCTGAATTGATATTTTGCAGGGTTGGGTTTTGAGGCCCCCACCTGACTACGAGATCGTCGGAGTCCGGGGTGGGTTTTACCCCCCCTTCTTGATGACGATCGTGGCTTTGAAAAATAGAAATAAAGACATTTACGCAGATGCCTTTTTGAATAAAGCTGGTAATGCTCGAATTGACGTCACCACCTGATCCCCTTCGATGTCAGGGTCGGGATGTGGTGATAAGAATATGATAGAACACTGGGTGTGAATGAAGAAATAGATGCAAAAGTGATCGGTATCGGGGTCTAACCGTCTTGTTTCAATCGTCATATACCGTGAAGCTCGGTAAGAGACCCACAAGTACCGGTTAAACGGTACTTGTAGCGTGTTTCAAGCCGAGTTATATGCGATTGACGCCGCCCTGACTTGGATCTCCCCCAGGAGGTTACACTCAGTGTGTATTTTCTCCGACAGCCTCTCTTCGCTTGTTACCATCGCTAATAGAAGTAACACCGTACCTTTGGTCACCTCCATCCATCGTTCACTGCTCAAACTGAAGGACCAAACGATCATCAGGTTTGCATGGGTAAAGGCTCATTGCGGCATTGAAGGGAACGAGGTTGCAGACCAATGTGCCAAAGATGCGGCTGTTTCACACAGTCGCATGGCATACAACCAGTTCCCTCTTAGCTATGCAAGAAGGGTGATTCGTCTTGAG
The DNA here is from genome assembly GCA_932274525.1 of Podabrus alpinus. Lineage (NCBI taxonomy): Eukaryota > Metazoa > Arthropoda > Insecta > Coleoptera > Cantharidae > Podabrus > Podabrus alpinus. The sequence continues at coordinate 60,265,941 of OW026452.1, forward strand.
GCGGCATGTACTTGGGATACCGAGTACAGAAATGCCGTCCAAGGTTCGACCACCCGGCAGCATTTACCTACGCTACATGATGTTCGCTTGTTCCGAAGTGCCGTTGATACCTCCTTTGAAATGACGCAGGTATTGACGGGTCACTCGTTTGCGCGCGAGTATCTATACAGATTCAAGATCAGTCCTGTTGACGTGTGCCCCTGCGATTCAAAAAGTAGGCAGACTCTGCATCATTTATTGTCTTCCTGCCCGAAATACGTCCAACAACGCCATACCTACACTTCACATTGTTCCTTTTTAAATATTTCACCTTTTACAATTTCTGAAATCATATCAAATAAATTCATCACCCAAATTTTTATAACTTTCTGTAAATCAATTATCAACACTCTAAAACAATTTAACACCCCCCCTTAGTCTGTCTAAAATGGATTTATGCCCCACTGATGTTACATAAATAAAAAAAAAACTGTTAAACTAACCAAACCCAGTTCAAATTTAAATTTAAATTAAAATTCAAACAACTTCAAATTTATCTTAAATTTTAATTTTTGTCTTTTACCCGCTGCCGTTGTAATGCTCGTTTGTCTTTCTAGTTATAATTTAATATTTATCCAGTTATTAATTATCATATTTAATTCATCAACATTAATTTCACCAACATTCATCACCACCATTTTAGTTTAATCAATTATTGTTAAGTTTTAAGTTTTTTTATTGTTAAGATTGTATCGAATTGCATGAATATACTCTCTCTCTCTCTTGAGAGAAAACAGGAAAAAAAAACCGTCTTGTTTGCCGTATCGGGGAAGTGTCAGTCGCTCCGATGCTGCGGAAAACCCTCTGGTTTTCTCCTGATGCCGGTCAGGTTGGGTTTCCGCCAGGGGGGGTTACCCCCCTCGAGTGGAGCCCGGTCATGCGTGGCCGGAGTTCCCGAACTGTCTACCGACAGGGTAGAAAATCCCCCGAGTGCTTTTCCCCAGACTGCCCCTAGACCAGTGAGGCAAAAACCGACGGAGACCGCGAAATTTCCAAAAGCATTTGATTTAGTCTGGTATCAGTTATAAGAGCAACTTACTCTCAAACTGGTTTAGGGTTAGAGTATATCTTTGCGCACGTACCCTAAACAGAATGATGTATGATTCCTTATGCGCGTCACTGAATGGGTAAATTTTGCTTTCCGAATCTCTATAGAAAATTTTCAACTTCAAGATTGACTTTTACGTGCTTTAACCGGGTAGGTTTTTACAACGCAACCGCTTCGGAGTCGAATTCGGACCTAAAAATGCCCCAAAATGTCTTTTAAATTTGTTGGTGGGCGTGGCCAATTGGTAATTTCCACACCGTTTTTCCTTATTTTGAAGGCGAGTTTCTTATTTTTCCGCATTTTTTAATTCTTTAAATCAACCATTCAAACTTCAGCTTTCCGAATCTCTATAAGAAATTTTCAATTTCAGGGTTGAGTTTTGCGTGCTATCCCCCAAATTTATGCGCATTTTATTTTTAAAAACAATCGTGTTTAGAAGTTTTCCGATTTGCTCCAAATACCCCCACAATCTGGATCACAAATTGGTGAAAAATCTAAACACATAACAGCTGGGGGAACTTTTTCTCTTCTTCCGAAAAGTTGCAAATACGCGTTGCATTTTCAGTAGTAGTACTCACGATATCCTAATGATAATTAATAATTACGAAATAATTTTAATTAGTTTCCGAAAACATATCGCATGGTAACATCTCGGCGCCGTAGGCGGAAGATCGTTTTTTAAAATCAACTGCCCCGAAACGCTGTGAGCAAATTGAGAAGTATTTATCAATGATAGGGGGATAGGATATTTTATTACCAATTTGTTTCCAGCTGTTGATTGAATCATTAAGCAATGATTGTCAAACTGTGAAAGGAATATTTTAAAACAATTATTTGTAAATTAAGACTGTGTCAATTTTTTGTTACTCGGCAACTTCATAATAATAACAGCAACAAAAGCGATAACTCTCTTGATAACATTAGTAGCGTAATGTTATTTTGATTGATTAATTTAGCAAATATGACTAGAAATGGGCGAGAAAAAATAAATAAAAATTATAGGAAAATGATCACTAATATTCTCTATATTAAGAATGTCCATCGATATAACCGGAAATATTCTGACCTAATATTAAATATAATTTACATAAACTGTGCGCTTAATTTTGTTACCGACCCTAAGGTGAGTGTCCTAACATGGTCCATTTTGTTTGTACGTGGCGTTAGGTATTGAGTACTTTTCCCACTAATTTTAGGAAAAGTGGGAGGAGCCCTGCATATTTTTTCTGCAGATAGATGGCGCGACTATATGAATATAAATCTAAAAAATATAAAACTGACCGTGACACTCACTGACTTACCCATTCGCGAGTGAAGTTCCGTAGTGACAACAAGTGCCTCCAAGTGCAAACTCGAGACAAATCCCAATTGCTAGCGACAAGATGGGAGGAAAGCAAAAGAACAAGAAACCGGTTCCACCGGCACAACCCGCAAAGCAAGAACAACCCGTACAGATGTGGACACCCACTAACTCAAATTCTTACCTAAAAGAAATAATCAGGATGAAATGGGAGGAGAACGGACCCACCCAGGACATGCCCCGCGGTATGTTTCTAGATATCAAAAGAAGCATACACGACATAATATTGGTTGAAGACCAGCTCACGACCAACGCCGAAAGAATCTTAGAGATCGATTCTGAAAAGAAAGAAATCTTAGCGCAACAAGCCGTCCTCAGCACAGTTTATAACCACGCCATTCAACTACCAGAAGGCTCGCCGGAACAGGTGCGTTACATCCGTGACGCACTTGGCATAGAAGAAGTCGAAACACCACCCTGCTCAACTGAGCAAGACTTCGAAACCCCGAGGAAGTTCGCGAAAAGGAAGCTGCCGGAAGAATCCAGCCCCAGCGAACCATCACCTGAAGCGGCGCAGCTATTTAATAAATTCTGCGTACTTGACAACGATATTGAAGTGGATTCTGCTGAGGATGGCAATTGGTCCGATGGGAGTGAAAAGAAAGGAAACCAGACGAGGAGGAAGAAAGTCAAGGTTAGTAAAACTTTGGCTTGTGATAACTCCCCCCCGCCTGCACTTTCAATTCCCTCGGATCAAGTTGTGCACATAGGCTCCTCCCCAGTTGCGCACACTAGCTCCGCCTCTGTGTCAGATTTTGCCTCCGCCGCGTTGATTGCTGACATAGCCTCCGCCCACGAGGATGAAAACAATAGTGCAATTATCATCGATGCGCTCCCAGCAAGTGAAACTCGCGTTCCCCCGATCGTAATTAAGACCAACGATTGGAAGTCAGTTTTCGGACTTATCAAAAATAAAGACATTAATTTCAACCGAATTAAATCATCCAGATCGGGCATCTCAGTGTACCCAAAAACTGAACACGACCACCGCGAACTAATTAACCTACTCGAGCTGAACTCAATCCAGTTTTACTTTTTTCCGCCCCGTTCAGAAAAACCAGTAAAGGTAGTCATCCGCGGACTACCCAGCTCGATTAAGTGCCAAGAAATCAAAGACGACCTCCAGGTGCAAGGTTTCCCTTGCACCAACGTGCACCAGATGTTATACGGGCGCGACCGACGGCCGATGCCTCTTTTCCTAGCCACGCTCAGTAAAGAGGCAAACGCAAAAAACATTTTCTCCGCCATCTCGATCATTGGCATCGCCGTCAAGATCGAGAAACCTCATAACAAGCCAGACGCTAAACAATGTTACCGGTGTCAAGACTTTGGGCACATGCAGCGGAACTGCCGCGCGACCCCAAAGTGCGTAAAATGTGCCGGCGAACATTTGACCTCCGAATGTGCCAAACCTCGCACCGAACCCGCAAAGTGCGCGAACTGCGAAGGTAGCCATCCGGCAAATTTTCAAGGGTGCCCCCGTTACCCTCGATTACCTAAATCGAAACCCACAAGACGCGGTGCCAACAACACCGACCACCAACCAAGCCGTGGAACCACCAGGCAACCACCCACAACGCCACACCAAAGAAGACCAATGCATGAAGATGCAACTCCCCTGGTAAATTTACTAGGCGTAGTGTTATTAATGCTGCGCGAAGCTAAGGTGGACGAGACCATCATAGCCCGAATAGGAGCTTTATCCAGTGCATTCGAACTTTTAGACAATTAAAAACTCAAAACTAGAGATCATGCGAGATTTCATCTACGCGAGTGCCGCGCAAGTGAAAACCCGTGTACAAACACTGAGACAATTACCATGTAAACCTCTCCCCTCCTCAAAAACTCTTAAAAAATTTCCACCAGGAAATAAAAGCCATGTTTTATAACAAAATAATCAACGTCAAAAACCCGGCAAAAAATTTGCCACCTAGTTTAGCCCAGCGCTAATTTTACGTGAGGCCCAACGGCCTCCACAATTCCAAAAGTCAGTCAACCACATTGGTCAGATGAAGGAGAAGGACGGCTACGCCGTGATGCTCCATTTTTGGTCAGTAATAGAAATAGAAAAATAGAAAATAGAAACTGACTTACCATTTACAGAGCATATCTACGGGGGTCGGGGAGAGTTGAAATTTTGCATACCTGTGTGTTTTTACGAGGATTGAACGGGAAAATTTTCCGTTTTTAGATGGGACACAAGGGAGGGGGTGAAATGGCGGTTCAAAGTGGTCGCAAAATTTCAAAATTCACATTAGAGTTGAAATTTTACGGGCAGCTCCGGGCGGTGCTCGAGGGGGCCAAACCATTTTTTTTCAAAATCTCTTTCGGGCGCTCGTCAAAACGGCTCCACGCGATTTTTCGTATTTATGTATCTACCTCCGGGGTTTTCGTTCGATCGAACTCAAATTTTCGAGAAGGGTGAGGGCGGCGAAAACGGACAATCGGTAGGCACAAATTTTCGAAATTTTGTCCCGTCTCCGTTTTAGAGGGGTACGCATTTTTTTCCTTTTTCTCGCCCACCTCCCTTATTTTCAGATTAAAGTTTCGATTTTTTGATCTCATTTGGATCCGCTCGAATTTATATTTGCATTTCTGCAAAAAAATACATAGGTCGTAGATCGTTTACGACCGCTAAGCGAGCCCACGATTTTAATTACATTTTTTTCGCCGTCTTTTGCGCTACGCCGGGCGGCGTCGAACGGATCGCGAAAAACAATACACGGTCGTCGAGCCGACCGTATGCCCGACAAAATTTGTGAATACATTTGTTCTGGAAAATTGGACCGGTTTCGAGTAATCGTGATATACAAATTAAAAAATGAAAAATTTTAAAAATTCGTTAAAATTACATTTTGACTTCTCACATAATTTCGGTAAAATCGATTGGTCCGTGCTAATGAAATTTTGATGGAGTAAAAATGTGGAGGCCGCAGGCCGACCCGTGTTCCTAAAGGCAAGTAGGAGGCCGAAGGCCAACCCCTATTCTTATAACCAAGTTGGAGGCCGAAGGCCGACCCGTATTCTTAAAAACCGGTGGGAGGCCGAAGGCCGACACGTATTCTGAAAAGCAATTGGGAGGCCGAAGGCCGAGTCGTGATCGTTTCACCGTTGTCGAGAAGCCAAAGCCGTACAAAACAAACCAAAGTCCTGCATGTACGCCGACAACTTTGAAGTGATTTTTTTGGTCGAGGAAGAATAATTTCCCAACAACTTTTGCATCAGAAATTATTAAAATTGCTCGCGAAATCCCATTTCAAAGTTAAAATTTTATATAAAAAAAAAGAAATTTTGCAAAATTTGGTTTTGAAGGTACAACCTTTGGAAATTACTTTGGAAAATTACTTTTTCGTGCAATTTCGTGCAGCCCCGGAATCTGCCTCGGTTGCCGGTAAAAAATTAAAAATCCTCCCGTAAATAAGGACCCTGTGGCCGTTTGAAAGAATCTCAAAATTTCCATCATAATGCCGTCCGGGCGCGACGACCACGAAAAATTTTTTTATTTCGAAAACGGTTTCGGGCGACATTTTTCGAGCCCCGTCTTTTCGAAAGTAAAAGCCCGTTTACATTATAAAATTTAGCTTAAAATTTTGCTTAAAATTTTTATGAAACAAAATTTCACTGTTTACACCTTAAAATTTTCGTTAAAATTTTCCTTAAAATCATTTTTAAGCTAAATTTTAACGAATTTTAAGGAATGGTACAGCACCTATTTTGTTAAAATTTCGCGTAAAATATGGTGAGTTTTATGGTGTGTTTGGTGATTTCACGTTGTATCACTGCTTCCGTTGGTAGTATGCACATTTGACATTGCTATTTTTGTGATCTTTTTTAACTTTTATAACGCCGTTATTTACCAATTTTATATTATTCAACTGCTAAACTCATTGAAAACTAAATTAAATTTATGTCGGTTTGTTGACGTTTGTAAATATTTCCGTCAAATAATTTTAAGGTTAAGGTTAATTTTAACGAAAATTTTAAGGTGTAAACATAAATCGGCTAAAACAAAAATTTTAAGGAATTTTAAGGAAATTTTAACGAAAATTTTAAGCAAAATTTTAAGCTAGATTTTATAATGTAAACGGGCTTTAACACTTTTTTTCGTCGAAAGTCCGATAAGCCAGCAAATTGCAGAAATGCAAATTTTGAAATATTTCGATTTCCAACCTCGACCTTTTTGGTGGAGATTCAAGTTTCGATTTTTGGTCGCATCGCGACGGCCTCAAATTTGGATTTGCGTTTCCGCAAAACAATACGTAGGGCGTAGATCGCATTCGACCGGTAAGTAAGTTGTCGCTTTTTTTTGAAGTCCACAAGGTCAAATGACGATATTGCGTAATCGTGTGCAGATTTGTTAGGCGACCCCGATTAGGTCATTGGATGTTTTTCTTGCGACAGCGCGGCGACGCTAACGTGTCCTTCCGACGGTTACCACGGATCTGAAAGAACTTGAAATGTGCGACATCTTATTGCCCTTGCGCAGTTATTAAATGCACTTTCATTTTGATCCTGAAATCACTTTCGAGGGCACAGTTACGGCCTATAAAGCGAATTTTAGAAATTTTACAAAATTGCCCAAATTAAAGTTCTCGACACGTGACCTTGAAAATTATTTATAAGGCCGAAATTTGTCGTCAAATCGAATTTTAAATTTGTACCGCGGATATGCAATGGGATGTCGGATCCGCAATATTCGAAAGTAAATCGGAGGCCGAAGCCCGACCCGTATTATCAAAAGCAATCGGGAGGCCGAAGGCCGATTCTGGTTCGCCTCACCATTGAGATGCCAAATCCGGACCAAAGAAACCCGACACCAACACTCGACCATGGAATCCTTAAAAGTTCCAAAAACCGGTCGGTAAGCCCATAAACAATCGGGAGGGCGATAGGCCAACAGCGATGCCACAGGCCGCGCGCCTCGCAGAGCTAGCCACGAAAATCGGCCGATTTTCAAGTGGCTAGTTACGGCTTAAAGCCGTAATAACTACAATCGTAATTATGGCCATAATTCTGCATGAATAATTATTAGTGATGATGTATGACAGCTTTTAGACAATAAATTTTGGCCAAGTACAAATAGATTTATTATGTTATAATCTGTATAATAAGATTCCTGTTAAATCAATTCTAAAGTAACGTTCACATAGGAATTCGTTGTCTTGTATTGCAGTGCTGAGGGCTTGCAGAAAAGCTAGGCGTGTGTTAATCATAGCAAGCGTTCACATAGACGTAGAGATAGTTTCAAAGCTCAAGAACCCTAATCTGCGTGAGGAGGAGTCAAGAAGGCGAAATACATACATATACGAATTTCAGCCTTCTTCGTCGATTTTTAGGATTCTTGAGCTTAGTAAGTAGCTCGAAGCATTTCGTGGCAAGGCTGTTGTCTTGTTCATCCTCGTAAAGCTAATTATATTTCTTATAATTGAAAAAATGAACAACGTTGTTAATATCGATGGAAATTTGGCAGCTATTGTAAAAAATATATAAATGTCATAACATCGCCTGCAAGGCAAGACAACTTATTATGAACGATAAAATGAAGCATTGTAAAACGATAAAAGTGTACAGCATTCGTGTGCCGCAAGAAAAGTCAACTAATTCCTAAATTCCTATGTGAACAACTAAGATTACCCGAAAAAGTCAAATCTATTTGTTAACATAACCACAAAATAAATAAAGAAAGGGTAAAAGAATTGACTGCACAATAAAAAGTATGCTATGAAGTTCTCAGATGATGTGTGATTGTTTTCAATTCCGTTCATGGCCAAAAAAAATTACTTGCCCAAAATAAAAACCGACAACAACAAGTACTTCAAAGTTTGACGGCGCGTGTCAGCTAAACGACTGGCTTATGATAAATATTGTTCAAATCAGTATTGTAGATATTTTAACGCTCTACAAAAAATATATATAACACTGCCCAACAGCCATTTTGGTGACGAAGAAGTAAGAACTGAATTTAAATATGTTTGATGCCCTGATTTCAAAAATGTCTTTCTTTTTTTCGTAGCAGCTCTAGTTTTTAAAATATTTTAAGATAACTTCTATAGATTTCACGTTATTACTATTTTTACACAGCCCAAAAAAATGAAAAAAAAATTTGGCGCCGGAGAAGTAAAAACTGAATTTAAATATGTTTGATGCCCTAATTTCAAAAAGTCTTTCTTTTTTTCGTATCAGCTCTAGTTTTTTGGATTCGCGGTAATCGATTGTATAGTTTTAATAAAAGGTAAAAATAATAAGAAAATATTTTTACAGGTCAAAACCAAAATTTTTCAGGTAAAATTAAAATCAAATTACCTTGTTTCAGGTACTCGGAAATCTCCATGATCGTAAAACTCTCATTTCCGATACCTGCCGAACTCTCACGACCGAATTCACTACCTGCGGTGTACACTTAAAACCCTTACAAGTTTCAGTTTACCATTACGGTGCGTTCATGGAAAATATTTAACGTAATTTAAATTAATGTTTAAATGTTAGTGTTAATGGGGATATAGGACTGGCCAAGAATAAAACACTCGTCTAATCTATTGTCGACGTTTCGCCGTCACTCACGGCTTCCTCAGGACTAAAATGTTCTTTATTGAGAAAAAATTCATGTAATCATACAATTTGCTCACCTATAGATCAACAACCCGCCTTACAAACAAAGAGAGCCGTGCAAACCAACATCATCGGTACAACACACAATCAGCATCCCAAAACCCACAATTACTCGTCAGAAAACCTCCAATAACACATTAAAACTTTTAAAACATAATAAATTACTTAAAACTATACAAAACCAATAAAATCTCTATAAGTCGTACGTTAAAATTACAAAAATCAAAATTGAAATTAAAATACAAAACTATAATCAGTATCTACAATTATTTATCTGAACTAATCGCACCACAAAACAAAACGAAGCAAAAACCTGCATGTCTCCGGACAAATACCCCTATCTCCACCAAAATGACCACACAAATAAATCGTCAAAATGAAATTAAAATAAAACCAACCCCCCCCCCATCACGAATCTTCAACAGAATCTCAACCAACCTCATTTCAGTAGGTGGCTATAAATTAAACTTAGTTTCTGGGTGTCCTCTCTAAAATTCACAGTTTTATTCTTAGTTATGTGGTACATCTCACTTATGTTTCTTTTAAATCTACCACTTTCATTATCTACTATTTCTATGTTTTCGAAGTCAAAATTATGTCTAGTTTGTAGATGATGTACCACCAGTGCTGTGCTTCTCTCCATCCTGTAGCCGTCACTCTGTGCTGCTTGATTCACATCTCCCCCACCCAAAATGCTGTCCCTTATCGCATTTTTGCAATCTCTTTGGTGTTGTTTCTTTCTCTCACCGAGAAACTGCAAAGTTTGCCCTATATAGCAATGGTCACATCCCTTACAAGGTATCTTATATACAAGTTCTGATCGTTTTTCTTTTTCTACCGTGTCTTTTAGTTTTGTGTATAGGCTATGATTGTCTTGCAGAGTTTCTCGGTGAGAGAAAGAAACAACACCAAAGAGATTGCAAAAATGCGATAAGGGACAGCATTTTGGGTGGGGGAGATGTGAATCAAGCAGCACAGAGTGACGGCTACAGGATGGAGAGAAGCACAGCACTGGTGGTACATCATCTACAAACTAGACATAATTTTGACTTCGAAAACATAGAAATAGTAGATAATGAAAGTGGTAGATTTAAAAGAAACATAAGTGAGATGTACCACATAACTAAGAATAAAACTGTGAATTTTAGAGAGGACACCCAGAAACTAAGTTTAATTTATAGCGACCTACTGAAATGAGGTTGGTTGAGATTCTGTTGAAGATTCGTGATGGGGGGGGGGGGGGTTGGTTTTATTTTAATTTCATTTTGACGATTTATTTGTGTGGTCATTTTGGTGGAGATAGGGGTATTTGTCCGGAGACATGCAGGTTTTTGCTTCGTTTTGTTTTGTGGTGCGATTAGTTCAGATAAATAATTGTAGATACTGATTATAGTTTTGTATTTTAATTTCAATTTTTGTAATTTTAACGTACGACTTATAGAGATTTTATTGGTTTTGTATAGTTTTAAGTAATTTATTATGTTTTAAAAGTTTTAATGTGTTATTGGAGGTTTTCTGACGAGTAATTGTGGGTTTTGGGATGCTGATTGTGTGTTGTACCGATGATGTTGGTTTGCACGGCTCTCTTTGTTTGTAAGGCGGGTTGTTGATCTATAGGTGAGCAAATTGTATGATTACATGAATTTTTTCTCAATAAAGAACATTTTAGTCCTGAGGAAGCCGTGAGTGACGGCGAAACGTCGACAATAGATTAGACGAGTGTTTTATTCTTGGCCAGTCCTATATCCCCATTAACACTAACATTTAATTATTACGAAGGCAAGGACGATATGGAAGTTTTACCTAATTAAATTAATGTATTTTAATTTAAAAAAGCTAAATGTACGTAACCACTTGCCTTCCTTTAAGGAATCTCGATAATCCATTCATGCGCGTCCCTCATAATAGTAATAACGTGAAATCTATAGAAGTTATCTTAAGATATCTTAAAAACTAGAGCTGCTACGAAAAAAAGAAAGACATTTTTGAAATCAGGGCATCAAACATATTTAAATTCAGTTCTTACTTCTCCGCCACCAAATTTTTTTTTCATTTTGTTGGGCTGTGTAATTTATTACCCTATCTAGCTAAGTTCCGATATTTTAGAAAAAACAAAGAACATGACGTTATTTGTGTCTATCGTCTCAATTTGAAGTTGTTAAGGTAAAGACAAACTGAAAGAAACTGTTTTTTGCCGTCGCGTTGATGTTATGCATAAATCAATCTTTATCGCGGGAAATTTATTGAATCAGTAGTACGTGGTACTACTACGGATAATTAAAAAAGAAAAAGAAAAAAACTCACCGTTCTTTGGAGGTTCGATTGTTTCTTCATCTTTTTCTGGTGTTACTTCAGTATTCACAGCCTCCTCATTGTTTTCTTTATTTTCATCCCAATCAACATCCATTAATTCGTCAACCGCTGGCGCTTCAGTAGGTGCCGTCTCAACAACTTCACTTTCACTTTTCTTCTCTTGATTTTCTTTCGTTATTGCGTCGTCCACGATACTCGGATATTCCCTATCCATATCAACATCTGTGGCATCCTTACTCAAAGAGCTCTCTTCAATATCTACCCCATCATCTGAAGTTTTTTTATCGCCTTGACTATCGTCATGCTGTTCTTGTTCATCTTCTTCTTCGTTTTTATCGGTTTCTGCTTCGTTATCTTCACTCTCTACTTTATCATTCGATTCTTTGTCGTTTTCTTCCGTATCATTTTCCAAAATTTGTAATAAATCTTCCGTGTCCATGATTTGGTTTTTCAAAATTTCGGCGTTTGTTTGTTTGGTTTCTTCGCCTTCGCCTTCTTTTTTAATTTCTTTACCTACTACGTCGCTATTAACACTACTATCGTCCGCCACAGCACTCTTGTCGTTTTCGTTTGTTTCACTATTCACTGCAGCATCACTTTCTTCTTTAATTTCTTCTTTTACTTTGTCAACATCTTCTTCATTTAGTTCTACGTCATCTAAATCTATTTCTTCTTGTTTAATTTCAGCTTTCATGATGTCATATTCTTCTTCGATTACCATTTTTTCTTTTTCCGTTACATTTTCTTCTGCTTCCTTTACCTTTGTTTCTTCTTCGGTTTCTTGTTTTACTTTTTCCTCTGCTTGCATCACCGCTACTTTTACTTGGGACTGAATTGTCTTTTCTTCTTCCACAGGTTGTATTTCTTTATCCACCTTTTCTGTCGTGTCCTTTTCTTCCACGCTACTTTTGTCTTGATTTTCCCCCTCCTGAATATTTTTAATTGGTTCGTTTTCTTCACTGTCATTTATAACCACAACAGCAGTGCTTTTAGCGTGTTGGTCGTCGTTTAACAACTCGTCTTCGGTTTTCGCATCAATACTCTCCATACAAATATCTTCGGCAGTGTCAAATTTATTCAAAACTTCATTTTCGATCATTTCATCCGATTCGCCATTTTGTTTTGCAGTCTCTAAAAAATACAAACCAAAATTATATTTTCACTCAAAACACAAATACACCACTTACTATCGATATCGTCATCTTCATCTTCGGATAAGTACAATAAATGAAAACTTTCTTCTGACATTTCCTCATCGTCAACATTTTCCAACGACAACGAGGTTAACTCGGCACCACCGTTAACAGACGCCAACGTTTTTAACACCATCGTAGCGCTGTTGTGATTTTCCACTTGTAATCGCTCGCTGTCCCGCATCTTAGAATCTGCTAACAAAGAAAAGTTCATTTTTAAGGTTATATTTTCAGTTACCCACCATGAATGTCTAAAAATTTAGCCGTTTCAACTCACCCCCCCCCCCCCCCGATTACCTATGAAATTGCGACTGAAAATTATAGCTATAGGTCTCGGCATATTTGCAAAGGCAAAAAGTAGATAAACTATAAACGCACATAAGAACAATTCGCACGGCTCAGAATTCAGCGCCTAATACCAGCTCGCTGTCAAACGGGTTATTTTGACAGACGGTCGTGAATTTCCGTTCGATTTTACCGCAAGGTCAAACTTAAGAACCTAAATTGACTTTAAAATATTAAGAAAATCAAAGTAGGCTGAAACACGTTTATTTAACCAACGAAAGTTTCATTTTGCGATTATCGATCTGCGAGGTCGAATTATAGTGGAACGTTTAATTTTAAATTTTAACGTCACTGAAAAAGTGAACCGAACAAAAACGTGGTTTTGTGAAGAAAAAACAAATCGAGGCGATATAATTGGTGTAGTTGTTTACGTCAGGGGGCGCTCGATTCGTTGTAAACGTGTTCTTACGAAGCCTGGATTAGAAAATACGGCTGCCGTATAAAAATCCGAGTCTAATTATTACGACAAATTCGGTTAGCACAAAACAATTCCTTTTATCCTTAAAAATTTGCGAGGTGTGGAATCGAAAATATTCGTGGTGACAGAATTGGGACGGGAGGGGGAGAAATTGCGATTATAATTCCCCTAATCTTCGAACCTTGATCGATAACGTTCAGATCGGAAAGCGGCCGTCGCTTTGCAAGTTTTTAAACCGAAGTTTCAAGATTTAATCCATATTTCCGCCTGTTTAGTCGCATGGTTAGACCGCCGCCGCGGCGAGTTTTTCTGGGCGCTTAAGGAGAGTTGAAAAATATTATCACGATTCGGAATTGGGATACGCTGGCTGAATCAACGCACTCCCGAAATTGTAATTTTTATCCCTTCATTTAATTATTGCGAACCTTCTGGTCAGCGGTATGGCAAGCGCAACGCACAAACTGGACACGCCCTCTCGCTCGATAAAATGTTAATGAGCTACTCGCATTCACAATTTTTTTTAGCCAGGTTAAATGCGAACAACCAGTAGAAACTCAGTTACTTGAAAATCAATCGATATCGCCAATTTGAAGTGTCCTTCTCCGCGGGACGTTGCACCCCTAATAAAAAAAAAGTTGCATAACGAACACCCTGTATGCATCGCATTTGTTTCATTTGAACAAATTATCGAACACACAAGCGCACGCTTCCGACACGCGTTCAATAAAAAATTAATTTAAAAAAATCACGGTGCCCCTCCTATTAAATTTTATCCAAAAAAAAAATATGCGGTGCTCAAAAAATCGAAACACCCTGTATGGTAAAATTTTATTACAAAAAAGTCGAATTTATTTTAGTAACATCCGACTTCCCCCCCTCGTTTTACAATCGTACAAAAAATAATTACGAGTTAAACAATATTCCGTGAATACGAAAGCGCATAGCCTGCGCCGAACGACAAATAATTTCCTACATATTCTACATATTCCTACAAAATCGCGAACGAGGGATCTAAAAATATTTCCAAAATTAAAGAATTACATTTTACCAATTATACCTTGTATCAGTGGCGGTTCTACCATAGGAGCTGCAGAGCTGCAGAACCACCAAAAATAACAATAAAAATACCAATACTTAAATAATTAATTATATAATTATAACCTTAATCAGATTTAAATTATTATAAAGAATGGTGCATTATCAGCTTTGCTTTGAAAGCGTGTTTCTCATTTTCGCTAGCATATCAGTTATAATTTAACAGCTAGTCACATAAATAGTGTAATAATAAAGACACGTCCAGTCGGCTATCAAAATGTTGGTCTAAGTTGAACGCTATACATTTGTGCGCAGCCGGCGAGCTGTAATGAAACGCAGACTACAATGCTAGCAATTGGTCTAGTTTTACGTGGTATATATTTTATGATTTTGTTTCGAGGTAGTTTAGAATTCGAATTTTGAAAAGAAAAACTAATTTTAATATTAGTTCATCAATTGTTAAACAAATTGCAGTGAAATTAGGGCATAAGCAATAAATTGTTTAAAAACTTTTAATTACACCAAGTTTCTTGCACATATTTATAGCAAAATAGTAGTTAAATTGTTTTTTGACGGATTTTGCAACTTTAAATAAAATTATGAATACATAAAATTAAAATTTATGTGTTTTTATAAAATAATAATTCTTATTTTAAGCTCGTGATACGTACACGCATCGAATGTAAAGTCGCATGTAGTGGCTGCTCTTGGACGCAGCTATTAGTGCAGTTAGATATTTACTCGAGTATTAACCGGTGCTAGCATACCTATATTTTAAAGAAAGATCTTGTATTATAAACTTTAATTGAAATTATGGATATAATGTCCTCTATACCTACTAGATAAAATGAATGCTTATGAATTTACTAATATTCCTAATCCTAATAAAATTTTATAATAATTTTGGACTTGAGATTTTTCTGCATTGTAAAACAATTCTCAAACTATAATTTTCTGTAATAAAATGTAGATCAAGAAATTTGGACTTACATAAAATTTATTGTTTTAAAAATGTTTGCGTCGTTTGTTTTATTTCGAACCGAACACAAATGACTGTTTAAATTACAAAGTCATATAAGTTCTATTTTTAAAATAACAAATATGCAGAATTATTATGACGTGATAAGCTAACTAAGGCATTTTATTTAGTCGTTTTTAAAATCTCCTCTTACGAAGAAGGTCGTTTTTAAAAATGAATGTAATTTTTAAATTTAGTTATCAAGAACAATTAATTAGTGATAAGAAACTGCCGGTATATACAAGTCGGGGTAAAATGTATAAAAGACAATTTAATACGAGAATATTTATTTACGGAACAAATGGATTTGTGGATGTAATCGTATAAGAACGCTTTGTTTTGTTTTCCGTTTGTGTCTTTCGATATTGTCAATAGAAAAAAAATTTATCTCGGGAATATTTAATTTCAACGAAAAAGTTATTGATAAGTTAAGTTTGCCACAAGCAAGCAGCGGCGCACGCCATTAATGCTTAAAAACGTGCAATAAGTAAGTTTATTTTTTGAGATTAGCATTTTACTGATGCCTTTCCTTTTTTATAATGCAGAACAGCCAAACATATATCTCACGAGCCGCCACTGCCTTGTATGCATTCGTAATAAAGCCTGGCTACGGAAGCACCAATGATGGTAATACAGCTTGCCGCTTTTTCGAAAATTCAGCTATATCTGCTTCAATCACAAGGTTAAACGAATATTTAATTAAAAGATTCTATGTAATTTTGCAGGCTATGTCGAGTGGACATGATATAGATTGCGGAAAATTTAAAGTGTATTCTATAGAAACTGCTAGGACATTTGTGGAGATGTACCCCTGGTATTATATGCCGACCTCGGTGCATAAGATACTAATTCATGGTCCGCAAATAATAGCGTCTGCTTTGTTACCAATTGGGCAATTGTCCGAAGATGCCTAAGAAGCACGTAACAAAGGCATAAAAAGATATCGCGAAGATTTCTCTCGAAAGTGTTCACGAGTTAAATAGTTGGAAGATGTGTTTAACCGACTCTTGGCGACTTTAGATCCTTATATTTCGGGTATAAGGGAGTTGCCCAGAAAGCCAATTAACAGTTTATCCCCCGAAACTTTAGAGTTATTACTCTCTCCTACCTTGAATGTTTCGACAGAAACGGACGATACAACGGATACTGATTCCGAGGTGTATACTGATTGTTCTATTAACTCGGATGATGATATGGAGTTGTAATTACTTTTTTTTTTATAATTTTAACCAATATTTATTTTTAAATAAAATTAAGGAATTTTTATAATTAATGCGTTGTAATTAACCCTCTAGAAACCTCCGGGGTGCCGATTTTGGTTCAAATCACACAACTTTTTGACATTCATTCCGCCATATTGGGTCAGCCATTTTGTTTATATTATTTTTGATTCATGATTAGCGACTCGAAAAACTCCTGGCTACCATTAATTGTAGTTAAAATCGTTAAAATAATTTTTTTTTAAATATAAATCCGCCATATTGGGTCCGCCATTTTGTTTATGGAATTTATAACTTGAAATTCATAATCAGCGACCTCAAACCCCATTGAACACCAATTTTAGATAAAATCTGACATCTTTTTGACTTATTGGTCGACCATATTGGGTCCGCCATTTTGTTTTTTCATTTTTAACTTGGAATTCATAATCAGAGACCTCTAAACCTAGTGAATACCAATTTTAGATAAAATCGGACATCTTTTTGACATACTGGTCGGCCATATTGGATCCGCCATTTCGCTTTTTGGAATTTATAACTTGGAATTCATAATCAGCGGCCTCAAATCCCATTGAATACCAATTTTAGATAAAATCGGACATCTTTTTGACATCTTGGTCGGCCATATTGGGTCCGCCATTTTGTTTATAAAACTTTTAAATTTAGATTCGTAATCAGCGACCTCAAAAACCCTAGTATACCAATTCTTGAGGTTTTGGCCAGCTTTTCGTCAAAAGTTCCCACAGTGAAGCGGTCCAAAATTCTTGAAATTCACGAAAATAAAAATCGAAATTGAAAAGAGAAAAGTCGAATTATTGATCTTTCGTGCATGATAAATTATAACTTGACCTTGAGCGAATTAACGACCTAATAATTGATTAACGGACAACCCCGGATTCCGTTTCGTCCTAGCCCGTTCTACAGAAAAATTAAACAAATAAGAAACAAAAGTAAAATATACTAATTTGCTTCGAACTCGGCGCGATACTTACGAAAGCGCTGCCTTGAGAAGTGAACAAAATGGCGGCCTGTAATCGTAACGATTCGATCGATATCGCCGTCAGTACGGAAACCTGCGAGTTGCCAAAAAGGCACTGTTTTCCTCGATTTTTACTTGAATAGAATTAGAATGAGAACCATGACGAGAGCTAACGGCACCGGCACGAGCAACATTTCCGACTGTAAACCTACTCGGATTGCGAGGAGCGTCAACCTTCCTTCTCGGGCCAACAAATTGCGCCTCTCCTCGCCGTTCTGTATTATTTATTTTAATTTATAACGATAAATAAAATTAAAATAAACGTATAGTAAATTAAAAAACGTAAGAAAAAGTAGGATTTTGAAAATTAAAAAAAAGTAAACAAAAAAAATCAATTTGGGGGGCTCCGAAGAATTAGTAGATCCATTTTAAATCGAATTTAAAAATGCGTGTTTTGATATATACACGGATGTGCAAATATAAAGCAACCGAATGGTGACGTCATCATTTGAAAAGCCATTGTTTGGAAGGTCGCCCTGTATATACACACTTAGATATTCGAGCCAGACAATTTTTAACGCGAAAACGAACGCTGGCACGTGAATCATACAATACTAAACGCGTAAGCGCCATCTTGAAACCCGAGCAGACGTCAAACTTGCGGCGAGCGTAGCGAGCCGTCGCCAAAAATATGGGCACGAAGAGGAGAGTTTAAACCAACTAATAGGCTAAAATTCGTCCGATTTACGTTAATTTTAATTACTTTAAAAAATTTAAGTATGAAAAGTGCGACCGCGACACCCTACGACGCTCTTTGTCGCACTATGTAAGAATTAACGTGCCTTTTTTTCATCGTACCCTGTTGCCTCGCACTCGCACACACGCTAAACGACAGAGACAAAAAATTGCAAACGTCGGTTATAACGTCGGTCAAAATTAAAAATTATTTGACATTTTGACGGATGGCCATTTTTGTACAATTTTTTGTGGAAATGTACTCGCGAGCGAGCGAAGCGAGCTCTTTGGTGCCGCAGAGGGGTACCGTCGGTCGAGTTGAAGTTTTGCGAGTGCGCACGTACCCGGATCGACCCGCCACGCCAAAAATTCTTAGAATTACACGGCAAATGAGATGTCGTCGTTAAAAATTCGATTTTCGAAAAAAAAATTTTGCAATTGAGTTTCAAAGGGGTAGCATTCAAAAAAAATTTGAAAATTTTGTTTTTCATTTTACAGCTTTACGGTACGAGATACGAAAAAAAGCTATAGAGGTAAAATTATTTAGACCCGGGGTCTACTTCCGATGCCGGTGGAAAATTAAAAATCTCTTCGTAAATAAGGACGCTATGGCCGTTTGAAAAAATTTCAAAATTTCCACTTTAAAACCGTTGTGGCGCGACGACCATGAAAAAAATTTAAATTTTAAAAACGGTATCGGATGGCATTTTCCGAGCGCGAATTTTTCGAAATGTATACTTTTTTTCGTGCGGCGTCAATTAAGGTGGCAAATTGCAAAAACGCATATTTTTAAAAATTACCATTTGAAATCGCACCCTTTTGAATATAAATATTTGCGCGCAATTTTAAGCGAAACGAGTTGGTTTTTCGAAAAATTTTATTGAACATTTTCCGTTTTATTTGGCGAAGTTAAGCGGTACGTAAAGTAAAAATTTAATTTTTCTAAATTTTTTTTCAACGCTCCCAAATAAAGTGCCGAAAGAATTGATATTCTTGATTTTGCATTGTTCTTCGATAATTTTGCAGCGAATTAAACTTTCGTGCGTTGTCGCCATCGACGTCACGACACGGAGGTGCGAATTTGAGATTTTTCCAAAAAATGTCTACTTTGAGGTCATTTTTTTTGGTTTCGGAAGAATAATTTTACTAAATTTTTTTTGACTAAATTTCATAGCATTGCTCGGCAAATGAGATTTCGTCGTGAAAAATTTGATTTTATTAAAAAAAAATTTTCTTCAAATAAAATTTGAAAATTGGGTTTTATCGGTGCATTTCGTGTTATTTTCTTTCGCAAAGTTTCCGAATTACAAAGCACTTTTGTCTGAAAATGCGTTTACGCAATATTAATTTTACCTCCAAGTAAGTAGGTACTATACTTACACATAATAAGTAACGACTATGAATGTCTAAATGTTGCCAATATTTTTCCTAAACTGTGAATATATTGTCATGTTTTATTATGAAAAGCCAATTAAGATATTGCAAAATCTATAAAAACAGGGTATTTCAAAAAGTCAATTAATAACATTATAGATTGAAAATGGTATCAGAAATGAAGAATTACCTTAGCTAAACAGAGAATCAGATTATATCACCCAAGTATTTCAAAAACAAATGAATAAACAAAAGAATCACACTAAAGATGCGATATTTTGTACCTAATTACTTCATGACATCATAAAAAATTGTTTTGTATTGTAAATAAATTGTAAAAATGTATAAAAACCTATTAATTAATCGATATAACCATTATTTATAATTTGTATTATTGTCTAAAAGGAAAACCTGATTTTGTTCAAACTTTATAATAACCATTTATATTGAAATTTGTAAACAACATTAATTTGCATTTAAAAGGTTTCTCGCCTGTGTAGATATTTTAAATCAGATCATAAATTAAACAAAGTAAATTGTTCGCGTATTTATCTAAAACAATAAGAAGTGTAATTAAATCAAAAAGTGTATTTAAAAGCTACGAACTTACCTTACTTCAAAATTTCAAATTCAAAATTCAATCAATGGTTGATAGAATGGAACGAAAATCGATTTTTACTCAGAATTTATCCAAAATACGAACAAAGACCGAAGGGCAATTCGTTTTAAACAAGACAGTTTCTATCCAGACCTCCGTTAGGCTTGACGTAAAACCAAAACTAAAAAAAAAAAGAATTAGTTATGAAAAATGTGCGAAGAACTGTAATTTTAGGTTATAATTAAGAAACCTACTGAAATTTTAATCAATCCAAGAGGAAGAGATAAAATATTATGGTGAAACAAAGGAAACAATAGGTACCTTCAATAAAAATGTATTTTGGAGTAATTGCGTTGCGAATTAAAGCAGATGATGAAAGATAAAATTTTGGAATGAAGAACTTCGACTGCATACACCACTCAACAACGAAGTCAACGAAATAAGGTACCAAACAAACTTTTCTAAAATTTTAGTGCGCCTTTTAAAAATTAATACGCGAAACGGGCAAGATAAATTTATGATAATGATAAACAATTTAATTAAATAAAACACATGCAATTTTCAACAAATAACCTGTTTGATTTTATTTTTGATGATTTAATGTAATATAAGCAATTAATCCATGATTTTGATATTATATTTTGAAATTAAAAGTAACGCATTTTTAATGGTAGATTTTATTTTTGATAATTTCCACAAAGGGTTGATTCTAGGTAAAGGAAAAGGTAATTTAAATAATCTAAGAAATAACCGGTCGAGAGACGGTCGTCAGCTAAAGCAGTTAAGTGCGTTGCTGCTAAAGCTGAATGCCTGGTTCGACTCCGAGCTCAGTAAAAACTTTATTCTGACCGTCTCCCCTCGGAAAGCAATGGCAAACCACCGAGGTGTAATCTGCCTGGTACAGCCTCTCTGGAGATGAAGTGTATACACTTCCCGCGGTTCGGAGCCCGCGTTAAGCAGTAGGTCCCCTATGTGTGTGATAATACTTCAAACGCACAACACATACATAGGAGAGAGGTCGTCAACGTCCGGGAGACCGGATATGGCACTTGAAGAAGAAGAAGAAGAAATAACCAGTGTCGTGTAACCTGCGAAATGCTTGATTTTTGAGAGCCCCTGATTTAAGAGTAATTAAAGTGGTGTGTTTCCAAGGGTGGAAATTTATTTTAATATACCTAAGGGAAGATATCAATATGTACTACACAACTTTCGTACCATTAAATAATTTCAATGTGCAGAGTATGTTGTATTATCGCGAGGGGGGGATAGAAGAAAATAAAAGATAATAAATTACTCGAGATAACGGCACATGTCTATTTGTAAATATAAGAAAAGAAATGCGAGAAAAAATTTATTATATATTTTGAATGTGACGCTCTCTACTTCGGGCGGAGTCGTGTCGAAAATCCTTTGCATTTGCATTGGTTGTACTTGGTTGTACCACGTTGTACGAACTTTTTCAATCGACATCGAGGTGTCGTAGTGATGACGTGGCGTTTTGTGATTTATCTATATATATAAAATTCAATGTATGTATGTATGTTTTCTATACAATTCTACACCGTTTGACCAATCTCTACCAAATTTGGTGTAGAAGCTATTTACAGTGCTACGAAAAACATAGGCTACTTTAGAATCTTGCCGCGAACTTTGGTCAAGCGCTGTATTAGCTTGACCAACGTTAGTGCGGATCAACGGATCATCTATATTGCTATGTCCGAAACTGACCACCACGTCAATAGAAATGATAACGTCACGATTGGAAATTTGTTTATCAATAAAGGTAGCACATGACTTATTTGTTCAAACGTAAAAGTTTTATCTGATACAAAAAAATTTAGTTTAACGTCATAAATTTACATGAAGAAAGGATCACGGAACGAAATAACAAAATAAATTCAAAAATGCAACGTTTTAATTTCTGTTAATAAAAATGTTTGTTAAAATTATAAATTAAATTAATTTAATTAGTAATAAGAAATGTAATGTGAAATCAAAATAATTGTTCAAAGTTAATTTAAAAAAATGTGTTAAAACGTAAAGCTTAAATAAGAAAATTTTTTACACGTATCGGAGTGCTTCGTAATTCAATGTACCACAAATGGGAAAGACATTTTCTTCAAAAGTTCACTGGAAGATCACAGGAAATGCAAGAACTTTAATTTAATCTGAAACATAAAAATTTTATTAAAATTTTATAAGTCACATTGGGCTTAAACCGAACCTGCAAACTGTAACGTCAAATAAATTGATTTTATTTTCGATCAATGGAAAATCACAATTGCCTTGAAAATACAGATAGCGATGGTGAAAAAAACAATTAAAAAAAAGTTGTTGTTGATTTAGATTCGATGAATGGCGTGGTGAAATTTTAAGCGTCCTACAAAAAAATAATTTATCAGTAAAAAGTGCGATTAAAACCGAATAAAAGATATAAAATTTAAAAAGTAAATTTAACTTACGTGAGTTACCAGTGTTTTTGGATCAAAATATTGAAGGATTGAGGATATTTTCACAAATAACGATAAACGAATTTACACGTGTTGGAAAAGGCATCCACTCATATTTATGCGACTGTACACCATCGATAAGAATTTGATACTGGGTTTCATGGTCATTCATCTTGGCAACCAGAAAAGAACCAGATTTTAAAGGTAAAGCCAAACAATTTTCACTTTAACAAAAATTAGTGCGGACTTATAAAATTTTCTACCGCGTAACTTCGATTTAGCATTTATAGTTTTGGGGTAATTTTAAGGAATTTGTTTAATTGATGTTAACGATTTATTTAACACTAATTACATTTTGTACAATAAAATTTATCATTGCATTATCAAACGGAGCATATTTTTGTAATCATTCCGAGGACCACAACATTTCATTTCAGAATTAAGATTTGGTCAAGGAAGGAACCCAACGTGAGAAAAGGTAGGTCTGTGCTCACCGAAAT
Source organism: Podabrus alpinus (assembly GCA_932274525.1). Lineage (NCBI taxonomy): Eukaryota > Metazoa > Arthropoda > Insecta > Coleoptera > Cantharidae > Podabrus > Podabrus alpinus. The sequence continues at coordinate 60,289,175 of OW026452.1, forward strand.
TGTTAAGCCGAGGGATAAATTTCTTTTATTTGCATTCAACAATAAAATTTTGCATACATTTCTGTTGACGGGGTACATTTACGTACACTCGTACAAAACCTCAACTTTAAAACGTGCAGCCTTAGTAAAGCTCCGACACTGCACGGCACTTTTTGACAGCCCAACGTGTGGCATTCTTAAAGGACTCCGTTCATTACAATATATATAAAATTCAATGTATGTATGTATGTTTTCTATACAATTCTAGGTTACTCTATCACTAACTCAGCCACTCGAAACTAAATTTCTTCTGCTACACACTAAAGAACAGGCTTATATCTGTCTATTAAAACAATAAAAAATGTGAATACGGTCAAAACTTTTTCAAAAATCGAATTTGAAAAGTACGGAAAAGTAGCATCTTGCATGCTGTAGAACCGGTCGATGCCACTACTTCACTCGGCCGGCGCGCATTTTGTTGACGGTACGTGTGGTGGGATATAGTCTTACACTTAGAATATTTCGCAGCGGCAGATGCACCTCGAGCGTCGTACATGCAACATCGATTATTTTTTGTTTTTAGGTGATTTTTAGGGGGTGAAACGTAATAGTTTACTGCCCCATACCGCGACTATACTTTTTAATGCTATTTTGAGGGTCTCTCGAATCCCGATTGCCTTATTCCCGGTGTTCTTGATCGGTGGCGCCTTCTCTTTTCTTTAGCCCTGCTGCGTAGCAGCTCAGAGCACGAAAAACCGCCCGGAGATGCGGAGCATCGGAGGGTAGGTTTTTTGATGCTCGCAGTTCTGGCCAAGTCAATTATTCACCCCAAAATTAGAAGGAAAAAAATTTTTAATTTTTTCACTTTTTCGGCAATACACGGGTTATTTTTCATTTTTTTGATTATATTTATTACCAATATCCACTAATCACACCCCCAGTTATCCGAATTTCGAAGAAAAATTCAAATCGGAGCCAAAAAATTTCACTCCATTTCAAGGGACCGCTAACGAGGTATGTGGGAGCGACCGTGTTCGACCGGGTACATGAATTTACTTTTCCATTCTTTTCAAAAGTCGATATTTTTGTTATTTTTACCATGTTCACATTTTTTATTGTTTTAATAGACAGATATAAGCCTGTTCTCCAGTGTGTAGCAGTCGAAAATTTTTTTCGACTGGCTGAGGTAGTGAAATAGTCCCCCTTTAGAATCTTGCCGCGAACTTTGGTCAAGCGCTGTATTAGCTTGACCAATTAAACGGTGTTACGTAGCAAATTGCAAAAATCCTCACGGTATATTTCAAAAGTGCTTCCCGTGTACAGTACTTAAGAGCGTGCTGCGGAAAGACAGAGAGGGAATGATGTTGAAAGAAGCCTCTAATCTTTTGTCGAAATTTAAAAGTCTAAACGTCGTATCAATGTAAGTCTTTTTTTATATTAATAAGAAAAGACTATTGAAGGCAATAACCAATTTTGAGCGCTTTAAATTAAAAGTAAATAGGTTAATTTAATTTATGAAAAAGGACAATTTTGAATTTTTATGACAACCGATCTTAATGAAACTTCGTTATTTCCTTCTGCAGATTATTGTGCAATAAATAAATAAATCGAACCCATTTTGCATACAAATATTTGCGCGCAATTTTAAGCGAAACGAGTTAGTTTTTCGAAAAATTTTATTGAACACTTTCCGTTTTATTTGGCGAACTTAAGCGGTACGTGAAGCAAAAATTTCATTTTTCAAATTTTTTTTCAACGTCCCCACATAATATGCCGAAAGAATAAATTGTCAGATTAATGTTGAATTTTTAACGGGTTTGCTTCATACTTACAACAAAGTATTGGGATAATTTTTGAAAATTTTACATCGCATCCCGAATTTTGCCTTCGAGTTTGTGATTTTGTAGCTTTCTACACAAGAGCTTTCTACATTTTGCAAAATTTTTCCACTAAGGAAAATTAATTTTTCTAAATTTTTTACATTGATCATCTATGCAAATACGTAACAGATGCGGCATTGCGTGTTGCAACTTTACCAATTTGTGAATCCGAATTAATGTGTTTGAAAAAGTGCGGTTATTTTATGAAACTTGGCGGCCGTGTCGGAGATGCTCTCCGCCGTGGCGTGTACACAAAACATGTTGCGATTGCCCGTTGGGTACTAAAAGATTCGTTCAAGTTTTACGCGTGCAACCGTACCCCATTTGCACGGAAACAGTTTACCCTTAACTTTGCAGTAGTAAATTCGAGGTGAAAAATGTAACGGCGACTAGATGGTTGCGACGTGTCAAATTGAAATTTTTTTTAAAAATCACGACTTTTGGGCCCTTTTGAAGCGACGAATCGCTTCGCAAGCAGCGCGTACATCGATTTGACATAGGTTTTCGCGTAGTCACGTTACGAGGAATACAAATTTTCCGACAATATCGCACCGGTGGAAAGAAATTTTTAGGTTCGGTGGAGGCTTTTACATTTCCCAACCTCCAACATGCAAGGTTAGTTGTAAATTTCGGTGTAATCGTGAATTTTAATCTTCTCTTCGTTTTAGACACAAAATTTGTGATGGGAAATTTTAATTTATATCTGTCGAGAGCACTTTCATACCTAAAAATTTCGAACGCAGCATCCAGCGATGCATTTATCGACTTACCGGCATGGCTTTTATTGTAAATACCGAAACCAAACTAGGATCAAAACACGCAATAGGTGTTGTTCTCGAGGACAAGTTAAAAAATTTTTGTAAAATATATAAAATAGTAGTCGACGACCTTCGATATCGAGGGGCCGTTTCCTAACCGATAACTTAATAGTGCTTAAATTTTATTTTAAGAGTCGACTATGGGTTGCGATTATATGGAACGCAAAAAGATGGCGGTGTGCCTGTGTGGCATAAGATTTGGACATAAAATTAGCCACCGAATGGTCCACAAAGCAAATCGAGATATATTGATCGTGTACGGCTCTGACAAGAACTTTGATTTTTTTAATTCCACAAACCAAAGAGTCTAAATGAAATTGAACCCCGTGTACAAAGTGCATTTAGAGAAATGGGCATAACTTTAGACACATAAAGTGTTTTTACCACCGGCGCATATAAATGTGTCGTAAGATTTCTGCTTCGGGTGGAAGGAAAATTTTTTATTTAATTTTTTTAATAAATATGTATAGTCAAATGGTGCGATTAGATTATTCATTCCACCTTGCTTTTTACACTGTACGGTAATTAAAACTGACAAAGGCAACTTTTTTCCATATAAAAAATTTAGTTATTTAAAAGAAATCATTAAATAACTAGGTACCTACTATAGAAGATTTTTTATTGCTACGGAGACAAAAGGCCATAAGGCAAATTTGACTTTTACTAATGTCCGACCAAAGGCGGAGAAGGATCCGTATTAAAATTGCCCATAAGTCTTTATTAATTTTTTTTTTAATTCCAAATTTCATATTTTTGAAATTTGAATTATTTTTTTATCCCCTTGCTTTTGAATCTACGAGGAAATGTGTAAGAACTAATTTTATAGAGGACCGACGTGTGCTTGAGCCGAATTTTTTAAATTTAAAATTCGTTAATAGATAACGACGTCGTTGACGTTTTGGAAGTATTTTCACAAAAGTTTCAAAAATTGTCCACTTGAGTTCAAGTTTTGGGTCGCGAAAGGATAATTTTACTAAACTTTTTTCGTTAAAAATTCTTAAAATTGCTCGCCAAATGAGATTTCGTCGATAAAAATTCGATTTTCGAAAAAAAAATTTCCGTTTTGATTTTGAAGGCTCACCTTCAAAAATAATTTCAAAATTTTGCTTTTCATTTCATAGCTTTGCGGTACGAGATACGAAAAAAAGCAATAGAGGTAAAATTGTTTATCTCCGGGATCTACTTCCGATGCCGGTGGAAAATTAAAAATCCGTTCGTAAATAAGGACGCTATGGCCGTTTGAAACATTTTCAAAATTGCGACCTTAAAACCGTTGTGGCGCAACGACTATGAAAAGATTTTTAATTTTAAAAACGGTTACGGATGGCATTTTTTGATCGCGAATTTTTCGAAAAGTATACTTTTTTTCATGGGACGTCAAGTAAGGTGGCAAATTGCAAAAACGAAAATTTTGAAAAACTTTGATTTGAAATCAAACCCATTTGCATACAAATATTTGCGCGCAATTTTAAGCGAAACGACTTGGTTTTTCGAAAAATTTTATTGAACAGCTTCCGTTTTATTTGGCGAACTTAAGCGGTGTTAAGTGGCAAATTGCAAAAATCCTCTCGGTATATTTCAAAAGTGCTTCCCGTTTACAGTACTCAAAGAAAGTAAAACTAAATGTTAATCTGTCACCTGGCCTCCTAGTATTTACCTAAATATTCCAGTAGTCTAATAACAAATAAATTTACTACCTAAAAATGGCGGTTAAACAAAAGTTGAGAATTTATAAAATCTTGAACACCGAATTACAGAACACCCCGAATTTTATTTACACATACGAGAAAGTAACATAGCAACCCTGCATTTCACACCTCATAGGGCTTAACTGGCTACCGATAAAGAAAACGGGGGGCTAGGGAGACCTAACCATTAGCGTTCGAATCATACTTTCTTCTGCTAGACACTAAAGAACAAGGTTAATATAGCAAATTGCCAAAAGAATTTTCGAGAATTAGGTCCAAACTTTTCAATTAATCGATTTTGAAGTTAGCAAATTTAACGAGATTCTGTGGTAAAATTAACGAGATTCCCGCGCGTCGCTCATTTTGTTGACGGTCCGTGCGTAATGAATGACCCTAACACTTAGAGTATTTCGCAATGGCAGATGCAGCTCGTCTCTCGTACATGTAACATCGATTATTTTTTGATTTTACGCGATTTTTTGGGGGCGAAACGTAATAGTTTACTGCCCCATACCGCAACTATACTTTTTAATGCTATTTCGAGGTTCTCTCACATCCCGGTTTCATTTATCCCGGTTTTCTTGATGGGTGGCGCCTTCTCGTATGTTTAGCCTAGTAACCAGAGTCAAAACCGCCCTGGAGGGGTGCAGAGCGGAGCGGCGCCCCGAAAGGGTAGGTTTTGACGATGGATTACCCTCCTTATCGAATGCACACCCCAAAATTCGAAGGAAAAAACATTTTATTTTTTCACTTTTTCGGCAATACACGGGTTATTTTCCATTTTTACTTTCCCCATACGTATTAACGTATGTATAGGGAAAGTATTGTCGTCGGGTCAAAAATCGAAAATTGAAATTTTGGTATTAAATGATTCGTTATGATGCCCTGATAACATTTTCATCAATTTTTTATTGATGTCCGTCTGTATGTCTGTGTGTATGCATGTGTGGGTGTGTAACTCTGTGCGAAAAAATTAGTATCAATCGCACAGCTTACACCGCTAAACATAATCTCATGAAATTTGGTAAGCACGTATATCACGGCTAAACTTAGAGGCCAGATAAAAATGGTAAAAATCCGTTCAAAATTAGGGAAATGGTGAACGAAATGAAAAAAAGTACGGTGTTTATTAATTTTGGACCACCATTTACCATAGTAAACTGGATGCTTTTTTTAATCGTACCCTCTCCCTTTTCACTCGCACACACATTAAACGACAGAGAGAGAAAAGAAAGCACGTCAAAGTTAATATCGGATAATTTTAAAAATTAATAAATTTTGACAGGTCGTTTGATGGATTTTGATTTTAGCACCTTTTTGTATAAATCTACTCGGAAGCGAGCGCAGCGAGCTTTTTGGTACCGTTGATGGGCCTGGTCAGTCGAGTTGGGCTTTTGCGAGTGCGTACGTACCCGCGCCGACTCGCTACGCCCCCAACTTATCTCTACCAAAGCAAATGAAATTTAAGAAATGATTGAAATTTACGATGTGGCGGTGCAGGGTGAAATTTGAAAAAGCAGCATATTAAACGAAATTATTGAACCTTTCCACTTGACGAATCGCATTCTACGTTCGATAGGGACCTAATAGGTGCAGTATCATGCAGTATTGTAGGCTGCCACTTACGCAAATTGTGAATACAAGTCATTTAGACTGAGCAAATTAGTAAATTAACCAAACTTTTTGGAGGTGTCATTGTGAAATTTAAATATAAAAATTACGAGTTTTTGGGTCTTTTTAGGCGACGAATCGCTTTGTGTTTATTTTTCGAATAAATTTCACCATTGGAAAATCTTTTTTCTTGCAACTTCACCCGGTATAAGTGAGTCGGACCAATTTTGTTCGGTTACATGTTTTTGGTGGTGGTGGATTACTTTAAAAGTGTTTTGCGATTATATTTTTACGATACCAGTTTATGAATAGTTGCCTGCAGTTAATGTTCACATTTTCGCCAAATTTTATACCTTTCGGTTAATTGGACATTATGAATTCGGACCAATTATATGTAAATCGATGAAACTTGCTTCGGTAGTTTTTTACATTTTCCAACGTCCAACACGCAAGGTTAGTTGTAAATTGCGATGTAAACATGAGTTTTAATCTTCTCTTTATTTTAGATACAAGAGTTACGGTCAAAATTTCTACCGCAGTAGCAAACAAAGGTTTTATGGAGTTACCGATATGGATTTTATTGTGAATGCCAACATCAAACTAGGATCAGCACACGAAATATGTGTTGTTCTCGAGGACAAATGCAAAACTTTTTGCAAAATTATTAAGAAAGATGCCAACGAGGTTTTACATTAATCGGGCTCTTCCAAACCGATAACTAATACTACTTTTTAAAATGTATTTTTGAACTTTTTATATAATTAACCAGGATATTATTATAATTTTTTAGGGTTTCTAAAAATAGTATTAATCGCACAATATTGTGGTTTTATTATTATTCATTTTTTTTTACCAAAAAATAATTTGTGACGTTAGAACTGAATGGGGAAAGTTATGCAATGTTCACATAGCCAATTTTTTTGATTATATTTAATACTAATATCCACTAATCACACCCCCATCTATCCGAATTTCAAAGAAAAATTCAAATCGGAGCGAAAAAATTTTACGCATTTTCCAGGGACCACGGGCGAACGATGGGACATCGACCGGGATCTGCCGCATACTCGATGCTAATTTCCGTACTTTTCAAAAGTCGATATTGGGGTTGTGTTTCAACGGATGTCGAAAATTTTTGTTTCTATAGACTAAAATAAGCCTGTTCTTTAGTGTGTAGCTGAAGAAATTTTTATCAGGTCGCTAATGGTTAGGGTACCGCACCCAAACGGGAGGTTATGTGAAAATACAAATGGTAACCATAAATCAACAAACACCAACTTACCGGTCTCCCAGAGTAGTGTTTTCAAGTAAGTTTTGTTGTAACACTTAATAAAAAATAACGCCACTGAACTTGCTGCACTAATTTACGAGCCACTAAGTTAAAGCGTTCGGAACTAACGAAATAAGCAAAACCCAAACATTCAACTAGCGACATCTACACAAAAAAATTTTAACCAACAAAAAATCATCTTTGAAGTAAATATTACCAAAGATATAAGAGCTGTAAAGATGAGAAGCGCAAGGCATTTTTATATGTAGGTTATTTCTCCCCCATAGTAGATGGCGTTAGTCACTTGGGGGATATGTTTTTAAAATGTCGGTAATTCTCGGGGTTTCTTTAATTTCCCATAGATGTCGCTTTTAGATTTGCATATTTACTGATAGCTAAAAATAAACGATAACTTTTCAACACTTTGCATTTTAGTGTTTATTGTTTAGCTTGCCCAAGATAATCCGTTTAATAACTTTTTGCTTTACAATACAGGTTGCTGCCCTATTACAAAATAAATAATAATCTTTGAAAATGAACTGAAATTTCAAACGTATTCTGGTCTGATGGATCAAAGGTACCTACTATAATATAGGGATAAAATACTACCGACCGAGCGCTGCATGCAACAACAAGCGTGACGTCACTTAAAGTATTCGGTTATAACCTTAATTCTTTGCTGTCGTTTCGAATTTTCCTGGTGAATATTGTGATTGTAACGAATTAAAAGTATAACGAAAGTTATTATATAATAACGTGGTTAAATACCGAAAGTTATTTATTACCTTTTGAGTATTACCTTATGAGTTCTTAAATGTCTTTGCAAGTGTGATTTTCGTGCACAAGTATACTCACAAATATGACAACTAAACGGTTTCTCGCCGGTATGAGTTCTTAAATGTGATTGTAAGGTTGATTTCTCTGCACTAGTATACTCACAAATATCACAACTAAATGGCTTCTGGCCTGTATGAGTTCTTAAATGTGATTGTAAGTGTGACTTCTGTGCGCAAGTATAATCACAAACATCACAACGAAATGGTTTCTCGCCGGTATGAGTTCTTAAATGTGATGGTAAGGTTGATTTCCGTGCACAAGTATACTCACAAATATGACAACTAAACGGTTTTTCGCCGGTATGAGTTCTTAAATGGTATTGTAAGGTTGATTTCCGTGCACAAGTATACTCACAATTATGACAACTAAACGGTTTTTCGCCGGTATGGGTTCTTAAGGGGCCGTTCATGTATTACGTAAGACGTTTTTTCCTACTTTTAGACTCCCCCCCCCCTAGTAAGAAAATGTATAAGTAAATGTTAATGTTAATAAATGTAAAATAAGATGTCAGCTACCCCCCTCCCCCTAAACGTCTTACGTAATACATGAACGGCCCCTAAATGGTATTGTAAGGTTGATTTCCGTGCACAAGTATACTCACAATTATGACAATTAAACGGTTTCTCGCCGGTATGAGTTCTTAAATGAGATTGTAAGGTTGATTTCTCTGCACTAGTATACTCACAAATATCACAACTAAATGGCTTCTGGCCTGTATGAGTTCTTAAATGTGATTGTAAGTATGATTTCTGTGCGCAAGTATACTCACAAACATCACAACGAAATGGTTTCTCGCCGGTATGAGTTCTTAAATGTCCTTTCTGAGCACAAGTATACTAACAAACATCACAACGAAATGGTTTCTCGCCGGTATGAGTTCTTAAATGTCTTTGTAATATTTCCTTTTGATGAAGTTTTTGCAAGACAAATGATAAGGAAAATCACAGATAATTATTTTTATAAGATGATCCACGTCGTATGTGAAAAAGAAAATTAATACAGAAACATAACTCAATACAAAGGTACCGTTTTATTAAATCTTTATTATACGTTGTGTAAGTACTTATATATATTGCTATGATTTAAATGGGCAATAAAGAATTAATAATTAAATATGCTCATACGCTGATACAAATCGCATGAAAGTTCTTTTAAGGAGGAGAAAGTCTCTCGAGGTTACGAAATCATCACAAAAATGCAAGTAAATCGTTTGAAAATAAACAAACGGTTAACAGAATAAAAAGGTCCCAGATGAAACAAATTATCTTTTAAAAACATGTTCACAATTTAATAAATAAAATGTTAGATTTAGGAAATTGATAATATAAAATAAACAATTGTTAATTAAGGAGTGATACGTAAATGATAAAAGGATATTTTACGTGGTTATTAAATCGGTCCAGTGAAATGCAGCGGTAAGATTTCATCCAAGGCTTCGGGTACGGCCAAGTGGTACGTCACAGATGGAACGGGAATGTAAATCGGAACGCAACTAAAAACAATCAAAAGTGCTTTAATCAATTTATAAACATAAATAAAGGATAAAGATTATCAAAAAGGCGAACAGAACTTACCAATGGGACAAGTTGATTCAATTTAAACACAAAATCAGGATTGCAGGAACGGGATAATTTCTCGAATAACCTGGGTTACGAAAAAAATAAACAGAGAGCTCTCCCACCAAAGTGTGATACGGTGAACACGTATAAAATTTCGTGTTCTGTACAATTTAATAAATTAATGAATTTAATTCAATTTGTGGAAACCTGAAAATATAAAGAAAGAATATAAATTGTGATTCAACCACGTGTGTGGTGAGAAAAAAATCATTATTGGAAATAAAAGTAAAATTTGGACTTACCTGTAACAATATTAGAAACTAAGGTTTATGGATAGCCGATGAACGAATCTCATACAATCCTATGATAAATAATTGGATAATTAAATCAAAAGAAACACGAGTACGCAAGATTAACTTGGAGGTTAGTTGAACCGGATAAGAAAGAATTTGTAACCAAGAATAACAGTAGGCGTGCGTGTAGGTGAGCTCATTCTACATATTAAAGTTATAACTGAAAAATAAAAGTGGCGCGAATTTACGATTTTCGAACAAGTATTTCGCGAACAAACAAATAAAAATTGGGGTAGTTTTAAGTTTTATTGATGAACTTTAAAATTATTACATTTCATTTTGATGTTATTAATGTTTCATATTATTGTTATAATAAAAAAATTTATTTATCAATTAACGTTTCAGCTGGCATTTTTAAATTCGACGATACGATTGAGTTTATTCACAGAATAAAAGTGATAAAACAAGGTAAGGCGTCGAGGAACTTGCTCCAGAGGTAAAGAGGTTTCATGTTCTATAAAAGGAATAAAACATTCAGAGCTAGCACGAAAGATTCAATATATTTAATCATCTTAATATATAAAATGCCAGCTCGCTCCTGCGGCGTGTCAAAACCTAATCTCATTGGTCCAAATTTGTAACCAACATAAGCACTAATCGAAGTTATCTTAATATATAAAATGCCAGCTCGCTCCTGCGGCGTGTCAAAACCTAATCTCATTGGTCCAAATTTGTAACTAACATAAGCACTAATCGAAGTTATGGAAGGGGAAGGATCTGAACGGAACGAAAAGAAGAAACGAAAATCGAGGAGATAGGAAATAACGGTTATTAATGAAGACATCACATTGTCGGTCAAAGATAGAAGAGGATAACAAAAAGGTGACAGAAAAAAGAGAGAGAGAAAACAAATATAAGAAATTATAAGAAAGTAATGAGATAACGCAAGAAGTGAGAAACAAAATAGAAGAAGTGAAGATAAAACGGGAAGAAAGGTAAAAAATAATTATAGAAGAAAAAGTTTTAATCTCAGGCGTAAAATAGGAAGATTAGGGGAACGGGTTTTAAGAAAGATACAAAAAGTTAAGGAAAGAAAGATACAAAAAGTTAAGGAAAGAAAGCTACGAAGAGAATAGGAAAATAAGAATTCGAGATGACAGGAAAATAGATTTATTTTAGAAAAGGCTTTCAGAATAATCAGATAAGAAGATGCTGCGGCTGCTCCGCGAGTCAGTTTTTGTATTCGCACTTGATTGGTTAAAATTTTGTACCCACCTAAAAGTACACTAATCGAGTTGAAAAACAATCTTCTAGCTTCTTCTTCTTCTAAAGGTCGCACCATAACTTTTCAGATTAAAATTCTGCAATTTCATTGGCTATTGGTTAAACAATTGACCAATAAGAGGTGTATTATAAAATAAAAAATTTTAAGTTGTTACCAAAATTGACCAATGAGGGAATAAAAAATTTTAAGTTGGTAACAAAATTGACGATGAGAGAATAAAAAATATTAAGTTGGTAACAAAATTGACCGATGAGAGAATAAATAATAATTTCAAGTTGGTAAAAAAATTGACCAACGAGAAGTGAATCCATTAGTATCAAAATTTCCTTATTCTTAATTGTTCCGTGAATAAATAAAGATTACTTATTAAGATGTTAGCGGTTCAATCCCCACCAATTAAAAATGTACGAATAATTTACCCATGACTCCTGAAAATTTTACTCATAACCACACCGAAAAAGTTATAGAGATAAATCGACGACATAAAAATTTCACTTGCTATTCAGCTTTCATACCGATTAACGGATTAACGTAGATTAATCTCCCTTAAAGATATTCAAGATGTGCTTATCGTTCACGGTAAAAAATGTGCGGACTTCGGACTGCCCACTCCTCCGGCCAATCTTCACGTTACTCCTGCAACTCACTATGATGCCCAGCAAGAAAGAGAAAAAAGTGAAAGAATGAAGTCGATGTTGAATCCACAACAGAAGGTAGCATACAATGAAATAATGTCTGCCGTTCAAGATGACGAAAGAGAAAGCAGGTGCTTTTTTCTTGATGGCCCAGGTGGCAGTGGCAAAACATTCATGTATAGATTACTTCTGAGTACTATATATACGAGGAGAAGGAAATATTGCACTGGCTACAGCATCAACAGGTGTCGCTGCAAATCTTCTTGATGGTGGCAGGACATATCATTCACAATTTAAAATCCCCGTTCCTGTATATGAAAATTCCACTTCGAGAATGACGATGACCAGTTCCGATGCGGAGCTTATCAGGAAAGCCTAGATTTTAATCTTGGACGAAGCTACAATGGCCCCAAATAATGCACTAAATTGCATTGACAAACTCCTTCAAGAGATCATGAAAAACACTCAAGCTTTTGGCGGTAAAGTTTTAATTCTTGGTGGTGATTTCAGGCAAACGCTTCCTGTTGTACCTCATGAAAAGAGGTCAGCAATTATTCATTCCAGCATTAAATTTAACGATCTTTGGGGTAAATTTAAAGTGCTTAAATTGAGTCAAAATGTCAGATCCATTGATTCGGCATTTAGTGATTGGCTGATAAAGTTGGGCAACGGGGAGCTTACAAATAACAAAGGTTTACCCGAAGAGATAATTGAGATTCCACATAATTCTATATGCGAAACTTCCCTTACCCATGAAATTTTTGGAGAAAGCCTTACAGCTGCTGATGTGAAAAAATATTCCAAAATGGCAATACTTTGCCCAAAAAATACAGACGTTGACGATATAAACGAGCAAGTGTTGGACCTTTTAGACGGCAGCGTGTTCACTTATCTAAGTAGCGATTCGATTGACGATGGTGATGATAACGATAGGGAAAACTATCCGATTGAATTCTTGAATGAACAAACTCCCTCAGGGATGCCAGTACACAAAATGCACTTGAAGGTTGGAAGTGTGATTATGTTGCTCAGAAATTTGAACACTAAACGTGGTCTTTGTAATGGGACGCGCTTAATTGTTAAATCGTTAAAACCTAATTTAATCATCGCTGAAGTCTTGACAGGAACTGCTGAAAAGCAGACTGTTTTTATTCCGCGCATAGATTTAGCCCCAACAGTTACTGACTTGCCATTTGTTTTAAGGCGGCGACAGTTTCCAATTAAACTTTCCTTTTCCATGACGATCAACAAAGCTCAGGGACAGACGTTAGAAAAAGTTGGATTATATCTGCCCGAACCGGTGTTCAGTCACGGTCATCTTTATGTGGCAATGTCAAGAGTGCGACTATCTGAAGATAAAAATAGTTGATGGAAGAGAACAAGGGAAATTGATTGAAGGTTCACAGTCAGTATTCACGAAAAATGTTGTGTACAAGGAAGTACTAACACACTAGGTATTACTAAAGATTTTATTTACGACAATAATTTATTTTTAATTAATAAATAAACACAAATTAAAATTAATAAGTACTATCTTCTAAATATATGAAATACCAGCTCTCTGCTGCTGATGCTACGGCGTGTCTTTTTTTTGGTAAAATAAACCTAATCTTATTAGTCCAAAGTTTTCACCAACCTAAACACTAATAGTAGTTATGGAAGGGGGAAGATTATGAACGCAACAAGTGCTCACTTATCTAGCTGACCGTCCGTGGACGGGCTTTTCAACTAGTTCATAATAAAAGAAAAATAAATATAGCGGTAAACAAAAATTTGAAAGACGTTGCATATTTTATTGCAACACAATTAATTAAAAAATTAAATCTCGCCGCAATATGTTATTTTCAGAATTCAGTATCACGATGCAGAAATGGTAATTATTAGGTACTGCGATGATCCGATCCTCTCTAATAGACGGGCCACATGCAATTTTACTGATATTTGAATATGAAATTTAATTATTCCCGTGCTAGCTTTGTTTTTCTTTATTTAGCATAAGTGAACTCTTACCTCAGAAATGTCTTGTTTGAGCTTATTCTGAAAATGTAATTTTGTGGGAATATTAAATTCCTGAATGATACGCCTTTGTTCAAAATGTCAATTTAATTTTATCAAACTAAATTATTCAAAAAAACACAAAATCTTAAACTACAAAAATTAAACAATCAAAACAAATAAATAAATTTTAAACTACAAAATTAAACAATCAAAAACAAATAAATAAACAATTCTTAAGCTACGCGTTCCCCACCGAGTTCATACGCAACTCAACAGAATCGGCCATTAACCGTGTAAGTGTTATTCGCAACACGCACTCCCGTGTTCATAAATAAATAAAGTTCGCTTACCCAACGTAGGTGTCGTGAATTTTATATTCTCAACTTCGCTTTGACTTGATCTGCTGAACAGCCGCTGTCCAATAATTATCTTCTTTTACATACAATTCTATTTTGTGCATTTATTCTTCAATTATTGTTATTACAAACTGCCTTTTTCCAATTAGCATCTCTATCCAAATTATCCAAAGTAAGTAATCTTCAGTTACCTTTTAATTAACCTCTCTTCTTCATCACAATTTTTACTAGTAATTATTTACTTTTCAGATTCGTACACTTTTTTTTACATTTGACTTCTAATCAAACAACAAACTTTATTTTTAGCCGATTAATTGACGTCTTTGCCCAACGGCATTCGGTTTTTTTCTCCTTATTTTTTTTTGTTTCCTTGGTTTCGGAACGATCTCCTGTCTTTTCTTTCCCACTTGGATTTCATTTTTAGATAAGTTCATTACACATTTCTTAAGCTATCCTATTTTAACAATATTAATTAAACTAAAATCTTACAATTAATAAATTTTATGTGTGTATCATTCAGGAATTTTACTCTTTACATGTATTTTTATCAAGCCGCGTTCATTTAACTTTTATCAAGGTTTACTTTGCTCAACTTTCTACTGGGTAGGAGATCACTCGTGCCGTTAAAGTAAATAACATTGCAGTACAAACGTTTTAATTTATTTCAAATTCAAAATATTTACAATTGTTTATATAATAATTTATTATTTATGGTACTAATATTTTTTTTCTTTGTTTTTAGATAAAGAATCTGATAGGGGGGGGGGTGAATTTAGTGGGTGAAGTCCCACACTACCAACTCAGATCGAGTTGGTGTCTCGTACGAGATTCTCACCTCCCTGCATGAGCTAAAACAAAAAAAAATTATACGTGCCCCTACCATGATGGCAATGTCGAACAATTATTCCAACTAATAACACCTATTTATTTGTTATTTATACTGATTGTTACCTGATAAAAACCTATTATAAATAAAGAAAAAAAACAATTAATTATAAGTTAAAGATTTTGAATACTTTAATTCTTTGATTAGAGCGTTCAATGTGCACTCTCGCCTTTGCTATTTTAGCATTCAAAAGTGCTTCTTCAGCAGAAAATTGTTTTTTCTTTATTAAGAATGGAGGCTGGATAACTTTAATTCCATGATTACGAGTAATCTCTTCGATCCTAAATCCTTTGTCCAACATTATATGGTCGACACACATGTTTAATTTTGTTATAAGACCACTCTGCTCAAATATGGCCTTGTCAGATGCTCTACCCCCATAGCCCTTGCTAATAAAAGTTATAAGCCCACCAGGACTTACACCTGTCATAAATTTGATTGTATTGGTTCCTTTATAATGAGAATATGTTTTAATTCTGCAGCACAAACATTTTGGCTTCATTATTGGAATTTCGATGCAATCAATCACTACCCGAACTTTCTGAAAGTCTCAAAAGCAGTATGGCATATTGTTAAATATTTCTTCAGAGCTTGGCCAAGTTATTGCATTTTTTAATACACTATGTAGTAACATCACAGTGTTAAGGAATATAGTAATGCAAGTATTAGAGCTTACTGTATTAAACTTTATAGAAATAATAGCATATGTTAATCCTGTCTTCATTTTCATAAATGTTAAAATAATGCGTTCTTTTAATGTTAACTTATGCACCCGTTTATCCATAGAACACATTTCGCATAATTCCACAATAGCGTCTAAAAATTTTAAATTTTCTAGTCCAGTCATTGATGATAATTTCTTATTTGTGTTTATTAAACTAATAAACGGTGTAACAATATCACCACTTTTTACACCCACATCAAGCTAACGCCGCCACTTTCGAAAAACCGTAAAAAAATATATGGATAATTTGTGGCTAATTTGTTGCTAATTAGTTGCCGCAAACGCGAATTAATCGCCCTTACCGTTCGCAAATTACAGCCATTTGAGTGGTGGCGGCGCTAGCTTGATATCAAGCCAGCGTCGCCACCAATCAAAAACTTACTAAAAACAAAAAATAAGTATATGGGAATTTGTAGCTAATTCGTTGCCAAATTTATTTGAGCCAAAAACCTAATTATAATAAGTAATTATCTCTTGCCATTTTAAAAAATTCACAATAAGTAGAAAATAGAAATTAAAATAAAAATTTTTTAAAGAAATATAATTTAAATTTTAAACGTGGGGTTTCAGGGACCTTCATATGGTATGGTACGATGGGCGGAGGTAAATGTGCCACCAGTAATGTTATTCTACCTGCTACGAATTTAGGATATTAAAAGTACACAGGTATTTGTGCCACCGGAGAAAACGGCATCTACCTGATGCATCTCCTACATGTAACATCGATTATTTTTTGATTTTACACGATTTTTTGGGGGTGAAACGTAATAGTTTACTGCCCCATACCGCAACTATACTTTTTAATGCTATTTCGAGGGTCTCTCACATCCCGGTTTCATTTATCCCGGTTTTCTTGATGTGTGGCGCCTCCTCGTATGTTTAGCCTAGTAACCAGAGTCAAAACCGCCCTGGAGGGGTGCAACGCGGAGCGGAGCGCAGCGGCGCCCCGTAAGGGTAGGTTTTGACGATGGATTACCCTCCTTATCGAATGCACACCCCAAAATTCGAAGGCAAAAAAAATTTAATTTTTTCACTGTTAGTGGCACAAATACCTGTGTTTATTTAAAGAACCCTTTTGGTCGGTGGCACATTTACCCGTACCCTTTTCTGGTCAGGTACATTTGGTGGCACATTTACCTACGCCCGGTACGATATGGTATTAATGTCCCTAACACCCTACGTTTAAAAATTTAAATTGTATTTCTTTCAAAATAATTTATTTTAATTTTTATTTTCTACTGTTTCGCGGGATTTTATGCGGATGGTCGAATTTTTACCTTTTTTTTTATTTTCTAATGTTTTAGTTTTGTTATCCTAATAATATCACGTTTCGCAATTCGACATTTTAACCCCACCCGTCGTCAGTGGCCGTAGTAGTCTGCAGATAACGAATCTGCATACCGCGTCTGCAGATAAAGTGATACGTGAGTGAATACCATTAGAGTTGTAATTTTTCAATAAATAAATTAAGGCGTAACGCGTACATTAGAAAAATCAAGATCATAAGAAATAGTCATGAATTCGATTGGTAGACCGCAAAAGCTCAGTTTTGAATTATTGCTAAAATGCCTTCAAAAATTTGAAAATCAAATAATATTGCAGAATAATAAAATTGCTTCAAAATCAAGTGAAGTGTGGGAGACAATATTAGTAAAGACTTGAATTATATTGTAAAGGCCAAAAGTATTTATTCAATGATAATTTGTAACAGAAGGGGTTTGAAAGATTTGCTTTTGGGCAATAATTCTAGTATAGTAGAAGATACTTCTGGAAATGCAGTGGCACCTAGCAATGAAGTTGACAATGATATTGACATCAATTATATTGTATTCGTTATAATGTTTGTTTTCAATGTTTTATTGTTATTAATTATTATAAAATGTTGTATAATATAAATTAAAAATAATTTCTTTAATATAATTTAATTTTAGTTCATCAAAATTTTGTTTTGAGTATCAGTGCTGATGGCTTGATATCAAGCTAGCGCCGCCACCACTCAAACGGCTATAATTCGCGAACGGTAAGGGCGATTAATTCGCGTTTGCGGCAACTAATTAGCAACAAATTAGCCACAAATTCCCGTATACTTATTTTTTGTTTTTAGTAAGTTTTTGATTGGTGGCGACGCTGGCTTGATATCAAGCTAGCGCCGCCACCACTCAAATGGCTGTAATTTGCGAACGGTAAGGGCGATTAATTCGCGTTTGCGGCAACTAATTAGCAACAAATTAGCCACAAATGCCCATATACTTATTTTTTGTTTTTAGTAAGTTTTTGATTGGTGGCGACGCTGGCTTGATATCAAGCTAGCGCCGCCACCACTCAAATGGCTGTAATTTGCGAACGGTAAGGGCGATTAATTCGCGTTTGCGGCAACTAATTAGCAACAAATTAGCCACAAATTATCCATATATTTTTTTTTACATTTTTCGAAAGTGACGGCGCTAGCTTGATGTGGGTACTTTTTACTTGCGTTGACCGATCACAGGTAAAAGAAAACTGAATATCAGCCGTTTCAAGAAGTCCTGCTGCAGCAACTTTATCTTCACTTGTTGCCAATTCATCTAACGGCACATTTTCTTTGTTTACCATTTCTTCTGAATTGCACTCGCTCAACAACAATAACGTTCTAGCAACATCCAACTCTTCTTCTTCGTTTGAAGTTGGCATACATACTGTGGAAGTGGATGCAACTGATGTGGAAGCTCGTGCAACTGTATGTTGTACTGCGGATGCAGCTGACGTGGAAGCTCGTGCAGCTGCACGTTTACTACGTGAACTTGCCCGGTCATGTTCCAACTTTTTTTTTACTTCTGCACATTCATAGCTTCTGCTAGGCAGATTTTGTGAAGGAACGGCATTTGGTAATAATCGTCGATGACCAACCCATTCTAAAATCAGTAACAGTCATAACTTCTCCTCTTTAAAACGTTAATTTCTTCCTTACCTGCATAATAATAATCTTCTGATGTGAAGTGTAAAAAGCATACTTTCATATGCTGTTTAACCTTTTTGCCCATTTTTAATTTTAAAATTCACGCTTTTCCTTTGGCATTGATTACTTATAACTGCAACGTAACAAACACGTTTAAACAAAAAACTAAGTAATAAATAAATAATTTAATAAAAAATAATTAATTTAACATATTTTAACCTCGAATTCATTGTTTTGATAAAAACACACAATACAATAAAAATAGTAAGGTTAACTTTTGAATGTGGTTACGCACAATATGAAAACACATTAAAAAATTTGTTATACTTACATATTAATATTATTTCGCCAGGATAAACAATAATCACTACCGTATAAAATCCATATGAAAACAATAATAAGTTTAATTTTTACATTTAGCTTTTTATGACGTCTAATATTTAATTGATATTACAGCCACCAGGGTGCGTACAATTAATATTTTTCCCCTATAAAAAACTTTATAACAAACTTATTTTTTATTTATAAAATTAGGACTGGAAGATGAGTAAGATATTTTATCGTTTTCCCTTTTAATAAGAACAAAAATACAATAAATATACAAATTTGGTGGAAGTACAAATAAAAACAGACATAGTAATTCAAATATTGCAATTATAAATATAATATGCACATGCAAAACTGCAAGTACGTGGAAAAATAACTTATCAGTTACCTTTTATACAAACCGAACGATAATAGAGGCACATCCTTGCAAGGTCGTTGAAAAAATAACTTTGTGAAGCTCTGCATGAAAGTAATTTTGCTGATAGGTACACACAACATGTTGAACGTAAATATTTAAAACAAGGATTAACAAATAATTAACTACATCGCCAATATACCGAACGTAATAAATGTTATAAGAAAATCAAAAACAAATTATTGTAGCGTAGCCATAAATAAATATGTCGTTCATTTATGCGTTCTATTTTATTTTTAAATTTGCAGAATAACGCCAAATGCAAAGGAAATAAGACCAGGAAAGTGATATGCTTATAGTAGGTAAAAACGGTGGGTTCAAAATATCGTCTTTGAAAAGCCGCGAATAGGGGTGCGCATATAATCGATCACCGTAATTCGAATAACCGATTATCTCATAATCGATTATGATAATTTATAATAATCGATTAATCGATTATAGAAATAATCGATTGTGAAAATAATCGATTGTGGAAATAATCGATTATGAAAATAATCGATTGTGGAAAATAATCGATTATAGAATACTTTATTTTTTATTGATAACAGGTTTATTCTATATAAACATAATATCTTGTTTTAATAAATACAACTTTTTAAACTAAAACGTAATCCCAACCCCAACAGCAATTAGAACTACCGAAATAATCGATTATTCGAATTACAGTGATCGATTAATCGATTATATGCGCATGCGCACCCCTATTAATAGCCCTACCTAGTTATGAGTTCATAATCGATTATGAATAATCGATTATTGACAATAATCGATTAATCGAAAAATATCGATTATTTTTTATAATCGATTATGAAATTTCATAATCGCGCACCCCTATCACCCTGTATATTCATTTTTTACCTTGTGTCGTTTTTGACGCACTTTCTCGATTATTTTAAGAAAAGCAATTTTTTAATACCATGATGTATTATATTTTAATTCTAAAAATATAACATTGTATTTCATGGAAATGAAAATAAGAAAAATTATATCGGGTTCGTAACTTTGCTACCAGCTCTTCCAAAATTCATAAAGGTAAGTGCTTGAATTTTTCTTCGTTTTGCACTAATTTTCTTTCACACACGTTTCTAATCACCGTTTACTTTCAGATCTCAACACAAATTGTATTGATTTTATAATCAATCTATAATTTTAACGGAGCACGAAATTTTACGTGTTCTCCGTTTCGGCTATCTTGTGTGAGGCCTTTATTTATTCAGCCGTAACTAAGTTTATACGAAAAAAATCCTTTTTGACCAAACTTGATTTTGTGGAATTTTTATATCACCTTTTTCTCATTGGTACGTATTATTCGCACTTTTGATAAATCTTATCATTAATTTAAATGTCATTAAATTATTAATAAACTTTTGATTATTGTTTCAGTTGTTTGCCGATTGAACTTCCGTCCCGCCGGTAACCTATTGTTTGTGCTTCTCCGAAAGCCTCGGATTCATTATATCGTTGCACTTTGTCGAACCGATGTAACAACCCACGTAAAATCTCTTTTTCTCACTACTTAACTAACATTTATTTTTATAAACAATTTCTTAACATCTAACATTATTAAATTAATTTGTGAACATGATTTAAATTATTATTATTTTATTCTTGGATCTTTTTATTCTTTTCCCTTTTGTTTATTAACAACCGATTTCATTGTATTAATTTTTGTGAGATTCCGTAACATCGAAAAATCTTCCACTTCGCAAAAGTGCTTTCATGCGATTTGTAATACCTTACTAGCATTCCTAATAATTAACTTTTATTGACCATTAAATCATCGCAATATGTATATTTAATAGATGCACTTTAACAATTTATTTTATGGAAAATATCATAACAGATAACAGTTTCCAATATGGCATACGCCGAAAAATACTGGTGCTTATGGAAAAACCGTCGGCTTAATAATTTTGGAAAAGTTTGATACAGGCTGAAACTTTGCCAAGTGATAGTCTGCAATATCCAAAGACGCATATTTTTCAGAATCACAAAAATTCAGAGGCTGAGTGGTAAAACCGTCGGTTCCAAAAATTCCTAACTTCCACCAAACATTTTGATACAGAGGTTGAATATTTGCCAAGTGATATGCTGTATCTTGTACTTCCTTCGGGTTTCTCACTTAACGGGGGGAATGTACTGACCGTGAATTATGTATTTAATCTTTTCACTAATCCGATAAGTCGTACTGGATTATCAGCCTGATAATAATATTGTATTTACTATATAAGTAAAAGTTTTCTCATAAATAAATAACACAACTCTATCTTATAAACTAAACATTCGAAAGTAAAATATGTACAAGTTCGATCATTTGAGATTTCGCTCCACTGAGCGTCGCGTCGTTAATTTCTCAACGTATAATAATATGAAAATGAATTTTAGCGAACAACATTGTTCAATTTGTTTAGAAGAGCTTTTAGGACAGAAGATCGCCGTACCAATTGGATGCATACATAAGTTTTGCAAAACATGTTTAGCAAAATGGATAAATCAAATGCAAGTAAATAATGAAACACCAACATGTCCCAACTGCAGACTGATATTTACAACAATCACAATTTATGAAAAACCAAATAGCAGTTATATAGTTGGTACTCGAAAACTGGACAGACCAATAACTAGGTTAAGAATTTCTAACGAAAATATGGATGCACTGCGAAGGAAAATGCTTTATTATTGTTTCTTCTACTTTTTTACCTTCTGGTATTTCTGTTTGACTATTTTATTTGTTGATCATTAAAATTCCAGAAGTGTGTAGCTGTTCTTTCTAGGTTATATAATATTTTTTTTATTTAAAATTAATAAATTTTGTACTTTGATTATTATCTGTATTGCTATGATATTAACAATAATTCAAATTTATGATTTGATAAATTGATGATTAGATTAAAAAAATAACTTTTAGGCTTCTATACAAAGTATAACAAGAAGCCTTATGATCTGGGGCTCCGTGTCTGTCTGTCCGTCCGTCCGTCTGTCCGCATAATTCAAAATCATACAGAGCGTTTCAAATCGTGTTGGAAATACTCTGTGTGTATAGAGGTCTAAGAACTGGTGCGCTACTTTTAGGCTTCTATGCAAAGTATACCAAGAAGCCTTACGATCTGGCTCCGTGTCTGTCCGCATAATTCAAATCTAATCAGAACCCTCGAAATTGTGATTGTAAACACATCGTATGTACAATAAAACAATAATTTGTTTTAAATTTATTTATTGTTAACCACAGCAGTGGCTTGATGTAATTGGTGAAGTTAAGTTGTAAGTAAAAGAGAAAGAAGAGGATTGATCCACCTCAAAAAATGAACCGTACAATACAGAGAAGTAAAGTTCCGAATGGAATGGAAAAGCTTCATTATTATTACTTATATAGTGAATGATAAATACCAACCGCAAAAATTTAATTAGTGCAGATTATCTGATATTACATTACAAAATTATGGCGACCAAAAATAACAACAACTTTTTTTCAATGCAGACCAAATATAAGTTATATTTTATTTACATAATATTTCACCTATATAGGAAATTTAAATACGTTGATACGTTGATACGTTGATCCGTTGATACGTTGATACGTTGATCTGTTGATACGTTGATCTGTTGATCTGTTGATACGTTGATCCGTTGATCCTTTGATCCGTTGATCGTTTGATGCTTTGATCCGTTAAGACGTTGATACCTTAAGACGTTGATACCCTAATAAGAAGTTATATCTTGAAAAATTTAATTGGTGTAGATTATCGGATTATCTGATGTTACATTATAAATATTATGTCGACCAAAAATAACTAGCAACAACAACTTTTCACACCAGAAAGGTAGCTTGTTCAAAATGCTTTCAACTACGGCGGGCGGGAATATTTCTAACAACCTTTCTATTTGATACTTCAATAACTCACGACAAATATACGGCTGTTACACTATTTTATTTGCTTATTGAGATTTTCTTTCGTTTTTGCATGATTGACAGTTTGGTCGTATCTTTTGCATGCAGCGGCGTAATCTAGGGATGCAGTATCTTTGTCGAACTTCGTTTATGGCTTGCTCGTGATTTTCGTGCAGGTATTTGCAGTGATAGTTCGTGCCTTCGTCAGCGACATTACTTCTTGTGGGAACCCAACGCCACTCTTCTAACTTCGTGGAGTCGAGAATTTCTCCAATGCGAAACGCCACAAACTGTCGATATCTCCTGTGATCAGATCTCAGCCACGATAGAACATCAATGGAATCGGACCAGAAGAATCTTTGGTTTGGTTCTACGGAATGGCCAGCAATGACTGTATTACCCATTCGTGCTCCTAGTACGGCATCTTGTAGTTCTAGCCTTGGTATTGACATGGGTTTTTGTTGGGCAACTTTCGTTTTTGCACTGACAAGTTTGCACTCGATTCCAAATTCGCCTTCAAACCGGAAATACACTACTGCTGCGAACGCACTTATTGAGGCGTCCACGAAAACGTGCATCTGAAAATTGTTGTATGATTTCGTCATATAGCATCTTGGGATTTTGATCTCCTGAAGTTTTGGCAGTGTTTGCGTCCACGAGTTCCATTTCATTTGTTGTGCGGGGGTAATTAAACAATTGAAAAAATGCTTCCATTAAAAAAATGCATTTAAAGGTAAAACAAATAATAATTTTATAATAGCAACCATACTTTTATATTGATGATTTAAAGAAGACCGGTTGCTATAATTAAAATTATTATATTTTCTTTGGGGAATTTTTTAAATGAAAGCTTTTTTTATAAAAAAAAATTTTGATTTTATAAATTAGTCAAGCTAAATTAACGTTATAAATTAACGGTATCTTGGAATATTTTCTGAAATTGAAAAATGCAAATATGTTAAATGCATGTTCATTCTAGAAACCTCGTGGAGTAGACATGTTGCTCGGAGCTCAAATATTAAACATTAATTATTAGCCTTGTCCTTTTTCCGAATACTGTTAGGAAAAATCTTGTTTACATGTATCAGTGGAAACCCAAGTAATATTTTTAGCCTGCAAATTATTTGTATATTTTAATAAATGAAAAATTTATTATTAAAATACACGTTGCAAAGTGACTACAAAATGAGTTTTTAAAAATAGCAACTTTTATCCAAAATTTAAAATTTCTCCAAAACCAAGCACTAAAAGTAAGCGCGCAAATAATAGCAGTTAAAAATTAATTATCGGGTATTTTACTCTTTCAAGTTGTATATTATTAGCCCGTGCTTCCACTATAGGCTATTGACTATGTCATATGATAAGGAACTAAAACGTTGACGGACTTTTATTATTTAATACGTTCAATTGGTAACCAAAGATGATAAAACCGAAGAGTGCACCGGAATATAGGGGTGCGTTTTTGAGAACGGGGTGAGTTTGCCCGCTTTTTGGGTTTTCGGCTATAACTCAAAAACTATGCAATTTCAGCGGGTATTCATTAGGACATTTTTTGTAGAGAATTGAATTTCGATCAAAGTGACACTTTCTGAAGTCAAAAAACGCTTGTTTTCAACAGAATAAATCCAAAAAACCAAAGCAAAAAAAATGAAAAAATTGCATTTTTTTTTTCACATTTTCGCATACAACTTTTTTCTGAGTAGACTTAGGTATAGGCATTAGTACATAAGAAAGAAAGCTTACGCAACGCCCGTTGAAATGGTGGCTAGTTCAAGTCTCTACAATGAAAATTCACTGAGATATAAAGCATCTAAGTTAGCTGTTTTTCCGATTTTTACACTTTTTTCCTTCGTATCGGGTTATTTTTCATTTTTCAATAAAAAATCTATATTTATTCAATAAATAAATTATCTTGGAAATTTTATCATAATAATAGAATGTCATAAGATTTTTTATTGAAAAATGAAAAATAACCCGATACGAAGGAAAAAGTGTAAAAATCGGAAAAACAGCTAACTTAGATGCTTTATATCTCAGTGAATTTTCATTGTAGAGACTTGAACTAGCCACCATTTCAACGGGCGTTGCGTAAGCTTTCTTTCTTATGTACTAATGCCTATACCTAAGTCTACTCAGAAAAAAGTTGTAGGCGAAAATGTGAAAAAAAAAAAGAAAAATGCAATTTTTTCATTTTTTAGGCTTCTATACAAAGTATAGCAAGAAGCCTTATGATCTGGCTCCGTGTCTGTCCGTCCGTCTGTCCGTCCGTCCGTCTGTCTGTCCGTCCGTCCGCATAATTCAAAATCATACAGAGCGTTTCAAATCGTGTTGAATATACTCAGTGTGTATAGAGGTCTAAGAACTGGGTACCCAGTGCGCTATTATTTTGGAAATAGCTGTCTTATATAGACTTATATCTGTTTTAGGCTTCTATACAAAGTATAGCAAGAAGCCTTATGATCTGGCTCCGTGTCTGTCCGTCCGTCCGTCTGTCCGTCTGTCTGTCCGTCCGCATAATTCAAAATCATACAGAGCGTTTCAAATCGTGTTGGAAATACTCTGTGTGTATAGAGGTCTAAGAACTGGGTAGCCAGTGCGCTCCAAATTGTGTTGGGAAACACTCTGAAAATGAGTAGATATGTGAAGAAGGTTGCTGAAATATACATAACTGAGTGGTTTACCTATATATTTTTGATCTCTTTATTTGATCCGTTGATCTATTGATCCATTGAGTTTTTTAACATGGAACATGTTTTCACGGTCGTTACCTCGCAAAAATCGACACCAAAAAACCGACACCAAAAACCGACAGCAAAAACCGACAGCAAAAACCGACACCAAAAATCGATACCAAAAATTGGCACCACATGTATAATTCAAATTTATAGTTTATAATTTGAATAGAGTAGATTATCGAATAACATCTTCCCATTCACAATAATGAATTTTCAATAACAAAATTTTCATTACCAAAAATTTAAATCCGAAACCGATCGCAAAAAGCAAATTTGCTTATATAGTAAATTTTTTATTACCAACACAAAAATTAAGGGATTATCCCCCGTGTAACACAACTACGTGTAATACACGGTTACACAACTACGCAGCACTTCGGAAAACGGTAAAAAGAAGAAGAAACGAGATAGGCGCCACTCCCGCGGCACCCCTAAATCTCGAGGAAAACTATGATAAATGGTTTGGTACCGAAAAACAGGTTCCATGTTAAATCTTCATATTTAGCGAACGATAAAGCCCTGTTTAGCGCCCCTTCCACAACCTTATTTAATTCTCGCAAAGCCATTTTTTGTAAAGACATTTTTAGTTCACGTTCAACACATTTAAGTCATAATAAATCATTTGGATTATATAGTATTTTTATTAAATATTAACGGATTAACGTATTAACGTTAATCCGTTAATCCGGATTTAAGTTAATCATTAATAACCGTTATTTTCTATCTCCTCGATTTTTGTTTCTTCTTTTCGTTCCGTTCAGATCCTTCCCCTTCCATAACTTCGATTAGTGCTTATGTTGGTATCAAATTTGGACCAATGATATTAGGTTTTGACACGCCGCAGGAGAGAGCTGGCATTTTATATATTAAGATATTGTAATATGAACTATTATTCGTCTTCTAATAAGGAATTTTCGAAAGCACGCAGCGATATTGCCAATTCCTGTTCTTCTTTCTGTTTCTTCTTCATATAGGCAGCAGCCAATTTTTCCTCCCTTTTAGGCTTCTATACAAAGTATAGCAAGAAGCCTTATGATCTGGCTCCGTGTCCGTCTGTCTGTCTGTCTGTCTGTCCGTCCGCATAATTCAAAATCATACAGAGCGTTTCAAATCGTATTGGAAATACTCTGTGTGTATAGAGGTCTATGAACTGGGTAGCCAGTGCGCTACTTTTAGGCTTCTATACAAGGTATAGAAAGAAGCCTTATGGTCTGGTTTCGTGTCCGTCCGCATGTTTTTTCAATGCAGACCAAATATAAGTTATACGTATTTTATTTACATAATTTTTCACCTATATAGGAAATTTAAATACGTTGATCCGTTGATATGTTGATCTGTTTTTTTCAATGCATACCAAATCTCTTATTATAAAAGGCCAAGTCCTTCTGTCTGTCCCACGGAAATACCCGAAGCAAACCGAACATCAACGTATCATCGGATCAACGTATCATCGGATCAACGTATCATCGGATGAACGTATCATCGTATCAACGTATCATCGTATCAACGCATCATCGGATCAACGTATCATCGGATAAGTTAATCCAATTATCCTACTCAAAATTACTATATAAGCAGAATTACATTATAACGAAATAATAAGTGTTGAACGTCAACGAAAAATGTTTTCAGGTGAATTAATAAAGGATGTGGAACAGGCGCTAAAGAGGGACTTATCGTTCGGAAAATACGAAGATTTTGAATTCAGAGAAGAATTCAAACGAGCTACTATTAATTCGTTAAAGGAGGCACTTCGTGAGTTTAGCAGCAATGGAATGCGTAAAATTGATTTAAATATTGCGAAAAAAAAAGTGGCGGCAAAACGTATAAGAAACAGAAAAAGAGTGGAGAAACTGATTGCTGCCGAACAGAAAAAGAAACAAGTTGGAACTTGCTTTAGCAGCGGTTCCTAGGCTTCTATACAACAGATTTAAGAAATGAAATATTCTGAGATTTATATTTGAACTTAAAATGCTATTCTTTTGCTTTTATGTGAAAAAATAATTTTTTATCCGATAATAAAGATACTAATCTGATAATCGAAATCTCTTATTGTCACTAAATTTTACTTATACTATACTAGAATATTTTTTAGCTTGGTAGGTATTAAAAATTCAGATTATCAGAATTACCACAGATATAAACAAGGTGGAACTCGCTTTAGCGGCAGTTCTTAGGCTTCTATACAGCTACCTTTCTGGTGTGGAAAGTTGTTATTATCTGGTTAGTTTTGATCGCCATATAATGTAACATCACATAATCAGATAATCTGCACCAATTAAATTTTTTGCGGTTGGTAATTATCATTTACTATATAAGTAATAACAATCAAACTTTTCCATTCTATTCGAAACTTTACTTCTCTGTAATGTTTGGTCCTTTTTTGAGGTGGACCAATCCTCTCCTTTCTCTTTTATTTACAACTTAACTTCACTAACCACATCAT
The DNA here is from genome assembly GCA_932274525.1 of Podabrus alpinus. NCBI lineage: Eukaryota > Metazoa > Arthropoda > Insecta > Coleoptera > Cantharidae > Podabrus > Podabrus alpinus. The sequence continues at coordinate 60,317,741 of OW026452.1, forward strand.
TAAAAAATTATTTTTTCACATCAAAGTAAAATAAAATACAACTAATTTTCTGGTAGTTGTGGTAGTGTACTTTTCTGGTAGTGTAAAACTACCGTTATGAACGTCGACATTTGGTTCTACAACGTTACCTACTTCAAGAACAGCTGCGTTTTTACTTCGTGGATTTTGTCGGCGAATTGCATGACTACGTGAACGATGTAATATTTGCGAAGGGGTCATGTTGGCAATTTGCTTTCGGTTTCGAAATTCGCGTAATTTCCGGTCCATTTTTTGAGGTGGATCCATCCTCTTCCTTCTCTTTTATTTACAACTTAACTTCACTATCCACATCAAGCCACTGCTGTTGTTAAAATAAAATAATAAATAATTAGTGCAGATTATCTGATTATGTGATGTTACATTATATGGCGACCAAAAATAACCAGATAATAACAACTTTCCACACCAGAAAGGTAGCTGTATAGAAGCCTAAGAACTGCCGCTAAAGCGAGTTCCACCTTGTTTTGCTTTGGTTTTTTGGATTTATTCTGTTGAAAACAAGCGTTTTTTGACTTCAGAAAGTGTCATTTTGATCGAAATTCAATTCTCTACAAAAAATGTCCTAATGAATACCCGCTGAAATTGCATAGTTTTAGGCTTCTATACAAAGTATAGCAAGAAGCCTTATGATCTGGCTCCGTGTCCGTCTGTCTGTCCGTCCGTCCGTCTGTCTGTCCGTCCGTCTGTCCGCATAATTCAAAAACATACAGAGCGTTTCAAATCGTGTTGGAAATACTCTGTGTGTATAGAGGTCTAAGAACTGGGTAGCCAGTGCGCTACTTTTAGGCTTCTATACAAGGTATAGAAAGAAGCCTTATGGTCTGGCTTCGTGTCCGTCCGCATGTTTCAGAGCCAATCATAACGTTGATCAACTGATACGTTGTTATATTGTAAATACTTCGTCTATATAGTATTGCGTTAATCTGTTAATCCGTTGTTTCGATTCGCTAATGCAATTTATAAATACGCAAATGTTCGAAAGAAATTTACTACGTTAAAGATATTTTCAACGGGGTCTCCCTATATAAACTACTTGTTAGGCTACTATACAAAGTATAGCAAGAACCCTTATGATCTGGCTCCGCGTCTGTCCGCATAATTCAAATCTAATCAGAACCTTCGAAATTGTGATTGTAAACACATCGTGTACCTATATATACTTAAATAAAATTTGTTTTAAATTTAATATCGACTTTCTAGCCACGTTCTGTAAAAATTTTTTTTGGAACTCGGAACTTAAAATGCTATTTTTTGTTTTTATGTGAAAAAATAATTTTTTATTTATTTTAACCATAGCAGTGGCTTGATGTGATTAGTGAAGTTAAGTTGTAAATAAAACAGAAAGGAGAGGATTGGTCCACCTCAAAAAATGGACCGTCCATTACAGAGAAGTAAAGTTTCGAATGGAATTTAAAAGTTTGATTATTATTACTTATATAGTAAATGATAATTACCAACCGCAAAAAATTTAATTGGTGCAGATTATCTGATTATGTGATATTACATTATATGGCGACCTCCAAGAATATTCAATATTTACTTAGAGTATGTCTTGGGACAGTGGAGAAGAAGCTGGGGTTAAACATATAATTCACCAAGTTTAGGAAGTTGATCGTATCGATGTCAAAAATATTCGCAAAAAGAATTTAATTCCAATTTGCATTATTATTATATAGTATTTTAGTTGGCAATGATCACCAACTTAAAAAAAAACAGATTATCCGTTAATTTAGGGCTCTATACAAAGTATACACCGAGAAAAAAAAATTAAGTAGGAATTTGTCTTGCAACAATTTGAAATAATTTCTCTTCACAGAGAAAAAATTGTTTTGATTTGAAGTATTTTTTTACTTCAAATTGAAGTGCAAATTCGTCTCGCATCAATTTGATGTCAATTTTACAAGAAGTGAAGTAAATTTGACAACAATTAATGTAATAATTATTTCAAATTGTTGCATAACAAATTCCTACATAATTTTTTTCTCAGTGTGTGTAGAAGCGATATAATCAAAGTATAGAATCTTATCAACGTATCATCGGATTAGCGGATCAACGTATCAGCCGATCAACGTATCAGCGGATCAACGTATCAACGTATCAGCGGATCAACGTATCAGCGGATTAAAAGTTATATAAGTGAACGTCGATAAAACAAACGGTATAATTATTAAATCTTCAAGCTTATTACTTATTATTTATATAATATAAAGTAAATAACACACAAAAAAAAACGGATCAACATAACAACGGATCAAAGTATCAACGTATAAGGTTTATAACAGGTAGTAACTTATATAACCAATTTTCTCGCCCTTACCCATAATGCACCTAAACATTTACCAACCGTAAAAATCGTCATAGTCCTCAAGATTTGCGTGGAAATCGTCATTATACGCTCAGCTGTCATACCGCATAGACCGCTTGGACAAAAGTGTGCTCATTGATATAATTTCGCTACAGCTATTTTGTTTTTATTATAAAGTAGGTTATTATAAATTATCGAGAGGCCATCGTCAAGCTCGACAAGATCCTTCGTTTCGTTTACAGGAACAAGTTCACAACACAGAAAGCCATCGTCAAGCTCGTCAAGATCCTTTGTTTCGTTTACAGGAACAAGTTCGCGACACTGAAAACCATCGTCAAGCCCGTCAAGATCCTTCGTTTCGTTTGCAGGAACAAGTTCGCGACACCGAAAGCCATCGTCAAGCCCGTCAAGATTCTTCGTTTCGTTTGCAGGAACAAGTTCACAACACCGAAGGCCATCGTCAAGCTCGACAAGATCCTTCGTTTCGTTTACAGGAACAAGTTCACAACACAGAAAGCCATCGTCAAGCTCGTCAAGATCCTTTGTTTCGTTTACAGGAACAAGTTCGCGACACTGAAAACCATCGTCAAGCCCGTCAAGATCCTTCGTTTCGTTTACAGGAACAAGTTCGCGACACTGAAAACCATCGTCAAGCCCGCCAAGATCCTTCGTTTCGTTTACAGGAACAAGTTCACAACACCGAAAGCCATCGTCAAGCTCGTCTTGATGAAGACGTGCGCATCCACGAACATAATCTCCGTAGAATTCGCGAGCAAGGCTCATGGCAAGATGAAATAAATCGATTTGAAGCTGAAATTCGCAAAGGCTGCACTCACGTATGTCATTCATGTGGGGGACTCTTTTTTCACTACTCCATTAAAACTCACAGCATGACCGAACTCCTTTTAGCTGGAAAGCAGCAATCCTTCATCGACTCAGTAATTATAGTTCCACCCACTTCAGACCTCGCTGAATTTTGCTCAACTTGTCACAGAACTATCCAACAAAACCGGATTCCACGTCTCTGTCTCTCCAACGATCTGCAGTTTCCCTATGTTCCACAAGGTGTAAAGAATCTGACACGTTTGGAAGCCCGTTTGGTCTCAGCTCGACATGTGTTACAGTCCATTTGGGCTATATATGGAATGCATGGACAGATGAGAACAAAAGGACGAATTATTAACGTCCCAGTCTCCATAGACAATACCATTCAATCCCTTCCGAGACTCCCGAATCAGGACGATGTTTTACACATCCGACTCGCCCGTCAAATTGAAGTTCCGAGAAATTATACAGCTGGTAACATTCGTCCGGCTTGCGTGATGGATGCCGCTAAAATTCTTACCCGATCTCCGCTTTACCGTGAATACGGAATCACTCTTTCAAGCAATTGGACCGAGATATGTCAGCATCAAATTGATGTGGCATTACACGAAAACCCAGAAGAAATTGCGATGGATGTTCAAGAGGAAGAGGAAGTCGATGACGTAAATCCTGGCAGAGGAGAGACTTTAATTACTAGTGATGAGGGAATCCGGATGGCTCCAGCGGAAGGAAACCAACCAATCTCTATTCTATATGATCTTGACTCGTATTTTCTTACGTTTCCTCAAATATTTGCCGGGCACCGAATGAAGCCATCCGATAGTAATGGTAAATTACTAAGCCGCTCCGAATTTGTCAAATCAATGGCGCGTAACAGTGATCGCCGTGCCGTTGAAAATGTCGAGTTCTTACTGTTTTTGGCCAAATCGCTCGAAATTCAGAGAATTTCTGATAATCGCAAGGTGTGCCTTCGTAAACGAAGACGCAATGGAGAGTTAATCCGAGTCACTGCGGAACAAATTAGTCATTCTAATTTTGTGGATGGGTTAGTTAATGATGATAATGCTTTTAAGGTTTTACAAGGAGTACGAAACTCATGTCATCACTGGCATCAAGAAGGCCTTAAAGTCCGAAGGATGGTCAGTCTGTTCAATTTGCCTCATCTCTTCATCACTATTAGTGCCGCTGAGCTAAAATGGAACGAGTTGATTGTGATTCTCAAGCATATTCTTGACAAAATTACAATTTCTGAAGAAGAAGCACAAAATATGTCAAAGAATGACAAACAATTACTTATTCAGCGCGATCCCGTGACTTGCGCTCGTTATTTTGAACATCGCACTTCTGCTCTTTTCAAGACCTGGAAAAACTCTCAAGGCCCATTTGGAAACCGATCCATTAGGCATTCCTATCATCGCATTGAGTTCCAACATCGAGGAAGTCCACACGTCCATATGATCTTGTGGATTGATGGCGCACCAAACTTTGATGCTTCCAACTCATCTTCTACTCAAGATGTTTGCCGGTTTGTTGACGAAATTATAACTTGTTCCACGAACTGGCCTGAATATGATCCCATTCACCAGCTTTTGTGTTTTCAAACTCATCGACACACCCACACATGTAGAAAGAAAAGCCACAAAGGAGTCAAATGTCGGTTTGGAATTCCATTTTTCCCAATGGACGAAACCATTATTCTCCATCCATTCGAGGAGCAACAGGAGGAAATTGAGATTTTCCAACGCGATTACAAAAAGATTCGTGACTATCTTGATACGAATGAACTGCCACTTTCTTCAGATATGACATTTGCGGGGTTTCTACAAGAATTATCCATGACACGAAATCGTTACATTTCAGCTATTCAAAGCTCCTTGAAAAAGCCTAAAATCATCATTCGGAGGCGGCCGTGTGAGACTTACATAAATCCATATAGTGAGAAAATCCTGAGACTCCAGAAATCTAACATGGATATTCAGTTTATTTTAGACGCCTATGCTTGTTGCTGTTACATCATTGACTACATTAACAAGAGTGATCGTGGAACTAGCGACCTCTTGCGTAAGGTTCTTGAAGATGTCAGAAGCGGTAACAAGTCTTTGGCTCAACGTCTTCAGGCTCTTGGTGCGGCTCATCACATGAACAGTGAACTCTCTGCTCAAGAGGCTGCTTACAACGTGCTTCAGATTCCAATGAGCCGATGCACAGAGGCATGCATTTTTATACCAACAGGTCCAGCCGATCAACGAACCAGAATGATTAAAACTAATATTCAGTTAGAAAATCTCAGTCCGGACTCTGAAGATGTCTTTGTAGACGGACTTTTACAACGATATAGTTCACGACCAGAAGCATTATCTAACCTTAATCTTGCACAATTTTCAGCTTGGTATGATTTTTCATTAAAACGAGGAAGTACACAGATGGCCCAAGAAAACGATGATATTGTAGAAACTGAAGACTTACAAAGTATCGATAAATATTTTCCGCTAAAGAATGGCAAACCTGGATACGTTTGGAAGCGAACATTTCCAAAAATTATTCGCCACGTCCGCTACAACAAGAATAAAGATCGTCACAACTTTTTCCGCGAACAAGTGATGCTCTATCTTCCTTGGAGGGATGAGGAAACCGAAATTATAAATCAAGATTGCGAGAAGATAGCGACTGATAATATAGAAGCAATTTCTGCCAATCGTCGCGAATTTAATGCCTTTCAAGAAGATATTCTGGATGTCGCTATGGATAGCGCATTGAGTGAGGATCGTCAATCTGACGATGACAAATCTGATAGCATACCGGAAGAGATTCAGGAGGAATTCGAATTAATCGACCCCGTTGCTGCTGGTGCCATTGACTTTGGTGGTGACGTGATACGCCCAATGTCTGAAAAGTTTACGCTTCCTAATCGAATTCCCAATAAAGAGTTTGAAGAATTATTCGCATCGCTAAATACTCAACAACGGGATTTTGTAACTCACCTGCTTGATCACTTCAAAAGGTCTCCCGATATCCCCATCTACACCTACTTAAAGGGAGGTGCCGGTGTAGGAAAGTCTCATGTAATTAGAACTCTATACCAAGCATTAATTAGAGTGTTCAATGATAAAGTTAATTCGAATCCTGATAAACCTTCTGTCCTTCTGACGGCTCCTACCGGATTAGCGGCATTTAATATCTTCGGACTCACAATTCACAACGCATTCCAACTTCCCGTGAACCAAAAAGAAGCTAGCAAGCTCTCAGACAGCGTCTCTAATACAATGGCCACTCTCTATTCAGAACTTCGTATTCTTATCATAGACGAGATTAGTATGGTTGGTCAACATATTTTGGAAATGATCGACAAACGATTGAGAGACCTATGTGACGGATGTAAACATTTCGGTGGTATATCGGTCATAGCCGTTGGCGACTTCAGGCAGCTGCCACCTGTTATGGCAACATCCCTTCTGGCTGGAACAATGTCGAATTCGATTTCGTCGCTTTTCAACAAACCCTTATGGCACATGTTTACTGTTCATGAACTGACCGCAATTATGAGACAACGCGATGATGCAGCTTTTGCTCTTGCATTAAACAATATGGCGTCAGGGACGATGACTGATGATGATTTGAAACTGTTCAAATCCCGTGAGTTTCCAACTACGCCTGAAGAAATAGTAAGCCGACGCCCTATTCATCTTTTTTACACGAATGAAGCAGTTGATGCCCACAATAGTTTTGCGTTATCCTGTTTGCCAGGAAATCAAGCCATCTCAACCGCCAAGGATTCCCTTTCTGCTTACACGAGCGAGGCATCCAAAGTTGCACTCCTCAACTGGATAGCATCTGCACCTCTATCTAAGACACAGGGACTTCACACAAGCCTCTTTCTCAAAGAAGGTGGACGTTATATCATGACAGTGAATGTAGACACAAGTGACGGTTTGGTTAACGGTGTGGGATGCATTCTGAAAAGAATTGACTTTGGTATTAGTACTTTGGATGCATCTAGACAAAAGCCTCTCCGTCTCTGGGTCAAGTTTGAAAATTCCCGAAGTGGACAGAAGCTTCGTTTGCGCAATATTAACCTCAGTCAGCAACTTCAAATTGATTCGGAATGGACTCCCATCTCACCATGTACGGTCGTCATCCAGCCACGATCGAATTCGGCCACAAAGGTAACAAGGACGCAATTCCCACTTAATGCAGCTGAAGCTCAAACTATACATAAATCCCAAGGATCCACATACGAGCTCGTTGTTGTCCATTTTACTCCTGGAATCAAGCGTGCTCTTCTGTATGTTGCATGTTCACGAGCAACAAAAGCATCAGGATTATTTCTTATTGGAATCATTAAAAAGACAAAAATGCCGCAAGAGAATGATCCGATATCTATTGAATTCAAACGACACCAGGAGATGAAGCTAATGCCTTCATTTGAACATTTGCGCATTAGGAATGATAGCAACAGACAAATACAAGTCATCTTTCACAATGTCCGGTCACTTCCTGCTCATTATAGTCTGTATGCATCGGATGAGGTCTATAAGAGTTCGGATATCATCCTTATGGCGGAGACATGGACGCTCTCAAGTGACAATTTTCCGCTAGGAGATCATCTTCTTGCTGCATCAGTAGATAGTAACGATGTCCGTCGACCGATTGGTGTACGTGTGTATTGTTGTCCGTCTGTTCATGAATGTATTATAGACACCAATTCCGAAATAGAATACGACTCACGAGGTTCCTGCAGTGTTTCTTCTATTGTCTTCTCTAACATCCGAATAATTGTCGTTTACAAGTCACCAGGGTTTAATTATAACACAATGATCTCTTTAATAAAAAAGCAGATGTCTTGCTTATACTTAGTACCACGTACTCTGGTTACTGGAGATTTCAATGAGGATTTCAGCAAGGAAGAAAGTAATGGCCTACAACATGCACTTAGAGAACTAGGACTCCAAATTCGGTCGCCAGCGATACCCACTACGCGGAATGGCACGCAAATTGATGCGATTTTTTCCAACTTTGAAGTGTCAGCTACCGGAATCTACACATCGATTTCCTCTTACCATGAGCCGCTTTGGGCCAGAATTAATATAAAGTAATTTGCGACAGACATCTTCGGACGTGGAATGGATGTTGTTGGTATAAACACCATCATCAATTACTATATGCCATCCGATGCATCCATAGTTATTTACATAGTGTTGCTCGTGCAAGTCGTTTTGACTCTGTGGGAAGAGCTATCACGTTTGTCTTCAGCGATGAAGATGCCAAATTATCGAACAAAGTTCAAACTCGGTTCCAAGTGAAAATTCAAATTTTCGACCTAACCTATCTATCTTTTAATCAAATATATTGTAGTGTACCACTACCACGTCAATAGAAATGATCACGTTTTGATTCAAAGTTTAATTTAATCTATAAAGATAGCACATGACTTATTTGGTCGAAAGTAAAGGTTTCATCCGACATCAAGAATCTATTTTAACGTCATAAATTTATGTAAAGAAAGGGGTCATGGAACGAGAAAAACAAGGTAAATTCAAATGCAACGTTTTAATTCTATGTATAAAGTTATTTGTTAAAAATTATAAATTATATTTATTGAAATAAGAAATGTAATCTAAAATCAAAATTGTTCATAATATTAGTTTATAAGAGTGTGAAAAAACGATGAAATCAAAATAATTGTTCAAAACATTAGTCATAAAAATAGATGTGTTAAAACGGAGAACTTTTAAAATCAAGAATAAAATCTTTACGTGTCAAAGTGCCTCGATATTTCAATGAACCATAAATGCGAAAAACATTTTCTTTCTAAAAACTTTACTGGATGATCACAGAAGAGGCTGGTACTTCAAATAAAATCTGAAACATAAAAATTTTATTAAAAATTTTATAAATTACTTTGGGCTAAGTACGAACCTGGAAATGTTACGTCAAATATATTGATTTTTACATCGACCAAATGAAACGAAATCAGGAATGCTTTGAAAAGATAGGTAACTATGGAAAAAAACAATTGAAAAAAAGAATAAGTTGATTCTTGAATTGAATGGTGGTGCAATTTTATTAGCGTCTCCTAAAAAGTAAATAAAAAGTGATAAAATTGTTTTAAAATCGTATGAAACGTAAAGATATCGTTAAAAGAAAAATTACTTACGTGTTAAAAAGTCAATTTCGTTCAATTTACAAAGTGATTGTGATTATTTTTGAAAAATTAACTACACAGAAAAACGTGGTTTAATACAACACAAGAAAACTCATCTGCATTATTATTAGTAATTGAAGGTCATCGGCCAGGCAAAACCATCCCATTGTATGCTGTTAACAACTGGTAACAAGAAATACCCTGCATTCATTAAGGTAAATGCACATTAAAAATTATTCCATAAAAATTAGTGAAAGTTTTTCGTAACTAAAATACGCGTGCGTTAGCCCGTCTAAAGTGTTAGGATTAAGATATTGTCAATAAATTTAAACATTTCCATTATTTTTATTTGCACTATTTACAATAAAATTATTAATTATTTTAATAACGGAGCATAATTTGTCTGTACAACCTGATTTTCCGACGACCAGTAATTTATATTTCAGTATTTCAGTAAGACAACTTGGTCAAGGAAGGGACCCAAGTTTGAGATTAGGTAAGTCTGTGCTCTCCGAATTAGTCAAAGCCGAGGTGAAAAATTTATTTTATTGTAATTTACCAGACTATTCTACAGTCATTTTTATTGACGAGGTACATTCACGTACACTCGTAAAAAGATTAACATTAAAAACGTTTAGCTCCGGGGAGGCAAAGGTCTTCACAGCAATTTTGGCTAGCCCAACGTGAGGCTACGTCAGTTCACAGCAATATATTTTGATTGTAAAGATTTCTATTCAAACTTATTTCTATTCATTACCTTATCCGGGAGGATAAGGTAAAGGGGTGTAGGGGTTATGCTGCAGAGGTAATACCTAGTACCGGGACGGTCACATCGAGCGTGATAACGAGAGATGGTCCTTGGTAACTGGTCCTTGCAGGATACCCAACTCTCACTTATGGCTCCACGTGCCACACCCTGGGAACTGCGTTGATCAGCAGGCGAAACTAAGTGAGGGGAGCCAGATATGGCAATAACAAATGTGGTTGCCGGTATAAACAACTGCATTAATTTTATTGCCAATAGCTTCGGATGCATGAACAAGCAAATATAGGGCACTTTCCTGTCCTTGGATAGAGAAATCATTCCTAAACGCGGACGAACCAAGCAATATGGCAAACGGCATAGAATGAAGATGGCAACGGAAAACTTTCTTCTTCACTTCGCGGTGTAGGCGTTATTGCTTGTTTTTATTAAACGTGTGCATTCCATTTAGTCAAGTTTTATTTTTTTAAGTTAAATTTTTGTCTCGAGAAAGGCAACTAGGTAACGAAAGCCCTATTGGGGCATGGCGCCCACAAGGTAATAATTATTGTGCAAGGAAAGGTTCCGTTTAAGTACTCACGAATCTCTTAGGAGAACCCCGTCTCTCCGACGCGAGGTAATTCTCAAGGGTTAGCCGATACGTACCGTCCATCTACGATCATGAAAAGCGGCAGGTGAAGCCGAAGACTCCATTTTAGGCTTCTATACAAAGTATAACAAGAAGCCTTATGATCTGGCTCCGTGTCCGTCTGTCCGTCCGCATAATTCAAAATCATACAGAGCGTTTCAAATCGTGTTGGAAATACTCTGTGTGTATAGAGGTCTAAGAACTGGGTAGCCAGTGCGCTACTTTTAGGCTTCTATACAAGGTATAGAAAGAAGCCTTATGGTCTGGCTTCGTGTCCGTCCGCATGTTTCAGAGCCAATCATAACGTTGATCAACTGATACGTTGTTATATTTTAAATACTTCGTCTATATAGTATTGCGTTAATCTGTTAATCCGTTGCTTCGATTCGCTAATGCAATTTATAAATACGCAAATGTTCGAAAGAAATTTACTAAGTTAAAGATATTTTCGAAGAGGTCTCCCTATATTTATAAACTACTTGTTTTACTTTGATGTGAAAAAATAATTTTTTATTGATGTGGTTAGTGAAGTTAAGTTATAAATAAAAGAGAAAGGAGAGGATTGGTCCACCTCAAAAAAAGGACCATACATTACAGAGAAGTAAAATTTCTAATAGAATGGAAAAGTTTGATTGTTATTACTTATATAGTAAATGATAATTACCAATCGCAAAAAATTTAATTGGTGCAGATTATCTTATTTTGTGATGTTACATTATATGGCGATCAAAAATAACCAGATAATAACAACTTTCCACACCAGAAAGGTAGCTGTATAGAAGCCTAAGAACTGCCGCTAAAGCGAGTTCCACCTTGTTTGAGTTATAGCCGAAAACCCAAAAAGCGGGCAAACTCACCCCGTTCTCAAAAACGCACCCCTATATTCCGGTGCACTCTTTGGTTTTATCATCTTTGGTTACTAATTGAACGTATTAAATAATAAAAGTCCGTCAACGTTTTAGTTCCTTTTACCCCTGTTTTTTTCGACATAGTCAATAGCCTACTATACGATTATATATTTGTTCAAGGGGTTGGTTACTTTGCTTTAACTGTTTTTTAATTTTTTGCATGTAGTTTTCATATTTAAAACCACTTAAAGAGATGTAAAAGATTGTGTAACATTACAATGTTACCATGTTTATGTTTTTCGATTTAAGGCTTTAATTTCACTAGAGGCCGAATTTAAGATTCTTTTAACGTTTTTGATAACTTTTTATATTTACTATTTCGTTTAACGAAATAATCTATTTTTTATTTTTCAGTATTTTTGTAAATCAAATCCTTTTGTTACTTTTTGCACTAATCGATTTTAGTTATGGTTTGATGGATTTTGACCCCTGCAAGGTAGATGACTTTAACGTCACTCACAAATCTATATATATAAAAGAGCTTGTCTGTTTGTTTGTTCGCTATACTGTTACGAAAAATTTTCTCTTTTTCGCAACAACGTTGAATTTATTAAATTCAACTTTTAACATCTAGCAATATATTTCGTAGCACCCTGTATAGCGAGCGTGATTGACGGAGATTAAACTCGCGCATGCTATGATAAGAAGTCATTGGTGGGCGCTCGAACGCTCCGGTGATGTTTTGAAAGTGCTGTGAAATGGTTATCAGTTTTTGGTTCAAAATTTTGAAAAGGGATGATTCGATTTTGGAGGGTTCCCATCCATCAATACGAATGGTTTTTTGGATCTTGCGCTTCAAACCCTTCATGGGGATGTGACATTCGTGATTTGAGGGATGGTTGATTTTTCCCGGATCGTACATTTTTTTGTTGGACCCATGGTCAGTGCTTCCTGTGAAATATTACTTCATTTTCACAATGGTAAGTCACCCAATAATTTTGTTCATTGCTTCGCAGTTACTGGATAATTAATTTAGCCAAATTTTCTTCCGTACACCTGGAGAACGATGACGTTGGAGTTCACCCTTGACCAATTTATGTATTTTTTTATGTGTAACATTTTGGTTTCCTTTTTGTCATGCATTTTTTTATTCTTAGAGTGGTCGCCAAGATTGCGATAGCCTTGCAAATTTTATATTCTTGCGGCGAGGTGATATTAGTTTATCTTATCCAGTTCGCATTCGCAAGTGTGAAATGGATCGAATGTTCAGGTTGATATGTAATAAACTTTTAAAATTATTAATTATTGATATTTGTGTTTTATTTAATTAACTTGTTCAGGGTATTTATTTCCACTTATAACATCGAATAGCTTATGGTAAAATGCATTGACGAAGGGATTCCAGAATGATCGTAGTACGTTCGAATTTCATATTTGAAATTCTATGGTGAACAATTTTTTGTGTGTTTATTTTTGTTTTTATGTTCTTTTTTTATGAAAGGCTACGATGTTCGACCCATATACAGGGTGCGGCATTTCACCGAGATTGCTGTCTTTTGTTTTATCATTGGGGATTCGATATGGTTCCACTTTATCGTGGGATTTTTATATAACCATTCGAATGTGCGTGCCCTTGGTTTATGTTTGGGAGTGATTTTCGGTGGCAATGTCGTTGCTACTGTGCTTGTTTTGGTCGGCTAACACCTCTTACATCCGACATCGCGTATATCTTTGCCTTCTGACAATGAACTTCTTATTGTTAATTTTAATTGTGTTGTGTTAGCAAAGCTGTTTCCTTGATCTCTCCGGGGTGTTTCTTTCACACGATCCACGACTCTCGCTTCCGCAATAAATGAGCTAGTTTAAAACCTAACACCAGGGCCCCACGCAAAATTAAAGTAGATGGTTTTATCCTTCTGCGTGGACTTAATCTTTTCCGAGCTGACTTCTCATTAGAGCAGTAAGGAAAGATTATGTTACACTGGCGTCCAGCGTGGGAGCTTCTGTATTTGCTTCTGTTTGCTACTGTTTGCTTCATTTCCATCTGTATTTTTGGTGAATGCCCGGAGAAAATTTAAGGAACAGCTTTTGCATTATTTTATTGGCAATTTTGTTTTGTTGTCAATTTTATTATTATGTTTTTTTGAATGAAACATTGTTGTTTATACCGGCGGAATTATTTTTTTGCAGCCAACTGCGTTTGTTGATCCTTGGTTGCTGTTACGACTGTTGTTGTTTAAGTCGCGCACCGTAATTGGATTGTTTCAACGTATATTTTTTTGGTGATTGTGTAAATTCCTTGATGCCGAGTGTTTGAAGGATTATGAAAAATATTTTTTATAATTATTTTATACCTTCGATTTAAATTAAAATTTTTATTATTATTTTATTGGTAAAGTGTTATGTGTAAATTTTTTTACCTTGATATGTGTACTGTTCGTTGCTATGTGTAGCGAATTTTATTTTTTGGTTTTCCACAAGCTACTGGGGGTGAAATCCCTTTAGCTTGCCGTGGATCTACATTACATAAGGGTGGTTGGATGGAGTAATTGTTTGTACACATATTGGTTCCATAACAGCTTGAACCATACATTACACAAGGGTGGAGGCTGGGTAATGTTGTAACTAATTGGTTCAATAACATCTTGAATCATACATTACATAAGGGAGGAGGATGGGTAATGTTTGTTCACTTAATGGTTTAACAACAACTTAAATCATAACCATTACCTAACAGGAGGTTGGGTAATGCATTTTCAATTGGTCTAATTACATCTAAGATCATATTTGCACATAATTAAAACCCGTCATAATTATAGCATAACATCAAGCTATTAATTATTTCATCGGAATTTATTCCAACGGTTTGAGGAAATTTGTTTAAGTCTTGGTAGGACGATCTGTTGGTCAAGTTTCTTGATCAAATTATTAATTATTTTGTCGTTTTGACAAAAAACCCTTCCTATGTGTTGAGAATCATGACTGTCTCATACTGGAAGAGAAGAATTAGTTCGAAGAATATTTTTGTTCGACTATTCTCGAATGGGTCCGATGCGAGCCATTCCTTATCGACAGTCTAGATGTTTTTTTTCCTAGCTGTTCAGTTTTTTCGGTGCAGGTCCAATGCGGGCTGCCCACAGTTTTTTTCGGTGCAGGTCCAATGCGGGCTGCCAATTTTGTACTCATTGATTTTTATCTGAGACAAAATCACACACTATATGGTTTTCAGTAGCTATTGTTAGCTCTACCATATGGTTTTCGCTTCTGCGGATTTACGATGGCGTTTCGTCAATTGTGTAAATAAACCATACAATTATTATTATTATTTTTTTGATCTCAATCTTTTAGAGATTTTGATTTTTTTATTTTTTTGAAATATTTTAAGCTCATTTTTTTATTAGCAACGCTTAATATTTCTTTCCTACCAAGTACTGCTACAAACTACCTCCACACTACAGTAAATGAATAAGTTTTTTTCCGTCAATTCACAGTTCGTTTCCAGCTTCGCTTGTCTGATAATTTTCTGATTTTTTATCTTGACCTCCGGTCAGATATCTTACTTCGGGGGTGTGTTACGAAAAATTTTCTCTTTTTCGCAACAACGTTGAATTTATTAAATTCAACTTTTAACATCTAGCAATATATTTCGTAGCACCCTGTATAGCGAGCGTGATTGACGGAGATTAAACTCGCGCATGCTATGATAAGAAGTCATTGGTGGGCGCTCGAACGCTCCGGTGATGTTTTGAAAGTGCTGTGAAATGGTTATCAGTTTTTGGTTCAAAATTTTGAAAAGGGATGATTCGATTTTGGAGGGTTCCCATCCATCAATACGAATGGTTTTTTGGATCTTGCGCTTCAAACCCTTCATGGGGATGTGACATTCGTGATTTGAGGGATGGTTGATTTTTCCCGGATCGTACATTTTTTTGTTGGACCCATGGTCAGTGCTTCCTGTGAAATATTACTTCATTTTCACAATGGTAAGTCACCCAATAATTTTGTTCATTGCTTCGCAGTTACTGGATAATTAATTTAGCCAAATTTTCTTCCGTACACCTGGAGAACGATGACGTTGGAGTTCACCCTTGACCAATTTATGTATTTTTTTATGTGTAACATTTTGGTTTCCTTTTTGTCATGCATTTTTTTATTCTTAGAGTGGTCGCCAAGATTGCGATAGCCTTGCAAATTTTATATTCTTGCGGCGAGGTGATATTAGTTTATCTTATCCAGTTCGCATTCGCAAGTGTGAAATGGATCGAATGTTCAGGTTGATATGTAATAAACTTTTAAAATTATTAATTATTGATATTTGTGTTTTATTTAATTAACTTGTTCAGGGTATTTATTTCCACTTATAACATCGAATAGCTTATGGTAAAATGCATTGACGAAGGGATTCCAGAATGATCGTAGTACGTTCGAATTTCATATTTGAAATTCTATGGTGAACAATTTTTTGTGTGTTTATTTTTGTTTTTATGTTCTTTTTTTATGAAAGGCTACGATGTTCGACCCATATACAGGGTGCGGCATTTCACCGAGATTGCTGTCTTTTGTTTTATCATTGGGGATTCGATATGGTTCCACTTTATCGTGGGATTTTTATATAACCATTCGAATGTGCGTGCCCTTGGTTTATGTTTGGGAGTGATTTTCGGTGGCAATGTCGTTGCTACTGTGCTTGTTTTGGTCGGCTAACACCTCTTACATCCGACATCGCGTATATCTTTGCCTTCTGACAATGAACTTCTTATTGTTAATTTTAATTGTGTTGTGTTAGCAAAGCTGTTTCCTTGATCTCTCCGGGGTGTTTCTTTCACACGATCCACGACTCTCGCTTCCGCAATAAATGAGCTAGTTTAAAACCTAACACCAGGGCCCCACGCAAAATTAAAGTAGATGGTTTTATCCTTCTGCGTGGACTTAATCTTTTCCGAGCTGACTTCTCATTAGAGCAGTAAGGAAAGATTATGTTACAATACGTTCCTAGACCCTTTGACCGATCTCAACCAAATTTTGCACAGTTATTCTGTTTGTCCAGGCGCAACTATTCGTGCATAAATGGAGAGGAAATTCCCGCGGGGAGCAAAGTTATTCGCGTTTTTCGATTTTTTATTGATACACTGTATACTTTACCCTTAGGTTAAGTACCCAGTTACCTGGGTACTTAACCCACTTAACAAACCCTCACTTAGCTACAGGGCCGGGCTGGCCTGAACGTTCCTACACCCTTGGACCGATCTCAACCAAATTTTGCAGTTATTCTGTAGGTCCAGGCGCAACTATTCGTGCATAAATGGAAAAAAAATTTGCGCGGGGAAAAAAGTTTTCGCGTTTTTCGATTTTTTATTGATTCACCCTATACTACGCCCTTTCGCTAGATGGTGAACAAAACACGTGTTTGCAGGGCCGGGATTTGGTCCGCCTTGTGAGGCCGAAGGCCGAACAATTATGGCCTTCACGTATCTATTATGGTCCGCCCTGTGAGGCCGACGGCCGAACCACTAAGGCCTTCACGGATCTATTATGGTCCGCCCTGTGAGGCCGAAGGCCGAACAACTATGGCCTTCACGGATCTATTATGGTTCGCCCTGTGAGGCCGAAGGCCGAACAACTATGGCCTTCACGGATCTATTATGGTCCTCCCCCTGTGAGGCCGAAGGCCGAACAACTATGGCCTTCACGGATCTATTATTGTCTCCCCCTGTGAGGCCGAAGGCCGAACAACTATGGCCTTCACGGATCTATTATGGTCCGCCCTGTGAGGCCGAAGGCCGAACAACTATGGCCTTCACGGATCTATTATGGTCCTCCCCTGTGAGGCCGATGGCCGAACAACTATGGCCTTCACGGATCTATTGTGGTCTGCCCTGTGAGGTCGAAGGCCGAACAACTATGGCCTTCACAGATCTATTATGGTTCGCCCTGTGAGGCCGAACAACTATGGCCTTCACGGATCTATTATTGTCTCCCCCTGTGAGGCCGAAGACCGAACAACTATGGCTTTCACGGATCTATTATGGTCCGCCCTGTGAGGCCGAAGGCCGAACAACTATGGCCTTCACGGATCTATTATGGTCCTCCCCTGTGAGGCCGATGGCCGAACAACTGTAACGTTCTCAATGCCCGTTATGGTCCTTCTTGGGTTTTTTTAAATTACTTACAGTAATTATTTTATTCCGATAGAATACGTTATACCCTGTACATCGTATTTTTCAATTTGAAAATGTATTAAAAGTTGATAACACGAAATATCGTGAGAGAATGTGGCGAGCGATAAGGGGCTTTTTGACACGATTCGCTTAAATGGTAGATATATTTTTAGTAATTGAAAATTAAAAAGCAAATTTTACTAATTAAGTAATTAGTTGTGAAAATTGTTGTAATTCCAATAATATTGATTCACACCCATCACTTGGCATAATAATTTTGGATAATTATTCTGATCTGGGACGAAATTTACGCAAATTTGGAAAGCAAATCTTATCATCGGCTGATCCGTTTGTCAGCGGAATTTTGGAAAGTTTTCTTTACCACGAATAACACGAAATTGCCTTTTTTATTTGGATAAAGCTAAAGTCGTAACAGCCGACGTTTTGATTCAGTATCGCCTCCGAAGTCTTATCTCCCATAGGATTCCTGGACGAGCAAGAACCATACAAAAACCTAAATTTCATTTATTCTTGATAACAACATAATTGCTGAGTCGTTGCAAACTTTAGCCAATTTATATTTTTTTGTCATCATTACGCATTGGAACAGCTGACTGTCTTTTTTTGGTAACTAATTTGTGCATTTGAATACGTTTGATTGTAGGACCTTAGAAAAGATTATTATTTGGATTGGCAGCTGGCGAAGCAGAGCTCTGTGGAGGTCCAGGATTTTCTTGCCAACGATAAGGGGTAAGTCCGTATTTAAGTAACAGATTGGTTGTTGAGATTGCTGTTGGCTGTGACCGCAGCTTTGTTTAAGTTTTTTTTTGCAAGCATTTCTGTTTTTGCTTGCCAGTAAATTGGCTTAGTTAGGGACGGATCAGTAATTGCGGTCCAAGAGCTGGACTTAAGCCAGTTGAGATCGATTGGCTATTCCGAATTAATATTTCATATCCTGTGTTTGTGACTATTAAGTCGAATATTTTGTTATAGTTTTTGTACGTTTTTGCCATCTATCACTGAACTATTGGTCGAAATTAAATCACCGTTCTCACCTATCTGGCGTTTTATTTCGGCCTGGCGCCCATTAAATTATTTTCTTTTCAGCTGTTGTTACAGGAATAAATCACTGGAAAATCGAGTATCGGACCTACGAATATCCCAGCTCTCGGTCTGTGGTTCGAAAAGAACAGAGTTTAGCCGCCCGATTTTACTACGGGCACAAGTGGCAATATTTATGCAGATATAAGCTCGATTAATGGCACACAACTATGGCCTTCACGGATCTATTGTGGTCTGCCCTGTGAGGTCGAAGGCCGAACAACTATGGCCTTCACAGATCTATTATGGTTCGCCCTGTGAGGCCGAAGGCCGAACAACTATGGCCTTCACGGATCTATTATGGTCCACCCTGTGAGGCCGAAGGCAGAACAACTATGGCCTTCACGGATCTATTATGGTCCTCCCCCTTGTAACGGGCCAAATTGGTTCCGTCAACAAACTGTGATCACACAGGTGAATGTGTGGCACCTACCTGGATTAATATTGGATGCCGCTAGCTCAATCGCGATGGTCGTGGGGCTTGAATCCTCCAATAATAATCCGGGACGTCAAGAACAGGGAAAAGTCACAATCGGTAATGAAGGGCGCCACTGAATTTGTCATAAACTTACCCCAAAAGTAATTCAGAACTTACCTATATAGAAATAGGGGGGGGGGAGTCGAGAGTGAAATAAAATATATCCAATAACGAGTAACAATATTTTAATTAAAAGACTTAATTTTGGTGAAGCTAATAAACTCAATATGTGAATAATAATGACAGCGATTTTGACAATTTATGTAGATTAATAATAATAAACGTTGATGAGATTGTAAAATAATGAAATATAAATACGGTAAATAGTTGTCAGATTTAAATAACTTATGACTAATAATACACAATAATAATAATAAGCATGCAACAGCATTGCCTCGACATTTTTTTAGCGGGACAGTCGACCTAAAGGGGTTTTGGCTATTCAATATCAGATAGCACTACTATATTTTATTTCAGCAGTTAGTAATTTGAAAAGTTTGTAACTTTGCTTTATGGGGAATTTAGTATGGGATTTTTAAAATTGTTAAATTTAAATTTTATTTACTATTTATTAATTAAAATCAATATTTTATCGCATATTATGTTACATAACACATCAAGTTTATAATAGAACAATAGAATTACTTTGTGAAATACCCTTAAATTAAATTAATTTAAATTTGACACTTCTAAGAAATCACAATTCTTCGCAATAAAATATGATTGAATGATGATGATTGATGAAATAAAACTAGTAGCAGAGTAAATCTTATGTTTTATTGCGAAGAAGTACCTAAATTGTATCCCTTATTGATCAGACTTCACCTTAGCATAATATATTTGTAAAGAAACTATGATTTCCGAAGTAAATTTAAATTCAAATTTTCAAACAAAATTTAATTGTAGTTAAATTGGAAATGAGTAGGCAACCCATATGGTTAATTATTTGGTATTTATTTTCAAAACTATTTGTAAACACCTCATTATTTTAAATATCACCGTAGGAAGGGCAAATTAGGTACGCTACATATTTTAACACTGAAATGAGCTCAAATTTTGTTATTTAAGTATTTCCCTTATTGATCAGACTTCATCTTAGCATAATATATTTGTAAAGAAACTATCATTTCTGAAGTAAATTTAAATTCAAATTTTCAAACAAAATTTAATTGTAGTTAAATTGGAAATGAGTAGGCAACCCATATGGTTAATTATTTGGTATTTATTTTCAAAACTATTTGTAAACACCTCATTATTTTAAATATCACCGTAGGAAGGGCAAATTAGGTACGCTACATATTTTAACACTGAAATAAGCTCAAATTTTGTATTTTAAGTATTTATGCTTTTCTAAATGATATCTACAATAAAGCTTATATTTACACAAGTAAATATTTACAATTTGAAGTAAATTGACAGATACAATTTATTGGTATAAATTATGTCGAGTACTATTCCTTCGGTTTCAAGCATTTTCACACATTCGGATACAATTTCCAGGGGGGGGGGGGCCTGAGAACGCATAATTATACCGAAATCGCATTAAATGCGATTAAATCTTTACAAAACTTTACAAATTAGTTGTCAAGTATACCATCTGGTATGAAAAAATATAAATAAAATAACTAAGTAAATTTACTCGTCTAGTAAATTTACTGTACAAGTAAATTTATTCATGCTTTACAATAACGGACCTTAATTGGCGACCTTATCATTGGCACACGTGTCACGGATTAATTTATATCTGTATTGCATAAATGAATATAAATGCTGCGGAGTACGATCAAAAAATTCGGAGTGGTATTTGTCTATAAATTCTTGGAATTCTTTTTTAGAGGGCATGGTATGACTTTTAATTTTCTTCTTAAATGTCATCGTCAAAAGCTCAATTTCGCGTCTCGTATATTTTCTTTTTCTTTTATTTTTCCTCGTTCTTACGGGAGACCGTAATTCATCTATAATTTCGTGTATAGTATGTTTACGTTTTATTGGTGTCTTGGTTTTACCACTTTCTTCTGCAATAAAACAAAAATAAATAAATATATCAAAATAAAAAAACAAAATAAATACTAAATGAGCAAGATCCAATATTCCTACGAGGTTTTCTCAATTTAGAACTTCTAGTTTTAATTGGCGACCTTTTCATTGGCACATGTGTCATTGTTTCTAGAGAACTTGGTAATTTTTCTAAAACAACACAAGGAGTTTGTTGGCTATTTAATGAAGTTTCATTTGTTCCTGTTGAAGTCTGCGGCTGTGACTCTTGACAACTTTCACCTGCAAAATTTTTTAAAGTTTTTGACTGTAATTACACAAGAGCTATTTATCTAATTTATTTAATGATAAATACACGGGGTAATTATTTGGTAAAATTCTGAGAATTTATCACAACTCGAGGAAAATTAAAACAGAAAAGTTCCTAAATAAATTAAAAAGAAATTAATAATTATTTAAAATTATTACCTACAATAAAATGTGAATTAAATTTGGGTTAGTAAAAAATTTAATTTCGTATGCTACTATTATACTTAACCCATTCCTAGAATGCGTACTAATATGCGTATATTTGGGATGGAATGGGTTAATATTTCAATTTGATTTGGTCCCACAGTCACCGTGGCGATTGATAAGGTCCCTTCGGATCTTTTAACCGTAAGTGTGTGCGGATTTGCCCAAATCACTCGCGTAATAAAAAATATAGTCATTTCATTGTTTAGTAGGTATATCACAAAATTATATAGGAACTTATCTTTGTAATTTTTCATTATAAAAAAACTTACCTAAAAACACGTCGACCATGTCTTCCACTTCCTCGTCTGTTTCTTCTTCATTAATGGTTTCATTTTCTATTAAAATTTCTAATTCGGTCATAGATTTACCTTTGAATTTTGTAATATCCAAGTTTCCACCTGCAGCCATAAAAAAACGAGACAAGACTGTGATATGTCTCTGCAACTCAGGTTGTCTATAATTTTGTCTGTGAACATTAATGTCATGACCCATAAAGTCAGCTAGTTGCTGCATTTCGTTTTCGTTCAGGACTAAAAACTGCGAAATAGTAGCCACTTGCTTACGTAGACGAGTACAGCGAAGCAATTCTGGATTGTCCGCATTACATTCTTTTGCGAATGTTGCCATAGCACGACCTCCAGCTTCCAAATGCCCAATAGAATTTTTGGAACAGAAAAGAAATTCGTTATTTTTAGGGATACCAGACATTGTTCTTAAAGATGTAAACATATCTAAGTACTGAGCTTGTGCTTTTGTCAATAATGCAGACAGTACCCTACCGCGCTTTCCAATTAATTTAATCATAGAAAAACGTTCGGCTAGAATAACTTCCATGCGAGTCATATTTTCATGATCTTCTTTTTGTATCGATCTTCTTTCTTGATACGATTGTAACAACATTCGGGAAACCTCTCCAGGTCTGCGTCGGTTAAAAAGGACCACCTCGTGTAAAACAATTGACCCTAGTCGAACCCATGCGTTATAATTATATTTTTCCAGCAAAATTTGGAAACATTTCTCCGCTTCCGATTGCAAATAATTCGTCAATTTTGCGATATCTGTAATGGCAGGCAAATCTTTGTTTTTAAACATTCGTTTTTTTTGTGACGAAATATAAGCCGTCTTTCCAAGGCGTATTAAAAATTCACTCGAGTGGAAGTTTTTGAAATCTAACAAACGAACAAGAATTGGATCAGTAGGTAACAAACCTTTTATTCTATAATAACTGATAAGAGCGTTCACTAAATTTAGTATAACAAGTCGAATAGATTGAACTATTGTTGGAATCTTAAATGAGTATGCGTCTCCTGAACAAATGACATTTACTGCATTCATTATCTTCAGATAGTGAGTAGTATCAAGAAAATCTTGGACACAGTTAATATTATTATCTAGTTTACGAAGTTCGATGAAAAGACGAGCGGCTAAACGTAACTCTTGTCTGCAATTTCTATAATTATGAGGACACGCTCTATGTTTTATAGCGTAACGCTGTGCTAAAATGAGGAGAGTTTTGTCACTTCGAATAATTTGGCCAACATCATCGTTTTTCAATGGCTCTAATAACATACGAAGTAAACCAGTTTCCAAATTGGAGGGTTGCACTACTTTTACACAAGAATACGAATCATTCGAAGAACTAGAAGCCATAGGCGATGAAACTACCGAACATGATGGAAGTGCTAGCCGTCGAGCCTCTTTCAAAATTTGTGGTTTATTTTTTGGCCTATTAACACAATTTTGGTGGTGTTTATAAAGTGATTTTGAAACGAACAATGACTTGCAGTTCGGACATGGAACCATATTTTCTACGGCAACTTTTTTAGATGTTCTAATTGGGATACGGTCCTTTGTGCAACACTTGGAGTTATACAAATTGTCACCCCTAATACGCAAGTCCTTCAGCAATCTACTTCGTTCCAAAGAATTTAATGGCAATTTATTAACGTTTCTCACCTCATCTCTATCGCGATGTGAAGCCAACAAATGTCTGGGAAGTGCAGTCACAAATTTAGAGCAAAATAAACAACAGTGACTCTTAGTTTTCAATTCAGATTTCTTGACAACATCTTCGCCATTTATTTTCGTATATAACAACGCTCCAATGACATGATTACCAGTCAAAACTAATTCGCCACTTAGCTGACCTGGCGATAAACACCAGCGAACATTCACATTCAGAATTTTACCATCGGGTATGCTGATATAGCATGGTGTATTTTTGTCATCAAATTCTGAAAACGAAAATTTTAGAACAAAGCAACGAATGGAATAATTTACTTACTACATAAGTGCTGTTCAGATGTATTCTGATCTGCTATTATGAACGATACAAATTGCCTATTCAATAAGTTGGCGCAATTACCATCAACATCGTATACGTCCTTTTGCGGCTTATCTAGTTCATCAAATAACACAGTGTACTGTCCATAATGCAAACTTTTTGTCACTGTTAATATTGCAGTCGAGTTCTCGATTAAAATATTTGCTTTATGTTCTTGTCCAGTTTGTTCTGTATCGACTAGTTGATGAGAAACAGTCTCTGCATCATGATGTAATGATGGGGCTTCTTCGCCTGTGCCGTCGGTAAAAATGTCCTCCTCAAAGACATGCTGATCTCCATGAACAAGCGCAATGGTGTCCATTACTTCCAGATTGCTTTCTTCGTTAGAATCTGCACTTACCGTTGCACCAAATAAATCTCTTCTTGCACATTCGACATCGTTTTGATTTTTGCTTAAACGTTGCGGTGGGAATGAAATGGACGAAGAAGGGGAAGAACTTATATCATCGTTTCCTGCTTGCCATTCCGAACCCGAATCTTCAAATAGATCTTCGTTTTCCATCACAAACAATTCTAAAAAAAAGATTAAAAACATAAAAATAAATCATTACTTTTATAAATTACTTTAAATGAGGGTCGTAACTAATGGGGGATTAAAGAGTTCGATTACCCCCCCCCCCCGAAATGCCGACGACGGACGTCGGCATTTTTTGCATTTTAGTCCAGGCAACGAAGCCGAAAAATTGGCTCCAGCTTGCAAAAAAATCCGGGCAAGCTGAATTTTGGCAGAGATGTACTTGCTGTACGATACGATACATTAAAGCAACGACAAATAATTCATTACAAAATATTAACTGTAGTACGGTACTGTAGGTACATTAAAATAACGACAAATAATTAATGACAAAATATTGACTTTTGGACGCAAACATTCGATTAAACATAGTAATTCAACACTTACACTAGAAAGTTAGATTCTGAGACAGGTCATTCCAAAACCATATTGCAAACAAGTACGTCAAGCGACACTTCCTTTACAATATTAGACATCGAATAATTAACTTGGATAGCTATAACGGCCAACGCCTCAAAATTCAATCGACTCTCCGTGTTGAACTGGAACTAGGAATTTCATTGACGTGTTGTCCTCTTTCCTAGCCAGCGAATGGTTTAGCTGTCCAAGATTACACGATGTCCTGATAAATAATTGAATTTCAATTTGTGAAGCAATGATAACTTCGAGATAAATGTTCCACAAAACACCTCGTCGGTGTCAAGTAAAAATCTGCAAAATCTTAAATTAATTAATCGAAAATATTAGTAATTCAACACTTACACTAGAAATAAGTTAGATTCTGAGACAGGTCATTCCAAAACCATATTGCAAACAAGTACGTCAAGCGACACTTCCTTTACAATATTAGACATCGAATAATTAACTTGGATAGCTATAACGGCCAACGCCTCAAAATTCAATCGACTCTCCGTGTTGAACTGGAACTAGGAATTTCATTGACGTGTTGTCCTCTTTCCTAGCCAGCGAATGGTTTAGCTGTCCAAGATTACACGATGTCCTGATAAATAATTGAATTTCAATTTGTGAAGCAATGATAACTTCGAGATAAATGTTCCACAAAGCACTTCGTCGCTGTCAAGTCAAAATTTGTTGTGGAAAAATGCTAATTTTGATTAAACATTAAACTCGGTACGGTACTGCACTTTAAAATGATGACAAATATCTTAAATGAAGTAGCAATGCAAAACGTCAGACTACGAAAGTTTACACGCCGGTTTGCGCGTCAAATTTAAAAGTTTTTAGTTAACATAACCTATTTTATGAATCTGTCAAACGTTTTCCCTCTACTTACTGTTGTATGTTTATAACCTCTCGACAGACCAGAAATAAATCTTGCTATTTTTAGTGAAATTATTGTGCTTGTGCTATTATAATTATTAAAATAAACAGCAATATTTATTGCTAAGTAGAAACAACTTATATTAGGTGTAGACACTAATAGTTAATATTCCTATTCAAGTTGTTTGTTGAATTTTAGGTTACTTGAGACATTTTTGTATTGTTCCGAAACCATGATGCTGATTTCAAAAACCCAGAAATAACAAATCTATTAAAAATTATAAGGATCGCCTTCTTCATGAAATGATATGCATCAAGAAAGAAAAAAATGCAATGAACCGAAAAACTGACATCGATGATCTAAGCACTATATACAGCTATCTTCTTGTTTAATTATTCCTTTCAACATATTGGAGTTAAGTTTTTCCTATTTTGACCGATTCACAAATTAGGTTGTTCCTTAACTAGCGATCTACGTAGCCTCACACACACTTTGTTAAAAAAAACATTAGATCGTATCAAATGACAATACGTTGAATCAGTTATTTATCCATTACCATGTACTTGTTTATAAAACGTTTGAAGATGGTAATATACATTACTAAAAGTTTATAATGAATAAATAATAATTAAATGTATTTAATTAATTATTTTATTGTTTAATTTTATCATAATTATGTTAGTTGAAAATAAATTGTTCCGTCAGTATGTAAAACATTTACTTATATTAACATGAAAACCTGTTAACTCCCAATTTCCAAACCATCGTTTAAATAAATTAACCTATGCTAGGGTCAGATTTATTTTGCATACGCATTTTTGGACAAAACCAGTTGCAAATTTAGAAACTTCGTAAACAGCTTAACATGATATTATGCAGTGATAAAAATAAGTTACTCCAATAGAATTGGGGTTAATTTTCCACGTAAAGTTGTAAGTAGAAGTAATACGTTCAAAATAAGGTATAATTCAAATTATCTCTGGATATTTCACCATGTTCAAATTTTGACGTAAAATAGGTTATGTTAAAGAGACAACTGAAACCTTTTAAATTTGACGTAAGTTCATAAAAATACACGTACGCATGAGCAAACCGGCGTGTAAACTTTCGTAGTCTCAAAACGTCATGATTTTTCTATGCAAGATGGAAAGGTTTTGCAAACCTTGCAAAAACATGCAACGTGTTTGAACTTCGCAATATTACGTAATACACAACATGGTTGCATGGATAAAAAATGATAACAATATCATATTTTTCGTTAAAAAATTAAAAATAATACAAAGTTATGTTAATTAAGCACATAACTGATTTTTACAACGCAATTACAAACGCAGTTATTGAATAAAATTCACATAACTGATTTTGTAGGAATGTAGAGCTTGTTAAAATCTGTCATTTAAGTATAAAAAGTAAAAATTTGAAAATAGTAGATTTTGACTTGACAGCGAAATAAATTTAGTACAAAAAGTTTGTAATTAACTTACCCTATCAATTCACAAAACCAAATTATAATTCACACGTCTACTACGTATGATATGGTATGATAAAACGAATTGGAATGAGCAAAGCACCAAACCGGAAACCGCACCGAACACACAAACTCATGGTACAAACTGGTGGGGGTGTTGGGCGGGTAGCGATCACGTCATCATCACGTGCAAGTATAGAATTTATAGAACGTAACCGCAAATTCATTTTTACGTCTTATATAAACACCCACATACAAAAATGCAGAGTAGAATAATGAATAATTCTTTTTGCGAGCATTATCCAAGGTCAATCTTTACGACGTTTTTTTATAAAATAGCTTTGTAGTTTCCTAAGGGGCCGTCCATTAATTACGTAAGGATGATTTTTGTAATTTTGGACCCCCTCCCCCCGCCACGTAAGGGTACGTAAGATTGTGGCAACCCCCCCCCCCACATCTTACGTAAGGATTATTTAAAAGAAAATTAATTTTGACCCCCCTCTCCACCACTTATATTTATAAAATATGAATAATAATATATTATACTAGCTGGCACAGTCGGCCTACCAGCCCCCTTTAGCCGTCTAGACCGCGTGGGATGTGGTTGTTCGGCCTTCGGCCTCACTCAAGAGTATCGCAAGCATACGTGTAGACCGTGGTTTTTCGGCCTTCGGCCTCACCCCAAGGTTCTAAAGTAGCCTATGTTTTTCGTAGCATTGTAAATAACTTCTACACCAAATTTGGTTAAGATTGGTCAAATAGAAACGTAAAGCACTTGCACGCGTATTTGCATTGTCGATCGGTTGACAGCTTGACAGCATTCATTATTGTTTTTTAAGTTGATTTTGAGTAGCCTGCCTTCCTTTAAGGAATCTCGATAATCCATTCATGCGCGTCCCACAGGGACGCGCATGAATGGATTATCGAGATTCCTTAAAGGAAGGCAGACTACTCAAAATCAACTTTCCTCTCCTTTGCGAATTTTTGCACTATTTCAATACAAAAACATGCGCAGAGACCTACATAATAACTGTGCCAAATTTGGTTCCGATCGGTCAAACGGTTTAGGAGTCTATAGGGAACATACATACACACTTACATCAATTTTTATATTTTTAGATAGATAATAATAAATACAAAAATTTAAATTAAATTTTTATTTACATAGATGAAAAATCGTTCGTCAAGATCACCAAAGTTTGATGCCATTTTCTATAATTCACACTATTATGCCACTATGTTTAATGATTTTTAAGTACTATATATTTCAATATAATATGATATTTCCATATAATATGATATTTCCATTATACCTGGATATAATTACCAACATAAAAAGAAAAAGTTATATTAGATTGTTAAATTTAATTTAAAAAAATATTTTAAGAAACTTACGTAAGGAATACGTCGGACCCCTCCCCCCTACGTAAGAGTCCGTAAGATATCCAATACCCCCTCCCCCCCAAAAAACCCTTACGTAATTAATGGATGACCCCTAAACTAAAAAATAAAATAATTTATGTACTATGCTTTTAAAATGTTTTACTGCATAAATTACGGATTAATGATTTTGATAAAAAATAGTATTAACTACAAGCCGATCCTAATTTTTAAGGGGTCGTTTGTAATTTTAAATTACAGATAATTAATTCCATGTGGTTAGACTTTGTAAATTGTACTAAAAAAAAAAGCGCGTTGTGCGGGAATCGAACCGACCACCTACAAATTAGTAAGCCGACGCTTTTCCGACTGAGCCGTGACGTTATATTAATTTCATGTGATTACAATATGTAGTTAAAGAACTTTCTTTTTGTTTTTAAAATTACCGTGGATTATTTTTCATTTGACCTTATAACGAAATTATTACTAAATTCTAGTATTTACAAACTAATTTCTAGGTAATTAATTATACTTAAGCAAATTGGGTGTAAATGTAGTACTCTTTCAGCAAATTTTGTGCGCGTATGGTTTTAAAGTTATAAGTTATTATAACCATTTTAATGGTACGGATGCTAGTTTATAATAAAACGCAGTTTTATGCCTTAATGCCACAAAAAAAAATAAGTACATCAGAATTTGTGTAATTTATGTGCAAAATGCATATCCATATCAATCTCTAAAGTTTAACTTTGAACTCTGCGGAAGTGAGCAAGTTTCGTAAGCTCCGAGCATGTTGCGCGTGGGAATTTTCAATTTTAATTCGATTTCATAAAGATTTTCTCTAATTTTTTGAGGTTTATAATGAAGTCAAAATATATACTAATATGAGTAACCTAATATTGCGTTAAATTTTAAAAAATTATTGACATCTTGGATTTTCATTTTTTTCATTTTTTGTGGTACATTTACCTTTTTTTATGCGTTCCTTTTTTTATGAGTAAGTAAATATAAATTTTATTTTATTTAGCCCGATTAAATTTTGTAGTCTTTTTTCTTATTGTTGCAGAAAATTCGGTTTTTATTAGCTAGAAAGAAGTACCACATGTGCATGCTCTCGACCTTGTACATTCCACGATAGTACATTCGCACAGTGAATGTGTCTATACGTCTTATATAAACACCCACATACATACATACGTAAATGCAGTAGAATAATGAATTCTTTTAACGATAATAATTATCCAAGGTCAATCTTTAAGTGAATTTCTGTCATATAAAATTAATTTATTTTTATTTCCAATAAAAATCTAAAATTTTACGATTCACTACAATCACTTATACGAAACTGCAAAAATATTAAAAAATATAACTTAAAAATTTATTTTGACGAGTAGAAAATAGTCCATTCTTTTGTGCGTTCATTGTGCAGTGCATAAACAAACCTTTGATAATCCCCACCACGTGATTAACGTTGGTTACTGCATGAAGCTCCTACTATAAGCACATAAGCCGTAATTACTCCAAATATTTCCTTGCAAATAATTGCAATGTAAGTTGTTTTTTTTGTGTGATTGATTTTTAATATTTTATTTTAAAAATTAACAGAGGTACTGAAATGTAAAAGTAATGTAAAAAATGTAAATAGTGACAGAAAATTCCAAGTCATTTGTATCTTGTATGTATCCAAGTATGGTGGCCCTTCAGGTGTTAAATTAGGTACTTAATGAAAGAAAAATAATGGTCGACGGAGCGTATCGCAGGGCAATTGCTGGATAAATTAGGGGTTTCAAACGATTTTTTATACAAAAATTTTTGCATTTTTTGGTAGTCGATAACTAATAAGCTGCGTCAGCGAAATGCCATACTTTTGTGGTGGGGCTGGAAAAGGCTACCTTTCCAAAATTTCCTAGAACTTCAGCGTGTCGGCGAACATCAAATCATAATGATAGCGAGATTAACGATTAATTGCTTTTGTGTTTAAAGTGTCAACATGCACTATACCAAGTATTTGCTATACCTTCGATAAAATATTTTTTCTTTATACGTCTCCAAGTTATGATTTTATAATGTGTCGCTTAGAAAACACGATGTCGAGGTAATACTTTAAAACGATTCGGTGAGGTCGCGTTAGGTGAAAAAAGGTCGACTTAATGATGTCGACCTAATGATGTTGACTTATTGATGCTTCTAGGCCGAGGTAAACTTTTAGGGTCAACTAGGTACTTCTTAATGATTTAAAATTATTTATTCCGATCGTTACCTTACGATTTATTACTAAACAAATATCTGGCACATATTCCAAATCATTTAATATAATGGCACCTTTCCAAAATTTCCTAGAACTGCAGCGGGTCATCGAACATCAAATCATAATTGTAGTGATGTGAGACACTATAAACAGCGTGGCAAGAACCACAGCAGAGAGGTTATATGTATAAAGGTTATAAGGTTAAAATAAGCACGTGAAATAAATAGAATATTAAATTGAATTATTGTTTATTATAAAGAATCTACAATTGGCGACGAGGATGGGATGTTACGGAATAAATTACCACAAATCGCAACAAGGAACTTAGAAGATGAAGAAGTAAGAGAGAAGGACTTTGAACAAAAAGAAAAAAGTAGAATTTATGTAGATCTGAAAGGACATTCGAAAATATGTGAACTAAAAACAGGAGATAGGGTATTGGTAAAACAAGCAACACAAAATAAATTAACAACAACGTTTGGAGATGAGAAATGTGAAGTGTTACGAAAGAAAGGAAATGAAGTAACTTTGGAATCACAAAAAGGCAAAGTGTTTAAAAGAAATTCTAGTTATGTGAAGAAATATCAAGAACCAGAAGTTCAGTTTATTATGCATGTAAGGTTTGTTTTAAAAGAAGGAAGAAATGTAGTGATGTGAGACACTATAAACAGCGTGGCAAGAACCACAGCAGAGAGGTTATATTATGTATAAAGGTTATAAGGTTATAATAAGCACGTGAAATAAATAGAATATTAAATTGAATTATTGTTTATTATAAAGAATCTACAATAATGATAGCGAGATTAACGATTAATTGCTTGTGATAAAAGTGTAAACAGGCACTATACTGTCGACGACAATAGTTTTTTCTTACAACGTCCCCAAGTTATGATTTTATAATGTGTCGCTTAGAAAACACGATGTCGAGGTAATACTTTAAAACGATACGGTGAGGTCGCGTTAGGTGGAAAAAGGTCGACTTAATACAACGTCCCAAAGTTATGATTTTATAATGTGTCGCTTTGAAACACGCGGTCGAGGTAATACTTTAAAACGATTCGGTGAGGTCGCGTTAGGTGAAAAAAGGTCGACCTAATGATGTCGACCTAATGATGCTTCTAGGTCGAGGTAAACTTTTAGGGTCAACTAGGAACTTCTTAATGATTTAAAATTATTTATTCCGATCTTTACTTTACGATTTATTACTAAACAATATCTGGCACATATTCCAAATCATTTAATATAATGGCACCTGTCCAAAATTTCCTAGAACTGCAGCGGGTCATAGAACATCAAATCATAATGATAGCGAGATTAACGATTAATTGCTTTTGTGATTAAAGTGTAAACAGGCACTATACCGTCGACGACAATAGCTTTTCTTACAACGTCCCCAAGTTATGATTTTATAATGTGTCGCTTTGAAACACGCGGTCGAGGTAATACTTTAAAACGATTCGGTGAGGTCGCGTTAAGTGAAAAAAGGTCGACCTAATGATGCTTCTAGGTCGAGGTAAACTTTTAGGGTCAACTAGGAACTTCTTAATGATTTAAAATTATTTATTCCGATCTTTACATTACGATTTATTACTAAACAATATCTGGCACATATTCCAAAGCATTTAATATAATGGCACCTTTCCAAAATTTCCTAGAACTGCAGCGGGTCATCGAACATCAAATCATAATGATAGCGAGATTAACGATTAATTGCTTTTGTGATTAAAGTGTAAACAGGCACTATACTGTCGACGACAATAGCTTTTCTTACAACGTCCCCAAGTTATGATTTTATAATGTGTCGCTTAGAAAACACGATGTCGAGGTAATACTTTAAAACGATACGGTGAGGTCGCGTTAGGTGGAAAAAGGTCGACTTAATACAACGTCCCCAAGTTATGATTTTATAATGTGTCGCTTTGAAACACGCGGTCGAGGTAATACTTTAAAACGATTCGGTGAGGTCGCGTTAGGTGAAAAAAGGTCGACTTATTGATGTCGACCTAATGATGCATCTAGGTCGAGGTAAACTTTTAGGGTCAACTAGGAACTTCTTAATGTTTTAAAATTATTTATTCCGATCTTTACTTTACGATTTATTACTAAACAATATCTGGCACATATTCCAAATCATTTAATATAATGGCACCTTTCCAAAACTTCCTAGAACTGCAGCGGGTCATCGAACATCAAATCATAATGATAGCGAGATTAACGATTAATTCCTTTTGTGATTAAAGTGTAAACAGGCACTATACTGTCGACGACAATAGCTTTTCTTACAACGTCCCCAAGTTATGATTTTATAATGTGTCGCTTAGAAAACACGATGTCGAGCTAATACTTTAAAACGATACGGTGAGGTCGCGTTAGGTGGAAAAAGGTCGACTTAATACAACGTCCCCAAGTTATGATTTTATGTGTCGCTTTGAAACACGCGATCGAGGTAATACTTTAAAACGATTCGGTGAGGTCGCGTTAGGTGAAAAAAGGTCGACTTAATGATGTCGACCTAATGATGCTTCTAGGTCGAGGTAAACTTTTAGGGTCAACTAGGAACTTCTTAATGATTTAAAATTATTTATTCCGATCTTTACTTTATGATTTATTTCTAAACAATATCTGGCACATATTCCAAATCATTTAATATAATGGCACCTTTCCAAAATTTCCTAGAACTGCAGCGGGTCATCGAACATCAAATCATAATGATAGCGAGATTAACGATTAATTGCTTTTGTGATTGAAGTGTAAACAGGCACTATACTGTCGACGACAATAGTTTTTCAACGTCCCCAAGTTATGATTTTATAATGTGTCGCTTAGAAAACACGATGTCGAGCTAATACTTTAAAACGATACGGTGAGGTCGCGTTAGGTGGAAAAAGGTCGACTTAATACAACGTCCCCAAGTTATGATTTTATAATGTGTCGCTTTGAAACACGCGGTCGAGGTAATACTTTAAAACGATTCGGTGAGGTCGCGTTAGGTGAAAAAAGGTCGACTTAATGATGTCGACTTAATGATGTCGACCTAATGATGTCGACCTAATGATGCTTCTACGTCGAGTTAAACTTTTAGGATCAACTAGGAACTTCTTAATGTTTTGCAGTTATTTATTCCGATCTTTACTTTACGATTTATATAATGGCACTTTTCCAAAATTTCCTAGAACTTCAGTGGGTCGGAGAACGGCAAAACATAGTGCTAGCGAGGTTACCGATGAATTAGTAGATCTTCGATAATTACAAAAAATGTAATCTAAGATTACGTCAATCACACATGAAACGTGATCAACAACCAGTGGCCACCTAGTTGTTATACACAAACTTCGGCTACCGTAATGGCAGAAATAAATATAAATTGAGTGCAATGTTGCTCCCTCTTGATGTGCAAATGTGCAGGTCGGCCTAATTTTATAGCACTAGTTCGTCGTTCATGTCGTTTAGGTCTACTCGACGGTGAATTTTGGTCGAGTTTTGGTCGAGGTAAAGATGCAAATTAGTACCATTTTCCCCACTAAGTAGGCGTTGGTACTTATAAAATAATGATATAAAGAATAATAATACTTATGCTAAAGGTGAACATAAAATGTTCAACACACTGTATATATAACCTAAACACATAAAGGAACATAAATGTAATATAAACAAGGGAGTGACTAGCTCCACGTAATTGGGTACTTGCGCAGTTGCGTCTCTTTTGTACTTTGACAAAATTCGAATAATTTTCAATCGTATTTAAAATATCAAATTTTATTTCCGCGCAAGTTGGCGCATACTCAGTTTCACCAGATTATTAATTTGTGTTTATCAGTGTTAATTTATTAATTGTTATTGGTTCCTTGCTGGTTTGGTTTCGAATAAGTAAATTTGCTTAACAGATAGTAAATTATTATTTATTTCTTAGCATTCACCATCAGGTTATTGAAAATTTTTACCTCTAACCTGACTTTTATCAAAACCAAAACAAATCTTGAAGACGAACGGAGGAAGTTGTAAATTCAAAAACTTTGACGATTTTTTACAATAAATTATTACTAATTATGTAAGTTCTTAACTTTTCTAATAAATTTTTTTTAATGTAATTTAATTTCTTAGCAACTTTTTAAACAGCTTCCACATAATCGGAAACTTCTTGGTGACATTTATACAAAGAAGTTATCGCAAATGAAAGTTAATAAACATATTATGCTACGTGCTGATTTAGAGAACCGGCTTGATAAATGCATCACATCGAAGGATGTTAAAAACCTGCAACAAATGGAAAGAGAAGGGAAAAAACAACATTCAAGCTGTATGTAACAAAACATAACCTAATTTGGGCAAGTTGCATTTTTAAAAATTAACTTACTTATTTTGATTTAATTTTGCAGGCGCAGGCTCTCACCTGTTACTGGACAACGATGATGTTTAATGATTTCTTCGCTGTCAGCATGCCCGGAGTTCATCTGCATAGATGCAACTTATAAATTATTGAACATCGAACCATCTCTCTATCTTATTTTAAATGTAGATGGTAATGGTGAGAGCAGTATTTTGGCTATGATTGCATTGATTCGGGTAGACGAAGAAAGTTTGGAATGGTTTTTGGAAACCTTTAAGAATTGCAATTCGTCATGGAATAAAATCCAAAATATTATGTCCGATAAAGATTTGACCGAGCCCGAAGTTTTAAGCATACGCACATAGTATATTAATTAACTTTTTTATAATGTAGCATAAAAGTTTAAAGTGCTTCTTAGCTAAAATTACAAAAATAAATAACCAAAAATGGTAAAATAATTTTTATTGCACGCCTGTTTTATTAATTTTAATTGCATTAAATTGGAACGATTTTAATTTTATGTATTAAAATTACGCGTTATGTTAATTTGACGTCTTGCGTATTTCTTATGTCTTACATTCATTGTGAATCACCACTAACAGGTGAGAGTCTGCGCCTGTAAAATTAAATCAAAAATTAAATTAAAATCATTAAAATTAAAAATGTTATTTAACATAAACAATAAATACACATTGACCATATTGCTGAGTGCGACCCTGTATTCAGGAATGTTGCCAACAAAAGACGCGGCGTCATCAAAATTTCATCAGCTTCCACAATTCAAGAAAGAAATCGAACCTAATTTTGTAGCAAAGAACTTCAACGGATTGATTGAATTTCGTGGTTTAGTTTTGTCGTTAAAACTCCAGTAAGATAAATTTGCATAAAGCTGTTGATTACATAAAACCAAATATGCATCAAAAATATAACCAAGTCTTGGCGATCGTAATAATTGTCACAAGGACGGCCTTTTTCATCAACACCCAGATGAACGAACAAAGGAATTACGCCAATTTCGGTAATTTTTACTAAGTTTTCAACCACACACAAATCACAAGCGTTCTTACTTGCTACGCCATTTTTGTCAATCTCCTCGTAGTAGTGCGCGCGTCGCATACGCCACTAAACAACCAACTCTTCTCGTAAACGCTAGATGGCGGACTTCATAAATTCAAAAATTTATCGCGGGAAAAACGTAAATAGACGGGGAAAAGTGAAATATCATTACACCCTGTGAGGCCGATGGCCGAACAACTATGGCCTTCACGGATCTATTGTGGTCCGCCCTGTGAGGCCGAACAACTATGGCCTTCACAGATCTATTATGGTTCGCCCTGTGAGGCCGAACAACTATGGCCTTCACGGATCTATTATGGTCCTCCCCCTGTGAGGCCGAAGGCCGAACAACTATGGCCTTCACGGATCTATTATGGTCTTCCCCCTGTGAGGCCGAAGGCCGAACAACTATGGCCTTCACGGATCCATTATGGTCCACCCTGTGAGGCCGAAGGCAGAACAACTATGGCCTTCACGGATCTATTATGGTCCGCCCTGTGAGGCCGAAGGCAGAACAACTATGGCCTTCACGTATCTATTATGGTCCGCCCTGTGAGGCCGAAGGCCGAACAACTATGGCCTTCACGGATCTATTATGGGTCTAGCTAAGGGCGGCGAGTTATGGTCCGCCCTGTGACGCCGAAGGCCGAACAACTATGGCCTTCGCGGATCTATTATGGTCCTCCCCCTGTGAGGCCGAATGCCGAACAACTATGGCCTTCACGGATCTATTATAGGTCTAGATGGCTAAGGGCGGCAAATTATGGTCCGCCCTGTGAGGCCGAAGGCCGAACAACTATGGCATTCGCGGATCTATTATGGTCCACCCCCTGTGAGGCCGAAGGCCGAACAACTATGGCCTTCTCGGATCTATTCTGGGTCTAGATGGCTAAGGGCGGCGTAAGCCGCCCGTGCCAGCTAGTACTTAATATATTTTCCGTCAAAAATCGATAAGTTAGTTTTCTGATCAATACTTTTTGAATATCGAACAGCGCCAACCATAAAAACGAGAGGTCGGCAAAGCTAATAGTTAGCAATACCCAGTCGACGCAGAGTTATCACTGTGATATCACTGTGACATGTATTTGTGACGCAGTGATATCACCCTAGCATCACCAGTATGGATTAATGTCAGCCTCACCGATATCACAGTGATATCACAGTGTAGTATCACAGTGATTTCACTGTTATATCACTGTGATATCACTGTTAAATCACAGTGATATCCTTGCGACACATATTTGTGATGTCACCGTAGCATCACCAGTATGCATCAATGTCCGCCTTAGCGATATCACTGTGACACGCATTCACACGCCTCAGTGATATTGAGATGTTTTAGTGACGCTATTGTGATACGCATGTGAGACTCGGGTGATATTCGGGCGACTTTTTGTGACGGTCATGTGATAGCAATACAACGCTTTTGTGACTTTTTGTGATTGTTCATGTGATACGCATGTGACTCTCTGGTGATATTCGGGCGACTTTTTGTGACGGTCGTGTGATAGCAATTCAACGTGTTTGTGATACTGTTGCGACTTTTTTAATCATTACAAAAAGTGGCAGAAGTATCGCAAACACGTTGTATTGCTATCACACGACCGACATATTATTTCAAGGATTACACTGATTTTGGGCAATAATTAGGAGAAAGGTTAAATTTATGACAAGTATTTTATGATTAATCTAATAAATCTTTATTAACTGCAAAAATTTATAAATGTTGCACATTTTGTACTTCATCGGTATTTTTATTTTTGACACTTCGAGATTCAGCTCTGATTCCTTTGAAGCGCGTACCGAAACCATTTAGCTGTTTCTTTTTCCAACTCATCGTCAGTAATTGGAAATCTGCTTTTCACCGAATCTGTAATAAAATAAAATTTTAATTATTCCACTTGTTGCCTCACTAGTCACTAATAATCATAGTTTATAAATATTACTCACCAAAAAAATTTTGTTGATGTGCTTTCTCCGTGGCTTGGTATCGTTCTAAACGTGCAGTTGCTCTTGCACTGACGTTACTTGTAATTTAATGTCCGCAAGCGCTTTATAAATTAATTTTAAATGTTCTAAAATATTAAGAGGTTAAAAATGTCTAATTTCTTTTAATTCACAAATATAATATTACCTTCCATAGATATTCCCTGCACCGGGATATTTTCCCTGGCAAGATTTCTGCAGGTTTCTGCAAAAAATAATGTTGAATATTATCAATGTAAAACTTTTTAAAACACTTTATATTTACCATTGATGCAACTATTTTCAGCATTGCTGCATTCGGCATTCTTGCTATTGTGACTCACATTCGGCAGAGTACTATAAATGACTGCACTGTACAAAATAACGTGTTTAGTTATATTTTGTAACTAAACACGTTATTTTAGTTACACAATATTACTAATTTTGAAATAATTAAATAATGCGTAAAAGTTTTGCTTTTGTTGAAACAAATATTCAATGTAAAATGTAATAATAAATTTTAATTTAAGTATTCATAATTATTTTATTTAGGGCCGCGATTATAAAGGACAAATATTTGTCCTAAAAGTTGTAAGATTCCTCAAAAATTGCTTTACTACAACACGGTTTTGCTATAGTAAATATAAATTTTTAAACAACAAAACACGTGTTTGCAGGGTCGGGCCGGCCCGTTTTTATTTAAAAACGAAAGCTTATGGCCTCTACAAGAAAATTTTGACGTTTGATTTTATAATTGCACTCGTGTTTATGAAACCTATTTTATTTAAAATAAAAGTATACGCTAGTTGCGTATCTCCCAAAAGCGTACGAAGCGCCGTCTCGTCGATAAATTTTGCCTAAACTGGGATGCCCAAATGTTCATGTTTATATGGTAATATTAGCAAAAATATTAATAATTTTTGTTAATTTAAAATATTTTATTATTTATTTTATTATATTCGAACCTAGGACCTACAGGTATTGAGTGTAACGCTGTAAGGGGACGTCCATAAATCACGTGAGGTAAAATGGGGGAGGTGGGGTCCGGCAAAATCTCACCAAATCTCACCAAGGGGGAGGGGCTGGGCTTAAAGAAAATCTCACGTCAACTTTTTAATTCAGCGAGTATATTAGTAGCCTCATTTTTCTCCGCTTATTTCACAGAAAAAATGTAGTACATAGAAGATATCAGTATTAACGCTTAGGTAGTTATTAGTGGTATAATAAAGCAAAATACAATAACATATTATCAAGTAAATTTAATTATTGAAAAATTATAAGGAAAATCTCACGTGAGATTTAGATAGGGGGGGAGTCCTACGACATCTCACCAAATCTCACCAATGGGGAGGGGGTCAAAATTTAAAAAAAACACCTCACGTGATTTATGGACATCCCCTAACATCTGTGCTATCTAGGGCTATTGACTACTGTCATTTTAAATAGTCATAAAAATCCTATTTTACAATCCGAATTTTATATTATAAAACATAATACAGGGCATCCTACGACGACCCCTAATTAATGTAAGATTAAGAGAGAGTGCACATAAAAAATAAACAAATGTAAAGAGAAAGTTTCTTGTAGGGCAAGAATTTTATTTTCAAAATTTATTTAATGCGCCCCTCCTGTTAAAATATCACGAGCCGCTACTGCATAAAGTAAACAACATGTGTGTTCTAAAAGCACATGTTTGTTCCAACATTGGATTATTAAATCTTTCCAAGAACGGTAACGCTTATTGCACAAAAGTGTATCTTATTATTGTTTCTTATTATTTCTTTTCAAATAACTTCTTTATTTCAAAAGTAAGGTTATGCAGGTTACAAAAACACGTGCAGAAATAACGTTCTAACAATTTGTTTATTAATTTATCTCATTTTGTGGATTAGGGGAATAATAACATGATCTGAACTTTCAAATTCATTATTAGCCGACATCGACACAGGGAATTTAATACATTTACAGATAATCTGTAATGCGGGAATGATTTCAATATCGGACAAATTTGAGTCATTAACTAGCGATACACTAAATATTTGAGAATCACAAGGTTCCTTAAAATAGGACTCTTTTTTAATGTACCGTCGTGCTTTGAAGTATAATATTTTTTCTTCATAAAATATATCATTTATGATAATTACGTTGTTGCCTTTAATAGTGCAGCAATTATTGGGTTTTTTCTTAGATATGCAAAAACCATTGTATTCTACAGTTTTAACAAATCTTGTAGAAGTCTCAGATAATGATGATGATCGATCAAAATTAATTATCGGGTATTTTACTCTTTCAAATTTTATATTATTAGCCCGTGCTTCCATTATACGATTATATACTTGTTCAAGGGGTCGGTTACTTTGCTTTAACTGTTTTTTAATTTTTTGCATGTAGTTTTCATATTTAAAACCACTAAAATGGTATCACGTGGATATTACAGTGTGATATCACACCTTTGACACAAATGAGATATCACAGCGATATAACTTTGGTGATAAATCTACAACAATCATAAATAAAGTATAATAAAAGTCACAAAATATCGCACGGGAATCACATGGATATCACATTGTGATATCACACCTCTGACACAAATGAGGTATCACAGGGTAGCACGCAGATATCACATTGTGATATTACACCTCTGACACAACTGAGGTATCACAGCGATATCACTTAGCTGATAAATCAGCAACAATCACAAATAAGTCACAAAATATCACATGGGTATCACGCGGATATCATATTGTGATATCACACCTCTGACACAAATAAGATATCACAACGATATCACTTAGGTGATAAATCAGCAACAATCACAAATAAGTCACAAAATATCACATGGATATCACGTGGGTATCACGTGGATATCACAGTGTGATATTACATCTCTGACACAAATCAGATATCACAGCGATATCACTTTGGTGATAAATCAACAAGAATCACAAGTAAGTCACAAAATATCACATGTGTATCACATGGGTATCACGTGGATATCACTTTGTGATATCACACCTGTGACATAAATGAGGTATCGCAGCGATATAACTGTGATACCTGCGTCTACTGGGTAAGACGTGAAATTTTTGTCTCCGAAATAAAATCGAAAATTACATGATTTTAAGTAGTAATCAATATCAGATTTTAAGTGTGCATATAATACACACAGTGAGCAAACGTGAGTGCAATTTATTTTAGCACAATCCAATATTTTTGAAGCCATATGATCAATTATTCGAAGCCGATTTTGATAAGAAATCCATTCCGCCATTTTAAGATTATAACTTGCCCGGTCTGTGAATTTTTTACCACGGATAACCGCAAGCAGTTCATGGAAATCGATCCATTTGCCTGTATCCATTTTACGCAATCAACGGCGATAACCAGGGACGAAAATATTACGTCACCTTTAAGTTCAAGACCACTCTCCTTGAGAACACCTGTGCAATTATCAATTGAGAAATCTACGCTGCGACTATTAAAACAAACTGATGGTATCGAAAGGTTCTTATTGTTTATTGAATATTTCAGTAGTCTGAGCTACCACATTATACCTTTCAAGTTCATACATATGTGTCTTTTCTCATTACGTTTTAGTTTACCATTCCGAGGAATACAATTGGATTCCGACTCACCACCTGTAGTGCACTTCCGGTGGCCAAATATTTTGAAGTCAGTAATACGGATGCAAGAAGGAACCGTAAGTAGTTTTAAGAAATTGCTTACTGTATGAATATTGAATGAGCTATAAAGCTTTACTAAAAAGTAGCTATTATTTAATAATTTCAAAACCGCTCGCACGAACTATCGCATGCCTTTTTTTTGTAGAAGTAGTATAGCTTTTCATATATTTTTTTGCGAATAGATGTTTGGAGTGCTTGCGAAAAAGCTAATAATAAAGATCTTAGATACCAGCACGGAGGTTCGTGGATCCTCAACTACCACCGTCAATTTCAAATTGATTTGTTCAGCAAAAGTTATAATAATTAATTTTGAATATCTACTTGTAAATAATGATAAGAATTCTGTCTGTATATTGTATATATTTAATTCACTCATTAATACGAGCGTGTACTCATTTGTTTTTCTGTTCATTTATTATTTTCATTTTGACAAAAATTAAAGTGACTAAGTTAATTCTTTAATCTTTGTTTTTTGTCTGGCGCCCTGGCACAGTTGTTTAGCAAAGCGACCCTCAATATAAAGAACCCACGAAACGCTTTCGAGCGACCCGGCAATTCTCCGACACTGGTTAATGCCAATGAGCAAGCTGTCTTGTACCTTTCAACTACAGACGTGACAAGCGGCAATCTGAGCGAAAATTTAACGGTTTTCGTCATAATTGTGCACATTATACGTTAAATATTCAGCTCCATACAATTTTGAATATTTTCCAATAAACCACTTTAGTAATATTAATTCGCATAATCTCCATGTTTTATGTACAAATCATTATCAAGTAATATTCTTATACTAACACTTAAAGCCATGAAGTGGCGATAACGATCTCGTTCCAAAATATTTTTAATGCACAGTGTGATATCACACCTCTGACACAAGTGAGGTATCACGGCGATATCACTTAAGTGATAAATCAGCACCAATCACAAGTAAGTCACAAAATATCACATGGATATCATGTGGGTATCACGCGGATATCACAGTGTTATATCATATCTCTGAAACAAATGAGATATCACAGCGACATCACTTTGGTGATAAATCAGCAACAATCACAAATAAGTCACAAAATATCACATGGGTATCACGCGGATATCACAGTGAGATATCACATCTCTGACACAAATGAGATATCACAGCAATATCACTTTGGTGATAAATCAGCAACAATCACAAATAAGTCACAAAATATCACAGGGATATCACATGGGTATCACGTGGATATCACAGCGTGATATCACACCTCTGACACAAGTGAGGTATCACGGCGATAACACTTAATTGATAAATCAGCTGTACAATCACAAATAAGGCACAAAATATCACATGGATATCACATGGGTATCACGCGGATATCACAATGTGATATCACATCTCTGACACAAATGAGATATCACAGCGATATCACTTTGGTTAAAAATCAGCAACAATCACAAATAAGTCACAAAATATCACATGGATATCACATGGGTATCACGCGGATATCACAGTGTGATATCACACCTCTGACACAAGTGAGGTATCACGGCGATATCATTTAGGTGATAAATCAGCAACAATCACAAATAAGTCACAAAATATTACACGGATATTACATGGGTATCACGCGGATATCACAGTGTGATATCACATCTCTGACACAAATGAGATATCACAGCGATATCACTTTGATTATAAATCAGCAACAATCACAAATAAGTCACAAAATATCACATGGATATCACATGGGTATCACGCGGATATCACAGTGTGATATCACATCTCTGACACAAATGAGATATCACAGCGATATCGCTTTGGTGATAAATCAACAAGAATCACAAGTAAGTCACAAAATATCTCATGTGTATCACATAGGTATCACGTGGATATCACTATGTGATATCACACCTGTGACACAAATGAGGTATCATTGCGATATCACGGTGATACCTGCGTCTACTGAGGTAGATTGTCATATCAAAAATTTGGGAGGGGATCTCGTCAACTGCGCCATCTGGGAATTTTTTACTAACTTCTTATAGGTAAGGGTTGGTTTTTGACACCCTTATCCCAAAAAGAGGGTTTTGAAATTTGGAACATAGATTCAGGTCATCAAGAAGATTGTTATATCAAAAATTTGGGAGGGGATCTCGTCAACTGCGCCA
Source organism: Podabrus alpinus (assembly GCA_932274525.1). Taxonomy (NCBI): domain Eukaryota; kingdom Metazoa; phylum Arthropoda; class Insecta; order Coleoptera; family Cantharidae; genus Podabrus; species Podabrus alpinus. The sequence continues at coordinate 60,361,951 of OW026452.1, forward strand.
TCTGGGAATTTTTTACCAACTATTTAAAGGTAAGGGTTGGTTTTTGACACCCTTAGTCCCAAAAGAGGGTTATGAAATTTGGAACATAGATTCAGGTCATCAAGTAGATTGTCATATCAATAATTTGGAAGGGGTTCTCGTCAACTGCGCTATCTGGGAATTTTTTACCAACTATTTAAAGGTAAGGGTTGGGTTTTGACACCCTTAGCCCCAAAACAGGGTTTTGAAATTTGGAACATAGATTCAGATCATCAAGTAGATTGTCATATCAAAAATTTGAGAGGGGATCTCGACAACTGCGCTATCTGGGAATTTTTTACCAACTATATAAAGGTAAGGGTTGGTTTTTGACATCCTTAGCCCCAAAAGAGGGCTATCACATTTGGAACGTAGATTCCGGTCATCAAGTAGATCGTCATATCAAAAATTTGGGAGGGGATCTCGTCAACTGCGCCATCTGGAAATTTTTTTACCAACTATTTAAAGGTAAGGGTTGGTTTTTGACACCCTTAGCCCCAAAAGAGGGTTATGAAATTTGGAACGTAGATGCACGTCATCTAGTAGATTGTCATATCAAAAATTTGAGGGGGGATCTCGACAACTGCGCCATCTGGGAATTTTTGACCAACTATATAAAGGTCAGAGTTGGTTTTTGACACCCTTAGCCCCAAAAGAGGGTTATCAAATTTGGAACGTAGATTCCGGTCATCAAGTAGATCGTCATATCAAAAATTTGGGAGGGGATCTCGTCAACTGCGCCATCTGGGAATTTTTTACCAACTATTTAAAGGTAAGGGTTGGTTTTTGACACCCTTAGCCCCAATAGAGGGTTATTAAATTTGGCACATAGATGCAGGTCATCAAGTAGATTGTCATATCAAAAATTTGGGAGGGGACCTCATCAAATGCGCCTCCGGGAATTTTTTTATTATTTTGTGTTGTGCTTATCATTGCATAGTTTTGGAAGCCTAAATGAGGTTTATTAACGTAATTTTTACTTTAATTTATTTAAGTAGTTTGTATTGGTACCTTCGCTAAGCGCTTTATTGTTTAATTATAAATTTAAAAGCAAAAATAAAAATATTAATATTTTTACCATGATTTAACTGGTCGACTGTAATGTTTACGAATATGAGTATGAGTTTGAGTCAAACTTCAGCCAGGTCCACAGATGGCGTCAGATGTTGAAGTCGTCACAATTCTAGACAATAATTGTAGAGTAGTTTTCTAAATCGAATCGATAATATAATCAATATAATCAACGCCTTTGATTAAGAAAAGTCTCCAAATGGAACCAGTTACCGATTTATTTGCTGCTCAAGTGCTACCCTCGGAAGAGTCACAAATTATGGATAACGCAGGTAAATCTTTGGAGATTCCATATAATTCAATTAGCAATTACGAAATTAAAACAGAAGAGGTGGAAGATGTGAAATTTAATTTAGAAGATTTGCATCATTCCATTGACATTAAAGAAGATACCGGCACTACAGATTTAACGCTGAATTGTTCAACTTTGTTCGAGTGTGCAACTTGTAGTTATGAATTTGCTCTTAAACAAACTTTAATACGTCATTTAAGAGCTCATAAGGTCAAGAAATCATTTATATGTGATATTTGTAACCTTCAATGTGCAAGAAAATCACTTTTAGTGATAGAGTAAAGTCGGCGATTATGGAATATACCCGGTAATATGGAATACCATGTTTTTAGCAAAACTACTAAAGTTATCTATGCTCATTTGCTAAACTATCATTCGTATGAGTTCAAAGTTCTACCACAAGAGTGCGTAGTCTATAAACATTAACCGTTTTGATGTTATAACAATCGGAAGTGATTTTGGTGCACGTATTATTTTTAGGTTAGTACATTAAAGTTTTATTTTAAACACTTTTGAAAGTGCTTTTATCTGATCTTATTGTTTAATTAAGTAGATGAATTATGTATGAAAGCTTTAATACAGAGATATCGCTCATTTTAGATACTTTGTAATTTTTAATCGACCTAACTTCCAAATTTATATTGGCGGCAATTATGAAATAGTATTCCATATTACCAGACTTACAAACTAAAATTCTAAAATTGAATTTCTTCTTTAGAAATGCTTCGAACGATTACGAACATGACAAAAATGGCTAAAACCGCATCGCCAAAACGTAAAAAGTGGAATGAGGAAGACATGAAAAAAGCAGTGATAGCAGTTAGAAGCAAAAGAATGGGTTATTTGAAGGCATGCAAATCATTCAATGTGCCTCGTGCCACCCTTTTCAGACTTTCAGATTTTTTGTTGAAAATATAATAGTATTCCATATTACCTCATATACGTATTTCATATTACCCGACCATTTTTTCGTCAGTCGGAAAAGTACTTTTTTTAATCAACATAAAATATTTTTGTATTTTTGTATTTTTTTAACTTTGTAACCATTATTCCATGTAATAAACACTTTGGCCCTGCCATTACCATCTTTTTATTTATATTTTAATAAATACTTTTCGAAATAATTTCAAAAATAAAAATGGTATTCCATAATCCCCGACTTTACTCTACATTCAAGGACTCATACCGGTGAAAAACCGTTTAGTTGTGATATTTGTGAGTATAAATGTGCACAAAAATCACAATTAAAACCACATTTAAGAACTCATACCGGCGACAAACCGTTTAGTTGTAATATTTGTGAGTATAAATGTGCACAAAAATCACAATTAATATCACATTTAAGAACTCATACCGGCGAGAAACCGTTTACGTGTGATATTTGTGAGTATAAATGTGTACTTAAATCACATTTAACAAGGCATTTAAGAACTCACACCGGCGAGAAACCATTTAGTTGTCATATTTGTAAGTATATATGTGCACAGAAATCACAATTACAAAGGCATTTAACTACTCACACCGACGAAAAACCGTTTAGTTGTCATATTTGTATGTATAAATGTGCACATAAATCACAATTAAAACCACATTTTAGAACTCATACCGGCGAGAAACCGCTTAGTTGTCATATTTGTGCTTATAAATGTGTACATCAATCACATTTAAAATCACATTTAAGAACTCATACCGGTGAAAAACCGTTTAGTTGTCATATTTGTGCTTATAAATGTGCACATAAATCACAATTGCAAAGGCATTTAAGCTCACACCGGCGAGGAACCATTTAGTTGAGATATTTCTCTTAAAGGATACATTTAGCTTGGAAAATGAACATCTTTGTAAAATATTTCTTATCAATATAACCTAAAAATGTTGTAAATTTGTAACTAAGATTTCTTTGCGAATTTCTATTCTTGCATAAGTTTGTTTGTGCTGAAAATTCTCATTTTTTTGTACTTTATAAAATTGTAATAATTTAAACTTCGTATTGTGTATCCTGAGTTAAAGGTGATTATTGAATATCGTGTAATATACTATTATGAGATTTCACTATTACTTTATTTAATTTGAAACTTTCAACTTAATCAATTTATATTGTTTTTATCGAATTATTATTAGTTGTTTTCAACGATTTACTTTAAGGCTAGCAATAGACGGGCATCGAAAACGCGGCGGTTTACGCGCCGCGTTTTACACGCCCAACTATGTAGCCACTACACGGGCGTTTTTAACCAGCGGTTGTACAGTCAGTGTGAAAATGGACATTGTACAACTAGGATGTATATCTGCTGTGTGCGTCCACATTTTAAATAATAAAAAAAAACGGTGAGGATTACCTAATGTTGGTCACTCCGAATGAGTTGAAACTTTGCAATCGCAAAGAGGAAGGTTTATATAGTATAATGACATAATTTTTACAAGCGAAGATATAATCAAAATTTTGAGAAAAATCGATTTGAAAAGTACGGAAAAGTAGCATCTTGCATGCTGTAGAACCGGTCGATGCCACTACTTCGCTCGGCCGGCGCGCATTTTGTTGACGGTACGTGTGGTGGGATATAGTCTAACACTTAGAAAATTTCGCACCTGCAGATGCAGCTCGGCGCTCCTACATGTAACATCGATTATTTTTTGTTTTTAAGCTATTTTTAGGGGGTTTCAGATCCCGGTTGCATTTATCCCGGTTTCCTTGATGCATGGCGCCTCTCGTATGTTTAGCTCCTGCCGCGTTAGCGGCTCTGAGCACGAAAAACCGGCCGGAGATGCGGAGCATCGGAGGCTAGGTTTTTTGATGCTCACAGCTCTGGCCAAGCCAACGTTTATGTTTATTGGGTAGAGAGTGAACGGCCCAAGTGACAAGGAATATCCGAAAAAAATTATCCTTTGATATATAGGTCAAAAAAGGGATAAGGTACACAATAAGAGCTGGATAATTGAGGATTTTTAAGAATTAATCCCGAAAATTGAGTAAAAACCATAACCCATGGCCGGGATAGGCTGTCGGCCTCTTTTTCGCGTGGCTTGAAGAATTATTGACACGCCCCAACTTTTAATTTCGAAAAATTTCGTATTTATCACGGCCTTTTTGGCAATGTTTTGATGCGAATGTATAACTTTTGTCGGCGCGGAGGTGATCATAAAAAAAAATTCGGTGAGGATTACCTAACACCTGTCATTCCGAATGAGTTGAAACTTTGCAATCGCAAAGAGGAAGGTTTATATAGGCCCCTACAACAAAAAAATTCTGAGAATGTATTATCAAAATTTTGAGAAAAATCGATTTGAAAAGTACGAAAAAGTAGCATGATCGTGCCACACAACCGGTCGTTGCCACTAGCTTCGTCCGGCCGGCGCGCATTTTGTTGACGGTACGTGCAGCTAGATATACTCTTACACTTAGAAAATTTCGCAGCAGCAGATGCACCTCGAGCGTCGTACATGCAACATCGATTATTTTTAGTTTTTCCGCGATTTTTTGGGGGTTAAACGAAATAGTTTACTGCCCCATACCGCAACTATACTTTTTAATGCTATTTCGAGGGTCTCTCACATCCCGGTTGCATAGATCCCGGTGTTCTTGATGGATGGCGCCTCTCGTATGTTTAGCCTAGTAACCAGAGTCAAATCCGCTCCGTAGGGGTGCAGAGCGGAGCGGAGCGGAGCGGCGCCCCGGAGGAGTAGGATTTGACGATGGCTGACCCTCCCTTTCGAATGCACACCCTTAAAAATGGAAGGCAAAAAAAATTTTATTTTTTCACTTTTTCGGCAATAACCGCCTTATTTTCCATTTTTTCGCGAATATTTATACTAATATCTACTAAGCACACCCCCCCCTACCCGAATTTCAAAGAAAAATTAAAATCGGAGCAAAAAAATTTCACTCGATTTGAAGGGACCGGTAACCCGATAGTGGTCTCGGCCGGGGTCACGATTTTACTTTCCCATACTTTTCAAATCGATTTTTCTCAAAATTTTGACTATACATTCTCGGGCGAAATTTTTACAGGACACTCTAATAAGGTTCCTTTTGCTAAAAAAAATATTTTGGGGCGATTTCGGGTGACAGGTGATAGGTAATTATCCCCAAAAATTCGAAAAAAGTGTGAAAATAAGAAAGATGCTGCGAGTTGAAATAGTACGGGTCGCTGATGTACCACCGGGTCGATGTGTCACATCGTCGGCCGGTCGCTTGAAATGGGGTGGAATTTTTTGGCTCCGATTTGAAATATTTTTGGAAATTCGGGTAGGGGGGGGTGTGCTTAGTAGATATTAGTATAAATATTCGCGAAGAAATGGAAAATAAGGCGGTTATTGCCGAAAAAGTGAAAAAATAAAATTTTTTTTGCCTTCGAATTTTAGGGGTGTGCATTCGAAAAGGAGGGTAATCCATCGTCAAATCCGCTCCGTAGGGGTGCTCCGCGTTGCACCCCTACGGAGCGGATTTGACTCTGGTTACTAGGCTAAACATACGAGAAGGCGCCACCGATCAAGAACACCGGGATCTATGCAACCGGGATGCGAGAGACCCTCGAAATAGCATTAAAAAGTATAGTCGCGGTATGCGGCAGTTATCTATTACGTTTAACCCCCAAAAAAGCGCGCAAAAACCAAAAATAATCGATGTTACATGCAGTCGAGTCGGGCTGCAACTGCCTCTCCGCAAACGGCGAAGTCTAAGACTAGTTCAACTTGCACGTACCGTCAACAAAATGAGTGAGATTCCACCCGTTTTCATGTAAAATTATGTACTTTCAAAGTCTATCTTCTATCAAAAGTTGATTTATCCTGCTATAGGAGGGTTGCCGCTGTCATTTATTAACATTAAACTACCCGAAAGTCACCAAAAAATATTAAAATTCGATGATGGAACATTGTCACCCGTCCCTGTTTATTTAGAGACCTACATGTTTACCACACGGAATTAGACCGACAAATGCGGTCGATATGGAGCGAGCGCTACGTTATATTTATAACCTCGGGTGGGCGTGACTTAGACTACGAGCGTCTGATGCAATTACACGCCCTCGTTAGCATAATCGATGCAAATTTCCCGTACTTTTCAAATTGATTTTTCTCGAAATTTTGATTATATCTTCGCTTATAAAAATTATGTCATTATACTATATTAACCTTCCTCTTTGCAGCGCCATTGTTTTTTTTATTTTGGAGTGACCAACAATAGGTAATTCTGCCCCTTTTGACTGTGATTAGTGAAAAAATTACCAAAATGAACACAAATATGCGCCGCTCAATTCATCCAGCAGAAAGATTGGTGATTACATTGAGGTAAGTTAATAACTATAACTCAGGTCATGGTTAGTGCGATAAGCAGTGTCGATTCCTGGTTTTAGAGTCGAAAAAAGTGATCAGAAGACTGAGAGGAAAGTCTAATCTAACGGGAAAGATCAGTTAAGAGTGGTGGCCTACGAAACGGATAGGAAACAGAGGTTAAAGGGGTGAAATACCAGATAAAACAACTTAAAAAGAAACTAGTCTAAAAGTGAGGTTAAACAAAAAAATTTGCATTGAGCGAAGAATCAAACCAAAGTATAACGAGAGACTCGTCTCGAGCAGGCAACACACCATACAGATGCCTCATAGGCGAGAAACCTTACAAGTACATACTGGAGAAAAACCAGCAGCAGCCGCAAATGAGTGAAGAGACAAGAAAGAGAATAAGAGAATTCGACGTAGATCCAGTAGGGGAACAAGCATCGTTTGAAAGAAGCAAAAAAACGATCAGATTGTAACCGCCAACCGTCCTTCGGAACTACTTTTCCTAGAAACAGCTGGAGTTATTAAAAAGTAAGCAAATTTGCTGATCGAACACAATATCCCACTTAGGCACTTATCGATCTACTGAGAATATTTATAGATTATGCTGCCACCACCGTTCAACCGATTACGCCCACCGCAGAATTCTGTCAAAAAAAACACACTATCAATTTTGTACGCGACTTTCTGGTAATAAGTCCCAGACACTCCCCGTTTTGGCGTTACGTCCCCCGGCTAAATGTTGAAGTTGAAACTTCGGTGCGGACAAAACGACACTAAGCTCGACACAGAAAACAAAACGTTCTTTTCCTCAACAGGAAAAACGAAAACACTGAATTTTCAAAAACAATATTTATTAATAATGGATAAGTTTAAAAAAACACATGTACACATTTAAATATTCCTTACAATTTAGGGTGGCCCTTTTAAACACATAGGTATACAATCTAAAATAACTATCAGAAAAAAATACCATCCTTCTGTTAGTAAATAATTCAAAATTGTACTTACATAGGTGATATATTTTTCCTTCTACCTTGGATCTCCAGGCAATCCAATGCGGCCAAGACAATGCCTGTCTATTACCCAAAACAACGATAAATTCGTCACAAATGTCTCACACCAGAGAATACACAATCTATTCACGGATTCAATAAACAAACTATTTGACCTTTTAAAGCACTTAAAATACACAAGCAAGACAACTCGGCAAGACACTCCCTTTTCTTCTTTGCCCAAAACCAAAATCAAAACTGACAATCTGTCAAACCGTCCCGCACGCGAGAATCTACAATAGTCGCCGACGGACTCACTAGAAGGACTTTCTTCGATTTTGTTATTCAACCATATTTATACCTTTCAGAAATCACGAAGATTGACCTTCCATAGCGTGAGAATTTGCACCACTGACAAATTTCACCTATAGATAGATACATCCCTATCGCTTTTTTAACGAGAAGCAAATGTCTACTGATTGCTTCAATGCAATCAAATCTTGATTGCTTCATCAATGAAATCGCGTTGACTGCATTGAAAATATCCGGTCAAATTAGCGATACTCCACTGTTGTCTGAAATTAAACAGTTCATCTGAACAAAGAACAGTGTAAAAAGTCATCTTTAGACGCAGGAAGTTCGCATGCAGACGAAAATTGATAAAATAATATATGGTTGATTAACAATCATCAGTTATTATCGCAATAATAATTTATAAGTATATCTCAATTCAAAATATTAAAATTAATTTTTATGAATTAAAATCCCGTTTTGTTACAAGATCACCAGAACAAAAACAGGCGGAAGAAGAAAGAAATAGAGTTAAAGACCACGGAATGGATATGAATGAAGTCAAACAAATGTTCGAAACAATGATGGGCGAAATGAAGAAAAATACAGCAGAAATCAAGAGAGAAATGCAGGAAATAAAGAATGCATTTAAACAAAAAGAAGAAAAGTGGGAAAAAGATAGAGAACAACTGGAAACAAGAATAGAGATATTGGAGGACAAAATTGAAAGAGAGGAGAAAGCAAAACGAAAGAATAACATTGTAATCAAGGGTTTGACCGAAATATCGGATGAAAGTACAACTACCGACATGGAAAAGTTTATAGAAAAAGAGCTACATATAAAAGTGAGATTAGTGAAAGCTTATAAATTGAAATCGAACAGAGGTGAGAATGTGATAGCGGAAGTCGAATCATGGACCAAGAAAATGGAGATTATGAAGAATAAATCACGATTGGGAAATAGAAAAATTTATATAGATAACGACTTAACAGTACTGGAACGTAAGATTCAAGGTGAAATAAGAGCGATAGCGAAGAAAGAGAGAGGGGAAGGAAAAATAGTTACAGTGGGATACCAGAAAGCTATAATAGAGGGCGTAATGTATAAATGGAATAAAAGCGAGGGAAGAATGAAAACTGAAGAAGAGGAAGGTCACAGCTCAGAAAACTAATAGCAAAACAGAACAAACCGAACGGATCTATGATGACGAAACTGGCAATGAATAAGAAAAAATGGCACGAGAAGATAAGAAAAAATAAAAGGAAGAGAAATGGAGAAGCAATGCGAGTGGGTACATGGAACATAAGAACGATGCTAAGGGAGGAAAGCTGTTTGAGATAGAAAACGAGTTAAGAAGATACAAAATTGATATAGCGGCAGTTCAGGAAACAAGATGGAGTGGTAAGGGAGAGATAGATGTAAGGAACTACAAACTATTGTACTCGGTTGAAGATAAGCAGGGCAGAAGAGGAGTCGGATATTTTGTAAGCAAGCAACTGCAGAATAACATAATCCAATTTGAGGCAGTAAATGGAAGAATAGCTTACATAAGAGTTCAAACGAAGAAATGTAAATTTAGTATGATAAATGTATACGCTCCAACAGAGGACAAAGACGACAGCGAGAAGGAAGAGTTTTATGCCGAGCTGGAGAGGGTCGTGGAAGAAGTGCCTAGACAGGACTTGCTGATCATCCTGGGAGATTTCAACGCGCAGGTGGGAAAGGAAGACTACTACAACGAGGTAGCGGGTAAATTCACATTACATGAGGAAACGAATGATAATGGACAGAGACTATGTAACCTTGCCACTGCGACAAACCTGGTTATAAGTAGCACAAAGTTTAATCATAAACCAATGCACAAAGTAACATGGATGAGACCGGGTATAAACAGTGAGAAAGGAAATCAGATAGACCACGTATATATTACAGAAGAATGCAGCAACAATCAGTGATGTAAGATCATATCGGGGAGCAAATGCAGATACGGATCACTTCTTAGTAGTAACAAAGATGAAATTGGAAAAAGCAATTAAAAAACGAAAAGAAGCCAAGAAAAAATTAGCACTGGAATGGTTCCATAACGAAAGCACGAAAGCAAAATACACTGAAAACACGGATAAAAATGTTAACAACAAGCAAAAAGAACGAAATATAGATAAAGAATGGGAGAATATTAAACTATCAATCAAAGAAGCCGCAGAAACAACAATAGGACACCAAAAATATGTAGAAAACAAGAAATGGTTCGATAAGGATTGTAGTGAGAAGGTAGAAAGCAAGCGAGGTTGAAGTGGATAGCGACAAATAGAGAATAAGATAAGAATAAATATACGGAGAAAAGGAAAGAGGCACACAGATTCTGCAAGGAAAGGAAAAACAAATGGCTACATGACGTGATGAGCGAAATAGAAGATAACTACAGAAATAACAATGCGAAGAACTTTTACTTAAGAGTTAAACAACAAAAAACAAAAAGCAACATGAAGACCAGGACCATGAAAGATAAAAACGGAAGAAGGGTGAGCGATGAAGAAGATATAAAAGAAATTTGGAGAAAACACTTTCAAGCACTGTTAAACCAAAATGTAAAAAAAGATAGTACCAAAGAAATAACAGTAGAAGGAGAAGATGAAGGAAACATAGCAGAACCAACATTTCCAGAGGTAAAAGCGATGATCAAGGAATTAAAAAATGGTAAAGCTCCACTCCAGGTAATGACGAAGTATATGGTGAAATGATAAAAAATGCTGGAGAGATGGTACACCAAAGAATATATGACTTGATAATAGAGATATGGAGATCCGAAGAGATGCCCGACGAATGTAATATTGGTAAAATAGTCCCAATACACAAAAAAGGAGACCTAGAAGTGTGTAAGAATTACAGGGGCATAACATTGCTACAGGTTATATACAAAATATTGTCGGCACTCATACATACTAGACTGAAAAAAGAAACAGAACTCATAATTGGAGACTACCAGCATGGTTTTAGAGAGGGCAGATCGACAGTGGATGCACTACACATAATAAAACAAATAACAGAAAAAGCACGAGAACATAATATAGAGCTGCATCTGCTGTTTGTCGATTTTCAGCAGGCTTTCGATACCATAAAAAGAGAACGTCTATACGAAGCTATGCAAGAGATGAATATACCAGTAAAGCTGATACGACTTATACAGATGACGATGAGAAGATCGAACGCAGTAGTCAGGGTAGGAACAACTGAAACCAACAACTTTGAAGTTAACGGAGGAGTAAGACAGGGCGATGCGCTGTCGGCGACCCTCTTTAACCTCGCAATGGAGAAAATTATAAGAAATTCAGACTGTGGAGGAACTATACGAACAAAGGAAGGTCAAATACTTGCATATGCGGACGACTTAGTGATTATTGCTAGATCACTGAAAAAAATGAAGAAAATGCTTGAAGAAATAGAAAAACAAGCAACAACAATGGGACTGAAGATAAATGAGAACAAGACTAAATATATGAACTGCACTAAAACAGAAAGAAGGAAAAATGTATTAATGGTAGACGGACGAGTGTTCGAAGAGGTTCATAAGTTTAAATACCTGGGAATACAGATAAACAGTACTAACGAGCGATCAAAAGAAATAAAAGAGAAAATGCAGACGGGATGGAAGGCGATATATGCGAACAAAAAGATGCTTAAATGCAAAAGCCTGGCTATAAGAACAAAAGTAAGAATCTACAAGACCTTTATTAGACCGGTATTGACGTATGCCTCAGAAGTGCTAAACCTGACGAAAAAGGAAGAAGAGGAACTGAGGGTGTTCGAAAGAAGGGTGATCAGAATAATCATGGGACCACAGAAAAAAACGAAAATGAATACCAAATAAGAACAAATAGCGAGATAAACAAAACCATTGGAAATGAAGACTTGGTGAGATGTATAAAGTCGCAAAGAATAGCCTGGCTCGGACATCTAATGAGAAAAAAACCTGATAGTATGATGAGAAAGATCACGGACTGGAGGCCGAGCAAAACCAGAAATAGAGGAAGAATCAGAGCGAAATGGATTGACGAGGTGGGGGAAGATCTTGAAACCATGGGAGTAAGGGAATGGAGAAAGAAGTGCAGTAACCGGAATTTATGGAGAAGAGTAGTGAAGGAAGCCAAAACATGCACAAAACTATAAGTGATGGAAAGTTTGGAAAATCAGGAGTAATCCACCTGGAGAAAAGGATTGTAAAGACTTTCAAAACTAGGAAGTAGGCATATTCCTTAGGAATGGACGCCTTTATTATTATTATTATTATAAGTAATAAAAATTACATTTTAGTTTATGATTCTAAATTTCATTGTTATTTTTTAAAATTAGTATGGTAGTTATATTATTTAATGTCAATCTTACAAGTTATTATTATATACTGTTATGTCCACCCGAACTTCTCGATCTGTGCAAACTTAACACAGATTTCGGTTGACACGACTTACTCTTAATCTCAGGATGCGGCAAGGTTCTTTGGACTTTTACGGTGGAATTAGTTTAATCACACAGTCAAAGAAAATCGGCAAATCTAATTTTTATAAACAATTTAATGAACATATAAAACAAAATTAACATAAACAATTAACAGAACCAATTAACATAAAATTAACATAAACAATAATCAGAATTTTAAAGTTACCTTTTTTCTTCTTGTACGCGCGCACTGTATTTGCGGTCGCACCACAATTTTAATCTTCAGAGCTGGGTCTTGCTGCAGGGTTATTGTCACCCTCGCCTTTCACCTTCTTTCTGTTTATCAATAAACAGCGCTTATTTTTCTCTTCTATTCTAATCTCCACTCCACTTGGCTTCAATTCACTACAGGCCAATATACTCTTAATCTCCAATAACGCACTTTTATCTTTAGGCGTCTGATCGGTTCGCCGTTTTTTATACCGACTTTTTATCTTCAATAAAGCACTTTATTTCGACGCGTCTGATCGGTTCGCCGTTTTTTATCTCCAATAACGCACTTTTATCTTTAGGCGTCTGATCGGTTCGCCGTTTTTTATCTCGACTTTTATCACTGTTGTTTATTCTCTTTCTGTTGCTATCGTTACCCCCTTTTTTTTTATCATTTCTCACATATTGCCTACTAACATTTTATAACTAAATAATAACATCTTTTTTTTTTAATTGTTTTTGATAAACCTTTTTCATGCCATATTTTCTCTGACTGCACGACAAACAATTTAATATCGCAACAGCCAAATTATTGATGGACACAACATTATTCCCCTTGCAAAGTAAAATAAATTTTCTTAAACCAAAAGGTTGCCTCAAAATTTTGTTTATCTTTGCATTGCTCATTCTTCATGCACTTCATACGGACTTGTCTTTCATCACATTTTCAAACATCTTTCATTCCTCACACTTCTTTCATCAGCAATTCTTCCAGACTTCACAAACCCATACAGTACTGTTCGTGGTTGTTCCACGCATTTATCACAATTATACATCACAACTTTATTTTATCATATTTTGTCGACTCCGTTGATTAATTTAATCGGTACAGCGCTCAGCTTGTATTTGATTCTCATTTTATTATTGTAGCGCATAGCTTACAATAAACCCCTGTAGACTTGGAGATTCATGAAGACTTCTTGTCGACTCTTATTCCCCTCTTCTTTCCAACGTTTATCGACCCTTGCTGTGCGTTGTATAATTTAATTTTCTTCTTCGTGGTACCGTTTTAATTCCGAAATACTGTTGGTAACAACTCTTTGGTGCTGATTAATTTTGTGTGTCCATTTGTGGATTATTCACAAATGGATATAAAAGATTTATGTGAAATCGACCTCTTATTTCACCCCCTTCGTATGCTAACACATATACGTTGTCGTTGACGACCTGTTCTATCCAGTATGGTCCTTCATACGGCAATGACAATTTTGCACAAATGTTGTGCGCCCGATTAGAAGTGCGTAAACTTTTAACTATTACCTTGTCCCCTACATCGAACGATAATCGCTTATGAATCTTCCTATTCATCTTTTCTTCGTATCTTCTTGAACATCTGTGCGCAGTTTCTAGTGCCTTCCGCATGTCATCGACAAAATTTCTTTCTTCCAGATCTTCCCTCCATGGTCGATGAGGATTTGTTCCCTTCATAAGATACCATGGTGAAAATTTCGTTCGCACATTTGGAGTCCAGTTTATAAAATTTTCGACATTTTCTAACTTCTCCATCCAATCGGGATGGTTTTCATGCGTTAGAACTCTTAAAAATTTTATGACTTCTTGTATAATTCTTTCCCCTGGATTCCCCTGTGGATGTCTAATTGAACTAAAACAAACATCCACCCCTTGTTGTTCCCAATGTTCAATGAACCGGTCATTGTTAAAGTAGGTGGCATTATCCGCTAAAATACGTTTTGGCTTCATTTCGTCACTTGCGTAGCTTTCTAGGCATTCAATCGTTATCTCCGTATTACAAACTTTTGTCGGATATAATTTTACATACTTGGTGCATACATCATATACTACGAGTATGTTTTTGAAATCCTCTTCGGTTGGTACTAAATTGCTTAAATAGTCAATCGCGATCAACTCCCCTGGTTCATTTACCGTTATGCTTCGGATGCTGTTTTGGTTAACATGATTCTTGTATTTTGCTAAACTGCACAGTGTACATTTATTGATCGTATCCTTTATTACTGACAAATCGCGAATACAATAAAACGCTTCCCGAAATATTAAAAACGTCTTTCTAATGCCAATGTGGCCAAATCTTTCATGCAAATCTTTTGCCATATTTATTGTCGTCAACCTGTTTAACACGTACACTTCACATTCCCCTATTTTTTTAACTAAAAATTGTTCCCTGTATTGATACCCTCTATAATTTTGTACAGTCATTAATTTTTCCCGAATGTAGTTGAAACTTGTTTCTCTTTGCAATTGTAATATTGTTTCCCGTGCGTACATTCCCTGATTTTGATTTAAATACACCGAAGCTACTAGAACGTCTTTCAATTTCATCCCCTTTTTTTCATCTTTCCGACTTAATGCGTCCGCAATTAAATTGTCTTTTCCCGCTCTATGTTTAATATCGAAATTGTATTCTTGGATCAAAAGTGACCATCTGTAAACCCTATTGTTGCTGAAATTTGTCTTCATCATAAAAGTGAGTGCCGAGTGATCGGTTTCTATTAAAAATTTATTTCCCGCTAAATAAAATTTTAATTTGTTTAATGCAAACACTATGGCCAGCATCTCCTTTTCCGAAATTGTATATTTGATTTCTGCCCCCCTTAATATTCGAGATGTGAAATGTATTGGAACTTCATGCCCTTGTTTAATCTGTATTAACACTCCACTAATAGCAAAGTCGCTCGCGTCGGTACGCAAAATGAATGGCAGATCAAAATCTGGATGCAATAAAGATAAATTTTCAAAAATTGCCTTTTTCAAACTATTGAAACTTTCCTCGTGTATCGCCTCCCATTTCCACACGATACCTTTCCTTAACAACGTCAATAAACCCAGCGTTTTTTTTGAATAATCAGGAATGAATTTTTTATAATAATTCATGATGCCTAAAAAGCCACGTAGTGTACGAAGATTTATCGGACGCGGATACATCTTCACTTCTTCCAGTCTCTCATTGTCAATTGATATTCCTTCCTTGTCAATTCTAAACCCTAAAAATTTTACCTTTGGTAACATAAATTGACATTTGTTAATTTTTAATTTCAGCCCTGTTTTCTCTAAAGTATCCAATACCGCTTCCAAATATTTTATATGATCCTCTTCATTTTTTGAGAAGATCAACATGTCGTCGATGTAGTGGACAAGATATGCCTCATGTTTCCTTAGCACGATTTGCATTACTCGCACAAGTGCCGAGCTCGATGTTTTCAAACCGAATGGAACTACATTAAAATAAAAAGTTACCCCATCAATGCTAAAACCTGTGTATCTTCTTGAACTTACGTCAAGTGGAATTAACCAAAAGGAATTTTTTAGGTCCAACTTCGTGAACACACTATTATCCCCGATTTTGCCAAATAAACTTTCAATATTTTCTGGTTTCTCAAACTGTGGTTTTGTGATGTTATTCAATTTTCGTGCGTCTAAACACAACCGTATGCTTTTATCCGCCTTTTTAACTACAATTAACGGATTAATAAAAGCAGTACTAGCCCTTGTGATAATCCCATCTGTTACCATTTGATCGATTTGCGCCCATACCTCTTTCTTATAATTTTGTGGTATCGGATAAGTTTTTGCCTGAAATGAAGTTTCATTTTCGACTACTAATTTATGTTCATAGCCTTTTGCCACCGTGACCTCTTTATTAAAAAGTCGTTCATGTTTGTTTAATATTTTCGTTATGATACCTTCAAATTTGACATTACAATTTAATTTTACGTTGTCATGAGCCCCATTCGTTTCAAATTGTCGCGACTCGTTTTTTTCTGCTCTCATGTTATTGTTAATTGATTTTAAAATTTTTGGTAAATTAGTTTTTAACTCTGATTTCAAATGGTGACCTAAATATGAATTTTTTTTTCTTTCTAATGTTTGACCGAAAAAAGATTGATTTGGAAGTTCTAATTTATCGTCTAAATTTGATTGGTTATCTTCACCTTCCCATTTGATCTCATTTCCGTCAATGGATATGGTCCGATGCTCCATATCTATTATCATTCTAAATTGATGTAAAAGATTTATCCCTAGTAAACATTGAGTTTTTAAATTTGGCATTATCATGAAACCGTCGAATTTTTCGATTTTTCCGATAGCGATCGTCCCTACCACCATTTGATTTAAAGAAACCATTTTTTTGTTGTTCGCGGTAATTATGTTCATACTCCGTATAGGTAGTATGCCCTTTACAAATATTTCCGCATTCTCGCGAATGATTTGTTCGTTAATCAGTGATATCTCGGCCCCGGTATCAATCAATGCTATTAAAGACACCCCATTAAAACTTAACTTAATTTTTGGCAAGCAAACGTTGTTGTCGGCACTTGTGCTTTCTTGCAAACCTTCACTTATATACTCCCTTGGATGTACGTAAGTGTTGCCCCCTTTTTTTTGCTTGCCAATTATGGAAAATTTGATCCAGACGCTGCCTGGACCGTAACTCGCGTTGGTGTTGACGTACCAATTTCGGTTGGAGTTACCTCAATGCGGTTGACCGCCCGATTGTTTCTCTCGGCTGGCCGTGAATCTTCTCTTGGATGGTTGTTCCATCCTCCCCGATCTCGATTCCTATATGCATCGTTGTGATTGTTGTTAAAACCCCACCTATGCCGAGCATTATTACCATGATACGCCCGTTCATGTCCCCCATTTCGCGCATCTTGGGATTCATATCGTGGCTGGGTTGCTCTTTCCGGTTGTCGAAATTGTGATATTTGACCTCGTTCTGTCGCTTCGTACCTGTACTCCACATTCTCGTCAAACCTTTTTAATAGATCTAAAAAACCTTCTATAGTCTCTATTTTCTCAATTCCTATTCGCGCCTTTAAATCTTTTTCAAAATGTCCCCCAATCGCTTTTACCAACAGTATTTCGTCATATTTAGGTTCCACCTGGAGAGCTTGGTTAATTATGCGTATGGCATAATTCTCTCTGGACTTCTCCAGTCCCTTGTATTTTCCCCCATTCACCTGTTCTTTTACCTTATTCTGCTCGTTGTCGCCCCAGTATTTTTTTAAAAATAGGGCCTTGAAATCTTCAAAATTCTCAATCTTTTCTTCCACCATACTAAACCACACTTCTGACTCTCCTTTCATTGTGGCTCGGATAATATTCTTTCGTCGAATCTCATCTTTAATTTTTGCGATGTTATTTTCTAGGTTTTTAATAAATATTTTCGGATTGATCTTGTTGTCGCCGTAGAATTTCGTATATTTATCCATATCACCATCCCGGTAACTTTGGTTTTTCAACACTTCTACCAAGTCTCCCATCGATTTGTCGGATGTTTTTTCTTTCATCCTTTCCAATTCTACTCGTAAAGACAACACATCTCCGTCTAACCTCTCCCTTTCCGTTATGTTTATTACGCGATCATTTTCCGCCAAATTTATCCCGTCCGTCACCTTTTTCTCGACTTCTGTCATTTTGACACCTAGCCTTTCAAATTTAATATTTACCCCATTTTCAAATCCCTTACGTTGTTTTTCATTTTCCCCTTCGTGCTTATTTAAACGTAAATTTACCGTATTGATTATGTCGACAATCTTCGTATCTATTTTTATATTCATGCATTCAATTTCTGCATTCAGACATGCAAAATTTTCACCTATTTTTGTGAATTTTTCGCCAATCGCGACAAAATTATTATTTACTGTGGCAAAATTCGCTTTATTATCCACACACATTTCATTAAATCTTTCATTTTGTTTATCAAATTTTTCATATATCCCATTTAACTTAGCATTCTGATCATCGAATCTGACATTTAAACTTTCATTCTGCTTATCAAATTTTGCATTTTGTTCATCGAATCTGACATTTATGACATTTAAACTTTCGTTCTGTGCCGTCATCATTCTCATCAGTATGGTCATCGGATCTTCTGGAATCGGTTCCACCATCGGTTCAACCACCGTTTGTACTTCCTCTACCTCTCCTGGTGTCGTTACCTCAGTCTCTCCTTCGTCATGCACACTATCTCTTTCATCCCGTTCTACATTCACTCTCTTACTTCTTGTATTCATTTTAAATTGTTTATCTTATGTGCAAACTGTGTAACTTTCTTTTAACTGTGCGATTTATTTTAGGCTTCACCGTTTGGTTTAAAATTTTTTTTTATTTAACCGTATTCCACACGTAACTCGCCCTCTCGTTGGTCGCCAACTTGTTATGTCCACCCGAACTTCTCGATCTGTGCAAACTTAACACAGATTTCGGTTGACACGACTTACTCTTAATCTCAGGATGCGGCAAGGTTCTTTGGACTTTTACGGTGGAATTAGTTTAATCACACAGTCAAAGAAAATCGGCAAATCTAATTTTTATAAACAATTTAATGAACATATAAAACAAAATTAACATAAACAATTAACAGAACCAATTAACATAAAATTAACATAAACAATAATCAGAATTTTAAAGTTACCTTTTTTCTTCTTGTACGCGCGCACTGTATTTGCGGTCGCACCACAATTTTAATCTTCAGAGCTGGGTCTTGCTGCAGGGTTATTGTCACCCTCGCCTTTCACCTTCTTTCTGTTTATCAATAAACAGCGCTTATTTTTCTCTTCTATTCTAATCTCCACTCCACTTGGCTTCAATTCACTACAGGCCAATATACTCTTAATCTTCAATAACGCACTTTTATCTTTAGGCGTCTGATCGGTTCGCCGTTTTTTATACCGACTTTTTATCTTCAATAAAGCACTTTATTTCGACGCGTCTGATCGGTTCGCCGTTTTTTATCTCCAATAACGCACTTTTATCTTTAGGCGTCTGATCGGTTCGCCGTTTTTTATCTCGACTTTTATCACTGTTGTTTATTCTCTTTCTGTTGCTATCGTTACCCCCTTTTTTTTTTATCATTTCTCACATATTGCCTACTAACATTTTATAACTAAATAATAACATCTTTTTTTTTAATTGTTTTTGATAAACCTTTTTCATGCCATATTTTCTCTGACTGCACGACAAACAATTTAATATCGCAACAGCCAAATTATTGATGGACACAACAATACATATTGTCATGATTCAATCGTCAATAGAGATTGATAATCATTAGTGATGCAAACAAGCAATTACAGGTAGCATGAAAATTCTTTTACGATTTAGAAGGTTCTCCGAAATTACGGCAGACTCGAAGAAAGAATACAATAAATTCGGTTAATAATAAAGACAAGTAAGGAATGGGAAAATCCAAGAATGATGTTGAAAAGTACAAGCAAATATTCACAAATTAATTCATTAAATAAATTGTTAGATGTTAAGAAATTGTTATTAAATAAAAAAATGTATAATTATGTTAGATTAAGTTGTGCGTCAAAAGAAGAAATTACGTGGGTTCTTAAAATCGGTTGAACAATAATGCAACGCGAATTCGAAATAATAAAAATAAGTTCGCGAATTCGAATAACATTAAACCGGTTTCGGAAAAAAACGAGATTAACTTTGGGGCAAGATTACGATTTAATAATAAGAATTTGTGTTATCATAGTTAAAAATATTTTATTATGTTTAATGTTATAAAGGTCATTTTTTTAAATTAATAAATAAAAATAAAATTTAATTATAAATTGTATAAAAAAATAGTCGTATCATTCGGGGATTTTTCTATCCCGTCAAAAGAGATTCAAATTCAGAATAAGAGCGAAAGAGAAAAATCGCAGAACCGACTACTAGAGAAAAGGGTTTTCATGCGAAAGGTAAATATACAAAGGGCTAGCTGTGGTGGAACCACAATAATTAAAATTAACAAAAAAGTCAAAATTCAACACAACAAAAAAAATCGAGTGTATTGGTATTATCCCCGCCGTACACCGTAATATGTAATGATATAGCAATTACTTAATTAATTTGGAACAGGAGCCGAGTTACTAGAGATACCATTTTCAGAATTATTGTTATTTTGAAAGAGTTGCATCATACGCAAACGATAATCCACAAGTGCACTTTGTGGCAAATTATTCATCAATGGTAAAAGGGACATGAGAAATGCCCTATTTCCCATTGGGTCGTTTATTAGATCTTCTTTTTATAAATTAACGCTTTCAGCAAGAATATTGGTAATTGCCTTAATTTCTTCACTACCCCCTGATGTATCGCGTGTTACCCGTCGTCTTTTCCTTTTTGAAGGTTGTGAATTCGGCGTAGTAGCTCTCGATGTTGACGCCGTATCTTCTGCGTGACCTTCCAGCGCAATTAGACTTTCTTCTTCAAGAATGGAATCATAAGATCCACCTTCCATTATTTGTTCTGTGCTAATTTCCGCTAAATTGGAAGATCGGTCTCTATTTTTCAAACATGGTATTAAAAAAAGAAGTTGTTCAAAATGAACGTATTTTTTCTTTCTGCAAGCTGCATCGCCACTTTTAGATTTTTTTGTGTAGTATTTCTTTTTTCATATGGTCACGTATTGATTTCCATTTTGTTTGCAGCCATTTCCTTAAAATAAATTAAAGTTTTAGTAAAACAACAATGTTCTCTGTTTCACAGATATTTAGCTACTGGATCTATTTTTGCATCGTTGGAATATGTTTTTCAAGTCGGACAAAGTACCATAAGTTGTATAATATAAGAGAAGTTTGTACAGCCATTTGGGAAAATTTGCAGCCATTAGAAATGCCTAATCCAACCAAAGAAAAATGGATGGAAGTAGCAGAGAAATTTTATACGAGGAGTAATTTTCCAAATTTTCCGAGAGATGGTCA
The DNA here is from genome assembly GCA_932274525.1 of Podabrus alpinus. NCBI lineage: Eukaryota > Metazoa > Arthropoda > Insecta > Coleoptera > Cantharidae > Podabrus > Podabrus alpinus. The sequence goes on from OW026452.1 coordinate 60,383,278, forward strand.
CAGCTTTGGCAGTTAAGTGCGTCTACTGCTAATGCGAAACGCTCGGATCGAATCCGGGCAGGGTAAGAACTTTATTCTGGCCGTCTCTCCTCGGAAAGCAATGGCAAACCACCGAGGTAATTTGCCAAGAGCGCCCATCTCAAACTGAAGTGTATTACACTTCCCGTGGTTCGGAGCCCACGTTAAACAAGTAGGTCCTCTATGTATGTGAAAACACTTGGAACGCACATCACATACATAGAAAGAGATGGGTCACGACGTTCGGAAACGAACAATACGACTAAGAAGAAGAATTTTCCAAATTGTGTTGGGGCGATCGACGGAAAACATATTCGAATTGTCTGCCCGTCGAACACAGGCTCTGAATATTTTAATTACAAAAAATTCTTTTCAATGGTTTTACTGTCCGCCGCAGATGCAGACTATTGCTTTACAGCGATTGACGTAGGATCGTATGGTCGAGAAGGAGACAGCAATATTTTTAAAACTTCTATTCTTGGGCGAAAATTAGTCACCAATAACTTAGATTTGCCTGAAAATAGGCCGTTACCAAATACCAACAGTCCGTCTCTTCCATTTGTATTTGTGGGAGATGCAGCTTTTGGTTTGGGACAAAATTTGCTACGACCATACGCACGAAGAAACCTTGGGATTGATGAGAGAGTTTTTAACTATCGATTAACTAGAGCACGAAGATTTGTTGAGTGTACGTTTGGTATTTTAGCAAATAAATGGAGAGTATTTCATACCAGTATACATGTAGAATACGATTTTGTAGAAGACATTATTAAGGCCGCATGTGTATTGCACAATTTTGTAAGAAGGAGAGATGGTTACGATTTAAATGATTAGATATCAAATCCTATGGACGATATACCACATATTGGTACTGGAGGACCATCAGCGGGAATCGAAATTAGAGATTTGTACAAAAGGTACTTTATGACACCAGATGGAGAAAGACAGTTTCAATACGAAAATATATAGGGGGAAAATATTAATTGTACGCACCCTGGTGGCTGTAATATCAACTAAATATTTGACGTCTTAATTAATTAAAATTATTTTAAAAATTAATTAAAATACGTTAAATTTATTATTTTTTATTAAATTATTTATTTATTACTTAGTTGTAATGTACTATTATTATCGTTCAAAACCAAATCAAAGTATTTCTGAGCGAGGTCAAGCGAAGGTTATATCATTAGCGTGCAGTGGCGGTTCTACCACGGGAGCTGCAGAGCTGCAGAACCACCAAAAATAACAATAAAAATACCAATACTTGCATAATTAATTATATAATTATAACCTCAATCAGATTTAAATTATTATAAAGAATGGTGCATTATCAGCTTTGCTTTGAAAGCGTGTTTCTTATTTTCGCTAGCATATCAGTTATAATTTAACAGTTAGTCACATAAATAGTGTAATAATAAATACACGTCCAGTCCGCTATCAAAATGTTTGTCTAACTTGAATGCTATACACTTGTCGGCAACCGAGCCAGTCAGTCAGTCGGCCAAATAAATATGAAAGCATAAATGCAAGACAAGGTATGCTAACAAAATCGTTGACGGACTACGCAGATCTGTGATCCAAAATTCCACTTCGTAACGTTAAAACTTTACGCTTCGTATTCTATCGGATCGACTCGTTGAAAATTTAAATGCGGTAAAAATACCCAAAAAGAGCTGCATCACTTGCAGCGCTATTCAAAGATAAGGAAACATTTTATTGTGTTTTTATCATTGCAAGTGTTTAGGTACAAAGGTTAAGATATTAACAGTAGCGCAATTTTTTTGTTGTATTTAAAACGTGTAAACTTGCATTAATTGCAATGGATGTTATATTTAAATTAAGCGAAAATAAGTTTTCTAAACTTAATTATCAAGAAAAATTAGCTGTAAAAGAACAGGGGCGTCCTAAACCTGAATTAATTATTGAAGTGGAAGGCAAAAGTCGCGGTAAAACATATAAGAGACAATTTAATAAGGATATTTACTTTAGGAACAATTGGATTTGTGGGTGTAACCAGAAGAATGCCTTTTTCTGTTTTCCATGTGTATTGTTTGATCAGAACCGTAGTGAAAAACTTTGGACGGAAACAGGAGTGAGAGATTTAGTGCATTTAACTGAAAAAATTAGAAAACACGAGAACTCTAAAACTCATATTAGTGCAGAAATACGGTTTGCTTTATTTGGCAAAATCAACATAGAGGCTCAACTTGATTCCGCATATTGGATAAACATAAAAAAACATAATGACGAAGTAATGAAAAATAGATATGTTTTATCAAAAATTATAAATTGTATTAAGTTTTGTGGATCATTTGAACTTGCTCTCCGAGGACATGACGAATCTGAAACATCTGAAAATCCTGGAGTATTTCGCGGATTGATAAATTTTTCGTCGGAACTTGATAAACTCTTGAGGAACATCTAAAAAATGCAACTATCTTTAAAGGTACCTCAAAAACCATACAAAATGACATTTTAGATTGCATGCTAGAAGTCTGTCATGAAGAGATCGTTCGAGAAATTAAGGAAACACCATTTTTAGCAGTAATGGCTGATGAAACTACAGACGTTTCCGCGAAATTTCAAATGGTTACTATTTTTCGATATGTAACAAAAGATGGGGATCCAGTTGAACGGTTCTGGAATTTTTTGCTTCCGACGAAACATGATGCCGAAATTTTGTCTCAAACTATTTTAAGTGTTATAGACCCGATATTGAAAAATGACAATGATAAACTTATTGCACAAAGTTACGACGGTGCCGCGGTAATGAGTGGAGAACATAGTGGAGTTCAGGCGCGAATTAAACTGAAATATAAAAATGCTCATTTTGTTCATTGTTATGCTCATCAACTGAATTTAGTTATGTTAAGAGCATGTTCTATAAATTCTCAAGTTCGAATTTTTTTCGGTGATTTACATGATATTCCCGGATTTTTTAGTCATTTACCCCAACGTGTAGCAGTGCTAGATAAAATCGCGGGACGAAATGTACCTCGCTCTGCTCCTACACAATGGAATTTTAATATTCGAACAGTTAATGTTGTATATGAACATAGGAACTCCATTATTGAATGCATGGAACAGTTGGAAGAAGAGTCTAACGCATTGACTAGCAAGCAAGCTTCAGGTATTCGACGAATTCTGCAAGATAAAAATTTTATTTTTTGGTTGACTTTCTTCCATTATATTATGCCACATGTTGATATTCTATATAATCAACTGCAAAAAAGAAATATGGATCCGACAGAAGCTCACAGAGTCATAGGTGTGTTTGAACAAAGTATTAATTGTGTTCGAAGTAAAATAGACTCCATAGTGAATGAAGCATCAAAATTTTATACTGCTTGTGGCGAGACAAAAAGGAAACGCCCAAATGATGATCACCGTATTGCTTGCATAGAGATTTGTGATGTAATTATAAACAATGCAAAAGACCGCTTTGCATTCACAAACCACTTGGTAGCTGCATCACTTATACTTAAATTTATAGAATACTTGAACAAATTTCCAGACCAAGAATTAGAGGTTGCTTGCTCAACTTATAATGTGTTGAATAAACCCCGTCTTAAGACAGAGCTTTCGGTATTATATCGACGGTGGAAAGGCAAAAAGTCTTAAGCGCCACGCATTGCAATGGCGCTTAAGACTTTTTGCCTTTCCACCGTCGATATTCTAACGCAGAATGCAGAGATTTACGTGGTGCAGTTCCTTTCCTAAAATTTATAATTTCTAATAATTTGGACGAGACAATGATCGAAACAAAGAAATTGCTGCAAATACTTGTGACAACGCCGATGACTACTGCTGAAGCGGAACGAAGTTTTTCCACCCTAAAGCGGATAAAAACATTTTTAAGGAGCACCATGTGCGAAGATCGATTAACGGCTCTTTCTATGCTGTCAATAGAAAAAAAATTCATCTCCGCCATACCAAATTTTAATGAAAAAGTGATCGATAAGTTTGCTGAAAATAAGGAGCGGCGTATTCCTTTAATAATTAAAAAAATTAATTAATATTTAACAAATTTTGGTAATAAAATATCTTTTCTCGGATTAGAATTTGACTAATAATTTTATAATGCAGAACACCCAAAAATATTTGCCACGAGCCGCCACTGTTAGCGTGCATCAGCGTGACGTCACATTGATGTTGCTTACAGCGCACCATCCTATGGCCCGTATTCCAGCAGTTAATTGCTGATCGTATTTTAACTACCTTGTAGTTAAGTCGCGAACTCGACACGTAGCTGTTCAAAGAATGATTTATTCTCAATGATTAGGTCGCGAACTCCACACGTCTATCTTTACTGATGAATTTAATGTAACTCCATTGTATTCCTGGGGTTACTCCCAGTTACAAATACCTCTTTTGTTTTTTGTTTCGCTCCTGTTTGGAGATCCTTATTTTCCTGGTTTGTTTTCTTTGCACGTCTCTTTAGCCTACGCATTTTATTTTCAACAACTTAAACTAACATGCCTTATGACTAAACAAAATACAACAAATTTGAACCTCGCCAAATTGTGTTCCTTTTGTACTGGCTTTCATGTACATCTCTCTTACATTCAAACGGGTCACAACAGTATGTACTAGGTACAAAATTTGCTGTAAATACTAGATAAAAACGAAGTATCTCAGTATATTAATCAAAAGTGCAGTATATATGCTGTGTATATGTTACCGTGAAAGTAGATAATGCAGGGAAAGTAAACAATTACTAGGGACCGCAGACATTCACTGGACTACTTAGGAAAAGTAGATAATTTACTTTTGATTCACATAAAAAATCAACTCTTACTAGTGAGAGTCTACAACACCTAGCGAATGTATACATTTCCTACAAGAGGTCAGGAATAGTAGATTAACAATAAATTGTTGATCTCGTTTGCATACAAATTTTTTTTTTATGTGTGAATATCTATAAAACTAAAGAACGTTTAAATTTACCGGTTACATTGGTATTCATAAAAATTTAAAACAGGTTCTGTTCGTAATAGTATATTAAGTATCAAGAACAGTAAGGACATTTTACCGATCGAAGACAATTGTTTGGAGGAGGAGCGAAGCGACGACTCCAATTATTGTCTGAGATCGGTAGTCCTTAATGTTCGAGATGCTCATGACGTTTTTTGCGCCACTAAATTTATTAAAATACATTTAGATGTGTATTTAATAAATAAAAATATTTTATTCTCTTTATATCAAGTTGCCTTAATGTCGTGGAAACAGACGCGGTAAGCAATCACATAGAGCATAGTCGCACAAATAAAATACTTACCGTCGCCATAAAAATACTTACCGTTGCCTTATCCTTAGCAACTAGTAAACAAAACTTACTGTCGTGGAAACAGACGCGGTAACCAACCAAATAGAGCATAGTCGCGCAAAAATGTATTATTATACGGTATTTTAGGTAAAACGTTGCTAAATTCAGAAATAGGTAATTTGAACAGTAGTTGTACTATTTTCAAGGAGTTTAATAGTGTGGTTATGAATAACTTTTGTAACAAATTTATGTAACTACGCGGTTAAACCTGTTAGATATATTTTACAGTGCTGTTTTACTTAATATAAATCAGATTGAAATCAAATGGATGAGGATAGCAATACAATAATATTTAGAATATTTATTATAGCTTTGAAAAGATGTTAAAAGTAGATGTACCGAGCACCTCGCAACAGGTTGAAAGGGTAGAATTGGAGAATGATCAAGTTGGTAAATCCATGAGAAAAAGAAACGGTAAAATAAATCTTCATCTACTTACATACAATATGCACGTAAACTTCAACCGCCTTCAAAAAAAAATTCAAAATTTTGTTTTTCATTTTATAACTTTGCGGTGCGAGATACGAAAAATAGCTATAGAAGTAAAATTGTTTCGCCCCGGGATCTACTTCCGATGCCGGTGAAAAATTAAAAATCCGTTCATAAATAAGGACGCTGTGGCCGTTTGAAACATTTTCAAAATTGCGACCTTAAAACCGTTGTGGCGCGACGACTATGAAAAAATTTTTAATTTTAAAAACGGTTACGGATGGCATTTTTTGATCGAGAATTTTTCGAAAACTATAGTTTTTTTCATTGGACGTCAATTAAGGTGGCAAATTGCAAAAATGAAAATTTTGAAAAACTTTGATTTGAAATCAAACCCATTTGCATACAAATATTTGCGCCCAATTTTAAGCGAAAAGAGTTGGTTTTTCGAAAAATTTTATTGAACACTTTCCGTTTTATTTGGCGAACTTAAGCGGTACGTGAAGCAAAAATTTCATTTTTCAAATTTTTTTTCAACGTTCCCCCACATAATATGCCGAAAGAATAAATTGTCAGATTAATGTTGAATTTTTAACGGGTATGCTTCATGCTTACAACAAAGTATTGGAATAATTTTTGAAAATTTTACATCGCATCCCGAATTTTGCCTTCGAGTTTGTGATTTTGTAGCTTTCTTAATTTACTTGACTTAATTTATTATAACTAGTACGCCTAGACACTTGGATACTTACAAAAAAGTAATTACAAAAATACAGTAGGAATTATTTTTATTACCTATTCATGTATGATACAGTAAAAAGGTATGTATCGATAAGGATAAGTGGATCCAATTGACTGTTGAATATATTTTATACCGTCAGTCAGATTAACAATATTCATGTAATGCTCAACACAGAATAGTTAGGTTAGTAGTACTTGATAATCAGTGATACAGAGTGTGAGTGCGTTTAGCAATAAGTGATATGGCGGAATATGATAATACACTGGATATCATTTTGGTCCAACTGGGAAAATATGGAAAATATCAGTGCTTTCTTATGGCCCTTTTCGCACTTGCCATAGGAATACACGCTTCGGCTCGCATCTCCTTTGCATTTTCTGCTAAAGATCTGACTTATAGGTGAGTGCAATGATGCAAACAAAGGCGTAAATCATTTGTTTTTAATAATCGTCATTTTTAATATTTTGGAAATTATTTAACGTCATTGAGGTTTCAAATTGTATTTATTTATATAGTTATCTATTCGTGGTTCATCAGAATAAACATTTAAAAAAAATTAAAGGTCAATTTTAATACCTACAAATTTATTTTTTTAATTTGCGGTTTCACATATTATTTTAAGTATTGATGTATTTTTACATCTTGGCAACTTTACTTGAACAATAAGGTGCATAATTGAACATAATTGTTTGCATTTTTATCACAAAATTGTATCATTCATTGTATTGGTATTTGAATATTCTAACACCTGCTTCGACTAGACCATGACAAATATTATTTAGCTCGCTATCAAATGATTTGTAATTTTACATAAATTGATTATCGGTTGAAGTAAGTCATTTCTATGAGCAACAATCATTGACGCCGAATACCCCAGAAATTTGATCAAAAGATCGTTTCAAAATAATAAGACAACATTATTTTTTGGACAATAATCAGAAGTTTGTGGATATTATTGAAGATTAGATATCGATAATATTATTTATTATTAATTTGTTTTTAATCGGATGCTCTAAATCTATTTTGCTCAACATTCAAAAAATTTATTTTGCAGATGTTTAATACCGGAATGTGACACATCAACCACAGATTTTAATCCACCCTGGCTACAAAACGCAGTTCCCTTTTCTGATAAAAATCCAGCAAAATGTGAACGATACGGATATGTAAATGTCAGCAACACCTGTAATCCCGACGAATTTGATCCAAGCATAAGAGAACAGTGCAATTCGTTTATATACAAAACACAAGAGATATCGATTGTGAACGATGTAAGTTGATTGAATTCTTTCATGCTTATACTGCTTCTGTTGAAAAACACCTGCATTTTCTTAGTCACATAGTTATGACTTATTTTCATTCTTGTTACATTTTTCGACAAATATTATGTTACTATTGCTTAATAGAATTTTTGCCTTTTTAGTTTAATAATCTGCATTGTAGTGAAAACCTATGGAAATTAACTTTGGTTGGTACCATAAATAGCGCAGGACTATTTATTGGATTGCCCATTTCAGGATACATTTCCGACAAGTTAGTTTTACGTTATAAACTTAATTAATATAGTCATGAAACAATTTAGAATTTTTTAGGTACGGTCGTAAGACACTTTTAATATGGGGGATGACCTTATGTGGTATAGCAGGAATAATAAAATCCTTTGCTACGTCATACATTTTCTTCATTATAATGGAATTTATTGATGCAGCAGTTGGTGCTGGCGCATACAGTTGTGCATTTATTTTAGGTAAATAAAATAAATATAATATATTTGAAATATTTATGATATTTGGATTTTAGCCGTAGAGTTGGTGGGACCTAAACAAAGAGTCCTGGCCGGTACTCTGGTTTGTTGTACGTATGCAATTGGTTCAATAATTACCGGTGCTATTGCATGGGCATTTCTCTCATGGAGACCTTTTGTTTTAACAATATACTCGTTAAATTTAATAGTGCCTTTGTATTACTGGCTCACTCCGGAATCGCTACGATGGCTATTAGCAAATAATAAGATCGACGAAATCAAACGTATAATTAAAAAAGCAGCAAAAATTAACGGAAAAGTAATCTCAGAAGACACTCTAGCAAAATTATGCAGTTATAGCGAAAGTAATAACGAATCTGTAAGATATCCCATCAGAGAATATTTCTCAGATTCCACTCTAATAATGAGGTTTATCAACAGCTGCATTTGCTGGATAACCTGCGTGTTTTCATTTTATGGTTTAACGTTAAGTTCTGTTAAAATGGTAGGAAACAGTTATTTAGATTTTATGCTTACCGAATTTATTGAAATTCCGGCTTATTTTGTGACATGGTTGGTGATTGATAGACTTGGAAGACGAATCTGTTTACACATCTCCTTCTTAATCACGACCGCGGCATGCGTTGCCTTTATTTTTATACCATCAGGTAAGCAGTCAAAGTTCGCAAAATTAATTTATCCCATAACAAACTTTTTTATAGATCTGTACTGGTTAAAGTTGACGGTTTATTTGCTAGGAAAATTTGGAGCTACGGCAGCTTTTTCTACTTGTTACATAGTATCCAGCGAAATATTTCCCACTCATTTACGACATACTTTATTGGCAGCAAGTTCAATGTTTGGTCGAATTGGATCGATGGTTGCTCCCCAAATGCCTTTATTAGTACGTGCATCGTCGGTTCAAAAAATTGATATTTATTATTTTGTTAATTAGGAACAAGTTTGGAAACCGTTTCCGTTGACGCAACAACGGAATTTCCCGAAACAACGAATGTGAAGCTGCCTGATACCATCAAAGAAGCGGAAGCTGTTGGGAAAAACATTTCTGATTCTAAATTTTAATTATTTTTTTGAATAAAACATTTTTGTGTTTATCTCAAATAAGATGGACGTAGTAGTATCAAAAACATAATATGTAGGGTAACTGCAATGATAATGGACAATCGAGAGTAGAAATTTAGTATCGTTCCAATTATTTTCAAAGTTTCGTATTAATATCTTAAAACGAAATTAATCTTATCTGATTTAAATGATTAAATGCTGTTTTTGTATCTATAGCAATGATTTTTTAATTTAAAAAAATGTTGTTCAGTAATGGACAATCTCATCATGAAAATTTTTATTAAATAAAATATTTAAAAATTAAAACTGATGCGGAAAACCTACTTAATTCTGCTATTGTGAAGTTGATAGAGTTGGTAAAGGATGAGTATGATATATTATGCATTATAGGAAGAAAAAGACGCAAGATTTCATCAAATAATTTGCCTAACTTAAGTTTTTTTGAAATTTGCAATAAATAAATGTTTTCTAATTTTTATATAATTATTGGTTTTATTTCTATGCAGCACACGAAGAATATTCTGGTCATTTCTAAAGTCGCTTTGCTTGAAAATAAAAATCTAAAACTTTTCAAAAAGAAACATCAAAATATTAATGAAAGTAATAGAAGCAATAAAATAACAAATCGAACTAATACGAGTAGTTTAAAACAGTTATTTTTATTTTGTATAAATTTGTCCTTCATTAAATTTGTCTGCTGATATCTAATCAATAAATTGAAATAAGCCATAATTTACTTTACTTTAACCTTTGCTTTAACCCAGGACCTTCAGGTTTTAATGCAGAAAACACTATTGTAAATATAATATCTGTAAATGAACACAAATGTCCCTAAAGCATTGGTGAACAACTTTCCTGAAAATTTGAGCCAATTTTCAGATGTACAATATTTTTTCTGAATCAAAACAGCCGGCAGCTGAAACTTGCACTTATAAAGCCACTTTTCAAGGATAATGATAGAGGTATTTTGAAGAACTACCGCCCAATTAGGTTGTTGTAGAGTTTCTCTAAGATTTTTGAGCAACTCATGTGCATAATGATTGATGAATTTTTTAAACCTTAAAAATTGATGAATCAACATCAGCTACTAACACTAAAATTTGTAGCTTTACTCACAAAATAATTAAATTGTTATAAAGGATTATGAACTCTTCAAAAGCTGTCTAAATAAAAAAGTGGTTGCTATTTAAAAAAATTTTGATAACGTCATCCATCTGATACGGAAGACCTCACTGATTTACTGTCGACATTAAAAGTTGATCAATAATTTAAGTGAAGTCACGTGCTCCTGAAAGTTTTCAGAAATTTCATTCTGATATGTCTTAACTATGTATGCATTGTATTTTTACGAATGTCTGATGTTCTTTCTTGGAAACTAAAATCAACCACAATTTAAAATAAAAAACTCACATTATAACACTAAAAAGTTGGACATTTGTTATCCTATACGCAGGATGAGCCTCGTGGAGAGCAATTCTAAGTATATATATGATTTCCATCAAGTTAGCTTCCATTCAATCGAATTTTAAATTTTTTTCTGTGCCGAAAGTTTGTTAGTCCAATTAAAAGTTCTGGTTGTTATTATTGAAATGTGATAAAAGCCCAGTACAAAGGCAACACAATTTGGAGAGGTTCGAATTGTTCCAAATTGTTTAAATTAGTTATTGTTCAAGTTCATTTGGTTATATGTTTAATTTTAAGGCATGTAGATTAAGACAGTGCAATCGTTTACCGGTAAATAAAGACGTAGGCTATAAACAGGCAAGAAAACAAACAGGAAAAAGAAGGATGTCCGAAAAGGAACAAAAACAAAACAAAATTCAATTGGTATCCAGGGATAACAAGAGGATGCGGTAGTTAGTTACAAATGATAGAACATCCAGAGTAGATGTGTCGTGTCGCGCATTGAATATCGGTTCATATTGATAAAGCTTTGAGAATAGACGTGTCCTGGTGCAAATTAAACAAGAGTTACGATTAATAATAACTATTAATTGCGAGAATACGGGCCATCGGCTATCCAGGATTGAAGGTGAATTGATCACAAAAATTAATTGATTCAGAAGTAAATTGAGAAGAGCGGCCACTACATCCCATACAAAGGTATCGTTACGTGTGTGTCTTCCAAGGAGACATCACATAAAGAGCAGCATTTGGACTGGAATTGTGACAGGCCAGGACTACCAAGAAAAGCGACCAAATTGGACCAGGCGATTAAAAGTGAATAGTGTTGAGCAACGATAGCCACGTCTTATCAAGAAAGATAACAAGGTTAGCATAGTTTGATTTATAATTTTAAGTTTGCATTTGATTTGTTTGATGAGTTGTGTTGATTGTTATTTGTTCCATTTTTTATTTATGTGTTATTGTTTAATAAATCTGTTAGCTGAACCCAAATTGTGTTTCTTTTGTGCTGATGCTAATTAAGAGTTGCTGACGTGAGATACGTAAGATAAAAAAAATCAACCTGAAATTAAGAGCTTGCTAAGGTAGGTGCAGAAAACATGGAGGAAAATCAAAAACCAAAGGGAGACTCGCCCTTAACAGAGTCAACAACAAAGGCTCCCCAAGGCCTTAACCCAATCCTAAAGCCTATGGCTCAGGATGAAAATTCTGGCCAAAAGGCTGAGGAGATTATACCAATGGAACTGGGTGAAAATCCAGACCAAGGTACAGAGGAGATACTTCTCGCGAGCAGCGACGAAGAAGTCAACACAGCCTTGCAAAGCCTACAAATAAAGGCTAAAAAGGCAAGACTCAGTGGAGCTGCTCGCAAGCGAATGAAATACTTCATCCAAAAGGGTCAACCGGCTGATAAAGCCAGGGAACTTGCCCGTGAAGGATATAATCGTAAAACTGCCAAAAGGAACAGATCGGATGGCAGTACCCCGGAAACCCGTGATAAAAAGCGGGCAAGGACCGATGAGGATGGGGCGGCACCTGTTGGGGTGGCTAAACCTACCTTCAGCCAGGCCTTAACCGGGGTTAAGATAGGAATCACGCATTCCTTATATCCAAAAGAGCTCCTGACTATGGAACAACTTGAAGCCATTCAGGAAGCAATAGTGGATAATATAGTGGTGAAAGGAAAACTGGCTGCTACAAAGCCACAATTCCAACAAATCCACAAAAGACCAGGCTGGCTCGGTATCACGTGTACCAATGCAGCCACAGCCGAATGGATAAAGGGCCTAGAGGCCGAACTCAAACCCTGGGATGGGGCCACACTGAGGATCGTGTCAGAGGCAGAAATGCCTCACACAGAAATTCTTGTGGCATACATACCAGGAAGCCAAGGCTATACGGATGAAAAAATCCTGGGTCTCATGGAAGCCCAAAATGAGGAAATTAATGCCTCAAGTTGGCGGATTATACGCAAAGTAGCATCCGGCCAATCTCTAGAGGTAACTCTATCAGTTGACGCTCAGTCAGCTGAAAATCTTAAAAAGCTGAACTACAGGATCGGCTATAGATTTGGGCAGATTCAGCTCCGCCCGAAAAAGGGCAAACAAGAAAAGCCCAAAACTACTACGGGGCCAGATGCAGATGCCTCAACATCTGCAGCAAGCACCTCCACTTCACTCCACTCTGCCGAAATAGGGCAGCAGGGAAGCTCCGGTACGCGCCCCAAAGTGCCCAAAACGGGCAATAGGGGAAGTCGGCCGGGCACTGCTGCAAACACCAAAAAACCGCTGAAAATAAGCGGTAAAAAGGAACGCCCAAAATCGGAGCAGAAAGGGGCGAAAAAAGAGCCCCCAAAGTGAAGTGTATCCAAATAAACCTCCAGCACTCAAAGGCATCCTCAAGTGCCTTATACTGGAGGTTTATAAAGAAACAAATCTCCATAGGGCTAATACAAGAGCCCTGGATAAATGGAGACAAAATCAAGGGACTACCTGAAAGGACAGCTAATGTCCTTGCCGATTACAGGTATGGAAATCCAAGAGCAGCACTATTGCTCAGGAAAGACATTAACTTTGTTCCCATTCCAGAATTCAACACCAGGGACCTGGCATCCGCCGTGGTCGAAATTCCAACGGAGGGGGGCAAGAGGAGCATAGTAATAGCCTCGGCCTACTTTCCAGGAGATGAGACCAAGGTTCCACCAGAGGAAGTACAACGCCTCATAAGCTGGTGTCAAAAGGGGAACAAACACCTACTTCTGGGCTGCGATGCAAATGCGCACAATGAGATCTGGGGCAGCACGGACACCAATAACAGAGGTAAGGATTTACTTGATTATATTTGTTCTAACAATCTAGACATTATAAACAAAGGTAAAAAACCAACCTTTATAAACGCGATTCGCCAAGAGGTTCTTGACCTCACATTGGCCACTGTGTTTATAAGTCAAATTCTAAGAAATTGGAAAGTGATGGAGGAGGCATCCTTCTCAGATCACGCCTCGATTACATTTGATATAGAGAGCAAAAAAGTGGAAGTAGTGAAATGTAGGGTGCCCAAAAAGACGGACTGGAACCTCTACAAAGAGGTACTAAGGACCGAGCTAGAAGGCATCCAATACGAAGTAGCTACCACAGAGGAGGTAGAAACAGCCTCTAACCACATAAGTCAGTGTATAACGAACTCTTATGAGACTAGTTGTCCACTGAAGAAAAGAACTGTCTCTCGAGACGTACCTTGGTGGAATGCAGAACTGGAGAGACTAAAGGTCACAGCCAGGAAAGCATTCAATAAGGCTAAAAGAACAGGCCTATGGGAATACTATAGAGAAGCCCTCACCAAGTACAATATAGAATTGAGGAAATCCAAAAGACAGTCCTGGATGCGCTTCTGCGAGGGGATCGATAAAACGGCCCCAGCAGCGCGCATTCAGAAGGCTCTGTCTAAGGACCACTCAAATACTATTGGACTTATAAAACAGTCCAACGGTGCTTATACTGAGAACATCGGGGAAAGTTTAAATGTGCTGCTAAAAACACACTTTCCTGGATCCACGGTAATGGCGACAACAAACCAGATGCATGAAATATCCCCAGCCAATGGAAATCTACATTCCAGCAGGGATAGCAGAAGGTTAGCAAGAGAAATCTTTACTTTGGAAAAAGTAAAATGGGCAATAAATAGCTTTCAGCCCTACAAATCACCTGGATGGGACGGAATCTTTCCGGCCCTACTCCAAAAAGGAATAGATTTGATCGCTCCATGCATAACAGCAATTTTCAAAGCTAGTTATGCAATGGGATATATACCCACATCATGGAGGAGGGTGAAAGTGGTATTTATACCAAAAGCGGGCAGAAGGCCTCCTGAAGAGGCTAAATCTTATCGCCCAATCAGCCTATCCTCCTTTCTCCTCAAAACGATGGAGAAAATTGTTGATAATTATATAAGAAGCGAATCCCTCAAAAGGATGCCGCTTCATAGAAATCAATTTGCCTACCAACCAGGCAAAAGTACGGTGGATGCACTACACCACCTTGTAAGAGAGATAGAAAAATCTCTCGAAACAAAAGAAAATGCGGTCGGAATATTTATAGATATAGAGGGTGCCTTTGATAACACCTCAAATAAATCTATAAAAACAGCCGCCGTAAGACACAGCATTGAGGCACCCACAATAACGTGGATAGAATCAATGCTGGAAAGCCGAATAGTAACGGCTTCCTTAGGAGGGGAGGAAATCTCGGTGGCCGCGGCAAGGGGATGCCCACAAGGTGGGGTGATATCACCTCTTCTGTGGTCTATCGTGGTAGACGACCTACTGAAGAAATTAACTGACGATGGATTCTGCGTACTAGGATACGCGGACGACATTGTCATTATAATCAGGGGCAAGCATGAAGGCATAATCTCAAACCTAATGCAAACAGCCCTAAACAAAATAAAAGAATGGTGCGAAAAGGAAGAACTTACAGTGAATCCTTCAAAAACCATTATAGTTCCATTCACAAAGCGTAGAAAAATAAACCTAAAAGCTCCACAGCTTCGAGGTTTATCGATACCTTTTTCCGGAGAGGTAAAATATCTGGGGGTAACCCTGGATGCAAAACTCACCTGGAAACCACACATGGATAAAATTCTTTCCAAAGCAACAGGAGCCTTCTGGGCTTGTCGCAAACTTTTTGGAAGGACCTGGGGACTAAGACCAAAAATGATCTATTGGTCATATACATCAATAATTAGACCCATTGTCACATACGCATCGCTCGTGTGGTGGACAAAAACTAACGAAATCACGACACAAAGCAGGTTGCAGAAATTGCAAAGGCTAGCGTGTCTGGGTATAACAGGGGCTATGCGCACAACCCCAACCGCGGCTATGGAGGCACTCTTAGATCTGCCACCCCTTCACCTACGAGTGAAAAGGGAAGCCATACAAGCTGCTATAAAAATTACCCAAGTCAAGAAATTCAAACCAGGAGACAAGACAGGTCACCTAAAGATACTGGACTTCTTACAGCCAGATCTGTTTGAAAAACCTTCGGATATCATTCCGAAAATCTTTGATTTTGAAACACCGTTTGAGGTCATCATTCAAGACCGAAGTACGGCTAGATGTCAAGAAATACAAGTGGATACAAAATCCTCCAACTGGTACACAGATGGATCAAAAACTGAACAGGGAACAGGCATAGGCATATATGGCCCAAAATATGAGGCATCTATAGCCTTAGGAACCTATCCCACAATTATGCAAGCTGAAATACTTGCAATTGCACTATGTGCCCATGAATGCCTGCAAAGGAACATTAAGGGCAAAAAAGTCAATATAATGTCTGACAGCCAAGCTGCGATAAAGGCGCTCCAAGCAATAGCTTTGAGTCTTTGTCCACATGGGAATGCAGACAATCCCTCAAGAAACTGGCCAAAGGCAACAAAATTGCCCTCCACTGGGTGCCGGGTCATGAGGGAATTGAGGGTAATGAGATAGCCGATAAACTGGCTAGATCAGGTTCAAGGGCCTCCCCGACTGGGCCCGAACCATTCTGTGGATTGTCCAAGACACGCAGGGGGTTGGGGGTCCAGAAGTGGGAGGAGGAGAACAAAAAAACCCTATGGCATAATGCACCAGGTCAAAAACAGGCGAAGAAATTTATAGAGTATTCGACTGCAGAAGCTAAAAAGCTTCTTCTACTACCAAAGAACGAAATCAGGCTCATCACGGGGTTGCTCACCGGACATTGTCAGGTGAGATATCACCTCAAGAAAATGGGAATGGAGGACGATGACATGTGCAGACTCTGTGAATCGGAAACTGAATCGGCCGAGCACATTCTCTGCAGATGTGATGCCTTAGCCCGATCCAGGCTAAAATATTTGGGAAAAACGCAACTAACACCCAAAGAGGTGCAACAAAAGCCTCTCAGGAATATTCTATGTTTTGCTAGCAAAATTGAATTCCTGAATACCTAATTAGCAGGGTAATGAACAAAAGATCAATACTGGTCGCAGTTCTGAAAGGCCCTTGCGGCCAATCGACCCCTAAGTACAATACAATACAATACAATACCCTAGCGTATGGAATTTGCTGGACGGATTAAGGCGAGACATTGCTTGCCAACGTTTGTTACTAGCCAATGCACATACTGGTCGCACAGAAGTACAGAAAAAGAAGTATGAGAACCTCAACAATCGAGTGGCAGCCGTTGTATAAGAATACGGAAATTATGAGGATAAGCTGAGGTTTTTACGGCGAATGGCAAATTTGCAGTAATTTAATATAATAATAATAAACTAATTTAAAATTAATAAATCGTGTTGCATTAATTTTAGCAATTTTTTTTAATTGCAAAATTTTACAAATTTAGTAATATTATTATGTAGTAGTAGGTATATTAATGCCTTAGCCCGATCCAGGCTAAA
The DNA here is from genome assembly GCA_932274525.1 of Podabrus alpinus. Lineage (NCBI taxonomy): Eukaryota > Metazoa > Arthropoda > Insecta > Coleoptera > Cantharidae > Podabrus > Podabrus alpinus. The sequence goes on from OW026452.1 coordinate 60,400,447, forward strand.
ATATTTGGGAAAAACGCAACTAACACCCAAAGAGGTGCAACAAAAACCTCTCAGGAAAATTCTATGTTTTGCCAGCAAAATTGAATTCCTGAATACCTAATTAGCAGGGTAATGAACAAAAGATCAATACTGGTCGCAGTTCTGAAAGGCCCTTGCGGCCAATCGACCCCTAAGTACAATACAATACAATACAATAGGTGCAGAAAGTTTGTTGTTCTTCGTCACCCAGAGCAATTAGGGGGACAAGGACACAACAATATATAATGAAATAAAATAATTTTTTAAATCGACTAACTTGATAAATTTTGTTTGCTTAATTATAAAATAAAATAATAAACTATCAAAACTTTTAATTAGACTGCCGAACTTTACCAAACAATCACCAAACGTTGGGAATAAAAAAAATTTTAAATTCTATTGAAAGGGGGCTCACTTGATGGAGGTGTATAAATATATGCTTGAAAATTTTTAATAAATTAACAGCTCCTTTATGGAGCAGTGTATGTTTATTCAAGACGAGTATAAAATCTTTATTATTATTATTATTATAGACAACTTTCTTTCTATCAACACGTATAACATAATTGAAATAAAAGTTAAAATTGTGCAAATACACACGCGTTATGGACAAAAAATTTTCAAACCTGATTTACTTGATATGAACCCGCACAATATTTTAATTATTTTCATGTCTTTTGTCGTTTACACTACGATACTGCCGAAACCGTGTATTTCTCAAAAAAATGTATTAAGAATAATTTATAAATTGATTCTTCCAGATTGCGTAATTTTTATATTTTTCCAACTTTTAATAAGATCACAAATTAATTAATTAAACCAGGACCTAAAAATCTCGGAACGGTTGCTTTCAAGTCGAAGCATCTACATCAATGGAGTCCCTTTGGTCCTTGCCTCGCCAGAGGAATAAACAGTCGAAAACCCATAAAATTGACAAACGCTAAACTTTTCAAATTACTATTGCAAAGGCTATTTTATAGTTTAGCAAAAGAATCAAATTCGGGGATTCTACCACTAACTCAGCCACTCGAAAAAATTTTTCGAGTGCTACACACTAAAGAACAGGCTTATATCTGTCTATTAAAACAATAAAAAATGTGAATATGGTCAAAATAACGAAAATATCGACTTTTGAAAAGTACGGGGAATGTAACCTGATATGCCTCCGAACCGGGTCGATGCGACATTAGTCGCCCGTGCTTCGATGAAAATGCGTAAAATTTTTTCTCTCGGATTTCAATTTTTCTTTGAAATTCGGATAGATGGGGGTGTGATTAGTGGATATTAGTAATAAATAAAATCAAAAAAATGGAAAATAACCCGTGTATTGCCGAAAAAGTGAAAAAATTAAAAATTTTAATTTTGGGGTAAATAAACATAATAAACGTTGGCTTGGCCAGAACTACGAGCATCAAAAAACTTACCCTACGCCCCTCCGGGGCTCAGGGCGGTTTTTCGTGCTCAGAGCTGCTACGCAGCAGAGCTAAACATACGAGAAGGCGCCACCGATCAAGAACACCAGGATTAAGGCAATCGGGATTTGAGAGACCCTCAAAATAGCATTAAAAAGTATAGTCGCGGTATGGGGCAGTAAACTATTACGTTTCACCCCCTAAAAATCGGATAAAAACAAAAAATAATCGATGTTGCATGTAAGACAGTCGAGCTGCATCTGCCGCTGCGAAATATTCTAAGTGTTAGACTATATCCCAGCACACGTACCGTCAACAAAATGCGCGCCGGCCGAGCGAAGTAGTGGCATCGACCGGTTCTACAGCATGCACGATGCTACTTTTCCGTACTTTTCAAATTCGATTTTTGAAAAAGTTTTGACCATATTCACATTTTTTATTGTTTTAATAGACAGATATAAGCCTGTTCTTTAGTGTGTAGCAGAAGAAATTTAGTTTCGAGTGGCTGAGTTAGTGATAGAGTAACCTCAAATTCTGCTTATCAACCGTGGTTATAATTTTTTTTTGAGCTTGAAACGCTCAAAACTCGTAAACTTTCTCAAAAAGCGATGACCCGGCAAATGGTCATCAAAAATAGAGTTTTTCAGCTTCACCTGCCGCTTTTTTTGATCGTCGATGGAGAATACGTATCAGCTAAGCTCTGTATGTCTAATACTAAGCCACGAGAGCGTGGGTTCCTCTAAGAGGTTCGTGGATCCTTAAATTGAACTGGCTTTGCTTAATTTTTCATTACCTTATTTTGGGCGCCAGAATCGAGTTAGGACTTTGGGAAATCTTAGTCATCCTTGTCGAGACAAAAAATTTGAAATAAAAAATAAAATAAAAATATTCGTCGAGATTGGAATAAACACACTTTAATTGAAATAAAAAAAGATTTTAATAATCATAAAACAACTGAACAAACTCTCGGCTACATATGCATAATAATTATAACAACAAACAAAGATGAAAATATTTAATTACAAAAATAAATCGAAAGAATTTTTCGAAACGTAAAAATGGTTAAACATCGTGGTGTTCGGATCGACACCTAATATCTTAATTAAAAGATGACGTGTACTCTACGTCGTTAAACTTCTCGAAGCAGGCAAGTTAAAAATTTAAAGCCATTGAAGATGGTCAAAAAATCTGTAAAACGAGTTCACATAAAATTTCAAAAAAATAGCTATTTTGCTGAAGGCATTATCAAAATTTAACAATTTCCATATGGAACAATTCTTAGAATACTTACAATTTTCATGTTGTTTGTTTAAAATTAAAAAGGTTCCAGGTGACTAGTCTCCTTGCCTTAAAATGGTTTAGCATAAATCCTGCTAATTAAATTTGACCTAAAACAATTTCAAAGAAAGGTAACACATGTAAAAATTGTTAATTAAATTATTTAAAGAATAGCTGTTGTTTTAAAAATGAAAAAAGGTGTTATTTGAAATTTGCTTTCCATACGACCATCTGTTGAAAAGGTGAACGTTTGAAATTTCAATGACAATAAGGCACGCCAGATTCGAAACATGTGCTGGACAGCGAGCTCGTCTTTAATCGTGGATGAAGCATCCCTCTGGGTTTGTCCAAACGGGCGAGGTTGAAAATATTGGAATATAAAATACCTCGTACGAAAAGTCGGCCATGACTTGCCGAAAAGTCCAGGTGTGACTCGCTACGCCGTGTTCCAATTTAAACGGAGTCCTCACAAGTTCCCATATTCGAAAAATTAACTGATTAGATGAACGTTTGAAACTTCGATGAAAACTTCGCGGCGTCTTCATAAGCTCCCATATTCAAAAACCCAATCGAAAAGTCGAACGTTAAAAACCTCAATGAAAACGTTCCGCCATGTTACAATTTGGACGGCATCGTCATAAATTCCCATATCCAAAAATGCGATCAATTATCGATCGCATTGGTCGTAAGGTATTGCAAAGAAAATCACCACACTGTGTACTACTTTAAATGACATCGTCGTAAAATAAATTCGGTCTTTAAAATTACATTTCAATTTGTGAAAATTAATCAAATTGCAGGACCGCAAAATTAAACGTCTTGCTGCTATGAAACCATAATGTCAACTCCTCGATGATCGTTCACTCATGCGTAGACGTATGAATATTGTAAAATGAAATTGGTAGTGATTTGGGTTGCATCAGTTCAGGCGTCGAAATGCCAAATATTGATTTAAAATCGAATGAATAGTGAAAGCTGTTAATAAAGTTTAATTTGACGTTGAAAGCTGAAATTTATTTAAAATGAAATTGAAATTTATTTAAAATAAAACTAAAATTTGTTGACAAAAAAGAATTTTGCCAACGCAAAATTTAATGTAACAAAAGGGCGTTACAAGCTGAAACGTTTTTTCATTCCCATTAAGCGAATCTTTTAGGTTTGATTCTTCTGGACATTTGGTTTTACCACTGGCAATATCATGAATTTGGTTGGCTTTAAATAAAATCAAAATTGAACATTTTTACAACTCACAGTTGCTGCTATCTTTCAAATTTTCGATGCGTACCTAAATTTCTTTGGTCGTCATTTTTAGTGTTTTTAGTTTTTCATTTTTATTATAACAGTATTTTTTTACATTTCACTCAACTTTACTATGTTTTAAATTGCGAACACACTTTTGTCCCGCAAAATCTTTTTACTGGTTTTTATAATTCTAGATGTTACTGGTCCATAACCTGTTAGGTTTTAAACATTACGCAGTTTTTTGAATTTATTACAGAATATTGCAGAATAATTATTACAGAAAAAAAATTTATTACAGCCGAGTGTTTTGGTAAATTGGTACTATAGTAAAAGAACTTATAACATTTAATGTTCTATTCTACAAAGACTACATTGAAATTATTGCATATCTTGTAAGTACCTAACTGTTTCTTTTTGTTGAACAAGATTTTAACATACCGTAACATAAAAATTTGATTAACTTAAAATCTAATTATACATAGTAGGTAAATCTTAACCAAAATCATTACATCTCACTGGCTCCCATTTTTAGAGATAAACAAAAACACAAATGCCCTTTTGGACAAATCCTTAATTTTTGTATTTTTTGTTTATTATTAAGATGGTGTGTCCCAAGTTTCATGGAGCCCAATTCAATTTTTTAATTGATTCGAGCTGACCCTAGTGTGAATTTTAAAATGTTTCTTTAAACTTGACGATTATTTATAGTCACAAATTGTACAACTAAAAGGTTTCTCGCCGATATGAATTCTTAAATGTTTTTTAAATCAGTACTCTCTGCACATTTATAGTCACAAATTCAACAAATAAAAGGTTTCTCTCCAGTATAAATTTTTAAATGTTTTTTTACATTAGAACTTGATGAAAATTTGTAGTCACAAATTGTACAAATAAATGAAGAAGAATGAGATGTTAAATGCAGTATTGAGCTTACTTACGTGTATTTTCACACCCGACTATTCTGTGTTAATACTTCCTCTTTATCGTCTTTTTCTTTAATGTTAATGAAATGATGCAAATCTTCTAAATTAAATTTCACATCTTCCAACTCTTCTTGTTTAACTTCAAAACTGCTTAGCATCGGTGAATTATTTGGGGTTTCAGTGCTGTTTACAATTATAAAAGTCAATCGAAAAACAGGTGCTTTAATAGCAATTCATCTTTTCGTTTCATCTAAAATTGTTCTCACTTCCTTCACCAAAGTCTACAAAAAAGAAATGAATTACTAACGATCATGACGGCAGGGATGTCTCTCAATTCATGATCAGGCCCTTATACATGTCAGCAAAACACGTAGCCGGTTGAAAATATTAAATGCATATTTCAAATTTACTGCTCCAAAACTGCTCAAAACACCGTTCAACAGATATGAATCGCTTAAAAATGTCAACAACGTAGGGATACCTATGAATCGCTAACTTCGTTGAACGCAAGCAATGCATTTTTAAACGGATCGACTAGGGAATGGTCATTGGTGAGCGTTGTCTTGGTTTATCGCCTATTTTTCAAAAACAATTTATCCAATAGCGAACAAAGACACAAATATCCAATAGTGTAAATGCGTTTATATTCGAGCATAGGATATAAAATCCTATACAAATATCGAATACAAAATCTAATAATGTAAAGGTATCTTTATTTTACAAAAATGAATTTTTCAGAAAAAAATTGAATTACACCTATTTACCACTACGCTGCGACCGAAAATTTTTGTACAACCTCTTTGGATCGTTTCTGTTAGGTAGTTAATATGTTGTTTATTTAATCCGAGATTTATAAAATTGAAATTGTTTTGAACTAAATGGTAAAGTTTTCGTTAATGCTTTATTAGTTGCTAACACATTTATTTAACTAGCGGCTTTAATTCCTCGGTCGCGCCCCAAATTAAAGCATTCACTATAATGTAATATTGAAATTTGAGATTAAGTAGATTTTTAAATTTACCGCTCCTTTTGGTTTAGAATATTTTTCGTGCCCTGTATATTTTGCAATTTTAAAGTTATATTTATTAGCGACATCTAGATTCTAAAAGTTAGTTCGGTAAAAGTTGGTAGAGGGGTGAGACACCGGAAGTTAGCAGTCGACAAGCCACTTGTTGGTGAACCATTCAACGTAAAAGGTGTCATTCATTTTGAACTCCGAAATATTCTGTTTTTAGCTTGCTTTTGTTTTTAGTGTTCTTTGTTTTTTCTAAAATATCGGAAACTTAGCTAGATAGGGTAATAAATTATACATATTTTTTGTAGAGCGTTAAAATATCTACAATATTGATTTGAACAATATTTATCATAAGCCAGTCGTTTAGCTGACACGCGCCGTCAAACTTTGCAGTACTTGTTTTTGTCGGTTTTTATTTTGGGCAAGTAATTTTTTTGGCCATGAACGGAATTGAAAACAATCACACATCATCTGAGAACTTCATAGCATACTTTTTATTGTGCAATCAATTCTTTTACTCTTTCTTTATTTATTTTGTGGTTATGTTAACAAATGGATTTGAGTTTTTCGGCTAATCTTAGTTGTTCACATAGGAATTTAGGAATTAGTTGACTTTTCTTGTGGCACAGGAATGCTGTACACTTTTATCGTTTTACAATGCTTCATTTTATCGTTCATAATAAGTTGTCTTGCCTTGCAGGCGATGTTATGACATTTATATATTTTTTACAATAGCTGCCAAATTTCCATCGATATTAACAACGTTGTTCATTTTTTCAATTATAAGAAATATAATCAGCTTTTCGAGGATGAACAAGACAACAGCCTTGCCACGGCATGCGTCCAGCTACTTACAAAGCTCAAGAACCCTAAAAATCGATGAAGAAGGCTGAAATTCGCATATGTATGTATTTCACCTTCTTGACTCCACCTCACGCAGATTAGGGTTCTTGAGCTTTGAAACTATCTCTACTTCTATGTGAACGCTTGCTATGATTAACACACGCCTAGCTTTTCTGCAAGCCCTCAGCGCTGCACTACAAGACAACGAATTCCTATCTGAACGTTACTTTAGAATTGATTTAACAGGAATCTTATTATACAGATTATAACATAATAAATCTATGTAAATGGGATGTTTTAATCGTGGGTTTTTGGGTCAATCAAATAAAACTCCTATTACGACTGACCCAAGTAACATTTTACCGTCATAAATGTACATATACCTTATAGAAATTTCCGTAACGGTAAAGCATTGATTTGCCCCTTTTGCAGTTACTGTATTAGTGCATCGTTTTTATACCGATTAGGTATGAGTTGATTTTTTATGAACGAGATATTTATTTAATTGAAAAAATAATTTTTATAAAAGATAAAATTTTTGATTTTTAAATATTTCTGTAATTATTTACATTTATTCAAATTCTAGATATGTTTTACATACTGCTAAATTGTTTCCCTGTATGTATTTTTGTTTGTCTGCGCCAGAATCTGAAAATTGACATTATAAATGTGATAATTTTTACTTACTTTTTTTTCCGAGGCCAGGTTTTGAACCTATGCTATACTGTACCTATACGTCTGAAAACCAACTGCTTAGCCAACTCGCCTACCTGGGTATACGGTATAAACTATGATATTTGTTATTTGATGGTCAATTTTATTTTCAATTCATAGATTAAAAATACTATCTAATATTGAATTAAAATAAATCATATATTTTGCTTTGGTACTTTAAAATTTATTACATTATGAATTATTTTAAATAAAAGTTGTTATTTTGCACGTGTTTTGAAGAAAAATGCTACGACGTCACTTTAATTCGAATCGACAGCGGTGGTGGAATTAAATTTATTTAATTTAAATTTATTAAATTTTAATTTCCTGACTTAATTTCCAGAATTTTTATTTCAAATTTGGATATTTTCGAAGATTTTTGATTGTTATTATTTGCGCCGTAGTTTTTTTTTAAAATTCGTACTGAAGTAACGAAGTTAGAAACTTTTTCAATATTTAGAAAATCAAAAATTTGATACATAGTTGAAATAAAGATTTATGATTACTAGAAAGACATAAAGACCGATTCCTCAACTATAATATTATTCCTTTCTCCTTATAAGACAAAAAAATATTCGAGAATGCAAGAAGTCTCGATGGCGTAATGGTAAATAGGCATGATGGTACCTTTGGCAATCCGTTGTACAGTGGTTCAACTCCAAAGCCGGCAAAGTTATTTTAAAAATAAATTTCCTAATTAATTAATTTTTTAATATTTTTATTAATAAATATTATAAACACAGTTATTTATCGGTCTTAAAACTTTAAAAGGGCCTTTAGTTAATTAGCTATTAGAAAACATAAAATATTTAAAATACACGTTTTACATTAGCTAGTTAACTAAAGGGCTTTTTATATAGCTTGATAATACTGGGCGTAAGAGGTTTAAAATTTCCGCCCCCAATTTAGAAATTTGACCGCCCTTCTTACTCCAATAATATCTCATATAATAATTATTGTAATATAAAATGCTTATAATAATTTGTAACCAATCAGAAACAAGAGTTTTTCTAACGGCGAAATTTTTTTTCGTTCTGATTGGTCTCGGAGATTAGTCTAACTGTTTTAAAAACGGAATTAAAATTCATTTATATTTAAATTATTTATTTTTATAATACATATTTTTATTTCATTTTGGAATCATAACCTTATTTATAGCCCGAGAGCCTATAAAGTTGCTAAGCAATTACAACAATATTAATACTTATCAAAACAAAAGAGTTAGTCCAGACTCTGTTTTTTTTGCGCGATCGATCTGAAATTTTGCATAATATGCCTTCCTACCGACAATTCACGGGGGGGGGGTGCTTTGCGAGGGGGGAGAATTTTTTGCTCAATTTTGCGATATCTAGTGCCGTTTTCGAGTTATGGCTAAATAAAAAAAATTAATTCTCGCCCCTCCAAGTTTCTCGCCAAAGTTACACGGCCACAAAATATGCCACTGAGACCTATCATAAGTGCAGTGGGAGGCCCACTATATGGATTGGCGAAATATATCGCCTCTATTCTAAAAAACATCATCCCAACTCTAACTTATCGAGTGGACAGTTCTGAAAATGCGGTCATAAAATTAAAGGAAATAAGATTACCATCAGACTTTAGATTGGTGTCCTACGATGTGGTATCACTCTTCACCAATGTTACGTTAAAGTCCATTGTTTCCTCTTTAGAAAAACATTGGGAGGACATTTGCTTATATACAACCATCCCCAAGTCATCTTTTGTCCAATTAATCACAATGTTATACGATAAGAACTTTTTTACATTTGATGGAAGATGGTATAAGCAAACGACAGGATGCGCGATGGGCAGTCCGGTCTCACCGATCCTGGCGGAGTTAGTAATGAATGATTTGCTGTTGGAGTGTTTAGATTATTGGACACATAATTTGCCCTTCCTGTACCTCTATGTAGACGATATCGTCACAGCGGTCCCACACCAGAAAGAACAAGAACTACTGTGTATCCTAAACCGTAACAACAGAGGAATCCGTTTCACTATGGAGGAAGAGAACGATGGGGCATTACCGTTCCTGGAACTTCGATTGATAAGGTCACCGGATAACACGATTACCACAGATTGGTACTTAAAAGAAATTAACTCTGGCCGTGTACTGAATTACAGTTCAGCAAATCCTATCACACAAAAAGAAATATCGTCAAAATGTTCAAAAGAAAAGTCGACACCTTTTGCACTCCGGACAGGAAAATGAAAAACTACAAGTTGGCAAAGGATATTTTATTGAAGAATGGTTACCCTATGAGATTCATAAATACTATTTGGTGTGGAACTAGCACTGAACATGTTACCACAGCAACGTCACCGCCAGTTAATATGGTTGGAACTGTACTTACATCTCAACCACCCGCACCAACGATAACGTTTGGTAGGATTCCTTTCATACCCGCACTGTCCAACCGCTTGATTGCTCTTTTAAGTAATGATAACTTAAAAGTAGTACGATATGTTATAGTAAAAAAACACATTAACATCACTCTACAACTATGGCAAAGACAATATTGAAGATGGCCTTAAAAGTGGTCTAATTTATTGTTTAAAATGTGAATGTGGATCGTCATATGTGGGGCAGACGGGACAATATTTGAATAGGAGGATATACCAACACAAGTATGATGCAAGACTCAAAAAATCTAATACAGGACTTTCAACACACATTTGTGATACTAGACATAAGATTGATTTCGAAAATTATAAAATCTTAGATTATGAGCGAAATTTTAATAAAAGACTAATTTTGGAAATGCTGCACATCAACAACAACAGTGACTCGTCATTAAATTTAAATACGGACACAGTGGGTTTGAACAAAATTTACGCGGGTGTGCTAAATATAAAGAAAACTTTAGCGGCGCACGCCTATGGATAAACGCTTTGACAGATGTGATACGCGAGAATTGTGATGTCTGACATGATCAGCTCTTTTGATTTTTTAATATTGTTTGACTTATTGGTTTGGATGTATGTTTGGTCCAGTATTAATATCGACGTTGGGACATTATATTGTATTACTTGGTATGTTTGTGAACTTTTAATTTGTCAATTTGTACCTTTTGTTTGTTGAACCAATTCGGTTTTATCTTTTTTTGTTAACTACATGTGTTTTGTACAGATTTTTATTTTTAATAAATTTGGCATTACAGGCTCTGAGGAAGGCTCGTATTGGAGCCGAAACTAGTCAGTCGTAATAGGAGTTTTATTTGTTTGACCCAAAAACCCACGATTAAAACATCCCATTTACATATTCACTTGGGGGTCACGCGAGGTCATTTGAATATAATAAATCTATTTGTACTTGGCCAAAATTTATTGTCTAAAAGCTGTCATCCACCATCACTAATAACTATTCATGCAGAATTATGGCCATAATTACGATTGTAGTTATTACGACTTTAAGCCGTAACTAGCCACTTGAAAATCGGCCGATTTTCGTGGCTAGCTCTGCGAGGCGCGCGGCCTATGACCTCGCTGTCGGCCTACCGGCCTCCCGATTGTTTATGGGCTTACCGACCGGTTTTTGGAAATTTTAAGGATTCCATGGTCGAGTGTTGGTGTCGGGTTTCTTTGGTCCGGATTTCGCATCTCAATGGTGAGGCGAACCCAAGTCTGCCTTCGGCCTCCCGATTGCTTTTAGGAATACGGGTCGGACTTCGGCCTCCGATTTACTTTCGAATATTGCGGATCCGACATCCCATTGCATATCCGCGGTACAAATTCAAAATTCGATTTGACGACAAATTTCTGCCTTATAAATAATTTTCAAAGTCACGTGTCGAGAACTTTAATTTGGGCAATTTTGTAAAATTTCTAAAATTCGCTTTATAGGCCGTAACTGTGCCCTCGAAAGTGATTTCAAGATCAAATGAATGTGCATTTAATAACTGCGCAAGGGCAATAAGATGTAGCACATTTCAAGTTCTTTCAGATCCGGGGTAACCGTCGGAAGGACACGTTAGCGTCGCCGCGCTGTCGCAAGAAAAACATCCAATGACCTAATCGGGGTCGCCTAACAAATCTGCAAACGATTACGCAATATCGTCATTTGACCTTGTGGACTTAAGAAAAAAGCGCCAACTTACTTACCGGTCGAATGCGATCTACGCCCTACGTATCTCTACCAAAAAGGTCGAGGTTGGAAATCGAAATTTTTCAAAATTTGTATTTCTGCAATTTGCTGGCTTATCGGACGTTCAACGAAAAAAAGTGTTACTTTCGAAAAGGCGGGGCTCGAAAAATGTCGCCCGAAACCGTTTTCGAAATAAAAAAATTTTTCGTGGTGGTCGCGCCCGGACGGCATTATGGTGGAAATTTTGAGATTCTTTCAAACGGCCACAGGGTCCTTATTTACGGGAGGATTTTTAATTTTTTACCGGCAACCGAGGCAGATTTCGGGGCTGCACGAAATTGCACGAAAAAGTAATTTTCCAAAGTAATTTCCAAAGGTTGTACCTTCAAAACCAAATCGCAAAATTTTCTTTTTTTTTACATAAAATGTTAACTTCAAAATGGGATTTCGCGAGCAATTTTAATAATTTTTGATGCAAAACTTGTTGGGAAATTATTCTTCCTCGACCAAAAAAATCACTTCAAAGTTGTCGGCGTACATGTAGGACTTTGGTTTGTTTGGTCCGGCTTTGGCTTCTCGACAACGGTGAAACGGTCACAACGTGACCATGTTAGGACACTCACCTTAGGGTCGGTGACGAAATTAAGCGCACAGTTTAAATTATATTTAATATTAGGTCAGAATATTTCCGGTTATATCGGTGGACATTCTTAATATAGAATATTTTATTGAACATTATCCTATAATTTTTATTTATTTTTTCTCGCCCATTTCTAGTCATATTTGCTAAATTAATCAATCAAAATAACATTACGCTACTAATCCCAAGATAGTTTTCGCTTTTGTTTCTGTTATTATTATGAAGTTGCCGAGTAACAAAAAATTGACACAGTCTTAATTTATAAATAATTGTTTTAAAATATTCCTTTCACAGTTTGGCAATAATTGTTTAATGATTCAATCAACAGCTGGAAACAAATTGGTAATAAAATATCCTATCCCTCTCTCATTGATAAATACTTCTCAATTTGCTCACAGCATTTCGGGGCAGTTGATTTTAAAAAGCGATCTTCCGCCTACGGCGCCGAGATGTTACCATGCGATGTGTTTTCGGAAACTAATTAAAATTATTTCGTAATTATCAATTATCCTTAGGATATCGTGAGTACTACTACTGAAAATGCAACGCGTATTTGCAACTTTTCGGAAGAAGAGAAAAAGTTCCCCCGGCCACCTTGAAAGATAAAACACAAAATTTGAGAGGAAATCAATACCGTACCATCTGTTATGTATTTAGATTTTTCACCAATTTGTGGTCCAGATTGTGGGGGTATTTGGAGCAAATCGGAAAACTTCTGAACACGATTGTTTTCAAAAATAAAATGCGCATAAATTTGGGGGATAGCACGCAAAACTCAACCCTGATATTGAAAATTTCCTATAGAGATTCGGAAAGCTGAAGTTTTGAATGGTTGATTAAAAGAATTAAAAAATGCGGAAAAATAAGAAACTCGCCTTCAAAATAAGGAAAAACTGTGTGGAAATTACCAATTGGCCACGCCCACCAACAAATTTAAAAGGCATTTTGGGGCATTTTTAGGTTCGAATTCGACTCTGAAGCGGTTGCGTTGTAAAAACCTACCCGGTTAAAGCACGTAAAAGTCAATCTTGCAGTTGAAAATTTTCTATAGAGATTCGGATAGCAAAATTTACCCATTCAGTGACGCGCATAAGGAATCTTACGTCATTCTGTTTAGGGTATTGCGCAAAGATATACTCTAACCCTAAACCAGTTTAAGAGTAAGTTGCTCTTATAACTGATACCAGACTAAATCAAATGCTTTTGGAAATTTCGCGGTCTCCGTGGGTTTTTGCCTCACTGGTCTAGGGTGGCATAGGGGCAGTCTGGGGAAAAGCACTCGGGGGATTTTCTACCCTGTCGCAAGACAGAGTATTCTTCTCCGGTAGAGTTCAGGAACTCCGGCCACGCAGGACCGGACTCCACTCGAGGGGGGCAACCCGCCCCTGGCGGAAACCCAACCTGACCAGCATCAGGAGAAAACCAGAGGGTTTTCCGCAGCATCGGAGCGACTGACACTTCCCCGATACGGAAAACAAGACGGTTAGACCCCGATACCTATCACTTTTGCATCTATTTCTTCATTCACACCCAGTGTTCTATTACATTCTTATCACCACAACCCGACCCTGACATCGAAGGGGATCAGGTGGTGACGTCAATTCGAGCATTACCAGCTTTATTCAAAAAGGCATCTGGGTAAATGTCTTTATTTCTATTTTTCAAAGCCACGATCGTCGTCAAGAAGGGGGGGTAAAACCCACCCCGGACTCCGACGATCTCGTAGTCAGGTGGGGGCCTCAAAACCCAACCCTGCAAAATATCAATTCAGGTGCCGTGGCGCACCAGCTTTCTCAAGGAGGCACGGGCTTGGCCGAGTACTCCAAGTATTAATTTATGATTCGATTTCACGCCCCTCGTACCAGTAACGTGTATGAATGTAGACGATTTATACACTTTACTAGAGGAATATATATCCACCCCAACCGGGATTTTAGAAATGCGGGATCCTAGAAATCCTGGATATAGCTTTTAAAAGTATAGTTGCGCTATGGGGCAGTAAACTTTTACGTTTCACCCCAAAAAATCGAATAAAACAAAAAATAATGTGAAAATAGTAACCTTTCGTGCATGTTACTCTTACGAGAGGCGTGGTCGAACTGCCGGAGCGAAAATTTTTTAAGTGTTAGGGTATAAATTATGTTTTTGGACGTACTGTCAACAGAATGGGCCAGATTCCACAAATTTGCTTGATGCGCGTCACTGAACGTGTATAATTTACCATTTTCAAAGTCCTTATTTTCATATTAAAAGTCAATCATCCAAGAATATTATAATTTAATTTTACTTTATAAACCTTAAACTTTACCAAACTTAATAGGAAAAAGTCAATTTCGGAGTACTGGTTAGGGTACTTTAACCGTTAATAGTATATTACATTACAAGTGGAGAAACTGAAAAATTCGCTCACGGATTTGCGAGTTTTGCACGCGAACCGTCAGGCGAGTGTGCAAACGTTCAGCATCCCGAATAATTTGCCTTAAATATTGCTAAAAAATGGAGCAAAGTGAAAAATTTGCTGTTCCCAACGATGTCAAAAAAGCTGCTGATGCCGCTACATTTCATTTGTTGCCAGAAAAGTCAAAGGGAAGATACATGAAAGAAATTTGTTACTTGCAGCGCCATCCCTTATAATTTTTTAATTAAAAAAGCTGGTTGAAAGTTTACTTTCGCTCACTACTTTCGCCCATCCGTTACCATGAAAACAATCTGAGTGAGCAAAGCAAATGTTTTCTCGCTTGGTATCTAAGGAAGAAACAACATGTTTCTATAGTAGGATTAAACAAATGCTATATTATACCTTTTCTACGATAATTTTAAATGCTATATCCCGTTTTTTTATGATCCGGGTGCGGTGTATGTATCATCTTTAGGGTTGTTTTAGCTATTTAAAGCGTTGTCCAAACCGCCCGGAGCGGAGGGTAGGTTTTTACAACGCAACCACTTGCGACTCTAATTCGGACCTAAAAATGCCTTTTAAATTTGTTGGTGGGCGTGGCCTTAAGGCCATGAGCCAATGGGTAATCTCAGCACAGTTTTCCCTTATTTTAAGGGTGCGTTTGTTATTTTTCAGCATTTTTTTTTGTTAAATCAACTATTCAAACCTTCAGCTTTCCGAATTTCTATAGGAAATTTTCAATTTCACGGTTGACTTTTGCGTGCTATCCCCCATTTCCTTTATTACATTTTGTAATAAATGTTGACCTCGAGAAAGTATCGCGTAGTTTTCCGGGGAATGCCATACTTACCCACATGACAAATTAATTTTATTTTTCAGACGATACCGATTCTACCAAAACCATTACGTCAGGTAAAAGAACGCTATCCGAAGAAAATGTGCAACAAGATGCGAAAAAAGTGAAATTGGGGACGGAAGTCGACGACGTCGCGAAGGAACAACCTGCCGCAAAGGAACCTCCCGCGGATATCGACGATGGCGAGAAGATAACTGAAGTTAGAAAGCATCGTGTATTGGGCACGGTGGGTGCATATTTAAAAAAGAATTGTCTGACAAAATTGTGCTACGAAGATCTCGAGGAAATTTGCATGCAGAAAGTGTGCGAAGCAATTTGCTATAAAAGCGAACTCGGCGAGTTGCGGCATCAGTTGGGTGTTCAGGAACAAATGGCCAAAATGTGGCGGAAAGAGGTGGCGCAGCTATCGAAACAGGCGCACGATTTAGAAATCGTAAACAAGAGTCTGCTGCACGAACTCAGCTTAAAACACGAACGCGAGAAACCCCTGGTGCCCGTAAAAATTACACGTTCAGTTGGTTTACAAGTTCGCGTAATGGCCTCAAAACAACGCCGCCTGAACAGGTCGCGGCAAACGGCTACGCCTGCTTTTAATCAAAAACAACAGGTTCGTTCGCCTTTGTTGAACAACACCAACAACAGAATTAACAAACTTCCGGTTCCGAATAGACCTCAACAGAATATGGCGCGAGTTTCGCCCGTAGAAAATACCAAGATCAAAGTTGCCAATCAGAAAAACTGTTTGCTCTCTCAAGCTTTACAAAATGCGACGAACGCTGCAAACCCCACTGCACCGAGTACAACTGCCGCCGTTTCGAATCAAACTGTCGCCGCTCCTACCGCAGTTTCCGTTCCCGTTTCAACCACTACGGTCACGCCTCCGAAAACGACGCTACCGATAAACCGAGTCGCCGTTAAGAAGCCGGTCATGACGACTAAAACGGTGATCAATTTGACGGACGAAGACACTGCCACAACTACTCCAACCAGAAATACGCCGGCTGTTACTAAAAACGCGTTGGTTTCCAAAACCGTGGCCGCCACAGCCGGAGTTCGAATCCTCACAAGCGCTATTAAACCAGACGCGTTGGCGAGCGGGCAAGTGGTGCCCACGACGAACAACAATCAACTTCTGACGGCAGATGGAAAACCAACCAATCAAAAGGTGATGTTCAAAATTGGTAAGTGTCCCCCCACATTAGGCGCCAATTGTTTTCTTTTTTTTTTTTTATATTCTTTTAGGTTCAGGCAATGGAGTTTTAGTGTCCGTGGCGAACGGTTCCGCGATAACGGTTAACACGAGCACCAGGACGGCCCAACAAGTATCTCAGTTGAAGTTGACCTCCGGACAAGGCACCGCGTCCGTGACGACGACCAACGCGATCACGCGAGCTCCCACGTCGAAAGTGCACATATCTAAACATATTGCACCTTTACCTGCGCCTCCTGTAACGCAAAATTCCCAACCGGCCCGTAAGCCGATTCCGCCCAAACCTCATCTTTCCATTAAACGATCGGGTGGTGGAATTCTGCTCTCTTGGCGTATGCCTTACAACTTAGACAATTACGAATCGATTGACAGATATCAGTTGTATGCTTACCAGGAGACGACATCACCGCCCAGTTCGGATATGTGGCGGAAGGTGGGAGTTGTGAAAGCATTAGCGTTACCGATGGCCTGTACTTTAACGCAATCTGCTGACGGTAACAAATATCACTTCGCCGTTCGCGCTGTCGACGTTCATAAACGCATGGGACCCTTCAGTGCTCCTGTGCAAATTCTACTGTGAGCAAGTCTATACATATGAACTGTAAATTCTTAAGGATTCTTAAAGAATTTCAAAACGGCAGCAATAGGGGTGTATTTATCCCTACTTAGGGGTATATGAAAAAAAACTGTTAAACTAGATTCTATAAATAAAAATACATATTTTGATGGGTTACATGAATAATTCAGCTTGCTAAAAACAGATACCACAGATTTTTAAAAATTTTACGTAATTTTAAATTTATCTTGCATAATAAATATTATATTATAATGTAAGCAATAGTGTTCTTAAAATTCTATAACTACGGTAAAATAAACTACTACTTACCTTACCACTTTTAACACATCCCAATTAAACCGAATTATTGAATGTCCTTGAATTATGTTTTGCATTCATTTTTCTTCTTACATTTAATCTAAAAAAAATTTTATATTCTTGAAATTCTTGAAATTTAAAATTTTTTGACTGCTATCTTGGGCGGTCTAGGTTAGAGAGGTTGTGTTTAAAATTTGGGAATTTTGGGTGGTAAAATGTATTTTTGGGGGCTATTTTTAAGTTGAATAATTAATTAGGTAAAGTCGAAAAATGTTTAATTAAATTTTTTTTTTATTTAAAATACCTAATCGGTATTTAAAAAAGTAGCTTGGGGGCATCTTGGGAGGGCCTTACGCTGGATCGCTGTCCTGAGGTCAATGACCTTGAGGTCATTTGATCTCAAGGTCAAGAGCCGGGGCCAAATGAGGTCATCCCAAGTGCCCCCTTGCCTACTCATGTATTTATTTCATATGTATAGTTTTGTAGAAGTACATTCTGTAAAATATCCGAATTTAATAGATTGTCCTGTTTATTATAAATCCTCTTCCGTTTCCTTAGCTTGGATGAAGTATACAGGCAATCCAATCGGATTATTTATGGTTTTGGGAGTAAGAAGTATAAGCATATTGTTGAGAAGGAAGAAACTCTCAGGTGTGTTTTACGTCACGTTTCTTAGGACCATCAGAAGTGGGATGCTTTTCTAAATAAAATTTTCCGCAACATTTTTAATCTGTAATCCTGACTGTGCGAATAAAATGCGGGTAATTCCACATGGGCTGGTCTTGGAGAAAACTGTGATCTATGGTAAAAAAATGGATTGGAGAAACTACGAATTCAACATGGTAAATTCGATATTTATAGAATTACAGAACCAAATTAAAGAAGGTGCTAAAACAGTTTTTCATTATTTAATATTGTGATATTAAAAAAATCGTCTACTGCTCCTGTTATACAGGGCTTTTCGCGAAAATTGTCGGTTTTAAAGTTAAATTAAATTTGTGTTAGCTTTTCTAACTGGAATTTTGATAGTGGAGGCTTATGAGATTTATTTGACATTAAAAAACTTGGTCTTTAAATTTTATTAACTCATATATGCCCAATGTGCGTCCTACATGTAGGACGCCTCAAGAATGCATTTTCAGAAAAATTTGAATTTTTCTTAGCTCTGTAGACAAGCAATTTATCGTTTAAGGCAGATGCACAATTGCCCGGGAACGGTAACTATAAAGAAGTTAAATGTACCTGCTCTTATGGACCTATGCACAATAAGCCGCTAACAAACCGATAACGCAGTCCATAAGAGCAGGTACATTTAACTTCTTTACCGTTCCCATTACCGGGCAATTGTGCATCTGCCTATAGTTAAAAATATGTGGAGGTACATTTTACGTTTAAACTCTTAGTTTATGCGGAATTGTTAGTTCAAAAAGTTTCTATAAATCAGCTTTTTTCGGAAGTCCGGGGGGGGGGGCAAAAATCAATTTTACTATTTATCTTTAAAAATGTTTGCATCTTGATAATATTATTAACCACAAGGGTGTTATTAAAAAGTATGTGTAAGAACATGTCCATATTTTTTATTAATGAGTCATACTCGAGCTTTCAAGTTTATGGCTATAGGGGAGAGTGGGGTGCTTTCGGCAGTGGGGTACATTGGGCCACCCCGAATAAATCGGTTATAAATTAAATTTAGCGCCTTCTCTTCAGTATAGCCAGGGTAAGTACCCGTCTTTACAGCTTGGTTGTTAAAGAAGACGAAATACGTGTTATGTTAAAAAGTTAAGAGTGATTGTTTATTTATATGTATTTATGGTAAGTTTTTACTGAAATTTAATGCTTAAGTAAAACAAATTATGATGTGCTTATATTATTTTGCTTCTATTTAGGTGTTTACTTTGATATGTTGCAACTAAACTTCTATAAGTATACAAGCTCAAAACTTTGACATAACTTTCACATAATTTACGTACAGTCGTTTTTTCTAAATAACTGCTAGTGGGGTACTTTAGTCATAGCTACAGTGGGGTAGATTCGGCATGGCGAATGCACCCCACCGCATTTAGTTTAAAAATTTACGATAAAATGTACTGTTTAAATTCTAGATGCCACGCAAGTATTTAAGAAAGACGAATAGGGCTTTAATCAGCGAAGAATATATCAACGCTGCTTTAATCGCTTTAAATCGTCTCGCGTTCACCGACGAAGACATTTTACCAGCTTATGTAACCGACAGACCTTTAGAAGAAAAACAAAGATAAATCAGAAACTCCTACAACAGAACAAGATAAAACAACAATTGAAAAAATCCAGTGATTGATGATTTGCCATCCACAAATACGAATCTAGTATGTAAGGCAACACCTGAACAAATATGGCCATACCCCAAAGCACCAAAGCGTAAGGAAACAAAAAGAAAAAGAGAAGGTAAATCACGAATGTAACAGCAGTGAAAAGTCTCGTTTAGAAGAGATGGAGAAAGGAAAAGAAATAAGAAAGAAAAATTTAGAAGAAAGGAATAAAAGAAAGGTGACGAGACAACTTTTTCCATAACAAACACATAAAAAGAAAGAACCTGCACTAGCAGATAGTTCAAGTGAATCGGGTAACGTCCTCGATCATATCATCTCAACTGATGATTGTAGTGAGGAGATGAAAGAACTTGATGAAGGTGCACTCCAGGAAAACGAAATCAAAACTGGAGATTTTGTATTGGTTAAATTTGCAACGAAATCATCTATAATAATTCATTATATAGCCGAAATACAAAAGATGAGAGGTTTGTGTGGCATTACAATGACATTCTTGCGAAGGAAAGGTTGTAATAATACATTTGTATTTCCAAAAGTAGATGATGTTACCGAGGTTGAAATAGATGAAATTGTTGCTCAGCTCCAAAAACCCACCCTTACTGGCACTACAAGGACATCAATATTTAGTTTCAATTATAAGTTTGATGATATTATTGTTAGATAAATATGTACCTATGTATGTATAATATACAAAAACGTTGTTAATTACTTGATATTTTACTTTTATGCCTTACGACGAAAGTACCCCACCCATATGACAAATGTACCCCACCGGTGGTACTCATGCGGAAATCAAGTACCCAAATAGTTTGGTCAGAGAAAATATATTTATGAAAAATGTACTTGTTCCTCAGATATTTAAATTAAAAAAAAAGAGGCCGAATGTACCCCACTCTCCCCTACCCATGACTAATTGTAAATAAAAACACTCTCTGGGGGTGTGTTGGCATTTTGGCAATAATAGCATATTATTCTCCAAGAATCGTTAAGTCCGTTTACCGTCACGAATGAAATTTGCGCCGAGTGACGTAATTTCATTCAAGACGGTGAAACGACTTAACAATTCGAGGATAAATAAGATATTTTATCGTAATCCCTCTCAGTAAGAACAAAAATACAATAAATAAACAAATTTGGTGAAGTACAATTAAAAACAGACATAATTAAACCAATTCTCCTTCTTCTTTAATTCTGGCCACTTGGTGCGTAGTGTTATGCTGTAATCGGAATCCAAATTGTTCTTTGATGATTTTATCATTTTCTTCTAGATGCATCTTTATTTTTTCGAGAATCACTTTTTCAAAAACTTTGCTCATAGTTGCTAGAAGACTATGTACTAATATGCACAAGTATCCAAAACGGTGAGAGTGTCTTATCAACTGTCACTCCAAATGATTTGAAAATTTCCTCTTGCAAAGAGGAAGGTTTCTATAGTATACTGTTAAAATATTACTTATGAAAGTATTATCAAAATTTTGAATAAATCGATTTTGAAGTTAGCAAATTTACATGTAAAAACCTAAGGAGATTCCGCGCGTCGCTCATTTTGTTGACGGTACGTGTGGAATGAATGACCCTAACACTTAGAAAATTTCGCTCCGGCAGATGCACCACGTCTCTCGTAGCAGTTACATCGATTATTTTTTTGTTTTTACGCGATTTTTTGGGGGTGAAACGTAAAAGTTTACTGCCCCATACCTCGAGTATACTTTTTAATGCTATTTCGAGGTTCTCGCACAAAAATTTCATTTGATTTGGAATGACAGTTGTTAGGTAATTCTGCCCATAAACGGTTACTAGAAGCAAATGTGCGATTAAAAGAAGCTATTATCGTTGCGAAGAACGATACAGATATTAGAATCGATGGTGCTGTAAATTTAAGAATGGAAGAAAGAATGGTTGCAGAAAGTGTGAAAAAGGCATTGAAGCGAAAAGAACAGATGATTACGAACTTTTTTAATAAGAAAGCAAAAACTTCTGATCATTAAATTACTATGACTTATTTGTGGTAATTTGTATTAATAGAAACAATTTAAAACTATTTCACTTTCTGTTCAAAGTTTTCACTTTTTTTTGAAAATTAATTCACTTTTTTCACTCACTTCTTGCTTAGATCTCTGTGGCAACCCTGTAATTGGAAAATGTGGCAGAAAACATGGAGGTTTGGAGCTCTCCAGCTATGGGTATGTTTGGAATTTCCCTAATTTGGGGCTCGAAACCCATGTCGAGCTTCGTTAAGAACTAAATAGTGGCTGTGTTCTAATCTAATTTTACCACGATCGATTAAATCGATCAAACACACAACACATGGTCTCATGCGAGCTGGATACAAAAACTTTCGGTGGGGGCCAAACCAAACCAAATGGCCGTTGTTTACCACGATAACCACGTTCTTGAGTTATACCTTGGGTCCTTGTTCTTGAATTTGATTAAGTATTGGGACCAAGAAGACGGCAGTTTTTCAGAAACCAGTTTGGGCCCATGCCATAATATCTCGCTTGGCTAAAGCGAAATGAATGGCTGACCTCCGGACGTCGCAGGAGTTAAAGTTGGCAATGACACCATACCGTGGCAGAAGACAGTGGAAATACTCGGGCACCACATTGGACTCGAAGCTGCTATTCAGCCAGGAAATACAGGCTCGGTTGGACAAGACCAACTTTGTGATTCAATTGTTGTATCCTTTCATAGGTCCCAACGCCAGAACACCGAAAAGAGAAAAAATAACTTTGTACAAAGCCTGTGCCAGGTCGATACTTACTTGCAACGCACCTATCTGGGCCACCGCATGCAAGACGAAGATGAAATCCATCCAAGTCATGCAAAATAAATTCCTACGGATCATTGGCCAATACCCTAGGTATACTACAATCGATTTCATGCACGCAGACCTGGAGATCGAAACCATCGCCACGTTCATCAAAGAGAAGACCAGGAAGATCATTACACAAATGACGGCACATCAGAATCCACTCATCGCTGAAGTGGTTTCATACGACAATGATGTACTTTTTGAAACCGTGAAGAGGTCTTTAAAACAAATTTTAAATTGATTGTTATACTTCTCATTTATTTATTTTCCCCTAGTATCCCGTAGTATTGCTCATTATGTTATTTTTTGTTTGCTTTTTAATTATTTTTCAAATTTTTATATTCTTCAATTCTCCATATTTCTCACAGCAGGTTTTTGAAAATTTTTTCCTGCATGCAACTTACTTTTGTTTTAACTAAACTTTTACATTTACTTTAATTAATTAAATATAGAAGAGAGGGCTACCAGCCCTAATATCTGTAACATACGAAATGTAAGGTATCCTCATGCCTAGTACTAAATTAATAAATGTTATTTGATTTGATTTTGAAAATTTGAACCTCGTGAACATTTATGGTTACAAATTACACAAACAAACGGTTTCCTGCGGTTATGAATTTGTAAGTGTTTTTTTAAATGTGATTCGCGAACACATTTATATTTGCAAACTCCACAAGTAAACGACGAAGAATGAGTTCTTAAATGCCGAATTAATGCTTGCTTACGTGAAACTTTATACCCACAAACAGCACACCCAAATATATTTGAACTGTTTTGGTTTAAATCTTCAATATCGGTGTCTTCTTCTTTGATGTCAATTGAATGATGCAAATCTTCCAAATTAAATTTCACATCTTCCAACTCTTCTTGTTTAACTTCATTAATGCTTACCGTCAAATTATTAGGAGTATCCAAAAATCTACCGTCCTTTTCCATATTCTGTAAATCTTTCGAGGCTGGCGGCACGTGAGCCATATTCTTCATAACACGTTTCGTTATTTTAAAGACGTAAGAACGTTCATGGCCTAATACAAACTGACCCTTCTTAATCAACAAAATCTTGTGTTGATTCTTGATTTTGTCGTATTATTTCACAAAGCTAGTGACTACACAAACATAGATAAGAAAAGAACGCACAAATTACTAACATGTCAAAATGGTGACTGCTACCATTTTATATATAGTTTCCCCCGAGGCGCCATCTATAGTCCATCTGGTTTTGGATTGCAGTAGAGATCACCTTGAACGGCAAGTCAGATTTACACAGGGAAACGGCAAATAATTAAAGAGTATGAGCGACAAATGACAAATATCACTTATTTGATGCTTGGAAAAATCGAGTTAAATAGCAATTTGCCTTGCACAAATTTTTTAAATTTGCCAAAAACTTTTAGAAAAAAATATTCGTGAGTCATCAATCGCAAATAAAATTTGGGTAGTGTAAACGTGTAGAAATTTTATCCAATCATGCTATAAAGTCACAGTTTTAGTACAATTTAGGGGTCTATATAGGACAAATATAGACGCGGCCGATTAGACGCGACCCGATTAGGCGCGACCCGATTAGATGCGACCCGATTAGGCGCGGACCCAATTAGGCGCCGTGCCATTTAGACGCGGATACAATTAGGCGCAGACCGTTTCGGCGCCGTGCCATTTAGGCGCGAGCCCAATTAGGCGCCGGCCATAAATATATTAAATTGTTAATCTGTTATAAGTCTGTATTTATTTCACCTCTTCCACCTCTTTGCGGCCGATTTAACTTTTTGCCAAGATTTATTTGTTTTTAATGATTGGTTTTCTAAAGAAATATCAAAAACTAACACTAACACGTCTTTGCGGTCGATTTAACTTTTTGCGAAGATTTATTTGTTTTTAATTATTGGTTTTCTAAAGAAATATCAAAAAGTAACACTAACCTACCGGCGGATCCACCTCTTCGCGGCAGATCCAACTCTGTGCGGCAGATCCACCTCTTTGTGGCCGATTTAACTTTTTGCGAAGATTTATTTGTTTTTAATTATTAATAGACTTTTATGATTTTTTAAAAATAAATACAGTCTTATAACAGATTAACAAGATTTGTTTATGATCGGCGCCTAAATGGCCGGCGCCTAATTGGGCTCGCGCCTAAACGGTCTGCGCCTAATTGTAACCGCGCCTAAATGGCACGGCGCCTAATTGGGTCCGCGCCTAATTGGGTCCGCGCCTAATCGGGTCGCGCTTAATCGGCCGCGCCTAATCGGGTCGCGCCTAATCGATCGCACCTAATCGATCGCACCTAATCGATCGCGCCTAATTGTCCGGATCCCACAATTTAGTTCTGCATTCTTAAAACGGATAGACTATAATAGACCACATAAGTGCGACGTCACGACTGGGCCGACCTGTCAAACTTTTTCCAAACAAACAAAATCTTGGTGTAGAACGCCATAAGAGTTTATTAAAACGGTGATATTATTTATTTGAGATATATTTAAGAGTAATTAATACCATGTTTGTGTTTATTGGGAAATATTTTTAAGAAAAGGTAAGTTCTTCGTACGTATTTTTAAACTACTTTAAAAGTAATTTCAGGTTCTGTTCACCGAGGTAATTTGCCAAGAGCGCCCATCTCAACCTGAAGTGTATTACACTTCCCGTGGTTCGGAGCCCACGTTAAACAAGTAGGTCCTCTATGTATGTGAAAACACTTAGAACGCACATCACATGCATAGAAAGAGATGGGTCACGACGTTCGGAAACGAACAATACGACTAAGAAGAAGAATTTTGTTTAACCAAAATGTTATATTTTAATAAAAACGGGTTGTAGACATTTTATTTGAATTATTGCATTCTTTTTATACAGCATTTGAGAAGAAGTGAGTTCAAGGTTTTCTTTGGTTACTTAATTCTAATTAATTAGATTAATAAGTTATCTTCGTTAGTGGATTATAGTTTGAATTTATCGAATCCATTCTTCGGCCCTGTAGGAGTTTTAAAAATTGAGCTAGACCGAGGCAAAATTAAATAATAGATGACCAAGATTTTCCCGCGATTTAAAATAAATAATTTTTATTATCATTTCATGGCAATATCTCATTTATTCAAATTTTACATATTAGGAACATTTAAATGTTAAAAAATTATTAATTACAAGTCATCTATTTTTAGGTCTAGCCCTTTGTTAGAATTAAATTATTAAACAGTTATAATTTAAAATGAAATACAATAATGTAAGTTACAGGATAAAAATTTAAAGAAAAAACCTGATAATTTTATTAAAATAAAATAAGGGAAAGGAGTTGAAAAGGAGAGGGTAGATTGATACCATAGGTGGCATGAGGATTACAATTAAAATTGTAAACGCATCAGAGACTCCATGTCATGACAAGGACGGCCTGGCCGTAGAAATTGAAACTTCTGGACAAAATTGTTTTCAATAATTGACTCTTATTTTTAGACAAGGTCTCGTCAGCAAGGTCATAGTTCCCAACGCCTCAAACCATCTCGTTTGCATACTTCGAACAATTTTTTAGTAGT
Source organism: Podabrus alpinus (assembly GCA_932274525.1). Taxonomy (NCBI): domain Eukaryota; kingdom Metazoa; phylum Arthropoda; class Insecta; order Coleoptera; family Cantharidae; genus Podabrus; species Podabrus alpinus. The sequence continues at coordinate 60,426,599 of OW026452.1, forward strand.
CTGTTGGTAGTCTCACTAATGAAGTCTCCGACGAATTCAATCATGTTATCGTCGTGCATATGATTAATGGTTGTGTATCTTGGGTAATTCCGATGATTTGTAGATACTTATTTTGAGCACGCTGCATAGCAATTAAGTTGCATTTTGCAGCGGTTCCCCACATACTACAACCATATGTCAGGACTGACCTGGCACAAGTACGATATAGCAATAATTTGTATTCCTTAGGTAAGCACACGTCGTGCTTCATCAGTGGATAGAGTAAGTGAAGCACGAATTTTGTCTAAAAACATTTCGAGAATTTTATTTATTCAAGACAAACATCTCAAAATCAACGATTATTTTAAAACTGTTTATTACGTAAGGTTTAATTACGGTCGTGGGTGTTGCGAATTAATATTGATAAACAATCTCTTATTATAAAAGGCCAAGTCTTTCTTTCTTTCTGTCCGTCCCACGGAAATACCCGAAGCAAACCGAACCGAACCGAACGCACAACGTATCATCGGATCAACGTATCATCGGATCATCGTATCAACGTATCATCGTATCAACGTATCATCGGATCAACGTATCATCGTATCATTTTGTCTATATAGGACAGCTATTTCCAAAAAAGCATTATGTGAACTTCCATAATGGATAATGAAAATTTTGAAAATCCTGCTGCAAAGCGACGGCGATTGAATCGTGAGAGAAAAGCACGTACAAGAGCTAATAACACAGAAGAACAGCTTCGATCACAGCGACAAGCTGACGCTCGGTCTCATGCGATACGTCGACAACATGAAACTTTGGAACAAACTCAAGCGCGGCAAGCTGCTGACGCTCGGTCCCATGCGATACGTCAACAACGTGAAACTTTAGAAGAAACTCAAGCGCGGCAAGCTGCTGACGCTCAGTCCCATGCGATACGTTGATCCGATGATACGTTGATCCGATGATACGTTGATACGATGATACGTTCATCCGATTGGTTATGAAATTATCCGTTATGCGTTCGGTTCGGTTTGCTTCGGGTATTTCCGTGGGACAGACCGAAGGAAGGAAGGAAGGAAGGACTTGGCCTTTTATAATAAGAGATTTTTCACCTATATAGGAAATTTAAATACGTTGATACGTTGATCCGATGATACGTTGATCCGATGATACGTTGATCCGATGATACGTTGATCCGATGATACGATGATACGTTGATACGATGATACGTTCATCCGATTGGTTATGAAATTATCCGTTATGCGTTCGGTTCGGTTTGCTTCGGGTATTTCCGTGGGACAGACAGAAGGAAGGAAGGACTTGGCCTTTTATAATAAGAAATGAGAACAACATTAAATAAATAAACAAAAAACTTACATATATTTTTTTAAATTAAATTAAACTTAATCAATATTTAAAATTATTTTACTTATTTTAAACTAGATGATACCCCGTCCGAGGACGGGCAGCTAGAAGGACGGGCAGCTACCCAAGGTAACTTAAGTTGAATGAAGATTAAGGAAAGCTCTTAGTGCAATCCAAAAGCCATATGACCTTGGGTAGCTGCCCGTCCTTCTAGCTGCCCGTCCTCGGACGGGGTATCATCTAGTCTCTTATTATAAAAGGCCAAGTCTTTCTTTCTGTCCGTCCCACGGAAATACCCGAAGCAAACCGAACCGAACCGAACGCACAACGTATCATCGGATCAACGTATCATCGGATCAACGTATCATCGTATCAACGTATCATCGTATCAACGTATCATCGTATCAACGTATCATCGTATCAACGTATCATCGGATCAACGTATCATCGGATCAACGTATCATCGTATCAACGTATCATCGTATCAACGTATCATCGTATCAACGTATCATCGTATCAACGTATCATCGTATCAACGTATCATCGGATCAACGTATCATCGTATCAACGTATCATCGTATCAACGTATCATCGTATCAACGTATCATCGGATCAACGTATCATCGTATCAACGTATCATCGTATCAACGTATCATCGGATCAACGTATCATCGTATCATTTTGTCTATATAGGTAAGTCTATTTCCAAAAAAGCATTATGTGAACTTCCATAATGGATAATGAAAATTTTGAAAATCCTGCTGCAAAGCGACGACGATTGAATCGTGAGAGAAAAGCACGTACAAGAGCTAATAACACAGAAGAACAGCTTCGATCACAGCGACAAGCTAACGCTCGGTCTCATGCGATACGTCGACAACGTGAAACTTTGGAACAAACTCAAGCGCGGCAAGCTGCTGACGCTCGGTCCCATGCGATACGTCAACAACGTGAAACTTTAGAAGAAACTCAAGCGCGGCAAGCTGCTGACGCTCGGTCCCATGCGATACGTTGATCCGATGATACGTTGATCCGATGATACGTTGATACGTTGATACGATGATACGTTCATCCGATTGGTTATGAAATTATCCGTTATGCGTTCGGTTCGGTTTGCTTCGGGTATTTCCGTGGGACAGACAGAAGGAAGGAAGGACTTGGCCTTTTATAATAAGAGATTTTTCACATATATAGGAAATTTAAATACGTTGATACGTTGATCCGATGATACGTTGATCCGATGATACGATGATACGTTTATCCGATTGGTTATGAAATTATCCGTTATGCGTTCGGTTCGGTTTGCTTCGGGTATTTCCGTGGGACAGACAGAAGGAAGGAAGGACTTGGCCTTTTATAATAAGAGATGAGAACAACATTAAATAAATAAACAAAAAACTTACATATATTTTTTTAAATTAAATTAAACTTAATCAATATTTAAAATTTTTTTACTTATTTTAAACTAGATGATACCCCGTCCGAGGACGGGCAGCTAGAAGGACGGGCAGCTACCCAAGGTAACTTAAGTTGAATGAAGATTAAGGAAAGCTCTCAGTGCAATCCAAAAGCCATATGACCTTGGCTGCCTGCCCGTCCTTCTAGCTGCCCGTCCTTCTAGCTGCCCGTCCTCGGACGGGGTATCATCTAGTTAAATTTTATAATGTTAAATCGATAGTAATAAAACGCAATTATCGAATAACGATTTAATGTTGTCAAGATTAACACAAGAATAATAAAATAATATAGTATAAATGAATAATTCCACATTAGTCACGCAAGACCGCTCAGTTACACGCTAGCACTCGAACTGCCATGGTGGTCATGCTTCGCTGGGTGGTTGGTTGGCACTAGGTGGCGCTGCCTATGGTATTAATATAGTTAACACTCGGGCATCCCGACAGGTTATATCCTCTGATGTAACTACGTTGCTGCTTGAAAACAAAATTAATACGCAAAAAAAAAATTTTCACAAATCGCATTCGAAATCATCTAATTTCGTCGGACGCTTCCGTTCTCTCTTTCGTGTTTCGTTCTTCTCTATTGTCGAATTTTCCGCTCGCGAAGTACTTGGTTTCGGATTTTCGTTTGGCTCCGTTGCTGCCGCACCCTGTATTTCGTCTTCATTATCGCTTGACTCACTTGATTGTGTGTCCTCCGCATTTGTCCGAAAAATTTTTAGTTGACTTACGTTCGCGGTTGTCGTTAATCTTTTCCCGGAATGTTCTTTAAAGACGCCACTCGATAAGTATCGCTTGGTAGCACTTCGATTACTTCTAATGGTCCGCGGTATTTTGCTTGTGTTTTTGTACTATCGCCAGTTGGTTTTGGTACCCGTCGCATAAACACAATGTCTCCAACTTTGAAACTTACGCCGTCGTAACGTTTCTTGTCATAACGCTTCTTTTGTTTACTTTGCACGTCCCGTATTGTTTTTCGCACTTGTTCTTGGACTTTAGCGCTCGGTGTCCATGTTATATCAACTTCCGCAATCGCACTCAAAGGACCGTCATGAAATTTTGGTAAATACCCGTGTAAAATTTCGAAGGGTGTTTTACTTGTCGTTTGATTCGGCGCAATGTTTAAGTTCCGTTCAACAATTGGAACTATTTCGTCCCACACTTCTTCCTCTTTCATCGCCGTCATTATTGCTGGTATTAATGTTCTATTGACTCGTTCGACTTGACCATTTGCGCGTGGCCACTGACTACTGTTCAACGTATGCTTTATTCCATATTTCGCAACAAATTTTTTGAATTTACTCGACGTGAAACTTGTACCCCGATCTGAAATAATTCTATCTGGAATCCCGTACTGACTTATGAAATTTTATAACGCCTGGATCGCAAATTCACTTTTTGTACTTGGCATTGGGTAAAGTTTAACGTATTTTGTGAGCGCATCTACCAATACTAAAATATGAACGTTTCCCGATTCGCTTTTTAAAAGTGGACCTACATGGTCTACGCGTATTCTCTCAAAAGGTCGCGCTGGAGGAGGTATTGGATGCAATTTCCCCGCTGGTTTTCCCCCTGGAGTTTTGTTTATTAAGCATTCCGCGCACATTCGAATATGTTGTCGCACATATCTTTTTAATTTTGGAAACCAATATGTCTCTCTAATTTTCGCGCACGTTCTGTCTGTACCGAGATGTCCTATTAAATCGTGATATTTAATTAAAATACTTTTTCGCAAGGAACGCGGAATCACATAAAGTAATTTATCGCAAACATCTGTTTTGATTACTCGATATAATTTTCCTTCTCGCATTTCATAATTTACTACCGCCGCTTTTTCGTAGTTCGTTCGTTCCTCGACTGATTTTAATAGCATTTCCATCAAGTCTACTAATGATTTGTCGCTACGCTGTATCATTAAGATGTATTCGTCTTCAGTTAATATTTGCATAACTGTTGAGTTTTCATAAATTTCTTGCATCGTGTCGCAAGATTCGTTTACCGGTGCTCGTGATAATACATGAGCCATTTTAACTCCCGGCCGATATTTAAGTTCTACGTCGTATTCGCTTAGTAAATTATACCATCTCGCCATTTGTGAGTTACCCGTTTTCTGTGTGTTTAAATATACCAACGCCTGGCAGTCTGTATACACTGTAAAATGAATACCGATTAAAAAATTTCTTAGCCGCTCAATACAATAAACAATTGCCATCAATTCTAATTTTGAAGAATGATATTTGCTTTCGACTTCCGCAGTCTTTTTGCTAAAGTTGTAAATTGGATGTAACTCGCCGTTTTCTTGTATTTGTTTTAAAATTCCCAAAAGTCCGCTCGCGCTCGCGTCCGTAAACAAAGCTGTTTCATTTGCCTTCGGATTATAAAGTTTTAACACTGGTTCCGTTGTCAAAATGTATTTCAGTTCATCAAACGCTTTTTGTTCCATTTCGTTCCATTCAAATGTAATTTGTTTTCGCGTCAAATCACTTAATGGTTTTGCCTTAATTGCATAACTTTTCACAAACCTTCTAAAATATGATGTAAGACCTAAAAAACGTCGCACTTCATGTACGTTCTTGGGGGCCGCAAATTCTTCTATCGCCCGAATTTTTCCCGTTCCTTGTCGCAGTTCGCCTTCTGAAATCATAAATCCTAGGTATTCTACTTGTTGACGTCCGAACTCGCATTTACGTAATTTTAATGCAAGACCTGCCCGCTGTAGTGCTTCGAAAGCTAAACGCAATTTACATAACATTTCAGACCAACTTTTAGCGTGAATTATTATGTCGTCTAAGTATGACATCGCTACTTGATTCCTTAACGACCCTAAAGCTAGGTTCATTAATTTACTAAATTCGTATGGCGCATTTGTTAACCCAAAAATTAATCTTTCAAATTGACCCGTACAATCTGTAGTTATAAACGCGGTTTTTGGTTTCGCTTCTTCCGATAACGGCATTTGTAAATACCCATGTGCTAAATCTAACATGGTAAATATTGTCGCACCATGCATATTTTCTAAATGTTCTTCCACGGTTGGGATTGGAAAATTTGTCTTTACCGTATTTCGATTTAGCGCTCTAAAATCGACTACTAAACGCGGTGCGCCCGTTTTTTTAGTTACTAATAGAACCGATGATGCGTAAGATGACGTAGTGTCACTTACAATGCCGCAGTGTTTCCATTCCTTTATAATTTTTCCGATCGTTTCGCGATCTTTTAGATTTGCTCGATATGGTTTAGCCCGCACTGATATGTTTTTATCGATAATATTCACTTCCATGAGGTTAGTTACGCCTAATTCGCTTAAATTAAATGCAAAAGAAGATCTAAATTCTTGACATAATTTTAACAGTTCGTTTTTATTCGCACTAGACACACTGGAGTCGATGTTTAACATTTCCATCGTAATTTGGTTTTTACTTACAACACCTGAATTTGCTGACTGCACTGTCTTATCGTTATCGCATACGTCACTTCCTTGGTTAACACCACCTACGCACTGGCCTTGCTCTACAATTTTGTCCGTTACTTCATTGTATATAATTGGAATTTTAAAGTTATTTTCTTCGCATTGTACGCTTACAAAATTCACTCCGCGCGCGTGCAAGTTTTGTAGAAATTGTGCGCAAATTTTCACTCGTTTTGACAATTCTTCAATTTCCATGTCGCGGAATGGGAAATCTGATCTGGTTCCAAAAGCTAATTTGTCTTCCACTTTTGCGTAACAAATATTTTCCTTCTCAGTGAATGACCGCCCGATTATCACGTCTTCCTGTTGAACGCTATTTGGCACTATGTAAATTTTTACTGTTTCTAATTTCGCTTTGTATATTTCTACACTTGCTTCAACGTACCATTTCACTATTACTGGGGCTTGATGTCCAAATCCGTACAGTTTTTAACGGGTCGGTTTCTTTACAATGTTTTTCAGTTTTTGCACTTTGCTAGTGATTATTGTACACACAGCACTGCCACTGTCAATAAATACGTTCAATTCTACCCCGTTTATTTTCGCACGTGATACAAAATCTGTCCTTACTACTCTAATGAGAAGATAGCTCGGAACAGATAATGTCCACGCAGAAGGTAGCACCTTCTACTTTAATTTGCGTGGGGCCCTGATGTTAGTTATAAACCAGCTCGTTGATAGCGGCGGCAAATGCCGTGGGTCGTGTCAAATGAACGCCCCGGAGAAGATCAAGGAAACAGCTTTGCAAACACACAAAAATAAAATCGACAATATGATGTTCGTTGTCGGAAGGCGATGAAATAAGCGATGTCAGATGTAACGTGCATTAGCCGACCAGAACCAGTACAGTGGCAACAATATTGCCACCAAGAATCACTCCCCGAAATCAACCAACGGAACGTTCGAGTGGTCATATAAAAAATCCCACTAACGGTGGAACCACATCGAACTTCCAACGATAAAACCAAACGGTAGCGACCTCAATGAAATGCTGCACCCTGCACATTGGTCGCAAATCGCAGCCTTCATAAAAAAAGAAACATAAAACCAAAAATAAACACAAAAAAAATGTTCAACATAGAATTTCAAATACAAGATTTGAACCCATGTCAAACGCGTAGGAATTCCTAAGCCATTGCATTTGACCAACGCCGTTCGATATTACCTAGTGGAAATAAAATGCACAAGTCAAAGTTAATTAAACAAAACATAACAATATAATATTATTAATTAGTTTATCAAATGTAAAGCTTAAACGTTGGCATTATAATCCACGTATGCGAACGTCCGATTAGATTACTTATAATCACGTCGAGCAGAAAGGTAAAACCTGCGACTTATCGATTATTGCGGCCAAAAACGTTCTAATCAAAAATGCAAGACAAAAGAAAACCTATATAACAAGACATCACAAAAAAAACATGAATCAGCCAAGGGCAAATTCCAACAAAGCAAACTCCAGGTGGTCGAAGCAAAAATTGGCCGAGTTGATTAACGAATGTATCTGCGAAGTAATTAGCAAAACAAATGTGGTGTCTTACCAGTCCGAACAGATTCAAATCCTTCACAGAAAGTACGGACAATGAGGTCCGACAAAAAAAATACGATACGGGAAACATCAACCATCCTTCAACGACGAATTTTAAAATCCCCTACTGGGTTTGGAAAACAAACAATGTTCCAAAATCATTCGCATTGCTGGACTTTAATTCTCCCAAAATCGCAACCATATCTTGCAAAGTTCGGAACCAACCCCATAATCACTTCACAGCACATCCAAAAGTCGACCTCCTCGTTCGAGAGTTCGCCCATGACCTCCTCATACTCGCATGCGCCTGTCTAATTCCTATCAAATCACGCTCGCTGTACAGGGCGTTACGAAAGTGGCGCTAAATGTAATAATTTGAATTTAGTTAAATTCAAAGTGGTTGCGAAATGGAAAAAATTTCGTAACACACGTCGTAAAAATTTTTCAATTGACCGCGTAGGGTTGTTTTGCTCAACCTGCATTACTCCATTACGTCTGTTCCTTGCATTTGATTCTTTGGGGCAATCTCACTTAATATGATTTCCTTTCTTACACAAAAAACACAAATTGCTCTCTTTTGGCTTCTTGCAGTCCATAGAAAAATGTCCAAATTCCGCACAATTATAGCACTTTTGTTTCGGGTTGGTCGCTACTGCCATCTCTCCATAATTTGACCCTCTGGATGTTCCTTCACTCTGGTAGTCCATCTTAACTTTTGCGGTTGTGACGGTTCTATGCAGAATTAGCACGTCATACAACAACTGATTCACATCACTATGTTTATTCGCCAATAAACCCGGTATAAAGTCTTTTCTGGTTAACCCCGCTAAAATCTGTTCTTTAGCCTCGTCGAATTCAAGTTTGAGATCACAGCACAATTTATTTTTATGGTGAAAGTAAGCCTCAACGCTCTCTCGCTGCTGTTGTGTTCTTTCTACCATCCGCTTCCATAAATTTCCAACACTTCTACGCAAGAAAAATGTCGCTCGAAACTCCCGCTCGAAATCTTCCCACGTAACAATTTTTCTTTCCGTGTTCGTAACCAATCTCTCGCTGGTCCAGCTAAATGAATTCTTGCTGATTCTCATTTTATTTCTTCGCTCCAAAAATGTAGAACCGCGCAATTATTTACCCGTTCTAACCATTCTATCGCGACCTTGCCTGCATCTCCATAGAAATCTTGGATTGATTTGCCGGACTACGCTGACCGGACTCACGAAAAAGCCAAAACGAGCATGGCACCATATTATACCACTCTGAAAGAGAACCCCACGACCAACGACATCGCAATGGGAATGGGTAAATTTGTATCGAAGGAAATTAACAACTTTGTGACCAGCTACACCTCAATATCAGACCGCATAATGATGATTCAACTACAGAGCTACCTGTTCAAAATCAACATCGTCCAGGTGTATGCACCAATCTCAGATAAACGATATGACAGAGAAGTGGAAGTTTTCTATGACTTCCTTGCTAAAACATTGGAAAACACAAAAATGGACGAGATCACACTTCTCATGGGTGATTATAATGCCAAGATTGGCAGAGGAAGACGATCCGAATTGGTAGGGGAGCACGGCCTGGGACAGAATAATGATAGAAGAGATAGACTTTTCGAGTTCTTCCAAGAAAAAGAAATGGTCGTCACGAACACCTGGTTTAAACTACATCACCCGCTGAAACTTGCAACGATAATCCCATAAGAAATCAGATCGATTACATCCTGATAAATAAAAGATTCAGAAATGTTGTGAAACGGGTAACAACCTACCCCGGAGCAGATATCAACTCCGATCATAATCCACTGGTAGCTGACCTGAGATTGCGTTTGAAGAAGAAAAATCCGAAAACTGAAAAATGGGACATAACGAAAATAGAGATGGAAAACATCAAACAACAGGTACAACAAGAAATAAACAGCGAAATAAAATTGATAAAAAGCAATAACAACGATATCTCACATCTATGGGGAGAGTATAGGAATGGACTGAGAGGAGTACTTACGAAATATCTGAAAACCGGGAAGTGATAAAGAGACAGGTGAATGACGACAGACATTCTGGACCTAATGGAGGAACGAAGACTACTGAGGAAAAAACCAGGAAAAATACAAAAACTTCAGGAAGATCATTACAACTGAGATTAAAAGGGCGAAGGAACAGTGGATGAGGGAGAAGTGTGGGGAAATGGAGGAATGCGAGGAGAAACATAACAGTTTCCAGATGCACAAAAAGGCCAGAGAGAACATATTGCGGCGTGTGGGGGTATATTTTTATCTGCACATCACTCGCTATATATTTTTTTTAATTATTATTTAAGATTGACTTTTTTGTTATTTTTAATAGTGGTTCCACCACAGCTAGCTTTTTGAATATTTACCTTCGCATGAAATCTCTTTTCTCTAGTAATCGGTTCCACGATATTTTACTCTTTCTTAATTATTCTGAAATTAAGTCTCTTTTGTTGGGATGGAAAAATCCCAGAATGATACGACTTGTTTTCAATACAATATTTAATTAAATTTATTTTCAATTGTAATTCCAAAATTATCTTTATAATACTAAACATGAACAAATCTTAACTACAGAAAACAACAAACTCTTAATATTAATTTATAATTCTACCCCAAAATTTATTTATTTCTCCCGAAATCGGTTTAATGTTATTTGAACTCACGCCGCGTTATAAAATTTAAGTTTTTATTGTTCTTACCACACATAGATGTCGCTCCTTGCGTAGTTGACTTCGCCTTCTGCCTCGTGATCCAAGAGTGTTTAAAAGGATCCAGAAATTTGCCTCTACTATTGACTCCAGTTTTTGTGCATCTAGGCTCCAGTTATTTTTATAGGATTGTTTCATCCAATCAACATACCATTTATTCCAAATAATTCCAGGTAAGTTTTGTTGTTCTTTTCTAACCACACTTATTTTTCTTTTTACACGTGCTAATTATCACTTCTTTTCAGATCTCAACTCGTTGTATATTAATTTATACTTAATTACCACACTTTTTCGGAGACGAAATTAATACGTGCTCCACGCTTTGGCGTTCTTGGAAGAAGCGTTTATTTACCTACTTGTTGCTAGGTTATTTGGAAAAATATCCCTTTTATTCCTACTTTTAAAAACCGGTTGAACAATTTTTAATGAATTAATTTGTGGATATTAGAATATATATTTTGGTTATCCTTCTTGGATTTTCCCATTCCTTACCTGTCTTTATTATTAACCGAATTTATTGTACTCTTTCTTTGAGTCTTATGTAATGTCGGAGAACCTTCTAAAACCTAAATAAAAAGAATTTTCATGCGACCTGTAATTGCTTGTTTGCATCACTAGTGATTGTCAATCCCTATTGACGATTGAATCATGACAATATGTACATAAGAGAACTTTTCGGTGACACTAGAGCCCCAAAAGAGAACGATGATATGCATGAAAGGCAATGGAGTCCTTCTGAATACGAAAAGATATGCGGACGACACTCTCATAATATGCGACAATTTGGAAGGGCTGCACCAACTGGTGAATAGAGTAAATAAAGCAGAACGAGACTCAAGCCTCAGCATTAACATCGGGAAGACCAAGTTCTTGGTGTTCAGCCGAGAACATCATAGAAACGCATAACTGACCCTCTATAATGAACCGATCGAGCGGGTTCACAGCTTTAAATACCTTAGAAGTATCACTACAGATTATATAAATCCTGATGTCGAAATGAAATGCAAGATTGAAATAGCTCGCTCCAATTTCAGGAAGATGAGGGCTCTTCTTACCAACGACAATTTGAACCTCAAACTAAGACCGAGTATGGTCAATTGTTATATCTGGTCGGTCCTGATGTATGGGGTGGAATGTTGGACCTTGAAAGTGAGCACAATGAATCGACTGGAGGCACTCGATATGTGGATACACCGAAGGATGCTCCGTATACCATAGACGGACCTAATAACAAACGAGGAAGTATTGAGAAGAGCAAACACTGAGAGGTCATTGCTCAACAACATAAAATGTCGCAAAATAGCCTACCCGGGTCACGTTCTACGTGGAACAAAATATAAACTTCTTCAGCTAATGCAATGCAATCTAATGCAGAAGGGGCGTTGGTCGAAAGCAGATATCCTGGTTAAAGAACATCAGAGAATGGACGGGCACACAAGGGGCTAGTGACTTTTTTAGAATGGCGGAGAACAGAGACCAGAGTAATCGTCAACGTCCGGGAGACCGGGTACGGCACATAAAGAAGATGAACAGAGGGGGGGGGGGTAAAATCTGTGGTTGTTGGAGCCGCGTTGTAAGTTAAGTTTTTGTTAATACTATGTAGCTTATTTTTTATGGTTTTCTAGAATGCGTTAAAATTTTATAGTTCTACTATTTTTAGGTATTAAGTATTTTTATGTATTTTTTAAGATATTTGTAACAGGAAATTGTATCATTCGTATTAGAGCAGTAACAGTGACAAGTTCATTGATTTACTCAGAAAGCAAAATTGAATAATTGTAAATAAGTTTCTGTGTAAATAAATAGAATAAAACTACCGTCCACTTAATTAGGGAGAAATCCAACAGTGGTCTCGGGGTAAAACGACGTAAGTCAAAAAATGAAGTTTTGAGATTTTTTTATTTAACCAATATGTACATATTATCAATCAGAACAGTAAATTAAATGCTTAATTATACATTCTATGAGATAATCTGCTGTCTTGTCCTTGTAGGGGATTCCACCCATCGGCTTTACCCGCAATCATTTTCCTTTATATTTGTAACAATAAGTCACGAGGCCATTTTCGTTTTAGTCGTCTATATATATTGTTTTCTAGAAGTTGAGCGATACTCGGATTTGGATGATCTTCAAGCCTGTTGTGATGCTTTTCTGCTCGTTTTTGTATTTCTTCGTGGACATATGAAATTTGCAGGTCTGAATGTAAAGTGTGATTGCTTATGTACCATGGTGCGTCCATCATCGTGCGAAGAGTTTTAGATTGAAATCTCTGTATGACGTTGATGTTGGATTTGCTCGAACAGCCTCATAGTTCCAAGCCATAAGTCCATATGGGCTTGATGATTGTTTTATAAATCCGAATCTTGTTTTCCATGGATAGGGTAGATCTTCTTCCAATTAGCCAATACATTTTCTTTACCTTGATGTCCATTTGCTTTCTTTTCTTAATAATGTGTGCCTTCCATGTTAATTTGCTGTCCAGGTGAAGCCCCAAGTATCTAGCTTCTGTTGCACATGGTATAATAGTGTCATTAATATAGACTGGAGGACATAATTTGTATCTTAAAGTAAATGTCACGTAAGTAGACTTTGCTTCATTCTCCACTTGTTCATCCATTCTTGCAATAGTAAAAGATGTGCTTGAATATTTTGAGATGCGGTAGCAGGGTTTTCGTCCGTTGATATAATGGTAGTGTCATCGGCAAATGTTGCTGTTTCTGTATGATTTGTAGTAGGTATGTCGGATGTGAAAAGCAAATACAGCAATGGTCCAATCACGCTTCCTTGCGGAACTCCTGATCTAATAGGGCAAATATTTGAAACCTCCTCATCATGTTGGACTTGAAAGCAACGATTTTCCAAATACGATTTTAAAACATGATAATAATGATATGGCAGATTCTTCTTAATTTTATATAACAAACCCCTATGCCACACCTTGTCGAAAGCCTGCTTGATGTCAAGGAAAACTTGACTTTTGGTTCATTATTTTTATCAGCCATTTTAATCGTTTTACTGCTTAGGATATTTACGTTTTTTGCTGATGATGCTACTATATTGCTCATTTTCGATTTCCACTTTCTATTCATCTTCCAGCGTTAGTCAATGGATCGTGGGGTGGCATGTCTCCAAGGAGATGTCACTCTCGGACCACAATTACATTAGGTTTAACATCGAAGCTCCGCAGGGGGAGGCAATGATGTACAGGTATCCAAGATCCTGTGATTGGGAACTCTTTAGAGAGGGCCTAAAACAGGGGTTGGAGGAATGTCCATCGAAACCATCCAACACTGCGGAGCTGGAGTTGATGAATGATATTGTCACGTCAACTATCATAAAAGCATATGAAGAAAGCTGCCCACTAAGAGAAAGAAAAGTAAAACGCGAGGCCACATGGTGGAATAGCGAGCTTGAAATTCTAAGGGTCGAAACACGGAAACACCTCAATAAAGCCAAAAGAGCAGGTGACTGGGAAGCTTATAAAAGCTCCCGGCTCAAATATACGTATGCAATACGTAAAGCAAAAGAAGACTCTTGGAGGAAGTACTGTGAAGAGGTGGAAAAAACTCCAGAATGTGCTAGACTCCAAAAAGCTCTTCTAAAAGCAAACCACGGAAAGGTGGGAACTTTGGAAAACGCATGGGGCGGGTACACCTCCAATAAAGAGGAAACTCTGAAGTTGTTACTTCAGACTCACTTCCCGGGATGCACACCGATACCAATGAACTCTTCCACTGACCACGTGAACCTCGAGATACCGATACGTCGAGCTCGCAGGGATCACTGGAAAGTTGCGAAAACAATCATAAACAAAACGAGACTTGCATGGGCGATCAATTCTTGAAAACCATACAAGTCTCACGGGATGGACGGTATTTTCCCCGTACTATTGCAGCGGGGACTTGAGAAACTTGCCAACCCTTTATGCAATATATTCAGGGCTAGCTTGGCCCTGAATTATGTGCCACAAAATTGCCGAAAGGTGAAAGTGGTATTTATACCCAAGCCTGGGCGTGCTACATATGCCCAGGCAAAGTCCTTTCGTCCAATCAGTTTGATGTCATTTCTCCTGAAGACTCTCGAGAAACTGATAGATAGACATATCAGGGACGATGTACTGAATATCGCGCCACTACACTGACACCAGTATGCTTACCAATTACGAAAATCGTGTGAACTAAGTATACACGAATTAACTCAAAGGATAGAGGGGGCGCTCGGCAATCAAGAAATTGCACTGGGAACCTTTCTTGACATTGAGGGGGCGTTTGATAATACGTCATATGACTCCATAGAGAGAGCTGAACCGTGGAGTGAACCCAGTCATAACTGGTTGGATTAGCTCCACCCCAAGGGACAGGAAAATCAGCTCCAGTCTGGGATGGACGAATGCGGAGGTCTCTGCCGCACGAGGGTGTCCGCAGGGGGGGGGGGTACTTTCACCCCTACTGTGGTGCCTTGTGGTGGACGGCCTTCTGTGGGAGATCGATCAGACTGGAGCATACGCGCAGGGATTTGCTGATGATATCACAATTCTTGCAAGCGGGAAATATGGGGAACTGTATCTTCATTGATGCAAAGAGCCCTGAAAACTGTCGAGAGAGATATTACAGATAGGAAAGAACCATGTGGATTCATGATATAAACCTTAGAAAAATAGAAGAAGGTGAATTCCATACATCATAACTATCCCCAACTTCGGATTATTGAAAATCGACTGTTTATATATTTTAGAACTAGCTGGCACAGAAGGCTATAATTTTCGATAATTAATTTTAAATGTCCGCAACGGCGTCAGAGTCACATTCGGACCGAAACATACCCAAAAGTCTGAAAGTTACACCAATTTTTGTTAAATTTGGATGGGGGCGTGGCCTACTTTTAAACCCCTAAAATCAGGGTTGTTTTTCAATTAAAAACAACCCTGATTTTCAGTTTCGGAGTACTGGATGCCGTGCTATCCCTTTGAATGCAATCAAAGCTGATATAAGATCAGACAAATGTTAGGGAACCGATTGGAGCAGAACAAAGATTGTTAGTAACTTTAAGATAAACTTATACATTGCCATGTATCGCTACTGTTTACTCAAAATTTTTGACTTATATAGCGGGGATGCAATGGCACTTAATTAAATAACGCACCGACCAGCAATGCATGAGAACTCCATAAATTTCAGGGTCAAAAGTGGGTTCATGTAAATAAATTGAAACACTCATATACGTCACCTTACTTGTGATCTTTCTTATAAAGATTATTTAGATAAAAGGAAATTTGCATCTGTTTTCTCCTCGATCTAGTACTGCTATAATTGAAATTGAACTCATACGCTGTTAAAATGAAAAACAATGGAATTTATTCAACATAATAAAATTATTAAGACAAATATTGGTTTTTCTTAAAAATTAACAAATTAAATTTTACAAGTGGATATTTGCAATGATAACCCCCAAAGTTTATGCGCAACCGAATTTAAAACGTAAACGATTCGTCTATGTTCGAATATAAAATGCAACACACAAAAAAAACTCTTACCGGAGTAGGTATATCGTTACCTGAAAGCAACAGTGAGATATAACGAAAATAGTCATATTGAGATAATTCATGTTAAAGATTTAAATTGCAATTAGAATTTGAAGTGTGAATATTTCTTTTGCATTTTTTTTTTGTTTACTAGGTAAACATTAGTTCTAACGTTACAATGTTTAAAATTTTCAAAATGTAATGTTTTACTAATGTTTATTTAAGACTTAGTAAGATAACTCAGTGTTGCTTTTAATTTTTACGCTACTTTTACGCTTTACGTACAATCAGGTACGTGTCATAATAATTATAATAACGATGCCATGAATGATAAAACAAAGGTTTTACGTGGGTTTTACTAGAAATCCCAGTTGCATTTAGTTCAAATTTCATACTTCAGGAGTGCAAAAAAATTATATATCTCAGTATTGCTTTACTTTTCGCTCGAGTTGCAATATACAGATAGTGCAACACTGAGATAATACAAATATCTCAGTGTTGCATTTAAACATCGATGCAAAACGTAAACTTACACAGTGGTTTATGGCTATATACAAAGAAAGTAATATTATATTGAAATATTTCAATGTGGCATTACATAAAATGGGCAATTAGCAATTCAATTCAATGCCTAACTCAAAATCTTATTTTTGCGATATATCTTACTGTTGCTTTCAGGTAACGATATCGTCCTTCAGTAATTCTCCGATTCGGCCTTTGTCGTATGTACGTGGAACGTGAGCGTTGTCGTAGATAAAACAGCTTCTGATTTCGACCCAAACAAACCAGGCAGGAATGACCAGCGAATAAATCTCTTGCTTCGGATCGTACAATTAATAATCGGTAAGTAAACTGAATGCTTTTATCCAATATTTCAATTAAATTCATTATCGAAACATAACCATAAAATTATTTTCAGTGGTTCCAAAAATTTTCACCATAACTTAATTTCAACTTTCCAAATAATATCAAAGTGTCAACCATAAATTAATAACACCTTCCAATTTATTATTTTCTTAATTATCGGTATGTCTTCCGTGGGCAGAATTACCTATTGTTGGTCACTCCAAATTAAAAAACAACAATGGCGCTGCAAAGAGGAAGGTTAATATAGTATAATGACATAATTTTTATAAGCGAAGATATAATCAAAATTTCGAGAAAAATCAATTTGAAAAGTACGGGGAATGTAACCCGATATGCCTCCGAACCGGGTCGATGTGACACAACTCGCACGTGCTTCGATGAAAATGCGTAAAATTTTTTAGCTCCGATTTCAATTTTTCTTTGAAATTCGGATAGAGGGGGGTGTGATTAGCGGATATTGGTAATAAATATAATCAAAAAAATGGAAAATAACTCGTGTATTGCCAAAAAAGTGAAAAAATTAAATTTTTTTTGCCTTCCAATTTTAGGGGTGTGCATTCGAAAAGGAGGGTAATCCATCGTCAAATCCTACCCCTACGGGGCGCCGCTGCGCTCCGCTCCGCTCTGCACCTCTCCGGGGCGGATTTGACTCTGGTTACTAGGCTAAACATACGAGAAGCGCCACCGATCAAGAACACCGGGATCTATGCAACCGGGATGTGAGAGACCCTCGAAATAGCATTAAAAAGTATAGTTGCGGTATGGGGCAGTAAACTAATTCGTTTCACCCCCAAAAAATCGCGTAAAAACTAAAAATAATCGATGTTGCATGTACGACGCTCGAGGTGCATCTGCTGCTGCGAAATTTTCTAAGTGTAAGAGTATATCTATCTGCACGTACCGTCAACAAAATGCGCGTCGGCCGAGCGATGGAGTGGCATTCGACCGATTGTGCACCATGCACTTGCTACTTTTCCGAACTTTTCAAATTGATTTTTCTCAAAATTTTGATTATATCTTCGCTTGTGAAAATTATGTCATTATACTATATTAACCTTCCTCTTTGCGATTGCAAAGTTTCAACTCATTCGGAATGACCAACATTAGGTAATCCTCACCTCTTCCGTTGTTGAAAACTAACTATTTTAATTTTACTCTTTTTATTTTCTAATCAAACTAAATCTTCGACTAAACAGCGCGTCCGTGTTCTATGACCGCTGGCTAGAGAGTCCAAATCACGTCTTAACGTCTCCGTGGACGTTACCAGAGTCCTTTCTTCTCGCTCCGTTATCGTTTTCCAAAATATCCCACCAAAGTTCTCACTCGCGCATGCATTTCACAAACCGCCACTTTATTTATTTTACAAAATCCTACATTAACAAATAAATAAAATAAATTTAATTTGTTATCTATTATTTTTAATGAGCCAAACAACTACCAATATTTATCTTTCACAACCCCACTTTATCTTTCAGGTTTCAACAGCGTATGCATCTTCTGGTTTTGTGAGGCAAAGCAGTCAATCAATCTTTTAATCAAGGAAAACTCAGATACAACTAATTAATCACCTGTTGTGGTCTATTATTTAATTAATAAAAAATTATAAGTTGTAGCGTCGATTGCTGACACCTTCGCCTCTTAAGTCCGCTGGACAGCTAGCCACACAGTCGGAGAGCGAACTGGGCGTGAGCTCGTTTAGAATTTGCACGACAGTGCTAGAATACAATCCACCTAGCTGAAAGAATAAATTGAGATGTTGCGGTTTGGGCGCCGTGGAGGCAATAAAACAAACAAGAGAGGTAAAGGGTGTTTTACTAATCTCCGAAAGATACAGTACAGGAAACTCCTGACTCAAATTCACAATTTTTAGATATAAAAATGGATTACAAATCGCAGACCAGTGGTCCCAAACAAAAAATCGGCTTAAAGGGCCTAGTACCAGAAGGGTACAAACAAAAGAGAATACTACAAATGGCAACTATGCGTTGCGTATCAAATTTTATTCTTGATACTGCCGCTCGCAGCTACACCCAAAGGCACGACAATGTGGGATTTCGCCAATAGCGTAATGATAAAATACTGGACGCAAATGGACAGTGGTCCGGAAGACAAAATAAAACAGTCCTGTACTCACCAGCAGTCCCAAACTAAGGGGGTTTGAATTAATTAAAAAAATGATATCTTTCCTAGGCAGGTCGGCGATCCCTCCAGAATCACAAGAGCGCTCCGGATGACTCAGCCTGGGATGTCCTTCCTGCGATATCCCAACTTGATGTGCAATGCTAAAAAAATACAAAACTGCATACGTTATCTACCCAAACCAACTCTCCTGCGTCTCTGTTATAATGAGAAGCAATCGCTACCACAATTATCGTGCTCCCGATCTAACCACGTCAGCACGTCACAAAAATGTAGGCGATTGTTCTGATCTTCCCCAGTACCTCCACGTGATGGAAATTGATCCTGGGTGTTCCAGCTGGCTGCCAGATTCGTAGGGGCTCCCGAAATACTATGTCCAAGGTTAAATCCGCGACTAAGAATCGACTTGTGGATACCAGATTTTGTCGGCCACACAAAAGGAAATATGCGCTTCAACTATTCTTAGATTTTGTCCAAAATTGGAGTTCTTAATCTTGGTCTCCCAAAACGTAAGCAACTTGATGCACAGGTAGTATTTAAAAAAAATGTACTAATTACTGTTAAAATCAAATTAATTGACGTTAAAAATCAAATTATTTTTCGAATATTTCTAAAAATCGACCATTTCGATGTATCGTATCACGGCTTATCTTTTTTCGTTTTTGATAACTATTCAAGTTATCGCGCGGAACAGCTACATAGGGTATGTCGCAAATAACGTTCACTTTTGAACGTTACAGAGTGTTTCAATCCTTGACTCAATTACGTCATACCACCCCCTATGATCAACGGAACACGACAACATATATTATTAAACATTTATTAAAAAGTAATACATAATTTAAAATATTAATTTTATAATTATCGACGTCGTGTGCAAGGGCTTCATACCTGGATGACGGTTGATAATCCACATATGGAATGGAAGCTGCTTCCATGGGAGAAACCAGAATTATTTGAGTAACTTGTTCCAGAATGGTTTACAATTGTGGATTCTTCATTTTGTAATTCTTCCATAATTTATTGAGCAACTTTATCGCTACTATCCATGTTTCTAATTGGATCAACTCAAAATGCAAACGCCATCTGCCAGCGCAGGTTACTCATCACAACTTTTACATCGAATTTTCGTAAGAATCATTGCCTCTACAAAAAGAGATCTCTTCGCCTTTTTTATAAATTTTATTATCTTTCGATTTATGTATGATCTTAGTTGTCAAAAAGTCAATAGCAACCGATAAAATAATTAAAAACCCACGTTTGAGTACCTTGGATGGCTCTTAAAAGTTAAGTAGCCAACTTAATACTGTGGAATTTTGAACTATGACTTAAAACACCAAAACATACGTGTAGCCCACATTTCGGCTATCTTTTAATTTATTATTTCAATGCAAAATGTCGATAAAATTGTAATTTTTTTCCATGTTATTTTCATTTAAACGCAGTATTCCATCGCGATCGCACTGCCGAATGCAAACAAAAATTCTGAATATCGCGTTGATTTGCAAGGGTACATAGGGTTATATAGGTTGCGTTTGATCGCAACCGAGATTGAGGCGGAGTGTTAGTCACTTAGGTTGTAAGAGCACTCAAACTTAACGTCATATTTGTAAAAAAAATCAATAAAATTCTACAACGAAAAGGTTATTCGCCGGTATGTATTTTTAAATGCCTTTTTAACGTGTCACGTCGTGAACATTTATAGGTACACATTTATAGTCACAAATTTCACAACTAAATGGCTTCTCGCCAGTATGAATTTTTAAATGACGTTTGAATCTTGAGCGAAGTGAATATTGCAAGTCACAAATTACACAAGTAAACGGTTTCCTACGGTTATGAATTTTTAAGTGTTTTCTTAAATGTGATTTTCGAACACATTTATATTTGCAAACTGCACAAGTAAACGACGAAGAATGACTCCTTAAATGCCATATCAATTCTTGCTTACGTGTATATCTAAACCCACAAACAGCACATTCGAACATAGGTGAACACTTCTGTGTTAATATTTGAGTGTCGTCTTCATCTTTGATATCAATCGAATGATGCAAATCTTCTAAATTAAATTTCACATCTTCCAACTCTTCTTGTTTAACTTCATTAATGCTTACCGTCGAATTATTTGGAGTATCCCATAATGTACCGTCCTCTTCCATATTTTGTTGATCTTTCGAGAGTGTCGGCACTTGAGCCATATTCTTTATAAAACGTTTCGTTAATTTTGTAGAAAAAGAATGTTCATGGGTTGGTACAAAAGGAGGGACCATTCTATATCAAGAAAATATTGTGTTGATTCTTGATTATGTCTTATCATTTAACAAAGCTACTTACCCCGCTAACTGCTAACATATCAAAATGGTGCTTGATGCCATTTTTAATAAGGTCTTCCCAAAGGCGCCATCTAGTGCCGTTTCCCTCTAATTAGACTGAATAACCTAAGGCTTCGTGCAGACTGACAATGGCAAATCGCTTTAAGACGGAACGTTTTCGTTCGAGTCGGTCGAAACCTGTTTTTTATATACTTTAGATATGAATTTTAACGTTTAGAGAACGGAAATAATAGATTTAGAAAATAATTCTCTAAAGAGATCAATCAGTGAGATGCACCACATAAAGATAACAAAAATTAGTGTTAAGACCTGTTAGGAGGATAGCAGGTGTAAGTTATTTGTTGAATGTGATGACCTTGGTGCCTTGCAATTATCATTCAAAATATATTTTATTTTGTTTTATTGTATAAATTATATTTGTTTGTGAAGTTTTGCACATTAGCAAAAATAATATAGATATTCTACTCATATCTGAGTCACATTTTACCGCAAGATCCCATATAAAAATTCACAGATACAAAATTTATTCAACTAATCACCCTGACGGAACAGCACACGGTGGAACGGCCATATTAATTAGAGAAACTCTACTACATCATGAATTAAGCACGTACTCGTATGAAACCAACTTTCTACAAGCAACTACAGTCCAAGTTAACATGTTAAATAAGTCTCTAAAAATTGCAGCAATATACTGTCCGCCGAGGCACAACATTAAAAAGGAAGATCTAATACCTTTTTTTGACTCACTTGGTAATAATTTCATAGCAGGTGGAGATTTCAATGCAAAACATACACACTGGGGATCTAGATTGATAACTACCAAAGGAAGAGAATTTCCCAAAATGATTAACGCAAAAAATTATCACGCCGTTTCCACAGGTGAACCAACATACTGGCCTACTGATCCAAACAAAATACCTGATTTATTAGATTTTTTCATAACCAATGGAGTCTCGACCAATTATATAGAAATCCAATCCAGCTTAGAACTAACATCAGATCATACTCCAGTTCTACTAACTATTAGCAAACTGGTTATTAGAAAGGTACCTAAAGTAACATTCCATAATAAAAAAACAGACTGGGATCAATTTAAAGAACATATTCAACAAAAACTAGACTTCACGCTATCTTTAAAAACAAATGAAGAACTTGAAGAGGCGACCAATCGCTTTGTAACATATATCCAGAAAGCTAGTTGGAAAGCAACTCCATTGGTAAAAGAAACAGGCTATGAGTACAACATACCTAAATACGTCAAGTTTTGGCTGAAAATCGAAGAGCAAGAGCCAAATAGCACCGTTATAATCATCCTCAAGATAAAATGGAATACAACAGAATCGCTAATCATTTAAAAAGGATAATTAAAGAAGCAAAAAACGAAACATTTAAATATTATCTAGATAATCTGTCGGTAAAAGATAACACTATTTGGAAGGCCACAAAATGTTTTAAAAGAACCCTAATTACTGCTTCTCCATTACAAAAATCTAATACATCATGGGCAAGAACAAACATCGAAAAAGCTGAACTATTCTCTCAACATCTAGAAGAGGTTTTTAAACCCTTTTCTGATGAACCGGATGAAGAAATCAATCAGTTTCTCCAAGCTCCGCTTCAAATGTCCTTGCCCATAAAAAATTTCAGTTCTTATGAAGTTGAACAAGAAATTAGAAACCTGAATAAAAAGAAATCTCCTGGTTACGATCTTATAACTGGGAAAATATTAATTGAATTGCCTAGGCTGGGAATAAAATTTCTTACGATGCTGTACAACTCTATCTTGAGACTATCACACTGGCCAATACAACTAAAATTTGCCAAAATAATTTTAATTTTGAAGCCTGGAAAACCCCCAACAGAAGTAAGTTCTTATCGACCAATTAGTTTGCTCTCACTCCTATCAAAGCTAATGGAGAAGCGGTTACTCTATCACTAACTCAGCCACTCGAAACAAAATTTCTTCTGCTACACACTAAAGAACACACTTATTTTAGGAAATTGTAATAATAAAAAATGTGAATGGGGCTCAAACTTTTGAAAAAATCGAATTTGAACTTAGCAAATTTAACGAGATTCAGTGGTAAAATTAACGAGATTCCCGCGCGTCGCTCATTCTATTGACAGTCCGTGCAGTTTTAATGACCCTAACACTTAGAGTATTTCGCACCGGCAGATGCAGCTCGTCTCTCGTACATGTAACATCGATTATTTTTTGTTTTTATGCAATTTTTTGGGGGTGAAACGTAATAGTTTACTGCCCCATACCGCAACTATACTTTTTAATGCTATTTCAAGGGTCTCTAAGCTCCCGGTTTCATTTATCCCGGTTTTCTTTGATGGGAGGCGCCTTCTCGTATGTTTAGTATAGTAACCAGAGTCAAAACCGCCCTGGAGGGGTGCAGAGCAGAGCGGAGCGAACTCTAACTCAGCCACTCGAAAAAATTTTTCGAGTGCTACACACTAAAGAACATGCTTATATCTGTCTATTAAAACAATAAAATATGTGAACTTGGTCAAAACAACCCCAATATCGACTTTTGAAAAGTACGGGAAAGTCGCATCGAGTATGCGGTAGACCCCAGCCGATGTGCATCGATCGCCCGTGGTCCCTTGAAAATGCGTTAAATTTTTTCGCTCCGATTTGAATTTTTCTTTGAAATTCGGATAGATGGGGGTGTGATTAGTGGATATTAGTAATAAATATAATCAAAAAAATGGAAAATAACCCGTGTATTGCCGAAAAAGCAAAAAAATTAAATCCGGGTTGCACCCCTCCAGGGCGGTTTTGACTCTGGTTACTAGGCTAAACATACGAGAAGCGCCACCCATCAAGAAAACCGGGATAAATGAAACCGGGATGTGAGAGACCCTCGAAATAGCATTAAAAAGTATAGTTGCGGTATGGGGCAGTAAACTATTCACCCCCAAAAAATCGCGTAAAAACAAAAAATAATCGATGTTACATGTACGACAGTCGAGCTGCATCTGCCGGTTCGAAAAAAACCAAAAACCAAAACCAAAAAGAACTCTATTGACATTAAAAACTTTACATACATATTTACAATAATAATTTTAATTACTATAATAACAAATAACAAATTACAATAACAAACCATTACACAAATACATATTTATTAAAACTTGAATTGTTAAATCGTACCTATCCCCTAGAGGATTAATCGAATTAAGTTGAAAATTATTAAATCTGAAGGTTAATTGATTTGATATCTCGAGGTAAAAAAGAGTGCAAAAACCCCGCGCCGTGATAAAAAAAGCCAAAAAAGAATTAAGTTACTGAAATTTTAACAAAATAAAATGAAAATAAAAATGAATTTTAATTAAACTACTGACAATTACTTTCCTATTATTGATTGTTTAAAATGACATGGTGTAAAAGTTTGTGTCTGATCCTGAAGGGCAAGGTGTCTTGTGTGTGTGTACCAAGGTGTGATGTGTGTGGGTTTTGCCTTACCGTGTATGTGAAAAATTTTATGGCTGTGTTGTGTATGACTTCTGTTAGTGTTTGAATTTGATGTGAAGTGTGTAAATCATGTATGGGTGTGTAGCGTGGAGCTCCGGAAATGACTCGGAGACACTTGTTTTGTATTGTTTGAATGATTTTTATGTTCGTCGGGGCTGTCCTGCTCCATACCGGAGAGGCGTATAATAAAATGGGTCTGATTAATTGTTTGTACAAGGTCAGTCTGATTTTAGGGTCAAGTCCGTTTTTATATGAAAGTAATGGGAAAAGTGCATGCATTGCTGCTTGCGCTTTCCGTGCAGTGAGTTTTAAATGCGTTCTGAATGTAAGTCGTTGGTCAAGGGTCACCCCTAGGTATTTAACCGTAGGGGTGTGCGTGATGTCCGTACCATTAATCGTAAGTTTGTTTGTAATTTGGTCTCTTTGTTTGGAAAATGCGGTGAGGGTGGATTTGGGTTCGTTAATTTTTAATCGCCAAGTGGCATAAAAATTTTTGAGATCGGGAACGTGTCGTTGGAGGTAGTCAATGGATTTATCCTTTTTACGGGATTCCGAGGTGATGGCGGTGTCGTCAGCGTACAGGGATAATTTTGTCCGTGTGGATTTTGGAATATCATTGATGTAGTAATTAAAAAGGGTTGGGGCTAGGATGGAGCCTTGCGGTACTCCAGCTGGAATAGGTAAGGATATGGAGAGGGCGTCCATTACTAGGACTTGGAAGGAGCGGTTTTCGAGAAAGCTGGAGATAATTTTAATTAGATGCATGGGGTAATTTCGGATATAGAGTTTGTGAAGCAGGGCGTCGTGCCAAATGGTGTCAAACGCTTTCTCGATGTCGAGGGTGGCCGTCGTGGTAGTGGTTTTCATGTTATAATTAAGGGTAATTTGATCAACGAGCAAAGCTAGCTGAGTGACCGTGCTATGGTTTGCTCGAAAACCAAACTGCTCCGGAATTATTGTATCATGAATTTCGTCATGTTGCTGAAGGCGGAAAAGGATGATTTTTTCGAGGATTTTTGATAATGTAGGAAGTAAACTAATATGACGGTAGCTGGCAGGATCGGATTTGGCTTTTTTGGTTTAGGGATGGGAATAACGACTGCTTTTTTCCAGGCGGAGGGGAAGTATTGATTTTTAATGCAGGCGTTTAGGATGTAATAAATTTGTAGGATTTGTTTTTTAGGAAATTTTTTAATTAGGAGAGCAGATATATTGTCATAACCAGGAGCGCGATTTTTAAGTTTTTTACAATTTGCTTGACTTCCTTAGGGGAAGTTAAGTCTTCATCGGGAGTGGGAATTGTGATATTATTGAGGGAATCTTTGGATTGTTGGACATCAGAAATTGTGACGGGATCAGATAGGTGTGCGGTGAGATTATGATGAGACAAATATACCTTCGCAATGGCATTTGCTTTGTCTTGTTTGGTGGTGACAGGACCTTGAGGGGTTTGAAGTGTGGGGAAAGAAACGTCATCTGTCTTGTTTTTTAACGCCTTCGAAATTGCCCAAGCTTTTCGAAGGTTTTGCGGAATGATTGATTTTAATGTTTTGTTCCAATTTGAAGTTTTCATTTCGCTGATGGCGTGATTGATGTCTTTTGTAAGGCTATTAATTTGGGATTTTAGGGCAGGGTATCTGTAGCGTTGGAAAATTTTACGTAACTTATTTTTTCTTGAAATTTTGTCAAGGATTTCTTGAGGAAGGATGAGTTTACGTTTAGGGGGAGGGACGTCAGTGGTGTTGGAATTGTAAATATTGTTTATGCATTCGGTGAAGCCGGCTACAGCTTCGTCAATGTCATCGTTCGTAACAATGTTATGAACTAGCGGTATGTTTTGTACATCTGCACTGAAATTTTTCCAGTTTGTGACCTTTAACGGTTTAGGAGGGTGAAGGGGAACTTTTAAGGAACCAACTATTATTTCTACTGGGAGATGATCTGAACTTAAATTATTTAGGGATGAAATTGAATTAACTATTAAATTTTTTGTTACTGCAAAATCAATTATGGAGGGACGTTGGATATCGCAATGGGGATAATGAGTGGGTTCATCGGGATGATGCAAGAATAAGGGATTATTAATAATGTAGGTATACAGGCGCTTACCGTTAGGATCACTGACCGGATTGTCCCAGTGCTGATGCCTTGAGTTAAAGTCACCCGCAAGAATGACTTTATTGCTCAGGTTGAAAATTGCGTCAAGTTCGTCTAAGTCATGATTACGTGCTGGGGAGAGGTAGTAATTAGCTACCATCACCCCGCACGGACTGTCAACAGAATGAGCGACGCGCTCCGAATCTCGTTAATCCACCACCGAATTTCATGAAAATTAGCTAAGTTCAAATTCGATTTTTTGAAAAGTTTGGACCATATTCACATTTTTTATTATTACAATTTGCTAAAATAAGTGTGTTCTTTAGTGTGTAGCAGAAGAAATTTAGTTTCGAGTGGCTGAGTTAGTGGTAGAGTAACCCAAAAACCAACACTCAACACTTCAAGGTCTAAAATGGTTTTAAACAACATTGTGCCTTATTTCTTCCTCTTTGCAGAACCTTAACCACTGTACATTATGCCATACGAATTTATTTTTTTCACTATCTTTCGTCTTAAGATGCAACTCTTCAGCATACAGATTTTTTTAAATCCAAGAAATCCTCTTGATTCATTTCGACTACTACGAAGGCATTATTTTTACCGACTGTTCGAATTAATTGGGACCAATCGCGGGGGTGATGTATATCCATTCTTGTTTTCTTCTATTTCTTTTCTTCGCAGCTCATAGCATAGCATGAGCTGTATCGCATTCCATATGCGAATGCCCGCTCACCATGAATTTGTGATCTATGCAAGATAACGTAGATGTAGTATGTAATGCAGAAAAGCACATAGCTGCAATATGTGAATTTCTATTCTGTCCAGTACAGGTGTCGGAATACATAGTGCGGTATCGAGATACCACGTCAATGGAAGTACATTATTTAAGTTTCAGTAAAAAATTTTGTTATGAATAAAAGCATGTAACTTATCAAAGTTAATCAGAAAAACTTCATCCGATACCAAGAAATTTAGTTCAGAGTCGAATGATTTGTGAAAAAGGGACATAAAACAGGTTTGAATAAAATAAATTTGAAATGTATCATTTAATAATTTGTCTTTGTTAAAAATGTTAATTTATACTAAATGAAAAATTGTTAGCAATAAGAAAGGTATTTCAAAAGTCAGAAATTTGTTAATTAATTGATTAATGAAAAATTGATGTTATAGTTAAATTTAAATAAGTTTGTTAAATCGTTACGTGAGTTCGGCATGTCACAAGTTAGTGAACTGTATATGGAAATTTCATGTCCAGCATCTTTATTTATTCAATCACGAAGCACTTGGGAAGAAAACAATTCAATCTAAAAATAAAAAAAATTTTTTACTTATAAAATTTCAACGAACCACAATGGGCTTAATCCATACCTGTACTGTGAAACTTCAGATAATATTGATTTTTCGATCAACCAATAAAATACGTCTATGCAAACATCAAGATTGCGTTGAACTTCGAGAAGAAATTAATAAAACAATCGATAAAGAAGGTTGGTGTTGATATTCACACGTGCAAGGTGGCGAATTTATATCGTCCTAATAAAATTGATTATTATAGTGAAAATAATTAGTGAAAGTATAAAATACAAGTGCATAATTCAACAAAATAGTTACTTACCTACGTAAAACCAATAATAAAATAAAAACAAGTAAAAGATTGAAAATATTTTTGAAGAAATAGAATTCACCACAAAACGAGGTCAACAAACTGTATCTGGAAGTTTTCCATGGTAAATGAACCCTTTGAGTGTCTTTGACGCGCAATTGTACCATCTCCATTTAAAATAAAAGAAACATTCCTGGATTTAATAAGGTATCGTGCACATTGCAATAAAAATTTTATAAAACTAAGTGGAATCTCCGGACTTCGTACGACACGTGTTTTGAATCATTTTACGTTCAGAATTTTTTTATATAATAGATTTAATAATAGAACTTTTTGATATAACCAAATATTTATTTTCATTTGTGTGCTTAATAAAAACATTAATAACTTTTGTAACGAAGGATATTTATTTTGACCTGTTCCGCGCCATAATTTTATTTACAGTATTGGTAACGGAACGAATCCACCCTGTACAAGGTAAGATACATGCACTACGAAAGAGCTAAGCTGAGGCACCTTATTTCATTAAATTGTGTTTACAAAATTTCACATACTTTTCCATTGACAGGGTACAATTACGTACACCCATATAAAACATTAACGACAAGAACCTTTAACCCTATTAGCGAGGGTATTCATAGCAATTTTGTATCATAAAGTGTGGGTCTCTTAAAGGCCTTACGTTAGCACACAGCACTTTTTGGCTAGCCCAACGTGAGGCTACGTCAGTGCATAACAATAGTTATGGTGGATACTTCCGGTGGTAACTGGTGAAGATATTTAAATAGGCACGATCCGATCTGGTTGCCGCCTCGACCAGCAATAATTTCGTCCTACATAAAATTGCTAGCTATTCCTATGGCTCCATGATGTAACTGTCAAATTATATACAGCCAGCTGACGCTTATAAAACATAATGTTTGTAAGTGTGGTGTTTGTAAGACTTGCTGGAAATTGAAAGTAACCATTAGTTTTGTGTTGTCCAGTTTTGCGTCTTCTTTATCTTTAGCTTTTGATTCAAAGTGAGCGGTGAACTAATTACATTGCATTTTATTAAAACTGGTAGTGCAAAAATTTACACTAAATCAGGTGGACCTGTATGGACCAAATATAGTGTAAAATACAGTGAAATATTAACTCTATATTTTTTACTGTGTATAGTATTTATCTTTAAATATAATTATTAGATTATTCCAACCCAAAAGCAAAAAGTTTACGACCAATGAAATAGTTTTTATAAGTACCTAAATAAGTAGTATTTAATATTATTCTGATGCATATAGAATATCTTAAGTCAAGATCATCATCATCAAACATCCTGGATTAGGCTAAAGCCTGTTCCGGCATCCAGCGTTTCCTCGGGCGCCCGACATCTCTTCTTCCTTTATGATGGTATCTCATTATCTTTTTTACTGGTCTGTTATTGTCCATCCTGTCCATATGTTCACACCACTGCTGTCGGTATGTCCTAATATGCTTCATCAGGGGTTCAATACCAAGTTCCTGTCGTATTTCTTCATTTGGTATTCTATCAGTTCTAGTGCAGCCTTTTGTAGCTCTAAGGAATTGCATCTCTGCAGCCTGAATTCTGCTCTCATCTCTTTTTCCAATGACCCATGCTTCACACCCGTAGGTCAATGTCGGTATTGCTGCAGTTTTGTAGAATTTTAGACGGGTGTCCTTTGTGGTTTTATTTTTTAAGTACTACTTATGAATTGTGCCGCATATAGCTCTAAATCTGTTTAGTTTGTTTTGTATGTCATTGCTTCTCTCGTAGGTAACGTCACAGCCTCGGAAATTAAAATGTCGAACTTGTTCAGTTGTAATGTTGTCTATGACAATCTTTGTCCTTATTGGGTCTTTTCCGGCGAAAGCCATCGTTTTTGTTTTTTTTGTCGAGATTTTAAAATTATAATCGGAACATAAGAGGTGTAATTTGTGAACCGCTGTTTGGAGATCATTTTCCGTTTCTTGGAACACCACTTGGTCATCTGCATAAAGCATTGTGGCGAGTTTTTCTTTGTGGTTAACTTGAATTCCTTTTCTGTGTTCATTTTTCCATCGTCGTATCATATCATCTAGATATTGTTGTGTCCACCGTGTTACCCCTATTATGGGAGAATGGTGCAAAGGGGAACGATCGGAGTTGTTTATAAATGTATTAGTTAAGTTTTGTAATTAAGTTTTGTTAGTAATTAAGTTTTGTTAGATTAAGTTTTTGTGATGATAATTTGGATATGCAACACAAAAGACAGGACAAAATAGTGAGATAAAATCAAATAGGATGAAAAAAAGAGGGGTTGCCAAGGAGATAATAGAAGGAGTTCGATTAAAATAAGCGACCGAGAGAGTCGCAAATTGAGGAGTCCGATTTTATGAAGCGAACAAGATAGTCGCAAATCGGGAGTTAATTTGAAGAAGCGACAAAGTGAGTCGCACAATTATAATAAAGAGTGCAAATTGATGAGGCGACAAGATTAGTCGCATAAGAAAGTAATAGAAACAGTCGAATGAAATACACTTCAAAAATTGAATTGAAAACTGGAGTTCGGGTGTGCAGCACCATTGGAAGAATAAAAGAGAGAGTTAATTTGAGAGCCACAAGGGGACTGAGATTGTTGCAGGTCAGAAATTTAAAGCAAAAGCAGGACAAATTGGACCAGGCGATTTTTGATAAGAAGATAGTGAATGTGCGCTATTGTGTGCGAGTCTAGCCGAGTTATCATCCACATAAAAAAGGTTAGCATAAAATTTGTTTATTTAAGTTGTTGTATTTTTATGTTTATGTTGTTGTTAATTTGTTAATTTAATATTGATGTCATTAAATGTGTTTTGGTTATCCGATTGTTTTCTTTTGACTGTTGGCTTATAAGACGTAATTTGAGCGAGTAATCCTGAGATAAAGAGAGAAGTGTTCGGAGTGGGAATCCTTTTCTTGGCAATTTCTCTAATAGCCAAGGGGGGGACCACAAATATATATTAAAAAGCGTTGGGGATAGGCCGCGTCCTTGTCTAACGCCCTGATTGGTCGGTATTTGTTCAGTAAGTCCCTCTTCAAGTTGGAGTGATATTGATGTTCCATTGTATAAGGCTTTAATGTTGTTTATAAGGTGTTGTGGGTACCCTCTTTTTGTCATAATGTTCCAGAGCGTTGGTCTATCTACTCTGTCGAAGGCCTTCTCATAATCTACAAACGCCATATGTCTCTCTGTTATATTCTCGGTGTTTTTCAATTATTTGTTGGAGTACAAAGACATTATCCATACACGTGTGGCCGGTTCTAAAGCCTGATTGCTCTTCTAGTATTGTCGCGTCCATTAATGGTTTAAGTCTGTTGTTTATAATTGAAGAATAAATCTTATATCCCGAGTTAACAATGCTTATACCTCGGTAATTTTCGCAGTTGGTTCTATTACCCTTCTTGAAGAGAGAAATCACCTTCGTCTTTAGCCATTCTCTCGGAATCTCAGCCTTTTTCCAGCACATATTCATGAAATGCAGCAGTCGCAATGTTAAAAAGGGACCCGCATATTTAAACAGTTCTGAATTTAAGCCATCCAGGCCTGTTGCTTTACGATTCTTTAGTTTTTTGATCACTTGTTGTAGTTCATTATAATCGATGTTGTCTACCTTGTTATTGTAGGGAAAACTTTCTTCTTTCTCTTGTATATCTGAATTCTGCCAAAGTCCCTTATAATGTTTAATCCATTCTTCCCTTTCTATGCAGTTGAGTCTTGCAGTGTCTCGGTTGTCTTTATTTAGCATTTTCATGACTTTATATGCGAATTCATTTCTTCCATGTAAATCATTTTCGACCTTACTGACAAAGTTGTCCCATGATTTTTGATGTGCTTCTCTGCATATATGTTTAGCTTGGTTCCTAGTCGTTTTGTATCTCTCTTTATTTTGTTCTGATGGGTTAGCGAGCATTATCTTGTATCTTTTAGTTTTCTCTCTTACGGCTTCTGCAATTTCCTGACTCCATACTTTCATGCAGTATTTTCGTTTTACGTGCTTTTTTGTGCCTAGGGCTTCCGATGCTGCCTCCCTCGCTATATTTTTTATATGATTCCATTCGGTTTCAATGTCATCGCTTGTGATGTACTTTTGTCCATGAGCTTGTATTCTGTTCTGATATAGGTTTAGTATGCTCCAGTCTTGTAACAGTTCTACCCTAAACGGGCTTGGCCCCAGCTGTTTTTCCTTTTTATTAGCTTTCTTCTTCCATTTTTTATATAAGATTATATTTGAGACAACCAGGTAGTGGTCTGAGTAAATATCACATCCTCGAAATACATGCGTGTTTCTAACTTGCGTTGCCAGTCTCCTGTTAACAATTATATAATCTATTATTGATCTAGAGCCGCGGGCTGCCCATGTGTACTTGTTTATATCTTTCTTTCTGAAGAAGGAGTTAGTCACTTTTAGATCATTGAAAGTGGCAAATGATCTGAGTCGTTCTCCATTACTATTTAAAACATCTTCTCGAAATGTTCCAACAACATTGGGTATAGGATACTTTCCGATTCTAGCATTCAAATCTCCCATTACAATTATGTCTTTGGTCTTATAATTAGTAACAATTTCTTGTAGCTGTTCGTAGAACTCTTCCGATTCCTCTTTCTTCCCCTCTTCTGGGGCGTACACACCTATGACTGCAAGGGTTCCTCTGTCGTGTTGAAAACATGCTGTTATTATTCTTTCGCTCACAAACTCATAATTCTTTATTCTTTCCTTCCACTTCTTATCTATCATTATGGCAACCCCTTTGCTTGCTCGTTGCCCCGCGTTTACACCAGCATATATCATTGTGTACTCTCCTATGTCCTTCGTTCCTTTTAACTTCTTTTTTGTTTCGCTAATGACCGCTATATTAATTTTTCTCTCCTTCAGCCGTATGACCAGTTCTTCTTCCTTGTTACCAATTCCTCTGACATTCCATGCAGCAACAATCAATTCATCCGCAATTCCCAATCGTTTTTCCTTGTTCATAGCGGAAGTCTTATTTCCATTAATATCAGTCCGGGTTCCGAGGCCACTATTTAGTCTGCGAGTATTAATAAATTTTTATATGGGTGGGCTACCAACCCTCCGCACAACCCCCTTTTCGGAGGACCATTTCTTCCGCTCTCGTCAGCCCTGACCCTGCCTTCCATCGGGGTGTCAAGATAATTACCAATATTAAAAATTAAATCAGAAAGAATTTTTGTGTAAAACTTCTTAAGTCGACTTAAGAACTTCTGCCCAAATAAGTATATAATATTAAAAACTGAACTAAGTTTTTCTGCACATCTCAATATCGCGTTATTCTTTGGCCGAATAACTTGAGTAATTTTACCCCAACATTGAGCTCAACTTTCTGCATCTGATGGTACAATAATCTGCAAATCGTCAAAAAGTGACTTAAGTCGTTTTACCCCGAGACCACAGAAATAACGGACCCATTTAAAACAGGGGTTGCGAATCTTGACAAGTCTATAATCCAAGCCTGTATGAGCCTGTATAAAGAAATCAAAACGTCAAATTTATGGGTCGAAAAAATGTGTCAAGTTTCTTTTATGGAACGAATTTTAATCAACTTTATTTTATCAATTGGCAAACAATTTCTTATATAACTTTCGTTATCTCTCTCTTGTTAAGACGGATCTGCACGTCGTTATTATAATTAGTAAGAGTGTATATTTTCAGTTGTTTATAAATTTGTTATAATTATGTCAAGTTAATGTTAATATAAATGTTCACGTTTGATTCGACTTTTATTGATAATAAAGAAAGAATAAGTTATAATATACCCACTTGTCGTCAAAACATCTCTATTAATATTATTGATTAACTAAACCGAATTAAATTTTTATGGAACACAAAAATCAACCGTACAGTGCGATGCCGACGCGAAGTGCAAAAATGTAATATTGTAAACAATATTTGTTTATGGCCACGATGGTCGAATGATGGCCGTATAGTTGTAATTTCTAGTGTTTTGTTGTGTGATTGTTTATATAGCAATTTGCTACAGAAAATGCAGACTGAGAAAGAATCACAAAATATGGAAAAGGACAGGCACGTCTTAGAAACACCTTATAATTTAAATAATAGCTGCAATATTAAAACCGAAGAGTTGGAAGACCTGAAATTTAATTTACAAGATTTGCATCATTCGATTGATATTAAAGAAGAGATGGATACTGAAGAAAAAATTCAAGAGAAACCTGCAAGGAAATCTTCAAGAAAACATAAGAGTTTCAATTTATACCAATGCGAAATTTGTGGATATAAAGATGTACAAAAACCAGAATTAAAACGACATTTCCAAACTCATATGGAGGATAACCAATTCCTTTGCAAAACATGTGGCTATAAAACTGCAAGTAAGGCATGTTTTATAACGCATTTAAGAACTCATACTGGGGAGAAACCGTTTTCTTGTGAAATATGCGACTTTAAATTCGCGCACAAATCAAATTTAAAGAGTCATTTAAAAACTCACACCCATGAGAAACCCTTTGCTTGTACAATATGTGAATATCAATGTGCACGCAAAGCAAATTTAAACGAACATTTAAAAACTCACACTGAAGAGAAACCGTTTGCTTGTCAAATATGTGACTTTAAATGTGCGCGGAAAGCAACTTTAAAAGATCATTTAAAAACTCACACCCATGAGAAACCCTTTGCTTGTACAATATGTGAATATCAATGTGCACGCAAAGCATATTTAAACGAACATTTAAAAACTCACACTGGAGAGAAACCGTTTGCTTGTCAAATATGTGACTTTAAATGTGCGCAGAAATCAAATTTAAAAGATCATTTAAAAACTCACACCCATGAGAAACCCTTTGCTTGTACAATATGTGAATATCAATGTGCACGCAAAACAACTTTAAAAGATCATATTATGAAAACTCACACCCGTGAGAAACCATTTTCTTGTCAAATATGCGACTTTAAATGTGCGTATAAATCAAGTTTAAGATGTCATTTAAAAACTCACACCGGCACGAAAAGAAGAAATGGTAATAATTAATGAGTTAATTAAAAAGCAATAAAAATAAAACTTTCACATACCTACCATGTTTTTATTATAATTCAAAATGTTTTTTGTAGTTCTACAATATTAAAACTACCTTTCAAAAAATATTTAATATTTCGTTCCCCCATTGGCTTTTATCAAAGTCGAAAAATTAAACAACCCATGAATTTCGATTTTCTAATGTTAATTTAGGTTATTTTCAATATAAAAATTTCTTATTGTAAGTAATTCATTAAATTACATGATTTTCAGTAAATTGGTTATATTATATTTTCAAAATTCGATCGTTTTCCTACTTCTTTATTTCTGTAATAATTCAAATGATCTGAGCATAATAAACAATTTGACAACTCGGGTCGAGTCAACTGTTGTTGACCACTCCAAATAAATTGAAAATTTCCTATTGCAAAGAGGAAGGTTTATATAGTATACTGATATAATTTAAACATGCGAAAGTATTATCAAAATTTTGAGTAAATCGAATTTGAAGTTTGCTAATTTACATGTAAAAACTTAACGAGATTCCGCGCATCGCTCATTTTGTTGACAGTTCGTGCAGTTTTAATGACCTAACACTTAGAGTATTTCGCACCGGCACAGATGCAGCTCTTCTCTCGTACTTGTAACATCGATTATTTTTTGTTTTACGCGATTGTTTGGGGGTTTAAGGTCCCGGTTTCTTTCATCCCGGTTTTCTTGATTTGTGGCGCTTCTCGTATGTTTAGCATCCGCCGCGGAGCGGCTTATGCCATGAAAAACCGCCCGGAGCCCCGGAGGGGCGTAGGGTAGGTTTTTTGATGCGCACAGTTCTGGCCGTGCCAGATCCACCCAAAAAAGTAATTAGCGCCATCAAAACCGGCCCCGGGGCGAAGCCCCGAAGGGCCTAGGTTTTCCCCATAGTTGTTTATGTTTATTTAGAGACTTTATTCTTAAAATAGTTTTCGAAACAATCTTGTGCACTCATAATTCCTACTATGTTATACGCATGGGAGTCGACTGACAAATGCGCTCCTGGCCGTGCGATCGTGCCTTATATTTATAACCTCGGTAATGGGCGTGGCTTAAACATGCATTTTACATGCAAAATTATGCTATTTTCAAATTGATTTTTCTCGAAATTATATGTATACTTTCGCAAGTGAAATTTTTACAGTATACTCTATAAACCTTCCTCTTTGCTATATGAAAATTTTAAATTTATTTGGGGGGTCAATGGTTAACTGCCCCCGACAACTCGTACGTTTGTCTTCTATTTTCGACCGATGATGAGAATATTGTAAATTCTCGAAATTTAATTAAAAAGCACTTTGAAGAAAAAGACCAATTTTTATTTATAATTTATTAGATAACTCCAAAATATTGGGAAAATAAAATGATTTTCGATAAGATACAATATTTTATAATAATAATAATAAATTTATTAACAAACTTCTGTGGCGCAACTGGTTCTCAAGAGCATCGAAGATGTTACAGTCACCAACTTTATTGATTTCCAATAACCAATTATTCCAATAACAATTCGAGTCTATCCTTCGATGTTATTGACTATATAGGTTTATGATAACTGAAATAAGTAAGAAGTTTCAATTTATGACCAAGATAATTCATTTTGATGTCACTCCTAAATCAAATGGTTGCCCACTTTAAAATTTGGTATGCAAGTAGCCAAAAGTATAATAAAGATAATAAATATTTTTGAGAATTTTAAATTACACCTTTTGAGGTGTAATGGCGTAAACCAAACACAAAATTTAATTAGGACCCCCATTTTGTGGCCTTAATTATTTACACAAAAACCCCAATTAAAAGACCTATTCAATATCTTCATTTTACAAAAAAAAATCGTGTCTCTAATAAGTGGCACGGTTCGGCCAGTAGAAATAATTTATCAAAGCTCTACAAGCCAAATTTGAATTATTTTGGAGGACTGTACAATGTAAACGGACCACTTTTGGACCAAACAGAAAAATATAGGTCCGTTTATTTGGTATAACTTAGAAGTATCTCAAATTTGAGTAAAATCAAAGGCACATGTAAATAATTGCAAAAAAAGTTAAAAACAAACATTAAAATTTAATTTTTCATAATTTTACTGTTGTAGGTGGGTAACAATCTTGTCTAATAATATACTTCGGTGTAGAAAGTCATGTCGATGGCCACATCTGATTTTTATTTATTTTCTTTCTCTCACTATTTTGTAATGTTTAGTAGATATTTACAGCGGAGTGCCAATAATAAAAAGAGCAACAGCAGGTGTGGGTTGTATAATAAGCAAGAAATATAAAAATAATATAAAGAGCTGGTCATTTATCTCAGAAAGAATATTAACTGTCACAATACAAATACAATGTGTATTAGTAACAATAATAGTGGTGTATGGACCAAACGAAGATGCACAAGTACCTAATAGAAAAAGAAAAATTTTGGGAAGAGCTATAGCTGACATTGGAAGATTCAAGTGGTGAGATTTACGTTGCGGGAGATTTCAACGGTCGTATAGAAAACAAAAACGATAGATTAAAAGGAATAATGGGAGCTTATGGTGAGAACGCTCTAAACAGCAATGGTAGCGCATGTCGACTTACAGAGCTGACATATATAGCGACACCACTAAGGCAGTCGCTCTTAGATAAGTCAATAAGTAGCACGCACGCTCGTTACATAAAGCTTTAATATTAGACAATAAAAGGTTATTAAATACAACATAGTTTTATTGAATATTACAAGTTATTACATGGTGGCAGCGGAAAA
The DNA here is from genome assembly GCA_932274525.1 of Podabrus alpinus. NCBI lineage: Eukaryota > Metazoa > Arthropoda > Insecta > Coleoptera > Cantharidae > Podabrus > Podabrus alpinus. Next base: position 60,464,955 of record OW026452.1, read on the forward strand.
CACAAAAACCAGTATCGTGAAGTTTTTTACAAGTTTAAGCAAGATGCAAGAAGCTAGTGTAAAAATTCCGAGTGAAATGGTCTTTGAAGGCAACATTGCAATGAACTGGGATAGGTTCAAGAAGAAATTTAACTTCTATTTAGAAGCTAGTGAAAAGATGAACAAAAGTGACAAGTTAAAAATTGCGTTACTAATGAACATGATGGGTGATGAAGCATTGGAAATATTTGAAACATTTCAATACAGTGCAAGTGAAAGTGCAGAAAAGTACCAAGACGTGATACGGAAATTTGACGATTACTGTAAACCACGAAAAAATGTCGTTTTTGATAGGTTCAGATTCTTTTCAAGATCGCAAGAAAAAAATGAGCCAGTAGACAAGTATGTTACTGAGCTAAAGAAATTAGCAGCACAATGTGATTTTGGTGATCAAACGGAATTTCTGATTCGTGACAGATTAGTATTGGGGCTGGCGGACAAAAGTGTTCAAGAAAGATTGCTAAGAGATTCGGATTTGAAATTGGCTAAGGCTTTGGATCATTGCAGATCAAGTGAGGCAAGCAAAAAACAAATGGTTGAAATCTCAAGTGCAAACCAGAACAGTACAGTGTGTGCGGTTAATACAAAGAAATTAAAAAAGTTTGAACAGAAAAAACATAGTGAAATTAACAAACAAATGTGCAAAAGGTGCAACTTTAAACACAGCGAAGACAAGTGTCCAGCAGAAGAAAAAAAGTGCTTAAACTGCAAGAAGATAGGTCATTTCGCAAGTGTGTGTACCAAAAAGAAAAGCGTCAAAGAAGTTCGAGAAGAAATTTCAGCAAGCAACAGCGAAACATCGGACAACGACAACGAGCAAGAAAACGTGTTAGCAGTTAAAAAGAAAAAATTGCAAATCAACAGTGTTGGCTGGAAAGAAGAAATTCGAGTAAGTAACAAAAAGATTTACTTAAAAATTGATAGCGGGTCGCAAGTGAATATTTTAAACAAAAAAGTATACGATTCGTTACTCAACAAGCCGGGGTTAAAAGAAACAAAAACAAAGTTAGTTTCTTATTCCGGACATGAAATTAAAACAGAAGGAAAATGCGAATTACCTTGCGAGTTTAATGACAAAAAAATGAAAATTAAATTTTACATAGCAAACAAGAAAAGTGAGTCGATAATAGGGTTAGAGGATGCAACCAGATTAGGGTTAATACCATGTGAACGAGTAAACATGATAAATAACTTAGAAATAATCGCGGAATTTAAAGAAGTATTTGATAAAAAAGCGTCGAGAATGAAATGCTCGCCTTATCATATAACTTTAAAAGATGATGCAATTCCAACCATATCACCGGCGAGACGTGTTCCTATGTCGTTAAAAAAGAAGCTAAAATTAGAACTTGAAAAAATGGTGGAAAACAAGGTATTAGAAGCGGTTTCGGAACCAACGGAATGGGTTCACCCAATTGTTATAATAAACAAAAAAGATGGTTCGATAAGAATTTGTATGGACCCAAGACCATTAAATAAATATATAAAAAGGGAACATTACGCAATACCAACAATCGAAAGCGTGTTAGCAGAAGTCAGTGGAGCTGAATACTTTACGGTGCTAGACGCAACAACAGCATTTTTTCAGGTGCCAATTGACAAGGAAAGCTCGAAGCTTTGCACAATTGCAACACCGTATGGTAGATTTAAATATTTAACTTTACCGTTTGGAGTAAATTCGGCAACAGAGATTTATCAAAAAAGAATAAATCAAGTATTTGAAAATTTAGAAGGAGTCATACCGTATGTAGTAGATGATGTCATAATTTTTGGAAAAAATAAAAAAGAACATGATGAAAGACTAAGAAATGCATTACAAAGAGCGAAAAAGTACAACGTAAAATTCAGCCAGTCAAAAATGCAACTAGCAAAAAAAGAGGTCACGTTTTTAGGACACACATTATCAGAAAATGGTATAGCAATTGAAAATTCAAAAGTTGAAGCAATTAAAGTATTACAAAGTCCAAAAAACAGAAAAGAACTACAAAGATTTCTGGGGATGATCAATTTCCTAAGAAAATTTGTACCAAATATGTCTGAACAAACGGGCGTATTAAGAGACTTATTGAGTGAAAGAAATAAATTTTTGTGGGGTGAAAATGAAGAAAAGTGCTTTCAAAATTTAAAAAATTTGATTAGTAAAGCACCTGTGTTAAAATTTTATGATCCAAACAAAGAAATATGCTTATCAGTAGACGCATCTTTGAGAGGTATGGGCGCATTAATAATGCAAGATGAACAACCTGTAGCATATACGTCGTCAAGTTTAACGCTTACGCAACAAAACTATGCGTCATTAAAGCGGGAATTATTAGCAGTTTTGCATGGATTGACAAGATTCCATTTATATACGTATGGTAAACAAGTTGTGGTACAAACTGACCACAAACCACTAATAAATATGATTAATAAACCAATGGAAAAATTATCGCCGAGGGTACAAAGAATTGTATTAAAATTATTGAGATATGATTTTAAATTACAGTATGTGCCTGGCAAATATTTATACATACCGGATACATTATCCAGAGATCCAAATCAAAAAAGGACAATGAAAACAAATTATTTGGAAGGAAAATACGTGTCAGTCAACACAATAATTTGTGCATCAGATGACAGAATAAAAGAGGTTCAAGATTCCACAGAAAAGGATCAGATAATACAAGAAATTATCACCTACATCAACAATGGTTGGCCGATGCACAAAAAATCATTAAAAAATGAAACAAAAAAATATTGGGATATAAAAGATGAGTTGTATTATGCCAACGGAATTTTATTTCGCGGAAACAAAATTGTGATACCGAAAAATGAAATTGATAAGGTATTAAAAAAAAATACATAGTGCTCATCAAGGGGTCACGGCATGTCAGAATAAAGCGAAAACTTTACTTTATTGGCCGGGCATGACAAAAGAAATTGAACAGTACGTGTTAAATTGTAAAATTTGTCAACGATACGCGAAATCCAACTCAAAGGAGCCTTTAAAAAGTCATGAAATAGTAGATTTGCCGTGGTTTAAAATAGGAATAGATTTTGCTTACATAAATTCCGAGAATTATTTAATAATTGTGGATTACTTTTCAAAGTTTATTCTAGCTAAAAAATTAAAATCAAAGAATGCGCAAACAGTAACAAAAATATTAGAAGATTCATTTTCGTATTTTGGAATACCAAACGAAATATTTAGTGACAATGGCCCACCTTATAATTCACAAAATTTTGCTGAATTTGTGAATTATTATGACATAAAACATGTAACGTCAAGTCCTAATTATCCAAAATCCAATGGTATGGTAGAAAGGGCGGTACAAACCGTACAAGGATTAATCTTAAAAGCAGTTGCTTCAAGAAATAGCATTACCAACGCTATATTGAATTATAACACAACTCCAAAAAGTAATCTAATGCCTTCACCATCAGAGCTTATTCAAGGAAGAAAATTAAGGTCAGACATATTAATGACAAAGAATGCATTAACACCGAAGTATAACTGTAGTGGACCAATGCAAATCATAAAGAAAAATCAAATGAAACAAAAATCGTATTATGACAAAGTTTCGCGAGTACTTGATGAATTTGAAGAAAATCAAGAAGTATTAGTGCAAAGTGACAAACGAAGCTGGACTCCAGCGAAAATAATTTCGAAAACCAACGAACCAAATTCGTACCAAATTGAAACAAGTGAAGGTTCGATATTACGCAGAAACAGAGCACATCTTCGACCGTTTAAAAAACCGGAGAGTGAATTAATCAATAAGAATTCGAAAAGTGACATAAAAGAGACAGACGAACAGATTAAAATAATAAGTGAAAAAGACATGAGTAACATAAATCAAGTTTTCGAAAATTCGGAAGTGCAGTTAAAAGCAGAGCAATTAAAACCGAGAATCGAAAGGGACAATTTAAATAGCAGTGAAAAATGTGCTAGTCTAAGCAATGATAAGAAAGAAATGGTAAATAGTAGGCCAGTCAGAATAAAAATACAACCTGCATATTTGCAAGATTATGTTACAAAATAAAAAATGTTTTAAAATTGTTAAAGTAAGTTTCTCGTATCAAATTGATAATGTTTTGTTTAATGCTTATGAAAACTGTAATGTTTTGTTTATTTAAACTTATTTGAATTTATGCAAATTGATAATGTTTTGTTTATTTAAACTTATTTGAATTTATGCAAATTGATAATGTTTTGTTTATTTAAACTTATTTGAATTTATGCAAATTGATAATGTTTTGTTTATTTGAACTTATTTGAATTTTGTGTATTTGAAACTGTATCAATATTAAATTGATAATGTGATGAAAATTGTTATCTTTGAATTTATTGAAAAAGAAGCATGTAATATATGTCAATGTGTTGACAAGGTAAAAGCGCATGTCGACTTACAGAGCTGACATATATAGCGACACCACTAAGGCAGTCGCTCTTAGATAAGTCAATAAGTAGCACGCACGCTCGTTACATAAAGCTTTAATATTAGACAATAAAAGGTTATTAAATACAACATAGTTTTATTGAATATTACAAGTTATTACAAAAGGCTGATTGATTTCTGTTTAATAAACAATCTTCGGATTACAAACACATCTTTTAAACATAAAGAGATACATAAATATACCCGAGAAGAACCGAGTAGAAACGAAAAGTCAATAATAGATTACATTTTAGTAGAAAATAAAAATAGGAAAGAGATACTAGATGTCAGAGTTTGTAGAGGATACGAAATTGGAAGTGATCATTTTATGCTCGTAGGAATATAACTCACAAGAGAGCAATAAAAACGAAGAAGATACGAAAGCAAACAGTAAAGAAATTATTAGAAGTTATAAACTTAAAGAAAAAACAAAAGGGTTAGCTTACCAATCACTATTAAAAGAAATGCTGTCAATGAATCAAGAAGAATGTAAGGAAGACCTCGAAAAACAGTGGAAATGGTTTAAAGAATCTTTAATTCAAGCAACAAGACAAATATGCGGAACTTCCAAAGTTATAAAAAATAGAAAACAAACATCGTGGTGGAGTAAAGAAATAAAGGAAGAAATCAAAAAGAAGAAAAAGAAATGGCAACGATATATAGCCATGAGAACTGAAGAAAATTTAAGGAACAAAGGATAAAGACTAAACAAATGATTATCGACGCTAAAAAACTATCGTGGGAAGAGTTTGGAAATGTAATGGAACAATACAAGAATCAAAATCAAAAGTTGTTCTACAAGATATTGAAAAATACCAGAAAAGCCAAGTAAATACCATTGGTACAAGTTAAAGACAAGAAAGGAAAAATAATAAGTGACAAGAACGAAATAATAAAGAGATGGAAAGAATATTTTGAGGACCTTCTGGAATCTGAACAAGTGTCGACAAGTTATAATACCGAAGAAACAAGAAAAGAAAGTAACATAGAAGAAATTTCAATGGTAGAAACGAAAAATGCATTTAGAAAATTAAAATTGGGAAAAGCGGCGGGAAACGACGAAATTAAGCCGGAAATGTTGAAATATATGGGAGAAAAAGGAGTTATAATTCTGAACAACAATTTTAACTTGGCGTGGAAACAGGGGAGAATTCCAAAGTACTGGGAGATGGCAGTGATATTACCAATATTTAAGAAGGGTGTGACAATCGAATATGCTCAAACTATAGAGGTATTTCTCTGCTAAGCACAGTAGTCAAATTATATGAAAGCATTCTGAATCAAAGACTTAGAGAAATAATTGAATCAACATTGGAAAAATCACAAAGTGGTTTTAGAAGAGGTTACAGTGTACAGGACCACATATTTACCATCAGACAAATTGCAGAGAAACAAGCAAAATACCATAGAACAACGTACATGTGTTTTATTGATCTAGAAAAAGCATTTGACAGAGCGCCTAGAAATATTATCTGGAACATTCTAAAAGAAAGAAGAGTCAATGGGAAACTATTACAAGCTATTCAAAGTATATACAGAAAGACGAGAAACATCGTAAGAACAGGGTGGAACGTTAAGCCCAGCTTTTTTATAACACTAATAGACTAAATAAGTAAAGACACGAAAGAGAAAACAAAACAATTAATGATAGGACATAGAAATATGAAACAGATAGGAATAACAGAATGTGCATTCGCAGATGACTTGGTTTTATTTGCAAGAAATGAAAAGGAACTGCAACATAATGTAAATATATGGACAGCAGCGCTGGAAGAAAAGAAAATGAAAGTAAATATAGCAAAGACGAAGGTTATGGTGATGGCTAAAGAAGACATAACAGTAAATATTTCCAGGAACACCAAGTTGGAGCAGGTAAATCAATTTAAATATCTGGGAGTAGCAATAGATAGAAGTGCAAGTCACAAAATAGAAATTAATAACAGACTGTGTTCAAATATATACAACGCGCTAAACAAGATTATAATAAAAAAAAAGAAATAAGTAAAAGAACGAAGTTGACAGTGTTCAAGACAATTTATATGCCGATCCTGACATTTGGATGCGAGACCTGGACAGTAAACAACAGAGATATAAGTAAAATACAGGCAGCAGAGATGAAATACTTAAGAAGGGTACTTAAGAAGAATACTTAAGGAGTTACAAGAAAAGATAGAATTAGAAACACAGAGATAAGGGATAGACTACAAGTGAACTCCCCACAGGATAGAATAGAAAGTCAACAACTTAGATGGTTTGGACACCTTAATAGACTGAAGGAGGATATGCCAGTAAAAATGGTGTGGATGGCCAAAACGACGGGTAGAAGAAGAAGAGGTAGACCGGCACAAACTTGGAACGACAACATCCAAAAGGTGTTGGAAGAAAGAGGATCTACATGGAGACAAGCAGAAAGAGAAGCATTAAACAAGAAGTTATGGCGAAGATTTGTAAATGCGGGAATATAAGAAGAATGAAAACCTCAACACCCTAGGGTAAATGAGGATATGACTAAATATAGCTTTATTCAACCGCTTATACAGACCCGAAACGCCATACAGAACCGACGTTACGAGACCCGGCTTCGGGTCTGGTAACGTTTACAATGTTTTTTGGGTTCTCTATACCTTTAGGTGTCATTTGGTAAGATTTAAGGTGGGTCTGGTTAAGGATAGTTGAACGTATCATTACATACATATTTATTTCACCGTTTCTCTCGGCAGGGAGCGCGCCATTAGAAGCGTATATAATATATACAACGTTGCTGAGCCCGATACATTTACTCGACGTTATCAATCCCTAAATTTTGCAACATCGCTTCAGTAACTTAATATTATTAAGGTTATTTATAAAGTTAATTAGCTGACAAGTTTTGTTAAATAGAAGTAATATCATTTTTTTGCATGTTTGATTTAAAACTTTAATTTAAATTAAAATTTTATAATCATTTAAGTTGTATGCAGTACTATTTCCTGAAGTACGTATGTAGTCCATAAAATTCTTTTTAGTACCTACCCAAACAGAAGAATTTTGCAACAAATTTAAGTAGGAGCTAGCGAGGACACTTAATATTGTTACCTAATATTTGAATTCAAAATTTTCTTGAGTCGGGTTACAGTTTTATTGGAACTTCGGGTCGTAATTTTAAATATTCTTGTCCGTTATCCGATATGCCAAACTGTTTATGCCACCGATTTGTATTAATAAAATTTATTGTTAATTTATTTAGTGGTAGGTAGACACTTTATAACAAATTCGAAAATATTTAAGCTTTCATAATCATTATATGCTACCAATTTTTAAAATTGACTGCATATTTATTAAAATTAAGATTGAATAAAATGAACTTTTAAAATTTTCTTTTAGCTCCGAGCCTCATACGTTCGGTTCCGCTAATTTAATTCAATATTAGCGGGATAATTAGATTACCAGATGATAAAAAAAATTTAATTCGGCAAAAAGTAACACTTTTACTATTGGAAAAAACTGAAAAATTGTTTTTCAAAAATAAAAATTGGAAGCTCTACTATACGCAAACATTGACACTAATAAGGAGTCTTCATTTTACTAATTAATTTTTTACTAAATTATTCTCAATTAATTTTTACAATATTTACTTCAAGTTAAGACTACAAGTTGTGTGACATGTTTCATCTATAAAATTCTATGTATTCTATTCTAATTCTATGTCGTGTTCTGTTGACCATAGGGGGTGGTATGACGTAATTGAATCAATAATTGAAATACTCATAATTTTTATTAATTAAATATAAGACCACAACAGGCAATTACTAGTTGTATCTGAATCTTCTCTGATCGAAAGATTGTTAAACTGCTTTTACATCAAATATCCATAAAGATGCAAACGTTGTTAAATCTGAAAAGGTATGGAAAGTTGTAAAGAATAAAGTATTGGTGTTTGTTTTGATCAAATTTAAATATAGGAAACAAATTAGATTTAATTTTGTTTATTTGTTAACGTAGGATTTTTGTTAAAATAAAGTGACAAAATTTGAGATGTGCGTGTGCGCGAGTGAAGAGAATTTTGGTGGGACTTTGGAAATGATAACGGAGCAAGGAACTCGGAAGAGAACCGTCGGAGTATTAAGACGGGCAGTTCGTATTAGTATTTTTGAAAATAAGTTTAGATATTAGTATTTTTGAAAATAAGTTTGGATAGTAATCATTGAAAATAAGTTTGGATATGAATCATTGAAAATAAGTTTGGATATGAATTATTGAAAATAAGTTTGGCTGTTAATTATGGAAAATAAGTTTTTTGGATATAAAAATTTTGGAAGTAATTTTGGAAATAAATTCTGATGGCTGTATTTTATGGTTACATTTATGGAATCTATTGGAGAAAATCATTAGAATTATTTACTGGTCGTTCCTACTTGCTTCAGTGTGGTCCAGGATCAGAAGCTGTTTCAACGAGTATCTTCGCACACCTATGCTCCACATCATCGCCGCTACATCGATAAACTCCGGAAGAACGGTACATTTTCGGTAAGAGTTTTTAGTGACGCACTTACTCTTAGATAAATAGACGAATCGTTTTTATAAATTTCGGGCGCGCATAAACTTTTGGGGGTTTTGTTACAAATGATCCATTTTGTAAAATTTAATTTGTTTAGTATAAGAAAACCAATATTTTGTTTTAAAAATTTTTATTGTGTTAATAAATTACATGGTTTTTCGTTTGACAACGTTTGCGTTTAATTTCATTAAATAGCAGTATTAGATTGAAGAAGAGACAGATACAATTTCGATTTATTTGAGTCATCATAATGAGAAAGATTAATAATTAAGGTGAAGCATGTGAGTGTTTCAATTTATCTACATGAACCCACTTTTGACCCTAAAAATTTACAGAGTTTTTCATGCATTGCTGGCCGGAGCATTGTTTAATTAAGTGCCATTTGATTTCTCTCGCTATATAAAAAAAAAATTCGTTATCTAAACAGTAGCGATACATGGCAGTATGTTCAATGTTCACGTACGGCACTAATTTCAAATTTTTATACGGACGCGTCCCATAACCTTTCGCATAAGTTTTGCGCGGTTCTGCGGTCACTTTCCGACTTGCTCCATTCCAAATTTTTAAATATTTTCAGAATTTCAGCTTCCCGGGTATTCTTTTTTACATATCTTTTAATTAAAGCGCAGTATCTCTCAATAGGACGGAGTTCAGTAGAATCTGGAGGATTTCTTTACTTACAAAAACGACATTATTAGAACACAAAAGTTCAAGTGCAGCATCAGCATAATGAACGGTGGCTAGATCTGGCCAAAACAACGAAGAGATATTGTGTTTACTATACAAAAGCTAAAATATGTTTCTGTAAGCATTCTTGCCTATAATGTTCACCGCAAATTATCCCAGTTTAAAAAAATGTTCCACTTTCAGTCGATAAGAACAAATCGCTTGTCACACAAGAACTCTTTTACCAAATTTTTCTCTCTGAATTATCTTCACTTCATTAGCCACATCTTCTCCTACAACAACGTTATAATATTGTAGTCCTGGTGTCCATTTTTACGTAAGTTTCGTCATCCATTAAAATGCACCGATTCTTGTTTTGCAATAAAAGAGTCTACAACTTTTGGGACAATTTTTTTTAACTTTGCCGTTGTTTCACAGACTTTGTAGGCTTTTTTTGTTTTTTTACTGCCACCTTTTTGGTAATTTTTCGTACAGAAAAGAACTTTTTGGATATTAACAGCTTCAAAACGTTTTCTTCAGCTACACCATTTATAGACCCTTATCCATGATGAGATTTAAGTAAATCATCAAGTGTATTATACTCCCCAAGTTTTTTAATAATCTGGAAAACCACTAACTTTAAGCATTTAACAATATTTTCCCAAGTTTTCTTAGGAATAATTTTTCTGAACACAACTTTTGCAAGATAACTTTCCGGGTGTCAATTTAAATGCGCTCCATGGCGTTACATATTTGACAAAACTAATAACTAAAGTTGATGTGTGATAAAAAAAAACATTTCTTTTATAAATAATGCCTATTAGATCAAATATCGGTTGACAATTGTATTTATTACAGGTAATTCAAGTTGTCCACTTAGTAAAATGAACACTCCTTATTACCTACTCAAAAATTATATTTGGGGTGGCCATCGTACCTAATTCACAATATGGTTGATTAAATTTCCGCCTTGCTTGGGTAATTCATTGTTTTAAGTTGAAAGATTTGTGATGTAAAGGCATTAAGGGTTTAACTAATCATTGAAAAAATATTGCGGTGTTTTCAGCCACCTTCAGTGTAAAATTAATTACTTTGTTTTATATATTTCCCATAATCGCATGAAAGCTCTTTTGCGAAGTGGAAGATTTTTCGATGATACGGAATCGTACAAAATTCAATATAATAATATCAGTTGTTAATAATAAAAAGATCCAAGAATAAAATTATAATAATTTAAAACCATGTTCAAAAATCCATATATGAAAAGTTGTTAATAGTTAATAATTTGAATTATAAACATGTTAAGTTAATTAGAATTAAGTGGGGTTTTACATTTCTTCGATCAATTGTGCTACGACATCGCGAGTTCCGAGGCATCTAAATAAATTGACGGTTGAAGTTACCTAGAAACAGACAATACTTAAAAATAATTGGTGACATTTATAAAATGAGAATTATAATCAAAGTGCAGTGGTACTCACCGATGAGGAGAGATGAGATGAATTAAAAATCAAGAGATCAGGTATTTGATTTTATTTTGGAATGAAAAAAAAACCTTGGTAACGAAGATACACAAAGGGGGCTCACAAGACAGCCTAATCGAATAGCAGGTATAAAGTTGATGCTTGGTAAAAATTGAAAGATTGATGGTAACAATCAATACGAATTGTGTGGAGCTAAAAGTGAAAAGTATAAGCCACGTATATAGATAAAGAAATTGGTATAAATAATTTAGAATCCAAACACTTACCTGAATAATTTGGAAGAATTGGCACTACAGATGAACAAAACAATCTGGTCACAGTGATTAAATCTTGGAGATACACAAGAAAAATCGATAATTAGAAAAGGTTATGATGGATCACAATAACACAACGATCGAGTCGCTTGGGAATGAAGTTCGTCCCGAACGGTATGAAGAATGTTAAGGGTAAGCGTACACGTAATTATATAAAGTGTCGTGGGTTTAAATAACAATAAAAAGTACGACGGTAATAAAACAATTTGGGGTAGGTTTAGTTAAGGTTTATAAACTTTGGGAAAATTTCATTTAATCATAAATTTGTGTTAATGAGTATAATAATAAAAACTTTGTTAATTGATAACTGTTTATTCTGGGATTTTTAAATTAAACGCGACATAAAGCCATTCACAGGGTAAAAGTGGAAAAGGTAAGTCATCGAAGAATCGGCTATCTGAGTGAAAGAGATTTCATGCCGTGTGAATTAAATAAAGAGCTAGCAAGAGTGTAATTAGTACATAAAAAGTAAATTCAATTCAATATCAAATAAAAGTGTAACAGTCCCATACACCCCCGGACATTACAATATGTTAGTCGAAAACAAATGATTTCCAATGAATTCTAGGGATTTTCAAATTAATTCCAGAGACTTCCAAGATATTTGCCTCTCGATTAATTCTATTAATACAATATGCTTTCTTGTTAAGTTTTTGATCTTATAAATTTAAAAAATTGTAACGTTGACTAATTATTATAAGCTTACATCACAACACATGCAATGTAGTCTTAAGTAGCTTACCATTGCATTTTTTCCCTATCTAATATTTTTAGATGCCTGCGTTACGTGCCATTTTAATATTTTATTGTGTTTCTTATAAATAATTTAAGATAATCGTTTTGAACGATTGGGCAAGAGGTTCAGTTTTGTGGTCCTTCCTTCTCAGTCCTTTTACCCTAATGAGGGTTTGGTGACCCATCTCGTTCTATCTCTTTCTATGCATATGATGTGCGTTCAAATTGTTTTCACATACATAGAGGACCTACTTGTTTAACGTGGGCTCCGAACCACGGGAAGTGTACTACACTTCATTTCGAGATGGATTTTCTTGGCAGATTACCTCGGTGGTTTGCCATTGCCTGCCGAGGAGAGACGGTCAGAATAAAGTTCTTACCCTGTCCGGATTCGATCCGAGCGTTTCGCATTAGCAGTAGACGCACTTAACTGCCAAGCTATGACCGCCTCTTTGTGGTCCACACGCTATAAAATTTGTGATATTACCTATAATCTAAAATAAAAAATCTAAAAACAATAAACAATAACTTAAAAACTAAGTAAACTTTTTTAATTAAGTAAATTAAGTTTTAATTAAAAAATTTAAAGTTAAATTAAAAAACAGAAAACTTAAAAACTAAATATTCGTTTTTAGAGAATTTGAAAAATATTATTTTTTATTGCGATATGTATTAAAAGTAATGAATGGGTTTCTTATTACACTTATTAAAAAACACTTAAAATGTTATTGATTTATTTTTTATGAATATTAATTTCCACAAAATAATTTAACTTTCAAATTACAAACTAACATAGATTACACCTTAACATAAACTTGTACAATAATGTTACATAATGACTACTTGATGAATACTTTAATAATACTGCCTGAAATTTAATTAACTTGAGTTTTTATGTGTTATTGCAAATAGTTTGTTTAGCGAATTTTATATTCTAGAATATTCTAGATTTCCTTTTTGCTAAATCAACAATATAATAAACAATTATAATATTAACATTTCCTATTGCATCATCTATGGAAAATTACTAAATTATATAATATTTTATGATAATATAACTTCTCCCCTCATAAGTTGAAAATTTCGGAACTTATTGGTGACTAATTTTTCAGCAGTGTTGCGATTTGATTTGATTTCCAAACTGATAATGTCTATAACTTTTTTACACAATGAAGATTTTATAATTAACAATAAACAGTAAATAAAAATGATAAAATAGAAATGACAAAATAATTTAAAATTGTCCAAACACTTTAAATTGTATCACTGTAAAATAAATTTTTCCGAATCCTTTGGTAATTAAATTCACTTTGAATTTTGTTGAGTTCACTTAAATTGACTGTCGACAGTTCTAAGAGTTCACTTCTGAATTAGCACTGTGAGTTCCTTTAAATTTTTGGCAATTTGATGTCGTTTAATTTTAACTCGCGGAATTTAGTTAATTCGATCACATATGTTCCCCTTTTTTAAGAATTTTTCACTTTTTAATTTTTTACACTTTTGAATGTCCAATAATCGGTTTTGTTGATATAACTATCCATTTTCCATTTTCGAATTTTGGCGTTGTTTAATTTAATGGTTTTTTTCTTGACATAGTTTTCGACGTTGGAATAATTTTGCTCATTTACAATAAGGAAATTTTGAATTTGGAAGGATCATTTTAAAGTTGTTTTAAGAAATAGGAATAGATAAAAGATAATTTGAAGATAGTCATATTTTTCAATTTCAACAATTGGAATATCGAATAGAAATATGTTTTAATTTAATTTTGAATAACTTTTAATATTAATAAAAAATTTTTCCAAATAGTAAGATAATTTCTAAATTTAGTTCGAATGGTAATTTATCGTTTATAAGTTTCATTTCTTGTAAAAGGTTCATAGGTGTGATTATTTACTTATGAAAACATTAATTTTTGCAAACTAATTGCTATTTCCAAATTATTTAAGAAGTCATTGATTATTCGAAAGGTAATTATTAATTCTGAAATTGTTGACATCATAGATAAAAAAAATTGTTGATAGGTTAAAATTTTGATTTCGATTGATTTTATAAATTCTTGTTTGTATTGATTTTTGACAAGGATGTTATTACATGTAAGGTTTATGAAGTTATATTGTTTTCTAAAGGGTGAAATTGATTTGTAAAAAGGTTGCATATTAAAAATTTGGATAAACGTCCAAGATGAGAATTTTGATTTATGCATTTCCTAAATTGTCCAATATTTCGGTAATATCGGATATAGGATATTTGCCATTTAATGTAATTTGGTTCATTTGCTGATGCTAGTATATTAGAAATCTGAATTGAAATGAATGATTTTGAATTTATTATTTTTGCTGTTAGTTGTGTTTTTTACTTTAAATATTTGCGTCATCGTCAGTTTGTAAATGTATCTATAAATATGTTTGTTAGTGTAATCGAGTAAGTTCATATGTAAAATTTGAAGTTTTGGAATTTTGAAAAGTTTAGAAATTTTTTTTTTAATTCTATATTAATTATTAAATTGTGGAATTGCGTGAAAAGAAGAAAAATTGTTGTTTTATTTTTGGAGGTACTAAAAGTGAGTATTGATCAATGTAATGGTTACTAATTTTCTTCCTTTTTCTGTTGCTGATTTTTAAAATTTGTTGTAATTTATTTAAGCTTAATTTGAAATTTCTAGAATGTTTTCTATTATAGTTATTATTAGTCGAAGTTTTATTTATGTAATTATTTAAGGTTTCTATCTAGATTTTGTCTTTTGAAATTTATCAATTCTAAATAAGGTGATTTAATTAATTCTGATGAATTTAAATTTTGATCTCTTGATTGAGTTATTGATTGTAGATTTTCTGACATTGTCTTTTGCAACAATATTAATTTTTTATAATTTTGATTAAGAGTTTTAAAATTATTTAGTTTCAACAATAAATTATTTGTTTTAACATCATTAAAATTTAATTTTGAATGATCAACATGACTGATACTAATATTTTTAATTTCTAATTTTGTTGAATCTAAATTTTGTTTTATTATTCGTTTGGGTTTTGAAACTTGGTATTGTAACGTTTGCAATTCATTAATACTGTCGGCTATTAGGGTTTTACATTTTTTGATTGATTCTTGATTTTTAAAATGATTTCGTCTAAAGTTTTGGTTGGTCGGAAATTTTACAATTTGTTTGCTCGTAAGATCAATATTTAAATTACCTTTTTTGAAAATTTTGTTTTTTCTAAAAATTTTGGGTTTTAAAGAATTTATTAGGTCATGCGGTTGTGATGGTAAATGATAATTTTCAATGATGTTTAAATTTTCTGTTACGTTAAATGGTTTTTGATTTTTTTTCAAGTGAAAATTTCCGGTTGTTTCTTGTTCGAAACTTTCGGTTACTTCTTTATTTGGGTAACATTGATTTACATAATTTTGTAGGAAAGTTTGTTCAAAATTTTGATTAGAGTGTTTTTGATTTTGATTTTCGTAAGGATTATTACTACTCGTTTCGTCGATGTTTAAATGGTATGACCTTTGAAAATTTGGTTGCGCAGATTGTCTCATAAAATTCGTTCTACCGCTGTCTACTTCCATTGGGGTAGGTTTAAATGAAGTTCTGTTGGAGTTTGGTTTAGATACAAAAAACTTATTAAAATTTTGAAAATTAGAATTTTGAAAATTTGATTCAGGTTGAAATGCGTTATTGAGATTTTGATTTTGTGTTTGTTGATAATTATTTGGTCTAAAATTTTGAAAGTGTGGTGATGGTTGAAAATTATCATGTCTAAAATTTTGAAAATGTTGTGGTTGTTGAAAATTATTAGGTTTAAAATTTTGAAAATTTGACGTTTTATTTTGGTAGGTAAATGAATTTGGTTTAAATTTATTAAATTGCATCGAGTTATTGTTAGATTTAGAATTATTTTTAAAAGTAAAATTTTGCGTGTTATTAGTTCGTAAATTTTGAATTTGTAATGAATTTTGTTTTTGGGAGTAATATAAGAAGTTTTCTTCTTCTAAAACAAGCCCCATTGCGATTTCAAGTGAGTCCGGATTTCTTAATCTAACATTATTTTGCAATTGTCCCGAAAGTCCTCGTATAAACGTTTTTAATGATAGGTCATCATAATTCTTTACTTGTAACAATTTCTCAGCAGGTGTTGAATTACTTATTTTTATTTTTGATAAAATTAAAGATCTACAATCTTGACAACGCCTACCAAATTTATAAGGAGTTTCGTTTGTATCAGGACGTAACAAGATGAGGTCTTGCACTAAGCAGTCTAAATTTCTTTGATCACTAAAACTTGAGGTTATTGCCTTTTTAATTGTATCCCAGTCATTTAATTCTGGTGCATTACCAATTAACGTTAATGCTCGATCTCGTAATTTACCTAAAATTGCCCTTAATAAAAATCGATTTACTTCGTCTGCTGGGTTTTCTGAATTATAAAATGTTGACAAAAAATTTTCACATGCGTCGATAAATATATTTACCGTGTTTTGATCACCATCAAATGTTGGGATTATGTCCAAATATAATCTTAAAAATTGATAATCTATTTTATTTTGGTTGTTATGAATTTGATTTAAATTACTGTTAACGTTTGTATTATTGGCGTTTACGTTTTCCATATTTTTTATTTCCGGAGTGTCGTTTATCAATGACAAATTGTTAAGTAATGCTGAAATGTTATCAGCGTTCATGAACCTTAAGTTTAAAATTAGAAATAATGAATAAGTATTTATTATTACGTAATGTAATTTTAATTTATTATTAAAATGTAAATTTTTGCTTATTTAAATTTAATTCGCGTATGACTATTTTCAATTTATTAATTTTAATTAATTATAGGTTTTAATGTTAGGATAAATTTGAGCTTTTTACTCACGTTTTTAATAAAAATTCCTTCATAATTAATATGTTTTCTTGTCTTCTTAAAATTAGTTGGTTGATCCACAACTTGTTTGTAGCGATGCTTGTCTACGTTGCCAGCTGTTGGATCCTCTTCTTAAAATTAGGGTTTGTGGCGTTTTTAATCCACTTCGTTCTTCTTAAAATTAGGGTTTGTGGCGTTTTTAATCCACTGTTCTTCTTAAAATTAAGGTTTGATTCCAAATGTTTGCAACGATTCTTGTTTGCTTCCAATTGAAATCTTGCAGTTTCCGTGATTTTGGAATTTTTTTTGGACGATTTTTGTTCCAATTTTTCCAAAATTTCGGATCCTTTACGACTGCGCCAGTAATGAATGGGTTTCTTATTACACTTATTAAAAAACACTTAAAATTTTATTGATTTATTTTTTATGAATATTAATTTCCACAAAATAATTTAACTTTCAAATTACAAACTAACATAGATTACACCTTAACATAAACTTATCCAATAATGTTACATAATGACTACTTGATGAATACTTTAATAATACTGCCTGAAATTTAATTAACTTGAGTTTTTATGTGTTATTGCAAATAGTTTGTTTAGCGAATTTTATATTCTAGAATATTCTAGATTTCCTTTTTGCTAAATCAACAATATAATAAACAATTATAATATTAACATTTCCTATTGCATCATCTATGGAAAATTACTAAATTATATAATATTTTATGATAATATAACTTTAAATACTAATGTTTTTATTCGAACCCAATCCGTCGTTTTAAAAATATTTGAATGTTTTTTAAAAAAGTAAGAACAATTTTTTTTTCATTAGCTGACCATCTAATTCTAGTAGAACCTTTATTATTTAAATTTTGATGAGAATTCGTCCCTTCTTTGGGACCTTTGTCTTTTTTAGTATTGCTTTTCTTTCTTTTAGAAGTTTTTTTAGAAGTACTCGGAATTTCCAAATCGGAATCCTGGTATGTTTCGGAACGGTCGGCTTCTACATTTTCTTCAACATCTGGTTCTTCATTCTGATCATCTTCATTATCTTCCTTTTCATCGGCATCGATAATATCTTCTGATACTTCTATATCAGCCAAACTTTTTCCCTTGAATTCAGCTCCTTTTCCAGCATTTAACAATAATAATACTTTTGCCACTTTTGCAGTTTGATAGACATCTTCTGTAAGTCTAAAACAAAAAATACAAAATAAATTTAATAACACAATTCATTGTAAAACAAGTTACTTTGCAGCATTAAATTATTATAAACAATAATTGGGCGGTTAAATTATTTCCAATACGGCTTATATTTAGACTTACCTATAAAATTCTGAATGTGTTTTTTCTGTATGGCCCATGAAACGGGCAATTTGTTCCATGTCATTACTTTCGAAACTCATCAATTGTAGAATTGTTGCTATTTGTTTCCTAAAGCGCGTGCTGGTCAAAAGTTCCGGATTTTTGGCACCACAATTTTTGGCAAGTTTTCTTAGTGCTGATGCACCGCTCATCCATCGGTCTTTTGATCCTGGATTTGCAAAAATATACTTGTTTGACTTTGGAACAATATCGGTTGTTTTTCGAATTTTAATTATTAAATCTAAGAACCTTTGCATCCTTTTGGCAAATAAAATGGGCACCGGCTTACTCCCCTTTCCAAATACAACGACTCTTTTAAATGTGAAACTCATATTTTTTTCAAGTTCAGTTAGTGAACTTAAACATTCGTCTTGATTCACAGTTGAATAATCTCGCTCATATGTATCAATATCTAAGAATTGAACTTCCCCAATTCGCTTACGGTTGAAAACAAGAACTATGGATAACGTACATTCTGTTAAACGTTTGTAATTATATGGTACATCTTCTAATGCTGTTAATTTACTAAAAGATTCGTCTGCTATTGTATTTACATAGTTATTAAATAATTGAACGTCCTCGGTCAATGGTAATAACTTTGGTTTTTCCCATTTTTTTCATTCAAGGCTTTATTGAGTAAACTTGAAACATCGTTACACCAATGACTTACGATCATTTCTCTCAAATCTAAAATGTCTTTTTGTTTTGTGTCACGCTCTTCTAAAAGTATTTTAGGGAATACCGGATCTTGTATTATGATTGCTTTCCTTGCAATATCACACAAAAATTTCAAATTAGTTCCTAAATGCAGAGCTAGAGACGATGCTTTATATGTCTTGGTGTCTGGATTATAACCACTTATTATTTTGGCGGCTGCTACAATTTGAGGGTAAATTTCTGGCTTTTAATATTTCAATTAGATGTACGAAAGTAATAGATGATTGTAATGCTATTTTGAGTCTTGCCATTTCTCGCATCTTATTTGATGTAACTACATTCATCTGCTTTCTCTTATGCTTATTTAAGTATGAGTCTCCATATAAACATATTAAAGCATCGTTTTTAGCTGTGAAACTAATATCATCTGCTCTCATGAGATTAAAAACTTCGTCTTTAAGTCGACTTTTGGACAAATAGTTTCCTAATAAACCGGTCATTGCTAAAAATGATTGAGATTCCGTAAGATGCTCTGTCCTGCAACCATTATTTTCATTAGTCGCAATTTTTGCTTTACATATCTTATTATGCCTCCACAAATAATTTTTTTTATAATATCCCAAACCATTCACACACGGATAATAATCATTCTTGGTGCTATTAGCGTTATTTGTTGACTTAAAGCACTTAAAGCTTGATGTCCTTCTTACCGGCTTTAGTTGATCATTTTCTTGTTTTAATACAAAATTTCCTTTTTTTCTTAGGGCTAATATTGCCATTCTTCTGTCATTACTTTTGATGGGCATGTTTAAAATCTTCATAACTGTCTCATCATCCGAATAATAAATGTCGAGAGAAGTGTCCTACTTCTTCAAAACAAAACGGACATAAATTCTTATTATTAAAATCAATGTTCTGCTCATTAGAAGGTTTACTATTAGTATGGACAAGTGGATCAATAGTACCATCTACTTCTAAAGAATCATGGGATTTTTGAATAATATGTTACTTCCTAAGGGTAAGCATTCGTATCTTTCAAAAAGAACCATGTGAACTTTCAGAAGGGGGTACATAATCGACGTCCGAAGAGTCAGTAACGGATTCAGAAATTTTTTTTATCTAATAAATCTTCGTTACTAATGGATATAGTATTGTTTGAAGAAGCATTTTTCGAAGTAATAATATTAAACTCATCAAAATTAGAAAAAGTGTTGGTTTTAGTTTCATTTTTCTTTAATAAAATAGAATTTTTTTTAGATTTGTCATCCGCATTCGTTTCCACATTTTTAAGAAAATGATAAACTTTTTTGGAAGGTGTTATTTTCGGCAAGGCTTCCAAAATGTGGTCCGAAATCTAATGCAAAAAATAATACCTATTATTTAGGCTTAATTTGTCGTATAGGTACTAAAGAGAAGTAAAACTTATACATAGTTGAAGCAATTTATTATTGAACTGATCTAAATTTTAAATTTTTTACAAATCAGTTTAATTATTTACCTCATTTGTCAATAATGGTGCGTCATTTTTCAACCCAATCTTCATTTGTGATGAAGAACTGTTTTTAACATACTCCTGTTTTCTTCTGTTTTCTGAAACGTTATTTTAAAATTTTATTAATAATTATTATATTAAATTTCAAAAGAATAATAGGAATTTTGCACAATAAATTACGGGATTATTACAATCATAATTATTCGTGACAGAAAGTTAAAGACTAATTATTATTGTAAGTATAGATTTAGGGAACACTATTTAGATGTGCCATGATTTGGCATTGATTGATTTATAAGTAAAGAATACGTCATAATAATATAGAAAACATTTTGTACACTCGGCAATTTGTAAAAAAATTTCTACAAATTAGCAATCAATTTATTTAACAATCTAAGATTGAAAAGAAATGTAATAAACAATGTATTATTTACGAGGTATTGAAAAGAATTTTTATTATTTTTTTTTACTTACAGAACTTGAAATACGCAATTAGATTTACAATGTTGCGTATAATTATCGCAAAATCAATTTGAATAGATATCACTAATTTCCAATTAATTATTTAAAAAACTTTTGAATATTGCCAAAATTTAAACCAATTTTGGGAAATTTAATTTTCTCCTTTTTACTAAATTAAATTAAAATTAGTCTTTTTCTCCAAATTCTTTATTAAAATGACGAGACGCGTTTCGAGAATCTAATGTATTCTCATCATCGGTCGCTATTAAAGGACAAAAACGTAAGAGTTGTCAAATTTTATACATCAAATTAAACTAATAAGAGTCGGTCATTAGTATATCAAATAAAAATCAAAATTTTATTTGATGTATAAAATTTGACAACACTTACGTTTTTGTCCTTTAATAACGACCGATGATGAGAATACATTATTAGATTCTCGAAACGCGTCTCGTCATTTTAATAAAGAATTTGGAGAAAGAGACTAATTTTAATTTATTACAAAACTCCAAAAATATAGGGGAAAAATAAAATGACTTTTGATATTCCTTTTTACTATTATTATTTTAAAATTATACTGCACTTACCCGTTACTTTCTTTCGATTTGCCAATTCCACTAAATATTTCCCACGGTTCATTTTTTGCATCACTTATACACTTGGTATAAAAGCAGTAGAAAGACTGACAGGAATATTAAAACAACGTTATCAGTTCCTTAGAATTGACAACGTTGCTGGGATTAGAAACGTCGGTTTATTATAAAAAATTATATACAGCGGGTTTGACAAAGATGTGCCAATGTATCGGGATTGTTAACGATTATTGAGTTTGGCGGTTACTCTACCACTAACTCAGCCACTCGAAACTAAATTTCTTCTGCTACACACTAAAGAACAGGCTTATATCTGTCTATTAAAACAATAAAAAATGTGAATATGGTCAAAACTTTTTAAAAAATTGAAAATGTCCTATTGCAAAGAGGAAGGTTTATATAGTTTACTGATATAATTTAAACTAGAGAATGTATTATCAAAATTTTGAGTAAATCGATTTTGAAGTTAGCTAATTTTCATGTAAAAACCTAACGAGATTCCGCGCGTCGCTCATTTTGTTGACGGTCCGTGCGGAATGAATGACCCTAACACTTAGAGTATTTCGCACCGGCAGATGCAGCTCGACTCTCCTACATGTAACATCGATTATTTTTTGTTTTTACGCGATTTTTTGGGGGTTTCAGATCCCGGTTTCCTTCATCCCGGTGTTCTTGATGGGTGGGCCTTCTCGTATGTTTAGCTCTGCCGCGGAGCGGCGCACGCGATTGAAAAACCGCCCGGAGCCCCGGAGGGGCGTAGGGTAGGTTTTTTGATGCGCACAGTTCTGGCCGGGTCGGATCCACTCTAAAAAGTAATTTGCACCATCAAAACCGGCCGCGAGGCAGAGCCCCGCAAGCCCTAGGTTTTCCCCACATTTTCCCGGTTTATATTTATTTAGAGACCTTATTCTTAAAATAGTTTTTGGTTCTGAAACGAACCGTTTTTTAAATAATTACTCCTATGTTATACGCACGGCAGTAGACTGGCAAATGCGCTCCGTACCGAACGAGCGTGACTTATATTTATAACCTCGGTAATGGGCGTGGCCTAAACATGCGATTTACATGTAAAATTTAGCTATTTTAAAATTGATTTTTCTCGAAATTTTGATAATACTCGCAAGTGAAATTTTTACAGTATACTCTATAAACCTTCCTCTTTGCTATAGGAAATTTTCAATTTATTACCTTTATGCTTTAGACGTACAATTATTACATGAATTTTACAAATTTTTGTACTAAACTTGTTATTATGTTACATAATATGGCCAAACAAAATAACAATTCATAGTACTGTTTCTCATGATACTACTAACTAAAGATATGATACTACGCAGGTAGGCGGCCATATTGCATCATATTGTGACGTCACTGGCACTTTCTGACATTCGTAAATAAATGCGACACGTTGATGTTGTTCATTGTAAGTCAGTTTGCAGTTTAGTTTAATAAAAATTTTAAACCATTTACTTTTGCCATTACGTTTGTGTTCTGTTTGTATTATTGGATATCAAGGTAAGTTTATTTCATTATTATTAGGTATGTGTTTTGTTGTATTTGTATTAATTTATAAATCGTCGATTATCGCCAAGTTAGAAATTATTTTTATGCTGTACTTTTTTTACTAGCAACATGAGATGTGCAGTGTTTGGTTGTAATACTGATCGAGATTCAAAATCTTTCGATCGAGATGTGATGATGTTTAGATTTCCAAAGGATCCCCAATTACGTAGGACATGGATTAATGCATGTCATCGCGTCGATAAAATTAATGCCGCAAATGCAAGAATATGTTCCTTACACTTCAAGAAAGACGATTTCCTTCGCAATCTTAGAAAAGAACTTTTAGGATACAACGCTAAAACTTTTCGTCAAATTAAACCAAATGCTATTCCTACAGAAAATTTGCCAAGATATCAAGTTTCAGCATTCCTTCTGCAAGTGGCAGATCAGAAAGAATGTTACGAAAAATTTTCACTTTTCGCAACAACGTTGAATTTATTAAATTCAACTTTTAACATCTAGCAATATATTTCGTAGCACCCTGTATATCGAACGTAATTGACAGGGAAATTAAACTCGCGCACGCGGGTATGGGAAGTCATTGGTGAGCTCTCTAACGCTCCGGTCATGTTTGAAGGTACTGTGAGGTGGTTATCATAAGTTTTTGGTTCAAAATTTTGAAGAGGGATGATGCGATTTTGTGAGGGTTCCCATCCATCAATACGAATGGTTTTTGGATCTTGCGCTCCAAACCTTTTATGGGGATGTTACATTCGTGGTTTGAGGGATGGTTGATTTTTCCCGGATCGTACATTTTTTTGTTGGACCCCATGGTCAATACTTCCTGTGAAATATTTCCTTCATTTCACAATGGTAAGTTAGCTAATTATTTTGTTAATTGCTTCGCAGTTACTAGATAATTAATTTGGCCAAATTTTCCTCCGAATACCTGGAGAACGATGACGTTGGAGTTCACCCTTGGCCAATTTATGTATTTTTTATGTGTAACATTTTGGTTTGCCTTTTTGTCTTGCATTTTTTATTCTTAGAGTGGTTGCCAAGATTGCGATAGCCTTGCAAATTTTATGTTCCTGCGGCGAGCTGATATCCATTTATCTTATCGCATTTACACTCGCAAGTGCGAAGTGAATCGAATGTTCAAGTTGATATTTAATAAACTTTTAAATTATTAATTATATGATATAATTGTGTTTTTGTTTAATTAACTTGTTCAGGGTATTTATTTCTACTTATTACATCGAACAGCTTATGGTAAAATGCATTGACGAAGGAATTCCAAAATGATCGTAGTACGTTCGAATTTCATATTTGAAATTTTATTTTCGATGTTATTTTTGGTGTTTATTTTTGATTTTATGTTCTTTTTTATGAAAGGCTGCGATGTTCGAACCATATACAGGGTGCGGCATTTCATCGAAGTTGCGACTGTTTGTTTTATCATTGGGAGTTCGATATGGTTCCACTTTATCGTGGGATTTTTATTTAACCATTCGAACGTGCCCTTGGTTTATGTTTGGGAGTGATTTTCGGTGGCAATGTCGTTGCTACTGTGCCTGTTTTGGTCGGCTAACACCTTTTACATCCGACATCGCTTATATCTTTGCCTTCTGACAATGAACTTCTTATTGTTAATTTTAATTGTGTTGTGTTAGCAAAGCTGTTTCCTTGATCTCTCCGGGGTGTTTCTTTCACACGATCCACGACTCTCGCTGCCGCAATAAACGAGCTAGTTTAAAATCGACCACCAGGGCCCCACGCAAATTTAAAGTAGATGGTTCATCCTTCTGCGTGGACTTAATCTTTTCCAAACTGCTTCTCATTAGAGCAGTAAGGATAGATTTTGTATCAAGAAACGAAAAACGAAATCGCTCTCACCTAGTAAATGACCTTCTCGAACGAAAAAAGCAAGCCGAGTAAGTGATCGCATGTTTTATTTCAAAGAATAACTTCATATTATCATTGTTATTGATAATTGATGATTGATCTTTTGAATGAAGGTGGTTTGACGAAACCCTCTTCTGAATTGATGACGAAATTTGAGAAGCTTGAATGTATTTTCAATAGTAACAATACCAATGGCTTACTTATTTCAAAAAATTATTTGAAAAACTTGTTAGCTCAAAGTAATGACATAAGTTGTAGTCACGATGAGAAGAAACTATTTTTCAGATGTAGAATGTTCTTTAGAATAAGAAATTTAAATAAAGAATTAACTGATAAAGCGACGAGTAGAAAAAGGAAACTTGCAAAAATTGTAAAATAATATTATTATTTTAAAAATATGCTCCTAGTTTTATTTCGGTCACTAATAATTTAATTTTGTAAAAACTTTAAAATTTATTTATTGAAAAATTACATGAATTGAAACCTTTTTTGTATTTTTTGTATATCTTTTTTGTATTTGGTGTAATATTGTAAATAGTGTAGTTATTGTATATCTTATTATGTAACTATTATGAAAACAGATTTAAAATATATTAAAAAAATAATATATAATATTTATTATATTCGAGTTTTTATTTTATTAGCAACAAAAATTAGTTATTATCAATTTTGAATATAATAATATAATTAGTCATGGTTCGTGAGTCATGGTAGTATCATGATAATTAGTACTGAAAAGAACCATAACCGCCAACTGCTACGTTCCAATGACGTCATGCACAGAAGCGGACGAATTTGAGACCAACTAGTATCATATCTTATAATTTATAGTATCATGACTGTTTCTAATAATACATATTCCAGAAACAGATCACATGGTGAAGAAATTCAATTTTAGTTCCTCAGTTAATTGAATCCTCTAGTATCAAAACCCACTAAATCCAATTTTTTAATGTAAATTAAGTTGCATAAACCAAAAAATAATTAATAATAATTTTAAAATTGCTTCCAGAAGTTAGTTAAACAGTTTTTCGCAATGTTTACAAAATCCATGAAAGTGGATTTAGTGGGTTTTGATACTAGAGGATTCAATTAATCAAAATAGCTCATTTTTCACCTTTCATGGCACTCGTCAAGTTCAAGGTAGAATCTCGGCAACAAATTTAATATTGAACTTTCTTAAATTTTATTTTTCAGTAGATGTACTTTTGAATCGATTAGCCGTAGTTTGAATCACCGCAATATACAATTGAGTTTACCTTAATTTTGATAACTTGACATTTTACTCTCAAGTGAACCTAAACCGAGATATTCACGAATATTCATAAAATTGTCAGTTTTGGCGCTGTTTTCCCAATACGGCGGCCTCATCCGGAGCCTCTAGACTTTAATAAATTAATATGTTTTTTTAAGTTGAAATAATAGTAATAAAATTTATTCAAGCCTCCTCCCACCAACTATTTTCTTTGTCAGCCTACCCACCGTCTGAAAAATCGCAGCGCCGCCACTGAAA
Source organism: Podabrus alpinus (assembly GCA_932274525.1). Lineage (NCBI taxonomy): Eukaryota > Metazoa > Arthropoda > Insecta > Coleoptera > Cantharidae > Podabrus > Podabrus alpinus. Next base: position 60,491,496 of record OW026452.1, read on the forward strand.
AGCCAAGTTTAACCGTACTACCTACTTTTTTATGATATCCCATAATTTTTTGAATTTGAACAGTTTGAATTGCCCGACAAATGAATTTGAACACTTTTATGATCTTATTTATGACAACATCGTATTTTCATTTTTCAAGCGAAACCTGTAAATGTTTTGCTTTCAAAAAAAAGTGCAAATTTGACTAAACGGGTAGGTAACTATAAAATTCAACATCAAGTTAAAAAAATGCTTTGTTGTCAATTTCCAAAATTAAAAAATTTAGTAGCGACCATAGTTTGGCCGTCTACAGTTTCCTTGTCTTTATGGAAGGCGACGTGCTGACTTCGTGCGGCTACTGCACGGAAAGTATTAACCTGAGGAAAAACCCACCCGGAACTTTTTGTGTACCACCGTTTCGGACGTACGATGAAAATAAAACGAGTTATCGTAGAAAAAACAAATTGTCGTGACAAATTTAAGGTAATCTTTAACCAATCCTACTGTAATTTGACGACACTCAAAATGCACAGCAGCTTGAACAATTTTCTCGTTTTGCATTCGGGGCTATTTTTTAGTATTATTAACTTTTAGCGTTGCTTTTACGTCGCAAAATTATTAGTTTTGCAATAATACCTGATCTGGCGGCACTTAAGTCTAACTGCTGATGTGCATTTTATTAGTTGTCTCCAAGATAACCTACAGGAATGTAGTTTCATCCAAGTATCAACGTTATTCTATTTCCGTTAGACCGCAGCGCAGGCCTTTTTAACGGTTTTAAATTTTTAACCGAAAACTGACACAAAAAAATTAAATTTTTACGGTTTGTAGTAAACATTTGTTTTTTTTTTTTTTTTATTTGAAAGTTGCGTTTTTAACTGCTAAGGTCATTACGCTTAGTAACATACATATTATTTGATTTTGTTATTTTTTTTAGTTCATCTTTTGTGGAGTTGTACAGGTTTCTTGGAAGCATAAGATTCTTGGTTGTTTGTGGGATATTAGTTGTTTACTTTCTGGGAGTCGTGTTATTAGGCCATTAATATTCCATTGTAGAATGAAACAATTATTCATTGGGTTGTTTTTGGAATGGTTAGTAGTTGTTTACAGGGGTTTATTTATTTATTCGATGTCAAGGTTTGATTCGTGCGACGAGTCATTTTCTATATTTGTTTATTAGTCAATATTACAACTTTCACATAAATAAGTGCTTAAAATTCAATTTTTAATTTTGTAGTGTATATTATTTAATTTTGCTTTACGTAAAGTAAAATTCAGATTTTTTCAACGTTAAAGCAAAATTTTTAATCATAAGCATATACATAATAATACAATTTTTAACAACAAAATACAACGCGACTTCAAGGACTTTTAACTTTGTCAAGAAATTTTACGTTTTTATAGATTTACTAGGTGGCTCTACAACCCTGGCCGCCTTTGGTGGCCCAACCCCCTTGGGCCACTTCGCGGCCCAATATTCCCAGACGATTTACGGTTGAGCCACCCCCATTTCGCCACCTTGTAATTCCATATAAATGAGAAAACTTGCGAGTTATAAAACTTCCTTCCATATGACATTTGTTATGTCGATTGTACTTTGAATTTGTATTCCATTCTTAGCTCGACATCTTGATAATGCTACATATAACTGTCCATGACTAAACAAAGGCCTATCGATATTTATACCAACTTTGTCAAAGCTCTACCCTCGACATTTATTTATAGCGAATGCCAACACTATCGGAAATTGTCGTCTATGTATGTAGTACAAATGGTAATCTGCTTGCAGATGTATCGCCAGTAGCCAATTCGGATACTGGCGATAATTTGGACAATTTAACTTTACCATTCTGACATAAACTTTTCCTGCAAAGTTCATTTTTCCGAAAAATAGCATCACTCACAATTTGAATGAGATTTTAAATTTAGTTTTTTTGCACATTTATAATCACAGATCTCACAAGAAAACGGTTTCTAGCCAGTGTGGGTTTTCAAATGCTTTTTTAAATAGGATTTCTGCGCACATTTATAATCACATATCTGACAAGCAAATGGTTTTACGCCAGTGTGAGTTATTAAATGAACTTTTAAACTTGATTTACGGACACATTTATAATCACATATCTGACAAGCAAATGGTTTCTCGCCAGTGTGAGTCATTAAATGAACTTTTAAACTTGATTTCCCAACACATTTATAATCACATATCTCACAAGCAAATGGTTTCTCGCCAGTGTGAGTCATTAAATGAGCTTTTAAACTTAGTTTATGTGCACATTTATAATCACATATCTCACAAGAAAACGGTTTCTCGCCAGTGTGGGTTTTCAAATGATGTTTTAAATTGAATTTGTGCGCAGATTTATAATCACATATCTCACAAGCAAACGATTTCTCGCCAGTGTGAGTCATTAAGTGAACTTTTAAACTTGATTTCCCGGCACATTTATAATCACATATCTCACAAGCAAATGGTTTCTCGCCAGTGTGAGTCATTAAATGAGCTTTTAAACTTGGTTTCTGTGCACATTTATAATCACATATCTCACAAGAAAACGGTTTCTCGCCAGTGTGGGTTTTCAAATGATGTTTTAAATTGTATTTGTGCGCAGATTTATAATCACATATCTCACAAGCAAACGATTTCTCACCAGTGTGAGTCATTAAATGAACTTTTAAACTTGATTTCCCGGCACATTTATAATCACATATCTCACAAGCATATGGTTTCTCGCCAGTATGAGTCATTAAATGAGCTTTTAAACTTAGTTTATGTGCACATTTATAATCACATATCTGACAAGAAAACGGTTTCTCGCCAGTGTGGGTTTTCAAATGATGTTTTAAATTGAATTTGTGCGCAGATTTATAATCACATATCTCACAAGCAAACGATTTCTCGCCAGTGTGAGTCATTAAATGACCTTTTAAATGTGATTTTCGTGCACATTTATAATCACATATCTCACAAGCAAATGGTTTCTCGCCAGTGTGAGTTTTCAAATGCTCTTTTAATTCGTATTTGCGTGCACATTGATAATCACATATCCCACAAGCAAACGGTTTATCTCCAGTGTGAATTAATAAATGCCTGACTAAATGTGATTTGTGCGCACATTTATAGTTACATACCTCACAAGAAAATGGTTTCTCGCCAGTGTGAGTTTTTAAATGCAGTTTTAATGTTCGATTATTAATAACTTTATATTCACAAACAGCACCCTCCAATAAATTTGGGCCTTTATATTTACGTGAAGGTTGCTCCTGGGTTAATGGTTCGATATCGCTGTCTTCTTTTATGTCGATAGAATGATGCAAATCTTCTAAATTAAATTTTGTATCCTCCAATTCTTCGGTTTTAATTTCGTTACAGTATTTAGGGATATCTGAAGTTTCTAAAATTGAGCTGTGGGTTTCTACGTTTTCTAATTTTACCGAAGCTGGCATTTTATCCATAGCTGTAATGAATTGCATTAGAAGAAATTAAAACTGTTTGTGGGATGGTGCACAATCGCTTTGGTTAATTTATCAATGAAATTAAATTGTTTATACCTTATATTGTGTAAAAAAACTTTTGTACCAGACTTGAAAAAAGGAAGCGTAAGTTTAAAATGGCGACCGTCGGGGATGGTCAACGATCTACTGACGCCAGTATAGCTCTGTCTGGTTATAACTAGCCTTTCATTTATAAATTTTTAGAGAAATTTTGTCACAATGACTCAAAATAATCACAATTGTGAGGATCACTCGGTGCACGTATAATAAAATAATAAAAATGATTACACCAACGATTACACGTCTTGTTCTATTCTATCGTATCTTCTTTACCGACCGAATGACTCATCTTTCGCCCGTCAGCAAAACTTGGGCGGCAAATTCAAATCGCATCCTTCCAGTTCGACCAATTCAAGAATCATCATTTTTTGTCAACTTTACTTATTCCAAAGGTTCACTATTTTTATTGAAATACACTTAACATAGTGAATATTTGTGCAATATGTGACTACAAATCTTCACACAAATTAAGTATCTACAGGGATTTATTTTTACATAATTTATTTTTCAATGCATCTTGATGAGTTTAATAATAATTTTTATACAAACCCGTGTATCCTAGAAAAGACTTTTGCATCTGGAAGCCTTCTTTGGGGATATCTTCTTTGGTATTCTTTTTTAGCTGCCAATGCATTTCCATTGCAATAGCCGTATAAAAAATACATATCAGCATATTCCAGGTTTGAATATAACATAATATTGATAATAAAACACGAACAGAAATTACGCTTAAAGTTAATAAAACAATATAATTATCAATATTAACAATAATAAATAAACAATATAAATTAACAAAGTAATTGCCGATAAACTAATGCGCTTTATAACAATGTCGCTCAAACGTCAAACGCTACAATACGTTTTAACATTAAAACAAATGCTATAAATCAAATTGAGATTTTTAGTAATTATGTGAATTTATATTTTTTACCTACACCTTGTTCATTATTTTCAGAGTTTCTGTGAAAACGGTTGGTTGCCCAAAAAAATTTATTTGACGAAAGTTGTAGCTCGTTAAATTCCCTATCCGGTTTGGGCCGTTAGTTTTTCTCTTAGACGTTTCGTTTAAGAGATACGGGGTTCGCAAGAAAATTAAAAAAAGAAAAACCTGAATTTTTTAAAGATTGTTTCCCTTAATTTAATTTATAACTCGAAATTCGTTGATTCTAGACGATAAGGAGTTATAACCTAATTTGTAGACAAGCGAATGATCTTTAAAAAAGTTCTAATCCATTAACCTTAAAAAATCAATAATATCGAAGCTATGGCCGTTTGAAATCAGAAATTCAAAAAAATTGCTTTAAAGGGAGGTACCCCCGAAGGGTTTGGACTTGGGAAAAAATTTTATTTGAAAATTTGTCTTAGAAAAGTGTCCTTTATCACCACCTCAAAGGTTCTCCACGGTCACGGGGACACCCTGTATATGGGAGTAATGAACAAAAGATTAATACTGGTCGCAGTTCTGAAAGGCTCTTGCAGCCAATCGACCCCTAAGTACAATGTTCACCAAATTCAATCCCATATGCAAATCTGAGGCAAGCATTTTGCAAAACCTGCAGTTTATTTACTTGAACGTGATTTTTTCTCATAACTTGAAAAGAGATCGCGAATCGATATTATGGATAAATATCTATATAAATAATCTATATAAATAAAAATGAATGTGAAAACCTTTGTCACGGCATCACATGATAACGGCTGGACCGATTTTGTTAATTTTTTTAAAAAAGTATTTGTAATAGTCCGTAGATGGTTCTTACGTAAAAAAAAATTGGAAAAGTTGCCCGGGAAGTTGGAAAATTCGGGAAAAATTGTAAGTGCTTTTTATACCGTCAATAGGTGGCGCGACCTTAAGTACCTTAAGTACCTACCTACAGAAGTAGGTAGGTAATTAAAGTACCTACTTTATTTCTATAGTGAAAACCATTGTCAAGGCATCACTTGATAACGGCTGGACCGATTTTGTTAATTTCTTTTTAAATTGTAATAGTCTGAAGAAAAATTGAAAAAGTTGCCCCGGAAAGTTGGACTGAATCGAGAAGGCTGCAAGTAACTTATAAAGACATTGCAAAAGGTCTATATAAGCTGCACAGAATAGATTGTGAATCGTAGCTTTTGTTCACTTTGTACCACAAAGTGAATCAATTATCCGTTGGTTCAAAAATGGTTCATCGTTATTGCGCCGATGAAAAATACTATTTTTTCATCTATACTATGATTTTTTATCTACAGTGGCGACTTGGACCGATTTTGTTATTTTTTTTTAATGTTCGTAATATGTACTCCGAATAAGGTTGTTAGGTAATGAAATGCTGGAAAAGTTGTTCGGAAATTGGAAAATTCGGGTAAAACTGAAACTTCATTTTAGTTAAATAAGTGATCAACAGATGGCGGCTCTAATTTGGAAGTCATAAAAAAATTACTTTAAAACCAAATGAAAACCACGAATAAATTAATATATTACGCCTGTCAATTTATTTAGTAGCGCTATCTATTGATAATATGTTTATATTTGATCCGGTGATTGATATAAATCAGGCAGATAATGCCGGTGTAGCATTACAAGGTTTGTTATTTTTTTTTTAATTAATTTGTAATTTGGTTATAAGGGTTGATTGGCGACACGATAACCGTTAGTACGGCTCTGTCACATAGTGAGGTTTGATAACGTATTTTTGTTTTGTTCGCCTCAATACTGGGGTGATTTAGAAAAAAGCAAATAAGGAAAAAAGCATTTTGCAAAAATTTACCTCGCGTAAGCGGTTCTCCCAGGGTGAGGCAATTGCTTTAATTCAATTCGTCTGTCGGGTCACCTTATGAAAAACTGAAAGTGCTTTTTTGATTCGACAGTAACAGTCACTCACCAACTTAAAGAATCAAATTTTGGTTGGTAATATTTCTAACTGGCATGTAGCTATATAAGATATACTTCATTGCATGGAGTAAAATAAAACCAAAAGATTTAAAACGCTCAAAATAATACTGATAATTAAAACGAACAGAATGCCGCAAATAAGACGGAGTAATTTAGGTCGCAGAACTCGCAATGCTGGAACCCAAAGATATATTCGAAATAATCGAACTGCAGTGCAACGCGAGGAAAATGAAATTGAACGGAATAGTGCAAGAAGGCCAAGAAATGTTGCGTTGAATACTCATCGAGCTGCTTTCCGTTACAACGTGACAATTGATTACGGTGCAGACCAATCCGTTGCTATTGGATCCATGAGCGTTGTGTGCCCACATTGTAAGGCATTGAAATACAAAACTGAAGCCCCTCGATTGTGTTGCGCAAGTGGAAAAGTCAAATTGGCGCCATTGGTCCCCCCACCAGAACCATTGCGCTCATTGGTTTCTGGAGCAAGCACAAATTCCAAACATTTCGTAACACAAATTCAGAAATACAACAGTTGTTTCCAAATGACTTCATTTGGCGCAACAAATGTGGTGCGGGACAATTTCATGCCCACTTTCAAGGTAATTATTACACAATCTTATTTAAACATTATTTGACAACAACACTATTAACATACATTTACAGATTAACATTTACAGATTCAAGGACAAATATATCATCGAGCAGGTTCGCTATTGCCGCCTCCGGATGCAGGCTTTAAATTTCTGCAGATTTTTTTCATGGGAAATTCACCACAAGAAGTAGATCAACGTTGTGCACACAACAGTTCGGTGAAAAGACAAATCGTGGAACAACTTCAAACTTTTTTTCATCAACACAATGAATTGATTGCATTGTTTAAAACCGCACTGGACCGCATGCCAACTGATAATCACAAAATTGTAAACAGAGCCGATAGGACGCCTGCGGGAGAACACGCAAGACGTTTCAATGCGCCAACAATTGATGATGTCGCCATTGTCGTCTTTGGAGAAAATTTGGAATCACGTGATATCGTTCTGCAACGGCGAAACGATCAGCTGCAGCGTGTGTACGAAACGCACCGATCATATGATGCGTTACAATATCCCATCATATTTTGGCAAGGTGAAGACGGTTATGATTTCTCGCACAAGATGGTAAATCCGCTTACAGGCTCTGAAAGGAACAAAAAAGTCAGTTCAATGAACTACTATTCATATCGATTGATGGTTCGTGAAAATGAGGACAATCACATATTGAAATGTCGCCGTCTATTTCACCAATATGCTGTCGATATGTACGTCAAAATTGAAACTGAACGGTTGCTATTTATCAGATTGAACCAGACAAACCTCCGTTCTGAAGAGTATATTCACCTTCGAGATGCCATCAATACTGACAGAAACGTACAGAATATTGGCCGCATGACGATTCTCCCAGCAACGTACGTCGGAAGTCCACGACATATGCATGAATACGCTCAAGATGCCATGTCCTATGGTCGCCATTACAGCACACCAGATTTGTTCATCACGTTCACTTGCAATCCGCAGTGGATAGAAATTCGACACGAGTTATTCCCTGGCCAATCACCCATCGATCGCCATGACATCACAGCGAGAGTCTTCAAACAAAAATTGAAATCATTGATGAATTTAATTGTGAAGCATCGCGTGTTCGGCGAAACGCGCTGTTGGATGTATTCAGTGGAGTGGCAGAAACGCGGATTGCCACACGCACATATTCTCATTTTGTTGATTGAGAAGATAAGACCGAATGAAATCGATGATGTAATATCAGCAGAAATTCCCAATGAAGAAGAAGATGCAGTCTAGCATGAGGTTATTACTAAGAACATGATTCATGGCCCCTGTGGAACATTAAATAACAATTCTCCGTCGCAAATAAGTCGCAAGGTCATTATGCGGATTGGATCTAAAAAATACATGTAGGCAAATATAAGAAATTTGGGCAGGACAACGTCTGCCGGGTCAGCTAGTTATAAATAATATGCTATCTGAACTTTTTAATGTTAAATAATATTATCGAAATGATTAAGGGTAGAGGTGATTTCTTTTGTCAAAGCCCTACAATGCGCAAGGAGGAGCCAAGAGGGCGAAATACATACATATAAATGTTACGTAAAAACATTAGCTTGGCGCGAAAATTTAAAAAATGTGAATAAGACAATAGAACCTGTCAAATAGCCTTAAATAAGGCTGATTGTTATTTATATTATGAAACAATACTAATACCATTTAATAATAATAAAACGCGAAATTTGTGTAACGGTCAAAACGAAATCAAATATTCAACGAATGTTTTCTAGTTGGGCTTTTTAGTATTTGGACGCATTTTCGTTATTCCGCCGATGATTGTATAAGTTTTGAGCTTTGGTACGAGCTCTACACAATTGAATCTCTCCAAACTAGAGGTCCTCATACATGTTAGAAGCAATGAAAATCCTACGAAAGCCCACCCTGATCAGTATCTGGAGACACTGATCAACAAGATGGAAATTATGCAAGAGCCGGTCCTGGCCAGGACGTTTGAAACAAACAAATTATCAAATGTGTAAACTTGCTTTTATCTAAATTATTAAGTTGGTAACCTACTCCAGCTTGATAACCCAAAGTGAAAAGCAAGTTTAGAAATTAAGTTTTTGTGAAAGAAATAAATTAAAGTATTAACGGTTATCCAGTGTTTTAATTCGAAGAATCTTAGAGTGATTCTAACATCAGAAGTGCGATCGATTAAACCCACGTTGAACCAACGGATAAGTATCAAAACAGATAATAATTTTTTTTCTCTCTTCATTTTTCTTCTATATTTTTCTATTGTTTTGCACAAATTATCTTTTAAAATGGCCGACCAAATAACCAATAACGATTTGTGCCAATTCATCAAAGAACTTATCGGAATCCGATCAGCCGAAATCAAGGATTCCTCCCGGGAAAAACTTGAATTCAGTCTGTCAAAATTTCATCCGGATCGAAATGATTATTCTATGAAGGAATGGTTGGAAGACGTGAACGCAATCAGAACAAGCCTAAATATTAACGACCAGATTATGATCCTAAAAACCAGCGAAGCCCTCCAAGGGAGAGCGAGAATGTTTTATGATGGTTGGAGACCGGCTGTTAGAAACTGGATTAGTTTCGAAAACGACCTGTTAACTACATTTCCAGATGATATTACATGGGACACGAAATTGCTACTAGCTGCCAATATGAAAAGCGACGAATTTAGCAATTTGAATGAATACGCAATGAAAAAGATACGCAGCCTATACCGATACGAACCAAGCTTGATATGGGAGAAAATTGTGTCCTCTGTAATTGGTGGAATAACTTCAAGAAATCTACGAGAACAGCTACGATTACAACGACCAAAAACCCAGGAGGAACTCATGTTGTTACTTAACCAGCTCAGACCAGAACGTGGAAACGAAATAGATAGACCATTTCCAAAACGCCATAGACAACAATACGATAATTACGAAAGATCAGACAAACGCGCTAAACTTGGAACGAAGGCCCCATATCCTGGAAAATGTTTTGTCTGTGATCAGGTTGGTCACAAGGCGCGAGAATGTACTACGAGATCAGGCAACACCAATCAGACCCCGCGATCACAATCCACAGCACGATGCGAACACTGTAATAGAAAGGGTCATACCGAATCGGAATGCTGGCGGAAAGTGGGAAAAGTAAATATAAATTGCACAACGACTAGAAAATGCAGAATCATGCCTTCTGCCGTTATACCGACAAAAGATGAAAACCATACGCTTAACTATCTCGTCGATTCAGGAGCCGATGAAAAATATGGTAATGAAACTCTTGGCTGATTGCCAAAAGCTAACCCCGAGGGCCGTGACCACTGGTAAGTTAAACATCCAATTAACGGACAATGTACCAGTGGCGTTTCGACCAAGAAGGTTAGCCTACGCAGAACGAATTCAAGTAAAAACAATCATTCAAGACTTGCTAAATGAAGGAATAATTAAAGAAAGCTCATCTCCATACGCTAGCCCAATAGTTTTGGTAAAGAAGAAGAACGGGTCTCTTCGACTATGTATTGACTACAGAGAAGTGAACAAGAAAACCATTCGAGACCGATACCCTTTACCCAACCTACGCGACCAATTAGATGCTTTGAGCAACGCGACCTATTTCACCACTCTGGACATGAAGGCAGGATTCCATCAAGTTGAAATAGAAGAGGAGTCCAAACGGTACACCGCCTTCGTAACCCCTGATGGCCATTACGAATATAATCGCATGCCTTTTGGATTAGCAAATGCACCACCGTGCTACCAGAGAGCTATCAATAGAGCTTTGGGACTACTGAAGGACACTATAGCTCAAGTCTATTTGGATGACGTTATGATCGCTTCTGAAACAATCCATCAAGGCTTCGAAAATCTGAAATTAGTTCTAACCGCTTTATCGAAATCCGGATTCTCCTTAAACTTGGAGAAATGTAAGTTCTTTGAACAAGAAACAGAATATCTTGGCACAATTGTCAAACGGGGTACGATAAAACCAAGCCCAAATAAGATTCAAGCACTAGTCAACACACAACCGCCAAAAGACGTGAAGGGAATTCGGCAGCTTATGGTGCTCGCAGGATATTTCCGACGATTTATCGAAGGATTCTCAACTATGGTCGCCCCGATAACTCGACTGCTACAAAAGAATGTCGAATTCAAATGGACAAAGGAACACGAAGAAATAAGACAGAAGATTATCAAGATATTAGTTAGTCAACCAGTATTAAGTATTTTTGATTTCAGATTAGAAACCGAATTACATACCGACGCGAATTCTATAGGAATTGGAGCAGCCCTTATGCAAAAAAAAATAGAATTCCGAAACCTGTTGCTTACGTTAGTCGGAGAACCACCGATTGCGAATCCCGATACCACTCTTACGATCTAGAGACTTTGGCGATAGTTGAAGCCACCGAACATTTCAGAACTTACTTGTATGGACTACACTTCACCATCTATACAGACTGCAACTCTGTACGAGCAACCGCATTGAAAAAGAACTTACACCCACGTGTAGCGAGATGGTGGATCAAACTTCAAGACTTCGATTTCAAGATAGAATATCGACCCGGGTGCAAAATGGGTCATGTAGATTACCTAAGTAGAAACCCAACAATCTGTAGAATACGGACAATGGAAGCTGACACGATGACCGAACACCAAGCCAATGATAAATTTTGCCAGTCGTTAAAGGAAATAAGGAAATGGCAAGAAATTTTTCGATGGACGGAAACCGTTTACCGATCTTGGTATGAACTTCCCAAATCAATTATAGACGTGTTAAAAAGATTCAGTTAAAATGTGGAAACAATTGGACGTTGCCGATTATATGTAACCCTTCAAGAAGCTACAGTTGAAGTCGATTCAATCATGGAACCGGATGACACCATCCCTGATGGTGTAGACGCAGTGATTGGGTGAGAAACGATCCAACGCCCTGGACTCGAAGTAGTGGTAAGAAAATATCGACTGAAATTAACTCTTATCCCAGTAACAGAACCAAAGATACGAAGTATACAGAATGGAAATAAATGGTCAGGAATGGACGAGGAATGGAATTATCGATTACAGAAATTGTTGAAGGAATTGGAAAACCTAAGAAATTATAGCCGATTGAGCCAGAGCTTTTACTTCGTCAGAATTCTCAAATTATTTAATAGAAGAAAGCATGGATTTGCATCTTATAGCTACGGGGGTCCCTACGTAAAGTTCGACGAATAACCGAGAAGAAAAAGAATGGATAACAATACTGCCAAAAGTTGAAGCTGCAATCAATGAAAGTAGGAACTCGACAATTCAATCTACGCCGAATGCACTAATGTTTGGAAGAAAACAAAAATGACCAAAGTAGCTGCACTTGAATAACTCAGGCTGTGGCCGCAGAGGAAGGACGGAGATACGGTAATGTTAAAACCTTTTTCTTGTTTCTGTTTTTATTTGATAAAAAAAAATGATGACTGTTTTTATTTTTAATAATAAGAAGATGACGGCCGGGGGAGTCCCCCGCGCCAGCGGAAATGATGCCCGGGGACGGGGGAGCCTCGGGCCAGCAAAAATGATGCCCGGGGACGGGGGAGCCCCGGGCCAGCAAAAATGATGCCCGGGGACGGGGGAGCCCCGGGCCAGCAAAAGTGATGCCCAGGGAGAGCCCCGTGCCAGCTAGATTAATTAATTTCATTTTATTAACAGGTTTTCACCAAAAACAGTGACGAGGACGTAACAATCGCAGGATGGCCGTGTTAAAAGCAACGAAAATCATACAAAAGCCGACCCTGATCAGTATCTGAATACACCCGCATCAGCTAGACACGCAAGACCGCCACGAATGGAATAATGTTGGTAGAAATACGCTGATGAACAAGAAATCAATGGACGCCATGAATTCACCGGAAACTAGTTACGAGGACGTAACAATCGCAGGATGGCCGTGTTAGAAGCAATGAAAATCCTACGAAAGCCGACACTGATCAACAAGATGGAAATTATACAAGAGCCGGTCCTGGCCAATGGAAATCATACGAATGCCGACCCTGATCAGTATCTGGAGACACTGATCAACAAGATGGAAATTATGCAAGAGCCGGTCCTGGCCAGGACGTTTGAAACAAACAAATTATCAAATGTGTAAACTTGCTTTTATCTAAATTATCAAGTTGGTAACCTACTCCAGCTTGATAACCCAAAGTGAAAAGCAAGTTTAGAAATTAAGTTTTTGTGAAAGAAATAAATTAAAGTATTAACGGTTATCCAGTGTTTTAATTCGAAGAATCTTAGAGTGATTCTAACATACATTTTAAATATTGAATAAGTTGTTACTTTTATTCGCGATTACAGCTAAGTGAAGCGACGTCTGGCGGCAGAAATGTTAACTCGCTAAAACGGGGTTTGTCATAAGTTTATATGTGCATCTACTGCATGTTTATGGCCGGTATTAACGTTAAATATTGCTTCTAAGTGCTTGTGTTTGAAAATTCCTCCAAAATTAATTTGTTATTAGGCAAACGACAAAATGAATACAGGTAAATCAAAATCAAAAGCGTTTTGTTGTGGTCACGGATGTAATTCTAGCGCTAGAAAGAATTCTAACCTTAGTTTCCACAAGTTTCCCATGAAATGGACAAATCCGTTGGGTGAGGTGGAATTAATTGATAGCAGAAAAGCGTGGATGAAAGGCTTCAAAATGGGAAAGGAGCCTTCAAAATACACGGTTGTGTGCAGTAAACATTTCAAACCAGAAAATTATTATTTACCAGGTTAGTAAAATTGTAGAAGTTTACAGGTTTTGAGTAGATCTTATTATGAGCATTTATTTTTTAGATCACCCCACAAAAAGGAAAACTCTTAAAAGGGACAGTGTACCTTCTATGAATTTGCCCGAGCTTCCGAAAAGAGGGACAATTGTAAAGAGTCCATCAAAAGTAGCAGCAGCAAGAAGACGGGAGAAAATATTAAAAAAACACAAACACCAGGAAGAAACACAATCGGCACACACAATTGATCGGGAAGTAGCAGAAATTTTATTACATTTACACGAGGCCCGTCCACTGGAACCAATTGAACGACGTCTTGAAATACCTCTACATATCGAAATTCCTGAGACATCATCTACCGATCACCAATCAGCAATGAGTTCTGTGTCGACACAAGTAACAAGTGGTGATTTCGTGGCTCCTTTTTTAAGCTACATTAATACTGAACAAGTATTGAATAGTTTGTGTGGTATTCCCACATTTGACATTTTAAACTTTTTATGCGATGAAGTTAGTGCCATTGTAGTTGATAAAAGACTGCATAAATTAACTATAAAAGAGAGAGTTGTGTTAACACTAATGAAACTAAAACAAAACTTCTCTCTAAGAGTATTAGAAATACTGTTTAAAATATACTGTTTTTTAAGGAGTGAGAAGCAATTCTCTAAGGAGGAAGCTTTGTTGAACAAAGAGATCGCTCGTGCTAGAGTACACATAGAAAGGTCTAACCAGCGTATTAAATTATTTAAGTTTTTTAATGGTAGATACGAGTTTTCATATTTAAATGTTGTAAATGAAGCTTTTACTGTGGTATGCGGTTTAGTTAATTTATGCTCACCTATATTGGCAAATGATAAATTTTGATTAAGTGCATAGTAATAAAGACAATACTTTTCAATTAAAAATTGTTTAATTTACAAATTTCAGGAAGAAGAAAACTGAAGTACTTTGTTTTTAATGTTGGTAAAAAAGTTGCTAGGAAATCATGATTAACATGAACAGAAAAAACAAGTATTGAGTTATCTTTGCTACAATAAATAATGAAGTCGCAAACTTCCACATTCAATATTACCATCCCTAATTGTATTTGGCCGTAATAGGAATGCTTTTGCTTCAACTCGTACATCTGTGATTCATCATTAAAAACCAAATAATCCAAAGTTGGCAGGAGGTCTTCAATGGTTAAATTGCGGCCCTCGAATGGGCATTTAATTTCAATGAGCTTGACAGGTCTCCCACTCTCAAAGACAACACCATCGGGGCTAAAACCTAGCCATGGGTTCATCTCGCTGAACCGAAGGTAAATAATGGGTAGCACGTTGTACCTGGAAAGAAACAAAATTAATGTTACTCGTAGTAGATTTTGATTTAAAACTCTCACAGACGGTGTAATTTATCTCAGAAAATGTGTCAACTGAGCTGTGCCAAATTGCAAGTACATTTTTGCCAGAGATAAACTGCACCGTGCATGGGGTTCTTCAAAGTTCATAACATTCTGTTAAAAAATCGCCGGTAAGAGTTCTTAAATGTGCTTGTAAGGTTGATTTTTGTACAGAAGTATACTCACAAATATTACAACTAAACTGTTTTTCGCCGGTATGAGCTCTTAAATGTCTTTGTAAGTTTGCTTTTCGTGCACAAGTATACTCACAAGTATTACAACTAAATGGTTTCTCGCCGGTATGAGTTCTTAAATGTATTGGTAATTGTGATTTCTTTGCAAAAGTATACTCACAAATATCACAAGTAAATGGTTTCTCGCCGGTATGAATTCTTAAATGGATTTTAAGGATTGATTTGTAGGCACATTTTAAGTTACAAATTTCACATATAAATGATTTCCTGTCCTTTTTTGTATGAGCTCTTAAATGACGTATTAAAGTTTGTTTAAGAGCAAGTTTATAACCACAAATTGCACACTCGAAAAAATTTGAACAGGTCAGCGTTAATTGAGTAGTGTCGGTGTCTTCTTTAATATCAATGGAATGATGCAAATCTTCTAAATCAAATTTCACATCTTCCACCTCTTCTGTTTTAATTTCGAAATTGCTAATTGAATTATATGGAGTGTCCAAAAATTTACCTGCGTTTTCTACAATTTGTGATTCTTCCGAAGGTTAGCACTTAAGCTGCAAGTAAATCGGTAACTGGTTCCATTTGGAGGATGGAGCACTGTAACTGTACAGGTACAAAATTACTTTTCTTAATTGAAGGCGTTGATTATATTGATTATATGTTATCGATTTAGAAAACTTAGATATCAACAAGCTTTTTTTGTCAATTAGCCCTGATATCTCATGAGGCGGTGCAGACAAAGCTGTAGTTTGTAAAACTAAGCTATAAATATGATGGAATCCGTCGTTACTAGGCGTTTTCCCACACAACACAACGTGCTTAGCGTTTGCCAAAGCTTCACCCTCACAAAAGTTTCTAGCCTCAGAACTCCCACAGAATTTCAAAATATTGTTTATTGTTTATTCATATTGAGATATTATTTAAACACAAACGAATATAATAAACAAACCACAACACGTTTCTGAACCCGTTAATGTGCATATGATAACCTTGCTTATGATGGCAAAACATAGAACTACTCATTTTCAGCGGCCATTTTGAATATTTGGTCACGTGATTTTCCTTAATCGAAATCGCGAATAACCTCTTGTTATTTGGTAAGTCCATGGTACAAATTAAGGGAAGTAAATTCAACCCTTGGATTTTGAGTTACGAGATAATGATATTGAACCCAAAGTATCATTAAGTTCAGATAACGTTAGCGCATAAAAAGGTCCTTCAACATCTCAGCGGGTTAGTCAGTCGTCGGTTTTTCGAGCCAGTGCCGTTTTTTTGTGATCTCTTAGATATGTGTGTATGTGTGTGTGTGTATGTGAATTTTTAAGTGATTTAAATCCGGTTGCGATTAATCTAAATTAAATAGCGTGAAAACAGACTGAGACATTAAAGTTCTAAGCATCGATCTTTCGACTCAACTACATTTATAGCAACATCTTCAAAACCAACAAGCGACTAAGTCAATACGAATTACAACTAACTGTAAGTCGATAAGAAATATCTCATTTTTGTCAACCTTGCTGAAAATGTTTTATGAAATTGTACCTTTTTTTTGAAGTAAAGAAATTATTCTTCATTCTTTTTTTTTATTATACTTGCTATCTGAGAGGTTTATTCCTACGCCTTAAAAGAAGAGACGACCAATCCCTTTTTTTGTGTATAAAATTTGTAAACCTTAGCCCCGGTTTACTACATTACATATACACAGAAACATCATAATTGAGGAAGAAGAAATAATAGATTATTTTGCAACATGTAAAAGAGAAATCTAGATTTTATATTGGAAATACTTATTTTTTAATTATAAATTTAGTTTTAGTTATGTTTTCAATAAACATTTAAAATCAAATAATATTATTCTAAATTTTCCCCATCATAATCACCCCCCCCCCATACTGTTTTAAATTTTTTTGAATGAGGGGATTCCCCTAAATTTTATTACAAAACATGTATTTACCCCCTTCATAATCTTTGACCAGATCCGCCGTTGAGTTCTACTGTACATAAGTTTTGTGCCCTGCCATTGCAAGAAGTCACGAGCCGCCACTGAGTACCCAGTGCCTTGTTCCTCGAGGAGATTGAAGTCGAAAATTACA
Source organism: Podabrus alpinus (assembly GCA_932274525.1). Classification (NCBI taxonomy): domain Eukaryota; kingdom Metazoa; phylum Arthropoda; class Insecta; order Coleoptera; family Cantharidae; genus Podabrus; species Podabrus alpinus. The sequence continues at coordinate 60,508,881 of OW026452.1, forward strand.
ATTTATTTCATTAAAAATATCGAATGATTCCTTGTATGATTTTTACCGACCTTATTGATTTCCCCTCGTATGTTCGTAGTTATTACGATTTGCGTTGATACTTAATCTTTCCTTACTGCTCTAATGAGAAGCAGTTTGGAAAAGATAAAGTCCACGCAGAAGGATAATCCATCTACTTTAAATTTGCGTGGGGCCCTGGTGGTCGATTTAAACTAGCTCGTTTATTGCGGAAGCGAGAGTCGTGGATCGTGTGAAAGAAACACCCCGGAGAGATCAAGGAAACAGCTTTGCTAACACAACACAATTAAAATTAACAATAAGACGTTCATTGTCAGAAGGTAAAGATATAAGCGATGTCCTGTGGTATATCTAAGCCTGTGGTATAAGCGCACCCTGTATATGGGTCGAACATCGCAGCCTTTCATAAAAAAGAACATAAAATCAAAAATAAACACAAAAAAATAACATCGAAAATAAAATTTCAAATATGAAATTCGAACGTACTACGATCATTTTGGAATTCCTTCGTCAATGCATTTCACCATAAGCTGTTCGATGTAATAAGTGGAAATAAATACCCTGAGCAAGTTAATTAAACAAAAACACAATTATATCATATAATTAATAATTTAAAAGTTTATTAATATCAACCTGAACATTCGATTCACTTCACACTTGCGAGTGTAAATGCGATAAGATAAAAGGATATCACCTCGCCGCAGGAACATAAAATTTGCAAGGCTATCGCAATCTTGGCAACCACTCTAAGAATAAAAAATGCAAGACAAAAAGGCAAACCAAAATGTTACACATAAAAAAATAAATGAATTGGCCAAGGGTGAACTCCAACGTCATCGTTCTCCAGGTATTCGGAGGAAAATTTGGCCAAATTAATTATCTAGTAACTGCGAAGCAATTAACAAAATAATTAGCTGACTTACCATTGTGAAATGAAGGAAATATTTCACAGGAAGTATTGACCATGGGGTCCAACAAAAAAATGTACGATCCGGGAAAAATCAACCATCCCTCAAACCACGAATGTAACATCCCCATGAAGGGTGGAGCGCAAGATCCAAAAACCATTCGTATTGATGGATGGGAACCCTCACAAAATCGCATCATCCCTCTTCAAAATTTTGAACCAAAATTAATGATAACCACCTCAGAGTACCTTCAAACATGACCGGAGCGTTCGAGAGCTCACCAATGACTTCTTATCATCGCATGCGCGAGTCTATTTTCCCTGTCAATTACGTTCGATATACAGGGCGTCACGAAAGATATTGCAAAATGGAATAGTTGAATTTAAATAAATTCAACGCTGTTGCGAAAGTGACAAAATTTCGTAACAGCGTCTCAGATGTCATAAAAAATGACATAGAAAACTGTCAACATCAACTATTATTTTCAAAATGAACAAACAAGAAGCTCCATAATTTACAATTATGATCGAGGTATCGGGGACCTGAAGTTTACAGTTTGTTTTGATAATTTTTATTTACAAATTTCAAAAGTTCCTTCGGGGGGGGGGGGGCAGGGTTTATAAACAACTTTGTAAACAAATAACATTGATTTGTTTAGATGTCAACAATATCTGGTCAAATTTTTATAGTTTAAAGTAAAAAAAACTGTACAACCGTGAACGTACGGAGTTCTTTAAAAACAAATATTCAAAAGTCGGTTCGTTTTTCAAAATTTACAATAACCAATTTTAGTTATTATTTGAAACAAAACGACGAAAACGAGAAATTTTATTTGTAAATAATCGGGGATTTCCCTAAATTCTGTAAAAAATATAATTAGCGACAGAATGTCCACTCGTTAGATCCTAGATATTTATTATCTTTTAATTAAAGCGCAGTATCTCTCAATAGCACGGAGTTCAGCAGAATCTGGAGGATTTCTTTACTTACAAAAACGACATTATTAGAACACAAAAGTTCAAGTGTAGCATCAGCATAATGAACGGTGGCTAAATCTGGCCAAAACAACGAAGAGATATTGTGTTTACTATACAAAGGCTAAAATATGTTTTAGTAAGCATTCTTGCCTATAATTTTCACCGCAAATTATCCCAGTTTAAAAAAATGTTCCACTTTCAGTCGATAAGAACAAATCGCTTGTCACACAAGAACTCTTTTACCAAATTTTTCTCTCTGAATTATCTTCACTTCATTAGCCACATCTTCTCCTACAACAACGTTATAATATTGTAGTCCTGGTGTCCTTTTTACGTAAGTTTCGTCATCCATTAAAATGCACCGATTCTTGTTTTGCAATAAGAGTACAACTTTTGGGACAATTTTTTTTAACTTTGCCGTTGTTTCACAGACTTTGTAGGCTTTTTTGTTTTTTTACGAGTCTTAATATTAAGTCTTTTTTTAATATTTTACACCGTACTGACATTAACTGCCACCTTTTTGGTAATTTTTCGTACAGAAAAGAACTTTTTGGATATTAACAGCTTCAAAACGTTTTCTTCAGCTACACCATTTATAGACCCTTATCCATGATGAGATTTAAGTAAATCATCAAGTGTATTATACTCCCCAATTTTTTTAATAATCTGGAAAACCACTAACTTTAAGCATTTAATAATATTTTCCCAAGTTTTCTTAGGAATAATTTTTCTGAACACAACTTTTGCAAGATAACTTTCCGGGTGTCAATTTAAATGCGCTCCATGGCGTTACATATTTGACAAAACTAATAACTAAAGTTGATGTGTGATAAAAAAACATTTCCTTTATAAATAATGCCTATTAGATCAAATATCGGTTGACAATTGTATTTATTACAGGTAATTCAAGTTGTCCACTTAGTAAAATGAAGGGGTGGCCATCGTACCTAATTCACAATATGGTTGATTAAATTTCCGCCTTGCTTGGGTAATTCATTGTTTTAAGTTGAAAGATTTGTTATGTAAAGGCATTAAGGGTTTAACTAATCATTGAAAAAATATGTTAGTCGAAAACAAATGATTTCCAATGAATTCTAGGGATTTTCAAATTAATTCCAGAGACTTCCAAGATATTTACCCCTCGATTAATTCTATTAATACAATATGCTTTATTGTTAAGTTTTTGATCTTATAAATTTAAAAAATTGTAACGTTGTACATCACATCACATGCAATGTAGTCTTGAGTAGCTTACCATTGCATTTTTTCCCTATCTAATATTTTTAGATGCCTGCGTTACGTGCCATTTTAATATTTTATTGTATTTCTTATAAATAATTTAAGATAATCGTCTTGAACGATTGGGCAAGAGGTTCAGTTTTGTGATCCACACGCTATAAAATTTGTGATATTACCTAAAATCTAAAATAAAAAATCTAAAAACAATAAACAATAACTTAAAAACTAAGTAAACTTTTTTAATTAAGTAAATTAAGTTTTAATTAAAAAATTTAAAGTTAAATTAAAAAACAGAAAACTTAAAAACTAAATATCTATTCGTTTTTAGAGAATTTGAAAAATATTATTTTTTATTGCCATATGTATTAAATACTAATGTTTTTATTCGAACCCAATCCGTCGTTTTAAAAATATTTGAATTTTCGCTGATTAATTGAAGGCATTCCTCTTTTTTAGGCGGTATGTTGTTTTAAACATGTTTTTTAAAAAAGTAAGAACAATTTTTTTTCATTAGCTGACCATCTAATTCTAGTAGAACCTTTATTTAAATTTTGATGAGAATTCGTCTCTTCTTTGGGACCTTTGTCTTTTTTAGTATTGCTTTTCTTTCTTTTACAAGTTTTTTTAGAAGTACTAGGAATTTCCAAATCGGAATCCTGGTATGTTTCGGAACGGTCGGCTTGTACATTTTCTTCAACATCTGGTTCTTCATTCTGATCGTCTTCATTATCTTCCTTTTCATCGGCATCGATAATATCTTTTGATACTTCTATATCAGCCAAACTTTTTCCCTTGAATTCAGCTCCTTTTCCAGCATTTAACAATAATAATACTTTTGCCACTTTTACAGTTTGATAGACATCTTCTGTAAGTATAAAACAGAAAATACAAAATAAATTTAATAACACCATTCATGGGTGCAGTTATGTAACCATTAACGGCCTGAACAAAATTTCTTCAGCTACACACTAAAGAACAGGCTTATTTTAGTATATAGAAACAAAAATTTTCGAGATCCGTTGAAAAACAACCCCAATATCGACTTTTGAAAAGTACGGGAAATTAGCATCGAGTATGCGGCAGACCCCGGTCAGATGCTATACAATTGAAAGACGGTCCCTTGAAAATGCGTAAAATATTTTCGCTCCGATTTGAATTTTTCTTTGAAATTCGGATAGATGGGGGTGTGATTAGTGGATATTAGTAATAAATATAATCAAAAAAATGAAAAATAACCCGTGTATTGCCTAAAAAGTGAAAAAATTAAATTTTTTTTTCCTTCGAATTTTAGGGTGTGCATTCGATAAGGAGGGTAATCCATCTTCAAAACCTACCCTTTCGGGGCGCCGCTCCGCTCTGCACCCCTCCAGGGCGGTTTTGACTCTGGTTACTAGGCTAAACATACGAGAAGGCGCCACCCATCAAGAAAACCGGGATAAATGAAACCGGGATGTGAGAGAACCTCGAAATAGCATTAAAAAGTATAGTTGCGGTATGGGGCAGTAAACTATTACGTTTCACCCCCAAAAAATAATCGATGTTACATGTACGAGAGACGAGCTGCATCTGCCGGTGCGAAATACTCTAAGTGTTAGGGTTATTAAAACTGCACGGACTGTCAATAGAATGAGCGACGCGCGGGAATCTCGTTAATCTTACCACTGAATCTCGTTAAATTTGCTAACTTCAAAATCGATTTATTGAAAAGTTTGGACCTAATTCTCGAAGATTCTTTTGGCAATTTGCTATATTATAGCCCCTACACACGATCCGATTTCTAGGTCCAACTTGCGACCCGACCAGATTGGAGATTGCCTCCACACGATCCGACCGCGTTGGAGTTTGCCTCTACACGATCCAATCTCGTCGGCCCGACACCAGCTGCGCCTGATATTATTTCGAACTTAAAATTTATTCTTGTATTAAATATAATGATTAAATAATCCGTGGTGTTTGGGAGAAAACTGATAAGTGCAAAAGTAATGTCTTTCAGTATAGCTGTTTTAAAGTTCAATATCGTTCAATAAAAGATCAATTTATTTTTATTTATTCATTTATTAATTATGTACTTAGAATGTAATAATAATGTTTAATAATCCAGTAATTAATAGAATGTAATAATAATAATAATAATGTTTAATAATCCAGTAATTTTTTGAAATTAATAACTGTCATATTTGTACCATATGTTTAAACTTATCAGTTTTCTCCCAAACACCACGGCATTCAATTCTCTTTAAAGCTTTGAACCGATTAACATGGCTCCGAATTTATCGAAATTTAGTATAGCAGGAATTGCGCTAGCGGCATCAATAAACACTAATAGTACAAGCAGTACAAAAAGGCTATGGTCAAAAAATGGTTACGCGATCGAAAAAAATTCAGCGTATAGAGATAATAACAAACAGTTACGCATTTTTTAAATTTTGTATTATGTTCATCAATCAAATATATAACAAGTGCTTTCTATAGAAAACTATAAAAATGCTATATTTTGACATGAAATAATTTTCAATTTGTTATCGAGTTATTATAAAAATATTTTTTCCACTACTAGTCATATAGGCTATCATTTTTCAAGAAGTGACACGTTTTCAACTAGTGGTGAATAATTTTTCATTATTAACCTTTGAACAAAATGACATTTTTTGATAACTTGGCGACTATTTTAAAGAAAAATGTTGTTATTAAATGATTTAGAATAACCGAGAAATGCTAATTAATTGTATTTAAACTATTTAAAAAGCTTTTTTAATACATTAATTTAATTTTAAAATTTCATTATAATCGAATTAAATGTGACAGCAAGTGACAGCGCCATCCATTGTTAATTTGACGAACCGCGATTTATTTTATTTAATAACCTAAATTTGTCAACAATTGTCAAATCAACTGTCAAATCAACAAAACAAAACTGTCATTTGAAATAAATATTTTAAATTTGAAAATTTTTTTGTTAAAAAGAATTTTAAAAAATGGTAATAAATCTAGTAGTGGAAAAAATCGTATATAAACCACGGTTGTGAAGACCATTATTGCCTCCGCGCCTTATATTCCTCGGTGCAAAGCACCTCGGAATATAATCTTTACGCTAGGGCAATAATGACGGCCTTCACAACCTTGATATATAATATACTATTATATGAACAGAAAGTGAAAATATTATTCGAGAAACCCTTTTAGACGTTTCATATCTTTTCGTGAGAACTACAAAAATTATCACCTATAATTACATTTTGAAATCCTAAATTTTTTTAAATGATTATTTAAAACATAGATTTTGGTCAGATTATTACCTCCACTTTTCATTATAATTATAATTATGCATTATAATTTTAATATTTCGTGTGATATTTTGAAGGTATTTAATAAAAAAATAATATGTTTTTATAAAGTAGGTAGATAACAAGTCGGCTGGGTTGGTGGGTCTGGACCTTCCTACATGATCCGACAAGGAATGGCATAAAAAACAGTTTTTATCAAGATTAGCTCGCCTTATCTGCGATCCGACAACGCTCCACACGGTCCGATCTCGCCAAATTCCAACGCGGTCGGATGGCTACATCGGTGACTACATTTCCTACAAGGAAATGTTGCGAAATTTGTAGGACGACAAGCCTCCACACGGTCCAACTTGAGACCCGACCTGGCTATTAACCTTGTTCTTTGGTGTGTAGCAGAAGAAAGTATGATTCGAACGCTAATGGTTAGGTCACTCTAGTCCAATTCATTGTAAAACAAGTTACTTTGCAGCATTAAATTATTATAAACAATATTTGGGCGGTTAAATTCTGAATGTGTTTTTTCTGTATGGTCCATGAAACGGGCAATTTGTTCCATGTCATTACTTTCGAAACTCATCAATTGTAGAATTGTTGCTATTTGTTTCCTAAAGCTCGTGCTGGTCAAAAGTTCCGGATTTTTGGCAAGTTTTCTTAGTGCTGATGCACCGCTCATCCATCGGTCTTTTGACCTTTGGCTTTTGGCTTTGGAACAATATCGGTTGTTTTTCGAATTTTAATTATTAAATCTAAGAACCTTTGCATCCTTTTGGCAAATAAAATGGGCACCGGCTTACTCCCCTTTCCAAATACGACTCTTTTAAATGTGAAACTCATATTTTTTTAAGTTCAATTGGTGAACTTAAACATTCGTCTTGATTCACAGTTGAATAATCTCGGATTGGGGAATTGGGGAATAGAATTTCCCCAATTCGCTTACGGTTGAAAACAAGAACTATGGATAACGTACATTCTGTTAAACGTTTGTAATTATATGGCACATCTTCTAATGCTGTTAATTTACTAAAAGATTCGTCTGCTATTGTATTTACATAGTTATTAAATAATTGAACGTCCTCGGTCAATGGTAATAACTTTGGTTTTTCCCATTTTTTTTCATTCAAGACTTTATTGGCTAAACTTGAAACATCGTTACACCAATGACTTACGATCATTTCTCTCAAATCTAAAATGTCTTTTTGTTTTTGTCACGCTCTTCTAAAAGTATTTTAGGGAATACCGGATCTTGTATTATGATTGCTTTCCTTGCAATATCACACAAAAATTTCAAATTAGTTCCTAAATGCAGAGCTAGAGACGATGCTTTATATGTCTTGGTGTCTGGATTATAACCACTTATTATTTTGGCGGCTGCTACAATTTGAGGGTAAATTTCTGGCTTTAATATTTCAATTAGATGTACGAAAGTAATAGATGATTGTAATGCTATTTTGAGTCTTGCCATTTCTCGCATCTTATTTAATGTAACTACATTCATCTGCTTTCTCTTATGCTTATTTAAGTATGATTCTCCATATAACCATATTAAAGCATCGTTTTTAGCTGTGAAACTAATATCATCTGCTCTCATGAGATTAAAAACTTCGTCTTTAAGTCGACTTTTGGACAAATAGTTTCCTAATAAACCGGTCATCGCTAAAAATGATCGAGATTCCGTAAGATGCTGTGTCCTGCAACCATTATTTTCATTAGTCGCAATTTTTGCTTTACATATCTTATTATGCCCCCACAAATAATTTTTTTTATAATATCCCAAACAATTCACACACGGATAATAATCATTCTTGGTGCTATTAGCGTTATTTGTTGACTTAAAACTTGATGTCCTTCTTACCGGCTTTAGTTGATCATTTTCTTGTTTTAATACAAAATTTCCTTTTTTTCTTAGGGTTAATATTGCCATTCTTCTGTCATTACTTTTGATGGGCATGTTTAAAATCTTCATAACTGTCTCATCATCCGAATGTTTTCTGAATAAATGTCGAGAGAAGTGTCCTACTTCTTCAAAACAAAACGGGCATAAATTCTTATTATTAAAATCAATGTTCTGCTCATTAGAAGGTTTATTATTAGTATGGACAAGTGGATCAATAGTACCATCTACTACTAAAGAATCATGGGATTTTTGAATAATATGTTACTTCCTAAGCGTAAGCATTCGTATCTCTCAGAAGAACCATGTGAACTTTCAGAAGGGGGTACATAATCGACGTCCGAAGAGTCAGTAACGGATTCAGAATTTTTTTTTATCTAATAAATCTTCGTTACTAATGGATATAGTATTGTTTGAACAAGCATTTTTCGAAGTAATAATATTAAACTCATCAAAATTAGAAAAAGTGTTGGTTTTAGTTTCATTTTTCTTTAATAAAATAGAATTTTTTTTAGATTTGTCATCCGCATTCGTTTCCACATTTTTAAGAAAATGATAAACTTTTTTGGAAGGTGTTATTTTCGGCAAGGCTTCCAAAATGTGGTCCGAAATCTAATGCAAAAAATAATATTATTTAGGCTTAATTTGTCGTATAGGTACTAAAGAGAAGTAAAACTTATACATAGTTGAAGCAATTTATTATTGAACTGATCTAAATTTTATATTTTTTACAAATCGGTTTAATTATTTACCTCATTTGTCAATAATGGTGCGTCATTTTTCAACCCAATCTTCATTTGTGATGAAGAACTGTTTTTAACATACTCCTGTTTTCTTCTGTTTTCTAAAACGTTATTTTAAAATTTTATTAATACATAATTATTATATTAAATTTCAAAAGAATAATAGGAATTTTGCACAATAAATTACGGGAAAAGAACAAGTTCTATTTTAAATAAATCGCCAGGCGATCATTTGCTGGATGGGTTGCCTATGCGATTAGCTGTTTTACACGAGGCGTTTGGCTGCCGCAATCGGTTGCTACAACCGGTTGCATGAAAAAAGGCCTCGTGTAATGTGCACTTAACAACAAGTTAGGGTCACAAAAAATTCGCCTCCACCCTCATCGACTGTGCAACGCTTCATCGGACCCTCGCCGCCAGGCTGGACCTGCGATAGTGGCGGCCCGCGGGACTCTGGAAGAACCGGGGGTCGTGTTAGAACCGGGACTCATTGAGAAACCGGGGTCGCGACACCCTTGTTGGGGGTGTCATGGTGACGTAAGGCCGACCAAAGCGGCTCAGCACAAGGCGCTGCTGGCGTTGCGCAGTCTGGAGGCGAACGGGGCACAATAGGCTTCAGTGCAGTGGTGGTAAGCACCACACCCGTTAACAAATAATAATAATAATAAGAGACTAATTTTAATTTATTACAAAACTCCAAAAATATTGGGAAAAATAAAATGATTTTTGATATTCCTTTTTACTATTATTATTTTAAAATTATACTGCACTTACCCGTTACTTTCTTTCGATTTGCCAATTCTACTAAATATTTCGAAGGTTTATATAGTATACTCAAAGGTTCTCCACGGTCACGGGGACACCCTGTATCTATTAGATATTTAAACACTTTAGTAAGTTGGTTTTTTATTTATTTTGCAGTTTTACACTGGTGTATCCAAACATTATGCAAAACATGGTGTATCCAAACAAATCATTAGTACTACTAATTATTATGAGATTTTAAATGCCTTAACAATTGTGATTTTCGTGCACATTTATAACCGCAAGTATTACAGCTAAACGGTTTCTCGCCGGTATGAGTTCTTAAATGCCCTTTTAATGATCCATTAGTTGAAGATTTATAATCACAAACACCACAACTAAACGGTTTCTCACCCGTATGAGTTCTTAAATGCCTTTTTAGTGTTCCATTTTCTGAACATTTATATTCACAAATATGACAACTAAACGGTTTCTCGCCGGTATGAGTTCTTAAATGAATTTTTAGTCTTTCATTACGTGAACATTTATAGTCACAAACAACACAACTAAATGGTTTCTCACCCGTATGAGTTCTTAAATGCGTTTCTAAATTTGTTTGCTGGGTACATTTATACTCACAAATTTGACAACAAAACGGTTTCTCCCCACTATGAGTTCTTAAATGCTTTTTTAGTGTTCCATTATCTGAATATTTATAGTCACAAAGATGACAACTAAATGGTTTCTCGCCGGTATGAGTTCTTAAATGCCTTTTTAGTGATCCATTAGTTGAACATTTAAAGTCACAAAGATCACAACTAAACGGTTTATCACCGGTATGAGTTCTTAAATGCCGTATTAATGTTTGTTTATGTGCAAATTTATAAACACAAATTGTACATTCGAATAATTTTGAAGCATTCAGCATTAGTTGTGTAGTATCGGTATCTTCTTTAATGTCAATCGCATGATGCAAATCTTCTAAATTAAATTTCACATCTTCCAGGTCTTCTGTTTTAATTTCGCAATTGCTAATTGAATTACATGGAATTTCTAAAAATGTACCTTCGTTTTCCATGATTTGTGACTCTTCCGAGGGTAGCACTTGAGCAGCAAGTAAATCGGTAACTGCTTCCATTTGGAAGATGGAGCACTGTAACTGTACAGGTACAAAATCACTTTTCTTAATCAAAGGCGTTGATTATATTATGTTATTAGTATTTAGAAAACTACTGTTACAATAATTATTGTCAAATAATTAAAAGTAAAAATACAAAATGGCGACTTGGTACACAGTGTCTCAACAGAATTGATCTCATCGGCTCCGAGAGTGTAAACCGAACATTGCGTCGTAGTGGAGTGACAAACCAGAAAATTTTATGGTTATAATTTAGTTGATAATTTTTTATAAAAGAAAATCGCATTGATTTTTCCACCCCAATATTCAACTTGCCCGGATTTTTTGGGCTTAATTAATGTTTCACTTTTTTTTAAATTCATTTTTTTGTTTTTCGTGTGGATAGCAAAATTATATTTTTTGGAACTGCAAAGGTAGAGATGCGATCACACTTCAGCACCCCAATTCAGTCCGCCACTGGTTGATTTAATGTAAACATAACTTGAACATAACCTCAAGATTAGATAAATTTTGTGTTTTTGTTGTAAATAGTTGTGAAAATCATGGAAAATTCGTTTGAATCAAGTGAAACTGTGGAGGTGAAAGTGCGCCGTACAAAAACGAAAGGGTCGAACTGGTTGGATCAAGAAACGGCGTACTTTCTAGAATTATGTATCGAGGGACGCATATTAAAGTTGTTTAAAAGCAAACGACATAAACACAAAGATATTTATAAAACTTTGGAAGGGAAAATGAGGGAAGGAGGTTTTTTAAAAGGTGGTGCTCAGATGCAGACGAAAATGAAGCATTTGAAGGAAGCCTATTTTAAATGCAAACGCCACAATTCCGTGGGTGCTGCCGATCAAAAACCTTTTCCGTTTTTCGATGCGATGGAACGGCTTCTGGGAGGCACACCTGTGCAGACTGCAGAGGCTGTGCAGACGCAGGTTAAATTAGAATTTGATGTCGGCTCGAGCCCAACGCAAGAGCAAGATTTACTAATTAGTCGTGAGTTATTTTAATCTTTTGGGACTGCAATTTTTGTGATACATATTTCTTTACAGAACTGTCATCCGAAGAGGTGCTCCTTGACGAAATAAAGCTGGAAGAAGTAAATAATGACGTAGCTGATCCTGTGGTCCCTGTAGCTACAATCACTGCCGTTCCATCTACCTGTGAAGATTCTGCCGATGCTGCCATTCCGATCCATCAAAGAACAAAAACGAGAGGTTATTATTGTATAATTATAGTTGTTATAGAGGACATGGGCATCTACATTTTAAAATTATAAAGTCATAAAAATCGAATAGAGTAATTTCAGATGCTTAGAAGCAACTTGACGTTGCCAGAAATACTGTTGATCTTCTCTTGTCAAGGTATTAACCGATTCTTTCCATCGACAAGTTTCTGGCAACAACAAAAGTATTTAATTTACCAAACAATCTGATAATAATGTTATTAGAATTACAAACATCCTTAAATTCAGGATTTTAAAATAATTATGAGCATTCCGTGCCAATTGAACAGTCACACTTGGGATTTTTTGATTAATTTTTTTGTATCTATCAAAACTAGCATATTTTAAACTGATTTTAGCATTAAACTGGACCTAAATATCAGGAGTCGAAACCTGAGCCATTCTATAGAAAAACCATTTTAAAATAAAATAAAAATTTCTACCCAAGAACTTGCGTTCAAAATGCTGCGACAACGGTAAGGAATACCGAAATTTGTGTAGGAACAATTTTGAGGGTAATTAAATTTCCTATAAAAAAGTCCCTTATAACATAATATATTTAGTTTTGGTAGTTTAGGTGTGGAAAGTATCCGAAGTCAAAGATTTTGAATATCATTTCAACTAATTTTCCCAGCGTACTTTATATTGTAGTTGTAAAATTTAATATCGTACGTTTACATTGTACAAAATTTTCGAAAAAATTAATCTTAAAACTAGAAAGTAGGGAAAACCACCTGTTATGGTAAAAAAAAAATTTTAATGCTGATGAGTCAAAATTTCTCGAAAACTTAATCTACGAAGTTTTTCGTGACACATTCGATGCGAAGCATTGTAAAATCAAAAAAGAAGGATAATTTTAGCCACAATAATAGCTTACACTAAATATTACAAATTATAAAAATAAATTTATTAATACGACAATTGTTTCGAAGGGATAAACCACTTCTTTATCAAGTATCATGATACACAAAAATTACATTGGAGAACTATAAATGAGCTCAACTATAAATGAGAACTGTTCAAAGCTCCTCTATGATTGGTTGCGAGTTTTACGTTTAATAACCTGTTAGTTCCAATCCACCCTGTAGTGACAATTTCCCAAGTTTTTCGGTTGGCAACTTTTATATTTCTCCGGGTCGAGTAACCTAATGTTGACCACCCCAAATAAAATTAAAAATTTCCTATTGCAAAGAGGAAGGTTTATATAGTATACTGTTAAAATTTTACATGCGAATGTATTATCTAAATTTTGAATAAATCGATTTTGAAGTTAGCAAATTTAACATGTAAAAGCCGACCGACGCGCGGGAATCTCATATGAGATTCCGCGCGTCGTCATTCTGTTGACGGTACGTGTGGAATGGTATACGTATACCCTAACAAGTATGTTTAGCTTTTGCCGCGTAGCGGCGAACGCGATGAAAAACCGGCCGGAGCTCCGGAGGAGCGCAGGCTTGGGGTTTTCGATGCGCACAGCCGGACGAGTCTCGAATCCAAACCCCAAAATTTCAAATTCGATTTTTTCAAAATTTTGATAATACATTCGCATGTGAAATTTTAACAGTATACTATATAAACCTTCCTCTTTGCAATAGGAAATTTTTAATTTTATTTGGGGTGGTCAATATTAGGTAACTCCCCCCTTAATAAATTTATTTTTATTATAATTTGTAACATTTAGCGTAAGCTATTATTGTGCCTAAAATTAATTAATCTTCTTTTCTGATTCTCGAAAACTATTTATGGTAGAACAAAAAATGTTATATTGTTTTATAGCAAAATTCATCTTCTACAAAATTGACCTCTTGATATTTTATCGAAAATTTCACCGTTATTGAATTGCATTTAAATTGATGTCACCTACGTTGTTTTATTGCTTTAAAAGAATGTTAACAATTTATTTTATTACTTTAACTTGTTTTCATGAGACCGAAAGCAATGATTTCAAATTCTTTTTTACATAAGAGCTTGTTAGTTTTTTTCATTTATGAATTATTATAAAGATCCTAAACATTTGGATATTACGTATAAAATAAATTGTATTTTATTTGATAAAAAAAATGAAAATTTTAATCATTTTAGGCTTCTATACAATGTATAGCAAGAAGCCTTATGATCTGGCTCCGTGTCCGTCTGTCTGTCCGCATAATTCAAAATCATACAGAGCGTTTCAAATCGTGTTGGAAATACTCTGTGTGTATAGAGGTCTAAGAACTGGGTAGCCAGTGCGCTACTTTTTTATTTATTAATTGTTAAATGTAAAAAAAAAAAAAAAAATTGGAGAAAAGTATTCCGATATCATCAATCATTGCAAGAAAAGAAGACTGACTTTTACACATACAAGCCTAAACGCGAGAGAAGTTTTAGAGTCGTGTTAAAGAATTTACATGCAACTGCAGATATTGAAGAGCTTAAAAAACAACTGGAGACAAAGGGGCATACAGTTACTAACGTTTGGAATATAAAGCACCGAGTCACCAGAAACCCGTTATCTATGTTTTATATCGATCTTAAACCAAAGGAAAACAACAAAGAAATATACAAAATCCAACTGCTTATGAATTCAGTAATAAAATTTGAAGCACCTCATACTAAGCGAGAGATTCCTCTATGCATGAAATGCCAGAGATTTGGGCATACCAAAAACTTCTGCTATAAACCTGCAAGATGCGTGAAATGTGCAGGCGATCACTTAACTAAGGAATGCACAAGGAAAAAAAAAGACGATGGAGTTAAATGCGTCAATTGTGATGGCAAACATCCAGCCAATTATAGAGGATGCTTAGTCCATAAAGAATTGCAACAAAAAAAGTATCCAAGAAAACGGGAAATAAATGTGGAGCATACCAGGATGATAGCAACAGAACAGATGGTACAACCGGGAATGTCTTACGCCCAGCAAGCGAGTCAGACATCACAACAGCAGCAACCTGTCAACTACGTAAATCAGCCAAATCAAGTTATGCCAATTCAACAGTCAAATGACATGAGCGATCTAAAAGAAATGATGAAAAAATTAATGAGCCAGATGAGTACGATGCTAAATTTGTTAAGTACTCTCGTCACCAAGATGGCTTAATGGCTGAAATACTAAAAATTGCAACCTGGAACGCCAATGGCTTGTGCAATCATGCACAAGAGATCAAGTCATTTCTTGAAATCAACAAAATTGATGTAATGTTAGTATCAGAGACCCATTTTACAAAAAAAAGTCATATAAAAATACCAAATTATATAGTGTATGACACGCAACATCCAGATGGAACAGCTCACGGTGGTACAGCAATTATTATTAAGAAAAATATTAAACATCATGAATTGGAAAAATATCAACATAACTACCTCCAAGCCACCAGTATCGCTGTAGAAGATCGGTTAGTAATATTTACCATCTCAGCTGTATATTGTCCTCCCAAGCATAATAACAAGAAAGAACAATATCAGCATTTCTTTAATAAATTGGGTAATAGATTTATTGCTGGGGGTGACTACAATGCTAAACATTTAGAATGGG
Source organism: Podabrus alpinus (assembly GCA_932274525.1). Lineage (NCBI taxonomy): Eukaryota > Metazoa > Arthropoda > Insecta > Coleoptera > Cantharidae > Podabrus > Podabrus alpinus. The sequence goes on from OW026452.1 coordinate 60,524,553, forward strand.
GTTTAAGACTTACCACCACAAAAGGACGAGAGTTGTTTTCAGCATTCGGTAGTAACAACATTCAAAGTTTATCAACTGGGCAGCCAACATATTGGCCTATCGACTCCAATAAAATACCAGATGTGATTGACTTCTTTGCAATAAAAGGCATAAACATAAATCGATGCAAAGTTGAATCTTCCCTAGATCTTTCTTCCGATCACACACCCGTAATATTGACACTGTACTCACAAATACAACAAAAACAAAGACAACCATCACTGTTTAGTAGAAGAACTGATTGGGACTTCTTTAGAACAAAACTAGATGAATCACTTTCCCTAAATATGCCATTAAAAACAGAAAACGATATTGAAATCGCAGTAGAACATATCACAAAGGCAATCCAGAATGCAGCTTGGTTAGCCACTCCAGATCGAAATGAGGCATGCATAGAAGAAAAATGTCCAATAAATATTAAACAAAAAATAGCGGAGAAGAGAAAACTTCGTAAACAATGGCAATTATCAAGATCAACAGATGATAAAATTAAATTTAATAAAGCAGCTAAGAAACTAAAAGAATTGCTACTCGAACTTAAAAACCTATCATTTCAGGACTATGTTAGTAATTTATCACCTTCAAAGGCAAGCGATTACTCTCTGTGGAAAGCTACAAAAAAAATCAAAAGTCCACAACAATTGATACCACCATTTAAGGATTGCAATGGCAAGTGGGCCAGAGACGACAAAGAAAAGGCTTTGGCATTTGCTGATCACCTTGCAAATGTATTCCAACCTTTCCCATCTACAATTTCTGCGGAAGAAGAATGTGAAATATACAGTTACCTGGAATCACCGTTACAAATGGACTTACCTATAAAAAACTTCAATATCAGCGAAATCACAAAGACCATCCAAACTGAAATCAATCCCAAGAAGGCGCCGGGTTTTGATCTAATCACAGCCAAAGTAATGCAAGAAATTACACCTAAATGCACGAAAATCATTATGTACATTTATAATGCAATATTGAGATTGACATACTTCCCACAACAATGGAAAGTTGCACAAATTGTGCTTCTTCCAAAACCCGGTAAAAAACAAGAGGAAGTGACGTCATACCGACCAATAAGTCTCTTACCAATTTTATCAAAAATATTTGAAAAGTTATTCCTCAAACGACTTCAACCAATACTTGCAGAAAAGAATCTCATCCCAAACCATCAGTTCGGTTTTAGAAATAAACATGGCACCATTGAGCAAGTCCATAGAATAACAAAACAAATCAATGAAGACTTCGAGTGTAAAAGGTATTGCTCTACAGCATTTTTGGACGTTAGTCAAGCCTTTGATAAGGTTTGGCACGAGGGTTTGCGCTACAAATTGAAGAAGTGTCTTCCGTATCACTACTACAAAATTTTGGAATCTTACCTCAACAACAGACACTTTTTGGTGAAGTATCAAGCAGAATACACAAACCTTTATGAGATTCGCTCTGGTGTACCACAGGGTAGTGTTTTGGGACCAGTTCTTTATCTATGTATACGGCTGACCTGCCAAGCACAGAACTTGCAACGATCGCCACATTTGCCGACGATACGGCTGTTATGGCATCACATATGCACCCCATAACTGCCTCAAGGAACCTACAGGATGGTTTGAACAAGATCCAGAATTGGCTGAGCAAATGGAGAATCAAAGCCAATGAAGCTAAATCATCACACGTAACGTTTACCATGAGAAGAGGATATTGTCCACCGGTAAAGTTGAATAATCATCCACTGCCACAAACCGATAGTGCAAAATACCTTGGAATGCATCTGGACAAAAGACTAACATGGCGTCAGCATATATTTACCAAAAGGAAACAACTCGGAATCAAATTCCGTCAAATATACTGGATGATCGGTAAAAAGTCACAACTATCATTAGAAAATAAATTATTAATTTATAAGGCCATTTTGAAACCAATTTGGACTACGGAGTCCAGTTGTGGGGAACTGCAAGTACATCCAACATCGAAATCCTTCAAAGATTTCAGAACAAGGTGCTGAGAATCATTGTTAATGCTCCATGGTATGTTCCCAACCATGTTATACAGCGAGATCTACAAATGACTTCAGTTTCCAATGAAATAAAACACTTTCTCAAAAAATATCGCGATCGAATAAACTCACACCCAAACATACTGGCTAGTAAGTTGCTTGACAACACTAACGAAGCAAGAAGACTGAAGCGATTTAAAATTACCGACCTAAATACTAGATTTGACTAAGTTGAATGAAGTATATCATTTAAATTCTATGTTGTCAAAATAATTTTAAGTTTAAATTGGGAAGAGGGTGCCTAATGAGGTACTCCTCTACATGTCATGTATTTTGTTGTAGTCATACCGTTTACTTATTGTTTTGTATAAACAGATTGTAAACACTCATAGAATTAATAAAAAAAAAAAAAAAATGTAAAAAAAAGAAGAATGGATTAAAAACATGTATAGAATTTCAATTTTATGCTACTGTATTGACAAAAATACAAAAATTATTTTTTAATTTTTAAATCGCTTTTGGTCTCTTATTAAAAAAATGTGATTTGGCCATCCACGTGACTTTACCATACTTGAATCTTTTAAAAATGATTTAAATGAAAAACGAAATTTAAAAAATTAAATGGGATACCGACGGGAAAAATTTTTTTTTTTCGTTTTTTTCTGAACTCATTTTCATGTAATTAAATAATAAAGTCAAATATTTATTAGCCGAGTTATTAATTTCCGTGAGCTTTCACTTGAAACGCTGTTTAAACCATACCCACGCCCAACTGAAGGGGGTGGGCTGCAACCGAGAGCGCTAAATCATACAATTTAAATTATAAAATTAACAAAAAGTTACCTCTCAGTATAAATTTCATAGAACAAAGCAGTATAGAAGTGACAGTGAGCGAATCTGAGGCAGTGATAAAATTTAAAACTCAAAAAGTTGGTGTGTAGACTTGTAGGAAAACGACTGTAACTTCATCCATAGTGCTCTTAATTTAAAAATAAAAAATGTTCTTTTAAATAAATCAACATTCTATTCAAATATTCAACCACATTTTATTTTTCAACCCCTACATGGGTTAATTTTCTAATATTAACCCTATTTCAACCGCTATTTCTAAACGGGTCTTTTTTTTATAATTTTCTTAAATATGTTTTTGTGCAATTGTACTGACTATGTATACCAAATTTGATCATGGGATGAGGTTAGATTCGGTTACTAAAATTAAGGGGTAATGACACTCTAGAAGGCACAAAAATAGCATAATTTTAACAATTTTTTATGGCGGTATAGTAAATGCAATAGAAAATCTGTTTAAAGCGGTTTATTGTACATATTTTATAGAATAGTTTATAATTTTTTTTAAAATTTTTTTTACAAAATGGCAGCGTCACATCCCAGCAAAGGAAACCTCTCTTTACAAATAGCGTTCCGCGGCCGGCAAGATTTCTCCGCCAATTTTTGACCTAGAACAAAAAACAAAAAAATTTTCAGTTCTATATAAGATTATCTAGAGAAATACGTACCGAAATTAAAAAATATTGATTTTTGTAAGAATAGCGCACGATTGATTTCAAATTTCTATTTTTGATCAAAAATTACGTAAAAAATTGTTTATAACAAGAAAAGTTTACAATTTAGCGCCAAATCCGTACGTACTTCCCTAGATAATGTAATTTTATAGCTACAGTTAAAATATCAAGCAAATCGATTAAAATCTGTAAAAGTTATGTTGCCGGCCAATTGAGAAATTGTCATTTTTAGATAGAGCGTTTTAAAGTTTTACATAGCATTATTGAATGAAATTTTTTTATTTACCTCTAATCTGCAATACCTGCACCATACAATTGGCCTTCTAGGTTAATATGCTGCTCTTCTTCTGCCTTTCTGGTTGATTTTAACGAAAGCCGAGCCTCTTTTGCAGCGTCAGACAGCGATCGCTCCGAGAACTAAATGCGGCGTGCATCGGCTCCGTACAGAAATTAAAGCAATTGGGCCCGATTGTCATACCCAATACCTTCATAATTTTTAAAAGGCTACACATACCATCATTAAATGTACATACAGCTATTGTTGCTGCTATATCGATGATAACTTTACCACTTGAAACAGCTTTCGAAGCTTTCGAATTGCAAAATTGCAACCGGATGTAAATAAAGCCATAAAAATTTTAAAAAAATTTTAATTTCATGGTCTAGCATCATAAACTTGGGTAGTTTATTGCCTACTTCCTAATGCGCTTTAAAGGCCTATAGTTCCGAAAATATTCGGAATATCGATATGAAATTTTAACACATAAATTTTAAGATATTGAACTATTAATGCAAAAAAAATTTTTGCTTTTTTTAAAAATCCTCGAGTGTTATTACCCCTTAAATTATAAAGAGAGAAACGGACAAAAATCAGTTTTTTGCCGATTTCTCGAATCTCTTTCAACTTTGCGGCAAAAATATAAAGGTATAAAATTAAAGCTAACGAAATTCTCCTCAAAAATTTCTTCTCAAGATATTTTTCGTGATATTCAAATTCACATAGATCATAGAAATAACCCATCAAAGTTGAGTTAAGTTGCTTGAGCACCGATATGTTACGTCAAACTCGAACCTCCCCAATTTATCTGCAAAAGTTAGGTAGTGAACGATTATGAAATAAAAAGAAGAGAAGGGGGCATAATTTATTCTAATGTATTTTCGGGGACTGTGCAGTTAATCTAACCAGTCGAAACAAAATTTCTTCAGCTACACACTAAAGAACAGGCTTATTTTAGGCTATAGAAAAAATAACTTGCGAGAAATTTTGAAAAATAACCAAAATATCGACTTTTGAAAAGAAGGGAAAAGTAAATTCATGTAGCCGGTCGAACCCGGGGTCTGCACATATTATATCCGGTTACAGTCCCTTGAAATGGAGTGAAATTTTTTCGGTCCGATTTGAATTTTTCTTTGAAATTCGTATAGATGGGGGTGTGATTAGTGGATATTAGTAATAAATATAATCAAAAAAATGAAAAATAACCCGTGTATTGCCGAAAAAGTGAAAAAATTAAAATTTTTTTTTTCCTTCTAATTTTGGGGTAAATAATTGACTTGGCCAGAACTGCGAGCATCAAAAAACCTACCCTCCGATGCTCCGCATCTGCGGGCGGTTTTTCGTGCTCCGAGCCGCTACGCGGCGGGCGCTAAACATACGAGAGGCGCGACAGATCAAGGAAACCGGGATAAATGCAACCGGGATGTGAGAGACCCTCGAAATAGCATTAAAAAGTATAGTTGCGGTATGGGGCAGTAAACTATTACGTTTAACCCCCAAAAAATCGCTTAAAAACAAAAAATAATCGATGTTGCATGTACGACCGTCGACATGCATCTGACGCTTGGAAATTTTCTAAGTGTAAGAGTATATCACAGTGCGCGGACCGACGATAGAATGAGTGAGATTCCACCCGCGCGTCAGTGAAACATGTAAAATTTGCTAAGTTCAAAATCGATTATTTCAAAATTTTGATAATAAATTCTCGGTTCATATTTTGAGAATTTGTTATATTAACTGTGTTCTTTAGTGTGTAGCAGAAGAAATTTAGTTTCGAGTGGTTAGAATAACTGCACAGTAACCGTATTTTCAATAACTCGACACTACTCTAAAATGCATTCAAACCCAGTAGTCCAGGCAAGGAAGGTTTTTAGTTTGCAAAAAATCCGGGCAAGCTGAATTTTGGCAGAGATATACATTGGAGTGTACTAATGAACCCCCTAAAAGTCCCATAAAATCCCACGCCGGCGTCCCCCACAATCTGGGGTTTTAGCTCCCCCAACGCGATTTTTTGCCGATAACTCTCTTCTTTATGCTTGTATGAAAAATTATGATCAGACCATAATTGAACAGAATAAAATTCTCTATAAAATCGTTTTTTTTCCATATTTTTCCATGGCATACTAATACATAAATTATTGACCGAAAACACGACCCACCCTTAATATGGGACAATATTGATTCGTTGCAGGGAGAGAAATTTTTTCGGGCACGGGAAATGCTTTTAATAATAAATTAATTGAAATTGTGGCCAAGGTTGGAAAATGAAGAGAAAAATTTTTCAAAATTTGCCCAAGTTATAGTATCTTCCAAGTAACGAAACCGAAATTTTGGCTTGAGCTTACAGAAGGTCCGGGCAAGCTGAAATTTGCCAAAGATGTATATTGAAGTGTTCTAATAAACCCCCAAAATGTCTCATAAAAATCCCAAGCCCGCGTTCCCTCAAATGAGGAATTTAGCCCCCTAAGTGCGGTGTTTCGCCTATAGCTCACGTATTTTTACTTTTACGAAAAATTACCATTAAGCCAAGTTGAAGAACATTAAATTCTCTATAATTAAATTAAACTTTCATTAATGGTAATTTTTCGTAAAAGTAAAAATACGTGAGCTATAGGCGAAAACGGCACCTAGGGGGCTAAAATCCTCATTTGGGGGAACGCCGGCTTGGGATTTTTATAAGACATTTTGGGGGTTTATTAGAACATTTCAATATACATCTTTGCCAAATTTCAGCTTGCCCGGACCTCCTGTAAGCTCGAACCAAAATTTCCGTTTCGTTAATTGTAAGATCCTATAACTTGGGCACATTTTGAAAAAATCTATTTTTCTCTTCATTTTCCAACCTTGGCCACAACTTAAATTATTTTTTTATTAAAAGCATTTCCTGTGCCCGAAAACATTTCTCTCCCTGAACGAATTAATAAGATAATAAGAATTAATTAAGAGGTATTAATAAAGATAACGAAGTTTATTACAGCTTGTCCCTATTTTTTTATGAAATTCAAAAAATGTATTAAATTGTAAAAATTATTTACGGTTTTTTAAATATAAACGGTTCAAGATCAAATTTTGAAGAAATCAAATGTTTATTTTGATGGATACTAAAAGATGAAAAAGCTAAAGCAGTCTAACAACGGTATAGAATGCTTCAATATAATTCAATTTTTACTGTATCCATAACAAATGACAAAATTTAAAGCCCTTGTCCCCCTTAATACTGCAGATAAACTATGAAATAAATAATTTATTTTGTAATTATAATTCACAGGCCGACTATCAAATGCAAAGAGAATTGAAAACTATACTGAAAGGTTTATTAAAAAGCAGTCGGAAGCTTTAAGCGAAATACTCTTGACACAAAATCGGATGATGGAGGAGTCGTTTCAAAAACAAATGATAGAGCAGAGAAAGTGGGAAGCTCAGATGATGCAGAAGGAACATGAACATCAATTATTACAAATGAAGATGCTCATGGATGGGTTCATGCAAGGATTGCAAACACTGAATTCGAATTCTCCTCAAACCCCACAGTTTCCTGCCGAATTTCCCCTTCAGGTGCCATGTCCGTTCACTCCGTCAACCTCTTCTTCATCTAATACCTACCACTCGGAAGAATCACCTCCTCCTTTGATAGATCCTCTACTACTTTCTCCATCTGGTTCTTCAACAATGACACATCATCCATCTCAATCTCCTTTTTTAACAAGTTTGCTAGCTATGCCTACACATAGTTCCCATATATCACAATCACCATCTCCTACTTCCTAAGAAGTTCACTTGTTACTTTAACTAACTCGGGAGCAGCCAGAATAAAGAAAAACGATATTTGTGTTCAATTAAGTATATTTATTAAATATGTACAGTGATAATAATATTATATTTTTTTATACAATTGAATATTATTTTTTTAATAATCTACAACGAGAAACTTGTCATCATATTATGCTTTATGTTGTGGAAAATTATCTGACAAATACTCGGTCAAATGTTGACGTATCTTGGATCCACATTCAGTGTCCGTTTCTTCGTTATTCACCAGAACTGGTTGTGGGAAAAGTATTTCAGCTTGAATCACATCATCCATCCACTGCTGCATAAATTGTTCCTTTTTATATTCCAAAAAATTTTGCAAAATGCAGCAGGCGCTAGTAATATGTGGAATAAATTCATAGTGAATATCGATTTTCTTCAAGAGTATTCTCCAACGTCCTCTAAGTCTACCAAATGCCATTTCCACAACGACTTTCCCTGAACTTAAATACATATTGAACGATTCTTGCTCAGCAGTGACACTTTCAGGATAGTCTTTTAGTAGCCACGGTAATAATGGATAGGCTGGGTTACCCACAATCATGTATGGTATTTGCATACCGTTTACATTTTTGGTACCCTGAAATAGATATTTATGAAATTTTATCATGGTTCCCACTAAATGTTCCAATACAAAAAATTGAAACTTTTCCCAGATTTTGCGAAACTGCGAATTCCCACAATCAATAATGTGAGTAGGGTTACCGACAAAATAAATTTAGTCGTGTTTTTTATTGTAAATACTATCCTTAGGTTGTCCTTCGCCAAGTCGTGCGTATACTAATGGCCCTTTGCATGGAAAATTTACTAACTAATGTGTGAGATGACGTTACAGATTGAATAAAGAATTCAAATTTCATTATTTAATTTAATCGAAATGAGCCGTTTAGAAAAATCTAACCACATTACATGGCAAAGGACATCTTAGCGATCGTATTTACGTAAAAACCACTACTAAATTTATTTTGTCGGTACCCCATTAACTAAACAATTATTTTAAACAAAATTTTTTTTTGCAAACGAGCTAATTTTAAATTACAAAATGTAACAAATCTTTGTAAGTGGAACGTCAAAGATATAATACACTACAGAACTCATAGTGAGAGTAATTAGATAACTCATATAAACTCGACGACTTGCGACTCTTGTATGTTTGCCGATTCATTTGTTAAATATAATTTTTCAAAACCGTGAAATTAAAGTACGCATTTCAGTCGACTGAGAATGAATCACGTCATGTGTCCCAGAAATGCAAGAATAAGGATCAGTTGCATAAAATACCATAGAATATAAAAAAATAATCAATATAAATTAAAAAATATTTGTTAATTTCAATAAATCAAAACTGCAACTTTTTATTATTTATTTGATTAAATTTTCTTTTTACTTTCTTATACGGCGTAGAAGCGTGGACACGGACAGAAGCATCAAGTAAGAAGCTTGATCCATTTGAAATGTGGCTGTATCGACGTGTCTTGAGAATCCCATGGACGCGCGCACGTAACGAACAGAGGGGCTTGAGCGAATGGAAAAGAAAATTATGAATCACGTCAAGAAACGGAAACTCGGCGAATATTTGAGTCACATTATGAGAAACGGACTCCGATAGGGTTTAATTCAGTTGGCACCCCACGGAAAGAGGAGCGGGTATGAGAGGAATTTCATGGCTGATAAACTTAAGAACATGATTTGTAGGAACAACAACAAGACTTTTCAGAGCTGCCGTCAGCAAAGTCAGCAATATGACCGCTAATATCCGATAACAGATAGGAACCTGAAAAAGTAAAACAATTTTATTTGATAGCAGTAGATGGGACTCCAGCCTTAGAAATTTTAGATTTTCTGTTGTGAATTTATGTATTTTGTCGTCAGTGTCTTTAATTGTAGTTTTTTCCAGTTCGTTGTTTTTCGTTATCTGGGTAGATTAATGGGAATTTTGATACGGTCAATTTCTATGAGAATGGGAGAATGGGTATGGTTATTTGTTGGGTGGGAGAGTGGGAAGTTTGTGCAGTTTAAATAGTTGAATAAGTCTTTTACGTTTTGATTGCCTGTGTAGTTGTTCCATGTCGTATGTTTAGAATTTTGAGGTCGTTAATCTGGAGTATTACCGTATTTTTTAGACATCAATGATATTTAATTTACTTATTATTATTAACGCCTATTTTATTTTTGCATTTAAACAATAATTTAAGAGAAAAATATCAAGTGTTTGGCATCATAAGACGTAGAAAAATAATCTCTTTCAATTGATATGATTTTCATTCTCATATGTTCCACCGGGAAGCGGCACTGCTTTTTAACAATTTTCATCCTTCTAAAAAAATGGGTTCAAAATGGACGTTTTTCAACCAAAATCTAATTAGCTCTTTAGAAAGTTGCTTCAAACTAGTGTATTAAATTTTAGCTGAATTGGTGCATCCATTTGTCTGTAATCGTTGACGAAACCCAAAAACATCACACAACACACACATCATTCCAAAATTGGTCTTAAAAAAAAATTTGTATGAACTCATAGACCATGTGAAAAATGTTAGCTCAAAATTTTTTTTCATTCGATAACAGTACTTTCCTTTACTACATAAATGGGAAAGTAAAAGCCAAAAATGGAAAGACGTTACAAAGAATTGAAAAATTTTTTAGAGTTAATTCTCTTGATGGGGAAAGTGAAAGACACTGGGGAAGGATAATATTAGTTATTGGATCCCACCATTAAAACATCAATCTTTGCAAAAGTTTTAAGTCACAATCTTAGGGGTACAGGGGAACTTATTCTTTTCGTTCTTCAATCAGGGCTAGCGTCTTTTGTGTAATCCATATTTTGCTCTTTCTTCCTTTTACCACGCCTACCCGTCTCTCTTGAGCCTCCTTTACTGTTTCTGTGATAGCGCACTTCAGACTTCTCCATTCTTGATCAGGACTATTTTGATGTTTATCTTCATTTCAAGTTCTTCATTCAAATCTTTCATTCAAAGTACGTATTGGCTATACCCAGACTGAGCGCCCGACAGAACTGTAGCATTCGTTCCCCCCTTTCATTACTCTCATCCAGGCCAAAGCGTCCTACTACATTTCTTAGATGGTATCTATAATGGGAAACATATCTGAAGCGTTATATTCCAATTCTTCCATGAGCCACCAATACCGCCGACTGACCTCTGGTCCATTTTTGTCTTCTTTAACTTTGCGACCATTAATAAATATTTCATTGTTTCCAGGTACTTCTGCGTCACTGATTTAAAATAATTATTATTAATGGATGCTTATGCATTTTTAATTTTTGGAATGTAATGTCATCGTTGATTGCTTCTTCTAATAATTTTCGAAATTTCTCTACCTTCCCTTGCAAATATTCCTTTATCTTCATGACTGGTGACTCTGTTGTTACCTTGTTTAAAATTGTTACGATTTTCTTTCCAATGTTCCATTGCTTTACTGCTATTTTATTGGCTTCCTTGATTATTACTGGTTCCATCTTGCGTTTGATTGATTGAATGCTCGTTGTTTTCTTGACTGATAGGTGTCTCTCTGGATTGGATTATTACTTTTTCTTGAATTGATTGTAGCGATAAAGAGGATGGAATTCTCACGTCAGTAGGATGGACAAAAGCCGATTAGCGAGGGACGGAAAGGTCAATGGTCGGAGACCTCCAGGAAGACCGCGCACGAGATGGCGTGTCAACCTCCCAAGAGACTCACATGTAGTCCAACTTAATGAATTCGGGATGCTGGAAATGACAAGCCATGGGCTTAGATTCAGAATTAGAATTTATTGTCTTCTTTGCACATCATCATTTTCTTTACATTCCAATAAAGCATCATAAATATCACTTCTAGATCCCCCTCTTTCTCTAAGGATGTTATGCAAAACACAACAAGCCAATACAACTTTAGTGGCTTTTTGGACTCAGTAACTAACATTCTCAAGAACACGAAATTTTTTAGTGGTCATACCGAATGCACATTCTACTATGCGTCGAGCATGTGAAAGCCTTTCTAGGAAATGAACACATTAAATTTTCTGAGAGAGGGCATGCCTCGTCTGAAACGAATACAAATGGAAATTTTCAACACATAATCATGTTGGAGACGGGATATCTAATTTTTTACCAAAAATTCAATTGCGAAAAATACCACTATCACAATTTCGTCTATAATCGTCAACATCTACAAATAAATATTTTCCGTCTGCATGAACAACTGCTTGAAGAACAATAGAATGGAAATCTTTATAATTAAAGTAAGATGATCCAGAATTAGAAGGACATTGTATTCGTATATGTTTTCTATCGATAGCTCCTAAACAATTTGGAAAATTCCAAGCTGTCTGAAACTTAGTATGTGCCACATCTTTCCATTTTTCAGTTGTTGGAATTTCCTTATATATTGGGGCGAACTCTTCCCAAATTGCAACATAATATGTCTCTTCTACTATTTTCAAAATTGTACTTGATTGAAACCATTCGCCCAAAGCTAAATATCTGCAAAAGAAAATGTTTATTAATACCTTCTATAAAGTTAATAGATTATAGGACGATTTGTAAATACGGCACTGCGTATGAGGATTGCGATATTATAGGTCTAGTTTTTTCAGATATTGAGTGATTATTAATATAGTGGAAGTGATAAACGGAAAAAAGAGAAGTTGGAGGTGGTGATAGTGTTGGCTGTAGGAAAAAGTAAAAATCGAACATAAAAGGAGCGGAATGGACTTGAGGTTCGAGTTCACTGACAACTTTGCTTAAGGTTAAAAAGGACCAACTGAAGGTTAGAGGAATTTGCTTTTCACTGAGAAGAGAAACCATATCACTCGAGAGTATAATAACGTAGTAGGTACCTCAGAGGTGTAGAACCGGGTGTTTGCGTTATACGCGACCCTAAAGAATATAAAGAGGCTAGCAGCATTAATATAATAGTTGAAGTAGTAGATTGGATAATGAAATTACTCGGTCTTACAAGAAAAATAATAAACCTCGGACTGGTGAGAAACCATACAAATTTTGTAAAGAATGAATAAACACAGACTGGAGAGAAGTAGATCCAACAGCCATCCACCCGTAAGAGAATACATCAGGAGAGGAAGAACGGAGAGATAGTGAAACTTTAGAAGAGCAACTAATCTTTCAACAAAGTAAAAAAACTAATAAGTCTCCTAACAGGGAAAATCAAGGAACAGAAAATATTGTAAAAACAGAAGAGATGGAAGAATTAAACGAGATGATGATTAACTTGACGAGAGTAGTAAATCAAGGCTTCCATTCTCGCACAACATTTATTCAGAACCGGGTATTCCACAACCTCAAAGTGATTAATTCAACTTAAATCACACCAAAGTTTCTGACAATACTTACATACATAATTTAGAAGATATTTAGCGTTCATATATTAATAATCTATGTTAGTTTATATTATAATTTAATAAAAAATACAATAAGAGTTCATTCATTTACATACCTCAATGTAATAAATAGACGTTCCTCAGGCGTAATGCTTTTTCTTATATTCGTATCATCTTTTCCAATTTTCCCTTCAACAATATTTAAAATGTAATCAAAAGTACTAAAACTTAATCTTTTCGACATTCAGTAATAAATCCTGTCAGGGTGTTCTCCTCCACCCTCTGTTAGTTGGGTGCACCCACAATGACTTTTCGTTTTCTTCCATACACGCAAATTGTTGGATCATCTGCTTGGTTTCTTGGGAGTACTTCATTGTATATTTTTCTATTGTATAATAATATTATGTAATTGAAAATTCGTAATTGGTCTGTGATTTTATGGAGTTCCCTATATCTTTATTATGTTTCTCTACATCACAGACGAAATAAACGTAGTTGATGATGAAGAGATTGATATGAGAGCAGATAATCAACCCACCAAGAAGAGTGCACCATTTTCTTTTATGCCATAAAATTTCGAAAAGATTTTTATGGTGCTGAAAAGGGCACCTTTTTAAATACTTTTTTGGTTCTAGCGTAACAATAATACTTTGAATGTATTTGTGGTAGTGGAAAAGGAAGTATTCAATTTCTGGTTCACTAAAAATTTTTGTCCTCTTAGATTTTACGATAATAATAATTGCAAAGTTGACAAGTGTAAACAAATTTTTCTGATTGGACTTCCTCGAATGAAGTCTCTGGTACTTTAAGTAATACATAATGTATTACGTTTACCAAAATAAGTTTTGATAGTATTAATAATTTTGTTCCTGGATCTGTAAAATAAATTGTATGTGTGGGCACATATAATAAAATTAACGTCCAGTGTAAGTTATTTATGTTGTATGGCATTAAAATGTATTGAATTGTTTTAAGAGATTTTCAAAAATGGTTTAAAATCTCTATAATGTTAAGTATACGTTTTCACAATACGGATATATTCCTAAAGTAAACTTTATATTGAATGCAGCGCATTTGATGTAATAATCGCAATAGGGTACCGGCAAAAAAAATTTAGTAGCGTTTTCTTTTAAGTAAATACAATCATTAGGATATCCTTTGCCATGTAATGCGGTTAAATTTTTTAAGAGGCGGCTCATTTAGATGTAATTAAATAATGAAATTCAAATAACTGACTCTAACGCAAGTAAATCCAAGAATACCTCGAACAAGGTCATAAGTTCTCAGAATGCGGCTCATTCTTTGATATTTAATTCATATGCATGCATTATCTAATCTACAAGTATACGAAAGCAATGGCGTTTGTACTTCTTCAAAAGTTTAGTTTATGGACCTTTTTAATATCCTGAAATATTACTTCAATTGTAAAATTTACTTCAAATTGATGCGAGACGAATTTGCACAATTATAGTAAACAAAAGTTCAAATTTAAAAAAAGATCCTGTGTGCCGAATGATTATTGCTTACCTCGGCATGCTTACCCATTACTCATCAAATATAAGTAAATTATCGTGTTATCGCATTATCAAATTAGTCACATATGACTTTGATCACAGTTGTATTTTAATTGAAATAAACCTTGAGATAAATATTTACAACTTCAACATAAATTTCAGTTTCAATAATATTAATCCGAAATCACTGATCTAGATCATATTGAAAATTTTGCAAAAACAGATCTTCAAGAAATCATAAATAAGAATGATGTGGACAATTATTACGGAATATTTTCAAAAACCCCCGACTCGTTTTTAAATTAAAAACCCACTTTTTTAATTGTTCATAAATGAATTACGAGGGGTCGTTTTTATATTCCCGGACTAGGCTTGAAAACAAAAGACTAGAGCAACAACAAAATTTTATTTTTCAATATAGTTCCCCTGTTTTTGAATACAGGTATAACACCGTTTCAATAACATCTTTAATCCAGTATAAAAATATTCATTTGGTTTTTCCGCAAAATGGCCCTCAACAGCTGCTATAAGTTCGTCATTGTCCCTAAATTTTGTCCCCCTTAGTGTTTTATTGAGATTCGGGAACAAAAAATAGTCACTGGGTGCTAGATCTGGACTATAAGGCGCATGTTCAATTTCTTTGAAGCCACAATCAGCTACAGGAGCTTTTGAAAGTCTGGACTTGTGCATTGTCGTGGAGCAACAAGACACCTTGCGTCAGTTTTCCGCGTCTCTTCACTTTAATAGCATCTCTAAGGCGATGCATCAGGTTTGCATAATACTCTCCCGTTACCGTACTACCCTTATTCATATAATCAATCAGCAAAATTCCCGGTGAGAGTGTAATAACCACTGCCACAACGAACTGTCTTGTAACCTTTCTAATGGAAAGATGAAGGTTTATATAGGCCCCTCCTGCAAAAAAATTCTGAGAATGTATTATCAAAATTTTGAGTAAATCGATTTTGAAAAGTACGGAAAAGTAGCATTTTGCATGCTGTAGAACCGGTCGATGCCACTAATTCGCTCGGCCGGCGCGCATTTTGTTGGCGGTACGTGTGCTGGGATATAGTCTAACACTTAGAATATTTCGCAGCGGCAGATGCAGCTCGACTATCTTACATGCAACATCGATTATTTTTTGTTTTTAGGCGATTTTTAGGGGGTGAAACGTAATAGTTTACTGCCCCATACCGCGACTATACTTTTTAATGCTATTTTGAGGGTCTCTCGAATCCCGATTGCCTTCATCCCGGTGTTCTTGATCGGTGGCGCCTTCTCGTTTCTTTAGCCCTGCTGCGTAGCAGCTCTGAGCACGAAAAACCGCCCGGAGATGCGGAGCATCGGAGGGTAGGTTTTTTGATGCTCGTAGTTCTGGCCAAGCCAACGTTTATTATGTTTATTTACCCCAAAATTAAAAATTTAATTTTTTCACTTTTTCGGCAATACACGGGTTATTTTCCATTTTTTTGCGAATATTTATTACTAATATCTACTAATCACACCCCCACCTTCCCGAATTTCAAAAAATATTTCAAATCGGGTTACATTCCCCGTACTTTTCAAATTGATTTTTCTCGAAATTTTGACTATACATTCTCAGCCGAAATTTTTACAGGACACTCTAATAAGGTTCCTTTTGCTATAAAAAAAATTTGGGGGCAATTTGGAGTGGCGGTGGATAGGTAACTATCCCCAAATTCCCTGAGAGTCCCAAAAAATTGTTGCCATTATTTTTCCTGCAGAAGGGGTGACTTTAAACTTCTTGGGATGGCTGGAACCCTTAACATGCCACTGCATCGACTCTTGTTTCGATTCAGGATCATAATGATGAACCCAGGTTTCATCTCCAGTGACAAATCGATTGATAATTAAATCTGGTTCATCTCCACAGCGCGCCAAGAATTGTTCACAGATCTCGATTTTATTCATTTCGATACATATACAACGCGCGACGACACAAACTGACAGGTAATAAAATTAATACTGATGCAATTGTTTTGTAAATTGCCACACAGGTTACCAAAGCATATGTGATTAAAAAACAGCATAATGAAAAATTGCATCAAAATTCAAAACAGCCCAGTCCTGGAATATAAAGACGACCCCTCGTATGTACATAATTTTTGTAGAAATAATTTTCAATCATATTATTGGTTAACGCAAACATTTTGGATCAGATTACACCAAAAACGAATATTTATTGAAATGCAATTTTAGCAGAAATTTGCAGCGAGTTTCCACTCGACTATAAAAATATGTGGAAGTCTTGAAAAATATGTGGCAGTCTTTAAAAATATGTGGCAAAATATAAGCTTTATTTATTATAGCAAATATATTTCCATATCGCTAATGGTTAGTGAGATATAAGCAGAATGTTGAATAGAGTCACCACTTTTCTAAGATGGTGGATCGAGCTCAACAGATTTCATTAAGGACTTTTAGTATGCTGAATAGTACGCTTAAAGGCGTGGTAACACTTGTGTAAATTATGTTATATATTTGCGTGTACATTTTTACACAAGTGTCAAACACGTAAATTTGCTTGTAAATTTTGTTGCAAATCAGCTAGCAAATTTTTTTGCGAGCGTGTTTGCCACTAGTGTAAAATTTTGCTGGTAAATTTAGAATTTGCGCACGCGCTTTCTAGTATGGCGACCCTGTTTTTAATATTCATTTATCAAAATTCTAATTTTCTCTTGCGATCACGTCATTATAATATTCAAAAATCAACAATTAAAGAAAGAATTAGGAAATATTATACGTATTTAAAAAACATAAAGCTCACCGTGACACTCACTCACTGACTTACCATTTACAGGGCATATCTACGGACGTCGTGGAGAGTTGAAATTTTGCATACCCGTGTGGTTTTACGAGGATTGAACGGGAAAATTGTCCGTTTTTTGGTGGGACATAAGGGTGGGGGCGAAATGGCGGTTCAAAGTGGTCCCAAAATTTGAGAATTCATTTTGGAGAGTTGAAATTTTGCAGGCAGCCCCGGACGACGGTCGAGGGGCAAAACAATTTTTATTTTTCCCAATTTTGTTCCGGGCGCTCGGCAAAACGGCTCAGCGCGGTTTTTCGTATTTTTGACACTTTTTCCGGGGTTTTCGTCCGATTGACCTCAAATTTTCGTGAGAGGTGGGGGCGGCGAAAACGGAACACCCCTCTGGGGCCAAATTTTCGAAATTTTGTCCCGTTTCCGTTTGAGTGGGGGTCTAAAATGTAATCGTTTTTGTGCCTGGTTCGCTTATTTTCAGATTAAAGTTTCGATTTTTTGGTCTCATTCGAATCCGCCCGAATTTAGATTTGCATTTCTGCAAAAAAATACGTAGGTCATAGATCGATTCAGACCGCTAGGTGAGACGACGCTTTTAATTACATTTTTTTCCCCGTCTTTTGCACTACGTCGGGCGGCGTCGAACGAATCGCGAAAAAAAATATGCGGTCGTCGAGCCGATCGTATGTCCGACAAAATTTGTGGATATACTTTTTCTCGAAAAGTGGACCGGTTTCGAGTAATCGTGATATACAAATTAAAAAACGGCAAATTTTAGAAATTCGCTTTAATTACATTTTGACGTCTCACATAATTTCAGTAAAATCGATTGGTCCGTGCTAATGAAATTTTGATGGAGCAAAAATGTGGTGGCCGCAGGCCGACCCGTATTCCTAAGGCGACTCTACCACTAACTCAGCCACTTGAAAAAATTTTTCGAGTGCTACACACTAAAGAACATGGTTATATCTGTCTATTAAAACAATAAAAAGTGTGAACGGGGTCAAAACAACCCCAATATCGACTTTTGAAAAGTACGGGAAAGTCGCATCGAGTATGCGGCAGACCCCGGCCGATGTGCATCGTTCGCCCGTGGTCCCTTGAAAATGCGTAAAATTTTTTCGCTCCGATTTGAATTTTTCTTTGAAATTCGGATAGATGGGGGTGTGATTAGTGGATATTAGTAATAAATAATTATAATCAAAAAAATTGAAAATGACCCGTGTATTGCCGAAAAAGTGAAAAAATTAAAAAAATATTAAATAAACATAAACAACTATGGGGAAAACCTAGGTTACTTTTTTGGGTGGATCTGGCACGGCCAGAATTCGGGGCATCAAAAAACCTACCCTACGGCCCTCCGGGCGGTTTTTCAATCGCGTACGCCGCTACGCGGCAGAGCTAAACATACGAGAAGGCGCCATCCATCAAGCAAACCGGGATGAAGGCAACCGGGATTTTAAACCCCCAAAAAATCGCGTAAAATCAAAAAATAATCGATGTTACATGTACGAGAGTCGAGCTGCATCTGCCGGTGCGAAATATTCTAAGTGTTAGGGTCATTCATTACGCACGGACCGACCACAGAATGAGCGACGCGCGGGAATCTCGTTAATTTTACCACTGAATTACATGAATATTAGCTAAGTTCAAATTCGATTTTTTACAAAGTTTGGACCATATTCACATTTTTTATTATTACAATTTGCTAAAATAAGTGTGTTCTTTAGTGTGTAGCAGAAGAAATTTAGTTTCGAGTGGCTGAGTTAGTGGTAGAGTACCCAATTATTAAAATTGCTCCACACATCCGATTCCGACGTTAAAATATTATATAAAAAAAATTTTTTGCTATTCGGTTTTGAAGGCCTTACTTACCCTTGGAAATTATTTTGGAAAATTACTTTTTCATTTTATAGCCGTACGGTGCGAGATACGAAAAAAAGCTATAAATGCAATTTCGTGCATCCCCGGAATCTGTCTCGGTTGCCGGTAAAATATTTAAAATCCTCCCGTAAATAAGGACCCTGTGGCCGTTTGAAGGATTCTCAAAATTTCCACCTTGATGCCGTCCTGGCGCGACGACCGCGAAAAAATTTTTAATTTCGAAAACGGTTTCGGGCGACATCTTTCGAGCTCCGCCTCTTCGAAAGTAACACTTTTTTTCGTCGGACGTCCGATAAGCTGGCAAATTGCGGAAATGCAAATTTTGAAAAATTTCGATTTCAAACCTCGACCTTTTTGATGGAGATTAAAATTTCGATTTTTGGGTGGCCTCAAATTTGGATTCGCGTTTCCGCAAAGCAATACGTAGGTCTTAGATAAAGTATTCGACAGGTAACTAATAAGTAAGTTTTCGTTTTTTTTTTTTAAGTCCACAAGGTCAAATGACGATATTCCGTAATCGTGTGCAGATTTGTTAGGCGACCCAGATTAGGTCTTTGGATGTTTTTCGTGCGACAGCGCGGTGACGCTTACGTGTCCTTCCGACTCTTATCCCGGATCTGGGAGAACTTGAAATGCGCGACATCTTATTGCCCTTGCGCAGTTATTAAATGCACCTTTATTTAGACCTTGAAATCTCTTTCGAGGGCGCAGTTACGGCCCTTAAGGCGAATTTTAGAAATTGTACAAAATTGCCCAAATTAAAGTTCTCGATAGACACCGTCGTTGGCTTTAAATTGTTCCAAGACACGTGACCTTGTAAATTATTTTTAGGGCCGAAATTTGTCGCCAAATCGAATTTTGAATTTGTACCGCGGATATGCAATGGGATGTCGGATCCGCAATATTTGAAAGTAAATCGGAGGCCGAAGGCCGACCCGTAACAGGAATAACAAGTGGGAGGCCGAAGGCCGACACTTATTATTAAAAGCAATTGGGAGGCCGTAGGCCGACTCGGGTTCGCTTCACCATTGAGACGCCAAATCCGGACCAAAGAAATCCGAGATCTCACATGCAAACCAACACTCGACCATGGAATCCTTAAAAGTTCCAAAAACCGGTCGGTAAGCCCATAAACAATCGGGAGGCCGATAGGCCGACAGCGAGGCCACAGGCCGCCCCAAGTAACACGAATGTTGATTTTGTGCCGGTATACCATTGAAGAATGAATAATATGTACATATATTTTCATAACTGAAAATTATGTACCGAAAAGGTACCGAAGTGGTACATAATTTTTAATTCATATCTACACTGTACTATTTATGTACGGTATCAATGTATACATTTTCATTGCGTTTTTTTGAAGTAAATTTCGTTGCATAATATGCACATAGCATTTATTAACTAAAAAATATTTAATTTTAGTTACGAGTTTCAATGCATACATTTTCGTTCCGTTTGTTTGAAGTAAATTTCGATGCATAATATGTACATAGCATTTATTAACTAAAAAATATTTAATTTTAGTTACGAGTTTCAATGCCTACATTTTCGTTGCGTTTGTTTGAAGTAAATTTCGATGCATAATATGCACATAGCATTTATTAACTAAAAAATATTTAATTTTAGTTACGAGTTTCAATGCCTACATTTTCGTTGCGTTTTTTTGAAGTAAATTTCGATGCATAATATGCACATAGCATTTATTAACTAAAAAGTATTTAATTTTAGTTACGAGTTTCAATGCCTACATTTTCGTTGCGTTTGTTTGAAGTAAATTTCGATGCATAATATGCGCATAGCATTTATTAACTAAAAAATATTTAATTTTAGTTACGAGTTTTAATGGATACATTTTCATAGCGTTTTTTTGAAGTAAGTAAATTTTTGAAGTACATGTCGTTACCTGAAAGCTACAGTGAGATATAACAAAATAGTCAATTTGAGATAACTCATGTTAAAGATTTAAATTGCAATTAGAATTTGAAGTATGAATATTTCTTTTGCATTTTTTTTGGTCTATACAAATAAAGGAATATTTATATTAAAATATTTCAATGTTGCAATAAATAAACTGGGCGATATCAATTTAATTCAATACCTAACTGAAAATCGTATTTTTGCAAGATATCTCACTGTAGCTTTCAGGTAGCGATGTGCAGGAGTGAAGGCCATTAAACAACAGGGGGTTTGCACAATAACATCCCTTTTTAGTTTTTAGTATTGTCATAGAATTGTTAAATGTAAAATGACCTGCCTAAATTATATTATACTTCTATTTACTTCGACATTTCGACTTTCGCAATTTATATAATAGCTGGATTTAACTATCTTATTAATCATTATTTTCTCATGATTCCCTCAATTCTGACAATATCTTCAAGAGAAGACCCACCAAATCAACCCCAAATCAACACTGACCCCGCCCCAGTATAACTAATGACACTATACACTGGTCTGATACGCGTACGTCAGCTGACCTCCGGACGAATACTTTTTGCTTGGAGCCAAAAATTTCGAATTTCGACTCTAACGCTCCACAATACTTGGGTCCAGTCATCAAATGTCCAATTTTTGTGAAAGTTTGCCCACTTTAGCCTCTTTTTTGTTTTTAATTTTTAATAACGGCTTCCTCGCCGCTATATGCCCATGGATACCTGTACTACGAAGTCTTCTTGTAACAGTTTTGATATGCACTGGTTGAGGTCGATCTACATTGATTTCAGCCGCAATTTCGGATGCGGTTTTACTTCTATTGCGTTTACTAATCATTACAATCTTTTGATTGTCTTTTGTTTTGGTGATTTTAGGACGATCCGACCATTTTTTATTCGCTATACTGTTGCTATTAATGAATTTATTTACATTATAATTCACAATCCTTGTCCTCAATATTTTTTTATAATATA
Organism: Podabrus alpinus; assembly: GCA_932274525.1. Classification (NCBI taxonomy): domain Eukaryota; kingdom Metazoa; phylum Arthropoda; class Insecta; order Coleoptera; family Cantharidae; genus Podabrus; species Podabrus alpinus. Next base: position 60,546,616 of record OW026452.1, read on the forward strand.
ATTTTTATAAAATATTTTTAAATCCCGTACTATTTCCCTATTGAATTTGCCATTCTTATGCTTACTAATAATATGACAACGTAATTCGGTTGAAAATTCCATTGTTTTCGGAATATTTATTTTTTTAAGAATTGTTAAAGTTTTCAAAACTAAAAATTCGCAACGAAAAATTTTAACACGTTTTCATTCAAAACCTTTAACCAAATTGAGTAAATAAACATGTAACAATTTAAAAGATGTGCAATTTTAAAATATGACTGGTTAAACAAAAGTTTGGTCTAGGCAAATTTCTTAGACACCCCCTAATGTATTAGCCGCTTTTGTTCCCTAACTACCTGAGGTAATAATAAATAAATTCCTCTCGGCTTATTGCTGGGATAAATAATTAAATTTCTTTTTAATTATGATGTATTAAGGTGACCACAATTTTAATAAATGTACATTTTTAAAAAAAAATTTCTGTAAATTAAAAAAAAATTAAATTTACAGGTGGCCAAATACTTATGGCCAGTAGTTCGTTTCATCAAATTTATGAAAAATTTGCTTTACGAAAAATACGGCTTTTGTTACTAATTATTTAATTTAAAAATGTTTCAAATGTTAAAAATATTCGTTACAAGAATTGAAAGTGTCATAAAACTTATAGTCATCTGAAAATTGACAAAATTGTAAAACCGTAATAAATCTTCAAGGTCTTCGTTCGCATAATGCACATTTAAGCCAGATTGTTAAATGCATTTCTGAAAAGCAAACAAGTGGACATTCCAGGTATAAATCGAATTAAATTACCAATTATTTCTTGTAAAGAAGGTGATAATTGTTTTTTAATTAATAACACAACAGCTTGCAAGGTAGTTTCCATCACTAATAATGATTGTGTTATTAACATTTTTAAATTTCATAATAATGTTAAACATTATCCAATTGAAAGTGCAGAGTTGGGAATATTTATAGTTAAAGATTCGGAACGAAAAAGAAAAATGAATACGAGTGACTTAAAGAAGAAATGCTTATTACTACCCTTATTAGATTCCAAATCTAAATTTTTCTGCATACCTTTGTGTAATTATAAAAAATAGAGTATTTTATTTTGTTGTATTTTTTAATATTTGTGTGAATAAATAAATATTTCATTCAATTCTGTGGAATTTATTGCGATATCAACGCACTCTAATATTTTAAAGTAAAGCTGTAAAAACGTGAAATATTCAATAAGTAATGTTTGAAACTAAGTGCCCCTGGTAGCTTGGTGCTTAGCAGCCGGACTCCCAAGCAGAAATCCCAGGATCGAATCCCACATAGGCAGTTAGTAGGTAAAAAAAAAGTAAGTAAAATGTGTGTATAATTTAATGAAAAATTTTCAGATCCTAGCATTGCAAACAAATGGAATCAAGAATAATATTATAAGGCTTATTTATATGACAATAATAATGTAATTAATAAAACATAACAATAAATAATTGACTGTAAAAAGTTTCAAATCTAAATAAAAATTACATTTATTTTTAATTATTATTAATAATTATAAAATTTTACTAAATGCTTATAATTAATTAAAAATAATTTTTTTATATTAATATTTATTACGTTTGGTACATAAATTATTGAATGATACTGAAGAAAACGTCACAATACCGTAACGAAAATATGGGCAAATCAATGCCGTTTAGTTAAGAAGTCGTTACGAAAATTTATTCAAACGATGCATATAATACCGAAACGGAAAAATCAATGCCTTTTAGTTATGAAAATTCATGTAACGCACATGTACATAATCCGTGAATAAAATACCGTAACCCGTAACGGAAAAATCAATGCCGATTAGTTAAGAAATCGTTGCGAAAAATTATTTAACGAATATGCACATAAACTATACATATAATACCGTAACGACAAAGTGGGCAAATCAATGCAATATCGTCACGGAAAAATATGTACAGAATATGTGCATTTCTGACGGTCTTGTGTTGCTTGGGGCGCGCCTCGCAGAGCTAGCCACGAAAATCGGCCTTATTTTCGTTGCTAGTTATAAAATATAACCGAACTTTTACCAACATACAACTTTTTGACATAATACCAACCACAACATTCTTGTGCGCAATTTTACACGCTGGTTTAGCAAAAAAAATATAGAAATAGGGGACGGAGGCCTAAGTGTGGCCGCTCCAAATAAATTGAAAATTTCCTATAGCAAAGAGGAAGGTTTATAGAGTATACTGTAAAATTTTCACTCGAGATGATATACATAAAATTTCGAGAAAATTCAATTTGAAAGTACGTAAATTTAGCGAATTTTTCTTCGATTTTTGGGGTGTGCATTCGATAGGGAGGTTTATCCATCGTCAAAACCTACCCTTTCGGGGCTACGCTGCGCTCCGCTCCGCTCTGCACCCGTCCAGGGCGGTTTTGACTCTGGTTACTATGCTAAACATACGAGAAGGCGCCTCCCATCAAAAAAAAAACCGGGATAAATGAAACCGGGAGCTTAGAGACCCTTGAAATAGCATTAAAAAGTATAGTTGCGATATGGGGCAGTAAACTATTACGTTTCACCCCCAAAAAATCGCGTAAAAACAAAAAATAATCGATGTTACATGTACGAGAGACGAGCTGCATCTGCCGGTGCAAAATACTCTAAGTGTTAGGGTCATTCATATTGCACGTACCGTCAACAGAATGAGCGACGCGCGGGAATCTCGTTAATTTTACATGTAAATTTGCAAACTTCAAAATCGATTAACTCAAAATTTTGATAATACCTTCTCAAGTTTAAATTATATCAGTAAACTATATAAACCTTCCTCTTTGCAATAGGAAATTTTCAATTTATTTGGAGCGGCCACACTTAGGCCTCCGTACCCACAAAATTTACACAAGTGTCACAGCGCCTTAAATGAACAGCCAAATTTCAGGAATAAGTATGTTAGAAACAATGAAAATCATACAAGAGCCGACCCTGTCAGTATCTGGAGATACTAATCAACAAAGATAGAAATTACACAAAAGCCGGCCCTGACTGTCTGGCTGCTGGAAATATAGAAACCAATTAGTGAATATGTAAAACATACTTTATCCAGTTTTGAGAAGTTGGTATCAATGAAAAGTAGTATATCCCACCCAGTGATGCCAACCCTACTATAATTATAGTAGGCATTCTATAATTTGTACCTTCTGTTGTACAGCACAGAAGGTAAAATTATAGTATGCGTACTATAATTATAGTTCGCTGGTTAGGTCACTCTAACACTGGACTCCCTCAATTATAGTACGGGTTGGCATCGCTGATCCCACCTGAAATTGAAATGAAAGTAAGTAAGTTTTTTGGGAAGAGAAGTAAAGGAACGTAATAACAGAAATCCAGTTGTTTTAATTAAAATTTGAAGAAGCATCAGATCATCCTTACAAGTATATAAAATTTTTCCGTCAAACGACAAAATTTGTTCATATTTGACTGGACCACAAAATTTCAGGAGGGGATCTGCACCCTCTGTGAATTTTTGACTAACATTTTAGATCTAAGGCTCGGTTTTTGACACCCTTATTTCCAAAAGAGGTTAATGAAAATTGCAACATAGATTCAGGTCATCGGTTAGATTGTAGTACCAAAACTTGTAAAAAATACCAATGGTGATCTATAAAAGTAATATATTTAAATTTATTGAATGTTTTTGTATTGGTGCCTTTTGCGTGAGCTTTATTGTTTAATTTTAGATTTATAAGCAAAAATTAAAATTTTAATATTTTGTACTTCATTTAAGCAGTTTACTGTAATTTCCATGATTATGAGTTTGTGGAGAACTTCAGCCACAAAAAGTTTTATCAATATATTTCTTCGTGCAAGATAAGAATGTATAAACCTACTCACTTGTGGAATTATGTGTTCAACATTTCTGTATAGATTTGAATCCTTGAATACATCAGCATTGTGGGTGTTTCCAGGATGTCGAATACAAACGTCTCTAAACCTACAAGTTAAATATTTATATTACACAAAATCGCTAAAATATTACAAACTTTTGTTTATACCTGCATTTATCATCAACAACTGCTTGGATATTATAGGAAGACCAACCTCTTTGATTCACATAATCGTTATAACCCTCGTACGGAGCCAATATAGGTATATGCATTCCACCAATGCATCCAATGATTTGAGGAATATTACAAATTGTTTCAAAATTTGCAGCTATTTCCAGAGCTTCATGTTCGTTAGGCATACATAAAAAAGTTTTCATCATTCGTTTGTTTATGGCATTGACAACTCGATATAAACATTTTTTAACTGTCGATTTATGTATACCAAAAACGTTACCAATAACTCGATACTCAGCACAGCTTGCCAACTTGTACAACGCTACTGCCACTTGCTTTTGAACTGATAGCGGCTCCCTTGCTTTTAACAAAAGAGACCTTGGTTCTAAATCGGCTTGTAAATACGTACATAAATCATTAAATGTTTCTTTTCGCATCCGAAAGTTCTCGATCCAATTGACTTCGTCAAATGTGTTGAGTACAATGTCATCCCAGAAATGATAACTTCTAGGTTTCATCCATATTCTTCGGTGGGACTGGCCAATCACATCTGAAAAGGATTCCAAAATGTGTGGAGCAGATAAAATCTGACTGCACAATATATTCACTACCTTACGAGATCTTTGCATACGTAATGTCATATTTCTTCGCATTTCTTGCCTTTTACGAATGATTTTCAATAATGTTCGATTTCGTCTTCTATTATTTTCTACCATCAAAGCTGCTGCAATATATTTAAACAACGAAATGTATTCTAACGGAGTCATTTCGATTTCAGACTTTTTCACTAACATAAATAAAGAAACATAACCTCTATTATCGGGGTTTGTAAACAGAGAGAATTTGAGGAAAAATTGATTAGATGGCGCTATACACGTACACCTAATCTAGCCTCTGACAAAATCAATGTCGCCATTTTATAATTTTGTATAGTTTGTGATTATTTTTGTCAACTGTAGCAGTAGTTTTCTAAATCGACAACATAATAATCAATATAATCAACGCCTTCAATTAACAAAAGTGATTTTGTACCTGTACATTTATGTGCTCCATCCTCCAAATGGAACCAGTTACCGATTTACTTGCAGCTCAAGTGCTACCTTCGGAAGAATCACAAATTATAAAAAACACGGATATATTTTTGGAAACTCCAAATAATTCAATAAGCAATTACGAAATTAAAACAGAAGGGGTGGAAGATGTGAAATTTAAGTTAGAAGATTTGCATCATTCCATTGACATTAAAGAAGATACCGACGATCCACCATTAATGCTGAACAGTTCAAATTTATTCCAGTGTGCAATTTGTGGTTATAAACTTGCTCTTAAACAAACTTTAATACGTCATTTAAGAGCTCATAAGGTCAGGAAATCATTTATATGCGTTATTTGTAACCTTAAATGTGCAAGTCAATCAAATTTAAAAATTCATGTAAGGACTCATACCGGTGAGAAACCATTTAGATGTGTTATTTGTGAGTATACTTTTGCTCGAAAATCGACCTTACGAATACATTTGAGAACTCATACCGGCGAGAAACCATTTGGTTGTGTTATTTGTGAGTATACATGTGCACTAAAATCACAATTACGAATACATTAAATTTAAGAACTCATACCGGCGAGAAACCATTTGGTTGTAATATTTGTGAGTATACTTGTGCACAGAAATCAAACTTACTAATACATTTAAGAACTCATACCGGCGAGAAACCATTTCGTTGTCATAATTGTGAGTATACTTGTGCACATAAATCACAATTACGAATACATTTAAGAACTCATACTGGCGAGAAACCATTTTGTTGTGATATTTGTGAGTATACTTGTGCACAGAAATCAAACTTACTAATACATTTAAGAACTCATACCGGCGAGAAACCATTTCGTTGTCATAATTGTGAGTATACTTGTGCACATAAATCACAATTACGAATACATTTAAGAACTCATACTGGCGAGAAACCATTTTGTTGTGATATTTGTGAGTATACTTGTGCACAGAAATCAAACTTACGAATACATTTAAAAACTCATACCGGCGAGAAACCATTTGGTTGTGATATTTGTGAGTATACTTGTGCACAGAAATCACAATTACGAATACATTTAAGAACTCATACCGGCGAGAAGCCATTTAGTTGTGATATTTGTAAGTATACTTGTGCACAGAAATCACACTTACAAAGACATTTAAGAACTCATACCGGCTAGAAACTGTTCAGTTGTGATGGTTGCGCCTATAAATGTGCACAAAAATCGCGATTGCAAAACCATTTAAAATCTCATATGGAGTAATAACCATAGACATATTTCTGTGATGCTGTTGAAATTGTTTTACAGTGTGTCACGCTTAAGGGTAGTTTAGCGTGTTCTAATTGGGATGTAGTCAGGATTATTAATTTTGTGTGAACGTAGCGTGATTAATAAGTCAATTTTATAATAATTTTGTATTTTGTACTCCAATAAAATGGAACAAATTATACACATATTTACATACATCTTAAAATTAATATTTACACTAACCTGATGATTATAACTACTAGGGTTGTTTGATATCCGTACAGTACAGTCGTTCGAGAGGTCATTTTGAAGTTATCCTTTGTGAACTTGTAAACTTTGAACAGATATTAACACTCGTGGTGTCTTACTTGACCACACGCGTATTCCGGGCCCAACTGCCCTTGAGCTCTGCGTTCCTATATTTAATACCTCTGTTACCACTTAGCTACTCTGTACGGATTTCAAACTTTTCCATAGATTATCTCGATTCTTCGTTTTCCAGGACTGTATTACAACTAAGCAAATCCCAGGAACTGTATTACAAGCTAAACAAATCTCACACCTGGCCAGACGCTCTTGTATCGTGATATCCTTTCTTATCCATAATTTCCTGTCGTGTTACTGAACTTTTAATAAAATATAATATGACTTTACTTTGCAACGTTGTCACGTTCAACTTTTAAATATTTAATAATTTTGGTTTTTGAATTTGAATTTTCAATTGTGACAAGTGGTTGCAAATAAGATAGGGTTGAAATAACGGTAGACGGTTGATCAGTTAATAAATCTGTACCAGTTCGGAACAACGGCCTAAGTCCATTTTTTTCACTTTTTGAGATATATATATCAAAAAAATGGTTTTTTGCGCTTTATCGATCTGTATAAAAATCTCAAAAAGTGATACTTAGGCCGTTGTTCCGAACTGGTACAGAAATGTTTAATTACAATAAAAGATAAGAGTTGAAATTACAATACATATAGGTGTATACACAACAACAGTTGAACAAGTACTAAAAAAAACTAACAGAGATGACTAATTTATAAATCTAAGCGGGCCAGTCATTCATATTTATGTTGATGACTTGCGCATAACTAATTAGATACAAATGAATTTATTTCTTAACAGATGCTCGGCAAAAATGAAGTTTATTTCCACTTACAAATAATTTTCCCACCTTCATAACCCATCCACTCTCAATTAAATACTTTTTATTTAGCTATTAAATTTATTCATAATATATTAAATTTATATAATTATTTCTCGGAATTACAAAATCAATTCACTTACATGGCACTGTTCTGCAATGTGCTTATCTTACTTCCATTAGTAGCGCTTCATTCAAATTAAAATATTTCTCTTCCAGTAAAAATTACAAATTGTGGGGAAAATAAAAGCGAGTTTGCACTCTACTATTCTACTGATGAAAGAGATGTGGACTGCGTGGTGGACCATTTCACAAGAGTGATACAACAAGCTGCATGGAACTCAACACCGGAGCGGAGGTGAGAAAAGATTATCGTGAAGAAACGTGTCCCATGCTCGTCAAAGAACACATTCTAAATAAACGAAGACTACGGAAAAAATGGCAAACAACCCTACACCCTGCAGATAAAACAAGGTATAACCGTGCCACTAGAGAATTAAAAAGCATCTTACACGAACTTAAGAATAAAGAAATAAAAAGTCACCTACAAGATTTATCTGCTACAAAAAATACTGAATATTCGCTGTGGAAGGCCACAAAGAAGCTCACAAGGATACAAGTACATAACCCACCCATCAGAGCAGAAAACGGAGATTGGGCCAGAAATAATAAAGAAAAGGTAGAGGTTTTCGCTAAACACCTAGAAAAAATATTCTCACCATTGCCACGAGTATGCAATATCGCCGAGGAGGAACCAGTTCACGTGCTTCTCAACTCACCATGTATTAGGTTTGAGTCACAAATTCATAAAATTAAGAAAAATGAAGTACGCAGACTCATCCACCATGAAATCTCCTCAAAGAAGGCTCCAGGATTTGACCTGGTTACGGGCAAAGTACTAAAGGAACTACCTGACGATGGATATAGAATGCTGACTGTAATATTCAACGCCATAATAAGATTGGGCTACTTTCCTCTCCAATGGAAAATTTCACAAATAATTATGATCTCTAAACCAGGAAAAGATGGGAATATCGCCTCCTCATATAGACCCATTAGCTTATTGCCATTGATGTCTAAAGTGTTCGAAAAGCTCCTATTAAAAAAACTGCGTCCCATATTAAATGAAGGGGGAATTATACCAAATCACCAGTTCGGTTTCAGACAGAAGCACTCAACAGTCGAACAAGTGCACAGAATTGCAAACAGGATAAGAATCGATCTGGAATCAAAAAAATATTGCTCTGCCGTCTTTTTGGACATCTCACAAGCGTTCGACAGGGTCTGGCATGAGGGTCTCTTGTATAAGATTAAAAAAAGCTTACCATACACCTACTTCAAAATACTCCAATCATATCTAACGGAGAGGTACGATTTAGTAAAGCAACAAGAGACTACATCGGGTTTACATAAAATCAACTCTGGAGTGCCACAGGGGAGTATTCTGGGTCCGATATTGTACCTGATCTTCACGGCTGATATGCCAACAGACAACAGGACCACTTTGGCAACATTTGCAGACGACACTGCGGTAATGGCATCCAGTCAGGACGCTGAAGTAGTCAGGACGCTGAAGCCCCCAGAGTCCTTTATTTCTTTAATAATTTGAGACGCGTCTAGAGAATTTAAAATATTCTCATCTTCGGTCGAAAAGAGGCTGTAGGATAAAAAACCAGAAATTAGCCAATGAAAACATTAACACGTAACATTATTATATTTACACACAGACAGTGAAACTTACGAATACTACTAACAGAAATTCTAAAATTTACAAAAATATAATTTTTGTAATATTTCTATAGTCTCTCTCGACTGAAAATGAGGATATTTTAAATTCTTGAAAAGCGTCTCGAATTACTAAAAAGGTCTTAATAGCGCCGAATCGGGTTTGCGCCTAAATGAGCTACGCCCAATCGTCCTCACGCCGAAACGACCTCGCACCGAAACGGCATTATACCGAACTGGCTACACCGAACCGGCCGCACCGAACTTGTTACGCCGGATCGGCGGCGCCGAAAAGTCCCATTCCCGGGAAATCTCTTTACATGTCATTGTCTCTCAACATTCAGTGTTACTTAATGTTATTTAGCAGAATGTAACGTATGCATGGATTCAATAAAAAAAAACTATTCTACTACCTGAGGTATCCAACCTCACACCGTGGCGACCGGCAATGAAATGCAAATTTTCGACCCACAACTGCGGGAGGCGACATCTATATGTCGACACATTTTTTCAGCACCTTTTTGTCCATAAGCTTTCCTATCTTCTCAATTCCCTCAATCAACGGTAAATTAACGATCTAAGAATTTGAGGAAATATTGATTAGATGGCGCTTTACATCAATAACTGTAGCAGTAGCTTTCTAAATCGACAACATATAATCAATATAGTCAACGCCTTCAATTAAGAAAAGTGATTTTGTACCTGTACATTTATGGTGCTCCATCCTCCAAATGGAACCAGTTACCGATTTACTTGCAGCTCAAGTGCTACCTTCGGAAAAATCACAAATTGTAGAAAACACGGATAAATTTTTGGAAACTCCAAATAGTTCAATTAGCAATTACGAAATTAAAACAGAAGAGGTGGAAGATGTGAAATTTAAGTTAGAAGATTTGCATCATTCCATTGACATTAAAGAAGATACCGACACTCCAGATTTAACGTTGAATTGTTCAAAATTCTTCGAGTGTGCAATTTGTGGTTATAAACTTGCTCTTAAACAAACTTTAATACGTCATTTAAGAGCTCATAAGGTCAGGAAATCATTTATATGTGATATTTGTAACCTTCAATGTGCAGACAAATCACATTTAGAGATACATTTAAGAACTCACACCGGCGAGAAACCATTTAAATGTGATATTTGTGAGTATACTTGTGCACAGAAATCAAACTTACGAATACATTTAAGAACTCATACCGATGAGAAACCATTTAAATGTGATATTTGTGAGTATACTTTTGTACATAAATCACAATTACAAAAACATTTAAGAACTCATAGCGGTGATAAACCATTTAGTTGTGATATTAGTGGCTATAAATGTTCACGTAATGAAAGACTAAAAATTCATTTAAGAAATCATCGTGGCGAGAAACCATTTAGTTGTGATATTTGTGAGTATACTTGTGCACAGAAATCACACTTACAAAGACATTTAAGAACTCATACTGGCGAGAAACCTTTCAGTTGTGATAGTTGCGCCCATAAATGTGCACAAAAATCGCAATTGCAAAAGCATTTAAAATCTCATATGAAGTAGTAACCATAGACATATTTCTGTGATGCTCGGCAAAAATGAAGTTTATTTCCACTTCCAAATAATTTTCCCACCTTCATTACCCGTCCACTTTCAATTAAATACTTTATATTTAACTATTCAATTTATTCACAATACGTATATTAAATTTATATAATTACTTCTCGGAATTACAAAATCCATTCACTTCCATGGCACTGTTCTGCAATGTGCTTATCTTACTTCCATTAGTAGCGCTTCATTCAAATTAAAATATTTCTCTTCCAGTAAAAATTACAAATTTTGGGGTATGAAATACAGCGATATATTGCTGTGTTTTTGCGTTAAATATTGTTATGTCCCCATCTGCTTGTTTAAACTACTTCAAATTCTTTTAACTAAGATGCTCTGCTCTAACTTTTGGTAAGCAATGAGACTCTTTGAAAAATAAAAAACAACTTGAGCTGAACTGTTTAGTAATAAATTTGAAATTTTACAGATATGTTTAAATTTAATGTTATAAGTTGCAGTTTTGGTGAGAATTTACGATCGAGTTCTATGTTTTATAGGTCAAATATTTCAGACAATTTGCAATTCGATCGCAGGTTCACTCAAATAATATAAGCCTAAAGAAAATTTGGTGAGGATTACCTATTGTTGGTCACTCCGAATGAGTTGAAACTTTGCAATCGCAAAGAGGAAGGTTTATATAGTATAATGACATAATTTTCACAAGCGAAGATATAATCAAAAGTTTGAGTAAATCGATTTTGAAAATTGCTAATTTACATGTAAAAATTTTGTGAGATTTCATTTTGTTGACGGTACGTGCGCTATGATATACTCTAATATTTCGCAGCGGCAGATGCAGCTCGACTGTCGTACATGCAACATCGATTATTTTTTGTTTTTAGGCGATTTTTAGGGGGTTTCAGATCCCGGTTGCCTTTATCCCGGTTTCCTTGATGCGTGGCGCCTCTCGTATGTTTAGCTCCTGCCGCGTTAGCGGCTCTGAGCATGAAAAACCGCCCGGAGCCCCGGAGGGGCGTAGGGTAGGTTTTTTGTTGCTCACAGTTCTGGCCAAGCCAGTTTTTTATGTTTATTTAGAGACCTACATGTTTAACGCACGGCAGTCGACTCACAAATGCTGTCCGGCCGGTGCGAACTTGGGTTAATAATATTGTCTATCTGTGAGACCTCATAAAGGAGGTACGTAACCAGATTGTAAAAGTAGATGCCGCATCGGATGCCTGAGAAAAGTAATACAGAATGACGAATTTTCGTTGAAGTAATTTGAGATCCAGGTGAAGTACTGGATGTAGTAAGATGGATCAGACAAAGAAGAAGAGGATGGAATGAACACATCAACCGCGTGAACAACAATGGGATTGCTCGAATTGTCAGAGATGGGAAAGTTGTCTATGGAAAACGACTGCCTGCAAAACCACCAAAAAGATGGAAAGAAAGCTGGCAAGGTGCAGTCCGTCCGCTTTTATAAAAAACATTTAATTTAATTAAATATATTACTATGTATCGCTTCTTCTTATAACGGACACATGTAAAATAAAATGAAAATTCAAAAATGAACTTGACAACACTTCCTTATTTTTTATGATTTTGAATACCCTTTTTGCTAGCTCTATTTTGTCAATACTATTTAGCATGAAAATACTCTTAACCACAGAAGTCGATTCCTCGAGGGTGTGCTCTTTTGCTTTTTCTGAAAAATAACTTAAGAGGAGGGAAATTCGTCCCTCAAAGATACTCAAACGATTTTGAATACTATACAATTTATTTCCAAACAATAACATGAACAAATAATGAATAAACCAAACTTATACTAAAATCGAAATTTAACATTTAACAAATAAATAATTTTTTATAATACTACACAGATTGAAGTTTTATTTCCGTTTTCCGTTTTACGCGTCGTTGTTTATTAACCGTTCACTAATATCCCGCAAAAAGTTAAATAAGTTTATCTTACCAATAACAGGTGTCGCCGTTATGTTTCTTAAATAATTTTAACATCAAGTCATCTACGATCAATGGTGAATCCTAACTTTTCTTGAGAATCACCTCGTGTAATTTTGGTTAGTGCTCCAATAATCATTTACAGCAAATCTTTGTTCCAATCGGATACAATCACTACACAGCTTATAAAAGGTAAGTACCTTTATATTTATTATCAAAATTAATCTCACGAAACTTTTTGTAATTCATACAACTTTATGTAAATCTTTTCTGTTTCAGTTCCTCCACGTCGAATTGGGCTTTTAATCCAATTTTAACAACTTTTCTGACCAGAGTACCATAAAACACTCTGACCTCTTACACATTTGATAATCATCTTTTTTATTTATTTTTAATCTGCTGTTTCCTTGGTTTTTTACGAGTTTATCAATTTTGTCACTCTTTGATATCTTTTACAACGTGAGTACAATGCATCTTTGATATCATTTTTATTTTTAAAACCAAATGTCATTTTAAATAATTTCATCTCTGTTTTAGGATCGTCACAACAACCAACCGTCTGGTTACACTCAACACGCATCAGTCCCGGATGAACGAATCGTTGCATTTGTCTTTACCGTGACCACACCAAATTACGTAAATCTTTTGTACATTTACCTCACTTCTTAAAATTACCCTACATTTATAATACTAAAAACTTAATTATACATTGAACAAATTTTTCTATGAATATAAAAATTATTGTAGTACATGATTTTTATATCATTGCTGGACGAATTCTTCCTCTCACTTATTTTGTTGATAACTGAATTTATTAGAGCGTTCAAGATTATCTGTTGAAATCTTCTTTGTCATTAAGAGTTTTCATGTAATTTGTGATCTTTCAGAGTGCTTATTTAATTCAAAATTATTGGTATTTTGAATCACAACAGATTGTCCCCAAAATTAATTTGTATAAATTTTGTAGAAAAACTTGTTTGATAAATATCATAGAATTAATTTTTTTTATAACTTTTCTTTACGCCTTTAAATTATTAACTGACTAACCTATTTCTTTAAATGAACTTTCTAAACTAATTATAAACAAACCGTCTAACCTATTTAATTAATAATAATTTCTTGATTATCTGTTTATTTTTCTGACCAGAACTTTATTTCTTTTTACAAACTGACCTTTCCTCTTTCCTTGTTTTGTCTTTGATTGACCTCTTACAATTTTATAATTCAATTTCTTTTTGCCTGTTTTATTTCCCGACAATTAACTTCGTGTATGACTTTTCATGGTATTCTTTTATATAAATTATTTCCGTTTCGATAAAACACCTATTTATTATGTATTCCCCAATTAACATTTATCTTTGGACCTTCTTGTCCCCTCAATTCATTTCTCAACTTTAATTAATATTTATTATTCAGCCTCAACATTCTTGTAATATTGGCCCCCCTTTACTACTACATAATTCTCATTTACGTGTGATGCGTCTTTGAGCTATCACCTAAATTCAATTACCATCTCACCTATCTACTTCATTTCAATAATTATTTCTTTTTGTTCCCCCCCAAGTTTATCTAACAATTGTTCTCTCTTTAAGAATACCATGTTTTATTGACATTATTACCTCTTTGAATTATACCATTTATTAATCCTGTTTTAACTTTCCATCTTTGTCATATAAATCTTTATATTTACCTTCCCTTCGCTTGTTTAAATAAATCATTTGTTCTTGGCCTCTTATTCCTTTTATTAAACTTCTCCAGATTTCAATAGCTTTAAATCATATTTACACAATTGCTATTTCAATTGGTCATGCCTTACTATTTTCTTCAGCGGTATTTTATATTGAAGTTGCTATACTTTCATTTCTTCAAGTTTCGCCTTTAGCGTTACTATTTCTTCAGCGGTTTAAATCTCAGTTATTGTTTTAATTTATCTTAATTTAGTCTCGCCATTATTTAACGTTAGAATTCCTCTTCTTCTTGACTATTGACCTCTTCTTCATTTTCATGACTGTCTTCCTCTTCATCATCCATTAACATTCTCTCATCATTCCAGTGATATATCATGTCCACATGAAATCTACCACGGATGTAATTTGTGTCTGGATGTCTCAATTGGTAGGTGGAGTCGCTCACCCTTGCATCCACTATAAATGGTCCCTCGAATGGAAGCTGCAGTTTTTTACACTCGTTTCGATCCCTGCGTCCCATTCTCAAACTTCTAGTGATTACTAAATCGTCTAGATTAAATTCACATTTCTTCTTTATTTTCGCATTCATTTTTCTACGGTAAGTATCACCTCTACGTTTTAATTTTTCTCTTACTTCTGTTAATATCGTATTGTATTCTATTTCAGTTTGGTCCAGTAACCATGGTCTTTCCGGATGTCGACCTGTCATTAGGAAATATGGTGTCCTTTCCGTCACTGTACTCGGCGTATCATTTATAAAATTTTGAACTGTCGATAATTGTTCGCTCCATGATCTTTGATCATTGTGGACTAAAAGTCGAAGAAATTTTATTGCCTCCTGGACATATCGTTCACAAATATTGCCCTGTGGATGCCTGATTGAGCAATAATTTACATTGATGCCTCTTTCGAACCAATGCTGTCGAAATCTTTCATTGTCAAAGTAAGTTGCATTGTCTGCCAATATTCTTTTAGGTTTAATAATTTCTTTACAGTAACTGTCCAATTTTTCAAGTGAGATTACTGTTGTGCAAGCCGTTGTTGGATACAACTGAACAAATTTGGTAAATGCATCAACAATTACAAAAATATTTTTGTATCCCCGACTGGGTATTAAGTTTCCTATGTAATCGATTGCTACAAGATCACCTGGATTTTCTAAATTTAAACTTTTTATGACGTTCTGATTATGATAATTTTTATATTTTCCCATTTGACATAACTTGCATTTATTGATCGTCCTTTTAATAATTTTCTTATCCTTTTTGCAAAAATAATTTTCTCTGAACATTAACCAGACTCGCTGTATACCTAAATGGCCGTAGTGAACATGTAACGCATTAATAACTTTTATCGTTGTTGGTTCGTCAATTACGTATAATTCTAAATTTTTTAATGTTCTAATTATCACACCGTCTTTGTATTGATATGAATTCGCAATTTGTTCATCATTTTCATTTAATTTTAGCTTCAAGTGATCAAAACAATTATTATTTTGGGCCGCTAATACGTCCTCTAATGTAAATGGTGTTTCATCCGTATGAAATCTATTCAATGCTATTAAAATTTCCTTTGGTTTGTCCACCGGATTGTCTTTACGACTTAACGCGTCAGCTACTACATTTTGTTTACCCTTTATGTGGATTATATCAAATGAAAATTCCATAATGAGTAGACTCCAACGATAAATACGGTTATTGGTAAATTTGGTTCTCATAAGAAATGTCAACGCCGAGTGATCCGTATGGATTTCGAATCGGTTACCGATTAAGTAAAATTTTAATTTTGTCAATGCGTACACGATTGCAAGCATCTCTTTTTCGGATGTCGAATAATTTATTTCGGATTTCTTTAATGTCCGCGACACAAAACTAATTGGAACTTCTATACCGTTCTGCACCTGCATTAATGCCGATCCGATTGCAAAATAACTAGCGTCCGTCTTTAAAATAAATTTATCTTTAAAATTCGGATGTATTAATCGAACGTTGTCATATAATTTTTGTTTTATTTGATTGAATGCCAATTCTTTTTCGGGATCCCATTTCCACCTAACTCCCTTTTGTGTTAATGCATTTAATGTTACTGTTAATTCAGAGTAATTTGGAATAAAACGTTTATAATAATTCATCAGCCCTAGATAGGATCTTAATGTTTTTAAATTGTGCGGTCGTTGATAATTTTTAATTTCTAATAATTTCTTATTATCAATTTTGATTCCTTCCGTGGAAATTATGTATCCTAAATATTGTACTTCCGTTTTATAGAATTCACACTTCTCAATGTTAAGTTTTAATTCTGCTTCATTAAGCGTTTTCAAAATTTGGCCTAAATGGGATTTATGTGTTTCTTCATTCTCACTGAAAATAATTATATCGTCTACATAATGAGCACAAAAATGACTGTATTTATTTAAAATGGCTTGAAGAGCCCCTATGAGAGCTGCGCTGCTCGTCGATAACCCAAACGGAACAACCCTGAAAATGTACGTATTACCATCCACACTGAAACCCGTGTATTGCTGTGATTCCTCATGAAGCTTTATGAGCCAAAATGAATTTCTGAGATCTAGCTTACTAAATATTTTGGCTGGACCCAATCTCGCTAATAAAGATTCTACTCCCTCTGGACACTCAAATTGTGGTTTCGTAACCGCATTCAATCCTCGTGCATCTAAACATAGTCGCAAACTTCCGTCTTTCTTTTTCACGATTACTAAAGGATTTAGATATGCCGTGGGTGACTTTTTGATTATGCCGTCGCGAAGCATTTTCTGAATTTCCCCATTTACTTGGTTTTTGTAGACATGCGGTACGGGATACGTCTTGCATCTGAAGAGCTTGTCTTTCATGATATGAAGTTTGTGTACATAATTTTTAGCTGTACCTGGATTTTGATTTATTAATGATTGACGATTTTTAAACATTTGCACAACGTCTTTAATATAAATTTCTGGACAATTCAATTTTCTTTTCCTTCTACACATAAATTATTTATTAAAATTGCATTCTCATGGCTTTTCCAAAATTTAGTTTTCCCGTTTTTCCCAACATTGTTAATATTAATTTCCCCTTCAAGTAAACTTGCTTTTGATAATTCCTCTTTCTGACTTTTGACCTGTTTTCCTAAATTATCCGTCCAATTTATCTCTTTATCTAAGATTTTTATTGTTTGATTTTCGGCGTTTATAATCATGTTAAATTTGTTTATTAAATCAAAACCTATAATGCATTGCATTGACAGACCTTTCACAATTAATATGGTATCTTCCACAGTCACATCTCCTATTTTTATCTTAGCCATAGCACTTTCATTCACCGAAGAAAATTTCTTTTGATTTGGAGTAATTAAATTAACAGATTTAGTTTTCAAAATTGAGTCTTTAAATTTAGTTTGATTTTTTAAAACAATCCCCTGATTAATTAATGATACCTCAGCTCCCGTATCTAACAAGCAATTCACATCCACATCATTGATTTTTATCATTAAATATGGCAGTGAGTCCATTTTTTGTTCATTTTCCCCCGTTATGTTTTCTATGGAGATGAACTCTTTTGGATGTTGATAGGAGTTCATCCTCATGTCCCCTGGTTCCTCTTTTACTGAAAATCCCGCTGTGTTTGCGTTACCTCCCTAACCTCTGGAGTTGTGGTGGCTGTCACAGCGTTAACCTGACGTGTATTCGCGCTCGTGTTGGCTTGGTGGTGAAAACGGTGTTCATCCCCTTGCCGATCTAATCGATCCGTCGCGTTATTGCCGCGGTCGCGCCAATTTGAGTCGTGCCTGGCACCTCGGTTAAAACCTCCACGCCCATTCTGATAATTTCGACCGTTGTTATAACTATCTTGACGGCTGTAATTATTTCTATCTTGATTATTGTACCCACCGGAACGTTCATACGTTTGACTTTGAATCCTCGCGTCATTAGAATTGTTCGCGTTTTGATCCCCAAAGTTTTGGTTTCGGTTATAATTATTTTGATTTGGACGATCATGAGTTCGCCAATGATTGTTAGAATTATTAAAATTGTTATTTCGGTTACTAAAATTATTGTACCCGCGTTGATTAAAATGACGATCATGGTTATGCTCAATAGAATAATTACTAAAATTTCTATTGTTATAATTATTGTGTTTGTTAAATTTTTCCTCTACGTAGGATGTATCGAACCTTCTCAATAAATTTGATAAATCATTAATGGTAGTTATATTTTCGACGGTTATACGATTATTGACATCTCTACAGAAATGACTGCCCAAATATCTCACCATGTCTCGCTCAGAGATCTCTGGTTCCAACTGCGTAACCTCATTGATTATACCTTCTGCATAATCATTTCTTCTTCCTTGACCACTAAATTTTCCTGTCATTAAATTTTTCCGAACCTTGCCCTGCACTTGCTCGTCCCAAAATCTATCTAAAAATAATTTTTCAAATTCTTGAAAATTGTCGAACTTATCCTGGACACAACCGAACCATTTCTTGACGCTATCGCCCATCATCGCACAGATATGATTCTTAAATTTGTTAATATCACGTATGTGGTTCGTGCTTCTTTTTGCGTATTTAATAAATTGCCTAGGGTTGAAATCCCCATGTTCTCTAAACTTCATGATTGGTCCATGATTCGTTGGCCATGAAAATTCTTGCAACGTAGATAAATTTAACGAGCCATTCGCGGTTTCATTAATTTTATTACGCGTAAACTCCTCAATCTCTTTTATTTTTTCCCCTTGATTATTTATTTCTGTTTCTACACGATTTCCAAATTCACCCAATTGCCTATTTATAGATACCCTTGATTGATTTATTTGATCATCAGTGTATTGTTGACTTTTATCAAAGGAAAATTCAATCTTATCATCGATTCCTTTTTCAGTCACTATTTCCCCCTTTATTATTGACATTTCATTTTTAACATCTTCAACATTTGTTTTTACCCCCTCTATCTTATCATTTACCTCTTTTACCTCTTCTAACAGTTTCTTTTCAACATTTGATTTAAAATCTTGTAGGGTATCTCTAACAATCTCTTCTATGTTCGTTCTTGTTTCTTCCGCACTTCGTTTTACCAATTCTTCCATTTCTTTTCTGGCTTCTATCGACTTTTCCTCGATTTTTTTATTTATCTCTTTTATGGACTCTTTCGTTTCTTCTGCGCTCTTTCTAATTAACTCCTCTGTGTTCTTGGCCTTTTCTTTTGCTTCTTCTGATCTTTTATCGGCATTTATATTTATGTCTTCTTTCATCTCTTTCATGAACGCCATCATCTCATTCCATCGCTGTTTCTCATCTGCTTTTGTTACCTCTTCGGTTTGTGGCTCTTTTTCAATGTTTTCTTCTTCTGATCCATCTACTTCTACTATTTCCTCATCCTCGGTTAAGGACACATCTCCTTCCACTATTTCTCTCTCGGCTACGGATGCATCTCCTTCTGCCCAAGACTTTTCCTTTTCCACTATGGCAATAGTTTTCCTGCCATATTTCTTTGCTCTAGTCTCCATTTCATCAGCCATTTTGATTGATTTTAGAAGAATTTTTATTATTAATTGTGTAAATTATTTGATTGATTGAAATAAATTTAAAATAAATTTTTCTTGTCACCTGTCAAATTTTAATTAAATGACAAAGTTTTTCCTCCTAAGCGTTTTCCTACTTGTTTTAATTACCCCTCTCTCTAGCCTTAAGTTGGGCGCCAATTTTTACTATGTATCGCTTCTTCTTATAACGGACACATGTAAAATAAAATGAAAATTCAAAAATGAACTTGACAACACTTCCTTATTTTTTATGATTTTGAATACCCTTTTTGCTAGCTCTATTTTGTCAATACTATTTAGCATGAAAATACTCTTAACCACAGAAGTCGATTCCTCGAGGGTGTGCTCTTTTGCTTTTTCTGAAAAATAACTTAAGAGGAGGGAAATTCGTCCCTCAAAGATACTCAAACGATATTGAATACTATACAATTTATTTCCAAACAATAACATGAACAAATAATGAATAAACCAAACTTATACTAAAATCGAAATTTAACATTTAACAAATAAATAATTTTTTATAATACTACACAGATTGAAGTTTTATTTCCGTTTTCCGTTTTACGCGTCGTTGTTTATTAACCGTTCACTAATATCCCGCAAAAAGTTAAATAAGTTTATCTTACCAATAACAGGTGTCGCCGTTATGTTTCTTAAATAATTTTAACATCAAGTCATCTACGATCAATGGTGAATCCTAACTTTTCTTGAGAATCACCTCGTGTAATTTTGGTTAGTGCTCCAATAATCATTTACAGCAAATCTTTGTTCCAATCGGATACAATCACTACACAGCTTATAAAAGGTAAGTACCTTTATATTTATTATCAAAATTAATCTCACGAAACTTTTTGTAATTCATACAACTTTATGTAAATCTTTTCTGTTTCAGTTCCTCCACGTCGAATTGGGCTTTTAATCCAATTTTAACAACTTTTCTGACCAGAGTACCATAAAACACTCTGACCTCTTACACATTTGATAATCATCTTTTTTATTTATTTTTAATCTGCTGTTTCCTTGGTTTTTTACGAGTTTATCAATTTTGTCACTCTTTGATATCTTTTACAACGTGAGTACAATGCATCTTTGATATCATTTTTATTTTTAAAACCAAATGTCATTTTAAATAATTTCATCTCTGTTTTAGGATCGTCACAACAACCTACCGTCTGGTTACACTCAACACGCATCAGTCCCGGATGAACGAATCGTTGCATTTGTCTTTACCGTGACCACACCAAATTACGTAAATCTTTTGTACATTTACCTCACTTCTTAAAATTACCCTACATTTATAATACTAAAAACTTAATTATACATTGAACAAATTTTTCTATGAATATAAAAATTATTGTAGTACATGATTTTTATATCATTGCTGGACGAATTCTTCCTCTCACTTATTTTGTTGATAACTGAATTTATTAGAGCGTTCAAGATTATCTGTTGAAATCTTCTTTGTCATTAAGAGTTTTCATGTAATTTGTGATCTTTCAGAGTGCTTATTTAATTCAAAATTATTGGTATTTTGAATCACAACAATATTTAAGAATAACATATAACAAAATCTTCAAAATTATTTATATATTTTGTCATTGTAATTAAAAAAACATTATTATTTCTGTTCGTCTAGAATCTATGTCAGTTTTAATCTTCAATAAATTTATTTAAAGCCCTGTCACACTATAAAATATTTGGTGCAAAGTTTTTATAAAAACAAGATCAAGGTAAGTTGTGTTTATCGTTTGTTGTATTATTTGACATGCAATGGAAAGATTATTAACAAATCGCTTATTATTGGCCTGCATAACAAGTTTGGTAGGATATGCGGTTATTAAAAAGTGAAAAAAGAATAATAAACGTA
The DNA here is from genome assembly GCA_932274525.1 of Podabrus alpinus. Lineage (NCBI taxonomy): Eukaryota > Metazoa > Arthropoda > Insecta > Coleoptera > Cantharidae > Podabrus > Podabrus alpinus. Next base: position 60,568,390 of record OW026452.1, read on the forward strand.
GATGGTGGGTTAGGCCCTGGTTTTATAAAATAAGTCTTAAAAATAAGTCTTTATAAATAAGTTTTATAAAAATTTGTATACAAACGATGTGACGTCTTGTCTCACTATAAAATATTTGATGCAAAGTTTTTATAAAAACAAGATCAGCTGTGAAAAGTAATTTTGAGTTAGGTTTATCGTTTGTATTATTTGATATACTACAATGGAAAGAAATAATCATAATTTAGTTACAAAATTTAATCAATAATCACAATTTACTAAATTTGATGCAGTTTTTAGAAAAACACGATCAGCTGTTGGCATCCATTAGTACACCGAATGTCTATTTACAAGTTGGGTGGGGGTCAACAGCCAATAGGATGCCTGCTTTTATAAAAATTATAGAAACAGTTCTAAAATCGAAAGTTTTTATAAAAACGTTCTTGTGACGTCTGAAAATACAAATACCATAAAAATATTTTGACGTTTGTCATTTTTATAAACCTACTGCGCTATCACACTATCAAAATCGTTTGAATGCAAACTTTTATAAAAATTTGGATGAAATTTTTATAGTCAGACATGGGCTTTAGATGCTTTATAGAAGATTTGTTAATTTTAAGTTTAATAATTAAGGTAATTTAAAAAAAAAAAAACTCCCGGGCGAGCGGTGGGGAAACCCCCCATTGGTCGAACGGGGGACGGTGGGGGCCGGCCGGGACTTAAAAACTCTTTGTGCCGGTTGTTGCTGTCCTCTTAAAGGTTAAGATGGCTGTGGTGGAGGAAGCCAGACTAACGGCACTCACAAAAGATCATATCGTAAACCGCTTATGGGCTGCAAAGACTCTCCCTGGAGATAGTAGTGATAAGGGGCACGAGGGCATTGGCTTAATCGCCTGTGTCGCGTGGACGAGGACCACTATAAAAACCTCCCCACTCCTACGGTACTGCGACGCCTAAGGGATGCAAGGCTGAGGGGAAGCTCAGTCAGTAGTCGCAGAAACCTCGAGACGTGGCGTATCTCGTTGTATTCATGCCACCCATTGCATATGGGGCGCTGTGCGATGGGGTCATAATATTTCCCCTTTACTCGTGGGACCAAATATGGAAGCAACGCAAGAAAAAAACAAACCGGGAGGAGATTCCGAAAGGAATGAGACTCCCAAAAAACCTTCGGGAGCTGCTAGGAGGCGCAATGCGCGACTCCGGGCAGCACAAAAAGCAGAGGCAGGGACTTCATTGACACCTGACCCCAAACAACAAACAAACAAAAATAACCCGATCGGGGGGCAAAAGCGAAACCGGTCGGACGGTAGCACACCGAAAGAAGCGGCCAGACAAAAGAAGAAAAGCAGGGGCACTGAACCAGCTGTATCCTATAAGTCGGCCCTAACGGATGCTCGGGTAGCAATCTTTCCGGAGGGCTACCCAGACATCCAGCTCAGCATCGAACAGAGCGACCTTGTAAAAGGAATGATTCTGGATGCCCTTGATAAAATCAAGGAAGGGGGACCTTCTCCAAAATTCTCTGAAGTAAAATCAAAGGGGGGGCTCTTGGTTGCCTCCTGTGCTGATCAGGCCACTAAGGAATGGTTAGCTCGAGTGGTAGCTGAGGGTACACCCTGGGAGGGGGCGAAACTTGGCGTAATGGACGCCAAGGACATTCCTAAACCAAAAAGGGTAATGACCTGGATCCCGGGACCCACAGAGGAACCGGAAAAAATCCTAAACAGGCTAAAGGTCCAAAACCAAGGGCTCAGAACTGAGAACTGGAATGTTTTGGATAACAAGCCAGACAAAAAAGGCCAACAGCTAATTATGCTGGTCGATGAACTGTCCTGGAATAAAATCCTGGAAGTTCAATGCAAACCCTTCCTGAATTTCTCCAGGATCACTTTCAAAGAACTGGGAAAGAAAAAGGAAGCAGAGAAGGCTAAGGAGACTGTTGAGGGGGAACCAAGTTCACCCTTGCTACCTCCTGGTCCTCCCGCACCTCCAGCTGAGAACAGCGGAGAGGGGACATCGGGAGAAGTGGAGCTCCCGACGGAACCATCGGCACAATGATCCGATTTGTCCAGGTTAACATTCACCACTGCAAGGAAGCCTCGGCTGCTTTGCAGAGGTACATGGTCAATAAAGACATAGACGTGGCTCTGATACAGGAACCCTGGGTCTATGGGGGCCGTATCAGAGGCTTAAACATAACAGGCGACTGGGAGTTAATCAGCCCGGGAGACAAACAGCCTAGAGTGTGCATAATTGCAAAAAAAAGACTAAGTCTCCTACCACTATGGGGGCTCTGCACCAGAGACCTAATAGCGGCTAAAGCAAAAATAATAATGGAAGGGAGTATGAGGGACCTAGTGGTGACATCGGCATACCTTCCATATGACCAGCAAGGACCACCTCCAACCAAGGAGCTCAAGGACCTTGTCATGGATTGCGAAAGCAAGAAAACACAACTAGTGATCGGCTGTGATGCCAATGCACACCACATTATATGGGGCAGCACGGACACCAACAGCAGAGGTGAGTTCCTTTTGGAATATATCTGTAGTAGTAATCTAGAGATAGGGAACAGGGGCAATGAACCTACCTTTGTCACAGTGGCAAGGAGAGAAGTAATTGACCTGACGATATTCACCCCCCTAGTGGGTCGGGTGATCGGAGAGTGGCATGTCTCTTCTGAGGCGTCGCTCTCGGATCACAGATATATCAGATTTGATATTGAAACCCCACCTTGGGGAAGGGCTGCGTACAGGAATCCAAGAAACTGTGACTGGGCTCTCTTTAGGGAGAGACTAAAACAGGGGACGGAGGAATGTCCGTCAAGACCTAAAAACACTGCGGAGCTGGAGATGATGAACGACAGTATAACGTCGGCCATCATCTCAGCTTATGAAGAAAGCTGTCCTCCTAAGGAGAGGAAAGTCAAGCGAGACACCATATGGTGGAACCAAGAACTTGAATCCCTTAGGACTGAAACAAGAAGACTCTTTAACAGAGCCAAGAGAACTTCTGATTGGGAAGCTTACAAAAGCTCCCATCTGAGGTATGCGTATGCAGTACGCAAAGCAAAACAGGACTCTTGGAGGAAGTACTGCGGGGAGGTGGAGAGCACTCCAGAAAGTGCAAGACTCCAAAGAGCTCTCTTAAAAGATAACCACGGAAAAGTGGGTACCTTGGTAAAATCACAGGGAGGGTTCACATCATCGGGGGAGGAAACTCTGGAGCTATTACTCCAGACTCACTTCCCGGGTTGTGTTCCGAGACCTGAACACTCTGCTACTAACCAAGAACACCTCAACATACCAACTCGTTGGGCTGGGAGGGACCATTGGAAAGTAGCAAAAAAGGTAATCGATAAAACGAGGATTGAATGGGCAATAAGAACCTTCAAACCATACAAATCTCCGGGCGAGGATGGTATTTTTCCCGCATTACTACAACAGGGGCAGGAGATATTAGCTACTCCCCTGTGTGCCATATTCAGAGCTAGTTTAGCTCTCAACTATGTGCCTAAAAGTTGGCGGAAGGTCAGAGTGGTATTTATACCCAAGCCAGGGCGAGATTCCTACGCCCAGGCAAAGGCATTCCGACCAATCAGTTTAATGTCATTTCTGCTGAAGACCTTGGAGAAACTGATTGATAGGCATATTAGGGACGATGTATTGGCTAGTTCGCCCCTACACAGATACCAGTATGCCTACCAGTCGGGGAAATCATGTGAGTTAAGCATACATGAATTAACTCACAGGATTGAAAGGGCTCTCGAGAACCAAGAAATTGCTCTGGGAACCTTTCTAGACATAGAGGGAGCGTTTGACAATACCTCCTTTGAGTCGATTGAAAAAGCTGTCAACGATCGTGGAGTTGACCCGACCATTACGGGATGGGTCGGCTCCACCCTAAGAGACAGAATAATTAGAGCCAATCTGGGTCAGATAACTGTGGAGGTGTCCGCCGCATGCGGGTGTCCCCGGGGGGGGGGGTCCTCTCACCCCTGCTGTGGTGTCTGGTGGCGGATAGCCTGCTGCGGGAACTGGAACAGGATGGGGTTCATGGGCAGGGATTTGCTGATGATGTCACAATCCTTGTCATAGGGAAATTTGGGGAAGTTGTATCATCACTGATGCAAAAAGCCCTGAGAACTGTCGAAAGATGGTGCACAAGAGAGGGATTGTCGGTTAATCCGGGAAAAACCTCTGTTGTTGCGTTCACAAGACGCACAAAACTACATGATGTGAGAACTCTGAGGATGTGGGGGAGGAGCTACCTCTGAAGAGGGAGGTCAAGTACCTGGGTGTAACTTTAGACAACAGGCTGACCTTCACACAACACATAAAGAACGCTACAATCAAAGCGACTAAGGCCCTATGGGCTTGTAGGAGCATGATTGGTAAAACGTGGGGACTAAAACCCAGTATGGTACTTTGGCTTTACACCAGGGTTGTCCAACCTTTTGGTATCTGTGGGCCACATTACCAAAAAAAGAAAAATTCTGGGGCCGCATATTTTTTTATCCTACACAATAAAATAGTCAAAGATTATAATATAAGTTCTTTATTTTAAAATGAAGAAAAAAACAATGCAAACTTAGTGAGACTTTTGGGCTTGCTTTTGTAAAACTAATGCATCTATATAAGTGAGTTTTCAAGATGGTCGTCTGACATTTTGTTTCTTGTTTTATTCTTGGTGTGCTTCATCCTGGAGAATAATTGTTCACAAATGTATGTGCTTCCAAAAAGTGACGTCATAAATAAGGCGTGATCATGAAGATAGGTATATTTTTCCCTAGGAAGATAGTCCTTATAAAAATCCAGTAAAGAAACTGCAAAAAAATTTTCTTTAAGTTGTATGTCTGACTGCAATTTTAAGCATTCCATTTGCAAATTTGCGGCAAGTGAATTTATGTTCACTGAATATGGAGTAGAAAAAACACTGAAGTTTAGTTTACTTTTCCGAAAGTCTTGAAACCTGTTTTCAAACTCCTGTATCAAAACAGAAAGCAAAGTTGCATATTTCTCGTTATTTGTGGGACCATATTTAGCTAATGTTTCGAAATGCGTAAAATTATTTGCCGTAATTTGAGATTGCCATAATTTAAGTTTAATTTCAAACGCTGTTACGGTTTGATACATATCATTGATGAGTTGGCTTTTTCCTTGAAGACGCATATTTAGATCATTTAAATGTGCTGTCACATCAACTAGGAATGCTAAATCGGTAAGCCAGTCTTCATCTTCAAGCTCAGGCACACATTTTTCTTTGGTTTTCATAAAAAGTTTTATTTCGTCTCGCAAGTCATAAAATCGTTTTAGCATTTTACCACGACTAAGCCACCTTACTTCACAAAAATAAACGATATCTCCATGGGCAGCATCCATATTACTAAGGAATTCTTGAAATTGTCTATGATTCAATCCTCTTGATTTTATAAAATTAACACATTTAATGACGCCTTGAATAACATTATTCATTTTCAATGCCTTCGCGCATATATTCTCTTGATGTACAATGCAGTGATATTTCATAAAACGTGAGCTTCCGGTCGCAACTACTTCGTTTTCTATTAATTTTACAAGTCCCTCTCGTTTACCAACCATCGCAGGCGCGCCGTCAATAGCCATACCCGACATCTTGTCCATTTTAAAAGAAAATCTTGTTAAAGTGGCTTTCACTGCTTCGTACAAATCCAGAGAAGTAGTGGTGTCTTTTAAAGGGACCAAAGCGGCCATTTCTTCAATAATATTATAATTGAAATCAATTCCCCGAACAAAAATAGCAACTTGAGCCGCGTCTGTAACGTCAGTACTTTCATCCAACGCCAAAGAATAAAATTTTAAGGTTAAGCGTTTATAGGCGCGGGAAAGAGATGCAATAAATTCATTAGGATGAAATAATTTGGAGATTTTATATGAAATAGCACTGTAAATTTTGCTATCCATTATGGGCCGCAGTATTTGACTTTCGGGGCCGCATGCGGCCCGCGGGCCGCGGGTTGGACAACCCTGCTTTACACCAAAGTAGTGATACCCACGATTACATACTCGGCCCTGATCTGGTGGCACAAAGCCAGGAAAGGGAACAGTATAAACAGGCTCAACAAGCTACAAAGACTTGCGTGCCTAGGCATCACGGGGGCAATGACATCTACGCCAACCGCGTCTATGGAGGCTCTTCTGGGACTACGGCCTCTGCACATAGTTGTGGAGACTGAGGCCCTACTAGCAGCTTATAGAATGGCAACCAATGACCATGGGAATGTGAATCCAAGTAGTGGATCACACACCATGATCCTGAACTCAATCAAGAGTAACAGCATGCTCAGCATGACATCGGATAGAACTAGCACCGTGAGGAACTTCCAAAAACTTTTCAGGATTATTATACCTGACAGAGGAGAGGCAGGAAACTCACAGGGGCTGAGTCAACGATATGACACCATCTGGTACACAGATGGATCTAAAACAGAGATAAGTACTGGAGCAGGAGTGCGCGGCAGAAGACCAGGTGAAGCCCTTAGCATAAATCTGGGATCCCACGCCACTGTATTCCAGGCAGAAATAATTGCAATAATGGTCTGTACAGAAGAAAGGATGCGGAGAAACTATGAAAATAGGAGGATCTGCATCATGACTGACAGCCAGGCAGCACTAAGGGCCTTGGAAGGAGTTGAATCACACTCCAAGGTCGTTAAACAATGCGCGGATGCACTGGTAAGACTGGCTAACCTCAACAGACTTGCGCTGATGTGGGTGCCGGGACACCAAGGCATCAAGGGTAACGAAGAAGCAGACTCACTTGCGAAAGAGGCTGCAAACAAACATCTAATAGGCCCTGAGCCTTCCTGCGGGATCTCATATATGACCGCAAAGAAAGGCATCAGGGAAAAACTAAAAGAACAACACCTCGCTCACTGGATGGGAGTCCCTGGACTGAGGCAATCGCGGATGTTCATAAGGGGCCCGTTGAGTGAGCCCAGAAGGAAAGAAATACTCAAGCTGAGTAGGAAACAACTGAGAAGGATAGTAGGACTATTTACTGGACACTGCTGCCTTAACAGACACCTCAACATCATGGGGCTGGTTGAAAATCCCATTTGTAGGATGTGTGGTGAAGAGGACGAAACACCCCACCATATCCTATGCAAATGCCCGGCCTTGGCTAGGAGCAGGCTACGTCACCTTGGTGTTCCATTCCCGGACACTGAGGAGATTGCACAAGCACCCTTCAACTGCATACTCGACTTTGTTGAGGAAACGCAGTTGATGGAGTAAAAACTTGGAACGTGGGGCACAATAGGCTTAAGCTTCAGTGCAGTTGGGGTCAGAACCACAACCCGTTAACAATAATAAGGTAATTTTAAATTGTATAATAAAATGTAGCAATAAATTAACTATTATATAGTATAATTTTTCGAAAATTAAACATCTCGTTATTAATTTTTAAAATTTGATCAATTTAAACGTTTTTACGTTCATACGTACCTACCGAGAAACAACATTATAATGCAATGTTATATACCTACCCAATTAATACTTAAATACCTTATAAATCCGTAACTTTTGTCTAAAAATGTTTTAAAGAAAACCTAAGAAAACCAAAAGTTATGCAACCAACCTTCCTCGGCAAAACGAAAGTTTTTATAAAAACGTTTTTGTGACGTCATGAAAATAGAAGCACCATAAAATATTTTGACGTTTCGTCATTTTTATAAAATTAGTGCACTGTCACACTATCAAAATCGTTTGTATGCAAATTTTTATAAAAATATGGATGAAAATTTTATAATGAGACAGGGCTTTTATAAGTAATATTGGTTTTTTTTTAAACCCATTTTGTTAAGTGAAAATAACTGGCGCAGTCGGTAGGATACTCAGAAGGGCTTTAGATCCAACTCTCTAAAATAACCCTTTTTGTGTTAACAATTAATTGAGAACGAACGTTAAAATTTAAGTGATAAGAAAAAATAAATAAATAAGTGCAATAAGAAGAAAGAAATAGAAGACAATCAATCAATCCAATAGAGGGAAGAAGTTTCGAAACATTTCTAACCAAGGGATGAAGAAATTCACAACGTTCTTCATTTGCGTAGCGTAAGTTTTTGCTCATTATTATATTTCCTTTATTCCTTTCTGAATGTCAGAGGCAGAAATTACCGATTTATTAAATAATTTAACCCTATCATCGGAATCAATCATACAAATTATTCCAAATATTTTATCGAACGATCCCCCTAGTAACAATGCCGAAATGGCACAACAACTAGATAAATTTAACTGTGAATTAGTACCAAAATATGATGGTAATCCAGCGACTTTATCCATATTTATTAATGCATGTGAACATTTATTAAGAAGATTTGGTACAACAAATCCAGCTGATGTTGTTAACGGACAACTTATACAAGTTATACTGGGCAAATTCGAAGGACGAGCACTCACATTAATTGCTAGTCGAGAAAATTCAAATACCTGGGGCAACATAAAACAATTATTATTACAACATTGTGGAGATCAACGCGACGAAAATTGTCTATTACGTGACCTGATGAGCCTCAAACCATACAAAAACGAATCCCCATATCAATTCGGAATGAGATGTCAGGTTTTATGAAGTTTACTTCTAACCCATTGTAACAGTTAACTGTCACAGCTGCTGTAAATCTTGCCCGCCTCTGTCGTTAATAGAGGGGGAAGTACTCCACTGGCCAGTGACGACATTTAAACAAGGAGTTCTGGGATTATTTAGATCTCCAGGATTTATTTTAATTCTTTGAGAAGGTACGATTCCTAGCGCCTAATACGTAGGCAGCTGCTACAGCATGAAAGGACTCGCCGCGTTGACCGCTATTAAATTTAAAAAAATCAAACTATCATTGACGGTAGGTTGGCAACGAGGCTGTTTTAGAACAAGCAAGAAGTACAAGCACACAAATATTTCACGTCTTATAAAAACCAATTAATTAAATTAATTAAATACAAGTTTGACGCTACGAACCCTATTACAAGGGAGGTTAATGATTCGTGCCAGTGGTGCAACGATTATAAAAGTATTCGATCGAAGAATAAAAAAATTAGCGGCCGTATCCGAATTAATGCGGTTCAGCCATTTTGGTGGAAGCGATCCACAAAGATTAAATTGAAGTTGCATCAATCGGTTCGACAAAGGTCGAAGATTGTGGGTCAAACGAAGGAAAATAGTCATCCGTAGTTTGGGTGGATTATTCTGAACGAGATAACTACCTTGGGTGGATTATTTGGTCACGAGCCAAGAATAAGGATCGTACAAATGCGAAAGGCTGGCTGGTTCGCTGTTGCGAATTTTTACTTTAAAAGGATGTGTGTGACAACGGAAAAACTATTAGAACAAAATGTTCGACGAAACCAACGACAAAATACGGTGATATCATTGATTAATTATTTATGTCCAATCAGATTTGCGAGACGAATAATCGCCAGTAATTATTTATGTTCAATCCAATTTGAGAAGCAAATCCCCTCAGCTTTCACCCTCATATAAGTGTGTCTTTTTCGATTGTTTTAGGTCATCATCCCAAGGAGGAATAACCATTTTCCATTCCGTCCCGAGGGTCGATCGATCGCACCTAAAAGGAAATACAACATTCACCACAGAGTAAGTAATCGAAACAGATTCATTACTTACTATATGAGAGTGAAAATACCAGGTCATAAATTATTTAATTACTTAATACTGTCAAATTCTCGTAATCATAACTATCAGGTCACTACGACCTCAATCAGACATTTTAAAACCGAACAAAGAACTACCATAATAGTCAAAAACCTAAACCGTTTGGTGTTGGGCATCCACGACCGACTTCGTCGAGCGATCCTACCAGGTTCAAGAAATTATATTTCAGTTCAGACGTTAGAATCGTGGTACCTGTTGGTGCCGGTTTACCACCACGGTCAACCTTTGATATCATTAGTGAAGTCGAACGTCATTAAAATTAACCCCGTCAAGTCTTGTCAAAGACACGACGAGACCCGCAATCGTAGCAATAAGTTTTTCTGTTGGTTAAATATTCGTAGTTAATGGTAAAAATTGTTCTCATTGAATTATACATATTTTAAATTTCTTTTGTTCGTTGTTCATGATTATAATTGTTTTGCTTGAAATATTAATGTTTAATCCTTAACTGGTCCGACGTAGTCTGTGAGACGACGCGATAAATATAATTCGTTGTAATTGTTGAATTAAAGCGCTTACATGAATGTTTCTTTTATCTAATCTCTGACCTACTTAAATACGATACCTAGCCACCTTTGCGAATATTTTCTTACATTTTCTTAAAAGTTACAAGATAAATTAATTCAGACGTAGTCTGTCAGACGACGCCTGACCGTTAACGTAACTTTTTCGAGTGGCTTTGGCTCATGCTGGAGTTTTAAAAAAACTGTTAGAAATTTATTTTCAGTACATATTTTGTTTATTTAATGTTTTAAAAACTCAATATTGTTATTATAATTAATTTTTTATATTTTATAATTCTAAAACAGAGCGTACTTTATAAATCAATTTTTTTAAATGTTTTCTACATGATGTTTTGATTATGTTTAATATTTTATTATTATGTAATTTAATCTTTGATATTTTTTGATATTCTAGTTTAATAATGCCTATAATACTTGTGTTAATTAACACGTTTCGTATTTTTGGTTCTTAGTGCTCTTTTTGGCCTATCAAAGAAGTAGTCTCTCAGACTACGCCTGACCGTTTATGTCGCAGATATGGTACCGGACCAGTTAAGGGTTAATAATCTAATGTCAGCTGTTCATGATAATTGTTTTAATTGAAGTGTTAGTTATTATATTAAAAGAGAATTATTGTAGAAGTTAAACGAAGTTAAACGCCATTGGAGGCACTCGATCGAATGTTAAAAGATTTGCGCAATAATCAGAACCTTTTTGGCGGTGCGATGATTCTGCTGGCCGGCAATTTTCGCCAAACGCTGCCAGTCATTCTAAGATCAACTGCTGCTGATTAAATTAACGCTTGCTTGAAGTCGTCCAATTTGTGGAGATATACGTGAAAATTCTCAAATTAACAACGAATATGCGAGTCACGTTACCAAATGACCAATCGGCGGACGTGTTTTCCAAGCAATTATATAATTAGTCAACGTTACAATTTTTTAAATTTATAAGATCAAAAACTGAACAAGAAAGCATATTGTATTAATAGAATTAATCGAGGGGTAAATATCTTGGAAGTCTCTGGAATTAATTTGAAAATCCCTAGAATTCATTGGAAATCATTTGTTTTCGACTAACATATTTTTTCAATGATTAGTTAAACCCTTAATGCCTTTACACCACAAATCTTTCAACTTAAAACAATGAATTACCCAAGCAAGGCGGAAATTTAATCAACCATATTGTGAATTAGGTACGATGGCCACCCCGAATATAATTTTTGAGTAGGTAATAAGGAGTGTTCATTTTACTAAGTGGACAACTTGCATTACGTGTAATAAATACAATTGTCAACCAATATTTGATCTAATAGGCATTATTTATAAAAGAAATGTTTTTTTTTATCACACATCAACTTTAGTTAGGGGCCGTTCATGTATTACGTAAGACGTTTAGGGGGAGGGGGGGTAGCTGACATCTTATTTTTTCTTACTCGGGGAAAGGGGGGTCAAGACAATTTCTTACGTAAGATTTTATTTTTTTAATTAAATTTCAAAATTTGAAAATTATTTAATCTAATTTAGGTGCTGTTGGTATTAAATGTTAATGTGAAACACAATACTATTAATTATTTATATTTTAGACCGATTTTGGATTTTTTTTCGCAATTTTCATACACTATAAAGTAAATTGTTTGAATAGCATTTTTTTAAATATAAAATAAACATAATATCTTCATTAATTTCACTTTGAATGTTTAATATCTGGCTTCTCATTGGGTAATAATTTATCTTACGTAAGATTAGTGTGGGGGGGGGGGGGTATACATTTTCTTATTTTTTCTTACTAGGGGGAGGGGGGGAGTCTAAAAGTAGGAAAAAACGTCTTACGTAATACATGAACGGCCCCTTATTAGTTTTGTCAAATATGTAACGCCATGGAGCGCATTTAAATTGACACCCGGAAAGTTATATTGCAAAAGTTGTGTTCAGAAAAATTATTCCTAAGAAAACTTGGGAAAATATTGTTAAATGCTTAAAGTTAGTACTTGAGGAGTATAATACACTTGATGATTTACTTAAATCTCATCATGGATAAGAGTCTATAAACGGTGTAGCTGAAGAAAACGTTTTGAAGCTGTTAATATCCAAAAAGTTCTTTTCTGTACGAAAAATTACCAAAGAGGTGGCAGTTAATGGTCAGTACGGTGCAAAATATTAAAAAAAGACTTAATATTAAGACTTGTAAAAAAACAAAAAAAGCCTACAAAGTCTGTGAAACAACGGCAAAGTTAAAACAAATTGTCCCAAAAGATGTAGACTCTTTTATTGCAAAACAAGAATCGGTGCATTTTAATGGATGACGAAACTTACGTAAAAATGGACACCAGGACTACAATATTATAACGTTGTTGTAGGAGAAGATGTTGCTAATGAAGTGAAGATAATTCAGAGAGAAAAATTTGGTAAAAGAGTTCTTGTGTGACAAGCGATTTGTTCTTATCGACTGAAAGTGGAACATTTTTTTAAACTGGGATAATTTGCGGTGAAAATTATAGGCGAGAATGCTTACAGAAACATATTTTAGCCTTTGTATAGTAAACACAATATCTCTTCGTTGTTTTGGCCAGATCTAGCCACCGTTCATTATGCTGATGCTGGACTTGAACTTTTGTGTTCTAATAATGTCGTTTTTGTAAGTAAAGAAATCCTCCAGATTCTGCTGAACTCCGTCCTATTGAGAGATACTGCGCTTTAATTAAAAGATATGTAAAAAAGAATACCCGGGAAGCTGAAATTCTGAAAAAATTTTAAAAATTTGGAATGGAGCAAGTCGGAAAGTGACCGCAGAACCGCGCAAAACTTATGCGAAAGCTTATGGGACGCGTCCGTATAAAAATTTGAAATTTTGTATCCTCTACAAACTCTGACATCTAGTATCTCTTTCCTATTTTTATTTTCTACTAAAATGTAATCTATTATTGACTTTTCGTTTCTACTCGGTTCTTCTCTACTCGGTGATAATAGATTAGGTGAGCTGACGGCGTATGTTTTCATCAGATATTTCCATGCCGCGAATGTAGTCTGTGTGCGAGAGAGACGTTATCGACAGAGATGGGCACAGCGCCTTGCGAAAACACATAATGCATTAGTCCTGCATGCATTACAGTGCATTTTAAGGCAATTTAAGACTAATATAAACGGCTTTGTATTAGTTTTTGGCAATGTCTCGAAGGTGTTGTTTTGCGCCTAATTGTACTAGTGGATACAATAGCAATAACGATAAAGTTTCGTTGTTTAAAGCGCCCAAAAACAAATTGAAAGAGTGCAGTGCTGTGATTCCTCGCGCGGACAGAAAATTTACGATTAAATTTTTAATGCCAGGCCCAACAATCAACGAAGATCATTAAATTACTTTAAAGAAAAATATAATCAAAACAAAACAACATGAAAATGTTGTACTTACATTACTTTAGGATGTTAATTATTATTAAGACTAATTATTTTTATTTTTTTCTTTTTGATTTCCTTTTAGGCTTCTATACAAAGTATACCAAGAAGCCTTATGATCTGGCTCGGTGTCTGTCCGTCTGTCCGTCCGTCCGTCCGTCTGTCTGTCTGTCCGCATAATTCAAAATCATACAGAGCGTTTCAAATCGTGTTGGAAATACTCTGTGTGTATAGAGGTCTAAGAACTGGGTAGCCAGTGCGCTACTTTTAGGCTTCTATACAAGGTATATTTATGATTAGGGCCAATTTATTTGTCAAATCGTCTTGACGTTTCTTCGGCGAATCGCCCATGAAAGCTTCGGGTCTCGCGGAAGGAGGAACAACCGGTAAAACCGTCACGATCATCCACTCGGGTCGTGAGTATTTCGGATCCATTCCCAGGGCGCTGCAATCTGCGTCGCTAATTTGTCTAAAGATATGCAGCACTTCTTCCGCCAACAAACACTTTTTTTCTTGTGGAACCTTTCCGTCGGATTCCTTCCATTCGGCCGTCAAATCGAGACCCGATTTTCTAATTACAGGTTGATGATTTCCACATCCACCATCCGCGTGACATATTGTTTGTTCTTTGCACAAACCGTACACTAGTTCTAAGCGTTTCTTGTAATCGTCTGCAGTTATCTTCTGAGCGTGTTCGAAGTGGTTTTAGGCTTCTATACAAAGTATAGCAAGAAGCCTTATGATCTGGCTCGGTGTCTGTCCGTCTGTCCGCATAATTCAAAATCATACAGAGCGTTTCAAATCGTGCTGGAAATACTGTGTGTATAGAGGTCTAAGAACTGGGTAGCCAGTGCGCTACTTTTAGGCTTCTGTACAAAGTATAACAAGAAGCCATATTTAGGCTTCTATGCAAGGTATAGAAAGAAGCCTTATGGTCTGGCTTCGTGTCGGTCCGCATGTTTCAGAGCCAATCATAACGTTGATCAACTGAAACGTTGTTATATTGTAAATACTTCGTCTATATTATAGTATTGCGTTAATCTGTTAATCCGTTGATTCGATTCGCTAATGCAATTTATTATTATTACAGGTTAGATGATGTTTTGTATTGCTTTCATCAGAATCAAAATCGGAATCGGAAAAGTCGCTGCTAGAATAATTGCTTGAGTTGTTCATGTTTATAAATTAGTGGTACTTGCTATATCGATTCCTTTTCAAAAGTATTACCTAAATTTTAAATACAAAGTGTAACCTATATAGTAAATTGTTGATCCTTTGATACGTTGATACATTGATACGTTGATACATTGATACGTTGATACGTTGATACATTGATACGTTGATACATTGATACGTTGATACATTGATACGTTGATATATTGATACGTTGATACATTGATCCGCTGATCTGTTGATCTGTTGATCCGTTAATCTGTTTATCCATTTATTGCATTATCTGCTTATCCGTTATTTGTATTTTTATCTTTTGAACAATATATCCACACCGTTAAGAAATTGTATGTAAAATTACAATCATTAGCAACTTTGTGACCAATTTTTCTTCAGCATAGCGCGAAATCATATCTTTCTTCAGTATTTATCACATCGAAAGTCAGCAATTATGGTACAATCTATATTACGAACGTAACTTATATACCATGCTTTAAAAATAATATTTTCGAAGCAGGTTATATCACGTTACTTGGTTCGGACGATGCTATTTTAGGGTTTTGATATCATAGATATCAAAAAACTAATATTTTTTAATCAAAATCAAATTAATTAAAAAAAAATCTTGTAGCTGGTGTGTTATGGTAGTGTTATATCTACGAGGGCTGGGAAATCGAGTATTCGAATACTCGATTCTAGGTAATTTGTTCGACAGCGTTATGTGCGACAGAAATTTGTTTGAAAATGCCCTGTCGATTAAATGTTCAGTCGTACAAATGCTGAGTTGGACGAATTTCTCTCGAACAAATTACCAACTACGGCATATTCAAACATTCGAATATCCCACTAATATTTAAGTGTTTTACTAGGTTTAAGATGATAATTTCATTATTAATGATTAATTTTAATATTATTAATAATAATTATTAATTTAACACAAGCGGCCTGCCGGTGTCGCGAGTAAACAGTCGACTAGTCCAGACGTGTTTTTGTTTTTCCAAGCAAAAATGTAATCAGTGACATTTACAGCCGTATTCACCAAGCTCTGTTAAGTTGCTAACAGAGAGTCAAGTCAATAACAGTCTGTTAATGTGATATATTTGTATTCACCAATGACTGTTAACAGTTACCAGTCTGTCAAGTCGTCTGATAAGTTAACAGAGCAATATTGGGCTGTCAACATAGGTAACAGACTGATAAGTAATATTTTTATGTATCAATATTGTAGGTTATAATTATTATTGACATTTGTTTTTGGTATGTATTTAAGGTTAACTTTTTTCCGCGAAATCAGTTAAAGCTAGTTTTACACGGTTTTACCAACAAAAATTCTAGTTACTTTTAGGCTTCTATACAAAGTATAACAAGAAGCCTTATGATCTGGCTCCGTGTCTGCCCGTCCGTCTGTCCGTCCGTCCGTCCTCATAATTCAAAATCATACAGAGCGTTTCAAATCGTGTTGGAAATACTCTGTGTGCATAGAGGTCTAAGAACTGGGTAGCCAGTGCGCTACTTTTAGGCTTCTATACAAAGTATAACAAGAAGCCTTATTTAGGCTTCTATACAAGGTATAGAAAGAAGCCTTATGGTCTGGCTTCGTGTCCGTCCGCATGTTTCAGAGCCAATCATAACGTTGATCAACTGATACGTTCTTATATTTTAAATACTTCGTCTATATAGTATTGCGTTAATCTGTTAATCCGTTGCTTCGATTCACTAATGCAATTTATAAATACGCAAATGTTCGAAAGAAATTTACTAAGTTAAAGATATTTTCGAAGAGGTCTCCCTATATAAACTACTTGTTTTACTTTGATGTGAAAAAATAATTTTTTATTGATGTGGTTAGTGAAGTTAAGTTATAAATAAAAGATAAAGGAGAGGATTGGTCCACCTCAAAAAAAGGACCATACATTACAGAGAAGTAAAATTTCTAATAGAATGGAAAAGTTTGATTGTTATTACTTATATAGTAAATGATAATTACCAATCGCAAAAATTACATTATATGGCGATCAAAAATAACCAGATAATAACAACTTTCCACACCAGAAAGGTAGCTGTATAGAAGCCTAAGAACTGCCGCTAAAGCGAGTTCCACCTTGTTTTTTGTTAAAAAGTTTTTGTTCACTTTTCAGTTTTTTATAGTAAGTAATACGCTTAAGTAGGACTTTAAGATAACTCACACAATAGTGATAATTGATAAACGTTTCGCATGTAAAGTTTACATTTTGGTTAATTCGCCCATTTACAAAACAGCGACGACAATATGATTTCTTAACCTTTTATTATAGTACCTACACACTTTTATTCATGTAAAAATAATACCTAATATTGTTTGGAATTGTGCCTAAACTAAAATTATTATTGAATAAATATTCTGTACTTAAGTTGTTCATTTATTTCTTGAAGGTATGATGGTACTATAATTATGAAATACTATTTCCAACATTTCAACTACTGCATAAATCTAGAATTAAAATAATATATAAATATATTTTGGGTTATTAACATGTGAAATTATAAATTAAATTACTTTAAAATGTAATAGTATTACATTTTAAAGTAATTCAATTTACTGTATAAATCAACTACCAATTTTCGAGGTTTTTTACGATTTAAGAAAAAACAAAGCATCCTATATAAAAAAGTTAAATGAGGCAGTTGTAGATAATGTAAAAACCTATCGAATGCAACCGGAGAGATAAATATTTGTTATTGATATTCTGAGAAAACCGAAAAATAGCGTCAAAAATCGCTCATTTACTGCATAAATCAACCACTACTAGCGGCAGTGTGTCTGTCCTTGTCTAACATAGCCGGCCAGTTTCGCGGCATGTGCAAGCAGTGCTTGTAACCTCACCTAATCTATTATACACCGTGGTTCTTCTCGGGTATATTTATGTATCTCTTTATGTTTAAAACATGTATTTGTAATCCGAAGATTGTTTATTAAACAGAAATCAATCAGCCTTTCACCATTGCTGTTTAGAGCGTTCTCACAATAAGCTCCCATTATTCCTTTTAATCTATCGTTTTTGTTTTCTATACGACCGTTGAAATCTCCAGTAACGTAAATCTCACCACTTGAATCTTCCAATGTCAGCTGTAGCTCTTCCCAAAATTTTTCTTTTTCTATTACTTATGCATCTTCGTTTGGTCCATACACCACTATTATTGTTACTACACATTGTATTATTTGTATTGTGACAGTTAATATTCTTTCTGAGATAAATGACCAGCTCTTTATAATATTTTTATATTTCTTGCTTATTATACAACCCACACCTGCTGCTGCTCTTTTTATTATTGGCACTCCGCTGTAAATATCAACTAAACATTACAAAATAGTGAGAGAAAGAAAATAAATAAAAATCAGATGTGGCCATCGACATGACTTTCTACACCGAAGTATAGATATTATTAGACAAGATTGTTACCCACCTACAACAGTAAAATTATGAAAAATTAAATTTGAATGTTTGTTTTTAACTTTTTGCAATTATTTACATGTGTCTTTGATTTTACTCAAATTTGAGATACTTCTAAGTTATACCAAATAAACGGACCCATATTTTTCTGTTTGGTCCAAAAGTGGTCCGTTTACATTGTACAGTCCTCCAAAATAATTCAAATTTGGCTTGTAGAGCTTTGATAAATTATTTCTACTGGCCGAACCGTGCCACTTATTAGAGACACGATTTTTTTTGTAAAATGAAGATATTGAATAGGTCTTTTAATTGGGGTTTTTGTGTAAATAATTAAGGCCACAAAATGGGGGTCCTAATTAAATTTTGTTTTTGGGTACCCCTCAAAAAGGTGTAATTTAAAATTCTCAAAAAAAAATTATCTTTATTATACTTTTGGCTACTTGCATACCAAATTTTAAAGTGGGCAACCATTTGATTTAGGAGTGACATCAAAATGAATTATCCTGGTCATAAAATGAAACTTCTTACTTATTTCAGTTATCATAAACTTATATAGTCAATAACATCGAAGGATAGACTCGAATTGTTATTGGAATAATTGGTTATTGGAAGTCAATAGGGTTGGTGACTATAACATCTTCGATGCTCTTGAGAACCAGTTGCGCCACATAATTTTGTTAATAAATTTATTATTATTATTATAAAATATTATATATCTTATCGAAAATCATTTTATTTTCCCAATATTTTGGAGTTATCTAATAAATTATAAATAAAAATTGCTCTTTTTCTTCAAAGTGCTTTTTAATTAAATTTCGAGAATTTACAATATTCTCATCATCGGTCGAAAATAGAAGACAAACGTAAGAGTTGTCGGGGGCAGTTAATCATTGTTGAGCACCCCAAATAAATTTAAAATTTTCCTATAGCAAAGAGGAAGGTTTATAGAGTATACTGTAAAAATTTCACTTGCGAAAGTATACATAAAATTTCGAGAAAAATCAATTTGAAAATAGCATAATTTTGCATGTAAAATGCAAGTTTAAGCCACGCCCATTACCGAGGTTATAAATATAAGGCACGATCGCACGGCCAGGAGCGCATTTGTCAGTCGACTCCCATGCGTATAACATAGTAGGAATTATGAGTGCACAAGATTGTTTCGAAAAATATTTTAAGAATAAAGTCTCTAAATAAACATAAACAACTATGGGGAAAACCTAGGCCCTTCGGGGCTTCGCCCCGGGGCCGGTTTTGATGGCGCTAATTACTTTTTTGGGTAGATCTGGCACGGCCAGAACTGTGTGCATCAAAAAACCTACCCTACTCCCCTCCGGGGCTCCGGGCGGTTTTTCATGGCATGAGCCGCTCCGCGGCGGATGCTAAACATTCGAGAAGCGCCACAAATCAAGCAAACCGGGATGAAAGAAACCGGGACCTTAAACCCCCAAAAAATCGCGTAAAACAAAAAATAATCGATGTTACAAGTACGAGAGACGAGCTGCTTCGCTATCGAGCTGCTATCGAGTAGCTTCGATATTATTGATTTTTTAAGGTTAATGGATTAGAACTTTTTTAAAGATCATTCGCTTGTCTACAAATTAGGTTATAACCCCTTATCGTCTAGAATCAACGGATTTCGAGTTATAAATTAAATTAAGGGAAAAAATGTTTAAAAAATTCAGGTTTTTTTTCTTAATTTTCTTGCGAACCCCGTATCTCTTAAACGAAACGTCTAAGAGAAAAACTAACGGCCCTAACCGGATAGGGAATTTAACTGGCTACAACTTTCGTTAAATAAATTTTTTTTTGGGCAACCAACCGTTTTCACAGAAACTCTGAAAATAATGAACAAGGTGTAGGTAAAAAATATAAATTCACATAATTACTAAAAATCTCAATTTGATTTATAGCATTTGTTTTAATGTTAAAACATTGTTAAAACGTATTGTAGCGTTTGACGTTTGAGCGACATTGTTATAAAGCGCATTAGTTTATCGGCAATTACTTTGTTAATTTATATTGTTTATTTATTATTGTTAATATTGATAATTATATTGTTTTATTAACTTTAAGCGTAATTTCTTTTCGTGTTTTATTATCAATATTATGTTATATTCAAACCTGGAATATGCTGATATGCATTTTTTATACGGCTATTACAATGGAAATGCATTGGCAGCTAAAAGAGAATACCAAAGAAGATATCCCCAAAGAAGGCTTCCAGATGCAAAAGTCTTTTCTAGGATACACGGGTTTGTATAAAAATTATTATTAAACTCATCAAGATGCATTGAAAAATAAATTATGTAAAAATAAATCCCTGTAGATACTTAATTTGTGTGAAGATTTGTAGTCACATATTGCACAAATATTCACTATGTTAAGTGTATTTCAATAAAAATAGTGAACCTTTGGAATAAGTAAAGTTGACAAAAAATGTCTGATGATTCTTGAATTGGTCGAACTGGAAGCATGCGATTTGAATTTGCCGCCCAAGTTTAGCTGACGGGAGAAGGTCGAGTCATTCGGTCGGTAAAGAAGATACGATAGAATAGAACAAGACGTGTAATCGTTGGTGTCATTTTTATTATTTTATTATACGTGCACCGAGTGTTCCTCACAATTGTGATTATTTTGAGTCATTGTGACAAAATTTCTCTAAAAATTTATAAATGAAAGGCTAGTTATAACCAGACAGAGCTATACTGGCGTCAGTAGATCGTTGACAATCCCCGACGGTCGCCATTTTAAACTTACGCTTCCTTTTTTCAAGTCTGGTACAAAAGTTTTTTTTACACAATATAAGGTATAAACAATTTAATTTCATTGATAAATTAACCAAAGCGATTGTGCACCATCCCACAAACAGTTTTAATTTCTTCTAATGCAATTCATTTCAGCTATGGATAAAATGCCAGCTTCGGTAAAATTAGAAAACATAGAAACCCACAGCTCAATTTTAGAAACTTCATATATCCCTAAATACTGTAACGAAATTAAAACCGAAGAATTGGAGGATATGAAATTTAATTTAGAAGATTTGCATCATTCTATCGACATAAAAGAAGACAGCGATATCGAACCATTAACCCAGGAGCAACCTTCACGTAAATATAAAGGCCCAAATTTATTGGAGGGTGCTGTTTGTGAATATAAAGTTATTAATAAACGAACATTAAAACTGCATTTAAAAACTCACACTGGCGAGAAACCATTTTCTTGTGAGGTATGTAACTATAAATGTGCGCACAAATCACATTTAGTCAGGCATTTATTAATTCACACTGGAGATAAACCGTTTGCTTGTGGGATATGTGATTATCAATGTGCACGCAAATACGAATTAAAAGAGCATTTGAAAACTCACACTGGCGAGAAACCATTTGCTTGTGAGATCTGTGATTATAAATGTGCACGAATATCACATTTAAAAGGTCATTTAATGACTCACACTGGCGAGAAATCGTTTGCTTGTGAGATATGTGATTATAAATCTGCGCACAAATTCAATTTAAAACATCATTTGAAAACCCACACTGGCGAGAAACCGTTTTCTTGTAAGATATGTGATTATAAATGTGCACATAAACTAAGTTTAAAAGCTCATTTAATGACTCATACTGGCGAGAAACCTTATGCTTGTGAAATATGTGATTATAAATGTGCCGGGAAATCAACTTTAAAAGTTCATTTAATGACTCACACTGGTGAGAAATCGTTTGCTTGTGAGATATGTGATTATAAATCTGCGCACAAATTCAATTTAAAACATCATTTGAGAACCCACACTGGCGAGAAACCGTTTTCTTGTGAGATATGTGATTATAAATGTGCACAGAAACTAAGTTTAAAAGCTCATTTAATGACTCACACTGGCGAGAAACCATTTGCTTGTGAGATATGTGATTATAAATGTGCCGGGAAATCAAGTTTAAAAGTTCATTTAATGACTCACACTGGCGAGAAATCGTTTGCTTGTGAGATATGTGATTATAAATCTGCGCACAAATTCAATTTAAAACATCATTTGAAAACCCACACTGGCGAGAAACCGTTTTCTTGTGAGATATGTGATTATAAATGTGCACATAAACTAAGTTTAAAAGCTCATTTAATGACTCACACTGGCGAGAAACCATTTGCTTGTCAGATATGTGATTATAAATGTGTCGGGAAATCAAGTTTAAAAGTTCATTTAATGACTCACACTGGCGAGAAACCATTTGCTTGTCAGATATGTGATTATAAATGTGTCCGTAAATCAAGTTTAAAAGTTCATTTAATAACTCACACTGGCGTAAAACCATTTGCTTGTCAGATTTGTGATTATAAATGTGCGCAGAAATCCTATTTAAAAAAGCATTTGAAAACCCACACTGGCTAGAAACCGTTTTCTTGTGAGATCTGTGATTATAAATGTGCAAAAAAACTAAATTTAAAATCTCATTCAAATTGTGAGTGATGCTATTTTTCGGAAAAATGAACTTTGCAAGAAAAGTTTATGTCAGAATGGTTTTTAGTTAAATTGTCCAAATTATCGCTAGTATCCAAATTGGATACTGGCGATACATCTGCAAGCAGATTACCATTTGTACTACATACATAGACGACAATTTCCGATAGTGTTGACATTCGCTATAAATAAATGTCGAGGGCAGAGCTTTGACAAAGTTGGTATAAATATCGATAGGCCTTTGTTTAGTCATGGACAGTTATATGTAGCATTATCAAGATGTCGAGCAAAGGATGGAATACAAATTCAAAGTACAATCGACATAACAAATGTCATATGGAAGGAAGTTTTATAACTCGCAAGATTTCTCATTTATATGGAATTACAAGGTGGCGAAATGGGGGTGGCTCAACCGTAAATCGTCTGGGAATATTGGGCCGCGGGGGGTTGGGCCGCCTTCCAGGGTTGTAGAGCCCCCCTAGTAAATCTATAAAAACGTAAAATTTCTTGACAAAGTTAAAAGTCCTTGAAGTCGCGTTGTATTTTGTTGTTAAAAATTGTATTATTATGTATAAGTTTATGATTAAAAATTTTGCTTTAACGTTGAAAAAATCTGAATTTTACTTTACGTAAAGCAAAATTAAATAATATACACTACAAAATTAAAAATTGAATTTTAAGCACTTATTTATGTGAAAGTTGTAACTTTGCCTATAATAAATAAATGTTTACTACAAACTGTAAAAATTTAATTTTTTTGCGTCAGTTTTCGGTTAAAAATTTAAAACCGTTAAAAAGGCCTGCGCTGCGGTCTAATAGAAATAGAATATCGTTGATACTTGGATGAAACTACATTCCTGTAGGTTATCTTGGAGACAACTAATAAAATGCACATCAGCAGTTAGACTTAAGTGCCGCCAGATCAGGTATTATTGCAAAACTAATAATTTTGCGACGTAAAAGCAACGGTAAGAGTTAATAATACTAAAAAATCTGATGTGGCCATCGCATAACTTTCCGAACAGACGCAAATTTTTATATTATATTTTTAAACAAAATGGTTACATAATTTCAACAGTAAATCGATGAAAAATTTCATATTTTGCCAAAATAGGAAGAAAAAAACTTTTGAATGCCTATATCTTGCAAACGAAGCATTTTTGGACCCATGTTATTAGAAACTTTTCATCTTATTTTCGTTAGTAGAATGCGGTTTACTATTTTATTTACAAATACAAAATTTTTTTACAAATACAAAATTTTTTGAAACGCCCTGTATATTTTAGAGAAAAACTTGTAGGACAAAAAATGTAGGAAATTCCATAGCGCTAATTTTTTTTTATTAATATTTTTACATATTTAATTTCGTTTCGAAGTTATGACGCATAATGTCATAATAGCTCCAGGTAAACCCCCCTTTCCCGTTACACGATTTAATTTATTTTCATCTGGCTTCGTCCTACGACAGCAAAAAGCTTATATGCAAAATTTGGAATGATTTGCTTGCTTCGTTTAGACGCTATCGTGTTCACAGACGTACATACACACACACATACATACAGACATCCTTCCAAAAATGATAAAAATGGATTCAGGGGACCTCAAAACGTGAACATCTGTCAAAAAATTGGGGGGTCAAATTTTGACTGATAACAATACTTTCCTTACCTAGGGGTTCGGAAAGTAAAAATAGCCCCGAATGCAAAACGAGAAAATTGTTCAAGCTGCTGTGCATTTTGAGCGTCGTCAAATTGCAGTAGGATTGGTTAAAGATTACCTTAAATTTGTCACGACAATTTGTTTTTTCTACGATAACTCGTTTTATTTTCATCGTACGTCCGAAACGGTGGTACACAAAAATTCTCCGCAAGAAAAGTTCCGGGTGGGGTTTTCCTCAGGTTAATACTTTCCGTGCAGTAGCCGCACGAAGTCAGCACGTCGCCTTCCATAAAGACAAGGAAAATGTAGACGGCCAAACTAAGGTCGCTACAAAATTTTTTAATTTTGGAAATTGACAACAAAGCATTTTTTTAACTTGATGTTGAATTTTATAGTTACCTACCCGTTTAGTCAAATTTGCACTTTTTTTTGAAAGCAAAACATTTACAGGTTTCGCTTGAAAAATGAAAATACGATGTTGTCATCATAAATAAGATCATAAAAGTGTTCAAATTCATTTGTCGTTGTCGGGCAATTCAAACTGTTCAAATTCAAAAAATTATGGGATATCATAAAAAAGTAGGTAGTCACACAGAAAAAGGTTTACTTGAAGGTGAGTATAATGATTTACTTAGCGATATCTATTTGTATCAACTTTTTTATTAATCTTCTCGACAATATGAAATCTTCCAGACAATAAAAACAATTGCTTACAAATAATATTTGCGCTAAGCTGTTAAAATGTTATTTTGAGCTTTAAAAAGAATTCTATTAACATTGGCAATTAACACTTAAATTAAAGATTTTACTTGCTTTAGTTGATTTGCATTTGTGTTGCTTTAAAACGTCCTGGTATTGCAGTGAATATACGAAATACTTTATCCAATACTTTTTTTCATTATTAAAGTAATCCTACCTAAAGTTTAACGGAAATATAAAAATAGTTGATATGACTTTATATTTTCTTGAAGGAACTATCTATAAACTTGCAAAGTTGCAAAAGTTGCAACTTTGCAGATTCAAGTTGATTGCGGTTGAACGGTTGAAACTATTCATTATAGTGCCAGTGTTTGTTGCGTTTGTTATATGGTTAGCTACTTTGTTGGAAAAATGGAAGAATTGTTAGAAAGTTGGGGTTTGTCTCAATTAATTAGCAAATTTAAAGGTAAGTTAATACTTATTAACTTATTAGGATAAGTTCGCACTGACCAGCAGGTATTTGGATCTTGGAAACTGTAATAGTTACAGACGCGGTTATAAATGTTGAAAATTACTTTTCATTTTAGAGTTACGTAGTACCAAGTAGTACTACTATATTAAAAAACATTTTTTTTAATTTTTGATTTTATTACTTTATTGCGTTATTTGAATTAAAAACCTAAGTTATAAACTTTAATAATTTATAATAAATGATAATTATTATAAAAGCACATTCCAGGATGCAGGTAACAACCGAAGTCAAAGTAGTAATATAATACCGATAACATGAAGGATGTGACTGCATAGGATGATGTCATACCTCAGTTAAAAATGCAAACGCAAATTTTTATCCATTTTTATCTAATAAGCTTAATTTTTCTTTTAATAAAAATAATAATTTTCATTTGAAGTTTGAATATTGAAAAACATATTTCGTCGGCTTACTGCTAAAGATAACTCCAAAATGATAGTTTTGAGTAAAACTGATTTTAAAGTTTGATTCACCAAAAACAGGTTAACAAAAGTTAAAATTGAACTTCTTAATACTCCTTTAATATTTGACTTACAGCTATCAGGTTTTGTCAAAATGTAGTTTGCTCTTATTTGAATGCAATTATGTATATAACTCATTTTGTCCAAAAATGGAGTTATTTTGTTTTGGCAGTAAGCCGACGATTTGTTCTTGGTTTGAGAAATATTTTTTCTGCGTGATGTAAAGGTAGCATTTATCGTTGAGCATATGAGAATTTTTTCTTTATCCTTATTATTTATTGGTCACTGCGTGCTCTTCAAATTTTATACTAGGGTCTTTTTTGTTCAGAAAATGATATGACGGAAGAAACTATTTATGAACTAAATGACGAGATGTTGAAGGAATTAGTACCGTCTATCGGTTTAAGAATTATTTTGAAAAACAAAATTAGCCAACAGAAATTGAGTACGGAAGTAAGTACCTAAAAAATCAAAACTTATATTATTTCATTAATATTTAATATAACGCAGATAACCGCTAATACGAAAGTTATACTTTTAAACACATCAAGCTTATCAGATCCTGATACAGAAAGCCTTGTAAGTGCGCCTTCACCATCATCGTCAACATGTTCTGGTTTGGGGGAATTAATACCACAATATAATCAACATAGCTTCATTGATGGTTCAGAACAATTTATTAAGAGCGTACAGTTCCCACAATTTGACTTGCAAGAATTACTCGATTCTTCCTCTGGGAAAAGTGTTTTAAATTTTTATAAAAAACATAATGTTTTAGATGGCCAACAGCGAAATATATTGGTAGATATTATTGTAAAAAACTTGTTCAACTATTTTCTACAACAGTAAGCTCTTTAGAACTATAGTAGTTGTTAAAAATGCTAACATGTCATTTTCTTATATGTATAACAGCCGACTTAAGCACGAAGATTATTTAGCTATCGTGTCCAAAATAATAGCACTGTTTCCTACAGAAAATCCAGGTACATATTATGTACCAGCAATATCGAAGGAAAATTCTTGCATCAACAAACCAATCCTTGCCAGAGGCAAATTGGTCGACAAATTTAAAAATTTAATTAGATTGTCAGGTTCAAGAAAACGTATTAAAACTCAAAAAGAAGATAATACTACAAAACACTTTAAAGCGTTAGGTAGTATGCCTAAACAATTTTTTGCAAATTATTTATTTTATAAGATCTTTTATACTTATTAGATGCTATAAATAACGACAAAATTTGGCTAACCCACAGGAGGGAACCATTAGAAGAAGTGTTAATAAAATGGGAAAACACTTTCGAAATACGGCAAAACACAAACTACATAAATGTGCACAATTTTATACAAGATTGGCCAATACTTCTGGAAAATAGTAACATGTGTGAATCACTGGTATACCTACATAATAATTTTTCTTTTATTACATTTTATTTATTTACAACAATAACGATAATACCCTTAGTAAATTAATGTTTTATTTACATTATAGATTAATAGCGATTTTGATCGAATGCATCCCAATTGTGGTTTGAATCTATACACAAAGTGGACAGATTTTTTTATATGTGTTAGTAGTTTAAAGACTATAAGAAAAGATACCACTGCTTACAATCTTCAGTTATTGTTAGACGAGGATGAATTATCATATGGTGTGTATTTACTAAATTCATACTATAACAAGTAGATTTTCTTAAAATTATATTTTTAGACTCCAGAGTAGTTATAAACCTAACATTAATTATACATATGCTACCACCGAAAGGAAGGATAACATTGCAAAAGAAGCATTGGAAGTTCAGCACCCAAGAATGCATCGATTCCATTATAATACATGCAAAAGTAAGAAATATTTATTTATAGTTCAATTGCTTAATTTTTTTTTATTTAGACTCCTGGAGACATTGAACGATTAATAGAAGAACAAAAAGAAAAGTGCCTATTGAGAAATCAGCCAGTTCAACCTTACATAATTATTGAAGGACCAACGATTAAAGCGCTCAGAAATTTTTATATCATAATTGATGATATACGATTTAAAGGACAAACATTTCTACAGTGTTTAGATATATGTTTTAAGTCATTTTTTATCTTGCGTGCACGATATCCTGTTCAGTCGGAACATATTTGGCTACTCTTACAAAAAGGTGTCTACAAAATTAACACCATATATGATAAAACTTTCCCAAATATTGTAGATGTTATAGATACTGCAATTACAGTTGTCTAAATTTGGAAATAATATAGTGTAAGTAGATTGTATTATTGTCGTAGAGTTACGTTACATTATAGGTACCATATTTAATCGTTTATAACAGATTATCTTAATAATTTTTAATTATGGAGTGTAATATGTGTTCAGCTACCTTTTTAAATGTCAATAAGCTAATCTTCCATTTGGAGTATGTACATAAATGTGAAGCGTTTTGTTGTCCCTTTAAAAACTGCAAAAGAAATTTTCATCAGCGTCATAAGTTAAAAAATCATTTATTTACTCAACATTCTAATTATTGTCATTTAAATTTAAGCAAGGATAATAATAATTTATCTGCTAATCAAATTATAAACGAAGAAATAGAATCTTACACGTCTCCAAAAAATGTTATTCCTCAGATTGCAGAAAAATTTGAATCAGTTGATGAAATATTTGAAAAATTTAAAACCGTTTTAAATACTAATGTTAATAAATTAATAGCGTCATTATATACAAATTTAGCTTTAAATCGTAGTATGGTTCAAAAAATTATCGAATTTTGCATTGATTTTCTCTCTAATAACTTAATTGATATACTTGTAAAAATCAGTACAAATTTTAAGAACATCATTAATCCAAAAAATATTAGTCTAGCCGAATGTATGAGTATTTTGCTAATAGCCTTAAAAAATTGTTTTTCTAATTTAGACACCGAATACAAAAGATTTAAAGAATTTGAAACTTCTAATTGTTTTATACGCCCTGCACAGTTTAACCTAGGAACTTGTCCAGATAATGCACTTAGAAACGGTAATACCACACTAATATTAAAAAGTAGTACATACTCATATGTGTCAATAAAGAGTCAATTGAAAAATTTTTTAGAAACTAAGGGAACATTAAATAAGATTTTGGAGTATCAAAAAGAGCTTTTAAATTCGTGTAATGAATTTGCATTTAATATTGTACAAGCTAATCTATATAAAAGTGTTTTGACTTCTAACGATAAAAAAGTTGTATTGCCTATAATATTGTATTATGATGACATTGAAATCAGCAATCCTCTTGGCAGTCATTCTGGTATATACAAAATTGGTGCTGTTTATTATACTATAGGTAGTATTCCACCAAGTTATGGAAGCAGATTAGAAAATATTTTTTTATGTCAATTATTTCATGCTTCGGACCGAAAGAAATTTGGTAACTTAAAATTATTTGCTACATTGGTAGAAGAATTAAAATATTTAGAAGACAACGGTATTGAAATCATCAGCAAAGACAATAATATAATTACCCCAGTATATTTTCAATTAATATCTGTAGTTGGAGATAACTTAGGAGTGCATTCATTATTTGGATTAACTGAAAGTTTTTCGGCGACTCATTATTGTAGATTTTGTAAAACTTCTAAATTAGAAATGCAAACATTAGTAAACCAAAATGTTGAAAATCTTAGAAGGGTAGTTGAATATGATCATCATTTACAATCTCAGATTTACGGGGTTAAAGAATATTGCGTGTTTCACCAACTTGCAAATTTTCACATTTATAATAATATTGCATGCGATATTATGCATGATCTTATGGAAGGTGTACATCGGTATGACATGGCACTAATAATAAAGCGTTTGATCAACGAAAAATATTTTACACTTAACGTTCTCAATGCTAGAATAAAATACTTTTCCTATAACTTATATGAAAAAAACCTTCCTCCTAACATACAACAAACGCATTTAGACAATGGCAACATTATTATTTCAGCATCAGAAATGTTGAATATTGTAAGAAATTTTACTTTTATAATAGGGGATTTAATACCGGAAAATAATCCAACTTGGAACTTTTTTTTGAAATTGTTTGAAATTACAAATATTTTAACATCCTCTTCAATTTGTGATGCTACTCTTGAGTTGTTAGATGTTTTAATTACAGAACATCATCAAATGTATATAGAATTATTTAACGTAACATTAAAACCAAAGCATCATTTCTTAGTGCATTACTCAACAATTATAAAAGCTATTGGACCACCCAGATATCTGTCATGCATGAGGTTTGAAGCAAAACATTCGGAACTTAAATCAATTGCTCAAAGTATAAAAAGTCGAGTCAACTTACCATATACACTTGCTCTTAAAATGCAACTTAATAGTACATTTAGATACATCTCTAACACAGGATTAGATAACCATATTTCATATGGTTCTATTTATGAAGTAACTGACCAAGATATAATTAATTTAACTGTTTCTAATAATTTTTTGGACCAATACTCGTATATAAAGTGGTACTCATTCAACGGAATTACATTTAATAATAATTGTGCAATACAATATGATTCTGAATTTGACCAACCCAACTTTTTTCAAATTAGGCATATATTAATGCATAATGATGACAAAAGTAGTTGTTATTTCATATGTAAAAAGCTGAAAAATTTAGGTTATAACTTACATTATCGAGCTTACAATGTGGAACAAACGAAGGAGAATGTATTCTAATAAATAGATCTGATGCCGAATCGAATTTTCCTACAAAACTTCAGATTTTAGCTACTGGTGATTTATATATTACAAATCCAATTTTATAAATTCCACGTACTAATATTTTACTCCTAATTAAAAGTTATTAGATACTTTTGGGCTAGATTAATTAAATTAATAGGGTGCACTCCCGAAGTTTACTGCATCCCACCCGACTCGCCTTGTAAGTGTAGTTATTTCATTGCTTTCTTAGTTTTTAATTTTCTATAATATGGTATCTAACTTTTTATTTTAGTTTTATTATTATTTTTTATTATATATTATACAATTATAGTTATTTCATTGCTTTTTTAGTTTTTAATTTTCT
Organism: Podabrus alpinus; assembly: GCA_932274525.1. NCBI lineage: Eukaryota > Metazoa > Arthropoda > Insecta > Coleoptera > Cantharidae > Podabrus > Podabrus alpinus. The sequence continues at coordinate 60,599,433 of OW026452.1, forward strand.
ATATGGTACCTAACTTTTTATTTTAGTTTTATTAGTATTTTTATATTATATATTATACAATTGTAGTTATTTCATTGCTTTTTTAGTTTTTAATTTTTTATATATGGCAACTTTTTATTTTCATTTGTAATTTCATTTGTAAAATAATTTCTTTAAATACATTTTTTAAATTTATATTTTACTACTTTTTATAAGCATTACTTTTTATTTATAGTAAGTGTATCTATTATTTTAACTAACTATTCCCACATGATTACTGCAATATAATGAAGGATTTCTTTTAACACCTTTATTTATTTACACGAACATTATGATTTATTTAAAGTAATTTAATAAATTAATAGCTACAAACTGTAAAATAGTTCTTGTAAACTTTTTGTATAGTTGTTCTAACACTATCGTTATTTAACCAAATCTACTGTATATTTGACACAAACAGATCAAAAAGTTAAATTTATTAATCTAGAGGTTCTGTTAAATATATGAACGCATTAAATGAAATAATGGAAGGTTTTCATCGCAAATAAAGCAAATCTTTAAGTAGATGCAAATTATTTACTTGAGCTAAGTTTATAATTCTAAAATCAAGTAATAATAATGTTGGATTTTTAAATATTTCATATAGTTCGTATAAACTGATCATAGATTTCGGTATATATAAACGTAAAATGTGTTCAGAACAAGTATAATATGTTCGTGGCAACCATTCCTTTCTCTGTGTGATACGGTTAAACTTGGCTTTCACAATTAATTCGTTCACTTTCAGTGGCGGCGCCGGCGCTGCGATTTTTCAGACGGTGGGCAGGCTGACAAAGAAAATAGTTGGTGGGAGGAGGCTTGAATAAATTTTATTACTATTGTTTCAACTTAAAAAAAACATATTAATTTATTAAAGTCTAGAGGCTCCGGATGAGGCCGCCGTATTGGGAAAACAGGGCCAAAACTGACAATTTTATGAATATTCGTGAATATCTCGGTTTAGGTTCACTTGAGAGTAAAATGTCAAGTTATCAAAATTAAGGTAAACTCAATTGTATATTGCGGCGATTCAAACTAGGGCTAATCGATTCAAAAGTACATCTACTGAAAAATAAAATTTAAGAAAGTTCAATATTAAATTTGTTGCCGAGATTCTACCTTGAACTTGACGAGTGCCACGAAAGGTGAAAAATGAGCTGTTTTGATTTATTGAATCCTCTAGTATCAAAACCCACTAAATCCACTTTCATGGATTTTGTAAAAATTGCGGAAAACTGTTTAACTAACTTCTGGAAGCAATTTTAAAATTATTATTAATTATTTTTTGGTTTATGCAACTTAATTTACATTAAAAAATTGGATTTAGTGGGTTTTGATACTAGAGGATTCAATTAACTGAGGAACTAAAATTGAATTTCTTCACCATGTGATCTGTTTCTGGAATATGTATTATTAGAAACAGTACTATGAATTGTTATTTTGTTTGGTCATATTATGTAACATAATAACAAGTTTAGTACAAAAATTTGTAAAATTCATGTAATAATAATTGTACATCTAAAGCATAAAGGTAATAAATTGAAAATTTCCTATAGCAAAGAGGAAGGTTTATAGAGTATACTGTAAAAATTTCACTTGCGAAAGTATTATCAAAATTTCGAGAAAAATCAATTTTAAAATAGCTAAATTTTACATGTAAATCGCATGTTTAGGCCACGCCCATTACTAACATAGGAGTAATTATTTAAAAAACGGTTCGTTTCAGAACCAAAAACTATTTTAAGAATAAGGTCTCTAAATAAATATAAACCGGGAAAATGTGGGGAAAACCTAGGGCTTGCGGGGCTCTGCCCCGCGGCCGGTTTTGATGGTGCAAATTACTTTTTAGGGTGGATCCGACCCGGCCAGAACTGTGCGCATCAAAAAACCTACCCTATGCCCCTCCGGGGCTCCGGGCGGTTTTTCAATCGCGTGCGCCGCTCCGCGGCAGAGCTAAACATACGAGAAGGCGCCACCCATCAAGAACACCGGGATGAAGGAAACCGGGATCTGAAACCCCCAAAAAATCGCGTAAAAACAAAAAATAATCGATGTTACATGTAGGAGAGTCGAGCTGCATCTGCCGGTGCGAAATACTCTAAGTGTTAGGGTCATTCATTCCGCACGGACCGTCAACAAAATGAGCGACGCGCGGAATCTCGTTAGGTTTTTACATGAAAATTAGTTAACTTCAAAATTGATTTACTCAAAATTTTGATAATACATTCTCAAGTTTAAATTATATCAGTAAACTATATAAACCTTCCTCTTTGCAATAGGACATTTTCAATTTATTTGGAGTTACCAGACTTAAGGGACCGTACCCCAAATTCGATTTTTTAAAAAGTTTTGACCATATTCACATTTTTTATTGTTTTAATAGACAGATATAAGCCTGTTCTTTAGTGTGTAGCAGAAGAAATTTAGTTTCGAGTGGCTGAGTTAGTGGTGTTAGTGGGTAGATTACACCTGACCGAGGTGTAATCTGCTTAGAACAGCCTCTCTGGAGATGAAGTGTATACACTTCCCGCGGTTCGGAGCCCGCGTTAAACAAGTAGGTCCCCTATGTGTGTGATAGTACTACAAACGCACAACACATACATAGGAGAGAGGTCGCCAACATCCGGTAACGGATAGGCACGTTAAGAAGAAGAAGAAGAGTTAGTGGTAGAGTAACCGCCAAACTCAATAATCGTTAACAATCCCGATACATTGGTACATCTTTGTCAAACCCGCTGTATATAATTTTTTATAATAAACCGACGTTTCTAATCCCAGCAACGTTGTCAATTCTAAGGAACTGATAACGTTGTTTTAATATTCCTGCCAGTCTTTCTACTGCTTTTATACCAAGTGGATGCAAAAAATGAACCGTGGGAAATATTTAGTGGAATTGGCAAATCGAAAGAAAGTAACGGGTAAGTGCAGTATAATTTTAAAATAATAATAGTAAAAAGGAATATCAAAAATCATTTTATTTTTCCTCTATATTTTTGGAGTTTTGTAATAAATTAAAATTAGTCTCTTTCTCCAAATTCTTTATTAAAATGACGAGACGCGTTTCGAGAATCTAATAATGTATTCTCATCATCGGTCGTTATTAAAGGACAAAAACGTAAGTGTTGTCAAATTTTATACATCAAATTAAATTTTGATTTTTATTTGATATACTAATGACCGACTCTTATTAGTTTAATTTGATGTATAAAATTTGACAACTCTTACGTTTTTGTCCTTTAATAGCGACCGATGATGAGAATACATTAGATTCTCGAAACGCTTCTCGTCATTTTAATAAAGAATTTGGAGAAAAAGACTAATTTTAATTTAATTTAGTAAAAAGGAGAAAATTAAATTTCCCAAAATTGGTTTAAATTTTGGCAATATTCAAAAGTTTTTTAAATAATTAATTGGAAATTAGTGATATCTATTCAAATTGATTTTGCGATAATTATACGCAACATTGTAAATCTAATTGCGTATTTCAAGTTCTGTAAGTAAAAAAAAATAATAAAAATTCTTTTCAATACCTCGTAAATAATACATTGTTTATTACATTTTTTTTTCAATCTTAGATTGTTAAATAAATTGATTGCTAATTTGTAGAAATTTTTTTACAAATTGCCGAGTGTACAAAATGTTTTCTATATTATTATGACGTATTCTTTACTTATAAATCAATCAATGCCAAATCATGGCACATCTAAATAGTGTTCCCTAAATCTATACTTACAATAATAATTAGTCTTTAACTTTCTGTCACGAATAATTATGATTGTAATAATCCCGTAATTTATTGTGCAAAATTCCTATTATTCTTTTGAAATTTAATATAATAATTATTAATAAAATTTTAAAAAAACGTTTCAGAAAACAGAAGAAAACAGGAGTATGTTAAAAACAGTTCTTCATCACATATGAAGATTGGGTTGAAAAATGACGCACCATTATTGACAAATGAGGTAAATAATTAAACTGATTTGTAAAAAATATAAAATTTAGATCAGTTCAATAATAAATTGCTTCAACTATGTATAAGTTTTACTTCTCTTTAGTACCTATACGACAAATTAAGCCTAAATAATATTATTTTTTGCATTAGATTTCGGACCACATTTTGGAAGCCTTGCCGAAAATAACACCTTCCAAAAAAGTTTATCATTTTCTAAAAAATGTGGAAACGAATGCGGATGACAAATCTAAAAAAAATTCTATTTTATTAAAGAAAAATGAAACTAAAACCAACACTTTTTCTAATTTTGATGAGTTTAATATTATTACTTCGAAAAATGCTTCTTCAAACAATACTATATCCATTAGTAACGAAGATTTATTAGATAAAAAAAATTTCTGAATCCGTTACTGACTCTTCGGACGTCGATTATGTACCCCCTTCTGAAAGTTCACATGGTTCTTTTTGAAAGATACGAATGCTTACGCTTAGGAAGTAGTAACATATTATTCAAAAATCCCATGATTCTTTAGAAGTAGATGGTACTATTGATCCACTTGTCCATACTAATAGTAAACCTTCTAATGAGCAGAACATTGATTTTAATAATAAGAATTTATGCCCGTTTTGTTTTGAAGAAGTAGGACACTTCTCTCGACATTTATTATTCAGAAAACATTCGGATGATGAGACAGTTATGAAGATTTTAAACATGCCCATCAAAAGTAATGACAGAAGAATGGCAATATTAGCCCTAAGAAAAAAAGGAAATTTTGTATTAAAACAAGAAAATGATCAACTAAAGCCGGTAAGAAGGACATCAAGCTTTAAGTGCTTTAAGTCAACAAATAACGCTAATAGCACCAAGAATGATTATTATCCGTGTGTGAATTGTTTGGGATATTATAAAAAAAATTATTTGTGGAGGCATAATAAGATATGTAAAGCAAAAATTGCGACTAATGAAAATAATGGTTGCAGGACAGAGCATCTTACGGAATCTCAATCATTTTTAGCAATGACCGGTTTATTAGGAAACTATTTGTCCAAAAGTCGACTTAAAGACGAAGTTTTTAATCTCATGAGAGCAGATGATATTAGTTTCACAGCTAAAAACGATGCTTTAATATGTTTATATGGAGACTCATACTTAAATAAGCATAAGAGAAAGCAAATGAATGTAGTTACATCAAATAAGATGCGAGAAATGGCAAGACTCAAAATAGCAGTACAATCATCTATTACTTTCGTACATCTAATTGAAATATTAAAAGCCAGAAATTTACCCTCAAATTGTAGCAGCCGCCAAAATCATAAGTGGTTATAATCCAGACACCAAGACATATAAAGCATCGTCTCTAGCTCTGTATTTAGGAAGTAATTTGAAATTTTTGTGTGATATTGCAAGGAAAGCAATCATAATACAAGATCCGGTATTCCCTAAAATACTTTTAGAAGAGCGTAACAAAAAACAAAAAGACATTTTAGATTTGAGAGAAATGATCGTAAGTCATTGGTGTAACGATGTTTCAAGTTTACTCAATAAAGTCTTGAATGAAAAAAATGGGAAAAACCAAAGTTATTACCATTGACCGAGGACGTTCAATTATTTAATAACTATGTAAATACAATAGCAGACGAATCTTTTAGTAAATTAACAGCATTAGAAGATGTGCCATATAATTACAAACGTTTAACAGAATGTACGTTATCCATAGTTCTTGTTTTCAACCGTAAGCGAATTGGGGAAGTTCAATTCTTAGATATTGATACATATGAGCGAGATTATTCAACTGTGAATCAAGACGAATGTTTAAGTTCACTAACTGAACTTGAAAAAAATATGAGTTTCTCATTTAAAATAGCCGTTGTATTTGGAAAGGGGAGTAAACCGGTGCCCATTTTATTTGCCAAAAGGATGCAAAGGTTCTTAGATTTAATAATTAAAATTCGAAAAACAACCGATATTGTTCCAAAGTCAAACAAGTATATTTTTGCAAATCCAGGATCAAAAGACCGATGGATGAGCGGTGCATCAGCACTAAGAAAACTTGCCAAAAATTGTGGTGCCAAAAATCCGGAACTTTTGACCAGCACGCGCTTTAGGAAACAAATAGCAACAATTCTACAATTGATGAGTTTCGAAAGTAATGACATGGAACAAATTGCCCGTTTCATGGGCCATACAGAAAAAACACATTCAGAATTTTATAGGCAAGTCTAAATATAAGCCGTATTGGAAATAATTTAACCGCCCAATTATTGTTTATAATAATTTAATGCTGCAAAGTAACTTGTTTTACAATGAATGTGTTATTAAATTTATTTTGTATTTTCTGTTTTAGACTTACAGAAGATGTCTATCAAACTGCAAAAGTGGCAAAAGTATTATTATTGTTAAATGCTGGAAAAGGAGCTGAATTCAAGGGAAAAAGTTTGGGTGATATAGAAGTAACAGAAGATATTATCGATGCCGATGAAAAGGAAGATAATGAAGATGATCAGAATGAAGAACCAGATGTTGAAGAAAATGTAGAAGCCGACCGTTCCGAAACATACCAGGATTCCGATTTGGAAATTCCGAGTACTTCTAAAAAAACTTCTAAAAGAAAGAAAAGCAATACTAAAAAAGACAAAGGTCCCAAAGAAGGGACAAATTCTCATCAAAATTTAAATATAGGTTCTACTAGAATTAGATGGTCAGCTAATGAAAAAAAAATTGTTCTTACTTTTTTAAAAAACATGTTAAAAACAACATACCGCCTAAAAAAGAGGAATGCCTTCAATTAATCAGCGAAAATTCAAATATTTTTAAAACGACGGATTGGGTTCGAATCGAAACATTAGTATTTAAAGTTATATTATCATAAAATTTAGTAATTTTCCATAGATGATGCGGCTACAGTTTGATACGAAATTTAAACCGTGGTGGATTAAATTCGTGCAGCCGCTTATCTCAGGGGCGGCTGGGCAAAAAAAGAAAGGCTTGCCCCTAATGCTAGCTCACAACAGCAGGGCAGGAGACGCTTACAAAAAAAATAATGAAGCATACAGAGCCGATACTTCCTCTAGATGTAGGGGGTTGTACAGGGTGCGCTAAAAGATGAGCTCCAAAGAGCAAGCGAGAAAGGTGTAGTTTGGGCGCCACGCAGCTTAAAACCACCCTGTAAACAAATATAGCAAACACTAGCGAAACTGCGAAATAAGTGTTCCTGCAAAAAAAAGGTAAAGGGGTCTGATGCTTCAAGATCAAAAATGGCGCTGATCAGTTTTAAGTTCAGATTTAATTGATAACTAAATATGTACAGTTAAGCGCAATATTGGGACAATCTTTAAACTCGAAAATAATGAATAATGAATAATAATTAAACAATTATGAAATAAATGTTATTAGCGTTCGTGGTGTAGCTACTGCGTATACGTATATTCGGTTTACAGATAACTACGCGCTTCTGTGACTGGGTCACAGAGATAAAAAATAATGAGTTTAATAAATTTCGTTCTTATAAAAACGTAAATGCGTCCATAAAGAACGGCCCAACAAATGTAATCCGCGCAATAATGTCAGATAGCCAAAAATATAACAATCAAATCCGAATAAAATAAAACAAAGATCTTATCTGAGAAGCTGGTGGAGTCTTCGATGTTGAAGTTGGTGGGGTCTTCGGTGTTGGAGGGACGAGCAGTTAGAATCGAGATAAAGATGTTGGTTGCAGGCAGAAATGGTAGTCGGAGTGGATCGGAATGGTGAATCGCAGAATGCTTTCCAGATGGCTTCGGAAGCAGGGTTCAAAACGTTGGATTTCCAAAACCCAAACAAATACTGATCACAGGCGGTAAGGTCTTGATCTCAAAGACGTGGTTAGAGGGTTTTAATAATTCCAGATGGTAATCAATTTCCTTCGAGGTGTTGAAAGTTCGGACGAAATAAATCCTTCAAATGAAGTACGGAAAATTCTCCCAAATGCTTACGAAATGAAGCCGGTACGGAAAATCGTCCAAAACCAAGTGACCAAAATGTATCCCAAAATAATTGGATTGAAATATACTCAAGTTCAATAAATAATTAGTCACCGGAACGTCCAAAAAAACTAGATTTTTGTTCCAAAACTTGAACACAACGCACTTTTCGAAATCGGAAAATTAACCATCTGCCTTATCACAATCGCCCGTGATAGTAAAATTTATTCGAATTAAATATAAAACTTGCATTCTGATGCCGCATATGAGATTCTCATAAAACTAAATGGAGAAATCTTCAATCTTTCGAAAAATATATCCGTGTGAAAACAGGACCGTAACAACTCCCCTCTTACCAAAAAAAAAAAAATTTTCGAGACTAGCGAGAAAATTTGAATAAAATCGCTGACTTACGTCAGGAGAGTATAATCATAAAAAAACAGCTATAACAAAATATCCTAGCACAAAAAATCCAAATCAGAAAACCATAATCGAAATACAAAAATAAGATTAACTTACAAGTTAATCGCACATGAAAGGTTTCAAATCTTTAGCATGCCACGTTCCACAACGTTTCCCATCAGGATCCTTAAGTTGAAAAACCCAAGGCGAAAGCTTTTTATCGATAAAGTAAGGACCTACAAACTTTGGCGCCAGCTTGGCGGTAAACTGCCTAGCTGCGTCAGATAAAACAAAATTCTTTCTCCATACCTTTTGATTCAAGCAAAAGTCAGCTGGTCGACGTCGCAAATTGTAATGCTGGCTTGACTTTTTGTAAGCTTTAGTAAGTCGGGACGTAATATTAGCATAAATTTTTTTGAAATTATTTGAACGGTAACTTAGGTCTTGATCCCTAGCAAATAACAAATCTTTCCCATCGTCTAACTCGGTTCGCTCTAAAATTATCTCCCTACCAAAATTTATAAAATAAGGGGTGTATCCCGTCACCTCATGTCTCGCAGTTCTAATAGCGCATGCTGCGGCCGATAAATATTTTTCCCAATCCTTGTGATTTTCTTTCACATAGGATGCCAGCACCGTTTTTAGGACGCGATTTATTCTTTCGGTAGGATTTGCCTGAGGATGGTAATTAGGTGTAAAGGTGATAGTGCTACCGTATTTTCTCACCATATCACCAAAGTCACGACTCCGGAATTGGACGCCGTTATCGCAAATGATAGTACGGGGAACACCGAACATGAGAAATACATCTTCCTCAATATGCTTAACCACGTTCTTGGCTGTTGCTGTGCGCAAGGGAAACGTAAGCGTAAATTTGCTAAAGCAGTCGGCAACAACTAGGATATAAGTATAACCGTGAGTAGAGCGGGGAAGAGGACCAACAATGTCCGTACAAATAACCTCCCATGGAGTAGAAATCTGAGAATGACCCCCCATCGTACCAACTGAAGCTTTTTGCTCTGGTTTGGCACGTGCGCATGTTAAACAATGTCTGACGTAAGTGGCAACGTCACTTCTCATTTTGGGCCAATAAAAATTTTGCATAACCCGATGATACGTTTTGTGAACGCCCATGTGCCCAGATGTCGGGTAATCATGCATTCTCTTAATAATGTGGGTACGATTCTCTTTGGGAACGACTTCTCTCCAATGATCTTGATCGTTAATCAAGTTTATGCCATTCCGACGAACAATCTTATACAATTTCGAACCTGAAGCACGCCAAAGGGGAAACTTATGAGGGGTAGCTTTTACTTTTTCGAGCATTTTTAAAAACCATTTATCGCGGGGTTCATCGTCGACTGGAGTAACATCAACTGCGTCAATAATAGGGACCGAACGAGACAAAGCATCTGGAACAACGTTAAGCTTACCAGCTCGATGAACGACTTCAAAGTTAAACTGCTGTAATCTCACAGCCCATCTAGCTATTCGACCAATAGGGTCTTTGATGTTGTTTAGCCATTTTAAGCTGTAATGGTCGGTGACGACCGTAAACTTAGTGCCTTCCAGATAAGGTCTTAATTTTTCTATCGCGTGAATGACGGCCAAACACTCCTTTTCGGTCACGCTGTACTTACGCTCGCAGCCGGTTAACGACCTACTAATGTAGCAAACTACCTTTTCGCCTTCCGGATGTTGTTGGGACAAAATTGCGCCCAGGCCAAAATCGCTTGCGTCCGTTTGCACGATTAAAGGTAAGCTCCAATCGGGACAAGACAAAACTGGGCTAGTTATCAGACGCTCTTTTAGACTATTCAAGGATTGACTGCACGACTCGTTCCATAAGAACTTTTGGTTCTTTCGCAATAAATTTGTTAATGGTGCGATAAGAGTTGAAAAATTTGGTATAAACCGTCGGTACCATGATGCCATACCAATAATTCGCCGAACTTCCTTAACGTTAGAAGGAGGAGGAATCCGCAAGATAGCCTCAACCTTGTCGGGGTCTACAGCCAAACCGTTCGCATTAACAACATAACCCAAATAGCGAAGCTCCGGTTTACAAAAATGGCATTTCTCACGATTAAGCGTAAGATTCGCTTCTTTAAGTTTAGCCAAAATTCGTTTTAAAACCTCTATGTGCTTTTCGAATGTGGGTGTCGCGATAATTATGTCATCCAGGTAGCTAAACGCATATGGTTCCAAATCGGGACTAATAATCTGCTGGATCAAACGACTAAAGGTAGCTGGGGCGTTATGCAATCCGAACGCCATACGTTTAAAATGAAATAAACCACGATTAGGCACAACAAAAGCGGTATATTTTCTCGAAGGCTCAGCAATAAGGATCTGCCAAAACGCAGACTTAATATCTAACGTCGTTAAATATTTCGCGTTACCTAATTGGTCGAGAATACTGATAACATTTCGCAAAGGGTAAGCGTCGGGAATACTAACTGCGTTAAGACGACGGAAATCAACGCAAAACCGATAGGTCTGGTCTTTTTTCTTGACCAGCAAAATAGGTGACGACCATGCCGAGTTTGAGGGTTCCACAATATCATCAGCCAGCATTTTGTCAAGCTCTGAATCGACATGTTTTTGAAGGATAGGCGATATAGGGTAGTATCTTTGTTTAATAGGAGGTGAGTCGGTTTTTATCTCGTGTTCCACCAGATGGGTGTAACCGAGTTTACTACCTGGCAGTTCGAATAAGGCTTCGTTCAAGAGATCTTCTAACATCAGCTTCTGACTACTTGAAAGAGTTTCGGCGGGTTGTAGTGCATCAAGCAAAAAATTTTCATCGGTATTCGAAAAGCACCACTCACCGCTACGAAGATTAGGCACTATGCCCATCCTAATCCAGAAGTCTGTGCCGAGAATAAGGCAATGTGGCAAGGATGGAATCACTAAAACTTCAAGAAGTACTACCTTATCTATTAACTTAACCGGTAGCATAACTACCCCTATACTGGTGCAAGCCTCTCCATTCGCAACAATACAATCTTGCACGTGTGAGCTATCTAAATAACATTTGCCGCGTAATATGTTCCAACCCGGACCACCTAAAATCGTTCTGGAAGCACCAGAATCCAATAACCCCAAAAATACTTGAGCAAAAATCGTCACTCGGAGATAAGGACGCTCATCATTAATCGCGCTAGCTAACACGAAATCTAAGATGGCCTTGTTATTTATAGGGAGATTTTTATCGTTGACCGGATGGTAATCATCAGAGTGCGATAACCGGTTTATCGTCTCTGATTTCCGTTTCCCGAACACCTGGGACAAGAACTTACAGTGTAACCCAAACTTCCGCAACGAAAACACATAACTTTACTAGGCTTTGTGCAGGCAGCTCGACGATGACCGATTACGCCGCAATTCCAACAAGTGTCTCTCGAAACAGGAGTTTGTGCTGTGGAATCGTGAATTGCACTCAAAGTTTCGTTACCGCGTGTCGATCTACGGTAAGCCAGATTGGGTTCAAGCATTAATTTGAAATTCGTAGGAGGAGGACAATATTGGTTGGAATAAAATTCAGTCTCTTCGACTGATCGACCGTAATCGATAAGCTGACTGATGGTAAAAATTTTCTGAGCTGCTAGACCACGTTGCAGGTTCGGTAGTAAATTGCCTCTAATTGTGGTTACCCTATCTAGCTCGCAAGGCTTGCTAGCCAACTTATTGAAAAGAGATTCCATGATGGAAACATATAAAACTAATTTTTCATCCGCACCTTGTGTTCGTTTTTGGATCTCGACTAAGAGTCGCGATTCGTACCCTGGTGGGAGGAAAGATTCTTTTAATTGGCTAATCAAGTCATCCCAATCACAAAAAAGATTCTTCCTAGGACGATACCAGGTTAGAGCATTACCTCTAAACAATTCTACAGCCGACCTAAATAATTGAGATTTTGTCACGCCCCTAGCTTCTCGTAACTCCTCAATTCTCTCAATAAAAGCCGTAACGCTACTATTCCCGTCAAAATAAACATTCCACTTATAAATAGGTGGTATTTTCACTGCAATAGAATGAGAATTGGTTTCATACTGCGTACTGCTACTATAACGTCGAGAAGGGTCGAATGGATGATCGTTAACATTAAAATTTTGCGATACAGACTTGGTATTGTCCCTATCACTGTGATAACTTGTGATATTAGGCCCCGAATTATTCGAATCTTCAGCAAAAGATACTCGTCGGGTATCTTGAATTTTACTCGGAGTAGAATTCACATTAACCTCGCGAAGGCGCTTGATCAAATCCACGACATTGCGATTTGCCGTTTCACAAAAATGATTTTTATTCGAAATGGAACTAGTAACAGGTACAATAGGTAGCTGTACAGGGTTAACGTTTACTAAAGAATCGCGAGTTACCGAAGTCTGCGCTGCGATACCGTTATTTACAGGACGTGGGGGTGTTAAAGATCCAGACAGCACCGAAAAATCTAATAAAGAACCGCATAAGTGGGATTCCGGGATAGGGGCGTCGATAAGTGAATCTGATAGTGAAATCAAATCCTCATTCTCACTAGTATTCAACCCTGATGCAAAATACACCTCACTAAGAGATTTCAACAAACCAGCAGCTATAAAAGAAAGATTCTCACATTTTTCTTTATCTTCCGCGTGGTGTAAAGTTAATATAGCCAAACGACGTTGTATGTGTAGAAGACGAGCTTTTATTCGCTCTTGTTCATTATCCCTATTTGATTGATCAAAGTCCTCTATCTGACCTCCTAATTCGATTAATTTTGATGATATTGTGTGGAATTCCACCTCTAAATTAATATTTGAGCAACTTATAACAGGTAAACCCTGCCTTAACGCATTTCTCAATAATTTACGCTTCTCCGCAACCGTATCTCCTACTTCAATCCCTCTCCACTTCAATTCATAAGAGAGTTCGTCGCTTAACAAACGATTAACATCCATCGTGACTAAAAAAAATATTTAGCAAATTTACAAAAAGAAACTGATAAAATACTCGAAAAATTTGAAAAAGAAATAAAAATTGCCGAAGGGAATTTCACTCTCCCTCCCCCAAGAAAAAAAACCGAAGACGAAATATAAACAAAATCGGTAAATAAAAAAAATGCTATTAAGCAACTATCTCCCAATACTAAAAACTCCAAAAGCTGACCTTATCGGAAAAATAATCAACACCACTTTGATACTTTTTGACGTTGGGCGCCACTGATACGATATTTAATCCGTGGTGGATTCAATTCGTGCAGCCGCTTATCTCAGGGGCGGCTGGGCAAAAAAAGAAAGGCTTGCCCCTAATGCTAGCTCACAACAGCAGGGCAGGAGACGCTTACAAAAAAAATAATGAAGCATACAGAGCCGATACTTCCTCTAGATGTAGGGGGTTGTACAGGGTGCGCTAAAAGATGAGCTCCAAAGAGCAAGCGAGAAAGGTGTAGTTTGGGCGCCACGCAGCTTAAAACCACCCTGTAAACAAATATAGCAAACACTAGCGAAACTGCGAAATAAGTGTTCCTGCAAAAAAAAGGTAAAGGGGTCTGATGCTTCAAGATCAAAAATGGCGCTGATCAGTTTTAAGTTCAGATTTAATTGATAACTAAATATGTACAGTTAAGCGCAATATTGGGACAATCTTTAAACTCGAAAATAATGAATAATGAATAATAATTAAACAATTATGAAATAAATGTTATTAGCGTTCGTGGTGTAGCTACCGCGTATACGTATATTCGGTTTACAGATAACTACGCGCTTCTGTGACTGGGTCACAGAGATAAAAAATAATGAGTTTAATAAATTTCGTTCTTATAAAATCGTAAATGCGTCCATAAAGAACGGCCCAACAAATGTAATCCGCGCAATAATGTCAGATAGCCAAAAATATAACAATCAAATCCGAATAAAATAAAACAAAGATCTTATCTGAGAAGCTGGTGGAGTCTTCGATGTTGAAGTTGGTGGGGTCTTCGGTGTTGGAGGGACGAGCAGTTAGAATCGAGATAAAGATGTTGGTTGCAGGCAGAAATGGTAGTCGGAGTGGATCGGAATGGTGAATCGCAGAATGCTTTCCAGATGGCTTCGGAAGCAGGGTTCAAAACGTTGGATTTCCAAAACCCAAACAAATACTGATCACAGGCGGTAAGGTCTTGATCTCAAAGACGTGGTTAGAGGGTTTTAATAATTCCAGATGGTAATCAATTTCCTTCGAGGTGTTGAAAGTTCGGACGAAATAAATCCTTCAAATGAAGTACGGAAAATTCTCCCAAATGCTTACGAAATGAAGCCGGTACGGAAAATCGTCCAAAACCAAGTGACCAAAATGTATCCCAAAATAATTGGATTGAAATATACTCAAGTTCAATAAATAATTAGTCACCGGAACGTCCAAAAAAACTAGATTTTTGTTCCAAAACTTGAACACAACGCACTTTTCGAAATCGGAAAATTAACCATCTGCCTTATCACAATCGCCCGTGATAGTAAAATTTATTCGAATTAAATATAAAACTTGCATTCTGATGCCGCATATGAGATTCTCATAAAACTAAATGGAGAAATCTTCAATCTTTCGAAAAATATATCCGTGTGAAAACAGGACCGTAACAAGTTAGCTATCTCTTACTACTCGAAACTAAATTTCTTCTGCTACACACTAAAGAACACAGTTAATATAACAAATTCTCAAAATATGAAGGGTGAATTTATTATCAAAATTTTGAAATAATCGAATTTGAAAAGTACGGAAAAGTAGCGAGAGCATGGTGCAGAACCGGTCGATTGCCACAACTTCGCTCGGCCGGCGCGCATTTTGTTGACGGTACGTGCACTTAGATATACTCTTACACTTAGAAAATTTCGCACCGGCAGATGCAGCTCGACGCTCCTACATGTAACATCGCTTATTTTTTGTTTTTACGCGATTTTTTGGGGGTGAAACGTAATAGTATACTGCCCCATACCGCAACTATACTTTTTAATGCTATTTCGAGGGTCTCTCACATCCCGGTTGCATAGATCCCGGTGTTCTTGATCGGTGGCGCTTCTCGTATGTTTAGCCTAGTAACCAGAGTCAAATCCGCCCTGGAGGGGTGCAGAGCGGAGCGGAGCGGAGCGGCGCCCCGTAAGGGTAGGATTTGACGATGGATCACCCTCCTTTTCGAATGCACACCCCTAAAATTGGAAGGCAAAAAAAATTTAATTTTTTCACTTTTTAGGCAATACACGAGTTATTTTCCATTTTTTCGATTATATTTATTACTAATATCTACTAATCACACCCCCATCTATCCGAATTTCAAAGAAAAATTCAAATCGGACCGAAAAAATTTCACTCCATTTCAAGGGACTGTAACCGGATATATGTGCAGACCCCGGATTCGACCGGCTACATGAATTTACTTTCCCTTCTTTTCAAAAGTCGATATTTTCGTTATTTTGACCATATTCACCCTTTTTTTCCTTTAATTAGACAAATATAAGCCTGTTCTTTAGTGTGTAGCTGAAGAAATTTTTTTCAGCTAGTCAGAGTTAGATAACTGCGCCCGATGATGCAATAGGAAATGTTAATATTATAATTGTTTATTATATTGTTGATTTAGCGAAAAGGAAATCTAGAATATTCTAGAATATAAAATTCGCTAAACAAACTATTTGCAATAACACATAAAAACTCAAGTTAATTAAATTTCAGGCAGTATTATTAAAGTATTCATCAAGTAGTCATTATGTAACATTATTGTATAAGTTTATGTTAAGGTGTAATCTATGTTAGTTTGTAATTTGAAAGTTAAATTATTTTGTAGAAATTAATATTCATAAAAAATAAATCAATAAAATTTTAAGTGTTTTTTAATAAGTGCAATAAGAAACCCATTCATTACTGGCGCAGTCGTAAAGGATCCGAAATTTTGGAAAAATTGGAACAAAAATCGTCCAAAAAAAATTCCAAAAACCACGGAAACTGCAAGATTTCAATTGGAAGCAAACAAGAATCGTTGCAAACATTTGGAATCAAACCTTAATTTTAAGAAGAACAGTGGATTAAAAACGCCACAAACCCTAATTTTAAGAAGAACGAAGTGGATTAAAAACGCCACAAACCCTAATTTTAAGAAGAGGATCCAACAGCTGGCAACGTAGACAAGCATCGCTACAAACAAGTTGTGGATCAACCAACTAATTTTAAGAAGACAAGAAAACATATTATGAACAAATTTTTATTAAAAACGTGAGTAAAAAGCTCAAATTTATCCTAACATTAAAACCTATAATTAATTAAAATTAATAAATTGAAAATAGTCATACGCGTAATAAATTTAAATAAGCAAAAATTTACATTTTAATAATAAATTAAAATTACATCACGTAATAATAAATACTTATTCATTAATTCTAATTGTAAACTTAAGGTTCATGAACGCTGATAACATTTCAGTATTACTTAACAATTTGTCATTGATAAACGACACTCCGGAAATAAAAAATATGGAAAACGTAAACGCCAATAATACAAACGTTAACAGTAATTTAAATCAAATTCATAACAACCAAAATAAAATAGATTATCAATTTTTAAGATTATATTTGGACATAATCCCAACATTTGATGGTGATCAAAACACAGTAAATATATTTATCGACGCATGTGAAAATTTTTTGCCAACATTTTATAATTCAGAAAACCCAGCAGACGAAGTAAATCGATTTTTATTAAGGGCAATTTTAGGTAAATTACGAGATCGAGCATTAACGTTAATTGGTAATGGACCAGAATTAAATGACTGGGATACAATTAAAAAGACAATAACCTCAAGTTTTAGTGATCAAAGAAATTTAGACTGCTTAGTGCAAGACCTCATCTTGTTACGTCCTGATACAAACGAAACTCCTTATAAATTTGGTAGGCGTTGTCAAGATTGTAGATCTTTAATTTTATCAAAAATAAAAATAAGTAATTCAACACCTGCTGAGAAATTGTTACAAGTAAAGAATTATGATGACCTATCATTAAAAACGTTTAAACGAGGACTTTCGGGACAATTGCAAAATAATGTTAGATTCAGAAATCCGGACTCAATTGAAATCGCAATGGGGCTTGTTTTAGAAGAAGAAAACTTCTTATATTACTCCCAAAAACAAAATTCATTACAAATTCAAAATTTACGAACTAATAACACGCAAAATTTTACTTTTAAAAATAATTCTAAATCTAACAATAACTCGATGCAATTTAATAAATTTAAACCAAATTCATTTACCTACCAAAATAAAACGTCAAATTTTCAAAATTTTAAACCTAATAATTTTCAACAACCACAACATTTTCAAAATTTTAGACATGATAATTTTCAACCATCACCACACTTTCAAAATTTTAGACCAAATAATTATCAACAAACACAAAATCAAAATCTCAATAACGCATTTCAACCTGAATCAAATTTTCAAAATTCTAATTTTCAAAATTTTAATAAGTCTTTTGTATCTAAACCAAACTCCAACAGAACTTCATTTAAACCTACCCCAATGGAAGTAGACAGCGGTAGAACGAATTTTATGAGACAATCTGCACAACCAAATTTTCAAAGGTCATACCATTTAAACGTCGACGAAACGAGTAGTAATAATCCTTACGAAAATCAAAATCAAAAACACTCTAATCAAAATTTTGAACAAACTTTCCTACAAAATTATGTAAATCAATGTTACCCAAATAAAGAAGTAACCGAAAGTTTCGAACAAGAAACAACCGGAAATTTTCACTTGAAAAAAAATCAAAAACCATTTAACGTAACAGAAAATTTAATCATCATTGAAAATTATCATTTACCATCACAACCGCATGACCTAATAAATTCTTTAAATCCCAAAATTTTTAGAAAAAACAAAATTTTCAAAAAAGGTAATTTAAATATTGATCTTACGAGCAAACAAATTGTAAAATTTCCGACCAACCAAAACTTTAGACGAAATCATTTTAAAAATCAAGAATCAATCAAAAAATGTAAAACCCTAATAGCCGACAGTATTAATGAATTGCAAACGTTACAATACCAAGTTTCAAAACCCAAACGAATAATAAAACAAAATTTAGATTCAACAAAATTAGAAATTAAAAATATTAGTATCAGTCATGCTGATCATTCAAAATTAAATTTTAATGATGTTAAAACAAATAATTTATTGTTGAAACTAAATAATTCTAAAACTCTTAATCAAAATTATAAAAAATTAATATTGTTGCAAAAGACAATGTCAGAAAATCTACAATCAATAACTCAATCAAGAGATCAAAATTTAAATTCATCAGAATTAATTAAATCACCTTATTTAGAATTGATAAATTTCAAAAGACAAAATCTAGATAGAAAACTTAAATAATTACATAAATAAAACTTCGACTAATAATAACTATAATAGAAAACATTCTAGATATTTCAAATTAAGCTTAAATAAATTACAACAAATTTTAAAAATCAGCAACAGAAAAAGGAAGAAAATTAGTAACCATTACATTGATCAATACTCACTTTTAGTACCTCCAAAAATAAAACAACAATTTTTCTTCTTTTCACGCAATTCCACAATTTAATAATTAATATAGAATTTAAAAAAAAAATTCTAAACTTTTCAAAATTCCAAAACTTCAAATTTTACATATGAACTTACTCGATTACACTAACAAACATATTTATAGATACATTTACAAACTGACGATGACGCAAATATTTAAAGTAAAAAACACAACTAACAGCAAAAATAATAAATTCAAAATCATTCATTTCAATTCAGATTTCTAATATACTAGCATCAGCAAATGAACCAAATTACATTAAATGGCAAATATCCTATATCCGATATTACCGAAATATTGGACAATTTAGGAAATGCATAAATCAAAATTCTCATCTTGGACGTTTATCCAAATTTTTAATATGCAACCTTTTTACAAATCAATTTCACCCTTTAGAAAACAATATAACTTCATAAACCTTACATGTAATAACATCCTTGTCAAAAATCAATACAAACAAGAATTTATAAAATCAATCGAAATCAAAATTTTAACCTATCAACAATTTTTTTTATCTATGATGTCAACAATTTCAGAATTAATAATTACCTTTCGAATAATCAATGACTTCTTAAATAATTTGGAAATAGCAATTAGTTTGCAAAAATTAATGTTTTCATAAGTAAATAATCACACCTATGAACCTTTTACAAGAAATGAAACTTATAAACGATAAATTACCATTCGAACTAAATTTAGAAATTATCTTACTATTTGGAAAATTTTTTTATTAATATTAAAAGTTATTCAAAATTAAATTAAAACATATTTCTATTCGATATTCCAATTGTTGAAATTGAAAAATATGACTATCTTCAAATTATCTTTTATCTATTCCTATTTCTTAAAACAACTTTAAAATGATCCTTCCAAATTCAAAATTTCCTTATTGTAAATGAGCAAAATTATTCCAACGTCGAAAACTATGTCAAGAAAAAAAACCATTAAATTAAACAACGCCAAAATTTGAAAATGGAAAATGGATAGTTATATCAACAAAACCGATTATTGGACATTCAAAAGTGTAAAAAATTAAAAAGTGAAAAATTCTTAAAAAAGGGGAACATATGTGATCGAATTAACTAAATTCCGCGAATTATAATTAAACGACATCAAATTGCCAAAAATTTAAAGGAACTCACAGTGCTAATTCAGAAGTGACCTCTTAGAACTGTCCACAGTCAATTTAAGTGAACTCAACAAAATTCAAAGTGAATTTAATAACCAAAGGATTCGGAAAAATTTATTTTACAGTGATACAATTTAAAGTGTTTGGACAATTTTAAATTATTTTGTCATTTCTATTTTATCATTTTTATTTACTGTTTATTTTTAATTATAAAATCTTCATTGTGTAAAACAGTTATAGACATTATCAGTTTGGAAATCAAATCAAATCGCAACACTGCTGAAAAATTAGTCACCAATAAGTTCCGAATTTTTCAACTTATGAAGGGAGAAGTTATATTATCATAAAATATTATATAATTTAGTAATTTTCCATAGATGATGCAATAGGAAATGTTAATATTATAATTGTTTATTATATTGTTGATTTAGCAAAAAGGAAATCTAGAATATTCTAGAATATAAAATTCGCTAAACAAACTATTTGCAATAACACATAAAAACTCAAGTTAATTAAATTTCAGGCAGTATTATTAAAGTATTCATCAAGTAGTCATTATGTAACATTATTGTATAAGTTTATGTTAAGGTGTAATCTATGTTAGTTTGTAATTTGAAAGTTAAATTATTTTGTGGAAATTAATATTCATAAAAAATAAATCAATAAAATTTTAAGTGTTTTTTAATAAGCGTAATAAGAAACCCATTCATTACTTTTAATACATATCGCAATAAAAAATAATAATTTTCAAATTCTCTAAAAACGAATATTTAGTTTTTAAGTTTTCTGTTTTTTAATTTAACTTTAAATTTTTTAATTAAAACTTAATTTACTTAATTAAAAAAGTTTACTTAGTTTTTAAGTTATTGTTTATTGTTTTTAGATTTTTTATTTTAGATTTTAGGTAATATCACAAATTTTATAGCGTGTGGACCACAAAACTGAACCTCTTGCCCAATCGTTCAAAACGATTATCTTAAATTATTTATAAGAAACACAATAAAATATTAAAATGGCACGTAACGCAGGCATCTAAAAATATTAGATAGGGAAAAAATGCAATGGTAAGCTACTTAAGACTACATTGCATGTGTTGTGATGTAAGCTTATAATAATAAATTAGTCAACGTTACAATTTTTTAAATTTATAAGATCAAAAACTTAACAAGAAAGCATATTGTATTAATAGAATTAATCGAGGGGTAAATATCTTGGAAGTCTCTGGAATTAATTTGAAAATCCCTAGAATTCATTGGAAATCATTTGTTTTCGACTAACATATTGTAATGTCCGGGGGTGTATGGGACTGTTACACTTTTATTTGATATTGAATTGAATTTACTTTTTATGTACTAATTACACCCTTGCTAGCTCTTTATTTAATTCACACGGCATGAAATCTCTTTCACTCAGATTTTTTTCACGCCGATTCTTCGATGACTTACCTTTTCCACTTTTACCCTGTGAATGGCTTTATGTCTCTTTTAATTTAAAAATCCCAGAATAAACAGTTATCAATTAACAAAGTTTTTATTATTATACTCATTGACACAAATTTATGATTAAATGAAATTTTCCCAAAGTTTATAAACCTTAACTAAACCTACCCCAAATTGTTTTATTACCGTCGTACTTTTTATTGTTATTTAAACCCACGACACTTTATATAATTACGTGTACGCTTACCCTTAACATTCTTCATACCGTTCGGGACGAACTTCATTCCCAAGCGACTCGATCGTTGTGTTATTGTGATCCATCATAACCTTTTCTAATTATCGATTTTTCTTGTGTATCTCCAAGATTTAATCACTATGACCAGATTGTTTTGTTCATCTGTAGTGCCAATTCTTCCAAATTATTCAGGTAAGTGTTTGGATTCTAAATTATTTACACCAATTTCTTTATCTATATACGTAGCTTATACTTTTCACTTTTAGCTCCACACAATTCGTATTGATTTTTACCATCAATCTTTCAATTTTTACCAAGCATCAACTTTATACCTGCTATTCGATTAGGCTGTCTTGTGAGCCCCCTTTGTGTATCTTCGTTACCAAGGTTTTTTTTTCATTCCAAAATAAAATCAAATACCTGATCTCTTGATTTTTAATTCATCTCATCTCTCCTCATCGGTGAGTACCACTGCACTTTGATTATAATTCTCATTTTATAAATGTCACCAATTATTTTTAAGTATTGTCTGTTTCTAGGTAACTTCAACCGTCAATTTAGATGCCTCGGAACTCGCGATGTCGTAGCACAATTTATCGAGGAAATGTAAAACCCCACTTAATTCTAATTAACTTAACATCTTTATAATTCAAATTATTAACTATTAACAACTTTTCATATATGAATTTTTGAACATGGTTTTAAATTATTATAATTTTATTATTGGATCTTTTTATTATTAAGAACTGATTTTATTATATTGAATTTTGTACGATTCCGTATCATCGAAAAATCTTCCACTTCGCAAAAGAGCTTTCATGCGATTATGCGAAATATATAAAACAAAGTAATTAATTTTACACTGAAGGTGGCTCAAAACACCGCAATATTTTTTCAATGATTAGTTAAACCCTTACATCACAAATCTTTCAACTTAAAACAATGAATTACCCAAGCAAGGCGGAAATTTAATCAACCATATTGTGAATTAGGTACGATGGCCACCCCAAATATAATTTTTGAGTAGGTAATAAGGAGTGTTCATTTTACTAAGTGGACAACTTGAATTACCTGTAATAAATGCAATTGTCAACCGATATTTAATCTAATAGGCATTATTTATAAAAGAAATGTTTTTTTTTATCACACATCAACTTTAGTTATTCTTCTTCTTCTTCGAGTGCCTATCCGTTACCGGATGTTTAGTTATTAGTTTTGTCAAATATGTAACGCCATGGAGCGCATTTAAATTGACACCCGGAAAGTTATATTGCAAAAGTTGTGTTCAGAAAAATTATTCCTAAGAAAACTTGGGAAAATATTGTTAAATGCTTAAAGTTAGTGGTTTTCCAGATTATTAAAAAACTTGGGGAGTATAATACACTTGATGATTTACTTAAATCTCATCATGGATAAGGGTCTATAAATGGTGTAGCTGAAGAAAACGTTTTGAAGCTGTTAATATCCAAAAAGTTCTTTTCTGTACGAAAAATTACCAAAAAGGTGGCAGTTAATGTCAGTACGGTGCAAAATATTAAAAAAAGACTTAATATTAAGACTTGTAGAAAAACAAAAAAAGCCTACAAAGTCTGTGAAACAACGGCAAAGTTAAAAAAATTTGTCCCAAAAGTTGTAGACTCATTTATTGCAAAACAAGAATCGGTGCATTTTAATGGATGACGAAACTTACGTAAAAATGGACACCAGGACTACAATATTATAACGTTGTTGTAGGAGAAGATGTGGCTAATGAAGTGAAGATAATTCAGAGAGAAAAATTTGGTAAAAGAGTTCTTGTGTGACAAGCGATTTGTTCTTATCGACTGAAAGTGGAACATTTTTTTAAACTGGGATAATTTGCGGTGAACATTATAGGCAAGAATGCTTACAGAAACATATTTTAGCTTTTGTATAGTAAACACAATATCTCTTCGTTGTTTTGGCCAGATCTAGCCACCGTTCATTATGCTGATGCTGCACTTGAACTTTTGTGTTCTAATAATGTCGTTTTTGTAAGTAAAGAAATCCTCCAGATTCTGCTGAACTCCGTCCTATTGAGAGATACTGCGCTTTAATTAAAAGATATGTAAAAAAGAATACCCGGGAAGCTGAAATTCTGAAAATATTTAAAAAATTTGGAATGGAGCAAGTCGGAAAGTGACCGCAGAACCGCGCAAAACTTATGCGAAAGGTTATGGGACGCGTCCGTATAAAAAATTGAAATTAGTGCCGTACGTGAACATTGAACATACTGCCATGTATCGCTACTGTTTAGATAACGAATTTTTTTTTATATAGCGAGAGAAATCAAATGGCACTTAATTAAACAATGCTCCGGCCAGCAATGCATGAAAAACTCTGTAAATTTTTAGGGTCAAAAGTGGGTTCATGTAGGGGAAGGTGGGGCGGAATGGGGGTCGGGGCGGAACGGGGGATCAGGTTTATTTGCTGATAGTAGCACTGCAGTTCGCTGCAACTCTCTATACACCTTCATTATGCATCTGTGCAGTGATAAGAACGGTCGTTGTGAATTACCAAGTGTTTCTCCTTTGTTAATTAAACACCTCCCTGAAATCTGTATAAAACTACAACTTTATGAATATTTGAAAACAAGGTAAGATATATTTCACATTACTTTTCGTTATTCCAATTTAGTCTACCGAATTAAGCGTTGTTTAAAGTGTCTTTTCACGTGTTAACATGTCTTGGAGAAGTAACATGGCTGTCGCTAACCTTGCGATGTTTGGTTTACCAAAACTTGGGGCACAACGGGGTAGGGCAGAACGGGGTCCTACCCCGTTCCGCCCCGACCATACTTTTATTTTTCACCTATCTGCTAATTTGCAGTTAACAATAGCTAGCCCTATTTTTACCAGCTTTCCGAGGTTTTCGCCTGAAAATATACTTCCCATACCCAGAGTAAAGCCGGGACAAAAGCGAGTGACGAGGAAACGAGGCAAAACGGCAATCCTGACAGCTTCCCATTATAAGACTGAACTCGAAGAAGCGGCTAATAATGCTAAGAAGATCAAGGAAGCCAAAGAAAATAGACTTAAGAAAAAACTGTTCACCAGTAACGAAAAAGGGAAGGAGAATACCCAGAAAACTGTTAACAAAATAGAAAAGAAAAAAACACAGAAAATTGTTAACAAAATAGGAAAAAAAACACAGAAAATTGTTAACAAAATAGGAAAAAAAACACAGAAAATTGTTAACAAAAAACCACGGAAACAAAGCGTGGAATCAGATGAAGAAGACGATGCGACCTGTTTATATTGCAACGACTTATATTCAAAATCGAGTGAAGGCTGGATATCATGCATACAGTGTAAAAAATGGGCCCATAATTCCTGTGCCGGCATTGATACTGACGATGATGAATCACAACTCATCTGTGAACTTTGCCAGCCATAAAACATGATTTTGTTTCACCTTTTAATGAATACCCCGTTCTGCCCCATGCATGGGGCAGAACGGGATATAACCTTTTTTTTTCAAACGTTTAAAATAAATACAAGTATTTTCATTATTTTAATTTTGAACATTGGAGGTGTTAAACGAAATGTTAAATAAATTTATTCACACTATAATAGATTTTTACCTCTTTATTTACACCTTCAAATACTGTCCCAACCACATCGACCCCCGTTCTGCCCCACCTTCCCCTAGATAAATTGAAACACTCACATGCTTCACCTTAATTATTAATCTTTCTCATTATGATGACTCAAATAAATCGAAATTGTATCTGTCTCTTCTTCAATCTAATATTGCTATTTAATGAAATTAAACGCAAACGTTGTCAAACGAAAAACCATGTAATTTATTAACACAATAAAAATTTTTAAAACAAAATATTGGTTTTCTTATACTAAACAAATTAAATTTTACAAAATGGATCATTTGTAACAAAACCCCCAAAAGTTTATGCGCGCCCGAAATTTATAAAAACGATTCGTCTATTTATCTAAGAGTAAGTGCGTCACTAAAAACTCTTACCGAAAATGTACCGTTCTTCCGGAGTTTATCGATGTAGCGGCGATGATGTGGAGCATAGGTGTGCGAAGATACTCGTTGAAACAGCTTCTGATCCTGGACCACACTGAAGCAAGTAGGAACGACCAGTAAATAATTCTAATGATTTTCTCCAATAGATTCCATAAATGTAACCATAAAATACAGCCATCAGAATTTATTTCCAAAATTACTTCCAAAATTTTTATATCCAAAAAACTTATTTTCCATAATTAACAGCCAAACTTATTTTCAATAATTCATATCCAAACTTATTTTCAATGATTCATATCCAAACTTATTTTCAATGATTACTATCCAAACTTATTTTCAAAAATACTACTAATATCTAAACTTATTTTCAAAAATACTAATACGAACTGCCCGTCTTAATACTCCGACGGTTCGCTTCCGAGTTCCTTGCTCCGTTATCATTTCCAAAGTCCCACCAAAATTCTCTTCACTCGCGCACACGCACATCTCAAATTTGGTCACTTTATTTTAACAAAAATCCTACGTTAACAAATAAACAAAATTAAATCTAATTTGTTTCCTATATTTAAATTTGATCAAAACAAACACCAATACTTTATTCTTTACAACTTTCCATACCTTTTCAGATTTAACAACGTTTGCATCTTTATGGATATTTGATGTAAAAGCAGTTTAACAATCTTTCGATCAGAGAAGATTCAGATACAACTAGGAATTGCCTGTTGTGGTCTTATATTTAATTAATAAAAATTATGAGTATTTCAATTATTGATTCAATTATGTCATACCACCCCCTATGGTCAACAGAACACGACAATACATAGAATTTTATAGATGAAACATGTCACACAACTTGTAGTCTTAACTTGAAGTAAATATTGTAAAAATTAATTGAGAATAATTTAGTAAAAAATTAATTAGTAAAATGAACACTCCTTATTAGTGTCAATGTTTGCGTAGAGTAGAGCTTCCAATTTTTATTCTTGAAAAACAATTTTTCAGTTTTTTCCAATAGTAAAAGTGTTACTTTTTGCCGAATTAAATTTTTTTTATCATCTGGTAATCTAATTATCCCGCTAATATTGAATTAAATTAGCGGAACCGAACGTATGAGGCTCGGAGCTAAAAGAAAATTTTAAATGTTCATTTTATTCAATCTTAATTTTAATAAATATTCAGTCAATTTTAAAAATTGGTAGCATATAATGATTATGAAAGCTTAAATATTTTCGAATTTGTTATAAAGTGTTTATTAATACAAATTTTATTTATTAATACAAAGTTATTAATACAAAACGGTGGCATAAACAGTTTGGCATATCGGATAACGGACAAGAATATTTAAAATTACGACCCGAAGTTCCAATAAAACTGTAACCCGACTCAAGAAAATTTTGAATTCAAATATTAGGTAACAATATTAAGTGTCCTCGCTAGCTCCTACTTAAATTTGTTGCAAAATTCTTCTGTTTGGGTAGGTACTAAAAAGAATTTTATGGACTACATACGTACTTCAGGAAATAGTACTGCATACAACTTAAATGATTATAAAATTTTAATTTAAATTAAAGTTTTAAATCAAACATGCAAAAAATGATATTACTTCTATTTAACAAAACTTGTCAGCTAATTAACTTTATAAATAACCTTAATAATATTAAGTTACTGAAGCGATGTTGCAAAATTTAGGGATTGATAACGTCGAGTAAATGTATCGGGCTCAGCAACGTTGTATATATTATATACGCTTCTAATGGCGCGCTCCCTGCCGAGAGAAACGGTGAACTAAATATGTATGTAATGATACGTTCAACTATCCTTACCAGACCCACCTTAAATCTTACCAAATGACACCTAAAGGTATAGAGAACCCAAAAAACATTGTAAACGTTACCAGACCCGAAGCCGGGTCTCGTAACGTCGGTTCTGTATGGCGTTTCGGGTCTGTATAAGCGGTTGAATAAAGCTATATTTAGTCATATCCTCATTTACCCTAGGGTGTTGAGGTTTTCATTCTTCTTATATTCCCGCATTTACAAATCTTCGCCATAACTTCTTGTTTAATGCTTCTCTTTCTGCTTGTCTCCATGTAGATCCTCTTTCTTCCAACACCTTTTGGATGTTGTCGTTCCAAGTTTGTGCCGGTCTACCTCTTCTTCTTCTACCCGTCGTTTTGGCCATCCACACCATTTTTACTGGCATATCCTCCTTCAGTCTATTAAGGTGTCCAAACTATCTAAGTTGTTGACTTTCTATTCTATCCTGTGCGGAGTTCACTTGTAGTCTATCCCTTATCTCTGTGTTTCTAATTCTATCTTTTCTTGTAACTCCTTAAGTATTCTTCTTAAGTACCCTTCTTAAGTATTTCATCTCTGCTGCCTGTATTTTACTTAGCTCTCTGTTGTTTACTGTCCAGGTCTCGCATCCAAATGTCAGGATCGGCATATAAATTGTCTTGAACACTGTCAACTTCGTTCTTTTACTTATTTCTTTTTTGTTTATTATAATCTTGTTTAGCGCGTTGTATATATTTGAACACAGTCTGTTTTAATTTCTATTTTGTGACTTGCACTTCTATCTATTGCTACTCCCAGATATTTAAATTGATTTACCTGCTCCAACTTGGTGTTCCTGGAAATATTTACTGTTATGTCTTCTTTAGCCATCACCATAACCTTCGTCTTTGCTATATTTACTTTCATTTTCTTTTCTTCCAGCGCTGCTGTCCATATATTTACATTATGTTGCAGTTCCTTTTCATTTCTTGCAAATAAAACCAAGTCATCTGCGAATGCACATTCTGTTATTCCTATCTGTTTCATATTTCTATGTCCTATCATTAATTGTTTTGTTTTCTCTTTCGTGTCTTTACTTATTTGGTCTATTAGTGTTATAAAAAAAGCTGGACTTAACGTTCCACCCTGTCGCAGTCCTTCCACTGTTACAAATTCTTCGGATTTGAGATTTCCTGTTCTTACGATGTTTCTCGTCTTTCTGTATATACTTTGAATAGCTTGTAATAGTTTCCCATTGACTCTTCTTTCTTTTAGAATGTTCCAGATAATATTTCTAGGCGCTCTGTCAAATGCTTTTTCTAGATCAATAAAACACATGTACGTTGTTCTATGGTATTTTGCTTGTTTCTCTGCAATTTGTCTGATGCTAAATATGTGGTCCTGTACACTGTAACCTCTTCTAAAACCACTTTGTGATTTTTCCAATGTTGATTCAATTATTTCTCTAAGTCTTTGATCCAGAATGCTTTCATATAATTTGACTACTGTGCTTAGCAGAGAAATACCTCTATAGTTTGAACATATTCGATTGTCACACCCTTCTTAAATATTGGTAATATCACTGCCATCTCCCAGTCCTTTGGAATTCTCCCCTGTTTCCACGCCAAGTTAAAATTGTTGTTCAGAATTATAACTCCTTTTTCTCCCATATATTTCAACATTTCCGGCTTAATTACGTCGTTTCCAGCCGCTTTTCCCAATTTTAATTTTCTCAATGCATTTTTCGTTTCTACCATTGAAATTTCTTCTATGTTACTTTCTTTTCTTGTTTCTTCGGTATTATAACTTGTCGACACTTGTTCAGATTCCAGAAGGTCCTCAAAATATTCTTTCCATCTCTTGATTATTTCGTTCTTGTCACTTATTATTTTTCCTTTCTTGTCTTTAACTTGTACCAATGGTATTTACTTGGCTTTTCTGGTATTTTTCAATATCTTGTAGAACAACTTTTGATTTTGATTCTTGTATTGTGATATGTTTACCCTCCTTTCCGTTCCTAATGGGAGAATGGTTTGGAAAAGCAAACAAAACCACGCAGAAGTAAAACTCCTACTTATATTCGTGGTACCCTGATGTTCGTATAAGCTAACTCGCTGTAGTCTGGAAGCGAGGGTCGTAAGTCCACTCTGCGTTGTGCTGAAAAATAACGAGGGTACGCTTCGTCGAAAAATAAAACAATGATTAAACAATAAAGTTTTAATGACAATTGAAACGATTACGACAATTACAAACGCCTGTGGAAGTGACGTGCTTAAAAATAGTAGGTACGTTAACTGATTGTAACAACGGTACGTCAAAGGTGACACAATACGGGACACCAGAATGGTAGGCCCGTCAATACAAATAATTGACTGTAATTAATTACCACAATACCACAAGAATAAATCCACACAAGAATATAAAATTTGTCTCACCTTGATATCAATCGTGAGTTCACACAATGGTAACGACAGCAATAATCCTTGTATGGAATGCAGTGGTTGGTGTTGAATTCCAATGGCTCCCAATCTAGGATCCTCGGACTGCAGTACACCGACGTAATACTCGATTAGCAGGTTCTGGCAGGCGGACACGAAGATGGACAGGCGTCACTCAGCTGCGTTGATAGTAAGGTACAGGTTGACGATCCAAATAAGACAAAGTGATCGTCCAGTACAATTTGATCACAGAAACTGAAGCTGCGATTGACAATAACAATCGACTTCCAAAGGGAAACAAAAGCAGCTGTCAAAATAGTCACCAGACGAATGTTACCAAATAAAATTATAGTTGGCAATACTTTGTGCATTCGATAAAAATATGGTGGCTCGAGATAACAAAACTGATATATCCAAAAAATGCTTGAACTGGCTAAAACAAAATAGTTACGCACTGTTTTCACGAAATCCGTAATGACGGTGAAATTAACTACTGCGTACTACTAATTTTGCAACGAAAATCGACTGAAAAATAATTGATTTTCACGCGATCAATAATATCGAACTGTCTCGTCGCACTATCAAGCCAAAGTTAATTTTTAACGGCGCGCGTCTATATTCTCTGCTATCTCGTTCGTTGCTAAAGCGAGTTAAGAGATGGCGCTCGGAGTACCAATTTGAAGTAATTTAAATGTTATGAAACGAAATAAACATATTTTGTTACAATTGTTCCATTACATTTCCAAACTCTTCCCACGATAGTTTTTTAGCGTCGATAATCATTTGTTTAGTCTTTATCCTTTGTTCCTTAAATTTTCTTCAGTTCTCATGGCTATATATCGTTGCCATTTCTTTTTCTTCTTTTTGATTTCTTCCTTTGTTTCTTTACTCCACCACGATGTTTGTTTTCTATTTTTTATAACTTTGGAAGTTCCGCATATTTGTCTTGTTGCTTGAATTAAAGATTCTTTAAACCATTTCCACTGTTTTTCGAGGTCTTCCTTACATTCTTCTTGATTCATTGACAGCATTTCTTCTAATAGCGATTGGTAAGCTAACCCTTTTGTTTTTTCTTTAAGTTTATAACTTCTAATAATTTCTTTACTGTTTGCTTTCGTATCTTCTTCGTTTTTATTGCTCTCTTGTGAGTTATATTCCTACGAGCATAAAATGATCACTTCCAATTTCGTATCCTCTACAAACTCTGACATCTAGTATCTCTTTCCTATTTTTATTTTCTACTAAAATGTAATCTATTATTGACTTTTCGTTTCTACTCGGTTCTTCTCGGGTATATTTATGTATCTCTTTATGTTTAAAAGATGTGTTTGTAATCCGAAGATTGTTTATTAAACAGAAATCAATCAGCCTTTCACCATTGCTGTTTAGAGCGTTCTCACCATAAGCTCCCATTATTCCTTTTAATCTATCGTTTTTGTTTTCTATACGACCGTTGAAATCTCCCGCAACGTAAATCTCACCACTTGAATCTTCCAATGTCAGCTGTAGCTCTTCCCAAAATTTTTCTTTTTCTATTACTTGTGCATCTTCGTTTGGTCCATACACCACTATTATTGTTACTACACATTGTATTTGTATTGTGACAGTTAATATTCTTTCTGAGACAAATGACCAGCTCTTTATATTATTTTTATATTTCTTGCTTATTATACAACCCACACCTGCTGTTGCTATTTTTATTATTGGCACTCCGCTGTAAATATCTACTAAACATTACAAAATAGTGAGAGAAAGAAAATAAATAAAAATCAGATGTGGCCATCGACATGACTTTCTACACCGAAGTATATTATTAGACAAGATTGTTACCCACCTACAACAGTAAAATTATGAAAAATTAAATTTTAATGTTTGTTTTTAACTTTTTTTGCAATTATTTACATGTGCCTTTGATTTTACTCAAATTTGAGATACTTCTAAGTTATACCAAATAAACGGACCTGTATTTTTCTGTTTGGTCCAAAAGTGGTCCGTTTACATTGTACAGTCCTCCAAAATAATTCAAATTTGGCTTGTAGAGCTTTGATAAATTATTTCTACTGGCCGAACCGTGCCACTTATTAGAGACACGATTTTTTTTTGTAAAATGAAGATATTGAATAGGTCTTTTAATTGGGGTTTTTGTGTAAATAATTAAGGCCACAAAATGGGGGTCCTAATTAAATTTTGTTTTTGGGTACCCCTCAAAAAGGTGTAATTTAAAATTCTCAAAAAAATTTATTATCTTTATTATACTTTTGGCTACTTGCATACCAAATTTTAAAGCGGGCAACCATTTGATTTAGGAGTGACATCAAAATGAATTATCCTGGTCATAAATTGAAACTTCTTACTTATTTCAGTTATCACAAACCTATATAGTCAATAACATCGAAGGATAGACTCGAATTGTTATTGGAATAATTGGTTATTGGAAATCAATAGGGTTGGTGACTGTAACATCTTCGATGCTCTTGAGAACCAGTTGCGCCACAGAATTTTGTTAATAAATTTATTATTATTATTATAAAATATTGTATCTTATCGAAAATCATTTTATTTTCCCAATATTTTGGAGTTATCTAATAAATTATTATATATAATATTATAATTATTATATTAATAAATTTAAAATTTTCCTATAGCAAAGCTGAAGGTTTATAGAGTATACTGTAAAAATTTCACTTGCGAAAGTATACATATAATTTCGAGAAAAATCAATTTGAAAATAGCATAATTTTGCATGTAAAATGCATGTTTAAGCCACGCCCATTACCGAGGTTATAAATATAAGGCACGATCGCACGGCCAGGAGCGCATTTGTCAGTCGACTCCCATGCGTATAACATTGTAGGAATTATGAGTGCACAAGATTGTTTCGAAAACTATTTTAAGAATAAAGTCTCTAAATAAACATAAACAACTATGGGGAAAACCTAGCCCTTCGAGGCTTCGCCCCGGGGCCGGTTTTGAGTGCGCTAATTACTTTTTTGGGTGGATCTGGCACGGCCAGAACTGTGCGCATCAAAAAACCTACCCTACGCCCCTCCGGGGCTCCGGGCGGTTTTTCATGGCATAAGCCGCTCCGCGGTGGATGCTAAACATACGAGAAGCGCCACAAATCAAGAAAACCGGGATGAAAGAAACCGGGACCTTAAACCCCCAAACAATCGCGTAAAACAAAAAATAATCGATGTTACAAGTACGAGAGAAGAGCTGCATCTGCCGGTGCGAAATACTCTAAGTGTTAGGGTCATTAAAACTGCACGGACTGTCAACAAAATGAGCGATGCGCGGAATCTCGTTAAGTTTTTACATGTAAATTAGCAAACTTCAAATTCGATTTACTCAAAATTTTGATAATACTTTCGCATGTTTAAATTATATCAGTATACTATATAAACCTTCCTCTTTGCAATAGGAAATTTTCAATTTATTTGGAGTGGTCAACAACAGTTGACTCGACCCGAGTTGTCAAATTGTTTATTATGCTCAGATCATTTGAAGTGCTACTTATTTAAGTACATCATGCATGTATTACTTATAAAATACAAAATTTATCATTTGGTCGTTGTCGTTTCTGTAACAGATTGTAAATAATAAACAAAGTTAAAAATATACCATAAATAACTAGAAAGAAAATAATTGTTATTAAAGCCACACTCTCACAAAATTTTGCACGTGGTCAAATAATAGTCAAAAATGATGAGAATATTTTAAATTCTCTAAACGCGTCTCGAATTATTACAGAAATAAAGAAGTAGGAAAACGATCGAATTTTGAAAATATAATATAACCAATTTACTGAAAATCATGTAATTTAATGAATTACTTACAATAAGAAATTTTTATATTGAAAATAACCTAAATTAACATTAGAAAATCGAAATTCATGGGTTGTTTAATTTTTCGGCTTTGATAAAAGCCAATGGGGGAACAAAATATTAAATATTTTTTGAAAGGTTGTTTTAATATTGTAGAACTACAAAAAACATTTTGAATTATAATAAAAACATGGTAGGTATGTGAAAGTTTTATTTTTATTGCTTTTTAATTAACTCATTAATTATTATCATTTCTTCTTTTCGTGCCGGTGTGAGTTTTTAAATGACATCTAAAACTTGATTTATACGCACATTTAAAGTCGCATATTTTACAAGAAAATGGTTTCTCACGGGTGTGAGTTTTCATATGATCTTTTAAAGTTGTTTTGCGTGCACATTGATATTCACATATTGTACAAGCAAAGGGTTTCTCATGGGTGTGAGTTTTTAAATGATCTTTTAAATTTGATTTCTGCGCACATTTAATGTCACATATTTGACAAGCAAACGGTTTCTCTCCAGTGTGAGTTTTTAAATGTTCGTTTAAATATGCTTTGCGTGCACATTGATATTCACATATTGTACAAGCAAAGGGTTTCTCATGGGTGTGAGTTTTTAAATGATCTTTTAAAGTTGATTTCCGCGCACATTTACAGTCACATATTTGACAAGCAAACGGTTTCTCTCCAGTGTGAGTTTTTAAATGTTCGTTTAAATTTGCTTTGCGTGCACATTGATATTCACATATTGTACAAGCAAACGGTTTCTCATGGGTGTGAGTTTTTAAATGACTCTTTAAATTTGATTTGTGCGCGAATTTAAAGTCGCATATTTCACAAGAAAACGGTTTCTCCCCAGTGTGAGTTCTTAAATGCGTTATAAAACATGCCTTACTTGCAGTTTTATAGCCACATGTTTTGCAAGGGAATTGGTTATCCTCCATATGAGTTTGTAAATGTCGTTTTAACTCCGGTTTTTGTACGTCTTTATACCCACAAATTTCGCATTGGTATAAATTCAAACTCTTATGTTTTCTTGAAGATTTCCTTGCAGGTTTCTCTTGAATTTTTTCTTCAGTATCCATCTCTTCTTTAATATCAATCGAATGATGCAAATCTTCTAAATTAAATTTCGGGTCTTCCAACTCTTCGGTTTAAATATTGCAGCTATTATTAATTTAAATTATAAGGTGTTTCTAAGACGTGCCTATCCTTTTCCATATTTTGTGATTCTTTCTCAGTCTGCATTTTCTGTAGCAAATTGCTACATAAACAATCACACAACAAAACACTAGAAATTACAACTATACGGCCATCATTCGACCATCGTGGCCATAAACAAATATTGTTTACAATATTACATTTTTGCACTTCGCGTCGGCATCGCACTGTACGGTTGATATTTGTGTTCCATAAAAATTTAATTCGGTTTAGTTAATCAATAATATTAATAGAGATGTTTTGACGACAAGTGGACTGTATATTATAACTTATTCTTTCTTTATTATCAATAAAAGTCGAATCAAACGTGAACATTTATATTAACATTAACTTGACATAATTATAACAAATTTATAAACAACTGAAAATATACACTCTTACTAATTATAATAACGACGTGCAGATCCGTCTTAACAAGAGAGAGATAACGAAAGTTATATAAGAAATTGTTTGCCAATTGATAAAATAAAGTTGATTAAAATTCGTTCCATAAAAGAAACTTGACACATTTTTTCGACCCATAAATTTGACGTTTTGATTTCTTTATACAGGCTCATACAGGCTTGGATTATAGACTTGTCAAGATTCGCAACCCCTGTTTTAAATGGGTCTGTTATTTCTGTGGTCTCGGGGTAAAACGACTTAAGTCACTTTTTGACGATTTGCAGATTATTGTACCATCAGATGCAGAAAGTTGAGCTCAATGTTGGGGTAAAATTACTCAAGTTATTCGGCCAAAGAATAACGCGATATTGAGATGTGCAGAAAAACTTAGTTCAGTTTTTAATATTATATACTTATTTGGGTAGAAGTTCTTAAGTCGACTTAAGAAGTTTTACACAAAAATTCTTTCTGATTTAATTTTTAATATTGGTAATTATCTTGACACCCCGATGGAAGGCAGGGTCAGGGCTGACGAGAGCGGAAGAAATGGTCCTCCGAAAAGGGGGTTGTGCGGAGGGTTGGTAGCCCACCCATATAAAAATTTATTAATACTCGCAGACTAAATAGTGGCCTCGGAACCCGGACTGATATTAATGGAAATAAGACTTCCGCTATGAACAAGGAAAAACGATTGGGAATTGCGGATGAATTGATTGTTGCTGCATGGAATGTCAGAGGAATTGGTAACAAGGAAGAAGAACTGGTCATACGGCTGAAGGAGAGAAAAATTAATATAGCGGTCATTAGCGAAACAAAAAAAAAGTTAAAAGGAACGAAGGACATAGGAGAGTACACAATGATATATGCTGGTGTAAACGCGGGGCAACGAGCAAGCAAAGGGGTTGCCATAATGATAGATAAGAAGTGGAAGGAAAGAATAAAGAATTATGAGTTTGTGAGCGAAAGAATTATAACAGCATGTTTTCAACACGACAGAGGAACCCTTGCAGTCATAGGTGTGTACGCCCCAGAAGAGGGGAAGAAGGAGGAATCGGAAGAGTTCTACGAACAGCTACAAGAAATTGTTACTAATTATAAGACCAAAGACATAATTGTAATGGGAGATTTGAATGCTAGAATCGGAAAGTATCCTATACCCAATGTTGTTGGAACATTTGGAGAAGATGTTTTAAATAGTAATGGAGAACGACTCAGATCATTTGCCACTTTCAATGATCTAAAAGTGACTAACTCCTTCTTCAGAAAGAAAGATATAAACAAGTACACATGGGCAGCTCGCGGCTCTAGATCAATAATAGATTATATAATTGTTAACAGGAGACTGGCAACGCAAGTTAGAAACACGCATGTATTTCGAGGATGTGATATTTACTCAGACCACTACACGGTTGTCTCAAATATAATCTTATATAAAAAATGGAAGAAGAAAGCTAATAAAAAGGAAAAACAGCTGGGGCCAAGCCCGTTTAGGGTAGAACTGTTACAAGACTGGAGCATACTAAACCTATATCAGAACAGAATACAAGCTCATGGACAAAAGTACATCACAAGCGATGACATTGAAACCGAATGGAATCATATAAAAAATATAGCGAGGGAGGCAGCATCGGAAGCCCTAGGCACAAAAAAGCACGTAAAACGAAAATACTGCATGAAAGTATGGAGTCAGGAAATTGCAGAAGCCGTAAGAGAGAAAACTAAAAGATACAAGATAATGCTCGCTAACCCATCAGAACAAAATAAAGAGAGATACAAAACGACGAGGAACCAAGCTAAACATCTATGCAGAGAAGCACATCAAAAATCATGGGACAACTTTGTCAGTAAGGTCGAAAATGATTTACATGGAAGAAATGAATTCGCATATAAAGTCATGAAAATGCTAAATAAAGACAACCGAGACACTGCAAGACTCAACTGCATAGATAGGGAAGAATGGATTAAACATTATAAGGGACTTTGGCAGAATTCAGATATACAAGAGAAAGAAGAAAGTTTTCCCTACAATGACAAGGTAGACAACATCGATTATAATGAACTAGAACAAGTGATAAAAAAACTAAAGAATCGTAAAGCAACAGGCCTGGATGGCTTAAATTCAGAACTGTTTAAATATGCGGGTCCCTTTTTAACATTGCGACTGCTGCATTTCATGAATATGTGCTGGAAAAAGGCTGAGATTCCGAGAGAATGGCTAAAGACGAAGGTGATTTCTCTCTTCAGGAAGGGTAATAGAAGCAACTGCGAAAATTACCGAGGTATAAGCATTGTTAACTCGGGATATAAGATTTATTCTTCAATTATAAACAACAGACTTAAACCATTAATGGACGCGACAATACTAGAAGAGCAATCAGGCTTTACAACCGGCCACACGTGTATGGATAATGTCTTTGTACTCCAACAAATAATTGAAAAACATCGAGAATATAACAGAGAGACACATATGGCGTTTGTAGATTATGAGAAGGCCTTCGACAGAGTAGATAGACCAACGCTCTGGAACATTATGACTAAAAGAGGGTACCCACAACACCTTATAAACAACATTAAAGCCTTATACAATGGAACATCAATATCACTCCAACTTGAAGAGGGACTTACTGAACAAATACCGACCAATCAGGGCGTTAGACAAGGATGCGGCCTATCCCCAACGCTTTTTAATATATATCTAGATGATATGATACGACGATGGAAAAATGAACACAGAAAAGGAATTCAAGTTAACCACAAAGAAAAACTCGCCACAATGCTTTATGCAGATGACCAAGTGGTGTTCCAAGAAACGGAAAATGATCTCCAAACAGCGGTTCACAAATTACACCTCTTATGTTCGGATTATAATTTTAAAATCTCGACAAAAAAAACAAAAACGATGGATTTCGCCGGAAAAGACCCAATAAGGACAAAGATTGTCATAGACAACATTACAACTGAACAAGTTCGACATTTTAATTTCCTAGGCTGTGACGTTACCTACGAGAGAAGCAATGACATACAAAACAAACTAAACAGATTTAGAGCTATATGCGGCACAATTCATAAGTACTTAAAAAATAAAACCACAAAGGACACCCGTCTAAAATTCTACAAAACTGCAGCAATACCGACATTAACCTACGGGTGTGAAGCATGGGTCATTGGAAAAAGAGATGAGAGCAGAATTCAGGCTGCAGAGATGCAATTCCTTAGAGCTACAAAAGGCTGCACTAGAACTACCAAATGAAGAAATACGACAGGAACTTGGTATTGAACCACTGATGAAGCATATTAGGACATACCGACAGCAGTGGTGTGAACATATGGACAGGATGGACAATAACAGACCAGTAAAAAAGATAATGAGATACCATCCTAAAGGAAGAAGAGATGTCGGGCGCCCGAGGAAACGCTGGATGCCGGAACAGGCTTTAGCCTAATCCAGGATGTTTGATGATGATGATCTTGACTTAAGATATTCTATATGCATCAGAATAATATTAAATATCTACTACTTATTTAGGTACTTATAAAAACTATTTCATTGGTCGTAAACTTTTTCCTTTTGGGTTGGAATAATCTAATAATTATATTTAAAGATAAATACTATACACAGTAAAAAATATAGAGTTAATATTTCACTGTATTTCACACTATATTTTTTTGGTCTATACAGGTCCACCTGATTTAGTGTAAATTTTTGCACTACCAGTTTTAATAAAATGCAATGTAATTAGTTCACCGCTCACTTTGAATCAAAAGCTAAAGATAAAGAAGACGCAAAACTGGACAACACAAAACGAATGGTTACTTTCAATTTCCAGCAAGTCTTACAAACACCACACTTACAAACATTATGTTTTATAAGCGTCAGCTGGCTGTATATAATTTGACAGTACATGATGGAGCCATAAGAATAGCTAGCAATTTTATGTAGGACGAAATTATTGCTGCTCGAGGCGGTAACCAGATCAGATCGTGCCTATTTAAATATCTTCACCAGTTACCACCGGAAGTATCCACCATAACTATGTATTCCGACACCTGTACTGGACAGAATAGAAATTCACATATTGCAGCTATTATGTGCTTTTCTGCATTACCTACTACATCTACGTTATCTTGCATAGATCACAAATTCATGGTGAGCGGGCATTCGCATATGGAATGCGTTACAGCTCATGCTATGCTATGAGCTGCGAAGAAAAGAAATAGAAGAAAACAAGAATGGATATACATCACCCCCGCGATTGGTCCCAATTAATTCGAACAGTCGGTAAAAATAATACCTTCGTTGTAGTCGAAATGAATCAAGAGGATTTCTTGGATTTAAAAAAATCTGTATGCTGAAGAGTTGCATCTTAAGACGAAAGATAGTGAAAAAAATAAATTCGTATGGCATAATGTACAGTGGTTAAGGTTCTGTAAAGAGGAAGAAATAAGGCACAATGTTGTTTAAAACCATTTTAGACCTTGAAGAACCCTTCAAAAGGATCTCCTTCATTCGACAAGGACGAACGCGTCGTGGGTCTAATGTAAATTTAATGGCAACACAACAATATTCAGAAAAGCTTCCTATTACCAAAGAGAAGAAAGAAGATTTGCTGAGTATTTTAAATCTAATAAATCCACTTTTTCACGACTACTACAAAAAGGCTTCTTGTTATACTTTGTATAGAAGCCTAAAACTTGACGACTACGAAAACAGCAGAAATTTTGCAAGATTCCGATGATGAAGAATGTTAATATTAAATTTATTTGTATTTTTACTAAATTCTCTTATTTTTTTTTTTAATAAATTACATTTTAGTTTGAAGTATTCTTCTTATTTTGTTCTTAAACGGTTTAAAAACTTAGGGTGCAAAATAACTTAAGTCCAAAAATGGCATTGTGCAAAATCACTTAAGTCATCTAATTAATTATAAAATTATAATTATATTAAAAAATACTTTTTTCCTGAATATTTGTAACTACAATATTCATGTTTTGCAAAAAAATCATTCTCGAAATTATATTTTCAAAATTATAATCGTTGGGGACTATTTCACCAACTCAGCCACTCGAAAAAATTTTCGAGTGCTACACACTAAAGAACATGCTTATATTTGTCTATTAAAACAAAAAAAAGTGTGAATGGGTTAAAAACAACCCCAATATCGACTTTTGAAAAGTACGCGAAAATTAGCATCGAGTATGCGGCAGACCCCGGTCAGACACTATACAATTGAAAGACGGTCCCTTGAAAATGCGTAAAATTTTTTCGCTCCGATTTGAATTTTTCTTTGAAATTCGGATAGATGGGGGTGTGATTAGTGGATATTAGTAATAAATATAATCAAAAAAATGGAAAATAACCCGTGTATTGCCGAAAAAGTGAAAAAATTAAATTTTTTTTTCCTTCGAATTTTGAGGTGTGCATTCGATAAGGAGGGTAATCCATCGTCAAAACCTACCTTTTCGGGGCGCCGCTCCGCTCCGCTCTGCACCCCTCCAGGGCGGTTTTGACTCTGGTTACTAGGCTAAACATACGAGAAGGCGCCACCCATCAAGAAAACCGGGATAAATGAAACCGGGATGTGAGAGAACCTCGAAATAGCATTAAAAAGTATAGTTGCGGTATGGGGCAGTAAACTATTACGTTTCATCCCCAAAAAATCGCGTAAAAACAAAAAATAATCGATGTTACATGTACGAGAGACGAGCTGCATCTGCCGGTGCGAAATACTCGTTAGCAAGCAAGCAAGCATGATTCGCGAAGCGAAGCATTTGGAAGACGTAGCCTTCCTTCAATCTTCTCCATCTCATTATGGGGTTGACGCGCGTTGGTTAGTTTTAGTGGGACTAACAACCCGGTGGTGGCATTGGAGCCGAATCTCAAAGGTGCTTAGTAGTTGGGTGTGAGGAAGGAGAGAGGAGTTGGATGGGTGGGAGAGAGGGATTTTTACCGGAGTAAAAATAAAAAAGAAATCGAGCGATCAAATTGGTTTGTTGTCTAGTCAACCATAGTTCGATGGGTCACTAGTCAACCACCCAATTTGGTGTGGAAATGGAATTGAGCTTTTTTGCATTCAAAAGCCAATTGAACCGCGTAAGATTGATGCTTTGGGCAGTTAGTCCGTCGACCGTTGTTGAAGAACGTTAGTACTTTCCACGACTGAGGGCCGTGTGTGTGAGCAGGTGATCGGAGCGTTGTCATTGGTTAACGTACTTAGAAGTACGTTGTCCAATAGCGGCTCGGTGTTCCTGGAAAGTCATCCGGTGATTTCATTGGGTAACGTCGCTGAGGGCTACGTTGTCCAATGGGATCGTTGCAAAAAGTGTTAGCAAAAAACACAAGTGAAAGGAAATGAACAAGAAAATCGCGATAGGAGCCAAAAGCAGCTGCTCCGGAAAGAAACCCGACGGTTTTGGCGGCTAAAGAAGACTCACGAAATCAACACGTAAAGGGAGCGTATGCACCTGCTCCCGAAAAGCTGTAAAGTAAAAGTTAATGTCGAACATGATGAAGAAACGGTGAGAAAAACACTTGTTAAAAAGTCGTGAAAAGTTCGAAAAAGGCCGAAGCCAGCACCCTGCAAAACATTCACAGCATACTGGTTCGGTTGAATCAAGTTGTTTTATGAGATTTAATCAAACAAATTTAGTAATCATACCTAAGGACTTGTCGTTCACGGGGCCAAGATGCTTTTCGGCCTCCTGAACCTGTGGAAATCGATGATGTCGTATTTCCCTAGTTGGTTCACTTGGGGGTTTTCGCTTTCGTGGCTCCGATCGTACAAGTTCTTTGTCAATCTCTTGATAAATTCGTCCAGGCTCTCAATTTGGTGCTCGCTTCGGATCCGTTGGTTCGGGTAGTACCAGGGGGCGTCCACAGCCATGCGGATGCAGTTGTTCTGGACGACCTCGAGTCGGTGCATTTTGTCGGGTGGATGCGAAGGCCCACGCCGGAGTGGCGTAGGTGAGGATGGGTCGTACGATTGCCTTAAAAAGTCTCAACTTAAGCTCTCTACTTACCTTAGCCTGTCGACCAAGGAGGGGGTATAGCGAAGCTATAACCCCCTTCGTCTTGGTGACTCGGTCATCGATATGCTTCACCCAAGTGATTCTCCTGTCCAGCGTCACGCCAAGGTATTTGGTGGAGGTAGTCCATGGGATTTCTTCACCGAAAATCTTGATCCTTGATGGAGGAGTCGCTTGCAGCCATGTAAACAGGATTGCCGCGCTCTTGTCCGAGTTTACCTCGATACGCCAAGTGCGGAACTATGTTTCTAGGGCGTCCATCGACTCCTGCAGGTATCGGATCGCCATGTGGGGTTTGCGGGATTCAGCCATTATCGCCGTGTCGTCTGCGTAAAGGGCCAGCTTCGTCCTCTCGGTGCGAGGGACATCGCTCACGTAAACGTTGAAGAGGGTCGGTGATAGTAGGGAGCCTTGCGGCACCCCGGCTGCGATCGGCCTCTTCGACGAACGTGTGTCCCCAACCTTGATTTGGAAGCGGCGGCCCCTTATGTAAGACGCTACGAGGTGAACGAGTCCTGGTTGGACTCCGGCCTGAAACATTTTAAAGATTAGTCCATAGTGCCAAACTTTGTCAAATGCTTTGGCGACATCTAAAAAGACGGCGCCAAGCAAGTTTTTCCTGTTTAACGCCCTGGTGATCTCCTCAGTGACACGCAGAATCTGTTGGGCCGTGGAATGTCCGGAGCGAAAACCAAACTGCTCGTCCTGGATGATCTTCTTGTTCGCGACTTCTTGGTTCAACCTAGATAAAATAATACTCTCTGCGATCTTACCTACCGTCGGAAGGAGGCTGATCGGGCGGTAGCTTTGCGGCAGGATCTTCGGCTTACCGGGCTTGTGGATTACCACGACATCCGCGATTTTCCACTTGTCCGGGAAGTGTCGGAGCCTGATTGTCGCATTGATCACGCCCGTCAGCGCCGAGATGGCCTTCTTGGGGAGCTGCTTCAGTGCCTCGTTCCTGATGCCGTCGGGTCCTGGAGCTTTCTTACTCTTACTTTTACTTACCGCTTTCGCGACCTCCTCGAATGTTGCCGGTTCGATTGGGTCCGGGTCCTCGATTGCCAGTCTACGATCCACCTCTTCTTCAACATGGGCGGCATGTGCAATGTCCATGTTGATGAGGTTCGGCGTGCATTGTCCCTGCATGCTGTCCGCGAATACTTCTACCTTGTCCTCGTCGGTCGTCGCCTTGCCTTGCGGTCCTTGGATGGGAGGAATCTTCGCTCGGGCGGATCGGAGCGCCCTCACCATCCGCCAAGCTGAATTGTCTTCGCAAGAAAGGGTGTCCAGTTTCCTGGACCACTCTTTGTTGTGAAATATTTTCAGCTCGCGCTTCACTTGGTTTTTGAGCTCGATTGCCCTCCTTCGGTCGTCCGGATGCCACGTCCTTCTTGCAGTGCGAAGGCGCGTCTCTTCTCCCTGATAAGAGATTTGAGGTCTTGCGGAAGGAAAGCTTTGGATTTCGGGATCGGAATGTGATTGGTCGCGAAGGAGAGCGAATCACTTAGCCGCTTTTCGAATACTTCGGCGTAGTCCTCGAGTTCCTCGGCGGTGTTAATGATCGGAATTTTACCCATGTTGTGCAATACGTGGTCGTGAAACACGGGCCACGCGGTTTTCTGCATAAAATTGCGATCATCCTCATCTCCGGTTCTTCTTTTGGGCTCGCCGAGGTAGAAGAGCACCGGGCGGTGGTCGGAGTCCATCGGGACGCTCACTTCAAGGGAGTGGCGGAGGGGAATGTTCTTCAGGAGCACGATGTCCAGAACGTCGTCGGCTTGGGGACCTTGGAAAGCTTCGTGGGTGGGCTCGGTCGGCGCATCTACTTCGAAACCCAGGCGGGTGGACAGGTCGAGGAGACGCCTTCCTTCTGGGTTGCTGATCCTCGAGTGCCAGGCCTGGTGTTTGGCGTTGAGATCCCCCGCGATGATCTTGGGTCCGTCTCCTTCGAAAATCTTCTCGATGTCGGCTTCGGGGAGTCTCAGATGCGGTGGATTGTACGCCGAGGTGATCTGCAAATAACCGATATTAGTCATTTTGATTTTTACTGTAGTGGCTTCAAGGCTTAGTCCGTCCGTTGGTGCTTCGTGGTGCTGCAGGGTCCTCTTCACGTAAATTGCGGTACCACCTCCGTTTCCAGTTGCTCGATCGGTCCTGTAGAGTACGTAGTTCGGGATGGTCGCCTTCGATTTGGATGCCGGTTTGAACCAAGTCTCGGAGAGCATGATGACGTCTAGGTCATGCTCGTACGCGAAGTCGGTCATCTCTTGTCTTTTCGGTGCGTTGAAGCTTTGGGCGTTCCAGTAAACTATCTTCAGGAAAGATGGGATACTTCTTTTGTCCTTGTGAGACATTAGAAGTTTGCAGATTGGCTTTGAGGTGGGGGGCGGGTTTCCGCGAAATCTTAATGGGTTGAAGCGGCCATCATGTAGCTCCTGATGGTGGCGTCGATTTGTTCTTGATTGAGTCCGTTCTTTACCAGTGAGGCTAGGATTACTCCTAGCGCCGTTGTGTTGACCGGAGT
The DNA here is from genome assembly GCA_932274525.1 of Podabrus alpinus. Lineage (NCBI taxonomy): Eukaryota > Metazoa > Arthropoda > Insecta > Coleoptera > Cantharidae > Podabrus > Podabrus alpinus. Next base: position 60,644,336 of record OW026452.1, read on the forward strand.
TGCGCCTTCGGTTGCTTGCGGTGGTGGTGGTTGGGTGGGTTGCGGTGTTGCACACCCGGTCCTGTCTGCATAAGATACCCCCGGTGTCGTCCTGTGGGGCTCGAACCTCGGTTGTTGGTGGTTCGGTGGTGCTGGGTTGTATTGTCTCCATCGGTTTGCGGGCTGGCGTGGTTTCGGGTACCTAGGGCACCCCTGGAAGCTTGCGGGGTGCGGGCCTCTGCAGTTTGCGCAGACGGCTGGTTCCTCTCTCGGTTTCGGGCATGTCGGGGTGAGGTGATCGTCCCCGCACTTTACGCAACGGGGTCGGGAGCGGCAGCACCGCTGAGCATGTCCGAATCCTTGGCATCGGTGGCATTGTCCGATGCGTGTCTTCTTGTGGGGGGCTTCTACGTTGATGTTTATCCCCATGATCTTCTGTACGTTGAAGATTCCTCTTCCGTTCTCGTCTTTTGCTAGGGTGACCATCAGAAGTGGCAGTGGTCTTCTCTCGCGCCCTCGGACCATCCTGGCGATCTCTACGACGTTGACGCCTTGGGCTTCGATGTTTGCCTTGATTTCCTCGATGGGGATGTCCTTGGGGAGGCCCCTGATGACTACTTTCAGGGGCTTGTCGTCTCGGAGTTCCTGGAAGTAGAATCCCTCTCCTTGAGGGTCCAGGTTTTCTTCTAGGAAAGCGCGGAGCTTCCTGTGGTCATCTGGCGAGGCTGGCGAGGCTGGGGTGACTGCTAGGCCCCCCATGGTGTTCCTGACGTTGGTGTATTTAATCCCTTTCCTGTCGAGAGCGCCACTTATTTGACCCCATTTCGCCGCGTTCCGGATGGTGATTGGGGGGATCCTTTCCCTCCTTGCTACCACGGGCTGAGCTGTCCTGGGGGGGTCGTTATTTTGGCTGGCGGTGGAGCTTGACCTGCTCCGGTCGCCGACGGAGCGCATCTCCGCTTCGTCGTCGGTGGCGTTTGGGTTGAAGACCTTGTCCGCTGTGGCCTTTACCTTGCGGCTCCTGGTAGCTGGGGCGTCCTCGTTTGAGGTGTCGGACGACGTCGAATGGTTCCTCTTCTTCTTGTCGGCCGCGGTGGCGGCTTGTTGTAACCTGCGGGCCTCGCGTTCACGTTGGTGTTTGTTGAGTCGCCTCGACTTGACCACGGTGAACGGTATTCCGGCTTCGGCGGTATCTTCGGGTGTCACTTCTTTGGTTGGTACGGGGGGGACCGCTTGGTCATTAAAACTGCACGGACTGTCAATAGAATGAGCGACGCGCGGGAATCTCGTTAATTTTACCACTGAATCTCGTTAAATTTGCTAAGTTCAAATTCGATTTTTTCAAAAGTTTGAGCCCCATTCACATTTTTTATTATTACAATTTGCTAAAATAAGTGTGTTCTTTAGTGTGTAGCAGAAGAAATTTTGTTTCGAGTGGCTGAGTTAGTGATAGAGTAACCGCTTCTCCATTAGCTTTGATAGGAGTGAGAGCAAACTAATTGGTCGATACGAACTTACTTCTGTTGGGGGTTTTCCAGGCTTCAAAATTAAAATTATTTTGGCAAATTTTAGTTGTATTGGCCAGTGTGATAGTTTCAAGATAGAGTTGTACAGCATCGTAAGAAATTTTATTCCCAGCGTAGGCAATTCAATTAATATTTTACCAGTTATAAGATCGTAACCAGGAGATTTCTTTTTATTCGGGTTTCTAATTTCTTGTTCAACTTCATAAGAACTGAACGTTTTTATGGGCAAGGACATTTGAAGCGGAGCTTGGAGAAAGTGATTAATTTCTTCATCCGGTTCATCAGAAAAGGGTTTAAAAACCTCTTCTAGATGTTGAGAGAATAGTTCAGCTTTTTCGATGTTTGTTCTTGACCATGATGTATTAGATTTTTGTAATGGAGAAGCAGTAATTAGGGGTCTTTTAAAACCTTTTGTGGCCTTCCAAATAGTGTTATCTTTTACCGACAGATTATCTAGATAGATAATATTTAAATGTTTCGTTTTTTGCTTCTTTTATTATCCTTTTTAAATGATTAGCGATTCTGTTGTATTCCGTTTTATCTTGAGGATGATTATAACGGTGCCATTTGGCTCTTGCTCAGTGGCGGCTCGTGAGAAATATGTTTGGCTGTTCTGCATTATAAAAAAGGGAAGGTATCAGTAAAATGCTAATCTCAAAAAATAAACTTACTTATTGCACGTTTTTAAGCATTAATGGCGTGCGCCAGTGCTTGCTTGTGGCAAACTTAACTTATCAATAACTTTTTCGTTGAAATTCAATATTCCCGAGATAAATTTTTTTACTATTGACAATATCGAAAGACACAAACGGAAAACAAAACAATTCGTTCTTACGATTACAGGCACAAATCCATTTGTTCCGTAAATAAATATTCGTATTAAATTGTCATTTATACATTTTACCTCGACTTGGTATATACCGGCAATTTCTTATCACTAATTGTTCTTGATAACTAAATTTAAAAATTACATTCATTTTTAAAAACGACCTTCTTCGTAAGAGATTTTAAAAACGACTAAATAAAATGCCTTAGTTAGCTTATCACGTCGTAATAATTCTGCATATTTGTTATTTTAAAAATAGAACTTATTACGATACTTTGTAGTTTAAACAGCCGTTTGTGTTCGGTTCGAAATAAAACAAACGACGCAAACATTTTTATAACAATAGATTTTATTTATGCGCACAAAAAGTTTTGTAATTGTTAACTAATTTTCGAAAAAAATCCTATTTTTACGGGTTATGAGAGAAGCTGAGTTAATAAATAATATGAGTAATGTTAGTAAAAACCTAAGTCCAAATTTCTTGATCTACATTTTATTACAGAAAATTATAGTTTGAGAATTGTTTTACAATGTAGAAAAATCTCTAAGTCCAAAATTATTATAAAATTTTATTAGGATTAGGGATATTAGTAAATTCATAAGCATTCATTTTATCTAGTAGGTATAAAGGACATTATATCCATAATTTCAATTAAAGTTTATAATACAAGATCTTTCTTTAAAATATTATTGCATGAAATGCTAGCACCGGTAGCTGCGTTTCAATGCAGCCACAGTACATTCGACTCTACATTCGATGCGTGTACATACGTATCACGAGCATTAAGAATTATTATTGTATTAAATACATACATTTTAATTTTATGCATTCATAATTTTATTTAAAGTTGCAAAATCTGTCCAAAAATAATTTAACTACTGTTTTGCTATAAATATGTGCAAGAAACTTGGTGTAATTAAAAGTTTTTAAAAAATTTATTGCTTATGCCCTAATTTCACTGCAATTTGTTTAACAATTGATGAACTAATATTAAAATTAGTTTTTCTTTTCAAAATTCGAATTGTAAACTACCTCGAAACAAAATCATAAAAGATACTTATACCACGTAAAACTATACCAATAATTGCTATAGCATTGTAGTCTGCTTTTCATTACAGCTCAGCTGCGCACAAGTGTAAGTATAGCGTTCAAGTTAGTCAAACATTTTGATAGCGGACTGGACGTGTATTTATTATTACACTATTTATGTGACTAGCTGTTAAATTATATATCAGTTACTGATATGCTAGCCAAAATAAGAAACACGCTTTCAAAGCTAAGCTGATAATGCACCATTCTTTATAATAATTTAAATTTGATTAAGGTTATAATTATATAATTAATTATGCAAGTATTGGTATTTTTATTGTTATTTTTGGTGGTTCGCTCCTATGGTAGAACCGCCACTGCTCTTGCTCCTCGTTTTTCAGCCAAAACTTGACGTATTTTAATAGGTATGTTGTATTCATAGCCTGTTTCTTTTACCAATGGAGTTGCTTTCCAACTAGCTTCCTGGATAGATGTTCCAAAGTGATTGGTCGTCTCTTCAAGTTCTTCATTTGTTTTTAAAGACAGCGTGAAGTCTAGTTTTTGTTGAATATGTTCTTTAAATTGATCCCAGTCTGTTTTTTTATTATGGAGTGTTACTTTAGGTACCTTTCTAATAACCAGTTTGCTAATAGTAGATAAGTAGAACTGTAGTGTGATCTGATGTTAGTTCTAAGCTGGATTGGATTTCTATATAATTGGTCGAGACTCCATTGGTTATGAAAAAATCTAATAAATCAGGTATTTTGTTTGAATCAGTAGGCCAGTATGTTGGTTCACGTGTGGAAACGGCGTGATAATTTTTGGCGTTAATCATTTTGAGAAATGCTCTTCCTTTGGTAGTTATCAATCTAGATCCCCAGTGTGTATGTTTTGCATTGAAATCACCACCTGCTATGAAATTATTACCAAGTGAGTCAAAAAACGGTATTAGATCTTCCTTTTTAATGTTGTGCCTCGGCGGACAGTATATAGCTGCAATTTTTAGCGACTTATTTAACATGTTGACTTGGACTGTAGTTGCTTGTAGAAATTTGGTTTCATACTTGCTTAATTCATGATGTAGTAGAGTTTCTCTAATTAATATGGCCGTTCCACCGTGTGCTGTTCCGTCAGGGTGATTTGTTGAATAAATTTTGTATCTGTGAATTATTATATGGGATCTTGCGGTAAAATGTGACTCAGATATGAGTAGAATATCTATATTATTTGCTAATGTGCAAAACTTCACAAACAAATATAATTTATACAATAAAACAAAATAAAATATATATTGAATGATAATTGCAAGGCACCAAGGTCATCACATTCAACAAATAACTTACACCTGCTATCTTCCTAACAGGGCTTGACACTAATTTTTGTTATCTTTATGTGGTGCATCTCACTGATTGATCTCTTTAGAGAATTATTTTCTAAATCTATTATTTCCGTCTCTAAACGTCAAAATTCATATCTAAAGTATATAAAAAACAGGTTTCGACCGACTCGAACGAAAACGTTCCGTCTTAAAGCGATTTGCCATTGTCAGTCTGCACGAAGCCTTAGGTTATTTAGTCTAATTAGACGGAAACGGCACTAGATGGCGCCTTTGGGAAGACCTTATTAAAAATGGCATCAAGCACCATTTTGATATGTTAGCAGTTAGCGGGGTAAGTAGCTTTGTTAAATGATAAGACATAATCAAGAATCAACACAATATTTTCTTGATATAGAATGGTCCCTCCTTTTGTACCAACCCATGAACATTCTTACATCTACAAAATTAACGAAACGTTTTATAAAGAATATGGCTCAAGTGCCGACACTCTCGAAAGATCAACAAAATATGGAAGAGGACGGTACATTATGGGATACTCCAAATAATTCGACGGTAAGCATTAATGAAGTTAAACAAGAAGAGTTGGAAGATGTGAAATTTAATTTAGAAGATTTGCATCATTCGATTGATATCAAAGATGAAGACGACACTCAAATATTAACACAGAAGTGTTCAAATATGTTCGAATGTGCTGTTTGTGGGTTTAGATATACACGTAAGCAAGAATTGATATGGCATTTAAGAAGTCATTCTTCGTCGTTTACTTGTGCAGTTTGCAAATATAAATGTGTTCGAAAATCACATTTAAGAAAACACTTAAAAATTCATAACCGTAGGAAACCGTTTACTTGTGTAATTTGTGACTTGCAATATTCACTTCGCTCAAGTTTCAAACGTCATTTAAAAATTCATACCGGCGAGAAGCCATTTAGTTGTGAAATTTGTGCCTATAAATGTTCAAAACGTGGAAATTTAAAAGAACATTTAAAAGTTCATACCGGCGAGAAGCCATTTAGTTGTGAACTTTGTGCCTATAAATGTGCACATCGTTCAAATTTAAAAGAACATTTAAAAATTCATACCGGCGCGAAACCTTTTAGTTGTGAGATTTGTGACTATAAATGTTCACAACGTTCAAGCTTAAGAGAGCATTTAAAAATTCATACCGGCGAGAAACCTTTTAACTGTGAAATTTGTGATAATAAATATTCACAACTTTATAAATTAAAAAGGCATTTAAAAATACATACCGGCGAATAACCTTTTCGTTGTAGAATTTTATTGATTTTTTTTTACAAATATGACGTTAAGTTCGAGTGATTTTACAACCTAAGTGACAAACAATATTTTAAATTATGTATTACTTTTTAATAAATGTTTAATAATATATTGACGTGTTCTTTTTGTCCAGCGACCAACCATTTATTTTTTTGAAATCCGTGATTTCAAATTTTTCTTTAAACTTTATTTTTCTTTTCCAAAACACTTTAATAAAACACAACTCTTTCAAATTTAAACTAAATTCTTTCGTTTTTATTTAATTTTAACATTTACTATACAAATTTTACAAACTTCTCGCTCAAATAGCGTCCTATCCGCTCGACTCCTCGGCGTGGACTGCCCCTTCCTTCTTCCAACTCAAAAGTTCTTCGTCTGCGCACAAAGACATTTATCCAAATCCAAATTCCCCCTTCTTCTAATTATTTTTGGTTTACAATAATTCATTTTCAATTTTTATAATCTTTCTCAATTTTAACATGTTAATTTTTTAATTTTAATTTTCGAATATTACCGAAATTTGTCTAACCATTGAAATACAGTTCAACATGTATAAGTTTATCTTAAAGTTACTAAGGGAAGAGTGTCATAACCACTGACACCCCAAATAATTTCAAAATTTTTTTATAGCAAAAAGGAACCTTATAAGAGTGTCCTGTAAAAATTTCACTCGAGATGATATACATAAAATTTCGAGAAAAATCAATTTAAAAAAAGCTAAATTTTACATGTAAAATGCATGTCGAAGCCACGCCCATAGCCGAGGTTATAAATATATATTACGGTCGCTCGATGCGGAGCGCATTTGTTACTCGACTGGCGTGCGTATAACATCGAAATAATTATGAATAAAAAAACGGTTTTTCTCAGAACCACAAATATTTTAAGAATAAGGTCTCTAAATAAACATAAAAAACTATGGGGAAAACCTAGGCCTCGGCCGGTTTTGATGGTGCAAATAACTTTTTAGGGTGGATTCGGCCCGGCCAGAACTGTGCGCATCAAAAAACCTACCCTACGCCCCTCCGGGGCTCCGGGCGGTTTTTCAATCGCGTGCGCCGCTCCGCGGCAGAGCTAAACATACGAGAAGGCACCACCCATCAAGAACACCGGGATGAAGGCAACCGGGATCTTAAACCCCCAAAAAATCGCGTAAAAACAAAAAATAATCGATGTTACATGTAGGAGAGACGAGCTGCATGTGCCGGTGCGAAATACTCTAAGTGTTAGGGTCATTCATATTGCACGTACCGTCCACAGAATGAGCGACGCGCGGGATCTCGTTAATTTTACCACAGAATCTCGTTAAATTTGCTAACTTCAAAATCGATTTACTCAAAATTTTGATAATACATTCTCAGAATTTTTTTGTAGTAGGGGCCTATATAAACCTTCATCTTTGCATTAGGAAGGTTACAAGTTAGTTCGTAGTTTCAGTGGTTATGACACTCTCACCGTTACTAACAATCTTTGTTCTGCTCCAAACGGTTCCCTAACATTTGTCTGATCTTATATCAGCTTTGATTGCATTCAAAGGGATAGCACGGCATCCAGTACTCCGAAACTGAAAATTCGCTATAAATAGTCATTAGAAATAATATTTAGAGAGGATCATTGTGTTTAATTGAAAAACAACCCTGATTTTAGGGGTTTAAAAGTAGGCCACGCCCCCATCAAATTTAACAAAAATTGGTGTAACTTTCGGACTTTTGGGTATGTTTCGGTCCGAATGTGACTCTGACGCCGTTGCGGACATTTAAAATTATCGAAAATTATAGCCTTCTGTGCCAGCTAGTTCTAAAATATATAAACAGTCGATTTTCAATAATCCGAAGTTGGGGATAATTATGATGTATGGAATTCACCTTCTTCTATTTTTCTAAGGTTTATATCATGAATCCACATGGTTCTTTCCTATCTGTAATATATCGGTAGAAAATCTTCATGCATAATTTATAATGATTATTTCCCTGGCTCTTTCGTCATTATTTTCGTCTTCCAGTAGTCTCCTCGCTCCCCCTCTCAGGTATTGTAATCCTGAAAGGTTTACGGAAGTATCTCACTATGCTGGTTCTATCTGATTGCATGCAAAGCATGTTATTGCTCTTAATTGAGTCGAAGATCATGGTGTGATACTCCTTTCTAGAAGTAGTTTTACCATGTCCATTTATTGTCAACCTGTATGCTGCTTGAAGGGCTTCTGCCTCCACCACTAAGTGTAGTGGGTGCAACCCCAGAAGAGCCTCCATGGATGCTGTAGGCGTTGAACGCATTGCCCCCGTAATACTTAGGCAAGCAAGTCTTTGCAGCTTGCTTAGCCTGTTTATGCTTTCCCCTTTACTGGCTTTATGCCACCAGTTTAGGGCTGAGTATGTTATCATGGGTATCACTACTTTGGTATATAACCAAAGTACCATTTTAGGTCTTAGTTCCCACGTTTTTCCAACCATGCTTCTACAGGACCATAGGGGCCCGTATCGCTTTGTTTGTTATATTTTGGACATGAGATGTGAAGGTCAGCCTGTTATCTAAAGTTAGTTCCAGATACTTGACCTCTTTCACCACATGAGGTTTTTTTCCACACATTTCTGGTGTTCTTACGTCTTGCAGATTTCTGCGCCGCGTGAAGGCAACTACCGAGGTTTTGTTCGGATTCACCGACAACCCCTCTCGTTTACACCATCTTTCGACAGTTTTCAGGGCTCTTTGCATCAATGAAGATACAGTTCCCCCATATTTCCCGCTTGCAAGAATTGTGATATCATCAGCAAATCCCTGCGCGTATGCTCCAGTCTGTTCGATCTCCCACAGAAGGCCGTCCACCGCAAGGCACCACAGTAGGGGTGAAAGTACCCCCCCTGCGGACACCCTCGTGCGGCAGAGACCTCCGCATTCGTCCGTCCCAGACTGGAGCTGATTTTCCTGTCCCTTAGGGTGGAGCTAATCCAACCAGTTATGACTGGGTTCACTCCACGGTTTTCGACAGCTCTCTCTATGGAGTCAAATGACGTATTATCAAACGCCCCCTCAATGTCAAGAAAGGTTCCCAGTGCAATTTCTTGATTGCCGAGCGCCCCCTCTATCCTTTGAGTTAATTCGTGTATACGTAGTTCACACGATTTTCCTAATTGGTAAGCATACTGGTGTCAGTGTAGTGGCGCGATAGTCAGTACATCGTCCCTGATATGTCTATCTATCAGTTTCTCGAGAGTCTTCAGGAGAAATGACATCAAACTGATTGGACGAAAGGACTTTGCCTGGGCATATGTAGCACGCCCAGGTTTGGGTATAAATACCACTTTCACCTTTCGCCAACTTTGTGGCACATAATTCAGGGCCAAGCTAGCCCTGAATATATTGCATAAAGGGTTGGCAAATTTCTCAAGTCCCCGCTGCAATAGTACGGGGAAAATACCGTCCATCCCGTGAGATTTGTATGGTTTGCAAGAATTGATCGCCCATGCAAGTCTCGTTTTGTTTATGATTTTTTTCGCAACTTTCCAGTGATCCCTGCGAGCTCGACGTATCGGTATCTCGAGGTTCACGTGGTCAGTGGAATAGTTCATTGGTATCGGTGTGCATCCCGGGAAGTGAGTCTGAAGTAACAACTTCAGAGTTTCCTCTTCATTGGAGGTGTACCCGCCCCATGCGTTTTCCAAAGTTCCCACCTTTCCGTGGTTTGCTTTTAGAAGAGCTTTTTGGAGTCTAGCACATTCTGGAGTTTTTTCCACCTCTTCACAGTACTTCCTCCAAGAGTCTTCTTTTGCTTTACGTATTGCATACGTATATTTGAGCCGGGAGCTTTTATAGGCTTCCCAGTCACCTGTTCTTTTGGCTTTATTGAGGTGTTTCCGTGCTTCGACCCTTGGAGTTTCAAGCTCGCTATTCCACCATGTGGCCTCGCGTTTTACTTTTCTTTCTCTTAGTGGGCAGCTTTCTTCATATGCTTTTATGATAGTTGACGTGACAATATCATTCATCAACTCCAGCTCCGCAGTGTTGGATGGTTTCGATGGACATTCCTCCAACCCCTGTTTTAGGCCCTCTCTAAAGAGTTCCCAATCACAGGATCTTGGATACCTGTACATCATTGTCTCCCCCTGCGGAGCTTCGATGTTAAACCTAATGTAATTGTGGTCCGAGAGTGACATCTCCTTGGAGACATGCCACCCCACGATCCCTTGACTAACGCTGGAAGATGAATAGAAAGTGGAAATCGAAAATGAGGGATATAGTAGCATCATCAGCAAAAAACGTAAATATCCTAAGCAGTAAAACGATTAAAATGGCTAATAAAAATAATGAACCAAAAACGAACGATGATCAAAACAATGTGCTCCAAAATAAAAAAGGGGAAAAGAACAAGCGCGATCGCGAAACAGACGAGTCCGAAAATGATGAAGTATTTGCGGAAAAAACAAAACCCAGGATAAAGAAAACAAGAAAAAATGGAGGAAAAAAACTCGGAAGAAGAAACGGAGAGCTCCGGTGGAGAGGAAGAAAAAAATGAAGGAGGAAAAAATAATGAAGAAACCCAAGAACCCAAAAAAAGAGAACCAAAAATCAACGAAAAAAGGGCAACAAAGCAAAAACAGGCATGGAATACCAGGAAAGTGAAAAGAAAAGGTTGGAAATGGAAAAACGAGCCGCGGAAACGAATAAAGACACGAATGAATCCCAGAACGATAATGAAGAACCAAAAAGCGAGCCTATACTAACCAATGCGGAACTAAGAAAAATATCTTGCGACTTTATTAACGACGTGGATGAGGTAAGGAGATTTTTAATTAGAAGTAAGGAGGCAATAACCTACAGGGAAGAAGCCCTGAAAAACGAAGAGCAAGAGCCAAATGGCACCGTTATAATCATCCTCAAGATAAAACGGAATACAACAGAATCGCTAATCATTTAAAAAAGATAATAAAAGAAGCAAAAAACGAAACATTTAAATATTATCTAGATAACCTGTAGGTAAAAGATAACACTATTTGGAAGGCCACAAAAGGTTCTAAAAGACCCCTAATCACTGCTTCTCCATTACAAAAATCTAATACATCATAGGCAAGAACAAACATCGAAAAAGCTGAACTATTCTCTCAACATCTAGAAGAGGTTTTTAAACCCTTTTCTGATGAACCGGATGAAGAAATCAAACACTTTCTCCAAGCTCCGCTTCAAATGTCCTTGCCCATAAAAAAGTTCAGTTCTTATGAAGTTGAACAAGAAATTAGAAACCTGAATAAAAAGAAATCTCCTGGTTACGATCTTATAACTGGGAAAATATCATAGATGTATTGTGCATATATACTTTATTGACTAGGTACTTATTTTGCCACAAAAACTAAAATCTAACCAAGAATTTTAACATGATTTTATTCTCAGCACTGTCATGTGTCATTAAAAATCCTATACAAATATGCAATAGTGTAAATGCGTTTAGATTCGAGCATAGGATGTAAAATCCTATACAAATTGTGACATTAGTGACGCTCGCGTCGACGTATGCCCTTTTGGCAGCTTCATGTTACCACGAAGTTTTCAATCATCCGGTCATTGTACATCAAAATTTTAAGTTTAATTCATCGAATGATACGCCCATGGTGGCTTAAAAAGATGAAGTGTCCCGCCTATGTCTTTTGAGATAGGTATAAATTCACTTGCAGCAAAAGGATGCACATGTTGCAATAAAAAAGTTACTTTTAGTCTCGAAAAATAACTCTTATCTCGGCGAATGAATAGAAAAGAATGCACATGTGGCGATAAAAACTCACTTTTAGGCTTCTATACAAAGTATAACAACAAGTCTTATGATCTGGTTAATATATTTAATCTCGAAAAATAATTCTTATCTTAACGAATGAATAGAAGTTGCAATTAAAATTAGAGCTTGTGCCACGTAAAAGTAGAACCGTCAATAATAATAGTTGGTAACATTATTTTTAAAAGGTTAGGAAAGACAGAGCATTGTATTTCTATGAGTGCATATGAGAGAGTTGCATTGCCGTTTAATAAACAGTGGTTCAAGGTATGCAAAGAAACGCCCATAAAGTCAACCGGTGCAATAGTCGCGAATATGAAGTGCAAAGATGTTTAAACTTCATATGGTCAATTGTAACAAACTTTTGTTACATTTTGGCTTGCGCTGGCAAATTTCAATTGTCAGCAAATTTTATTTCTTTTTTAAGTAAAAATTTAATTTCCGTCAGAGCAAATCTTAACGTCATCAAATTTAGCTAATTTATTCGATTTTAAATCAATAAAATAAATTTCAAAATCAGCACTAGGCAACCCAAACGACATCCAAAATTACAAATTCTTTCTTCGATGAACAATTTTCCAATTGACCAATGAGATCGATTTTTGTATCGCTTGGTCATACATGGAGTGCGCGAAGGTTGCCACAAAGGAAGTTAGCAAACTGACACCATGACACCATGACGTGAATTTTATGCTTGGTCAAATTTTTATTATTTTTTGAGTTTTTCTGAAGCCACGCCGCTTAAGAATGTTAATAAGTAGTGCGAGTGGTTATCGTGAAGGGTGTAACCCTAATTTTTTTAACACCCAATGTTTAAACGAAGATCGAAAATCGAATTTTATGGATTCAAAAAATTTCAATGCAACTACGCCATTTTTGAGAGGACATTGATGGTTAAAATTTTATAAATCTGGTATGAGGCAAGTCAGCGCCTACCATCGGCCGAGGTTTTTCCTAGAGAATCTTTCGACTTCAGCTATGGACAATCCGGAGAATCTTAAAATAAAATTCCAAAAGAAAATTGACGCCACCTTTTAATTTCAATATGGGCAAAACCAGATGTCATCTAATTTCAATCTTTCCATGAAGTACAACATGTTTTGCAAAATTTTACAACGACAATTTAAACACCTGGTGATATTGTCGAAATTAATTATTTTTAATTCAAAGAGCTTTTTGCTATTTTTTTGGTTAATAACATTCGTACATTTGTGTTGTTTTGAATGCTTTTAGGAAAGTCAATTTTATCAATGGATGTATTTTAATCCTTTTTGCGAGATGAAGGCTAGCCATCGGCTCCAGTTTTTTATTTAAGAATATTACCTGAAATCGTAAGTAATCCAAAATTTCACTATATGTGCTATTTGTTAAATAACCAATTTTTATAAAACGTCAATCATAATTTTTCAATAACCTACTTGTGTTTTGCCTACCTTCAGTAGGACAAGTAGTGTAATCCTTCTGCTGATTTTTATTCAGAGAAGAGCGTCATTTGTACGCCGACAATTTTGTGTATTAATTACATTTCGTTATTACACCAGTCAACGTTAATGAATCCTGTTCGATCGACGACCAACTTAATCACGATAACCGAATTTTCAGAAGTTTTATTTTTTTTTGTAAAATATAAATTCTTTAAATCTTTGTAAATAATAATTGTATATATATATATGTGAGATCAGGAATCTGTTTATTTTGTTAGTAACCAACTCCATCTTTTATTTTTATTAAAAGTGTGCATTCAACGTGTCAAGTTTTATTTCATTTTAATTTCTATTTTTGTCTCAACGGAGATGACTAACCAGGTGAAAGTTTTGGTTGAGGCTGGCGCCCCAGGTAGTAGTTTATTGTGCAGGGAAAGTTTTATTTAAGGATCCACGAACCTCTTTGAGGTACCCACGCTCTCATTGGCTTGGTATGAGAAATACAGAGCCTAGCCGTTACGTATCCTCCATCGACGAACAAGAAAAGGGCAAGGTGAATGCTGAAACTCTTTTTTTAGATGACCATTTGCCGGGTCATCACTTTTCATATTCGTTTACGAGTTTTTGAGCACTTCTACACAATCATTTTTAAAAAGATAACAAATTTGAAATGTAATTTGAAATATTTATTTTATTTTAAATCTCAATTTAGTCTTTCCGTCTATAAGACTGGTTTGATTATAATTGTTTATTTAGATGATTTTATAATTTTAATCTACGCTGTCAGAACTAATCATTAATTCACTATCGGAAGAATAATATAATAATATTTAATAAGAAAACTAAGAAACGATTTAATTAACAAACAATTCGTAAAGAGTTGCAAGAAAGCAACGGTGCGACACTTAGTCTTTTTTGATTAGTTCGCGATAATCTTGGAGATAGGACCTACAATGATTGACGGGTCTAGTATTATATGGCACAAACTCTAGTTACATTGTGTCTACATTTGGCTATTCCTTTTCATAAACCAAGCGATAAACAGATTTCAAAGTGTTTTTTTAGTTGAAATAGTTGGAAATATACCGCAGGTATCCGATCACCAGGCAGATAATTGCAACATGTTACTTCTTGTCGAAGCTTGTCTATTTCAAAATTTAACCGTCAAAGTCATGGTAGGGCGATCATGTGATCACCTAACACCAATTAAAAGGGTTATGTAAAATGCTACCCCACTTATTCTGTACTTCAGATGCATTTTTGAAGATGCATTTAGCATCAGTCGCTCCCGATTCATCAAATTAGACAGTCGAATTAACGTTACTTTACGGGTGATCTTCGCGCAAGCGGATAGTGAAATAACCCTGAGTCAATAAAGTTCGAGTAAAATTTTACGTTACCGATCAGTTTTAAATCATTAATCGAGACTAATAATCAAGTTCGAATTAAATGTTAAATTATCGACTGAAATTAATAACCGAATCCGCGTTAATTTTAAGTTACCGATCAAGACTAAAGATCATTATTTAACTGAATTTGATAGGTCAATGTTTTTAAAACCAACCACTCCAGATGAAGTGGTCAAACATACAAAGAGTTTAAAGAATAAATTCAGCAGCGGGGACGATGACATTCTAACTGCAATAATTAGAATTTGCATCGCAGAGATCAAGAATGTTGTTGCATATATAATCAACAATTCTTTCAAATACGGAATATTTCCACAACAATTGAAACTCGCAGTAATTAAACCATTATTTAAAACAGGAAAGCGCGAAGACTTGGAAAACTACAGACCTATTAGTTTGTTACCCAGTTTCTCAAAGGAGTTTGAATCGATAATGTGCAAGAGGTTGGCGGTTTTTTTAATGAGTGTTCTGTGTTCGGTAAGCATCAACATGGTTATCTAAGAGGCAGATCCACCGATACGGCAATTTATGAATTTAGAAAAACAGTCTTGAAGTTCATAGAGAGTAATGAATTGGCGGTTGGAATATTTTTACACTTGTCAAAAGCATATGATTGCTTAGATAGGAACAATCTTATATTAAAATTGGAAAAATATGGTATTAGAGGAAATGCCCTTCAGTGGCTAAGTTCCTTCCTGTCTGATAGGAAGCAAGGGGTGGAAATAACTGAAAACAAGATAACAGCGAAATCTGCAATTGTAGAAAATAAAGTAGGAGCGCCACAAGGAAGCATAATTAGTCCTATATTGTTCCTTATATATGTCAACGACCTTCAGGAAATTGTAAATGAAGCAAGTAACATATCCCTAACAAGTTATGTGGACGATACCAACTTCTTGGTTGGAGGTAAAACATCTCAAAATCTTATAGATGATAGCAATAATTTAATTATGAAAGCAAAGATATGGTTCGACAGAAATAATTTAATTGTTAACGAATCTAAAACTAAAGTGGTAGTATTTAATACAACAAAAAACACCAAAGAAAAACCGGAAAGCATCAATTTTAATAATAATATTGTTCAGACGGTGAAAAATACCAAGTTTATAGGCCTAGTTATTGATGAAGGGCTAAAATGGTCTACACACATTGATCTTGCATGTAAGAAATTAAATAAAATTTGCTACGGCATAAGAATATCGAGTAAATATTTGGACACCAAGGCGCTGAAAATTCTATATTATGCAAACTTTGAAAGCATAACGAGATACGGGATTATTTTCTGGGGAAACAGCTCATAGGGCGAAAGAATTTTTGTTATTCAAAATCGAGTGATAAGAACTATATTTAATATGAAATACATGGAATCTTGTAGAAGCATTTTTAGGGCTAGTAATTTACTAACTTTCGTTGCGGTTTATTTGTACGAGTGCTTGATGTTCTTGTTTAAAAATAAAGAAAAATTTATTGACAAAGGAAAAAACTTGGGGTATAATGGAAGAACTTTAGACATTTATTATCCGATTCATAGGCTTAGCTTAACCAAGAAAAACCCATGGTACATGTGCATTAAAATCTTCAATGCGTTACCCTGTAAGCTGAAGAAAATCGACAAAAAGAATTCCTTTAATAAGAAGGTTAAGGCGTTTCTTCTGGATCTAGAACCTTACAATTTAAAAGAATATTTTGAAAGAAAAATTTGATGCTATCAGAATCTATCAATTTTATAAATTGCTGTTATGTTTCTATGAATTTGTGCTTTACCATTTAGTTCAAAACAATTTCATTTTAAGTGAAAAGTTTATCTTATTGGATTATTAGATTTTGTATTGTATATTTGTATATAAGCATCTATTTGTATATAAGCAGATATACAAGCATTTGTATATCATTATATAAGCAGACCGAGCACAAGGAGTTTTACGTCCTGGCTCTAGCCCTTCCAGGTACACGCCCGGCGCTTCCTCAAAACACACAGCCCCCTCACCACGGCAAGGTTCCGATACATTCGAGGGGGCCCATCCATACATAGAGTCTGGATGAATCCTTCCATATTCTTGATCCTTTCCAATGCCTCCTCCCGGAAGTTAAGAGCTTCCTTACTCCTAATAAGGAACCTCCTAACATCGTGGGCATCCTCCATGACCTTTTTTGCAACTTCTCGGAGTTGCGCGTTGGTAAGTATTCGTACTTGATTACTGTCGTCATTCGTTTCCACCGGTTCGTTAGTTTCCGCTTCTGAATTCGCTACGGTAGCTTTTTCTTTTATTTCCTCCGCTTCTTTGAATTCTTTGTCGATTTGATTTTTCCTATCTTTTTTCCTTTGGTTCGCTTCTTTTTATTATTTGAGTCTCTGTCTTTTTTTTCCAACAATTCCATTTCTTTTTGCCTCATAAGTTTTTCAACCTCGTCTTCCTCTTCCTCAGAGCTGCTTGCTTCCATTGGTTCTGCTTCTTTTTTGGTTCTCTTTTTTCTGTTCTTGGTTGCCATCGCGAAGGGTTCCTAAGGTTTCTCCGAATCTTCCGATTCGCGATCTCTTTTAGATTTCTTCGTATCATCAGTGCTCCTACTGCAGAGCACCCGGTTCTGCTCTTTGGATTTTGGATCGTTATTCTTATCCGCCGTTCTCATTATTCGACTGTCAAGGATTTTCACTTTATCGTTTTCGGAAAACATATTGACCGCTTTTCGACTTCCACTTGCTACTCCGTATCATTCTACTAAACAATTAAGAGCAACGCCAAGTCAATCTCCTGTTAATCGTTCGAAAGTAGAGTTAGTCGACCGTTTAGATGGAACTTTACAACGTTTGGAAGATACCCGACGTGGTGCTATACCTATTAGAAAGTTCTCAAAAGCTGAACTTTAATAAGGTATGTAAATTATTTGAAAAAAAATATGTTGCTAGTGAAAATGATCTTTAAAAGATTTTTCCATTACAAAATACATATTCCTCATTTTATGCTCAGTAGAGTGATAACATTATTTGTGATAATACGCTGCGGTAACTCGTTGAGTGCGCAGTTACCCATTTGGAAAAAGGATACAAGGTTATTTGGAATTATCGAATTGGAAATCAAAAGTAAGACGGGATTTAAGGGATGCTTGTAGAATTGCAAAATTAACAAAATGGAAGCCACATAGAATTTTGGAAGCTGAAACAAGGATTTTTGTTACTTACCAAAAACACTGGGTTCCTTATTAAAGTAAACAGCACAACAACGCGGTGAGCGAATTCTTACAAACATAAAATTTGGGTTGATGAACAATTTTTATAATAAATGGGAATTACTGATGATCTACCAATTTTTGTATTAATTTCAAAAATTGGAATTTTATTTAAAGTAATAAAAAAATCGAGAGCGTATTAAATTTTCATGAAAATTTACAGGACATATTGAGCTATAATAAATTGAATTTGATTGAAGACCAACGCTTCAAATAAAATAAAAATTTTCGTTATCGAGTTACACAGATTTTCAGGGTGATGGCAATTATAGGAATAACAGGCGCATGTCGGAAGAATGAATTATATAAAATGACAGTGAATGATTTTGCAGACAAAGGCTCTTTTAATAATAGTTAAAATACCAGTTTCGAATGGTATTCAATGGAAATATTGAATGCAATCAAAGCTGATACAAGATCAGACAAATTTTAGGGAACCGATATTGGTGCAGAAGAAATATTGTTAGTAACTTTAAGATACAACTTATTTATTGTTAAACATTTATTAACATTACAGAAACATTACAGCACTTTACTGACAGAAAATAGACCAGAGTACTTAAATGAAACTCAGGAACACATAAATATTCAAGGAGAACGAATAGTAATAAGTATTGCAACGGTAAAGAAAGCAATAAGAACACTAAAGAGTGGAAAAGCTTGCGGTCCGGTAGGTATTTATGCGGATATTCTTAAGTGTGGTACAGAGAAATTGTATAGGATGATAACACGTATAATGAATCAGTGTGCCAATGGTCAGAAGATCCCGGATGAGTGGAAAATGGCTTATATATCTTCAATTCATAAAAAGGGTGATAAAAGAAATCCTAATAACTACAGAGGAATCTCGGTGACAAGCACCATGAGTCGATTGTATGGGAGAATTTTGAGAGAACTCATTGAAATAGAATATAACAGTAGCGAGGAAGAAGAACAAAGCGGCTTCAGAGCGGGAAGATCATGCTCCGACAATATATTTTGCCTGAAACAAATAATAGAAAAAAGATCCGCCACCAATAGAGCTACATATTGCTGTGTTTTAAGCTACCAGGGCTATGCAAATAATTAAATTTCTTACTTATACTCAAAATTTACATAGAATTTGACCTCGTTAAAACTCTAAAGATAAGAAAGATGAACGAATTTAGCAATTTCACGTATATGAACCAATTAAAGATCTTTAAGTAAAAGGAAATGACATTAAAAGCTGAAAGATAAATTCAGAGAGGTTTTTATCACCTCAAAACTTCAGAATAAGGGATTGTTTGCCTCAAATATGATAATATTAATGTGAATGTTATCACAAATGTACATAACCTAAATGATAATGTACAAAAATGGAATTTATTCCATGTACTACAATAATTGTGTAAAACCCATTATATCAAAATTTGTTAAATAATCTATTCTATCTAATGTTAATAATTTCCAACATAAAAACTCCAAAAGTGTATATAAAGGTCATTTTCGCTTCAATTTGATAACGAACTTTGTGATAAAGAAAAGGTTGGAAACTTCGCTAAATCTGGTCCAGAAAACTGCTACCGTATCCACGAGAAGTAGGGGAACCACACAGTCAATCAACTCATCATGAATGAAGGCGCTCCTGTAAATTTAAAGCCAATTAGTGAACATAAAATACAAACAGGTGTGAAACTTTACTCACTGATAACCAAAATTCGACGAATTTGAGGCACAGCGCATCAAAATTCGACAGTCTACTTTTAGTTCTTGAAGAAGCAAGACGTATACTTGCAGGGTGAAAAGTTAGTCCAGAACACCCAAATGTGCGACCAACTCCAAGTTTATCTAAACTAGATAAGAAATTTACAAATGGCTACCCTTCAGTAAACATCTAAAAAGTCAACGAGTTAAAAGTATGACTCACCTTCTTATAACTGGAAATTAAAGTCAACAATATTCACTGACACTTCACGAATACGATATACACAATCAACAAGTGTCAACTAGCGATTCAACCTCGTCAAATATCACAAAACGGGAGTTACAAATCTCATCGACGCGACCGATAAGCAACAAGTTCAGTGCAACTCCGCAAAGTGACCGTGAGCTAAAAATTGTGTTTGTGCGCAGACCCTATTTACATACAGGGTGGATTTAAAATTCAGGTATAAGAAAACTTTATTATTTAAAATTTACATTTTGTCTTCAACATTTTACAATAGGACGTGACCAAACATTGGCACTATCCTCGTCATCAATTTAATAAACATTTTTGCAATTATTTGATTTTATAAACAACATTTTATTCATGAACATTTAAAACTGCTATCTACTGGAAAGCAGAAGGTTTTGAATTTATTCAAAACCGCCCACAAGAAGAAGAAGATTTGGATGCATCAATTTGATTTTTGGTACTAAATATTGTTATTATCTTTCAGATAAGAATTTATCTGACATTGTGTGTTCGCAAGCGATTTAAAAATTATTTTATTCAATATAAAGCTACATTTCAATGCACAACAATCTTTTATTTATCGTCTTGATTCAATTATAGCAAGCATTACTACGCTTAAAGATAGTCAACAAAAAAGCAAATTAGTTCATCTTAATTATTTTAGCATCAACAATCTTAATCTACGAATTCATTTCCAACCCAAAGAGCATCTCATAATTCAAAGAACCTACTACACCTTGAGTGGAATCTCCAGACTGAGCTAGACAAAAAAGGGGAAAAGGATCGTGAGTTTCTGAGTAATTTGTACACCCTGAAGATTAAAAATTCAATTTTATAAATTTTACTTTCACTTGAAAGTTGGCGCCTGACAAAAACCAGAGTGGTGCAAATTGCTTAAGGAATTACACAGCAATATATAACATTTATTGACCTACAAAAGGCATACGATACCGTACCACTAACAAAGCTGTGGGAGGTGCTTAGAGAATCAAATTTAAATCACACTCTAATAGAAGCTATTCAAAATCTTTATGCGGGCTCACGATCGAGAATTAAGATAGGAAAGATTCTGTCAAAGGAGTTCATGGTGTCAAAAGGATTACGACAAGAATGTTGCTTATCTCCTACGTTGTTCAAAATATACATAGCAAAAGCCCTGAATCTATGGAAGAGGAAATGTCGAGGAATGGGAATTCAATTAAATAATGCATGTCTATACACACTACAATTTGCAGACGACCAAGCAGTAATAGCCAGCGATAAGGAAGACATGGAATATATGATGAGAAAATTATTGGAAGAATATGAGAAATGGGGTCTCAAAATTAACATGGAGAAAACTAAATTTTTGTGCATGGGAGCCAATGATAATGATCTCGAGTTGGAAGATGACAAAACCATTACAGGGTGCAATAGTTACAAATATTTGGGAGTCACATTTAATAAAGAGGGAACAGACAACGAGTAAATTGACAACAGAATAGTGATGGCTAGGAGGGCAATAGGCTGTTTGAATGGTATTCTATGGAGCAAGAATATATCTAAGAAAAGGAAGTACAATATATACGAAGCAACTATAGAAAGTACCTTGCTTTATGCATCGGAGACTTGGAGAATAACAGAACGATATAAAAAGAAGATACAGGCTGTTGAAATGGACACGTTTAGGAGGTCTCTGGGTATATCGCGTCGAGATAGGGTTACAAATGTGGAGGTGATGCGGAGAATGGGAGTTGAGGATGGTCTGATGAGTGAAATTGAGAGAAAGCCACTCGTGTGGTACGGGCATGTGCAAAGAATGAGAGAGAACCGACTCGCAAAACAAGCGTTGGAATGGACACCACAATAAAGAAGAAAGAGGGGAAGACCTAGAACGAACTGGATGGGAGGAGTGACCAAGGCAATGAGTTCAAGAGACTTGACGGAAGATGATTGGAAGGACAGAAACGAGTGGAAAATAGGCATCGGACAGCGTCGTAAGACGTTCTAAACCGATTTGTACTCGTATATATATTTATTAAAAAAGTAATACATAATTTAAAATATCTATTTTAATGATCGACGTCGTGTGCAAGGGCTTCATACTTGGATGACGGTTGATAATCCACATATTGAACGGATGAGCCGCATCCATATCCATGGAAGAAACCAGAATTATTAAAGTAACTTGTTCCAGGATGCCTCCTAATTGTAGATTCTTCGTTTTGTTGAGCTAATTCTTCTTCCATAATTAATTGAGCAAATTTATCGCCACTATCCATATTTCAAATTGGATCAACTCGAAATGCAAACGCCATCGCCAGCGCAGGTTACTCATCCGAAGTTTTACATCGAATTTTCACAAAAATCATTACTTCTACGAAAAGAATTCTCTTTAACTTTTTTATAAATATATTTCATTATATTTCGATTTATGTATGATCTTAGTTGTCAAAATGCAATAGCAACCAATAAAATCATTAAAAGATCACATTTGAGTACCTTGGGATGGCTCTTAAAAGTGAAGTGGCCAACTTAATACAGTGGACTTTTGAGCTATGACTATAGCAAAATTATCAAAATGTCGATCAAATTGCATTACATATGCACTACAAGTAATTCCTCCCTAAGTAGACCAAGTAGATGAAGTTGAGGGGATATGAACCATAAGTAGATGAGGTTGAGGTGCTACCAACCATACAATATTAACTTGGCTATATAAGTATTATTATTTCATTAATAAACACATATTTCAACAATTCCACATTTTGACAATACATTTTCAACCGTGCGATATTTCAACCTTTCCACCGACATGACAAATTATAATTTCTTTCCATGTTTTTTCATTTAAAAGCAGCACGCAGTGTTCCATCGTGATCGCACGGCCGAACGCGAGCAAAAATGCTGAATATCGCATTGATGTACTAGGTTTTATTAAGTTATATAGGTTACGTTGGATCGTAACCGCGATCGCGGCGGAGCGTTTGTCACTTGGTTTGTAAGACCACTCGAAATTCACGCCATAATTATAAAAAACACAGAAAATTCTACAACGAAAAGGTTATTCGCCGGTATGAATTTTTAAATGCCTTTTTAAAGTTGAACGTTTTGAACATTTATAGTCACAAATTACACAATTAAATGGTTTCTCGCCGGTATGTATTTTTAAATGTTCTTTTAAATTTGAACGGTTTGAACATTTATAGTCACAAATTTTGCAACCAAATGGTTTCTCGCCGGTATGAACTTTTAAATGTTCTTTTAAATTTGAAGATTGTGAACATTTGCAATCACATAGTTCGCAATTAAATGGTTTCTCGCCGGTATGTATTTTTAAATGGGATTTTAAATTTGAACGGTTTGAACATTTATAGTCACAAATTTTGCAACCAAATGGTTTCTCGCCGGTATGAACCTTTAAATGTTCTTTTAAACTTGAACGTCTTGCACATTTATAATCACAACTTACACAACTAAAAGATTTCTCACCGGTATGAATCTTTAAATGCTCTTTTAAAGTTGAACGTTTTGAACATTTATAGTCACAAATTTCACAATTAAATGGTTTCTCGCCGGTATGAAGTTTTAAATGCACTTTTAAATTTGAAGATTGTGAACATTTGTAGTCACAAACTTCACAATTAAATGGTTTCTCGCCGGTATGAATTTTTAAATGCTCTTTTAAAGTTGAACGTTTTGAACATTTATAGTCACAAATTTCACAACCAAATGGTTTCTCGCCGGTATGAATTTTTAAATGACCTGTTAAATTTGAACGTTTCGAATATTGCAAGTCACAAATTACACAAATGAACGGTTTCGTGCGATTATGAATTTTTAAGTGTTTTTTTAAATGTGATTTTCGAACACATTTATATTTGCAAACTGCACAAGTAAACGACAAAAAATGAGTTCTTAAATGCCGTATCAATTCTTGCTTACGCGTATATCTAAACCCACAAACAGCACATTCGAATATATTTGAACTGTTCTGTGTTAATATTTGAGTGTCGTCTTCTTCTTTGATATCAATCGAATGATGCAAATCTTCTAAATTAAATTTCACATCTTCCAACTCTTCTTTTTTAACTTCATTAATGCTTACCGTCGAATTATTTGGAATATCAAAAAATGTACCGTCCTCTTCCATATTTGGTATATCTTTCGAGGGTGTTGGCACTTGAGCCATATTCTTGATTAAACGTTTCGTAAATTTTTAAGACGTAACGATGTTCATTGGTTGGTACAATAGGAGGGACCCTTCTATATCAAAAAAATATTGTGTTGATTCTTGATTATGTCTTATCATTTAACAAAGCTACTTACCCAACTAACTGCTAACATATCAAAATGGTGCTTGATGCCATTTTTAATAAGGTCGAAGTCCTCTGATAATGTCAAGGTCTTCCCAAAGCGCCATCTAGTGCGGTTTCCGTCTAATTAGACTAAATAACCTAAAAGCCGTATAGATCATTTTGAGTCACGTGACTTTGACAGGGCGCGGCCATTTTGTCGGGGGGGCATACCTGTCGGGACGTCACCTCGAAATGATAAATTGTGATTTAAGGTTATGATTATGAGGTGTAAACTTCATAATCATAACCTTAAAATAAAAATCAATTACGAAATTTGACAGGGCGCGGCCATTTTGTCGGGGGGCATACCTGTCGTGACGTCACCTCGAAATGATCTATTACATTAAATTAAAAATTGAGCAATTTTTGGAACAATCTAAATTGTGTAGTATCAAACAGCAAATTGTGTGAAATATTGTCTTGCTTTTAGATTGTCTGGAAAATTTTAAAACGTGCTCTATTTTTCACACAATTTAGTACGCAATTTTTCTGTGAACATGCGCAGCACCGGCAGAATGTCAAATCGATCATGTCAAATGATAATTTATTTCGCTGTTATTTACGTTTAAACTGTTTAGGTTAAATAGCACGTGGTGGATTTGTTTTTTTGTAATTTTATTTCAATTTTATGAGTAAACATATTGTGGCGACCATGCTTTTTTATTTATTTTTAAATTTAAAAGTTACCGCTTTCGCGCCTTGCCGGTTGGCAACACACAAAGCACCAGAGGGAGTTCAGCATTGTTACCGACTTACCGACCAGTTCAACTGCCTCGTGGTATTCATTATTTTCTGCATAATATGGTGTTTTCTGATTTTATTAAAATTGTGTTGTTAATCAATTCGTTATTCATGTTAATAAACAATCGTTCGTATTTATGTTAATAAACAATCGTTATTCTTAATAAACAATTGTCATTGTTATTTTGTGTTTTGTGAGCACCACGAGCCCACAATATAATTGGTAAGTATTATTAAAGTTGGAAACATGATACAAATTCAGTTAAAATTTAAATTTATGGAATAATTTAATTATATTGTAGCATAGAGAATGGGTTGGTCAAACGAGCAAGTAGAAGCGTTGATCGATGAATTAGCAAAATACCCATGCTTGTTTTCGGTCAAACACGCACACTATCACAACAAGCATTTACGAAGTATTGCACTGACCAAAGTGAAGGAACGATTGGCAAAGTTACTACCGTTGGTGACGGAGGCAGAAGTACAAAAGAAATTTCTAGGCCTTCGCACCACGTATTCAGCTGAACGCAGGAAGATGCTAACCGTACTGCATAGTGGAATGGGCGAGGCTGAGGTAAATTAAATTTTTGTATACCTACATAAACATTTCTCATTTACTAAAAGTAAATAAATGTCTTTTCGTCTGTTCGTAGACTGATATTTCCTTCGGTTCTAGGTATACACGCCATCATTATGGTATTTTGATAAAATGCTGTTTTTAAATGATTCACTGGAAATAAGAGCGCACAAATCCTCATTTAATCAGTCATCAAAATGTTCGGCATCTAATTCTGAAACACAACACTACGAACTAGAAAGCCAGAACGAAACATTAACAGTGGATGTTTCCGGACTAGTAAGTGAATTAACTTATGGTATGAATAGAAACATCTTTTATTTGTAATTCTGTTAGGACGAAGGAGAATATGAAGTTCAGGACGATGGTTACTTGTTGCTGTCGCCTGATTCTGAAGCAGAACTTGCCAGCACTAGCAGGACGCCTAGTAAGACGAAGCGAAGGAAGATTGAAAATAAAAGCAAGGATGTTAATGAAGAAATGGTAATTATAGTAATAAACACGATAACAATTTTCATTGACACTGACAATATTACAGATCATTTTAAGTAAAGTCTCCGAAAATTTGGAAACGATGAGCAAAGCTTACCAGACTGGTATTGGAATTCCAAATAAATCGTCTGAGGACATTTTCGGGGAGTTTGTAGCATCCGAATTAAAAAAATTGGAAGGAGAAGAAAAAAATGAGGCACAGTATGCAATACATGGAATTCTGCTAAATGCACTTAAAAAAAAGTAAATAAAAATATCCAATTAATAAATGGATTTTAACTTGGTTCTTTTTAGATCATAACAGAGGACACCGTTTTTAGTCGCTTGGCACTTTTACCTTAAAATTTACATTTTGGCGCTTGGTTCCTTTTTGATAAGCGCTATCCAAATATATTGTCATGTTCCGTGGATATGATGAAATTGTAAAGGACAAAGTATTGGTGGTTGTTTGATCAAATGAAAACAGACGAAACAAATTAAATTAATTTGGTTTATTTGTTAAGTTAGGATTTTTCGTTAAAATAAACAAAATAACAATTAGTGAGATTCGTGAATGCGTGAGTTGAAGAGGACAATTTTAGTGGGGTTTTAAAATAATAAGGGAGCAGTAAGGTTTCGGGTACCAGCCCGTTGTTTTGTTGTTTGGAAGATTGAATTTTGGAAAAAGTAATTGATCACCTATGGTTGGCGATGATTGTATAATTCGAACGATAATTGGAGGATGCTGAGTTTGGAACACATCACATAGGCAGCGTGCAAAACATCAGGACCAATTCTCTTCGACGGTGGTGAAAACAGTAAGACGATAATTTGAGTGCGTTAAGTTAAACGATCGTTAGACAATATTTTCTGATAAAATTGTAATTAGTGCGATTAAATCTGGGGGGGTGTTAGTTTATTTATAATAAGGTTAAATGTACACTTAATTTGTTTTGTTGAAATTTATAATTTTGTTTCATACATTTAATTTTTGTATTAATAAATGAACAGGTTGCAGAGTGAGGAGATTTTATTTTAGTTTAATTTGCTTCAAAAATAGGTACAGCATTTAGAGGTACGAATAAGATTCGAGTACATGCAAAAATTATTGTTTTTCTTTTGGGACAGATTGCGAATTATCCGCAACATTATAGAATGTTGTTACGCCCACAGAGCTAGTCCGGAGCAGTTAAAAGTGCCGTACATTTTTTCCCCGCTATAAAAATTAAAAATAAATACAGTAGCTAATCACGGCAATATATTTATATTTTTAGATAATAGATACATTCGTTTTATTTCTTGATTTGGTTTTTATAGACCAATGAACAATTACATCTGTATGGTATTAATAAGAGAGGTAATTTCACGCAATACCAATCGCTTTATCTTGCCAGGCCACACTGCCGACAGGAGAATTAAAATAATTGCAAAAGGTTATTCTGACATCAGATGCAGTATTACTACAACCACTTCCACCTTGTTGGGACAGATTTGGCAAGTCACATTTCTGAGTGTACAACTCTCAAGCCGGTGTATTAATAATTTATTCCACCGCTGAGCCCAAATGTACTTTACTTAATATAGGTTAATTTGAATTAACCCCTTCTTATAGCTAACGCTGCCACCAGGTTATCTTTTCTATCTGATGGAATTGATAGAGAGCCGATAATCCAAAGCTCGAATACTTACTTCCTCAAAGGGTTACTTTCTCATTGGTAAACGTGTGAATTGCGGATGACTTTCTCCAGAGA
This sequence comes from Podabrus alpinus, assembly GCA_932274525.1. Lineage (NCBI taxonomy): Eukaryota > Metazoa > Arthropoda > Insecta > Coleoptera > Cantharidae > Podabrus > Podabrus alpinus. The sequence goes on from OW026452.1 coordinate 60,671,928, forward strand.
ACGCAGGATATTAATGACAAGCACTTAACTACACTAAATATAAACGTATTTGTTTATAAGAAAAGATTTCATTTTTAATAATTAATGATTTATTTAATAATAGTAAACAATAATTAAAACAAAGATGAAAAACAGAACAACATAATTGGTTCCACAGATATATATAATATTCATAAAATATACTAATTTTAATTGAGTAATTGAAAGTTATAGTTGACGAGAGACAGTTGGATAAAATATAATCTTTTTACAAATTTAAGAGTAGATAAAATTTACTACAGGTACCTTGAGTTATTCCTTTAGTCCTTATTTGAAATGATGTATTGGCCCCGGGTGTCTCGAAGATTATTTAATGATAGAACATTTATTGGAACTTGTAATTATTTTAATAACATTTATGAACTCACGAATAATTTATTTAATCCGGTGTAAAACTGATTTAATTTAATAAAACTTATAAAAATTTTGAACACTTCAATAAAACAAAATGAGTTGATTTTATTAATTAACTCGAAATTAACACTGAATTTATAACTTATTTATTTGATTTGAAACTTGATTGAATTTATTTAATGTAATAGTTGACCGAATTTATGAACGCCATTACCAGGAAAACGGCTTACCGTCCCCTTTAGGTAAGGTAAAAACTAATTGAAGATTTTGACAAACCTCATACTTGAGGACTCACTCACGACTTGTTCACGACTAGACGAAGACTAACCCGAATTTTTAATCATCTTCCCTATTTATTAGAGTGAATTATTTCCCTTTTGTGGTGGGGTTTGAATATTGAAATACATAGAAAAATACTGCTATTTTGAGATTGTGAATTGGACTAATTAATAGTTTTAAGCTGTGTGCTTAAAACTTTTAGATAACTTAAATATTAAGTTATCGTCTGCCCGTTATCTTGCCTCTATGATTTCAAAGCTTTTAATTTTCATGTTAAAGGTTCTAAGGGAAGTCATAATTTATAATATCTGTCAATTTTAATATCCCATAATTGTATTTTGTTTTTATAAATTGGTGATTTTTAATATTATCTTGACTTCTTTCACATATGTCATGTGTGATAAAATTATTTAATAGTTTCTGGCGACTTAAATGTTAAGTTATGTTTCTATTATCATTCTACTGTCTCGTCTGAACAAATTTAAGGGTCTAATCTTAAGTGAATATTTGTGTAACATTTTACCCAAACTGTGGGAAGTATATTTTACTACGTTATCTGTCTATCATTTTAATTTATTACGCCTTGTGAACATAGGCGTATCAACGTTTTCATATTAAGATTTAAATTATTTATTTAATTTAAATCTTAATTAAATGTAATTTCATATTACTATTTTAATTAATATTAAATGAATATAGATAAATTAATCCTTTTTGTGATTAAGGATTATAACTTAATTTCTAAATAACATGATTTAACATACAAATTCAGTATTTCATATTTACTAATTACAATTTCCGGTTTCGGTAAATATATAATTAAGAATTTATGTACGCGGGATGTTACATGAGTGTCACTTACAGTGCCGATATATCTTGAATTTTTTGTAGCGAGGAAGTTGTGCAATACACAACATGTCAATGTTATAATTTCTGCCTTTTCAGGTGTCAAATTTATTGTCGACTGCAAAATTCTAAATCTGTTAGTTAGTATTCCAAACAAATTTTCCACAACACGTCTTGCTCTCGACAAGCGATAATTAAAAATTCTTTTGTCTATAGACAATCCTCGCTGAGGGAAAGGTTTCATTAACCTGTTTGTTAAAAGAAAGGCATCATCTCCTACAAATACATAAGGAACTTTCACGGTTGTGCCTGGCAAACATTCATTTTCTGGTAGATTTAATTCATTTGCATCCACTGCTTTTCGAAGACTACTTTCACGGAACACACCGCCATCACTTATGCGCCCATTTATACCAACATCAACATACATAAATTTATAATTGGCATCTGCGAGTGCCAATAAAACAATATTATGCGACCCCTTATAATTATAATAAAACGAACCAGCACTTCTAGGTGCATGAAAATTGACATGTTTTCCATCCAAACTTCCAATGCACATTGGAAAATTCCACAACGTTTCAAAGTCCTCGGCTATCTTCTTCCATTCGTCAACAGTAGCAGGCATCTAAAAGTTCAGTAATAATATAGGTATAGTTTTATTTTTATAGTAATCCATTACTAACTTTAATGTATTGAGGCATCAATTTTTCTATTATTGCATCAGACTTCGGGTACGATTAAGCTTATTGTGCTCTCGTGAATTCTTGTAGCAAACATCAGATCTCTATATGTGTTTTCTGATGCTAAATACCGTAGAGTAACTGCCAACCTAAAAATAATAGGTAGGTAAATAAATTTTCGCCTATAATAAATAATATACATAATGGTAGAGATAAGTATTTAGAAACCTGTTTTCAGCCGATATACTTTCACGGAAGTGTGTGTCTTCTCTTTTTATAGATTCTTCTATACAGGACAGTAATTCTTTAAAAATGTTGTCGTCCATACGAAGATAGTTTATAAATGCATCGGGATCCTCGATTAAAAGTTCAGATCGCAACATATTTAATGTTCCTCTTCCTTCCTGTCTTCGCTGTAGCCACTTTTCTTGCCATGTCTTTCGTGGCCTTCGTTGTTTTTTCCTGCTGTTCAGTCGTCTTTGTAACACTTTCTTAAACACAATATTTGCGCAAATGGTACCTGCTCCTATCAATTCTCTTTCAATGTCCATATTTAATATTTTTAAGGATACTTTATCTGCCAGTAAATAATTCTCGATATCTGACAGTTTCTTTCAAATTATGACAGATGACAATAAACTGCGCAGAATCCCACACTATTTATTGTTCAAGAAATTGTGTTAATATCAAACAGGGCCAGGAGTGGGCTATAGCCGGCTCGGTCCGGCTCGCGCGAGCCGGTTGTTAAAATGTTTGAAACTCGGCGAGCCGCTTGTTAAATTACCCCTAAAACCAAAAAATAAGCCAATTTCGATGCCATTCCTTTTATTACATCTTGGATGAACCAGAATCATAGGTTAGCAACAGAAACAAGGGTAAGAAAAGAGCACAATAATGATGTTTCTGCAAATGAACAAGGCATATTGACTCTACATTAATTAATTAATTATGCGGGGACGGACCCCTAAGGGTGACCACTCCAAATAAATTTAAAATTTCCTATAGCAAAGAGGAAGGTTTATATAGTATACTGTAAAAACTTCACTGGAGATGATATACATAAAATTTCGAGAAAAATCAATTTGAAAAGTACGGAAAAGTAGCATCGAGTATGCCGTACACCGCGGCCGATGTGCATCGCTCGCCCGTGGTATAGGCTCCGCCCCACAGAAGTTATAAATATAAGTGGGGACAAGCAAGCGGTAGTTACATTTCGTTACGTACTGTCGACTCGTAAACATGCATGTCAAATCGGTTCTTTTCAGAACCACAAATATTTTAAGAATAAGGTCTCTAAATAAACATAATAAACTATGGCTTGGCCAGAATTGGTGGAGCCGCTACGCGGCAGAGCTAAACATACGAGAAGGCGCCACGCATCAAGGAAACCGGAATGAAGACAACCGGGATCTGAAACCCCCAAAAATTCGCCTAAAAACAAAAAATAATCGATGTTACATGTACGAGAGTCGAGCTGCATCTGCCGGTGCGAAATATTCTAAGTGTGAGAGTCATTCATAGCGCACGTACCGTCAACAAAATGAAATCTCACTAAATTTTTACATGTAAATTAGCAAACTTCAAAATCGATTTACTCAAAATTTTGATTATATCTTCGGTTGTGAAAATTATGTCAGTATACTATATAAACCTTCCTCTTTGCAATAGGAAATTTTCAATTTATTTGGAGTGGACACCCTTAGGGGTCCGTAGCCAATTATGCATATACATAGTATAGTATGTTAAATTTGGAATTTATTAGTTTTTTTGTGCAATAAATGTTTTGTTTTGTTATATATGTATATTATATATTTTATACTGTACAAAAATAAATGAAGACAATGTACTCATTTACCGTTTATTTTTTGTTCGAAATAATAGCGAGCCGGTTGTTCAAAATTTGGCAGCCCACCCCTGAACAGGGCTTGTTGGGACTAATCAAAATACTACACACTTTAGATTGTTCCAAAAATTGCTCAATTTGTTGCTCAAGAAATTGTCTAATGTAATACGGCTTTTGCTTTGTGCAGACCATGGACTTAGAAGATTAGGACCGGCCCTATGGTTATAAATGCGAGCGCTTAACCGAATCGCGCGAAACTACTATAATAGATGGCGCTGTCTTTAGTGCTATAATGCTAGTATTACACTATGCAATTAAATGACGAAAAATTATCAAGTTTTATAGCATTATTTCAATATTTTCACTTTAAAACGTATTTTTCCATACATACAAAACTTTTTATACAATAAAATACATATCTTACAATAAATAAATGTACATTTATTAAAACTAAATATAAAATATGATAGAATAAAACTCAATTGATCATTTCGAGGTGACGTCACGACAGATCCGCCATATTGTCGGTGGGGCATACAAAACGTTCGCGTCATTGTAAACAATAGAAAAGATCGATTTTTAAAGTGTGAATAATTTAAAATGACGGGGTTTTGTTCTGTTGTGGGATGTTCTAAAAGGGCAGAAAGGGATCAACTTCGTTATTTTAGAATCCCCAAAGCCTTACAAAACCAAGGAGAAATGCTGGACGCCTTATCAAAAGAACGTCGAGAATGTTGGGTTAGGGCTTTAAAACGGGACAATTTGAGCGATACATTCCTTAAAAATGCACGAATTTGTGCAGATCATTTTATACTCGTATCAGGTACGTAAATCATATTAATACATAAGAAATGCAAAAGTTATGATCCAAAATGTTTGAATTTATATTTAAATATGGTGTTAAGCTAAACGTTTTTTGTTCAACTTTTTAGGAGAACCAGCCAAACTGGAAGCTAGCGATAGCCCTGATTGGGTCCCTTCTGTAAATATGGGATACATTAGCACCAAAGCACAGAATGAGCAAAGTGTAAAAAGGCATGTTAGATTGGTTAAACGTCAAACGAAACGTCTTAAAATGGTCAGTATTATTGTTATTTAAAAAAGTTGTAATCCCCAATCATAGTCTTCATTATCTTTAGGATGAGGTAGATGAAGCCGGGAATACTGCATTAAGTATAGAACCCACAGCAGGTCCATCTACAGAAGCCGTAGAAACTCCTGAACTGTGCGACGAACATGAAAGCCGAAGGACTGCTAGCACTCAAACGGATTTGGATATGGACCACTTAAACAAGCTCTTTGGAGATCTAGATTTTGCTAATCAAAAAATATATGCTTTGGAAGAAAAATTTAAAGCATCAGATTTAACGGAGGAGTCATTTAAGAACGATTCAAAAACGTTGTACTTTACTGGGTTCCCAAAAGCTGAGATGATGTTTCTAATTTTTAATAGTGTGGCTCCCTATTTATCAACTAAAAGTGTTCTGTCTCCGTTTAGACAGTTTATTTTAGATAAACGATATAGAAAGCACCCGTAAGATTGCTAATGTAAGAATTCACGTGGGGCGAATAATTGCCCTGCTTAAGAGGAAATTCAAAATTTGTCAAGGTCCCATTCCTATTAGCATGTTATCAGCATTTAGAGATGATTTAAGTGCTTTAGATAAGATTTTAGTTGTATGTAGTGTCTTTATCAATTTATGCCCTTCCGTTATCCCCATGGATTAAAAAATATCTAATTTTATTTTATAATATAAGACTTTTAACTATTGATAATTCATAATAATATAAAACTTTTAAAAAATGAAATAGTTAATTTAAACTTCTAATAATATTTATTTTTAAGCTTTCGGTGTTGTTTAACACCATCATCAGAAAATAATTTAATCATTATAAAATAATTTAAAACCGAAAGCTAAAAGAAATTGACAACTTATTATGTGCGATTTTTATCTAAATATATAAAAGAGAAGATCTGCTTGCGTGTTTGTTTGTTTGTTCATTATACGTTCCTAGACCCGTGGACCGATCTCAACCAAATTTTGCACAGTTATTTTGTAGCTCCAGGCGCAGTTTTTTTTTATAAAATGGAGAATAAATTCGCGCGGGGAAAAAAGTTATTCGCTTTTTTCGAAAATCAAATCACAAGTTTGACAAAAAATTTAATTTGTCAAATAATTAATCTGACGTAGTCAGTGATTCAAAATACTGGCGGCTTTAATTCGAAAAATGCAAACCACTAACAAAAAACCACTAACAAAAAACCACTAACAAATTAATCTGAAAATACTGTCAACAGATGGCGGGGATGGCGGCTTTAATTCGAAAAATGCAAACCACTAACAAAAAACCACTAACAAATTAATCTGAATGCCGCGAATAAGACCGGAGCACTTTATATAGGTCGCAGAACTCGCCGGAATTGTGCAAGAAGACGCAGATCCACCTCTTCGTGGAAGATCCACATCTTTGCGGAAGATTTAACTTTACATGAAGATGTAACTTTACGTGAAGATTATGTATGTATATTGTCATGAACGGAGTCCTTTAAAAGTGCCACACGTTGGGCTGTCAAAAAGTGCTCTGAGCTTGCCTTTGTAATAGAGCGGTAACCTTTGATAGTGCGGGTATACACAAATTAACCCCGTCAATAGAGACGTTTGCAATTTTATTGTCGCAAATAAATATTTACCTCGGCTAGATATAATTTTTATTGTAAGCATGAAACCTACCTTTATCTCGGGCTGGATTCTTTCCGTGACCAAATCTGTGAATTGCTGAAATCAAATATTTTTGGATCTCGGAACAAGATTGGAAAATAATTCTCCGTTTCAAAGGCAAATATAAATTTTATTGTTTGTATTGTAATTATAGCAAATAAAAATTCTTAATATTAATAAAATAATTCCTTAAAATTACCCAAACTGTTAATTTTAACGTAGGCGCCACGCGGTGATAATTTTTACGCACGCACTGAATTTTATAAAAAATTTATAAAGTTTTATGTAGATTTACCTTTATCTAGGGTTTTTCTGGTTCGTAAGATATTTGACCATGAATCTTATCTGCTTGCGTAGAGCGATGAGCTGTTGTACCATTGATATAAGCGGATGGGTGTCGATGCAAAGTTTTACCTCGTGTAATTTTGTGGATAGTTTTTGTTGAAAATCTCACTAATCACTGGACTTTTCTTTTATAAAACACTTTAATCTGACGTAAGTAATTATTATTTAAATTATTTTATACTTTTGTTGTTAATTTCTATTAAAATTTTTATTAATTCAATTAAATTTTATTGCAGCACAAAAATCACCATTTGCCTAACCGAACCTCGTTTATTTATCTACCTTTTTTTTCGCTTGTTTTTGTTGCCTTGATACCCAACTTTCCAGGCAAGGTTGATTATTATTTTGTTGAAAATAATCATATCGATATTGCATATTCAGGTACGTATTCGCCCATTTTGCTTTGACAAAATTTTTAATGAAATTTTATCTTTTCCAGATTGAATTGGTTTTCTACATTCCATTTGATTGTTATACGATAAAATTGGTGAAGATGTATTATCCATTCACTGTTCATTGATTAACGAAGCACTTTAACGTCATGTAATGTTTTAACTTGCTATTTAATTTTATGCTAACAAATTTTTCATATTAATAAGTTATTCAACAATATTTTGATATTAATTAGGATTACTTATAACTAAACAAATTGATTTTAAGACTAAAATAACAAATTTTATGATAACGGAATTTAAAATTCACATTGTTAAATTATTTTATTAATCTTTGTTCCATGAATGTATTTTGAATTAATTTTTGAATTTGAATTAAAGTATTTGCTATCAGATGGAATCTTTCCGTATGATTTTAAAATAAGTCTCATGCTCTATAATCATTGATCAACTTTTGAATATTAGCGTACGCATCTCTATTAACGTGGTCAGTGCATATCATCGCAATATATATGTATCTCTGTTAAGGAGTGACTTCCGATGCATAGAAATGGCGACCTGACTTCCATCCCTACCAAGCATTTAATTGATATATAGATTCCTACTTATGCATGAGGGGAACTTTCTTAACGAGGTTTCCAACAGAGGGGAAGACATTTTTTAAATTATTTTTCAAGAGTATAAAAGTGACGAAGGCACTTCCGAGCATATATGCAGTCAATCTCTGAATTTGCAGATAAACAGAACGCGTACAAACTTCCAGCAGCGCTGCCACGTCGCGACATTCCAATCATACTTACATCATGATACGAGTACTTACACTTCTGATTAAAATGTTCAAGTGCAAATTTAAAAAATTAATTATTCATTTTAGATGTTTATAAATGTTACAAAATTAAATTAATAACATTAAATGGGTATAATAATAATATGCTATAGGTAACAATAAAAATTGAATTAAAATCTTTTAATTAAATACAGCATTATTTCGACGGTGACCTTCAATAACGTAACAACACAACAAATCGAATATTTTTCTTCATTGGAATGAAAAATTTTGAAATTTATTTATAATAATTAAAGGCCAGGTGCAAAAACGGTATAAGTGCATAATTAAGAATTTAAAGTAAGACAACTTCAGAGTTGATTTTATTAAAAAAGTAAATTATGATCAAACTTTGACTTAAAAGGACCAAGGACGTTGACCGCTCGCATTACTAGATGCGGGGAATTCCCGGAAATATGCTTCGTTTTAATAATGTACTGAACGCAATTTTTTATCCTTTGCTTACATTATTATTTAATAATTAATACTTTTTAATGAAATTTTTTACTTTTTCATAATAAAAATTAATAAAACAAATCAAAAAAAGCCCTTAGAAGGTAAAGTTGAAAACTTAAAAAAAAATTCTTACCTATGAAAAAGTGAAGGGGTTGCTAAAATCTTACAATAAATGGGTAGAGATGGGTCTAATATTTATAAAGCATCCTTTGTGATTGATCAAGTTTTGAAATCTCGTCTAAACAAATTGATTTCGTTAGGATTATAGGATTCCCCCATAGTTAACAACGAAATTTTTTCAATGTTTTGACGTGTTAACTCCGAACAAGTACCATAGTAAACACAGATCCTATTAAGCCTAGTGTACGATATTTCCATAACAAATTCTTCAACATTTATGCAATTTACAAAGACACAAACGAATATTAAATTTGCATAGCTTATTTTATGATACTTATTAGTGATTGATAATTTTTTACTAACTTAAGTTTAAAAATAACTCTTTATAGTCCGGTCAAATTAGACCAAAAAATAGGAGTGAGGTTGCAATAATTCGCACCCAGCTGAAAATTGGTAGTATTGTTCAAAACACGATCATAAATAAAATCTAAAAAGTCCTCATCGATCCGACACCTGGAAAAAAATTTATTCGGGGTCAAAGGTCACTAAAACGGGTTTTTCGCGATTTTCAGCAAAACGGTAAGTTTTATCATAAAATTATCCCATTCAAAAATTGTAGATCAGATAATTATCTATAAAAAATGTCTAAATACGGGTCCGTTACTTTGGCCCCCCCCCCCGGTTAATATTTTTACACCAAAAGCAAGCTCTGAGATCCTTAGAGCTAGCACTAGCTAGCACCCAAATATGAAAGCTAGCACCATTACAGTTTTTTCACAAATCGACTTTGAAACCGGGGGGGGGCCAAAGTAACGCTAGCCCCCCCCCCCCCCGGTTAATATTTTTACCCAAAAACCTAGCACTGGGATCCTTAGAGCTAGCACCCAAATATGAAAGCTAGTACCATTACAGTATTTTCACAAATCGACTTTGAAACCGGGGGAGCCAAAGTAACGCCAGCCCCCCCCCCCCGGTTACTATTTTTACCCATAAACCTAGCACTGGGATACTTAGAGCTAGCACCAGCTAGCACCCAAATATGAAAGCTGGCACCATTATAGTTTTTCCACAAATTCATTTTATTTATTTGCACCTAAATGACGATTACAACTCTTTCAACTTTTCGAATCGTTATATCTCAAAAACGGTGACTCTTAGGAAAAAAAGTATTTAGAGGGTCCGTTACTTTGCCCCCCCCCCCCCGGTTAATATTTTTACACCAAAAGCAAGCACTGAGATCCTTAGAGCTAGCACCAGCTAGCACCCAAATATGAAAGCTAGCACCATTACAGTTTTTTCACAAATCGACTTTGAAACCGGGGGGGGCAAAGTAACGCTAGCCCCCCCCGGTTAATATTTTTATCCAAAAACCTAGCACTGGGATCCTTAGAGCTAGCACCAGCTAGCACCCAAATATGAAAGCTAGTACCATTACAGTATTTTGACAAATCGACTTTGAAACCGGGGGGGGGGGCAAAGTAACGCTAGCCCCCCGGTTAATATTTTTACCCATAAACCTAGTACTGGGATACTTAGAGCTAGCACCAGCAATATGAAAGCTGGCACCATTATAGTTTTTCCACAAATTCATTTTATTTATTTGCACCTAAATGACGATTACAACTCTTTCAACTTTTCGAATCGTTATATCTCAAAAACGATGACTCTTATGAAAAAAAGTATTTAGAGGGTCCGTTACTACCCCCCCCCCCCCCCGGTTAATATTTTTACACCAAAAGCAACCACTGAGATCCTTAGAGCTAGCACCAGCTAGCACCCAAATATGAAAGCAAGCACCATTACAGTTTTTTCACAAATCGACTTTGAAACCGGGGAGGGCCAAAGTAACGCTAGCCCCCCCCCCCCGGTTTATAATTTTACCCAAAAACCTAGCACTGGGATCCTTAGAGCTAGCACCAGCTAGCACCCAAATATGAAAGCTAGCACCATTACAGTATTTTCACAAATCGACTTTGAAACCGGGGGGGGGGGCAAAGTAACGCTAGCCCCCCCCGGTTAATATTTTTATCCATAAACCTAGCACTGGGATACTTAGAGCTAGCACCAGCTAGCACCCAAATATGAAAGCTGGCACCATTATAGTTTTTCCACAAATTCATTTTATTTATTTGCACCTAAATGACGATTACAACTCTTTCAACTTTTCGAATCGTTATATCTCAAAAACGGTGACTATTAGGAAAAATAGTATTTAGAGGGTCCGTTACTTTGCCCCCCCCCCCCCGGTTAATATTGTTACACCAAAAGCAAGCACTGAGATCCTTAGAGCTAGCACCAGCTAGCACCCAAATATGAAAGCAAGCACCATTACAGTTTTTTCACAAATCGACTTTGAAACCGGGGGGGGGGGCAAAGTAACGCTAGCCCCTCCCGGTTAATATTTTTACCCAAAAACCTAGCACTGGGATCCTTAGAGCTAGCACCAGCTAGCACCCAAATATGAAAGCTAGCACCATTACAGTATTTTCACAAATCGACTTTGAAACCGGGGGGGGGGCAAAGTAACGCTAGCCCCCCCCGGTTAATATTTTTATCCATAAACCTAGCACTGGGATACTTAGAGCTAGCACCAGCTAGCACCCAAATATGAAAGCTGGCACCATTATAGTTTTTCCACAAATTCATTTTATTTATTTGCACCTAAATGACGATTACAACTCTTTCAACTTTTCGAATCGTTATATCTCAAAAACGGTGACTATTAGGAAAAATAGTATTTAGAGGGTCCGTTACTTTGCCCCCCCCCCCCCCCCCCGGTTAATATTGTTACACCAAAAGCAAGCACTGAGATCCTTAGAGCTAGCACCAGCTAGCACCCAAATATGAAAGCTAGCACCATTACAGTATTTTCACAAATCGACTTTGAAACCGGGGGGGGGGGGGCAAAGTAACGCTAGCCCCCCGGTTAATATTTTTACCCATAAACCTAGTACTGGGATACTTAGAGCTAGCACCAGCTAGCACCCAAATATGAAAGCTGGCACCATTATAGTTTTTCACAAATTCATTTTATTTATTTGCACCTAAATGACGATTACAACTCTTTCAACTTTTCGAATCGTTATATCTCAAAAACGGTGACTATTAGGAAAAATAGTATTTAGAGGGTCCGTTACTTTGCCCCCCCCCCCCCCCCCGGTTAATATTTTTACACCAAAAGCAAGCACTGAGATCCTTAGAGCTAGCACCAGCTAGCACCCAAATATGAAAGCTAGCACCATTACAGTTTTTTCAAAAATCGACTTTGAAACCGGGGGGGGGGGCAAAGTAACGCTAGCCCCTCCCGGTTAATATTTTTACCCAAAATCCTAGCACTGGGATCCTTAGAGCTAGCACCAGCTAGCACCCAAATATGAAAGCTAGCACCATTACAGTATTTTCACAAATCGACTTTGAAACCGGGGGGGGGCAAAGTAACGCTAGCCCCCCGGTTAATATTTTTACCCATAAACCTAGCACTGGGATACTTAGAGCTAGCACCAGCTAGCACCCAAATATGAAAGCTGGCACCATTATAGTTTTTCCACAAATTCATTTTATTTATTTGCACCTAAATGACGATTACAACTCTTTCAACTTTTCGAATCGTTATATCTCAAAAACGGTGACTCTTAGGAAAAAAGTATTTAGACATTTTTTATAGATAATTATCTGATCTACAATTTTTGAAGGGGATAATTTTATGATAAAACTTACCGTTTTGCTGAAAATCGCGAAAAACCCGTTTTAGTGACCTTTGACCCCGAATAAATTTTTTTCCAGGTGTCGGATCGATGAGGACTTTTTAGATTTTATTTATTATGGTGTTTTGCACAATCCTACCAATTTTCAGCTGGGTGCGAATTATTGCAACCTCACTCCTATTTTTTGGTCTAATTTGACCGGACTATGATTGGTATATTTCGTATGTTATTCAGAGCTCTACAAAAATGTAACGAAAGTAAAGTGGAAATTGATTTCCTACTCTTTCTTTTAAAAAATAAGACTGTAACGTGATAATGATGGGCGTTTATTTAGCCTCATTTTTTAAATAAGTAAATTTTTATCACACTTTTAAAAGAAATTACTATTTTTTCACCATTTTTGTTGAGAAAAGGTATTTCACAATAACAAGTTTAAGAAAACAATTTAAGTTCGTTATATTCGTATGTTGTTCAGAGCTCTACAAAAATGTACCATGTAAAATGGAAATAATTGGTTTCCTTCTCCTTTGTTTAAAAAATAATAAACCCATACCAACAAAAAGCGTAATCACCTTGTTGTTAAAACGCTATATAAGAGAAAAAAAAAATAAATGTCATCATTTTTAAAAGTAGGTAGTTATCTAAAACAGAAATTGGCACGTCATGGGATACGTCATCAAATAAAATGGGAACTTGATTGCCGATATGATATGCTGTGTCCCCTAGCTAGTTTCAATGACCTATAAATATTTTGAATAAATTTAAAGTTTTTTTTCACTCAGATGCCTACTTTCAATTACTGTACGCCGCGCGCGTCTCGGCGCATTCTACTAGAGAAAAAGCCGTAATTATAATAGTTCAAAAAATTTTAAACAGAATTGATTTTAATTATTTTTAATTATTATAATGTATAATCAACAGAAATTTGCACAGATTTTTAATGGTATACCATTAATCAATCTAAAGAGTATTAAATTAATAATTCTAATCAAAATTAAATATAGAAACTGATTTCCAAGAAATGTCTAATGCAATGTTGCCGATAAAAAGAAGTGAGAACGTGCAGTCGTATTAACGGAAGTTGCACGGTCCCGTTGTTACTTTTTCATATATATTATCATATATGCGACGCTAGCGCCAGCCATATACAGTGGAACTAAAACATTTTTTTGCAAGTACGGGTGCACCGGAGTCACTTCCAGTAAAAATTTCGGATTTTAACGCCTGATCCCATACACTACCCGTTAAACACTAAAAACATGGAGATTCGTAGTGACTTCCAAAATCGGAAGTCACGACGATATATATGAAGTGACTCCGTTGCAAATGTATCTACTTTGGAAGTGACATGATACACTTGATAAATATATGTATGTATGTATGTACATATATGCATTTTTCTATCAAGTCGAGCTCCGAATAAATGTAAGATAACCCGAGATCCACCATAACAAAAAAGAATTATAAAGTATACTCTGCATTATAAGTTGCCTAATACTCTCCTTTATCGATGCAACCATGGAGGGGAAATGATTTCACTATTTAAATTTTTATGATAAAAGTAAATCAAAACGAGATCACTAATGAAAACGTACAAATCCAGATCCGGAAATGAGTATGTTAATGTATATAACGTAAGATGAGATCCTGCAATGTTGTCATACTGCAATTGATGACAAAGCAGCCTATGGAATATCTTTGCATGAATATTACGGTTTTTAATCAGTCGTATTCGCAATGTTTAATGTTTAACTAGTGAAATAGTTCATATTAAAATAATTTTATCACGTGGCAAAAAACTATTAGATATATTTAGCTATTAGTGGAAAATCCACAACAACGGATGCTAATGTTAAAACTATGGGCTTAACAAATAATGTTAAAACGTGGAACGAGAAACAAAGGCAATTATGTTGAAGTTTTTCAAATCACATATAAAAAACAAGGTTTCGCCCAAAAAAAAATGAATGTTTGAAAGTTCGAGAAGACAATTTAAAATTTTTTGAAGATAAGAACTGGGTTCAGATTAAAATGTTCGTGTACAATACATATAAAAACAATAAGTAGTGTTTCTAATAATAATTAAAAACACTACTTATTGTATTGTTATTACCCATTTATTACCTAATTAATAAAAAAATTTTTTAATATATTTTTTTCTATAATTTTTAATTCAATAAAAACTTATTATTAAAGAATCTTTTATTTAATTAAAGGTATGTGTGTGTTTCGGTATTTATTTTTAGAATCTTCAGCAGAGCCGTAGCAAGCTCTTCTGGCGCCTGAGGCAAATTTGAATATATGTGCCCCCCTTCGAAAAGATTCTTATCATTTTTAAAATTGTAAACTATTATTTATTAGGTTTACAGAAAGGCAAGTTTTTATTTATTTTAAGATTTATATTATTTACAGACATCCAGAATTAAAAAATTAAATAGTTTAAATGAAAGAGCATCGTGCAAAAAATATACAAAGTTTTTTAGAATCCCAAATGTACTTTTCACGATTTAATTGCCGCAAATTCATCAATAACTTCATCAAAATCAACTTCTTCAGCAACTTCATTGATAAAATAGCCAAATTTGATAGTCTTTCCTAGCCTATAGTTGATTTCAAATAATTCTCTATGAGTCTGAGTTTGGTAAAGCTACGTTCACACGTAGCTACAGTTACAGGCATTGTCAAAAAGATTCTACGATATCTACGTTTGGATACGATTCTTTTAAATTGTAATCTTGAATCAGCTGAAGTAATTCAAGAACTGTTGCAGATATAATACTGTCAGGAATAATTGACAGCACTACGTGTTAAAATCGGAAACCTCACGAGTAAATTCTGCCCCATTTATGTCTCTTTCATATTTTATTGCTAAATCCATCGCTGTTTTTTTAATCAGTAGTACTCATGCTGTGCAAAGATTCACCAGACAAAAATCTGAAATCTTTGGCAACCTCCATTAACTTATCATACCTCCAATTGAATTGAGTTATGAAAACATCAACTGCATTGTTAATATCGATGCGAAGTTTTTGAATTTCAGAAATATTTTTGATCTTTTACTTGTGTTTATTACTCCCAGAGTAATAACTAATGTAGAAGCGCGTGTAAAATTTTCTTCGAATTCTGTACTACGAATATCTTGCAGTGAATTCTTATTTGCCTGAATCAGACTTGCAGCTTTATCCACAGTCAAAGTTTTCGTTTGGAAGGCTTTAGCAGCACGTCCAATTTGACCTAATATCTGATTCCAGACATCAAGGTAGAAAATAAATTTTAAATCAATATTTTTGAGTAGACTTTGGGCGGATAAGGTAATGTCAGGATTTATAGAATTGGCGATCATATCTTGAAGTAGGTACTCCGTAAACTTCTTTAATTTGGGTACTGAATGGTTTTATGGCATTGGATTTCGATGACCATCTTGTGTTTGAGTATCCTTTTAATGAAACTCAATACATTGTGAGTTTTTCAATCTGACTTCTAGTTTTCCATTGGACAAAGTATTTTCGATAATCTGGTGATGTCTCGTGATTTATATTTTTCCAATCTGAAAACCCTTCACGACGATTGGCAATCAAAGGTATTTGAGTTTGGCTAAATTCAATCAGACGGCATGGAAAGCAGAATAAAGCATTTTTATTCTTGGAGTAAATTAACCAATTTCGGGCTACGGTTTCACCGTTGGGTAATTGTTTTTTGAACCAATGAGGGAGAAATCGACGTCCATCTTTTGTTTCAATATTTGTGAAAATTATATTTTTTCCCTGATCTGGGCCATCCGTAATACGCGGCTACGAAGATGGCTTGTTGTTGAGTGACAGAAATAATGTTCGAATGTCCTGATTCTAAATTTTCGCCGCTTTCAACAATTTCTAAAAGTGGCTCTATACTCGAAATTTTCTCTAATGATCTTAAATCGTTCGGTTTAGAAATTGTTTTCATGGTTATATCTCGTTCGATGTTTCCGTAACATTTGATTTTACTTTATCAGCTACCGCAGTTTGCGCAGTTAACTTTGATAATTTTTAATCGTCCAGTTTAGTGGTTCTTTCCGTGCTTGTATCATTTGACGGTCCAGAACTATTTAAACTGTCACTTTTTTCAAGAGGAACGTTCGGAGACTCGTCAAATGTTAGTGCATTAGCTAAATCGTAATCATATTATGCTCGAACGCGTAAAGCTCGGAGTTTTCAAAAAGATCGAATGGGCATAATTTGGTAGAAAATTATATAATTGAAATGAGAATAATGAATGTATATTGTGGATTTATAACAAAATTTCCTTTCAAGTGCCCGTTTTTATTGTTTATGCAATTTAATAATAAAATTCTGTAATAAGTAAGTATTGTAATGGCTTATTTTAGTGATTATTTTCAAGTTTTGAAAATAACGTATAATGCTTGCATATTTTGATGTTTTTTAATTTCTAAAAATCCGATCTCTATAATCTATAATCAAAGTTCTCCAAACTATGCCCTGCGGGCCGAAACCGGCCCACCATGCACAAGCACGATGAATCCCATCAGGCACGTTACTTTTTCGACGTTAGTATTGCCAGACTTTATGAGACAGTCAGTTTGGTCCTTTGATGAAAATGTTTGAAAATTCCTAATGTACTTTATATAGGTACCTGCTATGTCGTGTCTGCTTATTATATCTAACAGCTGTTTGACATGTTTAGTAAATCAGCTGTTAATATTAATACTATAGTAAAAATTAAAAAATTAAGTACATTGTTTCTTCGTTTCATTTCATTAAAAGTTTTATTTTTAATTCGATAAAATCTATTAAAATATCTTTTATTAAATGTTTATTTTGGTAAAATCTCAGTTTTACAGTTTTAGAATGGCCCGGGCCCATCCAAAAACTGTGGGACCTACCTTATAGTAGTACAGGGAAAGAAACTACCATTTTGAACCGAAAAACAAAAATTTGTAAATTTATGAAAGTACGTTTGAATTTTCTTTGGTCCACCTAAAAAAGTCTGACCCTGCCCTACAAAAATGAGATATTTTTGTTTGGTACCTGTAACATGAGATTAATCGTCTTGCAATTAAATAGAAACACTTATAAATAGCAACGCAACGTTGCCGCATATATAGGATCTCAGTTTGTGCCTTATTATCAATAAAATGTCATATACATCTTGAGCTCCGAAGCGCCCTCACTCGCGAGTTTACATTAACTATCCATGTATAAAAATGAATAAAAATACACAAGATGAGATCCGGCATAAAACTCTCGTACCACCTACTGCCACCTTGGGTAATTGAAATAAGTTAATATACACGTAGAAACAAAGTGAGGTCCGTTTTGGATCTCATCTTGTTAAAGCGGATCTCGACTTGTATAGCAAATATCACAAAATGATCTCGACTTGTACAAAAACAAATCTATGTATTGTAGCGTCTGGTACTTTGAAGAATGCACGAGAACACACACAATCGGTTTGTGGACACCTACCTTTTTAATTCGACTCTCACTTCTCAGGCTAATGCGTCGGGATCTGATTCAACCAACACTTTTTTATACGAGCTTATGTCGAACGAATTCTTGTCTCCAACAAAGATAAAACTACAGTTGGATTCCGTTAACAAGTTTTTAATCAAATAAACAAATTTCAACATATAACATAGAACCCAAACAATCAAACAATCTTTATATAAACTACTATTCTACGCACTGATTAATAAATGGTAGCTAACCTGCGATTTGTATCGTGCGCACAATTTTCTTTCTTCAATTATTCTAATTTCCAATCTCCAATCTCCAATCTGCTTCTCATAGACCGGATAATTTGGTATCCGTATCTCCCCTACGTATCAGTATGACACGATCTCGACCACAACCTTCGTTGCCAACACCTTTTGTATCCCGCTATATTACGGAATCTTCAATTCTCCAAGGAAATTAATCTTCTCTGGTATCACCACCGTATTTCGTTCACGAATATAACTTATCTCAGTATATTTTAAAAGAATCTCACTTGAAATCGCGAGTTTATCTCACAGTACTGAATACACGACCGTCACCTTTCGTGATCTGGATGATACTTCCTCGCGAGTATAATTTATTTCAATTATCTTTAATTGAATTGCAATTATTCGCACAACTGCATATCGCAGTAACTAATATGCGACCGTCACGCTTCGTGATCTTGATCGAACTTTTTATTTACTTTTATGTAACTTGCGTTACTATATAAATTTTGTTTTTAAACTGGAGCTTCTTATATTCTCGGTTGTTTGTACATGGCCGACGGTTCTCTGCACGTTTGATTAATTTTGGCATGTTGTATATAACGTTTACATACAACATGCAACACGAACAAACTTAAAATTAAATTCAAACGACAAAAAAAACAAACACATGTAAACAAATGTGTTTGAACCTCCGGTCTCCAACTGTACTTCTCTCCTTGTTGGTACGACTCTATCCTCAACATGGATAGCGCGTATCACAACAGTATATATGTATGTATGTATGACAGATGACGGCTGACAGATGATGGATGACAGATGACGGATGACGGATGACGGATGACAGATGACAGATGAAGGCCGAACAACTATGGCCTTCACGGATCTATTATGGTACGGTCTGTGAGGCCGAAGGCCGAACAACTATGGCCTTCACGGATCTATTATGGTCCGGTCTGTGAGGCCGAAGGCCGAACAACTTTGACCTTCACGGATCTATTATGGTCCGGTCTGTGAGGCCGAAGGCCGAACAACTATGGCCTTCACGGATCTATTATGGTCCGGTCTGTGAGGCCGAAGGCCGAACAACTATGGCCTTCACGGATCTATTATGGTCCGGTCTGTGAGGCCGAAGGCCGAACAACTATGGCCTTCACGGATCTATTATGGTCCGGACTGTGAGGCCGAAGGCCGAACATTTATGGCCTTCACGGATCTATTATGGTTCGCCCTGTGAGGCCGAAGGCCGAACAACTATGGCCTTCACCGATCTATTATGGTCTTCCCCCTGTGAGGCCGAAGGCCGAACAACTATGGCCTTCGCGGATCTATCATGGTCCTCTCTCTGTGAGGCCGAAGGCCGAACAACTATGGCCTTCGCGGATCTATTATGGTCCTCCCCCTGTGAGGCCGAAGGCCGAACAACTATGGCCTACTCGGATCTATTCTGGGTCTAGATGGCTAAGGGCGGCGGATGCCGCCCGTGCCAGCTAGTAATAATATAAAATGTGCATTTATCCATTTAATTATTGAACATCATTATTATGTCAAAATGCTGCTGGTTAAAACATTTAAATAAAAAGATGAATTAAAAAAATTAGATTTAGTTTTTAATTTTTTACCTACTCCAGATGTAAAAAAACACATTTTTTGAAACTATAATTTTATTTGCATAGTACCTATATACAAATATCAGGAATTATTTGAATAAAAATATAATAAATATACATAATATTAAATATTTACTAAACTTGGAATCTAACTGATACACCACAAAATCCTGAAAAAAACGCCTAATTACTGGCAAGTAGCACAAAACCAGGCATTTTGTGGTTCCTCTATCATTCCAATGCAATCTAAATGGAACCAACCTATTTCACAATCATCATCATCACACTTTAACATAGGTCGACCATCATCAGGTGTTTTGCAGATACACCACGTCTCAACCTTTTCCACGTCACATTTGGTGGTAAAAAATCTTGAAAGCAGTTCAGGTTTAATGACATATTTATGAAAATCTAATGATTTCCTCAAACATTCATTAAAAAACTCCGGATTAAAACCGATTCTGTTAATACATACAATCTTTTGACCAAATAACAAAATCACAGTATTTGGTCTTTGTGACGAACATTTGTAATTGCACTTGGTAGTAATATAAATGATTTTTGTCTAGAGAAAATTCATTGTCATTATGATACACTAAACATGTACTTTTCTTCTTCGCAAACTCTAACATACTCAACTCTTTTAGCAAGTAGGGACACTTCACCTCAACACATCCCAAACCACAACATTCACAATGTACAATTCCATCCGGAGAAGCACCTAACTGTGGATGTTCATGAGATATGAAGAAACCGGCAGGTTTTAGTGACATTCCCTCATGGTACTTCTTAACTTGAGTTAAATACTCTTCTAAAGCTGCTTTTTCATATTTTATGCAATACGAAGTTTGTTTCGAGTTAAAAATTACATTCTGAGGATAACATACACCTTTTATGAGGGATAAAGGAGGCTTCTCCAATTTAGCCCTGCATGCAGTTTTGAATTTGGATGCTGTTATTCTGCCAGCCCTATATTTAAACCAAATATTGTTTTGAGCTTTCTCTCGGGTTGCCGATTCTATTTCTTTGATGTGCTCTACGCTTATGGTTAAATCGATGGGTTGTCCTACCAGTTCTTTATATGTACACCCTTTTAAATCGTCATTAAAAAGTGTTTCCAAACCATTGGGTAAACTTTTCGGGGGCTGGTACATTTCAGAAACAAATGGCTCGCACACTCTGGCAATTGCTGGTGTAACATCCAATTTTTGAAAACTGCGGATAATTGTAACTAACTCCTCACCTTGTAAGGGTGGTACTCCACCTTGGGGTAACACCATTGGTTTTGCTTTCCTAGTCCAGTCCATATCTCGGATCCCTACCATGTCGATGGTTTTGGTAGACGGTACTGGCCACCGAGCTAGGGTTTCTGTGCAAGACACCTCTTCGCTACTGGGACGGGCTTCTAAATAAAACAGAATTGCTGCTACATGGCTGCAAACTTCGCTCAAGCCTGCCATACAGGTGCAATGCGCACAGGATACGGCTCCGTCCGGTAAGACAATGACCCATACATGCAGGGGCTTTTCCCGTGTTCTTTGGGAATGTTTCACCTAAACCAACGAAAAAGGAAATTAACAAAGTTGATCTTGGGCGTCGCAGAACATTTTACGCTAATTATAATAGCTTGTGAGTTTAACGTAATTGGAACAAAAAACTTACCTTGCCAACTACAACAAAGGAATTTTAATTTATTCTCTTGGCCAATACTTCTACAACAAATCCAGCCTCATAATACTTGTAAGCCTGTAGGGATTTGTAGGCCTTCAACTGTTGTCCAGTATAGAAACTGTGAGTTAAAATTAGGTAATTCACCATGTCCATAATGCTCACTGTTGGCAAAAAACTTAAATTGCTGGTCAGTTCACTTGCACCAAGAGAATAGGGATCAACATTGCCTATAATTCGAAGTTTTGAGTCGTACCGCAATTTCACGTCTCCTTTGAGTGATAAGTAGTACCTATTCACTACAAACCATATTGTAGTTAAAGTTAATAAAATACGCAATACACGCACTAAAAACTCGAAATAAACACCACAAACTCACAGATAACAATGAACACCTAATGGCCAATCCGCGCTTGTATGCCCCACTGACAAAATGGCCGCCCTGTCAAAGTCACGTGACTCAAAATGATTAATAATTATCAAGGTTATGATAAACTCTTATGACGATTTACACAGAGTAATTATTGGAAAAAATTTAACAGGTCGGCCAGGTCGTGCGTCACACTGAGGTGGTCCATTTGACAGATACCGCACTAGATGGCGCCTGGGGGGAGCTTGATATAAAATGGTTTCAGTCACCATTTTGTGGACTTGGTAGTTTGTTGCGGCTTTGTTAAATATTAAGATAAATTCAAGAATAAACAATATTTTGTTGATTAAGAAGGGTCATTTTATACCAATCCATAAACATTCCTACGTCTTCGAAATTAACGAAACGTGTTATAAAAAATATAGTAGCTCAAGTACTACCAGTTTCGAAAGTTTTACAAAATATGGAAAAGGACGGTAAATTTTTGGATACTCCTAATAAATTGACGGTAAGCATTAATGAAGTTAAACAAGAAGAGTTGGAAGATGTGAAATTTAATTTAGAAGATTTGCATCATTCGATTGACATCAAAGAAGAAGACAACGATATTGCAGATTTAAACCAAAACAGTTCAAATATATTTGGGTGTGCTGTTTGTGGGTATAAAGTTTCACGTAAGCAATCATTAATTCGGCATTTAAGAACTCATTCTTCGTCGTTTACTTGTGCAGTTTGCAAATATAAATGTGTTCGCGAATTACATTTAAAAAAACACTTAAAAATTCATAACCGCAGCAAGCCGTTTGTTTGTGTAATTTGTAACTATAAATGTTCACAAGGTTCAAATTTTAAACGCCATTTGAAAATTCATACCGGCGAGAAACCATTTAGTTGTGAAGTGTGTGACTATAAATCGACACCTGATATGAATAACATTGTAACTCAAGTTACAATGTTATCCAACTATGCAGTAAACGGCTTCCCCAAAGAACAAACTATAATTTTGGTTTATGAATCGTGGTCCTATCTCAATTAAAAATACTGTTAATTTAACCCTTAGTTAGTGTGGTGGAAAAAAGTGACATGGTTGGTGTAGTGAGGTATGACATACCCCAGTTAACTTATTTTCCAGACCATCAGATTTTTTTTAAATTTGGTATTTTTATCATAAAATGTATTTTGTAGTTATTTGTATATCGAATAAAACAAAGAAAACCTCTAAACAAAGTTTATTAAAAAAGATTTAAATATTTATTTAAAACAACAAGAATTTGACTTTGAAAAAAACTTAACCTAATATAAAAATTATTAAAAATTTAATTCCATGTAAAACTAAAAATATATCATATAAATAAAGACCAACAAACAAAATAAAAAAAAATAAAAAAAATAAAAATAAGTTTATAGGACTTCCAAGTTTGCACAATTTTCACATGTTATAACTGCATGCTCTAAGCAAAGTGGAACAGAACAACGTGTACAGACAAAATGTTTTTCGGTCTTTATTTCGGGGAAACACGGAACATCTTGTGCTATTTTTTAGGCGTTTGCATGCAGGTTCCTGAGGTAGTCCACGACGCAAGTGCGGATTCTGCATTCTTTGCTCGCGAAACTCATTTATAAGCTGCATACCCAGGTCTTTCAAAAACACACGTCTTTTTAAATTGAATGAGGCATTTCCATGTGACGTCACAAACACTCGCACGAACAGCTGATCTCTGACGGCTATTACAATTTTCATTACAAAAATTAAAATTAACTTTTATATTATGCAGTTTGCAATTTTTTCAAAGTGAAACTGAAATTTGCGAATTAATTTACGGACATTACATTACAAATTACAAACATTAAGCAGTATGTAAAATTCCGTTGTCGGAGAACAAAATAATTCATACTCGAGGTTAGGTTTGCGATTCATTCGGGAAAGAAAATATACTTAACGTACTTACAGTAATAATTTTACACTACACTCTCTACGGTTTATTAATTTATAAAATTTTTATCAATAAAACAGGTAAAAACACAAAATTTATCACAAACTTGTAGAAGGACACTAACAAACTTAACCGCAATCAGCTGTCCGAATGACGTCACTGTGACATAGTAGGAAACGCCTAATTGTTTTGTATTTGATTTATATATAACTTGAGCATTCACTCCAGCAGTATTTAAAAACGAGAAAAATAAAGTTAAAGGCCAGCGACGACTGTTTCTTGCCACACTGTAATTAGCAGATAATTCATCGAAGGTGTCGACACCACCCTTAGTTGAATTATAAAAATCGATGATTTCGGGTAATTTCTTATCTCCGGTTTCTTCAACTATAGCATCATCGTGATGTAAGGTAGAAAAAAGGATGACATTTTTCGATTATTTTGGAACATACGACACGACTGTTATATGTTCTTTGAACGCAAATATTGAACTACGGGATTCTCTTTCCCGTATAGTTAGAAAAGCGGAAGGTATTTCCCTCTTATTTTTTCGGACTGTACCAACTGATGTAAGTTGATGCGTCGTTAGTAAATTGATCATAAGAGGGTAGCTGATAAACCAGTTATCGAATGTGATGTTGTGCTTAGTTCCCGACACTGCTTCAATCAAACGTTCAACTACATCTTGTGGACTGTTACTTTTCCGGTAAGGTCCTTCGGGTTGTGTACCTACATAAACTTCCATGTTTAAACAATAGTAAGTTTTTGCATCCACCAAAGCAAATACTTTTATACCATACTTCGCTGGTTTATTAGGTATATATTGAAGGAACGATACCCGTCCTCTAAACGATTCTAATTTTTCATCTATTGTTAAGTATTCACTAGGTATGTAGTGTGCCTTACAATTTTCTACAAGTTTATCAAACGTCGCCCTAATCGGTGCCAACTTGTCTAACTGTCTACGTTGCGCTCTGTTAACTATGTTATCAAATCGCAAAGATTGTAACAAAATATAGAACCATTGCGATGACATTGTAGTGCGAAACAAATCAATGCCACTACCATCTGTATTCCAGAGATCAGCAATGTTTTGTCTATGTGCATTATATAACCCAGCCAAATAAAGCAAGCCAATAAGTGCTTTAATTTATTTTTTATCAGTCTCCTTGACTAAATATTTGTGTTGTTCGTTATAACCTTGGGATTTGATTGCTAATTTCAAGTTAGTATAACGAACAATATCATCCAGCATGTCTTCTGAAAAAAATAGTAGCCAACAGTCCAACGATGTATTCTTTTGCCGTGCCATTCCCTTCACACCAGGTAAGTGAACTAGTATGTTTTCAGATCTAGTTCTTACACTTTTATTGTGTGGACACTTTGACCATTTTGATTTATTTTTATCAAAAAAATACCTGCTTTCTAAGTCTTCATCTTTAGACGATTGTACAATATTTTGTGAATCCTCTTCATCTTCTGATGTGAGAATGATATTCTCAGGTAATTCTTTTACAATTTCTTGTGTATCTTCTCCTTCAGATTCAGTTTCTATAAAATCTTCGGCATCAGAAAGTCCACCAAACTCATTCCACAGTTCTTGCAACCGTTTCTGCTCTTTCTCGTAAGACATACTAAATAAATATATCCAAAATAAATAATATATCTTACAAAGTATAATGAAATTCTATAATTTACCTTAAAATATTATAAACACAAAAAGTTACGTTACTGGTGTACCGGGGTATAGCATACCCTGACCAACTTTGACAAGATCTCACGTGCAACTAATTAATCATATGCATCCGGCAATGATAAGAGCACATTGAACCAACCATAATCTGAAGCTACTGGTTGCTAGAGGTCGATAGCTTTTCTAATTTGAATTTTATAACTGTTAATACACTTACCGGGGTATGTCATACCCCACCACACTAACGAAGGGTTCACAAAAGAACATCATTGTTGCTGCAAATTATATGTAGCAAAAGATCTTTAAAATGCTCTCCTGTAAAATAAGAAAAATAAAGTTACAATGTTATTCATATCAAGTGTCGAAAGGTTCACGACGTACAGTTTTAAAATGGCATTTAGAAACTCATACCGGTGAGAAACCTTTTATTTGTGGAATTTGTGACTATAAATGTGCAGAAAGTATTGATTTAAAAAACATTTATGAATTCATACCGGCGAGAAACCTTTTAGTTGCACAATTTGTGACTAAAAATAATCATCAAGTTCAAGTTTAAAGAAACATTTTAAAATTCACACTAGGATCATTCCAGCTCGAATCAATTAAAAAATTGAATTGGGCCCCATGAAACTTGACAAAACTTGGGACACACCATCTTAATAATAAACATCAAATACAAAAATTAAGGATTTTTTCCAAAAGGGCATTTGTGTTTTTGTTTATCTCTAAAAAAGGGAGCCAGTGAGTTGTAATGATTTTGGTTAAGATTTACCTATGTAATTAGATTATAAGTTAATCCAATTTTTATATTATGTTAAAATCTTGTTCAACAAAAACAAACAGTTACTTACAAGTTATTCAATAATTTCAATGTAGTCTTTGTAGAATAGAACATTAAATCTTATAAGTTCTTTTACTATAGTACCAAAACACTCGGCTATAATAAATTTTTTTTTCTCTAATAATTCTGTGTAATAAATTCATAAAACTGCGTAATGTTTAAAACCTAACAGGTTATGGACTAGTAAAATCTAGAATTATAAAAACCAGTAAAAAGATTTCGCGCGAAAAAAGTGTTTTCGCAATTTAAAACATAGTAAAGTTGACCTCCATCAAGTTAGCCCCCCTTTAATCGAATTTTTAACTTTTTCTTATGCCAAACGTTTGGTAATCGTTAGGTAAGATTTGGTAGTTCGATTAAAAGTTTTGGTAGTTCTTTGTTTTTTCGTAATTAACCAATCAAATTTTTTTGTCAAGTTAGCCCCCCTTCAATCGATTTTTCAACTTTTTTTTAGCTCATTTGATAGATTATAATGTGTAGAGGTTTGGTAGTCCTATAAAAAGTTTTGGTAGTCCCGAATTTTGTCGTAAATAATTAATTAAGTTGGAAGTTTACTTATGCGCATGCGCTAAATTTCACGTGAATAGAACAATAATAATTTATTGCCATTTGGCCTAATTTAAACCATTTTTTAACCTTTTTTTAATGCCAAGCGATAGGTCATCGTCATGAAAGGTTTATTAGTTTGATTAAAAGTTTTGGTAGTCTTTGTTTTTTCGTAATTAGTTAACTAATCAAATTTTTTTTCTCAAGTTAGCCCCTTCAATCGATTTTCAACTTTTGTTTTGCTCATTTGATAGATTATAATATAATATAGAAGTATGGTAGCCCTATAAAAAGTTTTCGTAGTCACTAATTTGGTCAAATTAATGATTAATTAATTTTTAAGTTTACTTATGCGATATACAATATCTTTGGTATAGCGCAGATCGTATTTCTTACAATCTTATTAAATAATCTTATTAGAATGCAGCGCAAACTCTTGCATAATGCTATAGTTACATTTTTCATGTTTGTTGTATAAATGATTAATCTTATTTACGATATATTTTTTTTGAGTCATCAAACATGAAAAATGAACAACTGCTTGCGCTGCACAGCAATTTGAGTAATCAGCTATTACTGTATCCAGTGGCGTCTCGCGACTTGTTTCGAGGAGAGGGCACGAAATTCAAATAAAAAGGAAAATACACCTTCTTCGTTGTTTTGAAAACAACTTGATTAACTTGTGAAATCAATATTAAATTAGAATTCAAAAATTTACAAGCGAAATAAACATTTTTTCATAAGCTGTCAGCAATTGGTAATTATTGAAACAAGCAATAAACTATTGCATAAAGTTCTAAAAATAATTAGTTTTTTAATGTATAGAAGTTCATGATGTATAGGTATACAGTTTTCTATGTTCGCCCGTGCAAACTTGATAAAGAATCGCATCAGTACTGATGTGACGCATTGTAATATCGGAAATCTTCCAACCTAGGGGAGAGGGGTGTAACTAACCTGTTCATCAATGGCGGCCAATGGTTTGCTATAATGGTGTGGGGAGGAGGGTTATTAAATTTTCCACTTTTTTGGTTGAAATTTAACTGAGACTAAAAGTAATACATGTGCAGTGCGAAATTTGTATATTTTGCTTAGCCAGGACCGGCATATGTAGTATTTATTGTATGGATGTATGTATGCATCGGTTTTTTAACGTTCTACGTCTTCCGATTTCCCTGTCTGTGCTCGTTGCGTGTTGAAACTGTGTGACGAGCACAGAGGACCTACAGCTTAACGTGGATTCAGAACCACGGGAATAGACGATTTTTACATCGCCTTCTCCGACCAGGGAAGTCTTTGATCCATATATAAAGTTACCTGTGGCCAGCAGATAGACATTTGGTGAGCGAAAAATCCTCTTATAGATAGCACCTCACGGGATTTGAACCTATGAATCTCGGCATGAGAAGCTAACACGCTAACCGCTCAGCCATTCGCGCACCTTTATTGATTGCGTTAAATAAATAATAATCGGCATGTATTAACATAGTTTAAATTCGATATATTTATTATAAAAATATTAATTATAAAAATTGTTACAATAACGAGCTCTTGATGTAAATAGCCGCATGTGGTAAAATTTCTTTATTTTCAGAAACGGAATAAATTTTTTTCGATAAGTCATTGTATACTTCCCAGTGGCCATCTAGTCTTCGGCAACAAGCTATGTAATGACCAGGAACATATTGTATAATGCCAGTTAAGCGATACCATGTACCACTAATTTCTAGTTTCTTGGGCATATCTTTTAAATTGCATCTTAAACCAGAAGCAGAAGTAATTTCTGCTCGAATGTCAAGTTCGATGAATATGTGGTTTCCAGATGATTGAGTGATAGTGCATCGATTATTACAGCCATCGTTATTGCATCTCATACTTTTTACGCACGAGCTGTAAGATAATGCCTTTTGCAAATATTGGAAACCTTCATTTGTAATTATGTGGTGATTTACGGTCAAATACGGTAT
This sequence comes from Podabrus alpinus, assembly GCA_932274525.1. Taxonomy (NCBI): domain Eukaryota; kingdom Metazoa; phylum Arthropoda; class Insecta; order Coleoptera; family Cantharidae; genus Podabrus; species Podabrus alpinus. The sequence goes on from OW026452.1 coordinate 60,700,862, forward strand.
ATTTGCTGTTACCTTTTCACATTTCGTATTAGCACATTCTGTAATTTTATATGCGCTAGGTTCGTTCTTCATTAATTTCACCCACATGCTTGTGACGTTGTCCCAAGCATTTACTTCTTCAATCAATACACCACCTTTTATCTCAATGATCTGAGTAGCATCAGGGAATACCTCCTGCAAAATAAGCGCTCTTCCTTTTAAAACTTCGGAACTTTCCCCAAAATGAATGAATTGAAGAAGAAGTTTCAAAGTGCTATTTTGCGCTTGTGAAACATGTGTTTTATATTCGTTACAATCCAGAGCGCCTGTGAAGAGCACTTGAAAAATTGAATCAAATGTGCAGGTATTGACGCAGCGAAGTTTCTGATATATCGTTTTGCGGTCTTCTGTTACAAGTTTTTGGATAGTTATTAAACCTGATTTGCTATCCCCGTTTGTTAACAAATAATTTGTTTTTCTGGATAGGTTCTCGTTTTGATGAGCAATTTCAGGACACGAAGTGAAATACTTACCTTTTTTTTACAATAGATTTAGTACTTGGTACCTTCAAATTAACCGAAGGCGATGCTCTATTTTTCCAATTTTCAACAGACACTAAATCCAAATCGCGTTCACTGTAGTGTTCCTCTGCTTCTTCTTGATTCTGCTTTTCCATATTATATTGCAGCATATTAGATGAAAATAAATTGGTGCCTCCTTTAATGTCTTCAAGATGCATTTTAAGAAACTTATCGACACGTTGGATTTTTCCATAATTTTTTCTTACGCTGTTTTTGATATCGTTAAATAAACTTTCAACGTAACTGCTTGATGCGTGTTTATAGATGGAATTGAAATACGGTTTCATAACAGCCGTCCACAATGGAAATTCTTTTGCTATACGACCTAGCTGGTTATAGAATTCCGGCAAATAAAAGGGATTTAAATCTTCGGTTAGTGAATCAGAAGTTGCTATTAATCTGGCTTCCGATTGAATTTTTCTTGTCCAGGTTATAATTGCATTGTCGTTAGATTCATGGGTGTTTGGATAATTATTATCACTATTAAACGTTTCGTCGTCTTCCTGATCTACTTCCACATCTTCTATGCCATCTGGTATAAATTTCATAAGAGGTTTAAAGTTTTCACTTGCTATCAATGATTCTAATAGATTTCTTGACGGCATAGCTATATCGTTATGTGGGCTAATGGAAACAATGCTTACCAATCTAAGAATTTGCTCAAAATGAAGCAGTTCCTCACAATCTACCATTAAAGCTATACATCTTACATAAAAAGTCTTAATTTGTACATGTCCAATTTTAAAAAAGCATTTCCATCGTGTCACTAAATGAACTAAATGTGCTACGTCAACTCTAATGAATGTTTGGGGTCGTTTCGCGGTAATACGTTGGGAATCATTTAAATCTAAAAAGCACAAATTTACATATTCCGATATGAGCTGGTTATTAAATGCTAAACACATTGCATTAAGAAGTGCCCTCGAATAGTCGCAAACAGCTTCTGGAGGTATGACTGATACACTTCTAAGCCATTGCTTTAGCCAAAATTCAATAAATTCAGTTTCGTGCTTCTCCGTTAACATCTGGTTAACTGATGTGGAAAAACCATTAAAATTTATAACTATAAGGTACAAGAAAATATGACCAGATTTCATTCCACTTTCTGCAAATTTGGAACCTCGATTTATTTTTTTCACAATGCTACCTGTTGCATTTATGCTTATAAACGCTGATCCTTTTTTCAATCGGTTATATTCTTTATACACATGTTCTTGATTTTGACTTCGATAGAAAACATAGAAGAAATTGGATCCGACGGATTTTATTGATCCAGCATAACGATCAGTGAACATCAAGTCCGTTATGGTTTTAACTATATCGTTTCCATCATATTTTTTCACTCCAAGATCTTTATCTAATTTTTCCATTTTCGCTTGATGTAAAGTATGAGAATTATACAAAAATGGTGGTTTTCTATCACCAGGTTTCATTTCTTCTTTGGCTATCCGCTTTCGATAATTTGAGACACCTTCGGCCAATACCTTTTCAACAATAGCAGCTCTTTCAGAACCCTTCAAAGAACGTATAACTGTTTCGTGAACTTCTCCTGACGTGTCGCACGTGTATACATCAAAAACCACGTCTTCTGTGCCACAAGGTTCATGATGCAAATAAGCAAAAAATGTGTTAGAACATGTCCTACTCTTACAATATCCAAACACAACCAAATAATGTTTACTTTCGGGTGACAAATAGATTTTAGCCCTTTTGAAATTGTAAGTGCAGGGTAACCTGTATTGACGCCAAAATTCTGTAAAAATAATATCTGTCCATTTTCCAGGTGGTAAAATTACATAATTCTTTCCATCTTTATATGAAGTACTTTTCGGTTTTATATCGTGCCATATATTATGTTTTATTACGAGTTTAAAATCTGGGTTCTTCCTGTAATCGTCATCATTTTCTTCCAATGACGTATCACTACAGAAATTACTATCCGGTGAATCATCATATTTAAATTCATCGAAGTTTAGTGCCATGTTTAAGTCCTTTCTCATCTTCGTCAATATGTTTCTCCGATCTTCACGTACGTTTACATAAACTTGATGTGGCGTCCAATATCTATCCAATCGTGACCTCCATCAAGTTAGCCCCCCTTTAATCGAATTTTTAACTTTTTCTTATGCCAAGCGTTAGGTAATCGTTAGGTAAGGTTTGGTAGTCCGATTAAAAGTTTTGGTAGTTTTTTGTTTTTTCGTAATTAACTAATCAAATTTTTTTGTCAAGTTAGCCCCCCTTCAATCGATTTTTCAACTTTTTTTTAGCTCATTTGATCGATTATAATGTGTAGAGGTTTGGTAGTCCTATAAAAAGTTTTGGTAGTCCCGAATTTTGTCGTAAATAATTAATTAAGTTGGAAGTTTACTTATGCGCATGCGCTGAATTTCACGTGAATAGAACAATAATAATTTATTGCCATTTGGCCTAATTTAAACCATTTTTGTAACTTTTTTTAATGCCAAACGATTGGTAATCGATACGTAAGGTTTGGTAGTCCGATTAAAAGTTTTGGTATTTTCTCGTTTTTGCCTAATTAACTAATCAAATTTTTTGTCAAGTTACCCCCTCTTCAAACGATTTTCAACTTTTTTTTAGCTCATTTGATCGATTATAATGTGTAGAGGTTTGGTATAGTCATATAAAGAGTTTTGGTAGTGCCAAATTTGGTCGTAATTAATTAATTTAATTTAAGTTTTAAAATCAAATGTATATTTAAAATCCACATTTAGGGGAATCCCACATAACTCAAAAACGATAGTTTCGAGATAATGAGCCTTGAATATTTCACGTTGCATTTAAACATAGCAAAGTAATAATATCATAAAGTGGTCCCCATTGTTGCATTACAAATGATAACAGAGGTTGCTATGTAAACTTTGCTGACATGATGTACCGCCAACGCGTCTGCAATGAGATCACGCATACCTTTGAAGGAACTTATAAATCGACACTTGATATGAATAACATTGTAACTCGATTTTGCTTATTTTACAGGAGAGCATTTTAAAGATTTTTGCTACATATTTTTTGCTGTAACTTTTTTATTATTTAAATAATATAATTACTATATCGCAAAAGTAAAACTTTAAAATTAATTAATTATTTGACCAAATTAGTGACTACGAAAACTTTTTATAGGGCTACCATACTTCTATGTACATATTATAATCTATCAAATGAGCTAAACAAAAGTTGAAAAATCGATTGAAGGGGGCTAACTTGACAAAAAAATTTGATTAGTTAACTAATTACGAAAAAACAAAGAACTACCAAAACTTTTAATCGAACTAATAAACCTTTCATGATGATGACCTATCGCTTGGCATTAAAAAAAGGTTAAAAATGGTTTAAATTAGGCCAAATTGGCAATAAACAATTATTGTTGTATACACGTTAAGTTTAGCGCGTGCGTATAAGTAAACTTACAACTTAATTAATTATTTACCACCAAATTAGAAACTACCAAAACTTTTTATTGGGGTACCAAACCTCTGCGTATTATAATCGATCAAATGAGCTAAAAAAAAGTTGAAAATTCGATTGAAGGGGGGCTAACTTGACAAAAAAATTTGATTGGTTAATTAGGAAAAAACAAAGAACTACCAAAACTTTTAATCGAACTACCAAATCTTACCTAACGATTACCAAACGTTTGGCATAAGAAAAAGTTAAAAATTCGATTAAAGGGGGGCTAACTTGATGGAGGTCCAATCGTGTACTGATATTTTCCCAAACCATATCGGAATACACGGGAAAACAATTTGTTACAAAATAACCAGAAAATTCTTTCAAAGCCTCCACCACTTTTTCAACAGAAACCTTTGATTGTCGGGGCATCGTGTTCGTTCTTCTCAAAGCGTATCGATTCTTGCTGTTTCACTTGATCTAATAGGTCACTACTGTACTGTTCTTCTTGCGTTGGCAAAATATGTAGAACGTATGTATGTACCTTGTGTTAAGAAGTGACTTTTTATATCCTATTTGTGCTGACTTTACATATGAGTTTGATAATTATTCAGGAGACTGTATGTGTCAAGTGCCGGCTTTGGAGCCTTACATTCTGTTTGTGTAGCAATTTCTTTTCGTGCTGAACACGTATGACGATACAACAAAACATTGTAATGCCCAAGCAACTTTGGAGGTGCTCGCAAAATTAATAACTCAACTAAACTTTAAATTAAAACGCTGCATTTTTTTCTATTTTATTTAATTTACATAATATTTTGTTTGTAAACTCGTCAATGACGGCGCTAAAATACTAATTGATTTTCTTGAAGAATTTATTCCAAGGCGAAATCTTTATTCGAAAATTGTTGCAGAAGATACGATGGTAACTAGGACCACTACAGATTTAAAACATTTTACCAAAAATGTGAAAAATTTAATAACCCCCTACATCATTACCGCCCGTCTGCAAGCTTAAATTATCGCGGGTTTATGCGATGTTCCGCAAGGTGACTTCGTTATTAATAAATAACAATACTGATGTGATTCTTTATCAAGCTTTCAAACAACAGACAAACTAGTCGCGAGACGCCACTGGATACAGTAATAGCTTAAACAATAATTACCAATTATTGCTGACAGCTTATGAAAAAAATGTTTATTTCGCTTGTAAATTTTTGAATTCTAATTTAATATTGATTTCACAAGTTAATCAAGTTGTTTTCAAAACAACGAAGAAGGTGTATTTTCCTTTTTATTTGAATTTCGTGCCCTCTCCTCGAAACAAGTCGCGAGACGCCACTGGATACAGTAACAGCTGATTACTCAAATTACTGTGCAGCGCAAGCAGTTGTTCATTTTTCATGTTTGATGACTCAAAAAAAATATATCGTAAATAAGATTAATCATTTATACAACAAACATGAAAAATGTAACTATAGCATTATGCAAGAGTTTGCGCTGCATTCTAATAAGATTATTTAATAAGATTGTAAGAAATACGATCTGCGCTATACCAAAGATATTGTATATCGCATAAGTAAACTTAAAAATTAATTAATCATTAATTTGACCAAATTAGTGACTACGAAAACTTTTTATAGGGCTACCATACTTCTATATTATATTATAATCTATCAAATGAGCTAAACAAAAGTTGAAAAATCGATTGAAGGGGCTAACTTGAGAAAAAAAATTTGATTAGTTAACTAATTACGAAAGAACAAAGACTACCAAAACTTTTAATCAAACTAATAAACCTTTCATGACGATGACCTATCGCTTGGCATTAAAAAAAGGTTAAAAAATGGTTTAAATTAGGCCAAATGGCAATAAATTATTATTGTTCTATTCACGTGAAATTTAGCGCATGCGCATAAGTAAACTTCCAACTTAATTAATTATTTACGACAAAATTCGGGACTACCAAAACTTTTTATAGGACTACCAAACCTCTACACATTATAATCTATCAAATGAGCTAAAAAAAAGTTGAAAAATCGATTGAAGGGGGGCTAACTTGACAAAAAAATTTGATTGGTTAATTGCGAAAAAACAAAGAACTACCAAAACTTTTAATCGAACTACCAAATCTTACCTAACGATTACCAAACGTTTGGCATAAGAAAAAGTTAAAAATTCGATTAAAGGGGGGCTAACTTGATGGAGGTGTAAAGTTGAGTGAAATGTAAAAAAATACTGTTATAATAAAAATGAAAAACTAAAAACATTAAAAATGACGACCAAAGAAATTTAGGTACGCATCGAAAATTTGAAAGATAGCAACAACTGTGAGTTGTAAAAATTTTCAATTTTGATTTTATTTAAAGCCAACCAAATTCATGATATTGCCAGTGGTAAAACCAAATGTCCAAAAGAATCAAACCTAAAAAATATTCGCTTAATGTGAAAGAAAAGACGTTTCAGCTCAAAAAATAATTATTATAACCACGGTTGATAAGCAGAATTTGATTCATTTGCTAAACTATAAAATAGCCTTTGCAATAGTGATTTGGAAATCACTTTAGGTTATCAATCTTGGTTTGATAACCTAAAATAGTTCTCGATTGTTACAACACAAAATAAAAATTAAAAAAATAAAAATAAAAAAAAGTATAACTAAAAAAATTTAATGCCAAAAACAAAATAACGACGGAAGTTTTTTAAATTAAAGTAAAATTTTTTTAAATGAACTCAAAAAGATTACAATATATTAGAAATACAGAGCGTATTATCATAAAAATTATCATGGTTATTTATTTTTAAGTTATTAATTTATAAGTATTGCTGTGTGTTGACGTAGCCTCACGTTGGGCTAGCCAAAAAGTGCTGTATACCCTTGGAGCTTTATTAGGGCTACACGTTTGAAGATTAATGTCTTGTACGAGTGTACGTAAATGTACCCCGTCAACAGAAATGTATGCAAAATTTTTATTTATAAATGCAAATAAAATAAATTTATACCTCGGCTTGACTATTTCGGTGAGCACTGACCTACCTTCTCTCACGCTGGGTTCCTTCCTTGACCAAGTTGTAATGCTGAAATGGGATAATATGGTCGTTGGAATGATCATACAAAAATTATGCTCCGTTTTATATGGCAAATCGTAATTTATTATAATTTTAAGTGTAAATGATTTAAATGTAATAAAGTTCTTATGCTAAATGACAAATATCTTATTTTAATAAACTCAGGACGTTTTAATGCACGTGTTAAATTAATCGTAAACTTTTCACTAATTTTTAAGTTTTAAATAATTTTTAATGGGACGGTACCTTTAATCTAGGGTATTTCTATTTACTCGGTTCATGTACCATTAAAATGTTCACTTGTATTCGATGGATGACCTTCAGGGTGTGAAATATTTCTGGATCCGACTTTTCCGTGGTGGCGTCTCCTCGTGTTGTCACCAAAGTTTTCTTTAAAAATAATCGTGATTCTTCACAATCTTGCACAAAATTTTACTTTCCAAATACGTAAGTACAATATTTTATCGATTACTAATCTTTTTATTAAATTTCTTTGTAAAATTTTCTTGTATTATCCAATTTTTAGCGGAGCACACAAATTCACGCACCATTAACCCTTCGTTAGGCGCGCGGTCTACGATCGTAGACCACGCATCTTTTAATCGCAATATGTCTTAACAGGGAGTGACTTCGCATGCAAGTCTTTTAGTAGCTGTTGATAATTGTCTGTTTTATCGAATTAGTAGTATTTCAATACCGAAAATGGTATGTCATTAGCGTTATTTGGGTTGAAACCCGCCTGGTCTACGATTGTAGACCGCGCGCCTAACGACGTTACAGTTTTCATTTATGGAAACTCTTATGGAAATTCTAATTAATTTTTAAAATTTAAAAAATTTTTTTTTCATATTATTGTGTAGTTTATAAAAAGTAGTTACATATAAAAAAAAGTGTTCAGTTATTTTTTATTTTCCAAGAAAATGATATTTCCTATGTACCTGTTTAAATACATGTTCAAAACGTATATGTAGTTTGTTTTAACTTCACCGCTGACCTTGACTTCAATATTTATTAAATTTTTGCAAAATATGCTTAAAAATATTATAGAGAATTGTATCACACTTCTGGTTTTTAAAATTTCAAACTCAAAATGTCTATAAGTACAACAACTAGAATGGTCTACGAGTGTAGACCGCGCGCCTAAACTCGTAACTAAAATACGCGCGCCTAACGAAGGGTTAAACTTTTTTATCAAGAATTAACCTAATTCTTCCAACCAATTGTTTTTTTCATCGCTACCTGTATTTTCCAGGCAATCGTGATTTTGTTTAATTGGTCGATGTAAAATCAATATTTGAAGTTATAATTTACAGGTTCGGTTTAAGCCCAATGTGACTTATAAAATTTTTAATGAAATTTTGTGTTTCAGATTAATTTGAAGTATTTGCATCTCCTGTGATCTTCCAGTAACTTTTGAAGAAAATGTTTTTTCCATTCGTGATACATTGAATTACGCAGCACTCCGACACGTGTAAAAATTTTGCTATTTTAAAAGTTTTACGTTTTAACACATTTTTATAACTAATGTTTTGAACAATTATTTGGATTTCAAATTACATTTCTTATAATTACTTAAATTAATTTATAATTTTAACAAACTTTTATATTAACAGAATTAAAACGTTGCATTTGAATTTATTTGTTATCTCGTTCCGTGACCCTCTCTTCATATAAATTTATGAAGTTAAATCAAATTTTTGGTATCAGATGAAACCTTTACGTTCGAACAAAATAAGTCATGTGCTACCTTTATTTAATTAAACAAAACTTTGAATTATGACGTGATCATTTCTATTGACGCGGTGGTCATTGTTGTACATCGCAGTATAAATTATTTGAACTACGCCTATGGCTTCAAAAATAAATTATTTTTAGTACGCTAATGGTATCGAATTCTATAATGACTCAATCAATTAGTTAAATAAATATTGCTTCATTAAATTTAATAAGAAATATTTCTCAAGTTTGGAATTAAAATTTTATATATTGCCATGTATTGCTACTGTACAGATTAATTTTGACATATATAACGGGGAATACTAATGGCACTTAATTCACTTATGCTCCGACTAGCTATGCACGAAAGACTCCATAGTATGGGTCGTAACTTGGGTCCATCTAGATTAATTAAAACACTCATATACGTCACTTTAAACTAGTGATCTTTCTTATAAAGATAACTAAACCAAATTGAAATTTGTATCTGCTTTTTCTTTGATTTACTACTGCTATGGATAAATTAAATTAAACGCAAACGTTATAAGAACCAAATATAATGCTATTTATTATACACAATAAAATTTTACCAATACAAAATATTAGTTTCATTAAACCTAAACAAATTAAATTTAACAAAATAAAGTATTAGCAACAAATCCCCAAATTAAATTTACGCGCCCGAATTTTAAACGTTTTGTCTATTTATTTAAAATAATCAGTGCGACACATAAACTCTTACCGAACTAGAATGTTTTTCCGGAGTTTACCGATGCGGCCGATATGATGTCGCAGTAACCAAGCGTAGGAGATTAAGATTGAAATCAGCTTCGAATCTTGAACCAAAAAACCAGGTGGGAACGACCAGTGGATACTTTTCTTCCTCCAAATCGTATAATCAATCACAGGTAAGTAATCAAACCAATTTTCTTTCAATATTCTACCATTCACAAAACAATAAAATATAACCATTAAAATTTAACATCAGCGGTCCCAAAACTTCCCATAAATTAGTGAATCAAACGCAATATCCACTTTTGACTGTATTTAAATTTACTTTCCAAACAATATCAAAACAATATCCAAATCCAAAAAAAATCACTTATAAATTTCTCTTCTATTATCAATAATCCGTCTTTTCTCGATGACGGCTGACTCAAAACTCCAAAATCCATAAACTAATTTTCAAACCCCAACAGCACGTCTTGACTCTCCGACGGCTGACTCAAGAATCCTTACTGCTCCCTTATCATTTCAAAACCCCACTAAATTCTCTCCAACTCGCGCATAAACTAATCTCACGAATTGTCACTTTCATTAAATTTAACGGAAAATCCTAATTTAACAAATAAACTAAATAAATTTAATTTGTTTCTCATATTTTCATTAACAAAAACAACCACCAATATTTTATCCTTCACATTTTTTTATTATATTTTTAGATTCATGGACGTTTGCATATTCCAGATACTTGAGGCAAAAGCAGTTAAACAATTTTTCAACCAGAGAAGATTCAGATACAATCTAATAATTACCTATTATGGTCTTATAGCTAATTAATTAATGTCATGAGTGTTTTAATAAATTGACCCAATTACGTCAGACCCCCCATCTCTTATAATCAGAACATGGCAATATACAATGTGCGTATCACAAAAACAAGTAAAAATTACTAAAAATTTTTCATTTTACCTACGCGTCTATTGCATCAAATTATCATATTCGAATAAACAAAATAAATGTGAAGAAATTAATTAGTTAAATAAATAAACATTGCTTACTTTAAATTTAATAAGAAATATTTTTCATGTTTGACATTAAAATTTTTTATATTATATAAAAACTTACCTTTTAATATTCCAATGGTGTACTCTAAATGTCTTTTTCTCCTAGATTTAATTCGCATTTTTTTAATGCGTTATTCAAAATTTTTATGTTTTTTGTAGATAGATTTAACCATTTTGATATCACATCGGGGTTATTTGAAATTAGCAATAATGCCTCTCGCATTATTTCTCGTATGCTACGCGAGGTTGCCATAATTTCGCTCACAATTACATTCGACATGACTAATTTATTATTATTCAAAAACTTTTTTTAAGAAACACTAATCGCACTTGTTGACAGCAAGAATTACTATAATCTACTAACAAATTAATATGAGAAGATTTACTAATTAATTATTAAGCGTGATGTCTTTATAATAATAATAAACAATCTATATTTAAAAGCTTTTAATGAAACGAGGTCATACATTTCGATATACACAATATTTTCTTGTTTTTTTTTAATTTATATAAAATAATATACATGGTAATTCTAAATAATTTCTGTTTTTTACATATCAATTTTTATTACAATTTTAAATATAAGAGTAATTTTCCAACGCAATTTTTACGTATTCCGGATAAATTGTAAGCATTTCTAACAAACAATAGCCATTTTGTATTTTAAATATGCTTTCCTGTTTAATCAAACTTTGAAAATTTTCAAAGTGATCACCTCCTCCGATTCGAACACTCGAAGATACAACAGCTTGTAAAAAAATGTTTTAATTCCAAATTTTTCAAAATATTCAATCTAGAATTTACTACTTCACTTTACAACTCACAAAAAGAGTATGAGTATAGTTACTTTTGCAAAACAAATATATTCATTGTAGTAATTTTCCATTTTTATCACTTTTATCTTATTGTATGTTTCACCATTAATTTGTAAATTAGTTAAATACATCAGTATTCATATATTTGTTCTCGAAATGAAATTACCCAAGTAACATTTTTCCCTGTGAAATTAAAATTTCTCTGGTAGGTCGCTGGCAAATACCTGGTAGGTAATTAAAACAGGGTTTACGGCTTTGCCTGTCTATAGGGATTTGTCAGGTACCTGTTAGCATGTCCTTTGTAGGGCCCTATTAAATGCTTGCGCTAGGGATTTGCCAGGTAGCCAAATACAGGTTCCTTGTAGGGCCCTGTGAAATGCTTGCGGTAGGGATTTGCCAGGGAGTCATATACAGGTTCCTTGTAGGGCCCTGTGAAATGCTTGCGGTAGCGATTTGCCAGGGAGTCATATACAGGTTCCTTGTAGGGCCCTGTGAAATGCTTGCGGTAGCGATTTGCCAGGGAGTCATATACAGGTTCTTTGTAGGGCCCTGTGAAATGCTTTCGGTAGGGATTTGCCAGGTACTCATTTACAGGTTATTTGTAGGGCTCTCTGTAAAATGCGTGTGGCAAGTTGAACAACCAATAATAGAAAACCTTTGATTAGTAGACCAATCAAAGTCGACATCGACGTCAAAGTAAGAAATTCATCGCAAAAACTTTGAAAATATCGCAAAAAAATAGTAATTTTGATGTAAAAAAAAATCGTTCTACAGTATCGTTTGGAATGTAATTCTAGTAGGTTGTAACGAAATGTCGGAGGTATCATTTTTTTTACGTATTTATGCTCCGAGCAACATGCGTTACACTTTGAAATGCAAACAAGTACCCACGAGCGATGTTTTCAGGCAATTATAACAAGTTGCGATGAAAATTCCGACAACATTTTTTTCTCTTTTTTTCACTTTTTTATTTTACGAATACCTGTACAATTACATTTCAAACAATACTGTACAACGATTTTTTTTGCATCAAAATTACTAATTTTGTTGACGTGTTTTATATGATGTCGAACCCGCCACGTGTTTGAAAAACATTTTTTTCGCTTTTTTCCATTTTTTATTTCACAAAACACTGTAGAATTACATTCCAAATGTTACTGTAGAACGATTTTTTTTTTGCATCAAAATTACTCATTTTTTGCCATAATTTCCGATATTTTTGCGATAAATTTTTTAAATTTACGAAAAAAAAAATGTTTGGCTTCTTTTTTGTAATTCTTGGCTTAGTAAGAAGTAAGAAGACAAAAAATCATTGAAAACACACGAAAATTAAGAAAAATGTACTTCGATTCACCGAGTACAGCCCTCTCCGCGAGTTTTATTACAAGTTACGATGAAAATTGGAACAGCATTTTTTTCGCTTTTTTTCACTTTTTTATTTTACCAATCCCTGTACAATTTATTATATTTCAAAAAATACTGTACAACGATTTTTTTTGCATCAAAATTACTAATTTTGTTGACGTGTTTTATATGATGTCGAACCCGCCACGTGTTTGAAAAACATTTTTTTCGCTTTTTTCCATTTTTTATTTCACGAAACACTGTAGAAGTAGATTCGTTACTGTAGAAGGATTTTTTTTGCATCAAAATTACTCACTCACTCACAAAATTACTCACATTAAATTTTTGTAGTCATAAAGCAATTTTACAACTAAAATAACAACAGCTCGGTGGCACAGAAGTTAACGCTGTCGGACAATGAAGGAAAGGTTACGGGTTCGATCCTCGCCACAAGGTAAGATTTTATTTCTAATTTTCAAAATTTAATTCCAGACTCCAAGAGAAACAAAAGAAGACAACATCATGACATCATGAGATATATCACCACCAACAAAAGTTCTTACTAATGAGAATAAATAATGAGAAATGGGTAAAATAAAAAATTATATGTTGTAGAGTTAAAATTGTTAAAATTAAAAATGTAGCAAAAATTAATTTTTTTATAATAAATAAATTATTAAATAAATAAATTTTATAAACAATAAATTTAATTATAATCAAAATTTTTTTGCACCCTGTTAATCGCATATAATAACTCCCTGGTAGATCCCTATAACAACTCCCTGGTAGATCCCTGCGGTAGGGACTTACCAGGGCCCCTGTGAAAGGTACTTAGTAGATCTCTAGTAGAGGCCCCTAATAGGTGGTCCATTTGCCCCTGGCGCAAGCCCCTACCACAATCCCAACTAGGGTTTTAGACAGGGACAGGGACCTGTGAGATTTGACTGGTAGGGATTTGCCAGGGGCCTACCAGGTTAAAAATGTTGCTTGGGTAAATCGCTCCATTCCGTTCGAGTTAATAACAACTCGATACCATTACGAGATCCGATTTTTACTGCCGGTTTAAAACCGTTGTCAATATCGATGCCTATTGTTATATATTTACTTTTTGAATTATTTAGCCCAAATGAATTTTGATAAATAAAACGAATTTCCTTTGTGTTTTTTGGGCCATGACCATAGGAAGATGACACTATTAAATAAAAGAATAAAATAAACAATTCTTAAAATACATAATATAAAATTAAACTTACTTTTTAAAAACCTCCTCTAACAAGAACAACAAAACAACTGTAGTAATAAATTGATGTACGATGCGCTTTGGTTATTAAAACTTATAATACCCCGCCGCCCCCCGCGAGCCGAACCGGTCGGAAGGGTAAGTGCGCCCCCTCGCGGCACCCGGTGAAAAGACTACCGGAAGTGCGCCGAAATCCCGCTGACGTCATTTGACATTGCCACGTGTTTGTATCTTTTACCTTCTTGCTTATGTAAACATGATATCATCATATGATATCACCTCTTATAATGTAAACATAATAACGACCATGTTTATGTAAACATGATGTCACCCGTGCTTATGTAAACACAAGTCATCGACACCAAGGGGCCCCTCTTGGGTGCTTGGGGCAAGCGCAGTAGCAAAATGCGCATAACAATAGATTCTATTGTTCCAGAAGTCTCATAGTTATACTACTACTTTACCCTACTTGGGTTTTAAAAACACATTTTTCACAAATTTTCTGGAGCAGCACAAAATTTGCGTCCATTCACTTTTGGTTATTTTGTCGTCGTTTTTTTGTTCTTAAGGTAAACAAACTCGTCGCCAAGGATATAAATTTTCGTTGATATTTCAACGTATGCCTGTTTTTGATGAATCTTGTTCATTCTGAAGATGAGCGAATGCAGTATGGTAAATTTTACAAACAATCAAAGAATTTCTTTCACTTTTGAGCTAGCCGCGGTAAATACAAGATTTCTCCACAAGTAAGTTATCATTGTGGGATAAGCATTCCAGGTAAGGGTCTCATCCTGATCATAAGCTTTATTTATATCATTAAGGAGAGGGGTCATTGCAATATAAAAGCCATTAAGAATTTGTACAATGGCAATAAATGCTGCGTTCAAGTTGGTAAAGAAATGACCTCGGAATTTGAAGTTGCAAAAGGCTTAAGACAGGGGTGCTGTTTGGCCCCCACAATGTTTAAAAAATATATGAATGAGGCACTAAAAGAATGGAGAAGAAAATGTGGAAAAATGGGGTTACGGATACATGACGACACATTATTCTCAAATAAACTATTCCAAGACCGAATATATGGTTGTGGGGGGGGAGAAGCTAAAAACCTGGAAATAGAAGATGGATCGGTAGTAAATGGATGCAATAAATATAAGTACCTAGGCTCCCTCATTTCCAACAAAGGGGGAAGCGATGAGGACATTAAACAAAGATTAGGAAAAGGAAGAGCAGCAATTAGACAATTACACTCTGTAATATGGAATAAAAGTACCACAAACACGGTTAAAAGAAGAATATACAAGAGTATCGTGGATAGTATAGCTATATATGGGGCGGAGGTTTGGAAAATATCGGAGAGAAATAAGAGGAAAATAAAAGCGATGGAGATGGACTTCTGGAGGCGAAGCTGTGGGTTAACATTAATGGATAGAGTGAGAAATGATATCATTAGAGAAAGAATGGGAATATCAATAGATATAATGGACTCGATCGAGGGAAGAAGACTGAATTGGTATGGACACATGAGAAGAATGGAGGAAGAGAAATGGCCGTATAGGGTGTGGCATTGGCTACCAGCGAAGAGAAGAAAAAGGGGAAGACCTAAGCGCACGTGGAGGAATGACGTGGAACAGACGATGAGGCAAAGAGGACTCCAAGAGGAGGACTGGAAAGACCGCCGAAGGTGGAAGATAGGATGCAAGAAACGCCGTGAGGTGTAGCCCCACTCGCAATATATAATATAATAATCATACTCATATTCGAACCCATTACAGTCGACCAGTTAAATCAAGGTAAAAATATGAATATTCTTATTTTTGCTTTTAAATTTAAAATTAAACAATAAAGCTCTTATGGAAGGTGCCAATATACAAACTAATTAAATAAATTAAAGTCATCATTTAGGCTTTCAAAACTATGCAATATAAACACCACACAAAATAATAAAAAAATTTCAGGCGGCGCACTTGACGAGCTCTCCTCTTGAATTTTTGATATAATAGTCTACTTGATGAACTGTGCCATCTGGGAATTTTTTACAAACTTTTTAAAGGTAAGGGTTGGTTTTTGATAACCCTATCCACAAAAGAGATTTATGAAATTAGGAACATTCAGACTGTTCTACGCACCTCGGATTAGCCTTGCAGTTGGGCTGGGCGTGCGCAAAAGCGAATTGGTCAACCTGGGTATTGTGTTGCAGTGATTCGGCGGTAAAGTCGATGTTCAGGACCATCAAAGTGTCGAAGATCGCTTTACTTTCCTGTGATTTGTCAAGGACAACCAGGTAAAATTGGATGGGGTGACGGAAGCGTCCATACTTCATCTAATATATGGCTTGTACTGGCTATTTTTGACGTTTTAAATCATCGAAGATGTCTTTAGGTAATAGAATGCTCTAAGCACCGCCTGCAGGGGATATTATGTAGGGAGAGCGAAGGAGTGTGAAGGGATGTTCGCTATCCTTGATAATCTTGATAGGACGCAATAATCGGTTTCTGTTTTCGGATAATTGGAAATTATTTATTTCATTATCAATGGTTGCCATGGTCGCAACGTCAGATTTAATCCTTATATAACCGTTGTAACCAATGACAATTATTTACCTTATTGATAATGGTTACCATGTGTTACGGGCTTAAACGGTGCGAACATGCACACCCCGTTCAAAACAAAGTGTCGGCTTTGACATTACAATCGTTTGACTTTACGTGATTACAACCCACGATTACAACCAGGTACAAAACAGTGATTTAAGTCTCCAAATCTGAAACAAGTACAAAATCCATTTATTTTAGCTGTCACGCCCGGTTTTTCAATCTCGGTTTATCTTTAAAAAAAAAAGGGTTGATTCCATGGATCGCATTCTTGAAACAATTATTTCTATGGAAAGAACCCTTTGATTAAAGATAACCCGAAATTGAAAAACTGGACCTTAAGGCTAGTTACAAAACAATAACAGAACCTGAAATTACTTTTAAAGTAGTTTAAAAATACGTACGAAGAACTTACCTTTTCTTAAAAATATTTCCCAATAAACACAAACTTGGTATTAATTACTCTTAAATATATCTCAAATAAATAATATCACCGTTTTAATAAACTCTTATGGCGTTCTACACCAAGATTTTGTTTGTTTGGAAAAAGTTTGACAGGTCGGCCCAGTCGTGACGTCGCGCTTATGTGGTCTATTATAGTCTATCCGTTTTAAGAATGCAGAACTAAATTGTGGGATCCGGACAATTAGGCGCGATCGATTAGGCGCGACCCGATTAGGCGCGGCCGATTAAGCGCAACCCGATTAGGCGCGGACCCAATTAGGCGCCGTGCCATTTAGGCGCGGTTACAATTAGGCGCAGACCGTTTAGGCGCGAGCCCAATTAGGCGCCGGCCATTTAGGCGCCGACCATAAACAAATCTTGTTAATCTGTTATAAGACTGTATTTATTTTTAAAAAATCATAAAAGTCTATTAATAATTAAAAACAAATAAATCTTCGCAAAAAGTTAAATCGGCCACAAAGAGGTGGATCTGCCGCACAGAGTTGGATCTGCCGCGAAGAGGTGGATCCGCCGGTAGGTTAGTGTTACTTTTTGATATTTCTTTAGAAAACCGATAATTAAAAACAAATAAATCTTCGCAAAAAGTTAAATCGACCGCAAAGACGTGTTAGTGTTAGTTTTTGATATTTCTTTAGAAAACCAATCATTAAAAACAAATAAATGTTGGCAAAAAGTTAAATCGGCCGCAAAGAGGTGGAAGAGGTGAAATAAATACAGACTTATAACAGATTAACAATTTAATGTATTTATGGCCGGCGCCTAATTGGGCTCGCGCCTAAATGGCACGGCGCCGAAACGGTCTGCGCCTAATTGTATCCGCGTCTAAATGGCACGGCGCCTAATTGGGTCCGCGCCTAATCGGGTCGCGTCTAATCGGGTCGCGTCTAATCGGCCACGTCTATATTTGTCCTATATAGACCCCTAAATTGTACTAAAACTGTGACTTTATAGCATGATTGGATAAAATTTCTACACGTTTACACTACCCAAATTTTATTTGCGATTGATGACTCACGAATATTTTTTTCTAAAAGTTTTTGGCAAATTTAAAAAATTTGTGCAAGGCAAATTGCTATTTAACTCGATTTTTCCAAGCATCAAATAAGTGATATTTGTCATTTGTCGCTCATACTCTTTAATTATTTGCCGTTTCCCTGTGTAAATCTGACTTGCCGTTCAAGGCGATCTCTACTGCAATCCAAAACCAGACGGACTATAGATGGCGCCTCGGGGGAAACTATATATAAAGTGGTAGCAGTCACCATTTTGACATGTTAGTAATTTGTGCGTTCTTTTCTTATCTATGTTTGTGTAGTCACTAGCTTTGTGAAATAATACGACAAAATCAAGAATCAACACAAGATTTTGTTGATTAAGAAGGGTCAGTTTGTACTAGGCCATGAACGTTCTTACGTCTTTAAAATAACGAAACGTGTTATGAAGAATATGGCTCACGTGCCGCCAGCCTCGAAAGATTTACAGAATATGGAAAAGGACGGTAGATTTTTGGATACTCCTAATAATTTGACGGTAAGCATTAATGAAGTTAAACAAGAAGAGTTGGAAGATGTGAAATTTAATTTGGAAGATTTGCATCATTCAATTGACATCAAAGAAGAAGACACCGATATTGAAGATTTAAACCGAAACAGTTCAAATATATTTGGGTGTGCTGTTTGTGGGTATAAAGTTTCACGTAAGCAAGCATTAATTTGGCATTTAAGAACTTATTCTTCGTCGTTTACTTGTGCAGTTTGCAAATATAAATGTGTTCGCGAATCACATTTAAAAAAACACTTACAAATTCATAACCGCAGGAAACCGTTTGTTTGTGTAATTTGTAATCATAAATGTTCACGAGGTTCAAATTTTCAAAATCAAATCAAATAACATTTATTAATTTAGTACTAGCCATGAGGATACCTTACATTTCGTATGTTACAGATATTAGGGCTGGTAGCCCTCTCTTCTATATTTAATTAATTGAAGTAAATGTAAAAGTTTAGTTGCATGCAGGAAAAAATTTTAAAAAACCTGCTGTGAAAAATATGGAGAATTGAAGAATATAAAAATTTGAAAAATATTTAAAAAGCAAACAAAAAATAACATAATGAGCAATACTACGGGATACTAGGGGAAAATAAATAAATGAGAAGTATAACAATTAATTTAAAATTTGTTTTAAAGACCTCTTCACGGTTTCAAAAAGTACATCATTGTCGTATGAAACCACTTCAGCGATGAGTGGATTCTGATGTGTCGTCATTTGTGTAATGATCTTCCTGGTCTTCTGTTTGATGAACGTGGCGATGGTTTCGATTTCCAGGTCTGCGTGCATGAAATCGATTGTAGTATACCTAGGGTATAGGCCAATGATCCGTAGGAATTTATTTTGCATGACTTGGATGGATTTCATCTTCGTCTTGCATGCGGTGGCCCAGATAGGTGCGTTGTAAGTAAGTATCGACCTGGCACAGGCTTTGTCCAAAGTTATTTTTTCTCTTTTCGGTGTTCTGGCGTTGGGACCTATGAAAGGATACAACAATTGAATCACAAAGTTGGTCTTGTCCAACCGAGCCTGTATTTCCTGGCTGAATAGCAGCTTCGAGTCGAATGTGGTGCCCGGGTATTTCACTGTCTTCTGCCACAGTATGGTGTCATTGCCAACTTTAACTCCTGCGACGTCCGGAGGTCCGCCATTCATTTCGCTTTAGCCAAGTGAGATATTATGGCATTGGCCCAAACTGGTTTCTGAAAAACTGCCGTCTTCTTGGTCCCAATACTTAATCAAATTCAAGAACAAGGACCCAAGGTATAACTCAAGAACGTGGTTATGGTGGTAAACAACGGCCATTTTGGTTTGGTTTGGCCCCCACCGAAAGTTTTTGTATCCAGCTCGCATGAGACCATGTGTTGTGTGTGGGGGTATTAGCATTGGGGACTGATTGAGGGATTTGGAGAGGTTACCAATTTCTGTTAGCCACTCCTGGTCTCTTGATCGATTTAATCGATCGTGGTAAAATTAGATTAGAACACAGCCACTATTTAGTTCTTAACGAAGCTCGACATGGGTTTCGAGCCCCAAATTAGGGAAATTCCAAACATACCCATAGCTGGAGAGCTCCAAACCTCCATGTTTTCTGCCACATTTTCCAATTACAGGGTTGCCACAGAGATCTAAGCAAGAAGTGAGTGAAAAAAGTGTATTAATTTTCAAAAAAAAGTGAAAACTTTGAACAGAAAGTGAAATAGTTTTAAATTGTTTCTATTAACACAAATTACTACAAATAAGTCATAGTAATTTAATGATCAGAAGTTTTTGCTTTCTTATTAAAAAAGTTCGTAATCATCTGTTCTTTTCGCTTCAATGACTTTTTCACACTTTCTGCAACCATTCTTTCTTCCATTCTTAAATTTACAGCACCATCGATTCTAATATCTGTATCGTTCTTCGCAACGATAATAGCTTCTTTTAATCGCACATTTGCTTCTAGTAACCGTTTATGGGCAGAATTACCTAACAACTGTCATCCCAAATCAAATGAAATTTTTGTGCGAGAACCTCGAAATAGCATTAAAAAGTATACTCGCGGTATGGGGCAGTAAACGTTTACGTTTCACCCCCAAAAAATCGCGTAAAAACAAAAAATAATCGATGTAACTGCTACGAGAGACATGGTGCATCTGCCGGAGCGAAATTTTCTAAGCGTTAGGGTCATTCATTCCACACGTACCGTCAACAAAATGAGCGACGCGCGGAATCTCGTTAGGTTTTTACATGTAAATTTGCTAACTTCATAATCGATTTATTCAAAATTTTGATAATACTTTCATAAGTAATATTTTAACAGTATACTATAGAAACCTTCCTCTTTGCAATAGGAAATTTTCAAATCATTTGGACTGACAGTTGATAAGACACTCTCACCGTTTTGGATACTTGTGCATATTAGTACATAGTCTTCTAGCAACTATGAGCAAAGTTTTTGAAAAAGTGATTCTCGAAAAAATAAAGATGCATCTAGAAGAAAATGATACAATCATCAAAGAACAATTTGGATTCCGATTACAGCATAACACTACGCACCAAGTGGCCAGAATTAAAGAAGAAGGAGAATTGGTTTAATTATGTCTGTTTTTAATTGTACTTCACCAAATTTGTTTATTTATTGTATTTTTGTTCTTACTGAGAGGGATTACGATAAAATATCTTATTTATCCTCGAATTGTTAAGTCGTTTCACCGTCTTGAATGAAATTACGTCACTCGGCGCAAATTTCATTCGTGACGGTAAACGGACTTAACGATTCTTGGAGAATAATATGCTATTATTGCCAAAATTCCAACACACCCCCAGAGAGTATTTTTATTTACAATTCGTCATGGGTAGGGGAGAGTGGGGTACATTCGGCCTCTTTTTTTTCTAATTTAAATATCTGAGGAACAAGTACATTTTTCATAAATATATTTTCTCTGACCAAACTATTTGGGTACTTGATTTCCGCATTAGTAATTTAGTTGTAATAATTTACTTTTATTTTATAATATAAAATAAAAAACTTGTCGGATGGCCGAATATACCCCACCGGTGGGGTACATTTGTCATATGGGTGGGGTACTTTCGTCGTAAGGCATAAAAGTAAAATATCAAGTAATCAATAACGTTTTTGTATATTATACATACATAGGTACATATTTATCTAACAATAATATCATCAAACTTATAATTGAAACTAAATATTGATGTCCTTGCAGTACCAGTAAGGGTGGGTTTTTGGAGCTGAGCAACAATTTCATCTATTTCAACCTCGGTAACATCATCTACTTTTGGAAATACAAATGTATTACTACAACCTTTCCTTCGCAAGAATTTCATTGTAATGCCACACAAACCTCTCATCTTTTGTATTTCGCCTATATAATGAATTATTATAGATGATTTCATTGCAAATTTAACCAATACAAAATCTCCAGTTTTGATTTCGTTTTCCTGGAGTGCACCTTCATCAAGTTCTTTCATCTCCTCACTACAATCATCACATGAGATGATATGATCGAGGACGTTACCCGATTCACTTGAACTATCTGCTAGTGCAGGTTCTTTCTTTTTATGTGTTTGTTATGGAAAAAGTTGTCTCGTCACCTTCCTTTTATTCCTTTCTTCTAAATTTTTCTTTATTATTTCTTTTCCCTTCTCCATCTCTTCTAAACGAGACTTTTCACTGCTGTTACATTCGTGATTTACCTTCTCTTTTTTTTTTGTTTCCTTACGCTTTGGTGCTTTGGGGTATGGCCATATTTGTTCAGGTGTTGCCTTACATATTAGATTCGTATTTGTGGATGGCAAATCATCAATCACTGGATTTTTTTCAATTGTTGTTTTATCTTGTTCTGTTGTAGAAGTTTCTGATTTATCTTTGTTTTTCTTCTAAAGGTCTGTCGATTACATAAGCTGGTAAAATGTCTTCGTCGGTGAACGCGAGACGATTTAAAGCGATTAAAGCAGCGTTGATATATTCTTCGCTGATTAAAGCCCTATTCGTCTTTCTTAAATACTTGCGTGGCATCTAGAATTTAAACAGTACATTTTATCGTAAATTTTTAAACTAAATGCGGTGGGGTGCATTCGCCATGCCGAATCTACCCCACTGTAGCTATGACGAAAGTACCCCACTAGCAGTTATTTAGAAAAAACGACTGTACGTAAATTATGTGAAAGTTTTGAGCTTGTATACTTATAGAAGTTTAGTTGCAACATATCAAAGTAAACACCTACATAGAAGCAAAATAATATAAGCACATCATAGTTTGTTTTACTTAAGCATTAAATTTAAGTAAAAACTTACCATAAATATACATAAATAAACACCCTCTCTTAACTTGTTAACATAACACGTATTTCGTCTTCTTTTACAACCAAGCTGTAAAGACGGGTACTTACCCTGGCTATACTGAAGAGAAGGCGCTAAATTTAATTTATAACCGATTTATTCGGGGTGGCCCAATGTACCCCACTGCCGAAAGCACCCCACTCTCCCCTATAGCCATAAACTTGAAAGCTCGAGTATGACTCATTAATAAAAAATATGGGCATGTTCTTACACATACTTTATAATAACACCCTTGTGGTTAATAATATTATCAAGATGCAAACATTTTTAAAGATAAATAGTAAAATTGATTTTTGCCCCCCCCCCCCCCGGGACTTCTGAAAAAAGCTGATTTATACAAACTTTTTGAACTAACAATACCGCATAAACTAAGAGTTTAAACGTAAAATGTACATACCTCCACATATTTTTAACTATAGGCAGATGCACAATTGCCCGGTAACGGGAACGGTAAAGAAGTTAAATGTACCTGCTCTTATGGACTGCGTTATCGGTTTGTTAGCGGCTTGTTGTGCATAGGTCCATAAGAGCAGGTACATTTAACTTCTTTATAGTTACCGTTCCCGGGCAATTGTGCATCTGCCTTAAACGATAAATTGCTTGTCTACAGAGCTAAGAAAAATTCAAATATTTCTGAAAATGCATTCTTGAGGCGTCCTACATGTAGAACGCACATTGGGCACATATGAGTTAATAAAATTTAAAGACCAAGTTTTTTAATGTCAAATAAATCTCATAAGCCTCCACTATCAAAATTCCAGTTAGAAAAGCTAACACAAATTTAATTTAACTTTAAAACCGACAATTTTCGCGAAAAGCCCTGTATAACAGGAGCAGTAGACGATTTTTTTAATATCACAATATTAAATAATGAAAAACTGTTTTAGCACCTTCTTTAATTTGGTTCTGTAATTCTATTAAATATCGAATTTACCATGTTGAATTCGTAGTTTCTCCAATCCATTTTTTTACCATAGATCACAGTTTTCTCCAAGACCAGCCCATGTGGAATTACCCGCATTTTATTCGCACAGTCAGGATTACAGATTAAAAATGTTGCGGAAAATTTTATCCCACTTCTGATGGTCCTAAGAAACGTGACGTAAAACACACCTGAGAGTTTCTTCCTTCTCAAAAATATGCTTATACTTTTTACTCCCAAAACCATAAATAATCCGATTGGATTGCCTGTATACTTCATCCAAGCTAAGGAAACGGAAGAGGATTTATAATAAACAGGACAATCTATTAAATTTGGATATTTTACAGAATGTACTTCTACAAAACTATACATATGAAATAAATACATGAGTAGGCAAGGGGGCACTTGGGATGACCTCATTTGACCCCGGTTCTTGACCTTGAGATCAAATGACCTCAGGACAGCGATCCAGCGTAAGGCCCTCCCAAGATGCCCCCAAGCTACTTTTTTAAATACGGATTAGGAATTTAAAAATAAAAAAATATTTAATTAAACATTTTTCGACTTTACCTAATTAATTATTCAACTTAAAAATAGCCCCCAAAAATACATTTTACCACCCAAAATTCCCAAATTTTAAACACAACCTCTCTAACCTAGACCGCCCAAGATAGCAGTCAAAAAATTTTAAATTTAAAGAATTTCAAGAATATAAAATTTTTTTTAGATTAAATGTAAGAACAAAAATGAATGCAAAACATAATTCAAGGACATTCAATAATTCGGTTTAATTGGGCTGTGTTAAAAGTGGTAAGGTAAGTAGTAGTTTATTTTACCGTAGTTATAGAATTTTAAGAACACTATTGCTTACATTATAATACAATATTTATTATGCAAGATAAATTTAAAATTACGTAAAATTTTTAAAAATCTGTGGTATCTGTTTTTAGCAAGCTGAATTATTCATGTAACCCATCAAAATATGCATTTTTATTTATAGAATCTAGTTTAACAGATTTTTTTTCATATACCCCTAAGAAGGGATAAATACACCCCTATTGCTGCCGTTTTGAAATTCTTTAAGAATCCTTAAGAATTTACAGTTCATATGTATAGACTTGCTCACAGTAGAATTTGCACAGGAGCACTGAAGGGTCCCATGCGTTTATGAACGTCGACAGCACGAACGGCGAAGTGATATTTGTTACCGTCAGCAGATTGCGTTAAAGTACAGGCCATCGGTAACGCTAATGCTTTCACAACTCCCACCTTCTGCCACATATCCGAACTGGGCGGTGATGTCGTCTCCAGGTAAGCATACAACTGATATCTGTCAATCGATTCGTAATTGTCTAAGTTGTAAGGCATACGCCAAGAGAGCACAATTCCACCACCCGATCGTTTAATGGAAAGATGAGGTATGGGCGGAATCGGCTTACGGGCCGGTTGGGAATTTTGCGTTACAGGAGGCGCAGGTCAAGGTGCAGTATGTTTAGATATGTGCACTTTCGACGTGGGAGCTCGCGTGATCGCGTTGGTCGTCGTCACGGACGCGGTGCCTTGTCCGGAGGTCAACTTCAACTGAGATACTTGTTGGGCCGTCCTGGTGCTCGTGTTAACCGCTATCGCGGAACCGTTCGCCACGGACGCTAAAACTCCATTGCTTGAACCTAAAAGAATATAAAAAAATTAAGAAAACAATTGGCGCCTAATGTGGGGGGACACTTACCAATTTTGAACATCACCTTTTGATTGGTTGGTTTTCCATCTGCCGTCAGAAGTTGATTGTTGTTCTTCGTGGGCACCACTTGCCCGCTCGCCAACGCGCCTGGTTTAATAGCGCTTGTGAGGATTCGAACTCCGGCTGTGGCGGCCACGGTTTTGGAAACCATCGCGTTTTTAGTAACAGCCGGCGTATTTCTGGTTGGAGTAGTTGTGGCAGTGTCTTCGTCCGTCAAATTGCTCACCGTTTTAGTCGTCATGACCGGCTTCTTAACGGCGACTCGGTTTATCGGTAGCGTCGTTTTCGGAGGCGTGACCGTAGTGGTTGAAACGGGAACGGAAACTGCGGTAGGAGCGGCGACAGTTTGATTCGAAACGGCGGGAGTTGTACTCCGTCCAGTGGGGTTTGCAGCGTTCGTCGCATTTTGTAAAGCTTGAGAGAGCAAACAGTTTTTCTGATTGGCAACTTTGATCTTGGTATTTTGTACGGGCGAAACTCGCGCCATATTCTGTTGAAGTCTATTCGGAACCGGAAGTTTGTTAATTCTGTTGTTGGTGTTGTTCAACAAAGGCGAACGAACCTGTTGTTTTTTATTAAAAGCAGGCGTAGCCGTTTGCGGCGACCTGTTCAGGCGGCGTTGTTTTGAGGCCATTACGTTTGGCAACATGTCGGAGTGAACTTGTAAACCAACTGAACGTGTAATTTTTACGGGCACCAGGGGTTTCTCGCGTTCGTTTTTTAAGCTGAGTTCGTGCAGCAGTTTCTTGTTTACCATTTCTAAATCGTGCGCCTGTTTCGATAGCTGCGCCACCTCTTTCCGCCACATTTTCGCCATTTGTTCCTGAACACCCAACTGATGCCGCAACTCGCCGAGTTCGCTTTTATAGCAAATACCTTCGCACACTTTCTGCATGCAAATTTCCTCGAGATCTTCGTAGCACAATTTTTTCAGACAATTTTTTTTTAAATATGCATCCACCGTGCCCAATACACGATGCTTTCTAGCTTCAGTTATCTTCTCGCCATCTTCGATATCCGCGGGAGGTTCCTTTGCGGCAGGTTGTTCCTTCGCGACGTCGTCGACTTCCGTCCCCAATTTCATTTTTTTCGCATCTTGTTGCACATTTTCTTCGGATAGCGTTCTTTTACCTGACGTAATGGTTTTGGTAGAATCGGTATCGTCTGATAAATAAAATTAATTTGTCATGTGGGTAAGTATGGCATTCCCCGGAAAACTACGCGATACTTTCTCGAGGTCACATCAAGGTCGCTTTATGCATAACGTCGACACCACAAAATGTAATAAAGGAAATGGGGGATAGCACGCAAAAGTCAACCGTGAAACTGAAAATTTCCTATAGAAATTCGGAAAGCTGAAGGTTTGCATAGTTGATTTAATAAAAAAAATGCTGAAAAATAACAAACGCACCCTTAAAATAAGGGAAAACTGTGCTGAGATTACCCATTGGCTCATGGCCTTAAGGCCACGCCCACCAACAAATTTAAAAGGCATTTTTAGGTCCGAATTAGAGTCGCAAGTGGTTGCGTTGTAAAAACCTACCCTCCGCTCCGGGCAGTTTGGACAACGCTTTAATTAGCTAAAACAACCCTAAAGATGATCCATACACCGCACCCGGATCATAAAAAAAACGGGATATAGCATTTAAAATTATCGTAGAAAAGGTATAATATAGCATTTGTTTAATCCTACTATAGAAACTGTTTCTTCCTTAGATACCAAGCGAGAAACCATTTGCTTTGCTCACTACGGTTGTTTTCATGGTAACGGATGGGCGAAAGTAGTGAGCGAAAGTAAACTTTCAACCACCGTTTTTAATTCAAAAAATTATAAGGGATGGCGCTGCAAGTAACAAATTTCTTTCATGTATCTTCCCTTTGACTTTTCTGGCAACAAATGAAATGTAGCGGCATCAGCAGCTTTTTTGACATCGTTGGGAACAGCAAATTTTTCACTTTGCTCCATTTTTTTTAGCAATATTTAAGGCAAATTATTCGAGATGCTGAACCGCGCGTAACAATAATGACATTTCAAACATATTATACCATATCCTAGCAACGTAACAATACAACTGCCTACGTTCTTTATATTTAAATTTAATTACTGATGTCACGAATATTAACAAGTTGTATTTTTAGAAATTTTTTAGATTTATAAGCGCAGGATTAAACAAAACCCTATACATCACTCGTGGAGAAACCGTTTCGCTCACTTTATTTGCGTTTGCACACTCTGACGGCTCGCGTGTAAAACTCGCAAATCCGTGAGCGAAATTTTCAGTTTCTCCACTTGTAATGTAATAATATACTATTAACGGTTAAAGTACCCTAACCAGTACTCCGAAATTGACTTTTTCTTATTAAGTTTGGTAAAGTTTAAGGTTTATAAAGTAAAATTAAATTATAATATTCTTGGATGATTGACTTTTAATATGAAAATAAGGACTTTGAAAATGGTAAATTATACACGTTCAGTGACGCGCATCAAGCAAATTTGTGGAATCTCGCCCATTCTGTTGACAGTACGTGCAAAAACATAATTTATACCCTAACACTTAAAAAATTTTCGCTCCGGCAGTTCGACCACGCCTCTCGTAAGAGTAACATGCACGAAAGGTTACTATTTTCACATTATTTTTTGTTTTATTCGATTTTTTGGGGGTGAAACGTAAAAGTTTCTTCTAGGATCCCGCATTTCTAAAATCCCGGTTGGGGTGGATAAATATTCCTCTAGTAAAGTGTATAAATCGTCTACATTCATACACGTTACTGGTACGAGGGGCGTGAAATCGAATCATAAATTAATACTTGGAGTACTCGGCCAAGCCCGTGCCTCCTTGAGAAAGCTGGTGCGCCACGGCACCTGAATTGATATTTTGCAGGGTTGGGTTTTGAGGCCCCCACCTGACTACGAGATCGTCGGAGTCCGGGGTGGGTTTTACCCCCCCTTCTTGACGACGATCGTGGCTTTGAAAAATAGAAATAAAGACATTTACCCAGATGCCTTTTTGAATAAAGCTGGTAATGCTCGAATTGACGTCACCACCTGATCCCCTTCGATGTCAGGGTCGGGTTGTGGTGATAAGAATGTGATAGAACACTGGGTGTGAATGAAGAAATAGATGCAAAAGTGATCGGTATCGGGGTCTAACCGTCTTGTTTTCCGTATCGGGCAAGTGTCAGTCGCTCCGATGCTGCGGAAAACCCTCTGGTTTTCTCCTGATGCTGGTCAGGTTGGGTTTCCGCCAGGGGCAGGTTGCCCCCCTCGAGTGGAATCCGGTCCTGCGTGGCCGGAGTTCCTGAACTCTACCGGAGAAGAATACTCTGTCTTGCGACAGGGTAGAAAATCCCCCGAGTGCTTTTCCCCAGACTGCCCCTATGCCACCCTAGACCAGTGAGGCAAAAACCGACGGAGACCGCGAAATTTCCAAAAGCATTTGATTTAGTCTGGTATCAGTTATAAGAGCAACTTACTCTTAAACTGGTTTAGGGTTATAGTATATCTTTGCGCACGTACCCTAAACAGAATGACGTAAGATTCCTTATGCGCGTCACTGAATGGGTAAATTTAGCTATCCGAATCTCTATAGAAAATTTTCAACTTCAAGATTGACTTTTACGTGCTTTAACCGGGTAGGTTTTTACAACGCAACCGCTTCCGAGTCGAATTCGGACCTAAAAATGCCTTTTAAATTTGTTGGTGGGCGTGGCCAATTGGTAATTTCCACACACTTTTTCCTTATTTTGAAGGCGAGTTTCTTATTTTTCCGCATTTTTTAATTCTTTTAATCAACCATTCAAAACTTCAGCTTTCCGAATCTCTATAGGAAATTTTCAATATCAGGGTTGAGTTTTGCGTGCTATCCCCCAAATTTATGCGCATTTTATTTTTGAAAACAGTCGTGTTCAGAAGTTTTCCGATTTGCTCCAAATACCCCCACAATCTGGACCACAAATTGGTGAAAAATCTAAATACATAACAGATAGTACGGTATTGATTTCCTCTCAAATTTTGTGTTTTATCTTTCAAGGTGGCCGGGGGAACTTTTTCTCTTCTTCCGAAAAGTTGCAAATGCGCGTTGCATTTTCAGTAGTAGTACTCACGATATCCTAAGGATAATTGATAATTACGAAATAATTTTAATTAGTTTCCGAAAACACATCGCATGGTAACATCTCGGCGCCGTAGGCGGAAGATCGCTTTTTAAAATCAACTGCCCCGAAATGCTGTGAGCAAATTGAGAAGTATTTATCAATGAGAGAGGGATAGGATATTTTATTACCAATTTGTTTCCAGCTGTTGATTGAATCATTAAACAATGATTGCCAAACTGTGAAAGGAATATTTTAAAACAATTATTTGTAAATTAAGACTGTGTCAATTTTTTGTTACTCGGCAACTTCATAATAATAACAGAAACAAAAGCGAAAACTATCTTGGGATTAGTAGCGTAATGTTATTTTGATTGATTAATTTAGCAAATATGACTAGAAATGGGCGAGAAAAAATAAATAAAAATTATAGGATAATGTTCAATAAAATATTCTATATTAAGAGAAGCCAAAGCCGGACCAAACAAACCAAAGTCCTGCATGTACGCCGACAACTTTGAAGTGATTTTTTTGATCGAGGAAGAATAATTTCCCAACAAGTTTTGCATCAAAAATTATTAAAATTGCTCGCGAAATCCCATTTTGAAGTTAAAATTGTATGTAAAAAAAAGAAAATTTTGCGATTTGGTTTTGAAGGTACAACCTTTGGAAATTTTACTTTAGAAAATTACTTTTTCGTGCAATTTCGTGCAGCCCCGAAATCTGCCTCGGTTGCCGGTAAAAAATTAAAAATCCTCCCGTAAATAAGGACCCTGTGGCCGTTTGAAAGAATCTCAAAATTTCCACCATAATGCCGTCCGGGCGCGACCACAACGAAAAATTTTTTTTTTTCGAAAACGGTTTCGGGCGAAATTTTTCGAGCCCCGCCTTTTCGATAGTAACACTTTTTTTCGTCGAACGTCCGATAAGCCAGCAAATTGCAGAAACGCAAATTTTGAAAAATTTCGATTTCCAACCTCGACCTTTTTGGTAGAGATACGTAGGGCGTAGATCGCATTCGACCGGTAAGTAAGTTGGCGCTTTTTCTTAAGTCCACAAGGTCAAATGACGATATTGCGTAATCGTGTGCAGATTTGTTAGGCGACCCCGATTAGGTCATTGGATGTTTTTCTTGCGACAGCGCGGCGACGCTAACGTGTCCTTCCGACGGTTACCCCGGATCTGAAAGAACTTGAAATGTGCTACATCTTATTGCCCTTGCGCAGTTATTAAATGCACATTCATTTGATCTTGAAATCACTTTCGAGGGCACAGTTACGGCCTATAAAGCGAATTTTAGAAATTACACATAGACACGTGACCTTGAAAATTATTTATAAGGCAGAAATTTGTCGTCAAATCGAATTTTGAATTTGTACCGCGGATATGCAATGGGATGTCGGATCCGCAATATTCGAAAGTAAATCGGAGGCCGAAGGCCGACCCGTATTCTTAAAAGCAATCGGGAGGCCGAAGGCAGACTTGGGTTCGCCTCACCATTGAGATGCGAAATCCGGACCAAAGAAACCCGACACCAACACTCGACCATGGAATCCTTAAAATTTCCAAAAACCGGTCGGTAAGCCCATAAACAATCGGGAGGCCGATAGGCCGACAGCGAGGGCACAGGCCGCGCGCCTCGCAGAGCTAGCCACGAAAATCGGCCGATTTTCAAGTGGCTAGTTACGGCTTAAAGTCGTAATAACTACAATCGTAATTATGGCCATAATTCTGCATGAATAGTTATTAGTGATGGTGGATGACAGCTTTTAGACAATAAATTTTGGCCAAGTACAAATAGATTTATTATATTCAAATGACCTCTCGTGACCCCCAAGTGAATATGTAAATGGGATGTTTTAAAATCGTGGGTTTTTGGGTCAATCAAATAAAACTCCTATTACGACTGACTAGTTTCGGCTCCAATACGAGCCTTCCTCAGAGCCTGTAATGCCAAATTTATTAAAAATAAAAATCTGTACAAAACACATCCCAGTCGACGCAGAGTTATCACTGTGATAGCACTGTGACATGGATTTGTGACGCAGTGATATCACCCTAGCATCACCAGTATGGATTAATGTCAGCCTCACCGATATCACAGTGATATCACAGTGTAGTATCACAGTGATTTCACTGTTATATCACTGTGATATCACTGTTAAATCACAGTGATATCCTTGCGACACATATTTGTGATGTCGCCGTAGCATCAAAAGTATGCATCAATGTCCGCCTTAGCGATATCACTGTGACACGCCTTCACACGCCTTAGTGATATTGAGATGCTTTAGTGACGCTATTGTGATACGCATGTGAGACTCGGGTGATATTCGGGCGACTTTTTGTGACGGTCATGTGATAGCAATACAACGCTTTTGTGACTTTTTGTGATTGTTCATGTGATACGCATGTGACTCTCTGGTGATATTCGGGCGACTTTTTGTGACGGTCGTGTGATAGCAATTCAACGTGTTTGTGATACTGTTGCGACTTTTTTAATCATAACAAAAGTGGCTGAAGTATCGCAAACACGTTGTATTGCTATCACACGACCGACATATTATTTCAAGGATTACACTGATTTTGGGCAATAATTAGGACAAAGGTTAAATTTATGACAAGTATTTTATGATTAATCTAATAAATCTTTATTAACTGCAAAAATTTATAAATGTTGCACATTTTGTACTTCATCGGTATTTTTATTTTTGACACTTCGAGATTCAGCTCTGATTCCTTTGAAGCGCGTACCGAAACCATTTAGCTGTTTCTTTTTCCAACTCATCGTCAGTAATTGGAAATCTGCTTTTCACGGAATCTGTAATAAAATAAAATTTTAATTATTCCACTTGTTGCCTCACTAGTCACTAATAATCATAGTTTATAAATATTACTTACCAAAAAAATTTTGTTGATGTGCTTTCTCCGTGGCTTGGTATCGTTCTAAACGTGCAGTTGCTCTTGCACTGACGTTACTTGTAATTTAATGTCCGCAAGCGCTTTATAAATTAATTTTAAATGTTCTAAAATATTAACAGGTTAAAAATGTCAAATTTCTTTTAATTCACAAATATTATATTACCTTCCATAGATATTCCCTGCACCGGGGATGTGATTTGGCCTTCGGTTTGTTCTACCACGATGGCAAGATTTCTGCAGGTTTCTGCAAAAAATAATGTTGAATATTATCAATGTAAAACTTTTTAAAACACTTTATATTTACCATTGATGCAACTATTTTCAGCATTGCTGCATTCAGCATTCTTGCTATTGTGACTCACACTCGGCAGAGTACTATAAATGACTGCACTGTACAAAATAACGTGTTTAGTTATATTTTGTAACTAAACACGTGTTTAGTTATATATTGTAACTAAACACGTTATTTTAGTTACACAATATTACTAATTTTGAAATAATAAAATAATGCGTAAAAGTTTTGCTTTTGTTGAAACCAATATTCAATGTCAAATGTAATAATAAATTTTAATTTAAGTATTCATAATTATTTTATTTAGGGCCGCGATTATAAAGGACAAATATTTGTCCTAAAAGTTGTAAGATTCCTCAAAAATTGCTTTACTACAACACGGTTTTGCTATAGTAAATATAAATTTTTAAACAACAAAATACGTGTTTGCAGGGTCGGGCCGGCCCGTTTTTATTTAAAAACGAAAGCTTATGGCCTCTACAAGAAAATTTTGACGTTTGATTTTATAATTGCACTCGTGTTTATGAAACCTATTTTATTTAAAATAAAAGTATACGCTAGTTGCGTATCTCCCAAAAGCGTACGAAGCGCCGTCTCGTGGATAAATTTTGCCTAAACTGGGATGCCCAAATGTTCATGTTTATATGGTAATATTAGCAAAAATATTAATAATTTTTGTTAATTTAAAATATTTTATTATTTATTTTATTATATTCGAACCTAGGACCTACAGGTATTGAGTGTAACGCTGTAAGGGGACGTCCGTAAATCACGTGAGGTAAAATGGGGGAGGTGGGGTGCGGCAAAATCTCACCAAGGGGGAGGGGCTGGGCTTAAAGAAAATCTCACGTCAACTTTTTAATTCAGCGAGTATATTAGTAGCCTCATTTTTCTCCGCTTATTTCACAGAAAAAATGTAGTACATAGAAGATATCAGTATTAACGCTTAGGTAGTTATTAGTGGTATATAATTATAAGGAAAATCTCACGTGAGATTTAGATAGGGTGGGGAGTCCTACGACATCTCACCAAATCTCACCAAGGGGGAGGGGGGTCAAAATTTAAAAAAAACACCTTACGTGATTTATGGACATCCCCTAACATCTGTGCTATCTAGGGCTATTGACTACTGTCATTTTAAATAGTCATAAGAATCCTATTTTACAATCCGAATTTTAAATTATAAAACATAATACAGGGCATCCTACGACGACCCCTAATTAATGTAAGATTAAGAGAGAGTGCACATAAAAAGTAAACAAATGTAAAGAGAAAGTTTCTTGTAGGGCAAGGATTTTATTTTCAAAATTTATTTAATGCGCCCCTCCTGTTAAAATATCACGAGCCGCTACTGCATAAAGTAAACAACATGTGTGTTCTAAAAGCACATGTTTGTTCCAACATTGGATTATTAAATCTTTCCAAGAACGGTAACGCTTATTGCACAAAAGTGTATCTTATTATTGTTTCTTATTATTTCTTTTCAAATAACTTCTTTATTTCAAAAGTAAGGTTATGCAGGTTACAAAAACACGTGCAGAAATAACGTTCTAACAATTTGTTTATTAATTTATCTCATTTTGTGGATTAGGGGAATAATTACATGATCTGAACTTTCAAATTCATTATTAGCCGACATCGACACAGGGAATTTAATACATTTACAGATAATCTGTAATGCGGGAATGATTTCAATATCGGACAAATTTGAGTCATTAACTAGATATACACTAAATATTTGAGAATCACAAGGTTCCTTAAAATAGGACTCTTTTTTAATGTACAGTCGTGCTTTGAAATATAATATTTTTTCTTCAGAAAATATATCATTTATGATAATTACGTTGTTGCCTTTAATAGTGCAGCAATTATTGGGTTTTTTCTTAGATATGCAAAAACCATTGTATTCTACAGTTTTAACAAATCTTGTAGAAGTCTCAGATAATGATGATGATCGATCAAAATTAATTATCGGGTATTTTACTCTTTCAAATTTTATATTATTAGCCCGTGCTTCCATTATACGATTATATACTTGTTCAAGGGGTCGGTTACTTTGCTTTAACTGTTTTTTTAATTTTTTGCATGTAGTTTTCATATTTAAAACCTCTGACACAACTGAGGTATCACAGCGATATCACTTAGATGATAAAACAGCAACATTCGCAAATAAGTCACAAAATATCACATGAGTATCACGCGGATATCATATTGAGATATCACACCTCTGACACAAATAAGATATCACAACGATATCACTTAGGTGATAAATCAGCAACAATCACAAATAAGTCACAAAATATCACATGGATATCACGTGGGTATCACGTGGATATCACAGTGTGATATCACAACTCTGACACAAATCAGATATCACAGCGATATCACTTTGGTGATAAATCAACAAGAATCACAAGTAAGTCACTGAATATCACATGTGTATCACATGGGTATCACGTGGATATCACTTTGTGATATCACACCTGTGACATAAATGAGGTATCACAGCGATATAACTGTGATACCTGCGTCTACTGGGATGTAGTTCACAAAAAAAGATAAAACCGAATTGGTTCAACAAACAAAAGGTACAAATTGACAAATTAAAAGTTCACAAACATACCAAGTAATACAATAATGTCCCAACGTCGATATTAATACTGGACCAAACATACATCCAAACCAATAAGTCAAACAATATTAAAAAATCAAAAGAGCTGATCATGTCAGACATCACAATTCTCGCGTATCACATCTGTCAAAGCGTTTATCCATAGGCGTGCGCCGCTAAAGTTTTCTTTATATTTAGCACACCCGCGTAAATTATGTTCAAACCCACTGTGTCCGTATTTAAATTTAATGACGAGTCACTGTTGTTGTTGATGTGCAGCATTTCCAAAATTAGTCTTTTATTAAAATTTCGCTCATAGTTAATCTAAGATTGTATAATTTTCGAAATCAATCTTATGTCCAGTATCACAAATGTGTGTTGAAAGTCCTGTATTAGATTTTTTGAGTCTTACATCATACTTGTGTTGGTATATCCTCCTATTCAAATATTGTCCCGTCTGCCCCACATATGACGATCCACATTCACATTTTAAACAATAAATTAGACCACTTTTAAGGCCATCTTCAATATTGTCTTTGCCATAGTTGTAGAGTGATGTTAATGTTTTTTTTACTATAACATACTACTTTTAAGTTATCATTACTTAAAAGAGCAATCAAGCGGTTGGACAGTGCGGGTATGAAAGGAATCCTACCAAACGTTATCGTTGGTGCGGGTGATTGAGATGTAAGTACAGTTCCAACCACATTAACTGGCGGTGACGTTGCTGTGGTAACATGTTCAGTGCTAGTTCCACACCAAATAGTATTTATGAATCTCATAGGGTAACCATTCTTCAATAAAATATCCTTTGCCAACTTGTAGTTTTTCATTTTCCTGTCCGGAGTGCAAAAGGTGTCGACTTTTCTTTTGAACATTTTGACGATATTTCTTTTTTGTGTGATAGGATTTACTGAACTGTAATTCAGTACACGGCCAGAGTTAATTTATTTTAAGTACCAATCTGTGGTAATCGTGTTATCCGGTGACCTTATCAATCGAAGTTCCAGGAACGGTAATGCCCCATCGTTCTCTTCCTCCATAGTGAAACAGATTCCTCTGTTGTTACGGTTTAGGATACACAGTAGTTCTTGTTCTTTCTGGTGTGGGACCGCTGTGACGATATCGTCTACATAGAGGTATAGGAAGGGCAAATTATGTGTCCAATAATCTAAACACTCCAACAGCAAATCATTCATTACTAACTCCGCCAGGATCGGTGAGACCGGACTGCCCATCGCGCATCCTGTCGTTTGCTTATACCATTTTCCATCAAATGTAAAAAAGTTCTTATCGTATAACATTGTGATTAATTGGACAAAAGATGACTTGGGGATGGTTGTATATAAGCAAATGTCCTCCCAATGTTTTTCTAACGAGGAAACAATGGACTTTAACGTAACATTGGTGAAGAGTGATACCACATCGTAGGACACCAATCTAAAGTCTGATGATGGTAATCTTATTTCCTTTAATTTTATGACCACATTTTCAGAACTGTCCACTCGATAAGTTAGTGTTGGGATGATGTATTTTAGAATAGAGGCGATATATTTCGCCAATCCATATAGTGGGCCTCCCACTGCACTTATGATAGGTCTCAGTGGCATATTTTGTGGCCGTATGTGGCGCACGCCTATGGATAAACGCTTTGACAGATGTGATACGCGAGAATTGTGATGTCTGACATGATCAGCTCTTTTGATTTTTTAACATTGTTTGACTTATTGGTTTGGATGTATGTTTGGTCCAGTATTAATATCGACGTTGGGACATTATTGTATTACTTGGTATGTTTGTGAACTTTTAATTTGTCAATTTATACCTTTTGTTTGTTGAACCAATTCGGTTTTATCTTTTTTTGTGAACTACATGTGTTTTGTACAGATTTTTATTTTTAATAAATTTGGCATTACAGGCTCTGAGGAAGGCTCGTATTGGAGCCGAAACTAGTCCCCAAGTAACATCAACGTCGGTTTTATACCGGTATACCATTAAAGTATAACGAATATGTACATATACTATTTTCATACCTGAAAATTAAGTATCAAAATGGTACCTAAGCGGCACATAAATTTTAGTTCATATTTACACTGTACTGTTTAGGTATAGTTTCAATGTACATATTTTCGCACCGTTATTCTGAAGGCAATTGCTGTATCGGATCGGCACTGAAATTTTATTAACTAAAATATAGTTGAACATACGGTACCGTAATACGGTAATGTTTTAATCGTTTTAATCGTTAAAATTTGTAGGAGGATGTAAGCATACTGTAGCCTTCATAGCATGGTTACACAGAAGAAGTGAAGAACCTTCAAAGACCTCTGTTGAATGCTATTGGAAAAAGTCTAAACTTTCATCTGTGGGTACATCCATGAAATTCATCACGTGTAAAGAGTTTTCGAAGTCTACATATGTAGATCTACCACATGGAGATGAGACCTTTCTTGCTTCGGTAATTGATCACAGCCGTGAAGTTGGCAGATTAGACACCACGTTAACAAAATACTACAAACATTTTAGTGATACAGAAAAGTTATCAATAAATTATTTGGTAAACGAGTTTGTCTCAAATGTAAATGACCGCACAACAGAAAACTTTTTCAATTTTCTTAGGTCAAACATGACAACCATTGCATGTAAACGCGCATTTGAGGCAACGGTTGAACAAAGTTCTTGTTCATTGTGGTTTGAGCTGAGATATGCCAGGATCACAGCGTCGAAGGCATACGATGCAGCTCATTGTAAAACGCTAGATGGTACTCTCGTAGAAAGCATCCTCGGAGCTTCGAAACTGAAAGATACTGCTCCTATGCAACGTGGCCGATTATTAGAGAAAGCAGTTATACAGGAAGTAGAGAAGAAGATGAAGATCAAAATAAAAAGATGTGGTCTATTATTGAGCCCAGAATACCCCGTTATTGGAGCTTCTCCCGATGGCGAAAGTCAACAGTTCTCAATCGAGATCAAGTGTCCATCGTCGGAAAAAACAGTAGCGAACTATGTCACAAAAACGAACAAAATCGCCCAAAAGTATCATGCACAAATACAGTTACAAATGCATTTTTCAAAGAAAAAACAAGCTTTATTTTGTGTAGCCAGTCCCGATTTTGAAACTTCAAAAAATGTAAATATTTTAACCATCGATTATGATTTAAATTATTGTAAGAATTTATTAGAGACGTGCACAGAATTTTGGTGTAAAGCACTATTTCCAATTTTATTGAAAGACTAAATAAAAATTATAATAAATTGTTTTTAACATCCTTTATTTTAAAAAACAAAAATATTGTTTTATAGTGTTTTTATAATTTTTAGACATGATTGTGTACCTATGCTCCATTCTATGCATTACGTTTTAGTATTAAACTCGCATCCCAACACTGTCTCTTATGTACATCGCTTCTAAATCATAGTACATAAGTAATTATTTTATTTATAATTTTTCATAACTATTAAATAAACGAAAATTTTTAAATTTTAATTATAAAATCTTGTAAGTTAATAATACCACAAGCGACAATAATTACATAATCAAGTAATGAAATGTGATGGTTGTCCACACAAGCATGAGGCAGCAACATGTCGAACTCCCTCAATCTTCCAATTACTCTCTCAACATGAATTCGGAGTGCTGCAATTCGCTTGGACTCCTTCACTTCTTCTTTCGTACTAGGTTTTCCTATCAACACCGATGGTGGACGAACAAGAATGCAAGATTTTTCCTCCAGAAGATGAGCGATGTTCTTAAAACCTCTATCAGCCATTACTGATATTCCAGGAGATAATTTGTCAAGGTAACCGCAATTTTCGACAATGGTTACATCCGTTGCACGTCCTCCAAATCCCGTTGAAATAAAGTTAACCAATCCATCTGGAGTACATGAAATAAGATACTTCAGTGTGTTACAACCCTTATACTGGGACCAAGTTAGGGACTGATGAACTGGATTACTGGGCTTTTCAATTTGAATCTCCAGGCAGTCTATAATAGACACTACATTACTGTAACGAGCTCTGAAAGTGATCGGTAAATGTAGTTTCGTTAGCTTTTTATTAGGCCATACAATTAGTTGCTGTAGTAATCTAGCAATTACTAACAAAGTTTTTCTAAAGATATTGCTAGCATTGCTCGGAGACATGCCAAAGTTGATGCCTACAATCACAAATGGTTCGTTTAATCGAATTTTTCTAATAGTTATCAAGATGTCTAACAACGAAGCAGGAGCATTGGAAACTAACATCTTTATTAAATAATAGCTTTCAATTGGCAATCCTAAAAATATTTTTGGCTGTTTTTCCATCGATAGTAAACAACATTTACGCATATTAGTTTGCAACATTTCGTTCGACAATGCTTCGTCTAAACTTTCCGAAGTCGAATTTTCTTCGACCACATAATCCCAGTCGCTAGAAACAGATGTCGTGGTGCTTTGTTCGTCAACCCCCTGTTCCATAAATAATGCTCTTTTCACTATTTCCACTTTAAATGGCGAGGTAGAAGCATGCACGGAAGAAATAATCATTGGAGATGATCCTATTTCGCTACTAACTGTTTGTACTTGTGTAGCTTTGCTTCGCACAAAAGGCTTCCAAAGCTTCAAATTTGTCTGCACACATTTGTCGACTTGAGGTTTTGTAACCTCTGGGGCCGCAAGTGGTTCAATCGATGGTTCTTCTTGCGAAGACGTGCATGGAATTTCCACATCTTTCGTTACTTCTAGTAACGCTTCTTGCACTAGCTCTATTCTTCTTCTTTTCAGTGCATCTCTTCTTATAATGGAGTTCTTTGGCTTAAGTCGTTGACATTCAAATAAACGTGGTGTAACGCCAGGTTTTAATTTGGCGATGTTCACGTGGCCCATGATTCGGTATTGACAATAATTTTCCATGTCTTCATGTATCTAAAATTGAAATAAATATAATATTATACAGAAAAATTGAAAGTACGTAATAATGTAATGCATTCTTTTTCAACAGAATGTGAAATAGTTAATTTAATTTTGAAAACAAAACAATAAGTTATAATAACCTCTAGCTATTTATTTTTTTATTTTTTTTTGTAACTATGTACTTACGTTAAAATGATCCTCACAGCAATGACGTACTGAGTTCGCAGATAATTTTTTATTTTTGTGTACGTCCCATTTCATTAAATTACACCACTGCTGCCTAGCTTTTGCTTTTCGCGGTACATTAAAAAACAGCTTATTTGGCGTTTTTATTGTAGTGTTCTTACAT
Source organism: Podabrus alpinus (assembly GCA_932274525.1). NCBI lineage: Eukaryota > Metazoa > Arthropoda > Insecta > Coleoptera > Cantharidae > Podabrus > Podabrus alpinus. The sequence continues at coordinate 60,741,572 of OW026452.1, forward strand.
TTCGGAACAATACAATACTTATAGCACGTCTTCTTGTTGGTTTCCATGATAATAACAGTTATTAACACTAATAAACTTCAAATTTTAAAGCACAAAACCACAGAACAATAATATAAATGAAAGTAAAACGAGTCGTGTGACGTCACAAGCAAATGGCGACTAGAGCGGTCGTTTTCTCCAATTCAAATTGACGGATTTTTAAATATTTTTTAAATTATTATCAAAACGAAAATAAATAAATTAAATAGCATTAATTAGTATATTTAGTTATTTTTGATCCAACTACGCTATAAAAAAAATTTATGCATCTTCCCTATTCCGGTATATAATATGTAAAGATGATTTATTAGTTAAACTTTGTGATATTTATTTCACGGTTTTGATATTGTTTAACATAATATTTGTCCATGACTGCTTTAATAAGTACATAATAAAATATTATGAAATATATACTCGTATAATATAATAATTTTATAAATAAAAAACCGTCTTATTCTCCAAAGTCCCTTTTTATTAAATTAAATTTCGAGACGCGCTTTTTATAATTTTTATTAATATTGAAATGTAAAAAATATGTAACATTATAGTTATTTATGTATCAAGGGCACAATCAATAGATTATAGCACCGAGGGTAATTTAAAGCCCGACGCGTCAGTGGAGGGCTTTAAATTGCCTGAGGGCTGTAATCTAATTGTGCCCGTGGTACATAGTACAACGTTTTATTTTTTTTTGTACTTAGTACTTGAATTGTCAAAATTGAAGAATTAAGTATTTTGGGAAAAAATATCATGTCATTTTGTGTGTGTCATGGTTCCTATGTAGATTGTTGATGTTGCTATAATGCTCTAATTGTTTTATTAGGCGTAACTTTGGCGAGAAACTTGGAGGGGCGAGAATTAATTTTTTTTATTTAGCCATAACTCGAAAACGGCACTAGATATCGAAAAACTGAGCAAAAAATTCTCCCCCCCTCGCAAAGCACCTCCTCCCGTGAATCGTCGGTAGGAAGGCATATTATGCAAAATTTCAGATCGATCGCGCAAAAAAAACAGAGTCTGGACTAACTGGACTAAGTTTCTAACTTCGTTACTTCAATACGAATTTAAAAAAAAAACTACGGCGCAAATAATAACAATCAAAAATCTTCGAAAATCTCCAAATTTGAAATAAAAATTCTGGAAATTAAAAGTCAGGAAATTAAAATTTAATAAATTTAAATTAAATAAATTTAATTCCACCACCGCTGTCGATTCGAATTAAAGTGACGTCGTAGCATTTTTCTTCAAAACACGTGCAAAATAACAACTTTTATTTAAAATAATTCATAATGTAATAAATTTTAAAGTACCTAAGCAAAATATTTGATTTATTTTAATTCAATATTAGGTAATATTTTTAATCTATGAATTGAAAATAAAATTGACCATCAAATAACAAATATCATAGTTTATACCGTATACCCAGGTCTTAGGCAAGTTGGCTAAGCAGTTGGTTTTCAGACGTATAGGTACAGTATAGCATAGGTTCAAAACCTGGCCTCGGAAAAAAAAGTAAGTAAAAATTATCACATTTATAATGTCAATTTTCAGATTCTGGCGCAGACAAACAAAAATACACACAGGGAAACAATTTAGCAGTATGTAAAACATATCTAGAATTTGAATAAATGTAAATAATTACAGAAATATTTAAAAATCAAAAATTTTATCTTTTATAAAAATTATTTTTTCAATTAAATAAATATCTCGTTCATAAAAAATCAACACATACCTAATCGGTATAAAAACGATGCACTAATACAGTAACTGCAAAAGGGGCAAATCAATAAATAAATTTATGACGGTAAAATGTTACTTGGGTCAGTCGTAATAGGAGTTTTATTTGATTGACCCAAAAACCCACGATTAAAACATCCCATTCACATAGATTTATTATGTTATAATCTGTATACATAGGAATTCGTTGTCTTGTAGTGCAGCGCTGAGGGCTTGCAGAAAAGCTAGGCGTGTGTTAATCATAGCAAGCGTTCACATAGAAGTAGAGATAGTTTCAAAGCTCAAGAACCCTAATCTGCGTGAGGTGGAGTCAAGAAGGTGAAATACATACATATACGAATTTCAGCCTTCTTCGTCGATTTTTAGGGTTCTTGAGCTTTGTAAGTAGCTCGACGCATGCCGTGGCAAGGCTGTTGTCTTGTTCATCCTCGAAAAGCTGATTATATTTCTTATAATTGAAAAAATGAACAACGTTGTTAATATCGATGGAAATTTGGCAGTTATTGTAAAAAATATATAAATGTCATAACATCGCCTGCAAGGCAAGACAACTTATTATGAACGATAAAATGAAGCATTGTAAAACGATAAAAGTGTACAGCATTCCTGTGCCGCAAGAAAAGTCAACTAATTCCTAAATTCCTATGTGAACAACTAAGATTACCCGAAAATGTCAAATCTATTTGTTAACATAACCACAAAATAAATAAAGAAAGGGTAAAAGAATTGACTGCACAATAAAAAGTATGCTATGAAGTTCTCAGATGATGTGTGATTGTTTTCAATTCCGTTCATGGCCAAAAAATTACTTGCCCAAAATAAAAACCGACAAAAACAAGTACTGCAAAGTTTGACGGCGCGTGTCAGCTAAACGACTGGCTTATGATAAATATTGTTCAAATATATATTGTAGATATTTTAACGCTCTACAAAAAATATGTATAATTTATTACCCTATCTAGCTAAGTTTCCGATATTTTATAAAAAACAAAGAACATGACGTTATTTGTGTCTATCGTCTCAATTTGAAGTTGTAAAGGTAAAGACAAACTGACAGAAACTGTTTTTTGCCGTCGCGTTGATGTTGTGCATAAATCAATCTTTATCGCGGGAAATTTATTGAATCAGCAGTACGTGGTACTACTACGGATAATTAAAAAAGAAAACGAAAAAATCTCACCGTTCTTTGGAGGTTCGATTGTTTCTTCATCTTTTTCTGGTGTTACTTCAGTATTCACAGCCTCCTCATTGTTTTCTTTATTTTCATCGGCATCAACATCCATTAATTCGTCTACCGCTGGCGCTTCAGCAGGTGCCGTCTCAACAACTTCACTTTCACTTTTCTTCTCTTGATTTTCTTTCGTTATTGCGTCGTCCACGATACTCTGATATTCCCTATCCATATCAACATCTGTGGCATCCTTACTCAAAGAGCTCTCTTGAATATCTACCCCATCATCTGAAGTTGTTTTATCGCCCTGACTGTCGTCATCCTGTTCTTGTTCATCTTCTTCTTCGTTTTTATCGGTTTCTGCTTCGTTATCTTCACTCTCTACTGTATCATTCGATTCTTTGTCGTTTTCTTCCGTATCATTTTCCACAATTTGTAATAAATCTTCCGTGTCCATGATTTGGTTTTTCAAAATTTCGGCGTTTGTTTGTTCGGTTTCTTCGCCTTCGCCTTCTTTTTTAATTTCTTTACCTACTACGTCACTATTTACACTACTATCGTCCGCCACAGCACTCTTGTCCTTTTCGTTTATTTCACTATTCACTGCAGCATCACTTTCTTCTTTAATTTCTTCTTTTACTTTGTCAACATCTTCTTCACTTAGTTCTACGTCATCTAAATCTATTTCTTCTTGTTTAATTTCAGCTTCCATGATGTCATATTCTTCTTCGATTACCATTTTTTCTTTTTCCGTTACATTTTCTTCTGCTTCCTTTACCTTTGTTTCTTCTTCGGTTTCTTGTTTTACTTTTTCCTCTGCTTGCATCACCGCTTCTTTTACTTGGGACTGAATTGTCTTTTCTTCTTCCACAGGTTGTATTTCTTTATCCACCTTTCCTGGTGTGTCCTTTTCTTCCACGCTACTTTTGTCTTGATTTTCCCACTCCTGAATATTTATAATTGGTTCGTTTTCTTCACTGTCATTTATAACCACAACATCAGTGCTTTTAGCGTGTTGGTCGTCGTTTAACAACTCGTCTTCGGTTTTCGCATCAATACTCTCCATACAAACATCTTTGGCAGTGTCAAATTTATTCAGAACTTCATTTTCGATCATTTCATCCGATTCGCCATTTTGTTTTACAGTCTCTAAAAAATACAAACCAAAATTATATATTCACTCAAAACACAAATACATCACTTACTATCAATATCGTCATCTTCATCTTCGGATAAGTACAAACGAAAGGTTTCTTCTGACATTTCCTCATCGTTAACATTTTCCAACGGCAACGAGGTTAACCCGGCACCACCGTTAACAGACGCCAACGTTTTTAACACCACCGTAGCGCTGTTGTGATTTTCCACTTGGAATCGCTCGCTGTCCCGCATCTTAGAATCTGCTAACAAAGAAAAGTTCATTTTTAAGGTTATATTTTCAGTTACCCACCATGAATGTCTAAAAATTTAGCCGTTTCAACTCACCCCCCCCCCCGATTGCCTATGAAATTGCGACTGAAAATTATAGCTATAGGTCTCGGCATATTTGCAAAGGCAAAAAGTAGATAAACTATAAACGCATATAAGAAAAACAATTCGTACGGCTCAGAATTCAGCACCTAATACCAACTCGCTGTCAAACGGGTTATTTTGACAGACGGTCGTGAATTTCCGTTTGAATTTACCGCAAGGTCAAACTTACGAACCTAAATTGACTTTAAAATATTAAGAAAATCAAAGTAGGCTGAAACACGTTTATTTAACCAACGAAAGTTTCATTTTGCGATTATCGATCTGCGAGGTCGAAATATAGTGGAACGTTTAATTTTTAATTTTAACGTCACTGAAAAAATGAACCGAACAAAAACGTGGTTTTGTGAAGAAAAAACAAATCGAGGCGATATAATTGGTGTAGTTGTTTACGTCAGGGGGCGCGCGATTCGTTGTAAACGCGTTTGTACGAAGCCTGGATTAGGAAATACGGCTGCCGTATAAAAATCTGAGTCTAATTATTACGACAAATTCGGTTAGCACAAAACAATTGCTTGTATCCTTGAAAAGTTGCGAGGTGTGGAATCGAAAATATTCGTGGTGACAGAATTGGGTCGGGAGGGGGAGAAATTGCGATTATAATTCCCCTCATCTTCGAACTTTGATCGATAACGTTCAGATCGGAAAGCGGCCGTCGCTTTGCAAGTTTTGAAACCGAAGTTTCAAGATTTAATCCATATTGCCGCCTGTTTAGTCGTACGGTTAGACCGCCGCCGCGGCGAGTTTTTCTGGGCGCTTAAGGAGAGTTGAAAAATATTATAACGATTCGGAATTGGGATACGCTGGCTGAATCAACGCACTCCCGAAATTGTAATTTTTATCCCTTCATTTAATTATTGCGAACCTTCTGGTCAGCGGTATGGCAAGCGCAACGCACAAACTGGACACGCCCTTTCGCTCGATAAAATGTTAATGAGCTACTCGCATTCACAATTTTTTTTTAGCCAGGTTAAATGCGAACACCCAGTAGAAACGCAGTTACTTGAAAATCAATCGATATCGCCAATTTGAAGTGTCCTTCTCCGCGGGACGTTGCACCCCCAATTAAAAAAAAAGTTGCATAACGAACACCCTGTATGCATCGCATTTGTTTCATTTGAAGAAATTACCGAACACACAAGCGCACGCTTCCGACACGCGTTCAATAAAAAATTAATTTAAAAAAAATCACGGAGCCCCTCCTATTAAATTTTATCCAAAAAAAAAATAAGCGGTGCTCAAAAATTCCAAACACCCTGTATGGTAAAATTTGATTGCAAAAAAGTCGAATTTATTTTATGGCGTTTTCTACTCGACATTTGAGTGCGCACTGAGTGCACATTTTACTGCACTTTTTTCATGTAGCGTTTTTCACTCGCGTTTTTAGTACACGCCCATTTTGCACCGACACGGTGTTTCGTTTTCTACTGGGCTATAAAATTGCACTCAGTTCAATTGCAGTGCAAAATTTCTGCCCCGGCTCGTAGGGTCAGTGCAACAGTTTCAGTGCAAAGGCGTGGCCTACGGTGTTGATAAACAACATAAAAATTTGTGGTTATGTTAATAATTTTAGTGAATGTAATCATCGAAATAAGGTAAAACTTTAAGTTTTACCTTACCTTTTAATTGAATATAAGTGTAGTGATCGGGCGCTTCTATGTCTACCATTTTATTATTTATTAAAAATTGAACGACGAGTCTCGTATCTTCCATCATAATTATTTACACTGATGGATATCAAATAATAAATTAAAATATAAACAAATAACCGAAATAAACAAAAACTCCGGAGTTTTTAAATATACAGAGCAAAATAATGCACTGAAAACGAAGTTTATGTTTCACTGGCGGTGCAATTTTATGCACGGTAATCAAAACTAAAGAAGTGCAATGACGTATGAGCACTTATCCAGTGCGCACTGCACATTAGCGAGTAGAAAACGCCATTAGTAACATCCGACTTCCCCCCCTCGTTTTACATCGTACAAAAAATAATTACGAGTTAATAAATAATTACGAGTTTCCATTAAAGTCAGTAATCCACTAATTGTTCACTAATCGTTCACTAACCCCACACCTGAATTTGTAGGTTGCCGTTAATTAAACCACATAAACTCAATTTAATAATTTATTAAAAGAAAACATACCTAAGGGTACGTTTATGTTGGAGCTGCGATAAACGATAAGAGCGACGATACTAGCGAAGCAAAGAAAATGATGTCATTATTTTATATGCAGGTGTTTATATTGGAGCGAAGCGTTGAGCAACGCTTGGCAGCAGAGCAACGAGTAGGGTACGTTTATGTTGGAGCTGCGATAAACGATAAGAGCGACGATACTAGCGAAGCAAAGAAAATGATGTCATTATTTTATATGCAGGTGTTTATATTGGAGCGATGCGTTGAAACACGCTTGGCAGCCGAGCAACGATAAGAGCGGCGCTAATTGTACTGCCTATTTTCTTTGCTTTTATCGGGTGTCATTAGCAGCTTTTCGGATAAAATTGGTCTACTATGACAATTTCTCCATCTTTTTTCAATCCCATCAGAGATGTGCGAAAGTATGTAATCAAAGGTATCTATTCTCATTCTCATATATTCCATAAATTTTGCAGGGTGTTGCCTTAATTGTTAGCAAAGATGATGATATTCTCCAAACATGTACCTTTGGGTATTTATAGGGTGCACAGAGCATTTGCGCTTTTTATTAGCACTTTCAACAATATAATACTTTACGGCATTTGAAGTTAAAAGTATTTCTTCTTCAGAATCACTCATTTTTAAACAAAATATTTTTAATTAATTGGTTTGATTTAGATAATAAATTAAACATCACCTACAAAGCAGAGATCGTCGCTATTGTCGAAGCTCCACTATAAACTGCATATCATAGAAATGAATTTTGCGCTGCTCTTGTCGCTGCTCTCATCGCTGCTCTCATCATTTATCGCAGCTCCAACATAAACGTCTATTGTCGAAGCTCCACTATAAACTGCATATCATAGAAATGAATTTTGCGCTGCTCTTGTCGCTGCTCTTATCGCTGCTCTCATCGCTGCTCTTATCGTTTATCGCAGCTCCAACATAAACGTACCCTAATGCGCTAACCAACATAAAACATAAGCAAAACATAAAAGAATGACGCGGTAGGAAGTACGCGCTCTTCCTTACCGGCTTTGGCGGTAAATTCAAATTTAAAAATATATTTCCTACACCGGCGAAAAAACTTTTAGTTGTGAAATTTGTGACTATAAATGTTTTCGACGCACAGATTTAAAAAGCCATTTGAAAATTCATACCGGCGAAAACCCATTTAGTTGTGATATTTGAGCTATAAATGTTCACAACGTCCAAATTTAAAAAGCCATTTAAAAATTCATACCGGCGAGAAACCTTTTAGTTGTAAAATTTGTGATTATAAATAATGTTCACTACGTGAAAATTTAAAAAGCCATTTAAAAACTCATACCGGTGAGAAACCTTTTAGTTGTGCAATTTGTGACTACAAATGTTCACGACGTACAGATTTAAAATTGCATTTAAAAATTCATATCAGCAAGAAATCTTTCAGTTGTGTAATTTGTGAGAATAAATTTTCACATCGTTCAAGTTTAAAAGACCATTTAAAAAGTCATACCGGCGAAAAACCATTTAGTTGTGAAATTTGTGACTATAAATGTTCACGCCGTACAAATTTAAAAAGGCATTCAAAAATTCATACCGGCGAGAAACCTTTTAACTGTGAAATTTGTGATTATAAATGTTCACGACGTCCAGATTTAAAAAGCCATATAAAAACTCATACCAGTGAGAAACCTATTAGTTGTGCAATTTGTGACTACAAATGTTCACGACGTCCAGCTTTAAAAAGGCTTTCAAAAATTCATACCGGCGATAAACTTTTTAGTTGTGAAATTTGTGACTATAAATGTTCACACATAGTGATGTTTCTTGTCCGATGGTAATAATTAAATGAAAGAAAGATTCTTGGGTTAAGCGGACACCAAATAAAACAAATATATTATCTCGCCGACGTTTCGGAGACTTTATTACGTCTCCATCTTCAGGACTAGATGGAGAGAAACGAATTATGGTAACGTAACAAAAATCAGCAATAATCTCTTACCTCGATAATAAGTTGGAACAATGTTCTATATAATGGTAAAAAGATTAACAATGGTTCAAAGTGATAGCAGTATTCAGTGATGACAAATGTTAAACAAAATATTAAAAATATGTATAACATATAAAAGGGCAATAAAATCTATAAATTTCAACAATAATAAAATCTTATCACTGAAACTGACAATAAAATGTTTCAAAAGTGACACCTACAAACACGATCGGTATAAAAGATATGCAAATTGATAATTATACCGTGAAAATTCTAAAAATGTAGGCAGGTCCCTCTACACTTGACGCCTTCGAACCAAATGAAGACCCATTTTCCATGAATGTAAACAAAAAGGCAAGGTAGTCGATCGTAGCCAAATTTTCATAGAATAGGTTTTCAGGAAAAGTGCCGCTCTGTTAACTTGCATCGTGGTGGATTTTGTTACCCGTTTTTTCATTGTAATAGCGAAGAGCGTTCTTGTAACAGCCCTTTATCTGATACGAATCGGTAACTTTGTTTAAATTTTGATTGGATGTCGCAATATACGCCGCCTCTAAGAATGTACGTTTGTAGAAATTTTGTTCTGAGGTGAGAATAGTAACTTCTTCTTTATTGAATTCATGACCTGTGTCTATAATGTGTTCCGACAGGCCTGTTTTACTGGACTTATGTTTTGCGTCATTTAGGTGTTGCTGTAATCTAACATTCAAAATTTGTTTTGTTTGACCTATATATCTTTTCCCACAGTTGCACTTTACATCATAGACAACGTTGGCTTTGTCTAAGGTAGGTATTTTGTCTTTTGTTCTGGTGAACAAAATATTACCTAATTTGAAATTGTTGTAAAATGCAACTTTTATGTTACCCTCTTTGAGAAAGCTGTGGAAGGCAGAGAGCAGTTTATGTTTAAGATCTGGATGGTAGGTGATCTTGCTATATCTCACATTTTCTACCTCAGTTGTTTGTGATTCTAGGACATTGATGGGAGGGTTTCTCCTCCTGAACAGAGCACAGTCTACCAACCTAGATGGATAGCCGTTTTCCAAATGTTGTCTTTTCAGGTCCATTAATCTGGTGGAGATTAGATTTTTGGGCAAAAAAACGAAAACGAAACGTCGACGAGATAATATATTTGTTTTATTTGGTGTCCGCTTAACCCAAGAATCTTTCTTTCATTTATAAATGTTCACGACGTACAAATTTAAAACGGCATTTAAAAACTCATACCGGTGAGAAACCTTTTAGTTGTGAAGTGTGTGACTAAATGTTCACGACTTGAGAGTTTAAATAAGCATTTAAAAATACTGTGGTGATCCAAAATAGGGTCAGTTCGATTAAGTTAAAAACACATTCATAAAAAGGTCAAGGTTAAGAAGCCACTATTTATGCTGGTTAATTGGATTGTACCTGAGTCTTACGAGTACCTTTAAAATAAAAGAACTGCTTGATCAAATATCCAAAGAACTCATATTAAATTTAATCTTTTCACAAAATAATAGATTCCTGAAACATGTAAGAAAAGAAATTATAAATCATTGGTGTAATTGTTCAATTTTGAAATGAAAACAAATTAAGTAATCTTAAAAATTTGTAAAGGTTAGGTAAACGCGAACAATCAAAAATTTAAGTGATAAACATAAAAGTGTAAATTATGAAAAATGGATCAAGTACGCCGGTTGAAATTGGAGAGGGGACCAATTTGATAATTTTGGATTGGCAGGCCGTCCATAGAGGAGTACGGACGTGGTTAATTTTAGCTAAAGTTTGGTGAAATCTATTGAATTCCGTCATAGTAAGGACGATTATTTTATTAGTTTGGATATTAAAGTTAAAATTGATTTGATTGATGTTAAATCTCAAGAGAGAAAATTACGTTCTTTTTGGAAATATCATAAAGTTAAGAATCAACGTAGAACATAAAATGAAAATTTTTGGTACCACTGGCAGTTTTTGTTGGTTAAGTTTTGGAATCTGGTTTTAAGTTTTTGTATGAGTAAGATACATGATTTACCTGAAGCAACGGAAGGAGGAGTAACTTCGGGAGATCGAATTATTTATAGTCGACAATTATTTCGCAGTTCGAGCCGTGGATGGAAAGTAGATGCGAGACCACGTCAACATCGACACATCCTGCTCCAACATTAGTTCGGTATTTCGACGGTGGACAATATACCGGTAAGAGAAAAATTTGTGTGCACACCGCGGTAAATTATTTAACAACATTTTTTTTAAATTTTACTTAGTGCGAATTTATCGGGGGGTTCTTAGAAGATTGAAACATTATAAAATTGTACACTTAATTTGTTTTTCCTTTAGCTATTATAATTTTGTCTTTTGGTGAATTGATGATTATGTAAATAAATGAGTCGTTTATGTTTCATAGAGGAGATTTATTTGAGTTTTTATTTCACAAATTTATTACAGCAAAAGAGGTGTATGTCAATTCAGATACTCATAAGACTTTTTCATTAAATTTAAATAAGGTCGTAGTTAACGACCGAGGTGGTGTTCAATTGTCATAATCGAACCATTTTCACGCCCTTAAAGCTGTATTACATTACACAATTTCTTGTACAATAAACGACACAATTTTGCGCAGAGATGAGTTCAAAGCGTTTGCGCATAGCGTTGCGCGGCAGTGCGCAAAATTGTGTCGTTTATTGTACAAGAAATTGTGTAATGTAATACAGCTTTAAGAGCTAGTCGAAAGAAAGAAAAGAGCCGTCATATTTCCTCCGCTATATAAATCAATTCTTTTTTTGTCGACAGTAGCTTATCACGGCAATACATACTGGCGAGAAACCAATTAGTTGTGAAATTTGTGATTTTAAATGTGCACGGCGTGAATATTTAAAAAGCCATTTAAAAATCCATACCGGTGAGAAACCATTTAGCTGTAAAATTTGTGACTATCAATATGCATATCGTTCTTCTTTAAAAAATCATATTATAAAAATTCATATCGGCGAGTAACCTTTCAACTGTGAAATTTGTGCTTACAAATGTGTAGGAGCGAGACACCACTGACACACGTTTGACGAGACGCCACTGACATCCGGCGCGTGACACAACACCCCCTTACCTTCCCTAATAACGCCTGAACTATTTAACCTTGTAACTAATATTTTCTATAAGTGAAACTATTTCTACCTTTAATAATTATACATTATTGTTCACTGTATTTAGTTGATCGATTTTAGTGCAACTTAATTTCCCTTAAATTATCTCTCCAATACATTGTTATAGTGTAATTATGTTTGTAACCAATAATTAATATAAAAACCAAACAAATCAAATTAACTTCACTGCCCAATTTAGTAATAAACATTATTAGATAATTAATAGATTTATACCTGTTAAAATAAAAACCAACACTAAAAGCAAAAGCAAGCTAAAAACAGAATATTTCGGAGTTCAAAATGAACGACACCTTTTACGTTGAATGGTTCAGCAACAAGTGGCTTGTCGACTGCTCGACTTCCGGTGTCTCTCCCCTCTACCAACTTTTACCGAACTAACTTTTAGAATCTAGATGTCGCTAATAAATATAACTTTAAAATTGCAAAATATACAGGGCACGAAAAATATTCTAAACCAAAAGGAGCGGTAAATTTAAAAATCTACTTAATCTCAAATTTCAATATTACATTATAGTGAATGCTATAAATTTGGGGCGTGACCGAGGAATTAAAGCCGCTAGTTAAATAAATGTGTTAGCAACTAATAAAGCATTAACGAAAACTTTACCATTTAGTTCAAAACAATTTCAATTTTAAACAATCTCGGATTAAATAAACAACATATTAACTACCTAACAGAAACGATCCAAAGAGGTTGTACAAAAATTTTCGGTCGCAGCGTAGTGGTAAATAGGTGAAATTCAATTTTTTGCTGAAAAATTCATTTTTGTAAAATAAAGATATTACATTATTAGATTTTGTATTCGATATTTGTATAGGATTTTATATCCTATGCTCGAATATAAACGCATTTACACTATTGGATATTTGTGTCTTTGTTCGCGATTGGATAAATTGTTTTTGAAAAATGGGCGATAAACCAAGACAACGCTCACCAATGACCATTCCCTAGTCGCTCCGTTTAAAAATGCATTGCTTGCGTTCACCGAAGTTAGCGATTCATAGGTATCCCTTCGTTTTTGACATTTTTAAGCGATTCATATCTGTTGAACGGTGTTTTGAGCAGTTTTGGAGCAGTAAATTTGAAATATGCATTTAATATTTTCAACCGGCTATGTGTTTTGCTGACATGTATAAGGGCCTGATCATGAATTGAGAGACATCCCTGCCGTCATGATCGTTAGTAATTCATTTCTTTTTTGTAAACTCTGGTGAAGGAAGTGAGAACAATTTTAGATGAAACGAAAGGATGAATTGCTATTAAAGCACCTGTTTTTCGATTGACTTTTATAATTGTAAACAGCACTGAAACCCCAAATAATTCACCGATGCTAAGCAGTTATGAAGTTAAACAAGAAGAGTTGGAAGATGTGAAATTTAATTTAGAAGATTTGTATCATTTCATTAACATTAAAGAAAAAGACGATAAAGAAGAAGTATTAACACAGAATAGTACAAATTTATTCGGGTGTGAAGATACACGTAAGTAAGCTCAATACTGCATTTAACATCTCTTTCTTCTTCATTTATTTGTACAATTTGTGACTACAAATTTTCATCAAGTTCTAATGTAAAAAAACATTTAAAAATTTATACTGGAGAGAAACCTTTTATTTATTGAATTTGTGACTATAAATGTGCAGAAAGTACTGATTTACAAAACATTTAAGAATTCATATCGGCGAGAAACCTTTTAGTTGTACAATTTGTGACTATAAATAATCGTCAAGTTTAAAGAAACATTTTAAAATTCACACTAGGGTCAGCTCGAATCAATTAAAAAATTGAATTGGGCCCCATGAAACTTGGGACACACCATCTTAATAATAAACAAAAAATACAAAAATTAAGGATTTGTCCAAAAGGGCATTTGTGTTTTTGTTTATCTCTAAAAATGGGAGCCAGTGAGATGTAATGATTTTGGTTAAGATTTACCTACTATGTATAATTAGATTTTAAGTTAATCAAATTTTTATGTTACGGTATGTTAAAATCTTGTTCAACAAAAACAAACAGTTAGGTACTTACAAGATAAGCAATAATTTCAATGTAGTCTTTGTAGAATAGAACATTAAATGTTATAAGTTCTTTTACTATAGTACCAATTTACCAAAACACTCGGCTATAATAAATTTTTTTTCTGTAATAATTATTCTGCAATATTCTGTAATAAATTCAAAAAACTGCGTAATGTTTAAAACCTAACAGGTTATGGACCAGTAACATCTAGAATTATAAAAACCAGTAAAAAGATTTTGCGGGACAAAAGTGTGTTCGCAATTTAAAACATAGTAAAGTTGAGTGAAATGTAAAAAAATACTGTTATAATAAAAATGAAAAACTAAAAACACTAAAAATGACGACCAAAGAAATTTAGGTACGCATCGAAAATTTGAAAGATAGCAGCAACTGTGAGTTGTAAAAATGTTCAATTTTGATTTTATTTAAAGCCAACCAAATTCATGATATTGCCAGTGGTAAAACCAAATGTCCAGAAGAATCAAACCTAAAAGATTCGCTTAATGGGAATGAAAAAACGTTTCAGCTTGTAACGCCCTTTTGTTACATTAAATTTTGCGTTGGCAAAATTCTTTTTTGTCAACAAATTTTAGTTTTATTTTAAATAAATTTCATTTTCATTTTAAATAAATTTCAGCTTTCAACGTCAAATTAAACTTTATTAACAGCTTTCACTATTCATTCGATTTTAAATCAATATTTGGCATTTCGACGCCTGAACTGATGCAACCCAAATCACTACCAATTTCATTTTACAATATTCATACGTCTACGCATGAGTGAAGGATCATCGAGGAGTTGACATTATGGTTTCATAGCAGCAAGACGTTTAATTTTGCGGTCCTGCATTTTGATTAATTTTCACAAATTGAAATGTAATTTTAAAGACCGAATTTATTTTACGACGATGTCATTTAAAGTAGTACACAGTGTGGTGATTTTCTTTGCAATACCTTACGACCAATGCGATCGATAATTGATTTTTTGGATATGGGAATTTATGACGATGCCGTCCAAATTGTAACATGGCGGAACGTTTTCATTGAGGTTTTTAACGTTCGACTTTTCGATTGGGTTTTTGAATATGGGAGCTTATGAAGACGCCGCGAAGTTTTCATCGAAGTTTCAAACGTTCATCTAATCAGTTAATTTTTCGAATATGGGAACTTGTGAGGACTCCGTTTAAATTGGAATACGGCGTAGCGAGTCACACCTGGACTTTTCGGCAAGTCATGGCCGACTTTTCGTACGAGGTATTTTATATTCCAATATTTTCAACCTCGCCCGTTTGGACAAACCCAGAAGGATGCTTCATCCACGATTAAAGACGAGCTCGCTGTCCAGCACATGTTTCGAATCTGGCGTGCCTTATTGTCATTGAAATTTCAAACGTTCACCTTTTCAACAGATGGTCGTATGGAAAGCAAATTTCAAATAACACCTTTTTTCATTTTTAAAACAACAGCTAGGTATTCTTTAAATAATTTAATTAACAATTTTTACATGTGTTACCTTTCTTTGAAATTGTTTTAGGTCAAATTTAATTAGCAGGATTTATGCTAAACCATTTTAAGGCAAGGAGACTAGTCACCTGGAACCTTTTTAATTTTAAACGAACAACATGAAAATTGTAAGTATTCTAAGAATTGTTCCATATGGAAATTGTTAAATTTTGATAATGCCTTCAGCAAAATAGCTATTTTTTGGAAATTTTATGTGAACTCGTTTTACCGATTTTTTGACCATCTTCAATGGCTTTAAATTTTTAACTTGCCTGCTTCGAGCAGTTTAACGACGTAGAGTACACGTCATCTTTTAATTAAGATATTAGGTGTCGATCCGAACACCACGATGTTTAGCCATTTTTACGTTTCGAAAAATTCTTTCGATTTATTTTTGTAATTTAATATTTTCATCTTTGTTTGTTGTTATAATTATTATGCATATGTAGCCGAGAGTTTGTTCAGTTGTTTTACGATTATTAAAATCTTTTTTTATTTCAATTAAAGTGTGTTTATTCCAATCTCGACGAATATTTTTATTTTATTTTTTATTTCAAATTTTTTGTCTCGACAAGGATGACTAAGATTTCCCAAAGTCCTAACTCGATTCTGGCGCCCAAAATAAGGTAATGAAAAATTAAGCAAAGCCAGTTCAATTTAAGGATCCACGAACCTCTTAGAGGAACCCACGCTCTCGTGGCTTAGTATTAGACATACAGAGCTTAGCTGATACGTATTCTCCATCGACGATCAAAAAAAGCGGCAGGTGAAGCTGAAAAACTCTATTTTTGATGACCATTTGCCGGGTCATCGCTTTTTGAGAAAGTTTACGAGTTTTGAGCGTTTCAAGCTCAAAAAAAAATTATAACCACGGTTGATAAGCAGAATTTGAGGTTACTCTATCACTAACTCAGCCACTCGAAACTAAATTTCTTCTGCTACACACTAAAGAACAGGCTTATATCTGTCTATTAAAACAATAAAAAATGTGAATATGGTCAAAACTTTTTCAAAAATCGAATTTGAAAAGTACGGAAAAGTAGCATCGTGCATGCTGTAGAACCGGTCGATGCCACTACTTCGCTCGGCCGGCGCGCATTTTGTTGACGGTACGTGTGCTGGCATATAGTCTAACACTTAGAATATTTCGCAGCGGCAGATGCAGCTCGACTGTCTTACATGCAACATCGATTATTTTTTGTTTTTATCCGATTTTTAGGGGGTGAAACGTAATAGTTTACTGCCCCATACCGCGACTATACTTTTTAATGCTATTTTGAGGGTCTCTCGAATCCCGATTGCCTTAATCCCGGTGTTCTTGATCGGTGCGTAGCAGCTCTGAGCACGAAAAACTGCCCGGAGCCCCGGAGGGGCGTAGGGTAGGTTTTTTGATGCTCGTAGTTCTGGCCAAGCCAACGTTTATTATGTTTATTTACCCCAAAATTAAAAATTTTAATTTTTTCACTTTTTCGGCAATACACGGGTTATTTTCCATTTTTTGGATTTTATTTATTACTAATATCCACTAATAACACCCCATCTATCCGAATTTCAAAGAAAAATTGAAATCGGAGAGAAAAAATTTTACGCATTTTCATCGAAGCACGGGCGACTAATGTCGCATCGACCCGGTTCGGAGGCATATCAGGTTACATTCCCCGTACTTTTCAAAAGTCGATATTTTCGTTATTTTGACCATATTCACATTTTTTATTGTTTTAATAGACAGATATAAGCCTGTTCTTTAGTGTGTAGCACTCGAAAAAAATTTTCGAGTGGCTGAGTTAGTGGTAGAATCCCCGAATTTGATTCTTTTGCTAAACTATAAAATAGCCTTTGCAATAGTAATTTGAAAAGTTTAGCGTTTGTCAATTTTATGGGTTTTCGACTGTTTATTCCTCTGGCGAGGCAAGGACCAAAGGGACTCCATTGATGTAGATGCTTCGACTTGAAAGCAACCGTTCCGAGATTTTTAGGTCCTGGTTTAATTAATTAATTTGTGATCTTATTAAAAGTTGGAAAAATATAACAATTACGCAATCTGAAAGAATCAATTTATAAATTATTCTTAATACATCTTTTTGAGAAATACACGGTTTCGGCAGTATCGTAGTGTAAACGACAAAAGACATGAAAATAATTAAAATATTGTGCGGGTTCATATCAAGTAAATCAGGTTTGAAAATTTTTGTCCATAACGCGTGTGTATTTGCACAATTTTAACTTTTATTTCAATTATGTTATACGTGTTGATAGAAAGAAAGTTGTCTATAATAATAATAATAATAAAGATTTTATACTCGTCTTGAATAAACATACACTGCTCCATAAAGGAGCTGTTAATTTATTAAAAATTTTCAAGCATATATTTATACACCTCCATCAAGTTAGCCCCCTTTCAATAGAATTTAAAAATTTTTTTATTCCCAACGTTTGGTGATTGTTTGGTAAAGTTCGGCAGTCTAATTAAAAGTTTTGATAGTTTATTATTTTATTTTATAATTAAGCAAACAAAATTTATCAAGTTAGTCGATTTAAAAAATTATTTTATTTCATTATATATTGTTGTCTCCTTGTCCCCCTAATTGCTCTGGGTGACGAAGAACAACAAACTTTCTGCACCTACCTTAGCAAGCTCTTAATCTCAGGTTGATTTTTTTTATCTTACGTATCTCACGTCAGCACCACTTAATTAGCATCAGCACAAAAAAAAACACAATTTGGGTTCAGCTAACAGATTTATTAAACAATAACACATAAATAAAAAATGGAACAAATAACAATCAACACAACTCATCAAACAAATCAAATGCAAACTTAAAATTATAAATCAAACTATGCTAACCTTGTTATCTTTCTTGATAAGACGTGGCTTTCGTTGCTCAACACTATTCACTTTTAATCGCCTGGTCCAATTTGGTCGCTTTTCTTGGTAGGCTCCTGGCCTGTCACAATTCCAGTCCAAATGCTGCTCTTTATGTGCTGTCTCCTTGGAAGACACACACGTAACGATACCTTTGTATGGGATGTAGTGGCCGCTCTTCTCAATTTACTTCTGAATCAATTAATTTTTGTGATCAATTTACCTTCAATCCTGGATAGCCGATGGCCCGTATTCTCGCAATTAATAGTTATTATTAATCGTAACTCTTGTTTAATTTGCACCAGGACACGTCTATTCTCAAAGCTTTATCAATATGAACCGATATTCAATGCGCGACACGACACATCTACTCTGGATGTTCTATCATTTGTAACTAACTACCGCATCCTCTTGTTATCCCTGGATACCAATTGAATTTTGTTTTGTTTTTGTTCCTTTTCGGACATCCTTCTTTTTCCTGTTTGTTTTCTTGCCTGTTTATAGCCTACGTCTTTATTTACCGGTAAACGATTGCACTGTCTTAATCTACATGCCTTAAAATTAAACATATAACCAAATGAACTTGAACAATAACTAATTTAAACAATTTGGAACAATTCGAACCTCTCCAAATTGTGTTGCCTTTGTACTGGGCTTTTATCACATTTCTCTCTTCATTCAAAAACGGGTCACAACAATATACTCGATTACCATGCGTGTGGAGATTTGGTAGTTCAATAAAAAGTTTCCGTACCTAATTCTTAGTTTACTAGTCGTAATTAAACAATAAATTTGGAAGTTCACTTATGCGATGTACAATGCAGAGTAAATTATTATTGCATCAACTTTGAAAGGCAGCGCAAGAGCATTAGTAAAGATTCAACTTCATTGCTTAATTACGACTAAACATTGAACTACCAAAACTTTTTATTGGACTACCAAACCTATACACAGCATACTCGATCAAACGAGCTAAATAAAAGTTGAAAAATCGATTGAAGGGGGGCTATTTTGATATTAAATTTTCATTGGTTAATTACGAAAAAACAATAAACTACCAGAACTTTTAATTGGACTAACAAACTTTCGGCACAGAAAAAAATTTAAAATTCGATTGAATGGAAGCTAACTTGATGGAAATCATATATATACTTAGAATTGCTCTCCACGAGGCTCATCCTGCGTATAGGATAACAAATGTCCAACTTTTTAGTGTTATAATGTGAGTTTTTTATTTTAAATTGTGGTTGATTTTAGTTTCCAAGAAAGAACATCAGACATTCGTAAAAATAAAATGCATACATAGTTAAGACATATCAGAATGAAATTTCTGAAAACTTTCAGGAGCACGTGACTTCACTTAAATTATTGATCAACTTTTAATGTCGACAGTAAATCAGTGAGGTCTTCCGTATCAGATGGATGACGTTATCAAAATTTTTTTAAATAGCAACCACTTTTTTATTTAGACAGCTTTTGAAGAGTTCATAATCCTTTATAACAATTTAATTATTTTGTGAGTAAAGCTACAAATTTTAGTGTTAGTAGCTGATTCATCAATTTTTAAGGTTTAAAAAATTCATCAATCATTATGCACATGAGTTGCTCAAAAATCTTAGAGAAACTCTACAACAACCTAATTGGGCGGTAGTTCTTCAAAATACCTCTATCATTATCCTTGAAAAGTGGCTTTATAAGTGCAAGTTTCAGCTGCCGGCTGTTTTGATTCAGAAAAAATATTGCACATCTGAAAATTGGCTCAAATTTTCAGGAAAGTTGTTCACCAATGCTTTAGGGACATTTGTGTTCATTTTCAGATATTATATTTACAATAGTGTTTTCTGCATTAAAACCTGAAGGTCCTGGGTTAAAGCAAAGGTTAAAGTAAAGTAAATTATGGCTTATTTCAATTTATTGATTAGATATCAGCAGACAAATTTAATGAAGGACAAATTTATACAAAATAAAAATAACTGTTTTAAACTATTAGTTCGATTTGTTATTTTATTGCTTCTATTACTTTCATTAATCTTTTGATGTTTCTTTTTGAAAAATTTTAGATTTTTATTTTCAAGCAAAGCGACTTTAGAAATGACCAGAATATTCTTCGTGTGCTGCATAGAAATAAAACCAATAATTATATAAAAATTAGAAAATATTTATTTATTGCAAATTTCAAAAAAACTTAAGTTAGGCAAATTATTTGATGAAATCTTGCGTCTTTTTCTTCCTATAATGCATAATATATCATACTCATCCTTTACCAACTCTATCAACTTCACAATAGCAGAATTAAGTAGGTTTTCCGCATCAGTTTTAATTTTTAAATATTTTATTTAATAAAAATTTTCATGATGAGATTGTCCATTACTGAACAACATTTTTTTAAATTAAAAAATCATTGCTATAGATACAAAAACAGCATTTAATCATTTAAATCAGATAAGATTAATTTCGTTTTAAGATATTAATACGAAACTTTGAAAATAATTGGAACGATACTAAATTTCTACTCTCGATTGTCCATTATCATTGCAGTTACCCTACATATTATGTTTTTGATACTACTACGTCCATCTTATTTGAGATAAACACAAAAATGTTTTATTCAAAAAAATAATTAAAATTTAGAATCAGAAATGTTTTTCCCAACAGCTTCCGCTTCTTTGATGGTATCAGGCAGCTTCACATTCGTAGTTTCGGGAAATAATAAGCAGAAAAATGACGCTATGGCCGACATACCAGCGAAAAACGTCAACGGAAACGGTTTCCAAACTTGTTCCTAATTAACAAAATAATAAATATTAATTAAACAATTTTTTGAACCGACGATGCACGTACTAATAAAGGCATTTGGGGAGCAACCATCGATCCAATTCGACCAAACATTGAACTTGCTGCCAATAAAGTATGTCGTAAATGAGTGGGAAATATTTCGCTGGATACTATGTAACAAGTAGAAAAAGCTGTCGTAGCTCCAAATTTTCCTAGCAAATAAACCGTCAACTTTAACCAGTACAGATCTATAAAAAAGTTTGTTATGGGATAAATTAATTTTGCGAACTTTGACTGCTTACCTGATGGTATAAAAATAAAGGCAACGCATGCCGCGGTCGTGATTAAGAAGGAGATGTGTAAACAGATTCGTCTTCCTAGTCTATCAATCACCAACCATGTCACAAAATAAGCCGGAATTTCAATAAATTCGGTAAGCATAAAATCTAAATAACTGTTTCCTACCATGTTAACAGAACTTAACGTTAAACCATAAAATAAAAACACGCAGGTTATCCAGCAAATGCAGCTGTTGATAAACCTCATTATTAGAGTGGAATCTGAGAAATATTCTCTGATGGGATATCTTACAGATTCGTTATTACTTTCGCTATAACTGCATAATTTTGCTAGAGTGTCTTCTGAGATTACTTTTCCGTTAATTTTTGCTGCTTTTTTAATTATACGTTTGATTTCGTCGATCTTATTATTTGCTAATAGCCATCGTAGCGATTCCGGAGTGAGCCAGTAATACAAAGGCACTATTAAATTTAACGAGTATATTGTTAAAACAAAAGGTCTCCATGAGAGAAATGCCCATGCAATAGCACCGGTAATTATTGAACCAATTGCATACGTACAACAAACCAGAGTACCGGCCAGGACTCTTTGTTTAGGTCCCACCAACTCTACGGCTAAAATCCAAATATCATAAATATTTCAAATATATTATATTTATTTTATTTACCTAAAATAAATGCACAACTATATGCGCCAGCACCAACTGCTGCATCAATAAATTCCATTATAATGAAGAAAATGTATGACGTAGCAAAGGATTTTATTATTCCTGCTATACCACATAAGGTCATCCCCCATATTAAAAGTGTCTTACGACCGTACCTAAAAAATTCTAAATTGTTTCATGACTATATTAATTAAGTTTATAACGTAAAACTAACTTGTCGGAAATGTATCCTGAAATGGGCAATCCAATAAATAGTCCTGCGCTATTTATGGTACCAACCAAAGTTAATTTCCATAGGTTTTCACTACAATGCAGATTATTAAACTAAAAAGGCAAAAATTCTATTAAGCAATAGTAACATAATATTTGTCGAAAAATGTAGCAAGAATGAAAATAAGTCATAACTATGTGACTAAGAAAATGCAGGTGTTTTTCAACAGAAGCAGTATAAGCATGAAAGAATTCAATCAACTTACATCGTTCACAATCGATATCTCTTGTGTTTTGTATATAAACGAATTGCACTGTTCTCTTATGCTTGGATCAAATTCGTCGGGATTACAGGTGTTGCTGACATTTACATATCCGTATCGTTCACATTTTGCTGGATTTTTATCAGAAAAGGGAACTGCGTTTTGTAGCCAGGGTGGATTAAAATCTGTGGTTGATGTGTCACATTCCGGTATTAAACATCTGCAAAATAAATTTTTTGAATGTTGAGCAAAATAGATTTAGAGCATCCGATTAAAAACAAATTAATAATAAATAATAATATTATCGATATCTAATCTTCAATAATATCCACAAACTTCTGATTATTGTCCAAAAAATAATGTTGTCTTATTATTTTGAAACGATATTTTGATCAAATTTCTGGGGGTATTCGACGTCAATGATTGTTGCTCATAGAAATGACTTACTTCAACCGATAATCAATTTATGTAAAATTACAAATCATTTGATAGCGAGCTAAATAATATTTGTCATGGTCTAGTCGAAGCAGGTGTTAGAATATTCAAATACCAATACAATGAATGATACAATTTTGTGATAAAAATGCAAACAATTATGTTCAATTATGCACCTTATTGTTCAAGTAAAGTTGCCAAGATGTAAAAATACACCAATACTTAAAATAATATGTGAAACCGCAAATTAAAAAAATAAATTTGTAGGTATTAAAATTGACCTTTAATTCTTTTTAAATGTTTATTCTGATGAACCACGAATAGATAACTATATAAATAAATACAATTTGAAACCTCAATGACGTTAAATAATTTCCAAAATATTAAAAATGACGATTATTAAAAACAAATGATTTACGCCTTTGCTTGCATCATTGCACTCACCTATAAGTCAGATCTTTAGCAGAAAATGCAAAGGAGATGCGAGCCGAAGCGTGTATTCCTATGGCAAGTGCGAAAAGGGCCATAAGAAAGCACTGATATTTTCCATATTTTCCCAGTTGGACCAAAATGATATCCAGTGTATTATCATATTCCGCCATATCACTTATTGCTAAACGCACTCACACTCTGTATCACTGATTATCAAGTACTACTAACCTAACTATTCTGTGTTGAGCATTACATGAATATTTTTAATCTGACTGACGGTATAAAATATATTCAACAGTCAATTGGATCCACTTATCCTTATCGATACATACCTTTTTACTGTATCATACATGAATAGGTAATAAAAATAATTCCTACTGTATTTTTGTAATTACTTTTTTGTAAGTATCCAAGTGTCTAGGCGTACTAGTTATAATAAATTAAGTCAAGTAAATTAAGAAAGCTACAAAATCACAAACTCGAAGGCAAAATTCGGGATGCGATGTAAAATTTTCAAAAATTATTCCAATACTTTGTTGTAAGTATGAAGCATACCCGTTAAAAATTCAACATTAATCTGACAATTTATTCTTTCGGCATATTATGTGGGGGAACGTTGAAAAAAAATTTGAAAAATGAAATTTTTGCTTCACGTACCGCTTAAGTTCGCCAAAAAAAACGGAAAGTGTTCAATAAAATTTTTCGAAAAACCAACTCTTTTCGCTTAAAATTGCGCGCAAATATTTGTATGCAAATGGGTTTGATTTCAAATCAAAGTTTTTCAAAATTTTCATTTTTGCAATTTGCCACCTTAATTGACGTCCAATGAAAAAAACTATAGTTTTCGAAAAATTCGCGATCAAAAAATGCCATCCGTAACCGTTTTTAAAATTAAAAATTTTTTCATAGTCGTCGCGCCACAACGGTTTTAAGGTCGCAATTTTGAAAATGTTTCAAACGGCCACAGCGTCCTTATTTATGAACGGATTTTTAATTTTTAAACAATTTTTAAACGGCGAAACAATTTTACTTCTATAGCTATTTTTCGTATCTCGCACCGCAAAGTTATAAAATGAAAAACAAAATTTTGAATTTTTTTTTGAAGGCGGTTGAAGTTTACGTGCATATTGTATGTAAGTAGATGAAGATTTATTTTACCGTTTCTTTTTCTCCATGGATTTACCAACTTGATCATTCTCCAATTCTACCCTTTCAACCTGTTGCGAGGTGATCGGTACATCTACTTTTAACATCTTTTCAAAGCTATAATAAATATTCTAAATATTATTGTATTGCTATCCTCATCCATTTGATTTCAATCTGATTTATATTAAATAAAACAGCACTGTAAAATATATCTAACAGGTTTAACCGCGTAGTTACATAAATTTGTTACAAAAGTTATTCATAACCACACTATTAAACTCCTTGAAAAAAGTACAACTACTGTTCAAATTACCTATTTCTGAATTTAGCAACGTTTTACCTAAAATACCGTATAATAATACATTTTTGCGCGACTATGCTCTATTTGGTTGGTTACCGCGTCTGTTTCCACGACAGTAAGTTTTGTTTACTAGTTGCTAAGGATAAGGCGACGGTAAGTATTTTTATGGCGACGGTAAGTATTTTATTTGTGCGACTATGCTCTATGTGATTGCTTACCGCGTCTGTTTCCACGACATTAAGGCAACTTGATATAAAGAGAATAAAATATTTTTATTTATTAAATACACATCTAAATGTATTTTAATAAATTTAGTCGCGCAAAAAACGTCATAAGCATCTCGAACATTAAGGACTACCGATCTCAGACAATAATTGGAGTCGTCGCTTCGCTCCTCCTCCAAACAATTGTCTTCGATCGGTAAAATGTCCTTACTGTTCTTGATACTTAATATACTATTACGAACAGAACCTGTTTTAAATTTTTATGAATACCAATGTAACCGGTAAATTTAAACGTTCTTTAGTTTTATAGATATTCATACATAAAAAAAAATTTTGTATGCAAACGAGATCAACAATTTATTGTTAATCTACTATTCCTGACCTCTTGTAGGAAATGTATACATTCGCTAGGTGTTGTAGACTCTCACTAGTAAGAGTTGATTTTTTATGTGAATCAAAAGTAAATTATCTACTTTTCCTAAGTAGTCCAGTGAATGTCTGCGGTCCCTAGTAATTGTTTACTTTCCCTGCATTATCTACTTTCACGGTAACATATACACAGCATATATACTGCACTTTTGATTAATATACTGAGATACTTCGTTTTTATCTAGTATTTACAGCAAATTTTGTACCTACATACTGTTGTGACCCGTTTGAATGTAAGAGAGATGTACATGAAAGCCAGTACAAAAGGAACACAATTTGGCGAGGTTCAAATTTGTTGTATTGTTAAATTTAGTTATTGTTTTCGTTTGCTATTTTGTTTAGTCATAAGGCATGTTAGTTTAAGTTGTTGAAAATAAAATGCGTAGGCTAAAGAGACGTGCAAAGAAAACAAACCAGGAAAATAAGGATCTCCAAACAGGAGCGAAACAAAAAACAAAAGAGGTATTCGTAACTGGGAGTAACCCCAGGAATACAATGGAGTTACATTAAATTCATCAGTAAAGATAGACGTGTGGAGTTCGCGACCTAATCATTGAGAATAAATCATTCTTTGAACAGCTACGTGTCGAGTTCGCGACTTAACTACAAGGTAGTTAAAATACGATCAGCAATTAACTGCTGGAATACGGGCCATAGCGTATAGCCAAGGAGCTATTACATCCCACATCAAGGGATCGATACGGTGGTCTCCTACAAGGAGCCAGCAGAGATTGGATTAGCATTTGGACTGGGATCAGGTTACGACAGGCGTCTAACTAGAGAAGGCGACCAATTTTGGACCAAAAGAGTTCCAGTGCGAAAGTGTAGTGCGACGGTAGCCACGTTTAGCCAAAGGTCATAAAGGTTAGCGAGTGTTAATAATTTTAAGTTTGTTATTTGTTTGATTTATTTGTTTGATTGTTAAAGGTATTATTTCTTGTTCATTTATGTGTTGCTGTTTATTAAAATTGTCAACCGAACCAACTTGTGTTTTCTTTTGTGCTGATGCTTAGTAAGTTGTTGCCGTGAGAGAAGCCAATAAAAAATAGATTAACCTGAGATAAGAGTTGTTGCTAAGGTAAGTGCAGAAGTTTGTTGGTCTTTGTCTCCTTAGAGCTATTAAGGGAAATAAAGACATAACAATACTTAGGGCAAACAAAATCGACGAATATTTCCACTAGTTATGGGATATACGTCGTTTTTGTTTGGTAAGGAGGAAACAGAATGCTCATAGTGTACAACTATACTAATAACTCATTTTGGCCAGTTTTGCACATACGGCACTTTCGCTAAGCAGGAAAGAATAATAATGTTAAGTAAATAATAATACAGTAAATTTATGTATTTTCTTGCTATTGCAAATTAAGTTGTAAAAAGTTGACTGCTGCTGTGATAGGGGGTACCGGGGGGCACGGGCTTCCAACGTGTGGAGATCAAGATGGCCCTCCCTCATCGCGAATTTATTTTATGAAATTCGTGTCAATCGATCGAGAATCATTTGAGCTTCGTTAATAATCATTTGTACCCATACGTAAAAAAGTTAGAGCGTTTAAAAATGTGTGAATTTGAGTGACATTTTACCGCCCCCCCCACTCATCGTGAATTTTTTAAATCAAATTTGTGCCAATCGATCGAGAATCGTTTGAGCTCCAATTAGCTTTAAAAAAAATCCATAGTACCCAAACGTAAAAAAGTTACAGCATTTAACAGAGTGAAATTGAGTGATATTTAAACCCCCCCACCTTATTGCAAATTCTTTTATGAAATTCGTGTCAATCGATCGAGAATTGTTAGAGCGCCAATGAACTTATTTAAACTCCTTTGTATAACAAAGGTAAAAAGTTAGAACATTTGAAAAAGTTTGAAATTGAGTGACATTTCACCCCCCCCCCACTTATGGGGATTTTTCTAATGAAATTTGTGTCAATCGATCGAGATTCGTTTAAGTTCCAATGAGCTTCTACAAAAATCGTTTGTACTCCAAAGGTAAAAAAGTTAGAACATTTAAAAGAGTGTGAAACTGCGTGATATTTCACTGCCCCACATCATCGCGAACTTTTATATGAAATTAGTGTCAATCGCTCAAGAATCGTTTAAGCTCTATGGGGCTTCCAAAATAACTCGTTTGTACCCCAATGATAAAAAAGTTAGAACGTTTAAAAGAATGTGAAATTGCTTGACATTTCATCGTCCCTCTCTCAACTCGATATTTTTTAAAGAATTGGTTGTTAATCGTTCGAGCTCCAATGAGCTTCCTTAAAAATCCTTTGTAGCCCAAATGTAAAAAAGTTAGAACGTTTTTAAAGAATGTGAAATTAAGTGCACAAAGTGTTGGAAGCAGGGAAGTATTACCTATTGCTTGCCACCCCAAATCATTTCAAAATTTTTTTATAGCAAAAGAAACCTTATTAGAGTGTACTGTAAAAATTTCGCCCGAGAATGTATTGTTGTGACCCGGTTTTGAATAAAGAGAGAAATGTAATAAAAGCCCAGTACAAAAGCAACACAATTTGGAGAGGTTCGAATTGTTCCAAATGGTTTAAATTAGTTATTGTTCAAGTTCATTTGGTTATATGTTTAATTTTAAGGCATGTAGGTTAAGACTGTGCAACCGTTTACCGGTAAATAAAGACGTAGGCTATAAACATGCAAGAAAACAAACAGGAAAAAGAAGGATGTCCGAAAAGCAACAAAAACAAAACAAAATTGAATTGGTATCCAAGGATAATATGAGGATGGAGTAGTTAGTTAAAAATGATCAAACATCCAGAGTAGATGTGTCGTGTCGCGCTTTGAATATCAGTTAATGTTGATAAAGCTTTGAAAATAGACGTGTCGTGTCGCGAATTAAACAAGTGTTACGATTAATAGTAATTATTAATTACGAAAATACGGGCCATCGGCTATCAAGGATTGAAGGTGAATTGATCACCAAAATAAATTAATTCAGAATTAATTTGAGAGAGGTTACTACATATCATGCAAAGGTATCGTTACGGGTGTGTCTTCCAAGGTGTTTAATTTAGAAATTAAACAGGTTTTTGTTGGTTGGGTGAGTTCTAGTTTAGAACCATCCTGTATATAAATAATTTAAGCAAATATTGTAAAACCTACGTAGGAAAGAAAATAAAGCTAAAATGCATTTTTAACACTTTCCAGTAGGTCAATTACAAATATAATTCATTTCCGCATTGTCAACATTCAAAACAATTTATAATCAGCAAGTACTGCATTTAAAATTATTAATGGAAAATTTTATATCATAAGTCATCAGATTAATACCTTTAATTTAATTGGAATGTGATAACCTAGCTATTAAGTTTTTATATAAATACCTGTATGTAAAACTGAATTTACGACTTAAATGTTATTCAAACCAATAAATTAGGAAAGGTACTTCTAGCCACCTTACTAATTTAGAGTAATCACTAGAACTTACAACTCTAGTGGTCCTCAATTCACCTAAATTAAGACGGGTACTTCTTGCAACCCTAATCTTAATTTAGACACAAGGAGACAGCACATAAAGAGCAGCATTTGGACTGGAATTGTGACAGGCCACGAGCCTACCAAGAAAAGACGACCAAATTGGACCAGGCGATTACCAGTAAAGAGTGTTGTGCAACGATAGCCACGTCTTATCAATTAAAGATAACAAGGTTAGCATAGTTCGATTTATAATTTTAAGTTTGCATTTGATTTGTTTGGGGAGTTGTGTTGATTGTTATTTGTTCCATTTTTTATTTATGTGTTATTGTTTAATAAATATGTTAGCTAAACCCAAATTGCGTTTCTTTTGTGCTGATGCTTATTGAGTTGCTGACGTGAAATACGGAAGATAAAACAAAACAACCTGAGATTAAGAGCTTTGCTAAGGTAGGTGCAGAAAGTTTGTTTGTTCTTCGTCACCCAGAGCTATTAGGGGGACAAAGGACACAACAAAAGTGGCACACCAACGAACGGGGCTCGAATACACACACGTGAAGCAACAAAGATTGGCCAAAAGCACAGCCAAAAGAAATAAATAAACAAGCAGAATGAATACGCGCAGTAGAATTGTGAATGCATGTGGGGACAGAATGGATGATAACATAAGTGAAGATGAAAGCGTAGAGGGAGAGGTAGAAAGAGCAGAGGTACCGGAAATCCCAGTACAGGAAGATGCAATGGAAAGATTCATGAGGATGATCATGGAAGACAATGCTAAAAGGGAAGAAAGATTCATGAGGATGATCATGGAAGACAATGCTAAAAGGGAAGAAAGAATGAGTGAAAAATTAAGGGAAGATAATATTAAGCGGGATGCAAAATTGAGTGAAAGTATAAATAAAAAGCAGGATGAAATTTTTTTACAAATCAATATGAAATTTGATAATCAGAATAAAAGATTTGACAGCCAAGATGCTAATTTTGCACAGATGAATTTAAAATCTGATGCAAAGTTAACCGAAAGGAATAAAAGGGTGACTAGTATGAAAGAAAGTTGTGAACTTGTAAATGTCAAAGTGACAGAGGCAGATGTGAACGTGACGGACGGCATCGTGTCAACGGGAGATGATCGCAAATTGGAAAGCGATAGGGGGGAAAATGTTTTGCCTGTTAATGAGGTAGAAAGAGTGAAAGAAACTGGTACGGATAAGCCAATAGGAGAACCAGTGGAAAAAATTATAAACCACAGTTTTCGAAATGGGGGCAACCAAGTAGAATCCGAAAATTTCATTCAAAGTTTAGGCAATGACCTAAATGAATTAGAATGCATGATTGGGCAAACAATCATACAGGAGGCCATAAAGGGAAAAACTGAGGTATGGCTCAGCAGGAACAAGAAAATTATGGTTTCTGGTAGCATAAATTATCGTTTGACAGATGACATAATGATGAATTATAAATACTACAAAAAGAAAGGTCAAATGGAGTTAGATTTTGCATCAGAGCAAAATGACCAGCAAAATAATGCATCAACGCATTTCATCATTTGAAAGCGAATTGGGCAAACAATCATTTTTAGGCCCAACTTTGAAGATTAATAATTGGACAAATAATCCATTTTAGGCACAAGTTAGAAATTCAATCATGAAAAGTTCACCAAACATGTGAAAGCAAATAATTCACAATCATTTTTAGGCCCAACTTTGAAGATTAAGAATTTAAACAAACAATCCATTTTAGGCACAAGTTAGAAATTCAATCATGAAAAGTTCACCAAACATGTGAAAGCAAATAATTCACAATCATATTTAGACCCAAGTTTGAAATTAAATAACAATTCATTTTTAGGCCCAACTTTGAAGATTAATAATTGGACAAATAATCCATTTTAGGCACAAGTTAGAAATTCAATCATGAAAAGTTCACCAAACATGTGAAAGCAAATAATTCACAATCATATTTAGACCCAAGTTTGAAATTAAATAACAATTCATTTTTTGGCCCAACTTTGAAGATTAAGAATTTAAACAAACAATCCATTTTTAGGCACAAGTTAGAAATCCAATCATGAAAAGTTCACCAACCATGTGAAAGCAAATAATTCACAATCATATATTTAGACCCAAGTTTGAAATTAAATAACAATTCATTTTTAGGCCCAACTTTGAAGATTAAGAATTTAAAAGTTCACCAAACATGTGAAAGCAAATAATTCACAATCATATTTAGACCCAAGTTTGAAATTAAATAACAATTCATTTTTAGGCCCAACTATGAAGATTAAGAATTTAAACAAACAATCATTTTTAGGCCAAAGTTTGAAAAATAATAATTTAAAATGTCACGAACCATTTGAAAGCGAATGGGGGCAAGAACAATCATTTTTAGGCCAAAGTTTGAAAAATAATAATTTAAAATGTCACGAACCATTTGAAAGCGAATGGGGGCAAGAAAAATCCAATTTAGATCCAAGTTTGAAAAATATTAATACTTTAAAAGTCAACAATTTAAAAACAAATGTCAACGTCAAGGTTGAAATAAATTGTCATGAAAATTTTAAAGATGCAATTACCAACAAATTAAACCAGCACACAATACTGTTTAATGAACAGGTAACGGTAGCAAAGGGGTATGAACACAAGTTGTGTGTAGAGAATGAAGCATCATTCAGTTGTAAGACTTATCCAATTCCACACAAATACAAAACCGAAGTTTGGAAACAGGTAGATCAGATGGAAAGTGATGGTATCATAAAAAGGGCGAGTACAGCTTTTATAAACCCGTTAGTCGTAGTAAAAAAGGCCGATGGTAAAATTAGATTATGTTTAGATGCAAGGAAGCTGAATAGTTTAACGAAACCCCAATTTGAACAACCAGAAAACATCAACAGTTTATTCGGAAAAATTGGGAATAAAAGTGTATTTACAAAATTAGACCTCAAAAATTCTTTTTGGTTGATCCCATTAGAACAAAATTCACGGAAATACACAGGGTTTAGCATCGACGGGGTTACTTTTATCTTTAACGTAGTACCGTTTGGTCTTAACACCTCGAGTTCGGCACTTTGCCGCGTCATGCAAACAGTTCTGAGAAAGCACGAAAATTATCTTGTTCGCTACATTGATGACATGTTGATTTTTTCGAACAACCAAGAAGAGCATCTTCAGCAAATTGAAGCAGTTTTACGTACGTTGGAAGAGACAGGATTAAAATTGAATATTGCAAAATGTCAGTTCATGTTACAAGAAGTCAAATTTTTAGGTTTCAAGGTTGATAGGATCGGAATTTCAGTTGACAAAGACCGATTGGAAGAAGTGAAAAATTATCCACGACCAAGAAATTTACGCACGCTAAGAGGTTTTCTAGGTATTATGAATTATTATAAGAAATTCATACCGAATTATTCGCAGAAAACATTGGGGTTATTAACGTTATTAAAAAAGGGGATACGTTGGACGTGGGGGGAAATGCATGAAGAAAGTTTCAACGGATTAAGGAACGCGTTTTATGAAAATTTGTCTCTAATCCATCCAGATTTTAATCAAAAATTTATTTTACGAACGGACGCAAGTGATTTCGCCATCAGCGCAGTGTTGATTCAAATCAAGGAGGGAGAAGAAGTTCCAATACATTTTACATCACGGATACTCAGGGGCGCAGAAATTAAATATACCATCTCAGAAAAAGAAATGCTCGCAATAGTATTTGCTTTAAATAAATTAAAATTTTATTTAGCGGGGAACAAATTTTTAATTGAAACAGACCACTCAGCATTAACATTCATGATGAGGACTAACTTCAGCAACCAAAGAGTCTATCGTTGGTCACTGTTAATTCAGGAATTTTCTTTTGAAATTAAACATAAAGCGGGAAAAGACAATTTAATCGCGGATGCCTTCAGCAGAAAGGATGAAGAGAAAAGAATCCGAAAACGACTGTTATTCAATGTAGGGGACAAGGTAATCGTGAAGAGTTTGAGAACTTCGAACCGTGCGCAAGACATTTGCGCAAAACTTTCGTTACCATATGAAGGACCATACTGGGTCCAAGAAGTGGTCAACGAGAACGTGTATGTACTGGCATATGAGGGTGGAGATATCAGGGGTAAATTTCATATTAATTTATTGTATCCGCACGTTACGGAACCGTAAAGGGAGATCCTTTTTAAAGTTAACTCAAGTTGCCGGCTAACAGTACCTCGGGCATGAAGGCATGCACAACCAACAAAATTTCTATGAATTCTCACAACGCTTCAAATACCATCGACGCAAATCAGGGGGGTGGGATAAAGGTAAGAGGCTTATGCATTGATGCAAGTCCAATTAAGAGTCGACAAGAAGTCTTCATGAATCTTCAAGTCTACAGAGGTGATTGCACAGGCATGACCTGAGGACATGTCAATTATAAGTCAACACAATGGGGAATTAACATAAGAGGCAAGGCCAAGGCCAGTCCAGTTGGGGAAAACATGGCAAATAAGACAATGAAAATAATTTAACAAAGCGTCATGAGAGGGTGGTAATATAGCAGGAGGATAAATGAAGTTTAGAAAGAGGGAAGCAAGGTTAAAAAAAGTTAATTGAGGGAGTACGGTGAGAAAGACAAAGATATGATGAGTGAATGAAAGCGGATGAAAGTGAATGCCAAGAGGCTTAAACAAAAGCAAGTTCCAAAGGGAACAACAGTTGTTAAGCTTTGCAGGGGGCATGTGTTGTGACCCGGTTTTGAATAAAGAGAGAAATGTAATAAAAGCCCAGTACAAAGGCAACACAATTTGGAGAGGTTCGAATTGTTCCAAATTGTTTAAATTAGTTATTGTTCAAGTTCATTTGGTTACATGTTTAATTTTAAGGCATGTAGGTTAAGACTGTGCAACCGTTTACCGGTAAATAAAGACGTAGGCTATAAACATGCAAGAAAACAAACAGGAAAAAGAAGGATGTCCGAAAAGCAACAAAAACAAAACAAAATTGAATTGGTATCCAAGGATAATATGAGGATGGAGTAGTTAGTTAAAAATGATCAAATATCCAGAGTAGATGTGTCGTGTCGCGCTTTGAATATCAGTTAATGTTGATAAAGCTTTGAAAATAGACGTGTCGTGTCGCGAATTAAACAAGTGTTACGATTAATAGTAATTATTAATTGCGAAAATACGGGCCATCGGCTATCAAGGATTGAAGGTGAATTGATCACCAAAATAAATTAATTCAGAATTAATTTGAGAGAGGTTACTACATATCATACAAAGGTATCGTTACGGGTGTGTCTTCCAAGGAGACAGCACATAAAGAGCAGCATTTGGACTGGAATTGTGACAGGCCACGAGCCTACCAAGAAAAGACGACCAAATTGGACCAGGCGATTACCAGTAAAGAGTGTTGTGCAACGATAGCCACGTCTTATCAAGAAAGATAACAAGGTTAGCATAGTTCGATTTATAATTTTAAGTTTGCATTTGATTTGTTTGGGGAGTTGTGTTGATTGTTATTTGTTCCATTTTTTATTTATGTGTTATTGTTTAATAAATATGTTAGCTGAACCCAAATTGTGTTTCTTTTGTGCTGATGCTTATTGAGTTGCTGACGTGAAATACGGAAGATAAAACAAAACAACCTGAGATTAAGAGCTTTGCTAAGGTAGGTGCAGAAAGTTTGTTTGTTCTTTGTCACCCAGAGCTATTAGGGGGACAAAGGACACAACAGTATATATAAAATTTTGAGAAAAATCAATTTGAAAAAAGCTAAATTTTACATGTAAATCGCATGTTTAGGCCACGCCCATTACCGAGGTTATAAATATAAGTCACGCTCGCTCGGAACGGAGCGCATTTTCCAGTGTACTGCCGTGCTTATAACATCGCTAGCACGGTCGCCAAACTGAATAAAAAAACGGTTCTTTTCAGAACCACAAATATTTTAAGCATAAGGTCTCGAAATAAACATAAAAAACTATGGGGAAAACCTAGGCCTTGCGGGGCTCTGCCCCGCGGCCGGTTTTGATGGTGCAAATTACTTTTTAGGGTGGATCCGCCCCGACCAGAATTGTGCGCATCAAAAAACCTACCCTACGCCCCTCCGGGGCTCCGGGCGGTTTTTCATTCGCGTGCGCCGCTCCGCGGCAGAGCTAAAGATACGAGAAGGCGCCACCCATCAAGAACACCGGGATGAAGTCAACCGGGATCTTAAACCCCCAAAAAATCATAAAAACAAAAAATAATCGATGACCGTCAACAAAATGAGCGACGCGCCGAATCTCGTTAGGTTTTTACAAGAAAATTAGCTAACTTCAAAATCGATTTACTCAAAATTTACTCAAAATTTACTATCGTTTGTTAGCAAACCCATTTACCCTGGCCACGGAAAAAGCGAACCACACCCACCGGCTGAGACGTCTACGAGAGTACAGTGCTAAATCGGCCAACTCGGAACGGCTGCTGGCCACCCCGACAGGCAACGCTTCCTTTGAAGATCTTCTCTAGCGACAACGTGCCTTGCTGTATTGATGTGTTGGAACACTTCTACAGGTAGGATGATGTTTAAATTAACCCACGAAACAAATGAGCGGGACCCCCAATTGAGTCGACTACGTGTACGAGTAAGTCGTGTAAACAACACTTCGAATGGTAGACTTTTGATGGAGCGACGTTGCAAACGTTAAACAGTAAATAACGAGTACGGACAAGCTTGACTAGGACAAAAGGCCTTCGGAATAATAATTTCGGCCAAGTCTCTCGCGAGGTTATATCAGATCCAAATAACGTAACCAACGGGACCGACAATGGTACTAATCCCGCCAGACAAATACACCAATGACCTCGAGCGTGCGCGTTAGAGAACCGATAACTGAACAAAATGTGGTAATGGCGATAAGAATTTTCGGAGCTGGAAAATTATAACTACGATTCTGGGTTTCTCCAGTAGCACTTTTTGCAGTTCGATGGATCGCCATTATATGCTGATGGTAAATTGCAAATTTATGAAGATGGTAAACGAAGTCACAAGATCTTCCACACTACGCACGCTATCACGAAAAATACGTCCGAACCCGCGAGAGACAAAATTAAAAGTGTCCACGGAAATCACTCCCACTCCCAACGGCTAAAAAGTAAAACTCCTGGCGCGAGAGTCGAGGTCGCGTAGGAAGTGTCTAGTGTCACGCTAAAAGGCAAAACGGGCAGAAAAAAAAGATTGACGTGAACGAATAAAAATTCGTCACAAACTGCACATGTAAGTATATTTTTGCTAATTACTATTTATTTATTCTTGTATTCTATTCTTATGAATTTATTTATTCTCTCAATATATTTTATTATAGATTCACAACTGCCATTTTAGAAAAATGGCCGTTTTATAAATGGGCGGCTTTCTGCAGAAAGGAAGAAAAAAGTTTCAAAACTTAGTAAAATCTAAAACTAAATGGATAAAAATATTATATATGCATATGATACAATGCAATATTACAAAAAATAATTTCAGGACTTTTGCCTAAGTTAAAAATTCCTTGTTTCTGCCTTTCCATGACCAAATTTGTACATTCCCTGACTTTTCCAAGTATTCTACTATAGTAGAACGGAAATCCTGTTATAAGGGTTTTGGAAAAAAGTTTATTTTTATGGTATCTCAATCCCTCCCCCTATTCTGATTCCTGTTACAGGCCTGTTCTGATCCGCAGGTGCTGTGTAAAAGTCTTATGCCCGTTTCCACCAACATTGGAATTTTTTACTAGGAACATTCCTAGTAAAAAATTCTTGACGTAAGGTATTCCATAAAATAATACTAAGGAAAATTTGCATTTCGCCAACATAATTTCTTAACCAGCAGTTCCCTTGCTAGCATGAACTTAGAAGATTAGGACCGGCAACTCCCTATCTAAATGCTTAAAATTTGTGAGCGCTTATGCGAATCACGAAAAACTATATCACAAGGTGGCGCCGTCCTTAATGCATTGTAAATGTCATTTAAATTTTTTCAGCCGGTGGTGGTTACATAACCCGACCCAGGATTATCATTCATAGGGTTAAGACTTATATGGATGTTAATAGCTTCTTTTATTTTCCTTTTCTTGTCTATTTTCTCTTTTTCTAGGATTGCAATACTTCGGTGGTTAATACAATGTGAATTGGAGGTCATGTGTTTACATAATGCAGTATAACCATCGTCATCTTCTCTCATGAAGACGCGAGAATTTTTTATATCTCGTGTATGTTCTTTATACGAATGCCTAGTTTTGTAGAACCTTCACCTATGTATACCGAGTCACAATCTTGACAGAGGATTTTATATATTGGGGAGAGCACCTATTATCCAACCTCGAATTGCAATTTTAGCTATCGGTATTCGGATAGTTTAATGTTTTTAAAAGTCAATGAAAACACTCAAAGTGGTGGATAAACCAGAAACTAATAGAGTAAATCGACTTTGAAGTTCGCAAAAAATCACAATTCACCGACGCGCGGAAGCGGAATCTCACCCATTTTGTTGACCGTACGTGCAGATCAATATGGTCTTAAAGGAAGCGGTGTGCACGCCCGGCACATGCAACACGTCTCCCGTACGAGTAACTTCGATGAAATTTTACTATTTTATCATTATTTTTTGTTTTACGCGATTTTTTGGGGGTCAAACGTAATAGGGAACTGCCGCATACCGCGACTATACTTTTTAATGCTATTTCAAGGTTCTCTAAGTTCCCGGTTTCTTTTATCCCGGTTTTCTTGAAGGAAGGCGCTTTTCTTATGTTTAGCCCAGTAAACCAGAGTCAAAATCGCCCTGGAGGAGTGCAACGCGGAGCGGAGCGGCGCTCCGCAAGGCTGGT
Organism: Podabrus alpinus; assembly: GCA_932274525.1. Classification (NCBI taxonomy): domain Eukaryota; kingdom Metazoa; phylum Arthropoda; class Insecta; order Coleoptera; family Cantharidae; genus Podabrus; species Podabrus alpinus. The sequence continues at coordinate 60,779,114 of OW026452.1, forward strand.
TTTGACGATGGATAAACCTCCAAATCGAATGCACACCTCAAAAATCGAAAATAAATTTTTTTTTATTTTTTCACTTTTTCGTCAATGCACGGGTAATTTACGATTTTTTTGCTAATATTTTTTACTAATATCTACTAATCACACCCCCACCTATCCGAATTCCAAAGAAAAAATCAAATCCGAGCTAAGAAATTTCACTGACCCTACGCGACTTGTAGCCCCTGATATGAAAGTTTCCGATTTTCGCACTTTTTCGGATTTTTTTTATGTTCACGTCCGCGACGACGTCAGTGGAACATTCGGACTGAAACATACCCTAAAAGGCCGATAATTACCCCAATTTTTGCTAAATTTCATGTTAGGGGCGTGTCCGTAGTTCTCAAAACCACGCAAAATTTATGCCGACAGCCTATCACAGGGAGGCACATCGGATTTAATTAAATTATGGTAGTTTTATCAAATGTAACCTAATGATCCTTTGTTATGTTAAAGTTAATGCCTTTTTTGATCTAACTACCAAGCCATTTCAATAAGAAATTTTCGATTTTGGGCTGGATCTCTCGCGCCGGACCCTTAGGCTAGCAATAGACGGGCATCGAAAACGCGGCGTGTAAAACGCCGCGTTTTCCGCTCTCGAATGTAACCAATATATTTTAATGGAAAGCACTAGACGAGCATTTAAAACGTCGTGGCTCATCGGCGGCCGCGGGTGAGACGCTCGCTGTAGCATTGAAAACGCCGAACTCCGGCGGTTTCTCCGTCGCGGGTAACACGCTGGCTATGTAACACATTAGTTTATATGGTGGTCACTACATGAGCGTTTTGTTAGACCGCTCAGGGACACTCGCATTAAAAAATGTTTGACACGGATAAATTTATTTTAGAATTGGAGCGAAGGCCTGCTTTGTACAATATGAAGTTGAAAGATTACCGAAATAAGGATTTGAAAATCAAACTATGGCTGGAAATTAGTCGTACAATGTTCGAAAATTGGGATATTATGTCTGAAGAAGAAAGAACTGAAACAGGTAATTTTAATTTATTATGTAATGTTATGATAAAAACAAAACTTCAACTTTTCATTAATTTTTGGATAATTAACATCAGATTGTAATGAGTTTGATTAAAAATGCTAGATCAACTTTTCTTCTTTGAATATGAAAAAAGATTATAGATTAAGTTATTTATGTAAGGTATTCCGCGAATTATGCAGAATTTGCACGTGTGTTATCGTTATCGCTTACAAGTGTCTCAGTTGCGAGTTATTTCTATGCGATGTAGTATTCTAATATTTGTTAAAATAAAATAGTTAATTAAACGTGAATGTATTTATTTCGCAAAATTAAATAAATTTTTGTTTATTATTTACTCACACCCCTCGTGTCTAGACTTTTATTTTATTGTAGTACCTACCGCAGATTACCTGACCATCAAATATCTCTATTGCAGAAGGGGTATAATTATTCTTTCAAAAATTATTACTAAGTGTTCAATTATATTGAACTTAAGTTTGTTATAAACCATTCGAAATAAAACCAAAATTTTGTATTTTATTAAAAAAAAACCACAAATTTAAAACCAATTCGGTCCCGTAACTGTCGGATTATCGCGAGTCAACTGTATAGGGGAGAAATATTAACGATGGTGCGCTGTAAGCAACATCAATGTGACGTCACGCTGATGCACGCTAATGATATAACCTTCGCTTGACCTCGCTCAGAAATACTTTGATTTGGTTTTGAACGATAATAATAGTACATTACAACTAAGTAATAAATAAATAATTTAATAAAAAATAATAAATTTAACGTATTTTAATTAATTTTTAAAATAATTTTAATTAATTAAGACGTCAAATATTTAGTTGATATTACAGCCACCAGGGTGCGTACAATTAATATTTTCCCCCTATATATTTTCGTATTGAAACTGTATTTCTCCATCTGGTGTCATAAAGTACCTTTTGTACAAATCTCTAATTTCGATTCCCGCTGATGGTCCTCCAGTACCAATATGTGGTATATCATCCATAGGATTTGATACCGAATCATTTAAATCGTAACCATCTCTCCTTCTTACAAAATTGTGCAATACACATGTGGCCTTAATAATGTCTTCTACAAAATCGTATTCTACATGTATACTGGTATGAAATACTCTCCATTTATTTGCTAAAATACCAAACGTACACTCAACAAATCTTCGTGCTCTAGTTAATCGATAGTTAAAAACTCTCTCATCAATCCCAAGGTTTCTTCGTGCGTATGGTCGTAGAAAAATTTTGTCCCAAACCAAAAGCTGCATCTCCCACAAATACAAATGGAAGAGACGGACTGTTGGTATTTGGTAACGGCCTATTTTCAGGCAAATCTAAGTTATTGGTGACTAATTTTCGCCCAAGAATAGAAGTTTTAAAAATATTGCTGTCTCCTTCTCGACCATACGATCCTACGTCAATCGCTGTAAAGCAATAGTCTGCATCTGCGGCGGACAGTAAAACCATTGAAAAGAATTTTTTGTAATTAAAATATTCAGAGCCTGTGTTCGACGGGCAGACAATTCGAATATGTTTTCCGTCGATCACCCCAACACAATTTGGAAAATTACTCCTCGTATAAAATTTCTCTGCTACTTCCATCCATTTTTCTTTGGTTGGATTAGACATTTCTAATGGCTGCAAATTTTCCCAAATGGCTGTACAAACTTCTCTTATATTATACAACTTATGGTACTTTGTCCGACTTGAAAAACATATTCCAACGATGCAAAAATAGATCCAGTAGCTAAATATCTGTGAAACAGAGAACATTGTTGTTATACTAAAACTTTAATTTATTTTAGGGAAATGGCTGCAAACAAAATGGAAATCAATACGTGACCATATGAAAAAAGAAATACTACACAAAAAATCTAAAAGTGGCGATGCAGCTTGCAGAAAGAAAAAATACGTTCATTTTGAACAACTTCTTTTTTTAATACCATGTTTGAAAAATAGAGACCGATCTTCCAATTTAGCGGAAATTAGCACAGAACAAATAATGGAAGGTGGATCTTATGATTCCATTCTTGAAGAAGAAAGTCTAATTGCGCTGGAAGGTCACGCAGAAGATACGGCGTCAACATCGAGAGCTACTACGCCGAATTCACAACCTTCAAAAAGGAAAAGACGACGGGTAACACGCGATACATCAGGGGGTAGTGAAGAAATTAAGGCAATTACCAATATTCTTGCTGAAAGCGTTAATTTATAAAAAGAAGATCTAATAAACGACCCAATGGGAAATAGGGCATTTCTCATGTCCCTTTTACCATTGATGAATAATTTGCCACAAAGTGCACTTGTGGATTATCGTTTGCGTATGATGCAACTCTTTCAAAATAACAATAATTCTGAAAATGGTATCTCTAGTAACTCGGCTCATGTTCCAAATTAATTAAGTAATTGCTATATCATTACATATTACGGTGTACGGCGGGGATAATACCAATACACTCGATTTTTTTTGTGTTGAATTTTGACTTTTTTGTTAATTTTAATTATTGTGGTTCCACCACAGCTAGCTCTTTGTATATTTACCTTTCGCATGAAAACCCTTTTCTCTAGTAGTCGGTTCTGCGATTTTTCTCTTTCGCTCTTATTCTGAAATTGAATCTCTTTTGACGGGATAGAAAAATCCCCGAATGATACGACTATTTTTTTATACAATTTATAATTAAATTTTATTTTCATTTATTAATTAAAAAAAATGACCTTTATAACATTAAACATAATAAAACATTTTTAACTATGATAACACAAATTCTTATTATTAAATCGTAATCTTGCCCCAAAGTTAATCTCGTTTTTTTCCGAAACCGGTTTAATGTTATTCGAATTCGCGAACTTATTTTTTTATTTCGAATTCGCGTTGCATTATTGTTCAACCGATTTTAAGAACCCACGTAATTTCTTCTTTTGACGCACAACTTAATCTAACATAATTATACATTTTTTTATTTAATAACAATTTCTTAACATCTAACAATTTATTTAATGAATTAATTTGTGAATATTTGCTTGTACTTTTCAACATCATTCTTGGATTTTCCCATTCCTTACTTGTCTTTATTATTAACCGAATTTATTGTATTCTTTCTTCGAGTCTGCCGTAATTTCGGAGAACCTTCTAAATCGTAAAAGAATTTTCATGCTACCTGTAATTGCTTGTTTGCATCACTAATGATTATCAATCTCTATTGACGATTGAATCATGACAATATGTATATAATAATAACTTGTAAGGTTGACATTAAATAATATAACTACCATACTAATTTTATAAAATAACAATGAAATTTAGAATCATAAACTAAAATGTAATTTTTATTACTTATAATAATAATAATAATAAAGGCGTCCATTCCTAAGGAATATGACTACTTCCTAGTTTTGAAAGTCTTTACAATCCTTTTCTCCAGGTGGATTACTCCTGATTTTCCAAACTTTCCATCACTTATAGTTTTGTGCATGTTTTGGCTTCCTTCACTACTCTTCTGCATAAATTCCGGTTACTGCACTTCTTTCTCCATTCCCTTACTCCCATGGTTTCAAGATCTTCCCCCACCTCGTCAATCCATTTCGCTCTGATTCTTCCTCTATTTCTGGTTTTGCTCGGCCTTCAGTCCGTGATCTTTCTCATCATACTATCAGGTTTTTTTCTCATTAGATGTCCGAGCCAGGCTATTCTTTGCGACTTTATACATCTCACCAAGTCTTCATTTCCAATGGTCTTGTTTATTTGTTCTTATTTGGTATTCATTTTCGTTTTTTTTCTGTGGTCCCATGATTATTCTGATCACCCTTATTTCGAACACCCTCAGTTCCTCTTCTTCCTTTTTCGTCAGATTTAGCACTTCTGAGGCATACGTCAATACCGGTCTAATAAAGGTCTTGTAGATTCTTACTTTTGTTCTTATAGCCAGGCTTTTGCATTTAAGCATCTTTTTGTTCGCATATATCGCCTTCCATCCCGTCTGCATTTTCTCTTTTATTTCTTCTGATCGCTCGTTAGTACTGTTTATCTGTATTCCCAGGTATTTAAACTTTTGAACCTCTTCGAACACTCCTCCGTCTACCATTAATACATTTTTCCTTCTTTCTGTTTTAGTGCAGTTCATATATTTAGTCTTGTTCTCATTTATCTTCAGTCCCATTGTTGTTGCTTGTTTTTCTATTTCTTCAAGCATTTTCTTCATTTTTTTCAGTGATCTAGCAATAATCACTAAGTCGTCCGCATATGCAAGTATTTGACCTTCCTTTGTTCGTATAGTTCCTCCACAGTCTGAATTTCTTATAATTTTCTCCATTGCGAGGTTAAAGAGGGTCGCCGACAGCGCATCGCCCTGTCTTACTCCTCCGTTAACTTCAAAGTTGTTGGTTTCAGTTGTTCCTACCCTGACTACTGCGTTCGATCTTCTCATCGTCATCTGTATAAGTCGTATCAGCTTTACTGGTATATTCATCTCTTGCATAGCTTCGTATAGACGTTCTCTTTTTATGGTATCGAAAGCCTGCTGAAAATCGACAAACAGCAGATGCAGCTCTATATTATGTTCTCGTGCTTTTTCTGTTATTTGTTTTATTATGTGTAGTGCATCCACTGTCGATCTGCCCTCTCTAAAACCATGCTGGTAGTCTCCAATTATGAGTTCTGTTTCTTTTTTCAGTCTAGTATGTATGAGTGCCGACAATATTTTGTATATAACCTGTAGCAATGTTATGCCCCTGTAATTTTTACACACTTCTAGGTCTCCTTTTTTGTGTATTGGGACTATTTTACCAATATTCCATTCGTCGGGCATCTCTTCGGATCTCCATATCTCTATTATCAAGTCATATATTCTTTGGTGTACCATCTCTCCAGCATTTTTTATCATTTCACCATATACTTCGTCATTACCTGGAGTGGAGCTTTACCATTTTTTAATTCCTTGATCATCGCTTTTACCTCTGGAAATGTTGGTTCTGCTATGTTTCCTTCATCTTCTCCTTCTACTGTTATTTCTTTGGTACTATCTTTTTTTACATTTTGGTTTAACAGTGCTTGAAAGTGTTTTCTCCAAATTTCTTTTATATCTTCCTCATCGCTCACCCTTCTTCCGTTTTTATCTTTCATGGTCCTGGTCTTCATGTTGCTTTTTGTTTTTTGTTGTTTAACTCTTTAAGTAAAAGTTCTTCGCATTGTTATTTCTGTAGTTATCTTCTATTTCGCTCATCACGTCATGTAGCCATTTGTTTTTCCTTTCCTTGCAGAATTTGTGTGCCTCTTTCCTTTTCTCCGTATATTTATTCTTATCTTATTCTCTATTTGTCGCTATCCACTTCAACCTCGCTTGCTTTCTACCTTCTCACTACAATCCTTATCGAACCATTTCTTGTTTTCTACATATTTTTGGTGTCCTATTGTTGTTTCTGCGGCTTCTTTGATTGCTAGTTTAATATTCTCCCATTCTTTATCTATATTTCGTTCTTTTTGCTTGTTGTTAACATTTTTATCCGTGTTTTCAGTGTATTTTGCTTTCGTGCTTTCGTTATGGAACCTTTCCAGTGCTAATTTTTTCTTGGCTTCTTTTCGTTTTTTAATTGCTTTTTCCAATTTCATCTTTGTTACTACTAAGAAGTGATCCGTATCTGCATTTGCTCCCCGATATGATCTTACATCACTGATTGTTGCTGCATTCTTCTTTAATATACATACACTACCGCTCACGGAAGTTCGGACACCTAATAAAAATTTATTATTAACAATAAAATGTTGTACACATTTAAAATGTTGTAAATGTACACAATAAAATGTTGTTCTTCTTTGGTTTAATTTGTTTTTTTTTTTACTATTTTTGTGTCCGAACTTCCATGAGCGGTAGTGTACGTAGTCTATCTGATTTCCTTTCTCACTGTTTATACCCGGTCTCATCCATGTTACTTTGTGCATTGGTTTATGATTAAACTTTGTGCTACTTATAACCAGGTTTGTCGCAGTGGCAAGGTTACATAGTCTCTGTCCATTATCATTCGTTTCCTCATGTAATGTGAATTTACCCGCTACCTCGTTGTAGTAGTCTTCCTTTCCCACCTGCGCGTTGAAATCTCCCAGGATGATCAGCAAGTCCTGTCTAGGCACTTCTTCCACGACCCTCTCCAGCTCGGCATAAAACTCTTCCTTCTCGCTGTCGTCTTTGTCCTCTGTTGGAGCGTATACATTTATCATACTAAATTTACATTTCTTCGTTTGAACTCTTATGTAAGCTATTCTTCCATTTACTGCCTCAAATTGGATTATGTTATTCTGCAGTTGCTTGCTTACAAAATATCCGACTCCTCTTCTGCCCTGCTTATCTTCAACCGAGTACAATAGTTTGTAGTTCCTTACATCTATCTCTCCCTTACCACTCCACTTGTTTCCTGAACTGTCGCTATATCAATTTTGTATCTTCTTAACTCGTTTTCTATCTCAAACAGCTTTCCTCCCTTAGCATCGTTCTTATGTTCCATGTACCCACTCGCATTGCTTCTCCATTTCTCTTCCTTTTATTTTTTCTTATCTTCTCGTGCCATTTTTTCTTATTCATTGCCAGTTTCGTCATCATAGATCCGTTCGGTTTGTTCTGTTTTGCTATTAGTTTTCTGAGCTGTGACCTTCCTCTTCTTCAGTTTTCATTCTTCCCTCGCTTTTATTCCATTTATACATTACGCCCTCTATTATAGCTTTCTGGTATCCCACTGTAACTATTTTTCCTTCCCCTCTCTCTTTCTTCGCTATCGCTCTTATTTCACCTTGAATCTTACGTTCCAGTACTGTTAAGTCGTTATCTATATAAATTTTTCTATTTCCCAATCGTGATTTATTCTTCATAATCTCCATTTTCTTGGTCCATGATTCGACTTCCGCTATCACATTCTCACCTCTGTTCGATTTCAATTTATAAGCTTGATTACAATGTTATTCTTTCGTTTTGCTTTCTCCTCTCTTTCAATTTTGTCCTCCAATATCTCTATTCTTGTTTCCAGTTGTTCTCTATCTTTTTCCCACTTTTCTTCTTTTTGTTTAAATGCATTCTTTATTTCCTGCATTTCTCTCTTGATTTCTGCTGTATTTTTCTTCATTTCGCCCATCATTGTTTCGAACATTTGTTTGACTTCATTCATATCCATTCCGTGGTCTTTAACTCTATTTCTTTCTTCTTCCGCCTGTTTTTGTTCTGGTGATCTTGTAACAAAACGGGATTTTAATTCATAAAAATTAATTTTAATATTTTGAATTGAGATATACTTATAAATTATTATTGCGATAATAACTGATGATTGTTAATCAACCATATATTATTTTATCAATTTTCGTCTGCATGCGAACTTCCTGCGTCTAAAGATGACTTTTTACACTGTTCTTTGTTCAGATGAACTGTTTAATTTCAGACAACAGTGGAGTATCGCTAATTTGACCGGATATTTTCAATGCAGTCAACGCGATTTCATTGATGAAGCAATCAAGATTTGATTGCATTGAAGCAATCAGTAGACATTTGCTTCTCGTTAAAAAAGCGATAGGGATGTATCTATCTAAAGGTGAAATTTGTCAGTGGTGCAAATTCTCACGCTATGGAAGGTCAATCTTCGTGATTTCTGAAAGGTATAAATATGGTTGAATAACAAAATCGAAGAAAGTCCTTCTAGTGAGTCCGTCAGCGACTATTGTAGATTCTCGCGTGCGGGACGGTTTGGCGGATTGTCAGTTTTGATTTTGGTTTTGGGCAAAGAAGACAAGGGAGTGTCTTGCCGAGTTGTCTTGCTTGTGTATTTTAAGTGCTTTAAAAGGTCAAATAGTTTGTTTATTGAATCCGTGAATAGATTGTGTATTCTCTGGTGTGAGACATTTGTGACGAATTTATCGTTGTTTTGGGTAATAGACAGGCATTGTCTTGGCCGCATTGGATTGCCTGGAGATCCAAGGTAGAAGGAAAAATATATCACCTATGTAAGTACAATTTTGAATTATTTACTAACAGAAGGATGGTATTTTTTTCTGATAGTTATTTTAGATTGTATACCTATGTGTTTAAAAGGGCCACCCTAAATTGTAAGGAATATTTAAATGTGTACATGTGTTTTTTTAAACTTATCCATTATTAATAAATATTGTTTTTGAAAATTCAGTGTTTTCGTTTTTCCTGTTGAGGAAAAGAACGTTTTGTTTTCTGTGTCGAGCTTAGTGTCGTTTTGTCCGCACCGAAGTTTCAACTTCAACATTTAGCCGGGGGACGTAACGCCAAAACGGGGAGTGTCTGGGACTTATTAGCAGAAAGTCGCGTACCAAATTGATAGTGTGTTTTTTTTTACAGAATTCTGCGGTGGGCGTAATCGGTTGAACGGTGGTGGCAGCATAATCTATAAATATTCTCAGTAGATCGATAAGTGCCTAAGTGGGATATTGTGTTCGATCAGCAAATTTGCTTACTTTTTAATAACTCCAGCTGTTCCTAGGAAAAGTAGTTCCGAAGGACGGTTGGCGGTTACAATCTGATCGTTTTTTTGCTTCTTTCAAACGATGCTTGTTCCCCTACTGGATCTACGTCGAATTCTCTTATTCTCTTTCTTGTCTCTTCACTCATTTGCGGCTGCTGCTGGTTTTTCTCCAGTATGTACTTGTAAGGTTTCTCGCCTATGAGGCATCTGTATGGTGTGTTGCCTGCTCGAGATGAGTCTCTCGTTATACTTTGGTTTGATTCTTCGCTCAATGCAAATTTTTTTATTTAACCTCACTTTTAGACTAGTTTCTTTTTAAGTTGTTTTATCTGGTATTTCACCCCTTTAACCTCTGTTTCCTATCCGTTTCGTAGGCCACCACTCTTAACTGATCTTTCCCGTTAGATTAGACTTTCCTCTCAGTCTTCTGATCACTTTTTTCGACTCTAAAACCAGGAATCGACACTGCTTATCGCACTAACCATGATCTCAGTTATAGTTATTAACTTACCTCAATGTAATCACCAATCTTTCTGCTGGATGAATTGAGCGGCGCATATTTGTGTTCATTTTGGTAATTTTTTCACTAATCACAGTCAAAAGGGGCAGAATTACCTATTGTTGGTCACTCCAAAATAAAAAAAACAATGGCGCTGCAAAGAGGAAGGTTAATATAGTATAATGACATAATTTTTATAAGCGAAGATATAATCAAAATTTCGAGAAAAATCAATTTGACAAGTACGGGAAATTTGCATCGATTATGCTAACGAGGGCGTGTAATTGCATCAGACGCTCGTAGTCTAAGTCACGCCCACCCGAGGTTATATATTGCAATGTACCACTACCACGTCAATAGAAATGATTACGTTTTGATTCAAAGTTTTTAATTTATTAACAAAGGTAGCACGAGACTTATTTGTTCAAACGAAAAGGTTTCATCCGACACCAAAGATTTGTTTCAACGTCAGAAATATACATGAAGAAAAGAGGTCACGGAACGAAATAACAAAAATAAATTCAAATGCAATGTTTTAATTCTGTTTATAAAATAAAGGTTTGTTAAAATTGTAAATTAATTTAAGTAGTTATAAGAAATGTAATTTGAAATCAAAAAAATAATTGTTCAAAGCATTAGTTATAAAAATGTGTTGAAACGTAGAACTTTTAAAATAACAAAAAATTTTACATGTGTCAAAGTGCTTCGTAACTCAATGTACCGCAAACGGGAACAACATCTTCTTCAAAAGTTACTGGAAGATCGGCAAAGATACAAGAACTTTAATTCAATTAAATCTGAAACATAAAAATTTTACAATTATTTTGGGCTAAGTACGAACCTGGAAATTATAACGTCAAAAATATCGATTTTACATCGACCAATAAAACAAAATCAGAAGTGCCTTGGAAAATACGAGTAGCTATGATAAAAAAACAATTGGAATGGGTTGTTGATTGCTTAATAAAGTTAATGGCGGTGAATTTTTGTGTGTCCAGCTAAAAAGTTAAAAATATAATAAAATTTGTTTAAGAAAGTGAATAAAAAGCTTAGTAATTGAAAGAACATTATACTTACGTATTTACAAAGTGAAAATTTGTGCAAAATTGAGAAGAATCACTATTATTTTGAAAGAAAACTTTAGTCACGATACAAATAGAAGCGACCACGAGGAAATTTAATCCAGAAAGATTCCACACCATTGAAGGTCATCGAACGAATATCACTGCATAATTTCATGGTATATGAACCGAACAAATAGAAATACACCAGATAAAAGGTACCGTCCCATTCAAAATTATTAAAAAACATAAAATTTAGTGAAAATTGACGATTAACTACACACGTGCGGGAAAACGTTTAGGTTTATCATAGAATTAAGATCTTTGTCATTAGGTATAAGAATTTTATTAATTTTAGTCATTTACATTTTGAAATTCATAATAAAAAACGATTAGCTATATAAAACGGAGCATAATTTGTGTATGATAATTCCGAGAGCCACAATATTGCATTTCAGATTTAAGATTTGGCCAAGGAAAGAACCCAGCGTGAGAGAAGGTAAGTCTGTGCTATCCGAAATAGTTAAGCCGAGGCATAAATTTATCTTATTTGTATTTGTCAAGAATAATTTGCTTACATTTCTATTGACGAGGTACTTTTACGTACACTCGTACAAGGCATTAACATTACAGAGTGCAAGCCTAATAAAGCTCCGAGGCTGCACAGCATTATTTGACAGCCCAACGTGTGGCATTATTATAAGACTCCGTGCATAGCATTATTTGGCGCCCAACGTGGGGCATTATTATAAGACTCCGTGCATAGCATTATTTGGCGTCACAACGTGAGGCACGAGTCACCTCGAGTAACCTCGTACCACGAGTAAAATTAGGTTATTACAACTAAAAATACTAGATAGGTTAGTTACAACGAAAAACTTCATCAAAATTATTTACAACAATAAAACTATAAATTTTCTTAAAATTAAAATTAAAAATATTCTTATTACTAAAATTAAACGTACGTCATCAATTAACTTAAAAAAAACTATTTCCTTATAACTAAATTGCTTAAAAATAAATTACGATGGCTGAAAAATCGGATAGGACTATAAGGTATGAAAAGAAAAATCCTGAAGTCATAGATGAAGGTACAGAAGACATAGAAACAGAAAAGGAGGAAGAAACGTCAGAGGAGGGGGTATCGATAACCGAAGAAGTGACAGGCAGTGAAATGCTAATACAATTAGATGTTGACGAAACACCTAAGGTGGAAAATAAATCAGAAATGCAAATAATACAAGAGATGCTAGCAGCGTTGTGCAAAACTACGACAAACACACAAGAAAGGTTAAACGCAAATAGTCAGAAAACAGATTTAATTTTAAAAAATACAGAAGACATCAAGAACATCATACGAAATTTGAAAATGGGACCTAAAACCAATTCTGATCATGAAGACGAAACAAATTCAAAAGAAATAAAGGTAGAAGAAAATATTAATTTGGCAAATGAAACGGTAAAGTTGGAAGCCGAAGTTATTCCAACATCATCAACGAAAAAATATCGGTCATACCAAGTGTTAAAAAGAAAAGCATACACGCAAAGAAATGGAAACTTTAAAATCAAAAACTTGTACTTTCAATTGACAATCAAAAGTATTTGCTTTAATATCAAATAAAATGCAGGTAAAATTGAAAGATTCGTAAATTCTATACTTTTAAATAATGTTTTTGATTTGCTACTTTTAAATCAAAAGCAAAAGTAATGACCTTAATAAAAATAATTTTGCAATAAAAGTATTTACTTTCTATGGTAATATAAATTATTTTCATATGTGATATTTTTAAAATTTAAATAGGGGAATTACCGGAATTGTAAACCGAATACTGTCGAACGCTTCCGGCACGACTTAACAGAAGAAAATTGTAATGCAAAATTTTATTCTGCATCGTTCTTGTGTGACTGGACGATCAGTAGTAATTAGTAAAAGCGGTATATTTTACCCCTATACAAATTATTGTGTTAAGGTGTTACAATGGGAGAACAGGAAATTAAAAATTTACTAGAAAGATGGGATATTGCACATTTAATACCATTGTTTGAAGGTAAGTAGTTTTAATTTGCAATTAATTATCATTTTTGTATAATTATTCGTTTGTAATAATAAATTAAACTATTGTGGCATTTTTAAAATAGATGGAAGGAAATCGAACAATCAATTTATAAGTTCTGTTTGCAATTTATCTCGCCATAATGTTAAAAACATTAAAATTAAGTTAAAAAACATTAAAAACAGCAAAAAACAAATATTCTAACAGACCAGTTGTACATCCCCGATAAATTTATCTCACGTCTTGCTGACGCCTTTAATAAATTGTGCATCAGCAACCTTGACTTTTATGCCTTTTTATGACATCAATTACTCATTACATTAAATTTGTATATTTAAATTTTCTCAATTTTACAGAACAAGAGATCGACATATCAAACTTTATTGATTTAAGTATCGATATCATTAAAGAATTACCGACAACTCTTTAAACGTAAGCATTTTAAAATAATCCATGCTAGACTATTTTTTATTTAAAATCAATCACAACTTTTAGGTAAAAGATTTTCCAGAAGCTTCTGTAGTAAATATTGCTACTTCGATACAAAAGGGGAACGTCAGATTTAAAATTTTTTTATGGATTTGAAGAACTGCAAAAATCATGTAGAATATCGTATCACTTAAATTTAACAAAATTTTTTAATTTAAGTGGTACAAGAAAATACATTTTAAAGAATTTTGAGATTGAGAAGCAATTAACTCGCAAAACTCGAAATATATTGGTCGAGTTAATTATAAATGCTATGCTTTCAGAGAGGTATGTACATTATATAAATTAATAATTTGTCGTACAATAAACATTTACTTAAATGATTATTTTATAGCGAAGTACTTAAAGATGTCGATTTTCAAACGATTGCAGAAAAAATTTGCAATACTTTTAAAGGAGAAGCCATACACACCTAACTATTATATTCCTAGAACAACTAATCAAGAATGCCAAAATAAAAAATATATAAACCCCAAAGGAAAATTGGTTGATAAATACAGGAATTTAAAACATTTCTTTAAATCAACTTCATGGGCCAGTGCAAATGAAGGCAATGAAAATTATGAAGTGGATGATGATATATAGGAGGTACACAATATTGTTAACTCATTAGTTCATAATAATAGTTTGCAATTTTTCAATATTGCAGTTATACAGATGACATCAAGTTTAGTGCTGAATGGCTAAAAAAATGGTCACAACCTGAAGACTTAGTTATCGAAAATTGGACAAAAACTTTTTCGTTAAGGGTCAGTAGCAAACAAACATCAGTAAGAGAATTTCTAAATGAGTGGAAAATTTTATTAAAAAATAATTTTACGTCAAAATTGGTAAATTCTATTTATGTTTTGTATTTAAATAAATATTTTGAACATCTATTTCTTCGCAGATTGAAATGGACTTCAAAAAAATGTTTCCGTCTTGCAATATTAATTTATTAGAAAATTTTACTATATGGGAGCAATTCTTTAATAAATTGAAAAATATTAAATATGGAGAAAATACCTATATTTGCGATAATAATATAGAGTTATATAATTTGCTTAATATCAATCTTTAAGTAAAAAAAATTATTTATAGTTTATGTATAAAATTTTGTTTAAAAAATGAAGACAATTTTAGTGAACCCCGTATCTCTTAAACGAAACGTCTAAGAGAAAAACTAATAGCCTAAACCGGATAGGGAATTTAACGGGCTACAACTTTCGTCAAATAAATTTTTTTGGGCAACCACCCGTTTTCACAGAAACTCTGAAAATAATGAACAAGGTGTAGGTAAAAAAACTAAATTCACAAAATTAATTTAATAAATGCTCAAAATGGCCTCCCTCATTTTCAGCACACAGGCGTGCTCTTTTCAAAAGGTGTTGCACGGTATTATTTAATACGTTTTAACAATGTTTTAACATTAAAAGAAATGCTAGAAATCAAATTGAGATTTTTAGTAATTATGTGAATTTATATTTTTTACCTACACCTTGTTCATTATTTTCAGAGTTTCTGTGAAAACGGTTGGTTGCCCAAAAAAATTTATTTGACGAAAGTTGTAGCCCGTTAAATTCCCTATCCGGTTTGGGCCGTTATTTTTTCTCTTAGACGTTTCGTTTAAGAGATACGGGGTTCGCAAGAAAATTTTAAAAAAACCTGAATTTTTTAAACATTTTTTCCCTTAATTTAATTTATAACTCGAAATCCGTTGATTCTAGACGATAAGGGGTGATAACCTAATTTGTAAACAAGCAAATGATCTTTAAAATAGTTCTAATCCATTAACCTTAAAAAATCAATAATATCGGAGCTATGGCCGTTTGAAATCATAAATTCAAAAAATTGCTTTAAAGCGAGGTACCCCCCAAGGGTTTGGACTTGGGCAAAAAGTTTATTTGAAAATTTGTCTTAGAAAAGTGTCCTTTATCACTACCTCAAAGGTTCTCCACGGTCACGGGGACACCCTGTATATACCTATAATGTGAACAATAATTACTTCCTTACAAATAAGTTTTTATAATTTTTACGTTTAGTTTTTAAGTTAATTTTATTTTGGTTAAAATTGTATTTTTATTATGTATGTTATATTTTCGTCTTTTTATTTATATTTATGTATTTTTATAACACGTATAAATCTATAGGTAGTAAAAATAAACAAAATTATTAATAATTATTAAAATAGTTTGATTTCAAAACAAAAATTACCAAACGTTAAATGTAAAACAAAGGTTTTCAAAAGGAAATCAAAAATTTTTTAAATTAAAAGCAACTGATTTTGATTTCAATTAAAAAATTGAAATTATTTACTTTTGAATTGATGGTTATAGTTGAATTGATGAAAGTATTGTACTATTCAAATAAAAGTAAAAAGTTTTAAAATTAAAAACAAAATTTGTAAATTGAAAACATAAATTTTTAAATTAAAAGTAAGCAGATGAAAACTATATACCATTAAAATAAAAGCAGTTTACTTTTATTATAGAAGTCAAAAGTAATGTTACTTTTGAATTAAAAGAATAAAATGTCGACGCCTTTTTAAAAGTAAAACTTTCGATTTTACCTGCAATTTTTTCGATTCTAAAGCAAATTTTTTTTGCGTGTACAAACGGGTGCAGTTGAAATTTAAAAAGTTACAGTTAAAACGAAAAGGCCAAATAAGGGGCATGCGAATTAATAGTAAAATATTACAAAGCGATTTACAAAATAAAACGGGCACATTTAAAAATACAAAATTTTACGATTTAACAAATTTCGACACAATATTTAAATTTAAAAGATTTCATAACGTAACTAACATAAAATCTAAAAACTTAACACATAAACGGGTCAATAACAATTTAAAATTTACAACATCAGGGGGTAGTAAAAATTTTACAAATAAAAATTTAATCAATGCACAAAGCCGGGTTAATAAAAGAAAATTTATGAAAGCAAGTCTTAATAACGATTTTACAAACTACAAATTAAATAAACTAAGAAATTATAACGACATCGGCAAGAAGACAAAAAACAATTTACAAAAGAAGAAAATTAATTTACAAAGGAAAATGTTAAGAAATAACAAGATGCATTGGACGAAGAGGTCCAACATGAAATTAAACATTAAAATAAAAAGAAATGATTACGTTAGTCAGAGAAGATTATTCAAGCGGAGAAAAATTAAGATTAAAAGAGTACGTTTCAAAATAAAAATATCATTACTATTTTCCTAAGCGGTGAAAGAAACACCATAGCGAAACTTAAATAAAAAAATAATAAATAAAATTTTAACAACTTCTATATAAACCGCTAGAGAAAATAGTAAGAAATAAAGACAATTGTAAATATAATTTTAAGACATGGATAAGACAAGTACCGAATATGACAATTATAATATGATGTGAACATGATATAGCAATGTAAATATGATATGAAGCTATTAAAATTATGACGAAAAAAATGATTTGACCAAGATGAAATTTTGAAAAAGCGACGTGTAAAAAGAATAATAAATGTACGAAAGTAAATAATTATTGAAAATTTTAATTTATTCAATGAGGTTCAATTATAAAATGCGCGAAAGAAAATTTATTTAGGTAGATCAGTTTGAATAAATGAAATTATTAGGTGACCAAAAATGAGAAGAAATAAAATAGTAAATAACAGATCGTAAGAATA
Source organism: Podabrus alpinus (assembly GCA_932274525.1). Classification (NCBI taxonomy): domain Eukaryota; kingdom Metazoa; phylum Arthropoda; class Insecta; order Coleoptera; family Cantharidae; genus Podabrus; species Podabrus alpinus. The sequence continues at coordinate 60,796,361 of OW026452.1, forward strand.
GGGTTTAAAATAAATGGTATCCAAGAATAGATTTGACATTGAAATATGAAGAATTATAAATATTATGGGAAAAATATGATTGAATATGATAATGATTATGTAGAATTATGAATAAATATTATGAAATATTATGGGGGGGAAAAACAAATGAATATAATAATGAAAATATGATGATAGAAAAATTTATTAAGAGATACCAAATATAATTAAAAGAGAAAACCAATTAATAAAAGGGTAAGAGAAAAGATAATTTAGGTCACAAAATATGAGTATATGAAAATTGTATTAAAACCTTACTTAAATAAAGATAATCAGAATTGAATAAATGAAGTTTACATAGTTAACAACCAAGTAAAAATTAAACAAGTAGTTAAAATTTTAAAAATAAATCAAGTTATGAAACAACGAACAGTATAAACATGCCAGTAAAGAGCAACTAATAAAAAAATAATCTTGGTCAGGTTAATTAATTAAGTTAGTATATAGGATAGTTTTGTTGAATTTGATTAGTTAGTTTGGAACATTTGATATGATTTAATAATTTAATTTTGAGTTTAGTTATAATTGTTAGTTAAAATCGTTACATTAAAAATTTAGTTTGATATGTTTATGAATAAACGCACGTGTATTAATTAAGAAATTTACCACAAAAATAGGTATTTTCAAATAAATTTCAATTAACACAGGGGGTAATGCAATGTACCACTACCACGTCAATAGAAATGATTACGTTTTGATTCAAAGTTTTTAATTTATTAACAAAGGTAGCACGAGACTTATTTGTTCAAACGAAAAGGTTTCATCCGACACCAAAGATTTGTTTTAACGTCAGAAATATACATGAAGAAAAGAGGTCACGGAACGAAATAACAAAAATAAATTCAAATGCAACGTTTTAATTCTGTTTATAAAATAAAGGTTTGTTAAAATTGTAAATTAATTTAAGTAGTTATAAGAAATGTAATTTGAAATCAAAAAAATAATTGTTCAAAGCATTAGTTATAAAAATGTGTTGAAACGTAGAACTTTTAAAATAACAAAAAATTTTACATGTGTCAAAGTGCTTCGTAACTCAATGTACCGCAAACGGGAACAACATCTTCTTCAAAAGTTACTGGAAGATCGGCAAAGATACAAGAACTTTAATTCAATTAAATCTGAAACATAAAAATTTTACAATTATTTTGGGCTAAGTACGAACCTGGAAATTATAACGTCAAAAATTTCGATTTTACATCGACCAATAAAACAAAATCAGAAGTGCCTTGGAAAATACGAGTAGCTATGATAAAAAACAATTGGAATGGGTTGTTGATTGCTTAATAAAGTTAATGGCGGTGAATTTTTGTGTGTCCAGCTAAAAAGTTAAAAATATAATAAAATTTGTTTAAGAAAGTGAATAAAAAGCTTAGTAATTGAAAGAACATTATACTTACGTATTTACAAAGTGAAAATTTGTGCAAAATTGAGAAGAATCACTATTATTTTGAAAGAAAACTTTAGTCACGATACAAATAGAAGCGACCACGAGGAAATTTAATCCAGAAAGATTCCACACCATTGAAGGTCATCGAACGAATATCACTGCATAATTTCATGGTATATGAACCGAACAAATAGAAATACACCAGATAAAAGGTACCGTCCCATTCAAAATTATTAAAAAACATAAAATTTAGTGAAAATTGACGATTAACTACACACGTGCGGGAAAACGTTTAGGTTTATCATAGAATTAAGATCTTTGTCATTAGGTATAAGAATTTTATTAATTTTAGTCATTTACATTTTGAAATTCATAATAAAAAACGATTAGCTATATAAAACGGAGCATAATTTGTGTATGATAATTCCGAGAGCCACAATATTGCATTTCAGATTTAAGATTTGGCCAAGGAAAGAACCCAGCGTGAGAGAAGGTAAGTCTGTGCTATCCGAAATAGTTAAGCCGAGGCATAAATTTATCTTATTTGTATTTGTCAAGAATAATTTGCTTACATTTCTATTGGCGAGGTACTTTTACGTACACTCGTACAAGGCATTAACATTACAGAGTGCAAGCCTAATAAAGCTCCGAGGCTGCACAGCATTATTTGACAGCCCAACGTGTGGCATTATTATAAGACTCCGTGCATAGCAATATATAACGTAGCGCTCGCTCCATATCGACCGCATTTGTCGGTCTAATTCCGTGTGGTAAACATGTAGGTCTCTAAATAAACATAAACGTTGGCTTGGCCAGAGCTGTGAGCATCAAAAAACCTAGCCTCCGATGCTCCGCATCTCCGGCCGGTTTTTCGTGCTCAGAGCCGCTAACGCGGCAGGAGCTAAACATACAAGAGGCGCCATGCATCAAGGAAACCGGGATAAATGCAACCGGGATCTGAAACCCCCTAAAAATAGCTTAAAAACAAAAAATAATCGATGTTACATGTAGGAGCGCCGAGCTGCATCTGCAGGTGCGAAATTTTCTAAGTGTTAGACTATATCCCACCACACGTACCGTCAACAAAATGCGCGCCGGCCAAGCGAAGTAGTGGCATCGACCGGTTCTACAGCATGCAAGATGCTACTTTTACGTACTTTTCAAATCGATTTTTCTCAAAATTTTGATTATATCTTCGCTTGTAAAAATTATGTCATTATACTATATAAACCTTCCTCTTTGCGATTGCAAAGTTTCAACTCATTCGGAGTGACCAACATTAGGTAATCCTCACCTAAATTTTAAATGAAAATATCCTAGAGTTAGTCTATTACTCATTGTTGGGTGTACCCAATAACGACGTCGACGTTTGTTTTTTTTTATTATTTAAAATGTGGACGCACACAGCAGATATACATCCTAGTTGTACAATGTCCATTTTCACACTGACTGTACAACCGCTGGTTAAAAACGCCCGTGTAGTGGCTACATCGCTACATAGTTGGGCGTGTAAAACGCGGCGCGTAAACCGCCGCGTTTTCGATGCCCGTCTATTGCTAGCCTTAAAGTAAATCGTTGAAAACAACTAATAATAATTCGATAAAAACAATATAAATTGATTAAGTTGAAAGTTTCAAATTAAATAAAGTAATAGTGAAATCTCATAATAGTATATTACACGATATTCAATAATCACCTTTAACTCAGGATACACAATACGAAGTTTAAATTATTACAATTTTATAAAGTACAAAAAAATGAGAATTTTCAGCACAAACAAACTTATGCAAGAATAGAAATTCGCAAAGAAATCTTAGTTACAAATTTACAACATTTTTAGGTTATATTGATAAGAAATATTTTACAAAGATGTTCATTTTCCAAGCTAAATGTATCCTTTAAGAGAAATATCTCAACTAAATGGTTCCTCGCCGGTGTGAGCTTAAATGCCTTTGCAATTGTGATTTATGTGCACATTTATAAGCACAAATATGACAACTAAACGGTTTTTCACCGGTATGAGTTCTTAAATGTGATTTTAAATATGATTTTTGTGCACATTTATACTCACAAATATCACAACTAAAGGGTTTCTCACCGGTATGAGTTCTTAAATGCATTTGTAAGTGTGATTTCCTTGCAAAAGTATACTCACAAATATTACAACTAAACGGTTTTTCGCCGGTATGAGTTCTTAAATGTGATTGTAATCGTGATTTCACTGCACAAGTATACTCACAAAAATCACAACGAAATGGTTTCTCGCCGGTATGAGTTCTTAAATGTCCTTGTAATTGTGATTTCACTGCACAAGTATACTCACAAATATCACAACGAAATGGTTTCTCGCCGGTATGAGTTCTTAAATGTATTCCTAAGTATGTTTCCCGTGCACAAGTATACTCACAAACATCACATCTAAATGGTTTCTCGCCGGTATGAGTTCTTAAATGTCTTTGTAATTGTGATTTCACTGCACAAGTATACTCACAAATATCACAACTAAACGGTTTTTCACCGGTATGAGTCCTTGAATGTATCACTAAATGTGATTTTCTTGCACATTGAAGGTTACAAATATCACATATAAATGGTTTCTTGACCTTATGAGCTCTTAAATGACGTATTAAAGTTTGTTTAAGAGCAAATTCATAACCACAAGTTGCACACTCGAACAAATTTGAACAATTCAGGGTTAAATCTGTAGTGTCGGTCTCTTCTTTAATGTCCATGGAATGATGCAAATCTTCTAAATTAAATTTCACATCTTCCACCTCTTCTGTTTTAATTTCGTAATTGCTAATTGAATTATATGGAATCTCCAAAGATTTACCTGCGTTATCCATAATTTGTGACTCTTCCGAGGGTAGCACTTGAGCAGCAAATAAATCGGTAACTGGTTCCATTTGGAGGATGGAGCACTGTAATTGTACAGGTACAGAATCACTTTTCTTAATCAAAGGCGTTGATTATATTGATTATATTATGTTATCGATTTAGAAAACTACTCTACAATTGTCTAGAATTGTGACGACTGTCCTCGACGACTGTCTCTATTGTCTCTGTTCAACATCTGACGCCATCTGTGGACCTGGCTGAAGTTTGACTCCAACTCATACTCATATTCGTAAATATTACAGTCGACCCGTTAAAGCATGGTAAAAATATTAATTATTTTATTTTTGCTTTTAAATTTATAATTTAACAATAAAGCGCTCACCGAAGGTACCAATACAAACTAATTAAATAAATTAAAGTAAAAATTACGTTAATAGACCTCATTTAGGCTTCCAAAACTATGCAATGATAAGCACAACACAAAATAATAAAAAAATTCCTGGAGGCGCATTTGATGAGATCCCCTCCCAAATTTTTGATATGACAATCTACTTGATGACCTGCATCTATGTGCCAAATTTTATAACCCTTTTTTGGGGCTAAGGGTGTCAAAAACCAACCCTTACCTTTAAATAGTTGGTAAAAAATTCCCAGATGGTGCAGTTGATGAGATCCCCTCCCAAATTTTTATATGACAATCTACTTGATGACCTACATCTATGTGCCAAATTTAATAACCCTCTATTGGGGCTAAGGGTGTCAAAAACCAACCCTTACCTTTAAATAGTTGGTAAAAAATTCCCAGATGGCGCAGTTGACGAGATCCCCTCCCAAATTTTTGATATGACAATCTACCTGATGACTAGAATCTACGTTCCAAATTTAAAAACCCTATTTTGGGGCTAAGGGTGTCAAAAACCAACCCTTACCTTTAAATAGTTGGTAAAAAATTCCCAGATGGCGCAGTTGTCGAGATCCCCTCTCAAATTTTTGATATGACAATCTACTAGATGACGTGCATCTACGTTCCAAATTTCATAACCCTCTTTTGGGGCTAAGGGTGTCAAAACCAACCCTTACCTATAAGAAGTTAGTAAAAAATTCACATATGGCGCAGTCGACGAGAACCCCTCCCAAATTTTTGATATGACGATTTACTTGATGACCGGAATCTACGTTCCAAATTTCATAACCCTCTTTTGGGGCTAAGGGTGTCAAAAACCAACTCTTACCTTTAAATAGTTGATAAAAAATTCCCAGATGGCGCAGTTGACGAGATCCCCTCCCAAATTTTTGATATGACGATCTACTTGATGACCGGAATCTACGTTCCAAATTTTATAATCCTCTTTTGGGGCTAAGGGTGTCAAAAACCAACCCTTACCTTTATATAGTTGGTAAAAAATTCCCAGATAGCGCAGTTGTCGAGATCCCCTCTCAAATTTTTGATATGACAATCTACTTGATGATCTGAATCTATGTTCCAAATTTCAAAACCCTCTTTTGGGGCTAAGGGTGTCAAAAACCAACCCTTACCTTTAAATAGTTGGTAAAAAATTCCCAGATGACGCAGTTGACGAGATCCCCTTCCAAATTATTGATATGACAATCTACTTGATGACCTGAATCTATGTTCCAAATTTCATAACCCTCTTTTGGGGCTAAGGGTGTCAAAAACCAACCCTTACCTTTAAATAGTTGGTAAAAAATTCCCAGATGGCGCAGTTGACGAGATCCCCTCCTAAATTTTTGATATGACGATCTACCCCAGTAGACGCAGGTATCACCGTGATATCGCAGTGATACCTCATTTGTGTCACAGGTGTGATATCACAAAGTGATATCCACGTGATACCTATGTGATACACATGTGATATTTTGTGACTTACTTGTGATTCTTGTTGATTTATCACCAAAGTGATATCGCTGTGATATCTCATTTGTGTGAGAGATGTGATATCACACTGTGATATCCACGTGATACCCATGTGATATCCATGTGATATTTTGTGCCTTATTTGTGATTGTAGCTGATTTATCACCAAAGTGATATTGCAGTGATATCTCATTTGTGTCAGAGATGTGATATCTCACTGTGATATCTCACTGTGATATCCGCGTGATACCCATGTGATATCCATGTGATATTTTGTGACTTATTTGTGATTGTTGCTGATTTATCACTTAAGTGATATCGCCGTGATACCTCACTTGTGTCAGAGGTGTGATATCACACTGTGTATTATAAATATTTTGGATCGAGATCGTTATCGCCACTTCATGGCTTTAAGTGTTAGTATAAGAATATTACTTGATAATGATTTGTACATGAAACATGGAGATTATGCGAATGAATTACTAAAGTGGTTTATTGGAAAATATTCAAAATTGTATGGAGCTGAATATTTAAAGTATAATGTGCACAATCTTTTACATCTCTTTAAGTGGTTTTAAATATGAAAACTACATGCAAAAAATTAAAAAACATTTAAAGCAAAATAACCGACCCCTTGAACAAATATATAATCGTATAGTGGAAGCACGGGCTAATAATATACAATTTGAAAGAGTAAAATACCCGATAATTAATTTTTAACTGCTATTATTTGCGCGCTTACTTTTAGTGCTTGTTTTTGGAGAAATTTTAAATTTTGGATAAAAGTTACTATTTTTAAAAATTCATTTTGTAGTCACTTTGCAACGTGTATTTTAATAATAAATTTTTCATTTATTAAAATACACAAATAATTTGTAGGTTAAAAATATTACTTGGGTCTCCACTGATACATGTAAACAAGATTTTTTCTAACAGTATTCGGAAAAAGAACAAGGCCAATAATTAATGTTTAATATTTGAGCTCCGAGCAACATGTCTACTCCACGAGGTTTCTAGAATGAACATGCATTTAACATATTTGCATTTTTCAATTTCAGAAAATATTCCAAGATACCGTTAATTTATAACGTTAATTTAGCTTGACTAATTTATAAAATCAAAATTTTTTTTTATAAAAAAAGCTTTCATTTAAAAAATTCTCCAAAGAAAATATAATAATTTTAATTATATGTAGCAACCGGTCTTCTTTAAATCATCAATATAAAAGTATGGTTGCTATTATAAAATTATTATTTGTTTTACCTTTAAATGCATTTTTTTAATGGAAGCATTTTTTCAATTGTTTAATTACCCCCGCACAACAAATGAAATGGAACTCGTGGACGCAAACACTGCCAAAACTTCAGGAGATCAAAATCCCAAGATGCTATATGACGAAATCATACAACAATTTTCAGATGCACGTTTTCGTGGACGCCTCAATAAGTGCGTTCGCAGCAGTAGTGTATTTCCGGTTTGAAGGCGAATTTGGAATCGAGTGCAAACTTGTCAGTGCAAAAACGAAAGTTGCCCCACAAAAACCCATGCCAATACCAAGGCTAGAACTACAAGATGCCGTACTAGGAGCACGATTGGGTAATACAGTCATTGCTGGCCATTCCGTAGAACCAAACCAAAGATTCTTCTGGTCCGATTCCATTGATGTTCTATCGTGGCTGAGATCTGATCACAGAAGATATCGACAGTTTGTGGCGTTTCGCATTGGAGAAATTCTCGACCCCACGAAGTTAGAAGAGTGGCGCTGGGTTCCCACAAGAAGTAATGTCGCTGACGAAGGCACGAAGTGGAAAGAGCAACCCAAAATTAGCTCTAAATGTCGTTGGTTTACCGGACCTGAGTTTATGTACCTGCCTGAGGTTGATTGGCCAATCGAGCGCCGATCAAGTCTTAAAATAGAAACCTAAGAAGAAAAGCTGCCGATCATGAGTCATTCCGAAGTAATCGTATGCAGTTTGGTTCCAAAATATGAGCGTATTTCGCAATGGAGTCGGCTTCTTCGTACACAAGCATGGACGCTGAGGTTTTTTTTTGGAAAATAAAGGGAATCAGGACCTCGTCTGGCCGAGGAGAGTTGGTGTTCGATGAGATTCTACAAGCCGAAAGAGAAATTTTTCGTGAAATACAATTAGAATGTTTTCGAATTGAAATCGGCTGTTTAAAGACCACAAAGCCCATCGACAAGTCAAGTTCGATTTACAAAATGGTCCCATTTCTTAATGATTTCGGAGTACTTCGATTAAGAGGACGCGCTACGAATGTAGTAGGCGCTACGTATGATGCCATGTAACCAATTATCCTGCCTCGTAACCACCCGGTTACGGACCTCATCTTGTCTCACTATCACTGCAAATACCTGCACGAAAATCACGAGCAAGCCATAAACGAAGTTCGACAAAGATACTGCATCCCTAGATTACGCCGCTGCATGCAAAAGATACGATCAAACTGTCAATCATGCAAAAACGAAAGAGCAACGCCAGCCCCACCTCAAATGGCCGAACATCCCCCGGCACGGGTAGCCACCTTCTCCGCCCCATTCCCATACGTTGGACTCGACTACTTCGGCCCCTTTGATGTTGCAATTGGTCGAAGAACAGCAAACGTTGGGTTGCCTTGTTTACGTGCCTTACCATTCGCACTATTCACTTGGAGATCGTTCACTCGCTGAGCAAAAACTCTTGCTGGATGGCTATTCGCAACTTTAACGCCAGGAGAGGAACCCCTATTGAGATACGGTCCGACAACGGCACGAATTTTGTGGGAGTTGCAAACGAACTACGCGAGCTATATAAACAAATGTCCACTGATGACTACAGACGCGAATTTGGTCAAATACGGTGGTTGTTCAACCATCCACTATCACCACATGTGGGTGGATGCTGGGAAAGAATGGTGAAATCGGTAAAAAAATCCCTACTACGAACAATGCCTACGAAAAAACCAGGGGATGAATCCTTTCGCTGTTACTTGACTGAAGCCGAAAACATGGTAAATTCGAGACCACTCACGCACGTTTCACTAGAGACCGCAGATCAGGAAGCTTTAACGCCTAACCACCTTTTGCTGGGATCCTCTAGCGGTGCAAAACCGTTTTCTGCATTTCCCGAAAATGACTGTCGTCTGCGTTCCGGTTACGAGCTATCGCAGCAAATGGCCGATCAATTCTGGCGCCGGTGGATCAAGGAATATCTTCCCACCCTGACGAGAACGACCAAGTGGTTTGACAAACGTAAGCCCCTCGAAGTTGGCGATGTGGTTATAATAATAATGGATGACAAGCATCGCGACACCTGGAAGAAAGGGAATGTGATCGACGTGATCAGGGGAAAAAATGATCAAGTTCGACGTGTCGTAGTTAGGACACCGCAAGGAACATACACAAGAGCCGCTGCGAAAGTTGCTGTTCTGGACATCAAAGGTAAACTGAACTCCGATGTACAGGCTCAGTGTACCGAAGGGGAGAATGTTACAGAAACTTTACACCGCCTCAACACGTTCTTTGAATGTTTAAGACATTGCAGAGAGTACGCCCCTGCTTAAAACTAAATCTTAAAACTCACGATTTGAATTTCTGCCCATACCAACCGCCAAACTGAAAAGTGTACTTAACTGGCCTATATAAAGCGGAGCTAGGAAGTTCAAGTCAGTTAACATTGCGAACTCGGTAAGGGCCGAAATTGTAAGTAAAACCTTTTTATTATTTATTTATATTTGTATATATATTTTTTATTGATTATTATTGATTTATTGATTGTATATTTTTTAATGTAGAAATTTTCAACATTACCATCTATAGTTATAATTGCTAATCTCAATAAGCAAATAAAATAGTGTAACAGCCGTATATTTGTCGTGAGTTATTGAAGTATCAAATAGAAAGGTTGTTAGAAATATTCCCGCCCGCCGTAGTTGAAAGCATTTTGAACAAGCTACCTTTCTGGTGTGAAAAGTTGTTGTTGCTAGTTATTTTTGGTCGACATAATATTTATAATGTAACATCAGATAATCCGATAATCTACACCAATTAAATTTTTCAAGATATAACTTCTTATTAGGGTATCAACGTCTTAAGGTATCAACGTCTTAACGGATCAAAGCATCAAACGATCAACGGATCAAAGGATCAACGTATCAACGTATCAACAGATCAACGTATCAACGTATCAACGTATTTAAATTTCCTATATAGGTGAAATATTATGTACCTAAATAAAATATAACTTATATTTGGTCTGCATTGAAAAAAAGTTGTTGTTATTTTTGGTCGCCATAATTTTGTAATGTAATATCAGATAATCTGCACTAATTAAATTTTTGCGGTTGGTATTTATCATTCACTATATAAGTAATAATAATGAAGCTTTTCCATTCCATTCGGAACTTTACTTCTCTGTATTGTACGGTTCATTTTTTGAGGTGGATCAATCCTCTTCTTTCTCTTTTACTTACAACTTAACTTCACCAATTACATCAAGCCACTGCTGTGGTTAACAATAAATAAATTTAAAACAAATTATTGTTTTATTGTACATACGATGTGTTTACAATCACAATTTCGAGGGTTCTGATTAGATTTGAATTATGCGGACAGACACGGAGCCAGATCGCAAGGCTTCTTGCTATACTTTGCATAGAAACCTAAAAGTAGCGCACCAGTTCTTAGACCTCTATACACACAGAGTATTTCTAACACGATTTGAAACGCTCTGTATGATTTTGAATTATGCGGACAGACGGACAGACAGACACGGAGCCCCAGATCATAAGGCTTCTTGTTATACTTTGTATAGAAACCTAAAAGTTATTTTTTTAATCTAATCATCAATTTATCAAATCATAAATTTGAATTATTGTTAATATCATAGCAATGCAGATAATAATCAAAGTACAAAATTTATTAATTTTAAATAACAAAAATATTATATAACCTAGAAAGAACAGCTACACACTTCTGGAATTTTAATGATCAACAAATAAAATAGTCAAACAGAAATACCAGAAGGTAAAAAAGTAGAAGAAACAATAATAAAGCATTTCCCTTCGCAGTGCATCCATATTTTCGTTAGAAATTCTTAACCTAGTTATTGGTCTGTCCAGTTTTCGAGTACCAACTATATAACTGCTATTTGGTTTTTCATAAATTGTGATTGTTGTAAATATCAGTCTGCAGTTGGGACATGTTGGTGTTTCATTATTTACTTGCATTTGATTAATCCATGTTGCTAAACATGTTTTGCAAAACTTATGTATGCATCCAATTGGTACGGCGATCTTCTGTCCTAAAAGCTCTTCTAAACAAATTGAACAATGTTGATCGCCAAAATTCATTTTTATATTATTATACGTTGAGAAATTAACGACGCGACGTTCAGTGGAACGAAATCTCAAATGATCGAACTTGTACATATTTTACTTTCGAATTTTTAGTTTGTAAGATAGAGTTGTGTTATTTATTTATGAGAAAACTTTTACTTATATAGTAAATACAATATTATTATCAGGCTGATAATCCAGTACGACTTATCGGATTAGTGAAAAGATTAAATACATAATTCACGGTCAGTACATTCCCCCCGTTAAGTGAGAAACCCGAAGGAAGTACAAGATACAGCATATCACTTGGCAAATATTCAACCTCTGTATCAAAATGTTTGGTGGAAGTTAGGAATTTTTGGAACCGACGGTTTTACCACTCAGCCTCTGAATTTTTGTGATTCTGAAAAATATGCGTCTTTGGATATTGCAGACTATCACTTGGCAAAGTTTCAGCCTGTATCAAAATATTTGGTGGAATTTTTCCAAAATTATTAAGCCGACGGTTTTTCCACAAGAACCAGTATTTTTTGGCTGTATGCCATATTGGAAACTGTTATCTGTTATGATATTTTCCATAAAATAAAATGTTAAAGTGCATCTATTAAATATAAATAAGTATTTTAAAAAAATGTATAACTTGTTGATTGGTGGTTTTAAAGCCCTTCCTGAATTATTTTATGTTATACGTAATATGTATAAACATTAGAAGTGTTTTAGAATAAAGCCGGTCGTGGTTCGTTAATCTTGAGGTTATCGCTTATTTAAAAACAAGATGTTAAACTTAAAATCGTATAATTGCTGAGACTCGATACAGTAAAGAACGGCATTGTTTACACAAATAATTGTGAAAATGAAATTTGGGATGCCATTACCTAAGCCTACACAATAACACCTTGCAACCACGGAAGGCAATTGCTCGAAAAATAACTGGTGTTTTAAAACAATCTGCATACAATTAAAAGAAACAAATATTGGCACAAACCTTTCGAGCTCTCCAGATGTAGTACAATTCCACAAGTACACGCAAACAAATAGCATGTTCTTTTAATTGAAATGGCAGGCACCACCACTGACTTGAAGGTTGCGATTCTCAGCTCCACCTGGTAACGAATGACAAAAGGGTTTGATTTCACCCAAGGAGACACCTTGGATTGAATATCCTCAAGAATTGTAAGGTAAAAAATTGTTATTGTTGTTTAATTGTTGACAGTTTGCAATATGCAAATATGAAGCTGCAATAATTCGTTACACCCGAACTCTGGGCAAAATGGGCTATCTACGACTTTGTCGCTCATTTTTCCTTTTGTATGTTCGAACCATTTCTAACAAAAGAAAAGCTATTATAAGAATGTATTTTACAATATAAGCATTCTGAACCGCGAGCAGATCAAAATATAAATACTACTCGTATAGTATATTTGTATATGGGTTGTTTAGACGTTTTTGTGTTATTTTATATTTAGACGTTTTATGCATTTTGTATAAATGTATTTTAATGTGTATGTTTTGTATGCATGCGCTTGCGCTTTAGCAGACAGTAGAAGTCAAGTTTCATTACTACAAGCAGCGCCTCAAGTCATGTCTTGAGCGTTATTTCTATTACATCAAGTTTAATGTTATTATTGTTAATAAACAAATTCAGTTATACGTTACATTATTTATACCTTACAATTTATTATACCCTACAAGTTTACAATACCAAATTACAGTGCAATTAAAATTTTACGTATATGTAATATACGATTACAAATATTTGTGGAAACATTTCACAAATAAGAAAAATTCAACAAGGCAGCAATTTCTACATGGGTAGAACGGGTACCAGCCCATTATGCCCCACCCGTTGTGCCCCAAAGCACATGCTTCTAATTAAATTTATTAAATTATCTAATTAAACTCTCTAATTAAATTACACTTTCATTTATTATTTAAAATTTAAACACTTAAGCATATGAAAGTATGCTTTTTACACTTCACATCAGAAGATTATTATTATGCAGGTAAGGAAGAAATTAACGTTTTAAAGAGGAGAAGTTATGACTGTTACTGATTTTAGAATGGGTTGGTCATCGACGATTATTACCAAATGCCGTTCCTTCACAAAATCTGCCTAGCAGAAGCTATGAATGTGCAGAAGTAAAAAAAAAGTTGGAACATGACCGGGCAAGTTCACGTAGTAAACGTGCAGCTGCACGAGCTTCCACATCAGCTGCATCCGCAGTACAACATACAGTTGCACGAGCTTCCACATCAGTTGCATCTACTTCCACAGTATGTATGCCAACTTCAAACGAAGAAGAAGAGTTGGATGTTGCTAGAACGTTATTGTTGTTGAGCGAGTGCAATTCAGAAGAAATGGCAAACAAAGAAAATGTGCCGTTAGATGAATTGGCAACAAGTGAAGATAAAGTTGCTGCAGCAGGACTTCTTGAAACGGCTGATATTCAGTTTTCTTTTACCTGTGATCGGTCAACGCAAGTAAAAAGTGGTGATATTGTTACACCGTTTATTAGTTTAATAAACACAAATAAGAAATTATCATCAATGACTGGACTAGAAAATTTAAAACTTTTAGACGCTATTGTGGAATTATGCGAAATGTGTTCTATGGATAAACGGGTGCATAAGGTAACATTAAAAGAACGCATTATTTTAACATTTATGAAAATGAAGACAGGATTAACATATTGTAGTGAGCTTTGACTCCTAATACTGCCACACGTTGGGCTTCAAAAATATGCTCTGAATAATCCTCGCTAATGGGGTTACACGTTTTATTGTTGATGTTTGTACGAGTGTACAGAAATGTACCCCGTCAATGGAAATGTATGTGAAATTTAGTAAATACAAATAAATGGAAATAATATGCCTCGGCTTAGCTGGTTCGTAGTGCATGTGTCTTACCTTGTACAGGGTGAGTTCGTTCCGTGACCAATACTGTAAATAAATTTATAGGCTCGGAACAGGTCAAAATAAATATCCTTCGTTACAAAAATAATAATGTTTTTATTTAGCACACAAATGTAATTAAAGGTTTTGTTATATAAAAAAGTTCTATTATTAAATCTAATTATCAAAATTCTGAACGTTAAATAAAGAAAAACACGTGTCGTTTGATGTCCGAAAATTTCACTTAGTTATTCTAAAATTGTACTTAATGTGCACGTTACCTTAGAAAAATACAGGAATCTTCTAGTTACTTGTACTTGAGATGGTACAATTGCGCACCAAAGTTCACTCGATGGGTTTATTACCATGAAATTGTTCCCAGTTGCAGTTTGTAGACCTCGTTGGTGTCGATTTTTAATTCTTCATAAATATTCCCAATCCTTTACGTTTTTCAACTTATTTTTAGTTTTACGTAGGTAAGTAATTAATTTGCTGATTTTTACACTGGTATTTTATACCTTCACCAATTATTTTCACTATAAAATTAATTTTTATTAGGACGATCAAAACTCGCCACCATTACGCGTGAAATTTAACACCAGGACCACTTCGATTGTTTTATAATTTCCTATCTCGAAATTCATAGCAATCTCGATGTTTGCGTAGACGCATTTTTTTATTGGTTGATCGGAAAATCAATATTATTGAAAGTTTCACAGTACAGGTATGGATTAAGCCGATTGTGACTCGTTGAAATTTTATAAGTAAAATTTTTATATTTTCAGATTGGATTGACTTCTTCCTAATTGCTTCGTGGTTGAATAAATAAAGATGCTGGACATGAAATTTCCATTCACAGTTCATTAACTTGTGACACGTCGAACTCACGTAATGATTTTAAGAACTTATTTAAATTTAACGTAACACAAATTTTTACATTAATCAATTAATTAACAATATTCTAACTTTTGAAATACCTTTCTTATTACTAAACAATCTTTCATTTACTATAAATAAACATTTTTCAACAAAGAGAATTATTAAATGTTACATTTCAAATTATTTTTATTCAAACCTGCTTCATGTCCTTTTTTACAAATCATTTGACTTTGAACTAAATTTCTTGGTATCGGACGAAGTTTTTCTGATTACGTTGATAAGTTACATGGTTTATTAATAACAAAATTTTCCCGAATCTTAAATAACGTACTTCCATTGACGTGGTATCTCGATATCGCATTTACCCCCTGTTAATTTGTAATTTAAAAAGAAAAATACCTATTTTTTTGTTAAATTTCATAATTAACACTTATGTGCTTTCTCTTTCAAAAAAAAAATATAACAAAATAAATTTTTAATGTAACGTTTTCTAACGAATATAACTAATATCAAAATCAACTTACTAAATCCTATTAAATGTTTTAACTAACTACTCAAATTCAACGAAACTAACTAATCCTATTCAAATTTTCAAACTATCTTATATACTAACTTAACTAATAAATCTGACCAAGATTTCTGATAATAATTTAAATTTATTGAGTGCTAAAATTTTAAATTTGACTTTCTTTTTATCTTATTCAAAAAAAAACTTGACTCTTTATTTTTAATCTTTCTATCTTTAACTCGTCTATTTGCTTTTGGGTGATTTCTACTTTCCTATCATTCTAATTCATTTTTATTTATTACCATTGGCATTCTTTATTTTACTATAATCAATATTGTCCTATATTTCCCCATTATTTATTCGGTAACCTCTTTTTTGGTCCCATATCCATATTACTGACATAATCATATAATCAATTTATTTAACTTACACCTGTGATCTATTTTCTTATCCCCAGGTATCTATTCTCACCTAACTTCTTCTAGCCACTCCATCTGAGTTAACTTATTATTTATTTAATTTTCCCCCCTTGTATTTTTTATTGTTCCACATCGAATACCAATTTTATTAAATACTTTTTAGTCCCTCAACTTAATTCATAGTTATTTATCTCCAGTTCATGTTTTCACCCAAATTCTAATTAAACTTCTTTTTAATAAATTAATTGATTAAAAATTTTTTTTTTAATTATATCTTTCATTCAAATTCTCAATAACTTTTCCTCCCAATAAATTTTTATTAATTGTTTAACTATAGCATCTTTTCAATTTCTTTCATCTTGGTCAATTTTATGGTCATCTTCTTATTTAATAGCTTTAATCATATTTACATTTCGCTCTTTAATTAGTCATTGTTCCATTCTTAAAATTATATTTACAATTGTCATTTTTTTTGGTGTTTGTCATTTTCTCTTCATCTCTTACTATTTCTTAAGCGGTTTTTATTTAAGTTGTTATTTTATTTATTTTTTTAATTAAGTTTCGCCATTGTTTTTACCGCTTATTGAGAAATGGTAGAAGAAATCTTTTCTTCCCCTTCTGGTATTCTTTTAATTTTAAATTTTACCCGCTTGAAAAATTTCCTCTTATTATTGTAACACCTCCTTTTCATTTTAATACCTGTATTTATGTTGGACTCTCTTGTCCAATTCACTTTGTAATTATTTAACATTTTTCTTTTTAACTGCTTCTTCTTATTTTTCTTTTGTAAATTATTTTTCATCCCGATGTGATTATAAATTTTCTGTTTATTTAAATTTTCTTTTGTAAAGTATTTGTTGCCTCCTGCTTGTATAAATTTTGTATTATGAACCCGTTTTTGTGAATTGATTAAATTTTTAAATTTTAATTTTGTTAATCTATAAGATCTTTTAATTTTAAATGTTAGACCGAAATTTGTTAATTTATTTTTACTTTTATTCTGAATATTTTTATGAAGTACTCGTGTACCTTTTAATTTAATAAATTTTATTATTTTAAATGTAAACTTTTTAGTTCGTAAACCGCTTTGTAAAATTTTAGTATCTTGCTTTTGTAAAATTTTTGTATGTGTCCGTACACCTCTTATTTGATTTTTGTGCTTTAATCGTAGCTTTTTAAATTTTAATTGTGCCCGTTTAAATGTTTTTCTTGTGTGTACCTCGTATGTACGACACTTCGTAGTTGGTGGTGTTGGAACTCGTTCTACATCCAACTTTACTGTTTCGTTTACCAAATTAATATTTTCTTCATGTATAACTTTTCCGGCTATCGCTGGCCCCCTATTTTCTGATACATTTTCAATTTTATCGAAGTTTCTGTCGAATGTTTCTATCCACTCCTTCTTGGTGTCTTCTTGGATTTTAATTACTACATCTATTTTCTCATTCGTGTTTTTAATAATTAATTTTGTGTTTTCTTCTGCTTTTCTTCGATCTTCTATTAACTTTTCTTCTGCTTTCATTTGAGCATCTTTCATGAACTCCATCATCATATCCCATCGCTGCTCTTTTATTGTTTTATTCTCCATCATAGTTTATTTTTATGTATAAGAATGGTTATTAATTGTAAAATTTTATGTACGTTAGTTTAAATTTAAGGAAAATAATCTTTATGTCAATCGTTATACTTTTTAAAATAATTTTGTAAAGAAATTTTTGTATAAATGACCTATTTTGTGTTGACGTTATTGTAAATAATTTTAGTGAAATTTCTCGTTGTACCTAACCTATCTAGTATTTTTAGTTATAATAACCTGATTTTACTCGTGGTGCGAGGTTACTCGAGGTGACTCGTGCCTCCACGTTGTGACGCCAAAATATGTAGTGAACGTATTCCTTTAAGAGTGCCCCACGTTGGGCTGTCAAAATATGTAGTGAGCTTTGACTCCTAATACTGCCACACGTTGGGCTTCAAAAATATGCTCTGAATAATCCTCGCTAATGGGGTTACACGTTTTATTGTTGATGTTTGTACGAGTGTACAGAAATGTACCCCGTCAATGGAAATGTATGTGAAATTTAGTAAATACAAATAAATGGAAATAATATGCCTCGGCTTAGCTGATTCGTAGTGCATGTGTCTTACCTTGTACAGGGTGAGTTCGTTCCGTGACCAATACTGTAAATAAATTTATAGGCTCGGAACAGGTCAAAATAAATATCCTTCGTTACAAAAATAATAATGTTTTTATTTAGCACACAAATGTAATTAAAGGTTTTGTTATATAAAAAAAATTCTATTATTAAATCTAATTATCAAAATTCTGAACGTTAAATAAAGAAAAACACGTGTCGTTTGATGTCCGAAAATTTCACTTAGTTATTCTAAAATTGTACTTAATGTGCACGTTACCTTAGAAAAATACAGGAATCTTCTAGTTACTTGTACTTGAGATGGTACAATTGCGCACCAAAGTTCACTCGATGGGTTTATTACCATGAAATTGTTCCCAGTTGCAGTTTGTAGACCTCGTTGGTGTCGATTTTTAATTCTTCATAAATATTCCCAATCCTTTACGTTTTTCAACTTATTTTTAGTTTTACGTAGGTAAGTAATTAATTTGCTGATTTTTACACTGGTATTTTATACCTTCACCAATTATTTTCACTATAAAATTAATTTTTATTAGGACGATCAAAACTCGCCACCATTACGCGTGAAATTTAACACCAGGACCACTTCGATTGTTTTATAATTTCCTATCTCGAAATTCATAGCAATCTTGATGAAAATCAATATTATTGAAAGTTTCACAGTACAGGTATGGATTAAGCCAATTGTGACTCGTTGAAATTTTATAAGTAAAATTTTTATATTTTCAGATTGGATTGACTTCTTCCTAATTGCTTCGTGGTTGAATAAATAAAGATGCTGGACATGAAATTTCCATTCACAGTTCATTAACTTGTGACACGTCGAACTCACGTAATGATTTTAAGAACTTATTTAAATTTA
Source organism: Podabrus alpinus (assembly GCA_932274525.1). Lineage (NCBI taxonomy): Eukaryota > Metazoa > Arthropoda > Insecta > Coleoptera > Cantharidae > Podabrus > Podabrus alpinus. The sequence goes on from OW026452.1 coordinate 60,815,548, forward strand.
ACGCTAACACAAATTTTTACATTAATCAATTAATTAACAATATTCTAACTTTTGAAATACCTTTCTTATTACTAAACAATCTTTCATTTACTATAAATAAACATTTTTCAACAAAGAGAATTATTAAATGTTACATTTCAAATTATTTTTATTCAAACCTGCTTCATGTCCTTTTTTACAAATCATTTGACTTTGAACTAAATTTCTTGGTATCGGACGAAGTTTTTCTGATTACGTTGATAAGTTACATGGTTTATTAATAACAAAATTTTCCCGAATCTTAAATAACGTACTTCCATTGACGTGGTATCTCGATATCGCAATATGCTGTTATTTCTATAAAGTTTAATACAGTAAGCTCTAATACTTGCATTACTATATTCCTTAACACTGTGATGTTACTACATAGTGTATTAAAAAATGCAATAACTTGGCCAAGCTCTGAAGAAATATTTAACAATATGCCATACTGCTTTTCAGACTTTCAGAAAGTTCGGGTAGTGATTGATTGCATCGAAATTCCAATAATGAAGCCAAAATGTTTGTGCTGCAGAATTAAAACATATTCTCATTATAAAGGAACCAATACAATCAAATTTATGACAGGTGTAAGTCCTGGTGGGCTTATAACTTTTATTAGCAAGGGCTATGGGGGTAGAGCATCTGACAAAGCCATATTTGAGCAGAGTGGTCTTATAACAAAATTAAACATGTGTGTCGACCATATAATGTTGGACAAAGGATTTAGGATCGAAGAGATTACTCGTAATCATGGAATTAAAGTTATCCAGCCTCCATTCTTAATAAAGAAAAAACAATTTTCTGCTGAAGAAGCACTTTTGAATGCTAAAATAGCAAAGGCGAGAGTGCACATTGAACGCTCTAATCAAAGAATTAAAGTATTCAAAATCTTTAACACAGCCTTTCCAATTTCACTACTTCCAATAGGAGATGAACTGTTTGTTATTGCATGTGCTGTTGTCAATTTATTTTCGCCAATTCTTATAATTAACTGTTTTTTTTCTTTATTTTTAATAGGTTTTTATCAGGTAACAATCAGTATAAATAACAAATAAATAGGTTTTATTAGTTGGAATAATTGTTCGACATTGCCATCATGGTAGGGGCACGTATAATTTTTTTTTGTTTTAGCTCATGCAGGGAGGTGAGAATCTCGTACGAGACACCAACTCGATCTGAGTTGGTAGTGTGGGACTTCAACCACTAAACTCACCCCCCCCCTATCAGATTCGTTATCTAAAAACAAAGAAAAAAAATATTAGTACCATAAATAATAAATTATATAAACAATTGGTTTCTGTATTAACTTTTTCACATACGACGTGGATCATCTTATAAAAACAATTATCTGTGATTTTCCTTATCATTTGTCCTGCAAAAACTTCATTAAAAGGTAATATTACAAAGACATTTAAGAACTCATACCGGCGAGAAACCATTTCGTTGTGATGTATGTGAGTATACTTGTGCACATAAATCAACCTTACAAAATCATTTAAGAACTCATACAGGCGAGAAACCATTTCGTTGTGATGTTTGTGAGTATACTTGCGCACAGAAATCATGCTTACAATCACATTTAAGAACTCATACAGGCCAGAAGCCATTTAGTTGTGATATTTGTGAGTATACTAGTGCAGAGAAATCAACCTTACAATCACATTTAAGAACTCATACCGGCGAAAAACCGTTTAGTTGTTATATTTATGAGTATACTTGTGCACGGAAATCAACCTTACAATACCATTTAAGAACTCATACCGGCGAAAAACCGTTTAGTTGTCATATTTGTGAGTATACTTGTGCACGGAAATGAACCTTACCATCACATTTAAAAACTCATACCGGCGAAAAACCGTTTAGTTGTCATATTTATGAGTATACTTGTGCACGGAAATCACACTTGCAAAGACATTTTATTTAACCACGTTTATAACCACGTTATTATATAATAACTTTCGTTATACTTTTAATTCGTTACAATCACAATATTCACCAGGAAAATTCGAAACGACGGCAAAGAATTAAGGTTGTAACCGAATACTTTAAGTGACGTCACACTTGTTGTTGCATGCAGCGCACGGTCGGTAGTATTTTATCCCTATAGGGCAGCAATCTGTATTGTATAGCAAAAAGTTATTAAACGGATTATCTTGGGCAAGCTAAACAATAAACACTAAAATGCAAAGTGTTGAAAAGTTATCGTTTACTTTCAGCTATCAGTAAATATGCAAATCTAAAAGCGACATCTATGCGAAATTAAAGAAACCCCGAGAATTACCGACATTTCAAAAACATATCCCCCAAGTGACTAACGCCATCTACTTTGGGGGAGAAATAACCTACATATAAAAATGCCTTGCGCTTCTCATCTTTACAGCTTTTATATCTTTGGTAATATTTACTTCAAAGATGATTTTTTGTTGGTTAAAATTTTTTTGTGTAGATGTCGCTAGTTGAATGTTTGGGTTTTGCTTATTTCGTTAGTTCCGAACGCTTTAACTTAGTGGCTCGTAAATTAGTGCAGCAAGTTCAGTGGCGTTATTTTTTATTAAGTGTTACAACAAAACTTACTTGAAAACACTACTCTGGGAGACCGGTAAGTTGGTGTTTGTTGATTTATGGTTACCATTTGTATTTTCACATAACCTCCCCGTTTGGGTGCGGTACCCTAACCATTAGCGACCTGACAAAAATTTCTTCAGCTACACACTAAAGAACAGGCTTATTTTAGTCTATAGAAACAAAAATTTTCGACATCCGTTGAAACACAACCCCAATATCGACTTTTGAAAAGTACGGGAAATTAGCATCGAGTATGCTGCAGACCCCGGTCGATGTCCCATCGTTCGCCCGTGGTCCCTTGAAAATGCGTAAAAATTTTTCGCTCCGATTTGAATTTTTCTTTGAAATTCGGATAGATGGGGGTGTGATTAGTGGATATTAGTAATAAATATAATCAAAAAAATTGGCTATGTGAACATTGCATAACTTTCCCCATTCAGTTCTAACGTCACAAATTATTTTTCGGTAAAAAAAATGAATAATAATAAAACCACAATATTGTGCGATTAATACTATTTTTTCAAACCCTAAAAAATTATAATAATATCCTGGTTAATTATATAAAAAGTTCAAAAATACATTTTAAAAAGTAGTATTAGTTATCGGTTTGGAAGAGCCCGATTAATGTAAAACCTCGTTGGCATCTTTCTTAATAATTTTGCAAATAGTTTTGCATTTGTCCTCGAGAACAACACATATTTCGTGTGCTGATCCTAGTTTGGTGTTGGCATTCACAATAAAATCCATATCGGTAACTCCATAAAACCTTTGTTTGCTACTGCGGTAGAAATTTTGACCGTAACTCTTGTATCTAAAATAAAGAGAAGATTAAAACTCATGTTTACACCGCAATTTACAACTAACCTTGCGTGTTGGACGTTGGAAAATGTAAAAAACTCTACCGAAGCAAGTTTCATCGATTTACATATAATTGGTCTAAATTCATAATGTCCAATTAACCGAAAGGTATAAAATTTGGCGAAAATGTGAACATTAACTGCAGGCAACTATTCATAAACTGGTATCGTAAAAATATAATCACAAAACACTTTTAAAGTAATCCACCACCACCAAAAACATGTAACCAAAAAAATTAGTCGGACTCACTTATACCGGGTGAAGTTGCAAGAAAAAAGATTTTCCAATGGTGAAATTTATTCGAAAAATAAACAAAGCGATTCGTCGCCTAAAAAGACCCAAAAACTCGTAATTTTTATATTTAAATTTCACAATGACACCTCCAAAAAGTTTAGTTAATTTACTAATTTGCTCAGTCTAAATGACTTGTATTCACAATTTGCGTAAGTGGCAGCCTACAATACTGCATGATACTGCACCTATTAGGTCCCTATCGAACGTAGAATGCGATTCGTCAAGTGGAAAGGTTCAATAATTTCGTTTAATATGCTGCTTTTTCAAATTTCACCCTGCACCGCCACATCGTAAATTTCAATCATTTCTTAAATTTCATTTGCTTTGGTAGAGATAAGTTGGGGGCGTAGCGAGTCGGTGCGGGTACGTACGCACTCGCAAAAGCCCAACTCGACTGACCAGGCCCATCAACGGTACCAAAAAGCTCGCTGCGCTCGCTTCCGAGTAGATTTATACAAAAAAGTGCTAAAATCAAAATCCATCAAACGACCTGTCAAAATTTATTGATTTTTAAAATTATCCGATATTAACTTTGACGTGCTTTCTTTTCTCTCGCTGTCGTTTAATGTGTGTGCGAGTGAAAAGGGAGAGGGTACGATTAAATAAAGCATCCGGTTTAGTATGGTAAATGGTGGTCCAAAAGTAATAAACACCGTACTTTTTTTCATTTCGTTCACCATTTCCCTAATTTTGAACGGATTTTTACCATTTTTATCTGGCCTCAAAGTTTACCCGTGATATACGTGCATACCAAATTTCATGAGATTGTGTTTAGCGGTGTAAGCTGTGCGATTGATAATATTTTTTTCGCACAGAGTTACACACACACATACATACACACCTACATACAGACGGACATCAATAAAAAATTGATGAAAATGTTATCAGGGCATCATAACGAATCATTTAATACCAAAATTTCAATTTTCGATGACAATACTTTCCCTATACATACGTTAATACGTATGGGGAAAGTAAAAATGGAAAATAACCCGTGTATTGCCGAAAAAGTGAAAAAATAAAATGTTTTTTTCCTTCGAATTTTGGGGTGTGCATTCGATAAGGAGGGTAATCCATCGTCAAAACCTACCCTTTCGGGGCGTCGCTGCGCTCCGCTCCGCTCTGCACCCCTCCAGGGCGGTTTTGACTCTGGTTACTACGCTAAACATACGAGAAGGCGCCACCCATCAAGAAAACCGGGATAAATGAAACCGGGATGTGAGAGAACCTCGAAATAGCATTAAAAAGTATAGTTGCGGTATGGGGCAGTAAACTATTACGTTTCACCCCCAAAAAATTGCGTAAAATCAAAAAATAATCGATGTTACATGTACGAGAGACGAGCTGCATCTGCCGTTGCGAAATACTCTAAGTGTTAGGGTCATTCATTACGCACGGACCGTCAACAAAATTAGCGACGCGCGGGAATCTCGTTAATTTTACCACAGAATCTCGTTAAATTTGCTAACTTCAAAATCGATTTATTGAAAAGTTTGGACCTAATTCTCGAAAATTCTTTTGGCAATTTGCTATATTAACCTTGTTCTTTAGTGTGTAGCAGAAGAAAGTATGATTCGAACGCTAATGGTTAGGTCTCCCTAGCCCCCCGTTTTCTATGTCGGTAGCCAGTTGAACCCTATGAGGTGTGAAATGTAGGGTTGCTATGTTACTTTCTCGTATGTGTAAATAAAATTCGGGGTGTTCTGTAATTCGGTGTTCGAGATTTTATAAATTCTCAACTTTTGCTTAACCGCCATTTTTAGGTAGTAAATTTATTTGTTATTAGACTACTGGAATATTTAGGTAAATACTAGGAGGAGCCAGGTGACAGATTAACATTTAGTTTTACTTTCTTTGAGTACTGTACACGGGAAGCACTTTTGAAATATACCGAGAGGATTTTTGCAATTTGCCACTTAACACCGCTTAAGTTCGCCAAATAAAACTGAAAGTGTTCAATAAAATTTTTCGAAAAACCAACTCGTTTCGTTTAAAATTGCGCGCAAATATTTGTATACAAATGGGTTTGATTCGAAAAATTCGCGATCAAAAAATGCCATCCGTAACTGTTTTTAAAACTAAAAATTTTTTCATAGTCGTCGCGCGCCACAACGGTTTTAAGGTCGCAATTTTGAAAATGTTTCAAACGGTCATAGCGTCCTTATTTACGAACGGATTTTTAATTTTCCACCGGCCGGCATCGGAAGTAGATCCCGGGGCGAAACAATTTTACTTCTATAGCTTTTTTTCGTATCTCGCACCGCAAAGCTATAAAATGAAAAACAAAATTTTGAAATTTTTTTTGAAGGAGTAGCCTTCAAAACCAAAATGAAAATTTTTTTTTCGAAAATCGAATTTTTAATAACAAAATGTCATTTGTCGAGTAATTCTAAGAATTTTTGACGAAAAAAAATTAGTAAAAATATTCTTCCGCGACCCAAAAATTTGTCCTTAAAGTTGACATTTTTTGGAAAAATTCGCATCACCGTGTCGTGACGTCGATGACAACAACGAACGAAAGTTGAATAATCTCGTTGCAAAATTCTCGAGGAACAATGCGACGTCGGTATCGACGACATAATATAAATATTTAACGTCGGATCTGGATTTGGCCAGTATTTGCATAGATGATCAATGTAAAAAATTTAGAAAAATTAATTTTCCTTAGTGGAAAAATTTTGCAAAATGTAGAAAGCTCTTGTGTAGAAAGCTACAAAATCACAAATAAATTAAAATTTCCCATCACAAATTTTGTGTCTAAAACGAAGAGAAGATTAAAATTCACGATTACACCGAAATTTACAACTAACCTTGCATGTTGGAGGTTGGAAAATGTAAAAGCCTCCACCGAACCTAAAAATTTCTTTCCACCGGTGCGATATTGTCGGAAAATTTGTATTCCTCGTAACGTGACTACGCGAAAACCTATGTCAAATCGATGTACGCGCTGCTCGCGAAGCGATTCGTCGCTTCAAAAGGGCCCAAAAGTCGTGATTTTTAAAAAAAATTTCAAATTGACACGTCGCAACCATCTAGTCGCCGTTACATTTTTCACCTCGAATTTACTACTGCAAAGTTAAGGGTAAACTGTTTCCGTAAAACTTGAACGAATCTTTTAGTACCCAACGGGCACTCGCAACATGTTTTGTGTACACGCCACGGCGGAGAGCATCTCCGATACGGCCGCCAAGTTTCATAAAATAACCGCACTTTTTCAAACACATTAAGTCGGATTCACAAATTGGTAAAGTGGCAACCCGCAATGCCGCATCTGTTACGTATTTGCATAGATGATCAATGTAAAAAATTTAGAAAAATTAATTTTCCTTAGTGGAAAAATTTTGCAAAATGTTGAAAGCTCTTGTGTAGAAAGCTACAAAATCACAAACTCGAAGGCGAAATTCGGGATGCGATGTAAAATTTTCAAAAATTATCCCAATACTTTGTTCTAAGTATGAAGCAAACCCGTTAAAAATTCAACATTAATCTGACAATTTATTCTTTCGGCATATTATGTGGGGACGTTGAAAAAAAATTTGAAAAATGAAATTTTTGCTTCACGTACCGCTTAAGTTCGCCAAATAAAACGGAAAGTGTTCAATAAAATTTTTCTAAAAACCAACTCGTTTCGCTTAAAATTGCGCGCAAATATTTGTATGCAAAATGGGTTCGATTTATTTATTTATTGCACAATTTAAATTACACAAATGGTCAAGTACATAAATATTTATCATGATTCCAACTTAACCAATTAACAAAAAATATAAAACTTATTCACATGAATGACATATTATTTAAAATTTATTGAAATTAAAATTTTTAGGAAAGATATCCCCAAGCACCTCTTGTTTAAATTTCCTTTTCTAATTTAAGATCGTTAAATTTCCATATTCCGTGGGAATGTTATTTAACAAATACGTCGACAAATTAGAAAATGATTCTTCAAATTTTGAAGTCCTGTGTTTTGGTATGTGTATGGTGTCGTGGGTATGCCTTTAAAATCAAAACTTTTCAAAATTTTCGTTTTTTCAATTTGACACTGAACAATTTCTTAAAATAACCCCACTTTTTCAGTTACATTTAGTTGGATTAACAATTTGCGTACGCTGGAAACCTACAAAATTCCATCAATACATCCGTAACGAATGTACAGCTCCACCAAGTTTAGAAAGGACGCGGCAAATATGCCAACTAATTTGATAAAAATTTGAATGAACCAATGAACGTTGAGTTATTTCTCAAGTACATTACATATACTTTAGTAAGTACTTTTTAGGTTAGAATACACTTATTTCTTCATCTGAGTGTACATTTTAAATTTTAGCAGCGCCTGACACGCCGCACCTAAAGTCGGTTCTAAGGATGGTGGAGCTGTACAATGAAATTTGTCACCTCGAAATGTACCAAAAATTCGTAAAATTTGAGATTTTTCAATTTTCGCACCAAAAAAATTCATATAATATGAAATATTTCAATGGTGCCATTCAGCAGAGGTAACAGTTGCGCAACTGTTGGGTATTTTTCTGCTGGCACGTCCGCTACCTGCTCGATTCTTATAGAATTTCGCTACCTTTACTCAACTGTTGTACAACACAGTTACACAACTGCTTTTTCTGCTGAATGGCACCATTGAAACGTCAAATTAATTATTGTTATGAAATTTAAAAATCATACTTTGTTTTCCGTCTCTCTCGTTTAACTACACGTTGAACATGTATGTAGAGAGTGACAGACGTACTAAAATTTAAAAACGTACTATCGAATTTAATTAATTTATCGATCTAGTTTGCGATGGAAATTGTTTTTAATTCGTTTTCTAAAGTAAGATCAAAAACTAACACTAACCTAACGGCAGATCCACCTCTTCGCGGCAGATCCACCTCCATGCGGCAGATTTCACTTTACGCAAAGATTTATTTGTTTTTAATTAGTTAATATAAATCACAAAACGCCACGTCATCACTATGACACCTCGATGTCGATTGAAAAAGTTCGTACAACGTGGTACAACCAACTACAACCAATGCAAATGCAAAGGATTTTCGACACGACTCCGCCCGAAGTAGAGAGCGTCACATTCAAAATATATAATAAATTTTTATTTTCATCTATCCCCCCCTCGCGATAATACAACATACTCTGCACATTGAAATTATTTAATGGTACGAAAGTTGTGTAGTACATATATCCACAGTTTAGGAAAAATAGTGGCAACATTTAGACATTCATAGTCGTTACTTATTATGTGTAAGTATAGTACCTACTTACTTGGAGGTAAAATTAATATTGCGTAAACGCATTTTCAGACAAAAGTGCTTTGTAATTCGGAAACTTTGCGAAAGAAAATAACACGAAATGCACCGATAAAACCCAATTTTCAAATTTTATTTGAAGAAAATTTTTTTTTAAGAAAAGCAAATTTTTCACGACGAAATCTCATTTGCCGAGCAATGCTATGAAATTTAGTCAAAAAAAATTTAGTAAAATTATTCTTCCGAAACTCAAAAAAATGACCTCAAAGTAGACATTTTTTGGAAAAATCTCAAATACACACCTCCGTGTCGTGACGTCGATGGCGACAACGCACGAAAGTTGAATTCGCTGCAAAATTATCGAAGAACTATGCAAAATCAAGAATATCAATTCTTTCGGCACTTTATTTGGGGACGTTGAAAAAAAATTTGGAAAAATTAAATTTTTACTTTACGTACCGCTTAACTTCGCCAAATAAAACGGAAAACGTTCAATAAAATTTTTCTAAAAACCAACTCGTTTCGCTTAAAATTGCGCGCAAATATTTATAAGCAAAAAGGGTTCAAAAAAATTCAAATCGAAATTTTTCAAAATTTGCGTTTTTCCAATTTGCCACCTTAATTGACGCCGCACGAAAAAAAGAATACATTTCGAAAAATTCACGCTCGAAAAATGCCATCCGTAACCGTTTTTAAAATTCAAAATTTTTTCATGGTCGTCGCGCCACAACGGTTTTAAGGTGGAAATTTTGAAAATTTTTCAAACGGCCATAGCGTCCTTATTTACAAAGGAATTTTTAATTTTCCACCGGAATCGGAAGTAGACCCCGGGTCTAAACAATTTTACCTCTATAGCTTTTCTTCGTATCTCGCACCGCAAAGCTGTGAAATGAAAAACAAAATTTTCAAATTTTTTTTGAATTATCCCCTTTGAAACTCAATTGCAAATTTTTTTTTCTAAAATGAAATTTTTAACGACGACATCTCATTTGCCGAGTAATTCTAAGAATCTTAGTCGAAAAAAATTTAGGAAAAATATTCTTCCGCGAGCCAAAAAACTGACCTCAAAGTTTTTTGGAAAAATCTGAAATTCGTATCTCTTTGTTGTGACGTCGATGGCGAAAATGAACGAAAGTTGAATGATCTCGTTGCAAAACTGTCGAGGAACAATGCAAAGTCGGTTTCGAACCTAATTGGGTCAAACGGACCGTCCTTGTGGGGTGTCGAGTAGACATAAAAGTAAAAGTTTTTCTTCAAATATTTCGACGACTGAATTTTGTTTTCAAAATATGAATATTTAACCTCGGATTAGGATTTGGCCTGTATTTGTAAAGATAATCGATGTAAAAAACTTAGAAAAATTATTTTTCCTTAGTGGAACAATTTAGCAAAATGTAGACAGCTCTTCCAAAAACTGTACAAAATCGCAAACTCGACGGCTAAAATGTAATGCGGGATGCGATGTAAAATTTTAAAAAAATATAGCAATACTTTGTGGCGAGTATGAACCATCCCCAGTAAAAATTTAACTCTAATCTAACAATATTTTCGACACATTATGTGGGGACGGAACGTTTAAAAAACTATTTGTAAATTTTGAAAAATTGAAATTTTTTTTGTTCGCTCCAAATAAAACGAAAAGTGTTTAATAAAATTTTTCGAAAAACCAACTCGTTTCGCTTAAAATTGCGCGCAAATATTTATATTCAAAATTGTGCGATTTCAAATGGAAATTTTTCAAAATATGCGTTTTTGCAATTTGCCACCTTAATTGACGCCGCACGAAAAAAAGTATACATTTCTAAAATTTCGCGCTCAGAAAATGCCATCCGATACCGTTTTTAAAATTTAAATTTTTTTCATGGTCGTCGCGCCACAACGGTTGTAAGGTGGAAATTTTGAAATTTTTTCAAACGGCCATAGCGTCCTTATTTACGAACTAATTTTTAATTTTCCACCGGAATCGGAAGTAAACCCCGGGCCTAAATAATTTTACCTCTATAGCTTTTTTTCGTATCTCGTACCGTAAAGCTGTAAAATGGAAAACAAAATTTTCAAATTTTTTTTGAATGCAACCTTCTTCAAAACCGAAAGGGAATTATTTTTTCGAAAATCGAATTTTTAACGACGACATCTCATTTGCCGAGTAATTCTAAGAATTTTTGTCGAAAAAAGTTTTGTAAAATTATTCTTCCGCGAGCCAAAAAAGTGACCTCATAGTTGACGTATTTTGTAAAAATCTGAAATTCGCAACAACGTGTCGCGACGTCGATGGCGAAAATGAACAAAAGTTGAATGATCTCGTTGCAAAATTGTCGAAGAACAATGCAACGACGTTTTCGAACCTAATTAGATAAAAGGAACCATCATTGTGGGGTGTCGAGTGTGCATAAAAGTAAAAATTTATCTTCGAAATTTTCGACCGCGAAAAGTTTTTTTCAAAATATAAATATTTAACGTCGGAATTGGATTTGGCCGGTATTTAGTAAGATAATCGATTTAAAAAATTTAGAAAAATTATTTTTCCTTAGTGGAAAAATTTCGTAAAATGTAGGAAGCTCTACCGAAAGCAGTACAAATTCACATACTCGACGACTAAAAAGTATTGCGGGATGCGATGTAAAATTTTCAAAAAATATAGCAATACTTTGTGGCGAGTATGAACCTTCCCCAGTAAAAATTTAACACTAATCTAACAATTTTCTCGACACATTATGTGGGGACGTTTAAAAAAATATTTGCAAATTTTGGAAAATTGAATTTTTTTTTGCACGTGCCGCTAAACTTCGCCAAATAAAATGAAAAGTGTTTAATAAAATTTTTCGAAAAACCAACTCGTTTCGCATAAAATTGCGCGCAAATATTTATATTCAAAAAGGGTGCAATTTCAAATCGGAAATTTTTCAAAATATGCGTTTTTGCAATATGCGACCTTAATTGACGCTGCACGAAAAAAACTATACATTTCGAAAAATTCGCGCTCGGAAAATGCCATCCGATACCGTTTTTACAATTAAAAATTTTTTCATGGTCGTCGCGCCACAACGGTTTTAAAGTGGAAATTTTGAAATTTTTTCAAACGGCCATAGCGTCCTTATTTACGAAGAGATTTTTAATTTTCCCCCGGCGTCGGAAGTAGACCACGGGCCTAAATAATTTGTTTCTATACCTTTTTTCGTATATCGTACCGCAAAGCTATTAAATGAAAAACAAAATTTTCAATTTTTTTTTGAATGCTTCCCCTTTGAAACTCAATTGCAAATTTTTTTTTCGAAAAACGAATTTTTAACGACGACATCTCATTTGCCGAGTAATTCTAAGAATTTTTGTCAAAAAAATTTAGTAAAAATATTTTTCCGCGACCCAAAAAAGTGACCTCAAAGTTGACATTTTTTGGAAAAATCTGAAATTCGCATCTCTTTGTTGTGACGTCGATGGCGAAAATGAACGAAAGTTGAATGATCTCGTTGCAAAACTGTCGAGGAACAATGCAAAGTCGGTTTCGAACCTAATTGGGTCAAACGGACCATCCTTGTGGGGTGTCGAGTAGACATAAAAGTAAAAGTTTTTCTTCAAATATTTCGACGACTTAATTTTTTTTTCAAATTATGAATATTTAACCTCGGATGAGGATTTGGCCTGTATTTGTAAAGATAATCGATGTAAAAAATTTAGAAAAATTATTTTTCCTTAGTGGAACAATTTAGCAAAATGTAGACAGCTCTTCCAAAAACTGTACAAAATCGCAAATTCGAAGGCTCAAAAGTGCTACCGGACGCGATGTAAAATTTTCAAAAATTATTCCAATACTTTGTTGCAAGTATGAAGCATCCCCATTAAGTATTCAACTTTAATCAAACAATTTTTTCGACACATTATGTGAGGACGTTTAAACAAATATTTGTAAATTTTGGAAAATTGAATTTTTTTTTCACGCACCGCTAAAGTTCGCCAAATAAAACGAAAAGTGTTTAATACAATATTTCGAAAAACCAACTCGTTTCGCTTAAAATTGCGCGCAAATATTTATATTCAAAAAGGGTGCGATTTCACATGGAAATTTTTCAAAATATGCGTTTTTGCAATTTTCCACCATAATTGACGCTGCACGAAAAAAAGTATACATTTCGAAAAATTCGCGCTCGGAAAATGCCATCCGATACCGTTTTTAAAATTAAAAATTTTTTCATGGTCGTCGCGCCACAACGGTTTTAAGGTGGAAATTTTGAAATTTTTTCAAACGGCCATAGCGTCCTTATTTACGAAGAGATTTTTAATTTTCCACCGGTATCGAAAGTAGACCCCGACCCTAAACAATTTTACCTCTATACCGTTTTTTCACATCTCGTACCGCACAGCTATAAAATAAAAAACAAAATTTTCAAATTTTTTTTTGAAGGGTAGAACTCACTTGGAAATTTTTTTTTTTTTCGAAATTCGAATTTTTAACGACATCTCATTTGCCGAGTAATTCTAAGAATTTTTGTCGAAAAAAATTCAGTAAAAATATTCTTCCACGATACAAAAAAGTGACCTCAAAGTTGACGTCTTTTGTAAAGATCTGAAATTTGCATCAACGTGTCGCGAAGTCGATGGCGAAAACGAACGAAAGTCGAATGATCTCGTTGCAAAATTGTCGAGGAACAATGCAACGACGTTTTCGAACCTAATTAGCTAAAGAAACCATCATTGTGGGGTGTTGAGTTTGCATAAAAGTAAAAATTTATCTTCGAAATTTTCGACCGCGAAAAGTTTTTTTCAAAATGTAAATATTTAACGTCGGAATTGGATTTGGCCGGTATTTAGTAAGATAATCGATTTCAAAAATTTAGAAAAATTATTTTTCCTTAGTGGAAAAATTTCGTAAAATGTACAAAACGTTTCCAAAGATTGTACAAAATCGCAAATTCGAAGGCACAAAAGTGCTACCGGATGCGATGTAAAATTTTCAAAAATTATCCCAATACTTTGTTGCAAGTATGAAGCATCCCCATTAAATATTTAACATTAATCTAACAATTTTTTCGACACATTATGTGGGGACGTTTAAAAAAATATTTGTAAATTTTGGAAAATTGACATTTGTATTGCACGTACCTCTAAAGTTCGCCAAATAAAACGAAAAGTGTTTAATAAAATTTTTCGAAAAACTAACTCGTTTCGCTTAAAATTGCGCGCAAATATTTATATTCAAAAAGGGTGCGATTTCAAATGGAAATTTTTCAAAATATGCGTTTTTGCAATTTGCCACCTTAATTGCCGACGCACGAAAAAAAGTAGACATTTCGAAAAATTCGCGCTCGGAAAATGTCATCTGATACCGTTTTTAAAATTAAAAATTTTTTCATGGTCGTCGCGCCACAACGGTTTTAAGGTGGAAATTTTGAAATTTTTTCAAACGGTCATAGCGTCCTTTTTTACGAACGAATTTTTAATTTTCCACCGGCATCAGAAGTAGACCCCGGGTCTAAATAATGTTATCTCTATAGCTTTTTTTCGTATCTCGTACCGTAAAGCTGTAAAATTGCAAATTTTTTTTTCGAAAATCGAATTTTTAACGACGACATCTCATTTGCCGTGTAATTCTAAGAATTTTTGGCGTGGCGGGTCGATCCGGGTACGTGCGCACTCGCAAAACTTCAACTCGACCGACGGTACCCCTCTGCGGCACCAAAGAGCTCGCTTCGCTCGCTCGCGAGTACATTTCCACAAAAAAATTTACAAAAATGGCCATCCGTCAAAATGTCAAATAATTTTTAATTTTGATCGACGTTTGCAATTTTTTGTCTCTGTCGCTTAGCGTGTGTGCGAGTGCGAGGCGACAGGGTACGATGAAAAAAAGGCACGTTAATTCTTACATAGTGCGACAAAGAGCGTCGTAGGGTGTCGCGGTCGCACTTTTAATACTTAAATTTTTTAAAGTAATTAAAATTAACGTAAATCGGATGAATTTTAGCCTATTAGTTGGTTTAAACTCTCCCCTTCGTGCCCATATTTTTGGCTACGGCTCGCTGCGCGCGCCGCAAGTTTGACGTCTGCTCGGGTTTCAAGATGGCGCTTACGCGTTTAGTATTGTATGATTCACGTGCCAGCGTTCGTTTTCGCGTTAAAAATTGTCTGGCTCGAATATCTAAGTGTGTATATACAGGGCGACCTTCCAAACAATGGCTTTTCAAATGATGACGTCACCATTCGGTTGCTTTTTATTTGCACATCCGTGTATATATCAAAACACGCATTTTTAAATTCGATTTAAAATGGATCTACTAATTCTTCGGAGCCCCCCAAATTGATTTTTTTTGTTTACTTTTTTTTAATTTTCAAAATCCTACTTTTTCCTACTTTTTTTAATTTACTATACGTTTATTTTAATTTTATTTATCGTTATAAATTAAAATAAATAATACAGAACGGCGAGTAGAGGCGCAATTTGTTGGCCCGAGAAGGAAGGTTGACGCTCTTCGCGATCCGAGTAGGTTTACAGTCGGAAATGTTGCTCGTGCCGGTGCCGTTAGCTCTCGTCACGGTTCTCATTCTAATTCTATTCAAGTAAAAATCGAGGAAAACAGTGCCTTTTTGGCAACTCGCAGGTTTCCCTACTGACGGCGATATCGATCGAATCGTTACGATTACAGGCCGCCATTTTGTTCACTTCACAAGGCAGCGCTTTCGTAAGTATCGCGCCGAGTTCGAAGCAAATTAGTATATTTTACTTTTGTTTCTTTTTGGTTTACTTTTTCTGTAGAACGGGCTAGGACGAAACGGAATCCGGGCAGTTGTCCGTTAATCAATTATTAGATCGTTAATTCGCTCAAGGTCAAGTTATTATTTATCATGCACGAAAGATCAATTGGACTTCTCTTTTCAATTTCGATTTTTATTTTCGTGAATTTCAAGAATTTTGGACCGCTTCACTGTGGGAACTTTTGACGAAAAGCTGGTCAATATCTCAAGAATTGGTATACTAGGGTTTTTGAGGTCGCTGATTACGAATCTAAATTTAAAATTTTTATAAACAAAATGGTGGACCCAATATGGCCGACCAATATGTCAAAAAGATGTCCGATTTTATCTCAAATTGGTACTCAATGGGATTTGAGGCCGCTGATTATGAATTCCAAGTTATAAATTCCAAAAAGCGAAATGGCGGATCCAATATGGCCGA
Organism: Podabrus alpinus; assembly: GCA_932274525.1. NCBI lineage: Eukaryota > Metazoa > Arthropoda > Insecta > Coleoptera > Cantharidae > Podabrus > Podabrus alpinus. The sequence goes on from OW026452.1 coordinate 60,831,703, forward strand.
CCAATATGTCAAAAAGATGTCCGATTTTATCTAAAGTTGGTATTCAATAGGTTTAAACGTTGCTGATTACGAATTCCAAGTTAAAAATTGAAAAACCAAATGGCGGGCCCAATATGGCCGACCAATATGTCAAAAAGATGTCAGATTTTATATCTAAAATTGGTATTCAATGGGGTTTGAGGTCGCTGATTATGAATTTCAAGTTATAAATTCCATAAACAAAATGGCGGATTTATATTTAAAAAAAAATTATTTTAACGATTTTAACTACAATTAATGGTAGCCAGGAGTTTTTCGAGTCGCTAATCATGAATGTCAAAAAGTTGTGTGATTTGAACCAAAATCCGCACCCCGGTGGTTTCTAGAGGGTTAATTATAACGCATTAATTATAAAAATTCCTTAATTTTATTTAAAAATAAATGTTGGTTAAAATTATTTAAAAAAAATAATTACAACTCCATATCATCATCCGAGTTAATAGAACAATCAGTATACACCTCGGAATCAGTATCCGTTGTATCGTCCGTTTCTGTCGAAACATTCACGGCTGGAGAGAGTAATAACTCTAAAGTTTCGGGATAAACTGTTAATTGGCTTTCTGGGCAACTTTCTTATACCCTAAATATAAGGATCTAAAGTCGCCAAGAGTCGGTTAAACACGTCTTCCAACGATTTAACTCGTGAACACTTTCGAGAGAAATCTTCGCGATATCTTTTTGTCTTTGTTACGTGCTTCTTGGGCATCTTCGGACAATTGCCCAATTGGTAAAAAAGCAGACGCTATTATTTGCGGACCATGAATTAGTATCTTATGCACCGAGGTCGGCATATAATACCAGGGGTACATCTCCACGAATGTCCTAGCAGTTTCTATAGAATACACTTTAAATTTTCCGCAATCTATATCATGTCCACTCGACATAGCCTGCAAAATGACATAGAATCTTTTAATTAAATATTCGTTTAACCCTGTGATTGAAGCAGATATAGCTGAATTTTCGAAAAAGTGGCGAGCCAGGCTTTGTTACGAATGCATACAAGGTATAATTAGTAAAATGTAATTCTTTAACCTTGGAAATATTTTTAGATCCCTCGTTCGCGATTTTGTTCAGAATATGCAGGAAATTATTTGTCGTTCGGCGCAGGCTATGCGCTTTCGTATTCTTGTTTACGATCGCGGCGCCTCTCACGGAATATTGTTTAAAACGAGGGGGGGAAGTCGGATGTTACTAAAATAAATTCGACTTTTTTGTAATCAAATTTTATCATAAAGGGTGCTTCGATTTTTTGAGCACCGCTTATTTTTTTTTTGGATAAAATTTAATAGGAGGGGCACCGTGATTTTTTTTAATTTAATTTTTTATTGAACGCGTGTCGGAAGCGTGCGCTTGTGTGTTCGATGATTTGTTCAAATGAAACAAATGCGATGCATACAGGGTGTTCGTTATGCAACTTTTTTTTTATTAGGGGTGCAACGTCCCGCGGAGAAGGACACTTCAAATTGGCGATATCGATTGATTTTCAAGTAACTGCGTTTCTACTGGGTGTTCGCATTTAACCTGGCTAAAAAAAATTGTGAATGCGAGTAGCTCATTAACATTTTATCGAGCGAAAGGGCGTGTCTAGTTTGTGCGTTGCGCATTTCAATAATAAAATGAAGGGATAAAAATTACAATTTCGGGAGTGCGTTGATTCAGCCAGCGTATCCCAATTCCGAACCGTGATAATATTTTTCAACTCTCCTTAAGCGCCCAGAAAAACTCGCCGCGGCGGCGGTCTAACCGTGCGACTAAACAGGCGGCAATATGGATTAAATCTTGAAACTTCGGTTTAAAAACTTGCAAAGCGACGGCCGCTTTCCGATCTGAACGTTATCGATCAAAGTTCGAAGATGAGGGGAATTATAATCGCAATTCTCCCCCTCCCGTCCCAATTCTGTCACCACGAATATTTTCAATTCCACTTGAAAATTCCAAAATATAACCTTAAAAATGAACTTTTCTTTGTTAGCAGATTCTAAGATGCGGGACAGCGAGCGATTACAAGTGGAAAATCACAACAGCGCTACGATGGTGTTAAAAACGTTGGCGTCTGTTAACGGTGGTGCCGAGTTAACCTCGTTGTCGTTGGAAAATGTTGACGATGAGGAAATGTCAGAAGGAAGCTTCCATTTATTGTACTTATCCGAAGATGAAGATGACGATATCGATAGTAAGTGGTGTATTTGTGTTTTGAGTGAAAATATAATTTTAGTTTGTATTTTTTAGAGACTGCAAAACAAAATGGCGAATCGGATGAAATGATCGATAATGAAGTTTTGAATAAATTTGACACTGCCGAAGATGTTTGTATGGAAAGTATTGATGCGAAAACCGAAGACGAGTTGTTAAACGACGACCAACACGCTAAAAGCACTGCTGTTGTGGTTATAAATAACAGTGAAGAAAACGAACCAATTAAAAATATTCAGGAGGGGGAAAATCAAGACAAAAGTAGCGTGGAAGAAAAGGACACGACAGAAAAGGTGGATAAAGAAATACCACCTGTGGAAGAAGAAAAGACAATTCAGTCCCAAGTAAAAGAAGCGGTGATGCAAGCAGAGGAAAAAGTAAAACAAGAAACCGAAGAAGAAACAAAGGCAAAGGAAGCAGAAGAAAAGGTAACGGAAAAAGAAAAAATGGTAATCGAAGAAGAATATGACATCATGAAAGCTGAAATTAAACAAGAAGAAATAGATTTAGATGACGTAGAACTAAATGAAGAAGATGTTGACAAAGTAAAAGAAGAAATTAAAGAAGAAAGTGATGCTGCAGTGAATAGTGAAATAAACGAAAACGGCAAGAGTGCTGTGGCGGACGATTGTAGTGTTAATAGCGACGTAGTAGGTAAAGAAATTAAAAAAGAAGGCGAAGAAACCGAACAAACAAACGCCGAAATTTTGAAAAACCAAATCATGGACACGGAAGATTTATTACAAATTGTGGAAAATGATACGGAAGAAAACGACAAAGAATCGAATGATAAAGTAGAGAGTGAAGATACCGAAGCAGAAACCGATAAAAACGAAGAAGAAGATGAACAAGAACAGCATGACGATAGTCAGGGCGATAAAAAAACTTCAGATGATGGGGTAGATATTGAAGAGAGCTCTTTGAGTAAGGATGCCACAGATGTTGATATGGATAGGGAATATCCGAGTATCGTGGACGACGCAATAACGAAAGAAAATCAAGAGAAGAAAAGTGAAAGTGAAGTCGTTGAGACGGCACCTACTGAAGCGCCAGCGGTTGACGAATTAATGGATGGTGATGCGGATGAAAATAAACAAAACAATGAGGAGGCTGTGAATACTGAAGTAACACCAGAAAAAGATGAAGAAACAATCGAACCTCCAAAGAACGGTGAGTGTTTTTCTTTTTTAATTATCCGTAGTAGTACCACGTACTGCTGATTCAATAAATTTCCCACGATAAAGATTGATTTATGCATAACATCAACGCGACGGCAAAAAAAGTTTCTTTCAGTTTGTCTTTACCTTTACAACTTCAAATTGCGACGATAGACACAAATAACGTCATGTTCTTTGTTTTTTCTAAAATAACGGTTACTTAGCTAGATAGGGTAATAAATTACACAGCCCAACAAAATGAAAAAAAAATTTGGTGGCGGAGAAGTAAGAACTGAATTTAAATATGTTTGATGCCCTTATTTCAAAAATGTCTTTCTTTTTTTCGTAGCAGCTCTAGTTTTTAAGATATCTTAAGATAACTTCTATAGATTTCACGTTATTACTATTATGTGGGACGCGCATGAATGGATTATCGAGATTCCTTAAAGGAAGGCAGGTGGTTACGTACATTTAGCTTTTTTAAATTAAAATACATTAAATTAAATTACGTTAAATATTTTCCATGAACGCACCGTAATGGTAAACTGAAACTTGTAAGGGTTTTAAGTGTACACCGCAGGTAGTGAATTCGGTCGTGAGAGTTCGGCAGGTATCGGAAATGTGGGTTTTACGATCATGGAGATTTCCGAGTTCCTGAAACAAGGTAATTTGATTTTAATTTTACCTGAAAAATTTTGGTTTTGACCTGTAAAAATATTTTCTTATTATTTTTACCTTTTATTAAAACTATATAATCGATTACCGCGTATCCAAAAAACTAGAGCTGCTACGAAAAAAAGAAAGACATTTTTGAAATCAGGGCATCAAACATATTTAAATTCAGTTCTTACTTCTCCGTCACCAAAATCGCTGTTGGGCAGTGTTATATATATTTTTTGTAGAGCGTTAAAATATCTACAATATTGATTTGAACAATATTTATCATAAGCCAGTCGTTTAGCTGACACGCGCCGTCAAACTTTGAAGTACTTGTTTTTGTCGGTTTTTATTTTGGGCAAGTAATTTTTTTGGCCATGAACGGAATTGAAAACAATCACACATCATCTGAGAACTTCATAGCATACTTTTTATTGTGCAATCAATTCTTTTACCCTTTCTTTATTTATTTTGTGGTTATGTTAACAAATAGATTTGACTTTTTCGGGTAATCTTAGTTGTTCACATAGGAATTTAGGAATTAGTTGACTTTTCTTGCGGCACAGGAATGCTGTACACTTTTATCGTTTTACAATGCTTCATTTTATCTTTCATAATAAGTTGTCTTGCCTTGCAGGCGATGTTATGACATTTATATATTTTTTACAATAGCTGCCAAATTTCCATCGATATTAACAACGTTGTTCATTTTTTCAATTATAAGAAATATAATCAGCTTTTCGAGGATGAACAAGACAACAGCCTTGCCACGGCATGCGTCGAGTTACTTACAAAGCTCAAGAACCCTAAAAATCAACGAAGAAGGCTGAAATTCGTATATGTATGTATTTCGCCTTCTTGACTCCTCCTCACGCAGATTAGGGTTCTTGAGCTTTGAAACTATCTCTACGTCTATGTGAACGCTTGCTATGATTAACACACGCCTAGCTTTTCTGCAAGCCCTCAGCGCTGCAATACAAGACAACGAATTCCTATGTAAACGTTACTTTAGAATAGATTTAACAGGAATCTTATTATACAGATTATAACATAATAAATCTATTTGTACTTGGCCAAATTTGTTGTCTAAAAGCTGTCATACAACATCACTAATAATTATTCATGCAGAATTATGGCCATAATTACGATTGTAGTTATTACGGCTTTAAGCCGTAACTAGCCACTTGAAAATCGGCCGATTTTCGTGGCTAACTCTGCGAGGCGCGCGGCCTGTGGCCTCGCTGTCGGCCTATCGCCCTCCCGATTGTTTATGGACTTACCGACCGGTTTTTGGAACTTTTAAGGATTCCATGGTCGAGTGTTGGTGTCGGGTTTCTTTGGTCCGGATTTGGCATCTCAATGGTGAGGCGAACCCGAGTCGGCCTTCGGCCTCCCGATTGCTTTTGATAATACGGGTCGGCCTTCGGCCTCCGCTTTACTTTCGAATATTGCGGATCCGACATCCCATTGCATATCCGAGGTACAAATTCAAAATTCGATTTGACGACAAATTTCGGCCTTATAAATAATTTTCAAGGTCACGTGTCGAGAACTTTAATTTGGGCAATTTTGTAAAATTTCTAAAATTCGCTTTATAGGCCGTAACTGTGCCCTCGAAAGTGATTTCAGGATCAAAATGAAAGTGCATTTAATAACTGCGCAAGGGCAATAAGATGTCGCACATTTCAAGTTCTTTCAGATCCGGGGTAACCGTCGGAAGGACACGTTAGCGTCGCCGCGCTGTCGCAAGAAAAACATCCAATGACCTAATCGGGGTCGCCTAACAAATCTGCACACGATTACGCAATATCGTCATTTGACCTTGTGGACTTCAAAAAAAAAAGCGACAACTTACATACCGGTCGAATGCGATCTACGCCCTACGTATTGTTTTGCGGAAACGCAAATCCAAATTTGAGGCCGTCGCGATGCGACCAAAAATCGAAACTTTAATCTCCACCAAAAAGCGAGGTCGAGGTTGGAAATCGAAATATTTCAAAATTTGCATTTCTGCAATTTGCTGGCTTATCGGACGTTCGACGAAAAAAAGTGTTACTTTCGAAAAGGCGGGGCTCGAAAAATGTCGCCCGAAACCGTTTTCGAAATAAAAAAATTTTTCGTGGTCGTCGCGCCCGGACGGCATTATGGTGGAAATTTTGAGATTCTTTCAAACGGCCACAGGGTCCTTATTTACGGGAGGATTTTAAATTTTTTACCGGCAACCGAGGCAGATTCCGGGGCTCCACGAAATTGCACGAAAAAGTAATTTTCCAAAGTAATTTCCAAAGGTTGTACCTTCAAAACCAAATCGCAAAAATTTCTTTTTTTTTACATAAAATTTTAACTTTGAAATGGGATTTCGCGAGCAATTTTAATAATTTCTGATGCAAAACTTGTTGGGAATTTATTCTTCCTCGACCAAAAAAATCACTTCAAAGTTGTCGGCGTACATGCAGGACTTTGGTTTGTTTGGTACGGCTTTGGCTTCTCGACAACGGTGAAACGATCACGACTCGGCCTTCGGCCTCCCAATTGCTTTTCAGAATACGTGTCGGCCTTCGGCCTCCCACCGGTTTTTAAGAACACGGGTCGGCCTTCGGCCTCCAACTTGGTTATAAGAATAGGGGTTGGCCTTCGGCCTCCTACTTGCCTTTAGGAACACGGGTCGGCCTGCAGCCTCCACATTTTTACTCCATCAAAATTTCATTAGCACGGACCAATCGATTTTACCGAAATTATGTGAGAAGTCAAAATGTAATTTTAACGAATTTTTAAAATTTTTCATTTTTTAATTTGTATATCACGATTACTCGAAACCGGTCCATTTTTCGAGAACAAATGTATCCACAAATTTTGTCGGGCATACGGTCGGCTCGACGACCGTGTATTGTTTTTCGCGATCCGTTCGACGCCGCCCGGCGTAGCGCAAAAGACGGCGAAAAAAATGTAATTAAAATCGTCGGCTCGCTTAGCGGTCGTAAACGATCTACGACCTATGTATTTTTTTGCAGAAATGCAAATATAAATTCGAGCGGATCCAAATGAGATCAAAAAATCGAAACTTTAATCTGAAAATGAGGGAGGTGGGCGAGAAAAAGGAAAAAAACGGGTACCCCTCTAAAACGGAAACGGGACAAAATTTCGAAAATTTGTGCCTACCGATTGTCCGTTTTCGCCGCCCTCACCCTTCTATCTACCCATGAGGTAGATACATAAATACGAAAAATCGCGTGGAGCCGTTTTGACGAGCGCCCGAAAAAGATTTTGAAAAAAAATGGTTTGGCCCCCTCGAGCACCGCCCGGAGCTGCCCTTAAAATTTCAACTCTAATGAGAATTTTGAAATTTTGCGACCACTTTGAACCGCCATTTCACCCCCTCCCTTGTGTGCCATCTAAAAACGGAAAATTTTCCCGTTCAATCCTCGTAAAAACACACAGGTATGCAAAATTTCAACTCTCCCCGACCCCCGTAGATATGCTCTGTAAATGGTAAGTCAGTGAGTGTCACGGTCAGTTTTATATTTTTTAGATTTATATTCATATAGTCGCGCCATCTATCTGCAGAAAAAATATGCAGGGCTCCTCCCACTTTTCCTAAAATTAGTGGGAAAAGTACTCAATACCTAACGCCACGTACAAACAAAATGGACCATGTTAGGACACTCACCTTAGGGTCGGTAACAAAATTAAGCGCACAGTTTATGTAAATTATATTTAATATTAGGTCAGAATATTTCCGGTTATATCGGTGGACATTCTTAATATAGAGAATATTAGTGATCATTTTCCTATAATTTTTATTTATTTTTTCTCGCCCATTTCTAGTCATATTTGCTAAATTAATCAATCAAAATAACATTACGCTACTAATCCCAAGAGAGTTATCGCTTTTGTTGCTGTTATTATTATGAAGTTGCCGAGTAACAAAAAATTGACACAGTCTTAATTTACAAATAATTGTTTTAAAATATTCCTTTCACAGTTTGACAATCATTGTTTAATGATTCAATCAACAGCTGGAAACAAATTGGTAATAAAATATCCTATCCCTCTATCATTGATAAATACTTCTCAATTTGCTCACAGCGTTTCGGGGCAGTTGATTTTAAGAAACGATCTTCCGCCTACGGCGCCGAGATGTTACCATGCGATGTATTTTCGGAAACTAATTAAAATTATTTCGTAATTATCAATTATCCTTAGGATATCGTGAGTACTACTACTGAAAATGCAACGCGTATTTGCAAATTTTCGGAAGAAGAGAAAAAGTTCCCCCAGCTGTTATGTGTTTAGATTTTTCACCAATTTGTGATCCAGATTGTGGGGGTATTTGGAGCAAATCGGAAAACTTCTGAACACGATTGTTTTCAAAAATAAAATGCGCATAAATTTGGGGGATAGCACGCAAAACTCAACCCTGAAATTGAAAATTTCTTATAGAGATTCGGAAAGCTGAAGTTTTGAATGGTTGATTTAAAGAATTAAAAAATGCTGAAAAATAAGAAACTCGCCTTCAAAATAAGGAAAAACGGTGTGGAAATTACCAATTAGCCACGCCCACCAACAAATTTAAAAGACATTTCGGGGCATTTTTAGGTCCGAATTCGACTCCGAAGCGGTTGCGTTGTAAAAACCTACCCGGTTAAAGCACGTAAAAGTCAATCTTGAAGTTGAAAATTTTCTATAGAGATTCGGAAAGCAAAATTTACCCATTCAGTGACGCGCATAAGGAATCTTACATCATTCTGTTTAGGGTACGTGCGCAAAGATATACTCTAACCCTAAACCAGTTTGAGAGTAAGTTGCTCTTATAACTGATACCAGACTAAATCAAATGCTTTTGGAAATTTCGCGGTCTCCGTCGGTTTTTGCCTCACTGGTCTAGTGGCAGTCTGGGGAAAAGCCCTCGGGGGATTTTCTACCCTGTCGCAAGACAGAGTATTCTTCTCCGGTAGAGTTCGGGAACTCCGGCCACGCATGACCGGGCTCCACTCGAGGGGGGTAAACCCCCTGGCGGAAACCCAACCTGACCGGCATCAGGAGAAAACCAGAGGGTTTTCCGCAGCATCGGAGCGACTGACACTTCCCCGATACGGCAAACAAGACGGTTAGACCCCGATACCGATCACTTTTGCATCTATTTCTTCATTCACACCCAGTGTTCTATCACATTCTTATCACCACATCCCGACCCTGACATCGAAGGGGATCAGGTGGTGACGTCAATTCGAGCATTACCAGCTTTATTCAAAAAGGCATCTGCGTAAATGTCTTTATTTCTATTTTTCAAAGCCACGATCGTCATCAAGAAGGGGGGGTAAAACCCACTCCGGACTTGTAACGGTTTAAAATTTGCCGCCGGGTTCTTTGGGTTTTGGAACCAGTGACCGTTGGTACGAGTGAGGGAAATGGGCAGGGGTCGGTACGCGAGACTGGACGGGATACGTTTGCTCGAGTAAGAGGTGATTTTGTGTGTGTTGTGCAAAAATTTTGTGAAGCCGGATTTTGGAGAAGAATTGGTTAGTTAATGCCATCCAGTAGCGAACTGGGATTATCTTCTCGAATCCGTAGGATTGGGAAGCTCATTTTTTTTTGATTATTTTACCGGGAGCTCTCATCCGCCTTTATGGGATTCGAAGCTGAACAAATTTTTGCATATGCCGCAGATCAACGAAATTTGAGGTATCCTTTTTGGTTGGTAATTTGTTGTAATAATTATTATTGGTTTTTATATTAAGCCATATTAAGCTCGATGGCGTATTTTTTTTTCCTTGGCCTTTTTAATGTGTTTTATTTTTTTTATTTATGTGTAACATCTTGGTATTCTTTTTTTCGTTCTGCATTTTTACTTCCAGAATGGTTGCAATTGATAGATAAGTGGCAGATTACAACTTTCTGCACTGCGTGATAAAATTGCAATCATTATCGCATTTTCGCATATTGTGGATAACGATACCCATGTATAAGTGTTATGTTTGATAAGCGTAGTAATGACTACTTTATTTATTTTATTACGTTTGGTTAATTAAACTTTACTTGTGTATTGTTTCCTATGGTTTACATCGAGCGAACTGGTAAAATGTATTAGCAGGAAGATTCCAATTTGATCGACGGAGGTTCAAATTTCATATTTGAAATTTAGTGTCGATACTTTTTTTTGTGTTTAATTATGATTTTATATTTTTATTTTATAAAGGCTTCGATGTGTGACCTACTTATATACAGAGTGCGGCATTGCGCCGGGGTCGCTGCTATTTGGTTTGGTCGTCGGAGGCTCGGTGGTTACCTTAGTGGGATTGTACCTATATGACCATTCGAGTGTTCCGTCGATTGATTGTGTGGGTGGTGATTCTGAGTGTCAATGTGGTCGCTACTGTGCCGTTCTGGTCGGCTCCTGTAGTGGGCTACTGTTGTTGCGTTCCACTGGCGCAATACTAACACCATAAGCATCGACTTTATCATAAAGCCTTTAAGCAATGACCACCGTATTGTTTATTTTTATGTTTATTTTTATTTTATTGTTAAGTTTATTTTGTGTGCGTAAGATATTTGCGCTTTATATTTGAGTAATTACTATTTTCGTTTACAAAAATTCTTCGTTGTTCAAAATTTTCCGTATGCCCTGGACTCATTGCTGGTTTTTTTTTTGTTTAATTAATTATCTTCCAAGCTAGCCGGCAAGATTTACAAAGATAGCTCGTGATTTCTCGATTTCCCCTTTAATCGAGTTGTCTAATCTTTCATAACGACGTCTTCCTTTTTAACCGAAATCGAGTGGCGCCTATTCCATCTTTTTTTTTTCGTCGTTTTAATTAACACCTTTGGTTAGAAATTAATTTTAACATCAATTATTAACGTCACATTCACGCTAAAGTTCGTGAGGAATTTTAACCGTTTCATCTTGGCGACCAACGTGGTTTGGTGTGATCGCTGGTTGAGTTACGTTGCGGAAATTGTGGGTTCGAATTGCGGACTTCGCGAAATTGCAGCAACATTTATCGTAATTTAGTTGGTTAGCGTTGCAAGTGGCGCCCAACGAAAATATTTTTTGAACAACGTCGATTACATTTTAAAGTGTTTTTTATTTTTGATTTTCTTAGTTTATTTAAATTCGTGTAAATTCGTGGTTTTTCTACCCTATACCTTTTTTTGGAGGGGGAAGGTAAATTTCAAGTTGAAATTTTTTTTAAATCTTCTTATTGTGTTTTTTTGAATCTCATCCATCATGAAAGTGGATAGATTATTTTAGGAGATGAACTCTCCTATGAATTAGATGAGAGAGTTGGCTTTTGAACGTGGTAAGGTGTGAACGTAAATTTTGCTGGTTAGCTTGTGAAGTGTGGGTAGTGATTTTTGGAAAGAATTTTGGTTGCTTCCTTTCTCGAACGACCCAGCATTCGAATTAATATGGAACAGTGTTTTTCCGAACCCGATCCGGGGATAAGAATTCGTTGCTGGTGGAGGGTGGATTTTTACCGCTTTGTACCGTTCCTTTTTATGTTGGATCCACCGTCCAGTCTTCTGTTGAAGGATTCTAGTCGTTCAGATGGGTAAGTCATTAGAACCTTTCATTAATTCCACATATTACATTTATCAGTCGACTCGCAATTTGTACTCTAACACCACCTGAAGTTTATTATCGTTATCGGTTATAACCAAGGATGATGGATTTTTACCGCTATGTACCGTTTATTTTTTTATGTTGGATCCATCGTCCATACTTCCAGCAGGATTATTAACAGTTCAATTCTTTTACGTCATTTAGAACATATCGTTAATTGCACATATTGCATTATCAGCCAACCCGCAATACTCGGATACCACCTGGAATTGTATTCGTTATCGGTCGTAACAAATTTTGTTCAAGCTCGATTTTTATATTTTTTTCCTTTCAGGTTTGTGTCGATTATAATATGTATTTTTACCTTTGAATGAATATTATTTTGTTTTTTTTGTGTTTTAATATTTCAGGTTTGTGTCTTGCCTTATGTATTTTTTTTGATTGGCAAGTTTCGCCAAGAATATGAGTTATTTATGCTTTCTGCATGAATTTGATTGGGGCACTTTTTTTATTGTACGCTCGCACGCGTGAATATATTTACTAACAACTGTATTGCTATCTTTGTGGAAACATTATTTACGAGAAATAATGTTTTCTTTAACCAAATGAAACAACTTACTTTCGAGATAGGTAGCGTAGAGCTGAGTTAGTCTAATGGATAGGCTAGCAGTCCATAAAGCGGGCGGCATAGTTTCGAATCCCGTATTCGAAATTAAAGGCTTGATTTTTTTTAGTTATTGTGTTATATATTTTTATTATTTGTCTGTTTGTTTTATTTGAAAAGAATTATATAGGAAGAAGGTCTCGCGATGCACGACAGAAGTACAGCGGTGGGAAGTTTTACCGGGGCCTACGATTGGTTAGTTATGCGGGGGCTCGCGGTGGTTGCATTTGAATTTTTATATTCTAAACCATTCATTGGGATTTTAGCGACCACCCGAACGTTCCCTTAATTAATTCGGGAGGAGGTTCTTGGTGGTATTATTTCGCTTCTGTACAACCTACTCTGTTAAAAGCAATTACCATCGGACATCGCAATTGTTATCACCTTCGAGCAATGACCATCTGGTTGCTCACCAACTATTTATTGGTCATCATTCGTTCGTGTTGATCAAAGTTGGTCAGAGACGAGTATGTATAGTTTTTTTGTTTTATCGTTTGTATATATCTTTCTTTGTACATATTTTTCTCTTTTGTCGTTATTATCGTATTGTTATCTTTTGTTTTGTTTACCTATCGTATCGAAGGTCCGAACATCTGGACAGCTTTACATCTTCACCATCGGTAAAGTTCCTAGTCTATTTCCCGTATCGTTGGTTTTCTCGTTTTATAGAAACTTTACCTCTTTCCAAGTAAAGGGGGAGTGTAACGGTTTAAAATTTGCCGCCGGGTTCTTTGGGTTTTGGAACCAGTGACCGTTGGTACGAGTGAGGGAAATGGGCAGGGGTCGGTACGCGAGACTGGACGGGATACGTTTGCTCGAGTAAGAGGTGATTTTGTGTGTGTTGTGCAAAAATTTTGTGAAGCCGGATTTTGGAGAAGAATTGGTTAGTTAATGCCATCCAGTAGCGAACTGGGATTATCTTCTCGAATCCGTAGGATTGGGAAGCTCATTTTTTTTTGATTATTTTACCGGGAGCTCTCATCCGCCTTTATGGGATTCGAAGCTGAACAAATTTTTGCATATGCCGCAGATCAACGAAATTTGAGGTATCCTTTTTGGTTGGTAATTTGTTGTAATAATTATTATTGGTTTTTATATTAAGCCATATTAAGCTCGATGGCGTATTTTTTTTTCCTTGGCCTTTTTAATGTGTTTTATTTTTTTTATTTATGTGTAACATCTTGGTATTCTTTTTTTCGTTCTGCATTTTTACTTCCAGAATGGTTGCAATTGATAGATAAGTGGCAGATTACAACTTTCTGCACTGCGTGATAAAATTGCAATCATTATCGCATTTTCGCATATTGTGGATAACGATACCCATGTATAAGTGTTATGTTTGATAAGCGTAGTAATGACTACTTTATTTATTTTATTACGTTTGGTTAATTAAACTTTACTTGTGTATTGTTTCCTATGGTTTACATCGAGCGAACTGGTAAAATGTATTAGCAGGAAGATTCCAATTTGATCGACGGAGGTTCAAATTTCATATTTGAAATTTAGTGTCGATACTTTTTTTTGTGTTTAATTATGATTTTATATTTTTATTTTATAAAGGCTTCGATGTGTGACCTACTTATATACAGAGTGCGGCATTGCGCCGGGGTCGCTGCTATTTGGTTTGGTCGTCGGAGGCTCGGTGGTTACCTTAGTGGGATTGTACCTATATGACCATTCGAGTGTTCCGTCGATTGATTGTGTGGGTGGTGATTCTGAGTGTCAATGTGGTCGCTACTGTGCCGTTCTGGTCGGCTCCTGTAGTGGGCTACTGTTGTTGCGTTCCACTGGCGCAATACTAACACCATAAGCATCGACTTTATCATAAAGCCTTTAAGCAATGACCACCGTATTGTTTATTTTTATGTTTATTTTTATTTTATTGTTAAGTTTATTTTGTGTGCGTAAGATATTTGCGCTTTATATTTGAGTAATTACTATTTTCGTTTACAAAAATTCTTCGTTGTTCAAAATTTTCCGTATGCCCTGGACTCATTGCTGGTTTTTTTTTGTTTAATTAATTATCTTCCAAGCTAGCCGGCAAGATTTACAAAGATAGCTCGTGATTTCTCGATTTCCCCTTTAATCGAGTTGTCTAATCTTTCATAACGACGTCTTCCTTTTTAACCGAAATCGAGTGGCGCCTATTCCATCTTTTTTTTTTCGTCGTTTTAATTAACACCTTTGGTTAGAAATTAATTTTAACATCAATTATTAACGTCACATTCACGCTAAAGTTCGTGAGGAATTTTAACCGTTTCATCTTGGCGACCAACGTGGTTTGGTGTGATCGCTGGTTGAGTTACGTTGCGGAAATTGTGGGTTCGAATTGCGGACTTCGCGAAATTGCAGCAACATTTATCGTAATTTAGTTGGTTAGCGTTGCAACTCCGACGATCTCGTAGTCAGGTGGGGGCCTCAAAACCCAACCCTGCAAAATATCAATTCAGGTGCCGTGGCGCACCAGCTTTCTCAAGGAGGTACGGGCTTGGGCCGAGTACTCCAAGTTTTAATTTATGATTCGATTCACGCCCCTCGTACCAGTAACGTGTATGAATGTAGACGATTTATACACTTTACTAGAGGAATATTTATCCACCCCAACCGGGAGTTTAGAAATACGGGATCCTAGAAATCCTGGATATAGCTTTTAAAACTATAGTTGCGCTATGGGGCAGTCGCAGTAAACTTTTACGTTTCACCCCCAAAAAATCGAATAACACAAAAAATAATGTGAAAATAGTAACCTTTCGTGCATGTTACTCTTACGAGAGGCGTGGTCGAACTGCCGGAGCGAAAATTTTTTTAGTGTTAGGGTATAAATTATGTTTTTGCACGTACTGTCAACAGAATGGGCGTAATTCCACAAATTTTCTTGATGCGCGTCACCGAACGTGTATAATTTACCATTTTCAAAGTCCTTATTTTCATATTAAAAGTCAATCATCCAAGAATATTACGAGTATAATTTAATTTTACTTTATAAACCTTAAACTTTACCAAACTTAATAGGAAAAAGTCAATTTCGGAGTACTGGTTAGGGTACTTTAACCGTTAATAGTATATTACATTACAAGTGGAGAAAATTTATGACGGCTCGCGTGCAAAACTCGCAAATCCGTGAGCGAAACTGTTTCTCCAGGAGTTATGTATAGGGTTTTGTTTAATCCTGCGCTTATAAATCTAAAATATTTCTGAAAATACAATTTGTTAATATTCGTGACATCAGTAATTAAATTTAAATATAAAGAACGTAGGCAGTTGTGTTGTTACGTTGCTAGGATATGGTAATATGTTTGAAATGTCATTATTGTTACGCGCGGTTCAGCATCCCGAATAATTTGCCCTTAATATTGCTAAAAAAATGGAGCAAAGTGAAAAATTTGCTGTGCCCAACGATGTCAAAAAAGCTGCTGATGCCGCTACATTTCATTTGTTGCCAGAAAAGTCAAAGGGAGGATACATGAAAGAAATTTGTTACTTGCAGCGCCATCCCTTATAATTTTTTAATTAAAAAAGATGGTTGAAAGTTTACTTTCGCTCACTACTTTCGCCCATCCGTTACCATGAAAACAACCCGAGTGAGCAAAACAAATGGGTTCTCGCTTGGTATCTATGGAAGAAACAACATGTTTCTATAGTAGGATTAAAAAAATGCTATATTATACCTTTTCTACGATAATTTTAAATGCTATATCCCGTTTTTTTATGACCCCGGTGCGGTGTATGGATCATCTTTAGGGTTGTTTTAGCTAATTAAAGCGTTGTCAAAACCGCCCGGAGCGGAGGGTAGGTTTTTACAACGCAACCGACTCTAATTCGGACCTAAAAATGCCTTTTAAATTTGTTGGTGGGCGTGGCCTTAAGGCCATGAGCCAATGGGTAATCTCAGCACAGTTTTCCCTTATTTTAAGGGTGCGTTTGTTATTTTTCAACATTTTTTTTGTTAAATCAACTATTCAAACCTTCAGCTTTCCGAATTTCTACAGGAAATTTTCAATTTCACGGTTGACTTTTGCATGCTATCCCCCATTTCCTTTATTACATTTTATGGTGTCGACGTTATGCATAAAGCGACCTTGATGTGACCTCGAGAAAGTATCGCGTAGTTTTCCGGGGAATGCCATACTTACCCACATGACAAATTAATTTTATTTTTCAGACGATACCGATTCTACCAAAACCATTACGTCAGGTAAAAGAACGCTATCCGAAGAAAATGTGCAACAAGACGCGAAAAAAATGAAATTGGGGACGGAAGTCGACGACGTCGCGAAGGAACAACCTGCCGCAAAGGAACCTTCCGCGGATATCGAAGATGGCGAGAAGATAACTGAAGCTAGAAAGCATCGTGTATTGGGCACGGTGGGTGCATATTTAAAAAAAAATTGTCTGGAAAAATTGTGCTTCGAAGATCTCGAGGAAATTTGCATGCAGAAAGTGTGCGAAGCAATTTGCTATAAAAGCGAACTCGGCGAGTTGCGGCATCAGTTGGGTGTTCAGGAACAAATGGCCAAAATGTGGCTGAAAGAGGTGGCGCAGCTATCGAAACAGGTGCACGATTTAGAAATCGTAAACAAGAGACTGCTGCACGAAGTCAGGTTGAAAAACGAACGCGAGAAACCCCTGGTGCCCGTAAAAATTACACGTACAGTTGGTTTACAAGTTCGCTCCGACATGTTGCCAAACGTAATGGCCTCAAAACAACGCCGCCTGAACAGGTCGCCGCAAACGGCTACGCCTGCTTTTAATAAAAAACAACAGGTTCGTTCGCCTTTGTTGAACAACACCAACAACAGAATTAACAAACTTCCGGTTCCGAATAGACCTCAACAGAATATGACGCGAGTTTCGCCCGTACAAAATACCAAGATCAAAGTTGCCAATCAGAAAAACTGTTTGCTCTCTCAAGCTTTACAAAATGCGACGAACTCTGCAAACGCCACTGGACCGAGTACAACTCCCGCCGTTTCTAATCAAACTGTCGCCGCTCCTACCGCAGTTTCCGTTCCCGTTTCAACCACTACGGTCACGCCTCCGAAAACGACGCTACCGATAAACCGAGTCGCCGTTAAGAAGCCGGCCATGACGACTAAAACGGTGATCAATTTGACGGACGAAGACACTGCCACAACTACTCCAACCAGAAATACGCCGGCTGTTACTAAAAACGCGATGGTTTCCAAAACCGTGGCCGCCACAGCCGGAGTTCGAATCCTCACAAGCGCTATTAAACCAGGCGCGTTGGCGAGCGCGCAAGTGGTGCCCACGACGAACAACAATCAACTTCTGACGGCAGATGAAAAACCAACCAATAAAAAGGTGATGTTCAAAATTGGTAAGTGTCCCCCCACATTGGACGCCAATTGTTTTCTCAATTTTTTTATATTCTTTTAGGTTCAGGCAATGGAGATTTAGCGTCCGTGGCGAACGGTTCCGCGATAGCGGTTAACACGAGCACCAGGACGGCCCAACAAGTATCTCAGTTGAAGTTGACCTCCGGACAAGGCACCGCGTCCGTGACGACGACCAACGCGATCACGCGATCTCCCACGTCGAAAGTGCACATATCTAAACATACTGCACCTTTACCTGCGCCTCCTGTAACGCAAAATTCCCAACCGGCCCGTAAGCCGATTCCGCCCAAACCTCATCTTTCCATTAAACGATCGGGTGTTGGAATTGTGCTCTCTTGGCGTATGCCTTACAACTTAGACAATTTCGAATCGATTGTCAGTTATCAGTTGTATGCTTACCAGGAGACGACATCACCGCCCAGTTCGGATATGTGGCGGAAGGTGGGAGTTGTGCAAGCATTAGCGTTACCGATGGCCTGTACTTTAACGCAATCTGCCGACGGTAACAAATATCACTTCGCCGTGCGCGCTGTCGACGTTCATAAACGCATGGGACCCTTCAGTGCTCCTGTGCAAATTCTACTGTGAGCAAGTCGCTGAAAAACTCGTTTATGCTTGCAATAGTGTTTCTTGGTTATTCTCACCAAACAAAAAAAGAATATAGTCTAAGTGTTACCTGTGTTCTTCTATTTCTTACATGTATTTATTTCATATGTATAGTTTTGTAGAAGTACATTCTGTAAAATATCCGAATTTAATAGATTGTCCTGTTTATTATAAATCCTCTTCCGTTTCCTTAGCTTGGATGAAGTATACAGGCAATCCAATGGGATTATTTATGGTTTTGGGAGTAAGAAGTATAAGCATATTGTTGAGAAGGAAGAAACTCTCAGGTGTGTTTTACGTCACGTTTCTTAGGACCATCAGAAGTGGGATGCTTTTCTAAATAAAATTTTCCGCAACATTTTTAATCTGTAATCCTGACTGTGCGAATAAAATGCGGGTAATTCCACATGGGCTGGTCTTGGAGAAAACTGTGATCTATGGTAAAAAAATGGATTGGAGAAACTACGAATTCAACATGGTAAATTCGATATTTATAGAATTACAGAACCAAATTAAAGAAGGTGCTAAAACAGTTTTCATTATTTAATATTGTGATATTAAAAAAATCGTCTACTGCTCCTGTTATACAGGGCTTTTCGCGAAAATTGTCGGTTTTAAAGTTAAATTAAATTTGTGTTAGCTTTTCTAACTGGAATTTTGATAGTGGAGGCTTATGAGATTTATTTGACATTAAAAAACTTGGTCTTTAAATTTTATTAACTCATATATGCCCAATGTGCGTCCTACATGTAGGACGCCTCAAGAATGCATTTTCAGAAAAATTTGAATTTTTCTTAGCTCTGTAGACAAGCAATTTATCGTTTAAGGCAGATGCACAATTGCCCGGGAACGGTAACTATAAAGAAGTTAAATGTACCTGCTCTTATGGACCTATGCACAACAAGCCGCTAACAAACCGATAACGCAGTCCATAAGAGCAGGTACATTTAACTTCTTTACCGTTCCCGTTACCGGGCAATTGTGCATCTGCCTATAGTTAAAAATATGTGGAGGTACTTTTTACGTTTAAACTCTTAGTTTATGCGGAATTGTTAGTTCAAAAAGTTCTATAAATCAGCTTTTTTCGGAAGTCCCGGGGGTGGGGGGCAAAAATCAATTTTACTATTTATCTTTAAAAATGTTTGCATCTTGATAATATTATTAACCACAAGGGTGTTATTAAAAAGTATGTGTAAGAATATGCCCATATTTTTTATTAATGAGTCATACTCGAGCTTTCAAGTTTATGGCTATAGGGGAGAGTGGGGTGCTTTCGGCAGTGGGGTACATTGGGCCACCCCGAATAAATCGGTTATAAATTAAATTTAGCGCCTTCTTTTCAGTATAGCCAGGGTAAGTACCCGTCTTTACAGCTTGGTTGTTAAATAAGACGAAATACGTGTTATGTTAAAAAGTTAAGAGTGATTGTATATTTATGTGTATTTATGGTAAGTTTTTACTGAAATTTAATGCTTAAGTAAAACAAACTATGATGTGCTTATATTATTTTGCTTCTATTTAGGTGTTTACTTTGATATGTTGCAACTAAACTTCTATAAGTATACAAGCTCAAAACTTTCACATAATTTACGTACAGTCGTTTTTCTAAATAACTGCTAGTGGGGTACTTTCGTCATAGCTACAGTGGGGTAGATTCGGCATGGCGAATGCACCCCACCGCATGTAGTTTAAAAATTTACGATAAAATGTACTGTTTAAATTCTAGATGTCACGCAAGTATTTAAGAAAAACGAATAGGGCTTTAATCAGCGAAGAAGATATCAACGCTGCTTTAATCGCTTTAAATGGTCTCGCGTTCACCGACGAAGACATTTTACCAGCTTATGTAACCGACAGACCTTTAGAAGAAAAACAAAGATAAATCAGAAACTCCTACAACAGAACAAGATAAAACAACAATTGAAAGAAATCCAGTGATTGATGATTTGCCATCCACAAATACGAATCTAGTGTGTAAGGCAACACCTGAACAAATATGGCCATACCCCAAAGCACCAAAGCGTAAGGAAACAAAAAGAAAAGGAGAAGGTAAATCACGAATGTAACAGCGGTGAAAAGTCTCGTTTAGAAGAGATGGAGAAGGGAAAAGAAATAAGAAAGAAAAATTTAGAAGAAAGGAATACAAGAAAGGTGACGAGACAACTTTTTCCATAACAAACACATAAAAAGAAAAAACCTGCACTAGCAGATAGTTCAAGTGAATCGGATAACGTCCTCGATCATATCATCTCAAGTGATGATTGTAGTGAAGAGATGAAAGAACTTGATGAAGGTGTACTCCAGGAAAACGAAATCAAAACTGGAGATTTTGTATTGGTTAAATTTGCAACGAAATCATCTATAATAATTCATTATATAGGCGAAATACAAAAGATGAGAGGTTTGTGTGGCATTACAATGAAATTCTTGCGAAGGAAAGGTTGTAGTAATACATTTGTATTTCCAAAAATAGATGATGTTACAGAGGTTGAAATAGATGAAATTGTTGCTCAGCTCCAAAAACCCACCCTTACTGGCACTGCAAGGATATCAATATTTAGCTTCAATTATAAGTTTGATGGATGATATTATTGTTAGATAAATATTGCCATGATTCAATCAGCAATGGGGATTAACAATTATTAGGGATGCAGATAAGCAATTACAGATCGCATGAAAATTCTTCTACGATTTAGAAGGTTCTCCGACGTTACATAAGACTCAAAGAAAGAGTTCAATAAATTCGGTTATTAATAAAGACAGGTAAGGAATGGGAAAATCCAAGAATGATATTGACAAATATAATCTAATATCCACAAATTAATTCATAAAAATTGTTAGATCTTAAGAAATTGTTATTAAATAATAAAATGTATAATTATGTTAGATTAAGTTGTGCGTTAAAAATAAGAAATTACGTGGGTGTTTTGAAATCGGTTGAACAATAATGCAACGGTGATTGTCCGGGATGTTCGAAAGATCGCAACGGCAAACGAATCGAACGATGAACGCTAAAACAAAAACAACGGTGTAAATAATTTAATGACATTTATTAAATTAATTAATTATCAAAAGTGCAAGGAAACTTACCAGGTAGAAAATATTTCAAAAAAAACCTAGCAACGGATCGATAAATAAATGCTTCTTCAAAGAACGCCAAAGCGAGGAGCACGTGTAAATTCGGCTCCGGTAAAAGTTTGTTAATTGATTTTAAATCAACTTTAAAAAAGTGTGTACAACTAAAAGTAAATAAGTATAAGCACGTGGGCATATGAAATTAAGTGCAAAGGTAATAAATTGTGAGTACTTACTTGGTATAATTTGGAATGATGGTATGGTAATTGGATAAAGTAGTCCTGTAATAATAATTGGAGAATAGATGCACACAGTATAAACGAAAATAAAAGCAGAGAATTCTGGATCACAGATGTACGGCAGATCGACCGTTTGAGCGTGAAGTTGGTACCGGAAAGGAGTGACGAACATGTAAGGGTAAGAACCCACAAAAACTTAATTTTTTTAACGCGAGGTGAGTGCGCAATTCGAACAACATTAAACCGGTTTCGGAAATAAAAAACGAGATTAACTTTGGGTTGGGATTAAGATTTAATAATAAGAATTTGTTGTTGTTTGTATTAAAAATGTTTATTATGTTTATTATCATAAAATTTGTTTTTAAATTAACTAATGCAAAATAAATTAAATTACCAATTGTATAAAAACATAGGCGTATCATTCGGGGATTTTTCTATCCCGACAAAAGAACAAAGATTCGATTTCAGAATAAGAGCGAAGGAGCAATCGCAGAACCTACTACTAGAGAGAGGGGTTTTCATGCGAAAGGTAACTATTCAAAGAGCTAGCTGAGGTAGAATTAAATAATTTCAAAATCAATAAAAGTCAATCCTTAATTAATAAAAAATATTGCGGCACAACGAGAGCAAAGAGAACACCGCAATATGTACCTATGTATGTATAATATATTTTTATTCCAGCTATTACACTCTAAAAAGAATATCGCTATCTCTTTACGAGATTTACAAATCCTTTTTATAGGGGTGGATTAATCCCCGTATTACAGGTTGTTTCGTTACATTTTGTGTTTCTTCCTCTTTGTCACTTATTCCGCAGCCTTTCCCCAGTTCGCTCCTTCCCACACACTTTCACAGTCTCGGGTGACTTGCGGCCCTATCCACGATATCCCTCCAACCCCGTCTATCATAGACTCTCTCCGCCCAGCCGTCGATCCCCATCTCTCTCAAGTCATGTCTCACCTGGTCTAACCATCTAATCCTCGGTCTTCCCCGAGGTCTACTCTCTCCAGGTTTCCAAATTGTTATCACTTTTATCGCAGTTGCGTTCTCTGATCTCATGACGTGTCCCAACCATCTCAGGCGTTGCGACTTTATGTATCTCACTATGTCTTCACCTTCGATCGATCTTGCAATTTCGTGGTTCATAAAGGCTCTTTGTTCTCCGTCGACCCCCTTCTTTGGTCCCAATATAATTCTCATAATCCGTCGTTCGAAAACTCTGAGTCTTGCTTCCTCGTCTACCGACATACACATTGTCTCTGACGCGTAGGTGACCACAGGTCTTATCAAAGTTTTGTATACCTTTATCTTTGTTCTTTTTGTCAACTGTTTACTTGTCAGCATGATCCTGTTCACATAGTAAGCTCTGTTGCCGACGTTTATTCTTCTTCTGATTTCCTCTTGCCTTTCGCCCTTTCTGTCTATTAGTACTCCCAGATAGTTGATACTTTCTACTTCCTCGAATCTGTACTTGTCGATCTTATAACTTCGTCCCATGTGATATTCACTTCTATCGCACTTCATATATTTGGTCTTCTTCTCACTCACCACCAACCCCATCTTGTATGCTTCTCTTTCTATTGCTTCAAACAGTTCTCTAATCTTTCTTTGTGATCTCGCCACCAACACCACATCGTCTGCGTATATCAGTATTTGGCTTTCCTTGGTTGTTATCGGACCTTTGGAGTTAACATTTTTAATTATTTTGCTGATTACTACGTTAAAGAGCGTAGCCGAGAATGCATCGCCTTGCCTCACTCCTCCGTTGAATTCAAATTTTTCTGTCGTTCCTGTGTCTGTTCTAATACAGGCAATTGTTTTGTCTAACGTCATCCCAATCAGACGTATTAGTTTCGGTGGCGCACCACCTTCTCTTAGGGCTTTGAACAGTTCACGTCTATCCACCTTGTCGAAAGCCTGCTGGAAGTCGACAAACAGCAGATGCAGGGCCATATCATGTTCATAAAATTTCTCTATTGTTTGCTTTACAATATGTATTGCGTCTATTGTGGAGCGTCCTGCAGCAAATCCATATTGACATTCTTCCAGCAGACCCCCTGTGTGTTAGATTAGTTTGTGATGTATCAATGTTGTTAATATCTTATACGCTGCGTTAAGCAACGTAATGCCTCTGTAGTTTCTACATTCTTCAGAGTTACCCTTCTTCTTCAACACTATTATTTCGCCCTCACACCATTCCTTCGGCATAACCTCCTTGTCCCATATCTGTTTCATAAGTGTACTAATTCTTTCGCGTAATATATCTCCTCCGTACTTGAATAGTTCCGCACAGATACCGTCTGCTCCCGGAGCTTTTCCGTTTTTAACTGCATCTATTGCCTTCATAATTTCGCTGTGTGTTGGGCTTGTTATTTCTTGTTCATCTCCTGTCTCTTGCACTACATCGACATTATCCGCTTCGTATTCTCTATTTAGTAGCCCTTGGAAATGTCTCACCCATGTTTGTCCAATTTTCTCTTTGGCCCTAAATATTCTGGATTAAAATAAAAATCTTCCACAATTTAATATAGTTTACCATCAGCAAATTCCTTGTTTAACTTATGAAACATCATGTTCTCATTTATTTTGCACTGCATTTGAAATTAATTGTCTTGATATCATTAAATTAATTTCGACGACCTTTTATTAATAATTTATTCAAAAATTATTTACCTAAAAATTATTTATATAATTTCGACACCCTAGTTTCCTATTACTGATAGAATTTAAACTGTATTAATGACCATTATTTAATTATTTTAAAACCAAAATTTTGTTTTTTAACTTCAACCCTTCAATTTTTTGAAATTTATTCGCTGATAAATTTCGGATAACCACCGAGCAGCTCCACCATGTAGTATTTAGGCCCTTTTACCTAAATTTGGGATCTTAGATTGGGGTGTACCTTTTAAATAATAGTCATGGAATAATATTAACTAATCTATTTAAATAAAATAATCGGGGGAAAATATTACATATATAATTATTTAAATTAATCTTACTCTACAATTATAATGATTCATAGGACCCAGGAATCTTGGATGACTCGTATGATCTACATCTTGGATTCTTGCTTGTTAATAGTTGGATGCACAAACACCCAGCACTTTCAACCGACTCCCGTACTAGTCTAAATGACAACTAAACTACAACTCCCAACCAATAACTTCTAGTTGTACTACTTTTTCGTGGTATCTTTCCTAAGTCCTATTTAATGCTGACTTTAGCGACTTCACAATGCTCGTGTATGTTTTTGCAATACCTATTTATTTAGCAACTCATAATTATAAAATTTAGTCTACAGGGTGATATTTATATACTGGCCATTTTAATATAATTTAATTATCTATTTGTGACAATATAAGAAATTAATCCATGATTTTGAAATTAAAAGTATCGCATTTTTAATGGTAGATATTTTTGATAATTTCCACAAAGGGTTGATTCTAGGCGGAAAAGGTAATTCAAGTAATCTAGGAAATCACCAGTGCCGTGTAACCTGCGAAATGCTTGAATTTTGAGAGCCCCTGATTTAAGAGTAAATAAAGTGGTGTGTTTCCAAGGGTGGAAATTTCTTTTAATATTACATAAGGGAACATAGCAATACATACACACTCTTACACACATACAGACATCCTTCCAAAAATGATAAAAATGGATTCAGGGGACCTCAAACCGTGAACATCTGTCAAAAAATTGGGGGGTCAAATTTTGCCTGATAACAATACTTTCCTTACCTAGGGGTTCGAAAAGTAAAAATTACTTTATACATTATCTGTGTCAAATTTAATTTAATAATATTTAATTTAGAAAATATAAAATAAAAGATAAAATACATTTTTGTTCAGGATTTTCTAGTATTACAAGAAAATAATTATAAGGCAACAGTAAATCAGGTACTTTCAAAATTTTAAAAACAAATTTTTAAAATATTATAAAAACATTAAATTAAAACGGAGGCATAAACATCCTCTCTGGTAAAATTGAACAGGTTCAAATATAGGTTTTAAAAAATAAAAAGGAATTAAGTTAAAAATATTCAATGAAATCTTCTCTTCTCTCTTAATAAGTACAAAAATGTCCAAGGTGTACCTACATAATATATTGTAGCGTCTGGTGCCTTGAAGAAGCACGAGTACACACACAATCGGTTTATGGTCACCTACCTTTATTTCGACTCTTACTTCTCAGGCTAATATGCGTCGGGATCTGATTCAACCAGCAACACTTTATTATACGAGCTTATGTCGAACGAATTCTTGATTCCAACAAAGATAAAACACAGTTGGATTCCGTTAACAAGTTTTTAATAAAATGAACAAATTCCAACATGCAACATATAACGCAAACAATCTTTATATGAACTACTTTTCTACGCACTGAATAGATAAATGGTAGCTAACCTGCTAATCGTATCGTGCGCACAATTTTCTTTCTTCTCTCTTCTAACTTCCAATCTCTTCACGATCCAACTCTCGTGCGGATTTGATCGTTCCACTATTATTTTGACCTCTTCTCATAGATCGGATAATTTGCTATCCGGATCTCACCTACGTATCCGTTTGATACGATCTCGACCACAAATCTTTGTTGCCGACACCTTTCGTATTCCGCTATTTCAAGGAATCTTAATTTCTTATAGGAATTATTTTCCTCTTGTAGCACCACCGTTTAATTCACGAATATAATTTATCTCAGTTATATTTAGGTGAATCTCAATTGATTTCGCGACTGTGTCTCACAGTACTAAATTGCGACCGTCACGTTTCGTAATCTCGATGATACTGTCTATTTACTTTATGTAACTTGCGTTTTATATATTTATAATAATTTTTGTTTTAAAACCGGAGCTTCTTATATTCTCGGTTTGTTTGTACATGGCCGAAGGTTCTCTGCACGTTTGATTAATTTTGGCATGTTGTATATGTTACACTCAATACCCGATTTCGGGCAATGCCCGAAAAAAATGCGCAAAACTAGTTTTGAGCAACGAAGATTTCCCAAACCCGAAATTTTACTTTTAAACAGCTATTGAGCGTTACAAAATAAGCAGAACTAGTTTTGCGCATTTTGAATTGTACAAAACTAGTTTTGTAGGTTTCTGAATGACCAGCACTAGTTCTGTTTTTTTCATTTATAATCAGCATCCGAATAAAATAAATAACATAAACATAAAGGGGGTGAAACGTAATAGTTTACTGCCCCATACCGCAACTATACTTTTTAATGCGGTCTCTAAGGGTCTCTAAAAGCTCCCGGTTTTTTAGATCCCGGTTTTCTTGATCGTAGGCGCTTCTCGTATGTTTAACCTAGTAACCAGAGTCAAAACCGCCCTGGAGGGGTGCAACGCGGAGCGGCGCCCCGTAAGGGTAGGTTTTGACGATGGATTACCCTCCTTATCGAATGCACACCCCAAAAATCGAAGAAAAAAAAATTTAATTTTTTCACTTTTTCGGCAATACACTGGTCGATTTTTGGGGTGTACATTCGATAAGGAGGGTAATCCATCGTCAAAACCTACCCTTACGGGGCGCCGCTCCGCTCCGCTCCGCGTTGCACCCCTCCAGGGCGGTTTTGACTCTGGTTACTAGGCTAAACATACGAGAAGCGCCTACGATCAAGAAAACCGGGATCTAAAAAACCGGGAGCTTAGAGACCCTTAGAGACCGCATTAAAAAGTATAGTTGCGGTATGGGGCAGTAAACTATTACGTTTCACCCCCTTTATGTTTATGTTATTTGTTTTATTCGGATGCTGATTAAATGAAAAAAGCATAACTGGTGCTGGTCTTTCAGAAACCTACAAAACTAGTTTTGTACAATTCAAAATGCGCAAAACTAGTTCTGCTTATTTTGTAACGCTCAATAGCCGTTTAAAAGTAAAATTTCGGGTTTGGGAAATCTTCGTTGCTCAAAACTAGTTTTGCGCATTTTTTTCGGGCATTGCCCGAAATCGGGTATTGAGTGTAACATATATAACGTTTACATACAACATGTAACACGAACAACTTAAAATTAATTCAAACGACAAAAAAGAACACATGCGAATAATGTGTTTGAACCTCCGGTATCCAACTGTAGTTCTTTCCTTGTTGGTACTAACCTATCCTCAATCTGGATAGCGCGTATCACAACAAATGCCCCCTGCCAAGTTTACCCACAGTGGTGCGGTGCAACTAACTTGGTAAATCTTTGCATTTATTCACATCTTCATTCATTCTTCACACCCTTCTTTCATACATGACCCCTTTCATACCATTCAATTGACCCTCACTTCCCTCTAACATCTTCATTCATTCTCTCTCTTGCTCCAATCACCACCTGTTCCTAACGCTTTTATTCTTTTGCATCGACTTATGGTCCTCAAACTCAGCAATGTCTTATTCCCAACTGGACTGGCTTTAGCCAAGCCTCTTACGTTCTCCCTGTACTGTGCCGTCTTACCCTAACATACCCTCGGGCTATGTTGGTGCGTACACCTCCCTCTTAATGGCCCTGCATATCCTGCAGTAGTCACTTACATTCATCCCTTCCCTTCCCTTGTAGCGTCAGTGGTTTGTAAACATAATTTGAGAATGCCCACGAGATTACCCGTGTAAAATTATCTTCTTCTATGTACGAGGTACTGTTAGTCAGTCAATTTTCTCCCTATGGTGACTCTTCTTCTTGCGGGTCCGCAACGTATGGGTATAATAGGTTAATGTGAAATTTTCCCCGAATTTCTCCCCCCTGATGTGCCAATTTGTAAACGTTATCGTTAACCACCTCATGGATCCAAAAATGTCCTTCGTATGGCAACGATACCTTTGCACAGATGTTCTGCGCCCGGTTTGAGGTTCTCAAACTCTTAACGACTACCCTGTCCCCTATATTGAATGACAGTCGCTTTCGGATTCTTCTATTCATCCGTTCTTCATACTTCCTCGAACTTCGATGCGCGTTTTCTCTTGCCGTCCTACAGTCGTGCAGAAAATTCCTTTCGGTAACGTCCTCCGTCTATGGTCGATGAGGACTCGTACCCTTCATCAGATACCATGGCGAGAACTTTGTCCGAACATTCGGACACCAATTTATAAACCTTTCCGCCAGGACAACATTGTCGACCCACTCCGGATGTCTGTCATGGATTAAAATCCTTAAAAACTTTATGACTTCTTGGACGATCCGTTCACTAGGATTGCCTTGCGGATGTCTGATGGAACTATAACACACCTCAATGCCCTGTCCCCTGAAATGATCAACAAAACGATCGTTGTTAAAATAAGTCGCATTGTCTGCTAATATGCGCTCGGGTTTGATTTCGTCGTTTGCGAAGTTTTCTAGGCAGTGGATGGTTGTGTCCGTATTACAACTCTTCGTCGGGTATAATCTCACATATTTAGTGCATACGTCGTACACCACCAAAATATGTCGGTAATCGTCCTCTGACGGAACTAGATTACTGAGGTAGTCTATTGCCACCAGCTCTCCTGGTCTATTTACTTTGATGCTTTTAATGCTATTCTGGTTTACGTGATTTTTGTATTTGGCCAGATTGCATAATGCACATCGGTTGATGGTGTCTTTTATGATCGACAAATTCCGTGTACAAAAGAAAACTTCTCTAAATATTAAAAATACTTTTCTAATGCCTACGTGTCCGAAACGTTCATGTAATTCTCCTGCAATTTGTATGGTGGTAGCTTTATTCACCACGTACAGCTCATTTGCCCCTATGCTTTTAAGAAGCCATTGATCCCTGATTTTGTATCCTTTAAATGTTCCCTGTTCTGCAATTTTATTTCTGATTAGACTGAATTCTGGACTCCCTTGACTCCTGTAAATATTTTCTTCTGAATAAACCCCGTGTCCCTGATTTAAATTTATTTGCGCGAATAAAATGTCCTTCAACTTCTTCTTCTCCTCCTCATCTTTCCTGCTGAAAGCATCCGCGATCAAATTATCTTTACCAGCTTTATGTTTGATGTCGAACGAAAATTCTTGTATTAACAGTGACCAACGATACACTCTTTGGTTGCTGAAATTCGTTCTCATCATGAAAGTTAACGCGGAGTGATCAGTCTCAATCAAAAATTTATTTCCTACTAAATAGAATTTTAACTTGTTCAGTGCAAACACAATTGCTAACATTTCCTTTTCGGATATCGTATACTTGATTTCTGCTCCCCTGAGTATTCTCGATATAAAATGGATCGGAACTTCTTCCCCATCCTTTATCTGGATCAATACCCCACTAATTGCAAAATCACTTGCGTCCGTACGCAATATAAACTGTTCATCGAAATTTGGATGTATTAACGATAAACTTTTGTGAAACATTTCCCTCAAAATATTGAAGCTATCTTCATGTACCTGCCCCCAATTCCAACGTGTACCCTTTTTTAGTAACGTTAATAAACCTAACTTCATAACCGAATATAGAATAAACCTAACGTCTTTTGTGAATATTCCGGAATGAATTTCTTGTAGTAGTTCAACACTCCTAAAAAACCTCGCAAAGTACGTAAATTCCGTCGTCGCGGATAATTTTTAACCTCCTTCAATCTATCATTGTCGACTGAGATTCCTACTCGGTCTACTTTGAACCCTAAAAATTTTACTTGATTCAACATAAATTGACATTTTGATAAATTTAGTTTAAGCCCTGTTTGTTCCAACGTGCTTAATACCTCTTCCAACTGTCGTAAATGATCTTCCTCGTTGTCCGAAAATATCAACATGTCATCAACATAGTGGACAAGATAGTCTTCGTGCCTTTTGAGTACGGTTTGCATGACTCGACAGAGTGCGGCGCTACTTGTGTTTAACCCAAATGGGACGACCTTAAATTGGAACGTCACCCCATTCACCGAAAATCCTGTATAAGGACGTGACCCCGGTTCTAATGGAATAAGCCAAAATGAATTCTTTAAATCTAATTTTGTAAATACCGTTTTGTTCCCAATTTTTCCAAATAAACTATTTATATTCTCAGGTTGCTCGAATTGTGGCTTTGTGATGCAGTTTAACTTCCTAGCGTCAAGACATAGGCGAATTTTTCCTTCTGCCTTCTTTACTACCACTAGTGGGTTGATAAACGCTGTACTCGCTCGCTGAATTATGCCATCCTTTTCCATTTGTGCAATTTGCCCCCAGACTTCAGTTCGATACTTGTGCGGTATCGGATAAACCTTACAGCTGAACGATGCTTCATTCTCTACATGTAGTTTATGGGCATACCCCTCCGCGACGGTTACTACCTCATTAAACAACCTGGTATGTTTATCTAAAATACCCCTGACTTGTTGTTTGTATTTCTCGTTGCATTGTATATCGCCGCTGACAGTGACATTTAATTTATTACATAATTTCAAACTTGTGCCTAAATTTGGTTGTTCATTTGACTTTTCCATTTTATTGACGGTTTGATTATTTTCCCATGTTTTACCGACAATGGAATTGTTAATGATTGACTTCAAAGGTTGGCCTAAAATTGGTTTGTTTATATTTGAATTCAAAGGTGGATCTAAAATTGATTTGTTTGTTTGTGAATTCAAATGTGGGTCTAAAATTGATTTGCTTATCCACTCGATCTCTTCCCCGTTGGCCGTGATACGCTGATGGTCCACGTCGATAGTTATCTTCATGGCCTTCAGCAAATCTACCCCTAACAAACATTGTCCCTTCAACTTGGGCATGACTATGAATCCGTCCGTCCTTTCGTATTGCCCGATAAGAATTTTGCCGACCACCATCTGGTTTAGGCTGGTCATCTTTTTATTGTTCGCCGCAATTAAGTTGACGCTCCTTTTCGGCAACAACCCCTTCTTAAACACGTCCGCATGTTCCCGAACAATTTCCTCGTTGATCACGGATATCTCGGCACCCGTGTGAACTAGCGCGATTAATTTTACCCCTTTAAAACTTACTTGAATATATGGCAAACAAACCTCCTCTTCGGACTCTGCCTCATCGTGCAAACTCTCCTCTATGTACTCTCGCGGGTGTACATATGTGTTAACCCCCCTCGCTTGCTTGCCGCTTACGGAAAATCCGACCCCGAACGTGAATGGACCGTGGCTCGCGTGGTAGCCGTCGGTCGGTTCGTGGTGTCGATCTCTATCCGGTTTACATCCTTCTCATTGTCTTTGCGCGGAGCGTCTTCCTGGTTGCGTTGTGGCCAGCTTCTCCGATTTATCCCGCGGTGATTCTGGTATCCCCCCCTTCGCGTATGCTCGAAACCATTCCTCGCTGGTTCGTGCCCCTTGACCCGCTGGTCTTGTGACTCATGCGGTGATGCCCGCCAGTCGCGTTCTTCCCATCGCACATATGGGACCGTTGATTGTCGCGTTTCCTCGTCCTTAAAGTCGACACTTTCGTCGAATCGTTTTAAGAGCTCGAGGAAACCTTCAATCGTCTCGACCTTTTCTATCCCAATACGGGCTTTGACATCTTTCTCAAAATGCCCCCCGATTGCTCTGACTAACAGCACTTCCTCATATCGTGGCTCGACCTGTTGTGCTTGATTTATCAAACTCACCGCATAATTCTCCCGAGTGCCCCCATGTCCTCCTCGGTATCTACCCCCATTAACCTTTTCTTTGACCTTATTTTGGTCCATATCGCCCCAGTATTTTTTTAAGAAGAGTATCTTAAAATCATTGAAATTTTTGATTTTCTCCTCTACCATACTAAACCAAACTTCTGTATCACCCTTCATCGTTGCGCGGATAATATTCTTTTGCCGGACTTCGTCCCGAATGCGGATTAAATTATTTCCTAAATTTTTAATGAAAATTTTCGGATTAATTTTTCCGTCATTATAAAATTTGGTGTATTTGTCCATGTCGCCGTCCCGGTAACTATGACCTTTTAATTCTTCCACCAGGTCCCCCAACGATTTGTCATTTTGAGTACGGTTCATATTTTTTACCTCCTCTCGCATGGAGCCGATCGCATTCTCATTTGCCACAAACACGTCTGTCACCTTTGTCTCGATTTCCGTGATTTTCACATTCACTGTCTCAAATCTTTTATTTACCCCTTTCTCTAAACTAATAACCCCCTTCTCATTTTCCTGCCGGCATTCTGTGAACCTCTTATCCATCGTATTGACCACCTCGGTGATTTTCGTATCCACCTTGGTATTGATTCTTTCAATTTCCCCTTGCATTTTCTCTAAATTATCATTCATACTTGTCAATTTCACCTCCTGTCTATCAAATCGTTCATTTATACCTGCGTCTCTGACCTCCTGTCGGTCAAATCGTTCATTGACCTGACTAAACTTTTCATTCATACTGGCGTTTCCAGCATCAATTTTTCCACTCAAACTTTCATTCAACTTGGCATTCATCTCCTCCATTTTTTCATTCATGCTCGCATCCCTCTTATCCCCCTTTTCATTTATCTCCCCCATGCTTGCATTCATCATTCTCAACATTTCCATCACCGGGTTCACCTCGGGTACTGGCACCATCGGAACTTCTATCACGGTTGAAGCTTCCGGTACATTATTTCCCGTGTCTCCCCTATCTCCCTCGCTTTCATTCCCAACATTTACTCGCCCCCTTGCATTTCTACTGCGCGTATTCATGGTTAATCTTTGTTGGATCTTAAGCTGTCGTATACTGAGTTGAATTCTTGCCCCACGTTGGGCGCCACTTTTTATGTAGCGTCTGGTGCCTTGAAGAAGCACGAGTACACACACAATCGGTTTATGGTCACCTACCTTTATTTCGACTCTTACTTCTCAGGCTAATATGCGTCGGGATCTGATTCAACCAGCAACACTTTATTATACGAGCTTATGTCGAACGAATTCTTGATTCCAACAAAGATAAAACACAGTTGGATTCCGTTAACAAGTTTTTAATAAAATGAACAAATTCCAACATGCAACATATAACGCAAACAATCTTTATATGAACTACTTTTCTACGCACTGAATAGATAAATGGTAGCTAACCTGCTAATCGTATCGTGCGCACAATTTTCTTTCTTCTCTCTTCTAACTTCCAATCTCTTCACGATCCAACTCTCGTGCGGATTTGATCGTTCCACTATTATTTTGACCTCTTCTCATAGATCGGATAATTTGCTATCCGGATCTCACCTACGTATCCGTTTGATACGATCTCGACCACAAATCTTTGTTGCCGACACCTTTCGTATTCCGCTATTTCAAGGAATCTTAATTTCTTATAGGAATTATTTTCCTCTTGTAGCACCACCGTTTAATTCACGAATATAATTTATCTCAGTTATATTTAGGTGAATCTCAATTGATTTCGCGACTGTGTCTCACAGTACTAAATTGCGACCGTCACGTTTCGTGATCTCGATGATACTGTCTATTTACTTTATGTAACTTGCGTTACTATATAATTTTTGTTTTAAAACCGGAGCTTCTTATATTCTCGGTTTGTTTGTACATGGCCGACGGTTCTCTGCACGTTTGATTAATTTTGGCATGTTGTATATAACGTTTACATACAACATGTAACACGAACAACTTAAAATTAATTCAAACGACAAAAAA
Source organism: Podabrus alpinus (assembly GCA_932274525.1). Lineage (NCBI taxonomy): Eukaryota > Metazoa > Arthropoda > Insecta > Coleoptera > Cantharidae > Podabrus > Podabrus alpinus. The sequence goes on from OW026452.1 coordinate 60,865,770, forward strand.
AAACAAACACATGCGAATAATGTGTTTGAACCTCCGGTATCCAACTGTAGTTCTTTCCTTGTTGGTACTAACCTATCCTCAATCTGGATAGCGCGTATCACAACAATATTTATCAAAATTACAAATTAATTAAAAGGGAATTTAAAAAAAAATGCGTTTAACAAAAAAATTTAAACAAATAGTTAATTGTTTTAGTAATTATAATCTTTTTATTATATTTGTTTAATGCTTTTTCTAATAGTGTAACGGGAGTCCTGTATCTTTCTCCTTTTGTACCTGAACTTTAGTGCATGGACAATAAGCCTGGATTTGCCAGGCTGTAGCACGCAATTTCCCATTCAGAGATGGTCATAGCTTTGGCAGTTAAGTGCGTCTACTGCTAATGCGAAAAGCTCGGATCGAATCCGGGCAGGGTAAGAACTTTATGCTGGCCGTCTCTTCTCGGAAGGCAATGGCAAACCACCGAGGTAATTTGCCAAGAGCGCCCATCTCAACATAAAGTGTATTACACTTCCCGTGGTTCGGAGCCCACGTTAAACAAGTAGGTCCTCTATGTATGTGAAAACACTTCGTATGGGAACGCCCATCATATGCATACAAAGAGATGGGTCACGACGTTCGGAAACGAACAATACGACTTACAAGAAGAAGAAGAGCACGCAATTTATGTAATTAGTTAGGGTTTTCACAGACCGGTAACGGCCCATGGGCCTTTGTTCGGCAATTCTAGGAAAACTCGCCCTTTCTCTATTTGTGTGTATTTACTTTAAAATTGTGAACTTTCGAGGTACGAACCTAGACTAAAAGTGAGTCAAGATTGTGAGCCAGCAAGAACATATAGCAAGTTCAAGGTTTCGCATCGAAAATTGCTCCACAGTAAATTTTGTGATTCTACAGTTACACATTATAAGTAATTTCGGACATTTTGCTCATTTGTTATTCGTTGTTAATTAGTGTTGAGTTTTATAAATAAAATTGTTATGAGCGATCCAAATTAAGTTTGATAACATTTACAGGCAGGCGTTCAGCAAGGTTCGATCCTAGCACCTACACTGTTAATTTAACATCTACATCAATGATATTCCCAAACACGAGCATACTAATCTTGCATTATATGCTGATGATACGGCTATTTATTCGTCAAGCTTGAATAAATAAATCATTGTAGAAAACATGAACGAACATTTGGTATTAATTAACAAATTTTTCAGCGATTGGAAGCTGAAGCTCAATGTCGGTAAGATTGAGGCTACAATGTTTACAAACAGCAGAACTACACAAACAATTGACATAAAACTCAATGGCAATGTCGTCGAATTGCAAAAATACATCAAGTATTTAAGTTTAATCCTCGATAAACGTCTAACTTGGAAGTAACCCATAGCCGAACGTGTCCAAAAGACAAAATTCGTGCTTCACTTACTCTATCCACTGATGAAGCACGACGTGTGCTTACCTATTCTGGATTCTGGATTGTAAATGAAGGACAGCCTCTTACGAGGTCGTACGCACTCAGGCCACATTTTGGCCCATTATGCTGCCTTCATTTAGGGAAGCCGTCCCCCTACTCCCCAAGCCATCCCAACCTTAGAATGTACTCGAGAATCTTAGAGGGCGGCATATCCCTAATACTGACCATGTTAGGCCAGAGCTCCCCCAACATGGATCCTCTGATGGACGCAAGGGCAGGGCATCTGCAAAGCATATGCTCCGCCGTTTCGTCTGCTTCTTCACAACCACGACAGATGGGACTCTCTACAAGACCCATCGTGTGTAGGTGTTTATTTGACTTGCAGTGTTCCGTCAAAATCCCCGCAATAATACGCAGACTATCCCGAGACAACTGTGTGTAGTATTTGGCATTCCTGCAAGAAGGCCCGCATATAGCTGCTCTCGCAGCTATATTAGGGAGACCAAACCAAGCAATAAGACTTTTTGTTGTGGGCGTAATTTGAGTTCGATCAAATTTAAAAGCACACTCAACTGTTACTGACAACTCGTAACCTATGTCAATGGAAAGTAACGAAAATAGCATCTACCTGAAACTTCCTCGTACCTTGCAATGGTGTGTAAATTTAAAAACAATAAATTTTTAATTAATAAAAAATTTTAGATTAGGATGAATACGGGTGTGTTATAAAAAAATCAGAGAAGGACTGCGTTAGTAAGGACGGCGCAGACAGGATGGGCAGATAACGTGCACTATGGAACGTTATTAAACCAATCTTCGACTTTAAACTTTACTTGGCTTGTAATTAGTCATGCCCCCCATGAATCTTCAATTTAACCAACAAAATTGGTTAAATAAACTAATATTGCAATACAAATTTTAAAAATATACCTTAATTTTGCATTATTTGTTAAATCGTTTTAATCTCTTTACAATTAAATTCAGCCCTGTACAGGTACTTTTTAAGTTTTAAATATTATACAGGTAATCTATAATAGTTGGTATTATACAATACCTACATTAAATACTCTGCCGTCCAACGCTAAAACGCAGTATCTCCAAAATCGTTGTTTCGAGAAAACGCTCATTTACGTAAATATGGTTGGGCCACCAAGAAATAATTTATTAATTTTGAAATTAGCTATGATAGCTAATTTCAAAATTAATAAATTATTTCTTGGTGGCCCAACCATAAATACGTAAATGAGCGTTTTCTCGAAACAACGATTTTGGAGATACTGCGTTTTAGCGTTGGACGGCAGACTAGTGTCATTAGCGATGACGGTAAATTGCGTCCCACGGTCAAGGGTACAGGTAAATTGCGTCCAAGCGGCAATATGGTCAGAACGGTTAATTGTAATCTCCTTATTCTTTAAGCTGCATTATAATCCCCTTATTCTTTAAGCTGTATGGAAGTTTAAAATATTTTGGTCATTTTACAATACAGGGTATACTACAACTATTATTACAAAATTCTTTTTCTATAAATATATTTGTTTATTGCTTTTTTCAAGTTATTGTATTGTTGAAAAATTTATGTATTAGCTTTTTAAAATTACAATACAATCACCGGGTCGAGTAACCTAATGTTGACACCCCAAATAAATTATATAGTATACTGTTAAAATGTTATGTGCGAAAGTATTAGCAAAATTTTGAATAAATCGAATTTGAACTTAGCTAATTTTACACGATTCAGTGACGCGTGGGGGGGAATCTCCCTCATTTCGTTGACGGTACGTGCAGAAAGAACTAGTCTTAAACTTAGCGTTTTACGGAGCGGCAGATGCAACACGTCTCTCGTACATGTAACATCGATTTATTTTTTGTTTTATTCGATATTTTGGGGGTGACCCCGTACCATACCACGACTATACTTTTTAATGCTACTATTTCTAGGTTCTCTAAGCTCCCGGTTTCCTTCATCCCGGTTTTCTTGATTGAAGGCGCTTTTCGTATGTTTAGCCCAGTAAATCAGAGTCAAAACCGCTCTGGACGGGTGCAACGCGGAGCGGCGCCCCGGAAGAGTAGGTTTTGACGATGGATAACCCTCCTAATCGAATGCACACCCCAAAAATCGAAAATAAAAAAAAATGATTTTTTCACTTTTTCGGAAATACACGGGTAATTTTCGATTTTTTGGCTAATATTTATTACTAATATTTACTAATCACACCCCCAGCTTTCCGAATCTCTTAATTTAGTTTGTTATTGTAATTTACCACATATTGCAACATAAATTACAATTTCTTATAAGTATAATAAATTATTATAAGACCCGTTTTACATTACACTAAATTTTTCAGTACTGAAATTTTCAGTCCTAAAAATCCAATGCGCGCGCCGAATCAGGACACTGACAACAAGAAATAAAGATTGAAATGAAATAAAGAAAGAAAGAAAGATTGCATTACCGGCAATCCGTTAGGTATTACCTGTAATCCGACTTGGGTTCGGGATGCAATTTACCCGTACCTTTTTCTAACCACTTCAAAAACCTTCGAAAATAGTGACCGCGGGACGCAATTTACATGTGCACACCCGATTTACGATAGATAGATAGAAACCCGCGACAGAATTATTGATTAATTTCCTGGGCGGTATATTTTTAGAATAGTTTTTCTTCTCATTAATTAATGCTGAAGTCTCTCTCATCAAATGTCACTATGCAAAATTTTTACCAAAAATCAGAGGCAAATTTACAAATAGCATGCAAAAAATTGCAATTTCTGTGCATCCACGTGTTTGGAGCGTTTGCGCAGTGCGTTATGCGCAGTAATTGTGCTCTTTGTATGTATGACATACATGCGCCTTGAAGTACAGACTGCCTGCGAAAAACCAATTTTAATGTTTTGCAGGTTGTCCAACTTTAAGGTGTTGCAGTTACTTCTATCACATTTAATTATTTTGAGCTTGATAGCTTTATATTAAAAATTGTAAAGACTTCTAAGTGGAAGCCAAAAATTTGAAGCGGAAAGAGGAGTCGTTTATTTACACAACTAACAATGATTATATCATAAAAATAATGAATATCATCTTACTATCAGTTAGTAACTGCTAACACTTTCACCCCCCTCCCATAAGTGCGACGGGTAGATTTGCTTCCAATTCTTAATTCGTACGTGAAAGACGCGAAATTATTGATGTGTTGTGAAATTAATTATTATGCAATGATATGTTTTAAATTTGAATTGTAAATATTTCCCGCCAGATATGCTTAACTTTGTCAAGTCGGTTTTAATTTATTTTATGTAAAGCCATGATGGAATGGGCTCTCGCGGAGCCCTAATTTACAGACTCTACTTTATTATATTTCTATAAATGGTCACCGCTCACCGCAGCAGTTCAGCCTTCGGCCTCATTTTGTAAGACATGAAATTTTTTTTAAATTTCTCGTTTTGTAGGTAGGTATATTTATTTTTAAAAGAATTAAAAAATCTGCAAAATTCCTAGCATACAAATACCCAGGATACAGTAAAAAACACAAAGCGGAGGAATGTGGGTTGCATAACCAGAACTCCTCTGCTATAAATCAAAAAGTTTACCCGCGCTTTTGTCCTAAAGCTCGCTTGTGTACCATACATGTTAGAATTTTAAAGCAATCGAAAAATTTTCTACTTTGTTACAATTTCGTGATATGGTATTATGTATCAATTATAATTAAACAGCAATTGAAGGGCCTAGTGGAAAACGTAGTTAAGTCACTTTTTTTCAATTTGTTGATTTTTATACTAATTTGTAGAGAATAAATGCCGCAATATGAAAATGTGCTCAACTTCAAATTGAAAAAAAAAGTGACAACTACTTTTTCCACTAGGCCCTTCAATTATTCATTGCTACAATAGAACTGTAATACATAATTTTGTGCAGGATACCGGTAGTTTTGTGTGGTATTTTAGGTTAAATTTTGGATTTTATTTACCTGTGCCGTGGATTCGTAAGAATTGAAGCAACAACTTGCTAGGTATGCGAAATTACATAACAATTATTTTTTAGTAGTGTATGCCCTCATTGCCTTAAAAAGTTCTATGATATTTCTACCAAAAATCGACATGAGAAAAATTCATTCAATTGTAGTAGCAGAAAAAACAATTACAAAAGGACACATATTTTGTCCAATCTGTGTCGAAGAAAACAAGGTAAGTATTGGAACTTATTTTTATTAATGAAACATATAATAGATACACATGATATAGTAATCGAACGGGAAAAATTACATTTTGATACTTGCCCGGATTTTCAAAATTGGAAGGCACTTGAAAGACGGGAAGTAAATTATGCAAAATAGAACATGGTAAAGAAACTGAATACAAGAATAGAGTATTACAACTGTAATCGTAGTAATACGAGAGATAGCAGTGTTTTTTACATGAAAAATACTTGGTTTAATTAAAATTATTACATTTAAGAATTTAAAAGTAATTGCTCTAAAAGAACAATGAAATACGAGGGAAGCATTAAAATTTATGGCAATAGAGTAATCGTACTGATTTGTTAATGGTTTTTGGATGTTTTTAAAACTTGTTATTTATATTTATTAGATACTTTATAGAATATTTGTTAATTTTAAGTTTAATAATAAGGTAATTTTAAATTGTATAATAAAACAGTAGCAAAATAATTAACTATTGTATAGCAGTAAATAAAATTTGTACTAGAGAATTGTACAACTGTTAATATTTCGAAAATTACACATCTCGTTATTAATTTTTAAATTTTGATCACTTTAAATTTGTTATGTTCATACGTACCTACCGAAAAACAACATTGTAATACAATGCTATATACCTTCCCAATTAATACCTAAATAACTTACGAATGCTTTTGTTTGACTAAAAATGTCTAAAAGAAAACCCAATTAAACTAAGTAAGAGTAAGTAACGTACAAAAACATTTGAAATAGAAAGAGCGGGTAAATTTTTTAATTTAAAGGAGGCCGAGTTATGCAACCCACATAACTACGGATAGGAGAAGAGCGTATAACCCAATAAAACCTCTCTCAGGCTTTGCGTTATTTACTGTATCCTCAAATTCCCGCCTTTTAAACCTAGCGGAAGGCCTAATGCGATTTAGCGGCTTGCGCAAAACCAAATTGTGTTTAGTGTCCATTAAATTAAAAAATCCTAATAGTGGCCCTAATAACACTGACCTCTGAGCGATTTTTTACATGGTGCCCATAACCAGTCCGCCCCTGATTGTCACCTGCTCGGATGCTCAGTTTATGAACCTTAAAAATCTGTAAAACAGTCAAATTTCAAAATTAAGAACTTTAAAAGGTAAACAACAAACAACAATAATTTTGAAGACACAAAATGCGGTCCGTAAATATTGTTTTTACGTAATATCAAAGATATAACAGCTTAAAGATGAGAAATGCTATAGCAAACGGCATGTACTGCTCGTTTTCCTTGTATAATGGGTTGCATATACAACTAATTAAATTAAAGCATCAGGCGCGTCGTGTTTTATCATACTGTTTCTTTCTTTCTGACAGCACAGTTAGCAAAGTTACGAACCCGATATAATTTTTCTTATTTTCATTTCCAAGAAATACAATGTTATATTTTTAGAATTAAAATATAATACAACATAGTATTAAAAAATTGCTTTTCTTAAAATAATCGAGAAAGTGCGTCAAAAACGACACAAGGTAAAAAAGTAAATATACAGGGTGATAGGGGTGCGCGATTATGAAATTTCATAATCGATTATAAAAAATAATCGATTTTTTTCGATTAATCGATTATTGTCAATAATAGATTATTCACAATCGATTATGAACTCATAACTAGGTAGGGCTATTAATAGGGGTGCGCATGCGCATATAATCGATTAATCGATCACCGTAATTCGAATAATCGATTATTTCGGTCGTTCCAATTGCTGTTGGGGTTGGGATTACGTTTTAGTTTAAAAAGTTGTATTTATTAAAACAAGATATTATGCTTATATAGAATAAACCTGTTATCAATAAAAAATAAAGTATTCTATAATCGATTATTTTCCACAATCGATTATTTTCATAATCGATTATTTCCACAATCGATTATTTTCACAATCGATTATTTCTATAATCGATTAATTGATTATTATAAATTATCATAATCGATTATGAAATAATCAGTTATTCGAATTACGGTGATCGATTAATCGATTATATGCGCACCCCTATTCGCGGCTTTTCAAAGACGATATTTTGAACCCACGGTTTTTACCTACTATAAGCATATCACTTTCCTGGTCTTATTTCCTTTGCATTTGGCGTTATTCTGCAAATTTAAAAATAAAATAGAACGCATAAATGAACGACATATTTATTTATGGCTACGCTACAATAATTTGTTTTTAATTTTCTTATAACATTTATTACGTTCGGTATATTGGTGATGTAGTTAATTATTTGTTAATCCTAGTTTTAAATATTTACGTTCAACATGTTGTGTGTACCTATCAGCAAAATTACTTTCATGCAGAGCTTCACAAAGTTATTTTTTCAACGACCTTGCAAGGATGTGCCTCGATTATCGTTCGGTTTGCATAAAAGGTAACTGATAAGTTATTTTTCCACGTACTTGCAGTTTTGCATGTGCATATTATATTTATAATTGCAATATTTGAATTACTATGTCTGTTTTTATTTGTACTTCCACCAAATTTGTATATTTATTGTATTTTTGTTCTTATTAAAAGGGAAAACGATAATAGTACATTATGCACCAAGGTAGCAAAGTGACACTTTTTTGGCCCGAGGGTAAAGGATTGTTTACACGAGGCGCCAGCCGAGTGAAACAATTACCCATGGGCCAAAAGTCACTTTACTACCGTCGTGCATATACTGTTTTTTGCCATTCCGAGAGGTAAAGTAGGAACTTCGCCAGTTTAGAAACTTAAAGCAAAAATTTAACGCTTTTTTTTTTATAATACCTACACGTGGTCGATAAATCGCAAAATAGCACTAGTAATATTACCAACTATACTACTAAAAATTACTAAGAAATAGCAGTTGGCACCCCTGATTCTACCAATGCCATTGATTCCAATGCTTCATTTCATTTAAATTTGTGCCTTTGAAAGAGCAACACGTACCATGAGCGAGAACGTAGAAATTGCCGAAGCAGCGAAGATGGCGTTGGTGGAACTGTTGCCGGCAAAATCAAGAAAAGTTTACCAAAAACAGTACGACGCTTTTGTGCAGTGGTGCCAGAATAAAGAATTGTCAGATTATTTTAGTGAAGACGTGTTTTTGGTATTTTTTTACGAGAAGGTGTAACAGAATTCTGTTACAGCCGCTGGTACTCTAACCACCTCTACCTTTACAAGAGTGGGAAGAGGGCCAACGGTCGGTCACGAAAGAAATTTTGTTAGTTTGGGGGTATTTTAAAACCCCATTGTTCTTTTTTGTTTTGATTTAGCACGGATGAACCAAAAAAAATATGTAGAGTCATTTTCCAAAGGTACCATGATTAACGCCTGACATGTAGACCGCCACTAAGGCATGTCAAAAATTCACTGCCTTGATGAAAGTTTCATACGAAAAATCAAGGAGCAAAAACAATTACGTTAGCAACTAGGTTGTTGACAAAAATACGATCGAGTACAGACCCAAAATTTTTCGGCCCGGCAAAAATTTAGTTTTTTTTGAAGTAATTCAAGTTATTTAATTACAATTCAATGTTTAAATCTTTTTGAGAGAGATATTTAGTCGTCCCAATTAAGTGCGACAAAATCAAAATTAATTTGGCGAGCGATAATGCAAATCGAATCCGATAGCCGCGTGCTAGTGTTCCAGTCATTTTTTTAGTGTGTGCAAATCGACCGAGTCAATTTAAACTGCGTCCGCCCGAGTTTTTGGGGTGAATTATTTTGAAGTTAAAATTTACCTTGGGGGAGAGCATGTATTTGGAAACCCGATTCGAGTTTGTACCTACGGAAGACTGGCTATCCCGACATTATCGAGCGCTACCTTAAAGAAGGATGTGTGTAATCGTCAACAAAATTCATCGAAACCGAGTAATTTTAGGAGCCTGCAAAAAAGTGGTGATATCGAAGTTTTTTATTTATGTTGTTTCAAATTTGTAAAAAAAAAAATTATCATCAATAATTTATTTATTTTCAAAAGAATTTGCGAGTCAATCGCGTAGTTTTTGCCTCACATAAGGTGTGCTTTTTTCCGATTGTTTTTAGATTCACCGTACCACCAGGACAAATTTATTTTCGTTCCCATCTCGACGTCCGTTCGAACGCACGAAAGGAGATAAACCACATTCATTCGCAAGTAAGTGATCGGAAAAGTTTCATTACTTTAACATGAGGTAAAACCTAAAAGTTTCTACGTCATTTATTCATTTCAAATTACAAATTTATGATAAGCATAAATACCAGTTGCAAGTAACCACCCTTGCATTCGGCAGTTGGGTTCGTGACATTTCAACCAATTTATTTAAACACCACGAGCCAAAGAAGATATCACTACAAGAGGTCAACGTCAATAAATTTCACCTTTGTGACCGATTTTTGTTGTTTGGTTCCCAATTTGAATTTAACAATTGAACTTATTTATTTATCAATTTATGTCTTATATTATGTGTTCCAATTAATTACCATTTTATTTAATTGCAGAAATTTGAAGTTAATGTCAGTAATTAAAAATCACAATTGTTTATTTTTAGTCATATAAAATCACCATTGTTTATTTTAAAAATATTTGTTAACAATAATTGAAAAATTTCTATTTATAATCAAACATTTAATTTATTTATTAAAAGAGAATTTTTGCCCAAAGTTTTTGTATTCTTGTGCCTTATTGTGTATACTCGATGTAATTTATTCATCTCTAAATTTTGATGAGAGAAGCAAAGATTGAGATTTATTTTTAATGTTTTGTCACCTCATCTGGCGCCCAGGCTTTGCTATCACGGTAAGTAAAAGATCGACCAAATTTAACGTTCCCACGAAGGTTCAATTTAACAACCCAAACCTCCCAGCTCTTCGACGCATGAATGAGAAACTATGAGCTAGCTGTCTCGTACCTAACATCCACGGTCATGAAAAGTGGCATTGTAAAGGTGGAATCCAATTAGTAACTTCTTTTACCCTCGATTAACCTCTTACAGATTTGGCGCCTCAACGTGTGGAGCCCGTTTACAGATTTGGCGCCCAATTCGTGGGGCTAGAGCGCCACGAAGGCGACCGTTAGTACCATCAGTACGAAATACCCTTACCGATAGCAAAAATTTTAGAAACACGAGTATACACAAGGTAAAAATTCTCAAACTGACATTAACTCAATAACTAAAAACACACATCCTAAGTGAGCCGAAGTGCCACAGACAAAATTATCATTTATTGCGGAATTACATGAAAATTGCAAAATTTATTTAAAGTCGAATGTTAAGTAATTTGTCTGCAGACTTTTCAACAGACATGTTTGGTGCGAATCAATTAAGCGCTACTGAAACCACGCGAGTTTGCGAGTCTCAGGGAGTCGTGGGTTCGATACTAATCAAACAAAAATTTAAACTTAACTCGACCAGATCCTCTTCCGAGAAGGGAAGCTGGACATTTTTTTATCATGATTAATTCCAAGCATTTTATTTTTAAATTTTAATGTACTTGTTCAACAACCCAATTTATATTCTGGGAAGTTTAGACTCCAGGGCTTTATGAATCTGTAAAACCAGATTCGACGATTTCGATCCTCCCCGGATGACCAATTTTCATTTTGAGGTGATCTTTTGTTTAAAGGATCCAGAGTACCAGCTCTCATCCACCGATTTCACGTTGCTATTTGTTACTGCTTCAGAGCAGGATAGCAACCAATTTTCCTTTGTGACGTGTCCGACGCTTTGGCCCCAGAGACCATTTGACGCGTTCTGGCTGCTTTGTCGGACAGTCATGACTTCCCAGTTGGATGTTTGATTCCCAGGAAGTGACCATGATGGCCAATTAGTTTTTGCCATAAAACCAAACCTATTTATAAGGACTGGAATATCCTTAGGTAACCCGGCGAGTTAACTTCACTTTTAAACACACCTAAGACAGTAGGATGTGCCCCGTCGTTAACTCGTCAAAGAAACATTATTCGATTTTAGGCGCTTCGAGATGAACCCAACCGCATTCATTCGAAACGAGCCCGAATAAACCCTGGATCGAAACCCTAGCCTATGACTACACCAGAATATAAACCCCATTTATTTTAATTTAATTTTTTTGTTTATTTTATGTGATTTACTGATGGAGGAATTGGGACTTTCAGGACTCTTCAAGTCTTGGAAGCCTTTATACTATTTTCAGCATACCTCAGAGCTTTTCTCTGAGTTTATGTTGGAAAACTTTCGCTGTTTTCCTCTCCGGAGTCATTTTTTTAGCTTTCGCGTTAACTTAACACGGCCAACAATTTCGGACAATAGCTGATCACAGCTATTGATTTTTGGGGGGGAGAATGTAACAGAATTCTGTTACAGCCGCTGGTACTCTAACCACCTCTACCTTTACAAGAGTGGGAAGAGGGCCAACGGTCGGTCACGAAAGAAATTTTGTTAGTTTGGGGGTATTTTAAAACCCCATTGTTCTTTTTTGTTTTGATTTAGCACGGATGAACCAAAAAAAATATGTAGAGTCATTTTCCAAAGGTACCATGATTAACGCCTGACATGTAGACCGCCACTAAGGCATGTCAAAAATTCACTGCCTTGATGAAAGTTTCATACGAAAAATCAAGGAGCAAAAACAATTACGTTAGCAACTAGGTTGTTGACAAAAATACGATCGAGTACAGACCCAAAATTTTTCGGCCCGGCAAAAATTTAGTTTTTTTTGAAGTAATTCAAGTTATTTAATTACAATTCAATGTTTAAATCTTTTTGAGAGAGATATTTAGTCGTCCCAATTAAGTGCGACAAAATCAAAATTAATTTGGCGAGCGATAATGCAAATCGAATCCGATAGCCGCGTGCTAGTGTTCCAGTCATTTTTTTAGTGTGTGCAAATCGACCGAGTCAATTTAAACTGCGTCCGCCCGAGTTTTTGGGGTGAATTATTTTGAAGTTAAAATTTACCTTGGGGGAGAGCATGTATTTGGAAACCCGATTCGAGTTTGTACCTACGGAAGACCGGCTATCCCGACATTATCGAGCGCTACCTTAAAGAAGGATGTGTGTAATCGTCAACAAAATTCATCGAAACCGAGTAATTTTAGGAGCCTGCAAAAAAGTGGTGATATCGAAGTTTTTTATTTATGTTGTTTCAAATTTGTAAAAAAAAAAATTATCATCAATAATTTATTTATTTTCAAAAGAATTTGCGAGTCAATCGCGTAGTTTTTGCCTCACATAAGGTGTGCTTTTTTCCGATTGTTTTTAGATTCACCGTACCACCAGGACAAATTTATTTTCGTTCCCATCTCGACGTCCGTTCGAACGCACGAAAGGAGATAAACCACATTCATTCGCAAGTAAGTGATCGGAAAAGTTTCATTACTTTAACATGAGGTAAAACCTAAAAGTTTCTACGTCATTTATTCATTTCAAATTACAAATTTATGATAAGCATAAATACCAGTTGCAAGTAACCACCCTTGCATTCGGCAGTTGGGTTCGTGACATTTCAACCAATTTATTTAAACACCACGAGCCAAAGAAGATATCACTACAAGAGGTCAACGTCAATAAATTTCACCTTTGTGACCGATTTTTGTTGTTTGGTTCCCAATTTGAATTTAACAATTGAACTTATTTATTTATCAATTTATGTCTTATATTATGTGTTCCAATTAATTACCATTTTATTTAATTGCAGAAATTTGAAGTTAATGTCAGTAATTAAAAATCACAATTGTTTATTTTTAGTCATATAAAATCACCATTGTTTATTTTAAAAATATTTGTTAACAATTGAAAAATTTCTATTTATAATCAAACATTTAATTTATTTATTAAAAGAGAATTTTTGCCCAAAGTTTTTGTATTCTTGTGCCTTATTGTGTATACTCGATGTAATTTATTCATCTCTAAATTTTGATGAGAGAAGCAAAGATTGAGATTTATTTTTAATGTTTTGTCACCTCATCTGGCGCCCAGGCTTTGCTATCACGGTAAGTAAAAGATCGACCAAATTTAACGTTCCCACGAAGGTTCAATTTAACAACCCAAACCTCCCAGCTCTTCGACGCATGAATGAGAAACTATGAGCTAGCTGTCTCGTACCTAACATCCACGGTCATGAAAAGTGGCATTGTAAAGGTGGAATCCAATTAGTAACTTCTTTTACCCTCGATTAACCTCTTACAAAGGCTAAAACGTTGAAGTCATCAACCTTGTGGTCGCACTATTCCATGGTTAAGGCCGTTACTAAACTAAAGTCTCCAGTCATCTGGTGACTTTATTTCCCGCTCACCCTCCTATTTTTTAACTTTACTCCCGCTCACCCCCCTATTTTTGAACTTTACTCCCGCAGGGTAAAAAAGTGCCCCTTTACGCCCGCAAACCGGGGTAAAAAGTGAGTACTTTACCCCCGGAATGGCAAAAAATATCTTACTCATCTTCGAGTCCCAATTTTATAAATAAAAAATAAGGATGTTATAAAGTTTTTTATAGGGGAAAAATATTAATTGTACGCATCCTGGTGGCTGTAATATCAATTAAATATTAGACGTCATAAAAAGCTAAATGTAAAAATAAAACTTATTATTGTTTTCATATGGATTTTATACGGTAGTGATTATTGTTTATCCTGGCGAAATAATATTAATATGTAAGTATAACAAATTTTTTAATGTGTTTTCATATTGTGCGTAACCACATTCAAAAGTTAACCTTACTATTTTTATTGTATTGTGTGTTTTTATCAAAACAATGAATTCGAGGTTAAAATATGTTAAATTAATTATTTTTTGAAATCAAAAAGTTCTCGGCTCAAGCCAGTGTGTATTAAAATACCAAAAAAAATCGTACAATTAAATTCGAAATGTGGACTAGTTTCGAACTTATTTGTTCTCGTCAGCACAATATACGAAGAGATTGTACGAGTGCATTACGGCTATTTGCATCCACAAGCAAAGTAAAGTTATAGACTTACAAAATTACTTGTTTCAGCAGCGCCATCGCACGGTTCTTGGGAGAGTCCCCAGTATAATATTAGTACATTAATAGCCGTAATGCACTCGTACAATCTCTTCGTATATTGTGCTGACGAGAACAAATAAGTTCGAAACTAGTCCACATTTCGAATTTGATTGTACGATTTTTTTTTGGTAATTATTTTTTATTAAATTATTTATTTATTACTTAGTTTTTTGTTTAAACGTGTTTGTTATGTTGCAGTTATAAGTAATGAATGCCAAAGGAAAAGCGTGGATTTTAAAATTAAAAATGGGCAGAAAGGTTAAACAGCATATGAAAGTATGCTTTTTACACTTCACATCAGAAGATTATTATTATGCAGGTAAGGAAGAAATTAACGTTTTAAAGAGGAGAAGTTATGACTGTTACTGATTTTAGAATGGGTTGGTCATCGACGATTATTACCAAATCCCGTTCCTTCACAAAATCTGCCTAGCAGAAGCTATGAATGTGCAGAAGTAAAAAAAAAGTTGGAACATGACCGGGCAAGTTCACGTAGTAAACGTGCAGCTGCACGAGCTTCCACGTCAGCTGCATCCGCAGTACAACATACAGTTGCACGAGCTTCCACATCAGTTGCATCCACTTCCACAGTATGTATGCCAACTTCAAACGAAGAAGAAGAGTTGGATGTTGCTAGAACATTATTGTTGTTGAGCGAGTGCAATTCAGAAGAAATGGCAAACAAAGAAAATGTGCCGTTAGATGAATTGGCAACAAGTGAAGATAAAGTTGCTGCAGCAGGACTTCTTGAAACGGCTGATATTCAGTTTTCTTTTACCTGTGATCGGTCAACGCAAGTAAAAAGTGGTGATATTGTTACACCGTTTATTAGTTTAATAAACACAAATAAGAAATTATCATCAATGACTGGACTAGAAAATTTAAAACTTTTAGACGCTATTGTGGAATTATGCGAAATGTGTTCTATGGATAAACGGGTGCATAAGTTAACATTAAAAGAACGCATTATTTTAACATTTATGAAAATGAAGACAGGATTAACATATGCTATTATTTCTATAAAGTTTAATACAGTAAGCTCTAATACTTGCATTACTATATTCCTTAACACTGTGATGTTACTACATAGTGTATTAAAAAATGCAATAACTTGGCCAAGCTCTGAAGAAATATTTAACAATATGCCATACTGCTTTTCAGACTTTCAGAAAGTTCGGGTAGTGATTGATTGCATCGAAATTCCAATAATGAAGCCAAAATGTTTGTGCTGCAGAATTAAAACATATTCTCATTATAAAGGAACCAATACAATCAAATTTATGACAGGTGTAAGTCCTGGTGGGCTTATAACTTTTATTAGCAAGGGCTATGGGGGTAGAGCATCTGACAAGGCCATATTTGAGCAGAGTGGTCTTATAACAAAATTAAACATGTGTGTCGACCATATAATGTTGGACAAAGGATTTAGGATCGAAGAGATTACTCGTAATCATGGAATTAAAGTTATCCAGCCTCCATTCTTAATAAAGAAAAAACAATTTTCTGCTGAAAAAGCACTTTTGAATGCTAAAATAGCAAAGGCGAGAGTGCACATTGAACGCTCTAATCAAAGAATTAAAGTATTCAAAATCTTTAACTTATAATTAATTGTTTTTTTTCTTTATTTTTAATAGGTTTTTATCAGGTAACAATCAGTATAAATAACAAATAAATAGGTTTTATTAGTTGGAATAATTGTTCGACATTGCCATCATGGTAGGGGCACGTATAATTTTTTTTTGTTTTAGCTCATGCAGGGAGTTGAGAATCTCGTACGAGACACCAACTCGATTTGAGTTGGTAGTGTGGGACTTCACCCACTAAATTCACCCCCCCCCCTATCAGATTCTTTATCTAAAAACAAAGAAAAAAAATATTAGTACCATAAATAATAAAGTATATAAACAATTGTAAATATTTTGAATTTGAAATAAATTAAAACGTTTGTACCTAATAATTACCATTTCTGCATCGTGATACTGAATTCTGAAAATAACATATTGCACTGACCCCTCAATTTACTAATAAAGCCTCACGTTGGGCTGGCAAAATTATGCTATGAGCGGGTGAACACGGATAAACCCCGTCAATAGAAATGTTTGTAAATTTAATGTAAATAAATATCGACCTCGGCTAGATGTTTTCGATTGCATGAAACTTACCTTATCTCGGCTTGGGTTCGTTCCGGAATCAAATCTGTTGGTACTGAAATTAAGATTTTCGGAACAAAGGTAACAACAACAAAAATTTATCCGCTTCAATGAAATTGTAATTTTATTATATAAAATTGACGAATAGATGATTAATTAAATAAATGTTCTTAAAATTATAATCATCATCATCATCATCATCTGCAGGTTTAAGACCGGTGGTCCGTTACGTCACTCGAATAATTGGTCGCTCCATCTTTTTCTGGGGCGGCCCACACTTCTTCTTCCTCTCGGTTTGTATTGAAACATTTTCTTTGGCAGTCGGGACTGATCTAAAATTATAATGAAATTCTTAATCTACCCCAACTGTAAACGATTAACGCACGCGGTGATAAAATTAATGCTCGCACTTGGTTTTTATCAAAAATAAAAATTGTTAGATGTGAAATTACCTTAACTCGTTGTTTATTCTCATTGGTAGTACAATTGTCCATGAAACTGCGCACTTGTAGTTCGTCGATGGGTATTCCTTATCACAAATGAACCCAGATAAATTTTTGTACTGCAAATCTGCCACGTGTAGCTTGTGTTTAGTTTTCTTGAAAAATATCAGTAATCGGTGAATATTTTCTTCCAAATTTTCTTCTGTGACACGTAAGTATACTAATTTTATAATATTTATTAATTTTCTTCCCTTTTTAATTAAATTTTTCACTAATTACAACAAGTTTTCTAGCAGCACTTAAATTTCAACACGCCATTAGCATAAAACCAACGTGAACCTTTTTCAATTGTTTGCATCGCAATCGCCTCGCAAATCCACGGTAATCTTGATTATTCGCATTTCGTCAATAAAAAAATCAATAATACTCGTGTAAGTTAACCGCTAAATTTGAATTGTGTAAAAATTTAACTTTTGCTATTTTTCAGGTTCGTTCACTTTTTTCTTCACATTTATTGATTGTTTATTGGTTAAATTCAAATATGGACCATCACATAACCGTTCACTGAGTTTATGAAGAAAATCGTCACCTTACGTAAAATTTACATTTTTAATTTTTAACCTTAACAAAATTTTTATACCAATTATGCAATTAACAATATTTTGATTTGAATTATGGTTACTTATATTTAAACAAATTGATTTTAATGATATTAACAATATTTTGATTTTAACGGATTATTAAAAGTTTACATTTTTAATTGATTCTTGTTAACACCTGTGTCCCGTTAATGTACTTTTAAATTAATTTTTGATATTGAACTAGTACTTGATCTACGGATGGAATCTCTTTATACGTGATTAGTGCGCTTCATGCAAAACCTTTATTATTAAACAAATTTTGAATTTTTGACGTACGCATTACTATTGACGTTGAATCCGCGGGTCACCGCTATATATATAAGTACTTACACAACGTATAATAAAGATTTAATAAAACGGTACCTTTGTATTGAGTTATGTTTCTGTATTAATTTTCTTTTTCACATACGACGTGGATCATCTTATAAAAATAATTATCTGTGATTTTCCTTATCATTTGTCTTGCAAAAACTTCATCAAAATGTAATATTACAAAGACATTTAAGAACTCAACTCAAATCAACCTTACAATAGTTGTCATATTTGTGAGTATACTTGTGCACGAAAATCAACCTTACAATACCATTTAAGAACTCATACCGGCGAAAAACCGTTTAGTTGTCATATTTGTGAGTATACTTGTGCACGTAAATCAACCTTACCATCACACATTTAAGAACTCATACCGGCGAGAAACCATTTCGTTGTGAAGTTTGTGAGTATACTTGCGCACAGAAATCATACTTACAATCACATTTAAGAACTCATACAGGCCAGAAGCCATTTAGTTGTGATATTTGTGAGTATACTAGTGCAGAGAAATCAACCTTACAATCACATTTAAGAACTCATACCGACGAGAAACCGTTTAGTTGTCATATTTGTGAGTATACTTGTGCACGAAAATCACACTTGCAAAGACATTTAAGAACTCATACCGCCGAAAAACCATTTAGTTATCATATTTGTGAGTATACTTGTGCAGATAAATCAACCGTGCAAAGACATTTAAGAACTCATAAGGTAATACTCAAAAGGTAATAAATAACTTTAGGTATTTAACCACGTTTATAACCACGTTATTATATAATAACTTTCGTTATACTTTTAATTCGTTACAATCACAATATTCACCAGGAAAATTCGAAACGAATAATACTTTAAGTGACGTCACGCTTGTTGTTGCATGCAGCGCTCGGTCGGTACGTTTGAAATTTCAGTTCATTTTCAAAGATTATTATTTATTTTGTAATGGGGCAGCAACCTGTATTGTAAAGCAAAAAGTTATTAAACGGATTATCTTTTCGCAAGCTAAACAATAAACACTAAAATGCAAAGTTTTGAAAAGTTATCGTTTACTTTAAGCTGTCAGTAAATATGCAAATCTAAAAGCGACATCTATGGGAAATTAAAGAAACCCCGAGAATTACCGAAATTTCAAAAACATATCCCGCAAGTGACTAACGCCAACTACTATGGGGGAGAAATAACCTACATATAAAAATGCCTTGCGCTTCTCAGCTTTACAGCTCTTATATCTTTGGTAATATTTACTTCAAAGATTTTTTGTTGGTTAAAATTTTTTTGTGTAGATGTCGCTAGTTGAATGTTTGGGTGTTGCTTATTTCGTTAGTTCAGAACGCTTTAATGTAGTGGTTCGTGAATTAGTGCAGCAAGTTCAGTGGTGTTATTTTTTATTGTATTAATTCTGAAGGTGTTTACTTCTGTACTTGAAAACACTACTCTGGGAGACCGGTAAGTTGGTGTTTGTTGATTTATGGTTACCATTTGTATTTTCACATAACCTCCCCGTTTGAGTGCGGTACCCTAACCATTAGCGACCTGACAAAAATTTCTTCAGCTACACACTAAAGAATAGGCTTATTTTAGTCTATAGAAACAAAAATTTTCGACATCCGTTGAAACACAACCCCAATATCGACTTTTGAAAAGTACGGGAAATTAGCATCGAGTATGTAGCAGACCCCGGTCGATGTCCCATCGTTCGCCCGTGGTCCCTTAAAAATGCGTAAAATTTTTTCGCTCCGATTTGAATTTTTCTTTGAAATTCGGATAGATGGGGGTGTGATTAGTGGATATTAGTAATAAATATAATCAAAAAAATGGAAAATAACCCGTGTATTGCCGAAAAAGTGAAAAAATAAAATGTTTTTTTCCTTCGAATTTTGGGGTGTGCATTCGATAAGCAGGGTAATCCATCGTCAAAACCTACCCTTTCGGGGCGCCGCCGCGCTCCGCTCCGCTCTGCACCCCTCTAGGGCGGTTTTGACTGGTTACTAGGCTAAACATACGAGAAGGCGCCACCCATCAAGAAAACCGGGATAAATGAAACCGGGATGTGAGAGAACCTCGAAATAGCATTAAAAAGTATAGTTGCGGTATGGGGCAGTAAACTATTACGTTTCACCCCAAAAAATCGCGTGAAATCAAAAAATAATCGATGTTATATGTACGAGAGACGAGCTGCATCTGCCGGTGCGAAATACTCTAAAGTGCAGTTTACGTTATGCGATTTTGCTTGCGAGTTTGCATACAAGTTGACAGAAGACACAATGCTAATCGTAATATTTGCTTATGACTTTGCTTACGAGTTCGCCTTCGGGCCGAATCGTATGTTAAATCGTATATCGTGAACTCTAAAATATTTTTTTATGACAACTTGTATGCAAACTCGCAACCAAAATCGCATAACGTAAACTACACTTAAGTGTTAGGGTCATTCATTACGCACGGACCATCAACAAAATGAGCGTCGCACGGGAATCTCGTTAATTTTACCACAGAATCTCGTTAAATTTGCTAACTTCAAACTCGATTTATTGAAAAGTTTGGACCTAACTCTCGAAAATTCTTTTGGAAATTTGCTATATTAACCTTGTTCTTTAGTGTGTAGCAGAAGAAAGTATGATTCGAACGCTAATGGTTAGGTCTCCCTAGCCCCCCGTTTTCTATGTCGGTAGCCAGTTGAACCCTATGAGGTGTGAAATGAAGGGTTGCTATGTTACTTTCTCGTATGTGTAAATAAAATTCGGGGTGTTCTGTAATTCGGTGTTCGAGATTTTATAAATTCTCAACTTTTGCTTAACCGCCATTTTTAGGTAGTAAATTTATTTGTTATTAGACTACTGGAATATTTAGGTAAATACTAGGAGGAGCCAGGTGACAGATTAACATTTAGTTTTACTTTCTTTGAGTACTGTACACGGGAAGCACTTTTGAAATATACCGAGAGGATTTTTGCAATTTGCCACTTAACACCGCTTAACTTCGCCAAATAAAACGGAAAATGTTCAATAAAATTTTTCGAAAAACCAACTCGTTTCGCTTAAAATTGCGCGCAAATATTTATAAGCAAAAGGGGTTCAAAAAAATTCAGATCGAAATTTTTCAAAATTTGCGTTTTTCCAATTTGCCACCTTAATTGACGCCGCACGAAAAAAAGAATACATTTAGAAAAATTCGCGCTCGAAAAATGCCATCCGTAACCGTTTTTAAAATTCAAAATTTTTTCATGGTCGTCGCGCCACAACGGTTTTAAGGTGGAAATTTTGAAAATTTTTCAAACGGCCATAGCGTCCTTATTTACGAAGGAATTTTTAATTTTCCACCGGCATCGGAAGTAGACCCCGGGTCTAAACAATTTTACCTCTATAGCTTTTCTTCGTATCTCGCACCGCAAATCTGTAAAATGAAAAACAAAATTTTCAAATTTTTTTTGAATTAACCCCTTTGAAACTCAATTGCAAATTTTTTTTTCTAAAATGAAATTTTTAACGACGACATCTCATTTGCGGAGTAATTCTAAGAATCTTAGTCGAAAAAAATTTAGGAAAAATATTCTTCCGCGAGCCAAAAAACTGACCTCAAAGTTTTTTGGAAAAATCTAAAATTCGTATCTCTTTGTTGTGACGTCGATGGCGACAATGAACGAAAGTTGAATGATCTCGTTGCAAAACTGTCGAGGAACAATGCAAAGTCGGTTTCAAACCTAATTGGGTCAAATGGACCGTCCTTGTGGGGTGTCGAGTAGACATAAAAGTAAAAGTTTTTCTTCAAATATTTCGACGACTGAATTTTGTTTTCAAAATATGAATATTTAACCTCGGATTAGGATTTGGCCTGTATTTGTAAAGATAATCGATGTAAAAAACTTAGAAAAATTATTTTTCCTTAGTGGAACAATTTAGCAAAATGTAGACAGCTCTTCCAAAAACTGTACAAAATCGCAAACTCCACGGCTAAAATGTATTGCGGGATGCGATGTAAAATTTTCAAAAAATATAGCAATACTTTGTGGCGAGTATGAACCATCCCCAGTAAAAATTTAACACTAATATAACAATATTTTCGACACATTATGTGGGGACGGAACGTTTAAAAAACTATTTGTAAATTTTGAAAAATTGAAATTTTTTTGCACGTACCGCTAAAGTTCGCCAAATAAAACGAAAAGTGTTTAATAAAATTTTTCGAAAAACCAACTCGTTTCGCTTAAAATTGCGCGCAAATATTTATATTCAAAAT
Organism: Podabrus alpinus; assembly: GCA_932274525.1. Lineage (NCBI taxonomy): Eukaryota > Metazoa > Arthropoda > Insecta > Coleoptera > Cantharidae > Podabrus > Podabrus alpinus. The sequence continues at coordinate 60,888,120 of OW026452.1, forward strand.
TGTGCGATTTCAAATGGAAATTTTTCAAAATATGCGTTTTTGCAATTTGCCACCTTAATTGACGCCGCACGAAAAAAAGTATACATTTCTAAAATTTCGCGCTCGGAAAATGCCATCCGATACCGTTTTTAAAATTTAAATTTTTTTCATGGTCGTCGCGCCACAACGGTTGTAAGGTGGAAATTTTGAAATTTTTTCAAACGGCCATAGCGTCCTTATTTACGAACTAATTTTTAATTTTCCACCGGAATCGGAAGTAAACCCCGGGCCTAAATAATTTTACCTCTATAGCTTTTTTTCGTATCTCGTACCGTAAAGCTGTAAAATGGAAAACAAAATTTTCAAATTTTTTTTGAATGCAACCTTCTTCAAAACCGAAAGGGAATTATTTTTTCGAAAATCGACATCTCATTTGCCGAGTAATTCTAAGAATTTTTGTCGAAAAAAGTTTTGTAAAATTATTCTTCCGCGAGCCAAAAAAGTGACCTCATAGTTGACGTATTTTGTAAAAATCTGAAATTCGCAACAACGTGTCGCGACGTCGATGGCGAAAATGAACAAAAGTTGAATGATCTCGTTGCAAAATTGTCGAAGAACAGTGCAACGACGTTTTCGAACCTAATTAGATAAAAGGAACCATCATTGTGGGGTGTCGAGTGTGCATAAAAGTAAAAATTTATCTTCGAAATTTTCGACCGCGAAAAGTTTTTTTCAAAATATAAATATTTAACGTCGGAATTGGATTTGGCCGGTATTTAGTAAGATAATCGATTTAAAAAATTTAGAAAAATTATTTTTCCTTAGTGGAAAAATTTCGTAAAATGTAGGAAGCTCTACCGAAAGCAGTACAAATTCACATACTCGACGACTAAAAAGTATTGCGGGATGCGATGTAAAATTTTCAAAAAATATAGCAATACTTTGTGGCGAGTATGAACCTTCCCCAGTAAAAATTTAACACTAATCTAACAATTTTCTCGACACATAATGTGGGGACGTTTAAAAAAATATTTGCAAATTTTGGAAAATTGAATTTTTTTTTGCACGTGCCGCTAAACTTCGCCAAATAAAATGAAAAGTGTTTAATAAAATTTTTCGAAAAACCAACTCGTTTCGCTTAAAATTGCGCGCAAATATTTATATTCAAAAAGGGTGCAATTTCAAATCGGAAATTTTTCAAAATATGCGTTTTTGCAATATGCGACCTTAATTGACGCTGCACGAAAAAAACTATACATTTCGAAAAATTCGCGCTCGGAAAATGCCATCCGATACCGTTTTTACAATTAAAAATTTTTTCATGGTCGTCGCGCCACAACGGTTTTAAAGTGGAAATTTTGAAATTTTTTCAAACGGCCATAGCGTCCTTATTTACGAAGAGATTTTTAATTTTCCCCCGGCGTCGGAAGTAGACCACGGGCCTAAATAATTTGTTTCTATACCTTTTTTCGTATATCGTACCGCAAAGCTATTAAATGAAAAACAAAATTTTCAATTTTTTTTTGAATGCTTCCCCCTTTGAAACTCAATTGAATTTTTTTTTCGAAAAACGAATTTTTAACGACGACATCTCATTTGCCGAGTAATTCTAAAAATTTTTGTCAAAAAAATTTAGTAAAAATATTTTTCCGCGACCCAAAAAAGTGACCTCAAAGTTGACATTTTTTGGAAAAATCTGAAATTCGCATCTCTTTGTTGTGACGTCGATGGCGAAAATGAACGAAAGTTGAATGATCTCGTTGCAAAACTGTCGAGGAACAATGCAAAGTCGGTTTCGAACCTAATTGGGTCAAACGGACCATCCTTGTGGGGTGTCGAGTAGACATAAAAGTAAAAGTTTTTCTTCAAATATTTCGACGACTGAATTTTTTTTTCAAATTATGAATATTTAACCTCGGATGAGGATTTGGCCTGTATTTGTAAAGATAATCGATGTAAAAAATTTAGAAAAATTATTTTTCCTTAGTGGAAAAATTTCGTAAAATGTAGACAGCTCTTCCAAAAACTGTACAAAATCGCAAATTCGAAGGCTCAAAAGTGCTACCGGACGCGATGTAAAATTTTCAAAAATTATTCCAATACTTTGTTGCAAGTATGAAGCATCCCCATTAAGTATTCAACTTTAATCAAACAATTTTTTCGACACATTATGTGAGGACGTTTAAAAAAATATTTGTAAATTTTGGAAAATTGAATTTTTTTTTCACGCACCGCTAAAGTTCGCCAAATAAAACGAAAAGTGTTTAATACAATATTTCGAAAAACCAACTCGTTTCGCTTAAAATTGCGCGCAAATATTTATATTCAAAAAGGGTGCGATTTCACATGGAAATTTTTCAAAATATGCGTTTTTGCAATTTTCCACCTTAATTGACGCTGCACGAAAAAAAGTATACATTTTGAAAAATTCGCGCTCGGAAAATTCCATCCGATACCGTTTTTAAAATTAAAAATTTTTTCATGGTCGTCGCGCCACAACGGTTTTAAGGTGGAAATTTTGAAATTTTTTCAAACGGCCATAGCGTCCTTATTTACGAAGAGATTTTTAATTTTCCACCGGTATCGAAAGTACACCCCGACCCTAAACAATTTTACCTCTATACCGTTTTTTCGCATCTCGTACCGCAAAGCTATAAAATAAAAAACAAAATTTTCAAATTTTTTTTTGAAGGGTACTAAACTCACTTGGAAATTTTTTTTTTTCGAAATTCGAATTTTTAACGACATCTCATTTGCCGAGTAATTCTAAGAATTTTTGTCGAAAAAAATTCAGTAAAAATATTCTTCCACGATACAAAAAAGTGACCTCAAAGTTGACGTCTTTTGTAAAGATCTGAAATTTGCATCAACGTGTCGCGAAGTCGATGGCGAAAACGAACGAAAGTCGAATGATCTCGTTGCAAAATTGTCGAGGAACACTGCAACGACGTTTTCGAACCTAATTAGCTAAAGAAACCATCATTGTGGGGTGTCGAGTTTGCATAAAAGTAAAAATTTATCTTCGAAATTTTCGACCGCGAAAAGTTTTTTTCAAAATGTAAATATTTAACGTCGGAATTGGATTTGGCCGGTATTTAGTAAGATAATCGATTTAAAAAATTTAGAAAAATAATTTTTCCTTAGTGGAAAAATTTCGTAAAATGTACTAAACGTTTCCAAAGATTGTACAAAATCGCAAATTCGAAGGCACAAAAGTGCTACCGGATGCGATGTAAAATTTTCAAAAATTATCCCAATACTTTGTTGCAAGTATGAAGCATCCCTATTAAATATTTAACATTAATCTAACAATTTTTTCGACACATTATGTGGGGACGTTTAAAAAAATATTTGTAAATTTTGGAAAATTGACATTTGTATTGCACGTACCTCTAAAGTTCGCCAAATAAAACGAAAAGTGTTTAATAAAATTTTTCGCAAAACTAACTCGTTTCGCTTAAAATTGCGCGCAAATATTTATATTCAAAAAGGGTGCGATTTCAAATGGAAATTCTTCAAAATATGCGTTTTTGCAATTTGCCACCTTAATTGCCGACGCACGAAAAAAAGTAGACATTTCGAAAAATTCGCGCTCGGAAAATGTCATCTGATACCGTTTTTAAAATTAAAAATTTTTTCATGGTCGTCGCGCCACAACGGTTTTAAGGTGGAAATTTTGAAATTTTTTCAAACGGTCATAGCGTCCTTTTTTACGAACGAATTTTTAATTTTCCACCGGCATCAGAAGTAGACCCCGGGTCTAAATAATTTTATCTCTATAGCTTTTTTTCGTATCTCGTACCGTAAAGCTATAAAATGAAAAACAAAATTTTCAAATTTTTTTTGAATGCTACCCCCTTTGAAACTCAATTGCAAATTTTTTTTTCGAAAATCGAATTTTTAACGACGACATCTCATTTGCCGTGTAATTCTAAGAATTTTTGGCGTGGCGGGTCGATCCGGGTACGTGCGCACTCGCAAAACTTCAACTCGACCGACGGTACCCCTCTGCGGCACCAAAGAGCTCGCTTCGCTCGCTCGCGAGTACATTTCCACAAAAAAATGTACAAAAATGGCCATCCGTCAAAATGTCAAATAATTTTTAATTTTGACCGACGTTTGCAATTTTTTGTCTCTGTCGCTTAGCGTGTGTGCGAGTGCGAGGCGACAGGGTACGATGAAAAAAAGGCATGTTAATTCTTACATAGTGCGACAAAGAGCGTCGTAGGGTGTCGCGGTCGCACTTTTAATACTTAAATTTTTTAAAGTAATTAAAATTAACGTAAATCGGATAAATTTTAGCCTATTAGTTGGTTTAAACTCTCCCCTTCGTGCCCATATTTTTGGCTACGGCTCGCTGCGCGCGCCGCAAGTTTGACGTCTGCTCGGGTTTCAAGATGGCGCTTACGCGTTTAGTATTGTATGATTCACGTGCCAGCGTTCGTTTTCGCGTTAAAAATTGTCTGGCTCGAATATCTAAGTGTGTATATACAGGGCGACCTTCCAAACAATGGCTTTTCAAATGATGACGTCACCATTCGGTTGCTTTATATTTGCACATCCGTGTATATATCAAAACACGCATTTTTAAATTCGATTTAAAATGGATCTACTAATTCTTCGGAGCCCCCCAAATTGATTTTTTTTTGTTTACTTTTTTTTTAATTTTCAAAATCCTACTTTTTCCTACGTTTTTTAATTTACTATACGTTTATTTTAATTTTATTTATCGTTATAAATTAAAATAAATAATACAGAACGGCGAGTAGAGGCGCAATTTGTTGGCCCGAGAAGGAAGGTTGACGCTCTTCGCGATCCGAGTAGGTTTACAGTCGGAAATGTTGCTCGTGCCGGTGCCGTTAGCTCTCGTCACGGTTCTCATTCTAATTCTATTCAAGTAAAAATCGAGGAAAACAGTGCCTTTTTGGCAACTCGCAGGTTTCCGTACTGACGGCGATATCGATCGAATCGTTACGATTACAGGCTGCCATTTTGTTCACTTCACAAGGCTGCGCTTTCGTAAGTATCGCGCCGAGTTCGAAGCAAATTAGTATATTTTACTTTTGTTTCTTTTTGGTTTACTTTTTCTGTAGAACGGGCTAGGACGAAACGGAATCCGGGCAGTTGTCCGTTAATCAATTATTAGGTCGTTAATTCGCTCAAAGTCAAGTTATTATTTATCATGCACGAAAGATCAATTCGACTTCTCTTTTCAATTTCGATTTTTATTTTCGTGAATTTCAAGAATTTTGGACCGCTTCACTGTGGGAACTTTTGACGAAAAGCTGGTCAAAATCTCAAGAATTGGTATACTAGGGTTTTTGAGGTCGCTGATTACGAATCTAAATTTAAAATTTTTATAAACAAAATGGCGGACCCAATATGGCCGACCAATATGTCAAAAAGATGTCCGATTTTATCTAAAATTGGTACTCAATGGGATTTGAGGCCGTTGATTATGAATTCCAAGTTATAAATTCCAAAATGCGAAATGGCGGATCCAATATGGCCGACCAATATGTCAAAAAGATGTCCGATTTTATCTAAAGTTGGTATTCAATAGGTTTAAACGTTGCTGATTACGAATTCCAAGTTAAAAATTGAAAAACCAAATGGCGGGCCCAATATGGCCGACCAATATGTCAAAAAGATGTCAGATTTTATATCTAAAATTAGTATTCAATGGGGTTTGAGGTCGCTGATTATGAATTTCAAGTTATAAATTCCATAAACAAAATGGCGGATTTATATTTAAAAAAAAATTATTTTAACGATTTTAACTACAATTAATGGTAGCCAGGAGTTTTTCGAGTCGCTAATCATGAATGTCAAAAAGTTGTGTGATTTGAACCAAAATCCGCACCCCGGTGGTTTCTAGAGGGTTAATTATAACGCATTAATTATAAAAATTCCTTAATTTTATTTAAAAATAAGTGTTGGTTAAAATTATAAAAAAAAAATAATTACAACTCCATATCATCATCCGAGTTAATAGAACAATCAGTATACACCTCGGAATCAGTATCCGTTGTATCGTCCGTTTCTGTCGAAACATTCACGGCTGGAGAGAGTAATAACTCTAAAGTTTCGGGGGATAAACTGTTAATTGGCTTTCTGGGCAACTTTCTTATACCCGAAATATAAGGATCTAAAGTCGCCAAGAGTCGGTTAAACACGTCTTCCAACGATTTAACTCGTGAACACTTTCGAGAGAAATCTTCGCGATATATTTTTATGTCTTTGTTACGTGCTTCTTGGGCATCTTCGGACAATTGCCCAATTGGTAAAAAAGCAGACGCTATTATTTGCGGACCATGAATTAGTATCTTATGCACCGAGGTAGGCATATAATACCAGGGGTACATCTCCACGAATGTCCTAGCAGTTTCTATAGAATACACTTTAAATTTTCCGCAATCTATATCATGTCCACTCGACATAGCCTGCAAAATGACATAGAATCTTTTAATTAAATATTCGTTTAACCCTGTGATTGAAGCAGATATAGCTGAATTTTCGAAAAAGCGGCGAGCCAGGCTTTGTTACGAATGCATACAAGGTATAATTGGTAAAATGTAATTCTTTAACCTTGGAAATATTTTTAGATCCCTCGTTCGCGATTTTGTTCAGAATATGTAGGAAATTATTTGTCGTTCGGCGCAGGCTATGCGCTTTCGTATTCTTGTTTACGACTTTTTTGTATTCAAATTTTATCATAAAGGGTGTTTCGATTTTTTGAGCACCGCTTATTTTTTTTTTTTGGATAAAATTTAATAGGAGGGGCACCGTGATTTTTTTTAATTTAATTTTTTATTGAACGCGTGTCGGAAGCGTGCGCTTGTGTGTTCGATGATTTGTTCAAATGAAACAAATGCGATGCATACAGGGTGTTCGTTATGCAACTTTTTTTTTATTAGGGGTGCAACGTCCCGCGGAGAAGGACACTTCAAATTGGCGATATCGATTGATTTTCAAGTAACTGCGTTTCTACTGGGTGTTCGCATTTAACCTGGCTAAAAAAAATTGTGAATGCGAGTAGCTCATTAACATTTTATCGAGCGAAAGGGCGTGTCTAGTTTGTGCGTTGCGCTTGCCATACCGCTGACCAGAAGGTTCGCAATAATGAAATGAAGGGATAAAAATTACAATTTCGGGAGTGCGTTGATTCAGCCAGCGTATCCCAATTCCGAACCGTGATAATATTTTTCAACTCTCCTTAAGCGCCCAGAAAAACTCGCCGCGGCGGCGGTCTAACCGTGCGACTAAACAGGCGGCAATATGGATTAAATCTTGAAACTTCGGTTTAAAAACTTGCAAAGCGACGGCCGCTTTCCGATCTGAACGTTATCGATCAAAGTTCGAAGATGAGGGGAATTATAATCGCAATTCTCCCCCTCCCGTCCCAATTCTGTCACCACGAATATTTTCAATTCCACTTGAAAATTCCAAAATATAACCTTAAAAATGAACTTTTCTTTGTTAGCAGATTCTAAGATGCGGGACAGCGAGCGATTACAAGTGGAAAATCACAACAGCGCTACGATGGTGTTAAAAACGTTGGCGTCTGTTAACGGTGGTGCCGAGTTAACCTCGTTGTCGTTGGAAAATGTTGACGATGAGGAAATGTCAGAAGGAAGCTTCCATTTATTGTACTTATCCGAAGATGAAGATGACGATATCGATAGTAAGTGGTGTATTTGTGTTTTGAGTGAAAATATAATTTTAGTTTGTATTTTTTAGAGACTGCAAAACAAAATGGCGAATCGGATGAAATGATCGATAATGAAGTTTTGAATAAATTTGACACTGCCGAAGATGTTTGTATGGAAAGTATTGATGCGAAAACCGAAGACGAGTTGTTAAACGACGACCAACACGCTAAAAGCACTGCTGTTGTGGTTATAAATAACAGTGAAGAAAACGAACCAATTAAAAATATTCAGGAGGGGGAAAATCAAGACAAAAGTAGCGTGGAAGAAAAGGACACGACAGAAAAGGTGGATAAAGAAATACCACCTGTGGAAGAAGAAAAGACAATTCAGTCCCAAGTAAAAGAAGCGGTGATGCAAGCAGAGGAAAAAGTAAAACAAGAAACCGAAGAAGAAACAAAGGCAAAGGAAGCAGAAGAAAAGGTAACGGAAAAAGAAAAAATGGTAATCGAAGAAGAATATGACATCATGAAAGCTGAAATTAAACAAGAAGAAATAGATTTAGATGACGTAGAACTAAATGAAGAAGATGTTGACAAAGTAAAAGAAGAAATTAAAGAAGAAAGTGATGCTGCAGTGAATAGTGAAATAAACGAAAACGGCAAGAGTGCTGTGGCGGACGATTGTAGTGTTAATAGCGACGTAGTAGGTAAAGAAATTAAAAAAGAAGGCGAAGAAACCGAACAAACAAACGCCGAAATTTTGAAAAACCAAATCATGGACACGGAAGATTTATTACAAATTGTGGAAAATGATACGGAAGAAAACGACAAAGAATCGAATGATAAAGTAGAGAGTGAAGATACCGAAGCAGAAACCGATAAAAACGAAGAAGAAGATGAACAAGAACAGCATGACGATAGTCAGGGCGATAAAAAAACTTCAGATGATGGGGTAGATATTGAAGAGAGCTCTTTGAGTAAGGATGCCACAGATGTTGATATGGATAGGGAATATCCGAGTATCGTGGACGACGCAATAACGAAAGAAAATCAAGAGAAGAAAAGTGAAAGTGAAGTCGTTGAGACGGCACCTACTGAAGCGCCAGCGGTTGACGAATTAATGGATGGTGATGCGGATGAAAATAAACAAAACAATGAGGAGGCTGTGAATACTGAAGTAACACCAGAAAAAGATGAAGAAACAATCGAACCTCCAAAGAACGGTGAGTGTTTTTCTTTTTTAATTATCCGTAGTAGTACCACGTACTGCTGATTCAATAAATTTCCCACGATAAAGATTGATTTATGCATAACATCAACGCGACGGCAAAAAAAGTTTCTTTCAGTTTGTCTTTACCTTTACAACTTCAAATTGCGACGATAGACACAAATAACGTCATGTTCTTTGTTTTTTCTAAAATAACGGTTACTTAGCTAGATAGGGTAATAAATTACACAGCCCAACAAAATGAAAAAAAAATTTGGTGGCGGAGAAGTAAGAACTGAATTTAAATATGTTTGATGCCCTTATTTCAAAAATGTCTTTCTTTTTTTCGTAGCAGCTCTAGTTTTTAAGATATCTTAAGATAACTTCTATAGATTTCACGTTATTACTATTATGTGGGACGCGCATGAATGGATTATCGAGATTCCTTAAAGGAAGGCAGGTGGTTACGTACATTTAGCTTTTTTAAATTAAAATACATTAAATTAAATTACGTTAAATATTTTCCATGAACGCACCGTAATGGTAAACTGAAACTTGTAAGGGTTTTAAGTGTACACCGCAGGTAGTGAATTCGGTCGTGAGAGTTCGGCAAGTATCGGAAATGTGGGTTTTACGGTCATGGAGATTTCCGAGTTCCTGAAACAAGGTAATTTGATTTTAATTTTACCTGAAAAATTTTGGTTTTGACCTGTAAAAATATTTTCTTATTATTTCCACCCTTTATTAAAACTATACAATCGATTACCGCGTATTCAAATAACTAGAGCTGCTACGAAAAAAAGAAAGACTTTTTGAAATCAGGACATCAAACATATTTAAATTCAGTTCTTACTTCTCCGTCACCAAAATGGCTGTTGGGCAGTGTTATATATATTTTTTGTAGAGCGTTAAAATATCTACAATATTGATTTGAACAATATTTATCATAAGCCAGTCGTTTAGCTGACACGCGCCGTCAAACTTTGAAGTACTTGTTTTTGTCGGTTTTTATTTTGGGCAAGTAATTTTTTTGGCCATGAACGGAATTGAAAACAATCACACATCATCTGAGAACTTCATAGCATACTTTTTATTGTGCAATCAATTCTTTTACCCTTTCTTTATTTATTTTGTGGTTATGTTAACAAATAGATTTGACTTTTTCGGGTAATCTTAGTTGTTCACATAGGAATTTAGGAATTAGTTGACTTTTCTTGCGGCACAGGAATGCTGTACACTTTTATCGTTTTACAATGCTTCATTTTATCTTTCATAATAAGTTGTCTTGCCTTGCAGGCGATGTTATGACATTTATATATTTTTTACAATAGCTGCCAAATTTCCATCGATATTAACAACGTTGTTCATTTTTTCAATTATAAGAAATATAATCAGCTTTTCGAGGATGAACAAGACAACAGCCTTGCCACGGCATGCGTCGAGTTACTTACAAAGCTCAAGAACCCTAAAAATCAACGAAGAAGGCTGAAATTCGTATATGTATGTATTTCGCCTTCTTGACTCCTCCTCACGCAGATTAGGGTTCTTGAGCTTTGAAACTATCTCTACGTCTATGTGAACGCTTGCTATGATTAACACACGCCTAGCTTTTCTGCAAGCCCTCAGCGCTGCAATACAAGACAACGAATTCCTATGTGAACGTTACTTTAGAATAGATTTAACAGGAATCTTATTATACAGATTATAACATAATAAATCTATTTGTACTTGGCCAAATTTGTTGTCTAAAAGCTGTCATACAACATCACTAATAATTATTCATGCAGAATTATGGCCATAATTACGATTGTAGTTATTACGGCTTTAAGCCGTAACTAGCCACTTGAAAATCGGCCGATTTTCGTGGCTAACTCTGCGAGGCGCGCGGCCTGTGGCCTCGCTGTCGGCCTATCGCCCTCCCGATTGTTTATGGACTTACCGACCGGTTTTTGGAACTTTTAAGGATTCCATGGTCGAGTGTTGGTGTCGGGTTTCTTTGGTCCGGATTTGGCATCTCAATGGTGAGGCGAACCCGAGTCGGCCTTCGGCCTCCCGATTGCTTTTGATAATACGGGTCGGCCTTCGGCCTCCGCTTTACTTTCGAATATTGCGGATCCGACATCCCATTGCATATCCGAGGTACAAATTCAAAATTCGATTTGACGACAAATTTCGGCCTTATAAATAATTTTCAAGGTCACGTGTCGAGAACTTTAATTTGGGCAATTTTGTAAAATTTCTAAAATTCGCTTTATAGGCCGTAACTGTGCCCTCGAAAGTGATTTCAGGATCAAAATGAAAGTGCATTTAATAACTGCGCAAGGGCAATAAGATGTCGCACATTTCAAGTTCTTTCAGATCCGGGGTAACCGTCGGAAGGACACGTTAGCGTCGCCGCGCTGTCGCAAGAAAAACATCCAATGACCTAATCGGGGTCGCCTAACAAATCTGCACACGATTACGCAATATCGTCATTTGACCTTGTGGACTTAAAAAAAAAGCGACAACTTACATACCGGTCGAATGCGATCTACGACCTACGTATTGTTTTGCGGAAACGCAAATCCAAATTTGAGGCCGTCGCGATGCGACCAAAAATTGAAACTTTAATCTCCACCAAAAAGCGAGGTCGAGGTTGGAAATCGAAATATTTCAAAATTTGCATTTCTGCAATTTGCTGGCTTATCGGACGTTCGACGAAAAAAAGTGTTACTTTCGAAAAGGCGGGGCTCGAAAAATGTCGCCCGAAACCGTTTTCGAAATAAAAAAATTTTTCGTGGTCGTCGCGCCCGGACGGCATTATGGTGGAAATTTTGAGATTCTTTCAAACGGCCACAGGGTCCTTATTTACGGGAGGATTTTAAATTTTTTACCGGCAACCGAGGCAGATTCCGGGGCTCCACGAAATTGCACGAAAAAGTAATTTTCCAAAGTAATTTCCAAAGGTTGTACCTTCAAAACCAAATCGCAAAAATTTCTTTTTTTTTACATAAAATTTTAACTTTGAAATGGGATTTCGCGAGCAATTTTAATAATTTCTGATGCAAAACTTGTTGGGAAATTATTCTTCCTCGACCAAAAAAATCACTTCAAAGTTGTCGGCGTACATGCAGGACTTTGGTTTGTTTGGTACGGCTTTGGCTTCTCGACAACGGTGAAACGATCACGACTCGGCCTTCGGCCTCCCAATTGCTTTTCAGAATACGTGTCGGCCTTCGGCCTCCCACCGGTTTTTAAGAATACGGGTCGGCCTTCGGCCTCCAACTTGGTTATAAGAATAGGGGTTGGCCTTCGGCCTCCTACTTGCCTTTAGGAACACGGGTCGGCCTGCAGCCTCCACATTTTTACTCCATCAAAATTTCATTAGCACGGACCAATCGATTTTACCGAAATTATGTGAGAAGTCAAAATGTAATTTTAACGAATTTTTAAAATTTTTCATTTTTTAATTTGTATATCACGATTACTCGAAACCGGTCCATTTTTCGAGAACAAATGTATCCACAAATTTTGTCGGGCATACGGTCGGCTCGACGACCGTGTATTGCAAGCGTAGCGCAAAAGACGGCGAAAAAAATGTAATTAAAATCGTCGGCTCGCTTAGCGGTCGTAAACGATCTACGACCTATGTATTTTTTTGCAGAAATGCAAATATAAATTCGAGCGGATCCAAATGAGATCAAAAAACCGAAACTTTAATCTGAAAATAAGGGAGGTGGGCGAGAAAAAGGAAAAAAACGCGTACCCCTCTAAAACGGAAACGGGACAAAATTTCGAAAATTTGTGCCTACCGATTGTCCATTTTCGCCGCCCTCGCCCTTCTCGAAAATTTGAGTTCGATCGAACGAAAACCCCGGAGGTAGATACATAAATACGAAAAATCGCGTGGAGCCGTTTTGACGAGCGCCCGAAAAAGATTTTGAAAAAAAATGGTTTGGCCCCCTCGAGCACCGCCCGGAGCTGCCCGTAAAATTTCAACTCTAATGTGAATTTTGAAATTTTGCGACCACTTTGAACCGCCATTTCACCCCCTCCCTTGTGTCCCATCTAAAAACGGAAAATTTTCCCGTTCAATCCTCGTAAAAACACACAGGTATGCAAAATTTCAACTCTCCCCGACCCCCGTAGATATGCTCTGTAAATGGTAAGTCAGTGAGTGTCACGGTCAGTTTTATATTTTTTAGATTTATATTCATATAGTCGCGCCATCTATCTGTAGAAAAAATATGCAGGGCTCCTCCCACTTTTCCTAAAATTAGTGGGAAAAGTACTCAATACCTAACGCCACGTACAAACAAAATGGACCATGTTAGGACACTCACCTTAGGGTCGGTAACAAAATTAAGCGCACAGTTTATGTAAATTATATTTAATATTAGGTCAGAATATTTCCGGTTATATCGGTGGACATTCTTAATATAGAGAATATTAGTGATCATTTTCCTATAATTTTTATTTATTTTTTCTCGCCCATTTCTAGTCATATTTGCTAAATTAATCAATCAAAATAACATTACGCTACTAATCCCAAGAGAGTTATCGCTTTTGTTGCTGTTATTATTATGAAGTTGCCGAGTAACAAAAAATTGACACAGTCTTAATTTACAAATAATTGTTTTAAAATATTCCTTTCACAGTTTGACAATCATTGTTTAATGATTCAATCAACAGCTGGAAACAAATTGGTAATAAAATATCCTATCCCTCTATCATTGATAAATACTTCTCAATTTGCTCACAGCGTTTCGGGGCAGTTGATTTTAAGAAACGATCTTCCGCCTACGGCGCCGAGATGTTACCATGCGATGTATTTTCGGAAACTAATTAAAATTATTTCGTAATTATCAATTATCCTTAGGATATCGTGAGTACTACTACTGAAAATGCAACGCGTATTTGCAAATTTTCGGAAGAAGAGAAAAAGTTTCCCCAGCTGTTATGTGTTTAGATTTTTCACCAATTTGTGATCCAGATTTTGGGGGTATTTGGAGCAAATCGGAAAACTTCTGAACACGATTGTTTTCAAAAATAAAATGCGCATAAATTTGGGGGATAGCACGCAAAACTCAACCCTGAAATTGAAAATTTCTTATAGAGATTCGGAAAGCTGAAGTTTTGAATGGTTGATTTAAAGAATTAAAAAATGCGGAAAAATAAGAAACTCGCCTTCAAAATAAGGAAAAACGGTGTGGAAATTACCAATTAGCCACGCCCACAAACAAATTTAAAAGACATTTTGGGGCATTTTTAGGTCCGAATTCGACTCCGAAGCGGTTGCGTTGTAAAAACCTACCCGGTTAAAACACGTAAAAGTCAATCTTGAAGTTGAAAATTTTCTATAGAGATTCGGAAAGCAAAATTTACCCATTCAGTGACGCGCATAAGGAATCTTACATCATTCTGTTTAGGGTACGTGCGCAAAGATATACTCTAACCCTAAACCAGTTTGAGAGTAAGTTGCTCTTATAACTGATACCAGACTAAATCAAATGCTTTTGGAAATTTCGCGGTCTCCGTCGGTTTTTGCCTCACTGGTCTAGTGGCAGTCTGGGGAAAAGCACTCGGGGGATTTTCTACCCTGTCGCAAGACAGAGTATTCTTCTCCGGTAGAGTTCGGGAACTCCGGCCACGCATGACCGGGCTCCACTCGAGGGGGGTAACCCCCCCTGGCGGAAACCCAACCTGACCGGCATCAGGAGAAAACCAGAGGGTTTTCCGCAGCATCGGAGCGACTGACACTTCCCCGATACGGCAAACAAGACGGTTAGACCCCGATACCGATCACTTTTGCATCTATTTCTTCATTCACACCCAGTGTTCTATCACATTCTTATCACCACATCCCGACCCTGACATCGAAGGAGATCAGGTGGTGACGTCAATTCGAGCATTACCAGCTTTATTCAAAAAGGCATCTGCGTAAATGTCTTTATTTCTATTTTTCAAAGCCACGATCGTCATCAAGAAGGGGGGGTAAAACCCACCCTGGACTCCGACGATCTCGTAGTCAGGTGGGGGCCTCAAAACCCAACCCTGCAAAATATCAATTCAGGTGCCGTGGCGCACCAGCTTTCTCAAGGAGGTACGGGCTTGGGCCGAGTACTCCAAGTTTTAATTTATGATTCGATTCACGCCCCTCGTACCAGTAACGTGTATGAATGTAGACGATTTATACACTTTACTAGAGGAATATTTATCCACCCCAACCGGGATTTTAGAAATACGGGATCCTAGAAATCCTGGATATAGCTTTTAAAACTATAGTTGCGCTATGGGGCAGTCGCAGTAAACTTTTACGTTTCATCCCCAAAAAATCGAATAACACAAAAAATAATGTGAAAATAGTAACCTTTCGTGCATGTTACTCTTACGAGAGGCGTGGTCGAACTGCCGGAGCGAAAATTTTTTTAGTGTTAGGGTATAAATTATGTTTTTGCACGTACTGTCAACAGAATGGGCGAGATTCCACAAATTTTCTTGATGCGCGTCACCGAACGTGTATAATTTACCATTTTCAAAGTCCTTATTTTCATATTAAAAGTCAATCATCCAAGAATATTACGAGTATAATTTAATTTTACTTTATAAACCTTAAACTTTACCAAACTTAATAGGAAAAAGTCAATTTCGGAGTACTGGTTAGGGTACTTTAACCGTTAATAGTATATTACATTACAAGTGGAGAAAATTTATGACGGCTCGCGTACAAAACTCGCAAATCCGTGAGCGAAACTGTTTCTCCACGAGTTATGTATAGGGTTTTGTTTAATCCTGCGCTTATAAATCTAAAATATTTCTGAAAATACAATTTGTTAATATTCGTGACATCAGTAATTAAATTTAAATATAAAGAACGTAGGCAGTTGTGTTGTTACGTTGCTAGGATATGGTAATATGTTTGAAATGTCATTATTGTTACGCGCGGTTCAGGTGCATGTCAGTGGCCCCCCCAGTTTCGAATTTTTTTATAAAAATGGTGTCACACGTTAGAGCATCGTTAGAGTCTGAATGAGCTTCCATTATTTTCGTTTGAGCCTCAAAGGTCGCGGAGTTATTCGCAAAAAACAACTGGGGGGGCCATAGACATGTTGGCCCCCCCAGTTTCGAATATTCGCGTGGATTTGGTGTCAAACGTTAGAGCATCGTTAGAGCCTGAATGAGCTTCCATTATTTTCGTTTGAGCCTCAAAGGTCGCGGAGTTATTCGCAAAAAACAACTGGGGGGGCCATAGACATGTTGGCCCCCCCAGTTTCGAATATTCGCGTGAATTTGGTGTCAAACGTTAGAGCATCGTTAGAGCCTGAATGAGCTTCCATTATTTTCGTTTGAGCCTCAAAGGTCGCGGAGTTATTCGCGATAAACTGCTGGGGGGGGCCGTAGACATGCTTTTCCATTTTTCTTCCAATTTGGATTTTTTGTTTGAAACTGATGCCAATCGATAGAGCATCGTTAGAGCCTCAATGAGCTTCTATGGTCATGGTTTTAAGTTAATATATTTACAAAGTTATGGATGTTTTAAATTTTCGACCAAACTCCGAGCAACATGCGTTAACTTGAATTTTGCCAGATTGAGGGTTCCCACCATCATTGCTATTTTAAATTCCCTGACTTTCCATGACGAAAATTATAAATAAAACATCAACTTAAAGGAATATAAAGCTTTAGTTGATATAAATAATCATTATTACCTTCATCGATTTCATATAATATCAACTGCAAAATTATTGTTTGAAGAAAAAGTTTTATTAATAAAACTAAAACTCGCAGTGCATTTGTAGTCGGTAAATTACTGGATTGCAAATCGCCATAGTCCATAAGTTTTCGTACCTCATCATTTAGGATAAAAGAAGGTGTCATTTTCTCATTGATTAATTTAGTTTCTAATTCTTCCCGTTTGGCTTTCGATATATTTCTTTTAACGTCTTGATTGCAGTTGTTAATATAACCAGTGTATATGCACTCCATCACGACATCACATTCCGCTTTTGGAATATTTTCCACATTTTAAAATGCCATGACAAGATTTGCATCGACGACTTATTTGAAAGTAACAAAATCCACTTGGGTAGATTTTACAACGTTTGTATACTCGTATTATACAACATGGAACTTTCGTCTCTCTAAAAATTTTGGTATGAATTAAATCTGTCCAGTAGTGTGCTTTCAAAGTTTCGTAATTTCTAATATTATCGTTGTTGTTCCCATCTGATCGTTTGTAAGAGCGATTGGACGGAGAAATACTATTCCACTCTTCCGCTGTCAAAGTTATTCGAAATTCTAAACGTTTGTCGCCTCCTTCGTTTTCTTCTTGATCCTCATCCGATATATCCGAGTTAATTTCTGCAGTGTATTTTGATGAAACCTGTAAATTTAATTCTTCCATAATTTTGTGCCTGTTTACGATCGCGTGGTTATAAACGTATTTTGTGCAAAACGGTGGTATTACCAAATTGTTTTACTATTTCCGACCAACAAACATTTGATGGGCCCCAAAACTTTTTACCCATTGCATCATAAATTTTCTCTTTATTGGCAACAATAACCAGGTTAAGGTACTTCAGATCAATATTAGATTTTTTCGGCATGATATTTCGCTATATTTCTTCGATAAAAATTTTTATAAATTCAAATACAATTTCTCGCTTATATAGGGTATTTTATAACCAACTTAAAAGTTTTTATCTTTTAATCTGGCATGCATGTTGCTCGGAGATTGGCGAAAATTTAAAACATCCATAACTTTGTAAATATATTAACTTAAAACCATGACCATATTAGAAGCTCATTGAGGCTCTAACGATGCTCTATCTATTGGCATCAGTTTTATACAAAAATTCCAAATAGGAAGGAAAATGGAAAAACATGTCTACGGCCCCCCCCCCCAGCAGTTTATCGCGAATAACTCCGCGACCTTTGTGGCTCAAACGAAAATAACGGAAGCTCATTCAGGCTCTAACGATGCTCTAACGTGTGACACCATTTTTATAAAAAAATTCTCTTTATTTGCAACAATAACCAGGTTAAGGTACTTCAGATCAATATTAGATTTTCTCGGCATGATATTCTATTTCGCTATATTCCTTCGATAAAAATTTTTATAATTTCAAATAAAATTTCTCGCTTAGGTATATAGGGTTTTTTATAACCAACTTAAAAGTTTTTATCTTTGAATCTGGCATGCATGTTGCTCGGAGTTTGTTCGAAAATTTAAAACATCCATAACTTTGTAAATATATTAACTTAAAACCATGACCATAGAAGCTCATTGAGGCTCTAACGATGCTCTATCGATTGGCATCAGTTTCAAACAAAAAATCCAAATTGGAAGAAAAATGGAAAAGCATGTCTACGGCCCCCCCCAGCAGTTTATCGCGAATAACTCCGCGACCTTTGAGGCTCAAACGAAAATAATGGAAGCTCATTCAGGCTCTAACGATGCTCTAACGTTTGACACCAAATTCACGCGAATATTCGAAACTGGGGGGGCCAACATGTCTATGGCCCCCCCCAGTTGTTTTTTGCGAATAACTCCGCGACCTTTGAGGCTCAAACGAAAATAATGGAAGCTCATTCAGGCTCTAACGATGCTCTAACGTGTGACACCATTTTTATAAAAAAATTCGAAACTGGGGGGGCCACTGACATGCACCTGCGCGGTTCAGCATCCCGAATAATTTGCCCTTAATGGAGCAAAGTGAAAAATTTGCTGTGCCCAACGATGTCAAAAAAGCTGCTGATGCCGCTACATTTCATTTGTTGCCAGAAAAGTCAAAGGGAAGATACGTGAAAGAAATTTGTTACTTGCAGCGCCATCCCTTATAATTTTTTAATTAAAAAAGATGGTTGAAAGTTTACTTTCGCTCACTACTTTCGCCCATCCGTTACCATGAAAACAACCCGAGTGAGCAAAACAAATGGTTTCTCGCTTGGTATCTAAGGAAGAAACAACATGTTTCTATAGTAGGATTAAAAAAATGCTATATTATACCTTTTCTACGATAATTTTAAATGCTATATCCCGTTTTTTTATGACCCCGGTGCGGTGTATGGATCATCTTTAGGGTTGTATTAGCTAATTAAAGCGTTGTCAAAACCGCCCGGAGCGGAGGGTAGATTTTTACAACGCAACCGACTCTAATTCGGACCTAAAAATGCCTTTTAAATTTGTTGGTGGGCGTGGCCTTAAGGCCATGAGCCAATGGGTAATCTCAGCCCAGTTTTCCCTTATTTTAAGGGTGCGTTTGTTATTTTTCAGCATTTTTTTTGTTAAATCAACTATTCAAACCTTCAGCTTTCCGAATTTCTACAGGAAATTTTCAATTTCACGGTTGACTTTTGCATGCTATCCCCCATTTCCTTTATTACATTTTGTGGTGTCGACGTTATGCATAAAGCGACCTTGATGTGACCTCGAGAAAGTATCGCGTAGTTTTCCGGGGAATGCCATACTTACCCACATGACAAATTAATTTTATTTTTCAGACGATACCGATTCTACCAAAACCATTACGTCAGGTAAAAGAACGCTATCCGAAGAAAATGTGCAACAAGACGCGAAAAAAATGAAATTGGGGACGGAAGTCGACGACGTAGCGAAGGAACAACCTGCCGCAAAGGAACCTTCCGCGGATATCGAAGATGGCGAGAAGATAACTGAAGCTAGAAAGCATCGTGTATTGGGCACGGTGGGTGCATATTTAAAAAAAAATTGTCTGGAAAAATTGTGCTACGAAGATCTCGAGGAAATTTGCATGCAGAAAGTGTGCGAAGCAATTTGCTATAAAAGCGAACTCGGCGAGTTGCGGCATCAGTTGGGTGTTCAGGAACAAATGGCCAAAATGTGGCTGAAAGAGGTGGCGCAGCTATCGAAACAGGTGCACGATTTAGAAATCGTAAACAAGAGACTGCTGCACGAAGTCAGGTTGAAAAACGAACGCGAGAAACCCCTGGTGCCCGTAAAAATTACACGTACAGTTGGTTTACAAGTTCGCTCCGACATGTTGCCAAACGTAATGGCCTCAAAACAACGCCGCCTGAACAGGTCGCCGCAAACGGCTGCGCCTGCTTTTAATAAAAAACAACAGGTTCGTTCGCCTTTGTTGAACAACACCAACAACAGAATTAACAAACTTCCGGTTCCGAATAGACCTCAACAGAATATGACGCGAGTTTCGCCCGTACAAAATACCAAGATCAAAGTTGCCAATCAGAAAAACTGTTTGCTCTCTCAAGCTTTACAAAATGCGACGAACGCTGCAAACGCCACTGGACCGAGTACAACTCCCGCCGTTTCTAATCAAACTGTCGCCGCTCCTACCGCAGTTTCCGTTCCCGTTTCAACCACTACGGTCACGCCTCCGAAAACGACGCTACCGATAAACCGAGTCGCCGTTAAGAAGCCGGCCATGACGACTAAAACGGTGATCAATTTGACGGACGAAGACACTGCCACAACTACTCCAACCAGAAATACGCCGGCAGTTACTAAAAACGCGATGGTTTCCAAAACCGTGGCCGCCACAGCCGGAGTTCGAATCCTCACAAGCGCTATTAAACCAGGCGCGTTGGCGAGCGCGCAAGTGGTGCCCACGACGAACAACAATCAACTTCTGACGGCAGATGAAAAACCAACCAATAAAAAGGTGATGTTCAAAATTGGTAAGTGTCCCCCCACATTGGACGCCAGTTGTTTTCTCAATTTTTTTATATTGTTTTAGGTTCAGGCAATGGAGATTTAGCGTCCGTGGCGAACGGTTCCGCGATAGCGGTTAACACGAGCACCAGGACGGCCCAACAAGTATCTCAGTTGAAGTTGACCTCCGGACAAGGCACCGCGCCCGTGACGACGACCAACGCGATCACGCGATCTCCCACGTCGAAAGTGCACATATCTAAACATACTGCACCTTTACCTGCGCCTCCTGTAACGCAAAATTCCCAACCGGCCCGTAAGCCGATTCCGCCCAAACCTCATCTTTCCATTAAACGATCGGGTGGTGGAATTGTGCTCTCTTGGCGTATGCCTTACAACTTAGACAATTTCGAATCGATTGTCAGTTATCAGTTGTATGCTTACCAGGAGACGACATCACCGCCCAGTTCGGATATGTGGCGGAAGGTGGGAGTTGTGCAAGCATTAGCGTTACCGATGGCCTGTACTTTAACGCAATCTGCTGACGGTAACAAATATCACTTCGCCGTTCGCGCTGTCGACGTTCATAAACGCATGGGACCCTTCAGTGCTCCTGTGCAAATTGTACTGTGAGCAAGTCGCTGAAAAACTCGTTTATGCTTGCAATAGTGTTTCTTGGTTATTCTCACCAAACAAAAAAAGAATATAGTCTAAGTGTTACCTGTGTTCTTCTATTTCTTACATGTATTTATTTCATATGTATAGTTTTGTAGAAGTACATTCTGTAAAATATCCGAATTTAATAGATTGTCCTGTTTATTATAAATCCTCTTCCGTTTCCTTAGCTTGGATGAAGTATACAGGCAATCCAATCGGATTATTTATGGTTTTGGGAGTAAGAAGTATAAGCATATTGTTGAGAAGGAAGAAACTCTCAGGTGTGTTTTACGTCACGTTTCTTAGGACCATCAGAAGTGGGATGCTTTTCTAAATAAAATTTTCCGCAACATTTTTAATCTGTAATCCTGACTGTGCGAATAAAATGCGGGTAATTCCACATGGGCTGGTCTTGGAGAAAACTGTGATCTATGGTAAAAAAATGGATTGGAGAAACTACGAATTCAACATGGTAAATTCGATATTTATAGAATTACAGAACCAAATTAAAGAAGGTGCTAAAACAGTTTTTCATTATTTAATATTGTGATATTAAAAAAATCGTCTACTGCTCCTGTTATACAGGGCTTTTCGCGAAAATTGTCGGTTTTAAAGTTAAATTAAATTTGTGTTAGCTTTTCTAACTGGAATTTTGATAGTGGAGGCTTATGAGATTTATTTGACATTAAAAAACTTGGTCTTTAAATTTTATTAACTCATATATTATGCCCAATGTGCGTCCTACATGTAGGACGCCTCAAGAATGCATTTTCAGAAATATTTGAATTTTTCTTAGCTCTGTAGACAAGCAATTTATCGTTTAAGGCAGATGCACAATTGCCCGGGAACGGTAACTATAAAGAAGTTAAATGTACCTGCTCTTATGGACCTATGCACAACAAGCCGCTAACAAACCGATAACGTAGTCCATAAGAGCAGGTACATTTAACTTCTTTACCGTTCCCGTTACCGGGCAATTGTGCATCTGCCTATAGTTAAAAATATGTGGAGGTAAATTTTACGTTTAAACTCTTAGTTTATGCGGAATTGTTAGTTCAAAAAGTTTCTATAAATCAGCTTTTTTCGGAAGTCCCGGGGGGGGGGGGCAAAAATCAATTTTACTATTTATCTTTAAAAATGTTTGCATCTTGATAATATTATTAACCACAAGGGTGTTATTAAAAAGTATGTGTAAGAACATGCCCATATTTTTTATTAATGAGTCATACTCGAGCTTTCAAGTTTATGGCTATAGGGGAGAGTGGGGTGCTTTCGGCAGTGGGGTACATTGGGCCACCCCGAATAAATCGGTTATAAATTAAATTTAGCGCCTTCTTTTCAGTATAGCCAGGGTAAGTACCCGTCTTTACAGCTTGGTTGTTAAATAAGACGAAATACGTGTTATGTTAAAAAGTTAAGAGTGATTGTTTATTTATGTGTATTTATGGTAAGTTTTTACTGAAATTTAATGCTTAAGTAAAACAAACTATGATGTGTTTGATGATGTGTTTGAAAATTTTCACATAATTTACGTACAGTCGTTTTTTCTAAATAACTGCTAGTGGGGTACTTTCGTCATAGCTACAGTGGGGTAGATTCGGCATGGCGAATGCACCCCACCGCATGTAGTTTAAAAATTTACGATAAAATGTACTGTTTAAATTCTAGATGTCACGCAAGTATTTAAGAAAAACGAATAGGGCTTTAATCAGCGAAGAAGATATCAACGCTGCTTTAATCGCTTTAAATGGTCTCGCGTTCACCGACGAAGACATTTTACCAGCTTATGTAACCGACAGACCTTTAGAAGAAAAACAAAGATAAATCAGAAACTCCTACAACAGAACAAGATAAAACAACATTTGAAAGAAATCCAGTGATTGATGATTTGCCATCCACAAATACGAATCTAGTGTGTAAGGCAACACCTGAACAAATATGGCCATACCCCAAAACACCAAAGCGTAAGGAAACAAAAAGAAAAGGAGAAGGTAAATCACGAATGTAACAGCGGTGAAAAGTCTCGTTTAGAAGAGATGGAGAAGGGAAAAGAAATAAGAAAGAAAAATTTAGAAGAAAGGAATACAAGAAAGGTGACGAGACAACTTTTTCCATAACAAACACATAAAAAGAAAAAACCTGCACTAGCAGATAGTTCAAGTGAATCGGATAACGTCCTCGATCATATCATCTCAAGTGATGATTGTAGTGAAGAGATGAAAGAACTTGATGAAGGTGTACTCCAGGAAAACGAAATCAAAACTGGAGATTTTGTATTGGTTAAATTTGCAACGAAATCATCTATAATAATACATTATATAGGCGAAATACAAAAGATGAGAGGTTTGTGTGGCATTACAATGAAATTCTTGCGAAGGAAAGGTTGTAGTAATACATTTGTATTTCCAAAAATAGATGATGTTACAGAGGTTGAAATAGATGAAATTGTTGCTCAGCTCCAAAAACCCACCCTTACTGGAACTGCAAGGACATCAATATTTAGCTTCAATTATAAGTTTGATGATATTATTGTTAGATAAATATTGCCATGATTCAATCGGCAATGGGGATTAACAATTATTAGGGATGCAGATAAGCAATTACAGATCGCATGAAAATTCTTCTACGATTTAGAAGGTTCTCCGACGTTACATAAGACTCAAAGAAAGAGTTCATTAAATTCGGTTATTAATAAAGACAGGTAAGGAATGGGAAAATCCAAGAATGATAGTGACAAATATAATCTAATATCCACAAATTAATTCATAAAAATTGTTACATCTTAAGAAATTGTTATTAAATAATAAAATGTATAATTATGTTAGATTAAGTTGTGCGTTAAAAATAAGAAATTACGTGGGTGTTTTGAAATCGGTTGAACAATAATGCAACGGTGATTGTCCGGGATGTTCGAAAGATCGCAACGGCAAACGGATCGAACGATGAACGCTAAAACAAAAACAAAGGTGTAAATAATTTAATGACATTTATTAAATTAATTAATTATCAAAAGTGCAAGGAAACTTACCAGGTAGAAAATATATCAAGTGGGAATAAAAGGAATTTTTTCAAAAAAAACCTAGCAACGGATCGATAAATAAATGCTTCTTCAAAGAACGCCAAAGCGAGGAGCACGTGTAAATTCGGCTCCGGAAAAAGTTTGTTAATTGATTTTAAATCAACTTTAAAAAAGTGTGTACAACTAAAAGTAAATAAGTATAAGCACGTGGGCATATGAAATTAAGTGCAAAGGTAATAAATTGTGAGTACTTACTTGGTATAATTTGGAATGATGGTATGGTAATTGGATAAAGTAGTCCTGTAATAATAATTGGAGAATGGATGCACACAGTATAAACGAAAATAAAAGCAGATAATTCTGGATCACAGATGTACGGCAGATCGACCGTTTGAGCGTGAAGTTGGTACCGGAAAGGAGTGACGAACATGTAAGGGTAAGAACCCACAAAAACTTAATTTTTTTAACGCGACGTGAGTGCGCAATTCGAACAACATTAACCCGGTTTAGGAAATAAAAAACGAGATTAACTTTGGGTTGGGATTAAGATTTAATAATAAGAATTTGTTGTTGTTTGTATTAAAAATGTTTATTATGTTTATTATCATAACATTTGTTTTTAAATTAACTAATGCAAAATAAATTAAATTACCAATTGTATAAAAACATAGTCGTATCATTCGGGGATTTTTCTATCCCGACAATAGAAAAAAGATTCGATTTCGTAATAAGAGCGAAGGAGCAATCGCAGAACCTACTACTAGAGAGAAGGGTTTTCATGCGAAAGGTAACTATTCAAAGAGCTAGCTGAGGTAGCATTAAATAATTTCAAAATCAATAAAAGTCAATCCTTAATTAATAAAAAATATTGCGGCACAACGAGAGCAAAGAGAACACCGCAATATGTACCTATTGCTGTGTGTTAAAATGAATAAGAAAGGCTCCCGATGCTAAAATGAATCATATATTCGAAACAAGCACAAAATTCTAAGTCGAAAGACACTTTAAAAATTTGCTCTACGAGAAATTTTTATTTTTCAAAATTTCAATTTTCTAAAATTATTTGAGTCTCTCAGGATGAATGAAACATGACAAATGTTGCTAAATCTAAATAAACTGATGATTGTCACATCAGAAATGAAACAAAAAACTTAATTAGCTCAAAATTTGTAAAAATGTATTAATCATGATAACCTAGAAAAATTTAAGAATTTGTAAACCAATTTACTCTACAAATAACATTCTCTGTAAAAATGTAAGCATATCAAAAATTATGTAATTGTTTCATGCATTTAATGTGTATATTTTCGACGGATAAATCAACAAATTAGTTAATAAGGGTCATATTTGTGTAACGCCCCTGTAAACAACCAAGAAAGACGAAAATGAGTCAATCAACAATCCATAAAATTGATAAAAATGGAATGTACCAATCAAACTGCTCGGGAAGATGTTCCAAACGAAATCGAGGTTGATACATAAGAAAAATCTACAATAAAAATAATTTATTAGAAAGAAATAAATTCAAAAATACATGGATTTGACTCACAAAATTCAAACAAGAATACCAATTGTATCGATATTCGATCAAAAATCAGTTTACCTCTAGTAACTCCGCTGTGTGCACGCATTTTTCGATGCTCTCCGAAAAATATTATTTACCCGAATTTGGAGGTTAATCAAATTCATTTGACTTCGGAGAGGTTAGAAAGTTTCGTTTGTCCAACGTCGATTCTAAAAATAGATGTCAAGGACATAAACAAATGCAATGAAGATGTTGTAATTTACATATAAAAAATTTTCTGGATAACAAGAAAATCATTGCAAATTAATGGAACAACTTACCTCAATATTTTTGGAGATTCTCAATGGGAAGGATGCAAATACGAGCACAAATTTCAGCACTAGTCGAAGTAAAGTACCGCTTCAAATGACATCCAGCAAAGTGATGACAGGTGGAGAAAAGTTGAATCGTTGCAAGTGAAGATTAAAGCAGGGCGCACACACAAACAGCGAATAAATGATATCCTTTTTAAAAAAAATAAAAACTGCGATATATTCAGGAGCCAGGTACAGTGAATTTATGATTTCTATAATTTGTTAAAATTTTGCCTTCAGCGTGTTAATAATAGGATTTGGGGAAAAGACTTCTAACAGAGTGTATTCTTTGATACCCTAAGTGATAAGTTAAATATAATCAAAAGTTTTACAATTTTCGTCAAAAATATTTTAAGCTTTAAAATAAGCAACAAATTTAAATTTATAAACATTTAAGCCCGCTAATGTAAAGCGAAAGTCTTGATTGGCTTAAAAATCAAGCAACTTGGGACGAAGAGAGGAAACCTCTTTGTTTCGAACAATTATTTGTATTAATTTTCTTTTTTTTTACTATAATAAAAATTGTATGGGAGTTGTTGAAAGTTTTTTTTATTTCTTTTTTATTCAAAAAAGGAAAGCAAAGTTAAACATCCCGAGAGAGCCAATTAACATCTTTTACATCGACTCTAATCTTGATTCACTAGGGACCCACACCTTGAATGACTCATTACCGGGAGTTTAGTAAGAAGGGGCAGTAATGTGTGTACCTTCCTGTGCCCGGCATTTATAGGCAGGAGGACATAGCACTATGTATGTATAATATATTTTTATTCCAGCTATTACACTATAAAAAGAATATCGTTATCTCTTTACGAGATTTACAAATCCTTTTTATAGGGGTGGATTAATCCCCGTATTACAGGTTGTTTCGTTACATTTTTGTGTTTCTTCCTCTTTGTCACTTATTCCGCAGCCTTTCCCCAGTTCGCTCCTTCCCACACACTTTCACAGTCTCGGGTGACTTGCGGCCCTATCCACGATATCCCTCCAAACCCGTCTATCATAGACTCTCTCCGCCCAGCCGTCGATCCCCATCTCTCTCAAGTCATGTCTCACCTGGTCTAACCATCTAATCCTCGGTCTTCCCCGAGGTCTACTCTCTCCAGGTTTCCAAAGTGTTATCACTTTTATCGCAGTTGCGTTCTCTGATCTCATGACGTGTCCCAACCATCTCAGGCGTTGCGACTTTATGTATCTCACTATGTCTTCACCATCGATCTATCTTGCAATTTCGTGGTTCATAACGGCTCTTAGTTCTCCGTCGACCCCCTTCTTTGGTCCCAATATAATTCTCATAATCCGTCGTTCGAAAACTCTGAGTCTTGGTTCCTCGTCTACCGACATACACATTGTCTCTGACGCGTAGGTGACCACAGGTCTTATCAAAGTTTTGTATACCTTTATCTTTGTTCTTTTTATCAACTGTTTACTTGTCAGCATGATCCTGTTCGCATAGTAAGCTCTGTTGCCGACGTTTATTCTTCTTCTGATTTCCTCGTGCCTTTCGCCCTTTCTGTCTATTAGTACTCCCAGATAGTTGATACTTTCTACTTCCTCGAATCTGTACTTGTCGATCTTATAACTTCGTCCCATGTGATATTCACTTCTATCGCACTTCATATATTTGGTCTTCTGCTCTCTCACCACCAACCCCATCTTGTATGCTTCTCTTTCTATTGCTTCAAACAGTTCTCTAATCTTTCTTTGTGATCTCGCCACCAACACCACATCGTCTGCGTATATCAGTATTTGGCTTTCCTTGGTTGTTATCGGACCTTTGGAGTTAACATTTTTAATTATTTTGCTGATTACTACGTTAAAGAGCGTAGCCGAGAGTGCATCGCCTTGCCTCACTCCTCCGTTGAATTCAAATTTTTCTGTCGTTCCTGTGTCTGTTCTAATACAGGCAATTGTTTTGTCTAACGTCATCCCAATCAGACGTATTAGTTTCGGTGGCGCACCACCTTCTCTTAGGGCTTTGAACAGTTCACGTCTATCCACCGTGTCGAAAGCCTGCTGGAAGTCGACAAACAGCAGATGCAGGGCCATATCATGTTCATAAAATTTCTCTATTGTTTGCTTTTCAATATGTATTGCGTCTATTGTGGAGCGTCCTGCAACAAATCCATATTGACATTCTTCCAGCAGACCCCCTGTGTGTTCGATTAGTTTGTGATGTATCAATGTTGTTAATATCTTATACGCTGCGTTAAGCAACGTAATGCCTCTGTAGTTTCTACATTCTTCAGAGTTACCCTTCTTCTTCAATACTATTATTTCGCCCTCACACCATTCCTTCGGCATAACCTCCTTGTCCCATATCTGTTTCATAAGTGTACTAATTCTTTCGCGTAATATATCTCCTCCGTACTTGATTAGTTCCGCACAGATACCGTCTGCTCCCGGAGCTTTTCCGTTTTTAACTGCATCTATTGCCTTCATGATTTCGCTGTGTGTTGGGCTTGTTATTTCTTGTTCATCTTCTGTCTCTTGCACTACATCGACATTATGCGCTTCGTATTCTCTATTTGGTAGCCCTTGGAAATGTCTCACCCATATTTGTCCAATTTTCTCTTTGTGGTTTTCTACCACTCCGTGTTCGTTTTTCATGTCTCTTGTGCGTATCTTGTGTGTTCTTTTCTGTAGGCTCACAAGTTGGTAGAACATTTGTTACCTGACAAATCGCAAACAAGGCACCTTCCGAACAAAATTAATGGGGTGACTAGCTCTAGCCGCGAAGGGGTGGGTCGATTGAAGGAGCAAAAGGGCTTGTGACGAAACGTCGCGATTTGATGGTCTCTCATCAACGATTGGGCGATCCACAATCGTGATTTTGGATGTTGTCGCTAACAGGGGGGGGGGGTAAATTTACACACGGGGTATTTACATGGGCGCCACGTGAACTTAAACCTGAGTTTATTCGAAAGGGATGAAAAATCACCCTTCCAAGCTGGTACACGACAGCTTTCTGATTAAACGCGTTGCCTCTCACACTGGTGACATCTCTTTGGATTACATTACCTTTACAGCTGATAAGTTTTATCTTGACAAAAATAGCTAAACAAAACATACACATGACGACAATAAAACACAAATAAATAATAAAGCAGATATAATAAAAACGAAATATGCAAGGACATTTGACACTTTACAACAATTGTATAATCAAATTTACAACCACAAATGTTGCAAGACAAAATATTTACACTGACTTGAATAACAGAAAAGTTCACGAGAAAATATTGATACTGAAAGTTGAACAGCTTATGACGAATTTTAGATCCTTGTTCGTCATGATCAACCTTCAGCAATTAATTTGTTTGGCCACTGCCAATTATTTCAAATTCATTGGGATGGTAGTGTAGCCACTGCCATTTTATCATTTTTCGCGAGCACCGGACCGCGCAGGGTATTTGACTTCACTTTTGTTCGGGACGTTAGAGCGATAGGTTCGAGAGTGTGCGTGTACTGTGATCATAGTCGAATTTTTGCGGGTGCTATTAAATTCAAGAACATCAAGCTATTCTCATATAACCACAAGTGCGTAGGGGTGAAACCTGCATACTTTTTTGGTTACGGAAGTCCCGTGCCAGAAGTTCGTTATCTACATCTGTTCTCGTTTCACCGCCATATTTTGTATTTGGTTATCGGCGCCCGCTTGATTGCAGTGTGCGCCCTCTTGGGGATTTTGGTTGCGACATTTTTGTCAACAAGAAAGCTCAGTCGATTTTTTTACAACTACCCGCTTTTGCTGAAGACCGTTCAACAGTCCTTTTCGTTCGTGTCCGTTGCCTTTTGATCGTCCGAACTGCATTATTGTCGTGGTAACATTCCTGTCCATAACCAAAGCGAGCCGTTCTGCGTGTTGGTAAATTGGAGTCAATTTTGGAACCGCCAGTTGTTGTTCGACCTTTGCCAGACAGTCCAGTCACCGTCCTGCAGCCAAGTCGTGGGTCGCTGGGAGAACCTTAATCGCCAAGCGTGCAGTCCATCCTCGTGGTGGGGATCTAGCGGACGACCTATAACATCCAACCTCGTGAGCAGTCCATCTGAACTGATTGGAATTCCTGTCACCAAGATCTTGTGAACTCCCGAGCGCTCAGGTGAGGCATTTTTTATCTAATCTTTTTGGGTGTGATTGCTCTTTTTAAATATACGAGTATTTTTGTGATTAACGTCATAACCAGGTGTAATTGTTGGCACCTTAGTTTTTTTTTGTAGTTCACTGGATCTCCCCGCGGGGAGGATTGCTTCACGCTTTTGTTACTTTTGGCTGGCTTCCGTCAGAAGCCAGCATTTACATATTCACCACCTGAAGGTTGTTGCCACTTGCATTTTGTGTAATTTTATTGATTATTTTGTGTGTCAATTAAATTGTTAATTACACTGCCGTATTTTATTTCCCTGAGAGAGGGGGTACCATCTAACCTTTTCAGTGAAAGTTCGTGGTTGGGATCCACGTCCCTCGCATACCGACGTAAACATCAAGTAGCTAGTCAAAAACAACCAGGGCTCCCCACGTTGAAAAGTGAGGTGGTTGTCACTTCACGTGGGAGGAGAATTCTCAATCCTACATCTCGTGGGAGAGGAGTTATTGTCTCAAGCTATTCGCCAAAATGGAACAGACTAACTGGTTTAATTTATTAAACCTCAAATATGACACAAATTCCAAATATGACGTTACTTCACGAAACAATTTTAACACCTTGACAACATATAACGTCAATGATAAATGTTCGGTTTATCTGTCTCACACAGACACTAGTTTTTAAATGCACAAGATTCGATAAAGTAATTTACTATGGTAAATTTATTAATTCCGCTTTAAAAGCGTCTACCCACTGTCGGGCAGAGTTTATGTTAGCATCTTGATGATCGTAGAATCTCTAAAAATTACATGCAGTTCCCTCGCTTATATATAATTTCTCCCGAAAATTGTACCCAAAAGTTGCATTTCAGGGGAACATAAATTTCTCCTACAGCGGCGGTTCGATATTCTAATTGGTTGTATTATTCAAAAATTCGACCGAAAATAAAGGATAGCATAATGACGTCGAATTGCATAGGCTCTAAATAACGTGCATATAATTCCCACTGTTTGAACGACAAGCTGCAATATTTTGCTTTGCACGTTTCTGCATGTCTATTTTTTGTTCGAAATTTTAAGTTACTATCTCTCATGCAGCTGCATTTCTTAATAGTTTTTACTGTTTTATATCTGGTAAAATTGCGAAATAACTTCAAAATAGCGTTGGATTTTAACACATGTACCCATGTGGCTTGCGATAAAGTCGAGCAAAATAACAACCTTTCTCACGACCGACGGCCACCTGCATCAACACGTGTTCAGCCTACAAGCAGTCTATCCTATTCCACGTGAAAATGTCTATACGCGATTCGTTCATATGGTTGTTATTGCATACAAATTAACTGCGTGAATATAAAATCAATCTATAATTCTAAAATGTAATGTCAGCATTAATTTTTGCGAGGAGGTTCGTGCTACAAAAGCTCGATTGAGTTACTTCTAATGTATACATTTAAATAGGACGTAAGCGGACATTCTTACATCTAGATCGGTAATATTTTCAAACGATAAAACTTTAGCCCAGACTTGGATCGTATTTATTTTAATTTAAAATAAACTGACTTTATAATAACTTGTGATATTTGATTTTTGAACGTTACAATGATAAAATTAATTTCTATGATTTTACCGAGACTAACCTACACAAAAATTTACCTTGCGCGCGAGCGTAAAATCCTGGTAACACATTCTTGATTTATTTTTATTGTTACTAGTTTCTATATCTTTCATTGCCTCTTCTATCCAGTTATTTTACTTTCCCATTTACGTAGTAAAGGAAAGTATTGTTATCGAGTTAAAAAAAATTTTGAGTTAGCATTTTTCCCATGGTCTATGAGCCCATACGAATTGTTTAAGACCAATTTTGGAATGATGTCCGGATGTGTGTGTGATGTGTGATGTATGAAGTGTGATGTATGAAGTGTGATGTGTGATGTATGAAGTGTGCTGATTCTAACGTCAACGTTTTCAGACAAACGCGTGCACCAATTGAGTTGAAATTTTATACACTAGTTTGAAGTAACAGTCTAAAGAGCTGATTAGATTTTGGTTGAAAACCGTCCATTTTTAACCCCTTTTTTAGGGGAATGAAAATTGTTAAAGAGCATTGCCGCTTCTCGGTGGAACATATGAGATTGAAACTCATATCAATCGAAAGAGATTATTTTTCCGCATCTTATGATACCCCACACTTGATATTTCGCTCTTAAATTATTGTTAAAATGCAAAAATAAAATAAGCGCTGTTCAAAAAATATGACACGAGTCAAGATTCCATTGTAAAAAATGCCGATAATCATTGTTAACAATTATTTGTAAAACGTAAATTTAGTTAGTCGAGTTTGTAACTTTGAATTGTAACAACGTATTTTAAAATAAACGCTTTTTCTTTGTTTTGAAATCAAAGTTATTATTCAACAAACCTTCTCAAGTAATTTGGAAAACCCAAAATTCAAAATTACATTAATATTATAATATTTCAAATACATGTAGTATTTCAAATACTGCCCAACCCTGCATGCAATATTATGCAGGTTCAGGTTTATCTCTTGCTAGTTCATCATTAAGCGTTATTTATAACATTATATATATTTATTTATAAGTTATTTATTTATTCCTGCTTTTCAGGCCCGTAGCCAGGGCTGGCACCTGGGGGCACGTGCCCCCTCCCCGAAATGTTCAAAAGAAACAAAAATTTTGAAAGTAAACCATTTGAATTTCGAAAATAAAATAGGTATATTTTGGAAAAAATTGTTTTTCTTTACAAGTTTCCCCCCCCCCCCAAAAGAAATCCTGGCTACGGGCCTGCTGTTTTTTATTCAATAACAACAAAATGTAATATTTTAATTTTGAACAGCCTGTTCTAATATAGGGGAGAAATATTAACGGATGGTGCGCTGTAAACAACATCAACGTGACGTCACGCTGATGCACGCTAATGATATAACCTCGCTTGACCTCGCTCAGAAATACTTTGATTTGGTTTTGAACGATAATAATACATTACAACTAAGTAATAAATAAATAATTTAATACAAAATAATACATTTAACGTATTTTAATTAATTTTTTAAATAATTTTAATTAATTAAGACGTCAAATATTTAGTTGATATTACAGCCACCAGGGTGCGTACAATTAATATTTTTCCCCTATACCGAATAGCATTAAACCTTACTTATCGTTCCTGAAACCGGCCATTAGTGTAATAATAATAAGGTAACATTGGAAAAAGAGTTTATTTATTTACAAATTAAAACCAATTTACAAAAACACTCAACAGAACGACCTCCCACATTTTAAAGAATATCTCTGGGCAACAATTTCACACGCCCACGGATTCTCGCCGGTGAGTCGCTAAATGACTTTTTCATGTTGATTTGTGTGAAGATTTGTAGTCACATATTGCACAAATATTCACTATGTTAAGTGTATTTCAATAAAAATAGTGAACCTTTGGAATAAGTAAAGTTGACAAATGTCTGATGATTCTTGAATTGGACGAACTGGAAGGATGCGATTTGAATTTGCCGCCCAAGTTTTATGACGGGAAAAGGTCGAGTCATTCGGTCGGTAAAGAAGATACGATAGAATAGAACAAGACGTGTAATCGTTGGTGTCATTTTTATTATTTTATTATACGTACACCGAGTGTTCCTCACCATTGTGATTATTTTGAGTCATTGTGACAAAATTTCTCTAAAAATTTATAAATGAAAGGCTAGTTATAACCAGACAGAGCTATACTGGCGTCAGTAGATCGTTGACCATCCCCGACGGTCGCCATTTTAAACTTACGCTTCCTTTTTTCGAGTGTGGTACAAAAGTTTTTTTTACACAATATAAGGTATAAACAATTTAATTTCATTGATAAATTAACCAAAGCGATTGTGCATCATCCCACGAACAGTCTTAATTTCTTCTAATGCAATTCATTACAGCTATGGATAAAACGCCAGCTTAGGTTAAATTGGATAACATGGAAACCCACAGCTCAATTGTAGAAACATCATATATCCCTAAATACTGTAACGAAATTAAAACCGAAGAATTGGAGGATACGAAATTTAATTTAGAAGATTTGCATCATTCTATCGACATAAAAGAAGACAGCAATATCGAACCATTAACCCAGGAGCAACCTTCACGTAAACATAAAGGCCCAAATTTATTTGAGTGTGCTGTTTGTGAGTATAAAGTTATTAATAAACGAACATTATGACTGCATGTAAGAACTCATATGGTTGAGAAACTGTTTCTTTGCAAAATATGTGGCTTTGAGTGCGTCCTTGAGGTTACTTTCAACAAACATTTAAAAACTCACACTAGCGAGAAACCATTTGCTTGTGAGACATGTGATTATAAATGTGCACAAAAACAACATTTAAAAGCTCATTTAATGACTCACACTGGCGAGAAATCGTTTGCTTGTGAGATATGTGATTATAAATGTGCGCGCAAATTCCATTTAAAAGAGCATTTAAAAACCCATACTGGCGAGAAACCGTTTTCTTGTGAGATATGTGATTATAAATGTGCACAAAAATCACATTTAAAAGCTCATTTAATGACTCACACTGGCGAGAAATCGTTTGCTTGTAAGATATGTGATTATAAATGTGCACATAAACTAAGTTTAAAAGCTCATTTAATGACTCACACTGGCGAGAAACCGTTTTCTTGTGAGAAATGTGATTATAAATGTGCCCAGAAATCAAGTTTAAAATTTCATTTAATGACTCACACTGGCAAGAAACCATTTTCTTGTGAGATATGTGATTATAAATGTGCACGTAAGCCAAGTTTAAAAGCTCATTTACTGACTCACACTGGCGAGAAACCATTTGCTTGTGTGATATGTGATTATAAATGTGCGCACAAATTCCATTTAAAAGAGCATTTGAAAACCCACACTGGCGAGAAACCGTTTTCTTGTGAGAAATGTGATTATAAATGTGCACAAAAATCACATTTAAAAGCTCATTTAATGACTCACACTGGCGAGAAATCCTTTGCTTGTGAGATATGTGATCATAAATGTGCACGAAAATTCGATTTAAAAGAGCATTTGAAAACCCACACTGGCGAGAAACCGTTTTCTTGTGAGATATGTGGTTATAAATTTGCACACAAATTCAATTTAAAACGTCACTTAAAAACTCATAATAGCTAGTAAACGCTGGTATTGAATTTTACAACTACAAGTTAAATGAAATGGAGCTTGGTGATTGCTGAGAAACGCTTGCTTATGTTATTTATGTCCAACAAAGTATCCATTAACATTATGTGCTTTAAGGAATAAATTTTTTTGTGTTCTTAATAAATTGTAATATTATTTGAGATTGATCATAATTTTTATTTAGCCATCTTTTAAAGAAATTACCCCTTCATATATATTTTAAAGTCATTCAGCCTGTGTACTTTTACAATTAAGTTAAGATAGTTACGAAATGATTTAAAAGAAATTTTTGAAATGATAATATTGTAGTATTCGCGATTCCAAATAAGAATGCGACCCCTGGTGGCAGAATTGAGAACAACTCGACGCGGGTACTAAACGGTAAACGAGGTTCATTATTTATAAGTTTCTTTGCTTTAGTTGCATGTTAACGTGTTGCAATTATTAAATAATTAAAGCGTTTAAATAAATTTTTGAAATGTCAACCGTTGTTGACATTTCAAAAATTGACAACTCGTGTATGACGGCCATTTTGATGATTTAACAGAGTCACCTATTGTTAATTTTAATCGCGAATACCGACCCTCCTTTTTTTTAATTTTAGTTTATTATTGTATATTGTGTTATTAATTGGACAGTGTTGTGCACTAATGTATCAACCCACAAAAATGACATTTTTGAGTTATTAATGCAGTTTTATTCAAAATTAAGTGTCTAACATTATAGAAAATGGCTCATAGCAATTAAAAAATTTTTGAAGCTGTAATTAATGAAAAACACTTAGTACATAATTCTAAATAGAGTTTTAATAATTTGCACCAATAGGTCAAGTCTCTTGAATCATTATTACT
This sequence comes from Podabrus alpinus, assembly GCA_932274525.1. NCBI lineage: Eukaryota > Metazoa > Arthropoda > Insecta > Coleoptera > Cantharidae > Podabrus > Podabrus alpinus. The sequence continues at coordinate 60,924,259 of OW026452.1, forward strand.
TATATTACACGCGCTTGTGTGTTTTGTATCTACTAATGTCTCAAGTATGTAACTTATGCCATTAATGCAAATTGTAATCGTTTATGATAAGCTAAGCGCTAATAGTACAGGCTTGCGTATTGTATGACTTTATATAAGTAGTGGAAGCTAAAACATTTTCTGGGCAGAATTTTGATTGCAAATGCTCAAAAAAATGTACGGAAAAAGTTTCTGTAGACCAAAGAGAGGCATAATTTAATAAATTTTGGACTGCAGGATCGTAGGAAGCTCGATGTGCTTTGTTACAAAGCTATGTTAGCGAAACGGGAAAAAAAAAGAACATATTCTGAAAATTCTAAAAGAACATTTTCAAGACAATACGTAATCTGTAATATATCCATTTGCAAAACAATGTTTTTAAATACTTTTTCAATTAGTCAGGCTAGAATTAATGTAGCATTAACTAAATTTAGATCACAGGCTCCTCTTAATGATGGTAGGGGTCTAAACACAGGAGGTAAGAACAAAATGTCGGAATTAAAATTAAATGAGATTAGTGACTTTATAAAGCGATTTCCTAGATATAAATCTCACTACTGTCGAGATGTCACAGCATCTAATTTCTTGTCTCCAAATTTAAACCTACAAAAAGTGTATGAACTTTACAAGACAGATTATCCAAATGGAGTTAGTAAATCAGCTTTTAAAGGAATTTTTTATAAAAATTATAATCTTCGTTTTAAAAAGCCTCAAAAGGATACATGTTTACGATGTGACGCCTTCAATGTGAAGAAAAAAGGAACCGAGGGAGGTGATCTGTTAACCTTAGAACAAGAGCATAATATACATTTAGATCGCGCATTTTCTTTACGTTCCCAAATGAAAGAAGATTTAGAAATAACAAAAACTGATGATTCTGTAGAGACACTCACTTTTGATTTGCAAAAGACGCATAATTTACCATCCATGCCTACCAGCATAGTATATTATAAAAGGCAATTAAATCTTTATAATTTTGGAATTCACTGTGGGAGTAATAACAAAGGCTACCTTGACATTTGGTTAGAAACTGAGGTAGGCAAAGGTACACAAGAAATTGGTTCGTGTTTGAGAAAGTACATAAACTCAAATAAAATGAAACCTTCAGCTAGTAAGTTAATTCTTTGGGCTGATGCATGTGGCGGTCAAAACCGCAGTATAAAATTGATTGCTATGTTGGTTCACATTCTCCAGAATCATGAACATTTGCAAAACATTATAATAAGATTTCTCCAACCAGGACACACTTATCTACCAAATGATTCAGAATTTGGAGATGTAGAATGTGCTCTGAAAACTCATAGCAGACTTTACACCGACGCTGATTACATGAACGTAATGGAATCGTGTAGAAGAAAGAATAAGTTTACAGTGACTAAAATAAATACTGAAGAATTTGTGTCTGCAGAACCGATTCTAAAATCTACAACCAATAGAAAACAGGGCACTAACAAGGAAAAAATATCTTGGCTTGATACATGTGAGATAGAGCTACGAAAAGATGTGCCTTTGACACTTTTCATGAAAAGTAATTTAAAAGATTACCCAATAAGTTTAGACATTACAAAAAAATGTAAAGGTCGTAAGCAGGAATACGAGAAATCTTTAGAACTTCCATTGCTCTGGCCAAATGGTAAACCACTATCAGCAGCTAAAATAAAGGACTTGAAGGAAATGCAAAAATTAGTTCCTAGTGATGCCAAATATTTTTACAAATTTTTAAAAAATGTTGAAGCTTGTGAATTTGATGATGACGTTGATGGGTTTGGTCCTGAAATAGATTTTGATAATGAAGAAGTGCAATAATTTTTATAAAAATAATTTGTGATCTATGTACATACCGAATTTTTGTGTTTAAAATATTATAGTGTTTTTTTTTGTTGTTATTAACAAACAATATTAAGAGAAGCCATAATTATTATTAGAATTTAATTCAAAAATATGTATTTTATCGTTATTAGTGAAACTTTTAGTAAAGAATTAAATAAAAAATAATAAACTCTAAAAATATTAGTTTTAGCTTGTACTTATTTCTAATAATCAACTATGCAAATGCCAAATTACTTTTATTTTATAAAAAACATCCTACCAAAAATCAATTAAACTGTTGAACAATAATCAATACGACTAGCTTGCGACATATTTTAAAATTTGCACTAATGATTCAAGTGCCTTGGAACACTGTTATAACCCACAAGTGTCTTGGATATATTTTACGCTAATAGTTTGCGTTGTTTTACCTTGTTTTTTCTGAAATTAATTAAAAAACCAACATCTTTACATAAAAGAACTCATCAATGATTATTCACAAATGGCATATTCCAGAAAAAAACGTGATATTAGTTATAACACGCAATTTTTTATTGTTTTTCATTTCACGCATCAAAACTGTCAGTATCTCGAAATGAGCTCTGTGTGGGTTGATACATTAGTGCATAACACTGTCCAATTATTATCTATAATTTTTCTCTTTTTTGTTATTACAACTTATTTTCTACAATATATAAACATGTCTCTTGTTTAAATACGGACCTGTATAATTTTAAACGTAAGCTCCAAAGTAAAATAAGTTAATCAAAATCATATATGTAATTATCTTATCCATTTCTCTCAGAAACTCAGCGACGCGACGGTCAAGTAGGCAACATATTGCCATGTGATCCTGTTTAATTGTAAACTGTAATAAACAAAATTACAATGACACTTATTAAGGTGCGCCAGCTAGCAGATGAGATCTTTCAGGGTCAAAAGTGCGTTCCTATGCTCAATTGCAACACTCATATGTCTACTTACTTTAAATCTTTCTTGTAAAGATTAATTGATAAAAAGAAAATACCCAAAATTGTATCTGTTTTCTTTCCTGATCTTATACTGCGTAAAATTGAAATCAAAACTCATTCGCTACCAATGAAAAATAATTACATTTATTAAACATAAATAAATGGAAACAAATGTTGATTTTACTTATAATAAACAAATTAAATTGTACAAAATTGTTCTTATTACTACCCCAAAGTTTTCTTTGCGCAACCGAATTTATTGTAACCGACTCGTCTATACGCGAATAAAATGAAAACGCACAAAAATAACTCTTACCAGTGAATTTTACGTCCTTTTCGCACTTTTCTCTCTCTCGTATTGTTGCACGCGGAGTGTTGGTTGGTGTTGATGTCGCCGTGGATGAAACCAGCTCTCGAACTCGATTGGAAAGGATCAACCAAGAAAAACCATTGAATAATTTCTCTTCTTGAATTAGACAACTAATCATAGGTGAGTATTTTGAATCTTTTCTAGCATAAATTAATTATTTTCTTAATTTTCTTCCAAAATTGCATCCATCAATTCCCAGTGGTTCCAAAATTTTCTACACCAGTTAACTTTTTATTCCAATTCTCAATTAGGAAATAATAACGACCATCGACTTGTTTAAATTAATTATTTCAAAAATTTCTCTCTATTCAAATCTTCAATTCCTTTTAACCAATTCACTAATTATACTAATAATATTAATAATCAACTCAATTATGTCACGTGAACGTTCTTCAAAGATTTCAAATATGTCGTCCCTATTTCCTGGACGAAGTGAGACTTCAAAAATCCGTCTTTCCTATCTCGTGGACGGAACGAGACTGCCCTCCTTTTCCAATTTTTCACCAACGTTATCACTCGCGCATGCATTTCGCGAACCGCCACTGATTTCAAAATTTGAATCCTATATTTACAACTAGAATAAATAATTTAATTTGTTACTAAATTTTATACATCCTAATAACCAAAATTTGTCTCTTACAATTTTTTATTTTTCAGGGTTTTGGTAGCGAATACATCTCTAGTTTCCTGAGGCAAAGCAGTTAGTTAAATTTCCAGATCAGGGAAAATTCAGATACAACTAATTAACTGACAATTTTAGTCTGACCCAATGAAAGTACTTTATAAGCGTTGCAATCTCTGAACAAATGGCCCAAAAATCATCCCCTATATGAGCAAACCATGACAATATATAATAAATGGGATATCGGGTTTGTGGACAAAATAAATTAAACAATTGTTTTTAAAGTTTACGTTTCGGCCTCAAAATGAAAGCCATCTTCAGAACTATAATATAAAAAACATAAAACGTGAGAATACATAAACACAAGCATCAGCATAAGACATAGGTACCTTAAAAAACATAGGTGGAAATTGTTTACAATAAAATGAAGGGGCCTGCACTGGTGTCACAAGTAAATAAAAATGTTATGTATAATATTAAAATACAGTCAAATTTTCACAATAACATGCATAAACTAAAACAGATAAGAAAACTGATACCGTTGACAGCGATTAGACTGACATACGCACACCACTCAGTTTTAAATTCTATTTAAACTTCACGCATGACATCCGAGGTTGTTCAAGTGATACCACCAATCTTGTCAACGAAATTGTTTAAAATGTTCTTGTACCCACTATTTTTATTGTTAAAATCAGTCATTTTGTTTATGTTGTTTTCCGTGGTCATAATGTGAGCTGCTTCCAGAAATAACCTCTTGTGCCAGTTACTCTCCATGTCCAACACCTCGACATCCTCCGAAAGGAAACCATGCATACACCCCAATGAATGTTCAGAGAGCCCTGTAGTGGTCCCCCCCCTACGTATGTCACTTCTGTGTTGGTTCAGTCTCTTGTTCAACAGTTGTTTCGTTTGTCCCACATAAAAAGCATTACATTGGCACTTGACTCTGTATACAACATTACTCTGCTCTAACTTAGGTATTTTATCTTTAGTAGCCGTGAACAGGATTCTACCCAGTGTGAAGGGGTTATGAAATGCCAGTTGAAACTGTGTCGGATCAACCACCGCATAAAAAAGCTGTTTCATCCTTTCAGCGAGCCATGGATGATACGTAATTTTCATGTATTTCTTGATAGGTGTGTTGTCATCATCATTGTTGGTCACTTTCTGTGTAGGGGGTGTTCCGTAGTCCAAGAGAATGCGGTCCAGTAAACGGGTGGGGTAGCAATTCTTAATGAACATTGTTCTAAGTTCTCGAACCCGTTCATCAAGAAGATCGTTAGATACACATGTTTTTATTCTGTGCAACATGGTTTTAACCAATGCTACTTTCTGGTTTAAAGGGTGGGAGGAGTAAAAACTTAAAAAATAAAATTTATATTTTATATATCTTTTCAATGTTCCGACCTACGACGGTACAAGAGTGAACTGTATATAAAAAATGTAATGAAAGTTATAAAAATCTACGGCGATAGCACGATATACCGCACCGCGATTTTAAAAAGTCTATAGATATTCGTAAATTGTAAATTGCGTCCCGAACTCAAGTCGGATTACAGGTAATACCTAACATACTTAGAAAGAAGATATTAAATTAAATAAAACACTTACTTATAAAATAATTTATTATATTTATAAGAAATTGTAATTTATGTTGCAATATGTGATAAATTACAATCACAAACTAAATTAAGAGATTCGGAAAGCTGGGGGTGTGATTAGTAAAAAATATTAGCAAAAAAATCGTAAACTACCCGTGTATTAACGGAAAAGTGTCGGCCACGCCCACCATAAATTTGGTGTAATTTTCGATTTTTTAGGTGTGCATTCGATTCGAAAGTTGTTCCATTGTCAAAACCTACCCTACTGGCCTTCCGCTCCGCTCCATTAGGCCATCCGGCCGGTTTTGACAATGGTTACTTGGGCTAAACATACTAGAGGAATATTAATCCACCCCAACCGGGATTTTAGAAAAGCGGGATCCAAGAAATAATTAACGGTGTTGCCATTTCAATATCGTACTATAAAGGTAAGCGTTCATTTATCGGCATCGGACGCATCGGAATAAAATATTCTTTACATTGTTTTTAATGCACCATCGTTCATTATATCGCATCGTACGCATCGCATCTCGGTAAATCCGATAAGTATTCTTTGGAAGGCAACTTTTCCGATGATGCGATGCGTTCGGATGATGTCATCGACAAATCCGAGAAATGAACGATAGGAATCGCAACGGCTCGACTGCAGTGTTCGCATTTCTCACAGTATTTGTTGCAAACATGGATTTAATTTCGTTAGTGCAAATTTTGGGAAATTTTGGGAACATATTATGTAAAACACATTTAGGCACAAAATGGCATATTTTATATTTTATAATTTTTAAAAACAACATATTTTTTGGCGAAATATCTAGTTTTCAATTTATTTTTTTCAAATCAAAATAATGCATTGTTGATAGTGATTACAGTGATAAATGAAAAAAATTTAAAAATTTAAATTTTTAACAAATATCAAACACGGTTGTTAGTTCTAGTACGTGCAGACTACGCCGTTTCATACGATCCGAACAAGTGAACGAACTCGACGAAAAAGATACGATTCGTCCGATGCGTCCGATGCGTACGATGCCGATAAATGAACGCTTACCTTAAGGTGTTAATTCTTCACAAAGCAAGAAAACCAATTTATTATTATACTATTTTTCTATATTATATTTCTTTCTTATATACTATCTATTGAAACAAGATCTAGTACCAATGTGCAGTATTGAAATTCAAAAATATTGTTATTTAAATGGTAGCACACCAAGCAAATACAGGAGAACCATCGCATCGTGAGGGTTAATTTCACCCCCCCCTCAGCAATCCGCCTCTGTCTAAAACTTACGAAGGCATCTCAATACAGCAAGAAGCTCTACTTTGTAAACTAAACTTTTTGGAAAACAAAATCCCCATTTTCACTTTTAGGTGATTGTATTGTAATTTTAAAAAGCTAATACATAAATTTTACAACAATACAATAACTTCAAAAAATCAATCTTCTTCTTCTTATGCCAGATTTCTTCACTAAACTTAATCTATAGTTATCTTGGGGACAACTTGATTCGATAGATATCTGTAAATTAAAACAAATTTTGGTTTTCATGTCAGATATCTGTAAGTTTTGGTTTTTCTGCAAGTTAAGTTGCTGTACTCGATAACTACGAGTTCTGTCAAGTGAAACATTTCTAACCTCACAAAATGGATTTATTAATGCTGGATATTAATGTTTTCTCTGACGACGAAGAAGTAGTAGAAGTAATGCGAAGACCGTATATTTTACGCGATAGGGTCAATCATTTTGAAAGATGGGATGAGAAGGATTTTTTTGCAAGATTTCGATTAAATATTTTTTAGATTATAAAGGTGTCGTTTGAAAGATTTCTCCGTTCCTACGTGTTTTTTATTTTGATTAAATAAAATGATGAAGACCACCACCATCAAGAAGACTAGAACAACAGAAGTTTCCAAGAAAGTCGTCACCAAGTGCCGAGTGTTAGGTGCGACGATAGTGCAACGACCCCTCTGGACACAAACACTCGTGCTAATCCAGGGGGACAGATTAAACCATATTAGTGCCGGCCTCGACCAAAGACAAGTGGGCTGGCACGTACGCCAGCGACCACAAAGCCTAAGTGACCCGGTGAGACATTTTAATAACACAGTGCGTGGTGCGACCGGGTCACTTGAAACACAGACAATTTCAACAAGTTTGAAAGCGACAGTGCCTGGCCTCCCGGACACACACTTTCGTGTTCAAGCCGGGGGGTCACTCGGAGTCTAAGAACAAAAGAGCAGTAGAAGTTAATCGTAGATAGTATTTTTATCCTAAGAAGAGTATCGTGCCAACTATTTTAGTGTTTATTTCGATAATTAGTAAATAAAATGATATAATCATGAAAATTTAATACGCTCTCGATTGTTTTATTACTTTAAATAAAATTCCAATTTTTCCAACAGGAAAGGTTTCCTGCTCTTTGACAAAGAAATGACAATGAAAACAAGCACAGCGGAAAAACAAAAATCTTACGAAATACCAAGAAACCCAACTGTAAGATTGCATTTTGAAATTATTTTAATTTCAAATTTACCGCTGCTTTTGAGTTAGAGTATTTTCTTTGCCCTGTATATGTGAAAATTTAAATATTATAAATTTTAGTAACACCTAATTTATAAAAATAGCTTCGTTAAAACGTAGGTGACGAAGAGCGGTAAAAGTTTGTTAAGTGGGGAAGCGTGGAACGGACTTGTTCAGTGGCTTTTGAATACGACAGTTTAGTTTGTTGAATTGAGATAAATTCAATTTTGTTAATGTACGGTTGTTGTGTTTGATTAACCAGGTATAAAAATTTATAAGATATTTAATTTATTAATTACCAAAATCTTGGACAATCTCGAAGAGGGTTTGATTGATTTGGTTTTGCATTATTTCATGGTTTTCAAATTATTACAACATAACTTTGTTGCAATGGTTAAATTTATTATGTTACATTAAAATATCTTTACTAAATACAGTTCACATTTATTAATTATTTTTCTTAGTGTGCCATATCCGGTTCCCCGGATGTTAGCGACCTCTCTCCTATGTGTGTGTTATGCGTTTGAAGTATTATCACACACATAGGCGACCTACTGCTTAACGCGGGCTCCGAACCGCGGGAAGTGTATACACTTCATCTCCAGAGAGGCTGTACCAGGCAGATTACACCTCGGTGGTTTGCCATTGCCTTCCGAGGGGAGACGGTCAGAATAAAGTTTTACTGAGCCCGGAGTCTAACCAAGCATTCCGCATTAGCAGCAACGCACATAACCGCTTTAGCTATCGACCGTCTCATTAATTTATTAATTATTAGGTAAATATAAATGATTTCATTTATAGCAATATTTATTACGCGGTAAAATTATTACACGAGTCATGAACTCTTTGAGACACTTTCTTTGTTTAAATCTATGTAGGTATGTGGGTGATTCAAGGTTGCATCGGCATTTAGATAACGATTCTTAGAAAACACCAACGCTAAACTTTTATCACTGCAAGATGTTCTTAAAACATACAAAGAAAATTCAGGCAATTCAATTCAGATTATATACCGGAAGGTTGTTAATTTCAACTGAAGTTAAATATTATAAATAAAAGGTTTCATTTTCAGTTAGTAAATTAATTTATTTATCATATACAGGGTGTTGCTTCAAATTAATTAATCATTATTTACAAGTATAAAGAATTTAGTAATTCTCTTGCCATCACAAGATGTAGGAAATAATGTACAGGTTGTCCACAAATCTTATATACATGGTAGATATTGACTTATTTGATGCAATGTTTTGGTTTCGGTTTCTAAGTACAATTTAGCTGTCCGCGGACTCTGTATGAATGGACATATGTAGACTGCGCCGATGGTCAGAAATTAATCCTTTTTTTTGGGTAAATGACCATGGGCAACCTGTAGATTGCGCCGATGGTCATTAAGGGTAATATACAGATTGCGCCGATGGTGCACCTGAGGGATTAAAAAGTATTACTAAGGCATAATGGGGATATTATTGTAAATCAGTTTATTAAATATTCATAAAAAATTAAATTGCGGTACCTAATTATCATTAATATGACAATACTTATTGCAGATACTTTTTATAAATTCCAACCTTGACATTGTTTTGCTAGCATACAAGTCGATCAAATTCTGCATATAGACGGCACGGCATTCCGCAAATTTCTAATTTTTTTTTGGAAAATGTCAATTTTTAAAAATTTTTCAATGCAAACATGTTATATAATTGTTAAAATGAAAATATAAAATAAGTGCTTTTAAAAAATATGAGTTACCATGTTAAATTACAAATTAAATTTCGTAACTTTGATATCTCAAAGTAATTTGTGTATTTTATCGAGTTAAAAATTTTTTTGAGTTAACATCTGTTTTATTAATATTTAATATAAAATAAAGTGGAATCTACTAAATGGGAAAGTAATGTGTTGTCACATCAGATTTTAGCAGCGTCTTTTAGACACTCAAATACGTATGTCAGTGGTATAACCAGAAGCTCATTTGGGGGGGGGGTCTGAAATCTGAAAACGGAATTATATGGTAAAAACGGAATGTCAAGTTTTTAATCATTTTCGAAAAGCTGAAAATTCACTACAAAATATTTTGTTCAGTATTTGCTTTGGTTAATTTTTAGCAGCGTCTTTTAGACACTCAAATACGTATGTCAGTGGTATAACCAGAAGCTCATTTGGGGGGGGTCTGAAATCTGAAAACGGAATTATATGGTAAAAACGGAATGTCAAGTTTTTAATCATTTTCGAAAAGCTGAAAATTCTCTACAAAATATTTTGTTCAGTATTTGCTTTGGTTCATTTTTAGCAGCGTCTTTTAGACACTCAAATACGTATGTCAGTGGTGTAACCAGAAGCTCATTTGGGGGGGGGGTCTGATATCTGAAAACGGAATTATTTGGTAAAAACGCACTGTCAAGTTTTTAATCATTTTCGAAAAGCTGAAAATTCTCGACAAAATATTTTGTTCAGTATTTGCTTTGGTTCATTTTTAGCAGCGTCTTTTAGACACTCAAATACGTATGTCAGTGGTGTAACCAGAAGCTCATTTGGGGGGGGGGCGTCTGAAATCTGAAAACGGAATTATATGGTAAAAACGCACTGTCAAGTTTTTAATCATTTTCGAAAAGCTGAAAATTCTTAACAAAATATTTTGTTCAGTATTTGCTTTGGTTCATTTTTTAGTTATCAACCTAAAAAAGTTTTGGTAGTCCATAGTTTAGTCGTAATTAATTAATGAAGTTTTGTTTATGCACATGCGCTGTGCAACAATATAATTGTTTACTATCAACTTCGTGCAATTTAAACGGTTTTTTAACTTTTTTTTATGTGAAACGTTTTGGGAGTCCAATTAAAAGTTTTGGTAGATTATTGTTTTTTAATAATGCTCCAATCAAAATTTAATGTCAAGACGTGTGGATGCAATAATAATTTTGTTTTTTCTAACGTTTGTTTAGCTCATTTTAGGCTTCTATACAAAGTATCACAAGAATCCTTATTTTATTCGTGTACAGATTTTGTAATTGATTCAAAAGTGTTAGTAGTCGATTGTTAAATAGTAATTAATTAATAACAATCGACTACCAAATCTCTAAACGAACAAAAGATGACCTGAAAAAAATTTTAAAAACAAAATTATTATTTCAGCCACTTGGTGCATAAAAATTCGGCAAGCCAACTTTTAGGTTATTCTCATACCAACGTTTACAAAAATTGTAATAAAAGAAAAGTGGAAGAAATTTGAGTCGTTTTAGAAATATAATATAGTAGGTATTTTCTGCATTAATTTTAGAATTTTACGATATATTTAAAAACAAAATTATTTAGAATTTAATATAAAATTAAAGGACATTTAGGCCCGCATGTACAATAGTCGGTTAAGGCTCAGTTACTTTACATTGGTGTTTAATTGGACATATTATGTATACGTAGTATAGTTGCGGTATGGGGCAGTAAACTATAACGTTTCGCCCCCAAAATTATAGACCAACAGAATCGTGCACAAATTGTCTCGAAATTGCAAATTTCTCGTAGTTATAAATGTTTTTAATAATGAAAGAATCAAAATAATGCAGTTATTTAAAAATAACCTCGTCAAATTACTAACCTAATTAAAAATCGCACATAATGTATAGTACTCCTGTAATAAATTAAGTACCTTAATCCTCTAATGGGATTTTCACTCCGTCGTTACCCAAAAAGATTACCTATTAATTGACCATCGGCGCAATCTACATACTAACCCTAACCGAACCCGGCGCAATCTGCATGCTAGATTAACCCTTCAACCATCGGGCGCAGTCTACAACCTCCCGTATGAATGGCCCAAACTCCTTGGTAGCATGGAAGATAAATCACACATGACTACAATGCCACGTAAGGCAACCATAAAGCAAGTTTACATTAAACCGTTCCCAAAGACTTGTATTTATTTAAGTAGTGGTAACGTGGATCTGGGTTTTAATATTGGTAAATTAGGTAACTTAGTTATTCAAATACAGGATGGTTGAACTTGTTTGAATTAGGTTGTGATTTTAATTTGTATTTGAACAGCTGTACCTCTCATATTTTCTAGAAGAACGTTGGGCCCGGCGAGATATATAATATTTTAGCCACTATAAAACCAACGAAGGATTCCTTGATCTTCCCTGAATTTGATTTAAACCAGCAAGCCAAATATAAATTATTGTTTCAACTGAGTTTACATAAGTTACAATTAAACAGTTGTTATTTTATTTAAAGGGTGGTGGTGTAAAGGTAGATTAAAAGGTAATTTCCATTAACCGTTATTGTTTCAACAAAACACATAGCTTTAGAAAATCTTCCATAAACGTACTAAGTACATGAAGAAAAGATTATTACAATCCGAAGGATTGAATCCAAATAAGTAATTTAAAAGTTATCGAAGTAACATAAGGCGATTTAAAACAAATCAACTTTCAGGGTAATTAAATATTTAGATAGATTAGATCACGATTTAGTTAAATCATTGCTTCAGGTTAAATTCCTCTAACGAGAATATAACGTTAATAAAAGATTTGACATTGCCCAAAATTTGGTAGTTTTATTTGTGTTGGAAGTTAATGGTCGTCTCTCTTTCGGAGCGATCATTTGTTTTGTTATAGTTGTTTTTGACACTATGTTTTGTATACCGGAAGAAAGAGTTTGGTTACTAGATGACGATCGTAGGTATTTCACAACGTGGTGGTCCAAGTTATTTTCCGTGTCATCGAAGAAGTGTGATTTTAGGTTTGAACTTTGTTATGTCTCAAAAGATGGCGGTGTTCTGGAGAGGACGTTGGCGCGAAGTTCAAATTCAAAAGTTGCATCGTACACAACTTACAATATCTTATGCACAAACAGTGAGATTAGCGACCAACAATTCGCAACAAACATACGAAAACACACAAGAGATAAAGAACGGAAACGAAAGTTTCACAAACACAAACGCGCAAGCAAACCAAGCAAGCAAGTGGGGAGCTCCACCCCACTCACTAACATACCTCGATAAGACGCGAGATGAAAATTAACACTAACGTGCCTCGGTGTCAAAGATAGAATTGACACTGACTTGGTTCGACGACAGTCGAGCGGAAAACATAACTCAACATGCTTCAGTGACGATCGAAGCCGAACTGACTACAATATTAAAAATGAACCCCTTCTATAAGGTCGGGATAGAAAAGTAACAGACCCATCCTATTACTGTCAATTACTGTTGCCAAATTAAAATTTAATATTCCTGCCGATTACGTGATTATGAAATTTATCTACTCCCAATGCATCTTTCATTGGTTTATTTTTTAGTTATCAACCTAAAAGAGTTACAGTGTGGTCTTTAGGCCGCACAACCATGACCTACTTGTTAATAAAATGTTAACAATAATGGTCGCATACGTACAAAGCGGATAGGGTACTAGAAGAAGAAATAATATTACTTTAAAAAAGTGAGAGAGTAGAGCTCATGTGCTCTACCCTTAATAAGCAGTAATTATTAGTTTTTGGAGGAGAGACAGTTGTCCGTCTCTCTTTTGCGGAGCCCACGTTAAACAAGGAGGTCCTCTAGGTATAATATGAAATTAATTCTAACGCACATCACATGCAAGTTCAAGTTTCTTGTATAATTGTGATTTTGAAATGGAGTGTAAAATTTTTTTAAATTCAAAAAGGATAAGAAAAACTTGCAAGTTATAAATAACAAAAGCTAGCAAAGGCTGAAAGTAGAGGGAATAATGGGCGGATACAAGCAACGTTGGTTCCCATGTTGGGAGGCTGAATTTAATTCAAGGGAGGCAATGAGAAACTACCTTGATAATTTTTTCTCAGGATATTCACTATGGCGAGAATACAAAAAATAATAGCCCCTAGTACCGGACAGGCCTTGAATGGGCAGAAGAACGACTCCAAGTAGTGAAGACTTAGCAAAAAACTAACAAGTGCTTAAGTCAAGAGGGTCGGTCAGTTTTCTCCACGTAAAATATTCCACCTTCTTTGAAGTATTACGTTAATAGGAAAGTTATTGGGTTGTCGGGACGGTTTTAAATAAAACACAATGTTCGCTATAGCCAACGTTTCGAAGCCTTGAAGCAATAAAGCCTTCGAAAAGTTGGCTATAGCGAACATTGTGTTTGATTTAAAACCGTCCCGACAACCCAATAACTTTCCTATTTCTAATTGTTACTGGACGAGATACTGTTTGTTGATCTTATTACGTTAATGTTTAATTGTACCCCAAATTGTATGTACTATAAATTTATATAGTTTTCTTACCCCTGTATCTATGTTTATCGTTATCATTGTATTAAATTTTCAATTCAAAGTACTACATCTATAGAGCTTCATTTGAGCTACTACAATCATTATTTTTGTTTAGTTTTATTGCCAAATTTGTAACAAATTTGATTCTCTACAATTTTTGTCTACAATCGATATTTTTCGACTTTAACCTAAAAAAACTGTGGCGACAGTAAATTATTTGTTCAGGTTGTAAAGAAGTAATATTATGTTTAGTTATGATTTATTTTCAAAATTTAATTTTCAAAATTTACACATCATAATATTTCCGGAGTACTGTTGGTTGCCTAAACAACCAACCAAATTTGTTGCTAGTTTATAGAAAACTGAATTAAATTACAGTTCACTAATTTTCATGTAAATACATTGGGATAGATGACGATGGTGGAATGACCAATTCTTTAAGTTTATGTCATTGCTGCAGGAAGCTTGTTTGAAATTTCGAGAAAAGGGTCGAACTGACCGACCGACCGTTACCCGTTACCTCGATCTCCGATATCCCGATCCGAGCTTTCCAACAAAATTGCTTACGATTCTAGCCGATTTTTCCAATTACCGATCCTCTTTGGTTACGTTTCTAGCCGAAGAGAAAACCTTCCGATTATACCAGCGAAAAAGCTTACGTCTCTAGGCTTTTAGCTAAAAAGAAAACACCTGCATAAAATAACTACTCTCCCGAGATTGCTCCTTACCTGTTTACAAGATTCAATCTGCTCCCGTATCAGAAGTCAGCTCCTGATTTCATCCGTTTTCCGTATACGCAATTGGATCTTCTAAATCAAAAGTTCAGTAGTCACTTCAAGTAGTTTTTTTAAATTTCTTTTGTTTGTTTTGAAATTCAGTAATTTATCTTAATTAGTAATTATTAGCTTTGTTCCAACGAGCCGATAAACCGTACAATGTACGGTCGCGCTCATGTGCAATAGATAAAAACCTGTCGGTTAGAACGCTTTTTATCTATTGCGCACTAGCGCGACCGTACATTGAACGGTTTATCGGGCTCGTTGGAACAAAGCTATTGATTTAAGATTATTCGCCACCGAAAAGATTCAGTTTCCTTTGAACAAGGCACCAGAAGAAAAATACGTAATAAGACCACTTATAAATAAACTCCGATAATATCCAACATAATTTTCACAGGTTATGTTCTGTCTCTCCCCAGTGCCGTACTTGTTAAAATTCATCATAAGGGATCTTGTTCAATTAGATTTAGAATTCTTACTTTCAGTTTGTAAATAAGATAAATTATTAATTTGCTTCCGTTTTCATTTATTGTAAATAAATTATTAATTTGCTTCCGTTTTCATTTATTGTAAATAAATCATTAATTTGCTTCCGTTTGTTTTTGTTTTCATTTATTGTAAATATAGTAAATAAACATTTCACAATTTGCCAGAAACATTTTTTTTCTTTTGTTTTAGTTTTAAAGTTTTTCTCTTTAAAAAGCTTTTGGCGCTCGAGTATATAATTTTTAAGGTGCTTAAGAAATCGACAAGACGTCCTCAGACCCTGGCTACCCAAGGGGCAATTTGAACGAGGCCAAAATATCGTCACAAGGTTGAAGTCGAAAAATATCGATAATATGGTAATGATCTACTTATTCTCTACTACAAGCTTCATTATACCTTTTTTTAGTCAAAAGTTGAAAATGGGGTAGTTATTAGTATCAAGATGGCGGCTGACCCAACAGCAGTAACTTCTAGAAAATCAGGAGTTAGACTACCAATAACCCCTACGATTACAAAAGAATATTGTTGAATAGAATTAATGTAGCTACACTAAATTAATTTACTAAAAGGTATATTTTACCCCCCCCCCCTTATGAATTTTTTGAATAAAGATTTGTTATAAAATATAATAATTTATATAATAAAATATTATATAAAAATGAGGTGAATCGCCCGCGTCGAGCTTAGATTAGTGTTAGGAAACGATTTTTTCCCAAGTTGAACGTTAAAAGTTACAAGCACCCGAAAAATCTATATCCATTTTTTGGGTCGGATTACCTAACATTGGTCGCCCCAAAAAAATTGAAAATTTCCTATTGCAAAGAGGAAGGGTAATATAGTATAATGACATAATTTTCACAAGCGAAGATATAATAAAAATTTCGAGAAAAATCAATTTGAAAAGTACGGTAAAGTAGCATCGAGTATGCGGCAGACCACGGTCGATGTGCATCAGTCGGCCGTGGTCGAAGCCACGCCCATGCCGAGGTTATAAATATAAGTAGGGATCGCTCGCAACTTAAAGCATTTCCCAGTCTACTGCCGTGCGTATAACATCGTAGAACCCCAAATATTTTAAGAATAAGGTCTCTAAATAAACATAAATTGTCCCGGCCAAAATTGGGCGCAACAAAAAACCTACCCTACACCCCTCCGGGGCTCCGGGCGGTTTTTCATTCGCGTTCGCCGCTACGCGGCAGAGCTAAACATACGAGAAGACGCCACGCATCAAGGAAACCGGGATGAAGGCAACCGGGATCTTAAACCCCCAAAAAATCGCCTAAAAACAAAAAATAATCGATGTTACATGTACGAGAGTCGAGCTGCATCCGCCGGTGCGAAATATTCTAAGTGTTAGGGTCATTCATAGCGCACGGACCGTCAACAAAATGAGATCTCACTAAATTTTTACATGAAAATTAGCAAACTTCAAAATCGATTTACTCAAAATTTTGATTATATCTTCGCTTGTGAAATTTATGTCAGTATACTATATAAACCATCCTCTTTGCAATAGGAAATTTTCTATTTATTCGGAGTGACCAATGTTAGGTAATCCCTACCCATTTTTTTATTAATATTTTTTTGTTTCTTAATATTCCGAAAATATTTTTGGTTATTTCTACTATAAAAGCAATCAGCTTTCGGAATATCTATAGCAAATGTTTAAATTCCGGCAGCCATTTTACGTGTTACAACCAAATATGTACATTGTTATTAAAATAAATGAAGAATCAATGCATTTCTTATATTTGACAACAATATACATACAGTAGCACCCCGATTAACCGAGCAAATGTGGGTAGGAGGTACTTTGGATAATCGAATACACAGAATTTTCGTAAAAGTGTGTAAAACTAATATATAAACAAATGCCTTTATATTATGTATGAAGTTAGACTAAACTACTAATTACTCGACTCGAACAAAAACGTTTTATTTTTAAGCGGTTTTGCTTTGTCAGTCTGTACGCAGCCTTAAGTTCTTTAGTCTAATTAGACGGATACCGCACTAGATGGCGCCTTTGGAAAGACCGTTCATTACGAAGAGTCTCCATTTTGTACCAATCCATGAACATTCTTACGTCTTCAAACAAAACGTTTTATCAAAAATATGGCTCAAATGCCCTCACATTCGAAAGATAAACTAAATATAGAGAAGGACGGTACATTTTTGGATACTCCAAATTATTCGACGGTAAGCTTTAATGAAGTTAAACAAGAAGTGTTGGAAGAAGTCAAATTTAATTTGGAAGATTTGCATCATTCGATTGATATCAAAGAAGACGAAACCGAAGAATTAACACGGAACGGCTCAAGTGTATTGGAGTGTGCAGTTTGTGGGTTATGTTATACACGTAAGCAAGCATTGATACGGCATTTAAGAACCCATTCTTTATCGTTTACTTGTGCAGTTTGCAAATATAAATGTGATCGAAAATCACATTTAAAAGAACACTTAAAAATTCATAACCGCAGGAAACCGTTTATTTGTGTAATTTGTGACTATAAATGTTCAAAACATTCTACTTTAAAAGAGCATTTAAAAATTCATACCGGCGAGAAACCATTTAATTGTGAACTTTGTGACTACAAGTGTTCACAATCTTCAAGATTAAAAGAACATTTAAAAGTTCATACCGGCGAAAAACCTTTTAGTTGTAAAATTTGTGACTATAAATGTTCAAAACTTTCAAATTTAAAAGAACATTTAAAAATTCATACCGGCGAAAAACCTTTTAGTTGTGAAATTTGTGAATATAAATGTTCACAACGTTCACATTTAAAAGTACATTTAAAAATTCATACCGGCGAAAAACCTTTTAGTTGTAAAATTTGTGCCTATAAATGTTCACATCGTTCAAGTTTAAACGAACATTTAAAAATTCATACCGGTGAAAAACCTTTCAGCTGTCAAATTTGTGACTATAAAAGTACACAACGTTCAACTTTAAAGGACCATTTAAAAATTCATACCGGAGAGAAACCCTTTAGTTGTAAAATTTGTGACTATAAATGTTCACGACGTTCAACTTTAAAGGACCATTTAAAAATTCATACCGGAGAGAAACCCTTTAGTTGTAAAATTTGTAACTATAAATGTACACAACGTTCTAATTTAAAATTCCATCTAAAAATTCATACTGGCGAGAAACCTTTCCGTTGTGAAATTTGCGACTATAAATGTTCACGACGTTCAACTTTAAAGGACCATTTAAAAATTCATACCGGAGAGAAACCTTTTAGTTGTAAAATTTGTGACTATAAATGTTCACTACGTTCACGTTTAAAAAAGCATTTAAAAATTCATACCGGCGAATAACCTTTTCGTTGTAGAATTTTTTATGTTTTTAACAAAAATGACGTGAATTTCGAGTGCTCTTACAACCAAAGTGTCAAACACTCAGCCGTGATCGCGGTTGCTATTAAACGTAACCTGTATAACTTAAAGTACCCTTGCACATCAACGCGATCTTTAGTATTTTTACTCGCGTTCGACCGTGCGATCGCGTTGGAACACTGCGTGCTCCGTTTAAATGACAAAACATAGAAAGGAATTACATTTTTATCGACATTTTTTATATAAAGATAATTTTGCATTGAAATAATTAAAAGATAGCCGAAATTTAGGTTACACGTTTGTTTCGTCGTAGATCAAAAGTTCACAGTATTAAGTTGGCCACTAAACTTTTAAGAGCCATCCCAAGGTATTCAAATGTTGGTTTTTTAATGATTTTATCGGTTGCTATTGACTTTTTGACTACTAAGATCGTACATAAATCGAAAGATAATGAAATTATTTATAAAAAAAGACGAATAGAACTTTTTTCGTAGAAGCATTGATTCTTACGAAAATTCGATGTAAAAGTTCTGATGAGTAACCTGCGATGGCGTTTGCATTTCGAGTTGATCCAATTAGAAACATGGATAATAGTGGTAAAGTTGCTCAATAAATTATGGAAGAAGAATTACAAAACGAACAATTCACAATTATGAGCCATTCTGGAACAAGTTACTCAAATAATTCTGGAACAAGTTACTCAAATAATTCTGGTATCTCCCATGGAAACAACTCATCCATTCGACATGTGGATTATCAACCGTCATCCAAGTATGAAGCCCTTGCACACGACGTCGATGATTAAAAGAAATTATAATATAAATATGTTAAATTATGTATTACTTTTTTAATAAATGTTTAATAATGCACATATAAGTTTATCTTAAAGTTACTAACAATCTTTCTACTGCTCCAATCGGTTCCCTAATATTTGTCTGATCTTACATCAGCTTTGATTGCATTCAATATTTCATCAAAATATTGAAAATTTCCTATTGCAAAGAGGAAGGTTTATATAGTATACTGATATAATTTCCACAAGCGAAGATATAATCAAAATTTCGAGAAAAATCAATTTGAAAGTACGTAAATTTAGCGCATTTTTCTTCGATTTTTGGGGTGTGCATTCGATAGGGAGGTTTATCCATCATCAAAACCTACCCTTTCGGGCGCCGCTGCGCTCCGCTCTGCACCCTTCCAGGGCGGTTTTGACTCTGGTTACTATGCTAAACATACTAGAAGGCGCCTCCCATCAAAGAAAACCGGGATAAATGAAACCGGGAGCTTAGAGACCCTTGCAATAACATTAAAAAGTATAGTTGCGGTATGGGGGAGTAAACTATTACGTTTCACCCCCAAAAAATCGCGTAAAAACAAAAAATAATCGATGTTACAGGTACGAGAGACGAGCTGCATCTGCCGGTGCGAAATACTCTAAGGGCCACGAGTATAGTGCGAGTTTAACAACAGTTTAAACTAAGTTTAACTTAAAACTAGGCTTAGCTATTATTTGACGTAGTTTAGTCTCAGTTTAAGTATTAAACTGGCTTTAAACGTAGTTTAAGCAAAACAGTAAAATTCTGACGTTTAAGAGCAGTTTAGTTAACCTCACAATCATTCACACGTCGTAGGTATCTATTTAAAATGGAATTTTTGGGAGAACTAACCGACGATGAAGATTTTCTTGAATATGTCGACCTTATTTTGCATCCTCGAATACCGCGAGTGTTTAGAACAAGAGTTCTTCATTTTGATAAATGGTCTGAAATTGAATTTAAAGAAAGATTTCGTCTTTCTAAAAACACTGTAGCATTTCTGATAGATTTAATTGCAGAAAACATAGCATCAGTTACAAATTGGTAAATTTTTTATTGCCTGCATATCAATAGCAATTACACATTAATATTATTATTTAGGGAACTATGCTGTAACTTCTTCCGAAATGGTTCTTGTAACTCTGCGATTTCTTGCCACAGGAAGTACCTTACAAGCCAATGGAGATTTAAGTGGCATACATGGTACAACCACGGGCAGGATTATTAACACATTACGGTCCGGTAGCAATCTGTAATAACTTACCTGCGTAGCCGATTACAATGTAACTTACAGGTGTGTTGATGAGAATTTACGACTCCTTCATAAAAACGCTGATTAAATCTGAAGTACCAAATATTTTGTTTTTAAACTAGTATAAACAAATAATTTGTCTTTGTTATTTTAAAAACCATAAAATACTCGGATTTTTATTGCTTCTTACAATGTAACTGTGTTACAATGTTACAATGTAAACAAATATGATCTCATCTTTTACCATCAAAATATGTGACACATTTTGGTGAGCCAAGCGAATGTGTCACCATACAGGGGCGGATCCAGGATTTAGGTTTGGGGGGCACTACCGGGGGTCTGGGGTACGATGATGAGACCGTTCCTCATCATGAATGTTTGTGCGGCCATCTTTAAAGGCCCTAACCCATTTCCGCACCATTCCAGCACTCATAATGTTTTCACTAAACATCACTGATTTGGCGATGAATGTCAGCTGCTTTGAAGCCTTTAGTACTGAGAAAACGCACGCACTTCGCAGTCGGCGGGCTTCTTAATAGGTGCGGCCTTTTTAAAAATCACGCAAACAGATGTAGACTCGATCGGATGGTTCCGTAATGGCGTCTGTAGCTTCCCAACAGATGTAGCTACTTGGCGCGCATGCGCTAAACGGCGACCGCAGCGCTGCGGCGGCGTAATTTAAAAACGGTACTTACTTTCTGGACAAGCCTCGTAATATTTGGATTCTGAAATTATAAAACATTTTTATGAGTAAATCGTCGATAAAAGTAGATATAATTTGGGTACTCATATAAAATTATTTGGAATTGGTTATTTTGTATTTAGATGGAATTGTGGAAATCTTATGAATAATTAAGTTAAAGTTGAATTAAAGTGAATAATACGTCGGATCAAATTATCATAAAAAGTTTTGGAACTGCTGACCTTCAATTTGGTGGTTATAATCATGATTTGGATGAATATTTAGTTATTGGAAGAGATTGATTTAAATTTACTTACCTGTACTTGATTATCTGGTTTGGAAGAAGAAATTGTTCATTGGTTAATCTTATACGTCTTTGGTTCAAAATTGGAAGCTGCTTTTGATGGTGATCTACACGTGTTGGGCATCTCACATCACACCAGGCGA
Source organism: Podabrus alpinus (assembly GCA_932274525.1). Classification (NCBI taxonomy): domain Eukaryota; kingdom Metazoa; phylum Arthropoda; class Insecta; order Coleoptera; family Cantharidae; genus Podabrus; species Podabrus alpinus. Next base: position 60,946,211 of record OW026452.1, read on the forward strand.
TCGGTGAACTCCGGAAGACTCTGTTTTTACGGTGGTAAGAATTTTTGTGTTGCGTTAATATTTGAACAATAAACACACCGTTTAAATTCGGGCGCGCGTAATACTTCGTTGGGGATATCGCAATTATTTAATTTTTGTAAAATTTAATTTGTTTAGATTAAGAAAACAATAATTTGTCCTTAATTCTTTATTGTATAAAATAAATTACATCAGTATTTGGTTTTAGCAACATTTGCGTTTGATTTGATTATTAATAATAGTCATAAATTGGAGAATAAGCAGACACAAGTTTTGATTCATTCTTACTATCTTAACAAAAAAAAAAAGATCACTGATTAAGGTGACATATTCTAAGTGTTTTGGCTAATATGAATGGACCCAGTTTTCGACCCTGAAGAGTTCTCTTTGCTGGCTGAGGCAATTCAAAAGAAAGAGCCGTTGTTTTTTTTTTCTTCCCGCTATATAAAAATTTCAAGTTACAGTAGCTAAACACGGCAATATTTCAAAACAGACGCTTACAAAAAAATGTCAAAAATATACTAACAACTGCTAACAACCAAATTAGTCGTAGTATTTCAACCAAAGTCCCTAGAAATTGTAATACCAACTATATCAAACACTGCTAAACTAAAGATTATTTAAACTACTATTGAACTTGAACTATACATCACCCAGACTTTTAAACGTCGTTTATAAATTAAACCAAGTTTTACTAAACTCGAAATTAAACTCGCACTATACTCGTTTGGTTTGGTTTCTGGAATGAACTTGATGGTATACTCGTGGCCCTAAGTGTTAGGGTCATTCATATTGCACGTAACGTCAACAGAATGAGCGACGCGCGGGAATCTCGTTAATTTTACATGTAAATTTGCAAACTTCAAAATCGATTAACTCAAAATTTTGAAATTGAAAATTTTGAAAAACTGTGATACTCGGCAAAAATTAAGTTTATTTTCCCTTCCAAATAATTTTCCCTCCTTCATAACCCATCCACTTTCAATTAAATACTTTTTATTTACATATTCAATTTATTCATAATATATTAAATTTATATAATTACTTCTCAGAATTAAAAAATTATAGGCACCAATTATCTGACCCACGTCCATTCACTTACATGGCACTGTTCTGCAATGTGCTTATCTTACTTCCTTCAGTAGTGCTTCATTCAAATTAAAATATTTCTCTTCCAGTAAAAATTACAAATTTTGGGGTATGAAATACAGCGATATATTGCTGTGTTATTGCGTTAAACATTGTAATGTTCCCATCTGCTTATTTAAACTACTTCAGAATCTTTTAACCAAGATGCTCTGCTCTAACTTTTGGTAAGCAATAAGACTCTATGAAAAATAAAAAACAACTTTTGCTGAACTGTTTTGTAATAAATTTGAAATTTTACAGATATTTTCAAATTTAATGTTACAAGTTGCACTTTTGGTGAGAATTTACGATCGAGTTATATGTTTTATAGGTAAAATATTTCAAACAAAATTTACAATTCGATCGCATGTCCACTCAAATATAAGCCTAAAGATAATTAAAATTTTTAAGTTGAATTTTTAAATAATGGATTAGGATAACGGGTTTGTGGACTCATAAATAAAACAATAGCTTTCAAAGTCAACGTTTCGGCCGCAGTATGCTAGCCATCCTCAAGACTATATTAAAGAAAAGAGCGTAAGATACATGGTACAGAGGTCAATGTTTACATTTTTCGAGGTTTTACATACTTTTCGAGGAATGTAACGTATGAAACGTCGACTTTGAAAGCTATTGTTTCGTTTATGAGTCCACAAACCCGTTATCCTAATCCATTATCATATATACTTGGACGTGATTTTATTTCCAATGAATTTTTAAATGTTAGCACAAAAACAAAAATGAAATGTTCGTCAATTTGACCTGCAGGTTTGTAATTATTTAATATTGTTATATTTATACTAATAATATGTCTATGTCAACTATATCAAAAAACATTGAATTTAATTCAATGTTTTCATTCACCAACTATGGCCTATTCAGCCCAGTGACCAGGATGTCAAGATTTGCCAATTGCTTAAACGAGAACGATGTGGTGAATTTTCTCAGCCAACCGTTGGCCAAATTTAAGATAATTCTCAATGATTTGGATATCACTGGGACTGGTGTTTATAATTTGTAGGGTCATCTCCTGACCCAATTTGTTGTGCATAATTTGTTGTAAAAAGGCTTTGTCCGTTAATAAATGTTAAATAAATAAATAAATTAAATAAATTTACGAATAACATAAATATAACAAAATCTTTGACACTATTTATATATTTTATCCAAACAATAGATGAAAAGTCTATTGATATTAAATAAATCATTAAATTAGATTTCTATAAATCGGATAATTATTATGAAATGAATGTAAGATAATAATTTAATGAAATGGTTATTTCTTGTATATGATTTAACTACATTGCAAATTATTTATTGCCTATTTCAAATTAGATATTTTTATAATAATTTAACTGAAATGTTAATAAACATGCAGTGTACGACTTAGTTGCGTTGAATCGCAAATTTATTAAACTAGTTAGGGTTTAGTTTGTAATTTCAATGATTAAGATTAAATTAACTAAAACTTTGTGTGTTGATTATCAACAATGTCTGTTACGTAAAATGTTATGGTTAAATTTTGGTTTGAATCTCATGTATTGAATTAATTAAAATTCGTGTTAATTATTTAGTTTGTATATTTAAATTTGTTGCACAAAAAATGTAAGAACAGTATAAAGTTGTTTAAAAACATAAATAAATAAATTCTGTAAAATGAGGATGATTTACATTCATACTAAAGAAAACATAAAACATTACTACTTAAATATAGAGCGATCGCTAGGACCTACCAAACTTCGCGTCCCTTTCCTAAGTCAATTAATCGCCCGCACATGAGTTCATAATCGGCGACTAAACAATGTCTTATTTTAATTCCTAAGTTCATTACATATATCCATGCATTTTAAATATATGTAAAAGTTATAATTATTAATTTCCTAAATAATTGTATTATTTTTCTTTATATATTTAGCATTAAGTAGTTTTAAATTTACTAACCTTTTATTATTTTAAATCTCAACCGTTTGACTCGAGGTGTTTGTGGAATATTTATTCCGGTCACTATTTCCCTCGAATACAACATAAATGGAGGTTAATTTATTCTGTTTTAATTTTTATTTATTGGATGTTTGTATACTGACACTCGCTTCAGAGTGTCTGGCATTTATTGGATGCCCACATTTATTTTAACCATTTGTATATATTTAATTATTAGTGTTTATATGTGTATATTTTAAGCACAAAATTTGACAAACTTGATTTAAAGAGTAAAATTCTATTAATTTGGTTTATGCAACATAATTTATATTGTAAGAAATATTATTTAAATTTTATTATTAATATTCTCAAATATTGTATTCATTCGTCAAAATTGATTCATATCTTATTAAATTTTGTTCACTGTTTGTGGAATCGTTTACTCTTGACTCCACCCCCCCCCCTATTCTATGGAAGAATAAGTTTCTGGATTACTTTCAGAAGCCGGGCTGGTATAGAAATTCATCTTTTATGAGGGGAAGTACACGGGTCCACGTGGACTCGCATAGAAGATGAATTTATATTGCTTTAGCATTTTACCAGCCAGGCTTGTGAAACTCGATACATGTTATCAGCTTCGTGCAGCAGCCCTAGTGAGTGCAGTTCCATATAAGCTAATGCATTACAAACTTGGCTTTACCAGCCGGGTTTCACCAGCTCGTCTTTAGAAGCCTCAATGAAATGCGGGCTTTAGAATAGCATGCCGAAGTAAGCAATAATCATTCTGCACACAGGATCTTTTTTTTAATTTCAACTTTTGTTTTCTATAATTGTGCAAATTCGTATCGCATCAATTTGAAGTAAATTTTACAATTGAAGTAATTTTTCAAGATATTAGAAAAAGTGAACAAACTAAACATTTGAAGAAGTAAAAACGCCAGTGTTTTCGTATACTTGTAGATTAGATAATGCATGCATATGAATTAAATATCAAAGAATGAGCCGCATTCTAAGAACTTAAGACCTTGTTCGAGGTATGCACGGTTTTACTCACGTTGGAGTCAGTTAAATTTGGGTTGTTAAAAAAATTTATATAATTGCATTTAATTGGTTTATTAATTTTGAATATAACTATTTAAGTTCAATACAATGTGAAGAAAATCATGAGATTTATTATAAGAATTTAATTTTTTCGCCCAATTTTTGCAAATAAAACAATCAAAAAATTAAAATTTGTTTCACCAAAACGATCTACATGGAATATCATCATCGTAATTTTTGGAATCTGAAGATCTTCATGGCACAGAAATTTCGACTTGTACTAAATTTTCCTAGCATTTAAGATACTAGGTAGAAAATATACTACACAGGTAATAAATTCAAGAGACTACCAAAGAATCCCGCGAGATCTTCAAAGAATACCACGAGACTTGTACACCAGACTTCCTCTGTGATTAACCCCTCAAAAAAACCCTTTCGATTTATTTTAGTCACCCCCCCCATCCTTCCTTGCGCCTCATTTAAATTAAAAAAGTACTATCTTCCACTATCAAAAATTGGAAATAACTACCTTCAAAAAATAATAATTTTAAATACTAAATAAGTAAATTAAAATCCAATAAATTTATTTTTCCCTTTTCGTTGTGTCTTCTATTGAAAAACGTCACGAGTCGATATTGCAAATGAAGTTATAAATTCATATCCGTATTTTTAGTTTAACCAAAAACCAATGTACAAAACACTGTTTAGACGCTAAAAAGGCACATATTTCCACAAGTAAATTATTATACTATAAAATATAATTCGCAAACGTTTTCTGTGACATCATCTTTAGGCCTGAAGATGTCACAGCGTGACGTAACGTTTGTGAATTATATTTTAAGTGTAATTATTTACATATCAAATATAAATAAACAAATATATATAATTTGTATATAAACGGTGTTTTTGTGCATTTTTTAAGTTAAACTAAAAATACAGATATGATAAATATCAATTTTCACTTCATGAACCACGAATATATCGACTATTTTAAGGAAGATATAAAAAATTGGCGGCTGAAAATCAGTTTGGACATCTTGATATGCTGGGGATATTCCGGAACCCCCTTCGGATTATTTTGTTTACAATAAAGAGTATTAATATTTTCAAAGTAACAAAAGGATATACTATTATATTTCTCGTTTTTATTTAAGTTTTGTGCCATCCCATTGAAAGAAGTCACGAGCCGCCGCTGCCATTTATTTGGGGGGGGGGGGTGACTACTAGAAATAACATTTTTTACTTTTTGGTTAAGTGTTTTAAATCTGTATTACCGTTGGGAGTCAATCATAAACAATGCAGGAGTATATATTATTGATTAGTTTATGTATTTTTTATATTTAAAAAATTCAATTTTAAATTTAAAAAAACGCTACGAACTTTTGCATCAACCCGATATTTACGTGAACTTATTTTGGTGATGTAAATATATATATTGTTGCGTCCTGGTCCACCCTTTATAGCTCTAGGTGACGAGGAACAACAAACTTTCAGCACCTACCTTTAGCAGCTCTTAATCTCAGGATATTTTTTACTTATTGCCTCACTTTACGATTTCTTATTTGCAGCAGCACAAAAGAAACACAATTGGGTTCAGCTAATAGATTTATTTAAACAAAGAACACATAAAAATGGAAATACAACAATCAAACTCAAACACAAAAACAACAAACTTAAATTATAATTAAATCTAATCCAAACCTTTAATATTTTCGTGGAGACTCGTGGCTTATCGCACAACACTATCGCACATGCACTATCTTCTCTCTTCTATTCGCCTGGTCCAAATGGTCGCCTATATTCGCTAGGTTCCAGACCTGACATAATCCCAGTCCAAATGCTGGTTCTGACTACTCTTTCCCCGTAGAGAAACACACGGAATAATCTCTTTGCATGAGATGATGCAGCACAACGACTATAATTCCGTTCTCAACTTAATTGTTGATAAATTACTTTTATTTAGTTGATTAATTCAACTTTCGACTCGACAACCGATTACACGTCCGTTATTAATTAATTCTCGATCAATTAATTTTATAATTGATTCGTTCAACTCACGACTCGACACGTCTTACCCGGACGCTCTCGTAATCGTAAAGCTGGATTCACACTACATTGTACTGCACGTTTTTTGCAGTATTAGTGCAGTATTAGTAGGTAGTGGCGCATACATTTTATTGAACAGTTCTATGTAAAATGTATGCGCCACTACCTACTAATACTGCACTAATACTGCAAAAATACGTGCAGTACAATGTAGTGTGAATCACGCTTAACTCTCTTGCATCCCGTTTATTATCCTTTGATATGGATCCTTGTTTTGTTTTTCATCTTGATTTTTTTTCAGATATCCTTATTTTTCCCGTTGATTATTTTGCATGTCTTCAAGCCTACGTATTTTATTAAAAGTGTTTGGATGTGCCAACTGAAATTAAATACCTTAACTCTAACATAAAACAAGGTGGAACTCGCTTTAGCGGCAGTTCCTAGGCTTCTATACAACACTTTTCTGGTGTGAAAAGTTGTTATTTTTGGTCGCCATAATTTTATAATGTAATATCAGATAATCTGCATTAATTAAGTTTTTGCGGTTGGTATTTATCATTCACTATATAAGACCCGTTTTACATTACACTAAATTTTTCGGGACTGAAATTTGCAGTCCTAAAAATCCAATGCGCGCGCCGAATCAGGACACTGACAACAAGAAATTAGAATGGTCCCGTTTTACATTACACTAAATTTTTCAGTACTGAAAGTTTTAGTACTAAAAATCTAAAGACTGAATATGCACCGCGCGCATTAGGTAAATTGTCAAATGTCAATTGGTTTGTAAGTGTTTAAAAGTAAATTTTCAGAAATCAGAGAGAAAATGTTAAGTAATTAAAATTTTGCAATTTAAAAAGGAATTACTAGATATTCTAAAAAAACACCATTATTTTGCATTATTTTGTTGTTAAAAACTTAGGAACGGTTTTCTGATACCAAGCGCAAAAAAATTGGATTTCCTAATTATTACCACCCAACCCCCCCCCCCTTTTTTTCGCAGTTATATGTAAAAATCCTAAGCTTCTCGTGGCTATATCTCAGAAAGGGTTGATTTCATGAAAAATATGATAATAACCTTTTTTGTACAAAATTTTATTTTAAATAATATTGATAAGGAATGACTGTGTCGTAAAATTAATGTGTAACGAGATATTCACTATAATTCTAATTTCGGCGTTTTCTTTCGAATCTGGCGGAGTCATAGGAGAGGGAAAACTTAGTATGTTGACTACAGCATTAAAATTAAGCAATTCAACCGATTTGAAGATTTCTTGCAATTATTTTCCGAATTGGGATTTTTTACGCCTTAAGGGCTGATCGATTCCTTTTTACTAAGAAATTAAAAAGTGTTTTGTATAAATTCAAAAAATAAAATAGAAGCGTTTATTTCTGATACATTTTAATTATTTTTAGTAAAATATAAACGTAGATACCTATTATTTATTACATCTGCAGATAAACATTTACAGCCGTATGCATAGTCGTACTTTAGTGGCTACTAGTTAGTAGCCACTAATAAAATGTAGGTTTCCATGGTTTTTTAAATTAAAAAGTTAGTACTGTCATTTTAGTAAATTACTAATTCTGACGTTTACTATTATTTATTTGGTAAAACCATGGAAACCTACATTTTATTAGTGGCTACTAACTAGTAGCCACTAAAGTACGACTATGCATACGGCTGTTAGTATTTTTCAATTTTTCTGGTATCGGCGCATCACATAAACGTGATTTTTAATTTTAACATATCAAGAAAAAATTTACTACGAGTTATAATTTAATTTCTTCATTTTGTAAAAAAATAAATGTTCCAAAAATCCGAAAATTCCAACAAATAATCCAGTGTCCAATTTTAAATTATGAAACTAATTTTACATCATGCGCGCGCGAATCAGGACACTGACAACAAGAAATTAGAACATGTTCTAATTTCTTGTTGTTTTCGGCGCGCGCATTGGATTTTTAGGACTGAAAATTTCAGTCCTGAAAAATTTAGTGTAATGTAAAACGGGTCTAACTAATAATAATGAAGCTTTTACATTCCATTCGGAACTTTACTTCTCTGTAATGTACGGTCCATTTTTTGAGGTGGATCAATCCTCTTCTTTCTCTTTTTCTTACAACTTAACTTCACCAATTACATCAAGCCACTGCTGTGGTTAACAATAAATAAATTTAAAACAAATTATTGTTCTATTATACATACGACGTGTTTACAATCACAATTTCGAGGGTTCTGATTAGATTTGAATTATGCGGACAGACACGGAGCCAGATCATAAGGCTTCTTGTTATACTTTGTATATTAGAAGTCTAAAAGTGTAAAGCCCGCATTTGATTGAGGCTTCTGAAGCCGGGCTGCACAAGCCTGGCTGGTAAAATGCTAAAGCAATATAAATTCATCTTCTATGCGAGTCCACGTGGACCCGTGTTCTTCCCCTCATAAAAGCCCGGCTTCTGAAAGTAATCCAGAAACTTATTCTTCCATAGAATGGGGGGGGGGGTGAGTCAAGAGTAAACGATTAGTGAACAAAATTTAATAAGATATGGATTAATTTTGACGAATGAATACAATATTTGAGAATATTAATTATAAAATTTAAATAATATTTCTTAAAATATAAATTATGTTGCATAAACCAAATTAATAGAATTTTTCTCTTTAAATCAAGTTTATCAAATTTTGTGCTTAAAATATACACATATAAACACTAATAATTAAATGTACAAATGGTTAAAATAAATGTGGGCATCCAATAAATGTCAGACACTCTAAAGCGAGTGTCAGTATACAAACATCCAATAAATAAAAATTGAAACAGAATAAATTAACCTCCATTTATGTTGTCTTCGAGGGAAATAGTGACTGGAATAAATGTTCCACAAACACCTCGAGTCGAACGGTTGAGATTTAAAATAATAAAAGGTTAGTAAATTAAAAACTACTTAATGCTAAATATATAAAGAAAAATAATACAATTATTTATGTCTATAGTTACTACTCCATATGAGATTTTAAGTGCTTCTTCAATTGCGATTTTGCTGCACATTTATAGGCACAACTCTAACAACTGAACGGTTTCTCGCCAGTATGAGTTCTTAAATGCATTTTTAAAGATGATTTATGTGCACAAGTATACTCACATAAATGACAACTAAACGGTTTTTCGCCGGTATGAGTTCTTAAATGTGATTGTAAGGTTGATTTCCATGCAGAAGTATACTCACAAATATGACAACTAAACGGTTTTTCGCCGGTATGAGTTCTTAAATGTGATTGTAAGGTTGATTTCCATGCAGAAGTATACTCACAAATATGACAACTAAACGGTTTTTCGCCGGTATGAGTTCTTAAATGTGATTGTAAGTGTGCTTTCTGTGCACAAGTATACTCACAATAATCACAACGAAATGGTTTCTCGCCGGTATGAGTTCTTAAATGTCTTCGTAAGGTTGATTTATGTGCACAAGTATACTCACAAATATCACAACGAAATGGTTTCTCGCCGGTATGAGTTCTTAAATGTATTCCTAAGTATGTTTTCCGTGCACAAGTATAGTCACAAATATCACATCTAAATGGTTTCTCGCCGGTATGAGTTCTTAAATGTCTTTGTAATTGTGATTTCACTGCACAAGTATACTCACAAATATCACAACGAAATGGTTTCTCGCCGGTATGAGTTCTTAAATGTCTTTGTAATTGTGATTTCACTGCACAAGTATGCTCACAAATATCACAACGAAATGGTTTCTCGCCGGTATGAGTTCTTAAATGTGATTGTAAGTGAGATTTCCGTGAACAAGTATACTCACAAATATCACATATAAATGATTTCTTGACCTTATGAGCTCTTAAATGACGTATTAAAGTTTGTTTAAGAGCAAGTTTATAACCACAAATTGCACACTCGAAGAATTTTGAACAATTCAGCGTTACATCTGGAGTGTCAGTATCTTCTTTAATATCAATGGAATGATGCAAATCTTCTAAATTAAATTTCACATCTTCCGCCTCTTCTCTTTTAATTTCGTAATTGCTAATTGAATTATTTGGAGTTTCCAAAAATATATCCGTGTTTTCTACAATTTGTGATTCTTCCGAAGGTAGCACTTGAGCTGCAAGTAAATCGGTAACTGGTTCCATTTCGAGTATGGAGCACCATAAATGTACAGGTACAAAATCACTTTTCTTAATTGAAGGCGTTGATTATATGTTATCGATTTAGAAAACTACTGCTACAGTTGACAAATAATCGACACCGAAATAATAAAAAGCGACATTGATGAGTCGGGGCGTTTGCTTGGGTGTAAGTGTATAGCGCCATCTAATAGAACTAAAAAGAGATTTTCTAACGTTGCTTACGATCAACAGTATTCTGTTAAAATTTTGTGGTGGCAAATTTCAAATTGAATAACATTTTTTATTTTAAAATGTTCAATTAATATTTACTGTTGTGTCGCCAATATAAGTTATATTAATATAATGAAACAACTTATTGGTTGCAAGATATATAAACGAATGACTCTTTATTCATCAAAATGTCAAATATTGAAATATATACATATCAGGGTCGGCCCAGCCGGTTGTTGCCGTTACAACATCTCCCCTTTTTAAGATGAGATGAAATCTCGGTATCTGGCCGGTGGTCGTGATGATCTTATTGGTCTAGGAAGCCTTGTTCCCAATTTATGTTGGAATTATCATTTAAATGTGTTAGTAACTATAATTTGTAGATGGCACTTACTGATTAATAAAGATATAGTGTAGTCGTAGCTTTAGAAATGTGTGTAGAACTGTAGTCGTTACCAAGTTGTTACTTTGACATGTAGTTCGAATGTAGTCAATAAAAGTAAGGTTATGAAGTCATAATAAAACGTGGTTTAATTATTGAATTGTTTTCACGTTAATAAATCAAGATTATTTTAATTCCAAGAGGTTATGGGCACAGCTTGAAGAAAACAATATAAAGGTACAATATTAAATTCGTTATAAAAATGGCAGAAGGTAAATACACATCCGTAGTAAAATTAAACAATGAGAATTATTCCGTATGGAAGTTTAAAATGGAAATGATTCTAATAAAGGAACGTTTGTGGAAAACAATAGTAAACCCGGCTCCAACAGATGCGGCGGCATTGGAAAATTGGAATGCGGATAATCAGATGGCGAGGGCTTCAATCGGTTTGGCTATCGAAGACTCGCAGTTGCATCACATTAGGAAATGCAAAACCGCAAAAGAAGCATGGGAAGTATTACAGAAGTATCACGAGAAGGACACTTTTGCAAATCGGGTAAGCCTTATGGGAAAGATTTGTTCGATGAAGCTCGATGAAGGTGGTAATGTCGAGATTCACATAAATCGCATGGTGGATTTATTGCAAAAGTTGACCGACATGGGGGAGGAACAGTTATCCGATAAATGGAGCGCAGCAATGCTCATGCGGAGCTTACCCTCCAGCTACGATACAATGGTAATGGCTCTGGAGGCACGTCCGGATCAAGATATCACATTCAGTTTGGTTCAATCTAAGTTAATTGACGCTTATAAAAGAAGAAATGAAACTATTATGGAAAATGTTAATGAATCGGTGTTACAAGTGACGAACAGAAATACAGTGCACAGTGGTGAAAGGACATGTTTTTTCTGCAAAAAGGCAGGACATTTAAAAACTAATTGCAGAAAATATTCAGAATGGAAAAAGAAGAAATCAAACTCTGTAAATACGGTTAAAGATAATTCCGAATACCTTTTCTTGATGTCACCAACAAGTTCCGGATGGATAATCGATTCAGGTGCTACCTGTCATATCACAAGTAGCAAAGCGAAGTTTGTCAAGTTTAATGGGTGTTATAAGGAAAGCGTACACATGGCAAATGGTACAACCGCGAAAGCTTGCGGAAGAGGAAATTGTGTTGTGCAGGTTGTTAACAGCAATGAAGAGAAGTCTACAATAAACCTTAAAGAAGTTTTATACGTGCCAACAGTTCAAGGAAGTGTGTTGTCAGTTAAAAAATTACTAAAAGACGGTTTCGTGATTAATTTTTGCCAAAAGGGTGCCATGGATTATTGTGAAATAAGTAAAGACAACAAACAGATTGCAATCGGTGAAAGTGAGAATGGAAATTCGAATTTGTTTATTTTACGAGAAACAAGCAAGATTTACACTGCGATCACCGCAAAGCATTATAAATGCATACACTATTGGCATCGTGTTTTTGGTCATCGTGATCCGGAGGCAATAAAGACTATGCATTCGGATGGTTTGATTAGTATCAATAATTGTGGAATACAGATTCAATGCGAAGTATGTTTGGAAGCAAAGTTGACACGATTACCATTTCCAAAAAGGTCTTTAACAAAGACTAGTGCTCCACTTGATTTGGTCCATTCAGATGTTTGCGGGCCAATGCAAACGGTTTCTAAAGGTGGAAAACGGTACATCGTAACGTTTATCGATGACTACACAAGATATACAATTATTTATTTGTTGGCACACAAATCGGAAGTTGAAAGTAAATTCAAGGATTATGTTGCTATGGTAAAAACAAAATTCTCAAGGAAACCTAAAGTACTACGATCGGATCGAGGAGGAGAATACATGAGCAGCAACATGAAGGAATTTATGAGGAATGAAGGTATTCAAGTCCAATATACTACAGCATATACACCGCAGCAAAATGGTGTGGCTGAAAGAAAAAATCGATCGCTGGTAGAAATGGCTCGATGTATGCTACTCGATGCAAAACTCGGTAATGAATTTTGGGCAGAATCAGTGTCAACGGCTAACTATATACAGAATCGATTGCCAACAAAAGGTGCAACGGTGCCTACTCCGTATGAAGGGTGGAATGAATCAAAACCAAATGTGAGTAATTTAAAATTATTTGGTAATAAATGCTTTGTACATGTTCCAGCCGAAAAGAGAAGGAAATTGGACCCAACAGGAGTTTGCATGCTATTCATCGGATACGATGAATTTTCAAAAGGTTACAGATGTTTGGATCCAATATCAGGAGCAATTGTAATTAGCAGAGACGTTCGATTGGTAGATGAAGGAAATTGTGAAAAATTCAAAGTGGAATATGAAAGCGACTCACCCAGCGTGGAAAATAGAATGGACTCTGCGGATAAAGATTTAGACCAAGAAACCGAACTACAAGTTAGTGAGGTTGAAGAAATTCAAAATACAAGGCAATCCCAAAGAGTTAATAAAGGAATACCGCCAATTAGGTTAATTGAAGAAGTAAAGGTGGTTAAAGAAAATAAAGAAGCAGTTGAGCCAAAAACGTTCCATGAAGCAATATCAAGTAAAGAAAAAGAGGATTGGATTAAAGCTATGGAGGAAGAGATGAGTTCCTTAAAGAAAAACGAAACATGGACACTTTGTGAACTACCAAAAGGAAAAACCGCTATAGGCTGCAAATGGGTTTACAAGATTAAATCGGGTAGTGATAGTAGGGTAAAGTAGGGTATATTGTACCGGGTTTACAAAAACCCTTGTATAAGCTTAAAAAAATTATTTTTAAAATAAGTACGTGTGGCTAGTTAATAAGTATTTACTTCTGCTTCCGTTATCGGCATTTAAAGCTATCAAACTTATAGCTAAAATATTATAAATACGATTTTAGATTTTTCCGTCATCGGTACGATTTACCCAACTAGTCTGGTAAATCGTACCACCGGGTGGGTAAATCGTACCTATCTATAAAAATAGTGTCGGGTTAATTGTACCATAGTCAGTGACATAGATTATAAACTATTTTTGATATATTCGATGCATTGTAAACACAACAAAAATTATTTTATATTTCTTCTTTTTATATTTATATTTTTTTTATATTTTTTATTTATTTTATATTTTATTATTATTATTTTATATTTTTTTATATTTATATTTTTCTTTTTATATTTTTTCTTTTATATTTCTTATCTTATATTTCTATTATTTTATATCTTCTCTATCGAGTATTCTTCACATATTTCACAAAACCATTCTTTTTCATATACCAGTATTTCTACGTTTTTTGATGTTGAAGGGCTAGTACGTAGCCATTTTTCCACTGATTGGTCGTAATAAGTCTTAAATAAGGCTTAAAAATTGCCACATCCAGGAGTTGAAGCCTATGTGTGGTGTGTCCAGGTAACTGAAGCAAAATGATGCCATTAGATTTAGCTAACTCTGGCGCTTCTAAATTGCGTGACTGTGTGGAATGACCATCCAATAGTAAAAGAATGTTTTCCTCTTTGTTTTGTCCGCTTTTGTACGCCGTTATTGCAGATTCCATGTCTTGCGATGTCCACTCTCCATATTTTCCTTTTGTGGCCATTTCTGAAAAAACGGTTGATCAAAATCTGAGCTAAATTTGTATGAAGTAGGCTAAATTGTACCGGTACGATTTACCCAACTAGTACAGGTACAATTTACCCGACCCCACAATGATTTAAATTTTTGGCTTTGCCGAACATGGATTTTAGGTTATGATAAAATGTCAGCGGTTTAAAGGTTACAAATAGCTGTACATTTCTGTAATTATTATCAGTTAAATAATACACTTACCTATAGTACGTCAATTCGCTTAGAAGCGAAGTTGAAAAACTACAGTACACTGGGTTGAAATTTAATTTCACTCCGGAAAACGTTATCTTCACTTTTAGGCACCTGATTTTTACACACACGTTCGTTACTTTCATTTATACACAATAATTAACTGCTAGATGGCTCTTAGATTTAGTCAATTTAGAAATAATGCAGTGGTACGATTTACCCGACGGTACAATATACCCAACTTTACCCTAAGGCTCGACGATTCAAAGCTCGTTTGGTGGCACAAGGATATTCTCAGAAATATGGGGAAGATTATGATCAAGTATTTGCACCAGTATCCAGGCAAACTACATTTAGGATCCTATTATCAATTGCATCAAAAGAGGGATTGATTGTGCAACATTGGGATGCAAAAACAGCTTTTCTCAATGGAAAATTAAAGGAAACAATACATATGAAGCAACCACCAGGATTTTTAGAAGAAAATAAAGAAAGTTACGTTTGTTTGTTAAACAAAAGTCTTTACGGACTTAAGCAGGCAGCGAGGTCTTGGAACGAAGCTATTAACGATACATTTTTAGAAAATGGATTTCGTCAGAGTAATGTGGATCGATGCCTTTATCATAAAGAAGTGAATGGTAATTGGTGCTACATACTAATCTATGTGGACGATATCGTTATAGCATGTAAGGAAATTGAAATTATTCAGTTAACCGAGAAGGAATTAAATTCAAGATTTGTCATACAAAATTTGGGCAATATTAAAATGCACTTAGGAATTGAAATAACAAAAGATAATTACGGAGTATACCAATTAAATCAAGAAAATTATATTAAACAGATTGGAAAGGAGTTTGGATTAAGCGATGCAAAACCATCCAACGTTCCAATCGATCCAGGATATCGTCAAGATAATAATTCGGAAGTCATGGTATGTAATAAAAATTATCAGAAACTTATTGGATGTCTATTATATGTGTCGGTTAATACAAGACCAGATATATCGGCTGCAGTTTCCATATTGGCACAACAGGTTTCTGCACCGAAACAAGAAGATTGGAACGAATTAAAACGAGTCGTTAAATACTTAAAGGGAACGGCACATTTGAAATTGAAATTAAATTGTGAAAACGATAAATTGTTATTGTATGGATATGCCGATGCAAGTTGGGCAAATGACAAGATAGACAGAAAATCAAACAGTGGATACATATTCAAGGTAAACGGTGGAATTGTTAGTTGGTGTTGTCGAAAGCAAACATGTGTAGCATTATCATCTACCGAAGCTGAATTTATAGCATTATCGGATGCTTGTAAGGAAGTAATATGGATTCGTAGATTGCTCGAAGATATGAACCAGAATATAAATGGACCAACGACCGTTTATGAAGATAATCAAAGTTGTCTCAAGATAATCTTAGAAGAAAAACTGTCAAATCGTACAAAGCATATCGATACAAGACTGCATTTCGTAAAAGACTATGTTCAGAACAAAATAGTTGTGTGTGTATACTGCCCAACAAATGACATGCTGGCCGATTTGCTTACAAAACCATTGGCAGCATACAGGTATCAATCGTTGCGGGACCGTATTGGACTTATTTAAATGAGGAGGAGTGTTGGAATTATCATTTAAATGTGTTAGTAACTATAATTTGTAGATGGCAAATTAATAAAGATATAGTGTAGTCGTAGCTTTAGAAATGTGTGTAGAACTGTAGTCGTTACCAAGTTGTTACTTTGACATGTAGTTCGAATGTAGTCAATAAAAGTAAGGTTATGAAGTCATAATAAAACGTGGTTTAATTATTGAATTGTTTTCACGTTAATAAATCAAGATTATTTTAATTCCAAGAATTTAGTACCCGTAGGCTGTGGAGTAGTTCCTTCTTCAGTATTTCTTGTCACTTGTTCTTCAACAATCTGGTTCGGTACTGCAACTGGTTCATGATTGGTTTCCACTTCCTCCATTATCATCGACGATTTGTCTGGACTCGTCGAATGCACTTCTGTCCCCGAATTCGGGTTTGATTGGATTTCGAAACTGTCTAATATTTCATTAAGCGGTGAAATTATTTCAGATCCATTGTCTTCGAAGCGCGGTCGAAGTTGATTTATGTGTGACCGTATAAGGCCATCTTCTAGTAAGACGTTGTACAGCACTTTTCCAACTTTTTCAATAACGGTGCCTTTTTCCCAATGAGAAGAATTTGTCTTATACCTCTTCGCATATACCTGATCCTTGGCACTGAAGGATCTTGAGGTTGCACCATGTTTCCGGTTGAACTGATTTTCCATTTTTGTATTCCTTGGTGCGTCCTCACTTTTCACTCTTGGTAGCATTAAATCAAAAGGTGTTCGAATTTTTCTTCCAATTAATGATTCCGAAGGCGAGGTCCCATTAGGTGTGTTTTTATTTGGAGTGGTACGGTAAACGAGCAGGAACGTTTGGAGTATCTCCGTTAAATCTCCCTCCCCTTCCAATTTCTTCAAAGATCTTTTCAAAGTGTCGACAAATCTTTCCGCTTGTCCGTTTGACTGTGGATAATATGGCGCACCAGTTACATGTTGAATTCCATTCCTCAAACAAAATTGTTGAAATTGATAACTTGTAAATTGAGTCCCATTGTCAGACACTATCGTTTTTGGCGTTCCAAATCGAGAAAAAGTTTCATCTAGCCTTGATATAGTGGCTGCGGTCGTGATTTGGGCCATTTTAAATATTTCAGGCCACTTCGAGTGTGAATCCACTATGACAAAAAAGTAAATTCCTTGGAATGGTCCTGCAAAGTCGATATGTAATCGTTCCCAAGGTTCTTTTGTCGTTGGCCATGGGCTTAATGTATGTTTGGTAGGGTTTTTTGCTGCCGAGGAACATTTATTACATCCCCGAACGAAATCTTCAACGTCTTTGTCTACATTTGGCCAATAGACATAATTTCTAATAATTGCCTTCATGCGCTCCATACCTGGGTGTCCTTTATGAAGTTGAATTAAAATTCTTTGCCTGAAGGTGAACGGAATCACTACTCTGTTGCCATACAAGATGCTGTCATCTATGACGGATAATGAGTCTTTCCGCAAGTGGAATTGTTTTAATTCAACTTCTTCTATTTTGTGCAGTTGCGGCCAATTTAATTTTATTTGCTTATTTACCGATTGCAACAATGTGTCCTTCTTCGATTCGTTGTTGATCATTGGAAATGTTAATGGTAGGCCTTGAAGCGAGTCCACTGCTAACTTGTCGAATGTCCTTTTCAAATTTCTGCACTGCAGCGATAACGTACTCATCGTCTGGACGAGAATGGGTGCTTATTAATCTGGATAATACATCTGCATGACCAAAATCGCCGGTTGCAATGTATTTGATGGTGAAGTTGTATGTTAACAATACTAAAGCCCACCTTTGAATACGGTTGGCGGTATAAACCGGTATTCCGGTCTTCGAGCCAAATATTGCCAGCAATGGCTTGTGATCAGTTTCAAGGATGAACTTCCTCCCAAAAATCATTCGATGAAATTTAGTAACAGCAAACACCAAGGCTAAAGCTTCTTTTTCAATTTGGCTGTAACCCCTTTCGGCCGGTGTTAATGAACGCGAAGCGTGACATATTGCTTTCCTCGAACCATCTGGATATAAATGCATAATGCACGCTCCTAGACCATAATTTGATGCGTCGGCTGCCACGACTATTTCTAATTCCGGGTTATAGTGCGTAAGAAGTAAATCGGATGATAGGACTTTCTTAAGGTCTGTAAAGGACTTCTGACAGTTTTGTGACCATTTCCAATCTTTATCCTTCTTTAGCAATTCATCTAATGGTCCACGAAGTTTCCTCATGTTGTCGACAAATTTCCCATAATAATTTATGGCACCAAGGAACGATCTAAGTGTTGTTTTGTCGCTTGGTTCTGGCATTTCACGAATAGCTTTCAATCTTTCAGGATCTGGTTGTATTCCTTGTTCACTAATGATATAGCCCAGGTATGTAATCGTACTCATAAAGAATTTGCACTTGGCTAATTTTAAATGGAATCCATATTGCTGAATCCTCCTTAGGACTTGGTCAAGGTTATAATTATGTGCATGAATTGTCTCACCCGAAATGATGATGTCATCTATGTAAGCCGCTGTCCCATTAACACCCGAAAGCATACTGTCCATAATTTGTTGGAAAGCGTTTGGAGCGGGTTTGACACCTTGCGAAAGCCTATTTACTTTAAATAAACCCAGATGAGTGTTTATCGTAAGGAGGTTTCTTGAATCTTCATCCACTTCAACTTGTAAGAACGCGTCCGACAGGTCTATGTGGCTGAAATACTTCCCTGTTGATATTTTAGAAAAAATTTCTTGGGGTAATGGGAGTGGATAACAGTGAGGTTCAAGTGCATCGTTTAATCCCGTTGAATAATCAGCACAGATTCTGATTTTTCCATTTGCCTTTTTTACTACCACTATTGGAGCGGCCCATTCGGAGAATTGGACTGGTGTGATAGCGCCTTCAGCTTCTAAACGCTTTAACTCTTTTTCGACTGTTGCCATAACTGCAAAGGGAACTGGCCTTTTCTTGCGAAATATAGGTTGAACGTTTGGACGAGAATGAAGCCGAACTTGAACCTTGGTACACACTCCCAATTTTTCTTGAAACAGCTGAAGAAATTTAGTTTTTACGTCTTCGGCCGTAGTTGGGACTTGTGAAATTTGGTTACATACTGTGTTGAGTGGTACGTTCCATAAATTAAATTCATCTATCAGGTCCGTTCCCAATAAATTTGAAGTTGTTGTTGACACAAAACATTTCCCCGGTATGATTTGATCCCGAAATGAAAATTGACATTCGACTTCTGATGTAAATTTTAATGAATCTCCTGAAGCAGATTTAGGTGTTATTGTAGGTGAATGCCCTTGAGGTTTTCCTAATTCTTTCCAAGTTTCTTCAGATATAATGGTTAAATCAGAGCCGGTATCGATTTGAAAAATTATTTGGGTGTTGTTTACGCCTATTGTTATGTACCTTCGCTTTTGGTCAATATTTACACAGTTAACACGTACATAATTTGAGCGATGATCGTTCCTTCCTTGCTTCTTGTAGGATGATTTCCGTGTGTAAACATTTCTTTGGAAACAGCCACAATAACCTTCCTTGTGACCAACCTTGTTGCAGTCCTTGCACTTGTGATGTGTGTACGAGCAATCCTTTGAGAAATGCATTTGCCCGCACTGCCAGCAAGGTGTTCGTGGTGTGGATCGAACTACCGCAACTGATACGTTTGAATCAGTTTCAATAGAATTTACATATTCTTTTGTTTGGGGTTCACTTTTGATAATTAGGGCTGTGTCTTGTTTGATACTTTGCAATGTTGGCTCTCCTTTATGAGTGAGTCCAACGTCATTTTGCTGTTTGTTTTGTCATTGTCGAATTGCACTAGTAGTCGAGTTCTCAATTCTGCATCATTCAATGAATGTAAGCCACCGATAAAAACCAAACACTTGAAATGGTCAACTGTCAATTCTTTCAATTTAAAATTTTCACAATTTTTGTTTACAACCACAGCATATGTGACGATGTCTTGGTGTGGTTGCTTTACTAACTGTAAACACTTAAATCTACTGTTGAAAAGTGATATTGTGCGACCAAATAATATCTTTAATGTATCGGTGGTTTGTTGGAATGAATAATCTCGTGGATGCTTAGGTAGTATGTGATTTACATACCTCTCGTGACAAGTGGTGTTCAATTTCCGCACAAGTAAACGAACTCTTGCAGCATCGGTTAGTTTTGCACCGTCCAATAAAAACAAATCGTCATACCTTGTGTACCATACATCAAACGTAAGACCATTTTCAGGATCATATGTGAATTCTGTTATATTGCTTGCTAAAGAATTCATGATTGCTTCTGTATTTTCGTCACAGGTTGGTTTTGTATTTTGTTGAACTTGATTCCTAATTTCCTCGAGACTTGCTTGGAGTGTACTAATCATTTCAGTTTGTTGTTGGAACAATCTCAAGAAAGCTTCGCTTTGTTCAGTCATTTTGATTGATTTGTGAATCAATTTGGATTGGAACTACAACAAAATAATTACCTCGTCGCCACTGTTGTGTCGCCAATATAAGTTATATTAATATAATGAAACAACTTATTGGTTGCAAGATATATAAACGAATGTCTCTTTATTCATCAAAATGTCAAATATTGAAATATATACATATCAGGGTCGGCCCAGCCGGTTGTTGCCGTTACAACATTTACCAATTTATTTACGACCGTATTCATAGATAAAATGTTACTTACCCTTACAACTTTACTTGTAAAATTAACCCCTTTCTTCTTGAGAGCAACTGATTTTCGTGAGAGCAACACGCAAGCCAGGAAGGCACCGGGTTTTGACAACATTCAGGGATCTTTTCTTAAAAAACTCTATGCGGTCATCAAAAACGTGATAATAGGTATTTACAACGCTTGCCTTAAAATTGCTTATTTCCCCAAACTGTGGCAGGGAGGTGTCCTTAAGATCCTACTCAAGAACGCGGATGGGGAAACAAGCAATATAGAGAACTACCGACCAATCACCCTTTTGACGGTGTTGGGGAAAATTTTAGAAAAAATAATCAAAATCAGAATCCTTGTAAGTAATACCCCTTATCACGATCGGTGCCAATATGGCTTCGTGGAAGGGAAAAGCACAACCACAACCCTCCGGGACTTTTACGCAAAAATTGATACTTCGGTAATGAAGAAGAGAAAAGCCAAGGGTTTTCTCGCGGTTCTTGTCTACGACATCTCCGGAGCTTTTGACAATCTTTGGTGGCGGGCTCTTTTTCGCTCTTTAAGCAAAACGGGGCTTCCCCACCGCCTCAAGGTAATACTTAAGAGCTATCTATCAGCCAGGGAGGTAACTCTCACTTCGCGAGTTACCACAGTGGGAAAACGATCCACTAAGGGATGCCCCCAGGGATCGGTCCTCGGACCGATCCTATAGAACTCCCTTTTGGATCATTATCTGAAAAGGAATCAACAGGAGGGTACCACGACTTTCGCCTACGCGGATGACATCGTGACAGTTGTAACAGCCAGCTCAAGATACGAATTACAGAAGAAACTCCAGAAATGCGTGGACGAACTCGATGGATGGTGCAAGGACATGAAACTCGCTGTCTCGGAAACAAAGACGAGGATCATGTGCTTGTACCCAAAACCCGTGCACAACCGTGACTTGGACATAAGATTGAATGGGAATAAGATAAAGGTGGCAAGGGAATACAAGTACCTTGGGGTTCTTATAGATGAAAACCTCTCGATGCAACCGCATGTTAACTACGTCTGTGGCAAGGCCAACAAACTGGTGCACGCGGT
This sequence comes from Podabrus alpinus, assembly GCA_932274525.1. Taxonomy (NCBI): domain Eukaryota; kingdom Metazoa; phylum Arthropoda; class Insecta; order Coleoptera; family Cantharidae; genus Podabrus; species Podabrus alpinus. The sequence goes on from OW026452.1 coordinate 60,968,275, forward strand.
GCATCGAATGGCAAAGAGCGGATGGAACTTGGACACCTCGAACTCTATGCGAAGGATCTACCAGGGCGTTTTCAAGTCGACGTTCAAGTATAAAAGAACATTTAAAAGTTCATGCCGGCGAGAAATCTTTTAAGTGTGATTTTTGTGACTATAAATGTTTTCGACGTTCCATTTTAACAGAACATTTAAAAATTCATACAGGCGGAAAACCTTTTAGCTGTAAAATATGTGACTATAAATGTTTACATAGTTCAAGACTAAAAGAAAATCTAAAAATTCATACCGGCGAGAAACTTTTTCATTGTGAAACTTGTGACTTTAAATGCTCACGAGGTGGAAGTTTAAAAAGGCATTTAAAAACTCATACCAGCGAATAACCTTTTCGTTGTAGAATTTATAACCATAATTGTGTAGGAACGAGACCCTACTGACAGACTTTTGTCGAGACGCCACAAAATAAATGTTATTTTTATAAATATGACGTGAATTTGAGTACTCCACAACCTACAGTTACTAGAAAAAGTCCTTGCGCACTTATAAAAGTTACAAAAGCAACTTTATTATAATTTACATGTTTCGATAAAATTTAAACAATGTTGGCTTAAATAAATGTCATAGGTAGTTAATAATAATTACGTATCTACTAATCATTAAAAACATTTAATTAAATAAATACTCTCAAATCAAATTAAATCAAATAACATTTATTAATTTAGTACTAGGCATGAGGATACCTTACATTTCGTATGTTACACAGATATTAGGGCTGGTAGCCCTCTCTTCTATATTTAATTAAATAAAGTAAATGTAAAAGTTTAGTTAAACAAATGTAAGTTGCAGGCAGGAAAAAATTTTCAAAAACCTGCTGTGAAAAATATGGAGAATTGAAGAATATAAAAATTTGAAAAATATTTAAAAAGCAAACAAAAAATAACATAATGAGCAATACTACGGGATACTAGGGGAAAAAAATAAATGAGAAGTATAACAATTAATTTAAAATTTGTTTTAAAGACCTCTTCACGGTTTCAAAAAGTACATCATTGTCGTATGAAACCACTTCAGCGATGAGTGGATTCTGATGTGTCGTCATTTGTGTAATGATCTTCCTGGTCTTCTGTTTGATGAACGTGGCGATGGTTTCGATCTCCAGGTCTGCGTGCATGAAATCGATTGTAGTATACCTAGGGTATTGGCCAATGATCCGTAGGAATTTATTTTGCATGACTTGGATGGATTTCATCTTCGTCTTGCATGCGGTGGCCCAGATAGGTGCGTTGTAAGTAAGTATCGACCTGGCACAGGCTTTGTACAAAGTGATTTTTTCTCTTTTCGGTGTTCTGGCGTTGGGACCTATGAAAGGATACAACAATTGAATCACAAAGTTGGTCTTGTCCAACCGAGCCTGTATTTCCTGGCTGAATAGCAGCTTCGAGTCCAATGTGGTGCCCAGGTATTTCACCGTCTTCTGCCACGGTATGGTGTCATTGCCAACTTTAACTCCTGCGACGTCCGGAGGTTTACGCTTGAAGGTGAACCGGATTGCTTCCGTTTTTGGTATGTTGACTTTTAGTTTCCACATATTGAAAAACTCAAGAATTAATTTAGTGTGTTCTTCTAGATACGTTATATATTTCCTGGTTTTCTTGGAATGGGCGAAAATAGCCGTGTCGTCAGCATAAACACCTATACTTGTTTTGGGATGCCGGGGAATATCGTTGATGAAAACAGAAAAAAGGAGCGGACCCAATAATGAACCTTGCGGTACGCCTGCTGGAACGTCTACCATAGTAGAAACGGCTTGGTTAATGCTCACGAAGAATTGTCTACCCTCCAGGTAGCTGACGACAATCTTGATTAAATTGATGGGTGCTTGAACTAATTTCACTAACTTATATATAAGTGCTTTGCGATTAACAACGTCGAAAGCTTTTTCTAAGTCCAATAACACCATGCCCGTGTCTTTATTTAAATGTCTCATATGCACAATTTTTCCCTTGATGCGCGCCACTTGATGCGTTGTGTTATGTCCGGCTCTGAAACCAAATTGTTCGTTGATGATGATTCCGTGTTCGGTTAACTGATCCTTGAGCTCCTCTAATATGATTTTCTCCAGCACTTTACTAAGAGTTGCGAGTAGGCTGATGGGCCTGTAGTTTGTCGCCACATTTCTTGCTTTGTTGGGTTTAGGCAGTGCAATTACCTTGGCAAGCTTCCATTGCGTAGGGAAGTAGCAGTTAGAGAGGCATGCACGAAAGATGTAATATATTAGGCAAACTCCTTTCCTGGGAACGTATTTAATCTGCCTATTCGAGATGCCGTCCAGACCAGGAGCTTTTCTGTTTTTCAGGCCTTGAATAATTTTTGCAATTTTTGCTGGATTTGTCTTGAGAAGGCTTTCGTCAAGATTATCCCGATTCAGGTGGAGATTTTCGTATGAATCATTTACTTCGTCGTCCATTGGAGAGACGTCGTTGATGGTTTTACCGTGGGCATCCAGAAAAACATTTGCAAAAGCGTCGGCCTTTTCCTTGTCCGTGTATAATTTGACATTGTTACTGGTCTTGATTATCGGGATATCTTCGTGCTTGTTCTTTAGGCATTTGTAGACCTGCCAGAGGGAGTTGTCACGGAGCGTAAGGCTTTCGGTCACCTTCCTCCACTTTTCTTTTCTTTCTTCTTGAAGCAACTGCTGAATTAGTTCGGTGACGTGGTTCTTGTTGATGCGGTGTGATGGATCTCCTGTGCGGAGCCACTGCTTCCTTTCCCAGTTACGAATTGTTTTGAGCCTCCTAATTTCTGGATCCACATTGTAGGTTTCTTTTACTTCCTTTATTGTGGTTGCATCTTTGAATGCAGATTGCATTGCTACTGTGAATTTTGTGATGGCTTCTTCGATGTCTGCGTTAGTGGCAATGTTTGTGTCGATTGCTATTCTATCGTTGCAGAGCTGCTTATATTTTTTCCAGTCGGTGGTACGGATGTCTCTTTCGTGCAGGTCGCAGTTGAGAAAGAGGGTCATCACCACCGGGTAATGATTTGAAGAGAGGTCTTGCAGGACCGCTGGTGTGGTGTATCCTCCTACACCTTGGAGGAAGAAGATGTCGATGGTGGATGGTTGGCATCGCGGACCTTGATGATATGTGTGTTCGGGCGGATACACTATAACGAAATTCTTCTCGAGCGATAAATCTCGTAGGATATTGCCGCTCGAGTTATTCGTGCTGCAATTCCAAAACGAGTGTTTTGCATTGAAGTCACCTCCAATGACGATGTTGGGATACTGACTGAGGAACACGGTCAGCTCTTCCGCGAGGTGTTCGTGTAACTGTGGTGGGTTGTAGGCTGCTCCGATATAGAAAGGCGGACTGGTCTTAATCTTGTACACGATGATTTCTAAGTTTAGGGAGGTTTCGGGTTTTGCTGGTTCGTGAGGAATGCCCTTTTTGATGACAATGGCAACTCCTCCACCGTGTGCTATTCTGTCCGATCTGTAGCAGTGGAACTTCTTGAGTTTAAATTTGAGATTTCGCTGATAAGTGCGACATCGATGTTGTTTGATAAAAGGAAGTCCTCCAGTTCTTCCTTTTTGTTAACCACACTGGTAGCATTCCAGTTAGCAATTTTGAGTTTATCTAAGGTTGTCTTACCCATGAATATTTCTGAAGGCAGTAAATGCCACATTTGCCTCGTTGAAGGCAGTCATTGCATCCATTGCACTTGTCGCATTGGTTAGTCGAGACTTTAGCTTCCTTAGCATTTCAGTAAGCTTTTTGAAATCGAACATTTTATTTATGTCGTCCATTTCCTTCATAAACTCCTCGAAGTCGTTTGCGGCTGGGGTGTTGTTTGGTAAATTTGTAGTTGGCTGACGTCTTCTGGTTTCGGGTATGGACCAAGGGTTATTCGTCTGCTGAGTAGGTGGTGTCGTACGTGGGGGTGCCGCTTGTATGTTCATCAACGGAGGCGGGGGTACATTTCTTCGTGGTAGATCAGGGTACTCTCTGGAGTCATGTGAGTAGCCTTTCCTGGTTTGGTTCTTCAGCCACTGTTTGTGGTTCTGTTGCGCCTTCTTGGCGTTGGCTTTCTCTCCAGCTTCCTTATATTTGGGGCACTCGATTGATGTGCCTCGGTGGTTGCCGTTACAATTTCCGCACTTGGGTTCGCTTTCCTGGTCCGGGCAGTTCCACGTGTTATGCTTCTTGGTGCAGTGGCCGCACATTTCTGTCGCATGACAATATCGACTGCCATGACCAAATTCCAAGCAGTTTCCGCACTGCATGATATTCCTGGGGGCCCTGTACTTCTCCCAGTAGCAGGTGTTGTACATTAGGTGTCGTACTCTTCTCACCTCTTGTAGGGTCGTGCCATTTGCGAAAGATATTCTGTACTTCGGGTACAGAATGGGAGCATTATTTTTCTTTTTGTTTGCCAAAAGTCGACATGCTTCTGGTTTCAATCCTTTCCTTTTTAGATCATCAAGGATGTCTTGTGGCTCGAGCTCGTTGGTCCCTTTGAGTACGAAGGAACTCCGTTTTGTGTCTTCGGTACCGAATGAGTAATATTCAAGTTTCTGCAAATTGAATGCATCCACCAGTAGGTTGTAGTCCTCCATCGATTCCACAATTATCTTGGTTTGTGTACCCAGATTTTTGATGGAAAAATTACTAGTTTTAATTACCGCTTGGATATCTGAGACGGTGTTTTTGTAGTCCGATGCACCTATGAGTCCACGTTTGAGGATGATTGGGGTAGGCCTTACCGGCGAGAAACCCTTTAACTGTGAAATATGTGACTATAAAAGTTCACGACGTTCAAGTCTAAAAGAACATTTAAAAGTTCATGCCGGCGAGAAATCTTTTAAGTGTGATTTTTGTGACTACAAATGTTTTCGACGTTCAAATTTAACAGAACATTTAAAAATTCATACAGGCGAAAAACCTTTTAGCTGTAAAATATGTGACTATAAATGTTTACATAGTTCAAGACTATCAAATCAAATCAAATAACATTTATTAATTTAGTTTCTGGCGTTGAATGCCTTACATAGGTACGCGATACATAGGTTATAGATATTAGGGCAAGAGCCCTCTCTTCTATATTTAATTACGGTATGTGGAAAGTTAAGTGAGTAATGAAAGTTGAGTAGTATGCAGGAGAAAAGTTTCAAAAACCTGCTGTAGTTGGTTTGGATAGTTGTTCCTGCAATTGGCACCTGCACCTTTTTCCCGAATTGGCAGCGCAAGCTCGAGAGAAAGCGCTACCATGTCGGGCGAAGGGGAAAGGAGCAGCCGCCGTTCACCAACCCGTTGAGGAATTTCCTATTCAAACCAAAGAATAAAAATTTAAAACACAACAAAGAAACAAATAAATTGCAGAATTTGACGAATACTGCAATTCCCCGCTTAACACTTGTACCCAATTTACAAAATTTGAAGAACTTTGTGAAATTAAGGCAAAATGTGAAGCCGGCTTTAAATTTACCTAGATTAAATTTAGAATTAAAATTCAGGAAACTTCTAAATCGATACATGTGACACATTGTAAATAAAGGTGAAAGTTTACGTTAGCAATAAAAACAACAAAGCAAAACAAAAGGGGATTGCAATAAATTGGAAAACAATGGTTGATAATCTAAAAACAAAGTAAAATTTGCCTATTTACATTAAGTTAAGTGTGCTAATTTTAATCCAAAATATGTTTCATGAGCCGCTTCGCATTTAGGAATGACATGTCTTCATCATCCTCATCGTTGAAAGCAACCGTTTCCGCAATGAGAGGGTTCTCATGGTTGGTCATCGAGTTTATGGTTTTCCTCGTCTTGTCTTGAATGAAGTCGGTGATTGGTTCGATTTCTAGGTCCCTGTGCATAAAATCGATGGTAGTGTATCTCGGATAATTGCCAATGATCCGAAGAAATTTGTTTTGCATGATCTGGACTGGCTTCTGTATAGTTTTGGAAGCCGTGGCCCATATCTGTGCATTGTAGGTAAGTACTGATCTAGCGCAAGCCTTGTATAACGTAACTTTTTCTTTCTTCGATACTTTAGACCGTGGTCCGATGAAAGGATACAAAAGTTGGATAACAAAGTTGGTCTTGTCTAGTCGAATTCGTACCTCTTGGCTAAAGAGGAGTTTCGAATCCAAAATGGTACCCAGATATTTTACCGTTTTCTGCCATGGGACGGTGATGTTATCAACTTTAACACCAGGCACTTCTGGAGGTTTGCGTTTAGTTGTAAAACGTATGGCTTCTGTTTTCGGTATGTTAACTTTCAATTTCCACCGATGAAAATATTCGAAAATTAACACAAGATGCTCTTCTAGGTATTTGACGTATCTCGTTACCTTGCTGGAATGGGCGTATATCGCAGTGTCGTCGGCGTATATGGCTAAATTTGTATTGGGGTGCCGTGGAATGTCGTTGATGTAAGTGAGGAAGAGCGTCGGTCCCAATAATGACCCTTGCGGTACGCCTGCTGGAATGTTAAGTACAGAAGAGTTGGATAGATTGACATTAACGAAGAATTGTCTATTATCTAGGTAGTTGGTAATGATTTTAATCAAGTTGATGGGTGCTTTGACTTGCTTAACTAATTTATATATAAGAGCTTTATGACTAACCACATCAAATGCCTTTTCGAGATCTAATAATACCATGCCCGTGTCACGATTTACATGTCTCTCTATCGTAATCTTCTCCTTGATTCTTGCAACTTGATGGGTTGTATTATGCTTTGCTCTGAAACCAAACTGCTCTTTGATTATAATTTCGTTTTCAGCTAAGTGGTGTTTCAGCTCCTCCAACATAATCTTCTCCAGTATTTTGCTTAGAGTCGGGAGTAAGCTGATGGGTCGGTAGTTATTTGCAAAATTTCTGGCCTTGTTGGGTTTCGGCAGCGCGATTACCTTGGCTAGCTTCCACTGCGTAGGGAAATAGCAGTTCGAAAGGCAGGAGCGGAAGATGTAATGCAGCTGACATATTCCTTTTCTAGGAAGGTATTTGATTTGTCGGTTCGAGATGCCATCTAATCCAGGAGCTTTCCTGTTTTTGAGCCCTCTTATGATTTTAGCGATCTTCGATGGACTTGTTTTCATGTCGCCCTCGTCAAGCCCATCAGGGTTTAGATGGAGGTTCTCGAAGTTGGTATTTATTTCGTCGTCCATGGGAGAGACGACGTTAATGGTCTTACTGTGCGAATCCAGGAAAATATTTGCGAATGCCTCAGCTTTATCTTTATCTGTATACAAATTCACGTTCGTGCTAGTCTTAATTATGGGGATCTGATCGCGCTTGCTTTTTAAGTTTTTGTACACTTGCCATAGGGAGTTGTCCTGGAAGGCAAGGTTTTCTGTCAACTTAATCCATTGCTGATGTCGTTCCCCTTGAAGGACTTGCTGGATTTCTTCAGTTAAGTGGTTCTTCGCGATACGGTGGGTTACGTCTCCAGTGCGAAGCCACTGTTTCTTTTCCCAGTTGCGAAGCGTTTTAAGTCTTCTGATTTCTGGGTCGATCTTGAAGGTTTCTCTTACTGTTCTTTTGGTAGTTGCATCGTTGAAGGCCGACTGCATTACCTCAGTAAGTTTGGTGATGGAGTCGTCAATGTCGACATTTTGGACAAGGTTGGGATTAATTTGAATCCGATCATTACAAAGTTGTTTGTATTTCTGCCAGTCGGTGGTACGTAGTTCTCTTTCGTGGAGATCATAATTTAGAGACAGTGTCATCACGACCGGGGGCTAGAGTTAGCTAACTCTGACTACTCGAAACTAAATTTCTTCTGCTACACACTAAAGAACACAGTTAATATAACAAATTCTCAAAATATGAAGTGAGAATTTATTATCAAAATTTTGAAATAATCGAATTTGAAAAGTATGGAAAAGTAGCGAGAGCATGGTGCACAACCGGTCGAATGCCGCTACTTTGCCCGGCCGGCGCGCATTTTGTTGACGGTACGTGCAGATAGATATACTCTTACACTTAGAAAATTTCGCAGCAGCAGATGCACCTCGAGCGTCGTACATGCAACATCGATTATTTTTAGTTTTTACGCGATTTTTTGGGGGTGAAACGAAATAGTTTACTGCCCCATACCGCAACTATACTTTTTAATGCTATTTCGAGGGTCTCTCACATCCCGGTTGCATAGATCCCGGTGTTCTTGATCGGTCGCGCTTCTCGTATGTTTAGCCTAGTAACCAGAGTCAAATCCGCTCCGTAGGGGTGCAGAGCGGAGCGGAGCGGAGCGGAGCGGAGCGGAGCGGAGCGGCGCCCCGGAGGAGTAGGATTTGACGATGGATTACCCTCCTTTTCGAATGCACACCCCTAAAATTCGAAGGCAAAAAAAATTTAATTTTTTCACTTTTTCGGCAATACACGGGTTATTTTCCATTTTTTGCGAATATTTATTACCAAGATCCACTAATCACACCCCCATCTATCCGAATTTCAAAGAAAAATTCAAATCGGACCGAAAAAATTGCATTCCATTTCAAGGGACTGTAACCCGATATATGTGCAGACCCCGGGTTCGACCGGCTACATGAATTTACTTTCCCTTCTTTTCAAAAGTCGATATTTTGGTTATTTTGACCATATTCTCCCTTTTTTTCCTTTAATTAGACAAATATAAGCCTGTTCTCTAGTGTGTAGCTGAAGAAATTTTTTTCGACTAGTCAGAGTTAGATAACTGCGCCCCGACCGGGTAGTGGTTCGATGAAAGGTCTTCTATGACGGAGGGTGTGGTGTAACGGCCGACACCCTGGAGAAGGAAAAAGTCGAGCGTGGAAGGTTGGAAATTTTGCCCTTGAAAATATGTATGTTCAGGCGGGTAAACGATAGAAAAATTCTTCTCCAGAGATAAATCTCGCAGGATAGTGCCGCAGCGGTTGTTGCTGCTGCAGTTCCAAAACGAGTGTTTGGCATTGAAGTCACCTCCAATGACGATGTTGGGATATTGATCTAGGAACACTTGCAGGTCTTCTTTGAGGTGCTCGTGCAGATCGGGGGGGTTGTAAGCTGCGCCGATGTGGAGAGGCGGGTTGGTCTTGATTTTATACATGACGATTTCTAGATTTTGGGAAATCTCGGGTTTGGTGGGTTCGTGGGGGATGCCTTTCTTAATGAGAATGGCAACACCTCCTCCGTGAGCTACCCTGTCCATTCTGTAACAGTGGTACTTCTTTAATTTGAATTTGACATCGGGCTTAAGCCAGGTTTCAATGATGAGTGCAATGTCGATAGTGTTGGTTAAAAGGAAGTCCTCCATGTCTTCCCTTTTATTTACTACGCTGGTGGCATTCCAGTTTGCTATTCTTAATTCTTTAATTGACTTTTTACCCATGAGTCATATTCTTAATAGCTGCAAATGCTGCATCGGCTTTTCTAATAGCCTCTATTGCTTCGAAAGCACCATTTGCCCATGATAAGTCCGCCTTCAGCTGAATTATCATGTTTGTAAGTTTTTTGGAATCAAACATCCGGTTGAGGTCTTCAAGTTCTCTCATGAAAGTTTGGAAGTCGTTGGAATTTGGGATTTGATGTGTTGGTGGTGACATTCTTGGAAGTGGAAGTCCTCGGGAGTCACGATTTGGCCACTGGTGGTTGAAATTTTGAGGTGGGGGGGCCGTTTGTTGCACGTTGTATGACGGTGTGGTTGTATTAATTCCCATAAGCGGTGGTATGGGACGGTTTCTAGCTGGCAGTTTTGGAAAGTTTGCCAAATTATTTTGATAGACCTCTCGCTTATCTGCGACTCTATTTACAGCCTTGCGCTTTTGATTCGCTTTCTTCTCCTGTGCCTTTCGGTCCGCTTCCAGGTAGTTGGGGCACATTTGAGATGTGGCCCTGTGGTCTCCTTTGCAGTTAACGCATAAAGGAGCTTCTTCTTGGCTTGGGCAATTCCAAGTGTTGTGCCCGGAGCTACAGTGGCCGCACACTGCTTTAGCAAAGCAGTATCGACTACCGTGCCCGAAATCCAAACAATTTCCACACTGCATTATCGTTCTGGGTGGTTTGTACGGTTCCCAATAGCAGGTGTTGTGTTGAATGTATCTGACCCTCCTTATCTGTTGGAGGGTAGTTCCATTGGCAAACGATATCCTGTATTTTGGGTACAGGATTGGTTTATCGTTGGTTTTCTTAGCCAGGAGCCTGCATGCTTCCGGTTTAAGTCCTTGTTCTGTCAGATCCGACAGAATTTCATCGATAGCAAGTTCGTTTGTCCTTTTCATGGCAAAGGAGGTTCTCTTGGAGTCCTGCGTACCATACGAAAAGTACTCGACGTTGCTGTTACGGAGATCTTTCGTCAATCGTTCATAGTCCTCCATGTCTTCAACAGTAACTTTGGTCTGCGAACCAAGGTTTTTGATGGTGAAGTTGTTCTTTACTGATCCCTTTATATCGTTAAGTGTATCCTTGTAGTCCTTGTTCCCATAAACACCACGTTTGATAATTATGGGTGTTGGCTTTATTTTCTTTGGTGCTGGTTGCTGTGGAAGAATTTGGTTAGTATCGCTACTTGCCCCATTTTCGTTGTTATCTTCATTCACAGCGGAGTGTTGCATAGTGCTGTGTAGTTCCTTAAGCAATTTGCACCACCCTGGTTTTGTCAGGCGCCAGTTCTCAAAGTGAGAACAAAATTTATAAAATTGAATTCTTAATTTTCAGGTGTTACAAATTACTCAGAAACTTACAATTCTTGTCCCTTTTATTTAGCTCAGTCTTGGAAACTCGACTCAAGGTGTAGTAGGTTCGTTGAACTTTGAGATGCTTCTTGGGTTGAAATGAATTGAAAACTAAAATTGTGGATGTCAAGATAATCAAGATGAATTGGTTAGCTTGTATTGATGAATCTTTAAATTGGGTAATGCTTACTGTAATGAATCAAGTTGACGAATAAAAAATTGTTTGTATCGTAAATGGTTTTATATTTATGAAAATAATTAATTAAATTCGCTAGCTGCACATAATATTTTTTAGATAAATTTTTATCTAAAAGAAATTGACAATATTGTAACAAAAATCAAATCAAAACATCCAGAAATATCTTGTTGGATCGTAGACAAAGTTACCATAATAAAATTTATAAAATGTTAATGGAAATATAATTTTTAAATACCTTTTTGTTTTTAAATCCGGCTCTGTACATGAAGCCTGCGCACTAACACAATTTTAGCTCACGGTCACTTCGCGGTGTTACACAAACTTGTTGCTTGTTGATAGTGTTGCTTACGAATTTCGCTTCTGTTTCGTTGTTAGGCGGAGTTGTTTTAATAGTTGATACCCGTTGATTTTGAGTATCGTGTTGTGCCAGTGAATGTTTGTTGTTATTGGTTTCCAGTTATGAGAAGGTGAGTCATCTTCAAACTCGTTGATTGTGTAGTTGTTTTACTGAAAGGTAGCCATTTGTAAATTTTTGTTATCTCGTTTAGATAAAGTTGGAGTTGGCCGCACATTTTACCATTTCGAGCGTTCAAAGAGGACTTTTCTTTTACGGAGCCGCACGTCTTGTCATTTCAAGCATTGAAGGACGACTGTCTAATTTTCATGCGCCGTACTCGAAATTCGTCGAAATTTTGTTATCTGCAAGTAAAGTTTCACACCTTTTTGTGTCTTATGTGTTCTAATTGAGTTTAAACTTTCAGGAGCTGTTTCCTCTATGTTGAGTTGATCAACCGTGTGTTTCCCCTACTTCTCACAAATACGGTAGCAGTTTTATAAGCAACATTTAGCGAAGTTCCATACCTTTTTGCTTATCACAAACTTTCTTATCACATTTAAGCGAAATTGACCTTTATATGCACTTTTGGAGTTTTTTGGTTTGAAATTATGAACATTTGATAGAATAGATTATTTAACAAGTTTTGACATAATGGGTTTTACACAATTATTGTAGTACGTGGAATAAATTTCATTTTTGTACCTTATCATTAAGGTTATGTATATTTGTGATAACATTCACAGTAATATTACCATATTTGAGGCAAACAATCCCTTATTCTGAAATTTTGAGGTGACAATAACCTCTTTAAATTTATCTTTCAGCTTTTAAAAACATTCCCTTATACTTAAAGATCTTAATTGGTTCATTATACCTGAAATTGCTAAATTTGTTCATCTTTCTTATCTTTGTGTTTGAAATGAGGTCAAATTTTATGTAAATTTTGAGTATGAGTAAGAAATTTATATATTTGCATAGCCCTGGTAGCTTAAAACACAGCAATAGGTATCGATGAATCTTTTGCGATCGCCGAGAAACGGTTTCGGAGAGTAATATCAAATTGGTTATTTGGTTTCTTGGCATTCTTGGGCGACACGTGTCCATCGTTGGCCCTTTTCAAATTGTTTTCCCATGGCATGTCGGTGACGTTTTTGGTCGATGTCGCCGCAGTTTGATCGTTTGCCTTGGTTGCGTTGATATTGTCGGTATTAACAAGCTTCATAATGTTGGCTTGTTTAATTTTGATGGGTAATTTAGAAAAGCCACAAAAGCCCCCGTTCAGTGATTTCTTGGTATATACCTTACCGGGATTCCTTGTAGATATCCCCTTGGATAGGGGTTTTTGTTTAGTAATTGTTGGATTATCGTCCAACGTGGCTAAAGCCAATAACGCTTTTCAGTAAATGTATGAAACAAATACTTACAAAACGTGTAAAAGTTTGGTTATGTTCCAACGATTTCGTAACGATTGTTTTGAGGTTATGTGTGCACATGTGCTCGCTGTGGTAGCCAATCAGTGCTGCCAGATTTTTTTTTACAGAGGTCGCCAGAATAATCGTCAGATGTCGCCCAAAGTCGCCCAATTGTCATTTTTGTTACCACCTTTTTCAGGGAAATCCCATTTAGTTAATTAAAAATACATTAGTTTTAATTTTTTTTATTTATTAGCAGTTTGAAACAGAAATACAAGGTACCATTACATCAATTTCTTCAAATATTTCTATAACAGTGTCATCGTCTTCTTCAACTCCAGTTGTAGCATTTGTATTGTATCCATACATTGTAGAACTGTTAAACTTATTTACCATTGACCGCGTTACTTGGAAATTTCTAGAACATATTTTTGTACCAAATAACGCTAATCTTATTCTAAGTATAGAATTTAGTCCATGCTCTCATCAACAATTATTGAAAATGGTGCATCCACGAGTCTTTCCCTTAGAGTTTCAAGAAGACTAGGGCCTATGACATTCTTAATTAAAGCTGAACATTTAGTCCGATGGATTCGCAAATTTTTTAAAGGGCATTTCGATTGTATGCCGATTTGCTTCAGCAGTTCTCCCCAAATGATCAATGCTTTTAATTGAAGTATGCATGGCAGTAAATACAGCTAATCTTATTATGTCATTTTCTTTTTCATCGTTGGTAATGTCCATAATAAAGTGGGAATTTAATTGTGACTGAGAATTTTTAAGTGGTGTAAGATTTTTATACTTGCGAATATGGTTGAGAGTAGTTCCATGTTTTTGGAGATCAGCTTTATGGGCTCGTAAATGCACCTTGCACACAGAGCCGTCTTTCACGAGCATGGGGCCCTAGGCTACCGAGTTTTGGGGGCCCTTTTAATTACTTTGTATAACGTAACCATTATATTTTATTTTTTTATCATGTAAAACAAAATTAAAAGTTTTTACATGCAATAACTCCAAATTTACACTGAATCTTATCATGATACTATAACTTTAGAGATATTCTCACGCGCACATCGGCATGAATCATACGGCGTCTTTAAGGGCAAAATTCGCGTATGGGGCACACTATGACGCGATACGTGGCCGCGTTCTAAATTCGTTCACCAAGTGATCATATCTCTCAAGTTATACTCGTAATATCATGGAATCTTATGACATTTTCAATTTCAAGCGTTTGAGTCTTATTTTAGCGATAACCGATTGCGTCTTTCGAAGCACGACGGAATGCTCCGAAATGAATAGAGGGCATCAAGTCAATTAGGCATTTCCATGTGACGTCACGAACACTCGCACAACAGCTGATATACGACGGCTATTTTGAGATTAGCATTTTTACAACACAATTTTCATTTCAAAAATAAAATTACCTTTTATATTATGCAGTATTTTTTCAAAATGAAACTGAAATGTGCAAATTAATTTACGGACAAAGCATTAAAGCAGTATGTAAAATTCTTAGGTTAGGTTTACGATTAATTCTGGAAATAAAATAAACGGAAGGTACTTACAGTAATAATTTTACACTACACTCTCTACGGTTTATAAAATGTAAAAAAATTCAATTTTCACCAATAAAAACACGATTTATCACAAACTTTATAAACACGCTAACAACTTGTAGTAAATCAGCTGTTCGGTGTGACGTCACTGTGACGTATTTGGAAATGCCTAATTCGCGGAGCAACTCGACGCTGGCGCGAAACTTCTGCGAAGCTCGCTAGGCGCACTGTTGACTCCCGCTACCGAGAACAAGTCGAGCTCGGGCGAAGCTTTTCGGTGTTTTTATTACGTCGTTCTGTGCTGAGTGATTTCGATAGCTAGCGATGTGACGAGTCGAATACTTTTTGTACTCGAGTAACTCGTATTCGGAATATTTTCAACTCGAGTTTTTACTCGAGTCAGGTGACTCGGCGAAATTACAGAATAACAGAAGGAACAGTATTCGCCGGTAATAATATTATATAATATGCTTACGTTACGAGTTGCGTTAAGCTTTAACACTAAACTTCAGTATAAATAAACAGCAACGCAGAGCCCGAACGAATTAAAAATTACAATAAAAAATTATCAATAGGTAACTAAATAAATAGGTAGCAATGCAAAATTGCAAATGCATAAGTACGCAAATTTAAAGTTAGCAGTCGTGATAAAACTTCCAAGACACCAGACACCAGCATCTAAAATAAAAATAAGAAGCATCAAGGTCGATAAAGAAATCTAATACCATTCGCATTCGCATTTCATTCATGTTATTTAATATTTATTTACTCTTGCATTTTTGTATTGGTGTATTAAATTATGTATTAACTTATGTATTAAGAACTTGTACATTAAAAGTTTTCTAGCTTTAGATTTGATCATTTATTTATAAGAGTTTTATTTTTATTATATAATATTACCAAAAAAATGTTATTCGAATTTGGGGGCCCCTCTCAGGCCTGGGGCCCTAGGCACGTGCCTAGTCTGCCTATTGCTTAAAGACGGCACTGCTTGCACACAGAACAGTAGGCTTCTTTGGTTAAATCGTTACTTTTCCGTTCACATAACCAACCTAAAAATTTAAAGTAGGTATTCAGATCAAAATGTAATAAAAAATTATATTTTGCAATTTGCAAATTACCTTTAGCCCATGGTTCCTTTTCCCAACATGAACAATATTTTCGCTCGTATTTAGCGTATTTTCCCATGGCAAACCACTAGTATCAAAACTACAAATTTAATTTAATAATTATTGTTAGGTTTGTAAATGAAAATAAAACTCGATTTAAGGATAAGGCGCTCGTAACGTTCGCTTCTACAATCTACAATTACACTCTGTTCTGATGATTATATCAACATGAAAAATATGAGCTAAGTAATACTACATATTTTGCATGGTGTTAAAGTTCCCGGAAGGAAGTAACTAAACACCGTTTAGCTTACAAAATAATGTAGGCGTTATAATATAATGTATTTCCAACAATCATTGTTCAAAATTTATGTCAATACGCCATAAATAATAAATTTGCCATACATTTATGTCAATACCAGGTCAACCAGTAGTATATCTAATATCAATATTCTTTGATGTTAATGATGTTAAACATCTAGCAATATCCTAATCCAATCCCAAGACCGTCAAATTCAAAATCTTAAGGTATTATTAAGATTTATTACAACATTTTCAATATTTCAATAAGTGGCGCGGTTTATGGCGCTGGCGCATTCGCAAGTCGCCCATTTCGTCGCCAGTCGCCAATTCAAAATTTTTGGCGCCATGGCGCCTACTCAAGTCGCCCATTTGGCGATAAATCGCCCAATCTGGCAGCACTGAGCCAATGCTCCACTGTTCAAGACTAAGAACATTTAAAAATTCATACCGGCGAGAATCCTTTTCATTGTGAAACTTGTGACTTTAAATGCTCACGAGGTGGAAGTTTAAAAAGGCATTTAAAAACTCATACCAGCGAATAACCTTTTTGTTGTATAATTTATAACCATAAATGTGTAGGAACGAGACCCTACTGACAGACTTTTGACGAGACGCCACAAAATAAATGTTATTTTTATAAATATGACGTGAATTTGAGTGCTCCACAACCTACAGTTACTAGAAAAAGTCCTTGGGCACTTATAAAAGTTACAAAAGCAACTTTATTATAATTTACATGTTTCGATAAAATTTAAACAATGTTGGCTTAAATAAATGTCATAGTTAATAATAATTACGTACTAATCATTAAAACATTTAATTAAATAAATACTCTAAAATCAATTTATAAATTCATACCAGCGAGAAACTTTTCGTTATGAAATTGTGACTAGTTTGACAGATTTTGTCTTTGACAGATCAAAATTATTCAAGGCAATCCATGTCGTTTTAAAATTGCTTATTTTATTTTTGCATTTTAACAATAATAATTCTTTTATGAGTTTATGAGCAATGAAAAACAAAGAATATGAAAAACCTTATAATGTAAACACCCATCAATGTTAAAGTGACATTGTACGCCCTCTACACGAAAAAAGATAACTGACCATCGGGGGAGTTTAACGTTGTGGTGTTAGACACTGCCACGTAAATTAACAAAACGTCATCGTAGAAATATGTCAAATTTGCATGTTCAAAATAAAATTCACACGAATCTAGTGAACAATTTAGAAAATCTAACTTATTTCTTGTGATATCAAAAGGGTTTAGTTTCGCAGAAATTAACAAACGATTGTTGATATGGACGAAGCGGTAGGTTCCTAAAAATTACAAAATTTATAAAATAATGCTTGAATGTTTTGCAGGATCCGTGCTATTCGAAGCTTGACATTAAAACAGAACAATTGGAAGAATATGAAATGTTAAAATTAGAAGACCTCCACCATTCGATTGATATTAAAGACGAACCGTCGTTTCCTGAAGAAACCGAACCCGAGGAAGAAGCACGAAAACTGAAATGTGGAGTCTGCGATGTAAAATTTAATAATGCATTAGAACTCAGAAACCACGAAGTAATTCATAATGCCGACACAAAATTATATGAGTGTGCAATTTGTATGACCTATAAGTCGACATCAAAAAGAAATTTTGTACGTCATTTATCAATTCATACAGGCAACAAACGTTTTGTATGCGGTATATGTGATTATAAATCTACTGATAAAGGAACTTTGAGACGTCATGCAATGATTCATACTGGTGATAAGCCATATCCTTGTAGCATTTGTGAGTATAAATGTTCACGAAAGGAATCTTTGAAAAAACATTTTATAACGATTCACACCGACGAGAAACCATTCGTGTGTAAACTTTGCGGTTATAGAACTTCGGTCAACGAAATTCTGAGGATTCACTTAAGAAGTCACACTAGTGAGAAACCTTTTGCTTGCAAAATTTGTGAAAATAAATATACACAAGAGGCGTACTTACAGGCTCATTTAAAAACTCATAGGATCTCATAGGATTTTACCGAGAAACCGATTTGGGAGGTGGGATCACTCGGTATGTACATATTCAATACAAAGTAATTTCAGCACAGCACAATGTGCTAGATTAAGAGGATTCGGCCAATCGTTTGGTACAAGAAGAATTCCAACATTTTTACTTTCACATATTAATTTTTACTATACTTTAGAAACATTACTATGTTAGTTATATTATATATTTTAATACAGACTATTTTATAAAGAGGATGTAAGTTTTAATTTAACTTAAATTCGTTTCAATTACATTACTTCATGTCTAAATTAAAGAGGGTGGCAAGAAGTACCCGTCTTAATTTAGGTGAAGTGAGAATCACTAGAGTTGTAAATTCTAATGATCTCTAAATTAGGAATAAGGGTGGCTAGAAGTACCCCTTTCCTAACTTGTTGATGTGAATAACATTTAAGTCGTAAATTCAAATGCTACTGATTTATTAAGTTTTACATACAGGTATTTATATAAAAACTTAATAGCTAGGTTATCACATTCCAATTACATTAAAGGTATTAATTTGATGACTTATGATATAAATTTTCCATTAATAATTTTAAATGCAGTACTTGCTGATTATAATTGTTTTAAATGTTGATAATGCGGAAATGAAAATTATATTTGTAATTGACCTACTGGAAAGTGTTATTGTGCATATTAGCTTTATTTACACTTTTAAATTTGTACAATTTTGCATATTTACTTAAATTATTAATATACAGGATGGTTCTACTAGAACTCACCCAACCAACAAAAACCTGTTTAATTTCTAAATTAAACATATTGCCACCTCCAAAATAATGGTAGTGGCGTTTGGTCATCATTGAACTGCTGAAATTGATAATTTTGAATCTTCTTCTGAAGTGTCGTCCTCAAGTAATGGTATTAAATGGTGAACACTTTTCCGCGTTGTTTGACCCTTTGCTTTTTTGACACTGACGACTCGTAGTGTGCCATCTGGATGTTTGTTACTAATTTTTGCTAATGGCCATTGACTGGGATTAATGTGATTTTCTTTGGTGATTACTATGTCTCCTATTTGAAGGTTTCTGTGTTTTGATTGCCATTTGTATCTTTTTTGTAGTTGATTTAAATACTCCGATGACCATGCCTGCCAAAAGTCATGCTTGAGTTTTTGGACTAATTTCCATCTGGAACTTAAATTTGTTGTCATCATGTTGTTTACATGAACTGGTGGTATTAGTTCATGTAAGCTGCCGCCTCCAAAAGAAATTTTAAAAATGCCTGAATCCAATTTCGTAATATTAATGTTTTCTGCTTGTATTGTTATTACGTTTATTAAGACTACTAATAATAATATTAGCAGTGTATTTGCCTTTGCTGCAATTGATGATTGTTTCGGTTCTTCTTTGTTGTATTGATTTCGAAGTTTTTTGTTTCTTGGTTGATCTTTTTTAAATGGTGTTTTATTAATGTTGTGGACGAATTCTTCTTTTTTGGTTTTTTCCGCATAATGTGCCTTGCATTTTTCGTTTTCTACTGACATGGGCTTCTTATTTTCGACTACTTCTTGTTCCCAAAATTTCTGTAATTTTTTGTCTTCTTCATAACGACTGATCATACTGCTTATTTTGATTGGTTGTTGATTTTGGTGTGACATGCTGCCTGACAGGATCCATCCTAGTTGGGTGTTTTGGCAGACTAGTCCATTCTCCATTCTTCGTAAACCTTGTTGAATGATGCGGCTTAATTCGGCAGCCCCTAATATTGCGTCTATTGGGCCTCTTTGCTTGAATGTTGGATCTGCTAATAACTCGTTGTCCCAAGATAAATCCATATCCATATGTTGATCTGGATGATTTTGTGTTAATGTTGGAAGTATCTTGAAATTGATTTTTAGCGAAAACTCGCTTGGAACTCGTGGTCTAATTGTAACTTGTATTTGATATTTGGATACTTTTGGATTTGCATCGCTTATCCCTGCTATTTCTGCTACCATTTTTTGCTTGGGATATCCTAATCGTTGTGCGGCTTCTTCAGTTATCAGTGCTGCTTGGCTCCCGGAGTCGATAAGGACTCTCAAATATTCCATATTGCCCATGTAAGATGTGGTGCATACTAACGCTGTTGGTAATAACACTGTACTTTGGTCTTGATTAGTTGTATAAGAACCTGTTGGAATATTTCTATCTTCTGCGGTGTGCTTTTGGTTTTGTTTTGTATTTGTGTGTTTTGATCTGACTTGATTCTGCCCTTGATAAGAATTATACTGTCTTGTGGATGATTGCTGTGGTTTCCAATTTCCAAATCTTGAATTCGTTGGTTTCCAATCATCATGTAATAACGTATGATGTTTTCTGAAGCAAATTTTACAGCTTCTCTTGCTGAAGCATGGTGCGGTAGTGTCATGATAGATTAAACAATTGCAACACCCTTTGTTTTTTGTCACTTTTCTTCTTCTTTCCGCTGGATTCATGTTCTTGAATTCGCTGCAGTCGTAGATGATATGTTGTTGACCGCAACAGATACATCTTGAACAAAACTTTTTTGATGCATAAGCGTTGGTTGACCCATATATTTTTTGTATTTGATGTTTTCTTAACCGTCTTGCTTGGGCACCCATCTCTGTATCTCGTTCTGATCTTGCTCGTTGCTTGTATTTTCTTGTGGCTTCGCTGTGGACCCTTGTATTTTGATAGTTAACAGTGAAGACCATGATAATGTATTTGCTTGTGGCGTCTTCTTGACCCTTGTTTTTTTATTCTTCTTTTTTCTAGTGGCGTCGCTGTGTGGACCCTTTGTATTTTGCTTCTTCTAGTGGCGTCGCTGTGGACCCTTGTATTGTATTCTTCTCCTTGCTTTGGCGTCGCTGTGTGGACCCTTGTATTTTATTCTTCTTGTTGCTTTGGAGTCGCTGTGTGGACCCTAGTATTTTATTCTTCTTGTTGCTTTGGCGTCGCTGTGTGGACCCTTGTATTTTATTCTTCTTGTTGCTTTGGCGTCGCTGTGTGGACCCTTGTATTTTATTCTTGTGGCGTCGCTGTGTGGACCCTTGTATTTAGATTCTTCTGTGGCGTCGCTGTGGACCCTTGTATTGTATTCTTCTCCTTGCTTTGACGTCGCTGTGCGGACCCTTGTATGTTGATTCTTCTCCTTGCTTTGGCGTCGCTGTGTGGACCCTTGTATTTGATTCTTCTATTGGCGTCGCTGTGGACCCTTGTATTTTTAATTCTTCTTGTTGCTTTGGCGTCGCTGTGTGGACCCTTGTATTTGTAATTCTTCTTGTTGCTTTGGCGTCGCTGTGTGGACCCTTGTATTTGTAATTCTTCTTGTTGCTTTGGCGTCGCTGTGTGGACCCTTGTATTTGTAATTCTTCTTGTTGCTTTGGCGTCGCTGTGTGGACCCTTGTATTTGTAATTCTTCTTGTTGCTTTGGCGTCGCTGTGTGGACCCTTGTATTTTTATTGCTTTGGTGTCGCTGTGTGGACCCTTGTATTTGATTTGATGCTGTTGTATGTTGTATGCTGTGCGATCTCTTGTTTGGACCGTTGATTTGATTTGATGCTGCTTCGATCTCTTGTTTGGACCGTTGTTGATGCTGCTGATGGTTTATCTTCTTAGGTTCGAAGGACCATGTCTAAATTAAGAGGGTGGCAAGAAGTACCCGTCTTAATTTAGGTGAAGTGAGAATCACTAGAGTTGTAAATTCTAATGATCTCTAAATTAGGAATAAGGGTGGCTAGAAGTACCCCTTTCCTAACTTGTTGATGTGAATAACATTTAAGTCGTAAATTCAAATGCTACTGATTTATTAAGTTTTACATACAGGTATTTATATAAAAACTTAATAGCTAGGTTATCACATTCCAATTACATTAAAGGTATTAATTTGATGACTTATGATATAAATTTTCCATTAATAATTTTAAATGCAGTACTTGCTGATTATAATTGTTTTAAATGTTGATAATGCGGAAATGAAAATTATATTTGTAATTGACCTACTGGAAAGTGTTATTGTGCATATTAGCTTTATTTACACTTTTAAATTTGTACAATTTTGCATATTTACTTAAATTATTAATATACAGGATGGTTCTACTAGAACTCACCCAACCAACAAAAACCTGTTTAATTTCTAAATTAAACACTTCATCTTTTTTTCCAAATTCCTGAAATAGCTTACCGAAAACACGACCAACCCTTAAAATGGCACAATATTGATTTATTACACAGGGGTCATTTCATATCAAATCAACTGAAAAATAGGCAAAATTGACTCGAGCCCTACCAAAAATGACGAAACTTGGTACACACCATCTTAGTAAGAAATAAACAAGTTGGAACGTGCTTCAGCAGCGGTTCCTAGGCTTCTATACATACAACTACTTTTCTGGTGTGAAAATTTGTAGTTATTTTTGGTCGCCATAATTTTATAATGTGATATCAGATAATCCGATAATTCGGAACCGACAGTTACAAACTTAAAAAAGTTGTTATTATCTGGTTATTTTTGATCGCCATATAATGTAACATCACATAATCAGATAATCTGCACCAATTAAATTTTTTGCGATTGATAATTATCATTTACTATATAAGTAATAACAATCAAACTTTTCCATTCTATTAGAAATTTTACTTCTCTGTAATGTATGGTCCTTTTTTTGAGGTGGACCAATCCTCTCCTTTCTCTTTTATTTATAACTTATAACTTAACTTCACTAACCACATCAATAAAAAATTATTTTACACATCAAAGTAAAACAAGTACTAGTTTATATAGGGAGACCTCTTCGAAAATATCTTTAACGTAGTAAATTTCTTTCGAACATTTGCGTATTTATAAATTGCATTAGCGAATCGAAGCAACGGATTAACAGATTAACGCAATACTATATAGACGAAGTATTTAAAATATAACAACGTATCAGTTGATCAACGTTATGATTGGCTCTGAAACATGCGGACGGACACGAAGCCAGACCATAAGGCTTCTTTCTATACCTTGTATAAAAGCCTAAAAGTAGCGCACTGGCTACCCAGTTCTTAGACCTCTATACACACAGAGTATTTCCAACACGATTTGAAACGCTCTGTATGATTTTGAATTATGCGGACGGACAGACGGACACGGAGCCAGATCATAAGGCTTCTTGTTATACTTTATTTTCATTTAATACGTCACTTACTAATCTAAAATTCTCCCGCATGGTGGCGTTTGCTTAATGTAAATTGCGAATAGAAGCCTAAGAACTGCCGCTAATAGCCCAGTCAAATTAGACGAAAAAATGGGTTCAGCTCGGAAAAATTCCCACCTAGCTGAATTTTGGTACACATCTTTATGACATCGTTGTAAACAATATGTAAAAAGTCGACCTCGACATCATGTCCGCGTTAAAGGTTATTCGAGGTCAAAGGTCACGAAATTGGCCTTTTTTTTAATATCTCGTTTTTTATTAGTCGTACAATAAAAAGTTTTAGATACAATTTGTAGAGGAGGTAATTATCTACAAAAATGGTCTTATGACATTTTCACGTTAAGTTGATAGTTTTTGCGTTATAAGGCCAACAAAATGGACCCACCCTTAAAATGGCACAATTTTGATTCGTTGCAGGGAGAGATAAGTTTTCGGGCACGGGAAATGCTTTTAATAATAAATTAATTGAAATTGTGGCCAAGGTTGGAAAATGAAGAGAAAAATAAATTTTTTCAAAATTTGCCAAAGTTATAGTATCTTCCAAGTACCGAAGGCGAAATTTTGGTTTGAGCTTACCGAAGGTCCGGGCAAGCTGAAAATTGGCAAAGATGTATATTGAAGTGTTCTAATAAACCCCCAAAATGTTTCATAAAAATCCCAAGCCGGCGTTCCCTCAAATGAGGATTTTAGTCCCCTAAGTACGGTGTTTCGCCTATAGCTCACGTATTTTTACTTTTACGAAAAATTACCATTAAGCAAAGTTGAAGAACATAAAATTTCTATAACTGTTGGCGCTGCAGTAGGTAGTACCACAATACATACTGTAATAGGCAAATTAAACTTTGTTTAATGGTAATTTTTCATAAAAGTAAAAATACGTGAGCTATAGGCGAAACACCGTACTTAGGGGGCTAAAATCCTCATTTGAGGGAACGCCGGCTTGGGATTTTTATGAGAATTTTGGGGGTTTATTAGAACACTTCAATATACATCTTTGCCAATTTTCAGCTTGCCCGGACCTTCGGTAAGCTCAAACCAAAATTTCGCCTTCGGTACTTGGAAGATACTATAACTTTGGCAAATTTTGAAAAAATTTATTTTTCTCTTCATTTTCCAACCTTGGCCACAATTTCAATTAATTTATTATTAAAAGCATTTCCCGTGCCCGAAAACATATCTCTCCCTGCAACGAATCAATATTGTGCCATTTTAAGGGTGGCTCCATTTTGTTGGCCTTATAACGCAAAAACTATCAACTTAACGTGAAAATGTCATAAGACCATTTTTGTAGATAATTACCTCCTCTACAAATTGTATCTAAAACTTTTTATTGTACGACTAATAAAAAACGAGATATTAAAAAAAAGGCCAATTTCGTGACCTTTGACCTCGAATAACCTTTAACGCGGACATGATATCGAGGTCGACTTTTTACATATTGTTTACAACGATGTCATAAAGATGTGTACCAAAATTCAGCTAGGTGGGAATTTTTCCGAGCTGAAAACCTAATTTGACTGGGCTATAAAGCGAGTTCCACCTTGTTTAATTTTTGTTATCTGAAAACAGCTGTCATACAATAAGTCAGGGGCGTACTGGATCAAGTTATTCACGAGGGCTTAGATTTTTCATATCGATCGTCAGCTATAGCGGTTAAGTGCGTTGCTGCTAATGCTGAATGCCTGGTTACACTCCGGGCTCAGTAAAACTTTATTCTGGCCATGTTTATTACTTTATAACTTTATTGTGACCATATTCATTGTATGTTTACTACAATGTGTTACACAAGAAAACATTTTACATCTGTTTTGAGAGGTGACATATTTTACATTCGATTTGTATTTTTTCGCTTGTTTATGTACATTTTTCGGCGACTGTTCCGTTATTCTGACAGGCTGAAAAAAAATTTCTTCAGCTACACACTAAAGAACAGGCTTATTTTATGCTATAGAAATAATATTTTATATGAATCCAGTAAAAACAACCCCAAAAATCGAATTTTGAAAAGTACGGGAAATGTAGTGTACATTATGCAAACGGGGGCGTGTAAATTGCATCAGACGCTCGTAGTCGAAGCCGCGCCCACCGAGGTTATAAATATATAGGTGGGGACAGGCAAACTGTAGTGCATTTCGTTACGTATATTCGACGAGTAAACATGCCTGACCCAAATTTAAATACTGACGACGATGTTTTACGCCTTTTCAGTGGCGACGATCGTGAATTAGTCGAGCGTCTGCAATTAATGAAATTAATTCCGTCCAAACGTAAATGTTCGACTACGACCTGCAGACGTCTTTGTCGGATTACACATTTCAAGGGGTTCTGGCTGAACCATTGTTTTAGATGTCCGCGTTGTAAGAGGGTCTATGCACTTACAAAGGGAACATTTTTTGAGCACCGTCCGCGCCTCCACCCGAGGCTTGTGGGTAAGGTTTTGTGGATGTGGTGTACACATATGCGGGCGGGGGTGGCAAGTGAATACTCTGGGCTATCCCGTAAGGTTGTACTCAACCTGTACGCGGATCTCCGAGCAGTATGCACCTGGAAGCTCCAGAATTACCCTGAAGATCTAGCAATCGGTGGTCCGGGGCAAATAGTGCAGATCGATGAGAGTGTAATCACGCGGCGGAAGTATGGTGTCGGCCGTATACCCGCACGCGCCCAAAAGTGGGTGGTGGGGCTGTATAGCTGCACTGAACGGCGTGGCATCGTCAAGTACGTGGAGAAGAGGAATGCCGCCACGCTGAATGCACTCATCGAACACTATGTACGGCCTGGCACGGAAATATGGACCGATTGTTGGAAGGGTTATTCGGGGCTGAAAACCCTCGGTCGTGTATCTCCCTACATCCACAATACCGTTAACCACAGCAGTAATTTTGTGGATCCTGACACTGGAGTGTGCACAAACCAGGTGGAGGGGTATTGGTCTGCTCTCAAAACTTTTTGCCGTCGACTGGGTGTGATGGGTTCCCGCTTACTATCCGAGCATCTAGACCATTACATGTGGTTATCCATATGGGGAGGATGTAAACAGGACAGATTTTTAAACATCCTACGTCAAATCCGGACCGCACTGCCGCAGAAATAACTGATTCACGATCGTCAAATCGGTTCTTTTCAGAACCAAAAATATCTTAAGAAGTAGGTCTCTAAATAAACATAAATTTTAGGGGTGTGCATTCGAAAAGGAGGGTAATCCATCGTCAAATCCTACTCCTCCGGGGCGCCGCTCCGCTCTGCACCCCTACGGAGCGGATTTGACTCTGGTTACTAGGCTAAACATACGAGAAGGCGCCACCTATCAAGAACACCGGGATCTATGCAACCGGGATGTGAGAGACCCTCGAAATAGCATTAAAAAGTATAGTTGCGGTATGGGGCAGTATACTATTACGTTTCACCCCCAAAAAATCGCGTAAAAACAAAAAATAAGCGATGTTACATGTAGGAGCGTCGAGCTGCATCTGCCGGTGCGAAATTTTCTAAGTGTAAGAGTATATCTCAGTGCGCGGACCGCCAACAGAATGGGTGAGATTCCACCCGCGCGTCAGTGAAACATGTAAAATTTACGATTTTCAAAATCGATTATTTCGGTCATTTGGACCCGATTCATATGTTTTACTTTTACAATATGCTAAAATAAGTGTGTTCTTTAGTGTGTAGCAGAAGAAATTTTGTTTCGAGCTGTCATAACAACTGCACAGTAACCCATTTTTCTTTATTACAGTCTTGAAAATGACCCCGATAGAGGGTCGCAACTAGTCGATTCAAAACGTAGTCTTTCTTTAACACGTCCCCTGATATCCAATATCCTAGTAAATCATATCCTTGGAACAATAGCTTATCTTCACTTTATTCTGGCCGTTAATCCCTGCGGCAGTTAGACCAGTAAGCCACGTATCAAAGAATAATTGGATCAACGGACAATCGTATCATGGTATAATCGTATCAACGGATCATCGTATCACGTATCATCAGATCAATTTGCTTATATAGGACATCGCCCTATGAGCATAGTAGATGTAAGAGTTGGGCTAATTTTTCGCGCGTTAAGTAAAAGTAAATTATTAACAATGGCATTAATCGAAAACAAATCTGCTTTCAAAACTGTAAAGAATGTGCAATTTGGCATTTTTAGTCCGGAAGATATTCGTAGCATGTCTGTCGTCCCAGAAGGTATAAATCATGTAGAAATTATGGAAGGAAGTCTTCCAAAAGTGGGCGGCCTGATGGATCCGAGGATGGGAGCGTTTGACAGCACTTTACCATGTCAAACATGCGAAGGCGACCGGGACACTTGCCCCGGTCACTTTGGTCACATCGAATTGGCCAAACCGATCTTTCACGTTGGCATGATTAAAGATGTCATGAAAGTTTTACGCTGCGTCTGCTTTAATTGCAGTAAATTGTTAGTGAACCCAAAAAAACAAAACCACTTCGAACACGCTCAGAAGATAACTGCAGACGATTCCAAGAAACGCTTAGAACTAGTGTACGGTTTGTGCAAAGAACAAACAATATGTCACGCGATATGGTGGATGTGGAAATCATCAACCTGTAATTAGAAAATCGGGTCTCGATTTGACGGCCGAATGGAAGGAATCCGACGGAAAGGTTCCACAAGAAACAAAGTATTTGTTGGCGGAAGAAGTGCTGCATATCTTTAGACAAATTAGCGACGCAGATTGCAGCGCCCTGGGAATGGATCCGAAATACTCACGACCCGAGTGGATGATCGTGACGGTTTTACCGGTTGTTCCTCCTTCCGCGAGACCCGCAGCTTTCATGGGCGATTCGCCGAAGAAACGTCAAGACGATTTGACAAATAAATTGGCCCTAATCATAAATATACCTTGTATAGAAGCCTAAAAGTAGCGCACTGGCTACCCAGTTCTTAGACCTCTATACACACAGAGTATTTCCAACACGATTTGAAACGCTCTGTATGATTTTGAATTATGCGGACGGACGGACACGGAGCCAGATCATAAGGCTTCTTGATATACTTTGTATAGAAGCCTAAAAGTAGCGCACTGGCTACCCAGTTCTTAGACCTCTATACACACAGAGTATATCCAACACGATTTGAAACGCTCTGTATGATTTTGAATTATGCGGACAGACGGACGGACAGACACGGAGCTAGATCATAAGGCTTCTTGTTATACTTTGTATAGAAGCCTAAAAATACGAATTTTAGGATTTGTCCAAAAAGGCATTTGTTTCCTTGTTTTGATCATTCAAAAAGTTGGTATGTAGACTTTACGACTGTACCTTCATGCAAAGTAGTCTAAATTTAAAAATAAAAAATGTTCTGGAAAGGTAAATGAACGCTCTATTCAAATATTCAACCACATTTTATATTTTCAAGCCCTAACTGGATTAGATTCGTAAGAAGTGAGAGCCGAATAGTGGATTGAGGTTAGGGTTGCATCTTTGATCATAGTTAGAAGGTACCAACTGAAAAGAGTTCTGGTGGAATTTGCGTGTCACTAGGGAGAGAAACCATATAAACCGAGTGTAAAATAACGTAAGTACCTCCGAGGTGTAGAACCGGGTGATTGCGTTACACGCGATCTGAGAGACAGTAAAAAGTGGCGAAGTAATAGATTATCTAATAAGGAGT
Organism: Podabrus alpinus; assembly: GCA_932274525.1. Taxonomy (NCBI): domain Eukaryota; kingdom Metazoa; phylum Arthropoda; class Insecta; order Coleoptera; family Cantharidae; genus Podabrus; species Podabrus alpinus. The sequence goes on from OW026452.1 coordinate 60,996,710, forward strand.
CATTATAAGAAGGAAAATAATAATAAACCCCAAACTAGTTAGAAACCATACAAAGTTAGTACCAAATGAGTAAAAACAGACTGGAAAGAAATAGATCCAACAGTCATCCATCCATGAGAGAGTACATCACGGAAGCGAAAGAGACGGAGGAACTGCGTGATAGCGAGGATTTAGAAGAGCAACAAATCTTTCAAAGAAGCAAGAATACCAACAAGTCTCCAATCAGGGAAAATAAAGGATCCGAAAATATTAGAAAACCAGCAGAGATGGAAGAACTGAAGGAAATGATGATTAACCTGACGGGAGTAGTAAACCAGGGCGTCCGAGACAACAATCGAGAAATGAAAGAGTTAAAAGAGAAACTAGAAGTATTGAAGACAGGATGGAAAGAAGAAAAACAAAAAATTAAAATAGAGATGGAGAAGTTTGTTGATATAACAAACACGCAAAGCGATAAAATAGCAAAACTCAAGGATCAACTAGATAAATACGAGAAAGAAAGAAAAGCATCCAACATAATAATAAAAGGATTGACGCAAATAGGAGATATGACAAGCGTCAAATGGAGAAATGGATGGAGGAAGAACTGAAAATAAAGGTCAACGTAACAGAAGCGTTTAAGATAGGAAAAACACCAGGAAAAGAAGTGATCCTAGCAAAACTAAGAGTCAAAGGACAAAAATTGAAGGTAATAGAAAATAAAAACAAGCTGTCGGGGACTAAGATATACATTGTTGTGTCCTGGTCCCCCTAATTAGCTCTGGGTGACGAAGAACAACAACTTTCGGCACCTACCTTAGCTACTCTTAATCTCACGATGATTTTATTTTTTATCTTGGTTCTCTCGCGTCAGCAACTCTTAGTCAGCGTCAGCACAAAAGAAACACAATTTGAATTAGCTAACAGATTTAATAAACAAGAACACATAAATAACAAAATCAACGTAAACAATCAACTCAAATCAAACAAACTTAAACTATAAATGAACTAATGATAACCTTGGATTTATATCGTGGTACACCTTGGCTATCGTTGCACAACACTACACTTTCTTCTGGCAATCGCCTGGTCCAAATTTGTCGCCCTTTGGTTGTTCCAAGCACGCCCATCTCGAATTAATTATGATGAATTAATTTCAATCTATTCGCGACCGACACGTCGTCTCTGGATGCTCTCGAAATGGTAATTCAAAAACACGTCCTATCTGAACGCTTTCTAAATGTTAACCAACCGTACGTCCTATCTGAACGCTCTCGCAATCGTAACTAACTACAGCATCCTGTTGTTATTCCTAGATACCAATTTTAATTTTGTTTTATTTTGTTCTTTTCCGGACATCCTGTTTCCTGTTTATTTTATTGCCTGTCTATAGCCTACGTCGTTCTTTAACGTAAAAGGTTGCACTCTCTTAAACTACATGCCTTAACATTAACATATAACAAAATTAACGTGAACAATAAATAACATAAACAATTTGGAACAAATCGAACTTCTCCAAATTGTGTTGCCTTTGTACTGGGCTTTCATCACATCTCTTCTACATTCAAACGCGGGTCACAACAACATAGAGAGTGACTTAACTAACAACGAGAAGATGATCCAAGACAAAATATGGGAAAAGGCAAGAAGTCCTATGAAGAACGGAGAGAAAGTTAGAGTTGGATACCAAAAACTTTATAACCAAGAGAAAATCTATGTATGGGACAAAAAGATGAACGATTTGAAGCTGATTGAGGCTTCAACAAATCCACCAAAAAATTGAATAATAATAGGCAGGGGGGGGGGCTAGAAATTCCCAATCAGTTAACCCTAACAAGACAGATGTGAAAACAAAGACACCAAGGTAAAGAAATTGGAAAAATTCAAACAAAAACGAGGGTACACGCGAGAAGACATTGGTTAGAAGGAGGAAGATGAAAAGAAATGTAATTAAGATGGGTATATGGAATGTGAGGACTCTGCAGAGACCAGGAAAGATGAGAGGTGGCTGAAGAAATATTGAGATACATGGTAGATGTGGCTGTACTTCAAGAGATTAGATGGGAGGGACAAGGAGAGGTTGTCAAGGAAGATTTTTCGATGCTGTACTCAGGAGAAGAAAAACAAGGAAAGAAAGGCACAGTTTTATGGTATCAGCAAGACTACGTAGAAATATACTGCAGTTTAAACCAATTAGTGGTAGACTGGCATACATAAGAATAAAAACAAAAACATCGAACATGTCAATTATCAACGCATATGCGCCAACGGAAGATAGCAGTGATACAGAAACAGAAGAGTTTTATGGCAATATAGAAAAGTTATGCGAAACAATTCCCAAAAGTGACACCTTAACAATACTAGGAGATTTCAGTGCGAAAATAGGAAAAGAAAATTACATCAAAGAAGTAGCAGGAAAACAAACGATACATGAAGTAACGAACGATAATGGGAATAGATTGTGCAACCTGGCGGCAGCGGCAGACATGGAGATCAGTAGTACTAGATTTATACACAAGAAGATACACAAAATAACCTGGGTATGGCCTGGAGGAAACAGCGATGATGGTAATCAGATCGACCATGTATTGATCTCAAGAAAGAAGAAATCGTTGGTCAAAGACGTTAGATCGTATAGAGGAGCCAACGCAGACACAGATCATTACTTGGTGATAGCAGAACTTAAGCAAAAGGTAGTAAAAATCAAGAGAAAAAATAAAGAACATAAAAGAATAACAACAGAAAAACTTTACGAGAGCCAAACATGAAGACATGGTGAAGCAGGAAATCGAAAGTAAAGAAAGAAGTAACATCATGGACCAGGAACATGACATGACATGATTATAAACAGTTTAAAAAAGAGCGCTGAACAAGTGATGGGATATGAAGAAAAGAAAATATGATCAGAGTGGTTCGATGAAGAATGTGCAGAGGTGAACAAACTGAAGAGAGAAACGAGAACGAAATGGCTGAGTTCGAACACAAGCGATGACTTGGAAAATTATAAGAATAGATGCAGAGAAGCAAGTAAAATGTATAAAAAGAAAAAGAATTTATGGATGAGAAAAATGATGGAGGAATTAGAAGAAAGTAAAAGAAATAACAATGTCCGACAGTTTTATGAAAAGATTAAAGGACAAAAAATAGGATACAAGTTGAAGACAAGAGGAATAAAGAATGTAGATATACAATTAGGAAACGATACAGAAAAGATATGGAAAGAGCACTTCCAAAAGTTACTAAATGTCCCACAAGCAAGAGAAGAACTACGTAAAACAGAGATAAGCGAAGAAGAATAAGAAGAAAAAGAACCCAATTATGAAGAGTTTGTGGAAGTAATAAACAAGCTGAAAAACAAAAAAGTCGCCAGGTAAAGACGGTATATATGCAGAACTGGTTAAATATGGGGGAGAAAGGCTGCATGAAAGAATTTATGAACTAGTGAAACAGGTGTGGACGGAAGAGAGGATGCCTCAAAGTTGGAAAGAGGGAATTATCGTGACAATAAAACAGAAAGGAGACCCAGAGATATGCAGTAATTATAGAGGAATCATTGCTGAATACAACTTATAAAGTTCTGTCCACACTATTAAATAAAAGCTGAAAAAGTTTACAAACAGAGAGATTGGTGAATATCAATGCGGTTTCACCGAAGGCAAATCGCCGGTAGATGCCATATTTGTTTTGAAACAAATAATGGAAAAGAACTTTGAATTTGATATAGACATGCATTTTTTGTTCAAAGAGAGACGAATTGATAAGAACAATGACAGAAATGAAGATTCCGAAGAAGTTGATAAGGTTAACAAATATGACACTAGAAGAAACGATAGCATGCGTTAAAACATCAGAAGGTGAAACAAATAATTTTGAGATAAACAGCGGGGTGAGACAGGGTGAATCGATGTCTGCAACTTTGTTTAACCTGGTACTAGAAAAGATATTGAGAAGCATAGAAGCCAAGGGTATGATAATAAACAAAGAGATACAAATAATAGCCTATGCAGATTACGTAGTATTGATAGCGAGAAAGAAAAGTAAATTAATAGAAAGTCTTAGAAGTATCAATAATATGGCACAAAAGATGGGATTGCGGATAAATCAGAGTAAGACTAAATATATGAAATGCCAAAGAAGAAGAACGGAAAAAGAAAATTTTGGTGGATGATATCGAGTTCGAAGAGGTAAAAAGTTTTAACTACCTTGGCATACAGGTGGATGGTAATGGTGAGCGAACCGAAGAGATAAAAAGAAGAATACGAGCAGGTAATGGGCTAATAGGGCTTATTATGCTAACAAACACTTGCTGAGAGATAAACGCATATCGAGATCAACGAAAATTAAGATATATAAAACACTGATAAGACCGGTAATAACATATGCGGCAGAAGTCATGTGCTGTACAAAAAAGAGGAAGATGTATTGAGAGTTTTCGAGCGTAGAATATTAAGAACTGTGTTGGGCACAAAAAGAGTTAATGAAAACGAAACAAGAACCATGATGAATGAACCATGAAATACTGGAGGCGATGGAGAATGAAGACGTAGTAAAAGTGATTAAATCGATCAGAACAAGATGGCTCGGACATGTGATGAGAAGGGAAGAAAGCGCGGTGGTGAAACGAATAATGCAGTGGAGACCCATGGAGGAGAGAGGAAGAGGAAGGCCGAAAGTAAGATGGTGGGATCAGGTGACGGAGGACCTGAGGATCATGGGGGTGGGAGACTGGAGGGAGAAAACCAATGACAGAAATGAATTGTGATGGAAACGAAAACGGAAAGAAGACTTTGAAAAAATATGTAGATATCAAGGGGACTAATCCACCCCAAAAAACGGATATGTTAAGTTTCGATGTAGAAACATCTGGATTCCGCCTAGGAATGTATAAGCTTAAATATAAATAAAAACTGTATTAATTTTCTAATATTAACCCTATTTCAAAACTTACTTCTAAAAGGGTATTTTTATTTTGTTTATTTTTTTCCTATTCTTTTGTGAAATTGTGCTGAGCATGCATACCAAATTTGATCATGGGATGAGCATGGGTTCGGTTACTAAAAATAAATTAATTATAGCGATAAACGGACAAAAATCAGTTTTTCGCCGATTTCTAAAGCTTCTTTGAAATTTATGACAAAATAGCTTAATATAAAATTAAAGCTAATTAAATTCTCTACAAAAAATACTCTATACATATTTTAGAATAGAGCGTTCATTCCAGAACATTTTTTATTTTTAAATTTAAACTACTTACAAGTCGTTACAGTCGTTTACGTCGTTTTTCTACAAGTCTACACACTAATTTTTCGACTTTTTGAAGAACCAAAACAAGGAAACAAATGCCTTTTTGGACAAATCCTTAAATTTGTATTTTTTATTTCTTACTAAGATGTTGTGTACCAAGTGTCGTCAAATTTGGTGGGGGTCGAGTAAATTCTTCAGTTGATTTGAGATGGAATGACCCAGAGAGAAATCTTTCCAAAAATGTGTTGAAAAGTAAAGTAATTACGTCACAAAATAAGTCAACGTGTTCTTAAGCTCCAATATTAAATCCAAAAATTGAACAATATTGGACTAAAAAGTTATTAATATTCTAACGACGAACGAATGGCGACGCTGTTTTGGTTTTTCTCAAATATCTCAAATTTCGGCCATTTATAGATGGGAATTAAAAATCAGAAAAAGTCACACATGATCTGAGAATTTCAAAGAATACTTTTCATGGTGCAACCATCTTTTCGACCTCTTTTTGTCTATTTTGCAACTATGTTAATAAAATATTTGAATTTTTATGGTCTTAGATTTTTACTATTTTCATATCTGAGAATTAATTTGAGAAGAATCTTATTGGGAACAAAAGTGTAACCAAAAAAAAGATCCTTGCATTTTTTCCTACGATAAATGTAGAATTTTTTATTAGCGTCGAAATGTATCCGATATCCGACTTGTGTGCAAAATTGGTAACTTCGTGCGTTCATAAAAAATTGCCTATAACAAAATTTTTATAAAATGTATTCTAGGCATAAAAAGTGCAAATTTCAAAAAAGGCATCTTTTTATTTCCATAGTATCTAAAATTTGGTTACACCATGGGAAGTATTCCTTGAAGTTCTGAGATCACATTTTGTGATATTTTGAATTTTAATTCCATTCCAGACGGCCGGTAAAATTTCCGGAGCAACATCAAAAACGAAGAAATTGAATATTTTCTGGGATTTGAGTTTCGTAATTTGATAGCCCATGCAAACTAAACGACGGACTTACCGATAAATGTGGTCCTTTATTTGTGATCTTGTTCTAATACTAAATTCCTTATCTGCCTCAGTGTCCATTATTTTTCACAGGCATTATCCCTACCGTGGTCTCGATCTTGTATAACAGAGTCCTTGTTAGATTCCTCATCAAATGTGTCGGTGGACGCAATAGAATGCAAAAAGTCCATTAGACGACATTTTTGTATCCCACATCCTCCAGGATCCATTTATTAGGAATTTCGCTTTGGTATGAATGGGATTTATGTTCTTGAGCCAAGAACTTTCAACCATTTTGACTGCCTTCGGGAAATTCCTCGATGTTTCTAGGACGATTTAATCCTTAGAAATATTTTTCTTGACCATGTGGATGGCAATTGAAGGTTAGGTCGCTGAAGGCTGCCGGACCTCCAATTGCTTCTCCTTAAATATGCTATTACCTATTAAATTATTCACTGAGAAGTGGGAATATTCCACCACGACACCTTTGTTCTTAATTAGATATATTTTATCTACCTTAATTTTCAATAGGGATAGGCTGATGCTGATGTGCAGAGCCTTTGTATTCTGCAGGATAGACTATAATCTTGTGTTTCTTAGGAGATACGCTGTGGGATTCTGATGACCGCCTTCTTCACTGCTGCAAGATAATCCCTGGGGTAGTTTTGGCTCTTATACTTTGGGAACCCGAACTTGAAGAATGGTCCGGGGTTTCGGGATGGGTGGAGAAAGTGCCTTCACCATCTCTTGGATCACTGTCGTGGATGGGGGAGGGAAGGCTGAGGGCTCTCCCGTTCCTCGTCCATAGTTCTTCTCCTGCATAGTTTTTGTATGGTTTTCTTCATATTTTTCAACCTTTCCAGGGCTTCTTCCCTCTTTACTTCTTATTAGAAACCTTACAGCGTGGGCGTCCTCCATTGTACTATTTTTTGCGTTTTGATCTTATTCCTCTATTCATGGATTAGTTTTGCTTTCTGGTTTATTTTCGTTTTCCTTTCTATCTTCTTGTTCTTTTCTTGGCGTATTCTTTCTGTTTTATTATTTTCATTTGTTAAACTTAAATTTCTTTCAGTTGGTTTTGGCTCGCACCGCCATGGTTAGGATTCTTCGATTCTTTGGTCATTACGTTCTGGATAATTTAAATTCGTTCAATTACTCATGAGTCCATATCGCTCATTTCGCTTCCACACTTTGCTACACACAAATTGGGAGGTGTACCAACAGGATAAAGAGGGCGTAAGAACCGGAGGTTCCACGTCAAGGCTTGCCCCGAAAACACCTGTACCCGGAGAGAGGCCCTAAAAGTCGCCGCCAATGTGTCCACATCGAACGATGAAATGGCGAAAATTAGGACTTACCACATCGCCACTAAGAGACTGGCGAGAACATCCATCTCAGGACTCACGGAAGACATACTCAAATCCAGCATCGATTCTCTCTTTCCGACGCAACCCTCCTTCAAATACGCACGCAGAAACGTTACACCTCCTAACAATAACAGGAATCGACCTACCCGAGCTAGAAGCGACAATCAAGAAGATGCCGATTGGTGTTACGCCGAGCATATTAAGAGAAGTCGCAAGAATTCATCCAGACCTCCTACTTGATGAGTTCAACACCTGGCGGAGGGGAGATACCTATCTTGCAAGCGTTGGGGAGGGAGATCTTGTTATCTATCAATTCTGTTCTTGGGCGACTTGCCTTTCCGTCTCCGTTCTTCGTCTTTCTTAGGAGGAGAGGTACCTGCAGAACTGGAAAGAAGCTAAGCTCGTCCTTATCAGGGAAGGAAACAAACCATTGGAAGCACTAAACTCGTATAGACCAATCTGCCTTCCCGATCATGCGAGAAAATCTTCAAACGTCTGCTGTCGTCTCGGATCCAGCAAGAAATCGATTTTGCCGGGGGGTCTGACGGAAAATCAATATGGATTCTGCAGGGGCAAGTTTGCAGTCCTCGCGGTGGAGGCCATGATCTTACAGATTCGGAGAGCAAGAGAGGGAATTTGGAGAACGTGGGAGTTTGTTGCTCTATTGACATTCTACGTTGCAATTTGGTAGGGTTGGAGTGGAAGCAGAGATCCCCATATACCTCATTAATTTGATGTCGGAATACTTCAGCGACAGGCCATTGCTTGTCGAGGAAAAGTTGTTACAAAGTCTTGTCTGGGTTGCGAATGAGGTTTTGGCTTCTATGGAACACTTTGTAAGATGGCGTTCTCAGCATCTATGAATTCGCAAATGACATTACCCTAGTGGCGGAAGTCAGGACCGAGGCCGAGCTTCAAGACAATGTAAATATAATCATAATGGTTACCAAGGGTCTCCCCGCAAATTTGCCCCCCCCCCACGCCGCATTAACTTTGGTTGTATTCGACTTTGTTTGAGCGACTCTGAAATGCTTGTCACGAACAATAATTGGCTGCGCTCGACGGCCGTGTTTAACAAACGCAAGCTACGTGACGTATCTGTGGGAACACATGAAAATAGAGGGTGAAATTGCGGTTAAAATGGTCGGTTGATTACTTTTAATCCGTATTTATTCAATTTTATTATGTAAATTTAATTATTACTAATGGTAACTTCGTCGTGAATACGTGAGTAATTTTTAAATTATTGTAGCGATTCAAAACGGTATTTTGACAGTGACAAATGCCAAGGCTCAATTCTTATCAGCTACGATAAATTTAAGTAAGAGAATTACAAATTATAGATGCATATAAAATAAGAGTTAAATGACCAGAATTTAAATTATTCATTTTATAATGTTTTCTATAAATAGTAGAAAAACTTGCGGTGGAAGTTTTACCATCAGAAATTGCAGCTCGATATAAATAATAAGTAAAAATTGTATCCATTATGGAACTTCCACTACAGAGTAATTAAATTATTAATAATATCACAATCTATAGATTTATTCACTGCAAACAGCAATTTATACTCGGAGCATTTTCTTCTTACACAGGCATATTAAACACTGACATTTTCTTTTTTTTAGGTGGAGGAATCAGAATGCCGAAGGAGATTTTCTTGAATCATTTCATTTTAACGATGACAGAACCGACATCACCAACTGACCATTGAAGGTAATTTAATTTAATTCTATTCTTTGTTACCTCCTCCCCTCAAATACCAATTTAATAGTTTGATAGGGCTGTAAGCCCTAATAATATCATTTTTTTTAACCGATTTCAATCAAACGAATTGCATTTAATAGCTAATTTAATGCTTAATAAATTAATTTCTATTAATTTTTACGTAAAGTACTTACTAAATATTTTTTAATATTTCAATATCTTTTGTTCATAAACATTTATATGTTTATGATGCCCCATGTTGGGCGCCAATTAAAAGATGCTGTAATTCTTGGTTTAATTAATTTATTTAATTCTAATTTCAAATAAATTTTCTTCCATCATTCATCGTCACCCACAAATTTTACACTTTTTTAATTTACTCAACTTTTCTTCTTCTTCTTCGCATAAATTGTCACTCTGACCCACGTCTATTACATTTCCTCGCTCTAGTGAGAATCTCTCCACCGATTTAATACAAAATTTTCAATATCAACATCTTACGAACAAAACTTCAAAAGTTTTATTAATATAAAAATATCACGGCAATTCTTTTGTATCAGCAATTCTGCTGTTCTTAGTTAAAACGTCCTAACTAACTATTTGATTTTCAGAACGGTAACTTCATTGTACAGTACTATTAATAATAGTAGTGTGGTGTTCCGTAGAAGGAATTTTAATCAAAATTTGACGATTTGTAGTTTCTAATTTAGAGCATAAGATTTCTAATGTTTTCGTCCCTCATATAAACACATTGGCGGCTCGCGACTTGTTTCAATGGGAGGGCACAGAAGTTAAAGGAAAATATAATAATATATTCTTCTGTTAAATAAATAAGAAAATAATTGCATAAAAAAATTAATTCTGAATCAAAAAGTGTCCCTTAAGTGACACTTATTAAGTGTCCCATCCATTGGATTCTCTGTGATTTACATATCTCACCATATCTTTTCCTTTTATTTATTTTTCTATTTCGAAGTTCATCAGTGGTACATATTCATCTTCGGTTATTCTCCCTTCCTAATGCTGATTTCTGTATTATTCGCTCGAAGAAACGCAGTTATTCGGATTCTGTTTTCCTCAGTACTCTTATTTTTATATCAAAACTATCGGTGTATGCAGTTCATCTATTGTTGATCTTCCCGGCTTAAATCCCTTTTGATAGTCTCCAACTTCTCTTTGGGCATAGAGCTCCATCCTTAAGTGCAGCATCCAATAATCTTAATAATACCCGCCGTTTCTTCATATGTTGGTTCTTCTATTGTTTCATCGTCTTCACTGCTTGCCATTTCTTCCTGTTATTTATCTGTTTATCTCCATCATCTTCTTCGTTCAATGACGTGCAGAAATGTTCCTTCCAGACTTTGCTTTGTCTTTTTTTAATCACCTTTTCTATTTTTTAACCCTCGCGGTTTCACGTTAGTACTTGTTTCTTCTTTTATCATTCTGCAAAATTTCTACATTCTAAACCGGTCAAAGCACTTGGTACTTTCTAAACCACCGAAAAAAAATTATTTCGATTACCTATATGAGCCAGGTCTGGATTGCAAGGTAGCTGATTTATTTCTTCGAAGCCACACTTTTTATTAGCAGCCTGTAAAACTTTCGACTTGTGAACTGATGCATTGTCGTAGAGAAGCAAAAAATTTTTGTTTCATATTGGTTTTTCTATTTTCTTTGACAGTTTCCTTTATTGCTGTAGTAATACTTTTTACGACTCTTTGCGACGCAGGTAATCAATTACCAGAATTCCCTTGGCATCCCAAAAAATTGTGACCATAATCTTGCTCCATCTTCTGCTTAGAGGATAGAAAAAGAAGATTGTTTGGATTCGCACTGGATATATTTACACAATTTAAACATATTATCATTTTTGTCCATTTTGTTCACTGTTCATTGACAGTGATTTTAATTTGCACATCCGTACTGAACTACTCACGTCCGCACCCAAAACGTTTAATTTAATAAAAATGTTAGAAAAAAGTTCCTTTAAGGAAAAGTAATTTTAATATCGAAAGGATTACAAAAAAAACCAAAATATCTAAATTCTGGCTGTAAATAACGAAGTTGAACGAAAATTAAGGTAAAATATTGGGGTATCCATCAGTTATTTGAGCTTTTTGAGAAAAAATATTAACTGGCCAAAGGAACGGACCTCCCTTTTTTAAGTGCTACGATTTTTGTTCTTCTTTCGAACACCTAACCTGTCTGTCCAAAATTACAACTGCATAGTAACATACATAGAACCTTTGAGGAAATAAAATTTTACTTGTTATTTAATGGTAATAATAATACATTTGAAATTTTGCACAGACATAGGGTTCGGTATTCGGTAGAAGGACAAACATCGAAATACTTAAAAAAGGAGTTCCGTTCCTTCGGCCAGTTAATATTTTTTCTCAAAAAGTTAGCTCCCGATTTCTTAGAGCTAGCACCACTAGCTCCCAAATATTAAAGCTAGCATCCCTTAGGTTTGTCACACAAATCAATGTTTCTACCTGAGGGTGGCAAAGTAACGCTAGCCCCTCCCCCAGTTCATATTTTTTCTCAAAAAACTAGCTCCCGATTTCTTAGAGGCTCCCAAATATTAAAGCTAGCACCCCCTAGGTTTGTCCACAAATAAATGAGGGGGTTAAAGCCATAGTGGTTTTATCATTGTAGGCGTATCTTTAAAAGTCAATTTATTGAAAGGCAATTTTACAAAATTTTTATAAAAATGTTACTTACACCACCATGGCTTTAACCCCCTCAAATGTTTCTACCTGGGGGTGGCAAAGTAACGCTAGCCCTTCTCCCACTTGATATTTTTTCTCAAAAAGCTAGCTCACGATTCCGTAGAGATAACACCGACTGAACATCTCAAAAATCTAGCCTCTAAGAAATTGATAGCTAACTTTTTAAGAAAAAATACTAACTGTCGGGGGGGGGGGGAGTAACGCAGCTCCCGTTGATATTGTTCTCCATAGCTAGCTCTCGATTCCTTAGAACTAGCATCGGCTAGCACCCAAATATTAGGGGTACCACCTCCTATGTTTGCTCACAAAAGAACATTGAAAAACCAAAAAAAATCAACATTGTTTTGTGGACAACCTAGAGAGTGCTAGCTTTAATATTTGCGAGCTATCCGGTTCTAACCCTAAAAAAATGGGAGCTTGCTTTCTGAGAAAACAATATCAACTGAAGGGGGCAAGCGGTACTTTGACCCCTCCCCCCACCGTACAAACATTAATTTCTGAATAAACTCAAGGAGTGCTAGCTTTAATATTTGGGAGCTAACCGGTTCTAGGCCTAAGGAAGCGGGAGAAGGTAAACCGGTAGTACGGTAACCTATTGGACCTCTTCGGTCCTCGTTGGAAAAAAATTATAAAAATACCAACTTTTAAGTTTTAACAAACTTTTAGGATTATGTAGTAAATAAATATGTTTCACTGAAAACAGCGGCGGATTTATTCCCTGCAGCTCCTGTAACCCCCCCTCTATGGCTCGGCAAAGAAAAAAATTCTCTTGCGAATAGAAATTCTAAAATATAAAATAATTTTGTAACGAATTTAAAAAATTTACTTTTATTAATACAATTTGCCGTCATGCAGGTAAATTTAAGCGTAATAAATATTTTTCACTGAAAAGAGCGGTCGTTTTATGTAGCCCCCCCAATGGCTCAAAAAGAGAAATGAAATTTTGAAGGCAATTTATATGCTGTTTTTGTTTTAAACACTTTAAAAGGTTGCATATACATTTTTTTCAGCTCTTCTTCTTCCCCTTTATTTGTCCGCGGCGCCATTGTAGGGGGGGGGGATTAACTTTGAGTTAATCCTCGAAATTTTACCTTAAATTGTGAACAACTTCGTTATTTAAAGCTGGATTTTTGATATTTTGGTTTTGTTATGATCCTTTCGAATTTAGAATTTCGTTCATTTAAAAAAAATCATAGGTGCTCGCTTACTTTTTACTTTGTTTAGACTTTTCTCTAAGTTAAAATTTATTGGTGCTGACAAGATTTAGTTTAGTACGAATTTGAAAATTAAAATTGAATAAAAATCCTACGCTTGCTTGAATTGATTTAATTTTTGAAAACTGACCTTCTACGAGTTACAAACCATTTTTGGGAAATTTTTGGAACTCCTTTTCTTATACCATTTTAACCAAACTGATTGAAATTTGCTTCTTCCTTTGATCTTTTTTTTAAGGTATTTCACATTCTTCATTTATGTCATTTACTTCTGTTAATTTTGGTATTTTTCTGTCTAGTTCTTGTTCTAATCTTTCACGTATTTTTTCGTTGCGAAGGTTTTCTGCATTCCACCTGTATTTTTTGGATATTTCGTCTTGTTTCTAATTTATTTTCTTTTGTCTGACTTTTGTAACCACTAAGTAGTGGCCTCTTTCCGCATTTCCTCCTCTGTAGGTTCTTTCATCTTTTATCTCTTCTTTTATTTATAAGGATGCAATCGATTTGATTGCTTCTCTTTATTTTTGAATGTATCCCTTTCTTTTCTTTTCTATCAATGCGTTTTCTCTTATGCTTAAACAGTGCTGCTTGTAATCATTTCCATTGATGCGGCAGTTACACAACATGGTTCCATTTTCATTCGTCTTCCCATGCAGTGTTTTTTAATCAGCCACTTCGCTTACATATTCTTCCTTTCTAACTTTTGCATTGAAGTTTCCCAGCGTTATTAGGGTATCATATTTTTAACTCTCTCACTTACTTTGTATACCTCTTAATAAAACTCTTCCTTCTCATCTTCTTGAGCTTCTTTCTTTGGCGCTTATGCGTTAATAATGGTAATATTCCTTTTATTCTCAGCAGTGACATTTTCCCATTAGCATGTTTAAAATCAATGACATTAATTCTTCATTCAGTTTTCACTATAAAATACTACAAAATCTTTCATAATTTTTTCACTCTTTCCTTACCTTCTTATTTCTTATAATGCAGCTAATTTTACTAAAAACGAAAGCACTTTACGTAAATAAATTTATTAACAATTAAATTAGCTTAAATTTAAATTTACAAAATATTAACAAAGGCCCACAAATTAATAACAAAAAATGGTAACCCAAATCTGTTTCCATAATCCACCTAGATTTAAAAAAATTGTTCCAGTGGATATCGACTACTAAAAACAACAAAACTATTCGATTAAAGAATACTTTCTCTTCCTCCAGGTTTCAACATAAAACTGAGATAAAATAATATACGCATTTTTCAGAATATCCAACACCATTCATCCACTATGGAGTGACCAATAAACGACAACGCCAAATTTATACAAGAAAAACATTTTATTGTTGATAACTAAAATTCTACATAATTCTATTCAGAGGATCAAAAATTAGTGTATAAACAGATCAAAACTCCAACATTAAATTTATGAGCAGTAAAAATTTATTTTGCAGTAAAATTTTGAACTAAAATTATTTATGGTTTCTCAATCATATTCCAAATTATTAGGTAAACTTTTCAATAGATGGACTTTTTGTTGCAAAAATATTTAACACTGAATATTTAATTTCCAATAGAAATTGGAATCAACTTTGGTTTTCTTCTACGTTCCTTTGTAATTTCACGTTCCAGCGTACTCTGGTAGAAAAATATTATTAAAATTGACAAAACAAACCTTTATCAATAACTTTTGTAATGGTGGCGGGAAATTTCCTAGTATCACTCCAAGATGCCATACTAATTTTCATATTTATTATTACAAAGTTTAATATTTTTATGATGGGACTCTGGGTGAGCTCCCCGAAGGGGTCGTTCACATCCCATTTCTTGCTATTTTTATTATTGCATACCTTTTCTCATAACGTAATAAATATTAACTTCCTTCACGAGATTAAGCATCCAATTCAGAAAATAAAATAGTTTTGTATTTTAATCATTTTAATTTAACTTCAACAAATTAAAAAAAACTATTTTAATTAATATAATCAAATTTTGGAAATCTTTCGAAAGACTTTGAAAAAATGTATTATTCAATAACATGGCTATAAAATTGTTGCATTTCACAAGTGCCGACTTTCATACACGGGTACAAAAATAATCATAACTTTCGTTTACATTTTATTGAAATACTGTCCGACCAATATTTTAATTCAAATGTAACTTAAAGTGAAATTAAAAACGTCGTGTTTAAATTTTAACAAAATGCAAGCACCAAAGAGGGTGACAATTATTAGTCCAGTTTAGGGAACATCAAGTGTTAACATTTCACTTAAATTAAATCGAAATCAATCACAATCAGAGTCCCATCAAAGGAAAATATAATTAAATTTGAATTTCATCATGGCTTTTCGATAAACCCTTCTTTTCCATTTAAATATTGTATCTTCCAACCACGTTCTTCTTATTATATTGGAAAGGATTCGAATTTTGAAATTGAAAAATATTGAAAATGTAAACAACTTCCTAAAATATAAAATATGAGAAGAATACTAAAAGGATTTTTTAAGTCAACTTCATTGCGGTTAAAGTGAATATTCTATTTATTCAAAAAACGAAGAGAAATTAAAAAAATTTTAAAATTTGCTTCGATATTTAAGAAGTATTTATAACTATTAATTGCGCTGAAGAAATAAAAAACTATCACACCAATTTAGAAGTAAAACCGAAAAATTATGGAACAGTGTTAAATATGGATTGCTTATTTGGCATTGATTTCTATCCCATTTTAAAGAAAATTTCGATATGATTTTAATTTTGAGTTGCAATTTTGGAATTCAGTATTATACGAGTATTTAAAATTTTATTGCTTGCTTTATTGTTGGAATATTGACATAGTGGCAAAACATCTTAACCTATTCAAATAACCTAATAAGTAATAAGTTTTATCGTACTGTTTGGAATATCTCCGATTCACATCTTTTAAATTGCCTGTTGTCCAACGTAGTTTTAGTCGCCTAAAATTGTAAAAAAGGTTTATTAATAAAATTTTTGAAGCTATTAAAAATTTTTTATTAGAGCAAGAAAAGAAATTAAGTTATAAATTGTAAGAGGTAAGTAAGGTTAGTATTTCAGCAAAAGATGAAAATTTATTGTCAAGTTATGACGCGATTTCGAATTTCATAAATATCTTATAATCATATAAAATTTACAAAATAATTATTTTATTTTATCATCAAAAAAAAACAAAAGTGGGTTTGTAAGTCGAAGATGACATCGCTTTCATCAGTCTGTGTCTGATGAGCTGAATCCCGACAAGGGTAACAGCGAAACCGGTCACACGGTGAGGTGATGGCGATTAATTTTTGATAAACTGCCTACATTCACAACTTGAATGGAAGGAGATATTGGTTTGTGCATTTCCTAAACACTTCGTTTGTTTTTGCAATGGTTAAGTATTCGACTGTAATAAAAGTCGTTTCTATCAACCAGAACGCTTTGGAAATACTTTATGTATTATTTAATTTGTTTATTTTATTTTAATTTCCGGTATGCATTTCCTTTTAATCAAATGCAAAGTGTTTGTCCTTGCAAGTTTCAGCTTGAAGGTTGCAAATGCATCGCGAGATGCATTTTTATCCAACAGGAATCACATGCATTTGCGCTCTCCTGATCAGGGACAATACATTAGTTAAGTTAGTTGCACTGGGATCTTCGTAAAGTCTTAGGTACTCCGCGTGGATGGCCATTTTCGGCACCATGCGTAAAAACATGTAAAGACGCTACCGAATTGTGACGCTCCCGATTTCGACGTTCAAGTTAAGTTTTTGGTTTTATCGAATTAGAAAGTAAACACGGTTATGTTTGGTAAAAATATACTATTAAAACCACGTGACGGTCTTTCGTCTCGTTGTTGAAATTAATTTACGTACTTAAGAAATATATTGAATTAATGTTACCAGTTTTACTGTCATCCACAGTCCATGCACTAAAGTTTGCTTGGAATGTAGATATTTAATTTTATTGCTAGTAAAGTCAACTGTCAATTCCATGCCGTTTTAATATCGGATGCATCTCAGAGTTTGTTGCTAATTTGGCGCCGTAAGCACAATTTGTTGCTCTTATTGTTCACGAATTATGGCCTTCTGAAAGTGGGGATTCTAGGTTAATATTAAGCCACAACCCCCATCATTATCAGTCGGGAAGCAGAATTATACCACTACAATTTGTCGCTCTGTACAAACATTTGATATTTAAAATACAGATGCATGCCAGTGCCCCCCCCCCAAAGGCATCAATCGATTTTTTAAATAATATTTGCATCAAATATTTGAGCATCTTTTGAGCCTCAATCGGCTTCCAAGTATATCCTCAAATCTTCGTGCCCATTCACAATGGACGTAAGCATAAGAATTACATAAGCATAAACATAAGCATAAGATGGGACCGTTCACAATGACCGTAAGAATTACATAAAAATTTAAAAACTGCGCAGGCGCTATGAAGTTTCAACACGAAACTATTTTGTATATAAAAGAACTATAAAAGAATGCATATGACTAATAACTTTGTTACTTTAGGTTATATTAATATTAAAGGTCTGTGAACCATGACAGCGTTTCTATTGGTTAGAAAAACAGAGCATCATTCAAACAGAGCCGTATCTAGGTACGGCCGCGCCCTTGGCGGGACTTAACATTTGCGCCCCCCACACCGGGGTGTTTGGAATGGTGTTGTATGGAATACCCCCCAACGAAAATGGGGGATCCGGGGGTCCTTCCGCGGAAATTTTACAAAATTAAAGTGCAAAGTTGTAGGTTTAAAGTTTTTTGATCAATCATCAATCAATCATGAGTCAAAACTGTACTTTTCTTGCTTTTACCAGGGCAAAATCGTCGATGATATCGTTAAAATCAATCTGAAACGCAATGTCGTATTCTATATTCAGAATTGCTAAGTTTGTCAATCTGTTTTCAGACATACTTTATCTTAAATAGCTCTTGATCATTTTTAACTTGCTGAACGAACGCTCACAAGACGCCACACTTACAGGCATTGTTAAAAATATCCTCAACGCAATTTCAATGTTCGGATAGGCGTCTCTTAATTCATAATTAGAAATAACGTTCAGAACATCCAAATGGGAGGCCTTATTGATGTCCTTTATCAGCTCTTTTGCATGATACTTGAAAGTAACTACTTCGTTCTCAAGCTCTAACGTATCTATATATTTGGCATACATCGCACCAAGATTAGCTGCACACTTTTCAAGAAGAGAATCAGAATACTCACTTAAAGACTTTCCGAATAAAAAATTAAATTCAGATAAAACCGAAGGGTAGATGTTTGCCCTCTTGTCCATTTCGCTTCTAATCCTATCAAACACAACGAAACATGTGACGTCCTTTTGTCACATAGAATTAATTTTTTTGTCAACAAATTTTATTTTCGTTTTAAATATATTTCAGTTTCCGACATCGAATTAAATTTTCTTAACATCTTTTTTATTCATCTGATTTTAAATCAATATTACAAATTTCAACGCCTGCAATTATGCAACCCAGTCACCATCAATTTTATTTTAAAAATGTTTCTGCGTTTACACATGATCAAAAGTACAACGAGGAGTTACAAAATGGTTTCATGGCAGACGGACGCTTAAATTTTGCGTTCCGACAATTCTTAACTTTTCATCAGTTTTAATGTTTTTTCAACACCCAAGATTATTTTACAATGATGAAATTTAATGTAGTGTGTAGTGTGGTGGCATTTTTTTCAACACCAAATGATCTATTCGATCGACAATCAATTTTATGGATATTGAAATTTTTAACGACGCTAACCAAATTGGAACATGGCCGTACAAATCAAATCTGGACTCTCGGCAGAACATGGTCGCCCATTCGAACGAGGTATCTTTTTATTGATTACTCCACCCTCACCCGTTTGGACAAAACCAGAGGGATGTCTTAATAACCCCTAAGGACGAGTTCGCCTTTCCGCGGGTTCATATGGTGCCGCCTTTAGAATATTTTCGTCAGCTAGGTGCAAGTTGGCTATTTTCGAGGTGCCATCTGGATCGAAGGTGTCCCAATTATGGTGTGCTATATTCTTAATGCAATTTCCAATGCTCAACATTCAGCAGATGTGGTCGTATAGATAATAAATCCAACCGTTACCAACAAGAACTGCTCGTCGTAGTAATGAATTATTTTATGTCAACAACTATAGAACGAACACAATGAGGAAGTGTCCTATCAATATCATGTGCACTAACACAAATAGCATATCGGGTCTATGCAATATATACTCGGACAATGCCAACACTACCAGAAAACACCTGAAGACAGCAACACATTTGTAAATAATGTTATTTTATTTTTGTATTGTTGTTTTATTGTTATATTCTTTTGTTTTTGTATTTCCTGTTATTGGGTATTACCTGTTGTGAAATAAATTATTATTATTATTAATTAACAATTTTTTTTACATGTGTGCTCTTCTTGAATATTGTTTTAGGTCAATTTTTTAGCAGAAGCTTTGCTAACGATAGTATGAATCGAAGACATGTCACCGATCTAATACATTTTTAATAAACGTAACATCAAAACCGTAAGTTATTTTAAGAATTGTTTCATGTGAAAATTGTTAAATTTTGATAAATGCCTTCAGCACAAAATAGCTAATTTAAATAAATGTGAATTCGTTCAATCAATTTTTTGACCACCTTCAGTGGCTTTAAATTTTTTACTTGCCTGCCTTGTGCAGTTTAACGGCGTATAGTAAACGTCATCTTTTCATAAAGATATTTTAATTCGTATCGAAGTTTGATTCGATCCGAATGCCATGACGTTCAACTCATCTTTGCGTCTTGGATTATTTCGTCGATTTATTTTTGTAAATAAATATTTTCATCTTTTCTTATTGTTATAATTATTATATATGTGTAGTCAAGAATTTGTTCAATTATTTTACGTTTATTAAAATTTTCATTTCAATTAAAGTGTGTTATTCTAATCTCAACCAACTATTTTTTATTTTTATTTTTAATTTCCATTTTTGTCTGAGTATAAGTTACTAGCACATCGAAAGCTTGTACTGAGGCATGGCGCCCTCAAAGGTAATGATTATTTAGCGAAGCCAGTAATTTTTTAAGAATCCACGAACCTCTTAGGAGAATCCCGTCTCTCCGACGCGAGGTAATACTCAGTAGCTAGCTGATACGTACCCTACATCGACGATCATGAAAAGTGGCAGGTGAAGCCGAAGACTCAATTTTTTATGACCATTTGCCGGGTCATAGCTTTTTACGTTTGTTAACGAGTCAAAAAGGAAATCCTACAAACACTCTCTCTCAAATGATTTTTCAGCACTCAGCAAGTGGGATTCATCTTCAGCCATTTCACCAGCCATTCTTTTGACTTTTTTCAGTCTCTTAACAGGAAAACAACTTGTAATTTACAAGAAACCACATGTAGCTTTGGACAGTAACTTAACAATCTGGAATAATATTCATTTCAATAAAGTGAAATTTTTGTCCTTAACAAAATGCACTAATCTAAAAAAAAATTATTTTTCATGGCCGATTTTGCGCCCCCCGGGTAGCTGCGCCCTTGGCGGGCGCCCATCTCGCCACCGCCTAGATACGGCTCTGCATTCAAATATATATTTTATTTATATTTATAATTTATAAATATAAATATATTTATAATTTATAAATTTTTAGAGCGTTTACAAAAGAATGTACAATTTTAGGTTATATTATTATTTGAACTGTCACACAAGAAGGTGTGTTCACTGCGTGAAAAACGGCGCATCGTTCAAATTAAGGTTAATTTCCATAAGAAATACGTAAAAGTTGAAATATTCCAACTTCTTATGTAGTTCTTATGTAGTTGTTATGGGCCTCCCTAAACATAACAATTACGTAACTGCATTGTGAACGCTCCCATTTAAAACCAGGTATCCAACTTTATGTATTTCTTATGCTTATGTTATGCTTATGTATTTCTTATGCTTATGTCCATTGTGAATGCCCACTTCGCCGAGTTATTCGTGAAATGTTTGAGGGGGGGGGGCGTCCTGTTTTTCTAATTACATTACCTTTTAAATTATATTTGGGTAAAACCGATGTTAAACGATAGAGCGCTGAAAGGCCACATAATCATAATTTAATTTTCATTTTTTGAACAAATTGGAAATCTCGGAAAATACAGAATTTTTGAAAAATGAAGGGACACGTAACCACACTTTAATTTAATGTCGACAGAAAAGCAGTCTCGTCATCCGTGACAAGTGAACATCATTCAATCTTTTTAAAAATAGCAACCGAATTCCTTTCAGATAGCTTTTGAAGAGTCCAACATTCTGCTTATGACCACTAAATATATGGTGTAATTATGTAATCCTGAAGTTTCCCCCTCCAGTCTGATCGGAGTCATTTTCTACGATTGAGCAAAGAAGATAAAAATCAGTTTTTCTACGATTTCTCGATTTAAAATTAAAGCTAATTAAATTCTTTACAAAAATATCCCAACATATTTTTCATCATATTCTTACTTCACCTATTAATGATCGTCTAAATTTAAGCTAAGTTGCGCTAACTTCAATTTCTATTTAAAGGGGTTGATTTTGGATTAAGTGCATCGATTTTAAGCGAAAATATGTATTATATGAATACAAATTAACAATGTCGTCATTTTTGGGGCGTTACATTGAAGTTTTTCGGCTATCTCTCTAAGTTTTTGCAGAGTAAGTAGAGATAGTATCAAAGGTCAAGAACCCTAATCTGCGCGAGGAGGAGCCAATGGAGCGAAATACATACATATACGAATTTGAACTTTTAGGGTTCTTGACCTTTGAAAGTATCTCTACCATTAATGTACCATTTTTTCATTAAATTCATCGGCTTTTAGTTTTTAACAATATTTTCGGGTATTTGGAGACCCAGAAAATTGGATTTCTACTTTCCATATTATTTTACACTTAACTACCGAGTTTGGTCCATTTCGTGATCTCTTTCAGGGTTTTGATAAAAAATCGCGTCTCAGTCCTGATGATAGAACCTCACTAAAGCTCTATCGATTGTCATCAGTTTTGCACAAAACGTTAAAATGAGAAGGAAGACTAAAAGGAGAAGCAGAAGAAAAAGCATGCGTTAATTTTCCTCCTTCCCCAAGATGTTACGAATAACTCAACGACGGTTAAGTCCCAAATGAAAAGAATGGAAACTCATTGATGCTCAAATATTTAACCTTGATTTTACACAAAAATTCAAGAAACAACTCCATTTTCATATTTCGCGAATTGAATTTTTAAATTAAATTGGTGTCAAGTTATTGCACATCGTTTAAGTTTCAATGAGCTTCCGTTGCAATAATTTGAGCCTCAAGCGTCAATGTAGTTATACATAAAACCCGAGAGAGGGGGAGACACATTTTTCTATTATTTTCATTCGCATTCTGAAATGTGTGCAAAACGGATGTCAATCTTTGTCAAGATTTCGGTAAGAGAAATGAGACTTTTCCAAAATTACGTAAACCTTGCACAAAAACGCCAAAAACAAAAGAGGTAAAATCCTTATTGAGTGCTATATTAACAAAATAATTCTTATAAATCTTTTATAATTTTGCTACGAACAAGCGAGCGGAGAATCTTGTTAATCCAACATGCGCGTCAGGATGATTTTCCTGAATATTTTGAAAACTTAGGAGGTTGAAACGAAAATAAAAGAGGTACAAACGATTGGAACTATTTTGGATCCAAAATACGAAATGGGGGAAGGGCTAGCATTTCGCCAGCCCCCCCTTCCCAATGAATATTTTTTAATATTTCAAAAACGACAGAGGTAGAAAAGAAACTAAAAAGGTGCAAATTTTTTTTGGATCCGAAATTCGAAATGGTGGGGGCTGAAGCTGTTCGCCGACTCATTCCGTTTAGAAAATTACATCGACGCGACGGTTGAGGATCAAATTAAAACAATGGAAGCTCATTGTGGCTTAAACGATGTACAATAATTTGACATCAATTTAATTGAAAAAATATGAATGGAACTGTTTTTTCGAATTTTGCTCATATTTTTATATGAAATTGATGTCAAATATTTGAGCCACAAAGATTTTAGTTCTAGATTTAACAGTCGTTGAGTTATTCGCAGAATATCGCAGGGGGGGGGTAGTTCACGCATGGTTTTCCACTTTTCTTCCCATTTTGAACTTGTGTGCAAAACCAATGACAATCGATGGAGCTGCAATCATCCCGTTAATTTTAATTGTATACAAGGTTATGATTATTTGAAATTTCCGACAACTCCAAGTAGAAATCATGGGTAACAGTAAGACATTTGTAACATTTTATATTTTAATTCACTCATATGGACTACCGTTCTATCTAATTTTAAGGCATCTGTGTTCACAGTTTTGACAGTTATGAGGTGCTATTGGTTTTTGAGTGGAAAAAGTAATTTCTTCCAGTGATTTTCAGAAGTGATTGAGTATAAATCAAGTTTTGATGGGTTTGGTCAATAATTTGTATATTTGTTAATGGAATAAAAAAAATCTGATGTGGCCAGCACATGACTTCCCTATAAGGAATCATTCCTTCATCGTTCATCTAAAGATTCGCAGAAATATTATTTAAATTTTATTTAATATTTAATTAAATTATTAAAAAAAAGTGCTACTTCCGGTTTAGGGATTTGCTCCAAAATCAAATGGTGCTTTCGTATACCGATTAAAGTATTAAATATGAAATTTGGTTACTATATAACAATTCGTTCCTGAGATATTGAAAAAAACTATTTCGTCCTTCAAGTAAAGTGCCATTTCCGGTTTAGGGATTTCCTCCAAAATCAAATGGTTCTTTCGTATATTGATTAGTTTTAAATATGAAATTTGGTTCCTATATAACAATTTGTTCCTGAGATATTGAAGAAAAACCATTTCGTCCTTCAAGTAAAGTGCTACTTCCGGTTTAGGGATTTCCTCCAAAATCACATGGTGCTTTAGTATACTGATTAAAGTGTTAAATATGAAATTTGGTTACTAGATAACAATTCGTTCCTGAGATATTTAAAAAAAACCATTTCGTCCTTCAAGCGAAGTGCTACTTCCGGTTTAAGGATTTCCTCCAAAATCAAATGGTGCCTTTGTATACCGATTAAAGTGTTAAATATGAAATTTGGTTACTATATAACAATTCGTTCCAGAGATACAGAACTTACAGACATTTTGCGTTACATACATCCATACAGACATACATACATACATACATACAGACATCATTGCGAAAGTAGTCAAAACGGATTCAGAAATGCTCAAAACGGATATTTCCGTTAAAATATCGACATCGAATTTTTTCATGATTACAATACTTCCTTATAGGGAAGTAAAAACATTGAGGCTCAACATTTGAGAGGGGGGGGGGCACATGCACCTGTATTTTAAATTTCAAATATTTTCCCACAGCAACAAAGTGTAGTAGTATAATCTTTGTGTAGGATCACTACTTCCCGATTTATGCTAGTAAGGGCTGTGGCTTAATTTTAAGCTAGAACCCCCACTTTCAAATGACCGTAATTTACGACCGGCAAGAGCAACATATTCGCACTTGCGGCAAGAGTGGAAGTTACAGGTTGATACAGGTAGGTAATAATTTAGTTTCATACAAAAGATAAAGAAAACAGTACAAAAAAATTATTGAATGATTTAAAAGCTTACCACTATTTTTTTATGAAAGGTGGTGAATCTGGTGATTTGTGGTCGATCTACAAAAATTATAAAATTACTTTTGTTGAATTTTAAATGCACCAAAATAATATATTTTTTCGAACAATTATTCCAAATTTAATAATGGTATGAATATTAGACCGGAGTTTCACTGTACCACTTCTTACCACAAAATAAAATTTTAACTGATGGAAGTTGCCGATTTGTGGGTGGGTGGGTCCTCGAACTCGGTTCGAACCAATTGAATTAGTTCAAATTATATTTAATAGTTGGAAGTGGTACAGTGAGACTCCGGTCTTATGGGTGAAGAATGGATCCTAAAAACACAGAGATCTACCGGTAAGTTTTTTCTCAAACAAAGCTCAAACATAGATCAGAATGTTGCGCTGCTACGTCTTTCCAGTGCTGTTTTATGGGGTCGAGTCATGGACGCTAACAGAGGCAACCACGTACTAGAAGCTTCAGGCTTTTGAGATGTGAACATGTGAGAATGAAAACAGATACTGGCTCATTCAATGCATCCTACAAGGAAAAATAGCCGGAACAAGAAGCGTAGGCAGAAGGAGGATCTCGATGACAACTACAGAGCTTTACTGCACAGCAGTGAATAAAGTGATTATAGCCAACATCCGGAACGGATAGGCACCAGAAGAAGAAACATGAAAATCCGTCAAAAATGGGGGGGGGGGGAGGTTAAATTTTGTCTGATAAATTTTCCTTATTCAAAAAAATTAATTTTTGATGGATTGCATGCCATAGTTATGCCAACATTTTTGTGAAACTGCATCGATATTCCAGACATCCTTCCAACCTCAAGGTCGGTAAATTTCCAAAATTTTTAAATTTATCCGTGACTTGGTAGTTGACCTAATTAGATTAACTTGATTAATATTCTTAATGTTGATGTCTTTCATTTACCATTTGCGAACTGGAAGGACCAAACCTAAAATTTAAATTGTTTTAAGAAATCGATTTTTCGGGTTGAAGCATAAAATTTGGAT
This sequence comes from Podabrus alpinus, assembly GCA_932274525.1. NCBI lineage: Eukaryota > Metazoa > Arthropoda > Insecta > Coleoptera > Cantharidae > Podabrus > Podabrus alpinus. The sequence continues at coordinate 61,022,620 of OW026452.1, forward strand.
CAAGCAAACGAAAAATTAATTATTATATAAAAATTGCAAAATGTCATCTGAAGCCTCAAATCATAGTTAAGTTTTACAAAATAAAACCTAATTGCTTGTCATCTCACCTTAGCATTAAATGGAGTTCAAACATATGGTGTCAATTTAATTGTATTTATAATCATAACATATAACTAAACAAATAAAATGTTCTTCTTGTATTTGTATTTACATTTTAATCAGCTACCGACTATCAAACACCGTTATGAGCGGTAAAAACAAGGAATAGTTTTCTGCAACCATAACAACTGACCAAAAAATACAGTTTACATGTTAATTGCATAAATTAATATTTGTCTCATTGTACGCATAGTTTTTTTAATTTTTCGGTCTTTACGACAAGGAGATTTTTGCGTTATAAATTTTATGCAAATATCTATAAAATTTACCTTCATTAAGGCTGTTTTCACACGGGGCAATATATTGCCTACCATAAAACGTCGCGATAAAATAATTCGCCATTTCAGTAGAACAAATCGCGTGTAAACGCGATATAGCGTACCATAATATATATTTTATGGTAGGCAATATATTGCCCCGTGTGAAAACAGCCTAACCTTAGTTCGACGGTATAGGTACAATTGTAGTACCTTTTGCGTTTTAAAATTGCGATAACTTTTTTTCCAGAAGCTGTAGAGGGTTGACATTTTCTGACATCTCTACATTTTTAGTCTAGATTACATAGGCGAAATTTCAGAAAAATATCTGCACCCTCTCTTCTGGTCGAGGGTTCTGTTTTTTTTACACCCATAACGGACGGTATAGGTACAATTTTACCTTTATACATTTTCTATATAAAAAAGAGTAAGAAAAAACATGAATAATATTTTATTGAATGATTATGTTAATTTATTGTAGAAAAATTTATTGTGCACTACAAAACATAATTTGGAAGTTATTTTAATTAATTTTTTTCACAAGCAATACATGTTGTCTTTGGTAGCGAATTAGTATAAATTTACACTACTTACGAGATGCGTAACACGCGGCTAATCTAAATTTGCAGTTCCGTAAAATGAAAATTTCAAAAAATCAGTTTATATTTTGGTTCTTTTATATACTTATTTATGTACTAGATGATATTTTTGTTCTTTCATAAAAAATAAATAAATATAATATATTGTATGTAAATACTGTATGTACATAATTATAATAATAAATAAGTACATAGGAACACTTAAGCAATTTTCAAATTCGACTTACGAAAAATTCGAGTTACGCAAAAGTCTACGGTCCGCATTAATTACGCATTTCGGGGGATTACTGTAATTCATTTGGTTCAAACCGATTTTAAAGACCTACCCACCCACCGCAAATCAGCAACTTCATTCATTTTTTTATCATTTTTATCACGTACCCGTTATAAAATCAAATATAAATTTTTGCAGATAGTACTGAATATAAGTAAAATATCACAAAACATGACTAAACAATTTCTAGCTACTAAATATTATCCATTTATCGTAAAAAATTACACCTAAAATGAAGTTTTTCATATAAAATATATGAAGGTACAATTGTACCTATACCGTCTCTTAACGTTGTAAATTTATACCGTTCGACTAGGGTTAAAAAAATTTAATTTTTAATGATAATTTTATACACCTCAAATGGTCGCGCAGCGAGGGAATCGCTCACACTTCAATACACCACTTAACACGAAGGTCACAGACGGAAAACAAATGGCTCAATTTTTACAACGGGGTTCAAATATTGTAAGGGAAGGTGTAAAGCTCAGCTAGGCGGTTCCTCTGAGTCATTCAAAATAACCAGCACTTCAAACCAAAACGTGAGCGATTTGCTCATAACGCGACCACTGAAGGGTTAAAAATAAAACATAAAATATCGATTGTAAACTATAAAAATATATTTTTTTTAATTAAAATCAATTCATTATAAGGTAAAACAAACCACATAATTACAAAACTTCTAATACTAGTGGCGAAGCTAGGGGGGCGGTGGGGGCGATCCGCCCCGGGTGTCACCCCCAGACGGGTGACACCTCAAATTATTTCCAAATTATTTAAATTTCCTGAATAAAATTGTCTCGTTTCTTGGTTTTTTAGGTTCCTAGGGGTGACACCTCAAAAAAAGGTCATCAGCCTGGGGGGGGGGGGGGGTTGCACCCGACCCCAAATTATTTAAATTTCTTGACTAAAATTACATCGTTTTTTGGCGTGACATAACAAAAAAAAGATCATCAGCCTAGGTGGGGGTGACACCCATTAAATCCGCCCCGGGTGTCACCCATGCTAGCTACGCCACTGCTAATACTATTTTATTTATTCTTATTTAGTTGAAGATTTAAGTTGATCGTCTTTTTGGGAGCCATTTCCAATCACTTGCATTGTTTTCCATTGTCGATATTAATCAGTTTTTTTACTAGGGTATAAATTGGGTTTGGTGACAGCTGGCCCTGAGACACATGGGCCTGCGACAACTCGCCTCGGACAACTGACCCTAGCGACAACTGGCCCTGGCGACAACTGGCCCTGGCGACAACTGGCCCTTTCCACAACTGGCCCTAGCGACAATTGGCCTTATGACTACTGGACTACTGGCCAGAAGCCAAATATTGCATTTCTATGAGAACTTTTACTTAAACCAAATTTTATGAGTAACCGGTAAATACACCTCTTCGCGGAAGATCCACCTCTTTGCGGCAGATTTAACTTTACGCAGAGATTTGTTTGTTTTTCATTTGTTTTCTAAAGAAATATCAAAAACTAACACTAACCTAACGGCAGATCCACTTCTTCGCGCCAGATCCACCTCTTCGCGCCAGATCCACCTCTTTGCGGCAGATTTAACTTTACGCGGAGATTTGTTTGTTTTTAATTTGTCTTCTAAAGAAATATCAAAAACTAACACTAACCTAACGGCAGATCCACCTCTTCGCGGTAGATCCACCTCTTTGCGACAGATTTAACTTTACGCGGAGATTTGTTTGTTTTTCATTTATTTTCTAAAGAAATATCAAAAACTAACACTAACCTAACGGCAGATCCACCTCTTCGCGCCAGATCCACCTCTTTGCGGCATATTTAACTTTACGCGGAGATTTGTTTGTTTTAATTTGTCTTCTAAAGAAATATCAAAAACTAACACTAACCTAACGGCAGATCCACCTCTTCGCGGTAGATCCACCTCTTTGCGACAGATTTAACTTTACGCGGAGATTTGTTTGTTTTTCATTTGTTTTCTAAAGAAATATCAAAAACTAACACTAACCTAACGGCAGATCCACTTCTTCGCGCCAGATCCACCTCTTCGCGCCAGATCCACCTCTTTGCGGCAGATTTAACTTTACGCGGAGATTTGTTTGTTTTTAATTTGTCTTCTAAAGAAATATCAAAAACTAACACTAACCTAACGGCAGATCCACCTCCTCGCGGTAGATCCACCTCTTCGCGACAGATTTAACTTTACGCGGAGATTTGTTTGTTTTTCATTTATTTTCTAAAGAAATATCAAAAACTAACACTAACCTAACGGCAGATCCACCTCTTCGCGCCAGATCCACCTCTTTGCGGCATATTTAACTTTACGCGGAGATTTGTTTGTTTTAATTTGTCTTCTAAAGAAATATCAAAAACTAACACTAACCTAACGGCAGATCCACCTCTTCGCGGCAGATGTAACTTTATGCGGAGATTTGTTTGTTTTTCATTTATTTTCTAAAGAAATATCAAAAACTAACACTAACCTAACGGCAGATCCACCCCTTCGCGGAAGATCCACCTCTTTGCGGCAGATGTAACTTTATGCGGAGATTTGTTTGTTTTTCATTTATTTTCTAAAGAAATATCACAAACTAACACTAACCTAACGGCATATCCACCTCTTCGCGGAAGATCCACCTTTATTTATTTAACCAGAAGCCAAATATTATATTTCTGTGAGAACTTTTACTAAAACCAAATTTTATGAGTTACCGGTAAATAATATGAAGTTAATTTGCATCTTTAAATTTTAAGGTGTTAAGTCGCAAAAAAACGCAAAACGCAATAATCAAGTTATAATAATCAAGAGGCAAAGTAGATTACTTTCCGATACTCACAATATATAATATTCTGCAAATTGATACAGACTGAGGCCAGTAGTCGCTAGGGCCAGTTGTCGCAAGGGCCAGTTGCCGCCAAGGCCAGTTGTCGCCAGGGCCAGTTGTCGCTAAAGTCAGTTGTCCGAGGCGAGTTGTCCCAGGGCCAAGTGTCTCAGGGCCAGCTGTCGGTACACGTATAAATTGTCTTGGTACTTCATTGTTTCTTGATAATCTGATTTAATTTATTTTTCATATCATTGTGGCGGTTTTTGATTTTTTTTTCTTGATTGGTTTTTTTGATTTTCTAATTTGATTTTATTTTGCTTGTATTTTATTTTGATTATTTTCTACTCTTTTCTTCCCTTTTTTTGGTTTCTGTTGCTTTTCTAATATTTCCTCTTCTCCTTTTCTCTTTCTTTTTTCTTTTTGTTGTTGAATATCCAAAATTTTCTGTTGTTTTGCTTCTTGCACAGATATCATAGGGTCTGATTCTGCTGTAGGTGTTTCAAGTGCATTTTCATTATTATTTTTTAACAAATAAGTGATCTTTTCCACAGATTGGATTTGCTCGCTTGTCAATTCGGAGTTCGTTGCTTTATTAAATTCATCATGGACACTGGTGGATATTGATTTGTTGTTTTCTAAATTTTTTAGTTGGCTTAATATTTCTAACTGCTGTTCTTCATCTTCAGTACGGTTTCGTTCGATGTATTGATTTTCTGATTCATAATGCTGTGTGCTTACGTAAGGCCTTTAAGAGACCCACACTTTATGATACAAAATTGTTATGAATACCCTCGCTAATAGGGTTAAAGGTTCTTGTCGTTAATATTTTTTTATATGGGTGTACGTAGTTGTACCCCGTCAATGGAAAAGTATGTGATATTTTGTAAACACAATTTAATGAAATAAGGTGCCTCAGCTTAGCTCTTTCGTAGTGCATGTATCTTACCTTGTACAGGGTGGATTCGTTCCGTTACCAATGCTGTAAATGAAATTATGGTGCGGAACAGGTCTAAATAAATATCCTTCGTTACAAAGTTATTAATGTTTTTTTATTAAGCACACAAATGAAAATAAATATTTGGTTATATCAAAAAGTTCTATTATTAAATCTATTTTATAAAAATTCTGAACGTAAAATGATGCAAAACACGTGTCGTACGAAGTCCGGAGATTTCACTTAAGTTTATAAAGATTTTATTGCAATGTACACGGTACCTTATTAAATCCAGGAATATTTCTTTTACTTGAAATGGAGATGGTACAATTGCGCGTCAAGGACACTCAAAAGGTTCATTTACCATCGGAAACTTCCAGATGCAGTTTGTTGACCTCGTTTTGTGTTGAAGTTTATTTTCTTCAAAAATATTTGCAATCCGTTACGATTTTCACCTTATTATTGGTTTTCCGTAGGTAAGTAACTATTTTGTTGAATTATGCACTCGTATTTTGTAATTTCACTATTTATTTTTACTATAATTATCAATTTTATTAGGACGATTCTAAATTCGCCACTTTGCACGTGTGAATATCAACACCCACCTTTTATCAATCGTTTTTATTAATTTTCTTCTCGAAGTTCAACGCAATCTTGATGTCTTCATAGACGTATTTTATTGGTCGATCGAAAAATCAATATTATTTGAAGTTTCACAGTACAGGTATGGACTAAGCCCATTGCGGTTCGTTGAAATTTTATAAGTAAAATTTTCTTTTATTTTCAGATTGGATCGACTTCTTGATATTGCTTCGTGGTTAGACAAATAAAGATGATGGACATGAAATTTCCATACGCAGTTCATTAAGTTGTGATATGCCGAACTCACGTAATAATTTTAACAAACTTATTTTAAATTTAACGCTAACATGGATTTTTACATTTATCAATTAATTAACAAATTTCTGACTTTTAAAATACCTTTCTTATTGCTAACAATTTTTCATTTTACTATAAATTAACATTTTAACAAAGACAAATTATTAAATGATGCATTTCAAATTTATTTTATTCAAACCTGTTTTATGTCCCGTTTTCTACGAATCATTTGACTTTAAGTTAACTTCTTGGTATCGGATGAAGTTTTTCTGATTACTTTGATAAGTTACATGCTTTTATTCATTAACAAAATTTTACTGAAACTTAAATGACGTACTTCCATTGACGTGGTATCTCGATACCGCATTTATCCCCTTGTTAATTTGTAATTTAAAAGAAAAATACCTATTTTTGTGTTAAATTCCACAATTAACATTTATGTGCTTTTTATTCATAAACAATAAATTAAAATTTAGTGTAATGTTTAATTACCATATATAATTATTAACTCAAATCAAATGTTCAAAAACTAATCTACCTAAATTATATCACATAAAAATTAACTAAAGGAATTCAATGAAATTAATTAAATAAATTCAAACAAATTTAACTGATCATTTTCAAATTAATTAACTAACTTATAATAATATTCAAAACTAACCTACTTATTTTTACGAACAAATCGACCAAGATTTATGATATCAATTAAATTATTTAAATTCAAAAAAAAAATCTTTAAAATTGAATTTCTATTTTAAATTTCTATGTTTATTTCTTGCCTTTATATTTTCAACCTTACTACCTGTTCTCTTTTATCTAATCTATCTATCTCTGACTTATTCATATTTGGGTGATTTTTACATTCGTTGTTTCAATTCCCGATTATCTTTACATCTTGTGATTATTAGTTTTAAATTAATTCATTCCTTATTATTTATTGGTACTCTTTATCTCCTTTTAATCAATATTTTCCTATTTGTTTCCCGATTATTCATTTGGTAACCTCTTATTTGGTCCCACATAATTATATAATTAATTCATTACACTTACACCTGTGATCTATTCTTGTATCCTCAGGTATCTATCTCCCTCTAACTTCTTCTAGTTACTCCGTCTGAGTTAACCATTATTATTTACCCCCCATTTATTTCTTATCATTCAACATTGAATACCAATTTTCTTTTTATTAAATACTTGCTGATCTTTTCAAATTACTCATCATTACCTGTCTTAAGTTCAATTTTCACCCAAATTCTAACTTAATTAAATTCTTCTTTAACTAATCAAATTCATTAAATCATTTTACTAAATTATCTTTAAATTGAAAATTCTTTTAATTAATTGAATTTTTAATAACATTTTCCTTTATAAATTTCTGACTGTCATAAAACGTATCATCTTTAATAAATTTTATCTTGGTCAATTTTCTCGTGTTTGTTTTAATAGCTTTAATCATATTTACATTGCTATTTTTAATTGGTCATTGTTCTATTCTTACTACTTCTTGAGCGGTTTAAATTTTAGTTTTAGTCGTTGTTTTTATTATATTAAGTTTCGCCATTGTTTTTATTCACCGCTTATTGAGAAACTAGCAAGAATGACTTTTTCTTCCAGCGAACTCTTTTAATTTTAATTTTTCTCCGCTTGAATAATTTCTTTTTACTAACATAGTATTTTCTTTTTATCTTTACATTTATTTTCATGTTGGACTTCTTCGTCCACTTCATCTCGTAATTTCTTGTCATTTTACATTGCATTTTTCTCTTCGTATTCTTCTTTTGTAAATTTATTTTCTTCTTGCCGATTTTATCATAATTAATCTGTTTATGTAAATTTTTATGTGTAAAATTTTTTCTACCCCCTGATTTTGTAAGTTTTAAGTTGTTAACCCGTTTTTGTATATTCATAAAATTTTTATTTGTTACCGTTTTACCCTTTAAGTTTTTAATTTTTAAGTTTATTAAGTTGTGAAATCTTTTAATTTTAAATGTTGTACCGTTATTTGTTAATTTTTTAGATTTTAATTTTGTAAATTTATGTAATCTTTTATTTTGTGAACTGCTATGTAATTGTAAAATTTTATTGTTAGTTTGCATGCCCCTTGTTTGACCTTTTCGTTTTAACTGTACTTTTCTAAATTTGAACTGCACCCGTTTGAATGTTTTTCTCGTTTGCACTTTGTATGTTCGACACTTATTTATTTCTGGTACCTTTTTGGCTATCACGTTAACCTTTTCTTTTACCACTTTTATTGGCTCAAACTTATTTGCAATTACCGTCCCGTTAACTGGCTGGAATTTTATTGTTTTCAACATTTCGGCTATCTCGTTTGGAACGTCTTGCGGTTTCTCAACTTCTTCTGTCACTACTTCTTCGGTCACCCAATTGGTTGTAGCTTTCACCAATTTATCTAATTTCTTGTTCAATTCCTTTTTCATCTCATTCGTGTTGTTAATTATTAATTTTGTGTAGTTTCTTCTGTTTTCTTATAAATTTCTTCCATTCTCTTTTGATGTTCTTCTCTTTCCTTTCGATATTCTTCCATTTTCTTTTGATGTTCTTCGTCTGCTTTCTTGTCTTTTTCAATGAAGAATTCCATCACCGATTGCCAATCTGTTATCTTTTCCATTATCGTAATTTATGTATTTGTTCAATTTAATTTTAAGGAAATAGTTATTAAGTGACTTTTGATGTAATTTAATTTTAGTTTTAAGAAAATTTTTAATTCTATTGCTGACTTTATTGTATTTAATTTTAAGAGAAATAATCTGTACGTCAATCTTTGTAAAATAATTTTGTAAAGAAATTATTATAAATAACCTGTTTGAAATTGTTAACGTTGTAAATAATTTTAATGAAATTTTCCGTTGTAGTTGACCTAACTGATATTTTTAATTATGATAACCTAATTGTATTCGTGGTACGAGGTTACTCGAGGTGACTCGAGCCTCACGTTGTTGCGCCAAAAAGTGCTGTGTGCTTACGTAAGGCCTTTAAGAGACCCACACTTTATGATACAAAATTGTTATGAATACCCTCGCTAATAGGGTTAAAGGTTCTTGTCGTTAATATTTTTTTATATGGGTGTACGTAGTTGTACCCCGTCAATGGAAAAGTATGTGATATTTTGTAAACACAATTTAATGAAATAAGGTGCCTCAGCTTAGCTCTTTCGTAGTGCATGTATCTTACCTTGTACAGGGTGGATTCGTTCCGTTACCAATGCTGTAAATGAAATTATGGTGCGGAACAGGTCTAAATAAATATCCTTCGTTACAAAGTTATTAATGTTTTTTTATTAAGCACACAAATGAAAATAAATATTTGGTTATATCAAAAAGTTCTATTATTAAATCTATTTTATAAAAATTCTGAACGTAAAATGATGCAAAACACGTGTCGTACGAAGTCCGGAGATTTCACTTAAGTTTATAAAGATTTTATTGCAATGTACACGGTACCTTATTAAATCCAGGAATATTTCTTTTACTTGAAATGGAGATGGTACAATTGCGCGTCAAGGACACTCAAAAGGTTCATTTACCATCGGAAACTTCCAGATGCAGTTTGTTGACCTCGTTTTGTGTTGAAGTTTATTTTCTTCAAAAATATTTGCAATCCGTTACGATTTTCACCTTATTATTGGTTTTCCGTAGGTAAGTAACTATTTTGTTGAATTATGCACTCGTATTTTGTAATTTCACTATTTATTTTTACTATAATTATCAATTTTATTAGGACGATTCTAAATTCGCCACTTTGCACGTGTGAATATCAACACCCACCTTTTATCAATCGTTTTTATTAATTTTCTTCTCGAAGTTCAACGCAATCTTGATGTCTTCATAGACGTATTTTATTGGTCGATCGAAAAATCAATATTATTTGAAGTTTCACAGTACAGGTATGGACTAAGCCCATTGCGGTTCGTTGAAATTTTATAAGTAAAATTTTCTTTTATTTTCAGATTGGATCGACTTCTTGATATTGCTTCGTGGTTAGACAAATAAAGATGATGGACATGAAATTTCCATACGCAGTTCATTAAGTTGTGATATGCCGAACTCACGTAATAATTTTAACAAACTTATTTTAAATTTAACGCTAACATGGATTTTTACATTTATCAATTAATTAACAAATTTCTGACTTTTAAAATACCTTTCTTATTGCTAACAATTTTTCATTTTACTATAAATTAACATTTTAACAAAGACAAATTATTAAATGATGCATTTCAAATTTATTTTATTCAAACCTGTTTTATGTCCCGTTTTCTACGAATCATTTGACTTTAAGTTAACTTCTTGGTATCGGATGAAGTTTTTCTGATTACTTTGATAAGTTACATGCTTTTATTCATTAACAAAATTTTACTGAAACTTAAATGACGTACTTCCATTGACGTGGTATCTCGATACCGCAATAAGTAAGTACTTTTTCGAGTTCATTAAAAGTTGCGCAACTTTTTTCACGCGTGTTGCTTTCTTGTTGTTGATTCGAAAATTCCATTATTTTGTTTTTCCAAACAATATTACTCTTCCCATTTTCACCTTCAAAATCGGACATCACTTGTAACCAAACTTGAAATAATAATATTGATTCCCTATTTTTGGGATGAATATTTCTTTCTTTACATACGTGGAACTCATTGAGAGTTTCTTGGTCAATTTTACTTTCCAAGTATTGTAAATGCTCTAATATTTTCTGTTTGTCAGTTCTAAGATCTACTCCAATATCAGCTTCGCATGTGGAGTAATCGACATTGTTTGCATTAAAGGGATACAGCCCACAAGTTCGAAAACCGTTTGCGATTGTCGTTACAAAGTAATTATTTATTAAAATACTGTTTAATAAAATTGGTACATCCTCTTTTTTCATTTCACGCCCCTCATTTTTAATTTTCCACATATTTACTTCCTTTTTCCACCGCAGTTTTAAAGGAAAAAATACGGACACATCCAATGGTTGCAGGATGTGGGCTGTATTCGGATAAAAACAAACCATTATAATTCCATTTTTCTTGCAGAAGCGGCTCAATTCAAGGCTAATGTGAGACGTGTGCTCATCTAAAAAGACAACCACAGGAAATTTGGTTGCTTTTTTCACAAGATATGGGAAAAATACATTCTCAAAATATTGTAAGAATTTTTCGGCTGTCATCCATCCGGTTTGCGACTTTCCAATACCCCAATCTTTTGTTGGCAGAGCTTTCTTATATGAGGCAGGAACTCTTTCGCATTTATACAGTGTTAGTGGAGGTGCAAATTCTCCTTTAGCATTAACTGTAATAAGAGTCATTGTATTCTCCTTATCATTGTTAGATGCAGTTACATACACGGATTTGCCCTTTTCCGCTATAACACAACCACCGCTAGGATCCAGAACAAATCCTGTCTCGTCCATATTCCAGATCCTTGTTGGATCTTGTAAGGCTTCTGAGTCTTTACCAAGAAGACTCCAAGTCTCTTGAAACCACTTTCTAATTTTTTCCTCCGTTACAACGGCTTTTGTTTTATTGAGATATTCTGACTGTTGATATGTTATTTCTGGATTTCTTTTTAAAAAACTTGTGTACCATCTTTTTCCAGGGATGTCGTTTTTAAAAGGAGTTTTTTTACCAGATTCGCGAACTATTTTTGTAATCGAATAAAAGAGTCCATCTTTACTAATAGGAAATCCCATTCGGGAACATTGCTTGAGCCATTCGGTGATTTCGTATTCTATATCCGTTCCTAATACGCATTCCGGTCCTGTTTGACAAATATTTTCTGGAGTACGACCTGTAATTTTATTCCTCAACGTAGTTCGTGGAATGTTAAAAGTTTTGCTGGCCTTTGACGTGGTCATGCCGTGTCTGATTGCAGCCAAAGCACGTTTAAGGGTGGTTTCTTCATATTTCCCTTTTCTTTTGGTAGAATTCATGTCCGAATCTGTAATGTTATACATAAATATTAATACTAGGTAGTAAGTGTACCATAATATTTTTAAATGTAACATAGAGTCCATTTTTTGGTCCATTCCCCAAGTCGTCAATTTATATATCTTATTTTATGTTTTTTGAACTGCTTTAACCGCTTTGACTTCAAAACTAGAATTAAGTTCCCCTTATTGACTACTTAGTATGACCAAAACTGGATTAGTTTTATATAATTGTAGAACCAGTTTTGGTCACCTACTATATTTTCACAAAAGTTGTTCTTTTTTTGTACTGAAATACTTTATTATTTACTTCACACTTTTGTTTTACAATAAAAGCTTACATTTCTTTATTTACTCTCAAATATTTTCATGCTTAGGTAGGTATTTAGTTGGCCTAAGGTAGTGAATACACGGAATTCTTATTCAAGTTACAGAATGAATGAAATATCTTAACTTTAACCAGATTACAGATCATCACTGAATTGGGCGTCCATATAAAGGCCCTTCCCCGAGTCGAATTTTTGGATGAAATTGGTGTCAAACGTTCGTGAGCTTTCGTTATTTTTGATTGAACCTTAAAGGTCATGGAGTTATTCGAGAATTTTTGGAAGGGGAAACATGTTTTTTATTTTCCTGTCCATTTTGAATAAATTTATAAATGTATAATTGATGTCAATCGATAGAGCTTTCTTTGAGCTTCCATAATCGCCATTTTAATTTAATCTTTTACAAAGTAATGATTATTTGAAATTTTCGAAAACTCCGAAAATTCTGACTTCAAAGGTTTTATATAAAAATTATATATTTTATAACAATTTTGGGGGTATGTAAAATAAAATAAAATGTAAAATAAATAAAAGCACTGCAAAATTGCTTTTTTTTAATAAAATAAATAATAATCGATCGAAAATCATAGAGCTCTAATGAGCTATCATAAAATCCTTTCTACCCAAAAGGTAAAAAAGTTAGAGCGTTTGAAAAAGTGTGAATTTTAGTGACATTTCACCCCCCCCCCCCTTCTATAGTGAACTTTGTATAAAAATGGTGTCAATGGATAGAGAATTGCTTGAGCTCCAACGAGCTTTCATAAAAAATCGTTTGTACCCCAAATGTAAAACGTTTGAAAGAGTGTGAATTTGAGTGACATTTCACGCTCCCCCCCCCCCTTCCATAGTGAATTTTTGTATAAAATTGATGTCCATCGATAGAGCTTTCTTTGAGCTTCCATAATCACCATTTTAATTTAATCTTCTACAAAGTAATGATTATTTGAAATTTTCGATAACGCCGAAAATTCTAACTTCAAAGGTTTTATATAAAAATTAAATATTTTATAACAATTTTAAGGGGGGGCTGTAAAAAATTCTCCTTTTTAATAAAATAAATAATAATCGATAGAAAATCATAATCTCCAATGAGCTTTCATAAAAATATTTTCTACCCCAAAGGCAAAATAAGTTACAGCGTTTGAAAGAGTGTGAATTTGAGTGACATTTCACCGCCCCCCCCCCTTCCATACCAAATTTTTGTATAAAGTTGGTGTCAATAGATAGAGAATCGTTTGAGCTCCAACGAGCTTTCATAAAACTCGTTTGTACCCCAAAGGTAAAAAAGTTACAGCGTATGAAATTGAGTAACATTTTATCTCCCCACCCATCGTGAATTTTTTTATGAAATTGGTGTCAACGCGCCATATTATCTACTATAATAATTATTATATGCCGTGACATCCTAAGGATAAAAAATTGGCTATTTGGACATTGTATAACTTTTCCCATTCAAATTTAGAATTAAAAATTTTTTTTTAATTTTAATAAAATTTTAATTAAAATTATTTTTAATTTTTAATTGCGATCTATGATAAACTAAATTAGAAACAATTATAGTAGAGCGCTCGGACACGAATAAAGTCACTTAAAAACGATGTTAGTGAACATATCGAGGTAAAAAGCAACAACCTATCCAAAAATATTCTTCATGTTTCACACATTCGAAATCGCCAAAAATTCGTCCAGTGGAAAAGGGCACAATTTCAAAATTTTGATTTATCCATGGCGACAAACTTCGATATCTTAAATATCTGTGTGAATTTTTTCAATGGATTCTCTGTGGCCCTTATAAAAAATAGTTGATATTTTGCAAATACACGCGCGCGGTTATGGAAGAAAATATTTTCAAACTCGATATCAACCTTGACAATATTTTAATTATTTTCACGTCTTTTGTCGTTTACACTACGCTACTGCCGAAACCGTGTGTTTCACATAAAGTTTTGACTTCTACGAATATGCGAAAATGTGAATTTTTGTTCCACAAATGGAATAAGAATTCATAGAGAAGAAACTCGCGGTGAAAGTGGAAATGGATGAGACCTTCAAAATGGGAAAACCCTCTGGAAGAGAAATCATAGTTGTTAAGTTAAAAAGTTTTAAACACAAACTACACCTTTTCCACCAGTAATTCAGAAATCGTCAACCGTTATTCAGATTTGTTAATTGATATTCAGAAATCGTCAACCGTTATTCAGATTTGTCAATTAATATTCAGAAATTGTCAACGGTTATTCAGATTTGTCAATTGCAATTAACGATTTCTGAATATAAGTTGACAAATCTGAATTACAATTCAAGACTTCTGAATATCAGTTGACAAATCTGAATTACAATTCACGATTTCTGAACAGCAGGTGAGGTTTTCTGAATTACTGCTGGAAAAGGTGTAGTTGTAATGAAAAACAAGAGAAGAATGAAAGGAAGCAAGATATTTACTGAAAATGATCTAACGCATAAAGAGAAGGCAATACAAGATATAATTGTGGAATAATGAGATAATGGAATGGAATAATGATAATGGAATAAGATAAAGGAAAAGAATAAACAAACGTAAAGTGGTACCAAAAATGACTGGATATGTGAAGGATCCGATGAATGTATGCATGTGGAACATCAGAACCTTGTTGAGACCGGGAAAGACGACAGAAATAGTAGGCGAACTATTAAGATATGGGGTAGACGTGGTAGCCCTACAGGAGTTGAGATGGAAGGGGCAGTGATAAATAAATAAGAAAACACACACAAGGATGAAACGGTGTCGGTTTCGTAGTGGCGAAAAGACTTGTAAAAGTCTTGAGTGTTGTCATTCAAAGCGATCCACGAAAGACTCGCACATCTGAGAGTTAAAGCTAAACTAAATTTGTCATTTATCAATAGATATTCACCAACGGAAGAGAGTAGTGAAGAAAAGGAGGAGTTTCACCACACGCAAGAAGAACTACATGAACGTGAACGAGAAGACAAAACGGGGGACAACCAGGATATAGCAACACCATCCCACGAAGAGATTAACGTTCAGGGCATAACCGTCTTCTATCCTAATAAAACTGGATAAAGCAATAAAACACGAATTTAACAATTGTAACATTTTATCAAAAAACTTCAATTATAGAAGCTAGTAATAAAAAAACTTTAAACAAATGAAACTTAAAAATTAACATTGAAAAACAAAATTACTACAATGGAAATCATTATTTCTTGGCATATTGATTGTAAACGTAAGCTTTTATTATGTGCCACTTTCTGTTATTAAATAATTTTGGGTACATTTTCATAAAACTTTCGACATCTTTTTTTTTAGGCGCAAACTTTTCCTGTATATGTTTTTTGAAATATTTTTCTGTCACTTCTTTTTCTTCTTTTGACCATGTATTTCTGATAAATTTTTTCCTTCCCTTTGGTACGACAATATTTTGTAAATTCGATTGCTTTGAGGACGTTTCTTCTACATTTTTGGTTATTCCTGTTTTTTCTTCCGCTTCACTTTCACTAAGCGTTTCTACAACATTTGAATCCAACAACTTTATTTGGTTGAAACTTAGTCCCTTATATTTATCAATGTTATTGTTTTGAGCTAACAGCAAAATTTTGGAAACCTTCGCTGTTTGGTAGACATCGGAAGGTAACCTGTACCATTCGCTATAGGTTTTTGTAGTATGTCCCATAAAGGTGGCTAGATGTTCTAAATCGTCGTTTTCCATTTTTAAAATTTGAGAGATGGTGGCGAGACGTTTTCTCATTTTTGTACAAATCAAAGAAGAAACTTTAGTGGAATCTCCTAATGCAATTTTCACATGTTTTCTAAAAACATAATAACCCCTAATACAATCTTCCGAATGACACTTTGCAAAGAGATAAGGATTGCAAGTTTCATTGAAATTGTTTCTATGTCTTATTGCTACGTCAATACCATCTTGAGTAACTTTATCTATTAAAACAGGTACACCTCGTCCTCCTTTATCTTTAATAACAATACGTTTTAATTTTTGCAAGAGAATGCGTTCACTTGGTATCAGAAGTTCTTGAAATTCTTCTGAGGCGCTTGTATTTAAGTCCGTTTGATAAGTATGTAACATAATTCGTTGCAGTTCTGCGATACTTCTTTTGTTAAACAATAGAAGA
The DNA here is from genome assembly GCA_932274525.1 of Podabrus alpinus. Taxonomy (NCBI): domain Eukaryota; kingdom Metazoa; phylum Arthropoda; class Insecta; order Coleoptera; family Cantharidae; genus Podabrus; species Podabrus alpinus. The sequence continues at coordinate 61,038,896 of OW026452.1, forward strand.
CTGCAAAATGTTCCTTCAATTAATTTTTTGTAAGAAATTTCATCCCCATTGTTTGCTTCCATTTTAAGTTTTGCATTGCAAATTAGATCGTCAAAATAAATCTTCAGTTTCTAAAAAAAAAATATTGAAATTTATAAATAATTTTTACTTTCCCCTTACGTAAACACGACATATTTGGGAAAAATTGGCGAGTTCTCCAGTGCGCGCCCTATTTGACTTTCATTTACATGATGATTCTATGAAAACTGTAACTCGTATGAAAAAATCCTAAGGACTTTTTTTGTTTAAAATTCAATTATGAATTTATTTGCTCTGATGTATTTTTATCGTATTATGAACCGTCCAAGAAATAAACAGGATAAACTAATTTGGGGGTGTTTTTGCGTCTAGGAGTTGAAGAAGGCGGCGACCGGCGTGGCGTCACATCTTGGTTTGTAAAGGAGGTTCGCATCTACACTTGTGCCACATTTTATGCTTCTATTATAAAGTTCAAGATTCTCTAGTAATTTTGTTCTTTACGGTCCGGCTTATTTTTATACAATAATGCTTAAAAACTTTTGAAAAATACATTTTGACGAACAAACAATTAACACTACAGATAGATAATTGTCCGTTCTTAATTTTCTATTTCAGTAATTTTTGTGTACGAGTGGCGCAACATGGGGAATTTGGAGAAAATTCGCGAGTTCTGCAGTGCGCGTCATATTTGACCTAAATTTACGTGATAATTCTATGGAAACCGTAAGTCGTATCAAAAATATCCTAAAAACCTTTTTTGTTTAAAATTTAATTAGAAATTTATTTGCTCTGACGTATTTTTATCGTATGATGAACGGTTTATGAAATAAATAGAATAAACTAAAATTTGGGTGGTGTTTTTGCGTCTAGGGGTTGAAGGGGCGGGGGTCGGCGTGGCGTCACATCTTGTTTTGTAAAGGAGGTTTGCATCTACACTTGTACCAAATTTCATGGTTCTATCACAAAGTGCAAGGTTCTATAGTAAATTTGTTCCTTACCGTCCGGACTAAAACGAAATAAAAAAAAGGCGATTATTAATTTTGGATCACCAGTTTTATTACTTCTAATTTATATTATAAAACGAGTAAAAATACGTGACATAAACGAATTTTGGCAAGTTAATATCCGACGGACGTTTTAAAATGACGAGCTCGACAAAGTCACGCTCTTGGTGTGAAAAAAGTGGGCGGCGGTTGGGGGTGGTGTGGAGGATCGGAAAGGAGGCCATTTTACATCAAAATTTCTATTCGAGAACCACAGAAGAACCCAACGTGTCGATTCTTGAGGACGTGATAGCGATCGATGCTGGAAGGTCGAAAATTGTGGGTCGATTCGATAAGTTTCCGGTTTATATAGTATAATGAAAAAATAAAATTTGCGGTAAATTGAGAAGTTTTTGAAAAATTTCGACTTTGAAGTTCGCAAATTTTCCCATTCAGTGACGCGCATGAGGACGATTTGCAGAATCTCGCACATTCTGTTGACGGTGCGTGTAGATTGATATACCTTAGCACTTAGAAATTTTCGCTCCGGCACCCCTCGACGATACTAAGGGTAGGTGTTTTCACCCTGTATTTCTGGGAGCAGGTGCTTTCGCTCCATCCCCCTCGCGACCTTCGATAACAGCGGAATTTTTATTTTGTGAGCCCACACTTCGCATCAAGCATGGATCATGGACAACCGGGCCTCACCCGGCGGTCTGAGGATTTTTATTGTTTCTTTCATTTTATTCTATTAATATCATGCCTCTCGGGGCATAATGCGACTGGCTTCTACGCCTTTTCAGGGTTTTAACCCATATTACATCTTCAACGAGAGTTTTTATTCAATTCTTGAGCGTTGGAGGAGACAAAGCTGGGCTCCGCCCAGTGCGTGCTCCGCTTCGCGAACCATGCTTGCTTGCTTCGCTCCGGCAGTTTGACCACGCCTTTCGTAAGAGTAACATCGATGAAATGTTATTGTTTTCACATTATTTTTTGTTTTATTCTATCAATTTTGAGTCAGTGGTCTCATTTGGAAAGGTGGGGGCAGTGAGAAGAGTACCAATAATTTAGAAATATAAAAAGTTTGTTAACAGAAAAACTTGACAGTTGGCCCTTTTTTTGGTTCTCACTTTTAAAATCCTCTAGAAAGGTTTGCGTTTCCTTTTTGTTTTATAACTTTTACTTTTGCAAGTGAGGAGCAAACAATAAAGGTCGACGTCAAAAAATTGATATCACAAATTACCGCACAAAGTGACACCATGCCCAGTTTTCATAAAAAATCAAAGTGGGTCATTTAAAAAGCCTTCGTGGGTCAGTATCTGACCCGCGGGTCTTAGGTTCGCCATCACTCCTATAGGAGGGTATGCGCACAAATACAAATACATTCAGAACAACGGGATTTTAAGGATCTATACAAAGCTATTAGAGATTTGACCAGGAAACCCAGTTGTAGAGTTTGCTAGACAGTGAAGGAATACTCTGCCGTGCTAAGCAAGAAGGTCGTATCTGACATTTTTCGAGTTGGAAGACTCTATATATAAATTTGGAGACATTGAAAGGTTCTGAAATTTTTCGTAGTTACAAAATAATCTGTGTTATTAATTAAAATAGTCGTAAATCACATTTAATAATAAAAAAAAATCCTACCTACAGAGTTATCTTGTCAGATACAGAATTTTTTTAAATTAATAGTGTGCTATTTTTAACGACTTTTGCTTGAGGAGCTAAATATAAAACGTTGCACTACTCAAAACTATCAGTTATGTAGTTACGATCTTCTTGCTTAGCAGGGCAATACTAGTCACTGAAAGAAACCAAACTGTGAGGTATGGAGAACATACTGCAAGAGGCTCTTCGCTGAATGAGACGAATCACACTACACGAGGCTGATAGAAGAAGAAAGAGAACCGAATACACTGAAATACGACGTGAAAAATGCCATCTAACATCTAAAAACAGGAAAGGGAAGTAAGACAAAATGTGATAATTACAGACTCATTACATTAATGAAAGACGGAAACCGTACTTAACCTTTAACTTAACATTTTTTAATTTGTAGCTGGCCCGTTGTTGCGGGCCAGCTGAGCAACAAAAAAGGTTGCTCATTCCAAGATTAGATGATGAAATTTTTTGCCATCAATGTTTATACGCATACACAGCGCCGTAGCAAAGGAGAGGCGACTTAGGCGTTTGCCTCAGGCGCCGTCGCAATGGGGGCGCTAAACCTTGACAAAACCGAATAAATAATAGTTTAAAATTTTCGAAAAGATCAGAATCATTTGGGGGGCGAGGCTCATACTATATTCAAATTTGACTGAATTCGAAAATTTGGCCGCGATTTTATTTGAAACATCGCCTAAAATTCCCTGCCGGGCTTTTTCCCAAGTGAGGATTTTAATCCTCTACAGTAGTTTTTCGCCTATAGCTCGCTTACCATTTTTTGTAGAGAAAATTATCATCAAATCAAAATTGAAGAGTACAAATTTCTCCATAAAACAAATTAACCAAATTTTTATGAAAGAAAAAGGAAATCCAGAGAAAAAAATTGAAAAAGGTTTTGAATAATTCATATTCTGAATAATTATTTCGTACATTTGAACTTTACCATCGATGGTGAACAAAGCAAGGTGAACAAAACAAGAACAAAACCTCGTTTTGTAGAGAATTTTCTCCTCTTCAGATTTGGTCCAATGATAAGACAGGGAATTAAAGGAAAGCTGATTCCAACCACACTTTTTTTTTCATTTCTCTTTAACTGACTGGGTAACCGGTAAAACTATCGCTTTATCATCGCGACAATTATTCAAATATAAAAAATCTAAATTGAAAAGAAATATTCCTACCGATAAAAATAATCTCCATATTCAGGGAGGGGGGGTAACGTATTGCGTTACATTAACATGGAAACGGTGATTCTGACATACTATGCGTATTTTATGGAAGATCTTCAGAAGTTCCCAACGATAAAAATCGATATTGCATGACCGGGGGGTATGGAATACCCCCCAGGTACACTTGCCATTATTCAGAAGCATCAAAATTCATTATTTTTTGTTTAATCTTTTGCAGGAACTCCTTTAAACTGCCAGGACAGGGGGGTCTGGGGAGTATGGAATACCCCCCAGGTACACTTGACATTATTCAGAACCATCAAACTTTTTTGCAGTTTTCGTTCGTAATCCGGGAGAGGGGGGCAGCAGGTGATATTTTTCATAACTATTCCAGTACCGTTCTTCTTAATACCGAGGGTCGTAAATGTGAAAATTTTTCTTTCGGAATAAATTTAGTGTACCTGGGGGGTATTCCATACCCCCCAGACCCTCTGGTCCTGGCGTCTTAAATGAGTTCCTGATAAGCATCCATTTGTTTTCTTTACTCTAAGCCGGCACTGTAGCAAGGGTGATCGCAATGGGGGCGCTAAACCTCGATAAAACCCAATAAATAATAGTTTAAAATTTTCAAAATGATAAGAATCTTTTGAGAGGGGGGGCGCATATATTCAAATTTGCCTCAGGTGCCAGAGGAGATTGCTACGGCGCTGAAAGTAGCTATTGTATAACTTGAATTGAATGGGGAAAGTACCCAATTTTTAATGATCCATTATTGTATTTTTCTTATCAATTAATTGTCGATTTTTCCAATTAAAAACTTACACAAATTAATAAAATTTTACTCACCCCCAAATCTTCAGTTAGCGGAATTATACTTGGTATGTTAAGTTTGTTCGAATTAACGTTTTGACAAGCTTCCGTTGAAATTTCAATCGGCCATTTATCAGTTAAAAGTTTTGTCATCATATCAAAGACTTTTAAATTAGGGGAATTGATGTTTGATTGAACTTCAATGTAATAAGCTGCGTCAACTGCTTTTCTTAAAAGAGTTCCCATTTGAAACGCCAATGATGGAGAGTTAAAATCTTTTGTATCCTTATTATATTGTGCGATTGCTTTAAGCGCTTCTACAATAACTTTGAATTTGGATGGATGTAAAATCGTAAACATTGTGAGCGAATTGTCATTTTCAATTTTTCGAATTTCAATTAAAAGTCTTGCCAAGCGTCTCATATAACGCTTTACCACATCAACTACGTGTTTGTCTTTATGGCATTTGACATACTTTCGTCCCACTTCACAAATAATCTTATCTCTCTTAGCAACCAACGAAATTTCATCTGGCCTTAAAGATAGGAGAACTCCAGAGATTCGCAGAGGATCTTCGAGTTCAAATGGTTTTGGCATCAAGGTGTGACCTGCAGATTGGTGACGTATATAGCGAGAATTAAGTTCATCTAAATTTTGAGGGCTACGTTTAACATGTTTACGTGCTTTTTTTGCATAATAACCTAAAAATAAATAATTTAGTAATTTTTAGTGGAATTACTTATTATACCGGGTGTTCATTTTAAAACTTCCAGCAATAAATTAATATCTCAAAAACCAAAAGTCAGATGAAAAAATGTTTCAGATAAAAGTTGTATGATAGCGAGGGGGAGTGAATATGGCATAATTGTTTTTTAATTTATTGACCTTTTCAAGGTCATTTGAAGGTCAACTTGGTTTTTTTAAATGGCACCTTATATTTTTTTTTAGCAGATTCATATTTTGCATGAATAAATAAACAACTTTATTTGTTGGAAAAATTCTTTTATCCGACATTAGGCTTTTCGAGTAAGATGCTGCTGTGTAATCTCTATCGAATTTTGCACACCCCGGGTTTGTGTTGAGCGCCAGCTTTTTGAATAAAAGCAAATTTATAAAATTGAAAAATGAAATTTCCAGGGGTGCAATTTCTCAACAAATTCACGATCCTTGTCCCTCTTATAGCTCAGTCGTGGAGATTCATTCAAGGTGTGGTAGGTTCAGGTCAAACTCAATTAAGGGATGCTTATTGAAGTTCAAATAAATGCTTTGTGGATTGAAAATTGTTGATGTTATGATATTGGAAGATAAACTAATTCGCTTTCGTAGTTGTAATGATCTTTTAAAATTGAAATGCTTACTGTCTTTGAATTGAATCAAAAGAATAAAAGATTGTATTAAATCAAAAATGGTTTTATATTTACCAAAATAATTAAATCGCTTGCGAACACAATATTTTCATATATAATACCACAAGAGACTATCAAATTGTCGGCAATAATTTTTGAAACTGGAACTGAGTGTTTGTCGCCCTTAAAATCATCATGAGTGCTTTAGCACGAATGGTGATTTTAAGGGCGACAAACACGAAGATTCCATGGTTTAAAAATTAACCGACAATTTTATAGTATCGTGTGGAATTCGTTTGACAATTTCGTAAATAAAATTTCAATTTTTTCTGACAACAAATAATTTATAGTATGCGTTTACGTAGTTTCCATCGTTACTTGACAATACAGACCACGGTGGTCCTATTGCCGCGACAATACACCACCGTGGTCTGTATTGTCAAAGGAAGTAGATTATGATTGGTTCAAATTGATGAGATTCTAACATCCTATTGGTTGAATTATTATGAACGAAATTGTCAGATAAATTTTTATCTGAGAAAATGACAATATTAAATATCAAATAAATCAAAAGTGTAGGTCCAAAAATATCTTCTTGTGGCGTAGAAAAAGTTACAATAATAATAATTTACAAAAAGTTAATAAAAATCTTTCAAATACCTTTAAATTTGTTTGTGTATCCGACTTATATAAAAGTTGCGCAGAACACCAACTCACTAACACACACTTGTCGAACCATGCTGATCAGCTGATGACTGTTGATTGCGGTGCTCTATTGTTGCTGCCTTATTGTGATTCGCACGGTGTTGAAACACGAAAAGGAGTTGTTAATCATTTAGAATTGATTAATTGAAATGCTGGTAAGTTGTTTTATTATGTTTACTTCCATGATATTATTTATTGCGAGTCGAATTTAATGCATTTTGTTTGTAGACGTCTTGTTTAGCTCGGTAGCCATTTATATAAGATTGCATCATTGGACATTTGGATCATTTTAATTTTGATTGTTCATACTGGAACCACACACGTCTTACGTTTTTGAGCGTTCGAGGAAGACTGACTTTTGTGCCTGCGCCGTATTCCAAAATCGGTCGAATTTTCTTATCAGTGAGTCAAATTGAATACTTTTTGAGATATTATAATAACCAAATGTTTTGATATTTTCAGGACAGTTTCCATATATATGATGATTTGATTAATTCAGTGGTTCCCAGACGTCTCGTGAATACAGAAGCAGTTTGTAGGCAAGATTTTGTTGGACTCTTGACCTTTTTCTTATCATGAAACTCGTTATCAATTTTGAAGCGAAAATGAACTCTATTTACCTTTTTGTAGATTCACAGTAGCAAATTATAACCATTAGAAAGAGTGGATTATTTAACAAATTTCTATATAATTGGTTTTACACAGTATTTGTTATTCATGGAATGAATTCCATTTTTGTAACGTACAATTTTTGGTTATGTTACTGCTGATAACAGTTTACAGCAAATTTACCTTTTTTGACTTAAATAATCTTTTTTTTACGAAATTTTGAAGTGGCAATAATCTTCATGAATCTATTTTACAGCTTTATTTAATGTTTATCAATCCTTAAAGACCTTTGTATGCTCATAATATAGAGAAATTGCGAAATTGGTTTATCTTTCTTATCAGTAAAGTTTTAATTGGGTCAAATTTTATGTGATATTTTAATTTAAGTTGGAAATTCAATAATTTGCATTGGCCTGATAGCTTGAGACACAGCAATGCGTTGAAGCAAAATAATTATAATCAATACTGTTAATCAAAATTTAATATTTACAAGTTTTAGAAGGCTATTTATTAGTATTAAACAGTGGAAAAAATGTTTGTAAACGAGTGTTTTCATAACAAGTTTTCAAAATGTTCCCCATTTGTAAATACTATTAAATTTTGATTAACAATGTTGATTACATTATTTTGTTTCAACGCATCTTACTCGAATAGCTTAATGTCGGATAAAAAAAATTTTCCAACAAAAGTTGTTTATTTATTCATGCAAAATATGAATCTGCGGTGAGGATGTCCTATCACCTGTCATTACGAACTAACTTGTAACCTTCCTATTGCAAAGTTGAAGGTTTATAGAGGCCCCTGCAACAAAAAAATTCTGAGAAAGTATTATCAAAATTTTGAGTAAATCGATTTTGAAGTTTGCTAATTTACATGTAAAATTTTAGTGAGATTCCATAAGTCACTCATTTTGTTGACGGTACGTGCGCTATGATATACTCTAACACTTAGAATATTTCGCAGCGGCAGATGCAGCTCGACTGTCGTACATGCAACATCGATTATTTTTTGTTTTTAGGCGATTTTTAGGGGGTGAAACGTAATTGTTTACTGCCCCATACCGCAACTATACTTTTTAATGCTATTTCGAGGGTCTCTCACATCCCGGTTGCCTTAATCCCGGTTTTCTTGATCGGAGGCCCTTCTCGTATGTTTAGCCTAGTAACCAGAGTCAAAACCGCTCTGGAGGGGCGCCCCGGAAGAGTAGGTTTTGACGATGGATTACCCTCCCTATCGAATGCACACCCCCAAAAATCGAAGAAAAATATTTTTTAATTTTTTCACTTTTTCGGCAATACACGGCTTATTTTCCATTTTTTGGATTATATTTATTAGTATTACTAATATCCACTAATCACACCCCCAGCTATCCGAATTTCAAAGAAAAATTCAAATCGGAGCGAAAAAATTTTACGCATTTTCAACGAAGCACGGGCGACTGATGGTACATTGACCCGGGTCTGCCGCATACTCCCGTACTTTTCCCGTACTTTTCAAATCGATTTTTCTCAAAATTTTGTATATACTTTCTCGGGCGAAATTTTTACAGGACACTCTAATAAGGTTCCTTTTGCTATAAAAAAATTTTGGGGCGATTTGGGGTGACAGGTGATAGGTAATTCTTCCCGAATCTGCTAAAAAAAATATAAGGTGTCATTAAAAAAAACAAAGTTGATCTTCAAATGACCTTGAAAAGGTCAATAAATTAAAATAACATTTATGCCATACTCTTTCCCCCTCTCTATCATACAACATTTGTCTGAAACATTTTTTCATCTGACTTGGTTTTTGAGATATTAATTGCTGGAAGTTTTAAAATGAACACCCGGTATATCAATCACCTTGTTTTCTTATTTTCCTAATTAATTCTTTACGTCTTGAATCGGTTTTAGGAAAATTTATAAACTTTCGCACTTCTAACTGATCTGAATGCTGCGTTTGCAAGTGTTTAGCAAAATTATGAACAAGCATGTCACAAAAAATGCAACTATGTCTCCTTCGTTTGAATTTAGCTTCACTAATTGAACTATTAGTTTTTGGCAAACTGCTAGCTATCCCAACGTTATCGCGTTCATTTATTGCATCATCATCTGTAAACCAATTATACAAATTTATTAGTATTTGTTTAGTCCAGGCAAGAAAGATTTTTAGTTTGCAAAAAATCCGGGCAAGCTGAATTTTGGCAGATATGTACATTGGAGTGTTCTAATGAACTCCCCAAAAGTCCCATAAAATTCCACACCGGTGTCCTCCACAATCGGGGGTTTTAGCTCCCCCAACGCGATTTTTTGCCGATAACTCGCTTATTTATGCTTGTATGAAAAATTATGATCAGACCATAACTCTTCTTCCTTCTATTTAGACTTTCGTCTGTTCTTTCTTCGGTTACCTCTTCAATGTTCCGTGATATTATCGCTCCACCTCTTCCGTGGTCTCCCAACGCTTCTTCGACCTACCGGGGATTTATCTCTGGCTATCTTTACTACCCTGTCATCTTCCATTCTGCTTATAATTATGCTGGTTCCATTCTCTTTTTCTGCCAATTATCCATTCGTTGATGTTCTCCATGTTACATGATTGTCTCAGGAATTCACTGCGTTCTCTATCCCAAAGGGTTTTACCAGCAATCTTGCGGATAGTTTTCATTTCCGATGTTTCTAAGATGCGGCTCGTTTTAGTTGTATCGGGTCTCGTTTCTGCTGCACAAGTCATGATTGGTCTTACAGTTGCCTTGTATATTCTGGCCTTTGTTTCCCTTCCAAGGTACTTATTTTTCCAAATAGTATCGTTAAGGCATCCTGCTATTCTATTAGCTTTATTGACTTGTTGTCTAACTTCTGCTTCCGTATCCGCGTAGCTGTAGAGTGGTATGCCCAGATAGTTGAATCTCATTACCTGCTGGACCACATCTCTATTCGTCTCCAGTTTACATCTAATTGGCTCCGCAGATATCACCATGCATTTGGTTTTTCCAGTCGATATTGTCATATTAAATTGTTGAGCTACTAGGTTGAACCAATGCAACAGCCTCTGCAAATCGTCTTCGCTCTCTACCACTAGCACGGTATCGTCTGCATAGCAGAGTATGTAAATCTCCTTGTCGCCCATCTTGTCACCCTTGCCATTACGCACCTTGTTTATTACTTCGTCCATCACAACATTACAGAGAAGAGGACTCATCGAGTCTCCCTGACGTATACCCCTTTCCACAGCAATCTTTTCCGATATTCTTCCATTTACTCTCACTTGAATTGTATTGTCAGTGTATAGATCCTCGAAAGTTTTTATTAGATCGATGGGTATGTTCTTGTTATAATATAGTAAATGTATTACATCGGTAAGCTGTACACGGTCAAAAGCCTTTTCTAGATCGATGAAACACAAGTATGCCGGTCTATTGTACTCTAGGGACTTCTCCGTAATTTGTCGAAGGACAAACACCGCGTCGTTACATGATCTTCCCGATCTGAATCCTTGTTGTTCTTCAGCTAGTGTTATTTTGGAACTGATTATATGTGTTATAATTTTTGTTGTCAACTTGAGCACGGTGTTGAGGAAATTGATACCTCTGTAGTTTTGTGGTACTCTTTTGTCTCCCTTTTTGAACATTACAATAGTGGTGCTTGTTCTCCAGCGGTTAGGTATTCTATGCTGCGAAACGATTTTCTGGATCAGCGTCCGTAGTTCTTGAACAAGCTCCTGGCCACCATACTTGAGTAATTCGTTCGGAATTTTGTCTGGTCCTGGAGATTTAGATTTTTCAATTTTGTTATTGCTTGTTGGACTTCATCGATGGTTATTTCATCAGCTTTGGCTGTTATGTTTAGATTATTAAAGTGGGTTACTGTGTTTCCTTCGTATTTGAACAGATTTGTAAAGTATTTGGTCCATATCTCCATCTTGATAGGATTGGATTCAGTTATTTCGTTTATTTCTTTTCTTTGTGTTCTGATAAATCTCCAAATTTGCTTCTGCAGCTCATAGAAATCGCTCTCCATTCTCTTTGTAAAGCCCTCCCAATATTCCTCTTTTAGTCTTCTCACCAGTGCATTTGTTTCAGTTCTTATCACTTTGTAGTCATTGTACGCTTCCTCTGTTCGTAGAGGTCTATACTTTAGATATGCCTTCTTCTTGTCCCGGCACCTTTCTTTTACTTCGCTGTGAAACCACGGTGCTTTTTTTGTATCTTTCTTGTTGTACTCACAGTCCTTGTTCTCATAGCTTCATTTGCCGCTTCTGCTATGTTTGTTTTAATTTTTTTCCAGCACAATTCTGTGTCATCGTCATTACGTACTGGGTTTGCTTTGATTTTTTCTCCCAGTCTTTTCTGGTACAATTCGGTGGTTGATTGTTCCCACATAGATTCGATAATTATTTTTTCTTCTTTTATGGCAGTTGTGAGATTTTTCCTTCGCAGCATCTTTAATCTGATTTTGCCTAATAGAAGACTGTAACCGCTACCAATATTGGCAGCATTTAGTGTTCTTATATCGAGTATTTGCATTAGATGTATTCTACGATTTGTGACTATGTAATCTATCGTAGACTGATGGTTTCTCGTATTCTTGAAGGTATTCTTATGCTGTGGTTTATGGCTGTAAAAGGTGTTATTAATTCTGAGTTGGTTGTGGCAGCAGAAGCTAAAATTATGTTGTTCCAAAATTAATTGTTTATGTTTTTATTATTAAAATTTATAAATAATACTAATAAGATTTGAAATTATACTTTATTTCACAAATACACAAAATACGATGTGCACCTCAGTGATGTAACTTATAATATGAGAATAAAAATACATTTTGGTACTTATATAAACTTCTTTAAAGTGTTTACGTCTGGGGTTGATATTTCTCACGTTTGAATATAAACACTTGAAGCCACTTCGGCTTAATTGCCATGAGAATCTTCTACCTCGATATCTTAATTTTAATGTTTATGTTAAATGAATAAATTATAACTTCTTATAATTTAAGTGAAACTAATAAGCAATAATGATTAATATAAAAATAATAATAATAAATTTAGTTTAATATAACTCTTCCCTCTTTAAGTCAGAAAATGAAGGTTCTGTAATTTTCTGTAGTTCTAGAGTCTCTACTTTTTTTGTTTTATTGTTTGACAAATATTTTAGAATGCACTTGAAATAGACTGTCACTATAATTACCGCTAAAACACAAAAACACACTATCACACTGTTGATCCAGGAGTGATGTCCATTTGATGTAGTCAAAGTATTCGGTTCTAGATTTTCTGCGATGGTTTTTACGTGTTTTAATTCGGATATGTCCAAAGTTTGAAGCCGAATCGGTTTTGATCGAAAATTTTGGTTTTCGTGCTCGTCCAAAGTTATCTTTAGTTTGGGCAGCTCGAAAATCGATTCTTCGTGTAAACTTTCTTCTGGTTGGAATGTTCTATTTAAGGCTTTGATTTTGCAACCTTCTAAGAAGATAACACTTGGGTGAATTATTTCGTAGAGTCCATCGTCGGTATTACATCGTGTTTGTACGTTAACTGATTTTTGTGGAATTATCAAAACTTGGTTGGAATTGATTTGAATGATATTGTCTTCTATGAAATTGATTAAAGTTTCTTCGCAGTAATTTTTTCCAGTTCTTATTAGAGTAGCTAGACAGGGTTGGTTTTTCTGTAAATTTTCTTTATGGCAATAGTAGAAATTCTCGATTTCTGAACATTCTTCTGATGAGGTCCAATAGTCATCGTCGTTGAGCAGTAGGAATGGTTGTTTGGGTATTATTGTTATATTAGAAATAGGAATAGGATATAATTGTAAGTATTTTAATGAGGAAGTCGTAATGGGTACATGAATTTTGAACAGTAATATCATCTCTTTTATAATTATTTGTGTTGAAAATAACGAATAGTAATTCATAATATTTTTTAGATAAGGAACTTGTTCAGTTTTATATAATGAATTTAGTTTCGCGATAATTAGTTGAATATCTTTAGGTTGTATGATCGAACTATGTAAAATGTTTAAGCGAGCAAAAGAAATTGCGGTTTCAATATTGTTAATTAAATTTTGAAATATCTGCAATTGTAATATTAAATTATCTATAGTATTTGAAAGAGAGAAAGCTTTTTCAACGTCAGAAATCTTTTCAATTTTTTTTGTTAACAGAGTTACTTGGTTTTGCAAAGCGTTTTGATTATTTAATAGTTTGTAGAAGTTGTCGTTGTATACTTTCGTAATTTCTTTTATCGCGCTTCTTTGTTTTCCTAAATCATCTTGTATTAATTGTTGATTTGTTTGTAAAGTTTCAAGGTAAGAATTGATGTGATCACCATCATCTGAGTCTAAAGTACCGAATAGCCATTTTGATATTTTTCCGATGCCATTAATCATGCCTCTCTTAGAGCGAGTACCGTGTGTGAAAGTATTTAGTTTTTCTATTAGATGTTTCGTAATGATAAACGCATTTTCAATTTTATTGAGTAAAAATATGGAAAAACGATTTACGCCTGAATTTGTAATGTACTTGTGTAGGTATTCTAATTGATTGTTTATTTCTATAGTGGTGGTTGTTGGAATAGTTAAATTTATATGATAAAGGAAAGTGTGTTTTGATTCTATTATTTTAGTCTGTCCTATTTGAACTGCAAGGATCGGGTTGTTTAATTCTTTTATTTTGAGACCTGGTAAAAGGTTTGGAATGAGTAGGAATATCCAGAGTTTGATCGGAGTCATTTCTGGTATCTGAAACAAAACGTTGTGGTTTCAATAAGGCTTGATGATAAATTTTGTTGTTAGATTTTATTTTATTGTCTTCAATAATTTCGGGGTCTGTTACCGTTACAAAAGGTTGTGTGGTTTTTTTCGAGTTCGTGAAGCGGGTTTCTTTTCTATAAATGGGTAATTCTAAGTTAATTTCAGGATTTCGTCTGTTTTGGTTTATTTTTTCTAAATTAGAGTGTTGTTTATTAATTAATTTGTTGCGAATTAGAGTATTGATTGTCTTAAGATTTTCTGAATGTTCTTGAACGTATTGTGCTACTTTATCTTGTTCGTTTAATTCAAATGGATTTTTGTAATTTAATTTCCCGCGAGTAACTTGGAAGGGCGTGTAACCGGTGGAACTATGAACACTATTGTTATAAGACAAAATCGCGTAGTTCATTATGTTCGCGATACATTCGTGTGGTTTCTCCCTTTGGAGGATTCTTAAGCTTTCTGCAAGGGTTGAATGAAGTCTTTCAACTGGACTGTTGCTATTAGGGTTGTAAATTGTCACGTAATGCATTTCTATTTCATGTGTCCTACAGAATCCTTGCATTACCTCGTTTTTCCATTCTATGCCATTGTCGCAAGTTATTTTCCTAGGAATTCCAAAATGTTTTATGAATTCTAATAATTTATTTGTTGTTTCTATGGCGTTTAAACTTTGAAGTGGGTATGCTTGTCCAAATTTGGAAAAGCTATCTATTATTGTGACAAAACATTGACCTGAAAATTTGTATGTATCCGCGTACAAGTGATCGAAAGGTTCGAAACCTATAGGTGTCGGTTTAAAGATTAGTTTATTAGGATGGCGTTCGTATTTGGTTTTCTGGCAAGTTCCGCAGGTGTTAATATAGTTTTGCACGTCTTTATCGATATTGGGCCAATAAAATGAACGTTTTATCGCGTTTAGATTTTCTTGGATGCCTTTATGGCATGTTTTCGTTTCATGGTACAATTTTAGTTTTAAATTTCTTTCATCTTGTTCGAAAACGTCCGTTACAAAATAATTTGAAATTGTTAATTTGAGGCCTTTATTTTTGAAGAATTTCTGTACGACTTGTATGAAGGGAATTTCAAAATCTTTATATGTGAAATGCAAGCAGTAATGTTTTTTTGGTTCTAAATAGTCTGTTATAATTTTTAAAAAATGATCTTTCTTTTTTGATCTTGGGATTTTAAAATGAATGCGGTTGTTATGAAAAACTTTTTGATCTGTCATTTTGATTTCGTCGTCGTTTTTATTATCGTATAATGATATCATTATTTGGTTTTTGAAAGTGTTAATGGCTCTTTCTGTATACGGAATTGTAAAGATTGGATCTTCTTGACTTGTGTGTACGGTTTCGTTGTCGGAGGTAATTTCGTTTATATCTTCTAGTTCTGGAGAGCTATCTTCGAGGTTGTCGATGTTAACAATCATTGATACGCTATCGTTTATTTCGAGAGGATTTATTTCGACGCGTGATAAAGCATCAGCATTAGTGTTTAATTTTCCTTTTTTGTAAGTAATTTGGTAATCAAATTCTTCAAGTTTGAGTCGCCATCTTACTAATTTTGAGTTTGGTTCTTTCAAGGAAAATAGCCATTGTAATGGTTTATGGTCGCTAATTATATTGAATTTTACTCCAAATAGGTAGGGTCGAAAATGTTTTACTCCCCAAACTATGGCAAGAAGTTCTTTCTCGATAGTGCTGTAATTTATTTCAGCTGGGTTAAGAGTTCGGGACGCATAGGCGATAGGGAGGTCTTTTCCTATAGGGCCTTGAGAGAGAATCGCACCAATTGCAAAATTCGAAGCATCTGTCGTAAGGTTAAAAGTTTTTGAAAAGTCAGGGTGTTGAAGGATGGGATCATTCATTAAAATGTTTTTACACGTTTCGAAGCTGCTGATGAATTCTTGTGTATGAACAATTTTTATACCCTTTTTTAAACATTGAGTCAAAGGTTTGGTTAATTTAGCAAAGTTTTTGATGAATTTTCTATAATAACCTACTAGTCCTAGAAAACTTTTAATTTCTTTAGCTGTTTTAGGAATAGGGAATTTTTTTATCGATTCTATTTTCTTTTCGTTTGGTTTGATACCTTCAGGGGTGATAACGTGACCTAAAAATTCTACAGATTTACAAAGGAATTCCGACTTATCAAGTTGAATTTTTAGTCCTGCTTGTTTTAGTTTGCAAAATAGTTGTCTTAAGTTGTTAATATGTTCTTGCAAAGACGTGGAAAACACAATGATGTCATCCATGTAAACTAGACATATTTTGTTTTGCAAATCTTTTAGGACATTGTCCATTACGCGCTGGAACGTGGACGGTGCGTTTTTCAAACCGAAGGGCATTCTGACAAATTCGTAGTGTCCATTTTCAACATTAAAAGCTGTTTTTTGAGTTGAATTTGGGTGCATTTCAATTTGGTGGAAACCTGATGCTAAGTCTATTGTGGTGAAATATTGGCATCTGCCGAGTTTATCTAGAATATCTGAAATATTTGGAATGGGGTAACGGTCGTCAATTGTTTTTTCGTTGATCTTTCTATAATCGATCACAATTCTCCACTTCTGTTTACCGCTGGCGTCTAACTTCTTCGGGACTACCCAAATTGGTGAGGCCCATGGAGATTGTGAGGGTTTTATGACTCCATCTTGTAACATTTTAGAAATTTGATTTTTTACTTCTTGTTTATGAACATACGGGTATCTATAGGATTTGGTGTTAAGTTATTTAAATCTAAGTGACGTTTTGAGGAGACTGAGTTTCTTGAAAATTTTGAGAATAATTTTCTTGGAAATCGTCCGTGTTTTCAATTTCTGAATCTGCGTTATTAATATTGGTTTCATTTTGTTGTTCTACGATTTCTTGTTGATGAGAAGCATTATAATAATCTTCTTCGGAATAATACTGATTGTTATCAACGTATTCGTGATTTTCCATCTCCATATTAGTGAGTTCTTCGGAAATAAAATTTTGAGAACCTCTGTTTTGGAAGTAATTCCTGTTTGGTCTAGAATAGAAGGAGGGGTTTCTGGATGTCGTAGACATGGGTTCCGGCTTATTAGCTGGTTTATGTGAGTTTTGTGGACTGAAAACGTTTTTTGGTTTTCCGAAAACTTGGCTATTTGTAGGAAATCTTTGTTGGATCGAACGAGTTTGTATGTTAACCGGTTCACTAGGGAAAGGTGTACGATAATGTTGGAAATTTCGTGAAAACCGATTATCGTTAGTTTGATTATTATCAAATGGTATTTGATGAAAATAGTTGTTTTTCGGATTATTAAAATGAGAATTATTATGAAAATTTTTTTTTGTAGTTGGTTGAAACTTTTGATGTGCTGGTTGCGAGTTGAAGTTTCGTTTGATCGGAAAAGCATTGTTATTTTT
This sequence comes from Podabrus alpinus, assembly GCA_932274525.1. Taxonomy (NCBI): domain Eukaryota; kingdom Metazoa; phylum Arthropoda; class Insecta; order Coleoptera; family Cantharidae; genus Podabrus; species Podabrus alpinus. The sequence continues at coordinate 61,056,314 of OW026452.1, forward strand.
ACCGACATCTTGTAAACTTCTGATTCGCTGTTGATTATAAAAATGACGAGTAACAATGTCACTTGCTTCTATCATATTTCGGGGTTCTTTTAAATCAAGTTTTATACGAAGGTTATCGTCAACATTAGAAAACAATACGTCTAATGCATTTGCTTCGTTTTGTTCTATCAACAAAGGTTTTCTTGGAGGGGGTACAGTTGAATCTGAGCTTATTTTGACTTCTAGTCGCGATTTCATTTGTTTAATGCGCTCTAGAAAATCTATAATGTTTTCCGTTTTTGTTTTTGTCATGTATAAAAATTCGCGTGTTAGGGTTTGTCTATCAATTCTATCACCGAAATTTTCGCGCAAGGCAGATTTGATTAGCGACCAGGTATTGAGATCTGGTCTACACATAAGGTAATTTGATACGTCGTCTCTTAATTTCGATCTAATGGCTGTTAACGCGAAATGATTTAAATTGTTGTCGGTTGTTATACCGTACAAATTGAAAAAATTATCACAAGCATTGATAAAACTTTCTAATTGCATGTAGTTACCGTCAAAAGTTGGCAAAAAATCCGCAATAGCTTTTGCCGCTTGAATCGTTGGTGTATTTGCGATCGACATGTTATTTAATGCGTTGGATAAATCGTTTATGTTATTTCTAACGTTATTCATTAAAAGACAAATATAAAAAATATGTTTGCTCTTATTTTTGAAAGGCAAAGATTGAAAATAAATTTATTTTATTACACAATTTCTAATCACTCGTGGCACGAATATGAATAAAATTTGTAAAATTTGTTGAAATTACTTTAGTTACGATTATTTTTGAAAACGATGTAAATAGAATCGTTCGTTATTCGCTTACTTCGAGAGTAAGATTATTAAATCGATTTTATTTTTGGTATTATTAATTTTAAATATTTTGAATTATTTTTTGAAAATGATTTACAGTGAAAATCACTCGTTAATAATTATTTTAAAATTTAAAATTGTTCAAAGTTCATATTATAGGGAAACACAATAATAAAGGAATGGAAGAAATGCTCAACGACTTACCAAATAAGTTTGTTAGGAGATTTCTTCTTCCGATGTTGTAAGTTCTGGATCGTGAATTAATGATTGAAACCAAAGGTAGATACTGGATGTCCAAAATTCTTCCTTTCGCGATCCTACCGACTGCGCCAATTATGTTGTTCCAAAATTAATTGTTTATGTTTTTATTATTAAAATTTATAAATAATACTAATAAGATTTGAAATTATACTTTATTTCACAAATACACAAAATACGATGTGCACCTCAGTGATGTAACTTATAATATGAGAATAAAAATACATTTTGGTACTTATATAAACTTCTTTAAAGTGTTTACGTCTGGGGTTGATATTTCTCACGTTTGAATATAAACACTTGAAGCCACTTCGGCTTAATTGCCATGAGAATCTTCTACCTCGATATCTTAATTTTAATGTTTATGTTAAATGAATAAATTATAACTTCTTATAATTTAAGTGAAACTAATAAGCAATAATGATTAATATAAAAATAATAATAATAAATTTAGTTTAATATAACTCTAATCATCAGTTCTCCGTTATCGTTGAGCATCTCTTCGTTGAAACGCTGCTTGACCCCTGGTATTATTTCTCTTCCAACGCGCGCATTGAAATCTCCCATTATTATTATGACGTCGTCCTTAGGGATTGTTTCGATGGTTTCTTGTAGTTTCTCATAAAATTGCTCTCTCTCGTGTTTGTTGTTGTTCTTCCTTGAGACTTACTACTATTATTTTTTCAGGCGTTTATGTTTATTGTGCATTATGATTGCTACTCCAGCTTTTGCTCGTTCTTCCTTTGGCACACCACTGTATAGTAGCAGGTAGTTTTCGTATTGTGTTTGGCCCTTCCCCTTTTTCTTCGTTTCTTGTATTGCGCAAATATCTATTGACCATAATTGGAAAAATTATGGTCACAGGAAAAGACCATAATTGAAGAGCATAAAATTCTCTATAATAGTATATATTATTCTCCATGAATCGTTAAGTCGTTTTACCGTCACGAATGAAATTGTCACGAGGCGCTTGCGCCGAGTGACGCAATTTCATTCAAGACGGTGAAACGACTTAACAACTCGAGGATAAATAAGATATTTTGTCGTATTCCCTTTCAGTAAGAACAAAAATACAATAAATAAACAAATTTGGTGGAAGTACAATTAAAAACAGACATAATTAAAATATTGCAATAACTTATAAAAATTATAACTTGGGGAAGTCCTGCATAAAAGTCGTAACCTTGTAAGAAAAACCATAATATGTACAAATATTACATCATACGGGGAATACCCTACTAAGAATTTCGCGGTGTTTGTTACGTTATGCAAACCAAACGTTAAATTTTATTTATAAATTTGCAGAATATCACATAGACAGAGGAAATGAGATTATGAAGGTAATTCCCAGACGCTCGAGTTGAGTGATGAGTTATGTTCAAAACATAGTCTTTGAAAAGCCGCAAAGTATCTATTTACGATTAATGAAAGCTGATTACAATAAAAAATACTTTCGCTTTTAAATAACCAACGTAGTAATTGAAATTTACTATAATTAAAGATTTATTAATTACGTTAATTCAAAAGCAAATATAAATAAAAATTGCAAATTCAACATCAAAATCTCCCTAAACGACTTAATAAGGTCTAGACAACAGTTATTTATAGCAAGAGATAGCCATGAAGGAAATCGTATTTACGGCAACTGTGCAGAGGGGGAATATGCTAACTTACTGTAAGGGATACGATAAAATAGTTTTTTTCATATTTTTTCATGGCACACTAATACTTAAATTATTGACCGAAAACACGACCCACCCTTAAAATGGCACAATATTAATTTGTTGTAGGGAGAGAAATGTTTTCGGGCACGGGAAATGCTTTTAATAATATATTAATTGAAATTGTGGCCAAGGTTAGGAAATGATGAGAAAAATAAAAATTTTCAAAATTTGTCCACGTTATAGTATCTTCCAAGTAACGAAACCGAAATTTTGGTTTGAGCTTACAGAAGGTCCGGGCAAGCTGAAATTTGGCAAAGATGTATATTGAAGTGTTCTAATAAACCCCCAAAATGTTTCATAAAAATCCCAAGGCGGCGTTCCCTCAAATGAGGATTTTAGCCCCCTAAGTTCGGTGTGTCGCCTATAGCTCACATATTTTTACTTTTACGAAAAATTACCATTAAGCAAAGTTGAAGAACATAAAATTCTCTATAACGTGTGGCGCTGCAGTAGATAGTACTACAATACATACTGTAATAGGCAAATTAAACTTTGTGTAATGGTAATTTTTCGTAAAAGTAAAAATACATACGTGAGCTATAGGCGAAAACCACACCTAGGGGGCTAAAATCCTCATTTGGGGGAACGCCGGCTTGGGATTTTTATGAGACATTTTGGGAGTTTATTAGAACACTTCACTATACATCTTTGCCAAATTTCAGCTTGCCCGGACCTTCTGTAAGCTCAAACCAAAATATCGGTTTCGCTACTTGGAAGATACTATAACTTGGGCAAATTTTGAAATAATCTATTTTTCTCTTCATTTTCCAACCTTGGCCACAGTTTCAATTAATTTATTATTAAAAGCATTTCCCGTGCCCGAAAACAATTCTCTCCCTGCAACAAATTATTATTGTGCCATTTTAAGGGTGGGTCGTGTTTTCGGTCAATAATTTAAGTATTAATGTGCCATGGAAAAATATGAAAAAAAAACTGTTTTATAGACTATTGCACACATGTGTCACATGACTAATAGTACGAGAGATGGCAACCAAAACCATGACTCATAGCAGCCCGGCTAAAACCGCGTAAAATTGATAGATTAGATGACCCTAGAGCCGACTGGTGAGTAGTAACTCTCTGAAGTGTAGCATCTTCGCGGGGGGCCGTTTCTGCTGTGTAAAAAAAAATTGGTCGACTGTCGTATAGCAGCCCGTCTGATATTGAAAATGTACATAGATTTCGTTATTTCATTACTAAAATTTGCGTTTTCAGACATTTTGCGCGTAGCGTTTGACCTGAGTGTATTTTCAAAAATGTCAACAAATCTGACCTAAGTGACACATAGCAGCTCGGTTCATTTTTGTTTTAAATCATTCGTATGGATGCCCAGAATACAAAAATACTGTTTTCAGACATTTTGAGTGTCGCCTATAACGAAAAAATGTGCCGGAGTCGCCCGGCAAATACCCCGGCTCTTGTTACGCTCCTGTGTCAAGAACGGCCATTTACGTGTTACGTCCCTGTCTCTCGCTTCACCACAACCACAGATTCAGGTAAGCTGGTAAGAATCGAATACAGCTTCCTACTTTGAATTTGAAGTAAATTATACAAATTGAAAAGTTGTCTGATTAGTCATATGCTACATTAAATTTGTCTGAAATCATTTTTTTCCACATCTGGGCAATGCATTCAATCATTGACGACGAATTTCAGACATATTGCTATGAGTCACTTAGGTCAGATTTGTTGACATTTTCGAAATGCTACAAAAATGTAAGGTGACATGTTTTTTGTCTGAAAATTGATTTTTCCGCATCAATCGACCCGACTTTACCTATAAAAATGATTTTCAGACGGGCTGCTGTAAGTTTATTTTTTTGTCTCATTTTTTATTTTTTGAATTGGTCTCCTGGGTACGCGCTACAATCTGGGTGTCTGAAAACTGTGTTATTGGTATCTCAGGGCTATTATCTAACTACATTCCGGAAATCAGACGGGCCGCTATGAGTCACTAGGTCAGATTTGTTGACATTTTTGAAAATGCGCTCAGATCAGACGCTACGCGCAAAATGTCTGAAAATCGGATTTCTGGGTACGGGGTCATATAATCTATCGACTCCATGCGGTTTTAGCCGGGACGCTATGAGTCAAAAATTTTGGTTGCCATCTCTCGTACTATAACATCAACCAATGATATTTAGCGATCCGATCAATTCTAACCAATGGCGTTAGAATTACGCGATAATTGTTCAAGTTGCTGTGATAATTGCACATATTCTTCTTTTTGATAATTTTTGATAATTGTGTACGTTCTTTATATCATGTGATACATTTTCTATATGAAATAAAAATTCGCCGTCGGGAAGATTCGAACCTCGGATATTCACATTGCTAATCATGTACTATCACAATTTAGCCACTGCGCTGACTTACAAGGTAATGCTTTAAATTGTCAAATCTGCTACTTAATAATCATAGAAATGCTACTTTATTTATATTTAACCTCCACATTCTAATGCGTGCAATAGTCTTACCAAATTTATTACGTGCATTATTGATTATTTATCATCCAATTTCATTACTTTGCTATATTCAAACTTTGTTGTCATTAGTAAATGTCCGAATGCGACAACAAAGTTTTCATAGCAACGTAGTCAAATTGTTACCGATAATCAAAAATGCACTTAATATACTATAAGTGAGAATTTTATGCTCTTCAATTATGGTCAAACCATTATTATTGCAATCCGATGCGCCGACGTTGAAAGTCGTTCCAGATGAATTTAAAGTATACTGGTCAACGATTCCATTATTTCTTTGGAATTCATTTGTATCAACTTCTGTGTAACCTGGACTATATTCTTCGTTGCCATTGGGACCTAATATAAACTAATTGAAAAAAGTCTAGAAAAATTTGAATATTTTACCATCATCGCTAGCATCGAGCTCATAATCAAACAAATCTTCACTATTTTGAAAACCGATATCTGAATCATCAGCAACATCTACACCAACAGAAATTTTTTTGCATTATGAACAAATAATATTTTTTAAAGAATATTAAAATAATTTTCAATTTACTAATGGCCATTCCATCTTAAATCGAATCATGAATTTACTTGACCCATGACTAACTTGACAAAATTTGGTACACACCATCTTAGGAAGAAATAAAAAATGCAAATTAAAGGATTTGCCCAAAAAGGCACTCGTTTCCTTGTTTTGATCTTTCAAAAAGTCAAAAAGTTGGTGTGTAGACTTGTAGGAAAACGACTGTCTTTCTTCATCTTCATCTTCAACTTCATCCATGGTCTAAATTTAAAAATAAAAAATGTTCTGTAAAGGTAAACGAACATTATGTTCAAATATTTAACCACATTTTATATTTTCAACCCCTAACTGGATTAATTTTTTAATATTAACCCTATTTCAACCCCTATTTCTAAAGGGGTCTTTTTTGGCAAAGTGTTTCCTAACATTGTACAAAATTACGAAGACCATTCGTGGCTGTGCCAACGTGCTATTCTTGCTCCAAGGAACGAAAGTGTTAAAAATATAAATTTTGATTGTCAAAAAAAATACCAGGACAGGAAACGACATACAAATCGATCGATACCGTTGTTGATACGAATGAAGCAGTTCACTATCCGACTATCACGTATTATCATTAAAAGTTGGTTCACCGATTATACTACTGCGAAATCTGGATGCCCCAAGACTATGTAACGGGACAAGACTTTGTATCAAGTCCTTGAGTAGTAACGTTATAGAAGCAACTATTTAAACTGGCTGTGCTAATGGGGAAGATGCGTTCATTCCCAGGATACCGTTGATACCATTCGATACACCGTTCGAATTTAAAAGGCTACAATTCCCCATACGACTTGCTTTCGCTATGTCTATAAATAAAGCACAAGGCCAAACACTTAAAGTTGCTGGAATTGATTTGAGAACGGACTGCTTTAGCCGTGGTCAGTTATATGTAGCAATGTCTAGGGTTGCAAGTGGAGACAATTTATACGTGCTTGCAAACGACGGGAAAACGAGGAATGTTGTTTACTATCAGGCTCTAACTGAGAAATAAAAAATATAACTCTCTCTCAACGTGAATACGTCGTCGCAGGTTACCCGTTTTCGCTCAGGTCTACCGATCGGATAACATCCATTTGAAAACATGGAAACAACTTTTTGCGGTTGGTAATTATCATTTACTATATAAGTAATTACAATCAAACTTTTCCATTCCATTCCATACCGGCCGGATACGATCTACTACGACCTTGGTATTCTATTGCGGCAATGCAAATCCAAATTCGAGGTGTACACTTTTCGTACACACCATCACACACATACAATTTTTTTTATTAAATTTTTAAACATGTTACCGTTTTTTTAAACCTTGATCCAATTAGGGTCACACACACACACACACACAATTTTCGTTACATATTTTTATTATCTACATTTTTAAACATGCTACCGCTTTTCTAAACCTTGATCCAATTAGTTTTGATCACAAAACGATCAGAAACAAATTTAGGTACATATATAAATTATATTTGGATAGACAAGTCTTTGAGTGGCATAAAAATTAATTTCGGGCAAAACAACGTTTGCCGGATCAGCTAGTAAACTTATAAGTTTAGGTTGCTGGAACAATTTTTTTTAATTGTGAGTTTTGCACCCCCTCACCAAGGGGTCCCTTTTTCCCCCTAAAAATTAATATATTGCCATGATTCAAACCTCACAATTTAATCTGGGGGATGTTACAATGGTCCAAAGGGGTGAGTTCGATTGGGTTGAAAACACACCATTTGTTTAAAAAGTAAAGGTTAAGAAACCACTGTTTGAATTGTGCCTGAATTTTACAAGTACTCTTATAACAAAATAGCTGTTTGATTAAATACCAGAGGAACTAAAGTTGAATCTCTTCAAAAATTCATTCATTCCTAAAACATGTAAAAGGAACAAAATTATGAGTCATTGTATAATCGTTTGATTTGGATACTGGAACAAATTAAATAATTTTAAGAATTGTTAAGTTAGGTAACGCACAATTAAATTAGGTGCTAAACAAAGTGAGTGACACGCGAAAAAGGACAGATTGATTTCCGGCAATTTTGGAAATGGGTTAAACACGCCTGCTCGGAAGATTTTTGGAATGGTTTCGTTAATGGATTCACTGGGTGTCCGTGAAAGAGTAAGGACGGTTTTTGAGAAAGTTTTCGTTTGAGGTTCATGTAAATAAAAATTCATGTTTTGGAAGTTTATTTAGTTAAAAAGATTCAATTACTTATCAGTCAGAAGTATAAATGTTTTTCTTGGATATTAGTAGAAGGTTAATTGAACAGCGGAGATTGGTTGAATGAAAATTTTTGATACCACTGGAAAGTTTATGGTTATGATTGGAACATGGTTAGAAATTTATGAATCAAGAAGATCTGGTATTTACCTGAAGAGAACAGGTGTTTATAGCCGTTAATTTCTCATAATTTGAGCTGTTTATGGACAATTGGATGGTAGAACATGTGAATACGAAGTACTTCTCCGGATAACATAGCGGTTTCGTTTTTTTCGACGCAGGAAAGAAAAGGCGGTAAGAGACAAAATCTGTGCGCGTGTTGTTTTAAATTACTAAACAATATTTCTATTAAAAAATAACTTTGTGCGAAAACCCCCGAATTAATCGGGGGTTTAGTAAAATATTTGAACTTTGTAATTGTTGTAGGTTTAATTTGTTCTTTTTATTTCTTAGGCATAAATAATTTTGTTTCCAATATCTTATATTTTTGTGTAATAATAAATGAATGGTTTTATTTTTTGAGAGAGATTTAATTGAGTTATTGCTTAATTTTGAATACAGCTAAGATAGTTCAAAGAAGATTCAGGAGCATGTTAATAAAAAAAATCAATTTCGTTTGAATAGGTTGCACATGCATAGCCACCTAATTAAGTGTTTTTTTTTGTTCTTAACCGGACCAGTGTCACGCCCTCATAGTCAAATTTTCTTTATTTTTTTTGAGCTAGTCGGAGCAGTTTAAAAAGTGCCGTCTTTTCCCCGCTATATAAATAATTTCAGTAGCATATCACGGCAATATATTATTAAGACTAATATTGTCAACCTGTGCACCAAATTTCATTTTGGGCTGAGAATTGCAGATTGAGCAAACAAGTACTATATATAACTTATCAAAGGATGAGTAAATGATTATTATATATAACTTGTGGGAAAAAAAGATACCCCTTTGAGGGGGGGGGGAGGTGCAATACTCTCAATTAAAAAAGTTTGTTGCAGCAATCTAAACTAATAAGTTTGTTGAAGAAAAATCCGCCCTCTATGTTCATTAGTTCCAAAGCTATACACAGAGGGGTAAACTGAAAAGTGTCGCTTTAGCTGGCCTTATCATAGAAACGAATTAAATTTACAAACAAAAAATCAAATAATGTATTTTTTGTTTAACTGCATTGTCATATTATGCTAAACTTTTTATCAAAATCGTGTGGTCAACTTATATTCAGATAATAAATATTTATGATGAAAATCTATACAATTAATTGAAAATCGATTCCGACCTTTTTAAATAAATATAACGGTGGTTGCGCAACTTAGCTCTACTTTGAGCTGTTATTGCTATGTGAATACAAATCTGACGAAAAATATGTGTAAATATTTTTTTGTAGAGAATTTAATTAGAAACTATTTTGTCATAAAGTTCAAAGAAACTTGAGAAATCGGCGAAAAACTGATTTTTGTCCGTTTCTGCCTATACTTAATTAATTTTTAATAACCGAACCCATGCTCATCCCATGATAAGATTTGGTACGCATGCTCAGTACATTTGTACAAAAAAATTAACCAAAAAAAGACCCCTTTAGAAATAGGGGTTGCAAGTGTTAAAATTAAAAAATTAATCCAGTTAGGGGTTGAAAATATAAAATGTGGTTAAATATTTGAACAGAATGTTCATTTACCTTTACAGAACATTTTTTATTTTTAAATTAGACCACTGTGGATGAAGTTACAGTCGTTTTTCTACAAGTCTACAAACCAACTTTTTTGACTTTTTCAAAAACCAAAACAAGGAAACGAATGCCTTTTTGGACAAATCCTTAAATTTGTGTTTTTTATTTCTTACTACGATGCGATGGTGTGTACCAAGTTTCATTAAGTTTGGTCGGGGTCGAGTCAATTTTACCTATTTTTTTGTCGATTTGAGATGGAATGACCCTAATGCTGTTTTTTCACAAAATAAAACTTACCTGAAGTTATAGCTTTGCTTACTATTTTTTATCGTTCTACTGCAAAATTGATACATTTTAAATCAATTAATGTGTAAGAATTACAATCACTTCACTTTCCGCTAAATCTACTTATTAAATAAAGTTAATTCAGATAAGTCAGCAAGTGCACAATAACACCTTACCATTAATTGCCTGAACTACGATTGTTTAGAATTTGTTCCACTCGGCGTCCTATTATTTACAGGTTTAAATATTAGGTGGTGTCACTAATAGTCAATTGCAAAATTTATACAGAAGTACCACTCGGCGTCTGTATATCATACGCCGAGTAACTTCGGACGCACGGTGAACCTCTAATAATTCGAAGTTTTGGTGTACACAATTTTATCAAGCAGTCAACCCACGGTTGGATCTGACGATGCTATAATAGCAAAACCGATTATCCAAAATATAACAATTTTACATACAAAGACGTCGATTTAATTACTTATTTACAAATAAGTTTGTATTATGAATAACTACCCAAATAATAAAAAATAAATTATATCGTTATTTTCAAATGCCATCTTAAAGACGATTTCTGTGCAAATTTATAGTCATATATTTAACAAGCAAATGGTTTCTCGCCAGTGTGAGTTTTAAAAATATGCACTTTGAAGTTTCATTTTGTGAACATTATTAATCACATATTATACAACCAAACGGTTTCTAAATTTCTTGTTAAACTTAATTTTCCTATACATTATAACCACACATTTCATATGCAAAAGGTTTCTCGCCAGTGCGAGTTTCTAAATGTTTTAAACTTGATTTTATTTATAGTCGAACAATTCACAACCAAGCGGTTTCTCGCCAGTGTGAATTTTTAATGTCTTTTTATATTTGACTTTCCTATAAACTTACAACTAAATATTACACAAGCAAATGGTTTCTCACCTGTGTGCATTTTTAAATTTAAATTGCTTACACATCTATAGTCAATTATTTGAGAAACAAACTAATTTTGCCTACAATTAATTTTGACATGCACATGGAAACAAACCTTAAGAACTCATTTATGGTCATAATCATAAATGTGTGGTTATGTGTAACTTTATACTCACAATTTGCACTGTCCGATAAAGTTGAACTGTTATTTTTTTGTACAGGTTCATCTTGCATTAATTCTTCAGAATCTATCTCATCTTTAACATCAATCGAATGGTGCAGTTCATCCAAATTAAATTTTACGTCTTCCAAGTCTTCCGTTTTAACTTCGAAGTGGTTCTTTAAAGGAAATGGGAAATCTAAAAGTTTGCTGTCATCTTCCATATTTTGTAAATTCTTATTTTTCTCCGCGGTTAGCATTTTATTCATATGTATAGAAAATTACAAATGCACAATCACTTTCATTGTATAGCAACGTTGACCGACGTTGACACTATTTTGATGGGAAGTGATTAGTGCACGGTCGGACTGCCCACAAATGTATATTCGAGAACGGTCTGACCCTGCATGCTCGATTGTGTACTATCTGTTTTGTTCTTTTAACAAAATTTGTAAACGAGCCACAATTATTTTAAAAAGTGAATAAATGTATTTTTTAGTACGTCATACAATTTTGATTAGTGTACCATGAAAAATATCAAACCGGTTTAAAGTGCGCTCGAATTTTTCGCAAACCAACAACTTTTTGCACTTAAAATCATCCTGAACCTTTCCTGTTCAAATGTCAACCTCACCTACCGTTAGGTATACCTCAGTACAAAATTTACAAAACAGTATGTCAAAACAGTCTTATACCCAAAATATCCGTTTCGTTACGGATCAGTTGGTTTTTGGATCTGTCGCGCTTAGGCAAATTTTTTCCTAGTTTACCGTAAAATGTTAGATGCAAACGAAAAAGTCGGGGTGGCGCGTGGCCTAAGAATACCAACAGCCAATGGGAGACGCCTTTTTCACTACTATTTTAAGGGCTGTTTTTGAGGGTTAAACATGTATTTTCCAAAATTTTTTTTTGTATAATTCTACTTATACAAACCTCCAGCTTTCCGAATATTTATAGAGAATTTTAATGCTTAGATTGGCAATAAAATGAAAGATGAAGCAAAGCTTGGGACAAACTTAAACAGCTATTAAAAAAATTGCAGAAGACCATAAACATAAACGAAAGCAAAACCCATATATTTACCTTCCTCTTTGCTATAGAAAAATTTCAATTGATTTGGGGTGGTGGATAATAGGACACCGTCCCCGACTTTTATTTGAACCGGACACTCTTCAATTAATAAAATTGAAAATATGATTCGTTATGACGATATTGAGTTTTTTTTAAATATAGGCTCTAATGTTAATATTTTTCTGCCTAGTTTCTTCCTAAATCTCCTATAATAAAGATATCATTTACTCGACTAGCAAAATACTCAAAAAAAAACAAGAAACATAAATTTAATATAATTTATTATTATATAAATGTAGTAAACCGGGGCTGAGGTTTACAAATTTTTACACTACAAAAAAAGTGATTGGTTTCTGACACCAGAAGTTTACAATCAGTAAACCAGATTGGTTTACAAATTTTTACACTACAAAAAAAGGGATTGGTTTCTGACACCAATCCGAGATAGCATAAAGCTGCCACCAACAAGTTAATTACAGGAAACCGAATCCTGCACTCACGTTGCAGCCATTCTGTTTACCTTGGAATTTGCCGGCAAAGAACTGCGATCAGTGACTAATCTAAGAAAACGTTTTCCAAAAAAATTGTAGACGTAGATTTTACTTCTAAAGTAACTAATACGCCTACAGCAGATACTCCATCAAATACAGAGCAAGTACCAGATTTGAGTGAGTCGGAAGTGGAATCGTTTCTAAAGGAATACCACGATGACGGTGGTGTTTCTGTACTCCATTCACTCTATGAAGATATCTTACTCGAGTGCTCATCGGACACTTCCTTACTGCTGTCAGATTTGTAGTCAGATCAGATTTCAATGAAAATTGTCTTGTAAAAATGCTAACCTCAAAATGTCACACGTTTTCACATCTATAAAAAATAATAATTAACTACTTGACTAGCACTTATTCGCATTATAATAGGTAGTACAAACCTGGTGTACACACACGATTACAAAAAGAAGCTTCTAATTGTCCATATTGTATAAAAAAAATAAGACAATAGGTCGCTCTTTCATAAGCCCGCTAAAAAACGTGGTCCAATATCAGCTGTTAAGGCGGAGTCATGACGTCACATGGAAATGCCTCATTTCTAGGAAATTCACGCTTACCTGGCCCACTACTCACAACCGACATGGTTGCTAGGGGGAGGGTGATGTAGCGGTCCTAGAATTAGTTCACAATAAATAGAAGTTCCGCGCTGCTTAAACTAATCGCCTCAGCGGCGCAGTTGGTTGAGCGCACGTATTCACAGCTAATACGTCTGGGTTCGAATTCAAGTTGAGGAACATATTTTTCAGCATACCATCTTGCTAAAGCCTTAAACCATCTCGTTTGCAGATTTCTAACAATTTTTTAGTAGTCTGTTGGTAGTCTCACTAATGAAGACTCCGACGAATTCAATCATGTTATCGTCGTGCATATCATTAATGGTTGTGTATCTTGGGTAATTTCCGATGATTTGTAGATTTTGAGCACGCTGCCAGCAATTAAGTTGCCTTTAGCAGCGGTTCCCCACATACTACAACCGTATGTCAGGACTGACCTGGCACAAGTACGATACAGCAATAATTTGTATTCCTTAGGTAAGCACACGTCGTGCTTCATCAGTGGATAGAGTAAGTGAAGCACGAATTTTGTCTTTTGGACACGTTCGGCTATGGGTTTCTTCCACATTAGACGTTGATCGAGGATTAAACTTAAATACTTGATGTATTTTTGCAATTCGACGACATTGCCATTGAGTTTTATGTCAATTGTTGGTGTAGTTCTGCTGTTAGTAAACATTGTAGCCTCAGTCTTACCTACATTTAGCTTCAGCTTCCGATCGCTGAAAAATTTGTTAATTAATACCAAATGTTCGTTCATGTTTTCTATAATAATTTACTCATTCAAGCTTGACGAATAAATAGCCGTATCATCAGTATATAATGCAAGATTAGTATGCTCGTGTTTGGGAATATCATAGATGTAGATGTTAAATAGTGCAGGTGCTAGGATCGAACCTTGCTGAACGCCTGCCCGTAAATGTTATCAAACTTAATTTGGATCGCTCATAACAATTTTATTTATAAAAGTCAACACTAATTAACAACGAATAACAAATGAGCAAAATGTCCGAAAACTATTTGTTACTTACAATGTGTAACTGTAGACTCACAAAATTCATTGTGGAGCAATTTGCGATGCGAAACCTTGAACTTGCAATTTGTCTTTGCTGGCTCACAATCTTGACTCACTTTTAGTCTCGGTTCGTAACTCGAAAGTTAACAATTTTAAAATAAATACACACAAATAGAGAAAGGAACAGTTTTCCTAGAATTGCCGAACAAAGGCACATGGGCCCGGTCTGTGAAAACCCTAACTAATTACATAAATTGGGTGCTACAGCCTGGCAAATCCAAGCTTATTGTCCAAGCACTCAAGTTCAGGTAGGTACAAAAGGAGCCATGAACTTAGGAGAGCAAAGAAAGATACAGGACTCCCGTTACACTATTAGAAAAAGCATTAAACAAATATAATAAAAAGATTAAAATTAATAAAACAATTAACTATTTGATTAAATTTTATTGTTAAACGCATTGTTTTTAAAAGGTCCATTTCGCCAGCCCCCCCCCCATCGCGAATTTGGGGTCGAATTTGGTGTCAATCGTTTGTGCTTCGTTTTGTGCTCGTTTGTGCTTCTATTATTTTCGTTTGTGCCAACACCGTTCGCGAAATATCTTAAAAATAAGTTTGGGGGGCTGGCGAAATGCTAGCCCCCCCTTCGCGAATTTGGGGTCGAATTTGGTGTCAATCGTTTGTGCTTCGTTTGTGCTCGTTTGTGCTTCTATTATTTTCGTTTGTGCCAACACCGTTCGCGAAATATAGACTTTTAAAATTTTATAAACCTCCGAGCAACAATCGTTACAAAAAACATTAACTTAGGAAGAAATAAAGTACATTGTAACAGTGTTCGTAAAATATTTTTATTTAAAATTATGATTTTCATCTACAAACAAATTTAAAAATTACTATAATGTACTTTACATTTGTATTAGACCGTATGTTGGATTTGCGATTCATTTTTAAAAGGTCGTCGTATTTTTCCAAAATACCTAGATGGGATCGCCAACAATAAGCTATATAATGTCCTAAGGATGACAAATTTCTTCTTTAAGGTGGGAGAAAACTAATAATTCCTTTCAAATGAAATTGTTTTTCTAGAATATTTAAAATTCCGGGAACATTTGAAAGAGCTGTTGAAAATTGGGATTCATGCGGTATAGAACTGGTTACAGTTTCTATAAAAAAAGTGAGAACCTATTGTGAAACTTCGCGCTATAGACGGATTACCGCAGAACCACATTTTGCTGGATCTTCGAAATACCTTAACATGACTTGTTGTAAAAGTTGAAGATTATCCATAGGTAGATTAGCCACTATTGTTTCCCCGAGTCGACTGTTTTCGAAATCGCAAGAAGAGCATTTTCTAATTTCTGTGAAAGAAGGATATTTTCTAAATAATTGAGTTAGTAAATAATTTGCCCGGGCTGAGGAAATGCTTGCCCCCCCCCCCCATCGCGAATTTGGGGTCGAATGGTGTTTGGGGTGACACATCAAAAATAAAAGTTCATCAGGCTAGGTGGGGGTGACATCCATTAAATCCGCCCCGGGTGTCACCCATGCTAGCTACGCCACTGGCGATACATTCACCAAGTGTCTGTGATCGGCCTTGAAATATTCCCAAAAGAATTTCCGCTCGTTTCCTGTAACATTGCACAGCAATACCATCATTTCGGCTGGCGAAATGCTAGCCCCCCCCCCCCCCCATCGCCAATTTGGGGTCGAATTTGGTGTCAATCGTTTGTGCTTCGTTTGAGGTCGTTTGCGCTTTTATTTGGGGCCATTATAACCGGCCATTATAACCAGCAGGGTGGCGTTAAACTTACACCGGCAGACTAGCGAGCGGGAAACCGTGGTTCTATACCTAGTCGTGCCGGATATACTGCTGTGATCTTCAAGCCCAATATAAATCTGTGGGCTATGGGGAAGGCAACGGGAAACCACCCCATTAAATTTCTTTCCCTAGTTAAGTCATCTTGACTTCGGTCAAGTTGATAACCAACGTTCGCTGAGCGGATACGGTACTTTAAGAAGAAGAAGAAGTGCTTTTATTATTTTCGTTTGTGCCAACACCGTTCGCGAAATATACACTTTTAAAATTTTATAAACCTCCGAGCAACAATCATTACAACAAACATTAACTTAGGAAGAAATAAAGTACATTGTAACAGTACATTCGTGATGATACTCAAAAGTTAATTATCAAAGGATAATCAAAAGATTATAATTATCAAAGAAAAATTCAATTATCCTTTGATAATTATTATGGTTGGATAATCCAATTATCATTGGGACATGATTGGATAATCCAATAATATTATTACGGTTGGTAAGAAATACGATTATTTTACTATAATTAATTCTTTAACTATATTAGTAAAATAATAATAATTAAATTTAACGATTAACGACTAACGACCCCAAATTCGCGATGGGGGGGGGGCTAGCATTTCCCCAGCCCGGGCAAATTATTTACTAACTCAATTATTTAGAAAATATCCTTCTTTCACAGAAATTAGAAAATGCTCTTCTTGCGATTTCGAAAACAGTCGACCCGGGGAAACAATAGTGGCTAATCTACCTATGGATAATCTTCAACTTTTACAACAAGTCATGTTAAGGTATTTCGAAGATTCAGCAAAATGTGGTTCTGCGGTAATTCGTCTATAGCGCGAAGTTTCACAATAGGTTCTCATTTTTTTATAGAAACTGTAACCAGTTCTTTACCGCATGAATCCCAATTTTCAACAGCTCTTTCAAATGTTCCCGGAATTTTAAATATTCTAGAAAAACAATTTCATTTGAAAGGAATTATTAGTTTTCTCCCACCTTAAAGAAGAAATTTGTCATCCTTAGGACATTATATAGCTTATTGTTGGCGATCCCATCTAGGTATTTTGGAAAAATACGACGACTTTTTAAAAATGAATCGTAAATACAACATACGGTCTAATACAAATTAATGTAAAGTACATTATAGTAATTTTTAAATTTGTTTGTACACAGTAAAAAATATAGTGTTAATATTGAACTCTATTTCACACTACAAATGGTCCATACAAGTCCACCACACATAGTGTACATTTTTACACTAACAGTTTTAATAATGTACAGTGTAAATTAGTTCACTAGAATTGGTAAAAATTTTAACCGTAGTTCGAGTACATAAAACGAAATTTAGTGTTAAAATAGTGCAAATGTTTTACACTATTGCAAGTATATTGTAATAAATATAGAGTAAAAATGTACACTAAATAGAGACTTTATTTACACCGTTGCAAGTGTATTTTAGATAAATATAGAGTAAAAATGTACACTAAATAGAGACTTTCTTTACACCGTTGCGAGTGTATTTTAGATAAATATAGAGTAAAAATGTACACTAAATAGAGACTTTATTTACACCGTTGCAAGTGTATTTTAGATAAATATCGAGTTGAAATATACACTAAATAGAGAAAACCAACTTTTTTGGAAGGTTTCTCTATTTAGATGTAAAATTTACAACATTCCTAGGATAAAAAAAAAGACTATAGATTAATAAAATAAGCGAAGAAGTACAACCGTAACCTTAATAGAAAATAAAACATTATAGTTATTAGAAATTTTTATATTTATTGACATCAATAATGAACTAAAATAATTATATATACATTTAAAAAATCATAAAATACAGATAATATAGAACTTAGAAAAATAAAGTATATAGGTATGTATAAGTATAAGAAATATTAAAAATAAAATACACTTAAATAATAATTAAAGTAGTACCAAAATAAATTCTAATATAATAATTATTTTACTAAATTGAGAAGCTTATGACTATTAAAATAATATAAAATATATATATAATGCACCATTACTTATAATAATAGTTATATAATTAGTACTAATAATAAAAATTGTAAAATAATAATCATTTTATTAAATTAAAAACTGTGCGACTGTTAAACACATAAGGGTTTCAAATTCAAGCATTAGTATAAAATTTTCACACATTGTGAATTTTAATAAATGATAAAACTAGAAAATCGGATAGGGCAGAAGGCTAAGCAAATTTTATGTCTAAAAAACTACTTGCCATTGATAATATTTAAACTTTTTAATATTAAAAATGATATCAGTGAAATGGCCGGTTGCAGACTTTCGCTCTTGATCTTGGTTGTCAATTTTGGGCGCCGAAACTAGAGATCAAGAGTGACTGGGTAACTTTTTGTGCGCAAGAACTGCATCGTTTCCCGCGCTATGTGGCATGTGGTCATTTGGACGTCTTGTTTAAAGACGGTGCCTGTGGCATGTGGACGTCTTGTTGAAAGACGGTGCCACATACTATACAGCACGGAAAGTGATGCGGTTATTGCACACAGATTTCCCGGCCGCGTAATAATGTCAAGCCGTTGGATTTTTTCTTTGTGATTATATGAAGCAAAAGGAGTATATCAATCCCCCCCCCAAATTATTCTAGAGTGAAAGTACTATAGATTCTACGCTTTATTTATGAACTACCACAGGACGTATACAGCAAAATAATGGGAACTTTTATCAAAACAGCGAAAGTCTACAAGGCCGCCAATAGCGACTATTTGACCGATATAATTTTTCATGTTTAATGTCAATGCGTTTAATGAGATGCCCTTAAATGTTTAACAGTATCCTCAACACTATTTAATTTAACTGAACAAAGAAAACAAGTCAGCATTATGGAATAAGTATAGTGAACGTTAAAATTGAATTTAAAAATAATTACTATAAATTTAACAAAAAACACTCAATATTAACTTAGCCAACTTAATTATTGAGCAGTTTAGTACGTAATTCTATCATTTTTGATGTAAACAAAATTTTTTCACTGTCTATATTAAAATAAAAACTTTGAATAAATTTATAAAAATGATCTAATTGCTCATCATATTGAATCCCAAAAGCAAAATGTGCCTTAAACAGAAGTGAAAATGCTGTTAAAACTGAACATGGAGAAGCGCAGCTAATACTAGACTGGTCAATAATTAAATTGTATTGACAGATTGTGGATTTAGTTAATCCCCCCGCTACTATAAATGGTTGACGATTTTTGCTTGCTGATATAATTTCTAAAATTGTCGTGTTCAGCTAATCACAAAAAAAGATGTAAGAATTCATAAAATAAATGTTAGAAGTATAAAATAACTTACAGGTTTAAATGTAATTAATCGATCTTCCAATTTAACGTTATTTTTGCATCTATTCTTTTTACTTGCAATAGGACGCACCATTTGCATTAATGCAAAGAGGGCCTTTGTTGCTGGATTCCAATCTAAAATTAATTATTAATAAATCCATAGTAGATAGCAGTGATAAATTCGCATACCTGATGATGCACTTTCATTTCCTGATATGATTTCCGGCTGTGGATATTTCACAGTACTAGAATAAATCTGAATTATTTTTTCTACGTCTTTCGAAAAAACTTCTTCAAAGTTTATTTCAGTTGGATACAACTGCTTAAAATCTTCTTCAATCTAAAATAGTATTTTATTTTTCAATATATAAATTCAGATAAATGAAGACAATAAAACTTACAGGCCACGAATTATCAAGAAATCTTGGAAATTCTTTTAAGACATTAATTCCCAAAGATCTCCTGTAAGGCAAAGTTAATAACATCCTACTCCTAATAGCGTCTGGGTCCGGATCAGTATTAATATTTTTTAAAAAACAAAGCGCATCAATTACATCAGCAGATTTTTCAACTGCTGTTGTTACAGTTGCATTTTGCTGAAGTTGGGCACCACGAAAATTTCTTTTTCTGGTTCTTCTATTTATATCTTGTTTATTGCGCGACAACGTACGAAGACGCCGAGAAATGTATCCTTCACCGCCGTTGCGGCACGAATAGAATGCTTCCTATAACAAATAATGTGTAAAAAATGGATTACACCTTCAGAATAACTCATGCATGTTTATAGATACTTACATAACCAAATTTTCCTAGAGGATCCCTGAGATTTGGAAAAATAGATATGATAGCTTCCCCCAAATTGCGCTTGGCAAATTCTGGCACTTTCAGTCCGTATCTCTCAACTAAACTTCCCACTGTTATTTTAACAAGAGTCATTCTTTCAGAATTGGAAAGGTAGCCTGCCTTTTTGTAACAGTCAATAATATTTTCACCGCCTTTTCGTCTAATTATTTCTTCCCATTTCTACAAATCTTCCAATTTAATAAATGTTTGTAAATATTGTAAACTAACCTTAGGAGCAAGTAAATCTGTGTGAAGGGCAGGTTTTGAATCAAAATCTGAATCCGAATCACATGAACGAGAATCAGACGATGTACCAGGAGAATCCACAGTTACTATGAATTCATTGAATGAAACAGTGTCCATCGATGATAATAAGCAATGGTCTAAAAAAAATACAATCGTTGAACACGAAGTACTAAGAATAATAGTTACTTACTGGTTTCAGTACGGAGTGTAGCAACAAGGATTTCAAGAGTACCTTCCGATGAATAATCATTTATAAAATCAATAAGTGTATCTTCCTCCAGTATTGTACCAGTTGGATCGGCAAAAAAAATCTTGTCTCCCAATTCGGGGAACTTCTTCTTGACTAAAATCCGCATTATAATAATAATTAATGTAATAATATGTTCGGACTATTGCATTTTTCTGATTGTCTTTGGAAATGAATAAATAAATCAATCTCTCGTACACAATTAAGTTGGTTTTATTAACAGTGCCACAAATGAAAGATAATTATGGTTTCCAAAAAAATTGCAATTCGTACCAATGTAATCATAAAATAGGTACATACAAAAATTTTAAATACAAATATTAATACACACCGCGAAAAAATGATCAAAAATATAATAACTGTTTATTATTTCCAATATAAAATTTATAAATTTAATGTTTTTACCTTGTAAAATTTTGTTCACATATGATAACCTCAAATTTTTAACATCGGCAATGACTAAGAATTGAAACATTATACCTAGCAATATAAATAACCCTTGGTATACACACGATCGCTATAAAAAATGCTGCTAATCGTCGTACAAGTATTAAAATTTTAAAACTTGGCATTAATTTCATATAATATGCAAAATTTTCTTCAACACGTGTAGAACAAAGATTGACCGTGGATTGACCAACATCACTAGTGATCACTAGTACCAACTAGTAAAATGAAATATTCCACATTAAAATATTCGAATCTTTTGTTCGCCACGAGATAATATATAATTATTATTATAAAATGTAAGTTTTATTGTACTTCGATGTAACTCAATAGTATTGAAAAATCAATCAAAAATATGCAATACTAAAAACGTTACTTTAAATTATTATGCATAAATACCAACTAATACTTAGATATTAATTTCAAGGTTACTTACCCAAAATTTCCAATTCTTGGTACGTAAAAGTTGATTCAAATTTAATCATCTTTTTTGTATGTATATGTTTTACCGAAATAAACATTATTTTGGAAAGTTTTAATTGAATTTTTAAAAAAATAAGTCACTTGAGCAAATAAAACTATTATCACTACACAACTGGAATACCATGGAATACTTATAGACGGATAGACGCATAATGAAACTACGCGCTTATACCAACGGTCATGCCCACGTCATATCTTAGATTATGCTGATAAGCTTTTATAATAATTATAGCATAATGAATTTTTATCATCAGCAATATTATTTTTACGTAGGAAGACCGTTACAAAGTATTATAATGTAATGTAATATGTGTAAAATTTACCTGATGTCGAGTTTATTTTAGCGTATAGTTGCAATTTACTTGTTTTAGAGTATATGTTAGTTAAAATAACGAATAGTGTTAAATTTTACTCTAAAATTTCACACGAATTAATTTACCATCAACACTACAATTTTTACACGAAGAAATTTTTTACTGTGTAGATGAAAATCATAATTTTAAATAAAAATATTTTACGAAAACTGTTACAATGTACTTTATTTCTTCCTAAGTTAATGTTTGTTGTAACGATTGTTGCTCGGAGGTTTATAAAATTTTAAAAGTCTATATTTCGCGAACGGTGTTGGCACAAACGAAAATAATAGAAGCACAAACGAGCACAAACGAAGCACAAACGATTGACACCAAATTCGACCCCAAATTTGCGATGGGGGGGGGGCTGGCGAAATGGACCTGTTTTTAAATTCCTTTTTAAATTAATTTATAAGTTTGATAAATATATGTAGGTACACCTTGGACATTTTTGTACTTATGAAGTATCAGAAGATCTCATTAAATATTTTTAACTTAATTCCTTTTTATTTTTAAAACCTTTATTTGAACCCGTTCAATTTTACTAGAGATGATGTTTATGCCTCCATTTTAATTTAATGTTTTTCCAATATTTGAAAAATTTGGTTTTAAAATTTTGAAAGCACCTGATTTACTGTTGCCTTTGAATTATAATTATTTTCTTGTAATACGAGTACTAGAAAATCCTGAACGAAAATGTATTTTATCTTTTATTTTATATTTTTTAAATTAAATATTATTAAATTAAATTTGAAACAGATAATGTATAAAGTAATTTTTAAATAAATAATCGTAAAACTATAGTTGACAATTAAGTTACGGTTACTGTCAATGATGTGAATTGGGCATTGACGTCAATGACCGGACAATGACCATTTTTGCCGGCCGTTGACGTCATTGCCCTTTCACGGCGGCCAATGATGTAAATATTTTCATCTGATTGTAATATTTACGTCTTTGGCCGGTCAATTGATAAATAAATTGCATAAAAGCAACGTGAGTCTCCTGTAGAGTCTTATTTTACAAAAATGAATTTTCAGACAAAAATTGAATTTCACCTCTTTACCACTACGCTGCGGCAGAAAATTTCTGTACTGCCTCTTTGGATCGTTTCTGATAGGTAGTTATTATGTTATTCATTTAATCCGAGATTGTTTAAATTTTAACGAAACTTGTCACTTAGAATGAAATTGCTTTGAACATCGCGAACATAGGCACATATTTAACAACTAAAAGGTTTTTCACCGGTATGAATTCTTAAATGCCTTTTTAAAGTAAATCTTTTTGAACATTTATAATCACAACTAAAAAGCATCTCGCCAGTATGGAATTTTAAATGTTTTTTTTAAGTAGAACGATGTGCACATTGATAGTAACAAATTTCACAACTAAAAGGTTTCTCGCCGGTATGAATTTTTAAATGACTTTTTAAATTAGATCTTTCTGAACATTTATAATCACAACTTTCACAACTAAAAGGCTTCTCGCCAGTATGGATTTTTAAATGTTTTTTTAAAATAGAACGACGTGAAAATTGATAGTCACAAATTTTACATCTAAAAGGTTTTTCGCCGGTATGAATTTCTAATTGACTTTTTAAATTAGATCTTTCTGAACATTTATAATCACAACTTTCACAACTCGGTATATAACCAAAGTAAAATTAAAATCTGTTACAAATTCGAAATGAATTAGATCATCGCCTACGCATGATGATCTCACTCACAACGAAATTCCAGAGTAGCGTGCTATTTTTCTCTGTCTAAAAATATATTTTGCTTTGTCCCGTTTGTGATCATAATAAGTTTAGCATTTTCTGATTGGTCTATTTAAATTATACCGCTAAGAACACTATATAGGAAGTGACCCCTCTAAAACGCAGAAGAGACACCCCTGCATTTTCCTGCAGTGCATTTAGTGACCTCGAAGTAAATGCATTCATTTTTGTCGTATAAATAATCAAGTTTTGTGTTATCTTCTTTTATTTTAGTGAAAATTAATCGATCCGAGATCATAATTAATTCTAAACATCAAGTGTTGTAATCTTATTATGAAATAATGTAAATTTCATCGATATTTTTATCTAAAAACCATATAAATTGAATTTGATAACCGCGTGTTATACTTAATGGTGATTAAACTAAAATTATTTTATTGTGTGTGTGAAATCGTATCTCAATTTTAAGAATGAACAATTATCTAAGTAAGCTTTACTAATAGTTTTATCTAAATTCGGACATTTTAACTTGACGATTGTAAAACGAGGGGGGAAGTCGGATGTTACTAAAATAAATTCGACTATTTTGTAATCAAATTTTACCATACAGGGTGTTTCGATTTTTTGAGCACCGCTTATTTTTATTTGGATAAAATTTAATAGGAGGGGCACCGAGATTTTTTTTTAAATTAATTTTTTATTGAACGCGTGTCGGAAGCGTGCGCTTCGTGTTCGATAATTTTTTCAAATGAAACAAATGCGATGCATACAAGGTGTTCGTTATGCAACTTTTTTTTTTATTAGGGGTGCAACGTCCCGCGGAGAAGGACACTTCAAATTGGCGATATCGATTGATTTTCAAGTAACTGCGTTTCTACTGGGTGTTCGCATTTAACCTGGCTAAAAAAAATTGTGAATGCGAGTAGCTCATTAACATTTTATCGAGCGAAAGGGCGTGTCCAGTTTGTGCGTTGCGCTTTCCATACCGCTGACCAGAAGGTTCGCAATAATTAAATGAAGGGATAAAAATTACAATTTCGGGAGTGCGTTGATGCAGCCAGCGTATCCCAATTCCGAATCGTGATAATATTTTTCAACTCTCCTTAAGCGCCCAGAAAATCTCGCCGCCGCGGCGGTCTAACCGTGCGACTAAACAGGCGGAAATATGGATTAAATCTTGAAACTTCGGTTTAAAAACTTGCAAAGCGACGGCCGCTTTCCGATCTGAACGTTATCGATCAAAGTTCGAAGATGAGGGGAATTATAATCGCAATTTCTCCCCCTCCCGTCCCAATTCTGTCACGACGAATATTTTCGATTCCACACCTCGCAACTTTTCAAGGATACAAGCAATTGTTTTGTGCTAACCGAATTTGTCATAATAATTAGACTCGGATTTTTATACGGCAGCCGTATTTCCTAATCCAGGCTTCGTACGAACACGTTTACAACGAATCGCGCGCCCCCTGACGTAAACAACTACACCAATTATATCGCCTCGATTTGTTTTTTCTTCACAAAACCACGTTTTTGTTCGGTTCACTTTTTCAGTGACGTTAAAATTAAAAATTAAACTTTCCACTATAATTCGACCTCACAGATCGATAATCGCAAAATGAAACTTTCGTTGGTTAAATAAACGTGTTTCAGCCTACTTTGATTTTCTTAATATTTTAAAGTCAATTTAGGTTCGTAAGTTTGACCTTGCGGTAAAATCGAACGGAAATTCACGACCGTCTGTCAAAATAACCCGTTTGACAGCGAGTTGGTATTAGGCGCTGAATTCTGAGCCGTGCGAATTATTTTTCTTATGTGCTTTTATAGTTTATCTACCTTTTGCCTTTGCAAATATGCCTAGACCTATAGCTATAATTTTCAGTCGCAATTTCATAGGCAATCGGGGGGGGGGGGGGGTGAGTTGAAACGGCTAAATTTTTAGACATTCATGGTGGGTAACTGAAAATATAACCTTAAAAATGAACTTTTCTTTGTTAGCAGATTCTAAGATGCGGGACAGCGAGCGATTACAAGTGGAAAATCACAACAACGCTACGATGGTGTTAAAAACGTTGGTGACTGTTAACGGTGGTGCCGAGTTAACCTCGTTGCCGTTGGAAAATGTTGACGATGAGGTAATGTCAGAAGAAAACTTTCATTTGTACTTATCCGAAGATGAAGATGACGATATTGATAGTAAGTGATGTATTTGTGTTTTGAGTGAAAATATAATTTTGGTTTGTATTTTTTAGAGACTGCAAAACAAAATGGCGAATCGGATGAAATGATAGAAAATAAAGTTTTGAATAAATTTGACACTGCCGAAGATGTTTGTATGGAGAGTATTGATGCAAAAACCGAAGGCGAGTTGTTAAACGACGACCAACACGCTACAAGCACTGCTGTTGTGGTTATAAATGACAGTGAAGAAAACGAACCAATTAAAAATATTCAGGAGGGGGAAAATCAAGACAAAAGTAGTGTGGAAGAAAAGGGCACGACAGAAAAGGTGGATAAAGAAATACAACCTGTGGAAGAAGAAAAGACAATTCAGTCCCAAGTAAAAGAAGCGGTGATGCAAGCAGAGGAAAAAGTAAAACAAGAAATCGAAGAAGAAACAAAGGTAAAGGAAGCAGAAGAAAAGGTAACGGAAAAAGAAAAAATGGTAATCGAAGAAGAATGTGACATCATGAAAGCTGAAATTAAGCAAGAAGAAATAGATTTAGATGACGTAGAACTAAATGAAGATGTTGACAAAGTAAAAGAAGAAATTAAAGAAGAAAGTGATGCTGCAGTGAATAGCGAAACAAACGAAAACGACAAGAGTGCTGAGGCGGACGATAGTAGTATAAATAGTGACGTAGTAGGTAAAGAAATTAAAAAAGAAGGCGAAGGCGAAGAAACAGAACAAACAAACGCCGAAATTTTGAAAAACCAAATCATGGACACGGAAGATTTATTACAAATTGTGGAAAATGATACGGAAGAGAACGACAAAGAATCGAATGATACAGTAGAGAGTGAAGATAACGAAGCAGAAACCGATAAAAACGAAGAAGAAGACAAACAGGAACAGGATGACGATAGTCAGGGCGATAAAAAAACTTCAGATGATGGGGTAGATATTGAAAAGAGCTCTTTGAGTAAGGATGCCACAGATGTTGATATGGATAGGGAATATCAGAGTATCGTGGACGACGCAATAACGAAAGAAAATCAAGAGAAGAAAAGTGAAAGTGAAGTTGTTGAGACGGCACCTGCTGAAGCGCCAGCGGTTGACGAATTAATGGATGTTGATGCGGATGAAAATAAAGCAAACAATGAAGAGGCTGTGAATACTGAAGTAACACCAGAAAAAGATGAAGAAACAATCGAACCTCCAAAGAACGGTGAGTTTTTTTCTTTTTTAATTATCCATAGTAGTACCACGCACTGCTGATTCAATAAATTTCCCACGATAAAGATTGATTTATGCATAACATCAACGCGACGGAAAAAAACAGTTTCTTTCAGTTTGTCTTTACCTTTACAACTTCAAATTGAAACGATAGACACAAATAACGTCATGTTCTTTGTTTTTTCTAAAATATTGGAAACTTAGCTAGATAGGGTAATAAATTACACAGCCCAACAAAATGAAAAACAAAATTTGGTGGCGGAGAAGTAAGAACTGAATTTAAATATGTTTGATGCCCTGATTTCAAAAATGTCTTTCTTTTTTTCGTAGCAGCTTTGGTTTTTAAGATATCTTAAGATAACTTCTATAGATTTCACGTTATTACCGGTTATTACTATTATATGGGACGCGCATGAGTGGATTATCGAGATTCCTTAAAGGAAGGCAGGTGGTTACGTACATTTAGCTTTTTTAAATTAGAATACATTAAATTAAATTACGTTATATATTTTCCATGAACGCACCGTAATGGTAAACTGAAACTTGTAAGGGTTTTAAGTGTACACCGCAGGTAGTGAATTCGGTCGTGAGAGTTCGGCAGGTATCGGAAATGAGGGTTTTACGATCATGGAGATTTCCGAGTACCTGAAACAAGGTAATTTGATTTTAATTTTACCTGAAAAATTTTGGTTTTGACCTGTAAAAATATTTTCTTATTATTTCCACCCTTTATTAAAACTATACAATCGATTACCGCGTATTCAAATAACTAGAGCTGCTACGAAAAAAAGAAAGACTTTTTGAAATCAGGACATCAAACATATTTAAATTCAGTTCTTACTTCTCCGTCACCAAAATGGCTGTTGGGCAGTGTTATATATATTTTTTGTAGAGCGTTAAAATATCTACAATATTGATTTGAACAATATTTATCATAAGCCAGTCGTTTAGCTAACACACGCCGTCAAACTTTGAAGTACTTGTTTTTGTCGGTTTTTATTTTGGGCAAATAATTTTTTTGGCCATGAACGGAATTGAAAACAATCACACATCATCTGAGAACTTCATAGCATACTTTTTATTGTGCAGTCAATTCTTTTACCCTTTCTTTATTTATTTTGTAGTTATGTTAACAAATAGATTTGACTTTTTCGGGTAATCTTAGTTGTTCACATAGGAATTTAGGAATAGTTGACTTTTCTTGCGGCACAGGAATGCTGTACACTTTTATCGTTTCACAATGCTTCATTTTATCGTTCATAATAAGTTGTCTTGCCTTGCAGGCGATGTTATGACATTTATATATTTTTTACAATAGCATCCCGAATAATTTGCCTTAAATATTGCTAATAAAATGGAGCAAAGTGAAAAATTTGCTGTGCCCAACGATGTCAAAAAAGCTGCTGATGCCGCTACATTTCATTTGTTGCCAGAAAAGTCAAAGGGAAGATACATGAAAGAAATTTGTTACTTGCAGCGCCATCCCTTATAATTTTTTGAATTAAAAAAGGTGGTTGAAAGTTTACTTTCGCTCACTACTTTCGCCCATCCGTTACCATGAAAACAACCTGAGTGAGCAAAACAAATGGTTTCTCGCTTGGTATCTAAGGAAGAAATAACATGTTTCTATAGTAGGATTAAACAAATGCTATATTATACCTTTTTTACGATAATTTTAAATGCTATATCCCGTTTTTTTATGATCCCGGTGCGGTGTATGGATCATCTTTAGGGTTGGTTTAGCTAATTAAAGCGTTGTCAAAACCGCCCGGAGCGGAGGGTAGGTTTTTACAACGCAACCACTTCCGACTCTAATTCGGACCTAAAAATGCCTTCTAATTTGTTGGTGGGCGTGGCCTTAAGGCCATGAGCCAATGGGTAATCTCAGCACAGTTTTCCCTTATTTTAAGGGTGCGTTTGTTATTTTTCAGCATTTTTTTTTGTTAAATCAACTATTCAAACCTTCAGCTTTCCGAATTTCTATAGGAAATTTTCAATTTCACGGTTGACTTTTGCGTGCTATCCCCCATTTCCTTTATTACATTTTGTGGTGTCGACGTTATGCATAAAGCGACCTTGATGTGACCTCGAGAAAGTATCGCGTAGTTTTCCGGGGAATGCCATACTTACTCACATGACAAATTAATTTTATTTTTCAGACGATACCAATTCTACCAAAACCATTACGTCAGGTAAAAGAACGCTATCCGAAGAAAATGTGCAACAAGACGCGAAAAAAATGAAATTGGTGACGGAAGTCGATGACGTCGCGAAGGAACAACCTGCCGCAAAGGAACCTCCCGCGGATATCGAAGATGGCGAGAAGATAACTGAAGTTAGAAAGCATCGTGTATTGGGCACGGTGGGTGCATATTTAAAAAAAAATTGTCTGAAAAAATTGTGCTACGAAGATCTCGAGGAAATTTGCATGCAGAAAGTGTGCGAAGGAATTTGCTATAAAAACGAACTCCGCGAGTTGCGGCATCAGTTGGGTGTTCAGGAACAAATGGCCAAAATGTGGCGGAAAGAGGTGGCGCAGCTATCGAAACAGGCGCACGATTTAGAAATCGTAAACAAGAAACTGCTACACGAACTCAGCTTAAAAAACGAACGCGAGAAACCCCTGGTGCCCGTAAAAATTACACGTTCAGTTGGTTTACAAGTTCGCGTAATGGCCTCAAAACAACGCCGCCTGAACAGGTCGCCGCAAACGGCTACGCCTGCTTTTAATCAAAAACAACAGGTTCGTTCGCCTTTGTTGAACAACACCAACAACAGAATTAACAAACTTCCGGTTCCGAATAGACCTCAACAGAATATGACGCGAGTTTCGCCCGTACAAAATACCAAGAACAAAGTTGTAAATCAGAAAAACTGTTTGCTCTCTCAAGCTTTACAAAATGCGACGAACGCTGCAAACGCCACTGGACCGAGTACAACTCCTGCCGTTTCGAATCAAACTGTCGCCGCTCCTACCGCAGTTTCCGTTCCAGTTTCAACCACTACGGTCACGCCTCCGAAAACGACGCTACCGATAAACCGAGTCGCCGTTAAGAAGCCGGCCATGACGACTAAAACGGTGATCAATTTGACGGACGAAAACACTGCCACAACTACTCCAACCAGAAATACGCCGGCTGTTACTAAAAACGCGATGGATTCCAAAACCGTGGCCGCCACAGCCGGAGTTCGAATCCTCACAAGCGCTATTAAACCAGGCGCGTTGGCGAGCGGGCAAGTGGTGCCCACGACGAACAACAATCAACTTCTGACGGCAGATGGAAAACCAACCAATCAAAAGGTGATGTTCAAAATTGGTAAGTGTCCCCCCTGGCCCCTGGGCGCCAATTGTTTTCTCAATTTTTTTATATTCTTTTAGGTTCAGGCAATGGAGTTTTAGCGTCCGTGGCGAACGATTCCGCGATAGCGGTTAACACGAGCACCAGGACGGCCCAACAAGTATCTCAGTTGAAGTTGACCTCCGGACAAGGCACCGCGTCCGTGACGACGACGAACGCGATCACGCGAGCTCCCACGTCGAAAGTGCACATATCTAAACATCCTGCACCTTTACCTGCGCCTCCTATAACGCAAAATTCCCAACCAGCCCGTAAGCCGATTCCGCCCAAACCTCATCTTTCCATTAAACGATCGGGTGGTGGAGTTGTGCTTTCTTGGCGTATGCCTTACAACTTAGACAATTTCGAATCGATTGGCAGATATCAGTTGTATGCTTACCAGGAGACGACATCACCGCCCAGTTCGGATATGTGGCGGAAGGTGGGAGTTGTGAAAGCATTAGCGTTACCGATGGCCTGTACTTTAACGCAATCTGCTGACGGTAACAAATATCACTTCGCCGTGCGCGCTGTCGACGTCCATAACCGCATGGGACCCTTCAGTGCTCCTGAACAAATTCTACTGTGAGCAAGTCGCTGAAAAACTCGTTTATGCTTGCTCGTCTTTGAAGAAGACGAAAGCGCTTGTGTGGACGCAATAATAATTTACATGAACTACAAAATACAAGATTGTGTATGAGTGTTGTGTGTATATGTCCAATTATAAATTGTTACATAAGAATAATTTTTTTATTCAATTATTATTCTTATTCTTATTATTCTTATTCAATATATTCTTGAATTATTATTAACTTTTTTTTGCGTTTATATTCCTGAAGCTGCCCCCTGTATTTATAAAAACAAAAATTAGTATGTATTTATATCATATGTATAGTTTTGTAGAAGTACATTCTGTAAAATTAATATCCGAATTTAATAGATTGTCCTGTTTATTATAAATCCTCTTCCGTTTCCTTAGCTTGGATGAAGTATACAGGCAATCCAATCGGATTATTTATGGTTTTGGGAGTAAGAAGCATATTGTCGAGAAGGAAGAAACTCTCAGGTGTGTTTTACGTCACGTTTCTTAGGGCCATCAGAAGTGGGATGATTTTCTAAATAAAATATTCCGCAACATTTTTAATCTGTAATCCTGATTGTGCGAATAAAATGCGGATAATTCCACATGGGCTGGTCTTGGAGAAAACTGTGATCTATGGTGAAAAAATGGATTGGAGAAACTACGAATTCAACATGGTAAATTTGATATTTATAGAATTGCAGAACCAAATTAAAGAAGGTGCTAAAACAGTTTTTCATTGTTTAATATTGTGATATTAAAAAAATCGTCTACGGCTCCTGTTATACAGGGTTTTTCGCGAAAATTGTCGGTTTTAAAGTTAAATTAAATTTGTGTTAGCTTTTGTAACTGGAATTTTGATAGTGGAGGCTTATGAGATTTATTTGACATTAAAAATCTTGGTCTTTAAATTTTTATTAACTCGGATGTGCCCAATGTGCGTCCTACGTGTAGGACGCCTCAAGAATGCATTTTCAGAAAAATTAGAATTTTGCTTAGCTCTGTAGACAAGCAATTTATCGTTTAAGGCAGATGCACAATTTCCCGATAACGGGAACGGTAACGATAAACAAGTTAAATGTACCTGCTCTTATGGACCTCTGCACAACAAACCGATAACGTAGACCATAAGAGCAGGTACATTTAACTTCTTTATCGTTACCGTTCCCGTTACCGGGCAATTGTGCATCTGCCTTTAGTTAAAAATATGTGGAGGTACATTTTACTTTTAAACTCTTAGTTTATGCGGTATTGTTAGTTCAAAAAGTTTGTATAAATCAGCTTTTTTCAGAAGTCCGGGGGGGGGGGCAAAAATCAATTTTACTATTTATCTTTAAAAATGTTTGCATCTTGATAATATTATTAACCACAAGGGTGTTATTAAAAAGTATGTGTAAGAACATGCCCATATTTTTTATTAATGAGTCATACTCGAGCTTTCAAGTTTATGGCTATACCCATGACGAATTGTAAATAAAAATACTCTCTGCGGGTGTGTTGGCATTTTGGCAATAATAGTATATTATTCTATTATTATTATTATTTCATTCAAGACGGAACAATTCGAGGATAAATAAGATATTTTATCGTAATCCCTCTCAGTAAGAACAAAAATACAATAAATAAACAAATTTGGTGGAAGTACAATTAAAAACAGACATAATTAAACCACTTCTCCTTTTATTCTGGCCACTTGGTGCGTAGTGTTATGCTGTGATCGGAATCCAAATTGTTCTTTGATGATTGTATCATTTTCTTCTAGGTGCATCTTTATTTTTTCGAGAATCACTTTTTCAAAAACTCTGCTAATAGTTGCTAGAAGACTATGTACTAATATGCACAAGTATCCAAGACGGTTAGAGTGTCTTATTGTCACAAATAGATAATTAAATTATATTAAAATGGCCAGTATATAAATATCACCCTGTAGAGTAAATTTTATAATTAAGAGTTGCTAAATAAATAAATATTGCATACATATAAAACATACACGAGCATTGTAAAGTCACGAAGTCAGCGGTTATCAGTAGGACTCAGGAAAGATACCACGAAAATGTGGGACAGACGAAAGTTATTAAATATCCGAAATGAGGATAGAATAGTTAGTTGTTAGTTAGTGGTCATTTGGGAGTTGTGAGTTAGTGGTGATTCGGACTAGTAAGCGGGTCGGTTGAAAGTGCTGGGTGTTTGTGCATCCAGATAGGAACAATCGAGAATCCAAGATGTAGATCATACGAGTCATCCAAGATTCCTGGGTCCTATGGATCATTATAATTGTAGAGTAAGATTAATTTAAATAATTATATATGTAATATTTTACCCCGATTATTTTATTTAAATAGATTAGTTAATTGTTGAATGACTATTATTTAAAAGTTACACCCCAATATAAGATCCCAAATTTAGGCAGAAGGGCCTAAATACAACATGGTGGAGGTGCTCGGACTTTATCCGAAATTTATCAGCGAATAAATTTCAAAATTTAAGGGTTGAAGTTAAAAAACAAAATTTTTGGTTTTAAAATAATTAAATAATGGTCATTAATACAGTTTAAATTCTATCAATAATACGAAATTATGGCGGTGAAAGTAGGTAAATAAATTTTAGGTAAATAATTTGTGAATAAATTATTCGAAATAAAATAAAAAGGTCGTCGAAATTGGTTTAATGATGGCAATAAGTTAAACAAAGAATTTGCTGATGGTAAACTTTATTAATTTGTATAAAAATTTTTCCATAACCAAAGTCCATACGTTGAAAAAACTATGCCGATAGTGTGTTAAAGTAAATTTTTTTAAGTGGTGAGGTAAAGTCCAGAATGTTTGGGAAATGGTTTAAAGTGATTTTTGTTTGTAAATATGATTAAATTTTAATTGCACTGAAGGGGTTTCAGGCAGAATTAAAATTTTGGTTGTATAAAAATTTACAATTTTTTGTATTGAGGAAGGCATAAAACCTCGAAATTAGTTATGGAGGCCCGTAATTAAGGTACAAAAAATGTAAAAAATTGTCTACGAAAACAAAAAGAAATTTTAAATAAAATTATTTTATTGCATTTCAACAAAATTTTAAATAAATAGTTGTTATTTTAATGCATCAACGGCAAATAATAATAGCGTCACTTTAAAAGAGTGGAAAAGTTTTGTCAATCAAGTAGAACATGGAAAATTTAATTTAATATTTTAATGGGAAATTTTAACTAGAACATGGAAGGAACTGCGATACTTTAAATAAATTTAAAATAAAATCCAAACGCAGTCAAATAAACTTCATACCTATTTATAAATAAATTTTAATAATTCATTACGTGAAATAAATTGACTATACAATATTTTATAGGGTAAATATAATTTTTGGGCATAATTATACAATTAAATAACATTTTTAACCTTTAATTTTTGAAAGGAAAAGTAGTGATTCAGCTTGTTTTAAAAAATTAAAAAATTGTTTTGTCTGTGTTAAAAGAAAAAAATTTTTTAATTCGAAATATTTTAAAGTATAATAATTATTTTAACAATGTTATTTAAAATTCAATAAGATTGAATTTAAATGGTTAAATGAAAATTAATAATTTTTAATCAAGTATCTGCATATCGACAAACGGAATTTAAAAATTTTATTAGAAGTATTCAATTAGGTAAAACGAAAAAATTAACACAAGTTTTGTTTTAACATTGGTATTGAAAATTATTTGCTATATCGACAAGTTAACAATGAAGTCTATAAAAATAAGACGATGCAATTTTGAAATTAATTAGTTTAAGGTAAAGATTAAAATGCAAATCTTAAAGAAAAAGTTATAAAAGTAAATTTAACAATTTTAAATTTTAATAAATCGTATTAATTTAAAACAATAGGAATTAACAATAATTCCGAAATAGTAATATTTTAAATGGATTTTGTTAATAAACACAAAAATGTATTTAAATCGTTCATTGCCATTTTCAGCACAAAAGTTCATTAAAATGAAAAAGAAAAATTTCGGCAAAATACCTTGTAAAGTAATTTTATATGAATTCAATGTTCAACAACACGAAGAAAAAATTTGCTGATAGATAGATAATTTTATTAAACATATATTAAATCAAATGCGGAAGTTAGAAATGCATTGAAAACTAATTTTTCAAAATATGAAATTTTTTATTGCATTAATTATAATGTCGAAAAATGTCTTTTAAAAAGGACAATAATTGTATATGGAAGTAAATTATAGTAAATAAATTGTAACAGCGGTACTAAAACGACATAAAAGCTCAAATTTTAAAAGAATCGGCATTAAAATAAATAAATTAAAAAAACTATTCAACACAAAAAAGCAAAGTTAGCAAATTTAAAAGATGAAATAATAAGTGTTCAAGAATTTAATAAAATCAAAATTTAAATGTGGGAAAAAAGAATTTTATAATAAGGATATTTTAAGAGGATAATTTTATTTATAATTTGAACAATAAACAAACTTAAATTTTATTTTTGTAGTAATAAATTATATAAATAAATAATTAGTAATAAAAAAAATATTGGTTATAATTCCACGAAATCATTGTTTCAAAATTTTATCGTTATTGAAAAAGTAAAAATGCGAACAATAAAAGATTTACTTATTTAAATGGGAAATTAAATTTAAAAAATTTTGGGTGGAAAAAATGAATTTGAGATTGAATAAGAATTAATAAGCTAATTTAAAGGACAAGGGGTTTATTGATAAAAGAGGTATTCCAATGAATATAAAGAATTATGAAACAAAGGAGAATTATTATGAGGAATTTGTAGGAATTTTATGGGGAGCCCAAAATGACTAAATAAAAGTTGAGGGTTTAAGATGTATTATGAAGTATTAATAGGGCCAAAGGTGGTCAAAGGTGAAGTTGATTTAAGGGAGAAAATATGGGAATACCAGTTAAAAAGTATAATTAAAACCAATTGTCGCAAAATAGCAAATAAAATTATAAGATTAATAAAATAAATTGTAACCACCCAAATAAAGAGAATTGATTTGAAAGTTCGCTTGAAAACAAAAGATAGGAATTTGAATTTAAAATTTGAATTTTTCAAAATCATAAATTTTTATAATACAAGATAAAAGGATAAAATAGTCATAGTCATTTAGTGATAATAAGTGTAGGAAGTAAGCCAATAATATTTTTTTTAAGTTTTAGAAGTATATAAATGTAGACCTTAGAAAGACAAATTTAATTTCAAAAGAGCCAAAAGAGGATATTACGTTAGGCGTGTTATAACATTTTTCTGATTTTAGATAACAAGTCAAAATAATCATAGGTGTCCATGATGAACTGGATATTCGCTTTTTGTTAATGCAACTTTTACTCAGTCGCAGGACGTAAGGTTGAGTGTTCGTATGAGAACAAATTTTATGATTTCTGGTGCATCTCTTTCGACCATTGAGTAGCTTTTGTTTAATTTGTCAGTCCAGATCCATGGGATCTGATAATCATCTCTAGTGAACAATAATAAGACCCAAAAATTGTAACATAAGGGTCAATGACCTGTAACAAATTTCATGGTTAATTTTCTCATTGAATTTTATATTTCAGTATAAATGATGTTCAAACTTACTTTTATAATAGCATTGCCTTGTGTTGTTTTGTATTTTCCAGTGTTTTTTCCGCCAACAAATATTTTCTGTACATAAGGGTCAATTTCGCCAAAGTGATTTTATGTTTATAACCTGTGAAATAATTAAAAATTAGTGTTTTAAAATTATATAACTAGTGCCATAAAAATACAAATTTAAAAAGAAGATTTACCCGATATGTTTCGCAACCAGATAAGCAGTATTACCTCCTGCAAGATTGAATAATTTGAATTTGGACGACGTCATTTCCGGTACCTAGCCGAAAATCTATAAAAGAGGGTGAAATTATGGACTCTCTCTCATTCGTTTTCTAGAACTGTAATAGTGCGTATCGATAAGTTGTTATTGGTTTCGTTTTTGGAGATTTCGAATTTAATGGTTGGCAACAGTTTTAAAAGGTTGAAAAGTTTTGCAACCTGTTTGGATATTTTTGACGTTTATGGGAATTTTTGGTTAATTATTGGAAAAACGATTATCGATTTTGGATTGGAATTATATTTTGAAAAATTATATGGGAAAGTATTTACCTCTGTTTATATCAATATCACGGCTAGGTTATGTCGTATCCTTTTATATTGAATGATGTTCACAATTCAATAATACCTGGAAAATTAAGTTTGGTTAATTCCGTTGAAGCATCAATTTACAAGTTGGAAATTGTACTCTACTTACCTGGATCAACAGCAAATCACAATAAGGCTTTCCGTATAGTCGTGGTTACGAAACTTATCTACAAGGTTGTGGTCGATGTGTCATCATTTCTACACGAAACTTATCTAATAAAAAACAGTGGCGTACTTTTAGGTGAGCAAGCTTATAAATTTATTTTAAAAACTGTATTACCCTTTTATAAAAACATTTTTTTATTATTATTTGTTGGCGAACAATATTTGTACATTATTGAAATTGTTTATTTGCTACATTTATTAGTAAGTTTGAAATTATCAATTTTTAATTACCATAACATTTGTCACTTTGGTATTGTGAATAAAACCAAATTTATTGTTTACTACGAATTGATTTATTATTTAAATCTCAACCAAGGGGGCTACATCGATAGAGAGATACTAGAAAATTATAGTAAAGTAATCAGAGTATACCAACATATTAGCATTTGCACCTGGAAATACAGGTCAATTAAATTAAATAATTCTGAGCAAGCGTTGTATTTGTGGAAGCGATTTATCCTAGTACAACATATCATAATAAAAGAGTCTCAAGCTCCGAAGCTAGTCGTGGTGGTGGACGTTGTGACCGTCAAGGTAGCAAAAGCCCGAGGTGCGCTTTATATCACAACAATATATATACAGTTAAAAAGTCACTAGGAACAGTAGGGAAACCACTTCCAAGGGTGATGAGCATAATATTATCAATGGATTTATGGAGATATGGAATGGATAACAATGGTAAACCAAATTGGATTGTTTTTTTTGGAATGTCATGGAAGCCACAACTCTACAACAAGAATTGGAAAAATGGAAATGGAACTATCGATATCCGAGATGGGCCTAACAATCCCATTGATGGATGTTACAAGATACGACCGATCGCGATTCTATTCTACAATTACTCAAACTAAAGTGGCGTTACAATTAATATATCCAGTAACTTCCGAGAGACGTCTTTGGGAGTTATACAAATAAGTAACGAAGCCGTACATTCAAATGGAGAAAAATGGAAATAATTATGGGTCAACCAATTTGTGATGTATCAATAACCACATTTAAATACTGTCAATGTACTGTCACTAATGTCACCAAATTGTGATGTATCAATAATCACCACCTACACGTCATCCAATTTAGTGTAATAAACAGTCGAATTTTAGCCGAAAATTTAATAAAAGTTGCAAGCCGCCTAACCAAGTATAACAAGTTTATAAGTAAAGAAAGGATCCCTGAACATTAAAAAATTAAAGAAAAATTAAAGTGCCGCGCGAAAAGTTTAGAAGATTTCGAAAAAACCCAAAATGTGAAAGAAAAAAAGTGCTACGCCAATAAGACTATCCAGTCAATGAGGAAGAAGAAAAGATTCAAAAAGGAAAAATAATAAAGTGCCTAAAATGGAAAAGTTAGTAAAAGCAGAGCAAATAAAACAAAGTGGTGCCCAAAACGCGGAACAATAAAAGTGTATAAACTGGTACGAATATATAATAAATGGAAAAAAGGTAAAGTGCTAATAAGAATAATAATTATTTAAAGAAAATGGCTAAATATTGTAAATGAGGTCTGTACCTCAAATCTATAGTCTGTACTATAACAAAGCCATTTGGAGTAAGGACGTCCCAATGTAGCGAAAATTTATAAAAGAAAGTCAGTAATAAGCTATAGCAAAATAAGATCAAAATACCACTTTCTCGTATAAAATTTCTAAACATTAATAATATTATGTAAAGGAATAATCTGTATTATTCTTGTATGAACACGTATCGAAAAGATACGGTGTAAATAAAGTAAAGATAGTTCAAAAAGGGAAATTAAAAAAGCACTAGAATCAGAATAATCTGTATTATTCTTGTATAACACGTATCGAAAGGATACGGTGTAATAGAGTTATCTATTGTGAGATATTGTAAAAGGGCACCATAATCGGAATAATCTGTATTATTCTAGTATAAACATGTATCGAAAGGATACAGTGTAATGGCGAATTATAGTTAGATCGAAAAGGATCAAAATAAGGGTTGTTTAAAATAATTAGGAAAGATATAAACGTAGTAGGCACATTAATGAAAAATTAAAGAGAAAAATATCAGGAAGCGGTCAAATTCAGAAGCTGGAGAATAAATAAAGAAAATTTTTTTATTATTGTATACGAATCCTCAAAATTTAAAGTAACAATTTTGAACGATTAATTAAAATAATTATTGAGAAAATACACATTGAAGGTCACAACGTAAAACACTATCAGTGTTACTTATAAAAATGTCTTATATCGGGGTTAAATCGCGATATAGTTATACCGAGCATAACGAAGATATAAGTAAGTTAAAATTATTTACGTTACCTATGACGTCACAGTTTGTGACGTTTCATTTAAAAGTTGTCGGTTTCGGGGATAGTTACCTATCACCTGTCACTCCGAATGAGTTGAAACTTTGCAATCGCAAAGAGGAAGGTTTACATAGGCCCCTACAACAAAAATATTCTGAGAATGTATTATCAAAATTTTGAGAAAAATCGATTTGAAAAGTATGGGAAAGTAAAATCGTGACCCCGGCCGAGACCACTATCGGGTTACCGGTCCCTTCAAATCGAGTGAAATTTTTTTGCTCCGATTTTAATTTTTCTTTGAAATTCGGGTAGGGGGGGGTGTGCTTAGTAGATATTAGTATAAATATTCGCGAAAAAATGGAAAATAAGGCGGTTATTGCCGAAAAAGTGAAAAAATTAAATTTTTTTTGCCTTCCATTTTTAAGGGTGTGCATTCGAAAGGGAGGGTCAGCCATCGTCAAATCCTACTCCTCCGGGGCGCCGCTCCGCTCCGCTCCGCTCCGCTCTGCACCCCTACGGAGCGGATTTGACTCTGGTTACTAGGCTAAACTTACGAGAGGCGCCATCCATCAAGAACACCGGGATCTATGCAACCGGGATGTGAGAGACCCTCGAAATAGCATTAAAAAGTATAGTTGCGGTATGGGGCAGTAAACTATTTCGTTTAACCCCCAAAAAATCGCGTAAAAACTAAAAATAATCGATGTTGCATGTACGACGCTCGAGGTGCATCTGCTACTGCGAAATTTTCTAAGTGTAAGAGTATATCTAGCTGCACGTACCGTCAACAAAATGCGCGCCGGCCGGGCGAAGCTAGTGGCAACGACCGGTTGTGTGGCACGATCATGCTACTTTTTCGTACTTTTCAAATCGATTTTTCTCAAAATTTTGATAATACATTCTCAGAATTTTTTTGTTGTAGGGGCCTATATAAACCTTCCTCTTTGCGATTGCAAAGTTTCAACTCATTCGGAATGACAGGTGTTAGGTAACCCTCACCTCGGTTTCTTTTACCAATTTTTGTAAAATTTTGTAAAAAAAAACGTGAAATGGCGAGTAAGGATAATTTAATAAAGAGAAGTAGAGCTGCAAACTGGGAAAAATGTGAGAAAGTAAGTTAAAATCAAATTTTTTTATCAAATATCATTACCTAACCTGAAATTTGTAAAATTTTCGAAAACACTTTATTTTAGATTTTATTAAAAGATATTGTCAAGGATGAGGTTGGCGTTATTGAAAATAAAGTGACAAACACCAACACTAATAAAGCAAAAGTTAAAGCTTCGGAAAGAATATATAACCGGTAAATAGGAGATTTAAAATTACACATGTATTTTTAATTAATTTATGTAAATAAAAGGTTCAATGAAGTTACTACGAGGCAAAGAAGCCTTTCTGAGTTAAAGCAGCAGTGGAAGTGCTTTAAGTTGAAATCGAAACAATCAATTTCCACCTACCGCAGGGAATTGGTTGCAACGGGTGGTGGACCGAAACCTCCAAGCCCCAAACCTGAAGCTCTGGAGATAATGGACATGATTCCCTTAGAGTTCGAAGAGGATCAAAATATATTTGATTCGAATATTGTAAGTT
Source organism: Podabrus alpinus (assembly GCA_932274525.1). Classification (NCBI taxonomy): domain Eukaryota; kingdom Metazoa; phylum Arthropoda; class Insecta; order Coleoptera; family Cantharidae; genus Podabrus; species Podabrus alpinus. The sequence goes on from OW026452.1 coordinate 61,097,563, forward strand.
GATTTGCAAGTATTTATTTACACAATACATAGTACTATTATATCTACTTCTTAAATTAACGTGTTCTGTATGCTGCTTATAATGTGTAGAAATCTGGTGAAGATATTTTGGAGCTCGAGCCACAACCATCAACTTCCAGCAGCACAGTTGAAATAATAGAAGTTTTTCCCCAGGTAAAATAAGGCAATTAACTGCAGATTAAAAATCGTATTAAGTGTGTTTTTTATTACAGATCCCGACTCAGGTCACCACTTCAATAACACCTTTGCCTACCAAAAAAAATTTAAAACGAAAGAGGAAATTATCAACTGCTCATGTAATTTATTGTGGTGTTGAATTTGTCGTAGAATTATTCTTTTTGTTTAAGGTTAATCAAAGAAGCGATCGATTCATGGAAATCCAAGAAGAAAAATTGCAAATGAAACGATTGGAACATGAGAAAAAAATGAAAAATATGCAAGAACTTTCTGTAATAAATAAAGAACTTTCTGTAATAAATAATTTACAAATAGAATTATTACAGAAACAATTATTAAAGGAATAAATTAAACAAACTAAAACTAGTATATAATATAATGTGTGTACATTTTTTTTAAATTATCGTTTATAAAAGCAGTGCGTACTGCTTTTCCTTGTGTGGCAGTTTGACGAAAATTTTCTTCTGGGACTATTTCATCTTCAAATGGTTGTGGTGGTGGAGACAAAGATGGGCTTTCTTCTTCATTCCCTTCTCCCATGCTTATGGCTAAATTATGCAATACTGCTAATGCAACAATGTAAATTTTTACATTTTCTAAACTGCATGAAAATCCTTGTAGTAAGCAACGAAATCTTTGTTTCCAAACTCCAAAACATCTTTCTACTACATTTCTTGTCTGAATTTGAGCACGATTATAATTTTCTTCGCTTTCGTTGGATGGATTTAAGAGGGGAGTGAATAGGTAAGGAGTACAAGCGTAGCCAGAATCTCCAAGTAAGCGACCTTTGAATTCACCCCTTTCAAATCGTTGCTTAATACGACTCTCTCGAAAAATTCTGCTATCATGTGTGCTCCCTCGCCAACTTGCAACGATGTCTCTTATGCGTAAAGAAGCATCACATATTACTTGGACATTCAAAGAATAATATCCTTTTCTATTAATGTAATATTGCGACACCTCTCCAGGAACTTTTTTAATTTTTATGTGGGTACAATCGATGGCGCCAACGATACTTTTAAACCCACAGATTTGTCGAAACTGAGCCATAACTGTTTGTTGCTCATTAATATTTCTAGGCATTTTGATAAAATCTTGAGATTTACGTGCTAAGGCAAGACCTACATCGTGACATATTTTGGCCACAGATTGTTGACTTACGCCATGCAAATCGCCAGCATCATCTTGTACCTGCCAACAAAGGATTCAAGATGTTTTTATAATTGTTAGTAAATAATAATTTTTTTAAATACCTCATTTCGAGCCCAACTACGAAGTGCTATTAGAACTTGCAACTCGCATGATATAGATCCACCCCTCGAATCCTTTTGTATATCGTCTTTCACAATATCAACAATTGCTCCTACATATTCTTTGCTGAATCTATATTTTCCCTTAAAATCTCCATCACTTAATTGAAAGGGATCCTTTCTTGCTTTATAAACTTTTCGTCTTCTTAGAGCATGATTTAAATTTTCAAAATTTTCAAAATCTTCCAACTCTTCCAACGAATCCATTTCTAAACTGCACTAACTTGCAATAAAAGTCAAATTTATATGTTATAGGTTAGAATTTTTATTAATAATTTCGGCTAACATCCAGAAAATGAGATGTGTCGCGATCTAGCGTAAACTTGGCGGATAGATGCTTCTAAACATGCTTGTTGCGAAAACGTAAAAATTGTTTTACGGAAATGCATAATTTCGTCATAATTAATTATTTTATAGTGGTGTTCTTCGAGCGCGGTAGTGACAGCTCGCGATTACTTCTTATCACAGCGTTATACCATACCTATACTACCCCTGAGCTAGGTATAACGTAGCGTAGTTTTACGAGTTATAGTTATAACAGGACTATACTACGGTTGGCTTATACACCGTTTATAGGTAGTGACGCTTGGTATACCCGTGTTATAACCGTGATATAAAGTTATACTACGTTTATAAGTAAGGCTTATAAGTAAGTAGACAAAATAAATACATTAAGTGAACCTAATACATAAATGTAGTAATACGGCAAAAATTGCTTAAATAAGTATATTACAATTGGATAGGTCAAGACTTAATTAAATTTTAATAGCAGTAAAGTCAACAATATTAGGCTTGATACACTGTAATATTATATAATGTCAATATACCATAAAGTTAATATGATTCAGAAAATTCAAATAAGAATTAAAACAAAAAACAAATTTTTGAACAAATTTTTTACAAAACCTGGGATTTTCAATGTGTAAGTACGAATTAGTAAATAGTCAACTAAAAATAGTGCGAAAAAAGATGTTTTGGAGATTCAAAGTACAATTATAAATCAATATGAGAGCTACAACATATAAAAAGATTAGAAATTGGTTATTGTTGAAAAATTTTTGATAAGATTTGGAAGAGGTCCCTAAAAGAATGATATAAAAAATTACATAAGAATAAATAAGGGTAAGAAGAAGAAGAATGTTTTGTAATATATTATTTAAGTAAAATGTTAAATTTAAGATAATTCCTTTAATGTTAACGATTAATTAGTTAAATATAAAAAAAATTTTAATTTTTTAGTGGTGGAGCAATTCTCGTGTAGAAACCAGTGCCTTTATTTTAAAAACAAAGGTTTGGGCCAACCTTTAAATCAACAGGGGGCATGTCACAAATAGATAATTAAATTATATTAAAATGGCCAGTATATAAATATCACCCTGTAGAGTAAATTTTATAATTAAGAGTTGATAAATAAATAAATATTGCATACATATAAAACATACACGAGCATTGTAAAGTCACGAAGTCAGCGGTTATCAGTAGGACTCAGGAAAGATACCACGAAAATGTGGGACAGACGAAAGTTATTAAATATCCTAAATGAGGATAGAATAGTTAGTTGTTAGTTAGTGGTCATTTGGGAGTTGTGAGTTAGTGGTGATTCGGACTAGTAAGCGGGTCGGTTGAAAGTGCTGGGTGTTTGTGCATCCAGATAGGAACAATCGAGAATCCAAGATGTAGATCATACGAGTCATCCAAGATTCCTGGGTCCTATGGATCATTATAATTGTAGAGTAAAATTAATTTAAATAATTATATATGTAATATTTTACCCCGATTATTTTATTTAAATAGATTAGTTAATTGTTGAATGACTATTATTTAAAAGTTACACCCCAATATAAGATCCCAAATTTAGGCAGAAGGGCCTAAATACAACAACTGTCACTCCAAATGATTTGAAAATTTCCTATTGCAAAGAGGAAGGTTTCTATAGTATACTGTTAAAATATTACTTATGAAAGTATTATCACAATTTTGAATAAATCGATTTTGAAGTTAGCAAATTTACATGTAAAAACCTAACGAGATTCCGCGCGTCGCTCATTTTGTTGACGGTACGTGTGAAATGAATGACCCTAACACCACAGATAACTTACTACAGATAGCTCACGCTTATGGAGAAATGGGTGTCCCTATTCAGTTATATTTGGAAGCGAATGAAAATTAGTTTGGAAGCCAATGGTTAAAAGTAAGAGAGGCGCTGCATGTATTTGCTTCCAGCCCTCAGGCAAAAATAACCCCAGGCGGCTCAGGTACTACCTACCTAACTCAGGTAGTAAAAACTGTTGGGTTTTTACAAACATTTTGTGTTTCTGTTTATTGATTTGAATTTTGGAATGAACATATAAAAAATTATTTTTATTTTTGTCTTCTAAGGGATAAAAATGAAAAGGTATCATTTAAAAGACTTTTTTTTGGCTTTTAAAGATACCCAACACTGGATATTTTGTTCTTTAATTATTGTTTTTTAAATTAATTTTTAATTCACATAAACTTCAGGGCCGTATCAGCGTTACATGAAACACTAGTCAATAAAAATAAGAATTTTCTGTAAACGTCTTGTATATGAATATAAAAATACCTCAAGTCAAATGGAAAAAGGGAAATAAATTTGGAATATCTAAAAGTTCGAAATGTTTTTAACAACAAAGTAATAATAGTAGAATAATTTTATCACTTTTATAGTTGAGAAATCACAGTACCTTAATGAGACCCCCCTATGTCAAGGGGGGGGGGAGTTTCGAATACAAGTCAAGTCAAATAAGCTATATTTTTAAACATTGAAAAAAATTGCATTAGCAGCCGACTGCTGTTGTATGATTCCGGTGTATGTCTGTAAAAATAGAGGTTTTTTTTTCATTGGCAAAATTTAGTTGTTGTTCATGTTTAACTTTAAAATTGCGTGGAACATAAATAGAATTATTATTGCCCCCCCCCATAATGCGTCCTTGATTCCATTTGGAAACTTAGTGACTTTTCTTTCCTTATTAGAAAAAGTTAAAATGTAGACTGAAATACCGCTCCTTAATGATATCACAGTACCTTAATTAGTAATAATTTTAACTTTAAAATTGCGTGGAACGTAAATTGAATTATTATTGCCCCCCCCCTGTGATGCGTCCTTGATTATTTGGAAACTTAGTGACTTTTCTTTCCTTATTAGAAAAAGTTAAAATGTAGACTGAAATACCGCCCCTTAATGATATCACAGTACCTTAATTAGTAATAATTTTAACTTTAAAATTGCGTGGAACGTAAATAGAATTATTATTGCCCCCCCCCTGTGATGCGTCCTTGATTCCATTTGGAAACTTAGCGACTTTTCTATCCTTATTAGAAAAAGTTAAAATGTAGCATGAAATACCGCCCCTGTAAAAATAGAGGTTTTCTTTCATTGGCGAAATTTCATAAAGTTTTTTATGTAGGTAAGTCCAGCATAACAATTAAATTAAACATGAAAGAACTCTTTGAAAGAAAAAATATGAAAAATGTAATTTGTTCTATAGACGAACATGAAAACTATTTTATAGACTTATTATTAAATGTTAAATTATTTAAGCATTGTAAGTGGGCAATAAGCACAGCCAATAGTAAATCAAATTGCTCAAATAATCAAAAATTAAAAATTTTTAAAAATGTATAAATATCTTTCCTTCATTTTTGTTTTTTTTGGTTTGTAATAATGACCTTGTATAATAAACTTATAATGTACAATAAAATTTATGTTGATACAGATAAAATGTTAAAAAATTTATTTATTTTTGGAAACCTTAAATCTACAAATAAATGTTTGATAATTAATACCGTAATAACTGTACATGCAAAACTAACCCTTGACAGGTACAAATATTAATCTTGATAAGTACCTTTTACCGGGCTTTTACCTGTCTTGTTACTGTGGGTTACCTTTTTTATTTAAATATAACTAAAAATCCCTGCTGCATAGGCAACCTGCACAATTTGAGGAAATTGTATAGCGTGAGCTATCTGTAGTAAGTTATCTGTGCTAACACTTAGAAAATTTCGCAGCGGCAGATGCACCACGTCTCTCGTAGCAGTTACATCGATTATTTTTTGTTTTTACGCGATTTTTTGGGGGTGAAACGTAAAAGTTTACTGCCCCATACCGCGAGTATACTTTTTAATGCTATTTCGAGGTTCTCGCACATCCCGGTTTCATTTATCCCGGTTTTCTTGATGGGTGGCACCTTCTCGTATGTTTAGCGTAGTAACCAGAGTCAAAACAGCCCTGGAGGGGTGTAACGCGGAGCGGAGCGGCGTCCCGTAGGGTAGGTTTTGACGATGGATGAACCTCCTAATCGAATGCACACCCTAAAAATCGAATTAAAAAAAATTTAATTTTTTCATTTTTTCGGCAATACACGGGTTATTTTCCATTTTTTTGCTAATATTTATTACGAATATCTACTAATAACACCCCCACCTATCCGAATTTCAAAGAAAAATTCAAATCGGAGCGAAAAAATTTCACTCGATTTGAAGGGAACGTTGATGCATTTCATCGTGTCTGCCTGGGGGGCGTGGCCTATTCGAACGATTTCTTCGCTAAATTTACGTACTTTCAAATTGGTTTTTCTCAAAATTTTGACTATACTTTCATACATAAAATTTTTACAGTACACTATATTAATGTTCCTCTTTGCTATAGAAAAAATTTCATTTGATTTGGGATAACAGTTGTTAGGTAATTCTGCCCATAAACGGTTACTAGAAGCAAATGTGCGATTAAAAGAAGCTATTATCGTTGCGAAGAACGATACAGATATTAGAATCGATGGTGCTGTAAATTTAAGAATGGAAGAGAGAATGGTTGCAGAAAGTGTGAAAAAGTCATTGAAGCGAAAAGAACAGATGATTACGAACTTTTTTAATAAGAAAGCAAAAACTTCTGATCATTAAATTACTATGACTTATTTATGGTAATTTGTGTTAATAAAAACAATTTAAAAACATTTCACTTTCTGTTCAAAGTTTTCACTTTTTTTTGAAAATTAATACACTTTTTTCACTCACTTCTTGCTTAGATCTCTGTGGCAACCCTGTAATTGGAAAACGTGGCAGAAAACATGGAGGTTTGGAGCCCTCCAGCTATCGGTATGTTTGGAATTTCCCTAATTTGGGGCTCGAAACCCATGTCGAGCTTCGTCAAGAACTAAATAGTAGCTGTGTTCTAATCTAATTTTACCACGATCGATTAAATCGATCAAGAGACCAGGAGTGGCTAACAGAAATTGGTAACCTCTCCAAATCTCTCAATCACTCCCCAATGCTAATACCCCCACACACAACACATGGTCTCATGCGAGCTGGATACAAAAACTTTCGGTGGGGGCCAAACCAAACCAAAATGGCCGTTGTTTACCACGATAACCACGTTCTTGAGTTATAACTTGGGTCCTTGTATTTGATTAAGTATTGGGACCAAGAAGACGGCAGTTTTTCAGAAACCAGTTTGGGCCAATGCCATAATATCTCGCTTGGCTAAAGCTAAATGAATGGCGTACTTTTGTACAGGAGTTGGAACTTCATAGCCGGCCAATTTTAAAACAAATTTAAATCATGTGGAAATGAAAGATATAGATATGATAGGTTATGTCATCGATGGGATGGACAACCGTGCGCTACAAGATATGGCCCGCATGAAGGATTTCACAACTCTTCAACAATTGTTGCGGATAATTTACAACGTGACGAAAAACAAACCTTGAACCGATCTTTGATTTGAACCAAATCTAGTTCACGATAAACTATTGAAAATAGTTTATCTTTATATTTTCGATTAAGCCTACGATCTTCGGTATACGGCTAGCTATGTTATTCTTCGCGGAGGCCGGGTCGTTGGTAGCCTGCAATGCCTTTTGAGAAATGCTTACTTTCAATAAATAAAAATGCAGATGAATAAATAACAAGTTTAATAAAATAATTGTATTATCAACTACAACAATGAAAACAATGAAATTTCGTCCAATGGGTGGACGAAAAAGATAACCATAAATATCTAGTTCACGACTGCTACCAAATCCGTATCAATACGAGCAGCTTCGAGAGACAACGATAATACACTTTTCCAAAACACAAATTGAACAATCGTTCAAGTGAAAAAATAATAACTATTATCACAGTAATAAAATATGGTCGTGTAGAAAAATCAAAATGTCGACTACCCAGCTACGTCCCTCGAATAGAACTCCCGCGCGCCGGTCCGTTGGACTAGACGCAAGCGCGGATCTGAATCTAGCGATGCTTTAACAAGTAAAATTGACGTGTATAGGGTGAAACGTAAGTAACGGTTCTAAAAACCGTTACACAGCCCCCCCCCCCAACACATCTCACCACGGTGAAGATGGCTCAGACGAAGGAGCTCTGTCTTATTCGGGAAAGTAGTTTAAAGCTTCGCAATACCTATTTGAACTGAAATTTTTGCTGAACGATTTGAGGGAAAACTAACTAAAATTCTTATTGATAACGACACGTTACCTTTATAGCCGCTAAAGCGAGAATTTATGTGGCAGAGCGCGTAGCGCTTCGAATAGCCCAAAAAAATATGACCCCCCCCCATGCTCAACAAATAGCAGGAAAATAAGAGGGACACACAGCACCCCATAGGACCTGTGTAAAAAAATTAACATCCACAGTAGCCTGACATGCCAGCTGTGAGAAAAAAATAAATAAATGGACCACATGGGACCCATTTTCACTGCTCGAAAGCGAACAAAAAATACATTCGCCCAGTAGTAAATTTTGTTTCGGACCAAGGCATTCAGTATCCTTGAAACATAGAAACAATAGAAAAATGATTAATATAAAAAAAATAAAAAATTTGGTTATTTATAAAAAAAACCAACAAATAATTCTCATTCGTTACAGCAAAAAATCGAAGGTGAGAGATAAATCTCAGATGTTGTAACTAGAACCTAAGATGGAATGGTTACTAAGTTACGTTGTAAAAACCAAGGAAGAAAAAAAATATTACCCCAAAAAAAACAACCCCAGGAATTATAATTATTAAGGACCCCAATGTGAAGATGGAAGGAAAGTGAAGGAAAATATTTAGGTTGCGGAATGGATTGTTTGGTTTGGGAAAGGATAAATGACCCAATGCTCATTGGTTCCCCGAAATGATGGTAAAACCGATGGCTCGTCCTCGCATATGGATGGTTACAACGCGTCGTGGACCGTCAACCAACAAACTAGGACCACCAAGTCGTTGAAACAAAAAAACAGTAAGCCAAATTTGAGGATGGGAGGATAGGTAACCCCATGGAATGACCATATGTCATTGAAGGCCGTTAAAAACTCACGTAGTTCGCCTTCAGAACTACGATCATCGTTAGGGCAGATTGACGTTAACTTCTGTCTCGAGAGAAATACGGCGAGAGACCTTCACCACAGTACCAAAGGGAAACGCACACCTAAATCGGTGTTATGATGCCTAACCGAAGCAGGGTCATCAGGCCTAGCTGATCTGCACCAAACAAAAATAAAATGAGCATCCCAAGCTCCAATGGTCCGTAATAAATCCCCCCGCCCCCATAAATCTCAAGACAGGAACAAAAAAATGAGTCAGGGACTTGACGACTCCAAGGAAAGGATAAGTCATCAGAAATGACTTATGGGCTTTTATATGATCTAAGATGTAATAGGATCAAATAGAAACTACATCACCCAACCACCACCCATTGCAATGTAATAGTTCAACCACTACTTCGATCAAGCGTTTCAACGGGAGGATTCTGCTTAAGGTCCTTCACATGAAAGACACCGGCATCGCGACCACGCTCGTTGACAAGTCGATACGTTAAAGGACCAGTGACTTCACGAACTCTGCACTTGACGTACTTAGGTGCAAGCTTACTATTAAAATGCTTACCGGCATTAGATAAAACAAAATTGCGGCGCCAAACGGCATCACCCACCTTAAAACGTATGGTGCGCTTTCTTAAATTGTAGTGTGAAGCACTACGTTGGTAAGCATCTTTTAAGCGTTTAGTAACGTCAAGGAAAAGCTCATTCAACTTATTCATATCCTGCGCAACCTGCTCGCGACTACCCAGAGACAAATCTTCCTCCCCTAAATCCATCACGCGGCCATAATAATCACCCTGAATGGGTACGGTACGACCGAGATTTAAAAATGAGGGAGTAAACCCCATCACTTCATGTGTAGCCGAGCGTATCGCATGCGCTATTTTATGAATTTCCACGTCCCAGGTTCGATGATCATCTTTAACGTACGATCGCATTGCAGTCCCGACAACTCGATTTACTCTCTCCACGAAGTTAACTTTAGGATGATAAGACGCATTATACCAAAGATTGTTAACTTTGTAGTCGCTCATGAGCTTTCGAAATTCCTTGCTGATAAACTGCGGTCCATTATCTACCATACAAATTTGAGGTACCCCAAATAACAAAAATACTTGATTTTCAAGAAAATCACAAATTGGTTTAGTGGTAGCTTTACGTAAGGGATGCACCAGCACTAATTTAGAAAACCAATCGCAAACTACCAGCAACATGGTATTGCCTTTCGCAGATCGCGGAAACGGTCCCATCAGGTCTACAGAAATGCACTGGAAGGGGAATCGCACCCTTTTCTCGGCGCCCATTAATCCATATCTACCCCCCTGACATGCCTTAGACGACAAACATACGCGGCACCGCTGCACATAACGAGCTATGTCCGTACGCATCCTGGGCCAATAATATAATTCCCTGATTTTATTTAAAGTTTTAAATGTTCCTAGATGTGCTGAAGTTGGGTCATCATGAAATTTTTGAAAAAGTTCTTTCCGACGCGACTTTGGAACTAATTGCTTCCATTCAATCAAATTGGAAGTGATATTATGCGAATTATTTATAAGTTTATATAGCAAACCAGATTCTATTCGCCAATCAGGAAATTTAATAGGATTATCATTGACTTTAGCTACCATACGGCGATACCACGCATCCTTATCGTCCTCGGTTATGTCCAACGAAGACACTTCCAAAGGTGCGCGAGACAAAGCGTCAGGAACGACAAGTAAATTACCCTTCCGGTGTTGAATGTTAAATGAGTATTGCGATAATCGAACACACCAACGAGCTAACCTATTTATAGGATCTCGCATCGATAAAAGCCAAAGCAAGCTGTACTGGTCCGTAATGACTGTAAAATCAGTACCCTCAACATAAGGTCTGAATTTTTCAATCCCAAAAATCACCGCAAGACACTCACGTTCTGTAACCGAGTAGTTTCGTTCTTGTTTACTAAGAGTACGAGATGCAAAAGCGATCGCATGTTCTTCATCACCCTCCCCCTGACTTAAAACACAACCCACGCCGTAATTACTTGCATCGCATTGGATGTAAAAGCGCTTGTTGAAATCGGGACTAGCCAACACAGGAGCTGAAACTAACAACTGTTTCAGTTTTTCAAAAGATTCTTTCGCGCTTGAAGTTCAGGTGATCGGCTGACGTTTACCGTTTTTACCCTTAATGAGTTCAGTTATAGGGGCCGAAATGGTGGAAAAATTTGGTACAAAGCGTCGGTACCATCCGATCATACCTAGAAAGCGCTTTATAGCGGTAGTAGTATTTGGTTTGGCTAGCCTGGTGATCGCTTCAACTTTCGCTGGATCTGTGTGTAACCCGGTTTTGTCAACAACATGTCCCAAAAAAGTCAAACTTGGACGACAAAACTCACACTTCTCCAAGTTAATTGTTAAATTCGCATCAAGTAACCGCGCGTGAACCTGATCGAGTAATTTTAAATGCTCTTTAAAGGTGTTCGAAATTACAATTATGTCGTCTAAATAAACAAATACTTTTTCGCCCAGAAGGGGTCCAAAAATATTGTCCATCAACCGTTGTTGCGTAATAGGAGCATTTGTAATTCCGAATGGAGTAACTACGTATTCAAACAAACCTCGGTCCGGAACAGTAAATGCTGTTTTCTCGCACGAAGAAGGAGTTAAGGGTATTTGCCAAAAAGCCTTTTTAAGGTCTATTGACGACAAGTAACGCGCATCCTGTAAACGAGTCAGGATTTCGTCTAAACGAGGTAGTGGGTATGCGTCCTTCTTTGTCACAGAATTCAGTTTCCGTCCGTCGAAGCATAACCGAAAAGTACCATTGGACTTCTTCACCATAAGCATCGGTGATGACCATGCAGATCGACTTGGCCGCACGAGGCCGCACGCGAGCATCTCGTCAAGTTCGGCGTAGGCTATTTTACGCATAGCAGGAGAGAGTGGATAAAAGCGCTGTTTAATGGGAGCAGCATCCCCCGTATCGATATGATGAGTGACCTTGTTGGTACGGGTCAACCCATCTCTAGAAAGAATTTTAAATTTGTCCTTAAGTGCGGCAAGGGCAACTTGCTGTTCTACAGTGAGATCATTGGCGGTTCTGAGCGATTCTAAAGAACTAACTTGATTAACTTCAAAATGGTCACGCGAAAAGTCAGCCCTAACCCCAAATAATTTGCAGAAATCAACCCCTAGAGTTAAACAGGCTCGGATGCTATGGCACACCAAAACATTCAACGGTCGGACCACGCCACAAATTTCAATAGGTAACATAACCGTACCACCAATTTTCTGTGGGGTTCCGTCAGCGGACCGCAATGACACATGGTTACCCCGCACGAGCTCTAAATCCAGTTGATCAATTAAATAGTGACCCTCGGTACCCAAAATAGAAATACTTGCACCGGAGTCTAATAAAGCAGCAAGCTGTATCCCGCCTACACATAAGTTAATAAATGGTCGTTGGTCAGAAGTAGGGTGTGTAAATAGAGCTGAAGAATTGGCGGTCGATCCGCAAAACGCGCGTAAGTGCACCAACCAATTACTCCACTTACTTTTTTCTGCTCTGATAGCTACTGCGAGGGGCGAGCAGCGTTTCCGCCTCGCTCTAAAGCGTTTTTTGAATGATTCTTTGGGCAACCAAGGGAAGTAAAGCCTGAGCGTCCGCATCTATAACAAAAAGTAGTGGATGGCTTCGGGCACAGGTGATAGGTATGTCCTCTGGTTCGGCAATTCCAACAAAGTATTCCCCGACTAGGGTTTTGAGAGGGTGTGGCTGAAGGCTCAACACGATTAGGTGCCGAAGTTAAAGTTGAAGTGCTAACTTCGCTAGGAATTGCTTTTTTTGCCAACCGCTCGACAGCTTGGGCAACTCGAATAAATTCCTCTCTAGAGCTAATAATATTGGTACCCATTGCAATAAAAATGGAGGGTAACATATTTTCCCTTATGGTCCATAACTGATCATCTTCCGTAGGGGTAGGTGTGACTCGCCCGAATTTAGCGAACATAGATTCTATGTAGCCGCGTACAGATTCGTTTGAATTCTGTTTGCATTGATTTATTTGAGCTAAATACACCCTACTAAAATCAACCGATAGAAATCGAATTTTTAATTCTTTGATCAGCTGTTCCCATGTAGTGATATTTGGACCTAAAGTGCGGTACCAAATTAACGCTTCTCCAGAAAAGAATTCTAGCGCCTTATCAAATAATTCCGAGGAACTAACCCCGCGCGTTCGAGATAGCTCAGATGCTCGTTCGATGAAATTAAATACCTGGTGGAAATCAAAAGAACCATCAAATGATAGATTCCACTTATGAATCGCAACCCGATCGGAAGATTTGTCTTTGCCTTTCACAAGGGATGTTAAAATAGTAGCTAATTCGGAAGTATTTATCGGTGGTGGTAATACAGAAGATTTACGCTCTGGTGAAAATGCAATGGAAGCCCCATCTTCACCCCCAAATGGATCAACATTTTCCATTGGTTCATCTAAATCTTTAACTAATAATTTCTCCACGCGTTCTCGTAATGAAGTAGTAAGTTGGACTAAATGTTCACGGTTGGTATCGGCAAAATCAACCCCTTCCAAAATAGCAATACGGTTGCTAAAGTGCGCTAACCGATTAGAAATTATCCCTAGTTGAACTGGGTCATAGGATTTTTCTAGTGAAGTTAATTGCTCGTCTATTTCACGTAATCCAGTCTCGCAAATTTTTAGATCAGCTGCTAAATCAGCTGGTTATATTTGTGATTTGCTAATTTAGAATTGCAATGGTCCTTGAGCATTAGAACCATTAAGTCCTTTTTCATACTAGCTAAATGCGTGGGAATCTTATTTTTATCTTCCACCCGAAAAAATAATTCTACGTAAATTTCCTCCCTTGTGAGCGAGTTTATGTAGTCGCGATTCGACATGGTAATGAACAAATTTCAAAACCAAAACCCAAAAAATCACGCGAAAACGTGTTAAATTAAAATTAAAAATTTTTAAACAAAATGTTGCTATCAGTAAAACCTGCAGAATGCAAAAATTGACTTTAACCTTCAACAAGATTATAAAATATTTTTCAACAAATGTAAAACAACTTATCAATACCCAGATGTGCTCCTTTATACGTACCACCTTTCCTAAAATAATGTTTGGAAAGAAACCAGGTTATTCTCACAAATACACAATGTACCATCAAAATCACAGATTTCTTCAACCTGCTTGAGAAATTTGCAACTGTGTGTTTCAAAAAAATTAATTAGTAAGCATTCTCTAAAAATCAAGAACTACTGCCAAAAGGGCTTAACTAAAGTTGGGCGCCAGTGAACCGATCTTTGATTTGAACCAAATCTAGTTCACGATAAACTATTGAGAATAGTTTATCTTTATATTTTCGGTTAAGCCTACGATCTTCGGTATACGGCTAGCTATGTTATTCTTCGCGGAGGCCGGGTCGTTGGTAGCCTGAAATGCCTTTTGAGAAATGCTTACTTTCAATAAATAAAAATGCAGATGAATAAATAACAAGTTTAATAAAATAATTGTATTATCAACTACAACAATGAAAACAATGAAATCACACAGTATCAAAATCCTCAAACAGATGGTCGTTTGAATGAAACAAAAAATGACTAGCTGGTATAAAATGTGGTCACACCAAGTAACCCAATAAAATTGAATGAACAAAAATGACCACCTATGGTTTTGCTCTTTTAAAAAGAAATACAATGTTGACTTACCAGTACTGATTAGTCTTACAAAATATAAGGTGACAACGACGACTTCTTTTTGCAGCAAAACGTGGCTTCGAATTTGAACCAACACAAGGCACTTGGTGAGATTTCCAGCAGCTTGGTAGATGTTGAAATTCACCCAGATGTTGATGGACCCTCGGAGTTGAGAAAATAACCCGTCGAAAATCACTGGAAAGGCTACGTACAATTCGCACTGGTATTGGTTGAATTGATAAGCTGTAATGCGTTCCAATTTACTTGAACGCAATGACAAAATCTTCTTTAATTGAAAATTAGCAAATGGTAAGGTTTCACTAAGCAACGAATACTACTTTGATGGATAACAAAAAGTAGCGTATTCCAATCCACAAGATTACTACGTATCATAAACTCGCCACGTGGGTGGACGAAAAAGATAACCATAAATATCTAGTTCACGACTGCTACCAAATCCGTATCAATACGAGCAGCTTCGAGAGACAACGATAATACACTTTTCCAAAACACAAATTGAACAATCGTTCAAGTGGAAAAATAATAACTATTATCACAGTAATAAAATATGGCCGTGTAGAAAAATCAAAATGTCGACTGCCCAGCTACGTCCCTCGAATAGAACTCCCGCGCGCCGGTCCGTTGGACTAGACGCAAGCGCGGATCTGAATCTAGAGATGCACAAGTAAAATTAACGTGTATAGGGTGAAACGTAAGTGACGGTTCTAAAAACCGTTACAACCTCACAATTCAAGTCAGCGTAGCCACCAAGAGAGATCAAATTTTGTAACAAATTTTTTGATTAGTTACATATTTTTGAATTATTGGTACCTCTCCCGCCACCTAATAGCTTCTAGCGGTCGAACTGGAAAGAGATACTGGGGGAAGATAAGCGCATTCGATCGGCGCACGATGGATTCTGGTCTGAACCACGATACACTTATAACGGTATGCCGAATTTGAAACCAAAACTCGTTTAGTCAGCGCATTGACGTAATTGGGAGGAAGATTTTAAATTCGCGTATAGCATTGTATTAATTTGGTGGGTATTTGTAATATAAATCTCTGTTATTTTTATTAAATTTGAACGTATTGTATTTTTTGTATTATAGAACATTTAATAAATGAAATCGAAATTCAAATACGAATTAATTTTATTTCAGTATTTACATTCAGTATTACATAGTAATCGTATTGCAGTTTCTCCCATGATACTTATCATGGTTTCTCCCACTGACTTGACGTCATTGGGAGGAAAATTGTAAGAGTGAGATAGGCATCTCAAACTCGTCGGCATACCGTTATAAGTGTATCGTGGTCTGAACGTGGAGATCGCCACGATACACTGTTAATCTGAGTTCCTCCGAATTAGTATTGTGTTGGTACATTGTGTTTTTTGGATTAATCCACCAATCTACATTCGTCGGAAGGTTCCCAGCCTCTGAATTCTTGTGGAATCGTGAAATGTCCAGTTTCATCGTTTTGGAAGGACACCATTTGGAAAATTCGGCAAGTATTCTTTTATGCCGTTATTGCTTATTACCGTATATTATTTGTCAATTATTATATTATTTCGTATAATAATTTATTTCGATTTGCCATTAATTTGGGATTGTGCTGGGAAATTTGTTATAACGATATCACATTTGTTGGACACATCTTGGCGGTGATTTCAATATCACTTTATGCCAGGCCGTTATCAGTGCAAGTGTATTGCTGGTATCTTTTATTTACAGGGTCGGCTTTGGAATATTTTATAATTTATTGTTAAAAATATTCCGTTTCCTCTTCTGAGCGATTTCCATCAATTTGTATATCTTTTACGAATCACTACCTTGGTAGTGATTTATAATTTATTTTTACCTACTCTTTCATTGCCAGGCGGGTTGACCTTTGCTTTCCTGAGGGTTTTCACCTAGGTGTAGATCTTACGACTCTTGCTACCGCAACAACGAGCAGGTCTAGACAAACATCAGGGCATCACGTTAAAAAAAAGTAGAGATTTATTTTTCTGCGTGATCGAGGTTTGGTCCCGAACTGTCTTCTCATTAGAGATAGGGGTGGGCAAATCTCATATCAATTGGTCAAATAGTGATCGGGTTTGTGAATCAACAAAGACAGTAACGGGAAGTAGTAGCCCAGCTAACATACCATCTAATAACGGTTACAAAAACAAAGTGCGGTGTTTTAGTTGCAACGGGTGTGGACATTTTGCGAGACAGTGCTCCAAACCGAGTAGAGGCAGAGAAGAAACACAAAGAAACGAAGTCACAAGCATAAATTTCACTCTGTTGGTAGAACATGCAGTCAATCCACATCTAATCGAGGTTGAAGTGCGCAAGGAACAATGGGGCACGAAAGTATCAGGAATTTGGGACACAGGTAGTCCAGTATCATTTATCAAAGAAAACCTAATTCCGTATGAATATGTCGAGAAAAACTTGTCAAGCTCTGCTTACGTTGGGGTCAACAATTCTAAAATCGAGGTAGTAGGTAAATGTAAATGTATCGTAACCATTCAGGAGTTAAACCTAGATTTAATTTTATTAGTTGTGGCCAATAATGTTATGAGTCATGATTGTTTAATAGGTAGAGATTGCAAAAAAAATAATAATATTCAGGTAACGCTTTCACCGAATGAGATCAAGTTTGAAAGAGTTAATCAAAATTCCAAGATTAATGATTTGAATGAGATTTTACATGTAAATTATGTTCATGAAACAGGTGTAGACCTAAAGTTGGGTATGAATGATAAGAAAATTGAAAAGAAACTTAAGGATTTATATGTAAATCAGTATGAAAATAAGGTTCGACCGGAATCTCCGGTCACAAAATTTGAAATGCTAATAAATGTCAATAAAAATCACAATAAATTCTGTTTTAGGCCAAGACGCATGTCCTATCAGGACAAAATTGAGGTGAATAATATTGTAAAGGACTTGTTGGGGCGGAAAATAATACAGAGAAGCGTTTCACCTTACAGTTCACCCGTGGTGCTGGTAAGGAAGAAGAATGGAGAACCAAGAATGTGCATCGACTACCGGGAGTTGAATAAAATGACCATAAGAGACAATTATCCAATTCCTGCAGTACAGGATCAGCTAGGTAATCTACAAGGGAAGAAATATTTCAGCAAACTCGATTTGAAAGACGCTTTCTATCACATAGCTCTAGAAGAGAATTCAATACAATTCACAAGTTTTGTTATAGAAACTGGACAATACGAGTTCAGGAAAACGGCGCTCGTATTAAAAAATAGTCCAGCAAGTTTTACGAGATTTATTTCTCTGGCTTTTAGAGAGCTAATCGAAGAAAATACCTTAAAAATTTATATGGAGGATCTTTTAGTAGCAAGCGACCCCTCAGGGGCTTAGGCTGAAATAACCTAAGTACGGGTACAGCGCACCCGAGGTACCCTAGCTACAGACGAAACTCGCCACTCGTCTGCTTAACACCGTAGGATGTTCATTCCGCAACAACAACCGACAATAGGCGAGGTGCCGGTACGCTGCGGAAAGGAACATCGCGGGGGGCTGGGCTTAATCGCCTGACTCGCGAGGAGAAATCCTCTATAAAAAACCCTAAAGTCACGGTGGAACAGCATATGCCAAGACTGTATGGCTGGGAAGGTAATCCCAGTCTCTAATATGCGAACTCCGAGCACCCGGCGCTGTCTCGGTTTTACATAGCCTCCCTGTGGTAAGCGGGGCTCTGCTGCAGGTGATAAATTTTCCCTAGCTTCTCGTGGGAACAACATGGAGGAAAATCAAAAACCAAAGGGAGACTCGCCCTTAACAGAGTCAACAACAAAGGCTCCCCAAGGCCTTAACCCAATCCTAAAGCCTATGGCTCAGGATGAAAATTCTGGCCAAAAGGCTGAGGAGATTATACCAATGGAACTGGGTGAAAATCCAGACCAAGGTACAGAGGAGATACTTCTCGCGAGCAGCGACGAAGAAGTCAACACAGCCTTGCAAAGCCTACAAATAAAGGCTAAAAAGGCAAGACTCAGTGGAGCTGCTCGCAAGCGAATGAAATACTTCATCCAAAAGGGTCAACCGGCTGATAAAGCCAGGGAACTTGCCCGTGAAGGATATAATCGTAAAACTGCCAAAAGGAACAGATCGGATGGCAGTACCCCGGAAACCCGTGATAAAAAGCGGGCAAGGACCGATGAGGATGGGGCGGCACCTGTTGGGGTGGCTAAACCTACCTTCAGCCAGGCCTTAACCGGGGTTAAGATAGGAATCACGCATTCCTTATATCCAAAAGAGCTCCTGACTATGGAACAACTTGAAGCCATTCAGGAAGCAATAGTGGATAATATAGTGGTGAAAGGAAAACTGGCTGCTACAAAGCCACAATTCCAACAAATCCACAAAAGACCAGGCTGGCTCGGTATCACGTGTACCAATGCAGCCACAGCCGAATGGATAAAGGGCCTAGAGGCCGAACTCAAACCCTGGGATGGGGCCACACTGAGGATCGTGTCAGAGGCAGAAATGCCTCACACAGAAATTCTTGTGGCATACATACCAGGAAGCCAAGGCTATACGGATGAAAAAATCCTGGGTCTCATGGAAGCCCAAAATGAGGAAATTAATGCCTCAAGTTGGCGGATTATACGCAAAGTAGCATCCGGCCAATCTCTAGAGGTAACTCTATCAGTTGACGCTCAGTCAGCTGAAAATCTTAAAAAGCTGAACTACAGGATCGGCTATAGATTTGGGCAGATTCAGCTCCGCCCGAAAAAGGGCAAACAAGAAAAGCCCAAAACTACTACGGGGCCAGATGCAGATGCCTCAACATCTGCAGCAAGCACCTCCACTTCACTCCACTCTGCCGAAATAGGGCAGCAGGGAAGCTCCGGTACGCGCCCCAAAGTGCCCAAAACGGGCAATAGGGGAAGTCGGCCGGGCACTGCTGCAAACACCAAAAAACCGCTGAAAATAAGCGGTAAAAAGGAACGCCCAAAATCGGAGCAGAAAGGGGCGAAAAAAGAGCCCCCAAAGTGAAGTGTATCCAAATAAACCTCCAGCACTCAAAGGCATCCTCAAGTGCCTTATACTGGAGGTTTATAAAGAAACAAATCTCCATAGGGCTAATACAAGAGCCCTGGATAAATGGAGACAAAATCAAGGGACTACCTGAAAGGACAGCTAATGTCCTTGCCGATTACAGGTATGGAAATCCAAGAGCAGCACTATTGCTCAGGAAAGACATTAACTTTGTTCCCATTCCAGAATTCAACACCAGGGACCTGGCATCCGCCGTGGTCGAAATTCCAACGGAGGGGGGCAAGAGGAGCATAGTAATAGCCTCGGCCTACTTTCCAGGAGATGAGACCAAGGTTCCACCAGAGGAAGTACAACGCCTCATAAGCTGGTGTCAAAAGGGGAACAAACACCTACTTCTGGGCTGCGATGCAAATGCGCACAATGAGATCTGGGGCAGCACGGACACCAATAACAGAGGTAAGGATTTACTTGATTATATTTGTTCTAACAATCTAGACATTATAAACAAAGGTAAAAAACCAACCTTTATAAACGCGATTCGCCAAGAGGTTCTTGACCTCACATTGGCCACTGTGTTTATAAGTCAAATTCTAAGAAATTGGAAAGTGATGGAGGAGGCATCCTTCTCAGATCACGCCTCGATTACATTTGATATAGAGAGCAAAAAAGTGGAAGTAGTGAAATGTAGGGTGCCCAAAAAGACGGACTGGAACCTCTACAAAGAGGTACTAAGGACCGAGCTAGAAGGCATCCAATACGAAGTAGCTACCACAGAGGAGGTAGAAACAGCCTCTAACCACATAAGTCAGTGTATAACGAACTCTTATGAGACTAGTTGTCCACTGAAGAAAAGAACTGTCTCTCGAGACGTACCTTGGTGGAATGCAGAACTGGAGAGACTAAAGGTCACAGCCAGGAAAGCATTCAATAAGGCTAAAAGAACAGGCCTATGGGAATACTATAGAGAAGCCCTCACCAAGTACAATATAGAATTGAGGAAATCCAAAAGACAGTCCTGGATGCGCTTCTGCGAGGGGATCGATAAAACGGCCCCAGCAGCGCGCATTCAGAAGGCTCTGTCTAAGGACCACTCAAATACTATTGGACTTATAAAACAGTCCAACGGTGCTTATACTGAGAACATCGGGGAAAGTTTAAATGTGCTGCTAAAAACACACTTTCCTGGATCCACGGTAATGGCGACAACAAACCAGATGCATGAAATATCCCCAGCCAATGGAAATCTACATTCCAGCAGGGATAGCAGAAGGTTAGCAAGAGAAATCTTTACTTTGGAAAAAGTAAAATGGGCAATAAATAGCTTTCAGCCCTACAAATCACCTGGATGGGACGGAATCTTTCCGGCCCTACTCCAAAAAGGAATAGATTTGATCGCTCCATGCATAACAGCAATTTTCAAAGCTAGTTATGCAATGGGATATATACCCACATCATGGAGGAGGGTGAAAGTGGTATTTATACCAAAAGCGGGCAGAAGGCCTCCTGAAGAGGCTAAATCTTATCGCCCAATCAGCCTATCCTCCTTTCTCCTCAAAACGATGGAGAAAATTGTTGATAATTATATAAGAAGCGAATCCCTCAAAAGGATGCCGCTTCATAGAAATCAATTTGCCTACCAACCAGGCAAAAGTACGGTGGATGCACTACACCACCTTGTAAGAGAGATAGAAAAATCTCTCGAAACAAAAGAAAATGCGGTCGGAATATTTATAGATATAGAGGGTGCCTTTGATAACACCTCAAATAAATCTATAAAAACAGCCGCCGTAAGACACAGCATTGAGGCACCCACAATAACGTGGATAGAATCAATGCTGGAAAGCCGAATAGTAACGGCTTCCTTAGGAGGGGAGGAAATCTCGGTGGCCGCGGCAAGGGGATGCCCACAAGGTGGGGTGATATCACCTCTTCTGTGGTCTATCGTGGTAGACGACCTACTGAAGAAATTAACTGACGATGGATTCTGCGTACTAGGATACGCGGACGACATTGTCATTATAATCAGGGGCAAGCATGAAGGCATAATCTCAAACCTAATGCAAACAGCCCTAAACAAAATAAAAGAATGGTGCGAAAAGGAAGAACTTACAGTGAATCCTTCAAAAACCATTATAGTTCCATTCACAAAGCGTAGAAAAATAAACCTAAAAGCTCCACAGCTTCGAGGTTTATCGATACCTTTTTCCGGAGAGGTAAAATATCTGGGGGTAACCCTGGATGCAAAACTCACCTGGAAACCACACATGGATAAAATTCTTTCCAAAGCAACAGGAGCCTTCTGGGCTTGTCGCAAACTTTTTGGAAGGACCTGGGGACTAAGACCAAAAATGATCTATTGGTCATATACATCAATAATTAGACCCATTGTCACATACGCATCGCTCGTGTGGTGGACAAAAACTAACGAAATCACGACACAAAGCAGGTTGCAGAAATTGCAAAGGCTAGCGTGTCTGGGTATAACAGGGGCTATGCGCACAACCCCAACCGCGGCTATGGAGGCACTCTTAGATCTGCCACCCCTTCACCTACGAGTGAAAAGGGAAGCCATACAAGCTGCTATAAAAATTACCCAAGTCAAGAAATTCAAACCAGGAGACAAGACAGGTCACCTAAAGATACTGGACTTCTTACAGCCAGATCTGTTTGAAAAACCTTCGGATATCATTCCGAAAATCTTTGATTTTGAAACACCGTTTGAGGTCATCATTCAAGACCGAAGTACGGCTAGATGTCAAGAAATACAAGTGGATACAAAATCCTCCAACTGGTACACAGATGGATCAAAAACTGAACAGGGAACAGGCATAGGCATATATGGCCCAAAATATGAGGCATCTATAGCCTTAGGAACCTATCCCACAATTATGCAAGCTGAAATACTTGCAATTGCACTATGTGCCCATGAATGCCTGCAAAGGAACATTAAGGGCAAAAAAGTCAATATAATGTCTGACAGCCAAGCTGCGATAAAGGCGCTCCAAGCAAATAGCTTTGAGTCCTTATCCACATGGGAATGCAGACAATCCCTCAAGAAACTGGCCAAAGGCAACAAAATTGCCCTCCACTGGGTGCCGGGTCATGAGGGAATTGAGGGTAATGAGATAGCCGATAAACTGGCTAGATCAGGTTCAAGGGCCTCCCCGACTGGGCCCGAACCATTCTGTGGATTGTCCAAGACACGCAGGGGGTTGGGGGTCCAGAAGTGGGAGGAGGAGAACAAAAAAACCCTATGGCATAATACACCAGGTCAAAAACAGGCGAAGAAATTTATAGAGTATTCGACTGTAGAAGCTAAAAAGCTTCTTCTACTACCAAAGAACGAAATCAGGCTCATCACGGGGTTGCTCACCGGACATTGTCAGGTGAGATATCACCTCAAGAAAATGGGAATGGAGGACGATGACATGTGCAGACTCTGTGAATCGGAAACTGAATCGGCCGAGCACATTCTCTGCAGATGTGATGCCTTAGCCCGATCCAGGCTAAAATATTTGGGAAAAACGCAACTAACACCCAAAGAGGTGCAACAAAAACCTCTCAGGAAAATTCTATGTTTTGCCAGCAAAATTGAATTCCTGAATACCTAATTAGCAGGGTAATGAACAAAAGATCAATACTGGTCGCAGTTCTGAAAGGCCCTTGCGGCCAATCGACCCCTAAGTACAATACAATACAATACAATAGTAGCAAGCGAGACAATAGGGGAACACTTGATAGTCAATCAATCAATCAAAATCAAAACCTCATGTATACCCGAAGGTGTTGAGGTGTTCCGTTTTAGTTTCATATATTGTTACTTCCATACACAAATTTACGCCACTCTCTTCTATCTAGCGCCATTTGTCTTGCCTCTCTCCATGTTTTTCCCATCTCTCCCAGTATCTGTCCAATATTGTCATCCCATGTTTTTGTTGGTCTTCCTCTCGTTCTTCTTCCCGCTGTCCTTGCCTGCCACACATTTCTCACTGGCATATCACTTTCCATCCGGTTCAGGTGACCAAACCATCTCAGCTGGTTTTCTTTTACTTTTTCCATTGCTGATTTTACCGTAAGTCTATTTCTAATCTCTTCGTTTCTAATTCTATCCATTTTCGTTACTCCCTCCACTCTTCTCAAATATTTCATTTCCGTTGCCTGTATCTTGCTTTCCATTCTCTGTGTCAGGTTCCATGATTCGCAGCCAAAGGTTAGTGTCGGCAGGTATATAGTTTTGTACACTGTCATTTTGGTCTTTTTAGAAATTTCCTTTTTGTTTATTATAGTTTTACCTATTACATGGTAGATATTCGCTGCTGAACTCACTCTACTATTTATTTCGGCCTCATAGCTTCCATTTTCATCAATGATTACACCCAGGTATTTGAATTGCTTCACCTGCTCGATTTGTCTTCCACCGATGTTAATTTTCATTTTCTCTTCAATTTTTCCTATTTTCATTACCTTCGTTTTTGTTGCATTAATTTTCATATTTTTGTGCTCTAAGGCCAGATTCCATATATTTACGTTGTTCTGTAGGTTTTGTTCGCTACTTGCAAATAGCACCAGATCATCGGCAAATGCACATTCCGCTACTTCTATTGTTTGCATATTTCTGTATCCTATTTCTAGTTTTTTTGTCTTTGTCTTTGTTTCTTTTATCACCTCGTCCATTAGTATTACAAACAATATAGGGCTCAGCCCACCTCCTTGTCTCAACCCTTCTACCGTAGTAAATTCTTGCGATTTCAAATTGCCCGTTCGTACATAGTTCGTTGTTTTCTTGTATATGCTCTGTATTGCCTGAATCAAGTTCCTTCTAACGTTTCTTTCTTCCAGTAGCTTCCAAATTTTCTCTCTAGGTGCCCTATCAAATGCTTTTTCCAAATCTACAAAACACATATACGTGCATCTGTCATGTCTTTTCTATTTTTCTACTACTTGTCTTATTGTAAATATGTGGTCCTGTATACTGAAACCTTTTCTGAAGCCACTTTGTGTTTTTTCTAGTGTTGGTTCTATTATTTTCCTTAGTCTGGCTTCCAGTATTCCTTCGTAAACCTTGGCTGCCACACATAACAGTGAAATACCTCTATAGTTCTCGCATACTCTATTGTCGCCCTTTTTAAATATCGGCAGTATTATGGCGACTTCCCAATCCTTCGGTATTGTACCTTGTTCCCATGCCAAATTATAAATGTTGTTTAGTTCTTTCACTCCGTTTTCTCCCATATATCTCAACATTTCGGGTTTAATCCCGTCGTGTCCCGCTGCTTTACCTAATTTCATTTTTCTTATTGTCATCATTGTTTCTTCCAATGTGATTCCGTCTGTCAATATTACCTCCTGTAGTTCGTGTGTGCTGTTTTCTTCTTTTTTCTTGTTGGTTTGCATGCATAACAGTCCTTCTAAGTATTCCTTCCATCTGCATATTATTTCCTTTTCTTCTTGTATTATTTCGCCTTTACCATCCTTGATCTGTTTTAGTGAAACCTGTTTAGTTCTTCTCAAATTTTTTAATATCTTGTAGAATAGCTTTTGGTTCTCGTTTTTATTTTTTTCCATCTGTTTTCCAAACTCTTCCCATGTTTTCGCCTTTGCATCAATTATCATTTGTTTAGTCTTTGTTCTTTGTTTTTTATATTCTTCGTATGTTGTTTCGGTTTTTTGCGCTAAGAATCTTTACCATTTCAGTTTTTTCTTCTTTATTTCTTCTCTTATCTCTTGGCTCCACCATGCTGTCTGTTTCCTGTTATTTCGTGTTCTACTGGTACCACACGCTTCCTTTGCTGCTGCCAACACTATTTCCTTGAATTTCCCCCATCTATGTTCCAATCTTTTGTCCCCCTCCCCGTTACCACTTTCTAGTTTTTCCTCCACAATCTCTCTATATTTAGATTTTATTACTGTGTCTCTCAACTTGTAGTCCCTGACCACTTCTCTTGTTTCTACCTTTTGTCTCATTTCCTTCGTTGCTTCTTTAGATATTTTGGTTTTTATTTTTGCTATTACTAAATAATGGTCACTACCAATTTCAAAACCTCTATGTACTTTAACGTCTATTACATTTCTCCTGTTTTCCCTTTCGGTTATTATGTAGTCTATTATGGATTTTTCTTTTCTGCTCGGTTCCTCTCTTGTGAATTTGTGTATATCTTTATGTTTGTATAATGAATTTCCTATTACCAAGTTATTTACTACACAGAAATCTATCAACCTCTCTCCATTCTTATTTAAAGTGTCTTCGCCGTATTTCCCCATTGCTATGTTTGCCTTGTTTCCTATTCGGGCATTGAAGTCTCCCACCACATATATCGTACCTATTGCACTTTCTACTGTCATTTGTAGCATTTCCCAGAAGTTTTCTTTTTCTGCTTTTTGTGCGTCCTCGTTTGGTCCATATACTGCCACTATTGTTATTTGTTGTTCTCTTTGCAATGTTACCGTTAATATTCTTTCCGATATAAAACTCCAACTTTTTATCAATTTCTTGCATTCTTTCCCAATTATACAACCTACTCCCTCTGCCGCTCTTTCATTTGTTTTGACCCCGCTGAAGAACATTATCAATCCATCTCCGATCTCCATCACCCCATTACTCTTCTTTTTGGTTTCAGTTATAACTAATACTTCCAAGTTGCTCCTCATAAATTCGTCTGCTAACTCCGTCTCCTTCCCATTTATCCCTCTAACATTCCACGCTCCAATCCTCCATTTTTGTGTTCCATATTCGTTTGTCCTTTTACTCGCCGTATTCATTCCTTTTCCTGTATTGGTGTTTCTCCATTGTCCTTTTCCTCGCATTTCCGTCATATTACTTTCCAGTCCGTCATCTTTCAATATTAGTTTTTTGGTATAGGAGGTCTAGAGCTTTTCACTATATCTTCTCCTTGCTGGTTCCAATCCCATCGTTCGCCATCTATGTATATCTTCCCGTATCCCACCTTTGTCTTCTTTCCCGTTTCTCTTTCCCGCTTGGCATATTCTCTTAGGCTGGCCTGCATCTTTTGCTCTTGTTGGGTTAGGTCGTCATCGATGAAACAATTTGTGCCTTTCAGTTTGTTTTTTGCTCTCATGACAGTCATTTTATCCTGCCATGTATCCATCTTTGCTATTACAAATGCCTGTGATGCTTTGGGTTTTATTACTTCAGCAGTACCAATCGTTACGTCTACCTCCAGTTTATTTTTGAAAAAAGTCTCTAACTCCCTCTTGACGTCCTTTCGATCCAGATTTATTCCTTTTAAAACTATGTTGTTTTTCCTTTCCCTCTTTTCTATAAAGTTCACCCTGTCCTCAAGTGTGACTATCTTCTCCTTTAGCATTTTATTTTCTTATTTTAGGGTCTTAATCTCGTTTTCGAATATTTGTTGTCCTGTCTTAACATCGTTTATTTCTTTCTTAACATCGTTTATTTCTTTTAGCATTTGTTTCATCATTTCTTTTAACTCCTCCATTTCACCTCCTGCCCTCGACGTTTTCTTTGATGGCGATCTAGCTATCTTTTTGCTTCTGCCAAAAATCTCATAGGCAGCTTGTCGCTTTTTGGAGTATTCCTCAGTTGTTGAGTCCTCGCTTTCGTATTTTCTATCTTCAGCGGACATACCGTTCATGTAACGCGTATAGACCTGCTACTCGAGTCGACCTCTCGGAAGTAACAAATCTATTGTGGCATGTATTCGCGCCTTACGCTATGCAACCCAACTATCCTACGTTTATTATCAGTCCTATTTCTGATAACCTTACAATTCGTAAACAAAAATTACCTTCTTTCTCATCCAAAAACCACTGGTATTGTTCAATATTCTGTTTCCTCGCGTTCTTCTGTTTCTAACTATCACTATTCTGATTATAATATCCACTTTTTTCACTATAAAATCACTATTAAACTGTACTAGCGTGACGCAGCCGTATTCACGGTATTAACATCGACGCATATCTGGATAGATAGATAGTACTGGAGAAAATGTTCAAAATTATGGTGGATAATCTACTCGAGTTGAAGATAAGTAAATGCAACTTCTTGAGTACTGAAATTGAATATTTGGGTTACGTTATCACGAAGGATGGAATAAGACCTAGCAAGGCAAATATGGAAGCGGTAATGAACTACACACAGAAAAATTTCCGTAGACAATACTTGTTAATACGTATGTATAACATCTAGTAGTGGTGAGATAGGCCTAAACTATTTTAAGAGTATTATTTACCACTACAAAATAGTAGACATGAAATAGTAAGATGCACTCTATTAGCAGTAATCATACAATCTGTGCGTAGCAGTACGTTTTACCACTACCGTTTAGTAAGCTTTAACCTTCTGCAATGTGCATATTAACACATATTCATGCTTTTTAAAACAATTACTTGTTATTAAGATTAACTTCTAGATACTGGGTGTTATACTATATGAAGTAGTCAAAAATACAATTTAGAAGATTTTTTATTATTAAAATGTACAGTACATTAGTTAAGTTTGGGTTTACCCAATTTAATTTTTTAAAAAACACTTAAAATTTTATTTCATTTATTAATTCAAACTTGTTACAAACTTAATTTTTATTTAAATTTAACACTAAAACTACTTCTACAAAGAATACTACTTGAACGAATGTTCTTAATCTACTACTACTTATTTTCCAGTGGAACTTTTATTAACATTTGAAGTTTTGTAATTGATGCATTTCCCATGGGAAATGCAAACTCAGTAACACTAGACATAGCAAGTATTTATAGAATAGCACTTTATAGAATATAACTCATTTACGAATACAATGTTTTTATATAATTATACATTATGTTATTAAGTACAAAAAAATATACAAATATAAATAACAACCAATACATAACAATTCACATTATTTACCCAAAAAATCTTACAACATAAAATAAAAATTATGAAGTTGACCGTTGGAGACAATACTTATAATATTTTTATGCAACTATGCAAGTAATAGTATCCACTTGTTATTTCTCTAGTTTTCCAGGAATTAAAACTGTTATTGGATCATTTTGTACATTGTCGGTGTTTACTGATTACTTCTTGTCGGTAACCTTTGACTTTGCATTATTTACCTCAATCTATGTAGCACAATCACTTAAATTATTACAAAATTCACCCATCACTCATGAAATCATAGTATGTGTTTTCATTAAAATAAATAATTTTCCAAACGAAGATTTTTGTAGGTAGTATTTTTATCCAGGAATACATAACATGTGCTTATGTTGCTGTAATTATTTGAAAACTTTGGTTGCCTTCAAAACGCATATGTAACAAAAACTGTATCCGCCCGCCATGACATTCCAAATATTAGAAGATAATTATAAGTAAGATTGTGATATTTGAACGTTCAATGCTGAATATTTAAATAATTTTCCACTACACCATTTTTCACTAAACTGCGCTAGCTAGTAAGAACATCACCAGCAACGATTTAAAATCAAATGCATTGATAATAATATACGTGGGCGTCTGCGCATGTTGTCGATGTTGTTGTTACCCAAAGCTTTTACTACTGGTAGTGGTAAATTACGATTATGTAGTGTTAAAGTATACAACTGCGGAGTGGTAAATTACAACACTAGATTACTATTCTAGAAAATGATTGAATTTACTCTATGCTGTGATCAAGAATACTCCACATTAAAACTATTTTGTATCAGTAATATATACTACTAGCTGGCACGGGCGGCATCCGCCGCCCTTAGCCATCTAGACCCAGAATAGATCCGAGTAGGCCATAGTTGTTCGGCCTTCGGCCTCACAGGGGGGGACCATAATAGATCCGCGAAGGCCATAATTGTTCGGCCTTCGGCCTCACAAACCAGACCATAATAGATCCGTGAAGGTCAAAGTTGTTCGGCCTTCGGCCTCACTGAGCGGACCATAATAGATCCGTGAAGGCCATAGTTGCTCGGCCTTCGGCCTCACAGTCCGGACCATAATAGATCCGTGAAGGCCATAGTTGTTCGGCCTTCGGCCTCACAGACCGGACCATAATAGATCCGTGAAGGCCATAGTTGTTCGGCCTTCGGCCTCACAGACCGGACCATAATAGATCCGTGAAGGTCAAAGTTGTTCGGCCTTCGGCCTCACAGACCGGACCATAATAGATCCGTGAAGGTCAAAGTTGTTCGGCCTTCGGCCTCACAGACCGGACCATAATAGATCCGTGAAGGCCATAGTTGTTCGGCCTTCGGCCTCACAGACCGGACCATAATAGATCCGTGAAGGCCATAGTTGTTCGGCCTTTGGCCTCACAGACCGAACCATAATAGATCCGTGAAGGCCATAGTTGTTCGGCCTTCGACCTCACAGACCGGACCATAATAGATCCATGAAGGCCATAGTTGTTCGGCCTTCATCTGTCATCTGTCATCTGTCATCTGTCATCCGTCATCCGTCATCTGTCATACATACATACATACATAATCTTCACGTAAAGTTACATCTTCATGTAAAGTTAAATCTTCCGCAAAGAGGTGGATCTTCCTAGTTCTGCGACCTATATAAAGTGCTCCGGTCTTATTCGCGGCATTCAGATTAATTTGTTAGTGGTTTTTTGTTAGTGGTTTGCATTTTTCGAATTAAAGCCGCCATCCCCGCATCTGTTGACAGTATTTTCAGATTAATTTGTTAGTGGTTTTTTGTTAGTGGTTTGCATTTTTCGAATTAAAGCCGCCATCCCCGCCATCTGTTGACAGTATTTTGAATCACTGACTGTACGTCAGATTAATTATTTGACAAATTTAATTTTTTGTCAAACTTGTGATTTGATTTTCGAAAAAAGCGAATAACTTTTTTCCCCGAGCGAATTTCTTCTCCATTTTACAAAAAAAAATTGCGCCTGGAGCTACAAAATAACTGTGCAAAATTTGGTTGAGATCGGTCCAAGGGTCTAGGAACGTATAGTGAACAAACACGCAAACACGCAAACACGCACGCACGCAAACAGACAAGCTCTTTTATATATTTAGATTCTTCTTCTTCTTCACGTGCCTATCCGTTACCGGATGTTGGCGATCATTTTGGCTATTAAGACTTTATTCACTGCGGCTCTGAAGAGTCCAGTCGTTGTTGTTGAAAACCACGTTCTCAGGTTATATTTAGATTACATAGTTAAAAAATAACATTTCTAGTGTTGTTTCATAATGTTTTAAGCGTTTTATAAACTATACTCATTTTACTCCTATGATTGGTAAATTGGATATTAAAAATTTTTCTGTGTGTACCCAATTCCTCAGAACCACAAACAATTAAGAAGTTTTATGGGTTTGGTTTCTTATTTTAGGCGTTTTGTGAAAAGTTTTGCAGAAATTGCTAAACCACTGTATGACTTATTAAGAAAAGAAGTAGAGTTTCGCTTTGGAGAAGAGCAGAGCAGGTGCTTCGATTATTTAAAGAACCTGTTATACGAACAACCGATTCTAGCCCTATACTCGCCTCATGCAGAAACACAATTTCTTTGCGACGCTAGTTTGCACGATTTTGGATCAGTTTTGATGTAAAAGCAAACAGATGGTCGTTTCCATTCAGTATTTTACATGAGCAAACGAACGACACCGGCAGAATTAATATATCACAGTTTCGACCTGGAAACTTTGGCTATAGTTTATGCGTTGGAAAGATTCCGAATTTACTTAAGTGGTCTTGATTTCAAAATAGGCACCGATTGCAATAGTTTGAAGCAAACTCTGGAAAGGAAAACTATTAATACCAGAATATTACGATGGTCGCTTATACTGAATAATTATAAGTACCTTCCAATTAGAGCATCGACCTGGAGAAAAAATGCAGCACGTAGATGCACTGAGTAGATGTAAAGAAATTTATGTTGTGGAAGAAAGAAGTTTTGCAGAAAATCTATCGATTTTGCAAGAGAGAGATGAAAAATTCTAAAAAGAAGATAAGTATTTTGAATTACGAGATGGTGTGATACAATATATGTCCTTACTACTCTAATGAGAAGATAGCTCGGAACAGATAATGTCCACGCAGAAAATAAATTCTCTACTTTTTTATGCGTGGGGCCCTGATGTTGGATATAAGCTAGCTCGTTGTAGCGGCGGCAGGTCGCGGTTCGGGTCAAGAAACAACTCGGAGAAACTCAAGGAAGCAGCTTTGCTAATGCACTAAAATAAAATCAATAATAAGATGGTAAATTATTGCCAGGCAATGTAATAAGCAATGTCGTATGTAAATAGTACATCAGCCGACAAGACTCAGTACAGTGGCACAGACATAATCACCAAGAATCACTACCCCAAAATCAAATAATCAAAACGTTCGAGTGGAAAAATAATAATCACACAAAAGTGTGTCATCACGTCGAACTTCCAACAATAAAAATCAAACAGTAGTGACCTCGATGAAATGCAACACACTGTACATTGGTCGCACATCGCCGCCTTTATAAAAAAACATAAAATCATAATTAAACACAAAAAAAATAGCGAACATAATAATTCAAATATGAAATTTGAACCTACGTCGATCAAGTTGGAGTCTTTCTGCTAATACATTTTACCACGTCGCTCGACATAAATTAATGTAAATAATACCCAAGTAAAGCTTAACTACCAAACGTAATAATATAAAATAAGTAGCATTACTACGTTTATCAAAAATAACACTTGAACATTGGTATCATTATCAACGTATGCGAACGTGCGATAATGATTGCAACTTTATCACACAGTGCAGAAAGTTGAAACCTGCCACTTATCTTATTATTTGCAACCATTATTTAAATTAAAATGCAGAACAAAAAAGATGACCAAAATGTAAAAAATATTAATAAAAGATAATAAAAAAGAACAAGACATCGGTCAATGGTGATTTTGAATAAGGCAATTCCGGATGGACGGAATAAAATAGAATAAGTCAATCGAAATAAACCACTATGAAACAATTAAGCAACATAATTGTTACTCACCAAATAAATTAGCATAAACCACAGGTCCGACCAAGTAGCCTTGATAAGGGAAAAATCCGCCATCTTTCATCAACGAAGATATGTCGAGCTCACTAGCACACGCGAACGAAAAGTGTTCCGATAGCCACATCGACGTTCCTTATCTGCTAAATTCGTAACCCAGAAGTCTACGATTGCCACACAATAGAAATTCCAATCAACCACGGTGTGTGAAAAATTCCACACCCCTTATCTTCTTACAAAAATGGACACACACGCGTCTTGCCATTTCAAAGGTTCACCAAAGACTCTCCTTCGCGCAGTCTTGAACAAATCCCCACCTCGGCGCGGATAGAATGCGCCTTCTATGAACAAATGACACACAGGGTGGAGCGTAAGTTATGGATTACAAAAATCCGTAACAGGTGTACAGGACACATCAAGGTAATTTGTTGTTTTATGTGCCTGACAAAATGGAAAACAACGTTATTTACTTGAGTCACGATAAAATGGGACACCAAGGTGCCGAGAAGACACAAGAAGTGTCATTGAGGAACTATTGGTTTCCTGATTTCAGGAATATAATAAAGCAATACATCCAAAACTGCATAAAATGTATTGTATATTCGCCAGCATATGGTTAACCAGAAGGGGTGTTGTACAATGAAGCCGTTTAATTTAACGTGTTAGGCTCGTCGTCAGACACTCCCAGCACGGGTTCCCATGAACCGTGGGTCACCTCACTCATTAATTCACTTCTTGGAAGTTTCATAACAAGGTTTTGCCGGGACAGGCGCCCCATTTAAGGGGGTTCCGGCGACTGTGCAGTTACTCTGACTAGCTGAAAAAAAATTTCTTCAGCTACACACTAAAGAACAGGCTTATTTTAGGCTATAGAAAAAATATTTTGTATGAATACTGTAAAAATAACCAAAATATCGACTTTTGAAAAGTACGGGGAATGTAACCTGATATACCTCCGAACCGGGTCGATGCGACATCAGTCGCCCGTGCTTCGATGAAAATGCGTAAAATTTTTTCGCTCCGATTTCAATTTTTCTTTGACATTCGGATAGATGGGGGTGTGATTAGTGGATATTAGTAATAAATAAAATCAAAAAAATGGAAAATAACCCGTGTATTGCCGAAAAAGTGAAAAAATTAAATTTTTAATTTTGGGGTAAATAAACATAATAAACGTTGGCTTGGCCAGAACTACGAGCATCAAAAAACCTACCCTACGCCCCTCCGGGGCTCCGGGCGGTTTTTCGTGCTCTGAGCCGCTGACGCGGCAGGGCTAAAGAAACGAGAAGGCGCCACCGATCAAGAACACCGGGATTAAGGCAATCGGGATTCGAGAGACCCTCAAAATAGCATTAAAAAGTATAGTTGCGGTATGGGGCAGTATACTATTACGTTTCACCCCCTAAAAACCGATGTTGCATGTACGACGGTCGAGCTGCATCTGCCGCTGTGAAATTTTCTAAGTGTTAGAGTATACCACAGTGCGCGGACCGACGATAGAATGAGTGAGATTCCACCCGCGCGTCAGTGAAACATGTAAAATTAACGATTTTCAAAATCGATTATTTCAGTAATTTGGACCCGGTTCATATGTTTTACTTTTACAATATGCTAAAATAAGTGTGTTCTTTAGTGTGTAGCAGAAGAAATTTTGTTTCGAGCTGTCAGAACAACTGCACAGCAACCGGGGTTCCTATCGGGTGCAAAACGAGCCAGTTAAGCACCACCCAAGGACGGGCCTCAAGACACCTTCTAGATCGGTCTCGAGCTTCCTGCTAACAGGCAGGCGCCGTTCACTTTGATCACCATGTAAACTGTCGCAGGTTCCACTTGTACAAGTTCAAGAGGTTCCCACCGTTGGCAGAATCTCGCCCTTACCACAGCCACTACGAGTCCAACCTCAAATGACGGGGAAGAGCGTTTTTAATGCTCTTCGGGTCCCCGTCTCCCGTAGTAACAGTATTATGCAATGGTCCGAATTACTCAGGAGTTATGCATTAAGGAGCTTCACCGCTGCACCCCCCGGTGCTCGACCTAAATGGCTCTAGGGCTGCAACACCGGTTCTTGGACAAAGGCTTGGGGAAATGTCACGTCCCAGGCATCGAAGGTTTCCACTTGGGATTCCAACTCCACCTCCTTATGTCGGACTTCTGTCCGCTAGGGTACCACTAAGTGTGGCTTTTAAAGCCGTGGGGCACTTTGACCAGATGGTCTGGTCAAAGTGTATGTGGTCACTTTAAACATACTGATTTTGCTGTTACGTGGATTCCTAGGAATCATGCATCAGCTGTCTCAGTATGCGCGCCTTTCCTAGAGTGATCTAGGTTGGTGGCATTGCTTCTAGAGCGCAGTGTGAACAGGTTCTTTGAAGGCTTATTGAGTTGAGTTTATACATCCTCCATGTTTGCGATTTGGCTCCAGAGTACTCTCTGGCTTTAGCGGATATTCGGTCCAGTTCAGCCAGAGCTGTGCTATCAGGTGCACATGTGCATTGCCTCGCGTTTAGGATTAGTTTGGTTGGATAGGACTCCCAAGTTACAACTGCCCTAGAATTCAGATGTCCCCCTTAGCTGGACAAACAAGCTTGTGCAGCCATAAGAAGGTACCTCCTCTAGACGTGACCGAATTCAACGTCTTGGATTCGGGCTACGTTGCACTGTTAGTTTTCTCCAATTAACCGCTCCTGTGGCGCGTGTACTTAGTAGTAGGCAGAAGCTTGCCAGATATGGATATGGTGTTCCTCGGTCCCCTAAGGACGGTTCGGTTGTTGCTCGGAGCAACATTTGAACAAATGTGAGGAAAACAAGCTCCCGCCCACCTCCAGGGACGCCACGTGGAGGCGTACATTGCACTTGGTGTAGCTGCAGACTCAGAAAGGTAACCGGAAATCCAGTGATAGTCGGTCTATCGCTAACACCCGGGTCCCCGGGGTGTTGTACAGCATAAAGAAAGGGAACTTTGTGACGGTTTTTAGAACCCGTCACTTATGTTTCACCCTGTGCATTTAATGCTAACTTTTTAAAGCGCCGCTTAGAATTAGATCCGCGCTTGTCAAGTCTGACGGCCCGGCGCGCTTCAGTTCTGTTCGAGAGACGTACGTTGTAGGTCGACATTTTGGAAAAGACCATTTTTTGGATAGTATTATTAATTATTAGTTGTCCGTTTTGAACTACTTTTCAATTGTTCATTGGAAGAGTGTGTATCGTGTTTCTTTCGAAGCTGCTCGTAATTACTTACGGATTTAGAAGCAATCGTGAACTTCAATTTTTTATGGTTATCTTTTTCACCCACGTGGCGAGTTCAACATACTTATCACGTTGTAATTTGGTTGTACGGAGTACGCTACCTTTTGTCAACCATAAAGTTCTCATCTATTTCATCAGTAAAACTTTGCAACTTTCTGATTGTCCATTATCGAAGATTTTGTTTATGCGTTCAATTATTTCGGAACGCCTGGTAACTTGTTACAAGACGGAGTGCATTCGGAGTACCTACCTTTCAATCAAATACGACGGGTTATTTTCTCAAGGCCAAAGTTCTATCAGGGTCCGGTTCCAAGGAGCTGAAGACAGTCTCGCCAAGTGTTTTGTGATAGTTCAAGCTTTACGGCCAGTTTCTCCCAGAAAAGAAGTAGCAGTTGTCGTTATTTATATTGTAAGACAAATCAGTACTGGTAAGTCGATCTTTCTTATTTCTTTTCGACTTAGCGAAACATTAGGTGGTTATTTTAGTCACTGTAAATTGTAGTGGATCACTTGGTATGACAAACTATATTTACCAGCTAGTCAATATTTGTTTTTGCAGACGTTCATCTGTTTGTTTGATTTAATACTGTGTGTGTTCATTGTTGTAATAGATTCATACAATTATTTTATTAAAATTGTTAATTTTACATCTGCATTTTTATTTTTTAAAGTAAGCATTTCTCGTAAGGCATTGCAGGCTATCTACGACCCCGCCCCCGCTAAGAAAACATAGCTAGCCGTATACCGACCACCAAAGGCTTAACAGAAAATAAAAAGATAAACTATTTCTCAAATAGTTTATCGTGAACTTGATTTGGTTCAGATCAAAATTCGGTTCAACTTGCCTTTCCATACAATACACATTGAGCATTATGGGCCGCTGGAAAAGTCAAAATCTAATAATAAGTTGTAACCTGAAAACGCGCGTCTAGCGCACTGAAAAACTTTGTTAAAATATCATAGCAAACTAACAGTAAAATTTCTCATCTTTTTAAAATTTTAATATCAAACTTTTAAAAGTATATCTTTCTTAGTCAATCATTTTTAGAATCGAGTATAGAATAAAACGTCCGTCCTTGCAAAATTTTCAAAGCAAATATTTTAAAATTAGATATTTCGTTAGGATGGTTGATAGATCATAATATTTCAAAGTTAAAATCCAGACGAATCGATATTTTTAGGTCGTTTGATATACAACGTTGTCTGTGGTTTTAACCAATCAAAATCCGAGGCCATTTTAAGAACCAATAATGGAACGAATTAGAAATTAGCGTAGTAGGATTTTTGCAGATTTCACGTGCAAGTTCCTGCAGGAATATGCAAGTCAGTCAAATGTGTCGATTCTGGGAGGGATTTTGATATATAAGGACGCTCCAGAACGATTAAAAGTTAAGTTTTACAATGTAACTCTTTGAGAACATCTCGCCGACAGTTGTTTAGTGAATTCGTTTAAATACGGAAGTCAAAGTATCTTGCAAATACAACAAGATTTTTTTTGTGCATTCAAGTTATATGTGTCATCATACGCAAGTATTTAAATCATTGAACATTTATTTCGAGTTATTTCGCATGTAAACCATTTCGAGATTAGTTATTTAAATTATTGAACATTTATTTCGAGTTATTTCGCTTGTAAACCATTTCGAGATTAGTTATTTAAATTATTGAACATTTATTTCGAGTTATTTCGCTTGTAAACCATTTCGAGATTAGTTATTTAAATTATTGAACATTTATTTCGAGTTATTTCATATCTAAACAATTTCGACTTTAGTTAAACAAATTATTTGAACTTTATTAAATTATTCGCGTATTTAAAATCAATTACGCTACATTATTTTAATACTTCGAGGACAGTGTCGCTGAATTATTTTAAACATTTCAAGGAATATTCCACCGAATTATTTAACCCTTTTTGGGAGACATTATTTAAACAATCACGTGTCGAGTAACGATTAGTTCCGGTAGAATTATTAGACATTATCGAACTAAACGTAAATCAATCGAAGGTAATTCTGATTACTTATTATGTTACCTCACGTGTGTCGCGCATCAAGACCGACACAGATGTTACAACGAAGTAAACTTTATTAACAGATGTTTTTCGTTTATCGACACACATTTTTATTCAGACATTTTTTTATAAACGCATTTAATATCACGCGCTTCTTATACAGTGCCGACTTTAGTTTAAATTCCGTTTCGAGATTAATTAAGAAGTGAATTCTTTCGGGAGTGATACCCTTCCCTTTTGTCGGAAAACGGTAAATTAAACAATCCCATTGATATCGACGAATCCCCTTTCACACCATCACGGCGATTTGGAACGATTCGAGATTGAGAGTCACATCAACCTGGTTGGAATGGTTTTTGGAGTCGCAGTCAACATACTTCCGTATAGGAAGTTCACAACTTCGACATCTGCCAAAATTCTCACCCTCGGAAGTCCGTTCCAAGGATCTAGCCTAGAGGCCAGACCATTTTGCAGTACTAAGTAAGAAACCTGTTTATTATTTATAAGTTTTTGTAATGTCACATGGTCCCATTGACCACAATTTATACGTACGAGTCTTCCACTCAAAAATACCCGAAGACGATCGCAACCCCTTTGTAAACTTTTGCTCATATTTTGGTGTTTATTTAAAAGTCACTTAAAAGTGACCACTTAACGTCATATGTTACATTTTACTTTTATCCTAAAGTTTATTTATCCCGTTAAAGGGACTTCTACATTTAATCGTACAGATAGTTATTTAATTAATTTTTGTAACTAAGTCACAGTTTAATTTTTGTGTCATTATTTTGTGCTACGAACTCGCATATTGTGGCGAGAACTCTATTGATAAGTTCCGTCAATATTGCTTTATACAGAAATACATGTAAATTTGATAGTATTTTGTACACATATTTTGTCAATCCCCCCCCCCTTGTTGAAATTATTTTCATTATATTTATGTTATTTCCCATCTGTGTGTTTTATTATTATTGTGTAAGTGTTTATTTAGCTATTTTCACCGAAGGAAAGTTCGCCTCCTGTAAAGGTAAGGTCATTGGACGAGGCTTTTCCAGGGTGAGAATCAGCAGAAAGATCATTAAGTTGTCGCGTACCAGCTTGGAAGGTGTGA
This sequence comes from Podabrus alpinus, assembly GCA_932274525.1. NCBI lineage: Eukaryota > Metazoa > Arthropoda > Insecta > Coleoptera > Cantharidae > Podabrus > Podabrus alpinus. Next base: position 61,136,438 of record OW026452.1, read on the forward strand.
TACTCTGTCCCCTTCAAAAAGATTCTTATCTTCGTACGCGTGGCGCCCATTTAAAACTCCCTTGTGTAAATTATCCCCACCGATTTAGACATACTACCCCCTCGTGTAAATTATCCACACCGATTTTGACCATTTTTAAAATCGCGATCGAGGATTGCCCGGTCGTCGATTGGAGACACACGACTCGCGACATCCCGTCACACGACCCTTTGACTCCTTTTCACCACCCACCCCCTTCGCGACTTGAGCTAACCACCCTTATTTTATATCTGTTAAAAAGGTGTCGTGGAAGCAAATCGTGTTGTAACAAAGTTCATCTTCGAAGTGATTGACGGCCTTACAAAATTCGTGCGACTCTATCCATGCAAGACGACGAATTCGAAAGAGGTTATCAAGCATTTGCGTAATTATTTTCAAAGTTATAGTAAACCAATTCGAATAATTGCCGACCGAGGTCCTAGTTTTACCTCCGAAGCTTTTAGAAACTATTTGGTAGAGAAGCATGTTGGACTTGTTTTGATCGCCACCGGTACTCCACTATCTAATGGACAGATAGATCGAATAAATAGGCAATTAACGACGATGATGAGTATTCTATGAACAACACTTTGAATAAGTCGACCAATTTTGCGCCAAGTATGTTATTGTTTGGAACCAACCAAAGGAAAACAGAGCTGGATACATTGGATAAATTAGTCGAAGTAATAGAACCAGAGAGAAATTTAGAAGAAATTAGAATGAAAGCTGAAGAAAACATTGAGAAGTCTCGAAAATACAGCAAAAGCTATTATGATACGAAGCACAAATTAACTCAAAAATACGAAGAGGACGAGTTGGTGATGATAATCAATAATGACGTTAAGCCGGGGGTCAACAAGAAACTGTTGCCAAAATATCGGGGCCCAAACAAAAAATAACATAATGAGCAATACTAGGGGAAAATAAATAAATGAGAAGTATAACAATTAATTTAAAATTTGTTTTAAAGACCTCTTCACGGATTCAAAAAGAACATCATTGTCGTATGAAACCACTTCAGCGATGAGTGGATTCTGATGTGTCGTCATTTGTGTAATGATCTTCCTGGTCTTCTCTTTGATGAACGTGGCGATGGTTTCGATCTCCAGGTCTGCGTGCATGAAATCGATTGTAGTATACCTAGGGTATTGGCCAATGATCCGTAGGAATTTATTTTGCATGACTTGGATGGATTTCATCTTCGTCTTGCATGCGGTGGCCCAGATAGGTGCGTTGTAAGTAAGTATCGACCTGACACAGGCTTTGTACAAAGTGATTTTTTCTCTTTTCGGTGTTCTGGCGTTGGGACCTATGAAAGGATACAACAATTGAATCACAAAGTTGGTCTTGTCCAACCGAGCCTGTATTTCCTGGCTGAATAGCAGCTTCGAGTCCAATGTGGTGCCCAGGTATTTCACTGTCTTCTGCCACGGTATGGTGTCATTGCCAACTTTAACTCCTGCGACGTCCGGAGGTTTACGCTTGAAGGTGAACCGGATTGCTTCCGTTTTTGGTATGTTGACTTTTAGTTTCCACATATTGAAAAACTCAAGAATTAATTTAGTGTGTTCTTCTAGATACGTTACATATTTCCTGGTTTTCTTGGAATGGGCGAAAATAGCCGTGTCGTCAGCATAAACACCTATACTTGTTTTGGGATGCCGGGGAATATCGTTGATGAAAACAGAAAAAAGGATCGGACCCAATAATGAACCTTGCGGGACGCCTGCTGGAACGTCTACCATAGTAGAAACGGCTTGGTTAACGCTCACGAAGAATTGTCTACCCTCCAGGTAGCTGACGACAATCTTGATTAAATTGATGGGTGCTTTAACTAATTTCACTAACTTATAGGTATATAAGTGCTTTGCGATTAACAACGTCGAAAGCTTTTTCTAAGTACAATAACACCATGCCCGTATCTTTATTTAAATGTCTCGTATGCACAATTTTTTCCTTGATGCGCGCCAATTGATGCGTTGTGTTATGTCCGGCTCTGGAACCAAATTGTTCGTTGATGATGATTCCGTGTTCGGTTAAGTGATCCTTGAGCTCCTCTAATATGATTTTCTCATATATGATTGGGTGGTTTAGTTTATTGCACTACAACCAATGTTTTTGCTAAAGCAACAAAATAAAAAACTACTCTAATAGCATAATTTTCATCCACGAAGGCAACTGTTCAGGAACATTCAAAATGGATATTTGTTGCATGTTCAAATTTGGATTGGCAACCGTTTTATGCCAAAGGAATAGCAATGGAAAGTAACGGCAAATGGAATTATACCATTATTATGGAACTATAACAATTTTTCTACCTGCAGCACTTGAAGGGTTGCTAAAATTTATATTTTTTATTAGAAGAATTAGATTATTTAGATTAGAAAATATTTTATATTAAAATTAGAAGAAAAATACAACATCAATACAATTTTACAATATTATGCCATTAAAGAGACAAATTTACATTATAATTAAAGGCGACCAATAATCATTTGTTATCAGTTCTAAAAATCTGATATGGCCATCGACATGACTTTCCGAACAGGAGTAAATTTTGTTAAATATATTTTTATCAAGTTTTATATTTTTCAATTTTACTATGCAGAAAAAAAATTTTTATCCCCATATCTTGCAAATGAAGCATTTCCCCACACTATTATTATGAACTTTTCCAAAAAGAAACAGCACAAATGTTTTGTTCTGGTTTGTTAGAATCCTGGGTCGGGCTATGTAACCTTAACCACCCAAATCAAAATTCCCTATTGACTATTGTAAAGATAATGGTTAATAGAGTCTATAGAAAAATTATTTTGGGTGAACCCCTGATAAATAACCCTTATTTCGAATATTTAAAAAAACCGGGTGAATAGGCCACGCCCCCCATGAAATTTAACAAAAACTGGGGTAATTTTCGGACTTTTTGGGCATGTTTCGGTCCGAATGTGACTCTGACGCCGTTGCGCACGTTTAAAATTATCGAAGATTCGATGAAATCCCAAAAAAGTGCGAAAATCGGCAACATTCATACCCGGGGATAAAAGTCACATAGCATCAGGCTCGGCTACTGGCTTTGCCGTGCCCAGTCGGAATGAATAAAAATTTTTCACCCGTTATATGTGTGGGATTCGATACAGACGATTGGGTCGTTTTAAATACTGCCACCCGGGCGGTTTTTTTAAACGCCACCACAAGGGCTAAACATACTTGAGGAATATTAATCCACCCCAACCGGGATCCAAAAAATCGGGATCATATAAAACCGGGATATAGCTTTTAAAAGTATAGTCGCGGTATGCGGCAGTAATCTTTTACGTATCATCCCCAAAAAAAACCGAATAAAAAAAAAGTGAAAACATTAACCTTTCGTGCATGTTACTCTTACGAGTGGCGTGGTCTAACTGCCGGAGCGAAAATTTCTAAGTGTTAGGGTATATACATAAAAGCACGCGGGCAGACAACAGAATGGGCGAGATTCTACAAATTTTCATCATGCGCGTCACTGAAAGTGTAACTTGCTAACTTCAAATTCGATTGATTCAAAAGTTTGACCCCCCTTCACGCAAAATATTTTTACAGTATACTATATAAACCTTAAACTATCCAATAGTGAAACGCTATCTGTCCTCCCTTTCTCTAATGAGAAGATAGTTCGGATCAGACCACGTACACGCAGAAAAATAAATTCCTAATTATATTGCTTGAAGCCCTGATGTAGATGTCAACTAACTCGTTTGTAGCGGTAGCGAGAGTCGTAGAATCGCTCTAGATGAACGCTCAATAAAAGCCCCAACGGTCAACTTCGCTAGCAAAAGAAAAATAGAGTAGCAACCAGGTAGTCGTTGCTAGAAGGTAATAATATTGCGATATCCGATGTAACAGCATTGGTCGACCAGGATGTACAGGAGTAAGAGCGCACCACCAAGAACCTCTTCCTGAATTAATTAAGAGAACGTCCGAGTGGTCATTAAAAATCCCAACAAATGGAGAACCACGACGAACCCCCCAGATAACCAATCAATCGGAGGCCCCCCGATGAAACTTTCCACCACTGTACTGCCATGTATTGCTACTGTTCAGATAAGAAATTTTACTTATATAGCGGGGAATGTACTGGCACTTAATTTAACTAAGCTCCGACTAGCTTGCATGAAAACTCTTTTATTTTGGGTCGAAAATTGGGTCCATCAATTTTAGTTAAACGCTCATGGAAGCTACCTTAATTTAGTAACCTTGCAGAAAAGAAAATTAATAAACTTATTGGATCTTACACCTGATTATTCTTGTCTTCACTGCTATAAAATTGAATTAAATCAAACGTAGTTCTTTGTATACAAAATATTGTAATTTATTAACAAATATAATAAATTATAGTACGGTTGGCATCGCTGTACATAAGTAATAATAATCAAACTTTTCCATTCCATTCGTAACTTTACTTTTCTGTAATTTCCGGTCCATTTTTTGAGGTGGATCCATACTCTTCCTTCTCTTTTATTTACAACTTAACTTCACTATCCACATCAAGCCACTACTGTGGTTAAAATAAAATAATAAATAATTAGTGCAGATTATTTGATTATGTGATTTTACATTATATGGCGACCAAAAATAACCAGATAATAACAACTTTCCACACCAGAAAGGTAGCTGTATCGGCAATTTACATTACCGTTGGTAGCGCCACCAGCAACAACAACATGGCCGTGTTTAGACGTATATTTCGAAATTCAAAATTATATTCCAGTGAAAATTTGCAACATCTCAGTATGGTATTAAATTTATTATAATATGTTTTGTTAATTAGTTGATTTTGTTATGTGTTGAGCCTGAAGAACGAATTTTTATTTTCATTTAATACGTCACTTACTTATCTAAAATTCTCCCGCATGGTGGCGTTTGCTTAATGTAAATTGCGAATAGAAGCCTAAGAACTGCCGCTAAAGCGAGTTCCACTTTGTTTAATTTTTGTTATCTGAAAACAGCTGTCATACAATAAGTCAGGGGCGTACTGGATCAAGTTATTCACGAGGGCTTAGATTTGTCATATCGATCGTCAGCTATAGCGGTTAAGTGCGTTGCTGCTAATGCTGAATGCCTGGTTACACTCCGGGCTCAGTAAAACTTTATTCTGGCCATGTTTATTACTTTATAACTTTATTCTGACCATATTCATTGTATGTTTACTACAATGTGTTACACAAGAAAACATTTTACATCTGTTTTGAAATGTGTCATATTTTACATTCGATTTGTATTTTTTCGCTTGTTTATGTAAAGTTTTCTTTATTACAGTCTTGAAAATGACCCGATGGAGGGTCGCTACTAGTCGATTCAAAACGTAGTCTTTCTTTAACACGTCCCCTGATATCCAATATCCTAGTAAATCATATCCTTGGAACAATAGCTTATCTTCACTTTATTCTGGCCGTTAATCCCTGCGGCAGTTAGACCAGTAAGCCACGTATCAAAGAATAATTGGATCAACGGACAACCGTATTATGGTATAATCGTATCAACGGATCATCGTATCAACGGATCATCGTATCATCGTATCATCGTATCATCGTATCATCGTATCATCGTATCATCGTATCATCGTATCATCGTATCATCGTATCATCGTATCATCGTATCATCGTATCATCGTATCATCGTATCATCGTATCATCGTATCATCGTATCATCGTATCATCGTATCATCGTATCATCGTATCATCGTGTCATCGTATCATCGTATCATCGTATCATCGTATCATCGTATCATCGTATCATCGTATCATCGTATCAACGGATCAACGTATCATCAGATCAATTTGCTTATATAGGTCATCGCCCTATGAGTATAGTAGATGTAACAGTTTGGCTAATTTTTCGCGCGTTAAGTAAAAGTAAATTATTAACAATGGCATTAATCGAAAACAAATCTGCTTTCAAAACTGTAAAGAATGTGCAATTTGGCATTTTTAGTCCGGAAGATATTCGTAGCATGTCTGTCGTCCCAGAAGGTATAAATCATGTAGAAATTATGGAAGGAAGTCTTCCAAAAGTGGGCGGCCTGATGGATCCGAGGATGGGAGCGTTTGACAGCACTTTACCATGTCAAACATGCGAAGGCGACCGGGACACTTGCCCCGGTCACTTTGGTCACATCGAATTGGCCAAACCGATGTTTCACGTTGGCATGATTAAAGATGTCATGAAAGTTTTACGCTGCGTCTGCTTTAATTGCAGTAAATTGTTGGTGAACCCAAAGAAAGAAAACCACTTCGAACACGCTCAGAAGATAACTGCAGACGATTCCAAGAAACGCTTAGAACTAGTGTACGGTTTGTGCAAAGAACAAACAATATGTCACGCGGATGGTGGATGTGGAAATCATCAACCTGTAATTAGAAAATCGGGTCTCGATTTGACGGCCGAATGGAAGGAATCCGACGGAAAGGTTCTACAAGAAAAAAAGTATTTGTTGGCGGAAGAAGTGCTGCATATCTTTGAACAAATTAGCGACGCAGATTGCAGCGCCCTGGGAATGGATCCGAAATACTCGCGACCCGAGTGGATGATCGTAACGGTTTTACCGGTTGTTCCTCCTTCCGCGAGACCCGCAGCTTTCATGGGCGATTCGCCGAAGAAACGTCAAGACGATTTGACAAATAAATTGGCCCTAATCATAAAAACCAACAACGAATTGAGGACAAACGAAGAAGCCGGTGTAGATACGCATGTTCTGTCGGAAAACGTCAAAATGTTGCAATACCACGTGGCCACTCTTATGGACAACGAGGTGGCCGGTTTATCGCAAGCGGTGCAAAGAAAAGGAAATCCCATAAAATCGATAGCGGCCAGATTGAAAGGCAAACAAGGTCGAATTAGAAATAACATTATGGGAAAACGTGTCGATTTTACCGGTCGTAGCATAATCAGTCCGGATCACAATCTTAGGATAGACGAACTGGGAGTTCCCCAAGCCATCGCAAAAAATTTGACCTACCCCGAAATTATTACACCTGCCAACATGGACGAAATGCTGCAAATGGTACGAAATGGGCCCGCGAAATATCCGGGTGCCAAAAATATTATTCGCATGAACGGAACGTCTGTCGATTTACGCTTTAACAAAAATTTATCAAAAATAAACCTCCAAGTTGGCGATAAGGTCGAACGACACCTTATAAATGGCGATTTAGTTGTTTTCAACCGTCAGCCCAGCTTGCACAAATTGAGCATGATGGGACATCGCATAAGAGTGCTTCCTTACTCTACATTCCGATTAAATTTAAGTTGCACAACCCCTTACAACGCCGATTTTGATGGAGACGAAATGAATATGCACGTCCCTCAAAGCTTAGCCGCGCGAGCGGAAGTCGAAAATTTACTAGTCACCACCCGACAGATTCTGACGCCTCAAGCAAACAAACCCGTTATGGGTATACTACAAGATGCTCTGACTGCCGCTACGGAGATGACTAGAAGGGACGTCTTTTTGAATCGCGGACAATTTATGGATTTAATGATGTTTGTGCCAAGTTGGGATGGAAAACTTCCCCGACCTGCCATAATGAAACCCGTACCTCATTGGACAGGAAAACAGTTATTTTCGCTAATAATACCGGCCGGATTGAACATCATAAAGATGCATTCGGACCAAGAAGACGTCGAACCGTATAAATGGATTTCTCCCGAAGATAGAAAAGTTCTAGTAGTCAACGGCGAATTGATAATGGGAATGTTGTGTAAAAAGACATTAGGTGCTTGTTCTGGTTCTCTGCTTCACGTCTGCGCGTTGGAGCTGGGACACGAAGTTTGCGGGAAATTTTACGGACACATTCAGATGGTCGTAAACCAATGGTTGCTCTGCGCCCAGGGTCATTCTGTCGGCATCTGCGACACCGTTGCTGATCCCGAAACGTGCAACCAAATTCAAAAAGATCTTCAAGATGCCAAAAGGGAGGTGGCCGAAATAACACGAAAAGCTTACGACGGGGAACTGCAACCGTCACCGGGTAGTAATTTGCAAGAAATATTTGAAGCGCAGGTGAACCAAGTTTTAAACAAAGCTCGCGATAAAACGGGTAATTCGGCCAAGAAATCGCTCACCGAATGCAACGCCTTTAAAATTATGACCGTGGCTGGTTCGAAGGGTTCCGATATTAACATCTCCCAGATGGTGGCTTGCGTAGGTCAACAAAACCTAAATGGTAAGCGGATTCGAAGCCAGATTGGGAAACGTACGCTTCCGCACTACGTGAAAGATGATAACAGACCCGTCACGAAAGGTTTCGTTGAAAATTCCTACGGTTCAGGTCTCTCACCACAGGAGTTCTTTTTCCACGCTATGGCTGGTCGCGAAGGTATCGCCGATACCGCTTGCAAAACAGCCGAAACTGGATACATCCAACGTAAACTCGTTAAATCGATGGAATCTGTCATGGTTGAATATGACGGAACGGTTAGGAATCCCTCAGGATTGATGATACAAACCGCTTACGGAGAAGATGGACTTTCCGGTGAATACTTGGAATTTCAAAATTTACCGACGGCAAAATTGACCAACGCCGAGTTTGAAAACAAATGTAGGCTCGACGTAACAAACGGCGATTACTTTAGTCGAAACTACACCGAAGAGGTGAATAGGGACCTCTCGATGTCGGATCAAGTCGTCTCCGAATTGGAACGCGAATGGGAACAGTTGAAACAAGACCGAGATGCGTTAAGGACAATTATGCCCGCTGGAGAGTCTCGAGTTGTTTTGCCGTGCAACTTGGATAGAATGATTTGGAATGCTCAAGAAATGTTTCAAATTAACCAAAAGAAACCCACTGATTTGTCACCGTTAAAAGTCGTTCAAGGAGTTCGACGATTATTGGAAAAGTGCGTAGTGATAGACGGAAATGATGATATATCGAAATCGACAAACCATCAAGCCACGCTACTCTTCCAATGTTTCACGCGATCGATTTTGAACTCGAAAGCCGTGTCAGAATACAAATTAAACGAGGACGCTTTCGAATGGTTGATGGACGAAATCGAAGCGAAATTTCAGCTTGCCCTGGTGGAACCGGGCGAAATGGTGGGTGCACTCGCCGCTCAATGCTTGGGAGAACCGGCAACGCAAATGACACTCAACACTTTTCATTTCGCCGGTGTGTCCTCTAAAAATGTTACACTCGGTGTGCCGCGTTTGAAAGAAATCATCGACGTCTCGAAAAATCCCAAAAACCCCGCCATGACGGTGTATTTGAAAGAACACGTGGCTTGCGATATCGAAAAGGTACAACGTGTGGTATGTCGTTTGGAGCACACCACCTTGAAAGCGTTGACGCTAAGCTCGACCATTTTCTACGATCCAGATCCGCGCAACACCGTCATCGGAGAAGATCAAGAGTTTGTCGACGTGTTTTATGAAATTCCAGATTTTGATCCGACCAAAATTTCACCCTGGTTGTTGCGTATCGAGTTAAACCACAAGGAGATAATAAATAAGAAAATTTCTATGGAAGAAATAGCCGCCACGATTCGGGCGAATTTCGGCGACGATTTGTTTTGCACTTTCAGCAACGACAATGCGGATAAATTAATTTTACGTATTCGAATGTTGTACAACGTAATGGATAGCGAAGGCGACCAAGAAGGCTGCAAGTTTATGGATCAAAAGTTCATAAAGTACATAGATGACACCTGGCTTATGAAAACAACTTTGAAAGGTATTCCCGAAATTTCGAAAATCTATATGGACAAACCCCAATCAAATGAGAAGAAGAGAAGGACGGTGAGCGAAGATGGCGATATGAACCTTGTTTCCGAATGGGTGCTCGAAACGGATGGGACTAACTTTCGTGCAATTTTGTGCGACCGCGACGTCGATGCCGCACGAACTGTGACCAACGACCTTCACGAAACTATTAGCATTTTAGGGATAGATGCTGGTCGCAAAATGATACAAAACGAGATGAACGCGGTGCTGAAATTCTACGGCCTCTACGTCGATAATAGACATATATCGCTACTCTCTGACGTGATGACCGCCAGTGGCACTCTTATGGCCATAAACCGACACGGTATTAATAAGCAAGAGTTTGGACCTCTAATGAAATGCTCCTTCGAGGAAACTGTTGCCGTTCTATTGGAAGCCGCTTGTCATGCCGAAGTGGATCCTCTAAACGGCGTTTCGGCAAATATTATCATGGGGCAGACGGCTAGAATTGGAACGGGTTGTATGGATTTGTATTTGGACATAGAAAAATGCACAACGGCAGTGTCGCATTCTCAAATCAGCGACAGCGAAGAAATGGACACCGATGAAACTGTTTCTTCATTTTTGGATCTATTGGATAGTGGTTCGTCATCGAAAGGTCCAATATTTTCACCGCTTCCCGCGATGTCTTATCCGACGTCTGCCCATACTATATCTTCACCTCAATACGTTCCTGCTTCCCCAAGTTACTCTCCCACTTCGCCAAATTATGCTCCCATTTCGACAGGTTTTTCCAATACCTCGTCATGTTATTCTTTACCCTCTCAAAGTAGTAATTATTCCCCTACCTCACCAAGTTATTTCCCCACTTCACCAAATTATTCCCCCACTTCTCCGAGTTATTCCTCCACTTCACCAAAATATGCTCCCATTTCAAACGGATTTTCCGATACGACATCGCGTTATTCTATTGCCTCTCCGAGTGATTTCCCCACTTCCCCAAGGTAATTTTCGTTGCTAATCATTCACAATAAAATTACCAAACAATAAATAAATGTTTAATAAATACAAATTATTATTATTAAAATACTGATTGTAAAAATTAACCTTTTGTTTCAATTATTTATTGGTTTTAGGGTTCTAGTATACAAAGTGTAGTTGTCCTAGAATTAGTTCACGATAAATAGAAGTTCCGCGCTACATAAACTAATCGCCTCAGCACCGTAGTTGTTTAAGCGCACGTAGTCACAGCTACAGTAGCGCTCATAAGTATGGTGCTACTCAATTTTTTAGCTAAGATTAATAAAAGCAAAACTTATTTCACGAATTGTTGTTTCATTCCTAAATAGCAGCGGTTCCTAGGCTTCTATACAACTACTTTTCTGGTGTGAAAAGTTGTTATTTTTGGTCGCCATAATTTTATAAAGTGATATCAGATAATCCGATAATTCGGAACCGAGAGTTACCAACTTAAAAAATATTGTATATAATTAAAATTTCGTGACAAGAGATTTCGATTTTCAGATTAGTATCTTTATTATCGGATAAAAAATTATTTTTTCACATAATAGCAAATATAAATCTCAGAATATTTCATTTCTTAAATCTGTGGTAATTCTAATAATATGAATCTTTAGTAGCAACCTAACAAATAGTTAATTATAAAGATTTAAAAATTAGTGATCATGAAACTACTTTGTCACGCCATTACTTGATAACGGCTGGACCGAATTTGTTACTCTTTTTTTTTAAATGTTCGAAATAGTCCGAAGATGGTTCTTACGTAACAAACTAGTTATTTTTGGTATATTTATAATGTAACATCAGATAATTCGGTGGGAGTTACCTAACTCTGACTACTCGAAACTAAATTTCTTCTGCTACACACTAAAGAACACAGTTAATATAACAAATTCTCAAAATATGAAGGGTGAATTTATTATCAAAATTTTGAAATAATCGAATTTGAACTTAGCCAATTTTCATGAAATTTGTGATGGATTAACGAGATTCAGGGGCGCATCAGCCATTCTGTGGTCAGTCCGTGCAGTCCGATATACTCTTACACTTAGAATATTTCGCAGCGGATCTTCCGGAGCTACGCTCCGAAGTTTGATCTAAAAAGACAAACAAATTCATCGTCAGTTGTCCGCTGAGACCGAGAGAAGGCCGGCTACGCCGGGATGCTCTAATTCAGTTAAGCAAAATAGCAAATTTCGCAGCGGCAGATGCAGCTCGACCGTCGTACATGCAACATCGATTATTTTTTGTTTTTAGGCGATTTTTAGGGGGTTTCAGATCCCGGTTGCCTTTATCCCGGTGTTCTTGATCGGTGGCGCCTTCTCGTATGTTTAGCTACGCCGCGTCAGCGGCTCTGAGCACGAAAAACCGCCAGGAGATGCGGAGCATCGGAGGGTAGGTTTTTTGATGCTCACAGCTCTGGCCAAGCCAACGTTTATTATGTTTATTTAGAGACCTACTTCTTAAGATATTTTTGGTTCTGAAAAGAACCTTTTTTGCAGCGACGATCGTGAAATTATTGTACCGGAAATACTGCTCGGATGTGATCTAACATGTTATAAAACCTGTCTTCATGTATTCTTCCGTAAAGGGAACACCACATGAATTGGTCCAAATGTGCCGGTAGTAAGCGGGAGCCCATCACACCCAGTCTACGGCAATTCATTTTCAAGCTACACCATTAGCCACCATATTTGTGCAAACCCCACTAATGGGGTCCACAAAATTACGGCTATGGTTCACTGTTTTATGTAAGTAGGGTGAGACGCCGCCGAGGGTTTTAAGCCCAGAATAGCCCTTCCAACAATCCGTCCAGATTTCAGTACCAGGCAGTACATATCGTTGGATGAGCGTCTCCAGCGTGGTGGCATCCCTAGTAGCCACGTACTTGATGATGCCACGCTTTTCGGTGCAGCTGTACATTCCCAGCACCCACTTTGTGCGCGTATGGGAATCCTGCCAACACCATACTTCCGCCGGGTAATCACGCTCTCATCGATTTGTACTACCTGCCCTGGACCGCCAATTGCCAGATCCTCAGGGGTATTCTGGAGCTTCCATGTGCAGATCGCTCGAAAATTCCTGTACATGCTGTAAACAGCCTGCCGGGTCATTCCGACGACTAATGCAGCAGCCCCCGAGCGGACACCACACGCCCACTGATATAAAACCTTGAACGCATCGCGCGGGTGGATGCGACGGCGCTCAAAAATAGTATTGCTGTTGAGGGGGTATGTTCTCTTGCAGCGCGGGCACCGAAAACAATGGTTAAGCCACCACCCGTTAAAATGAATCAGCTTGCAAATTCTTCTGCAATTCTTACTACTACAACGACGTACACGCGGGAGTAACAGAATTTCTTTTAAAAATTCAATATTTTCACGATCGTCGCCGTCTTTGCAAAGTAATGCGACAACTTCGTCATTAAGATCTGAGACAGGCATGATAACAAGTCGACTGCACGGTGCGAACTGATGTTAAGTTTACCGTTACCCCGGGACGGGTGACAATGTTCCATCATCGAATTTTAATATTTTTTGGTGACTTTCGGGTAGTTTAATGTTAATAAATGACAGCGGCAACCCTCCTATAGCAGGATAAACCAACTTTTGATAGAGAAAATCGACTTTGAAAGTACATAATTTTACATGTAAACGGGTGGAATCTCACTCATTTTGTTGACGGTACGTGCAAGTTGAACTAGTCTTAGACTTAGCCGTTTGCGGAGAGGCAGTTGCAGCCCGACTCGACTGCATGTAACATCGATTATTTTTTGTTTTCGCTTTTTTGGGGGTTAAACGTAATAGATAACTGCCGCATACCGCGACTATACTTTTTAATGCATTTTCAAGGGTCTCTCACATCCCGGTTGCATAGATCCCGGTGTTCTTGATCGGTGGCGCCTTCTCGTATGTTTAGCCTAGTAACCAGAGTCAAATCCGCTCCGTAGGGGTGCAGAGCGGAGCGGCGCCCCGGAGGAGTAGGATTTGACGATGGATTACCCTCCTTTTCGAATGCACACCCCTAAAATTCGAAGGCAAAAAAATTTTAATTTTTTCACTTTTTCGGCAACAACCGCCTTATTTTCCATTTTTTCGCGAATATTTATACTAATATCTACTAAGCACACCCCCCCTACCCGAATTTCAAAGAAAAATTAAAATCGGAGCAAAAAAATTTCACCCCATTTCAAGCGACCGGCCGACGATGTGACACATCGACCCGGTGGTACATCAGCGACCCGTACTATTTCAACTCGCAGCATCTTTCTTATTTTCACACTTTTTACGAATTTTTTTTTAAGATCACCTCCGCGCCGACAAAAGTTATACATTCGCATTAAAACATTGCCAAAAAGGCCGTGATAAACACAAAATTTTTCGAAATTAAAAGTTGGGGGCGTGTCAATAATTCTTCAAGCCACGCGAAAATTATGCCGGCAGCCTATCCCGGCCATGGGTTATGGTTTTTACTCAATTTTCGGTATTAATTCTTAAAAATCCTCAATTATCCACCCCTTATTGTGTACCTTAACCCTTTTTTGACCTATATATCAAGGGATAATTTTTTTCGGATATTCCTTGTCACTTGGGCCGTTCACTCTCTCACCGTTACCCCACTTATATTTATAACTTTTGTGGGGCGTGGTCTACAACACCGGCCGAACGATGTGCGTCGGCCGGGGTCTATGGCATACTACATGCTACTTTTCCCGTACTTTTCAAAAGTCGATTTTGTGGCTATTTTTTAAAAATTCACCTAAGTTATTTTTAAAATAGACTAAAATAAGCCTGTTCTTTAGTGTGTAGCTGAAGAAATTTTTTTTCAGCTAGTCAGAGATACATAACTCTCGCCGATAATTCGATAATCTGCACCAATTAAATTTTTCGAGATAACTTCTTATTAGGGTATCAACATCTTAAGGTATCAACAGATCAACGTATCAACGGATCAACGTATCAACGTATTTAAATTTCCTATATAGGTGAAAAATTATGTAAATAAAATATAACTTATATTTGGTCTGCATTGAAAAAAAAGTTGTTATTTTTGGTCGCCATGATTTTATAATGTAACTAGCTGACCCGGCAGACGTTGTCCTGCCCGAAATCAATTTTTATGCCACTCAAAGAATTGTTTATCCAAATATAAATTTACGAAATAATTAAACAAATTATGAAAAAACCAAAAAATTTACATTAAAAGTAGTAATATCGAATCCTGACAGTTTCGGATGTATTTACTAAAGTTGCTTGCAAGGGTACCTCTGGATCTAATTCAAACGATGGTTTGAAAAATATTAGAAAAAAATTAAGTCGGAATTTCATGTCAACCAAAGGATTTATTTTCTATCATTAAATTTTAATTTAACACCTTCGGATAAACTCCAGAGTGATAATAAAACATAGATAGTTTAAATTTCAATGTGATTTATTTAAATGGAATCGAAATCAGTAGAGTGCGATATGATAAACAATGTGTTTCGATTTGTTTTCCGGCGCAAAAACAAACAACGAAGACGGTTTGCCAACACGCGAACAGGCAACGTACAGCTGACCGTGCGAAAAACAGGGAAATTCGAGATTAATCCCACAGACTTCCAACGATTGGCCTTGCGATTTATTGATTGTCATCGCAAAAGCCAATCGAACGGGGAACTGAATCCGCTTGAATTGGAATGGCAGATCAGTTGGAATAATCGGAATTCGTGGGATAAGACTTCCTCTCCTTTGAATTCGCCCTTGATGATCGTCGCTTGAATCACATTATTCATCAGTTTCTTGACGGACAACCGCGTACCGTTGCATAATTTCGGATGATTCAGATTCCTCAACATGATTATGATCGATCCCACCTTCAACTGTAAATTATGCGGCGGAGTTCCTGCCACATCAAGCGAGTTCAAAAATTCCGTCGGATAGTTGGTCGCTTCATCCTCGTCGGTCACACTGTCAACGGATTTGTACGAATGCAGTTCTCCAGCTATTTGACTTTGAATAATGAAAAATGAAGAATGAACACCGCCATGTCGCTCCCTTTGTTCACATATTTGCAAACGTATTTGATGGATTTGATGGAGTTGCAGTACTCAACATTGCAGTGGGTGGAGAACGATTTAGATAAAAGCGGACAATATGGAACGATCCAGCGGTTATCGACGACGACATCGTTTCCTTTCACTTTCATCACGATTGATCTAATTTGATCTGATTATTTCTGATGATTTCAGCTGTACGTTGCCTGTTCGCGATCAATCGTGATGAAATAATCAGATTAAATTAGATCAATCGTGATGAAAGTGAAAGGAAACGATGTCGTCGTCGATAACCGCTGGATCGTTCCATATTGTCAGCTTTTATCGAAAACGTTCTCGACCCACTGCAATGTTGAGTACTGCAACTCCATCAAATCCATCAAATACGTTTGCAAATATGTTTTCTATCTACTCTACTGATGGAAACTTAATTAATTACAGGTTAAGGCGGCGCCACTTGTTGACTACTACTACTACTTTTAACATGGAACATGTTTTTACGGTCGTTACCTCGCAAAAATCGACACCAAAAACCGACATCAAAAATCGACACGAAACATCGGCACCACATGTATAATTCAAATTTACAGTTTATAATTTGAATATAGAGTAGATTATCGAATAACATCTTCGCATTCACAGTAATTAATTTACAATAACAAAATTTTTAATACCAAAAATTTAAATCCGAAACCGATCGCAAAAAGAAAATTTGGTTATATAGTAAAATTTTATTACCAACACAAAAAGGGATTATCCTATTTTACTACTTCTCTTCAACTCTTCGTATACTCTTCCGCTTATATACTAAACTTAGGATCATCGGCATTACCAATCGCAACAATATCGTTATCTTTACAGATGATCTTCCTAATACAGAGTTGACACAAAATACAATAATGATGATGCATATATATTTGGCAATTTATTTTAGGCTTCTATACAAAGTATAACAAGAAGCCTTATGATCTAGCTCCGTGTCCGTCTGTCTGTCCGTCCGTCTGTCCGTCCGTCTGTCCGTCTGTCTGTCCGCAGAATTCAAAATCATACAGAGCGTTTCAAATCGTGTTGGAAATACTCTGTGTGTATAGAGGTCTAAGAACTGGGTAGCCAGTGCGCTACTTTTAGGCTTCTATACAAAGTACGATATAACAAGAAGCCTTATTTAGGCTTCTATACAAGGTATAGAAAGAAGCCTTATGGTCTGGCTTCGTGTCCGTCCGCATGTTTCAGAGCCAATCATAACGTTGATCAACTGATACGTTGTTATATTGTAAATACTTCGTCTATATAGTATTGCGTTAATCTGTTAATCCGTTGTTTCGATTCGCTAATGCAATTTACAAATACGCAAATGTTCGAAAGAAATTTACTAAGTTAAAGATATTTTCAAAGAGGTCTCCCTATATAAACTACTTGTTAGGCTTCTATACAAAGTACAGCAAGAACCCTTATGATCTGGCTCCGCGTCTGTCCGTCTGTCTGTCCGCATAATTCAAATCTAATCAGAACCTTCGAAATTGTGATTGTGACCGCAAAAATTTAATTAGTGCAGATTATCTGATATTACCTTATAATAATATGGCGACCAAAAATAACAACTTTTTTTTCAATGCAGACCAAATATAAGTTATATTTTATTTACATAATTTTTCACCTATATAGGAAATTTAAATACGTTGATACGTTGATACGATGATACGTTGATACGTTGATACGATGATACGTTGATACGTTGATACGTTGATACGATGATACGTTGATACGTTGATACGTTGATACGTTGATCCGTTGATACGTTGATCTGTTGATACGTTGATCCGGTTTTATTGTAACCACAGCAGTGGCTTGATGTGATTGGTGAAGTTAAGTTGTAAATAAAAGAGAAAGATTAGGATTGATCGACCTTAAGAAATGGATCGTACATTACAGAGAAGTAAAGTTCCGGATGGAATGGAAAAGTTTGCTTATTATTGATTATATAGTAAATGATAAATACCAACCGCAAAAATATATTTAGTGCAGATTATCTATTTTCAATGCACACCAAATATAAGTTATATTTTATTTTCATAATTTTTCAGCTATATAGGAAATTTAAATACGTTGATCTGTTAATAAGTTGATCTGTTGATACTGCTGTGTACTTTTAGGCTTCTATACAAAGTATAGCAAGAAGCCTTATGATCTGGCTCCGTGTCTGTCCGTCTGTCCGCATAATTTAAAATCATACAGAGCGTTTCAAATCGTGTTTTACTTTGATGTGAAAAAATAATTAGGCTTCTATACAAAGTATAGCAAGAAGCCTTACGATCTGGCTCGGTGTCTGTCCGTCTGTCCGTCTGTCCGTCTGTCCGCATAATTCAAAATCATACAGAGCGTTTCAAATCGTGTTGGAAATACTCTGTGTGTATAGAGGTCTAAGAACTGGGTAGCCAGTGCGCTACTTTTAGGCTTCTGTACAAAGTATAACAAGAAGCCTTATTTAGGCTTCTATGCAAGGTATAGAAAGAAGCCTTATGGTCTGGCTTCGTGTCGGTCCGCATGTTTCAGAGCCAATCATAACGTTGATCAACTGAAACGTTGTTATATTGTAAATACTTCGTCTATATAGTATTGCGTTAATCTGTTAATCCGTTGTTTCGATTCGCTAATGCAATTTACAAATACGCAAATGTTCGAAAGAAATTTACTAAGTTAAAGATATTTTCGAAGAGGTCTCCCTATATAAACTACTTGTTAGGCTTCTATACAAAGTATAGCAAGAACCGTAAAATTCAAATCTAATCAGAACCTTCGAAATTGTGATTGTAAACACATCGTTATATATAATTAAATAAAATTTGTTTTAAATTTAAAATCGACTTTCTAGCCACACGTTCTGTACAAAATTTTACTTATACCTATATAGAATATTTGTTAGGTTGCTACTAAAGATTCAGATTATGAGAATTACCACAGATTTAAGAAATGAAATGTTCTGGGATTTATATTGGAACTTAAAATGCTATTTTTAGGCTTCTATACAAAGTATAACAAGAAGCCTTATGATCTAGCTCCGTGTCCGTCTGTCCGTCCGTCCGTCTGTCTGTCCGCATAATTCAAAATCATACAGAGCGTTTCAAATCGTGTTGGAAATACTCTGTGTGTATAGAGGTCTAAGAACTGGGTAGCCGGTGCGCTACTTTTAGGCTTCTATACAAAGTACGATATAACAAGAAGCCTTATTTAGGCTTCTATACAAGGTATAGAAAGAAGCCTTATGGTCTGGCTTCGTGTCCGTCCGCATGTTTCAGAGCCAATCATAACGTTGATCAACTGATACGTTGTTATATTGTAAATACTTCGTCTATATAGTATTGCGTTAATCTGTTAATCCGCTGTTTCGATTCGCTAATGCAATTTACAAATACGCAAATGTTCGAAAGAAATTTACTAAGTTAAAGATATTTTCAAAGAGGTCTCCCTATATAAACTACTTGTTAGGCTTCTATACAAAGTATAGCAAGAACCCTTATGATCTGGCTCCGCGTCTGTCCGTCTGTCTGTCCGCATAATTCAAATCTAATCAGAACCTTCGAAATTGTGATTGTGACCGTAAAAATTTAATTAGTGCAGATTATCTGATATTACATTATAATAATATGGCGACCAAAAATAACAACTTTTTAGGCTTCTATACAAAGTATAGCAAGAAGCCTTATGATCTGGCTCCGTGTCTGTCCGTCCGTCTGTCCGTCTGTCTGTCTGTCCGTCCGCATAATTCAAAATCATACAGAGCGTTTCAAATCGTGTTTTACTTTGATGTGAAAAAATAATTTTAGGCTTCTATACAAAGTATAGCAAGAAGCCTTATGATCTGGCTCGGTGTCTGTCCGTCTGTCCGTCCGTCCGTCTGTCCGTCTGTCCGCATAATTCAAAATCATACAGAGCGTTTCAAATCGTGCTGGAAATACTCTGTGTGTATAGAGGTCTAAGAACTGGGTAGCCAGTGCGCTACTTTTAGGCTTCTGTACAAAGTATAACAAGAAGCCATATTTAGGCTTCTATGCAAGGTATAGAATGAAGCCTTATGGTCTGGCTTAGTGTCGGTCCGCATGTTTCAGAGCCAATCATAACGTTGATCAACTGAAACGTTGTTATATTGTAAATACTTCGTCTATATAGTATTGCGTTAATCTGTTAATCCGTTGATTCGATTCGCTAATGCAATTTATTATTATTACAGGTTAGATGATGTTTTGTATTGATTTCATCAGAATCAAAATCGGAATCGGAAAAGTCGCTGCTAGAATAATTGCTTGAGTTGTTCATGTTTATAAATTAGTGGTACTTGCTATATCGATTCCTTTTCAAAAGTATTACCTAAATTTTAAATACAAAGTGTAACCTATATAGTAAATTGTTGATCCTTTGATACGTTGATACATTGATACGTTGATACATTGATACGTTGATACGTTGATACATTGATACGTTGATACATTGATACGTTGATACATTGATACGTTGATACATTGATACGTTGATACATTGATACGTTGATATATTGATACGTTGATACATTGATCCGCTGATCTGTTGATCTGTTGATCTGTTGATCCGTTAATCTGTTTATCCATTTATTGCATTATCTGCTTATCCGTTATTTGTATTTTTATCTTTTGAACAATATATCCACACCGTTAAGAAATTGTATGTAAAATTACAATCATTAGCAACTTTGTGACCAATTTTTCTTCAGCATAGCGCGAAATCATATCTTTCTTCAGTATTTATCACATCGAAAGTCAGCAATTATGGTACAAACTATATTACGAACGTAACTTATATACCATGCTTTAAAAATAATATTTTCTAAGCATGTTATATCACGTTACTTGGTTCGGACGATGCTATTTTAGGGTTTTGATATCATAGATATCAAAAAACTAATATTTTTTAATCAAAATCAAATTAATTAAAAAAAAATCTTGTAGCTGGTGTGTTATGGTAGTGTTATATCTACGAGGGCTGGGAAATCGAGTATTCGAATACTCGATTCTAGGTAATTTGTTCGACAGCGTTATGTGCGACAGAAATTTGTTTGAAAATGCCCTGTCGATTAAATGTTCAGTCGTACAAATGCTGAGTTGGACGAATTTCTCTCGAACAAATTACCAACTACGGCATATTCAAACATTAGAATATCCCACTAATATTTAAGTGTTTTACTAGGTTTAAGATGATAATTTCATTATTAATAATTAATTTTAATATTATTAATAATAATTATTAATTTAACATAAGCGGCCTGCCGGTGTCGCGAGTAAACAGTCGACTATTCCAGACGTGTTTTTGTTTTTCCAAGCAAAAATGTAATCACTAATCAGTGACATTTACAGCCGTATTCACCAAGCTCTGTTAAGTTGCTAACAGAGAGTCAAGTCAATAACAGTCTGTTAATGTGATATATTTGTATTCACCAATGACTGTTAGCAGTTACCAGTCTGTCAAGTCGTCTGATAAGTTAACAGAGCAACATTGGGCTGTCAACATAGGTAACAGACTGATAAGTAATATTTTTATGTGTCAATATTGTAGGTTATAATTATTATTGACATTTGTTTTTGGTATGTATTTAAGGTTAACTTTTTTCCGCGAAATCAGTTAAAGCTAGTTTTACACGGTTTTACCAACAAAAATTCTAGTTACTTTTAGGCTTCTATTCAAAGTATAACAAGAAGCCTTATGATCTGGCTCCGTGTCTGTCCGTCCGTCTGTCCGTCCGTCCGTCCTCATAATTCAAAATCATACAGAGCGTTTCAAATCGTGTTGGAAATACTCTGTGTGCATAGAGGTCTAAGAACTGGGTAGCCAGTGCGCTACTTTTAGGCTTCTATACAAAGTACGATATAACAAGAAGCCTTATTTAGGCTTCTATACAAGGTATAGAAAGAAGCCTTATGGTCTGGCTTCGTGTCCGTCCGCATGTTTCAGAGCCAACCATAACGTTGATCAACTGATACGTTGTTATATTTTAAATACTTCGTCTATATAGTATTACGTTAATCTGTTAATCCGGTGCTTCGATTCGCTAATGCAATTTATAAATACGCAAATGTTCGAAAGAAATTTACTAAGTTAAAGATATTTTCGAAGAGGTCTCCCTATATAAACTACTTGTTTTACTTTGATGTGAAAACAAGGTGGAACTCGCTTTAGCGGCAGTTCTTAGGCTTCTATACAGCTACCTTTCTGGTGTGGAAAGTTGTTATTATCTGGTTATTTTTGATCACCATATAATGTAACATCACATAATCAGATAATCTGCACCAATTAAATTTTTTGCGATTGGTAATTATCATTTACTATATAAGTAATAACAATCAAACTTTTTCATTCTATTAGAAATTTTACTTCTCTGTAATGTATGGTCCTTTTTGTGAGGTGGACCAATCCTCTCTATTCTCTTTTATTTATAACTTAACTTCACTAACCACATCAATAAAAAATTATTTTTTCACATCAAAGTAAAACAAGTAGTTTATATAGGGAGACCTCTTCGAAAATATCTTTAACTTAGTAAATTTCTTTCGAACATTTGCGTATTTATCATTTACTATATAATCAATAATAAGCAAACTTTTCCATTCCATCCGGAACTTTACTTCTCTGTAATGTACGATCCATTTCTTAAGGTCGATCAATCCTAATCTTTCTCTTTTATTTACAACTTAACTTCACCAATCACATCAAGCCACTGCTGTGGTTACAATAAAACCGGATCAACGTATCAACAGATCAACGTATCAACGGATCAACGTATCAACGTATCAACGTATCAACGTATCATCGTATCAACGTATCAACGTATCAACGTATCATCGTATCAACGTATCATCGTATCAACGTATCAACGTATCAACGTATTTAAATTTCCTATATAGGTGAAAAATTATGTAAATAAAATATAACTTATATTTGGTCTGCATTGAAAAAAAAGTTGTTATTTTTGGTCGCCATTTATTATAAGGTAATATCAGATAATCTGCACTAATTAAATTTTTGCGGTCACAATCACAATTTCGAAGGTTCTGATTAGATTTGAATTATGCGGACAGACAGACGGACAGACGCGGAGCCAGATCATAAGGGTTCTTGCTATACTTTGTATAGAAGCCTAACAAGTAGTTTTATATAGGGAGACCTCTTTGAAAATATCTTTAACTTAGTAAATTTCTTTGGAACATTTGCGTATTTGTAAATTGCATTAGCGAATCGAAACAACGGATTAACAGATTAACGCAATACTATATACACGAAGTATTTACAATATAACAACGTATCAGTTGATCAACGTTATGATTGGCTCTGAAACATGCGGACGGACACGAAGCCAGACCATAAGGCTTCTTTCTATACCTTGTATAGAAGCCTAAATAAGGCTTCTTGTTATATCGTACTTTGTATAGAAGCCTAAAAGTAGCGCACTGGCTACCCAGTTCTTAGACCTCTATACACACAGAGTATTTCCAACACAATTTGAAACGCTCTGTATGATTTTGAATTATGCGGACGGACGGACAGACAGACAGACGGACACGGAGCTAGATCATAAGGCTTCTTGTTATACTTTGTATAGAAGCCTAAAATAATTTTTTATTGATGTGGTTAGTGAAGTTAAGTTATAAATAAAAGAGAAAGGAGAGGATTGGTCCACCTCAAAAAAAGGACCAGACATTACAGAGAAGTAAAATTTCTAATAGAATGGAAAAGTTTGATTGTTATTACTTATATAGTAAATGATAATTACCAATCGCAAAAAATTTAATTGGTGCAGATTATCTGATTATGTGGTGTTACATTATATGGCGATCAAAAATAACCAGATAATAACAACTTTCCACACCAGAAAGGTAGCTGTATAGAAGCCTAAGAACTGCCGCTAAAGCGAGTTCCACCTTGTTTATATAAATATATAGATAGAGGGTACAGGTACTTTGTCGGCAACAACTCACCAAAAAATCAGCCCAAAACGCACACAGCGTTTGGAGGATAATCGAATAAGAATTTTTCAAGCGCGATCAATTACATCCAGACGACCAAACATGACAAATCTATATGAACGGTTGGCGTACAGATACGATCCAACAGTCGATTACGATTACGGATGTATCGGTTGACTTTGGAACAATGAGCACTGTCTGTCAACATTGCAATGCTTTGAGGTTTCGACACGACCTATCTACTCTACTGATGGAAACTTAATTAATTACATGTTAAGGCGGCGCCACCTGTTGACGACATTAAACGCACTTTCAGTTTTTTCCCGAATTTTTCAACTTCCCGGGCAACTTTTCCAATTTTTTTTTCACACAAACCTTGTCGAAGATATAGGCAACAACTCACCAAAAAATCAGCCAAATTCGTCGAGCCGTTCTCACGTGATGATGATGCATACATATTTGGCAACTCATTTTAGGCTTCTATACAAAGTATAGCAAGAAGCCTTATGATCTGGCTCCGTGTCTGTCCGTCCGTCTGTCTGTCTGTCTGTCCGCATAATACAAAATCATACAGAGCGTTTCAAATCGTGTTGGAAATACTCTGTGTGTATAGTGGTCTAAGAACTGGGTAGCCAGTGCGCTACTTTTAGGCTTCTATACAAGGTATAGAAAGAAGCCTTATGGTCTGGCTTCGTGTCCGTCCGCATGTTTCAGAGCCAACATTAAGTTGATCAACTGAAACGTTGTTATATTTTAAATACTTCGTCTATATAGTATTGCGTTAATCTGTTAATCCGTTGCTTCGATTCGCTAATGCAATTTATAAATACGCAAATGTTCGAAAGAAATTTACTAAGTTAAAGATATTTTCGAAGAGGTCTCCCTATATAAACTACTTGATTTACTTTGATGTGAAAAAATAATTTTTTATTGATGTGGTTAGTGAAGTTAAGTTATAAATAAAAGAGAAAGGAGAGGATTGGTCCACCTCAAAAAAAGGACCATACATTACAGAGAAGTAAAATTTCTAATAGAATGGAAAAGTTTGATTGTTATTACTTATATAGTAAATGATAATTACTAGAGATGAGATTTTTAGGTCGTATAAATGTTATACCAGAGAGCGTTAAAGGGTTAATTGATACACGGCCCCGTTCGAAAGTTATGCTGTATGAAAAAGAAAGAAGAAACGGGGCCGTGTATCAATTAACCCTTTAACGCTCTCTAGTATAACATTTATACGACCTAAAAATCTCATCTCTAATAATTACCAATCGCAAAAAATTTAATTGGTGCAGATTATCTGATTATGTGATGTTACATTAATGGCGATCAAAAATAACCAGATAATAACAACTTTTTTAAGTTTGTAACTCTCGGTTCCGAATTATCGGATTATCTGATATCACATTATAAAATTATGGCGACCAAAAATAACAACAAATTTTCACACCAGAAAAGTAGTTGTATGTATAGAAGCCTAGGAACCGCTGCTGAAGCACGTTCCAACTTGTTTATATATATAGATATCAGATAATCTGCACTAATTAAATTTTTGCAGTTACAATCACAATTTCGAGGGTTCTGGGTATTTCGAGGGGATAAACGCTCAGGTAAGTCCATAAAATGATAATCTTCGATAATTTTGCAATCGAAAAGAAAAAACATAACCATCAAAAAATAACGTAACCATAAAAATTTATCAGTGGTCTCCAAAATTTTCAAATATCGTTAAAAAATACTGTTCGAAACATTTATAATTCTTCTTATCACTTCATTAATCATCAATCAACATTTACTTTACATCTTAATAAGTGAACTCTTAAAGACCATTTCCAAAATTTAACTTTCTTAAAATTTACGTCGTTTTTCTCTCCAATTACGTCTTTTCGTCTCCACGGACGAACAGAGAGTCCCAAATTACGTCCTCACGTCTCGGCGGACACCGTGAGTCCTTCACGCTTCCTTATCCTTTCCATATCCCACCAAATTGTCTATCTGTCCGCGCACTAATTTATTTTAACGTACACTTTTCATTATTAATTTACCTATCTTTTCACAAATAAAAATTTTATTTAATTTATTCCCAAAAACTTTCTTAAATAAAACAAATAAACCTTCTTTTGCTTTTTATAACATTCTTTTGAAATATTTGTGTATACAAAAATTACGTTCTTTCGTATTTCAGATTTGGTTGATGCAAGCAGTTCATTCGGAAGTACCAAGAAGATACAGGTGTAATGCTTTAATTGTCATAATGGTGCTTTAATTGAATACCTTGTAATGAGCATTTTAGCAAAATCAACCCAATTACAACAGACTTCCCCCTCTGATAAACAGAACATGACAGTACATTGTCGTGCATCGCTACCTCCTTTCTATATTATCCGATTGAAATAAAAATACACATAAATAAAAATATAAAACATACAAATTCAAATTATCTGAATAAGATCACATGAGTGGAAACCAAATCAAAATGTAAAAATGGCCAAACGTAGCCGCCTGCAAATGTAGATATGAAATCTCCGAAAATGATATTGTCCACCAAGTGTATCCTATCACACAAAAATGAAAAATGCGAATAATTGAAATTAATTATAACACAATTAATTTCTCAAACAACCAAATAATACACAGCACAATTAAATAAAGCAAAATGATACGAAATTACCTTAGACGTCTGGTCAGGTCCGTACTTCCAAAATTCTGCGTCGGAGCCCAAAATATCCTCAAAAAAAGACAGGACTTTAGTGATCGTGAATTGATGCAGTAGAATCAACAGAATCCCAAACATACGGTGGGTGGTTGATTTATCCAAACAAACTCGGTGCCACCACTATCACTCCAATTCGATGCACTGTCGCAAAACACAACCTCTCGACTCTACATTCCTGACCAGAATGACCGTTGCCCGATTTTAACGGGCTTATCCTCCCCCAGTTCGACCGCTCCAAACTAGGTGGCGGGAGAGGTACCAATAATTCAAAAGTAGGTAATGAATCAAAAATTCGTTACAATAGTCAATAGGAAATTTTGATTTGGGTGGTTAAGGTTACATAACCGTAGCCCCAATTCATAATACCCACTTTTCCAATTATCAACCTATAGACAACAACCGCAATTTCAACCAAGACCATTTGCCGGTCCCATAAATAAACCCTTCCATCAACACACAAGATTTCCCACTAATAAACAAGTTTTTGGAACAAAACCCGGTTCGACGATGAAAAAAACGCATTACAGTAAACCGAAACCAATGTCAGTGCAAACTAGTGCATTTTCCAGGAAACCTAGTGAATACCAAGCCGCGAATAGACCCGCAATTATCTCGGAAGAATTATTTAATAACGAAATCGAATTTGAAGAAAATTTTAACGATGATAATTACGAAGACTACGAAATAAAACAGCCCGAAGAAATAGCATACTTCCAACCAACAAACGGGATACAAGAAAATTATGTAAATGGCTATTTAACAGCAAAAGCATACTATTAGCTCGTTAATAGCATATTTACAGCTAAAATGTTTGTTGGGAAGTGAACATAATTATTGATTGGATTTTGATATTTGTAATAGTTTGTTTATATTTATTGGCAATTCGCTCATCATTTATGATAATAAGGTCAGTGGTATTTCATACTAATAATAAAACACATAAACTTCTCTTAGAGAATATTCGGGTCGAGTAACCTAATGTTGACCACCCCAAATAAAATTAAAAATTTCCTATTGCAAAGAGGAAGGTTTATATAGTATACTGTAAAAATTTTATGTGTGAAAGTATTATCAAAATTTTGAATAAATCGATTTTTAAGTTAGCAAATTTAATATTTAAAAGCCGACTGAACGGCGGGAATCTCATGAGATTCCGCGCGTCGTCATTCTGTTGACGGTACGTGTGGAATGGTATACCCTAACACTTAGAAAATTTTGTCAGATGCTGCTCGCACGTCCTACAGGTAACATGACTATCAAATCCCGATTTTCTTGAAGGATGGCGCCTTCAAGTATGTTTAGCTTCTGCCGTGTAGCGGCTCCGGCGATAAAAAACCGGCCGGAGCTCCGGAGGAGCGCAGGCTTGGGTATTTCGATGCGGATGCCGGACGAGTCTCGAATCCAAACCCCGAAATTTCAAACTTGTTTCTGCCTTTCCATGACCAAATTTGTACATTCCCTGACTTTTCCAGATATTCTACTATAGAAGAATGGAAATCCTGTTATAAGGGTTTTGGAAAAAAAAAATTTTTATGGTATCTCAATCCCTCCCCCTATTCTGATTCCTGTTACAGACCTGTTCTGATCCACAGGTGCTGTGTAAAAGTCTTATGCCCGTTTCCACCAACATTTATTTAAGTATGCCTTAGTAAAAAATTCTTTACGTAAGGTATTCCATAAAATAATACTAAGGAAAATTTGCATTTCGCCAAAATAAAATCTTAACCAGCAGTTCCCTTGCTAGGAATTCTTTACAGCGAACAAATGAACTAATTACGTGTTGTCGGGACTAATCCCGTAATCCGATAACAAGGTTAGCAGTTGATGGCTTGTTGGGTTGTACAGTTGTACAGGGTTGTCCTCTTCTTCTGCTATCTATCGGAGCTTGTCGTAGTACTTTTCGGGTTGTTCTCTCTCTTGGTAGTCTCTCCACATGTCCTAGCCATCTCACCCTCTGCGCTTTGACTATTCTTGTTATATCCGGTTCTCCGTATAGGTTGATTACCTCCTCATTATTCAATCTACTCCATTCGCCATTTATCTGTCGTCCACCATAAATTTTTCTCAGGATTTTCCTTTCCCATCGTGCTACCTTTTCACTGTTGTTCTTATTTAAGGTCCACGTTTCACTACCATACAGTACTGCCGGTGTTATCACTGTTTTGTATATCCGTATTTTTGTTCTTCGTGATATTTGTTTGTTACGTATTATTGTTCCTAGGCTAGCTGCACTTTTATTTCCTCTTGTTATTCTTGCGTCAATCACCTTGCTGTTGTCAATGTTACTTGTTATTAAGGTTCCCAAATAGGTGAAGTTTTCCACGTCCTCAAAATTGTACTCCTTCGTTCTTCCTATCTTAATCGTAAGTTTTGTCGCAATTCTAGGTTCACTAACTTTCGCTCCCATGACCATATATTTCGTTTTCTCTTCGTTTATCTGCATTCCCATTTCTTGTGCTTCTCTGATGATATTTCTTACTATTTTTTGTAGATCATGTCGGTTTTTTGCAATGAGTACGATATCATCCGCGTAGGCTAAGCATTGGCAGATTGTATTGTATATCGTTCCAGTTGTGTTTATCCCACTTTTTCTAATTATTTGTTCCGGTATTAAGTTGAACAGCACTGCTGATAAGGGATCTCCCTGTCTCAAGCCACTCTTTACCTCAAAACTTTTGGATATTTTGTTCGCCGATTTTACGTAGTTTTCGGTTCTGTTGAGGGTCATCTTTGTCAATCTTATTATTTTGTCCGGTATCCCCAGAGTTCTCATTGCGGTATACAGCTTCTCTCTATTTACAGTAACATACGCCTGTTTAAAATCTATGAATAGTGCATGGAGTTCTACTTTGTGCTCGTAACAATTTAACTGTATTTGTTTCAGGGTGAATATCTGGTCTATTACTGATCTATTACTTCTAAAGCCACACTGGTAGTCACCAATAATTTCTTCGGCAAATTCGTTCAATTTCTCTTTTATCTTTGTCGCCAGCACTTTATACACCGTGTCCTGTAAAGCTATTCCTCTGTACTTTTCGAATTTGGTCTTGTCCCCCCTCTTATATACTGGGATTAGTACTGCTTTAGACCAACTTTCTGGCATTTGTTCTTTGTCCCATATTTTTTATATTAAACTTGCCACTTCCAGTTGTAAACCTTCTCCTCCATATTTGATCAACTCTGATCTAATTCCATTTTCCCCTGGGCTTTTATTGTTTTTCATGTTCATTAATGTTTTCTTATTTTCCTCAATTATTGTTTATATCGTCTATCCATTCCAAGCTACTAAATTTTTCTTCTATCATCTTCTTGTACTTATTCTGTGTGCTCTCTTCCTGTAATTGTGTGACTTCATATTTGTACGTCTTTTCTCTTGCTAGTATTCTTTGTTACTTCTTGTTTCAACTTAATTCTCAGTAGATAATGGTCAGAGTCTGCATCGGCCCCCCTATAACTGCGTACGTTTTTAATTTGTTCAGCGTGTTGTGTTTCTATTAAAAAGTGGTCTATTTGATTTGTTATTTCACCATTTGGTGTTCTCCACGTTCCTTTATGTATATCTTTTTGCTGGAAATGAGTACTGCTAATTTTCATGTTTTTTTTCTATTGCAAAGGCGATTAATTTTGTACCATTATCATTACTTTCGGTATGCTTACTGAAACGTCCTATGGTTGGTCTATATATTTCTTCCCTTCCTAACTTGGCATTGAAATCTCCCAGTACGACTTTGATGTCATACTATGGTACTTCTTCATACAGCTTTTCTAATTTTTCGTAGAACTTATTTTTTCCTCTTCGTCTTTCTCTTCTGTAGGTGCGTGTACATTTATAAAACTAAGTTTTCGATGTTTGCCTCTTACTCTTATATAGCACATTCTGTCTGTTATTGGTCTAAACTGTATTACCGTTTGTTTAATTCTGTTATGTACCATAAAGCCCGTTCCAAATCTTCTATCTTGTCCTCCACTTCCAAAGAAAGTGTACCCTTCTATGTCAAGTATCTCGGTTCCTTTTTGTTTAGTTTCCTGCAGTGCTATCATATCGATTTTATAACTTTTCAATTGAAGGGGCAAGTGGAGAAAGGGGCTATGTGACATTTTATAAAATGTCGACATCGGTGTGAATGAATGCGTTTTGTGCTATTGTTGCATACCACATGTAATTAAAAATATATAAAATGTAGATCTTATACATATAGTTAAATATATAAGATATTTTTAATTGCATATGGTATGCAAAAATAGCACAAAACGCATTCATTCACACCGATGTCGACATTTTATAAAATGTCACATAGCCCCTTTATCCACTTGCCCCTTCAATTGTTTCACTAATACCTTCATTGCACCTTCTGAATATGTTCCTCTGACATTCCATGTTGCTATCCACAGGATTTCCATTGTATCTTTCACTTTTTCGTATTCCTTTTCGTTTGTCCTTTTCATAGCTTTTTCCGTCATAATTGGTTTCCATCTTGGTAAATACTCGGTTCGTTTTTTTGTACGGAGGTTATTTTGTTTTTAACTATTTCTCCTGCTCGCTGGTCCCAATCCCATCGCTCACGATCTAAATCTTTCTGTAGCCTACTTTTGTGTCCTTTCCACTACTTCTTTCGTGTTTTGCAACTTTCCTCAGCTCAGCCTGTATTTTTTGTTTTTCCTGGGTCAGATCGTCGTCAATGTACCTATTTGTGCCTTTCAGTTTGGCTTTTGTCTTTATCACAGCGACATTATCTTGCCATGTTTCGAATTTTACCAGTACAATAGGTTTAGCGGTTTTTAGCTTTATTACCTCTGCTGATTTTATTGGTATGTTGAGGTCTACTTCCGTTTTCAGCAATGCTTCTACCTCTTTCTTTACCGACTCTTCTTTCATATTAACTCCTTTCATAACTATATTATTCTTTCTCTCTCTTTTTTCGGTCTGATTCAACCTGTTTTCAAGAAATACAACTTTCTCCTTGAGCATCTCATTTTCTTCTTTCAACATCTTAATATCATTTTCATACATTTGTTGTCCTGCCTTTATCTCACGAACTTCGGTTAGTAGCTGTGTCATCATATTTTTTAATGTTTCCATCTCACCGCCAGTACTATTATCGGGTTTTTTGACCGGGGTTCTGACGAACTTGTCGCTCTTGCAGAAAATCTCGTAATCACTCTGACGCTTGTTTGAGCCTTCTCCAGTGGTCGAGCTCTCACTATCGTATTGTTGCCCTTTATTCTTATCTTCCATTTCACGCGTATAGGTTGATCACTCAACCACTCGGAAGTGAAACAAGTGATGTTATGTAACTCAAAATATCTCCTATCTGGTTGGTACAACAAGTTTGAAATTAATAAGTTGTAAGTTTCAACTCTTGAGGCTATGCAACCCAATTTACTTTTGTGTTATCTTTCTAACCTCTCTAAAAATTATTACTTTAAAACCAAAAAATACTCGTCTTCCTCACCGTTTCTATCAAATCCTTTGTATTCGTGTCCTCACACTTTCTAGCTTGCAGAAAATACACTCTCAAACAGTAGGTTTCAGGGTTTTCACTCTTTAAATCACCACCAAATATTTCTAGCGTAAAGCCCCCCATACACGTGCGAACAATTTGCGCAAATTCGGTGTTTGTACAAACACCTGTTTGTACATACGCTAGCACATACACGTAGCAACCTATTGCGCAAACATCATTTCGTTTTGTGGTGTTGTTCGGTGAACATGTCAGATACGGACGATTGCTGTGCCGCCATTATTCTGGCCCTAGTGGCTGAGAAACGAATAGTTAAAAGAAAAAGAAAGCGAAGAGTGTGGGTCAAGATTTGGCTCCAGAAGAGGAACGAATTCAGTCATGACCGCCTGGTCACTGAGCTCAAAATATCGTCAGCTGCAGACTACAAAAACTACCTTCGAATGGACGCAGCTTCGTTCAGCGAGCTACTCGAAATGGTGACACCCCTCATAGTGAAAAACAACACGGTGATGAGAGACGCAATATCTCCAGAACTGAGATTGTTGGCCACTTTGAGATACCTAATAAGCGGTGCCTCCTTTGAAGATCTGAAATTTCAAACTGCCATCGCAGCTCAAACACTTGGAAAAATAATAGTGGAAACTTGTGACGCTCTCATCCACGTTTGAAAGGATTAATAAAGGTGAGTAAATAAAATAGTTAGTACTTAAAATAACCCGCATTTATTTGTCAGAAACAACAATATTGTTTGAAAGAAACCCTGATAATGTTTGGTCAATTAAACTGTTCATCATGAAGAAGGTCTTGAATTGATGAATATTGAACTGGTTGCTGTGTTGATTCATGTATCTGATCTACTTGTCTTGAGGCACGCATGTTGAGGTATTGCGATGAGTCAGAATGAGTGGAAACGTTTGAAGGTGATGGTGATGGAATCGGGGGGTACGAGTTGAATGGAGTTGATGGGGCTGAACGGGCATGTGAGAATGGAATGTAGCCAGGTGGATGAATGTATTGAGGATGATTGGGGGTGGCGAATGACTGAGGTGGATTATTTATGGTGATTGAATGTCTATGAAGGTTGCCCAGTCGTCCTTTGAAAAGAATGTCATCAATGAATTTTTTAGCGTAAAGTTGCTGACTTGCAGACATTTTCTCATACTCTACACCCCACCCTTTTGCTATGATCTGAGCGTCTGAGGAGGGTTTTTCAAGACGTTCGCAGGCCATAGACAATAGTTTAGTCCTTTTACTTTCGTCACTGTCCTCATTTTTCCTCGATCTTTTACGTGTATAGGCGTATGCTCGGGTTGGGATGTTTGAGAACTGTCTTCTGCGACCTAAAACAAAATAAATGGAAATATCTATGTAGTCGTGAAAGTACTTATCAATTGAAATTATTGAAGTTATTGTTATGAAATTAAATTATTAAATTAAATAGTAATAAAAATTGAATTGTTGCAGATTCCAGCAAGTGAGAATGAATGGAAGGTTATTGCCGGACAGTTTGAGAGAAGGTGGAATTTTCCCCACTGCATCGGAGCCATCGACGGGAAGCTTATCAGCATCCGCAAACCACCAGGAAGTGGCTCCTACTATTTCAACTACAAGAATTCGTTCAGTGTTGTGTTGATGGCTGTGGTTAATGCCAATTACGAATTTATAATGGTCGATGTAGGAACCAATGGAAGAGTTTCCGATGGGGGTGTGTTCTCCAATACAGAATTTTATAGGCGACTCGTGAATAACAAACTTCATATTCCTCAACCTGATAATTTACCTAACAGTGAAATGAAACAGCCATACGTTTTGGTGGGAGATGATGCATTTCCTCTTATGGACAACCTAATGAAACCATTCAGTCGAAAAAACCTGACCAGAGAACAAGCAATATTTAATTACAGGCTATCTCGCGCTCGTCGCATTGTGGAGAATGCCTTCGGAATACTAGCATCTCGATTCAGAATATTTTTGAGAGAAATCAATTTGAGCCCGGAAAAAGCAAGCTTGATAGTTCTTGCGTGTACTCATTTACATAATTTTCTAAGAATGAACAAAGATGACTTGTATAACCAACGTGGTTTTGAAATTGAGAACACAACTACAGGGGAGATCATAAATGCTGATTGGCATTCGGATGGACAATTACTTCCATTGCAACAGCTCCCAGGCAGAAATACCCCAGTGTCTTCCAAACAAGTACGTCTTAACTTCTCACATTACTTCAATAGCGAGTAAGGTGCTGTCTCTTGGCAGGACAAGATATTCAAATAATTGTTTGTATGAAATATTATGATTTTGTATAATAATGAATTTGTATTTGAATATATGAAAAAACAATAGAAAATATGAAAAAAAAATTGTACTTACCTTCGTTTCGTTATTTCCTTCAATAAATTCAGTTTCGTCCATTGTCGAAGTTCCTTGAATTTGAGTTTCCTGATCCCAAGAGAAGTCAAGCTCGTCGAAGTACCACAAACTTGGCACGTACACGTCGTCTGTTCCTCCACCTGATTTTATGCTCTCCTTCACTTTCTTCATTTCTCTTCTGTAGGCAGTGCGGAATGAATTGATTTTGGCGCGTACACTTGCCCTATCTGCACTGGGTTCAATTTCCTTCATTTTATCGACGAGTATTTTATACGCCGCGTCCTTCTTATTTCTATCTTTATAACCGTCACTTTTCACCTTCCACACGTGAGGTAAATCACGATACACTGCAATAAACTCTCTCCAAAGTTCCCGCTGTTCATCATCTGTTGTCTTATTCGCCATATTGGAGAGGTAAATAGCAACAAACTAAAAAAAAATTACCGAAACTACGTTTTCAACCACGGAATAGAAAGGAAACTCCTGACAGTGTCTAGGAGCAGGAGTTGACTAACCCAAAGTTTGCACAAACCGTACCATACACGTCAAACAAGTACTCAAACAAGGAGTATTTGTACAAATTATTTCGATCTGACCGATTTTACTCAAACAGTTTGCGCAACCATTCAAACAACCCCATAGACGGTCAAACTGTTTGCACAAACACCGAATTTGCGCAAATTGTTCGCACGTGTATGGCGGGCTTAACGCGGCCGTGTTTACGGTATCAACGTTGACGTTCTTGTCTCAGCTGCGGATTAGGTTGATTAATTTATTGAGGATTAGGTTGTAATATAAAAGTCATATTTAAAAAATAAAAACAAGATAATTATTATGTAAATTAATAAAATTTAAAATATAATAGAAAATTTGCGAAATGACGATTAAATACATAGTTATACTTAAAGTAAATCGTTGAAATCCACTAATAATAATTCGATAAAAACAATAAAAATATAAATTGATTAAGTTGAAAGTTTCAAATTAAATAAAGTAATAGTGAAATCTCATAATAGTATACGAGTATTACACGATATTCAATAATCACCTTTAACTCAGGATACACAATAAGAAGTTTAAATTATTACAATCTTATAAAGTACAAAAAATGAGAATTTTCAGCACAAACAAACTTATGCAAAAATAGAAATTCGCAAAGAAATCTTAATTACAAATTTACAACATTTTTAGGTTACCTATATTGATAAGAAATTTTTTTACAAAGATGTTCATTTTCCAAGCTAAATTTATCCTTTAAGAGTAATCTGAAGTAACAGATTTGTAATTGAGATAATTAAGCATGTTTAAATAATATTGTTCAGAGTTGGAAAGCTTTCATTTGTCCATGTTTTTGGACGCAGAGTTGGATATTTCCGATGAAGACTATTTATCACAAAACCCTCGGTTTTATTGCTACTAAGTAAATCGAATTTATTTTATGGGTGATATCAGACCATCGCAATTTCCTTACAAATATCACAACTAAATCGTTCCTCGCTGGTGTGAGCTTAAATGCCTTTGTAAGTGTGATTTCTGTGCACATATATACTTACAAATATGACAACTAAATGGTTTCTCGCCGGTATGAGTTCTTATATGCCTTGTTAAATGTGATTTACGTGCACATTTATACTCACAAATATTACAAGTAAACGGTTTCTCGCCGGTATGAGTTCTTAAATGAATTTGTAATGCCGATTGCTGTGCACATTCATACTCACAAATATCACACGTAAACGGTTTCTCACCGGTGTGGGTTCTTAAATGCCTTTGTAATAGTGATTTATGCGCACACTTATACTCACAATAATGACAATGAAATGGTTTCTCGCCAGTATGAGTTCTTAAATGTGATTTTAATTGTGATTTAAGTGCACATTTATACTCACAAATATCACAACTAAATGGTTTGTCGCCGGTATGAGTTCTTAAATGTGATTGTAAGTGTGCCTTCTGTGTACAAGTATACTCACAATAATGGCAACTAAACGGTTTTTCGCCGGTATGAGTTCTTAAATGTGATTTTAATTGTGATTTACTTGCACATTTATACTCACAAATATCACAACGAAATGGTTTCTCGCCGGTATGAGTTCTTAAATGTTCTCGTAAGGTTGATTTCACTGCACAAGTATACTCACAAATATCGCAACTAAACGGTTTCTCGCCGGTATGAGTTCTTAAATGGATTTGTAAATTTGCATTTAACGAAAATTTATAGTCACAAATTGGACAACTAAACGGTTTCTCGCCGGTATGAGTTCTTGAATGTATCACTAAATGTGATTTGCAAGCACATTGAAGATTACAAATATCACATATAAATGATTTCTTGACCATATGAGCTCTTAAATGACGTATTAAAGTTTGTTTAAGAGCAAGTTTATAACCACAAATTGCACACTCGAAGAATTTTGAACAATTCAGCGTTAAATCTGGAGTGTCGGTATCTTCTTTAATGTCAATGGAATGATGCAAATCTTCTAAATTAAATTTCACATCTTCCACCTCTTCTGTTTTAATTTCGTAATTGCTAATTGAATTATATGGAGTCTCCAAAGATTTACCTGCGTTATCCATAATTTGTGACTCTTCGTAGGGTAGCACTTGAGAAGCAAATAAATCGGTAACTGGTTCCATTTGGAAGATGGAGCACTGTAACTGTACAGGTACAGAATCACTTTTCTTAATCAAAGGCGTTGATTATATTGCCTACATTGTGTTATCGATTTAGAAAACTAAAAGCGTGGAGCACAATGAACGCGAAACCAACGCGCTCTTGACGCCGAGAACTGTCAGAAATACGTTCAACCAAAGTTGTGTGCGCACAATGAACGCGAACCAAGCGCGCCAAAGGTAGTGATTTTAACCTTAAATTTTACAACTAATTTTAAGTTAATTAATTTACAATAATTAATACTAATACAAAATATAAATAATATAAATCAGAATTCAGGATTATCTCTAGGAGGTCGCCACAATATCAACAAAAATAAACAAAGTGAGGTTATAACCCCAGCGTTGCGAACGTAAAAGTAGAAACTTGCCCAACTTTCTAGGGCGTTTCGCGTCAGAGCGTAACAGGGAACGTTCACTGTGCGCAGCGCCAATTACGTTACATTGGTTCAACTTTCGCCAGCGTCAAGAGCGCGTTGGTTTCGCGTTCATGCGTTCATTGTGCTCCACGCTTAATTGTCTAGAAAGCATTTTACAAAATGGCGACATTGATTGTGACGACTGTTCACGACGACTGTCTCTGTTCAACATCTGACGCCATCTGTGGTCGTGGCAAGCGACCACATTTGATATCATCCGCTGTTAGGAAAAAGCTGTGGTTTTGTTTTCTAAGTGCCCATTCACAATGGACGTAAACGTAAGAAATACGTAAGCGTAACATAAGCATAAGAAATACATAAAGTAGGATACCCGGTTTTAAATGGGAGTGTTCACAGTGCAGTTACGCTTATGTTACGTTTAGGGAAGCCCGCAACATCTACATAAGCCAACGTAAGAACTACATAAGAAGTTGAAATATTTCAACTTTTACGTAATTCTTATGTAAATTTAACCTTAATTTGAACAATGCGCCGTTTTTCACGCAGTCCACACACCTTATTTGTGACAGTTCAAATATAACCTAAAATTGTACATTTTGTACAAAATTGTACACTTAAAATTTAGTAAGATTTTATAAATTATAATTATAAATATGGATGTGATGAATGTTGTAAAGATATATTATGTTTAATTTAAATGCATTTTTAAAATCATGGAATTTTTAAATAATAGCATTTAACATAATGCACGATTGGTTGCATACCGCCCCAGGCGTTTTTGAAAATTACAGTTTGCTGCATTTAGAATCTGATAAAACAAAGCATGCAATTATGTTTAACATTTAAATATACAGAGGCAGTTGGTGAAAGGCTGACTTTCTGAAATTTTCACTCTTCCTACAAGAAGGGCCATAAAATTTTTGCAGAAAGGATACCGATACCGATTCCGATCCGAAAGTTAGATATCCGTCCGAAAATATCTGACTGAAAGATCATCCGTCCGGCCGATGCATTGTTTATGTTCCTAGACATTGTACTCGACATCCCGAAATCCTCCGCTTTCGTTTATGTCTCTAGACGTTAGCAACTTTCCATCACATGATTGTTTAAGTTTCTAGACAAGCATACTCGATCTCCGATCCTCACTCTCGTTTAAAGTTTCTAGACGTTAGTAAGCCCCATCCAAGTGATTGTTTACGACTCTAGACATTCATGTCCATCTACGGAAAAATCCTGTTGAATAATTAGTTCTCATCAAGAATTAATATTTACCTGTGATAAGCAAATCTGATTTGCTCCTGGAGTCAATTTATTGACTTCCACCGTACGTAAAACTTTCAAAGTTCCGAGTAAGAGAGATCACTTGTATTGATTTGCCCGATTGATCTTTTTACCGAAATCTTCAGTAGCTTGAAACAGATTCCGCCGTCAAATAATCTCCGATTAAAGTTAAAACTGTTTTATTTCATTCTCACAAGTAGCAAACTGATTTGATTTAAATTCAATATTAATTGTCAACATTATTAAGGTTATGTTATTTGTATGTACATAAAATACTCCAGTGTCGTACTCTGTTAATTTTCAATTTCAGAATAAAATAATTAAATTGTGAAAACCATTTTATTTAAAGTAAATTATATTGTATATAATTCATTTAATAAATCCTATGTTACATTTTCCGAAAACAACTCATTGTTTTATTATTAGTTTAAAGTTTACCTATAAAAACTTTTGGCGCTCGAGTTTAGAAAGAAGTAAGTGCAAAAATCGACCAGACGTCCTAAAAACCCTGGCTACCCAAAAAGGCAATTTTAACGACCTAAAAAATCGTTACAATGTGGATGTGGAGGATTTAATACAGCTAGTGAAGACATATCCATGCTTGTATGACAAAGCGAATAAGGGCTACAAAGATATTGTAAGAAAAGAAAACTGTTGGAAGGAGATAAGCGAAACCGTTCATACTTCAGGTATGTTCATCACCGATTTCTTTTTGTACGTTATCATAATTAATTTTTGTTTCTTTTAGCGAAAGAATGTGAAGAAATCTTTAAAAGACTGAAAGATAAATTTCTTCGAACAAGGAAAACTGTCAAACCACGAAGCGGCGATGGAGCACCAGAATTCAACTCGGGATGGATATGGTACAAAGATATGGAATTTTTAAATGAGCATATCAAAGAAAGAAGGTATAAGTTTATTTTGTTTGCCATACTTGTACATAATAATTTATGTCTGCTTCATTTTAGAAGAGTTTTTACTAATGTAACGAGCGAGTCACCTACAAATATTATAGTAATTTGTGTGCACATTTAAAGTCACATATTTCACATGAAAATGGTTTCTCCCCAGTGTGAGTTCTTACATGCGCTATAAAACGACACTTCCTTGCAGCTTTGTAGCACAAGTTTTGCAAAGGAATTGGAATCACAAATTTTGTATTGGAATAAATTCAAATGGTTATATTTTCTTGAAGATTTCCTTGCAGGTGTCTCTTGCATTTTTTCTTCAGTATTCATTTGGAAGTGTAAAACATAAAAGCAGAAAGTGGCGAACCACCAAAAGCATTTGTAACAGCAGGAGAAGGATAGGAAGTGATTGATAGTACGTTCGACCGGTTTGGGTTACTGTGCAGTTAATCTAACCACTCGAAACTAAATTTCTTCTGCTACACACTAAAGAACACAGTC
This sequence comes from Podabrus alpinus, assembly GCA_932274525.1. NCBI lineage: Eukaryota > Metazoa > Arthropoda > Insecta > Coleoptera > Cantharidae > Podabrus > Podabrus alpinus. Next base: position 61,176,493 of record OW026452.1, read on the forward strand.
AATATAACAAATTCTCAAAATATGAACCGAGAATTTATTATCAAAATTTTGAAATAATCGATTTTGAAAATCGTTAATTTTACATGTTCCACTGACGCGAGGTGGAATCTCACCCATTTTGTTGAAGGTACGTGCACTATGAACTAGTCTTAGACTTAGAATATTTCGCAGCGGCAGATGCAGCACGACGGTCGTACATGCAACATCGATTATTTTTTGTTTTTAGGCGATTTTTAGGGGGTTTCAGATCCCGGTTGCCTTTATCCCGGTGTTCTTGATCGGTGGCGCCTTCTCGTATGTTTAGCTCTGCCGCGTTAGCGGCTCTGAGCATGAAAAACCGCCCGGAGCTGCGGAGCAGCGTAGGGTAGGTTTTTTGTTGCTCACAATTCTGGCCAAGCCAACGTTTATTATGTTAATTTAGAGACCTACTTCTTAAAATATTTTTGGTTTAATTTTTTCACTTTTTCGGCAATACACGGGTTATTTTCCATTTTTTTGATTTTATTTATTACTAATATCCACTAATCACACCCCCATCTATCCGAATTTCAAAGAAAAATTCAAATCGGAGCGAAAAAATTTTACGCATTTTCGACGGAGCACGGGCGACTGATGCACATAGACCCCGGTCGGCCGCCTAATCGATGCTACTTTACCGTACTTTTCAAAAGTCGATATTTTGGGTTTTTTTTGATCGGATTCTCGAAAATTTTTGTTTTAATATACTAAATTAAGCCTGTTCTTTAGTGTGTAGCTGAAGAAATTTTATTTCAGCCGGTTAGATTAACTGCACAGTCGCCGAGGTTTGATTGAATGTCAAAAAGTGATAAAAAGGTCACTAAGTGGAATTGAAAGATAGAAATAGCAAGCATCATAAACATAATCGAATATACTAATACGACGTAACTGTCTCCGAGGTGTTGAACCGGGCAATACGGCGTCGCGGAACATCACGGTACACACCGGCGAAAAACCATACAACTGCAAGACCACATTCGGTGGGTAGGATTGAACAGGGATACGGAACAGGATATACATACGTCCTGTACTCAACCATAAAGAAGGGGCGGAAATAAGAGGAGAGTGCCTGGAAGGCCACCCAAGGGAAGAAAATAACAGACAGAAAGAAAACGCATAATAGGTGTATTGAGAGGCGAGAAACCATATAAGCTTGAAAGAACAGAAAACAACAACACATAAGGGAAAGACAATACTGATGAGCCATAATACCAGAGAATATCATAAGGAGAAGGAAACACCTTATAGGGAAAGAGCAAACAGCGATAGTAAAATTACAGCGTACTTTGCCCGGAAAAGACAAACCAACAGGTTAGAAGACACCAAGAACATCAAAGCGTATACCACCTGAACAAGAGATTAGTGAGAGGGTCAACCGAGAGAGCAAGAACAGAATCTGTAGAGACGAGGGAAGCGGAAATGGATGAAATTCTTAAAGCCATGAGATGAGAGAGGGCTTTAAGGACAATAGAGATGAGATGATAAGGATAAAGGAAGAAATGAGAGGCATGCAGGAGGAGATAAGGATCAAAGAATCAACCTGGGGCCAACGAATGAAAAGAACTAACGCTAAGAATAGAAAGCATTGAAAGAGCCATGGAAAACCAAGAGAAGATAAAAAGAAGGAACAATATTGTGATCAAAGGAATGGAAATATGTAGGGAAGGTAATCTGAAAGAAAATGTAAACAATTTTCTAAAAAATAAACTGGAAGTAGAAACTCAACCAGCAGAGGCATTCGAGATAGGAAAAACGGTAGAAAAAAAGGCAGTAGTGGTAAAAACTCAAAGCTGGGAAGAAAAGATGAAGATTATGAAGAACAAGAATTTACATCGACGACGATATGACCGTAAAGGAGTTACAGATCCAGGGCAAGATAAGGCAAATTGCAAAGGGAGAAGCTGAAAAGGGAAACAGAGTTAGAACAGGTTACCAAAAGTTGATAGTAAATGGAAAATATTTCCTGTGGAAGGAGTGGGAGAAGGAATGGGAAAAAACGCTAAATCGCCAGGCGGACGATGAGAAATGCAAAAAACTAACAAAAGAAGATCTGGACTGCCACATAATGCCGACCTATGCAATGGAAATGGACAAACAAAAAGTCCAAGACACAGCGAATGTACATGTACATGGAACGTAAGGACACTTTTGAGACCGGGGAAGTTGGATGAAGTGTCAAGAGAATTGACTAGATACGCAGTGGAAGTGACAGCACTACAAGAGATAAGATGGGGGAGGGGAAGGTGAAATAACTAAGAAAGAATACACAATGTGTTACTCTGGCGAAAAGACTAAAGGAAGAAACGGAACGGGTTTCGTAGTGTTGAAGAGAATACGGGACAACGTAATGATATTTATGTTCGTACCTACGATTAAAAGCTAAAACCAACATATCCATCGTGAATGCGTATGCTCCAACCGAGGAAAGTGAGTAGGCTGAAAAAAATAAATTCTATGAAGAGCTGGAGGCGGTATGCGACTGGTTACCCAAGCAGGACATAATGATCGTGGTGGGCTACTTCAATGCACAAATTGGAAGGGAGAGTTATGTTGAACCAGTGGGGGGGGATACATACGATACACGAAGTCACAAATGATAATGGAAACAGACTGTGTAACCTGGCAGAGGCAACAGAAATGGTTATAAGCAGTATTACATTTGGACATAAGAAATAAACATCACAAAATAACATGGGTGTGGCCAGGAGGAAGTAACAATGTTGGTAACCAGATAGACCACGTACTCATTACTAAAAGGAAGAAAGACGTGGTGAGAGATGTGAGAACATACAGAGGGGCGAACGCGGACACGGACCACTACCTGGTGATCGCAAAAATAAAGCACAACGTACCGAACTTCAAGATGAATAAGGAGAAGTCGAGAAGAATTGCAACAGAAGAGTTAAGTAAAACCAAATTGAGAAAACAATACGAAGACAGAATAAACAGAGAAACTGCGAAACAAAAAATGTAACGACCTAAACCAAAAAAGGAGAAATATATCGGCAGTAATAAAGCTATGTGCGGAGGAAGAGCTGGGGTACAGAAAAGGGAAAAAACGGAAAGAGTGGTTCGATGACAAATGTGCAGCATTCAATATGCCTAAGACAAGAAAAAGAGAACAATGGTTGAGAACTGGAAGACAGGAAGATAAAGATGAATATAAGAAATTGGTAAAGGAAACAAATAAACTTTACAGAGGAACAAAGAACAGCTGGATTGAAAGACAAATGGAAGAAATAGAAGCGAATAATAACAAAACCAGTTCAAGAGCCTTCTACCAAATGATTAGAAACCTAAAGTATAAGAGTAACATTAAAACACGAGGAATGAGAAACGAAGAGGGAGAGATCGAGTATGACAAAAAGAAGATCGAACAGATATGGACTAAACACTTCTAAAAGCTATTAAACAGAGAAGATAATGAAGATGTGATCAACGCAGACGAAATAACACGAGACAGAGTGGAAATCGAAACCGATAGCCCATCCAACACAGAGATAATGAAAACAATGGATAAAATGAAGAATGGAAAGGCACCGGGAATAGATGGCATCAACGTGGAGCTTATAAAGTATGGAGGAAGAGCAATAAAAGAAAGAATATGTGAAATTATAAGACGAGTATGGGAAGAAGAAAGGAGAGATAGTAACAATAAAAAAGAAAGGAAAGACCGAAGAATGCTCGAATTATAGAGGTATCACACTACTTGGATCAACGTATAAGTTACTGACGACCCTTTTGCATAGTAGACTAGTCGAACACACAAAAGAGAAAATGAGCGAATGTCAGTATGGGTTCATCAGAGGACGATCCACGGTTGATGCGATCCACGTGATAAAACAAACATTACAGAAATGCCACGAACACGACATATACCTACACCTGCTATTTGTGGATTTCCAGCAGGCCTTCGATAGGGTGAAAGGAAAAATACTATTTGAAATACTGGAAGAAACGATCCCAGGAAAGTTGCAGAGATTGATAAGGATGACAATGGAGAATACCAAGGTATGCGTAAGAACACCGTCCGGAAGAACAACAGCGTTTGAGATAAATAGGGGAGTGAGACAGGGGGACGCATTGTCAGCAACTCTGTTCAACCTGATAATAAACAAAATAATAAGAGACATCAAATGCGAAGGAATTATCACCAACAAGGAAATTGAAATAATAGCATATGCTAATGATGTAGTGATAATATCAAGATCGTTATGGAAGTTGCTGGAAATATTCAGAAGGGTGGCAAGAGTAGCAGAAGGGGCAGGACTGATAGTGAATGGTCACAAGACGAAGTATATGAAATGCGATAGAAACGAAACACATCTGAGACATAAACTAAAAGTGGACAGTTACTAGATAGAGGAGGTGGAAACCTTCAGCTACTTGGGAGTGTTAATAGACAGAACGGGAAAGAGGAATCAAAGCAAGAAACAGAGCATTATACGCGAACAAGCATCTAATAATGAACAAACAACTGATGAGAGGCACAAAGATGAAAATCTACAAGACGCTGATCAGAACGATAGTGACATATGCTGCCGAAACACTGTGCATGTCGACAGAGGAAGAGGAACGACTAAGGGTGTTCGAACGTAAGGTGCTGAGAACGATTTTAGTTCCCTGGAAGGGGACAAACGAAGAACAGAGAAGGCTCATGAACCACGAAATACTATAGGCTACAAAAGGGGAAGACATAGTCAAGTATGTGAAGTCCCTGAGGATCAGATGGCTGGGACACGTGATGAAATCCAGCTACACAGCAGCGATAAAGGCAATCACAATGTGGAAACCAGGCGAGAGCCGTCCAAGGGGCAGACCGAGAATAAGGTGGTGGGACCAAGTGAGGGAAGATCTGATGACCATGAAAGTAACTGGATGGATGAAAAAAAGTCAACGACAGAACGAGATGGAGAAACATTGTGGAAGAAGCAAGAAGCCATGCAAGACTATAAGGGGAAGAAAGTGAGGAACCAGTGTACAGTAAATTGTAATAAAGGGGACTAATCCACCCCAACAAAGGGATTTGTAAATCTCAGCTAGAGATGGTAATATTCTAACCAGAATGTAAAGCCGATTAATAATAATAATAATCCATCTCTTCTTTAATATCAATCGAATGATCCAAATCTTCTAAATTCAATTTCAGGTCTTCCAACTCTTCGGTTTTGATATTGTAGCTATTATTTAAATCATAAGGTGTCTCTAAGACCTGCTTGCCCTTTTCCATATTTTGTAATTCTTTCGCAGTCTGCATTTTATCCATACCTGTAGCAAATACCTACTACATAAACAATCGCACAACAAAACACTGGAAATTACAACTATACGGCCATCATTTGACCATTGTAGCCATGGTATCGTGGCCATTATAGCAACATTCGCGCCCTCTAGTGCAATAGAAGGAAACCAAATATTGTTTAAATTAATAAATTACCTTTGATTTTTTAAATTGAGAAATAATTAAAATTTACAAAATTATATAAGAAAGCCTTAGTTCGTGGTTTCATACACGAGCTTTAACCCGGCCTGAGGGGAAGCAGAGTCCTAGTCTCTAAACCCACTCAGGTAATACTTGACAGGCGCGTCCACGTCGCGGGGGTGGGCCCGACTTAAGTCGGTGGCTAAGTTCTGTCGAGGACCCAGTATAGCGGGGTATATCGCTTTACCCTGGTCCAGGATTACGGATGAAGACCATAACGACAATGGAGGCGGAGAACAAATGGTTCGGTACGGCAAAAGCGGCGGAAATGGCAACCCAGTTATTAGGGGTGGTATAATAACAAATGACATAGGGCAGTAGCTATGCCATTACTGAGTTGTTGGCGGGAAAGAATGTAAATGGAATGCATCTTCTTAGACACTACTTCAGATACTCCCAGGCGACAATCACATCTTGATTCAATCGGCTGGAAGACTGCGATGAGGAAAGCAACGGGAAACTACCTCATTATAATCCCAAAAATAGTCAAAATGGCAATAAACGACAATCATAATGAACCTACTGATCATGGACGTCGGAAACCAAGATCCGGCAAGGGAAGATGTGGGGCTTCCCGGGTCGTTATTCAGCGAAACCCCTGCACAGGAGAAATAACAGAAGCCTTAGCAGGCTCAGCCTTAGCAAATAGAGAAACACCGATAAGGATAGGCTAGGACGCCACTAAAATCTACACTTGGAACGTAAGAACAATGTTCCAGGCGGGGAAAACTCATAATGCTATACAAGAGGTGAATAGAATCGGAATAGACATAATGGGCATCAGTGAGATACGGTGGCCTGGCTCGGGATGCTGCACTGTTGGAAATTACAAGGTGTACTATTCTGGAAATGACGAAGAACAGCATATACATGGAATAGGCATGATAATATCTAAGAAAATGCAAAACGCAAAACGAAAAAACAAATTTCACACCGGTTTCAGAAAGAATGATGGTCATCCAAATGAACAGCACACCGATAAAATTAAACATCATTCAAGTGTATGCCCCAATCGCCGACAAACCAGATGAAGAAATAGAAAATTTCTACAAAGCACTAACAGAAATAATAAGGCAACTCAATAAACTTGAAATGACAATAATAATGGGAGACATGAATGCCAAAATCGGGAAAGGTAAATGCGGTAACTATGTCGGTGAGTACGGCTTGGGCACAAGGAACGAAAGAGGAGATAGATTAAAAATCTTCGCAAAAGAAGAGGAATTCGTGATTCTCAACACTTTTTACAGGCTTCCACTGCGAAGGCTATATACATGGGTATCAACCTGTCAACGTGGTAAGAACCCAGATTGACTACATGATGGTGAACAAGAGATTCCGCAACAGCTGCCTATGAGTCAAGACTTACCCTGGAGCAGAAATAGAATCTGATCATTGTCCCCTAGTTGGAAGATTTAGGATAAAACTAAAAAAAGTAGGTAAGACAAAATTTTAAAAAACGATGGGACTTGAGAAAAATGAAGGAACAAGAAACAAATGAAACAGTGGCAAGACTAATGACTGAGCAACGCAGAAAACTAGAGGTAGTGGACGGTGTTGATGAAGCACTAGAGGGGCTGTCTGAATCTCTCAATGAGATCGCAGACACACATTTGGTGTAAAAAAATATGAAAAGGAAAGGATGGATGACCGATGAAATACTTCAACTCATGAACGAGAGAAGAAAGATGAAAGCAAATAACGACGTGATAGCATTTAGGAACATTCAAAGACAGGTGAGAAGAGAAATAAGGACAGCAAAAGAGAGAGGGTGCAATGCGAAGAAATAGAGGACCTAGAAAAGAAATATGATATATTCAATATGCATAAGAAAGTCAGAGAAGCTGCCGGAATATACAGATCTAACACAATAGGAAAACTACAAGATGACAACGGTAGAATTATAATAGACCAGCAAGAGAAAATGGATGCATGGAAAGCATATATAACTGAACTTTTCGAGGATAACAGAGAAGAATATCCAGAGTACTGTTGTCCGGACAGCTTGCCAATCACAACAGATGAGGTTAGAGAGACGGTTCTAAAATTCAAGGAGGGCAAATCTCCTGGACCAGATGGGATTTACACTGAGTTCCTTAAGCTGTTGGATGATGAGGGCATTTCCTGGCTGACAAAGATATTCAACAAGATATACTCTAGTGGAGAAATACCAAGAATATGGTTGAAGTCAACATTTATACTTCTGCCAAAGAAATCAAATGCCAAGCACTGCGGTGACTTCCGGACCATAAGCCTCATGAGCCACCTCTTGAAAACTATTTCTGAAAATAATTAACAAGAGAATTTTTAAAATATGCATAGAACAAATCGGTCGTAGTTTGCCTTCCGTAATGCGATGGATACAAGAGAAGCTCTTTTTGCTGTACAAGTGCTATTCCAACGATGCAGAGACGTCAACTGTGATATTTTTGTATGTTTCATCGATTATCACAAGGCGTTTGATAACGTACGACACGATAAACTCACCAGATTATTAAAAGAAATACGAGTAAATAATCGAGATCTAAGAATCATCAGCAATCTCTATTGGAACCAAACATCTTCCATACGCTTACAAGGAGAATTATCGGAAGACATTAGAATCAAACGGGGCGTCCGACAGGGGTGTGTGTTGTCGCCGCAGCTGTTCAACGCATACTCGGAGTGTATTTTTCGAGAATCAATAGAAGAGATAGACCTTGGTAGATTAACGGTGAATGTATTAATAACATAAGGTTTGCTGACGATGCGGTAGTGTTCGCTGACAGCTTGGAAAATCTTCAAGAACTAATAACAAGATTAGTAGAAACCAGCCAGGAATATGGACTCTCGTTGAACATAAAGAAAACGAAATACATGGAAATCTCGAAAAATAATAACCACCCAGGTCAACTGATGGTGGGCGCACAGCATATAGAAAGAGTTCAGAAATTCACTTATCTGGGAACAACGTTGAATGAAGAATGGGACCACTCCATCGAAATAAAATGTCGGATAGAAAAGGCCAGAGCCGCGTTTCTAGGGATGTCCAGATTGTTTAGATTCCACGATATGTCACTGATAACAAAGACCAAAATGTTACGGTGCTATGTTCTCCCAGTTCTGTTGTATGGGGTGGAGTCTTGGACCTTAACAGAAGCCTCTTGTAAGAAGCTGGAGGCTTTCGAAATGTGGTTGTACAGGCGCATGCTAAAGATGCCATGGACAGATCGAATCACAAAGCAAACTGTCCTTGAAAGAATGGGTAAAGATAAAGAGCTGCTAGTTAACATAACAACGCGAAAGCTGGAATACCTTGGAAATATAATGAGAAACAGCCAGCGATATGAATTGTTACAATTGATCCTGCAGGGAAAGGTGAATGGAAGAAGAGGACCGGGAAGAAGACGCATATCACCGTTGAAGAACTTAAGAACATGGTACAACACTACGACGCTGGGCCTTTTTAGAGCTGCTGTGGATAAGGTTCGAATTGCCATGATGATCGCCAACATCCGAAACGGATAGGCACCGGAAGAAGTATATAAGAAATTGCTTGCCAATTGATAAAATAGAAATAATGTTGATTAAAATGCTTCCAACCCATAAATTTGACGTTTTGATTTCTTCATACAGGCTTTAATTATAGACTTGTCAGGTTTCGCAACCCTTGTTTTAAATGGATCCGTTACTTCCCCCCCCCCACCGGTGATATACTAATTTCAAAAAGCCCAAAAACACTTTCTAATTCCTTACACCTAGCACCCCAATATTAAAATTACCACCCCCTAGGTTTGTCCACAAATCAATGTTTCTACCGGCGGGCAGGTGGCCAAATTAACGCTAGCTCCCCCCCCCCCCCCCGTTGATATTTATTCTCAAAAAGCTAGCTCGGGAGAATCGGGAGCTAGCTTTTTGAGAAAAAATATCTACTGGGTGGGGGGGGGTATCACTGTGTAACGCTAACCGCTATAGCTCCCGATTCCTTAGACCTAGCACCGGCTTACATTATTTTTTACACGTGTAAAAAATTTCAGACCCCTACTCTGAGGACTTGGGGTTGATTTGCAACTTTACAGTAAGAATAAAAAAATAGTTTCGGTGTGCCTGATTCTTAGTATGATCATAAAATGTAGAATGTTTATCCCACATATATGTAAAAAATTTGAGACCCCTACTCAGGGGTAGATTTTGAACTTTACGATAAGAATTTAAAAAAAGTGGTGGTGTGCCGGATTCTCACTATATCCATAAAATGTAAAATATTATGCCACACAATTAAAAATTTCCATAAAAAATTTAAGACCCTTCCTCAGGTGTCTTTGGAGTAGATTTGCAACTTAATAATAAGAATTTAATAAAAGTAACTGTGTGTCTGATTTTGAGTATCTCTATAATATTAAAACAAAATAAATAGCTACCAAATACTGACTAATAAAATTTGTCGTGATTTGGGGTAAAAAACATGTTTGACCAATCAGTTGGATGACAGACAGGGGGTGGGGGCTGGAGATATACTTTTTAATTCTCTTTGTCATTTTGAATTGTTATGTGTAATAGATGTCAACCGATTGAGTTACATTTGAGCTTCTATGGTCACCACTTTAATTTCATTTTTCACAGTTATGGATATTTGAATTTATCGATAACTCCGAGCAACACGCGTTAACGTTCGTTTGGCCATATTCGGTTATTAGTCATCAAAATTAAATAGTATTTTATTTAGAGTCGCACATTTTACCGTGATATTACCAAAGAATTTTTATAAGCATTTCTAGTACCATTAAATCGACTCCTCTATGTAGAAAGCAAGTCGTCTACTCCCGCGGCTCTCATCGCCCAACATGAATTCAATCCAAACTCTAAATTTTCTCTATAAATAAATTTTTTTAATTTGCAATTTTTGTTGCCGTTTCTCGGTTTTCCAATTTTGAATTTTCTCTTTCTTGCTTCAACTGGTTTGTCCATTTTAACGAGTTCTTTCATTTGAGTATATTTTATTCCTCCAACTTAATTTCTATTGTACTTGAACATCTGGTTGAACCAAAAGAGATAAATCCAGAAGATGTCAAGAACTACCTCCAAACGTAAGGGTTAATTATATCGTATCCGCGGGCAGGATGAGGAGGGGTGGAGACCGGAAACCCCTTCCCTTTATCATGATCACGATGACAAAATCTGAGAACGCCAAGAAAATCTTCAAAGTCGAGAGGATAATGGACATCCCGATCAAGGTGGAAATATCCCGTCGGAAAACCGGAATCAGTCAATGCTTTAAGTGTCAAGGTTTCGGACACGCACAAAGATGCTGCAGCGTAGGACCGAGATGTGTGAAGTGCGCACTCACCAGAAAACTCAAAGCACGCTGGGATTGGTCGTCACCACCTGTGGACACTTTATCCAATAGGATTGCTCAGTTTGCTTTCATGACCATCGGTTAGGTAAGTAACAGCGGTTCAACGAATCCAAGAATCTTTAGCAAGATGATATGCTGAAAAATATGTTCCTCAACTTGGATTCGAACCCAGACGTATTAGCTGTGAATCCTTCCTTCTCAGTCATTTTACCCTAATGAGGGTTTGGTGACCCATCTCGTTCTATCTCTTTCTATACATAACATGTGCGTTTAAATTGTTTTCACATACATAGAGGACCTACTTGTTTAACATGGGCTCCGAACCACGGGTAGTGTACTATACTTCAGTTCGAGATGGATTTTCTCGTCATATTACCTCGGTGGCTTGCCATTGCCTGCCGATGAGAGACGGTCAGAATAAAGTTCTTACCCTGCTCGGATTCGATCCGAGCGTTTCGCATTAGCAGTAAACGCACTTAACTGCCAAGCTATGACCGCCTCTGTGAATACTTTGAAGCTGTGAATACGTGCACTTAAATAACTGCGCTACTGAGGCGATTAGTTTAAGTAGCGCGGAACTTCTATTTATCGTGAACTAATTCTAGGACCGCTACAAATCTCTGATTGGGCACTCTTTAGGGAGAGTCTGAGACAGCGCTTGGAAGAATGTTAATATTACGTCAACCATCATGAAGCATATGAAAAAAAGCTGCACGTTAAGAGAGAGAAAAAACAAACGCGAGGCCACTTGGTGGAACCGTGAGCTTGAAACTCTCACAGAGCTAAAAATGAACTTGAAACTGGAAAGCCTACAAAAGTTCTCATATGAAATACCCGAACGCTAATAATAAATTATTTTATTTAATTAATAAAATGAGAATATTTCGCACAGAAGAAATAACTTTTAAGCTTTAACTGAAATAAAAGTACCTACCCACTTAATAATATTTTATTAACATTTCAAATTATTTTTTAATACAAAATATTGTATGTAAGTAAATTCTGGCATTTATTGTTATTATTTAAACGCTAATACGAACTGAGAAAATAATAAATGTGAAAATAACAAACAATAGCTTAAGCAAAAATCTGTAGTAATAAACAAAAATAATTAATTGCAGTGTTCGTTTTTTTAATAATTACTTGAATTTTTAATATTAGTAAATTTTTATGGCACTTGACATTTTAACATAATCGTTACACTGTATGGCATTTAGAATCAATTTGCACCAAAAGTTTAAAATTTATTGTTTTGGTACAATAGAACTCCAATTATCCGAATCAATTGGGACCGGACCCCATGCGGATAATCAAAAATTCGGATAATTGGATTTTTTCAGAAAAAGGGGTACTGCATGGATTTTTAATTAATTAAATGAAAAGGCAACACTTTTACATGTTATATAGCGTACTTACAAGTGCTGTACATTAGTATGTATTGTAAATGAAAGTCATTGCTTGCTGAACATCTCGGTCAAAGTAAGCTGTTTGACTGTCGTTTTCGGGCAGCCAAGTCGCGCATCTGCTTGACAGTGAGAAATTGCATGTGGTCACACTCGGGCTGACCAAAATCATTATTTTGCGAATCGCAGTACGTTTCCGGGTTGGAGTGCCGAAATGTTGTACACTCAAATCAAAATTTCTTCTGCTAACACTAAAGAACATGGTTAATATAGCAAATTGTAAAAAGATTTTAGGTGAACGGGGCCCAAACTACGGAATAAATCGAATTTGAACTTAGCTAATTTTACACGATTCAGTGACGCGCGGGTGGAATCTCACCCATTTTGTTGACAGTCCGTGCAGAATGAATGACCCTAACCCTTAGAAAATTTTGCTCCGCCAGTTCTGTGCTTGCATCTGAACTAACCGCACGTCAATTTTGTGCTCCATAAAATTCACGAATTAAGTCAAAAAAGCAATTATAATTGCTAATTAAACAAAGTTTTAAATTAAAAGTGATCCACATAATCCCCTAATTAATTTAAAAAAAGCGTCGAAAGTGTTAAAAACACTTAAAAGCGAAAAGTGTTCCCAGTTACCTTCCCAAGTGAACGTAGAGCAAACAGAGCCACCGTCGATAAGTGCATTGCAACTTGCTAGCTGCTCTGCATTTAACGCACGGACCGAGTGTTCTGTAGCTCTACCCACCCCGAAGGCATCAGGTCACTACAACGTACGGCAGCGTACGTAGCACAAGTAAGTGAACTTTTAATCAGCATTTAAAATAACTTTTTGCAATTCAACATTAATATTAGTTATTTGCATTTCGACATCATTTTAACCTGTTTTTCAAAATCAAACCAACCTTTGCAATTAAATTTAAATAACCAATTACGAGTCAACATAAAAATAACTTTGAGTTTTAAAATTAAAATATTCAAGTTCAAATATGTGAGAAAATGCTCACAGAACTAATTACAAAAATTAGTAAAAAACAGGTCCTGGACCTATATTAAGAGGGAGACTTCTTAATAAAAGTAAAAGTGGAAGAAGAAGAAGTTCAAATATCATTAAATAAAATAAATAAAATAATTATCAATACATCCTAAATAATTATTAATCAAGTAAAATTCAATATGACTACCAAAGTAAGCGCCCAACAGCTTCTTGAGCTCCTGGAATTCCAGAAAGCTCAAACCAAGGAAGCTAACGCCACGATTCGCGGTTTACGCGCGGAAATCCGCAAACTAAACGACACCGTCGTCGAATTAGCCGCCAAAATTAACCAACCACCCCCGGTCGCCCCTTCAGGGAAAAGAAAAGGTAAAACCCCCTTCCCCAGTCTCTCGATCGCACCCATTGACAAAAAGGCAGCAACCCCTAACATTAACAAACCGACCAAACCCACCCCGGAGCAAAAGAAAGTAACTCCACCGCGTTCCCTAATGGCAATTGCCATTCCAAAGTCACGACGTTCGCTATCTGCAGCCAAGCCAGCAAAAACCCCCCCATTGCCGACCCCCCATCTAAGGCAATGGAAGCCAAGCTTCCACCTCCACCGGCGGTGACACCCCAAACGACAGAGCACTAAAACGCGCCCGCTCCAACTTGAGCAACGACAGCAACACCTCCGGACCAGCTACCAAAAGCAGGTTCGCCTGTCTACAGGTAGACGATCCCCCGACCGACACCCACGCAGAACATGACGACGGCGTGGATACTAACGACTCCCAACCGGAAACCCAAGGTGCTTCACACCCAGATCATACCACCTACACATCCTCCAGCCGAATTCCCCCAATCGTGCTCCGCACAAAGGAAAATTGGCCGGCAATAAATCAAATGATCATAGCCAAGAAAATAGCCACCACTAAAATCCGGACCCTGGTGGACAGAATCTCCATCCAACCGGCAACCGAAAAGGACTACCGGACCCTCAGTCACCTTTTCGAGGAAAAATCCCTCCCTTCGCACTCGTACTCCCTCCCCCAAGACAAACCACTGAAAGTGGTCATTCGCGGTCTCTCCATCACGATTACAGCCGCGGAAGTCAAAGAAGACCTTCAACTTCAAGGCTTCGAAATCCAAACGGTTTACCAAAAGCGCCATGGAAGAGACAAAATTCCAATGACTCTTTATCTAGTCCACCTCACACACAACTCTGACGGGAAAAGAATCTTCGATCTAACTTCGGTTCTGTCAATCTCCACTAAAACGGAAACACCCCACAAGAAAGTCGAAGTGGGACAATGTCACCGTTGCCAACGCTTCGGGCATGCCCAAAAACTCTGCCACGCCCCACCCAAATGTGTCAAGTGCGCAGGGGATCATTTAACAGCGGCTTGTCAGAAAATCCGCGAAGATCCGGCCACATGCGTCAACTGCGGGGGAAACCACCCTGCAAACTACAAAGGCTGCGCTTCCTTTCCCAAACCCAAGAGGAGAGAGCTCCAAGCCCGCGAAGCAGCGCACCGCTTCGCCGGCCGTCCCACCTACACCCCCGCCCAAGGCTCCAACAGACCCTCCTAGTTAGGAGTCGCGAGCATCCACGCTCCCCATCGAGAATCGTCCCAAGCTACTCCCAGAGAGGAGTCCGCGCGGTCTCCATCTCCCCTAATCAATACCATCCTACAAGTCCTCCGCGATGCCAACATCAGTGGCAACGTCATCCGCGACATAGAAATTGTCGCAAACGCCAAAGCCAATAACACTAACAACGTTAATGCTTAAACCGCGATTTCAACCCACCACGTTGCAGACGGCTTTTTGGAACGCCAACGGCCTATCTGCCAAACGCAACGAACTTCTCGCGTTCGCGTATATTCATGACCTTGACGTTATCATGGTCAACGAGACCCATTTCAGAGCAGGCCAACTGGTAAAACTCCCTTGCTACTCATTATATAGGAACGACCGAGACGGCCTCGGTGGCGGTACCGCAATCTACGTCAAGTCGTCCATTGAACACATAGTAATAACAACCCCCGACCTAGAACACCTTGAAGCCACCACGGTGAGCATCCACACTGCACATCACGGTTGGTTGCAGTTTTCCTCCGTTTACAATCGCCCACACAGACAATTTCTTAAAGAAGACCTCGAAATCCTCCTTGAAGGCCCCGACGTGAAGATCATCGCCGGCGATCTCAATGCTAAGCACTCCTACTGGTTGTGTAGACACAAACCGCGAAGGACGTGAACTTCTTTCACTAGCAAACGAGCTGGACTTCGCGATCATCGCCCCTACCTCCCCCACACACTACTCTTATGCAGGTACGCCGTCCATCCTGGACATAGCCATTTTCAAAGACGTACAATTCCAATATGACATTTCCACCAGTGAAGAGCTGAATTCGGACCATAGCCCGGTCTTACTGACACTTGGACCACCGACACACCCAAAGGGCTCTCCCACGCGAACGATAATAGACTGGACCTCTTTCAAAGACAATCTTTCAGAAAACCTCGGACCAATCCCCTTCTTTGAGTCTCCCGCGGACTTAGAACAGTACATTGTTAAATTTCAAGAAAATATCACCAAGTCCATGGCTGACCTTCAGCTTCGTTGTTTGCGCCCGGTCTCATCCATGGTATTTTATGTATTGTCTTGTGATTAAACTTAGTGCTGCTTATTGACATATTCAGCGCTGTTATCATGTTGCACATTCGATGTCCGTTGTCATTAGTTTTATCATGGATCGTAAATTTACCCGCTATTCTACTTAGATAGTCTTCTTTTCCTATCTGAGCATTGAAGCCTCCTAAGATTATCAGTGTATCATGCTTGGGTACAACTTCAGCTATTTTTTCCAGTTCGTAATAGAATTGTTCTTTCAAGTCGTCGCTTTTCTCTTCAGTTGGTGCGTATATATTTATGATGCTAATATTTACCGGGCTTGACCTTGTTTTTAGGTATGCCATTCTTCCATTTATTGGTTTAAACTGTATAATGTCATTCCTTAAATCATTTCTCACAAAGAAACCCACCCCGTTTGTTCCCTGCTTTTCTTCTCCGGAATATAGGAAAACGTATTCACCTACTTCTCCGCTATCTCTCCATCTCACCTCCTGGACTGCCGCTATGTTGATTCTGTAATTCGATAACTCTCTTGATGTTTCATACATTTTCCCCTTCTTCAACATCGTTCTGACATTCCAAGTACCCACTCTCCAAATTCCACTTTCGCTTTTCTTTCTTTGACTCGCCTTTCTCTTGCATTTTCCATTTTCTTCCATAATCCTTATTCCTTTTTCTCGCCGGTCTGTACCATATATTTCTCGTTTCATAAGTTTTGTTAGTTTTTGACACCTCTTGTAGACACCCGTCCTCTCTATTCTATTTCCATAGCTTGTCTTCGCAGATTATTTTCTGGTAACCCACCTTTACCCTCTTACCAGACCTTTTTAGTTCTTCTGCTTGCTTTCTTATTTCGGTCTGTATCTTCCTCTCTGTAACGGTCAGATCGTTGTCTATATAAACTTTCTTATCGGTTAGCTGGTTTAGCTTATACTTATTCCTCATTACCTCGATCTTTGCTTCCCATTTATTCACTTCGACCACGACTTTTTCCCCACCTATCTTGTATGCCGTTAGTAGTTTTACATCCACGGCCAGGTTTCGTTTTATAAAGTTTTGGGTCTTTTCTTCCAGTGTGGCATCCTTATCTGCTTCTAAGTTCTTTCCCGTGATTACCATCTTATTTTTTCTTTGTGTTCTTTCCTGTGACTCCATTTTTAAGTTCAATTATGTTTAGTTTATTTTCGAGCTCTTTAATCTTTGCATTGGCAGTTTCTCGTTCGCGCTTCGAGTCGAGTTCTGTTTGTTTTAGTTCTTCTCTAAGCATCTTTATTTCCTCTGATTGCTTTTCCATTTGTTCGTGGATTTTCTTGATGTTTTCTCGAATTTCTTGTTTAACATCGATATTTTCGATTCTTACTTGTTTTATGTCTCTACTTATATTCTCCATGAACTTTCTGATTTCGTCCATCTCGCTCGTATTCGGTTTGGTACTGTCGCTGTTCCTAATGGGGGATCTGCTAATTTTCTTGCTTTTTTTAAAAATACTACCGGGTTCCTCGTTGTCAATTTGGTGTTCCTCTGGTCTTCTTCTTTTGATATATTCGTCTAGACTTCCTGTACTGTTTGTTCTCCGACGGTTATCTTCTTTCAGTTTTTCACTTCTCGGTTCTTTTTTATCGTTCATTTAGTTTGACCCTATTGTTATTAATGAGAATGATCGTTCTACCAGGGGTGGTGGGGTTTGTTGCTTTATCAAAAATAATATCAAATGCAACCCTATCGTGATCGACAATAGCGTTACAAGTGATCTAGAACAATTATGGCTTGCCATACATATTAATAAAAAATCATATTCAGTGGGTACGATTTATCGACCTCCTCCATCTCCCTTATCGACTCTTCATGATTTAGAACTGACTTTGTCTAAACTATATGTGGAATACGACAGCCTCATTCTTATGGGCGATCTTAATATTGACCTATTGAAAATTAATCGTCAGTCCAATGCTCTTCAGTCCCTACTTTCATCTTACAGTATTACTCAAATAATCGATCAGCCCACCCGAGTTACTCAATCTTCAGCTACATTAATTGATCTAATATGTGTCAGTGATGATTTATCTTACTCCAGTGTTCACACGCACGACTTACCCGATATGACTGATCATCGTTTAGTGTGCTGCCGCCTAAATCTTCAGGGCGTGAAATCCGCGCCAGAAACTCTAACTGTTAGAAATTTCAAATCTTTCAACACGGAACAGTTTACGATTGATCTACGCAACTTCTACTACAATGTCCATCAAAAACGAAAAGAAGGCCTATTTTAAATTTCAAATTGATCAGAAGTCAAAAAACCCTAAACAGTTGTGGAAATTTTTTGATCAAACGAACATACATACGAAATCCAAGCACTCGATCAATCTCGATGATAACGATCCTAACTCACTCAACAGCTACTTTGCCAATATAGCTTCTTCTGATATTAAACCTGAAGTTATCACTTACTTCAAAGAGAATCGTTTTCCGCTGGTCTCTAGTAAATTGATCTTTCAACCTGTCTCGTCTGAAATTGTAACAACGGCAATCTTCAATCTACAGTCCAATGCTATAGGCGTCGATAGCTGTAGCTCTAAAATGCTAAAGCTAACTTCACCCTTTTGTCTTGACAGCCTAACCAATCTAATTAATTATTGTCTCACAAACTCTGTAGTACCAGCAATATGGAAGAAGTCGATCATAACACCAATCGTTAAAAATAATAATGCCACTAAATTTACCGATCTTCGACCAATTAGTGTGTTGCCTGCCCTTTCGAAAATACTTGAGTCCGTTCTCCACAAACAGCTACTTGATCACATCGAGACCAATAAGATCTTACCGAGTATTCAATCTGGTTTCCGCTCTGGCTATAGTACTGCAACGGCTTTAAGTAAAGTTACTAACGATATCTCCAAGAATATGGAAGATTCCAAGGTAACAATTATGACATCTCTGGACTACAGCAAAGCATTTGATGTGATTAATCACGAATTACTCATTTCCAAGTTATTATACTTACTACGTCTTTCGCAGCTCAGCCATTATTCTTTTGCTAAATTATTTGACTGGTCGAACTCAACGAGTCAAACTGGATGGATGCTTATCCAATGAACTAGCCATAACCTGTGGTGTTCCTCAGGGCAGCATTCTGGGTCCGCTTCTCTTTGCAATTTTCACAGCTGATCTCCCCAGCGTTCTTTCTTCAGACTGCAATATACACATGTATGCTGATGACACACGAGTGTATATCTCTAACAAACCAATCTTCGTCAACAATGTTATTGAATCGTTAAACAACAATCTAGCTTCAATAAAACTCTGGTCGACCAACAACGGGTTAATGCTTAACCCCAACAAAACAGTTTGTTTACGTATGGGAAGTACATACTGTTGTACTTTAGCCGACAACACCCGATTCATTGATGTTAAGCTTGATGGATGCATATTAAAGTTCAGTGAGAATGTTAAAGATCTGGGTGTAATTTGCGATAGTAATTTGACCTTTGAAGTGCACGTAAACAAGATTTGTGGTATTGGATATTTCAAACTCAAATCATTACATAGGTATAAGTATCTTCTTCCTGCTGAAATTAAGTTGCAACTAGTGCAAAGCCTGGTGTTATGTCACCTGGACTACTGCAGCGCAGTTTATTATGGATACCTTACTGCGAATCTAAAACGTAAACTTCAAGTACTTCAAAACTCCTGCATGAGGTATACTTATGACATTGACTACAGCAGCCACATGACACCCTACTACAATAAATTTGGTATCCTCAAAATCCAAGTTAGTTTTGAACTTCTCTTCGCCATGTTTTTATACAACATACATAAACGTGATAGTCCAAGTTATCTACTCGAAGTAATGAAGAAAAGATCTGATCATCATCAACTTAACCTTCGCAATGTCGTGAGCCTCAGTATACCTCACCACAACACATCGAAATTCAAGGGTTCCTTCGAATACCGCGCATCGGTTATCTACAACAAGTTTGTTGATATATTTAAGACCACCGGAACAAGCTACACTATTAGGAACAAGATAAAAACTATTTTATTGGACGAACAAAATAAGATCTAACCGGGTAAAATTGTAAAACAGCTCTGCTGAATCTTTACCCTTTTACTACCTTTGCTGTTTACTTTGTTTTTTTTCCCCAATGTAAACTTGAGCTAGTAAATAAAATTATTATTATAAGTACCAACGCCTACTTAGTGGGGAAAATGGTACTAATTTGCATCTTTACCTCGACCAAAACTCGACCAAAATTCACCGTCGAGTAGACCTAAACGACATGAACGACGAACTAGTGCTATAAAATTAGGCCGACCTGCACATTTGCACATCAAGAGGGAGCAACATTGCACTCAATTTATATTTATTTCTGCCATTACGGTAGCCGGAGTTTGTGTATAACAACTAGGTGGCCACTGGTTGTTGATCACGTTTCATGTGTGATTGACGTAATCTTAGATTACATTTTTTGTAATTATCGAAGATCTACTAATTCATCGGTAACCTCGCTAGCACTATGTTTTGCCGTTCGCCGACCCACTGAAGTTCTAGGAAATTTTGGAAAGGTGCCATTATATAAATCGTAAAGTAAAGATCGGAATAAATAACTGCAAAACATTAAGAAGTTCCTAGTTGATCCTAAAAGTTTAACTCGACGTAGAAGCATCATTAGGTCGACATCATTAGGTCGACATCATTAAGTCGACATCATTAAGTCGACCTTTTTTCACCTAACGCGACCTCACCGAATCGTTTTACAGTATTACCTCGACCGCGTGTTTCAAAGCGACACATTATAAAATCATAACTTGGGGACGTTGTAAGAAAAGCTATTGTCGTCGACAGTATAGTGCCTGTTTACACTTTAATCACAAAAGCAATTAATCGTTAATATCGCTATCATTATGATTTGATGTTCGATGACCCGCTGCAGTTCTAGGAAATTTTGGAAAGGTGCCATTATATTAAATGATTTGGAATATGTGCCAGATATTGTTTAGTAATAAATCGTAAAGTAAAGATCGGAATAAATAATTTTAAATCATTAAGAAGTTCCTAGTTGACCCTAAAAGTTTACCTCGACCTAGAAGCATCATTAGGTCGACATCATTAAGTCGACCTTTTTTCACCTAACGCGACCTCACCGAATCGTTTTAAAGTATTACCTCGACCGCGTGTTTCAAAGCGACACATTATAAAATCATAACTTGGGGACGTTGTATTAAGTCGACCTTTTTCCACCTAACGCGACCTCACCGTATCGTTTTAAATTATTAGCTCGACATCGTGTTTTCTAAGCGACACATTATAAAATCATAACTTGGGGACGTTGTAAGAAAAGCTATTGTCGTCGACAGTATAGTGCCTGTTTACACTTTAATCACAAAAGCAATTAATCGTTAATCTCGCTATCATTATGATTTGATGTTCGATGACCCGCTGCAGTTCTAGGAAATTTTGGAAAGGTGCCATTATATTAAATGATTTGGAATATGTGCCAGATATTGTTTAGTAATAAATCGTAAAGTAAAGATCGGAATAAATAATTTTAAAACATTAAGAAGTTCCTAGTTAACCTTAAAAGTTTACCTCGACCTAGAAGCATCATTAGGTCGACATCATTAAGTCGACCTTTTTTCACCTAACGCGACCTCACCAAATCGTTTTAAAGTATTACCTCGACCGCGTGTTTCAAAGCGACACATTATAAAATCATAACTTGGGGACGTTGTATTAAGTCGACCTTTTCCACCTAACGCGACCTCACCGTATCGTTTTAAAGTATTACCTCGACATCGTGTTTTCTAAGCGACACATTATAAAATCATAACTTGGGGACGTTGTAAGAAAAGCTATTGTCGTCGACAGTATAGTGCCTGTTTACACTTTAATGACAAAAGCAATTAATCGTTAATCTCCCTATCATTATGATTTGATGTTCGATGACCCGCTGCAGTTCTAGGAAATTTTGGAAAGGTGCCATTATATTAAATGATTTGGAATATGTGCCAGATATTGTTTAGTAATAAATCGTAAAGTAAAGATCGGAATAAATAATTTTAAATCATTAAGAAGTTCCTAGTTGACCCTAAAAGTTTACCTCGACCTAGAAGCATCATTAGGTCGACATCATTAGGTCGACCTTTTCCACCTAACGCGACCTCACCGTATCGTTTTAAAGTATTACCTCGACATCGTGTTTTCTAAGCGACACATTATAAAATCATAACTTGGGGACGTTGTAAGAAAAGCTATTGTCGTCGACAGTATAGTGCCTGTTTACACTTTAATGACAAAAGCAATTAATCGTTAATCTCCCTATCATTATGATTTGATGTTCGATGACCCGCTGCAGTTCTAGGAAATTTTGGAAAGGTGCCATTATATTAAATGATTTGGAATATGTGCCAGATATTGTTTAGTAATAAATCGTAAAGTAAAGATCGGAATAAATAATTTTAAATCATTAAGAAGTTCCTAGTTGACCCTAAAAGTTTACCTCGACCTAGAAGCATCATTAGGTCGACATCATTAGGTCGACCTTTTCCACCTAACGCGACCTCACCGTATCGTTTTAAAGTATTACCTCGACATCGTGTTTTCTAAGCGACACATTATAAAATCATAACTTGGGGACGTTGTAAGAAAAGCTATTGTCGTCGACAGTATAGTGCCTGTTTACACTTTAATGACAAAAGCAATTAATCGTTAATCTCCCTATCATTATGATTTGATGTTCGATGACCCGCTGCAGTTCTAGGAAATTTTGGAAAGGTGCCATTATATTAAATGATTTGGAATATGTGCCAGATATTGTTTAGTAATAAATCGTAAAGTAAAGATCGGAATAAATAATTTTAAATCATTAAGAAGTTCCTAGTTGACCCTAAAAGTTTACCTCGACCTAGAAGCATCATTAGGTCGACATCATTAGGTCGACCTTTTTTCACCTAACGCGACCTCACCGAATCGTTTTAAAGTATTACCTCGACCGCGTGTTTCAAAGCGACACATTATAAAATCATAACTTGGGGACGTTGTAAGAAAAGCTATTGTCGTCGACGGTATAGTGCCTGTTTACACTTTAATCACAAAAGCAATTAATCGTTAATCTCGCTATCATTATGATTTGATGTTCGATGACCCGCTGCAGTTCTAGGAAATTTTGGAAAGGTGCCATTATATTAAATGATTTGGAATATGTGCCAGATATTGTTTAGTAATAAATCGTAAAGTAAAGATCGGAATAAATAATTTTAAATCATTAAGAAGTTCCTAGTTGACCCTAAAAGTTTACCTCGACCTAGAAGCATCATTAGGTCGACATCATTAGGTCGACCTTTTTTCACCTAACGCGACCTCACCGAATCGTTTTAAAGTATTACCTCGACCGCGTGTTTCAAAGCGACACATTATAAAATCATAACTTGGGGACGTTGTATTAAGTCGACCTTTTTCCACCTAACGAGACCTCACCGTATCGTTTTAAAGTATTACCTCGACATCGTGTTTTCTAAGCGACACATTATAAAATCATAACTTGGGGACGTTGTAAGAAAAAACTATTGTCGTCGACAGTATAGTGCCTGTTTACACTTTTATCACAAGCAATTAATCGTTAATCTCGCTATCATTATTGTAGATTCTTTATAATAAACAATAATTCAATTTAATATTCTATTTATTTCACGTGCTTATTATAACCTTATAACCTTTATACATAATATAACCTCTCTGCTGTGGTTCTTGCCACGCTGTTTATAGTGTCTCACATCACTACATTTTTTCCTTCTTTTAAAACAAACCTTACATGCATAATAAACTGAACTTCTGGTTCTTGATATTTCTTCACATAACTAGAATTTCTTTTAAACACTTTGCCTTTTTGTGATTGCAAAGTTACTTCATTTCCTTTCTTTCGTAACACTTCACATTTCTCATCTCCAAACGTTGTTGTTAATTTATTTTGTGTTGCTTGTTTTACCAATACCCTATCTCCTGTTTTTAGTTCACTTATTTTCGAATGTCTTTTCTGATCTACATAAATTCTACTTTTTTCTTTTTGTTCAAAGTCCTTCTCTCTTACTTCTTCATCTTCTAAGTTCCTTGTTGCGATTTGTGGTAATTTATTCCGTAACATCCCATCCTCGTCGCCAATTGTAGATTCTTTATAATAAACAATAATTCAATTTAATATTCTATTTATTTCACGTGCTTATTTTAACCTTATAACCTTTATACATATAACCTCTCTGCTGTGGTTCTTGCCACGCTGTTTATAGTGTCTCACATCACTACAATTATGATTTGATGTTCGATGACCCGCTGCAGTTCTAGGAAATTTTGGAAAGGTGCCATTATATTAAGTGATTTGGAATATGTGCCAGATATTTGTTTAGTAATAAATCGTAAGGTAACGATCGGAATAAATAATTTTAAATCATTAAGAAGTTCCTAGTTGACCCTAAAAGTTTAACTCGGCCTAGAAGCATCAATAAGTCAACATCATTAGGTCGACATCATTAAGTCGACCTTTTTTCACCTAACGCGACCTCACCGAATCGTTTTAAAGTATTACCTCGACATCGTGTTTTCTAAGCGACACATTAGGCTTGTTTCATCGACGAGTTCTCGTTAGTTCTAGAATTATGCGCATGCTCTTTAACTAAAATCTGTTAAGATTTTAGTTAAAGAGCATGCGCATAGCTCTAGAACCAACTAGAACTAACGAGAACTCGTCGATGAAACAAACCTATTATAAAATCATAACTTGGAGACGTATAAAGAAAAAATATTTTATCGAAGGTATAGCAAATACTTGGTATAGTGCATGTTGACACTTTAAACACAAAAGCAATTAATCGTTTATCTCGCTATCATTATGATTTGATGTTCGCCGACACGCTGAAGTTCTAGGAAATTTTGGAAAGGTAGCCTTTTCCAGCCCCACCACAAAAGTATGGCATTTCGCTGACGCAGCTTATTAGTTATCGACTACCAAAAAATGCAAAAATTTTTGTATAAAAAATCGTTTGAAACCCCTAATTTATCCAGCAATTGCCCTGCGATACGCTCCGTCGACCATTATTTTTCTTTCATTAAGTACCTAATTTAACACCTGAAGGGCCACCATACTTGGATACATACAAGATACAAATGACTTGGAATTTTCTGTCACTATTTACATTTTTTACATTACTTTTACATTTCAGTACCTCTGTTAATTTTTAAAATAAAATATTAAAAATCAATCACACAAAAAAAACAACTTACAATGCAATTATTTGCAAGGAAATATTTGGAGTAATTACGGCTTATGTGCTTATAGTAGGAGCTTCATGCAGTAACCAACGTTAATCACGTGGTGGGGATTATCAAAGGTTTGTTTATGCACTGCACAATGAACGCACAAAAGAATGGACTATTTTCTACTCGTCAAAATAAATTTTTAAGTTATATTTTTTAATATTTTTGCAGTTTCGTATAAGTGATTGTAGTGAATCGTAAAATTTTAGATTTTTATTGGAAATAAAAATAAATTAATTTTATATGACAGAAATTCACTTAAAGATTGACCTTGGATAATTATTATCGTTAAAAGAATTCATTATTCTACTGCATTTACGTATGTATGTATGTGGGTGTTTATTGAGTCGTCTAGATGCAAAACTCACTGTTTGCAATTTTGCGTAATTTGAGTTAGACGCGGTATCCGATGCAAAATCTTATAAAGAATCATTGTATAATATAAGATTGTAGCAAAAGTCACTATTTATTATCTTAAAACTCAAGTGAAATTTTTGGTTGGGTGCAAAACTCCCTCTTTGCTTTTGACATTTAGTTGCAAAACACACTATTTACTTTCCAGCCAATCCCAATCAGCCGTTAAGCCGAAGAAAAATGCATGAACCAGCAATATGTAGACCTGGAAGTTTAATTTTATTAGATAGGTACTTTGCACCTATACTATTATTTTTGTATTTCATACTTTTTTAGAATAAATGTTTTTTTCCTTTACCATAATAAATATTTTTATCTAGTAAAATGAATTTTGTTTTGATAGAATTGAGGGCAAAACGCACCATTTACAACAACTGGATGCAAAACTCACTATTTGCCTTTTTAAAAATGAATTTTTTGGTATTTTTGGACATTTTTGAAGCAAGTTATTATTACTGTTATTCTAGACAAGTATTCTCACTTAAGTATACCAAAGCTCAATATAATACGGCATAATAGTATAGCTAAAATAGTTTTCTTTATTTTACCAAAACTAGAAAATATGCAAACAGTAAGTTTTGCATCTAGACGACTCATATAAGACGTATAGACATGCACATCTGGTACTTCTTCCTAGCTAATAAAAACCGAATTTTCTGCAACAATAAGAAAAAAGACTACAAAATTTAATCGGGCTAAATAAAATAAAATTTATATTTACTTACTCATAAAAAAAGGAACGCATAAAAAAGGAAAATGTACCACAAAAAATGACAAAAATGAAAATCCAAGATTTCAGTAATTTTTTAAAATTTAAGGCAATATCTAGGTTACTCATATTAGTATATATTTTGACTTCATTATAAACCTCAAAAATTAGAGAAAATCTTTATGAAATCGAATTAAAATTGAAAATTCCCACGCGCAACATGCTCGGAGCTTACGAAACTTGCTCACTTCCGCAGGGTTCAAAGTTAAACTTTAGAGATTGATATGGATGTGCATTGTGCACATAAATTACACAAATTCTGATGTACTTATTTTTTTTGGTGGCATTATGGATTACTAGCTTCTTGGTGCGGGGTACTGTGTTTTATTATAAACTAGCATCCGTACCATTAAAATGGTTATACTAACTTATAACTTTAAAACCATACGCGCACAAAATTTGCTGAAAGAGTATGTAGGTACTAAATTTACACCCAATTTGCTTAAGTATAATTAATTACCTAGAAATTAGTTTGTAAATACTAGAATTTAATAATAATTTCGTTATAAGGTCAAATGAAAAATAATCCACGGTAATTTTAAAAACAACAAGAAAGTTCTTTAACTACATATTGTAATCACATGACATTAATATAACGTCATGGCTCAGTCGGAAAAGCGTCGGCTTACTAATTTGTAGGTGGTCGGTTCGATTCCCTCACAACGCGCTTTTTTTTTTAGTACAATTTACAAAGTTTAACCACATGGAATTAATTATCTGTAATTTAAAATTACAAACGACCCCTTAAAAATTAGGATCGGCTTGTAGTTAATACTATTTTTTATCAAAATCATTAATCCGTAATTTATGCAGTAAAACATTTTAAAAGCATAGTACATAAATTATTTTATTTTTTAGTTTAGGGGTCATCCATTAATTACGTAAGGGTTTTTTGGGGGGGAGGGGGTATTGGATATCTTACGGACTCTTACGTAGGGGGGGAGGGGTCCGACGTATTCCTTACGTAAGTTTCTTAAAATATTTTTTTTAATTAAATTTAACAATCTAATATAACTTTTTCTTTTTATGTTGGTAATTATATCCAGGTATAATGGAAATATCATATTATATTGAAATATATAGTACTTAAAAATCATTAAACATAGTGGCATAATAGTGTGAATTATAGAAAATGGCATCAAACTTTGGTGATCTTGACGAACGATTTTTCATCTATGTAAATAAAAATTTAATTTAAATTTTTGTATTTATTATTATCTATCTAAAAATATAAAAATTGATGTAAGTGTGTATGTATGTTCCCTATAGACTCCTAAACCGTTTGACCGATCGGAACCAAATTTGGCACAGTTATTATGTAGGTCTCTGCGCATGTTTTTGTATTGAAATAGTGCAAAAATTCGCAAAGGAGAGGAAAGTTGATTTTGAGTAGCCTGCCTTCCTTTAAGGAATCTCGATAATCCATTCATGCGCGTCCCTGTGGGACGCGCATGAATGGATTATCGAGATTCCTTAAAGGAAGGCAGGCTACTCAAAATCAACTTAAAAAACAATAATGAATGCTGTCAAGCTGTCAACCGATCGACAATGCAAATACGCGTGCACGTGCTTTACGTTTCTATTTGACCAATCTTAACCAAATTTGGTGTAGAAGTTATTTACAATGCTACGAAAAACATAGGCTACTTTAGAACCTTGGGGTGAGGCCGAAGGCCGAAAAACCACGGTCTACACGTATGCTTGCGATACTCTTGAGTGAGGCCGAAGGCCGAACAACCACATCCCACGCGGTCTAGACGGCTAAAGGGGGCTGGTAGGCCGACTGTGCCAGCTAGTATAATATATTATTCATCTTTTACGAGTATAAATATAAAGGGTGGAGAGGGGGGTCAAAATTAATTTTCTTTTAAATAATCCTTACGTAAGATGTGGGGGGGGGTTGCCACAATCTTACGTACCCTTACGTGGTGGGGGGAGGGGGTCCAAAATTACAAAAATCATCACGTAATTAATGGACGGCCCCTTAGGAAACTACAAAGCTATTTTATAAAAAAACGTCGTAAAGATTGACCTTGGATCATTCTCGCTAAAAAATTTCCGTATGTGGGTGTTTATATAAACATAAAAATGATTTTGCGGTTACGTTCTATAAATTACATAGGGCAGGTAATATCCTAGGTTGACATAGCAACAAAATATTTATCTACTTGGACGTGATGATGACCAGTTTGTATCGAATCGGTGCGGTTGGGTGCATGTGTTGGGTGTGACGACCTCATTCCAATTCGTTGTTCATACGTAAGTACACGTATGAATATAATTTGTTTTTTGTGAATCATTGATAGAGTAAGTTAATTACAAACTTTTTTTCGTTTAAAGATTTAAAACGTCACGGCTTCAATTAAAGATCGTTATTATCGAACATTTATCGTTTAATTATTTATGACGCCACGGCTTAAGATAATCATTGTTATTATTTGAACATTTCGTGACGTATCGTACTAAATTAATTTCGTTGTCAAGTAAAAATCTGCTAGTGGAAGATTTTCAAATTTTTACTTTTTATACTTAAATTACAGATTTTAACAAGCACATTCCTACAAAATCAGTTATGTGAATTTTATTCAATAACTGCTGGATATTGCGTTGTAAAAATCAGTTACGTGCTTAATTAACGTAACTTTGTATTATTTTTAATTTTTTAACGTAAAATATGATATTGTTATCATTTTTTATCCATGCAACCATGTTGTGTATTACGTAATATTGCGAAGTTCAAACACGTTGCATGTTTTTGCAAGGTTTGCAAAACCTTTGTATCTTGCAAAGAAAAATCATGACGTTTTGCATTGCTACTTCATTTAAGAGTTGTCATCATTTTAAACTGCAGTACCGTACCGAGTTTAATGTTTAATCAAAATTTCAAAATTAGCATTTTTCCACAACAGATTTTTACTTGACACCGACGAGATGTTTTGTGGAACATTTATCTCGAAGTTATCATTGCTTCACAAATTGAAATTCAATTATTTATCAGGACATCGTGTAATCTTGGACAGCTAAACCATTCGCTGGCTAGGAAAGAGGACAACACGTCAATGAAATTCCTAGTTCCAGTTCAACACGGAGAGTCGATTGGATTTTGAGGCGTTGGCCGTTGTAGCTATCCAAGTTAATTATTCGATGTCTAATATTGTAAAGGAAGTGTCGCTTGACGTACTTGTTTGCAATATGGTTTTGGAATGACCTGTCTCAGAATCTAACTTATTTCTAGTGTAAGTGTTGAATTACTAATATTTTCGATTAATTAATGTAAGATTTTGCAGATTTTTAATTGACACCGACGAGGGGTTTTGTGGAACAAAACACAAATTGAAATTCAATTATTTATCAGGACATCGTGTAATCTTGGACAGCTAAACCATTCGCTGGCTAGGAAAGAGGACAACACGTCAATGAAATTCCTAGTTCCAGTTCAACACGGAGAGTCGATTGGATTTTGAGGCGTTGGCCGTTGTAGCTATCCAAGTTAATTATTCGATGTCTAATATTGTAAAGGAAGTGTCGCTTGACGTACTTGTTTGCAATATGGTTTTGGAATGACCTGTCTCAGAATCTAACTTATTTCTAGTGTAAGTGTTGAATTACTAATATTTTCGATTAATTAATGTAAGATTTTGCAGATTTTTAATTGACACCGACGAGGGGTTTTGTGGAACAAAACACAAATTGAAATTCAATTATTTATCAGGACATCGTGTAATCTTGGACAGCTAAACCATTCGCTGGCTAGGAAAGAGGACAACACGTCAATGAAATTCCTAGTTCCAGTTCAACACGGAGAGTCGATTGGATTTTGAGGCGTTGGCCGTTGTAGCTATCCAAGTTAATTATTCGATGTCTAATATTGTAAAGGAAGTGTCGCTTGACGTACTTGTTTGCAATATGGTTTTGGAATGACCTGTCTCAGAATCTAACTTATTTCTAGTGTAAGTGTTGAATTACTAATATTTTCGATTAATTAATGTAAGATTTTGCAGATTTTTAATTGACACCGACGAGGGGTTTTGTGGAACAAAACACAAATTGAAATTCAATTATTTATCAGGACATCGTGTAATCTTGGACAGCTAAACCATTCGCTGGCTAGGAAAGAGGACAACACGTCAATGAAATTCCTAGTTCCAGTTCAACACGGAGAGTCGATTGGATTTTGAGGCGTTGGCCGTTGTAGCTATCCAAGTTAATTATTCGATGTCTAATATTGTAAAGGAAGTGTCGCTTGACGTACTTGTTTGCAATATGGTTTTGGAATGACCTGTCTCAGAATCTAACTTATTTCTAGTGTAAGTGTTGAATTACTAATATTTTCGATTAATTAATGTAAGATTTTGCAGATTTTTAATTGACACCGACGAGGGGTTTTGTGGAACAAAACACAAATTGAAATTCAATTATTTATCAGGACATCGTGTAATCTTGGACAGCTAAACCATTCGCTGGCTAGGAAAGAGGACAACACGTCAATGAAATTCCTAGTTCCAGTTCAACACGGAGAGTCGATTGGATTTTGAGGCGTTGGCCGTTGTAGCTATCCAAGTTAATTATTCGATGTCTAATATTGTAAAGGAAGTGTCGCTTGACGTACTTGTTTGCAATATGGTTTTGGAATGACCTGTCTCAGAATCTAACTTATTTCTAGTGTAAGTGTTGAATTACTAATATTTTCGATTAATTAATGTAAGATTTTGCAGATTTTTAATTGACACCGACGAGGGGTTTTGTGGAACAAAACACAAATTGAAATTCAATTATTTATCAGGACATCGTGTAATCTTGGACAGCTAAACCATTCGCTGGCTAGGAAAGAGGACAACACGTCAATGAAATTCCTAGTTCCAGTTCAACACGGAGAGTCGATTGGATTTTGAGGCGTTGGCCGTTGTAGCTATCCAAGTTAATTATTCGATGTCTAATATTGTAAAGGAAGTGTCGCTTGACGTACTTGTTTGCAATATGGTTTTGGAATGACCTGTCTCAGAATCTAACTTTCTAGTGTAAGTGTTGAATTACTATGTTTAATCGAATGTTTGCGTCCAAAAGTCAATATTTTGTCATTAATTATTTGTCGTTATTTTAATGTACCTACAGTACCGTACTACAGTTAATATTTTGTAATGAATTATTTGTCGTTGCTTTAATGTATCGTATCGTACAGCAAGTACATCTCTGCCAAAATTCAGCTTGCCCGGATTTTTTTGCAAGCGGGAGCCAATTTTTCGGCTTCGTTGCCTGGACTAAAATGCAAAAAATGCCGACGTCCGTCGTCGGCATTTCGGGGGGGGGGGGGTAATCGAACTCTTTAATCCCCCATTAGTTACGACCCTCATTTAAAGTAATTTATAAAAGTAATGATTTATTTTTATGTTTTTAATCTTTTTTTTAGAATTGTTTGTGATGGAAAACGAAGATCTATTTGAAGATTCGGGTTCGGAATGGCAAGCAGGAAACGATGATATAAGTTCTTCCCCTTCTTCGTCCATTTCATTCCCACCGCAACGTTTAAGCAAAAATCAAAACGATGTCGAATGTGCAAGAAGAGATTTATTTGGTGCAACGGTAAGTGCAGATTCTAACGAAGAAAGCAATCTGGAAGTAATGGACACCATTGCGCTTGTTCATGGAGATCAGCATGTCTTTGAGGAGGACATTTTTACCGACGGCACAGGCGAAGAAGCCCCATCATTACATCATGATGCAGAGACTGTTTCTCATCAACTAGTCGATACAGAACAAACTGGACAAGAACATAAAGCAAATATTTTAATCGAGAACTCGACTGCAATATTAACAGTGACAAAAAGTTTGCATTATGGACAGTACACTGTGTTATTTGATGAACTAGATAAGCCGCAAAAGGACGTATACGATGTTGATGGTAATTGCGCCAACTTATTGAATAGGCAATTTGTATCGTTCATAATAGCAGATCAGAATACATCTGAACAGCACTTATGTAGTAAGTAAATTATTCCATTCGTTGCTTTGTTCTAAAATTTTCGTTTTCAGAATTTGATGACAAAAATACACCATGCTATATCAGCATACCCGATGGTAAAATTCTGAATGTGAATGTTCGCTGGTGTTTATCGCCAGGTCAACTAAGTGGCGAATTAGTTTTGACTGGTAATCATGTCATTGGAGCGTTGTTATATACGAAAATAAATGGCGAAGATGTTGTCAAGAAATCTGAATTGAAAACTAAGAGTCACTGTTGTTTATTTTGCTCTAAATTTGTGACTGCACTTCCCAGACATTTGTTGGCTTCACATCGCGATAGAGATGAGGTGAGAAACGTTAATAAATTGCCATTAAATTCTTTGGAACGAAGTAGATTGCTGAAGGACTTGCGTATTAGGGGTGACAATTTGTATAACTCCAAGTGTTGCACAAAGGACCGTATCCCAATTAGAACATCTAAAAAAGTTGCCGTAGAAAATATGGTTCCATGTCCGAACTGCAAGTCATTGTTCGTTTCAAAATCACTTTATAAACACCACCAAAATTGTGTTAATAGGCCAAAAAATAAACCACAAATTTTGAAAGAGGCTCGACGGCTAGCACTTCCATCATGTTCAGTAGTTTCATCGCCTATGGCTTCTAGTTCTTCGAATGATTCGTATTCTTGTGTAAAAGTAGTGCAACCCTCCAATTTGGAAACTGGTTTACTTCGTATGTTATTAGAGCCATTGAAAAACGATGATGTTGGCCAAATTATTCGAAGTGACAAAACTCTCCTCATTTTAGCACAGCGTTACGCTATAAAACATAGAGCGTGTCCTCATAATTATAGAAATTGCAGACAAGAGTTACGTTTAGCCGCTCGTCTTTTCATCGAACTTCGTAAACTAGATAATAATATTAACTGTGTCCAAGATTTTCTTGATACTACTCACTATCTGAAGATAATGAATGCAGTAAATGTCATTTGTTCAGGAGACGCATACTCATTTAAGATTCCCACAATAGTTCAATCTATTCGACTTGTTATACTAAATTTAGTGAACGCTCTTATCAGTTATTATAGAATAAAAGGTTTGTTACCTACTGATCCAATTCTTGTTCGTTTGTTAGATTTCAAAAACTTCCACTCGAGTGAATTTTTAATACGCCTTGGAAAGACGGCTTATATTTCGTCACAAAAAAAACGAATGTTTAAAAACAAAGATTTGCCTGCCATTACAGATATCGCAAAATTGACGAATTATTTGCAATCGGAAGCGGAGAAATGTTTCCAAATTTTGCTGGAAAAATATAATTATAACGCATGGGTTCGACTAGGGTCAATTGTTTTACACGAGGTGGTCCTTTTTAACCGACGCAGACCTGGAGAGGTTTCCCGAATGTTGTTACAATCGTATCAAGAAAGAAGATCGATACAAAAAGAAGATCATGAAAATATGACTCGCATGGAAGTTATTCTAGCCGAACGTTTTTCTATGATTAAATTAATTGGAAAGCGCGGTAGGGTACTGTCTGCATTATTGACAAAAGCACAAGCTCAGTACTTAGATATGTTTACATCTTTAAGAACAATGTCTGGTATCCCTAAAAATAACGAATTTCTTTTCTGTTCCAAAAATTCTATTGGGCATTTGGAAGCTGGAGGTCGTGCTATGGCAACATTCGCAAAAGAATGTAATGCGGACAATCCAGAATTGCTTCGCTGTACTCGTCTACGTAAGCAAGTGGCTACTATTTCGCAGTTTTTAGTCCTGAACGAAAACGAAATGCAGCAACTAGCTGACTTTATGGGTCATGACATTAATGTTCACAGACAAAATTATAGACAACCTGAGTTGCAGAGACATATCACAGTCTTGTCTCGTTTTTTTATGGCTGCAGGTGGAAACTTGGATATTACAAAATTCAAAGGAAAATCTATGACCGAATTAGAAATTTTAATAGAAAATGAAACCATTAATGAAGAAGAAACAGACGAGGAAGTGGAAGACATGGTCGACGTGTTTTTAGGTAAGTTTTTTTATAATGAAAAATTACAAAGATAAGTTCCTATATAATTTTGTGATATACCTACTAAACAATGAAATGACTATATTTTTTATTACGCGAGTGATTTGGGCAAATCCGCACACACTTACGGTTAAAAGATCCGAAGGGACCTTATCAATCGCCACGGTGACTGTGGGACCAAATCAAATTGAAATATTAACCCATTCCATCCCAAATATACGCATATTAGTACGCATTCTAGGAATGGGTTAAGTATAGTAGCATACGAAATTAAATTTTTTACTAACCCAAATTTAATTCACATTTTATTGTAGGTAATAATTTTAAATAATTATTAATTTCTTTTTAATTTATTTAGGAACTTTTCTGTTTTAATTTTCCTCCAGTTGTGATAAATTCTCAGAATTTTACCAAATAATTACCCCGTGTATTTATCATTAAATAAATTAGATAAATAGCTCTTGTGTAATTACAGTCAAAAACTTTAAAAAATTTTGCAGGTGAAAGTTGTCAAGAGTCACAGCCGCAGACTTCAACAGGAACAAATGAAACTTCATTAAATAGCCAACAAACTCCTTGTGTCGTTTTAGAAAAATTACCAAGTTCTCTAGAAACAATGATACATGTGCCAATGAAAAGGTCGCCAATTAAAACTAGAAGTTCTAAATTGAGAAAACCTCGTAGGAATATTGGATCTTGCTCATTTAGTATTTATTTTGTTTTTTTATTTT
Organism: Podabrus alpinus; assembly: GCA_932274525.1. Taxonomy (NCBI): domain Eukaryota; kingdom Metazoa; phylum Arthropoda; class Insecta; order Coleoptera; family Cantharidae; genus Podabrus; species Podabrus alpinus. The sequence goes on from OW026452.1 coordinate 61,211,561, forward strand.
GATATATTTATTTATTTTTGTTTTATTGCAGAAGAAAGTGGTAAAACCAAGACTCCAATAAAACGTAAACATACTATACACGAAATTATAGATGAATTACGGTCTCCCGTAAGAACGAGGAAAAATAAAAGAAAAAGAAAATATACGAGACGCGAAATTGAGCTTTTGACGATGACATTTAAGAAGAAAATTAAAAGTCATACCATGCCCTCTAAAAAAGAATTCCAAGAATTTATAGAGAAATACCACTCCGAATTTTTTGATCGTACTCCGCAGCATTTATATTCATTTATGCAATACAGATATAAATTAATCCGTGACACGTGTGCCAATGATAAGGTCGCCAATTAAGGTCCGTTATTGTAAAGCATGAATAAATTTACTTGTACAGTAAATTTACTAGACGAGTAAATTTACTTAGTTATTTTATTTATATTTTTTCATACCAGATGGTATACTTGACAACTAATTTGTAAAGTTTTGTAAAGATTTAATCGCATTTAATGCGATTTCGGTATAATTCTGCGTTCTCAGGGGGCCCCCCCCCCCTGGAGATTGTATCCGAATGTGTGAAAATGCTTGAAACCGAAGGAATAGTACTCGACATAATTTATACCAATAAATTGTATCTGTCAATTTACTTCAAATTGTAAATATTTACTTGTGTAAATATAAGCTTTATTGTAGATATCATTTAGAAAAGCATAAATACTTAAAATACAAAATTTGAGCTTATTTCAGTGTTAAAATATGTAGCGTACCTAATTTGCCCTTCCTACGGTGATATTTAAAATAATGAGGTGTTTACAAATAGTTTTGAAAATAAATACCAAATAATTAACCATATGGGTTGCCTACTCATTTCCAATTTAACTACAATTAAATTTTGTTTGAAAATTTGAATTTAAATTTACTTCAGAAATGATAGTTTCTTTAGAAATATATTATGCTAAGATGAAGTCTGATCAATAAGGGAAATACTTAAATAACAAAATTTGAGCTCATTTCAGTGTTAAAATATGTAGCGTACCTAATTTGCCCTTCCTACGGTGATATTTAAAATAATGAGGTGTTTACAAATAGTTTTGAAAATAAATACCAAATAATTAACCATATGGGTTGCCTACTCATTTCCAATTTAACTACAATTAAGTTTTGTTTGAAAATTTGAATTTAAATTTACTTCGGAAATCATAGTTTCTTTACAAATATATTATGCTAAGGTGAAGTCTGATCAATAAGGGATACAATTTAGGTACTTCTTCGCAATAAAACATAAGATTTACTCTGCTACTAGTTTTATTTCATCAATCATCATCATTCAATCATATTTTATTGCGAAGAATTGTGATTTCTTAGAAGTGTCAAATTTAAATTAATTTAATTTAAGGGTATTTCACAAAGTAATTCTATTGTTCTATTATAAACTTGATGTGTTATGTAACATAATATGCGATAAAATATTGATTTTAATTAATAAATAGTAAATAAAATTTAAATTTAACAATTTTAAAAATCCCATACTAAATTCCCCATAAAGCAAAGTTACAAACTTTTCAAATTACTAACTGCTGAAATAAAATATAGTAGTGCTATCTGATATTGAATAGCCAAAACCCCTTTAGGTCGACTGTCCCGCTAAAAAAATGTCGAGGCAATGCTGTTGCATGCTTATTATTATTATTATTATTATTAACTTAAACCAGCTATTGCACTTGTGTCTGATGTGTTGCCTATACCTTTGAGTAGTTTTCGCGTTCAAGCGTTCGTTCGGTTCGACACCTCGGAAACTTCCGCTTGTTAACCTCAAAGTTTTCTTCGGTTATTTAATAGAGGTGTAAAAGTAACGAAAAAAAGCATACCCGTATGTATTCGTTACTATAACAATTAGTACCCGTTACTATCATATCGTTACGTTACTCGTTACTTTCGTAATTTGTAGAAACATACTTATACATTACATACAAAGCTGCGTAAGGTGCATTTTCTCACTTTTCCGTATTTTGAACCAGACTTGTGTTTAATAGACTCTTTATCATATTACGAGTGATTATGCATTTTATTATATCTCGCTGGATTTTTAATTATCTATTAATTTAAATAAATGAAAAAATTAAATTTTTAAATAAATCATTTTTATATAAATCTGACCGAATTTGTTTATATTAGAAACGGATATAATAATAATACGACTTTTTTCAAAAACCGTTTTCGGCATTTTTAACACAAAAAGTTTTTATTTTCGGGAGCCAACGTACATTTAAATTTACATTTAAATAAAACAACGAAAGTAAAATTATAATAAATAGAATCGACTTTATTATAAAACACTCGGTTTATCTTTATCTAATAAGATACCAGGAATGTGATATATCGCTTTTCAAAAAGTACCGACTGGCGATTTGCAATATTAATATGTACATATTGCTTCTTGTCCCGGGTTTGTTGTGTTTATTTACAACTTTCGTAATTATTAAAAAAAATTAATTTAATTATTAATTTTGTTTCTGTACAGAGTTAAAATAATAAAGGAATTTCTCTTGTAATTGTCTATCGTTTGACATCAATTTGAAGGCGTACAAAACTTTCTTGAATTTTCAAAATTTTGTATATTTTATGGCCTTTTTAATTTAATCGTTAAAATTTTACATGTAGTTTATAAGATTATAAGATTATAATTTACTACAGCTAACAGGCACTTTAGGATACATTTTTATTTTTGTTCATCCGATCGTTATTTTGATAGAAAAGCGAGAAAATTGAAGGTGTAGTTTTTCGTATTGGTTCATAGTTGCGTTTTCACTCCCTTAATAAACAGTAAAAAACTTGGACGACGAATTTCCAAATTATACTTAATAAACAAACATCCTTCTTTGTAACGTACGTTTTTAAATTCACCGAATAAGCGCGCGTATGCGAAAAATGCGAGTAACGAAATATATTCGAGTGTAACGTTTCGTTACTCGGTACTAGATGGCGCACCCGTTACTCAGTAACGAATACATACGGTTCGCTACAGCTCTATTATTTAACTACAAAATTTTTCATGAAAAATCAGTTTATCCTTATCAACGTACCTTCTGCTCCTTCTCCTGTTTTTTAGGTTACCGTCAAAGGTTATCTCTGGACTTTTTTCAAATTCTAACACCGTTAATTTGGCTTATGAAAACGCGCCTATTTGTAAACAAGTAATGCTACGTTCACACCTCAATCAATGTTGTTACTATTTATTACAAATTTCATATAAAGTGTGGCTGATTTTTTCTTTTAAGCAATTCTTTGTCTTTCCAAAATATTTCTAATGATTAACTAGGCATTCTATATCAGCGTAGAGCTCATTCAATGTTTAATTTTATTTATTGAGTACAAATTTAATTTTATTTACTTGTGACCGAGATGTAATAGATTTCTCAAATCTGTCTTAGCTCGATGATAAGCGAAACACAGCAATACGTTAGAGTTAAATAAATAGTTTATCAATTATTGCACTGCAAAATTACTTATGCAATTGTTTGGTTCTTATTATTAATTAATTTCACTATTTTTACAACTGTTTAATAACGTTTATTTTCCAGATTACAAAACTTTCAATGGTTTTTAATTAAATCAACATGAGTTGAACATGAGTTCACTCTATCACGATATTCAATAATCACCTTTAACTCAGGATACACAATACGAAATTTAGATTATTACAATCGTAAAAGTACAAAAAATTTCAGAATTTTCAGCACAAACAAACTAATGCAAAAATAGAAATTAGCAAAGAAATCTTAATTACAAATTTACAACATTTTTAGGTTATATTAATAAGAAAAATTTTACAAAGATGTTAATTTTCCAAGCTAAATGTATTCTTTAAGAGAAATCTGAAGTGACAGATTTGTAATTGAGATATATTGATAATATTGTTCAGAGTTGGAAAGCTCTCATTTGTCCATGATTTTGGACGCAGAGTTGGATATTCCTGATGAAGACTATTTATCACATAACCCTCTGTTTTATTGCTAAGTAACTAGAATTTATTTTATGGATGATATCAGACCATCGCAATTCATTTACAAATCTCTTAAGAGGGAGCGACACCACGTGACATTTTCAAATCAAAACAAACAGTCCCCTTACGACTCCATTCTTATTTCCCCGTAAAGACAGTCAGCGCCATCCGACGTAATAATTACGTTTTATTATCTGTCTTCAAAATAAAGGTTAAATTAAAAATGGTTGAACACTTGACAATATGGAAAGAGAGGTATAGACAGTTATCTCTTTTCCACTATTTCAAGGAAGCCAGACAGTAGATAACAAAAATTTCCTAGAAAATTTAAATAAACCGATCATATTTTGCTTGTTTATAAAAATATGAATTTTTTTATAATTTCGTGTAATATTGTAAATTATGTTATGGTCGGCCAAAATAAGATTTTTTAACCAAGCAAATTTGTGATAAATGCATTATTATAAAACGATCAATCACATTAGATCAGCTGTCAAAATCAGCTGTTTTTAAAATTAATTTAAAAATACGTGAAACTATAGCAATTTTGAAATTTTTACATTAAAAGTTTGTTAATAGCTATAAAATTATTAACATTTTCCTATAGCAAAGCCCTTTCAGACTTTAGTTTCCAAAATTAATTTAAAATTAGTCTGGACTTGATAAAAAGTCGTGCCAAATCTTACAACGAAATTGTAAAATTATTAAGTAAGAGTACAGTGGGTGATATATAAGACGTTATAAAAATGATGATCGAATTGAGTCCAAGCTTCAAAGTGGCCGTCCAAACTTTCATGAACAAACTATTCGAAGGATTCCTTAAAAAAACGGAGAAAAAACCTTTTATTAGTGAAGTTATATTTTTGTTAGTCACTGTATTTATAGAAATGAAAGATTATATGAGCGGAAAAATAAAACAACGTTTCTTTCTGAATTAATTTATTTATATATAAATAGCACTTCAAATATGAGAAAACAATAAATATTATTAAATGTTTATTAAGTGTAATCCATTCCATATTAAAAAGAAATGACATTCAAGTTTTTCAATTAAAAAAATTGTTCATAATTCTAAATAAGTAAAGCATTTTTTTAAATTTAAAAGTACCGCAAAGTCTCAAATAAATTAATTAAATTTTAGTTTTGACATTTGTTTTATATGGAATGAACATATCCCGGACTCTGTTTAGTACCCGACCCCTGGCCATTGGGGTTGGTTACCCAATCTTCATATTATGGGGTTACTCGGGTTCCGGTTGCTAGCCATGGAGGCAAGAGTCGGAATTGAGTATAGGTTAAGCTATGGGACGCAAACTGGATACGGCGCCGCTGTATTACGCACCTTACTCCTTTAGCAATAAAAAGAAATTATTTTCTTTACTCATATTTATTGACGATGGCATTATCGACTAATTTTGGCACCATGTGATCAATGTAAAATGTTTTTAATCGATTTATCATTTTTTCTTCCCAAAATTGTCTATCTTTTGCAATCTGAAACAGAAGAGATAAATTAATAATAATTACGTTATTTATAATGTAAATAGAAACTTTTACCTTATGAACTAATATCCCTTTCTGGTTACATACTACAAAATAACAAAATTCTTTATTTGTTATATGTAACTGACCCTGAACTTGGTAATAATAGTTGTGATTAGTTTTTAGGATCATATTAGCATCTTGATCCAAACAAGCAAAAGTAATTTTTTTTTCTGTAATGGCTTCCTTCAGATCCATATCTTTTACCGATGATGGACATTTAATTTCCACTATACTATCTTCCTCTTCTATGAAACCATCAGGACTTGCACCTAGGAAACCATACTCTGCATCAATAAATAATCCACATTTTTCCACTTTTTTTCCACATAATTTTTCAAATTCTTCTCTAGCATATGGTTCCATTTTATTCCCGTATCGAGTACTTTCGTTTCCTTTAAATGGCTTATCTATAAAATTTATAACCGCTTTTGTAGGGTCTGTACTTTTCTTCATCTTACAAACGGTACCAAAATTCGATGCCGTTAGACGAAGGGATCGCTCTTGCATCCATTTATTATCATCGGATTGACCTTAAAATTTACTTAGAATAATAATTGTATATAGGACCAATAATTAAAAAAACATATCAACAGAGGGTACAGTGATCGACTTATCAAAATAGCAAAAGACCTGAAATTATCGGCAAAACAAAACCACCGAAGAGATGGGGTCTACATCAGACGAAATGAGAAGAAGTGCAAAGATGTGAAGAAAAGCAGGTTGATGCCTACAATAAATGAAGAATGAAAAAAAATTTATCAAAAATCTACAAACCTCTCGTAGCCTTTTCTAAATCGGTAATTTGTTGAGAATTTAATTGTAAGTTCGTATTTTTCAGGTGACATAGGGGGTTGTGGTGTGGGTACTAATCCATTGTGATTTCTGTGCACATTTATACTCACAAATATGACAACTGTAATATGCAACTTTTGAATTTGAACTTCGCGCCAACGTCCTCTCCAGAAAACCGCCATCTCTTGAGAACTAACAAAGTTCAAACCTAAAATTACACTTCTTCGACGACACGGAAAATAACTTTGGACCACCACGTTGTGAAATACCTACGATCGCCATCTAGTAACCAAACTCTTTCTTCCGGTGTACAAAACATAGTGTCAAAAACAACTGTAACAAACAAATGATCGATCCGAAAGAGAGACGAACCATTAACTTCCAACACAAATAAAACAACCATATTTTGGGGCAATGTCAATTCTTTTATTATCTTTAATATTCTTGTTTGAGGAATTTAACCTGAAGCAATGATTTACCTAAATTGTGACCTAATAAATCTTTAGATTTTATTACCCTGAAAGTCGATTTGTTTTAAATCGCTTTGTTATTTTATAACTTTTAAATTACTTGTTTGGATTCAATCCTTTGGATTGTTTTTAATCTGTTCTTCATGTACTTGGTACATTTTATGAAGATTTTGGGAAGCTATGTGTTTTATTGAAACACTAGCTGTTAATGGAAAAATACCTTTTAAATCTACCTTTACACCACCACCCTTTTAACCAAAATAACCAAAACCAGATCTACGTTACTACCACTTAAATAAATACAAGTTTTGGGAACGGTTTAATGTAAACTTGCTTTATTGTTTGCCTTCGTGGCAATGCAGTACTGCGTAGTTTATTTCCAGCCTGCCACGGATTGGGAACATTCATACAGAGTCACCGGAAAGCTAAATTGTACTTTATAAACCGAAACCAAACCATTGTATTACCTAAGTCAAAATCTACCATGTATATAAGATTTGTGAATACCCGGTACATTATTTCCTACACCTTGTGAGGGCAAGGAATTCATAAATTCTTTATAATTGTAAAGAATGATTAATTAAATTGAAGCAAAACCCTGTATATGAGACATAAATTAATTTAGCAACAGAAAATGAAATCTTTCATTTATAAATTAATCTTAGTTGAAATTTACACTCTTCCGGTATAAAATATAAATTACCCTTCTTTGTATGAATAACAGCTTGCATTGATAACATTCAATGTAAGTGTTTTTTCTAAGAATCCTATCTGCTGATGCAAAACAACGTTGAATCCACCCACCTACCTAAGTACATAGATTTGAACAAAGAAATGTCTTAAATAGTTCATAACCCATAATAATATTACCGATTAATAAACATATTCTATAAATGACATGATTTACCTTTAACTAATAATAATATTAGTTAATTTTAATGTAAGACAGTAAAATAAACTTTCAACAAAGTTTGTTGTAATAATTTGAAAAACCCTTAAAATAATATTAAAATCAAATCAATCAACCTCTTTACATTGCCAAAATATAGATCAAATAATAATTTAAATAAAGTTTTATACCTGATTATTAAAACACCACTGTAAATTAACAAAATAGAATTTATCTAAATTCAACAAACTAACTGTTAAAAAGTCAAGCAACAAGTGAAGTGCTTTACCGCTCGTTGTTGAAATCTCGTTGCGTTCGCCCACGATTGTTACCGAAACGATTCTTTTTAAAACTTGAAATATACATGGCGACATAAAATATTCTAACTTAAAACAGCGGCAAATTTGAAATTATATTAATTTCAAAATTGTAATCTTACACAACTAAACGGTTTTTCGCCGGCATGAGTTCTTAAATGTGATTTTTGTGCACATTTATACTCACAAATATTACAACTAAACGGTTTGTCGCCGGTATGAGTTCTTAAATGGGATTTTAAATGTGATTTTTGTGCACATTTATACTCACAAATATCACAACTAAACGGTTTGTCGCCGGTATGAGTTCTTAAATGTGATTTCAATTGTGATTTTTGTGCACATTTATGCGCACAAATATCACAACTAAACGGTTTGTCGCCGGTATGAGTTCTTAAATGGATTCTTAAATTTGAATTAGTTGCACATTTATACTCACAAATATGACAACTAAACAGTTTGTCGCCGGTATGAGCAGGGACGTGCTCAACCAACTTTTTTCAGGGGGGAGCAATCCTCAATTTGCCAACTGAATCAATTAAAAATTGCCAACTTTTTGTAAGTAATTGGGTATAAATTGGGACATAAAAAGTAGATCATTTTATAAATAATAAAAACATAATTTTATTTACAATATTATACGTAGTACAATTTATTAAAGTAGATTAATATTGAATAATTGTCATTCATTTAGACGGATTCTTCTGTTCTTTAATTCGGACCACAAATTGATAACTCTCTCTAAATGAATGTTGTCAGTAATATCAACTTCGCGGCTAGGGTTATATAACCAGCCCCACTCAAATCAAAATTTCCTATTGACTATTGGATAGTATAAGGTTTATATAGTAAACTGTAAAAATATTTAGGGAGAAAGCGGGTCAAACTTTTGAATAAATTGAATTTTAACTTAGCAAATTTTACACATTCAGTGACGCGCATGAGGGACGATTTGTGGAATCTCCCTATTCTGTTCTCAGTCCGTGCAAAAAGATATACCCTAACACTTAGAAATTGACGACACCACTCGTAAGCGTAACATCTATTAAAGGTTATTGTTTACCCTTTATTTTTTGTTTTATTCCATATTTTGGGGGTGATAAGTAAAAGTATACTTTTAAAAGCTATATCCTGGTTTTATATGATCCCTATTTAATTGATCCCGGTTGGGGTGAGTATGTTTAGCCCAAGTGGTAGCATTTAAAAAACCGGCGGTTTTTAAAACGACCCAACCGTCGGTATCGAATCCCACACAAATAATGGGTGATACATTTTGATTTTCACTCATTCCGACCGGGCACGGCAAAGCCAGTAGCCGCGGCCGCCCGGCTGTTATGATTTGTATCCCCTGGCATGAATGTTGCCGATTTCCGCACTTTTTTCGGATTTGATCGATTCTTCCATAATTTTAACCGTCTGCTACGGCGTCAGAGTCACATTCGGACCGAAACACACCCAAAAAGTCCGGAAATTACCCCAATTTTTGTGAAATTGCATGGGGGCGTGGCGTATTCACCCGGATTTTTAATTATTCGAAATAAGGGTTATTTCTCAAGGGTTCACCCAAAATAATTTTTCTACAGACTCTATTAACCATTCTCTTTACAGTAGTCAATAGGAAAATTTTATTTGGCTGGGGCTGGTTACATAACGCGACCCGCAAAACCGTGTTGTACGAGGGGTCGTCTTTATATTCCCGGACTGGCTGTTTTGAATTTTGATGCAATTTTTCATTATGCTGTTTTTTAATCACATATGCCTTGGTAACCTATGTGGCAATTTACAAAACAATTGCATCATTATTAATTTTATTATCTGTCAGTTTGTGTCGTCGCGCGTTGTATATGTATCGAAATAAATAAAATCGAATACCGGGCTGTTTTTCCTTACAATTCCTTACAAAACAAGGAAAACCTCCAAAAATTATTCTTGAAGAAATGTTGGCTATATACGGGAATGATTGCCCTTCTAAGTCAGCTATTTGCGAGTGGTCAAAATTGTTTAAACATGGTCGAGAATCACTGAATAATGATCCCCGTCCAGGGCGCCCTGTTGACGTGATCACTTCAGATGTTGTTGAAAAAACCAAGTGTTTGGTATTGGAGGATGCAAGACTAAAGAAGCGACAATTAGCAGCTTGAGGAGCGAAGAGTGAAAAGTGAAGAGACGCGGAAAACTGACGCAAGGTGTCTTGTTGCTCCACGACAATGCACCAGTGCACAAGTCCAGACTTTCAAAAGCTGCTGTAGCTGATTGTGGCTTCGAAGAAATTGAATATGCGCCTTTATAGTCCAGATCTAGCACCCGGTGACTATTTTTGTTCCCGAATCTCAAAAAAACACTAAGGGGGACCAAATTTAGGGACAATGACGAACTTATAGCAGCTGTTGAGGGCCATTTTGCGGAAAAACCAAATGAATATTTTTATACTGGATTAAAGATGTTATTGAAACGGTGTCATACCTGTATTCATAAGCAGGGAAACTATATTGAAAAATAAAATTTTGTTGTTGCTCTAGTCTTTTGTTTTCATGCCTAGTCCGGGAATATAAACACGACCCCTCGTAGTAAAGAAATTTTTGAGGAATCTTACAACTTTTAGGACAAATATTTGTCCTTTTTAATCGCGGCCCTAAATAAAATAATTATGAATTTCAACAAAAGCAAAACTTTTACGCATTATTTAATTATTTCAAAATTAGTAACATTGTGTAACTAAAGTAACGTGCTTAGTTACAAAATATAACTAAAATAGTTACAAAATATAACTACACACGTTATTTTGTACAGTTGGTATGTACAGTACAGTTGGAGAAAATAGGCATATTATATTATTTTATTACTTGAAATTTTTTGCAGTTGATAAAATTTTTAAAAACCTAGTTTTGGTTTAGCGGCTTTTGCCAACTTCACCAACTTTTGGGTGATTTTGCCAACTTCACCAACTTTTGGGTGATTTTGCCAACTTTCTAAAGTATTGGGGGGGGAAGCTCCCCCCTCATCCCCCCCATGGGCACGTCCCTGGGTATGAGTTCCTAAATGTTATTTTAATTGTGATTTTTGTGCACATTTATACTCACAAAAATGACAACTAAACGGTTTGTCGCCGGTATGAGTTCTTAAATGTAATTTTAAATGCGATTTTGTGCAGATTTATACTCACAAATATCACAACTAAACGGTTTGTCGCCGGTACGAGTTCTTAAATGTGATTTTAATTGTGATTTTTGTGCACATTTATACTCACAAATATTACAACTAAACGGTTTGTCGCCGGTATGAGTTCTTAAATGTAATTTTAATTTTGATTTATGTGCACATTTATACTTACAAATATCACAACTAAACGGTTTGTCGCCGGTATGAGTTCTTAAATGGATTGTTAAATGTGAATTAGTTGCACATTTATACTCACAAATATCACAACTAAACGGTTTGTCGCCGGTATGAATTCTTAAATGGATTTGTAAATTTGCATTTAACGAAGATTTATAGTCACAAATTGGACAACTAAATGGTTTCTCGCCGGTATGAGTCCTTGAATGTATCACTAAATGTGATTTGCTTGCACATTGAAGATTACAAATATCACATACATATAAATGATTTCTTGACCGTATGAGCTCTTAAATGACGTCTTAAACTTTGTTTAAGAGCAAATTTATAACCACAAGTTGCACACTCGAACAAATTTGAACAATTCAGCGTTAAATCTGTAGTGTCGGTTTCTTCTTTAATGTCAATGGAATGATGCAAATCTTCTAAATTAAATTTCACATCTTCCACCTCTTCTGTTTTAATTTCGTAATTGCTAATTGAATTATATGGAGTCTCCAAAGATTTACCTGCGTTATCCATAATTTGTGACTCTTCCAAGGGTACCTTGAACAGCAAGTAAATGGGTAACTGGTTCCATTTGGAGGATGGAGCACTGTAATTCTACAGAATCACTTTTCTTATTCAAAGGCGTTGATTATATTGACTATATTATGTTATCGATTTAGAAAACGACTGCTAGACTGCGTGCAAAAGCTCAAAAGTTATACAATGCGCGAAGGGCGAAATACATACATATAAATGTTACGTGAAAACATTAGCTTGGAGCGAAAATTTAAAAAATGTGAATAAAAAAAGACGTAATTACTCGTTCTTGAAAATTAATATGAAAAAAATATCACTAGGCATGTAATTTAATAAAAAAGTTATTGTTATTTATTTTATTTTGAAAGTAAACGAAAGTAAACATGCAACGAATGTTTTCTAGTTGGGCTTTTTAGTGTTTGAACGTGTTTTCGTTAATGCGCCGATGACAGTATAACTTTTGACCTTTCGCATCTACTCTACAATTGTCTAACAGTTTTACAAAATGGCGACATTGATTGTGACGACTGTCTCTAATATCTCTGTTCAACATCTGACTACATCTGACGCCATCTGTGATCGTGGCAAGCGACCACATTTGATATCATCAGCTCTGTTTGCAAAAATTCTGTGGTTTTGTTTTCTTAAACGTGATAACGTTGCCTATTACGTGGAATTTTCCCTAAAAATGTAAAAGCAAAAATATTTATATGCCCATTTGAGAATTCTGAAAATTTAAAATGTTTATAATTAACATTTGACAAATTGACAAAAATTTTAACAAACTTAAACAATTTCTGTTTAATATACATGGCTGTAAAAATATGAATTTATTTTACAAATTGAAAATTTTTATATATTTTTTAGAATTTCAACAATGAAAAGACAAAGTAGAGGAAAAATCTTGGAAACGTTTTATACTTGACACTTGATGTACTTATACTTAATTTGTGTGTACATTTAAAGTCACAAATTTCACAAGAAAACGGATTCTCATGAAAACGGTTTCTCACCAGTGTGGATTTTAAATGATCGATTAAACGCTATTTGCGTACCCATTGATAATCACATAATGCACAAGTAAACGATATTTCGCTAATATGAATTGTTAAATGACCTTGTAAACTTGATTTGTGTGCAAATTTCAAATTGCACATTTCACAGGCAAATGGTTTCTCCCCAGTGTGAGTTCTTAAATGCGCTATAAATCGACACTTCTTTAGCCACAAGTTTTACAAAAGAATTGCTTAGGGGCCGTCCATTAATTACGTAAGGATGATTTTTGTAATTTTGGACCCCCTCCCCCCGCCACGTAAGGGTACGTAAGATTGTGGCAACCCCCCCCCACATCTTACGTAAGGATTATTTAAAAGAAAATTAATTTTGACCCCCCTCTCCGCCCCTTATATTTATAAAATATGAATAATAATATATTATATAGATAATAATAAATACCAAAATTTAAATTAAATTTTTATTTACATAGATGAAAAACCGTTCGTAAAGATCACCAAAGTTTGATGCCATTTTCTAAAATTCACACTATTATGCCTCTATGTTTAATGATTTTTAAGTACTATAAGACGGTAATCAGCTTAAGCGGTTAAGTGCATTGCTGCTAAAGCTGAATGCCCGGTTCGACTCCGGGCTCAGTAAAAACTTTATTCTGACCGTCTCCCCTCGGAAGGCAATGGCAAACCACCGAGGTGTAATATCCTAAGAATAGCCTCTCTGGAGATGAAGTGTATACACTTCCCGCGGTTCGGAGCCCGCGTTAAACAAGTAGGTCCCCTATGTGTGTGATAGTACTACAAATGCACAACACATACATAGGAGAGAGGTCGCCAACATCCGGTAACGGATAGGCACGTGAAGAAGAAGAAGAAGAAGTACTATATATTTATAAAAACATAAAAAGAAAAAATTATATTTGATTTTTAAATTTAATTTTAAAAAATATTTTAAGAAACTTACGTAAGGAATACGTCGGACCCCCCCCCTACGTAAGGGTCCGTAAGATATCCAATACCCCCTCCCCCCAAAAACCCTCACGTAATTAATGGATGACCCCTTATCCTCCATATTAATTTGTATCTAAATGTAGTTTTGTAAATTTGCAACCAACTATTTGATTTTCCCACTACCATCTCCCTAAACGCAACCCGAACTTCACACCTAAGCGAGCACACCTAACCTCAAGCGCGACTGCCGGGGCCCCCATCTGTAAGCTCGTGATCTAGCTAAGACACCCTACGTTGTGCAATTAACGTAAAACCCGCTTGATTACAAAAATTACCTCAAGTTCGTTGGAAGCTCCTCATGTAGCTAAATGAATTCAAAGTGGTATAATTTACCATTAAAATGGTACATATAATTTTACCCCTTGGGCAATATTCATACAATATAAATTTAATATTAATTATAAATTATAATCATAGTGCGTTAAGATTTCGTAACTTTGTAAGATGCAACTTTCGAATTTGAACTTCGCGCCAGCGTCCTCTCCAGAAAAACCGCCATCTATTGAGAACTAAGAAATCAAACCTAAAATCACACTTCTTCAACGACACGGAAAATAACCTGGACCACCACGTTGTGAAATACCTGCGATCGCCATCTAGTAACCAAATTCTTTCTTCCGGTGTACAAAACATAATGTCAAAAACAACTGTAACAAAACAAATGATCGCTCCAAGGAGAGACGACCATTAACTTCCAACACAAATAAAACTACCAAATTTTGGCAATTTTCTTTTATTTATATGTAATATTCATGTTGAGGGAATAACCTGAAGCAATGATTTACCTAAATCGTGACCTAATAAATCTGTATAACTATTTAATTACCCTGGATGTTGATTTGTTTAAATCGGCTTTATTGACTTCGATACATTTTAAATTCTTATTTTGATTTAATCCTTAAGCTCGTCTTACATCAAGCAAAATCTTGCCGCAATTTCTGCGTACAACGGTATACGCAACGCGCAAATACTATGAACTCGTCTCTGCGCAGAAATTGCCTGATGTAATACAGGCTTTAGGATTGTAATAATATTTTCTTCATGTACTTAGTACGTTTATTGAAGATTGTTTAAAGCTATGTGTTTTTTTTTAAACACTAGCGGTTAATGGAAAATACCTTTTAATCTGCCTCTAAATTACCACCTAATTTAAACCACTTCAACCATCCTATAATTGAATAATAAAGTTACCTAATTTACAAATATTAAAACCCAGATCTTAGTTACCACAACTTAATTAAATACAAATCTTTGTGAACAGTTCAATGTAAACTTGCTTTATTGTTGCCTTACGTGGCATTGCGGTAATGAGTGATTTATATTCCATGCCACACGGGTTTTTTCTTGCACCCAGATCGGAGATAGCTAAATGTACACGAAACGAACCCAAAAACAGTGTATTAACTAAGTCAATTATTTACCATCGTATAAAGCTTTGTGGACAATTATACATTATTTCCTACGTCTTGTGATGGCGAGGGAATTACTAAATTCTCCAAACAAGTCTTTATACTTGCAAACAATTAGTGAGAACTTCGACGCAACACCCTGTATATAATAATTATTTACTTTACTAACTGATTACCTATTTCAATTAATGAAACCCATATAGACAAATTTAAGTTCATTTGAAATTAAAAACACCCTGTATATAATTATAATTCAACTCACTAACTCTTGTATCTATTTTAACTAATAAACCCTTTTATTTATAATTTATATTCATTTGAAATTATAACCCACCTGTATATTTTAATAATTGAAGGGCCTAGTGGAAAAAGTAGTTACTTTTTTTTCAGTTTGTAGTTGAGCACATTCACATTGCGGCATTTATTCTCTACAAATTAGTATAAAAATCAACAAATTGATAAAAAAGTGACTTAACTACTTTTTCCACTAGGCCCTTCAATTGTTGGTATTTACTTTGTTTGTTTAAATCCGTTGCTTTTTATAAAGAAATTTAAGTGTTGGTGTTAACAAAGAATTCCTTTATCCTTTGTTAACTGCAAAGCCCGTAACAACCTTGAACAACAGCTGCAAATGCACACAAAGAAAGACTCCCCTTTACCACATTCCCTTAGCGACACCGACCCCTATTTAATTTTGCAACAAATATATTTTTATTAATGAAACAATAATTCAACCTACTAATAATTTAATAAATTATTGACTGTATTTAGTTAATTTATTTAATGAACATAATTTCCCTTCTTTCAAAATTATCTTTAAATGTTATGATGCAATTACTATGTTTGTAACCAATAATTAATATAAAAACCAAACAAATCAAATTAACTTTATCTGCCCAAATTTGTAAAGAAAACCTTATTAAAAATATTTCATGAAATCATACCTGTTCAAACACTAAAAAACAAAAGCACGCTAAACAGAATTTATCTGAAATCAAAATTGAATGAAATCTTTTACGTTGAGCGTTCAAAACCAAACACCAAAGAAAGTTAACACTCAGAATTTTCTGTAATCAAAAATAAAAGAAGCTCTCAGTTGAATCTTTCAGCAATCCCCACTCTACCAACCTTTACCGAAAATCCTTTAGATTATAGATGTCGCTAATAAATATAACTTTAAAATGAAATATACAGGGCGTCTTAAAATATTCTAAACCAAAAGAAGCGGTAAATTTAAATTTAACTAAATTTTAAAATCTCAATATTACAACTTTGTTATATAAAATTCATAAACATTTGTTTTACATAATAATAATTATTCGTATAGGCTTGATTGTCCCGCTGTTATCAGCTAAGATGCAATCGCCATGTTATTCAAAGAATTTCATACAAAGCAAATATTTCCTTTGTGAATCGTTTACTACCTGATAAGGGTTATACAAAAGTGAAAGTCGGCAACTCGACCCTGCCAACAATAAGCGTTACTTGCACTTATTTTACAAAACGGAACACCAAATTTAATCAGATTCCCATCACTAACGGGGTGCATGGATCAAGCTTTGTCATCAAGTTAACGCCATACGCAACGAGATTAATTTAAATTAATGGCATCACTCGCGCAACTGGACGCCTCGCAGGTAGGGGTGCGCATATAATCGATTAATCGATTACGTAATTCGAATAATCGATTATTTCATAATCGATTATGATATTTTATAATAATCGATTAATCGATTATTCATAATCGACTATGAGTTCATAATCGATTATGAACTCGTAATCGATTATGGGTCCATAATCGATTATGGGTTCATAATCGATTATGAGTCCATAATCGATTATGAGTTCATAATCGATTATGAACTCATAGTCGATTACGAGTTCATAATCGATTATGAACTCATAGTCGATTATGAACTCATAGTCGATTATGAACTTATAACTATAATAGGTAGGGCTATTAAGGGTTACTAAATTACTATATAATTTATTATTTTGCTAATTGTGTTACGGTGGTGCTAATAAGAAGTGTTGTTAAGCACCAGTTGATATTTGGATTCAAAATATGGATTTGCCATTCAACTTTTAGGTATTTTTGTTTATAAATTTGATAGTTTTTAAAAAATATTTTTTTGCTTTTCAATTAGGGGCCGTCCATTAATTACGTAAGGATGATTTTTGTAATTTTGGACCCCCTCGCCCCGCCACGTAAGGGTACGTAAGATTGTGGCAACCCCCCCCACATCTTACGTAAGGATTATTTAAAAGAAAATTAATTTTGACCCCCCTCTCCCCCCTTATATTTATAAAATATGAATAATAATATATTATACTAGCTGGCACAGTCGGCCTACCGGCCGCCTTTAGCCATCTATACCGTGTCGGATGTGGTTGTTCGGCCTTCGGCCTCACTCCAAGGTACTAAAGTAGCCTATGTTTTTCGTAGCATTGTAAATAACTTCTACACCAAATTTCGTTAAGATTGGTCAAATAGAAACGTAAAGCACGTGCACGCATATTTGCATTGTCGATCGGTTCACAGTTTGACAGCATTCATTAGTGTTTTTTAAGTTGATTTTTAAGTTGATTATTTAAAAGAAAATTAATTTTGACCCCCCTCTCCCCCCTTATATTTATAAAATATGAATAATAATATATTATACTAGCTGGCACAGTCGGCCTACCGGCCGCCTTTAGCCATCTATACCGTGTCGGATGTGGTTGTTCGGCCTTCGGCCTCACTCCAAGGTACTAAAGTAGCCTATGTTTTTCGTAGCATTGTAAATAACTTCTACACCAAATTTCGTTAAGATTGGTCAAATAGAAACGTAAAGCACGTGCACGCATATTTGCATTGTCGATCGGTTGACAGTTTGACAGCATTCATTAGTGTTTTTTAAGTTGATTTTGAGTAGCCTGCTTTCCTTTAAGGAATCTCGATAATCCATTCATGCGCGTCCCATAGGGACGCGCATGAATGGATTATCGAGATTCCTTAAAGGAAGGCAGGCTACTCAAAATCAACTTTCCTTTCCTTTGCGAATTTTTGCACTATTTCAATACAAAAACATGCGCAGGGACCTACACAATAATTGTACCAAATTTGGTTCCGATCGGCCAAACGGTTTAGGAGTCTATAGGGAACATACATACACACATATATCCATTTTTATATATTATATAGATAGATAATAATAAATACAACAATTTAAATTAAATTTTTATTTACATATGTAGATGAAAAACCGTTCGTAAAATCGTAAAGATCGCCAAAGTTTGATGCCATTTTCTATAATTCACACTATTATGCCACTATGTTTAATGATTTTTAAGTACTATATATTTCAATATATGGTATTTCGATTATACCTGGATATAATTACCAACATAAAAAGAAAAAATTATATTTGATTTTTAAATTTAATTTAAATAAATATTTTAAGAAACTTACGTAAGGAATACTTCGGACCCCTCCCCCCCTACGTAAGGGTCCGTAAGATATCCAAAACCCCCCTCCCCCCCAAAAACCCTTACGTAATTAATGGATGACCCCTTAAAGATTGCAACCCTTTTTCATCAATATGGATTTAAATTATGAAATAGTCGCCAATAATTTGTCCGATATTTTGAGTGAAAGTGTATACTTTTGCAAAATGAATTTTAATTAGAAGCCTTTTAGATGGATTATTGTTAACAATAAATTAATTACATAATGCATAATACAATAGTAACATTCAGTTAAAATTTAAAAACAAAATATTTGGTACTTCAGATTTAATCAGCGTTTTTATGAAGGAGTCGTAAATTCTCATCAACACACCTGTAAGTAACATTATAATCGGCTACGCAGGTAAGTTATTACAGATTGATACCGGACCGTAATGTGTTATCAACTGGTGCTTAACAACACTTCTTATTAGCACCACCGTAACACAATTAGCAAAATAATAAATTATATAGTAATTTAGTAACCCTTAATAGCCCTACCTATTATAGTTATAAGTTCATAATCGACTATGAGTTCATAATCGACTATGAGTTCATAATCGACTATGAGTTCATACACTCAAAGAAATAGTATAGGTTAATTCAACTAAATTAAATGTTTAGCTAACAATCTAGTCAATTTTGTAAAATCAAACTACATTAATAGTATTTTCAAACCAAAGTGGATTGTTATTACAACTACTAAAAAATTGTTGGACAACAAAATGAAAACCTACTTAAAAAATAGGCACATTTGACTATTATTTTGTCATCTAACTATTAATTTGTTAAATTTTGTAAAATCAAACTACCAACGCGTTCAATTTTACATTTAACTATTATCAAATGGTTAAATCTAACATAGTAATAGTTTGCTTACCTTTATAATTGTTATATAAACAAATATTACAGCAAAATCAACTAGTTGATATGTTTATGTAAACATAAAATTGTTCTGCTACCGACCTTTATGATATTGTATTTTTTCTTAATGCAATTTTGCAATTTTCAGTTCTTTCCACCTAGTGATACAAAAATTTTCTGATCGTGCAATTTGTTTAATTATAAAAATAATATAAAACTTTTTTGAAAAAAATTTGATTTTATAAATTAATCAAGCTAAATTAACGTTATAAATTAACGGTATCTTGGAATATTTTCTGAAATTGAAAAATACAAATACAGCCGTGGCTAAAGTATTAGATCACCCCGGATTTTGGCCAAACGTATTAGATCGGGTGGGAATTTTATTAATTTTCTTGCTTTATGTTACACCTGTGACCTTTTAAAAGATTTTTAATCCAAATCAACCATCATTTGCAGTTCTAGGAAAAAAATTGTCATAAAAATTCTATTTTCTAGTTTATTACCTGACCGTAACGGTACTTTTAAAATCCCTTAAAATGTGATGCTTAAAATAATTCCAAAGGGATAAATTGTTATGTATTTTTTCAAATTATTTGTGTATTTAATAAATGAAAAATGTATTATTAAAATACACGTTGCATAGTGACTACAAAATGTGTTTTTAAACTTAGCAACTTTTATCAAAAACTAAAGATTTCTTTAAAATTAAGCTGTTAAAAAATTTTCAAATTTAATTAAACAATTTTAAATAATTCATAATAGTATAAAATTGATCTGAGAAACATTTCAGAAAATATTTTATTTTTATTTTAATTTAACACTGAATTTTTAATCTATGAATTATGATAAATGAAGTTGTTCATCAAAAATCAACATTCGTTTAAGTACACCCTTCCAGCTTCGACGAGTAAGCAGGTACGTTCAAATCTGTATGCACGTTGCGGCTTTGGTTCGAATCTTGTTTGGACGAAAAAAAATGTAAGTAAATTTTAAGTGATTTATAAATTTTCAGTTATTTCCAGATACACAGATACGGAGGATGGAAGCATAATATGGTAAAATTAATGATTAAATAATATTGTAAATAGTGTCGAGTTGTTAATAAAATAATTAATCAAATTGTTTAAAATTGTTAAAATTTAACAGCTGAAACGAAGAAATATGGTTAATTACAAAAATTAAATATTTTTATTTATTATATTTTTATTATAAATATTAAATAATATACTGAACTACTATTAATTTGTTTATATGAACAAATAAAGTTGTCGTAGAACTAAAAAAATTGTTACTTAACTTAAAAAATTGTTTACCAACTATTTCTTAGTTCAAAATAACAATTAAAATTGTATGGTAACAAAAATGGTTTAACTATTATTTTGTGGTTGATTTAACCATGGAACTAGATAGACGCCGTTTCATATGCTCTTTTTAGTTGATTTTACCTATTATTTTCTTTGAGTGTAATCGATTATGAATTCATAATCGATTATGGGTTCATAATCGATTATGAGTCCATAATCGATTATGAATTCATAATCGATTATGGGTTCATAATCGATTATGAGTCCATAATCGATTATGAATTCATAATCGATTATGGGTTCATAATCGATTATGAGTCCATAATCGATTATGAGTTCATAATCGATTACAAGTTCATAATCGATTACGAGTTCATAATCGATTATGAACTCATAGTCGATTATGAATAATCGATTATTTTTAATAATCGATTAATCGAAAAAAATCGATTATTTTTTATAATCGATAATCGATTATGAAATTCCATAATCGCGCACCCCTACTCGCAGGGCCTTTCCGGTAATCTGATTAATATTAAATACATATCTTATTTATCTTATTTCGTCATCATGAGGACGAAAGAAAAGCTCGGGAGGGAATTACAACAAGGACGATGAAACGCGCAATAGCCGCGACTCCCGAAGTAATGCCCAGACGGCGAAACCGGGAGTCGAGGATAGGGGTGAGGTTTTAGTCAGTGCGAGTCTGACACTACCGGCTTAGATCAAGCCGGTGTCTCGCACGAGATTTCCTCATCCCGGCGCAAAGCTAAAAAAAAAAAAAAAAAAAAATACATATCTTAATAATATGCAGTAAATTACGTTACCGAATTTGGAAGTGACGAGTTTACCCACTTTGAAATAATATCTACAAATAATATTAACCTTATTGTAAATAGCTAACAAAACCTTGCACATAAATGAAAATGGTTACATTAAATTAGTTCACAATGACTCGAAACCGACCACCACTCTCACCGAACCCTAGCTTAGTCTTTCCGCTTGTTCATAGCGTCGCTTCTCACACCATAACTCGTCTTTCATTGGTCGTTCTTCGCTACGTTGTCAACTGTATTTTCCCGTAGTGTTGTCATGCTCGTAATTCGCGGGCGCGATATTTAAAGTAGGCCTATATCATTACAGTTTTAACTCTGGTTTTTGTACATCTTTATACCCACAAATTTCGCATTGGAATAAATTCAAACGGTTATATTTTCTTGAAGATTTCCTTTGCAGGTGTCTTTTGCATTTTTTCTTCAGTATCCATCTCTTCTTTAATATCAATCGAATGATGCAAATCTTCTAAATTAAATTTCAGGTCTTCCAACTCTTCGGTTTTGATATTGTAGCTATTATTTAAATCATAAGGTGTCTCTAAGACCTGCTTGCCGTTTTCCATCACAACAAAACACTGAAAATTACAACTGTACGGCCATCATTTGACCATTGTGGCCATTATAGCAATATTCGAGTCCCCTAGTGCAGTAGAAGGAAAACAAATATTGTTTAATAAATATATGTACCTACCTTTGATTGAGAAATGATTAAAATTTACAAAAGTATATAAGAAATCATGTACTTTCTGGATTGGAATACGGTCCTGACGGTGTAATCAGCGTTTGTTGATAGATTGTGGCTTTGCGCTAAGAATACTTAGCGCTAAGAATTCCTTGGGAGGTAATTCTTAAGGAAAAGTTGGTGAAAACGGGCATTAGTGTTTTACTTTTGAACTCATACTACACCTTTTCTACTTTTATTTGAGAAAGCGTTAATTGTAATTCAGATTAGTAAGTTGTATTTGAGAAACCGTCAATTGAAATTCAGATTAGACAGTTGTATTTGAGAAACCGTCAATTTACATTCAGATTAGTCAATTGAAATTGAGATTAGTCAATTGTAATTCAGAAATGTCAGCAAGCATAAAGGTTATTCAAAATTGTGAATATTTTTTAGTTTGGAATAAATGAATGAACCAATCAGAGATGAGTTACAGGCTTACAGCGATCAGACGCACAATATTTGTTTATTATTTTCATCAGTATGCTTCTTATAACGTTTACTTACAATAACATGACTTCCTCTCGGAACAGTTTCAATTGAAATTCAGATTTGTCAATTCTATTTCAGAAAACGTCAATGTAATTCTGATCACTCAATTGAATTTCAGAAAATGTTTATTCAAATTCAGATTGTCAATTGCATTTGAGATAACGTCAATTGAGGAGTCTGAAAGTAAAAGGGTTCAAGTGCACTTTTTGAAAAAAATGATCTAAGTGCAGAGTATCATACCTAAAGGGTATCCTAATTTAGAGGTAAAATGATTTTAGTAAATTTTACATCCCCTTGGGTCGTAAAATTGTAGTCTTTAAAATCATATCAAAATATTCACTAATAAAGTTCGTGGTAAAAGGATTCAAGTGCACTCAAGTTTTTATCCCAGCTGATTGGGAGACTGTAATAAGAGCCACATCAGCCAAATTTATTGTGTATAACATGAACAAAGACGATTTTTACTCTTTTTCGCCATTTAATAAAATTATGAAAGACCCTAAAATAGATAGTGCCGGTCACCTCTTAAAATGGAGAGAAATTTCCTGGTTCGCTTATTTCAAAAGTGAAAGACTATATCGTTTAGATACAAAAGCACCCTAAACATTGATGTAGAGTTTTATAGTTGCATGATGGCAACCTCACGAATTGGGCGTCCATCTTTTAACTTTTCAATACTGAAGCCTTTGAATGCAACTTCAATAAAAATTAAAGCCGCAAAGTACAACAACTTGATTACCTTATTGGATTACATTCCGCCGATTCACCACACCTGTTATGAAAGCATAAAGTACGATGGAGAAGCATAAACAAAAAAAGCAAAAAAGAAACAAACCCAGACCATGACATTGAGCCAAAAGGAACCTGATTTAGATCAACCCCAACCAAGACCAGCTGATTCAGGCGAAGAAAATGATTAACATAGCAACGTAATATTGGATTCTGATTATTAATAAAAAATTTGTTATAAAAGTTACCCATGTTTTTATAAATAATGTTTATTTTAGTACCGTATTGCACTTGAATCGTTTTACCACCAAAACTTTTTTAACATGCATAATGATTCAAGTACATTTTTGAGAAAAAAAGAATTAAAAAGCAAAATTAGAAAGATACTTTCTTCTTTGTAATGTTTTTCGCCTTTAAATAAAACTAAAATATTAACACAATTTTCTAAACTTATTCCTGGAATTTTGAATTTCATGTTAACTTTAAAGCCATGTATCTCAGAACTATTAAAAGTGCACTTGAACCCTTTTACTTCCAGACCCCTCAATTGTAATTCAGTTCAGTTAAGTTTATTTCAGAATGCATTAATAGTAATTCGGAAAGGGTTACTTGTAATTCAGAAAAATTATTTAAAAAATAAGTCAAATATTTGGCGCATGGTCAAAGAGTGTACTACTGGCTTTACACAATATATGAGTTATTTGATGTAAAATGCATTTATTGAAAAAAATTAAACTTATAATAAAAATGTGTTTAACGTCAAACTGCCATATCGTCCATTGCTAAAGGGGCAACGTGATGTATGGTGGTGTGTTGCGCTGCACGAGAACAATCACTTCCACTTACAGTGCGTTTTGCTTCATCAATAATCTCTTCTAAATAGACTAATCTTTGTTCCATAACACCAGGACCTCTAACATGTGGAATTCGCATATTAACTTTAGCCCAAATCTTAATTTTTGACCAAATAATCTCAATGGGATTTAACATTGGAGAGTAAGGTCCCAACCTTAATAATGTTGCTGACGTCCCATCGATAGCAGTTTCAAGTCTTGAATGGCAAGGTGTATTATCACAGGCAATAACTAAATCTGATAGTTCATTCCCCATGTCCTGCCACGTTTCTAATAATTTTGTAACCTAATCATTGGCTAAAATTAATGTGAATGAACCTCTCCGACGTTCAATTGCAACAACACCTGTTGCCGAAATTGCTCCTATCAAATGAACATTTGGACCTCTTGCTGCGGGAAGGATTTGTACTTATCTGGTCCCAGCTAAAGAGCGACCTCTTGTTCTACGGCAAAATAAATTAAAATCGGTTTCGTCTATCCATACGATTTGTTTGCCCAGCTTCATATATTCATTAAGAGTCCGAACATATTCTGCTCGTTTTCTTTTATTTTCTTCTGAATACATTGTAACTGGTTCAGCATGAACATGCTTTACAGTGAAAAGTTTGCTTTCAAGATAATTTCCAACAGTTGCTAAAGATGTACTACTTGAAAAGTATCTAGCACTTTTTCTTTCAACTGTTTTAATGTATAACCACTATCGTCTTCAATCCATGTAATCATTATATTGATCTGTTCATCGGGAAAAATTTTCGGCTTGAGCCCCCCCCCCCTTTGGTAACATTTTCTCACGCCCGGATCGCACCCAATGAAACGCAGTCTTATAGTTAATATTCAGTGTCCGACACAAAGCTACCCAATCGTTACCTCTGTTGGTGCACGCTACTATTCTTTCACTATCTTGATTGGTATGTTTATCATAGTGTTTTCTTTCAACAACCTCACTTCCAATGAGAGAAATTTCGCAAATGGGACAAAATGTCTCTTCTCCTCCATCAATTATAATTTCAGCAATTTCAGCGCATCTTCTTTGAAGAAGGTGACTGCATGGTAGTAATCGTATTATTTCCGTTCTTGCCATAGAAACTTGGCAAATTGCACAATTGTCTTTCATATCCATTTAAACTGTTAATTAACTTTTATCTTATGTACAGAATTGCATTAATTATATAACAAATTTAAATCCGATTATCTGATAATAATTCCAGGACAAAGAGATTAACTTATAATCCAACCGGTTTTAACAATCTAATGCGTGGTTGTTCGATGAATCTGTACTCAGGTTAAACTAAGAAGCAATACAATTTGTGGATCTGAATTACAATTGATACTTTCTCAAATACAATTGACAAATCTGAATTTCAATTATCGCTTTCTCAAATAGATGTGACCGTTTCTGAAATAAAACTGGAAAAGGTTTTGGCGCGGAGACAACAGGGCGCAAAGACAACCGGGCGCAAAGACTATTGGGCGCAAATACAATTTATCCATTACGTATTAATTATTATAACTGATCACCCAAACATTTGGAAATTAATTTCTAGCTTAAAAATCATTCAACATGGGAGAGATGTTTTTTATGAAATTACTTGCCGGCAACAATCCATCTATTAAGAAAAGGAAATACTTGGAGGCTGATGCGCGCATCAGAAATCTAGTAGAGGATTACGCCAATAGAAATATTATAGACTTCTTGCGGGGCATTTCCCATAATTATGAAATGAATCCGTGATTAGTTAGGTACTTTATTAATAGACATTTTTATTTTATTTGTAATTGTTAGAAGGAATAAACATTTTAAAAACTTTTTCTTTAAATTTTTAATTATAATTTTTTTTATTGCCTAAATAAACATTTCTAGATTTAGTTAATAATTTACAAAATTGCTATAATAGCTTCGTTCCTCCAACAACGATTATTTCCAGTAATATTACTACAACGCAAGCGCATTCATGAAATGTCGTTCCCACAGACTAGAACTACTAGGACGGAATTCTAGATTAGGGGCCGTTCATGTATTACGTAAGACGTTTAGGGAGAGGGGGGGGGTAGCTGACATCTTATTTTTTCTTACTCGGGGGTAGGGGGGTCAAGACAATTTCTTACGTAATATTTTATTTTTTTAATTAAAGTTCAAAATTTAAAAATTATTTAATCTAATTTAGGTGCTGTTGGTATTAATGTTAATGTGAAACATAATACTGTTTTTATCTGTTATATCTGTTTATAATTAATATCTGGCTTCTCATTGGGTAATAATTTACCTTACGTAAGATTAGTGTGGGGGGGGGGGTTTATACATTTTCTTATTTTTTCTTACTAGGGGGTGGGGGGGAGTCTAAAAGTAGGAAAAAACGTCTTACGTAATACATGAACGGCCCCTTACTATAAATCTGCAGTTCCGACAAGTTTAGAATCAGTAATATTATCGGCCAAACGTGTTCAAACGATTCTTGCTCTAGAGCAAGAACCAAGCGTTCTTAAAGTGGATACGCGTGCGCGAATTCGCAAACGAGTTTAAACTTTGTTTACAGATCGTGTTCATTTGTTGCAACAGCAACTGTTTCATTTTAAATTTTAGATTTAAGAATAATTCCATTATTTTCACTTCAAAAAATACATTTTTTTTTATATAGTATTTATTATTAATCTGGAATCTTTCTGGAACATGTTAGTGAAAGAATTTTGTAAAAAATTTAAAAAATGAGGAAATGTAGAAAATTTCAATTTTTTTTAAAACGCTGCCATTTCCTATGCAATTTTTTTTTCTTATGATTGTAGTTGGGACGATAGCAACAACTCTGTTGAATATTTATTGCTCGTGAACAATAATAGAACTGCTTGTTGGAACGAAGCTAATATGTAAATAATAGTTTTATAAAATTTTCCTCGCGCCCAATAGTACTTGCGCCCAATTGTCTTTGCGCCCAATTGTCTTTGCGCCCGGTTGTCTCCGCGCCCAATCGGCAGCCCCCCAATCGGTCGCGCCCAATTGTTCGTTACCGAGTTCCTTAGTATCATCGAAATGACATGTAATGTTTTTTAATAGATTATTAATGAGAATCACGTTTGTACTTTTATATTACTATTGCATTATTAAATACGCTTCACAGAATAAACTGCATTATCTCTATCAGGTTATGGGTTACCAGTGAGTATTTTAAAAATACATTTGTGTTAAAACAATAATTGTGAATAAGTGTGAATTTTACGACGCGTCCTTTGGAAATCAGAAATGGCATCAAACGTTGTACGCATCGACAACTTAAACAAAAACAATTATGACACGTGGAAAATACAAATGGAAGCAATTTTAGTGAAAACCGATTTGTGGAATTACGTGAACGGCATTAACATGAAACCGGAAACGGGCGGTGACGCCGACACCACGAGTGAAATTAATAAATGGGTTATAAGCGACAACAAAGCGAAATCCGAGATCATCCTGTCTATAACACCATCCGAATTGAAGCAAATTAAAGGTTGCAACACATCTCGTGATGTCTGGAAGAAACTTGAAAATATTTATCAATCTCAAGGTCCAGCTCGAAAAGCACAATTATTGAAACAACTTACCTTGCAACGCATGGAAAGTGGCAGTGATGTAAAGGTGCACATGGACAGTTTTTTTGATGCTGTCGATAAACTACAGGACATGCAGGTAGAAATCAACAAGGATTTGTTATCCATAATGTTGCTTTACAGTTTACCGCCAAGCTACGAAAATTTTCGATGTGCAATAGAATCGAGAGATGAACTACCAACACCGGAAGCATTGCGTATTAAAATTACGGAGGAAAGTGACGCCAGAAATAACAACGCTCATACAGGTGCGCAAAACGTTATGCTAGCAAAGAAAACGGAACGATGGCGAAGCAATTACAATAAACCCCTGGAAAATGCAACTGCAAAACCCTCAAACGGTGGAAAATTTAACTTTAAGTGTCACAAGTGTAGAAAATTTGGACACAAGGCTGTCGATTGTCATGTCGGAAAGTCGAAACAATCTTATGCAAACCGCTCCGAAGAGATGTTCCTCACATCGGAAGCATATCAAATTGGAATTCATAACAAAAAATCAAGTTGGTGTTTGGATAGTGGAGCTACGTCTCATATCTGTAAGGACTCGGACAATTTCGTGGAATTTAGTGACTCGAAACGCGAAAATTTAAACCTTGCTAACAATTCATGTACAGAAATTGTTGCAAAGGGAACAGTTCGAATAAACCCAAATGGTATCGGTGAATCGCGGAACTTTAAACTGTGCAATACTTTGCATGTGCCCGATTTACGCACGAACCTAATGTCGGTAAGCAAAATAACTAATAACTGTAATAAAGTGCTATTTGAAAAGAACAAAGCATCAGTTATCGGAACAAACGGTGAAATTAAGTTGATAGCTGATCGCGTAGGAGACTTATATTACGTGCGGGTAAATAATAGCGAGACACAGTCATCATCAAACGTAGTGCAGAACGTCGCGGAAAGTCAAAAGACAGACATCTTGTCTGAATCCAAATCCTCGAGTGAAGTGGCCATGACGTGGCATCGAAAAATGGGTCACCTCAACTTCAGAGACCTTTACGAAAGTGATCGAAAAGGTACAGTCACAGGTTTTGACAAAAGTTTGAATACCAAAACCGAAAATCTGGAATGTGAAGTTTGCATTAAAGGTAAAATGACTAGAAATTCATTTCCGAAGAAGTCTGAACGAAAGTCAAACATCTTGGAAATCATTCACACCGACGTCTGCGGACCGATGAGGGTGGAATCGCATGGAAAGTCGAGATACTTTATAGAATTCATCGACGATCATTCACGCTGGTGCGAGGTACGCTTCTTTAAATCAAAAGGTGAAGTACTGAAAATCACCCGAGACTATGTTACAATGGTTGAAAATCAAACTGGCAAGAAGGTCAAATTCATACAATCGGACAATGGTACCGAGTACATAAATAATGAATTCGACAACTTTCTAAAAGAGAAAGGAATCTTGAGACGCTTGACATCGCCTTATAATCCTGAACAAAATGGCGTCGCCGAAAGAAAAAACCGCACACTGGTTAGTATGGCCCGATGTCTACTGATTCAAAGTGGGCTGCCTGCAGCATTTTGGGCGGAAGCCGTACTGACGGCGAATTATACTCGAAACCGCTGTCATACCAAAAGTCTGAATGGTAAGACCCATTTTGAATTGTGGTACGGAAAACCACCAAATGTAAGCAATTTTCAAGAATTTGGGTGCAATGTAATTTCCATGTACCAAGAACCTCGACGTGGAAAATTGGACGCCAGAGGCAGAAACGGAGTTTTCCTTGGATATTCAACTGAGGCGAAGGGCTACCGAATAAGGTTAACAAATGAGAAGTAGCTTGAAGTAACTCGAGACGTCAAATTTCTAAATAACCAAGAAAGGGTAAAACAATTTTCAGACAAATTTCCCAACGTGGAACCTACTCAAGTCGACTTTGGAAAATTTCGAGAAATAATTACTGAAACCAATGAAAATGCCGATCAAGACTTGACTTTAGAAGAAGGAAGCCAAGACCCAGGCGAAGAAGTCGAAGTGCCAGAAACTGAAGACATCGTACCAGAAAACGCAATGGTTCGTGACCCTGGCAGACCCCAATCAATAAGGACCGGCTCCAGAGGAAGGCCAAGGAAGGTATACAATATGGTAGCCAGTACCGCAGAAGAACCCGAAGAGACCTTCACGGCAGAAGTACCTATGAACAAAGCCATCAGCGGACCGGATGCTTCAGAATGGTATGACGCTATGGTAGATGAAATCAAGTCTATTATCAAAAACGAAACATGGACACTAGTCGATCGTCCGACACAACGTGAAGTCATTGGTAGTCGAATGGTGCTGCGAAACAAACTTACTGCTAAAGGTAGTTTGGAACGAAGAAAAGCCAGGCTTGTCGCACAAGGATTTAGCCAGCAACCAGGTATTCATTTTAACCAAACTTTTGCCCCTGTAGCTCGACTAAGCTCGATTAGGCTGATCACAGCGCTAGCTGCCAAATACAAGATGAAAATGGATCAAATCGACGTGGCAACCGCATATCTAAACGGTGATCTCCATGAAACAATATACATGGAACCACCTAGGCAGTTATCAGAAATTTTGAACATCATTTCCGAAGAGGACAAATCCGCCATAGGTATGAAAGCGAAGAAGATGATGGAAGACTTGCAGATGGGTGACAAGGTGTGTCTCCTCAGGAAGTCAATGTATGGATTGAAACAGGCTGGAAGAAGTTGGTACGAAAAATTGAACAGTATCCTTCACAAGCTCGGTGCGAAGCCTACGAAATGTGATCCATGCTTGTACCGCAAGAATCAAGGGGAAGATTCAGTATTCGTTATTGTGTATGTCGACGACATTTTGATCGTTTCACAGAATAAAAAAGCGATCGACGACTTGAAGAGAGAACTCGCTGAAAGCTTTGAACTGACCGACAAAGGAGATGTCAGATACTGTTTGGGGATTCAATTTTCTCGCGATGGAGACAGAATTATTTTAAATCAAGAAGGTTACATATCAGAGTTGTTGGATCGATTTGGAATGCAAGACTGCAACCCCATCAGTACCCCCATGGAAAATGGACTGAAGGTGGAAAAGCCAACCAAAGTTTCCACTGACGAAGAAACAAGATTACCTTATGTCGATATTGTTGTGATATAAAGGGGCTTTTCGCTTTTTGCTCCTTTGATAAACACAATCTTACTCACCACGACTAGCTCCAGCACTTGAGACTCTTTTATTATTATGATGTGTTGTACTTGGATGAATCGCTCCCACAAAGACAACGTTTGCTCAGGATTATTTAATTTACTCAACCTGTATTTCCAGGTGCAAATGCTACTATGTTGATAAGCTTTGATTACTTTAATACAGCTTTCTAATACCACTCTATTGATGTAGCCCCCTTTGATGAGATTCAAATAAAAAATCAATTCGCAGTAAACAATAAACGTGGTTTTATTT
Source organism: Podabrus alpinus (assembly GCA_932274525.1). Lineage (NCBI taxonomy): Eukaryota > Metazoa > Arthropoda > Insecta > Coleoptera > Cantharidae > Podabrus > Podabrus alpinus. The sequence goes on from OW026452.1 coordinate 61,243,145, forward strand.
ACAATACCAAAGAAACAAATATGATGGTTATTAAATTTTGATAAGTTCAAACTTACTATCAAATCTAGCAAATTAACACTCTTAATAATGTACAAAAATTGTTCGCCAACAAGTAATAAAATAATGTCTTCAGAAAATTTTAATACAGTTTTAAAAATAAATTTATAATGTAGCTCACCCAAATGTACGTCACTGCTTTTAAGTAGATAAGTTACGTGTTGAAATGATGACGCAACCTCGTAGGTAAGTTTCACAACCACGATCAAACAGGATGCCCCAATGTGATCTGCCGTTGATCCAGGTAAGTGAAATAAATTTTCCAAATTGCAAATTGATGTTTCAACGGAATTAACCAAAATTAACCTTCCAGGTGTTATTGAATTGTGGACATAATTCAATATAAAAATATTCGACATAACCTAGCCGTGATGTTGATATAAAAAAAGTAAATATTTTCCAATATGATTCTTCAAAATATATCTCGAATTCAAGATCGATATTCGTTCTTCCAATTTAACCAAAAATTTTTCAAAAAACGTCAAAATATCTCAACAGGTTAGAAAACTTTTTAAACTTTCCAAACCGTTGCCAACCATACGATTCAAAATTCCCAAAAACAAAACCAATAACAACCTGTCGATGCGTACTATTGGAATTCTATAAATCGAATGAGAGAGAGTCGATAAAATCACCCTCTTTTATAGACTTTCGGCCAAGCACCGGAAGTGACGTCATCCAAATTCAAATGATTCAATCTTGCATGAGATAAAACTGCTGATCTGGTTGCGAAACATATTGGGTAAATTCTTTTGTTAAATTTTTAATTTTATGGCACTAGTTAGATAATTTTTAAACACTAATTTTTAATTTTTCAATCCACAGTCTATAAACATGAAATCACTTTGGCGAAAAATGACCCTTATTAACAAAAATACTTGTTGGCGGCAAAAACACTGCAAAATACAGAAGAACACAAAGCAATCGTATTATAAAAGTAAGTCTGAACATTATTTACTCTGAAATATAAAATTCAATGAGAAAATTAACCATTAAATTTGTTACAGGTCATTGACCCTTATGTTACAATTTTGGGTCTTGTTACTGTTTACTGGTGATGATTGTCAGATTACATGGATCTGGATTGACAATTGAAGCAAAGGCTACCAAATGATCAAAAGAGATGCACCAGAAATTATAAATTTTGTTCTCATCCGAACAAACAACCTCAACGTCCTGCGACTGAGAAAGGTTGCATTCATAAAAGCGAATATCCAGTTCAATATATTATGAACCTGATAGTAAAGGACTACAAGGGTTCGTAGATGCAGACTGGGGCAGCTGCTCCATAGATAGGCGCTCATATTCCGGCTACTCTTTTACACTAAGCAACGGTCCCATTTCGTGGGAGTCAAAGAAGCAAAGGACTGTGGCCCTTTCCTCCACAGAAGCCGAATATATGGGCATGGTCGAAGCTGCAAAAGAGGCCATCCACTTGCGCGAATTGGTGACAGAATTGGGACTCAAAGATCTCAACGAGATCCAAGTTTACAATGACAATATGAGTACTTTGAAACTTGCTGAGAATCCTACGTTTCACGCTAGAAGTAAACACATTGACATTCGCCACCACTTCATACGAGATGCCATCGGAAACGGACTATTAAAGGTATCACACGTTGGCACTGAAGAAATGCCATCGGACATTCTCACAAAAGCCTTACCGAAGGCGAAACATTTGAAGTGCATTAAAATGTTAAATCTCGGGAGTGTTGTGTGCTCGCGTTCGTCGTCGCGGTTTGAGTGGAAGTGTTAGAAAAGTACGCCACTGGAACCATCTTTACTTAGATCAACCCGCGCCGCCTATGTCATCGTGTCGACATAGTAGAGTTCCTTAGTATCATCGAAATGACATATAATGTTTTTTAATAGATTATTTATTAATGAGAATCACGTTTGTACTTTTATAATACTATTGCATTATTAAATACGCTTCACAAAATAAACTGCATTATCTCTATCAGAGAAACCATAAAACGAAAACAGAGACAACTCGGTTTGATAGTCCTATGAGGGTGAAAAACCACTCGAAGTGAGACAAATGTACAAGGACACGACGGTGCTAAATACTGGAAGGGACACCACTGAAAATAAGCCACAAGTAAGTGTGGAAAACCAATATTCCCAATATACAAAAAGAAGGAGATCCCCAACCGACGGCGTTGAAGTGGAAGGGACAGAGAGGATATTTCAGAGAAGCAGAAAAATTACGAGATCACCACCAGAACAAATACAGGCTGAGTCAGGAGAAGAAGAACAAGATATAAAAAGGCTTCTTGCTATACTTTGTATAGAAGCCTAAAATGGAAGCAATATTGAGCGCAATTGAAACCATGCGAACTGAAATGCATGATGGTTTCAAGAAAAATAAGGATGAAATAAGAGAACTCAGTGACGAGATTAAAGGAATGCAGGAAGACAGCAGGAAAAAAGAAGAGAAATGGAATCAGGAAAATCATGCACTTACGAAAAGAATAGAAGAGCTTGAAGACGCTTTCGAAAAGCAGGAAAAGAAAAGAAACAATATAATAATTAAAGGGCTAGAAGTAACAGAACAAAAACAACTAAAGGAAAAAGTCCCGAAGCTACTAAAGGACGAGATGGGTGTAGAAGCTGAACCGCTAGAAAGTTTCCAAGTTAGGAAAAGCGAAGGGAAAAGACCAATATTGGTTAAGATGAAAAACTGGGAAGAGAAAATGATAGTCATGAAGAACAAAAGTAAATTGAAAGGAAAAAAATATTTATAGATAGCGATATGACGTTAAAAGAAATGGAAATACAAAAAAAAAGATAAGAGAAATGGCAATGAGAGAGACCGAAAAGGGAAATAAAACTAGAATAGGATATCAGAAGATAACCATTAATAACATGGTACTTGAATGGAAAGATATACAGATGACCATGAGAAACCAACAAGGATCTGAAGATGGCCTGAATCCAAAAATCTAATCTAAAACAAGGTGGAATTCGTTTTAGCGGCAGTTCCTAGGCTTCTATAGAGCTACCTTTCGGGTGTGAAAAGTTGTTATTGCTAGTTATTTTTGGTCGACATAATATTTATAATGTAACTTACGTGGTTTTAAATTTTGAATTTTGCGAAAATTCAAATTTTATTAATTTGTTGACCGGATATTATTCAATAGTTAAAGAAATAAATTCTTTTTCATTGGTTGAGTAAGCGATCTAAAAAATCTACAATTGTAGACACAAAAAATCTGCAAGTAACCGTTATGAACCAGTAATCATCGTTTCAGGACCGTATCCGGCATAGTTATAAATCAAATAACAAGTAAATAATCAATAAAATCCAAGACCTAAATATATGACAGACTGTTTCAACCTTAAACCCGATTTTTCAATCGTGTTATTGGCCATCATCAGATATATACTGGTTTCATATGAAAAAATATTAATAACTTACCAATCGTTTGATTCACCTGCAATGCCTTCTGAATCCATCAGTAGGTTATTGTTTTTGGTGAAACGTAGAAGGCATTGCAGGTGAATCAAACGATTGGTAAGTTATTAATATTTTTTCATATAAAACCAGTATAGGTATATCTGATGATGGCCAATAACACGATTGAAAAATCGGGTTTAAGGTTGAAACAGTCTGTCATATATTTAGGTCTTGGATTTTATTGATTACTAGCTGACCCGGCAAACGTTGTTTTGCCTGAAAAAGAGAATATCAAAAATTTGAATTTTAATTGTCTGCAATCTAAAACGGGTAGAATGGATTATCAAATTATAATAATATTTATAAACTTTTTTATTAAAATTAAAATGGATATATGGAGGAAATGTATTAAAATGTAATATTTTTATTAAATTAGCAGCTCCGATAAGTATTCAACGCAACATTTGCAACAATTGTTTGCAATCTAAAACGGGTAGAATCGATTATGAAATAATATTTAAAACTTTTTATTGATGTAATATATAAAACATAGCAGATAAGTACATAAAAGTTTATTGAAGTGCTTTCGGATAAACAATGTTTTTGGTCTTTCCATCTTCAGCAAAAACAAATAAATTTTTTGGCTGTCCCACTCGTGAGCATGCAACATATAATTGACCATGCGAAAAGCATGGATTTTCTAGATTTAAACCACACACTTGAAGCGATTGACCTTGTGCCTTGTTGATGGTCATTGAAAATGCAAGGCGAACGGGGAACTGCAGTCGTTTAAAATCAAAAGGCATGTCGGTGGGAATAATGGGAATACGTGGAATTAACACATCTTCCCCTTTTGACTTGCCATTGAGAATTGTTGCTTCGATGACGTTTGGCATCAATTTTTTGACAGCGAGTCTGGTTCCATTGCACAATCGTGGCGGATTAATGTTGCGCAAAAGAATTATTGGTGCGCCAATTTTGAGTGATAATCTGTGCGGTGGTACACCAGAAATATCCAACGAATTTAAAAATTCAATTGGATAATTTAAAATGTCGCCATCATTCATGACGCTGTCAATTGATTTGTAGGTGACAGACTCGCCCGCAATTTGTTCGTGAATTGTGTGGTTGATCGCATTGACATCGGTGTTTTTTGCTGCCAAAATAGCACGTTCGCAAAGCCATTGATGATTTTTGTAATTAGTGGCAATTTATGGGAAAACCTTCAGAATTAATTGTTCGATCGATGGAACAATGACACAAAAATTCAATGGAAATGAAATACATTTTGTGTCGGCATGAACTGGTATTTTTCCATCACCAATGTCCAATAGCTGCTTTGAAAATATGGATGACGCATTGCGTTGCAAATGTACGCGCATATTAATCTTTAATGTGAGTTTCTGCATGTGTCTCTAAAGATGCGACGCTTTGAGGCAAGCGTGGAGTTCATCAGCTGGTGTTGATTTTGGTATGACTGGTAGAGTCTGTAGAAAGTCACCTGATAATAAAATGAGAGCTCCACCAAATGGGTTTGCATTTGCTCGTAAATCTTGAAGAGTTTGATCAAGCGCTTGAAGTGATTTTTTATGTGCCATGGTGCACTCATCCCAAACAATCAATTTGCAAGTTTGCAGCACTTTTGCCATGCCGGAACCTTTGGAAATATTACATGTTTGAACTTGGGAAAATTGTATATTCAATGGCAATTTTAGCGCCGAATGCGCTGTTCGACCACCATCCATTAATGTAGCTGCAATACCTGATGACGCAAGAGCCAAAGCAATTCCATTTTTCGAGCGAATTTGAGCTAATAGCAAACCGATTACGAATGTTTTTCCTGTGCCGCCGGGCGCATCAAGGAAAAAAAGACCTCCTCTACCATTGGCTACCGCATTTGTAATTGTGTCATAAGCTAATTTTTGATCTGCAACTAAGAGTGGTTTATTTGCTTCGACAAATGCGCGCAAGTCATCAGCATTGAATTGTTGTTCTCTCAGTACATCGGCATCACAAAGGTCATACGTAGAACGTTGTGGTGCAACCATCCCAAGTCGAAGAAGCGTTTTGTTGTTGATGGTTAAACACATATCTTCGATTTTTATCAGAGCTTCATTGAAAATGTTGTTCGAAAATGGAATGGTATTATCGTTGCAAACGGTACGAATACGGTGCAAAATGTCTTCGCTCAAGTTCTCCCTGAATTTTTCCCACAGATCGTTAGGGTTGGATGGCGAACATGTAGTCAAAATAATAGCGAATAATGTTCGTAATTGTCGAGGATGACTGCCGACTGAGGCGTCCATCAATGTAATTTCCCAATGTTGGTCATTTTCGAGTAAATGCAGTTTTTGGCAAGCTTCTCTGTATGTTTGACATTCTACGTCATCGATCGTTCTCAAATTTGTAAATGAAGTTGGACCTTTGCGCAGCACATTCCTGGTGTTTCATTGTTGAACTTTCGTGCACCGCAATGCCTACACACACCTTATCCATTTTGCCGATGACTACATTTGGATGTAGAAAGTAGTCGTAATTGACATTGTACTGGAGTGCACCAAGATTCAAGTCATCACGCACGGTTGTTCGTCGAGATCGAGTATTTCGTAAACGTTGTGCTTCGACTCTTACAGTTCGTTGCTCTTCTGATTCAGACGCACGCGATTGAGCAAGTCGCAAACGATCTGCTTCGACTCTTACTCTTCGTTGCTCTTCCGATTCTGACGCACGCGATTGAGCAAGTCGTAAATGATCTGCTTCATTGCTTGCTTGTTGCTCCTCACTTGTTTGAGAAGGTGGGGATGCGCGTGCGCGTTTAGGCATAACAGTGTGTTGGATTCAAATTATAACAGTGAAGTAAATAATATTTTATTAAATTAATTCAATAAAATAACCGATACTACGTTGTCTTCTGTCTTCTTCTATTGTCTTCGATTATCAGGGTTGATTCGATTGTCTTCTATTATTTTGTGTTATTTCTCAATGTGTTTCGTTATGTTGCTGTACATCTATTATATAGTCTTTTATTTGGGTTGGTACGGATTAAGAGTACTCTTAATCTTCTTAACCCTTTAAGACCCAAATTAAAAAATAAGTGATAAAATAATCGTTTATTTGGTGTATCGACTTCAAATAACATAAAATTGACATAAATGAATGCGTTATGTCATTCTATCCCAACCACGAAACCATCTATTCAAAGGTCAAAAAATTCATCATTATAAAGACAAATTAATTAAACAATTTATTAAAAATTCCCATTCCCATTTGATAATAAATATATGATATATTTACTTACCAGCCATTGCACTTCAGTATTTATTGTAGAATGGGAAACCATACAGAAATTATGATGTTCTGACAGTTTTAAGTGACATCTAATGATTCCCGCCAAGAGAGGGTGATGTAAACTACCATCTGACGTGCAGGTTTCGGAGTGTAACCACTCGATCTTTTTAAATAAATTTTTTGAATGGTGGTTTTGTAGTGTATGATAACCTTAGTGTCACTAAGTTTATCCCTCTTCTAACAAATATATACCCTTGTTTTGGATTTTTAGGTTGGCAACAACACAAAAGTAAAACCAAATGTAATTTTCTTTTGCAGGACGAAATGCAGGGGTCGCAACCATTTCTTTATGTAATTTTTAGATTGTAGCGCCATCTATTGACGATATAATTGTGGTAAATTCTATAATCGCCTACAGGGTTAATCCAAAATTTAGTTGAATTTTCGCTGTTTGACCCTCATTCCTATACCGTTCTTCCGATCGCGATGAAACTTTACAGAAACCTTCACGGACGTACCCGCAAGAACTCCCCAAAGTTTCGTCGCAATCGGTCACGCGGTCTAGGAGCCTATAACATACGATCAGACAAACATTCATTTTTATATAATAGATTTACTTCTTATTTGATTTATAACTATGCCGGATACGGTCCTGAAACAATGATTACTGGTTCATAACGGTTACTTGCAGATTTTTTGTGTCTACAATTGTAGATTTTTTAGATCGCTTACTCAACCAATGAAAAAGAATTTATTTCTTTAACTATTTTATAATGTAACATCAGATAATCCGATAATCTGCACCAATTAAAATTTTCGAGATAACTTCTTATTAGGGTATCAATGTCTTAACGGATCAAAGGATCAAACGATTAACGGATCAAAGAATCAACGAATCAAAGGATCAACGGATCAGAGGATCAACGGATCAACGGATCAACTTATCAACAGATCAACGTATTTAAATTTCCTATATAGGTGAAAAATCTCTTATTATAAAAGGCCAAGTCTTTCTTTCTTTCTGTCCGTCCCACGGAAATACCCGAAGCAAACCGAACCGAACCGAACGCACAACGTATCATCGGATCAACGTATCATCGGATCAACGTATCATCGTATCAACGTATCATCGTATCAACGTATCATCGTATCAACGTATCATCGTATCAACGTATCATCGTATCATCGTATCATCGGATCAACGTATCATCGTATCAACGTATCATCGTATCAACGTATCATCGGATCAACGTATCATCGTATCATTTTGTCTATATAGGTAAGTCTATTTCCAAAAAAGCATTATGTGAACTTCCATAATGGATAATGAAAATTTTGAAAATCCTGCTGCAAAGCGACGACGATTGAATCGTGAGAGAAAAGCACGTACAAGAGCTAATAACACAGAAGAACAGCTTCGATCACAGCGACAAGCTAACGCTCGGTCTCATGCGATACGTCGACAACGTGAAACTTTGGAACAAACTCAAGCGCGGCAAGCTGCTGACGCTCGGTCCCATGCGATACGTCAACAACGTGAAACTTTAGAAGAAACTCAAGCGCGGCAAGCTGCTGACGCTCGGTCCCATGCGATACGTTGATCCGATGATACGTTGATCCGATGATACGTTCATCCGATTGGTTATGAAATTATCCGTTATGCGTTCGGTTCGGTTTGCTTCGGGTATTTCCGTGGGACAGACAGAAGGAAGGAAGGACTTGGCCTTTTATAATAAGAGATGAGAACAACATTAAATAAATAAACAAAAAACTTACATATATTTTTTTAAATTAAATTAAACTTAATCAATATTTAAAATTTTTTTACTTATTTTAAACTAGATGATACCCCGTCCGAGGACGGGCAGCTAGAAGGACGGGCAGCTACCCAAGGTAACTTAAGTTGAATGAAGATTAAGGAAAGCTCTCAGTGCAATCCAAAAGCCATATGACCTTGGGTAGCTGCCCGTCCTTCTAGCTGCCCGTCCTCGGACGGGGTATCATCTAGTTATGTAAATAAAATATAACTTTTATTTGGTCTGCATTGAAAAATAATCAGGTAATCTGCACTAATTACATTTTTGCGGTTGGTATTTATCATGCACTATATTAACTAATAATAATGAAGCTTTTCCATTCCATTCGGAACTTTACTTCTCTGTAATGTACGGTCCATTTTTTGAGGTGGAACAATCCTCTTCTTTCTCTTTTACTTACAACTTAACTTCACCAATTACATCAAGCCACTGCTGTGGTTAACAATAAATAAATTTAAAACAAATTATTGTTTTATTATACATACGATGTGTTTACAATCACAATTTTGAGGGTTCTGATTAGATTTGAATTATGCCGACGGAAAGACGGACAGACACGGAGCCAGATCATAAGGTTTCATGTTATACTTTGTATAGAAGCCTAATAGAGTACTGGGTACCCAGCTCTTAGACCTCTATACACACAAAGTATTTCCAACACGATTTGAAACGCTCTGTATGATTTTGAATTATGCGGACGGACGGACAGACGGACGGACAGACGGACGGACAGACACGGAGACCTCTTTGAAAATATCTTTCACTTAGTAAATTTCTTTCGAACATTTGCGTATTTATAAATTGCATTAGCGAATAGAAACAACGGATTAACAGATTAACGCAATACTATATATAGACGAAGTATTTACAATATAACAACGTATCAGTTGATCAACGTTATGATTGGCTCTGAAACATGCAGACGGACACGAAGCCAGACCATAAGGCTTCTTTCTATACCTTGTACAGAAGCCTAAATAAGGCTTCTTGTTATACTTTGTATAGAAGCCTAAAACTAGCGCTCTGGCTACCCAGTTCTTAGACCTCTATACATACAGAGTATTTCCAACACGATTTGGAACGCTCTGTATGATTTTGAATTATGCGGACGGACAGACGGGCGGACACTGAGCCAGATCATAAGGCTTCTTGTTATACTTTGTATAGAAGCCTAAAACAAAGGACAGGACACCCAAAGTATAACGACCCCTGCGACGCCCATTGACCTTGAGATTGATAATATGGAAATTAAGCGAAGTGATAAAATATTGGGAAAAATAAAAATAAAGCAACCAAGAGAATGGCCACCTGGAACGTCAGAACAATGCTACTTCCCGGAAGAATGAATGAAATAGTTAACGACATTGAGAGATACAAGATCGATCTGGCGGCAATACAAGAAATTAGATGGAAGGGAAGTGGTGAAATAAGAATAAAAAAATATATAAGGCTATACTCTAGCGAGAAAAAAGCGGGGTGGCCTTCATAATAGAGAGAAATATGGCAAAGAATATAATGAAATTTAATCCAATTAACGGCCGACTCGCTTACGTTAGAATTAAGGTTGAACACACGAACTTGTCTGTGATAAACGTTTATGCCCCAACTGAACAAGCAAGTGATGAAGAGAAGGCAGAAATTTATGAAGAAATAGAAAAACGCCAAGAAAATCTTCAAAGTCGAGAAGATAATGGACATCCCGATCAAGGTGGAAACATCCCATCGGAAAACCGGCATCAGGCAATGCTTCAGGTGTCAAGGTTTCGGACACGCACAAAGATGCTGCAGCGCAGGACCGAGATGTTTGAAGTGCGCAGGAGCGCACGACTATCGGCTAGGTAAGTAACAACGGTTCAACGAATCCAAGAATCTTTAGCAAGATGGTATGCTGAAAAATATGTTCCTCAACTTGGATTCGAACCCAGACGTATTAGTTGTGAATACGTGCGCTTAAACAACTACACTGTTGAGGCGATTAGTTTAAGTAGCGCGGAACTTCTATTTATCGTGAACTAATTCTAGGACCGCTACAAATCTCTGATTAGGCACTCATTAGGGAGAGTTTGAGACAGCGCTTGGAAGAATGTTAATATTACGTCAACCATCATGAAGCATATGAAAAAAAGCTGCCCGCTAAGAGAGAGAGAGAAAAACCAAACGCGAGGCCACTTGGTGGAACCGTGAGCTTGAAACTCTCACAGGGCTAAAAATGAACTTGAAACTGGAAAGCCTAGAAAAGCTCTCGTATGAAATACCCGAACGCCATACCTAAAAGGCAGAGGAAGACTCCTTTAATTAATTTAATTATTTAAGTAAAAATTAGTTTCTTTAAATTCTCTAAAAATCCTAATATATAAAATGCCAGCTCCCTGCTCCAGCGTGTCATTTTTTTGGTTCGGATCAACGTATCAACGGATCAACGTATCAACGGATCAACGTATCAACGTATCAACGGATCAACTTATCAATGTATCAACGTATCAATGTATCAACGTATCAACGGATCAACGGATTAAATGTTTATATAGGTTGTCGTCGATAATACAAATGGTATATTAAATCTTCAAGCCTATCAACGGATCAACGTATCAACGTATCAACATATCAACATATCAACATATCAACATATCAACATATCAACATATCAACATATCAACGTATCAACGGATCAACGTATCAACGGATCAACTTATCAACGTATCACTGTGCGCTATATAGGTACGTGGTGTGAGAGTTACCTTCATTGAAAATAACTTCACAACTTCAGAAACTTCTAAAGCGAAAATGTCCGAAATGGAGGATATTCAAGTAGTTACTCTTTGTTCCCAACATGTTCCTACTGCTGCTCGAAAATGTGTTAAAAGAAAATCTGATGAGGAAGTAGCCGCCCAGCAGGAAACAGTAAAACGACGGAAGGCGGAGCGAGAAAAAACCCGTCGTAAAAATATGAGTGATGTCCAAAAAGAATGTTGTCGGAATCGTAATCGTGTGGAAAATATGACTCCTGGGCAAATTGAACAAAATCGCAAACGTAAGCAAATTGCCAATATGACGTCAGTACAAATTACTCAACATCGCGAAAGAAATCAAATTGCCAACATGACGTCAGAACAAATTGCTCAACATCGCGGAAGAAATCAAATTGCCAACATGACCCCTTCGCAAATATTACATCGTTCACGTAGTCATGCAATTCGCCGACAAAATCCACGAAGTAAAAACGCAGCTGTTCTTGAAGTAGGTAACGTTGTAGAACCAAATGTCGACGTTCATAACTGTGGTTTTATCAAAGCATTTTTCAGCAGAGCGGCCGTCTGACAAACTTTTTACGACATGCAGTCAGAAAGGCAAAGTTACCTTAGAAGCTATAAGATCAGCCCCTGTTATTGAACAGTTATTGAAAGGACTGCATCAATATTCGAAAAATTTCATAGACAATATTAGATCGATAAATAGTGCTTTAGCGTTTGCGTCAATGGGAGGTAACATTATTCCGCCTCCTGGATACGGACCCTATTGTTTCCGAATTAACGGACAAATTTACCATCGAGCAGGAGCTTTGCACCCGGCAGATGGAAACCAACGCAAGTTTGCTCAACTATATATTGTTATGAACGGAGTCCTTTTTCAACACGTGTAAATTCGTTTGTAGTTATTGGTGAAAATATCTTCAATCTTTCAATATTTTGATCCAAAAACACTGGTAACTCACGTAAGTTAAATTTACTTTTTAAATTTTATATCTTTTATTCGGTTTTAATCGCACTTTTTACTGATAAATTATTTTCTTGTAGGACGCTTAAAATTTCACCACGCCATTTTTCGAATCTAAATCAACAACTTCCTCTATCCATTGTTTTACCATCGTTACTTGTGTTTTTCCAAGGCAATTGTGATTTTCCATTGATCGAAATTTAAATCAATATTTGAAGTTTATAATATACAGGTTCGGCTTAAGCCCAATGTGACTTATAAAATTTTTAATAAAATTTTTATGTTTCAGATTAATTTGAAGTATTTGCACCTCCTGTGATCTTCCAGTAAAGTTTTGAAGAAAATGTTTTTTCCATTTGTGGTACATTGAATTACGACGCACTTCGATAGATGTAAAATTATTTTTAAATTTTTTATAAGTTTTTCGTTTAACACATTTTCACAAATTAACTTAGAACAATTATTTTTTGTTTCAAATTACATTTCTTATTACTAATTAAATTAATTTATAATTTTAACAAACATTTTTGTTAACAGAATTAAAACGTTGCATTAGAATTTATTTTGTTATTTCGTTCCGTGATCCCTTTTCTTCATGTAAATTTATGATTTTAAAACAAATTTTTGATATCAGATGAAACTCTTACGTTTGAACAAATAAGTCTCGTGCTACCTTTATTAATAAATAAAACCTTGAATCATTAACGTGATCATTTCTATTGACGTGGTAGTGGTACATTGCAATATATTGGACCCGGATGAGGCTGCTGATCAAAGGATGACAATTAAGGGAAACGATCGGTGCGATCCAAGTCTGATGCGAGAGTTAAGCACTTTCATGTCTCAGAATAATCCTTTTTCTGCCGCATGCAAAATGCTTTATGAAGTGGAACAAGAAAGCATCAAGGACGCCGCTCTACATGGCGTTGAGCCAGCAACAGTTACCATGGCAATTATCCAAGACCGTAAATCCGATATTAGACGATACAATGCTCCAACAAGAAATGAAGTAGCTGTCATTTTTCAAAATGCCGACGGCGAACCTCCTCTCGAAAGGGACTTACTGATCCATTGTCGTTCAAATCAAAACAACTTGATAAGTTGATCCGTTGATACGTTGATCCGTTGATAAGCTTGAAGATTTAATATACCGTTTGTATTATCGACGACAACCTATATAAACATTTAATCCGTTGATCCGATGATACGTTGATCCGTTGATACGTTGATACGTTGATATATAACTTGATTTTTGCTAATTTTAAAAATATTGTGCAACGTCACTGACTATATGTCTGTCAAAGTCATTTAATTAAATTTCTAGTGTCAAAATCGCAACGTATCATTATTTAATTAAACTTGTCATACATTATTTTAATTTATAACTTGATTTTTGTATTGTGCTACGCCACTGACTATATGTCTGTCAAAGTCATTTAATTAAATTTCTAGTGTCAAAATCGCAACGTAACTATGACAACGACGTTGACCTGAAGTGTTTAATTGCAGATGACCGTCTTATTTAATTTATAAAAACCAAAGTACTCAACCGATTTTGATGAAATTTAAATGGGACCAATCTGAAACTATATCCTTTCGAATTGTGAAAACATTTTGAAAATCGGTTAATAAATGACGGAGTTATGAGGTAACAAACATAAAAAAAAAAAAAAATACAGACGAATTGATAACCTCCTCCTTTTTTGAAGTCGGTTAAAAACACCAAAGCTTTTGGCGGTAAAGTTTTAATTCTTGGTGGTGATTTCAGACAAACTCTTCCTGTCGTACCTCATGAAATGAGGTCAGCAATTATTCATTCAAGCATTAAATTTAATGATATGTGGAGTAAATTTATAGTATTGAAATTAAGTCAAAATGTCCGGTCCGTTGATTCCGCATTCAGTGATTGGCTGATAAAGTTGGGCAACGGGGAGCTTACAAATGACAAAGGTCTGTCTGAAGAGATATTGAGATTCCGCATAATTGTATATGCGAAACTTCCCTTATCCAAGAAATTTTTGGAGAAAGCTTTAATGCTGCTGATGTAAAAAAATATTCCAAAATGGCAATACTTTGCCCAAAAAATACTGACGATGACGCTATAAACGAGCAAGTTTTGGACCTTTTAGACGGCAGCATTTTAACTTATCTAAGTAGTGATTCCATTGACGACAGTGATGATAACGATAGGGAAAACTATCCGATGGAATTCTTGAATAAACAAACGCCCTCAGGGATGCCAGTACACAGAATGCACTTGAAGGTTGGAAGTGTGATTATGTTGCTCAGGAATTTGAATACTAAACGTGGTCTTTGTAATGGGACGCGCTTAACTGTTCAATCGTTAAAGCCCAATGTAATCGTTGCTGAAGTCTTGACAGGAACTGCTAAAAAGGAAACTGTTTTTATTCCCCGCATAGATTTAGTCCCAACAAGTACAGACTTGCCATTTGTTTTAAGACGGCGACAGTTTCCAATTAAACTTGCCTTTTCCATGACGATCAACCGTGATGTTTAGCTACGGTCATCTCTATGTAGCAATGTCAAGAGTACGGAGATCTGAAGATAAAAATAGTTGATGGAAAAGAACAAGGGAAATTGATTGAAGGTTCACAGGCAGTGTACACGAAAAATATTGTGTACAAGGAAGTACTAACGCAGTAGGCAGTGCTTAAGATTTTATTTGCTACAATAATTGTTTCTTAATTAACAAACTAAAAAAATTAAAATTAACGTTTCAACGCGAGGATGAACAATTAAAATTGACAATATTAGGAAACAATGTTGTTTTTATTTAGATCATTAAAATAGAGACCCACCAGTCCGTGGACGGGCTTTCCAGTAGTCCAGTCATTATATCCAAAACACCGACCCTACCCGTGAATAATTAGTTCTTGGATTTTTTTTTCGTAGGTCCCTCGGGGGGGTCACTGGGAGTGTAAATTCAAAAAGTAGACTGAATCAGGCTTCTGCGTATATTCGAAAAATGTTTTTTTTCCAAAAAAAAAACTTCTTGAATAACTCGGCCATTTTTGATTTTACAGTAAAACCGTGAGGACAAAAATTGTAGGAAATTTGATTCTCTACAAGTTTGGTCCTCACAATTTTTCTTCTAGGATCGATATTTTGGAAATTAAATTTGAAAAAAGCGACAAATTAAAAATATTTTCATTATCTCGTTTATTTTCAACTTGACGGCATAAATGAAGAGGACTAAACTTGTAGAGAATCAAATTCTGAACAATTTTGGTTCCCACCTTTTTCCCCCCAAAATCGATATTTTGGAAATTAGAAAAACGCGACAAATTCAAAATATTATCATTATCTCCTATGTTCCACGTTTTACGGCATAAATGAAGAGAAACAAAGTTGTAGAGAATGAAATTCTGAACAATTTTTGTTCGAACTTTTTTTGCACCAAAACGATATTTTTTGAATTGGACCTAAAAAAAAGCGACAAATTCGAAATATTATAATTATCTCGTTTATTTTCAAGTTTACGGCATAAATGAAGAGAAACAAACTTGTACAGAATCAAGTTTTAAACAATTTTGATCCCCACCTTTTTTCCACCAAAATCGATATTTTTCGAATTAAACCTGAAAAACGCGACTACTTCAAAATATTATCATTATCTCGTTCATTTTCAACTTTACGGCGTACATTAAAAGGAACAAACTTGTAGAGAATTAAATTTCGGACAAATTTGGTCCCCACCTGTTTCTCCAAAAATCGATATTTTCTGAATTTAACCTGAAAATATGTACCCATTTCAAAATATTCGCATTATCTCCTTTATTTGAAATTTTACTGGGTATAGGCAGCTGTGCGAACAAAAGAAACGCAGTTCAGTTAGTTCGTCGATTGATGCTCTTTGAAACAGAAACAGAGCGTAAACTCTTTTCCGCACCACCACAGAGGTAGAGGTAGAGGTAGAGAACCCAGTAAAATTTCAAATAAAGGAGATAATGCGAATATTTTGAAATGGGTACATATTTTCAGGTTAAAAAAACCATTTTTCGAATATACGCAGGAGCCTGATTCAGTCTACTTTTTGAATTTACACTCCCAGTGACCCCCCCGAGGGACCTACGAAAAAAAAATCCAAGAACTAATTATTCACGGGTCAAAATCTATAATGACTGGACTACAGCTAGTATTCATATAATTGGGTTCGCCTGTTAGAAACCAAAGTTATTATGATAAACAATAAAACCATTTTTGGATTAATAAATATAGGTACCGCGTAATCGCATACCTGCTATATAATAATGATACCCATATGGGTGTAGAAAATACATAGTACAAGCGGTACAATAATTTATTAAAAAAATTTATTATTAAAACAAATTATTGTTGGTCAGTATCCGAAGAATCATTATCGGACACGGAACCAGTCGATCGGATTGGAAAATAAAAATATTTTATTTACATATTTTATAATTTTAACAATGTAACAGCAACGGGAAACCAACCCATTCAATTTCGTTCCCTAGTCAGTCATCTTGACTTCGGTCAAGTCGATTGTCAACGTTCAAAGAAGAAGATCATTGGTTTACACAATTAGTCCTTTTTTGATTTTGACTTTTTGGGTTTTAAATTATTTGGAGGTGCACTGTTAGGAATAATATTATCACGTGGCATCACCAATCCTCCTGGAAATATTGGTCGTGTTGAACCAAATGGTGCATTTGGTAGCATTTGTCCGTTTGGTGGAGGCATTGGTCCATTTGGAAATCCCGCCGGTATTGGAAACATCGGTGCATTTGGAAGCATGGGCACTCCAGGAAAGATTGGTACCATAGGAAAACTTGGCCCTCTTGGAGGTACCACCCCACCTACGCCGAATTGGTTATAACCTATCTGCATATAAGGATTAACGCTCATATTGGGAGTTTGATTATTTTTATAATATTTACTGATTTCGTCAATCATTTTCTGCGTTTGTTGGTCAAGAATACCTTGATAATGATTTATAACATTATCACGATGCCTGCGGCCGGTTAAATGGACTTTTCTAATTCTAGGAGAGTCGTGCGTGAGATAAGTATCACAATAATCACAATAGTATTTAGGCATTGTGTTAGTTTAATTGTTATTCTTTTTTTTTAACCAAGAAATCAATTTCTTGTTGTTTATATAGCATTTAATGAGTTCTTATTCGTCTATTGTACTACCAACCTAAACAAAATTTGTTTAATAATTATTACTTGAGGTAATAAATGCACGCCCCTTTGGCCAGCTCCGGAGGGCAAAAGAGATATAAATCAAATGCTGATTCTACTAATATTACCCGAGTAATACAGGGGGCGCTGTAGAACAGACGCCTTGATGTAGGGGGCCAGAAAGAAATAATATTAAGAACAACCTCGAATGAGTAGTTAAATACAGTGGCGGCTCGTGACTTTTTCAGGGGGAGGGCACAAAATTTGAATAAAAACAAAAACTATAGATATTATAATAGATTCTTGTGTTACATGGAAAATATTAAAACTCTTCATTGTTAAATTAAGAAATCAGTGGGGCGGGGGAGGGATTTATGGAATACCCCCAGCATATCAAGATGGCCATTCAGATCGCCATGTGCTGGGGGGTATTCTATAACCACCAGACCTCCTGTCTCTGCAGCCGCCAATATTTTATAACTTCATTTGCAATACCGACTCGTGACTCCGTATAGGAAAGAGAAAAATGTAAGTTTACTGTATTTTTATTAACTTATCAATTTAACATTATTAATTTTTGATTGTTAACGTTTCCGATTTTGAATAGGGGTTCGCGTGCCCTTGTGAACTTCAGCGTTAGTCGCCACTGTATCAATACTAACCAAGGTGAAACTCACCTTAGCGGCAGTTCTTAGGCTTCTATAGAGCTACCTTTCTGGTGCTCCGCCGTACAGTACAGTATGATGGAATATATCACTGAGACGATGACTCTTCGCTTTGTTGCCCTGGATTCATCTAGCTTAGATGGATCTGCCTTAGCCCGCCACCGCTACAAGATGCGACGCGAAGCACATCTTCTTGTTGATGGCAATGCCTAGCACTTTGGTTTCACTTTTTGAACTCTATGATGCAATTGCCCATCGTGAACTTAACTTCGGCAATCTTTCGCCTGCCGGTAAGTAGCACCGCCTCCATCTTATGGGGAACAAGCTGCAGGCCTCTGCTGTCGGTCCATGTAAGGTTCATGGAGATTACGTGGTTCAACGCGCTTGTAAATTGTTCTACCGTGTAGTCGATATTTTCATGCTCGCGTCGGCGGCGCCAACAAGCTCGACCCCTTCCGGCAGGCTCATCTCAAGTGCGCCATCGTACATCAGATTCCAAAGTAGCGGCCTCAGGAGTGCGCAACGCTTATAGCATTGCTTGCTTCCAGATGTTGGAAAACTCTCAGCGCGATGCGTGCGCATTTATCACTCCCAATATAGTCTGCGACTGTTCTTCTGCTGCTATTTTAACTATTCCTGGATGGAGGGGTCTATTTGACTTTCCAGTGTTTGGACGACATCAATTGTCTTCTCCTCCAGGTTGAGTATGATGATAACAACCCCGGCTTTAATTTGCTCATCGCGCTCCTCCTGTTGTTGTTTCGCCTTTTTCCTTGCTTAAACTTCACTGAATTTGCCTTCCTTTTGACCTGTAGGTCTATAAAATCCCCTTCGGTATCCGGCCGAGCCACGTTCAATCAATCGCAATCGGGAACGCGGGATGATCAAGCACGAGGCGATAGAAGAATAGTCACATCCCGGCCTGGCGAACTGGATCAGTCCCCAGCGCCCGATACTTACGGGGGAGAGTGGGTAGGGCTGTTGGATAGGGGTCGACCCCCATCAGGGCCAGCTTAACCAGATTCCTCAGTAGATCATTCCGTATCGCTAATATTGTCTCTTCTTTGAATACCTCTCGTGTCAGCCCTGTGCTTTCCCTCACTTACCGAGGTTCGGGGGGGAGTGGGTAGGGCTGTTGGGTAGGGGTCGACCCCATCAGGGCCAGCTTAACCAGATTCCTCAGTAGATCATTCCGTATCGCTAATATTGTCTCTTCTTTGAATACCTCTCGTGTCAGCCCTGTGCTTTCCCTCACTTACCGAGGTTCGTTACCTAATCTCGAAGTGTCCACCACAGGTAACCAAGGACCACCAGCGTGGAGGTGCGAGTAGGTTTTTGGTCTGCTACTTAATAACCATATTTCCTGTGCGCGTTGGGAATGGGGAAATTTCTAAAAGACATTACCCGGATGTTTTGGGTGGTAGCGTCAGATTCCTATTGACTAAAACTCCACTCCGTGAAGCATTGGGTTCGCTTAGAGCATTTCTACCGTATCCTCTCGCCTTTCAACTATCTTTCTTCCCATTGTCTGATTCTCTCTTCTTCTGTTTTGGATGCCATTATGCGGACAATTATGTCCTCGATGGTCTTCCAGGTTGCTTCGTTCTTCAACATTAATTGCACCATATCTCTTGCTGGGATGATTGTGGCCCCTAGTTGAAGTTGGTTAGCCTGCCATTCTTGAGCCCACCTTTCGCATTTGAAGATTGCATGTTCTGCGTTATCTAACTCTATTACGTGACAAGAAGACAGATGGATCTGCATGTGTTCGGTTTATTTAGGGGTTTATTGCCTTTCCTGATCAAGACTAATTTTGCTCTTTTCCACTCCTGTAGGAATTTTCCGCTCATTAAAATATCACCTGTAAAAATTTAGGAAGACTTCCGGGCAATAGTTAAAGATCCCTTCATGTTTGGGTTTTTTGTGGCTTTTCCAGTTCTTGGATTGAGAAGATCCGTGGTGCTGTAAGTAGGCAACGGTAGCTTGGTAAATTTCTCTACAGGGTGAGATGGGAACAGAGCTGAGATGATGTTTTTAAGCCTCTCTTTTGTAAGGCCTGGGATAGCTGGTCCTCCCAGTTTCTTTGTAACTATTTGATAAGCTTTCCTCCGTACATCCTCCTCTACCTCCCCCAAGAGTTCGGTCCACTTTTCTTTCTGGCTGTTTTTTACCATAATTAATCAAATAGTTTTGGCATGAAAAAAAATGAAAGCTTTTTTGGTATAGATTTGTGATCTCTTATTATCCATGGCTCGTTTTCGTATTCTGTAGAATTCGTATGAATTCTGTAGTTTCTATCCATACAAAGTACGGCCCCTTCCCTACTGTAGGATACCAACTTGGATATTTGTTAGTATTGCTGTTTTCCCATCCAGTGGTTGTCCATTTTCTTGTGCTATATCGATAGCTTTATTTTGGACTGTATTGTAAAGAAGTAAATATTATGGTTAATTGTGATTTATTTTCAAAATTTAATTTTGTAAATTAAACACCATAATATGGCTGAAGTACTGTTGGTTGCCTAAACCACCAACCAAATTTATTGTTGGGTTACAGGAAACTGAATTAAAACAAATAATTAAAATTACAGTTTGCTAATTTTTATTAGGATACATTGAGGTAGATGACCATAGTGAAAGGACCAATTCATTAAGTTTTTGTCATTACGGCAGGAAGCTTGTTGAAGTTTCAAGAAAGTTGTCTTTGGACCACCAATCCCCAGTGTCTTTTGACCACCAATCCCCGGTGTCTTTAGACCGCCCGTCCGTTGTCTTTTGACCACCAATCCCCGGTGTCTGTAGACCGCCCGTCCGTTGTCTTTTAGACCACGAGCCTTCCGACCGATCATTATCCGATCTCCCGATCCTGACTTTCCGAACAAAATTGCTTACGGATCTAGGCAATTTTTCCAGTTACCAAACCTTCTTTTGGTTACGATTCTAGCCGAAGGAAACTTTCCGATTGCATCAGCGACAAGCTTACGGATCTAGGCTTTAGCTGAAATTATAACATAACCTATAATAAACTACTTTCCGAGACTGCCCCTTACCTGTTCTCAAAAGATTCAATCTGCTCCCGTATTTGAAGCCATCCACTGGCTTCCTCCGTTTCCGTTATTGCAATTGGATCTTCTAATCTAGAAAGTTCAGTAGTCACTTCAAGTAGTTTCATTTCATTTTTTTATTTCTTTATTTGTTTTGAAAATTCAGTCACTTACCTTAAGTAATTGCTGAGTTAAGATTAACCGCCACCGGAAAAATTCAGTTTCATTTAAAGCATAATAAAGCCACTTAAAGATACGGGCTCCGATAGTTTTCAAAACATAATTGTCAAAGGTTATGTTTTCTGTCTCATATTCCAGTGCCGTGCGAAATAAAATTTTTGTTTCAATTCAATAAAATTAGTCATTTGCTTCCGTTTATTTTCAGTTCTAAAATTATTTTTATTAATTTGCTTCCGTCCTTTTGTTGTAAATAAATTATTAAATTTGTTCATTGTAAATATATTGCATCCATTTTTCTTTTTGTAAATATAGTTAATAAATTATTAAATTTAATACAAACATTTTTTTTTTATTTATTCTTTTATTTTAGTTTTAAAGTTTTTCCCTTTAAAAAACTTTTGGCGCCTGTGTGACAAATAAGTGTCAAAAGAAATCGACAAGACGTCCTCAGCCCTGGCTACCCAAGGGGCAATTTGGAACGAGGACAAAATATGGTTACAAATTTTGACGCCCCGCGCAGGGACGTTTTTGGCACTTACCGGAGCTTCAGTTAGGTCCTTCCTACTGAAATACAGATTAGAGATCTAGCTGGTTTCCATCTCCTCCCGATCCCCGAAATAAAAGTTTTGCCTGTTTCAGATAAACCATAGCAATAGCCTGGTGTGATCGCTGATTGAATTACCGAGTGGAGACGAGAAGTCCGATGGCATCCGACCGAAACGTCGTTAAACTAAGAAGCCAAAATAAGTCCAATTAAAACCGATGGATTCCGACCGAAACGTCGTTAAACTAAAAGGCGATCCGATAAAGACCGATGGATGGCGACCGAAAAGTCGTTAAACTACCAACCCGAGTAAATCCGATGGATTGCGACCGAAAAGTCGTTAAACTACAAACCCGATAAAGTCCGATTAAATCCGATTGAGTCCGAAGGATGCCGACCGAAACGTCGTTAAACTACAAACCCGATAAAGTCCGATTGGGTCCGATGGATGCCGACCGAAACGTCGTTAAACTAGATAACCCGACAAAAATCCGATAAGTCCGATGGATTGCGACCGAAAAGTCGTTAAACTAAACGCCGAGAGAATTCCCGACCGTAAAATAAGTCCGATGTATGCCGACCGAAACGTCGTTAAACTACAAACCCGATAAAATCCGATTGAGACCGAGGGATTCCGACCGAAAAGTCGTTAAACTAACTCCGATGAATCCCGACCGATAAGACCGAGGGATTCCGACCGAAAAGTCGTTAAACTAAAAGCCCGATTGATCCCGACCGATAAAACCGATCGATTGAACCGACAGGTGCCGACCGCAATGGTAAATCCGATAGTCGTAGTTGAGCTTGGACGACCGGAGCCGGCTTGAAGACCGCATTTCTCACCCGTATGGCCGACCAGTCCCCGTTACAACATCCGGATTCGATCGTCAATCCTCCGCCGATTCCGTTTTTAAAGGATTGTCGACGAATCACCCGGTAACTGGGACTGCAAGACCTCCGAGAGAAGTGTGGGCGAAACGGCATTCGCCGTCCAGGTAAATTTTCCGAGAGACGACCCTATTTCAAAAGGTAGAAACCATGAAGAAGGCCCGATCCGATCAATCCGATAAAATAACACCGAGATATGAAAGTCGTCATGGAAGTTGCATTTCCACCCCGTAAGGCCGACCCGTCTCCCAGTTACAATACCCGGATTCAATTGACAATCTTCCGCCGATTCCGTTTTCTTTGGATTGTCAATGAATTACCCCGGTAACAGAGGCGAGAAGACCCCCCGAGGAAGTGCAATGGACAGGACGACCGCCGCTCACATAACTAGGTATGTCTGACTTAGAATTAACCGTGCATTGTTTCAGCAACCCCCGAAAGAAGCAAGTGGCCCAGACACGTGCCCACCGTATGCTGATCACCGAGGAAACCCGCTGTAGTCCGGTATACCGCCACAACAAGGTCCATATCGGTCCATCATCTGATGGGATGAAGAAGCGACTAATTAAGCGTGCCGGATACTAAAAAAAACCCGATTTGAATTTTTGTTTTATTTTGCAAATTACTGGTGAGACAGACCATAATATCTTTTGTTTTTTTTTTTTGTTTCTTTATTTGAGTACAAAGCTCACGGTTCTCCATGGACCGCCCGAGCTGTAAAGAAGTAAATATTATGGTTAATTGTGATTTATTTTCAAAATTTAATTTTGTAAATTAAACACCATAATATGGCTGAAGTACTGTTGGTTGCCTAAACCACCAACCAAATTTATTGTTGGGTTACAGGAAACTGAATTAAAACAAATAATTAAAATTACAGTTTGCTAATTTTTATTAGGATACATTGAGGTAGATGACCATAGTGAAATGACCAATTCATTAAGTTTTTGTCATTACGGCAGGAAGCTTGTTGAAGTTTCAAGAAAGTTGTCTTTGGACCACCAATCCCCAGTGTCTTTTGACCACCAATCCCCGGTGTCTTTAGACCGCCCGTCCGTTGTCTTTTGACCACCAATCCCCGGTGTCTGTAGACCGCCCGTCCGTTGTCTTTTAGACCACGAGCCTTCCGACCGATCATTATCCGATCTCCCGATCCTGACTTTCCGAACAAAATTGCTTACGGATCTAGGCAATTTTTCCAGTTACCAAACCTTCTTTTGGTTACGATTCTAGCCGAAGGAAACTTTCCGATTGCATCAGCGACAAGCTTACGGATCTAGGCTTTAGCTGAAATTATAACATAACCTATAATAAACTACTTTCCGAGACTGCCCCTTACCTGTTCTCAAAAGATTCAATCTGCTCCCGTATTTGAAGCCATCCACTGGCTTCCTCCGTTTCCGTTATTGCAATTGGATCTTCTAATCTAGAAAGTTCAGTAGTCACTTCAAGTAGTTTCATTTCATTTTTTTATTTCTTTATTTGTTTTGAAAATTCAGTCACTTACCTTAAGTAATTGCTGAGTTAAGATTAACCGCCACCGGAAAAATTCAGTTTCATTTAAAGCATAATAAAGCCACTTAAAGATAC
Source organism: Podabrus alpinus (assembly GCA_932274525.1). Taxonomy (NCBI): domain Eukaryota; kingdom Metazoa; phylum Arthropoda; class Insecta; order Coleoptera; family Cantharidae; genus Podabrus; species Podabrus alpinus. Next base: position 61,267,496 of record OW026452.1, read on the forward strand.
GGGCTCCGATAGTTTTCAAAACATAATTGTCAAAGGTTATGTTTTCTGTCTCATATTCCAGTGCCGTGCGAAATAAAATTTTTGTTTCAATTCAATAAAATTAGTCATTTGCTTCCGTTTATTTTCAGTTCTAAAATTATTTTTATTAATTTGCTTCCGTCCTTTTGTTGTAAATAAATTATTAAATTTGTTCATTGTAAATATATTGCATCCATTTTTCTTTTTGTAAATATAGTTAATAAATTATTAAATTTAATACAAACATTTTTTTTTTATTTATTCTTTTATTTTAGTTTTAAAGTTTTTCCCTTTAAAAAACTTTTGGCGCCTGTGTGACAAATAAGTGTCAAAAGAAATCGACAAGACGTCCTCAGCCCTGGCTACCCAAGGGGCAATTTGAAACGAGGACAAAATAGCGTTACAGTATGTAGGAGCACGTCTTAGGCCGCCCCGGCATAGATTGACCTGGATAAATGTGGCCCTACTGCGTTTTTCTTTTGGGGTACTCTCTGCTGATTGCGGTATATTCGCCCCCCCCCCCAAACGTAAAATGATCTCCCTCTGTCTCTAATGGGAAGACAGCCTTGATCATCACGCTCACGTAGAAAATACTTCCTACTTATTTTTTACGTGAAGCCCTGATGTTCGGTCAACTAGCTCTTTGTAGCGGTGCGCTAGAGTCGTGGATCGTTTAAATGAACGCTCAATGAAAATCCCAACGGCCAACTGCGCTACCAAAACAAAAATAGAGTAGCATCCAGATGGTCGTTGCTAGAAGGTGATAATATTTACGATGTCCGATAGTAACTGCATTAACCGACCAGGATGTACAGAAGTAAAAACATTACCACCAAGAACCTCTTCCCGAATTAATTAAGAGAACGTCCGAGTGGTCATTAAAATCCCAACAAATGGTGAAACCACTACGAACCTCCAGATAACCAACCAATCGTAAGCCCCCGATGAAACTTTCCACCACTGTACCTTGTCGTGCATCGCTACCTCCTTTCTATATAATCCGATTCAAATAAAACAAACAGCCTAATAATAAAACATATACACACAATAAAAATTCAAGCATAAAATATAAATTCAAATACGAGAATAGAATCAAAATTAGTGGATAACAAAGCAAAATGTAAAAATGGCCAAACGTGGCCACCTTCAATATGTAGATAGCGAAATCTCCGAAAATGATATCGTCCACCAAATGTATTCCATCACACAAAAATGAAATATACGAAAATCGAAATTAATTATAACATAATTAATTTCCAAACAATAAAATATTACACAGTAATTAAATAAATGCAAAATGATTCGAAATACCTTACGCATCCTGGCAGAATGGCGTACATCCACAATTTTGCGTAGGTGCCCAAATTATCCTCAAAAAAGACGGGACCTCAGTGATCCGAGAATTGATACAGTGGAATCAGAAACGAAATCAACTGCAGATTCGGTGGCTTGTCGATTCACCATAAAAAACTTGATTCCACCGTGATCACTACACTCGATGCACTGTGCAAGCACAACCTCTCGGTTGTATACCCCAGACCAGACTGACTTTGCGCCGAGCAAACGCGCTGGAAGTGCTTGACCGGTTCGACCGCTAGGTGGAGCGAGAAGTACCAATTAAACAAAAATTGGTAACGAATAAAAATTCGTTACACCCCGCAGTCAATGCATTTTGGATTATTGGCTTTTCTTCCATTGTAGATGGATACAGGGTGGCCTGATTCTCATCATCTTGGGCAGAACTCGAGAAAAAACTCCCGGACCGTCACTCTCCTCAACTTGAGGAACTTCTCCGCGCCGCCGGCATCATCGCAGCTGACTATTGCAGACTGGGTGCAGCTATAGTCAGGCCGCAGAGATCGCAGGTTCGGATATTCCCCACCCAGACGTGTTCTCCTAGGCACCCAAGTAGCTCTTTTTCATTGACCAATTCATCGAGGTCGCGTATTTTGATGATCGCTCCCTTTGATAAACCAACTGGTGTACAGGCGTCTCCCCCATCTTTTCTCGAAGCTATAACGTCTATAACAGATAAATTAATATATTTTATTGCAATAGATGGTATTTGCTCCGGGCTCGCTCAGCTGGATGGGTGAAATTTTAATTTCTTCCTCTTTGCTCAGGTGTGGATGCTTATTTAGAGATTTGCTTATAGGTTTTTAAACTCATAAGAGAAAAATCAATTTGTACGAATATACATATTGCAATGTCCGACACTGACCACAACGTCAATAGAAATGATAACGTCACGATTTAAAATTTTGTTTATTAATAAAGAGAGCACATGACTTATTTGTTCGAACGTAAAAGTTTATCTAATACCAAAAAGTTTAGTTTAACGTCATAAATTTATATGAAGAAAGAGTCACGGAATGAGGTAACAAAATAAATTCAAAAATGCAACGATTTAATTCTGTTAATAAAAATGTTGTTAATATTCTAAATTAAATTAATTAATCATAGGAAATGTAATTTAAAACCAGAATAATTGTTCAATGTTAGTTTATAAAAATGTGTTAAACGTAAAACTTTAATAAGCAAAATCTTTACACGTATCGGAGTGCTTCGCAATTCAATGTATCACAAATGGGAAAGACATTTTCTCCAAAAGTTTACTGGAAGATCACAGGAGATGTAAGAACTTTGGTTTAATCTGAAACATAAAAATTTTATTAAAATTTTACAAGTCACATTGGGCTTGAGCCGAACCTGCAAACTGTAACGTCAATAAAATTGATTTTATATCGACCAAAGGAGCAAAATCACATTTGCCTTGAAAATACACAGGTAGCGATGGGGAAACAATTGATTAAAGGTGGTTGTTGATTGAATTTAATCAATGGTGGTAATTTTTGTGCGCGTCCAGCTAAAAATACATAAAACAGTGAAAATTATAAAGAAATTTAGCAAAAAAGCATATTAATAGTTAAAAGCATCGTACTTACGTATTTGGAAAGTGAAATTGATAGAAGATTACGAAGGATCACGATTATTTTTGAGAAAAACTTGGACACACCACGAGGTAGACGCATTCACAAGAAAATTTGCATCTTGAAGTATCCAACACACCGAAGGTCATCCATAAAGTGCAAGTGAACAATTTCATGGTATATGAACCCAGTAAACAAAAATACCCCAGATCATTAAAGGTACCGTTCCATTAAAAATTATATTAAACTTAAAAATTAGTGAAAATTTTGCGATACAATTTACACGTGCATTAATACGTTCCGACTTTATTAGAATAAGATATTTGTTATTTAGCATAAGAATTTTATTGAATTTAAAAAGCCTAAAACTAAATTATAATAAATTACAATTTGTATTATAAAACGGAGCATAATTTTTGTGATTACATTCCGAAGACCACGACATTTTATTTCAGCACTACAATTTGGTCAAGGAAGGAACCCAGCGTGAGAGAAGGTAGATCTGTGCTCACCGCAATTGTTAAGCCGAGGCATAAGTTCATTTATTTGTATTTATCAAAAATTTTACATACATTTCTATTGACGGGGTACATTTACGTACACTCGTACAAGACATTTGCAATTAAAACGTTTAGCTCCAGTGAGGCAAAGACATACACAGCAATTTTTGACAGCCCAACGTGTGGCAATATTAGGAGTCAAAGCTCACTACAATATATTAATTAATAAATACTTCAGGTAAAAATACATAGATTTACATAAAAATACTGATATAGACAATTGATGCATAAAAATCAATAATTAGAATGGTTAGTAAGTAAACTAGAAAATCCTTGCGAGCTTATGCGAACGTTAATTTTATTATTTAATAGACAAAATTTAATGAAACCAATTAATATTATTCGCATGAGCTTACGTAGTATTTTCAATATAACTTGGTGTTTAAGTAGAAAAAATATACAAGTAAGAAAATTTACAAGTTTGTTACAGAAGTTTAAGGAATAGTTAGTCATTTTGGTCGGACCAAATTTCTACCTTAATTTTCGTTGAATTATGGAGCGATTTGGTGAAATGCGACGTAATCCACAGTTGTGTTGATTGATGCGTAGGTAAAGTTGTAATTGTTCCAACCTTTGACCCAGGGATAGAAAGAATTTAACGATATGTTGATTGAACAGATGATCGTAGTAACGATGATGAACCGATCAAACTTGGTTTAAATTCGAACTGCACACCGATTTTTTAACAGTTAATTGCAGAACTTTTTTAGATACCTCGCGTTTATTTTATTTGGCTTTTGTTCAAAATAACGCACTTGAATCTTTATATTTTGTTTCCGATACAATTTAATTCGGTTTAATGTTCGATTTGTATCCGATTTTTATCAACTTTCGCGCTTCTTTGGCGTATTGTTGTATTTGTAACTGATAACAATTTCGACACGATATGGTTATGGATTGTTTGTAAATATCTTCATTTTATCCGGTTCACTTTCATAGGTAGCGATAATTACTTGCACTACGCCCGATTGTTACACCGAATTTTAAGTTGAATTCATTTGCTGATTCACCACTTTAATGTCGTTTGATAATTCTTTAGGTAGAATTTCCGTTAGTTTGTTCGATACTTTTGGAAATTTTCGATATTTAATTAGTCAAATTTCTATATTTTGGTTGTCACTAATTTTTTAGCTACACGATAATAATTCTTCGCTATCGTCGTCCGTAAGAAATTATTTGATGTTATTTTATTCCGAATCGGAAAGTTAAAAAGATATTCGATTTATGTAGATACTGGGTGAGCTTTTAGGTAGTAGTTACTCGTTTAATTGACTTCAAGCTACTGCCCGCATTTTTCATCCCTCCTTGCAATTTTTCTTTCATTAAAATGAAATCATTTTAGTGGGAAAGAATGTATGATGCAAGAGTCGATTCTAAATACAAAATGCGTTTCATGCATTTCCCTTGTCTCTCTGCGCGGTACCCGTTTGAATACGACTTTATTACAAAGTAACTCGCTACAATTTAACTCGGTCTCAATAGAACCTAGTCATATGAGGATTTTATCACCTCGAAAATATAATTTTGTTGATAAAATAAGTCCCGCGGTTGACGGATTGTGTATTTTATATCACGCCAGGTGCAGATGCATTACTTGATACATTGTTCTCCACTGTAATACTTTGTGTTTATCTTTTGGCAAAGAATGCGGATTGCAATAATATTCAAATATTAACATTTACAGTCGGAGCTTGTTAATTCGATCTTAGTATTTATTTTTTCTTAGAAAATTGTTCAAATTTTAATGGAACTTTAAGATTTCTAGTCATTCCTTTATATTATCGATATGTACAAGGCGTTTCAATACAAAACATACGGCATTGCCGTAACAAAGCTTAACGTGCAGCTGCGTGATATCTTGGCTTCCCGCGCACGGATCGATAAGGACATCCCCTCCCCTTGTTTTGGCCACCTTGTCGACTGTCGTCCCGCTTTCTTTCAGGCAGTCCTTCAGGTTCGACAGCGCCTCTTTATAGGAGAGAGTCTCCGTTGTCTTGATTAATACCGCAATGGGCTTTTTTTAATTGAGATGTCGGATGGGGGCCCGTCACGGTGTTTGCTTTTTTCACTGCCTGTTTAGCATTTCTAGCTTTCGCCTTAGCTTTTTTCTGTTTGAGCCTCTCGTGGGGTTCTCGAAGCATTTATCTTCGTTACTATACTTAAAAACTTACATCAATCACTGATTTCGACGCGCCCGTTTGCAAGGTTGAGAGTTTCCTTACATTGTACACAATCATGTTTAAAGCTGCGTTGGTTTCTAATAATATGTCGCCCCGTAAGTCCCCATTCCGGCCATTTCAGGTTACCCCCACAATTGCAGAAATATTTGTCCCTGTACAGTGCCCAATTTTGCATGATGATGTTAAGCGAAAAGTTTCAACGATAATAAATGACGTTGTCGTGGATAACCGACGCAAAACACTCCAGACCCACACATACATCCAAATGTAGGCTTTGCTCCAATTGTTTGATCATCAGTCCGTTTTGATGCTGCGGTTTGGCTCGTTTGCTAAAGCAGCCCTAATCTGTCTGTGGTCTAGTATGTCTGAAATGTCATCAGATTAAGCGGTTAAGTGCGTTGCTGCTAATGCTGAATACCTGGTTCAACTCCAGGCTCAATAAAACTTTATTCTGAGCGTCTCCCCTCGGAAGGCAATAGCAAACTACCGAAGCGTAATTTGCTTGATTCAGCCTCTCTGGAGATGAAGTGTATACACTTCCCGCTGTTCGAAGCTCGCGTTAAGCAGTAGGTCCCGTATGTATGCGATAGTACTCACAACACATACATAGGAGAGGTCGCCTATACCTGGAATCCCTGGCAACCCTTAATAAAATCCAGATTGTAATTTTTTCTGTTGGTTATCTTCTTCTTAACTAAAGGGCATACAGGGTTATCAAAGGTATCAATGGTATCAATGGAAAGAAAATATCTCCACGAATGTCGTAGGCTACTTGGGAGGTCGAATGGATGGATAAAATAAATAGTTATGCCATTAGATGCTTTATTTTTAAATAATTCCTATGGTATGTACTATATATGTCTACTACGCAGAAAATTGAAATTTCAGAAATAAATGACACCTTGATTTATACTAACAACAATTACTGGTTTTCAAGAATTCACGTAATTTCCTGCGCATTATTTTACCAGATCCAGTTTTAGGAATCTCATTCGTAAAGATAACTCCTCCATATAAATGTTTCTGTGGGGAAATATTTTCTGCAAAAAAACGAATGTGAATAATATTAATAACGAAAAATCAGCAATCAAAAAGCAGTGCAAGCTCGATAATCAAAATACCCAGCAATCCTGAAGTGCATGAAGTAATTTATGACTCTGTTGATTCTTATGAATAAATGTACATACCTGCTACATAATTGATTATATCGTTTTCAGTTAGATTGGCTGAATTTTGTTTAACCACAAACGCTAATGGCACTTCACCTGCTCTTTGGTCGGCGATTCCTAAAACTGCACAATCTAATACTCCTGGAATGGATGTAATGAGACTTTCTAGTTCTGCGGGTACTACCTGCATATAAATTATTATTAGATAATATTACACTGAAAGAAATTTACTTAAGAGGTAAATCGAGAATCCGTGCATTAAATTAAAACTCATAAAATTTTTAATTTAATGAACACTTTTCTTACTTTTAGCACGAGTAAGCATTTAATCAAATCTATGTTGAATTTGATAAACAAATTTCAAAAAAGAATGAAAAGTTTTACAACTAGTAAATGATGAAATAAATTAATACATAAAAATGTTTTTAAGGCGTATCTGGTTGGTTTGAAACAGCTGAATACGAAACCGTTGCAAAAACAAACGAAGTGTTTAGCGAAAGCACAGACGAGAATCCATTCATTCAAGTCGTGAACGCAGGTAGTTTATCAAAAATGAATCACTCCAGCTATCGTATGACTATAGTTTCGCTGTTACCCTGTATGGGATTCAGCTCGTCAGATACGCATTGGTGGGAGCGATATCATTCTCCTTTACCTTTACCTGATATGTATTTGATGGAGCATCCCGGCATGGCCGGCCTTCTCCTTCATCTGAAAGAATACATTAATGACATTGGAAGTTGTAGAGACCGGTGGGTCTCTGGGAATTGGCGCTTGGCGGACTGACTGGTTAGAAACCTGGGCTGTGACTGTGAATATGAGATATGTGAAGAAAAAGAAATTTTTTACGTTTGCCGATATAGTAGAGTCCCTAATTCGAAGAAAGAAATTATAATTTCTATTGATGACCTCGAAGTGAGTGGCTTCTACTTGGAACTAGTCAGAATTGGCGACTAGTGGGATTGTAGTGATACTATGGGGGGTGATTTATCGAAGCTTGTGGAAATTGATCGAAAAATTACACAAATCTAGTGAATAAATTCACTTTCGAAGAGAATTTGTGTAAGTTAAACCTGTGAACATACATTAGTCTGTGTGGGGGTGAGTTATGGTCAGGAGTTGTCCGTGGTCAGGAGTGATTTGGGACGGGGAATGAAGAAGTCGGCTGGGTTGTATTGACCTAGTTGATTTACTAGTGGGTTTTCTGAAAATTTGGATTTGTTGTAAAGATTGGTGGCATGTTTGCGGTTAAGAGTGTTAATAAGATCTAGTTTGGCGTCTGCATGTAGTCGCCTGTTAGTGACGTAATAGGGGGCGCTGAAAATAGCTCGGAGATTTTTGTTTTGAATGACTTGAAGTTTGTTTATGGCCCTAGGGCGTGCGTATCCCCAGACAGGGGAGGCATAAATCATTGTCGGGCGGATTATGGCTTTGTATAATCTTAGTTTGTTAGCGGGGGACATGGTACTTTTACTGTTCATAAGGACGAACAATCTATTGAAGAGGCATTTGGCTTTACCGGTTGCGGAGGAAATGTGAGCGTCCCATTTGAGACTTCGGTCCATGGTAACGCCAAGGTACTTGACCTTGGTTTTCCAGGGGATTTGCTCCTCAAACATCCAGACACTGGAGTTGTGAGGCTTGCAACGATTTCGAAACATGATCGCGGAACTTTTGCTCGAGTTAACCTCGATGCGCCAAGTTTCGTACCACCTCCCGAGATCGTTGATCGCCTCCTGGAGGCGGGTTGTGGCTATGTCCGGGTGGATTGAGGACGTGTATATTGCAGTGTCATCTGCATATAATGAAATTTTTGTTGCGGGATCTGAGGGGGTTGGAATGTCGCTCATAAAGATGTTAAACAGTGAAGCTGCAAGGATCGAACCCTGGGGGATATCATTCTCGACTCACAAACCTACTTGTGTGTTCACAGAGCTCAAACTTCTAGAGAAACGTGAGTACACTCCGCCACCTATCGAAAGTATTTTGCAACAGTTATTGTGAGCGTCCTGAGTTTCACAGGTCACTTTAAACTCAGGACACTCATTAAAGGTTCAAATTATCTGCGAAATCTGCAAAATTCAGTTCAAGATGTGAGAGTTTTTATTGCAAAGCAGTTTCATTTTCAGTTTAACTTATGTGTTTGTTGCGCTTAGCAGTGGATTTTATTCTAGTCATAGCTAATGGTTACTTTTTGGAACATAATTTTATTTGCAAAAATTACTGAATGCTATTTTTTAATTTCGGGTGTTTCTATGCGAAAATGGGAAAAATTACACCAACTTATAAAGAATCAAATGTGTAAGTTATGAATCTCAAAAAATTGGTTTGCTGTTTTCATGGGACATTTTCAAGAAATCGTTTAAAAATTAACAGGTAGGCAAATTAAGAATGGATATGATTATAGTTTTTATGTTTTAAATACAAATCTACAACTAAGTTTATTATTTCAGCTCTGAAATGATGTAAGTGTTAAATTATTGATGATTTGTTCCCCACAATTTGTTGGATAAAGTTTTTGGTTGTTTATTGTTGCAGTCATTCAACAGGAAAATGTGAATGTTTTGTGATAAAATGTCATCACAAAACAACCAAGACCTTTATGTAACAAATAAATATCTGGAATTTTAACGGGAAGTGGAAAGGTCGACATTAAAACAACCTACCATAAGTTTAAAATAGTCGACATTCTATACTGAAAACAATAATGTGTAAAACTATATTATGTAAGCCTAGTTATTCTAAAATTAAGAACTCTTTAAAGCATGGAAATAAGTATGTCTCGCTTTTAAAGAAACATCCGAGCTAATAGAAAACAATTATGCTTATGTAAATTGATATTTACCATTCATCAACAATTACTTTGTTGTTAAGAATGACATTCTGAAAATTAAACACAGTCGGAAGATTGGGTCAATTTCCAGTAGGTACGTTTGTTCTTGATTTAATGTTCATTTTTCTATCTGGTAAGAACGGATTTCTTTCAGCGTATCATTGATTACTTATTATTATCTAAGACTAATAAATACCTGAAATCCTTTATATTTAATTAATTCTGTCGGTCACATAGAAACACCCGTCGTGGTCGTAATATCCATAATCGCCACTGTGATAAAAGCCATCTGCATCAAAACTATCTAGAGTAGCTTTCTCATTTCTCAGATAACCTTTCATAAGTTGCTTAGTCTTAAAGCATAATTCGCCTTGTTCGAAAGGACCGAGGGTTTTGTTGGAATCTATATCGCATACTTTGGCTATCAATCCGGGACAAAGTGTTCCAGTACTCGTTGGTTTATAGGATTTTTGCATTTGAGCACATGCGAGGCCTCCAATTTCTGTACTTCCATACAGCTCCCTCACAAATACGTTTTCAAATCTATATTTGCAAACTTAAATATCATAAAATTTGAACAAAAAATAAACTTACTTAATTTTAGACTCATTTAACAAAGTTTCTCCAACAGGAGCTGTACCCACGACGATATCTCTAAGACTCGATGTGTCATGTTTGTCAACCGTGGGATTTTTACATAAATATTGTAATATTGATGGAACCACGTATAATAAATTTGCCTGATATTTTTCGATCATTGCTAAAAAAAGACCTGGAACGAACTTTTTCATAAGGATGTTTTTTGTAAAAAACATCGAAGTAAATTGCACTACAAATCCAAACAAGTGAAAATTAGGAACTACTTGAACAGTAACTAAGCTGGAAGTGCACGTACCTATAGTCCATATGCCTAAAACGATTAAAATGTGTATGACAGTACAATTTCTGCGCATTAACGACTTTACAGTTTGGGCGCAGAAATCACGGTTTCGTGTTTAATAAATTGCATAGTGTGAAGTCCTTACCTGAAAGTGCCAAAGATCCTTCCAAGACTAAAATGGGATAATATTACACATTTAGGAAAACCAGTCGTACCGGAGGACAACTGAATTAAGCCTCCATCTTCAAAACAATCCAATTCAATCGGCTTAAAATCTTGTACATACACATCGATTTGTGCGAGCAAATTTTTTATATCTTTGTACTGTCCATCCTTTTCTGATTCGTTACCAATCGTTATAACATCATATGGAAAATTTAAATCAGACTTAAGTAGGGTAATTTTATCCAAAGCAATTTTAGCACAAATAATTAACTTGGGTCTTGCCGTACGTAAAGCGTGCTTTAATTCTCCTACAAGAAGAATTATTATTATGGTTAAATTTTAATAAAACTGGGAATAATAAACATTTACTTTGGGTTCCACTTTACCTACCCAGGTGGGGCAAAGTGGAAAATAGCTACTTTTTACGAAAAAGTTTTTTGATAATTTATAATATCAATTTGGTGTTTTAACAAGCATTTTTGTCTTTTATTGAATGTTAAAAATATATTTTCGTGTATACCTTACCTATTGAATATTCCCAATTTAACGGATTTAATAACGCTCCGTTATACCATGTACCAAGCATAAATTCGCAATAACGGATGTCGTTCTCATTGATTACAGAGACTATATTGCCTTTTTTAACACCGAATGTTTGTAACAAACTTGCAAATTTAATGCTATTGTTAATAAGCATTTCGCATGTTAAAATTTTTTCCGTTTCGGCGTCGATCTGTAAGGATGAAGTAATAATTTATTTTTTTTTAATTAATCATTGATTGGTTCATTTTAAAATAAATTTCGTTACTCACCATTAGTACGTCCTGAGGATGTCTTCTTTTTAAATTGTCTAAACAATATTTCCCCATCGATTCCAGAGGGATGTCATAATTTTCTTTTTCTCCGTAAACAATGAAATCGTTTTCATTAATTTTTGCGGTGTCATCCATTATTATTATTAACAAAATACAATAAAAAAAATCCACCTAATTTGAAATTATTCTGAATTGAATTTGTTTTAAGCGTTATCACTTTATATACTAATTTAATGTTTATATCTTAAGGAAATGACTTTGATTAACATTTCTTTATTTATATACAAACTTTGTGTGTTTATTGTTTTGTATACTATAGTTTATTATGTAGTAGTAATATTCAGATTAAATTTAATGTAGATAGTTAGATAAATAGACGCATGTACGTAATATCCACCGATGGATCATAGTTCATTTTTTCTGCTAATTTCACACAATTCCCTAAAAAACCATTTTTTTGAAAAATAAAATTATTGGAATAATTGTAAATTAACAATTTTAAAAAAGGATATGTAAATGAAATATTCTAAACGTTTTCATTTTTACGAACATTCAATCGCCTATCTTCATCCAAACATATTGAAAACTTAAAATAGGGGCCTTACCATTACAATCGCATCGCGTATGATACCATTTATTACAAACTAGGCATTGAAGACAATATTCAATAATTGAACTTATAAAAATGATTATATAAAAATATTTAAAAAATAAACTTTCATTTTCTTATTATTTTATTTATTATGGTAAAAAGGGCTAAGTTCCCGATATCCATAATTATATAGAAATTTGAAAAAATACTTGCAAGAAAATAAATTATTGATTACTTTAAACTATGCTAAAAGTTTGAATTTGCTTAAAGAATTTTAATATGGAAAAGTGCCGAGGCAAGGCACAACATCAAAAATATATTGAAGATTATAACTTTGTATCAGAAAGAATCATTACTCTAACTTTAGAAATTTATGGACATGAAACTTTAATAGTAGGAGTTTATGCACCAACGGATACCTCAGAATCACAAGAAAAGGAAGATTTTTACCGGAAATTTGCAGATGTATTAAATAATGCTAAAGTACAACAAGAAATAATAGTTGGAGGAGATTTAAATGCCAGAATTAAGGGTCGAAACAACGATGATAATATAGAACAGTTTGGGGAAGAACTAGAAAATGACAATGGAGAAAGACTGATAGACCTTTGTAGCCAATATCAGCTAAAAATAACTAATACGTTTTTTACCCACAAAGATATCCATCGATTTACGTGGGAGAGACGATCTTTAAACCAAAGGTCTATTATTGATTATATCATAGTCAAGAGAAATACGTTCTTTAAAATATACGATTGCAGAGTGCAAAGAGGAGCAAACTGTGGAACTGATCATCATTTACTAGTAGCGAAAATGGTATGTCCCTATGAAAAACGAAAAACAGACAAAGAGCAAATACCGGATATAAAGGATCAGATAGTACGGACAAAACGGCACAAGATATATCTACTACAACAAGATAGCATCAGAATGCTCTATGAAAGAAGATTGACGGTAGAATTACAAGAAACAATAGAGAGCAATGACATCGAAGAAGAATATGAAAGAATAAAAACTGCCGTACATAAAATAGCTGGGGAAGTTCTAGGAGAGTATGAAAAGAAAACAAAGAAGAGGTTACCGTTTTGGTTTAATGAAGAAATCCAGCAGCTCTAGGTAAAAAATAGCAATTATATCATAATTATCTAGCACTCAAGTCTGATGAAGCATACGAAAATTATAAAATAAAAAATCGGGAGTTGCGAAGAAAAATAAATGAGGAAAAAAATCAGCATTGGGAACAACTATGTTTGAGAGTAGATAGCTTGATTGTAGGCGTTCGATCAACAGAAGTGTGGAGAACCATTAGAAATATGAAAACAAATAATATAAATATAAATAGAAGTACTAATTTAATTTCGTTGGCTAGGTGGAGAGAACATTACGGTCAGTTATGGATAGAATCAAGAGCGGAGTTTCGGAATGAGGAAATTGAAATAAATGACGAGAACATTGAAGAATTGGAAGCAATAACAACTGAAGAAGTAATACTAGCAATAAGAGAAATGAAAAATGGAAGATCACCTGGACCAGGAAATTTACAGGTAGAATTACTAAAAGTAGGTGGACCAATATTGGTAAAAACTATTGAGAATTTATTGAATAAATGCCACGAACAACAGAATGGAAGATATCTTATGTCACGTCGCTGTATAAAAAGGGCGATAGGAAAAATCCGCAAAACTATCGAGGTTTAAGTGTAAACGGTACTCTTAGCAGATTATATGGAAAGATTATACAAAAGAGACTAAGACAAGATGTTGGACATAAGATAGGAGAGGATCAAAGTGGGTTTACATTAGGACGGTCATGTGTGGATAATTTGTTCACAATACAGCAACTCTTAGAAAAGAAAATATCAACAGGATATGAAGTACACATGGCGTTTATTGATTTACAAAAGGCGTATGACAATGTACCAAGAAGCAAATTATGGAAAGCCCTACAAATCGTAGACACCCATCCTAGATTACTAAATATTATACAAGAACTATATGTATAAAGATAATATCGCGTATGTTAAGGATAGAAATCAACTATCGGAACCTATATATACTAGTAAAGGTCTAAGACAGAGATGTAGTCTGTCTCCTCTGCTTTTTATACATATATGTGGAAACAGCACTAAAATCGTGGAAGCGTAGATGCGAGGGAATGGGAATTCCAATAGGTAATCGAGTGTTGTTTACATTGAGCTTTGCTGATGACCAAGTAGTGGTTGCTGAGGATGCGTATGACCTAGAATTTATGTTGAAAAGGTTATACACGGAATACGTAGGATGGGGTTTACAAATCAGCCTACAAAAGACAGAGTATCTGGTGGTAAACTCAGAAGCTAGATTTGAAGTGCTTATAAACGATGAAACTCCTGTAAGCCAAGTTAACGAATTTAAATATCTTGGAGCGCTGGTTGATAAAAATGGAACAGGAGCTAGAGAAATTAAACAAAGAATACAAAACTCTAGAAAAGTGTTAGGCGCATTGAACTCACTATGGTGGGATCAACGAATAAATAAAAGAAACAAAAAAAAAGAATAGGCCAAGTAATGGTGGAAACCGTATTGTGCTATGGAAGTGAAGTGTGGCCAATGAAGGAGGAGGACAAGAGAAAAATAACTGCAGTGAAAATGGACCATCTACGAAGAAGCGCCAGGGTGTCCAGAAGAGATAGAATAACTAACGTAGAAATTAGAAATAGAATGAAATCAAATGAAACCATCATAGACAGAATGGGCTAATCCCTCAAATTTGTTTTTTTCATTAAAATCGAAAATTTAAGTGATTTTAAACCCCTCTTGCGTAAAAAAAAATTTTTTTTAGCAATTTTAACGATCATATTGAAGTTCAAAAATTGAAATATTTTTAAATAATTAAAACGCGGTAAATAATGACGTACATAAAGGTAAGCCAATTAGAAGCCAATACACTCCCACTATTGAAATTTAATTATTTTTAAATGTCAGTTGGTATACTATAACCTTAAAAGTTTAAATAATAATGTATTTAAATGTAAAGAATGAATTGAAACTATATATTATTATTTTTATACTTCAAAATGGGTAGCAATTAGAAATTAATTTTGAACAAACATCATTTATTTATTTACAGATTGCATATTTTCATAGTGAACGTAGATGGCGTATTATGTATGCATGTTTGCCATGGTTATAATAAGTATTTGAATTTACGGATTTTTAACAATTTTTAAACACATCACATGGGTACACTCAAGGATGTAATTTTCGCATACATATAAACGTGGCATCGTGGTAAATGCAATTTTAATTGCAAATTGTGATTGGACTACCTTTTGGTACGTCACAGAATGGCGACTTTTCAAACGTATACGTTTAAAAAAGGCACTTTATTTAATTAGTATAGCGTTTTAAAATTATATATTTGTAATTAATAATTATATATAGTATTTTGCTATGGGCCATCGATTTTTATAGGTAAAAATTATATTTTTGACAACACGGGACAACCCCATTGAAAAAAGAAGTCTAAAATGGTTTGGACACCTACTGAGAATGGCCGAAAATCGCTGGCCAAAGCGCCTTTTCTCTTGGACTCCACCTGGAAGGAAGAAGAGAGGTAGGCCTAGAAGATCGAGGAACGATGGGGTGAAAGCTGCGATGGAGAAGCATGACCTGGAAGAGGATATGGCTTACGATCGAGAGGCTTGGAAAAGGGGGGTGGGTAGACAGGGACTTGCTGTATAACTGTTTATACTAATTGCTGTGTAATTCCCTTCATAAACTGTACCACCCTGGGTTTTGTCAGGCGCCAGCTTTTAAGTAAAAGCAAAATTTATAAAATTGAATTATCTCCTCAGATGGTACAAATTTATTCAGAAATTCACTACACTTGTCCCTTTTTTATCTAGCTCAGTCTTGGAGATTCCACTCAAGGTGTAGTAGGTTCGTTGAACTTTGAGGTGCTTGTGGGGTTAAAATGAATTTGTTGACCTGAATCGTCGAAATTGTTATAACTGAGATGAATTAATTTACTTCTTTATTGATGATCTTTAAGTGTAGTTATGCTTGCTGTTATTTGAATCAAGACGATAAATAAAAGATTGTTTTGAATCGAAATGTAGTTGTATATTGAAGAAAATAATTTTAAATCGCATGCGAACACAAGGTTTCAGATAAATTTTTATCTGAAAAATAATGACAATATTTAATACCAAAAATCAAATTGATGCATCCAAACTTTCTTCCTTCTTCTTGGCGGTTTGAATTAATTCAAAACCTTCTGCTTTCCAGTAGCAGTTTTAAATTGTTTATTAATAAAATGTTATTTATAAAATTAAATAATTGCAAAATGTTTATTAAATCGATGACGAGGATAGTGCTATAAAATTAGTCACGTCCTATTGTAAACGTTGAAGACAAAATGTAAATAGTAAATAATAAAGTTTTTCTTATACCTGAATTTCAAATCCTCCCTGTTTTAAAAGGGTCTGCGCACAAACACAATTTTACCGCACGGTCACTTAACGGCGTTGCACTGAACTTGTTGCTTGTTAGTAGCGTCGATGAAATTTGTAGCTCCCGTTTTGTGATTTTTGACGACGTTGAATCGCTAGTTGACACTTGTTGATTGTGAGTATCGTATTCGTGGAGTGCCAGTGAATATTTGTTGATATTAATTTCCAGTTATAAGAGGTGAGTCATACTTTTAACTCATTGATTGTAAAGATGTTTAATGAAGGGTAGCCATTTGTAAAATTTGTTATCTAATTTAGACAAACATCAAATTGGTCGAACATCTGGGTAACTTTGGATTAAATTTCCACCCTGGAGACACACGTCTTGCTTATTCAAGAGCTAAAAATAGACTGTTTGTTTTTATGGAGACACCTGTCCATCCATTTCAATTATTTTTGGAACACTTTCATTATTTTGAGCCGCACATCCGTCGTTTTGAAGCGTTCGAGGAAGACTTTTGTTTTACGGAGCCGCACGTCTTGTCATTTCAAGCGTTGGAATAAGACTGTCTTTCTGCCTGCGCCGTTCGTGAAAATTGGTCAAATTTTCTTATCTGTAAGTCGAGTTTTGCACCTTTTTGTATTTTATGTTCATTAATTGACTTTAAATTTACAGGAGCTCTTTCTTCCATGACGAGTTGATTAACTGTGAGGCTCCCCGCCTTCTCGTGAATACGGTAGCACTTTTCTAGGCAAGGTTTAGCGAAGTTCTCCACCTTTCCTTTATCACAAAGTTTGTTATCAAATTGAAGCGAAAATGACCTTTATATACACTTTTGGAGATTTATAGTTGCAAATTATTATCATTAGTAAGAGTAAATTATTTAACAAGTTTTGATATAATGGGTTTTACACAATAATTGTAGTTCACGGAATAAATTCCATTTTTGTACAGTACCATTGAGGTTATGTTCATTTGTGATAACATTCACAGTAATTTTGCTATATTTGAGGCAAACAATCCCTTATTTTGAAATTTTGAGGTGATAAAAACCTCTGTGAAATAATATTACAGCCCTTCATGTCATTCCCCAATACTTAAAGATCTCTATTAGTTCATTATTTGTGAAATTGCTAAATTTGTTCATCTTTGTTATCTTTCATATTTTAATGAGGTCAAATTTTATGTAAAATTTAAATATGAGCAAGAAATTCAATGTTTTGCCTAGCCCTGGTGGCTTGAAACACAGCATAATGTTAATTAATTTGTAACTAATTGTAACTGAGGTGTAATTAGTTAGCCCAAATATATATGTATACATATATCTATATATAAAAGTGCCGAGTTCAGCTCATTGCAAGCCATGTGACTGCTAAGCTGAAGGCATTTAGCTAACGATTATTGATCTACGAAACTGAACTCTCCTTCTTCTATCCAAACCGTTATTTATCTACTGTTTGATGTAGGCCTCTCCACATCAAGGCGGAAGGGTATGGCCATACCCTATCACGCTGGCCAAGTGCGGGTTGGTAGGGGATCAGCAACCAGCGGCGTTATTTTTAAATTGATCACCACGCGGTCATCCATCCAAGTGCTTGTCGTTTCGTAATCTAACAACCACAGAGATTTGTATTGCACTACGTAGCCGTTGCTGTTCTGGACTACTTCTTTTACAAATGGTAAAATCACTACGCAATATACGCACTTCTATCCCACCCATCCACGGGGCCCAAGGACTCAGTCAAAACTACAAAACAACCTGACAACAACACGATGGACTGTTGATGTTTCGAACCCCCTCAAGCTACTACATTTGAAGCAATCACGGAGGCGATAAAAGTCACCAATAAAAGAAAATACTTCGGACTAAATGGCATCACAAACGCCATCTCAAAAAGGCTGTCTCAGTGATCACAGGTATATTAAACGCAGTTTTCAAACTGGTGGAACTGAGAAGTATTCCTTCCTTCCAATTTTACTTCAAAATTAAGGCGCGTCAATCCCCATTGTACCATCGGAAAATTAGCAGAGAGGATAATCTTGAACAGGATCAACCAGACAGTTTTCCGGGACCAATAGCTTGGCTTCCGACTTCTCAAATCCTATGAGGCATCGCAGAAGTTACGTTGGCCTACGAAAAGGCTTCCACAGGCGGGGTCTTCCTATATGACCTAAGAAGACCACGTCGTAATAATTTAATTTTTAAGATGTTTCAAGCAAAATCCAATCCACACTGCTGCAACTTGTGGTGTCCTATTTAAAGAACAAGGAGTTCAAAATCAATCACTCTGCGGAAAGGAGGATTACAGCAGGCGTTCCACAAGGTTCCCTAATGTCATCAATCCTATGTAAAGTTTACGTAAGCGACACTACATCCTGATGATGCTGAGAACCTCCCGGGAACGACACCACAATTCCAACCAGCTCCATCATTCTGAAATCATGGTACCATATTCGGTTTATCGCAATTATTCCGATGATATTCACAAAGTGTCGACCGCAACTCGACGATGTCTCCATGTTCGACGTGAAGATTAAATGATTAATGCAGAGAAATGTTTTGTCGAGCTCCTGACAAAACAACAAAGAAAACCCAATTATACGAAACAATGGCTGTGATGTGGTGCGGGTTGTGATTTTTTTCATCCGAGGGTGCAAAGGATTATCAAGATTGGTGCCCTGATAACCGGGATATCTTGATCCAAGCCTTCCAAAACACCTTCACAACCGCATTGTGATCTTACCGATTGTGCGATAAGAAATCTTGGAGCGCGGGACGTCATGGCTTAGCGAAAGCCCCCTACCTATAGCGAAACAGGTAAAGGTGGAAGAAGGTGTGAACCTCAACGACGCATGCATCATAGTGTCTGAACCGAAGCGGTCGACTACCAACAGCGTCTGTACCCGTAATGGGTGACTGAAATTAAAACTCGCCATCACGCTCGAAAAGCGAGGCATTTTAATGTCATAACCTTCTAACAATGACCTCAATCTCGAACAATGTAGTACCCTAGGTGGGCCCAGAATCCCATACTGCAAAAACGCCATACAACATCAGGAGATTGCAAGGAGAAAACCAACTGAATGCTTGGAAATGATGACTTCGCTGTGCTACGCTCTGTCTCGTTCGGAGTATATCTCTCGCTTATTCGGGAAAGCATGTGTTTCTCGTTCTTATACGTAAATAACCATTTTTTATTGAGTTTACTTTTAATTTTTTCATGTATTACTTAATACCGAGATCCCGCTATCGACAAAATAAAAATACCGAATTTTCAACAATGCCGTATCAGCGGAATAAACAAACATCAAACATAGAGATTATCAGGATTATTTACTTTTCTCATTACGAAAAAAATTAAAAAGAATAAAATTGTTAAAATATTAAAGCAAATAAGATACCTAAACAAAAAAAGATTTTATTTGTTTACGCCGAGTATCGCCAACAGCCCGTAGTTCAAGTAACGTAAAGTGTATTCTTATTAAAAAATGTATCTATTTCTTGATATGTTAAATAAATTGTACTAGTATGTAATATTTTAAATAAATATAATACAATAATAGTTATTTATGTATCAAGGGCACAATCAATAGATTATAGCACCGAGGGTAATTTAAAGCCCGACGCGTTAGCGGAGGGCTTTAAATTGCCCGAGGGCTATAATCTGATTGTGCCCGTGGTACATACAACGTTTTATTTCATTTTGGTACTTGGTATTTGAATTGTCAAAATTGAAGAATTAAGTATTTTGAGAAAAAATATCATGTCATTTTGTTTGTGCTATGAATTTTTGGTGTGCCATGGTTCCTATGGCGAGAAACTTGGATGGGCGATAATTAATTTTTTTATTTAGCAATAACTCGAAAACGGCACTAGATATCGAAAAACTGAGCAAAAAATTCTCCCCCCTCGCAAGGTACTCCCTCTCCGTGAATTGTCGGTAGGAGGGCATATGCAAAATTTCAGATCGATCGCGCAAAAAAGTCTGGACTAACTCTTGTTTTGATATTGTTGTCATTGCTTAGCAACTTTATAGGCCCTCGGGCTATAAAAGCCATATTATGCCCCCATTTCCGTGCTAAAAAACAAGGTTATGATACCAAAATGAAATAAAATTTATTATGTTTTTTTTTAGTTTATCTTAAATATTGCTATTTAATAATCGTTACATTAATGCTTTGTGAATACATAATTTATAAAAAATTTTAAAGAACGTAAAATTAAATCTTTTTTGGAAATAATTAAGATTAAAATGGGCAATGACTCCAGGATTACGCCAATGAGATATTTTATTTCCAAAACTTTTTATATGAAAAGTTAACATTTTTAAGGATATGGACTGAAAATGTATGCGCAGCGCCGTAGCGAGCTCTTCTCGCGCCTGAGGAAAATTTGAATACATGCGTCCCCCTCCCAAAAGATTCCTATCATTTTGAAAATTTTAAACTATTATTTATTGGGTTTTGTCGAGGTTTAGCGCCCCCATTGCGATGGCGCCTGAGGCGAAGCCTCGGTCGCTTCACCCTTGCTACGGCGCTCGCTTACAGTAATGAAAACAAATGGATGCTTATCAGGAACTCATGTAGGCTGCCGGGACCGGGGTTCTGGGGGTTATGGAATACCCCCAGGTACACTTACTTTATTGCGAAAGAAAAACTTTCACTTTTACGTCCCTCGGTATTAAGAAGAACGGTACTGGGATGGTTTTGAAAAATATCACCAAAAATACCCCCCCTTCCGGATTACAAACGAAAATTGCAAAAGGTGCAACGAAAAATAATAAATTTGGATGGTTCTGAATAATGGCAGTGTACCTGGGGGGTATTCCATACCCCCCAGACTCCGCGGTTGAGTAATATCTTTTTATTTTGTTGGGAACTTCTGAAGACCATATTATATAAAATGCGCATAGTATGTCAGAATCACCGTTTCCATGGTAACGTAACGGAATCCCCCCCCCCAACATGGAGATTATTTTTATCGGTAGGAATATTTCTTTTCAATTTAAATATTTTATATTTGAATAATTGTCGCGATGATAACGTGATAGTTTTACCAGTACCAACAGTCAGTTAAAGAGAAATAAAAAAAAAGCGTGGGATTCAACTTTCCTTTAATCCCCTGTCTTATCATTGGACCAAATCTGAAGAAGAGAAAATTCTCTACAAAACGAGGTTTTGTTCTTGTTTTGTTCACCTTGATTTGTTCACCATCGATGGTAAAGTTCAAATGTACGAAATAATTATTCAAAACCTTTTTCAATTGTTTTCTCTGGATTTCCTTTTTATTTTATAAAAATTTTGATAATCTGTTTTATAGAGAAATTTGTACTCTTCAATTTTGATTTGATGATAATTTTCTCTAAAAAATGGTAATCGAGTTATAGGCGAAAAACTACTGTAGAGGATGAAAATTCTCACTTGGGAAAAAGCCCGGCATGGAATTTTAGGCGATGTTACAAATAAAATGGTTATTCCTAATGGATCCACTTCCAATTAGTTGTGAGCCCAATCTGCGAACGCACGACGCAATCGATGATCATTAGGCTTCAATTCTTGAACCAACAGGATCTTGTAAGGATGTAAACTAAGATCCTGATGTAAAATTTTCCAAAGCCCAAGTTGTTGAACACGATGGCGAATTGAAATTTTTGGGGTTCTCTTGCACACTTTCACTCACAAAAGCGATATTTAACATCAAGTTTCCATCGAGGAAAGATGAAGGGTTGGTCCCGGACTTTTGATCCGGGGTGGGTCAATTCCCTCTGTTGGCGTCGCCAAAGTGATATTGTTAAGTTATAATCTTTAAATAATTAATCTTGGTGCACGGTTCTATTTATTCATAAACTAAAGTTAAGGGTTAAGTACGGTTTCCGTCTTTCATTAATGTAATAAGTCTGTAATTATCACATTTGGTCATACTTCCCTTTCCTGTTTTTAGATGTTAGATGGCATTTTTCACCTAGTATTTCAGTGAATTCGGTTCTCTTTCTTCTTCTATCAGCCTCGTACAGTGTGGATTCTGGATTCTGGATTATAGGTGGAGGGCAAGAAAACTCACACGCACTTAGGCCACTAAATTGGGCCCATTGTGCTACCTCCAATTTCAGCGACCCTGCGCCCCGTCATTCCCCAAGCCATCCCAACTGGATGATGAACTCCAGGATCCTGGCGGGTGGGGTGCCACTGATTCTGGCCATGTCGGGCCATAAGTCTCCCAACATGGATCCTCTCATAGAAGTCAAAGCTGGGCAGTAACAAAGCACATGCTCAGCTGTCTCCTCCTCTTCGTTGCATCCACGACATAAAGGGTCATTTGCAAACCCCATATTGTGGAGATGTTTATTTAATCTGCAATGTCCAGTCACTATCCCTGCAATTGTCCGCAGATTGACTCTGGACAGCTTCATATAGTATCTTGCATGTTTCCACGAAGGCACGCGTATTGCTGCTCTAGCTTGGTTACATGTAGTTCCTTGTAGCCATCTGCTGGTGTGCAGTTCTGGGGTATAGTGTTTTAGGAGAGTATCTATGGTTTTGACGGCGGGCGTAATCATCGGCTCCGGGCCGCAGGGAAGACCATTGGAGCCATTTCTTGCCAGCTCATCAGCCTTTTCGTTACCCTCGTTACCTTTATGTCCCTTAACCCAGCAGAGAGAAAGGACATTTTGAGTTGATATATCATTCAGTGCCTGGATGCAATCAAGCACCAGACCAGAAGTGACTTTATGGCCCCGAAGTGCCACAAGAGCCGCTCTACTGTCTGATAGTATTTGTATGTTTTTGTTCAGAATACTCCTATCCTGAACTATTTTTGCGCAGTGTAGTATACCCACAAGCTCCGCCTGGAACACAGATGTATATTTACCCAGCGGTATACTTATGTTTAGATCAAGTTCAGCAGAGAAAATTCCTGCACCCGATCCAACATTATTTTTGGAGCCATCCGAAAACAAATGTATATCGTAATCGAATGTTTCGTTTGCGTTTAACAGTACATTGTATTTCCTGTCAAATATATATTTAGGGTGGATTCTGTCGGATTCAAGTAGCAGAAGAGGTATTCCTTTGGAATATTCTTCCAAGATCTGCATATGGCCCGCAGTTCCTCGCCTATGAGTCCAGGCTTTCCAACTGCGCAACCTGAGAGCTGCCTTGACCGCCGTTTCCTGCACATGAAGATCAAGTGGAGGGAGGCAGAGAAGGGTCTCAAGCGCTACGGTTGGGGCCGTTCGCATCACTCCAGTTACAGCCAGACAGATTGATCTCTGGGTCTGGTGTAGGGAGGACGCTGTTGTTACTTGTTTGGTTCTGGGCCACCATACAAGGGATCCGTAGCAGAGCATGGGTCTAATGACTGCCGTATAGAGCCAGAGGGTGATCTTGGGGGATAAACCCCACGACCGTCCCATTGCTCCCCGACACTGCCAGAAGGCCATTCTCGCTTTCTCTAGTTTCATTTGTAAATGTTTTCCCCAATTCAGCTTCTTGTCCAGTATTATTCCCAGATACTTGACTTGATCGGCTATTTTTAAGGGAGTCCCTGTTAAGCTAGGCATGACCATGGTCGGTAGCTTTTTCTTTTGGGTGAAAAGAACAAGCTCTGTCTTTGCCGGATTAACCGAAAGAGAGAGTGCTCCTTACACCACTTCTCTAAAATCTTGAGAGCATCCTGCATTAGGGCGCATAAAACATTCTCAAATTTTCCAGTGAGCAGTATGATTATGTCATCTGCGTATCCTATTGTGTGGTATCCCATGTCATTTAAGAGTTTCAGAAGGCTGTCTACCACCAGTGTGTGGTGTGGTGTGGTGTACACTCGTACAGTGTGATTCGTCTCAGTTTGGCTTCTTTCAGTGACCAGTACTACCCTGCTAAGCAAGAAGATCGTAACTACATAGCTGACAGTTTTGAACAATGAAACGTTTTATATTTAAACTCCTCAAGCAAAAGTCGCAAAAAATAGCAAACAAAAATAGCAGATACGAATTCTGTATCCGACAAGATAACTCTGCAGATAGGTCATATATTTCACATGAAAATAGTTTCTCCCCAGTGTGAGTTTTTAAATGCGCAATAAAACGACACTTCTTTGTAGCCACAAGTTTTGCAAAGGAATTGGTTATCCTCCATATGAGTTTGTAAATCTAGTTCTAACTCTGGTTTTTGTAGGTACATCTTGATATTCACAAATTTCGTATTGGAATAAATTCAAGCGAATGACTAGGGAACTTCTGGATCGAGCATGCGCAGTTGCGTCTCTTTTGTACTTTTACAAAATTCGAATTTGGCGCAGACATATATTCACAAAAAGGAAGCAGTTAGGATTTAAACTTAGACAAATGTATTGGATAATAGGCAGGGGGTCACAACTATCAACAGAAAATAAAATATTACTCTATAAGGCCATGCTTAAGCCGATCTGGAGCTATGGCATACAACTCTGGGGCTCGGCATCAAACTCCAATATCGTAATACTCCAGCGATTTCAAAACAAAGTGCTCCGCATAGTGATTGATGCACCGAGATATGTACCAAACACTGTCATACAACGTGATATACCTCTGGCCTCAATCAAGGAGGAGATTAACAGTGATAGCGTGAAATATCGCGACAGACTTTCCAATCACCCAAATACACTCGCAACTGAACTATTTAATGTGAACTACAGTGAAAGGCGAAGACTACGCAGATTTATACCTGAAGACTTGCCAAATAGACGAAGGACAACACAATAAGTTTACCAACTTTCAAACAATTTACTACTATATTCATATTATAATAAAATAAATTGTTTAATCATTTATAAGAAATACGGAGATTACTTGCTGAAGTAATTCTCTACTTGTCATTAGCATTGTATCCAAAATTAAATCTTAATGTATTAATACAGATTGTTTGTACTTATAACAAAGGAGTTAAATTAAAAAAAACAAGATATTGTGTGATTTATATTTATGATGTAACTGGTCACTCACTCTGCAATTTAAGTAAATCTAGTGTCAAGTACAAAACGTTTCCAAGATTTTTTCATTATTTTGTCTTTTCATTGTTGAAAATCTAAAAAATACAGGGTGTCCCCGTGACCGTGGGGAACCTTTGAGGTGGTGATAAAGGACACTTTTCTAAGACAAATTTTCAAATAAAATTTTTGCCCAAATCCAAACACTTGGGGGGTACCTCCCTTTAAAGCAATTTTTTGAATTTCTGATTTCAAACGGCCATAGCTCCGATATTACTGATTTTTGAGGTTAATGGATTAGAACTTTTTTAAAGATCATTCGCTTTTCTACAAATTAGGTTATAACCCCTTATCGTCTAGAATCAACGGATTTCGAGTTATAAATTAAATTAAGGGAAAAAATGTTTAAAAAATGCAGGTTTTTTTAAAAATTTTCTTGCGAACCCCGTATCTCTTAAACGAAACGTCTAACACAAAAACTAACGGCCCAAACCGGATATGGAATTTAACGGGCTACAACTTTCGTCAAATAAATTTTTTTGGGCAACCAACCGTTTTCACAGAAACTTTCCTTTTGCAGCCTCTGTCTTAGATATTTCTATTATCTTCTCTTGACACGTGACACATTTCGTTCTTTCGACCTTGACCCATTTACTCGTCTTGGACGTTCATCTTGCGCGTTTGTGCGCTCTTTCCTTGGTGCCCTGCAGTTTCTTGCAAAGTGCCCTTTCTTTTGACAATTGAAACATGTGATTGTCGTTTTTGTTTTCTTTGCAATTGACTTCTTTTTTAGCTGAGCTGTAAATGCGTCATCGCTTTGTTCTACCGTTATAAGATTCGCTTCCTCATCTAACAATCTTGCCGTTAGATTTTTCAAAGTTTGCTTGGTTTCATCAACTGACAACCATGCTTGTCTGAAGCTTCTGTATTTTTCAGGTAGTCCTAGTAAGATTTTCGTCATTATCGACGAGTCGCTTACGGCGTCACCAGAATTTCTTACTTCTTTAGCTAGGCTTTCGATTTTTGCTATGTGTATTGCCATTGAGTCGTTTCTATCCATCTTATAACTATGGTATCTTTCTTGATTGATCATTTTATTAGTTTCCGATTTCTGATCGTAGACTAGATCCAGTTTTTCCAAAACTTCCTTTGCTGTTACGAAATTTTCTACCAAAGTTATTAGTGATATGTCGATCTCAGAAGTTATTGTGAACATTGCAATAGCGTCTTTTTTGTCCCAAGCTTCATTTGCGGAATTGTCGTTTCCTGTAGGTTGCACGGTTACACCAGTTGCTATTTCCATAACCCCTTTTGCTCTCAATGCACACATCATTTGGAATTTCCATTGTTTGAAGTTTTTGCCATCAAACTTTGAAATAACACTTACGTCGATTTTGCCTGCCATTTTCCTTGTTCACTAGTTCTTATCTCGAAACTACTTTACGTTTCACACTTATGTTTAATCGTCTGTCTGATCGTTTTTCCACTTTGTACTAGAACCCGGTTCGCGCGCGTTTCTATCTTAATTGCTTACGTATCTGGGCGACATAACCTGTTGAAATTGTTTTGCAGTGGTTGCAAATAACATAGGGTTGAAATAACGGTAGACGGTTGATCAGTTAATAAATGTTTAATAACAATAAAAGATAAGAGTTGAGATTACAATACATATAGGTGTATATATTTGGTCTAGGACAATTGGACGCGACCGATTTGGCGCATCCGATTGAGCGCGGAGACAACCGGGCGCAAACACAACCGGGCGCAAAGACTATTGGGCGCAAATACAATTTATCCATTACGTATTAATTATTATAACTGATTCGGGGTCGTCTATAAATTACGTTACTCAATTTTAAGCAATTTTTAACTCCCGCCCCCCATCGTCACACTTAAGCAATTTTTAACTGCCCCCCCCCATCGTCACACTTCGTCACACAAACCGAGACCCCTCTCCAAATATTACGTCACATATCCCCCCCAAATTTTTCAAATTCCTATAATAAAAAGAAACTTTAATATTTATTATCTGAATGTAAGTTCATCTATAATATCTATAAACATCATCTATAATTTTGATAAAAATTTTAGCATAATACAGCACGCAGTTAAATCAAAGATACATTATTTGATTTTTTTTGTGAACTTAATTTGTTTGCATGTTAATGCCAGCTAAATGTGACATTTTTCAGTTTACACCCTCAAACATCAGGGTGTATAACTTTGATAAGGTTGGTAGTGGTAATACAGATTAACACCCCTATTCTCTAACTCAAATCGTTATTTTTCCAAACATTAAAAGCCGTAAAGTTCGGTTTACACGTAAAATTACAGCTTGTAGAAAGAATTCAATTTTAAAATATGGGGTGTAAATCAAACTTTACAGTTTTTGGAAGCATTTCCAGATGCTGAAATTCTGGGGTGTTTGTTTCACCTTACTAAAAATTTGAAAAAACATTTGGGTGAACTTCATCTAACGGGCCGATAAAATAACGACGCTGATTTTGCGCTACAAGCGCGTATGATCACGTCGTTAGCGTTTGTTCCAATAGAGGGGTTAGATAACGCAATTGAGCAGTTATCCTCCATATTGACACCTGAACTAGAACCGTTATTACAATGGTTTGAAGATGCATAATATGTAGCACGTCCAAATCGTCGAGGGAATGGAAGGCGGCCGGCAATTTTTCCTCCAGATTTGTGGTCAGTATATAATCGCGTGTTAACTGGCACCGATAGAACTAACAATCATGCTGAAGCGGCACATAAACGATTAAAAACAGAGCTAAATATGGATCACCCAAACATTTGGAAATTAATTTCTAGCTTAAAAATCATTCAACATGAGAGAGATGTTTTTTATGAGCAATTATTTGCCGGCAACAATCCACCTATTAAGAAAAGGAAATACTTGGAGGCTGATGCGCGCATCAGAAATCTAGTAGAGGATTACGCCAATAGAAATATTATAGACTTCTTGCGGGGCATTTCCCATAATTATGAAATGAATCCGTGATTAGTTAGGTACTTTATTAATAGACATTTTTATTTTATTCGTAATTGTTAGAAGGAATAAACATTTTAAAAACTTTTTCTTTAAATTTTTAATTATAATTTTTTTTATTGCCTAAATAAACATTTCTAGATTTAGTTAATAATTTACAAAATTGTTATAATAGCTTCGTTCCAACAACGATTATTTCCAGTAATATTACTACGACGCAAGCGCATTCATGAAATGTCGTTCCCACAAACTAGAACTACTAGGACGGAATTTTAGATTAGGGGCCGTTCATGTATTACGTAAGACGTTTAGGGGGAGGGGGGGTAGCTGACATCTTATTTTTTCTTACTCGGGGGTAGGGGGGTCAAGACAATTTCTTACGTAATATTTTATTTTTTTAATTAAATTTCAAAATTTAAAAATTATTTAATCTAATTTAGGTGCTGTTGGTATTAATGTTAATGTGAAACACAATACTGTTTTTATCTGTTATATCTGTTTATAATTAATATCGGGCTTCTCATTGGGTAATAATTTACCTTACGTAAGATTAGTGTGGGGGGGAGGGGTTATACATTTTCTTATTTTTTCTTACTATGGGGTGGGGGGGAGTCTAAAAGTAGGAAAAAACGTCTTACCTAATACATGAACGGCCCCTTACTATAAATCTGCAGTTCCGACAAGTTTAGAATCAGTAATATTATCGGCCAAACGAGTTCAAACGATTCTTGCTCTAGAGCAAGAACCAAGCGTTCTTAAAGTGGATACGCGTGCGCGAATTCGCAAACGAGTTTAAACTTTGTTTACAGATCGTGTTCATTTGTTGCAACAGCAACTGTTTCATTTTAAATTTTAGATTTAAGAATAATTCCATTATTTTCACTTCAAAAAATACATTTTTTTATATATATAGTACTTATTATTAATCTGGAATCTTTCTAGAACATGTTAGTGAAAGAATTTTGTAAAAAATTAAAAAATGAGGAAATGTAGAAAATTTCAATTTTTTTTTAAAACGCTGCCATTTCCTATGCAATTTTTTTTCTTATGATTGTAGTTGGGACGATAGCAACAACTCTGTTGAATATTTATTGCTCGTGAACAATAACAGAACTGCTTATTGGAACGAAGCTAATATGTAAATAATAGTTTTATAAAATTTTCCTCGCGCCCAATTGTATTTGCGCCCAATAGTCTTTGCGCCCAATTGTCTTTGCGCTGGGTTGTCTCCGCGCCCAATCGGCCTAGTCCGATCGGTCGCGCCCAATTGTCCGTTACCGGTATATGTTACAGTTAAAACCCGAAATCAGTTAAAACCCGATCTAACTAGTAAATTCTAGTTTTAACTAACCGCTTTAGTTAATTCTAGTTTTAACTGAAATAATTTTAGTTAAAACTAGTTTTAACTGAGATGACTTTAGTTAAAACTAGAATTAACTGACTGCTGTTAGTAAATTCTAGTAATAAAATAGATTTCAAGTAAAAGCAAACGTAAAATTGTTGTAGGAAGTTGATTCTGTTTATATTAAGAAATTAAAAAGTGTTCATGGAAAACCACGCCATAGTCAGAGTCAGGGTACGGTTGAAAGAGTTAATCAGGACATAGAAGAAACGTTGGCTTCATGGGTGAAGGACAACAATACCACTAATTGGTCAAAAGGTGTCCGTTTCAGGAATCAAACAATGTCTCTACAAGACTATGTTTGGAATTGAATCAAGAGCAGCACTGACAACAACCGCATTGCCATCTGAATTACTTACAAATATCCATGAAGAAGACGACTTTTATGAAATTATTGAGCAACTGAATGCAGAACAGGGTGAAGGAGAAGCGCAGGAGGAAGAGAAGACGCCGGCGCCGCTAGCTGATACATCATCAAACATTTCTTCAGCTAGAAATGAAGCACAGATAAAGTTTGAAAAAACAGGCGGAAAGAATGAAAAATATTTCAGATGCAACCCATCCTGCGATTGACATCAGAGGTAATGATGTAACAATTCTGTAGTGTGTGTCCACCTTTAGTTGGAACAAATTAGTAATAAGCATTCATATTATTTGATGAGCATGCAAGATTGTAGTATGAACGATGAATGGAAGGATTACACAGTAGTCGTATGAAAGCAGTCGTAGTAGGACAGTATCAATGTAAGCATGGCAGGAGATGTATGGGACAGTAGTGATCGAGTAGCGATCAAGCTGTATTAGTATGTAGAGTGAATCGTTAGTTATAATGTAAAGTGTATAAATAATGTACAAAGGGAATTAAATATAAGCTGTACATAGTACTTCAAAGTGTTATTAATTTTATACCAAGTGACCCAAAGTGACCCCATAAGAACGACCTTAAAATCAATAAACCCCAAACATTACATGGCGACCGTGACAAGTGGCAAAAGGACCGTGACACGTGAAAAGTGACAAGTGACACCAGTTAAAAAATAAAGTACATTAAGTGAAAATTTTTAGTTTGGAAAAAGTGCACATAAAATGGGGTCTACAAACTCAAAGGTATAAAAATGACAGTTAAACGTGATTGTAACCGTGCCAAAAGGACACGTAAAAAAATAACGGGCAAAATTAAGTGCAAAAAGTTTTAGCAGTGTAACCAAAATGTTCAAATAAACAATATTCAAATAAAACAAATGATAAATGCTATAATATCAAGTTACATAATTGTAATACATAATTTGGTTGACGAACTTAACAAATCGGTGTATTTGTGCATTTGTGCGAATTTAATAAGAATCCGTTACAAGTTTAAGAAAGTGCCGGAAAATTGGCAATAACATTTAAAAAAACGGTGTAAAAAGTGGAAATTAGGTTTAATTAAAAATTCAAAGTTAAAAAGTGCTTCGAAACGGTGAAAATTTTTTTCAACAGGAAGTGCATAGCAGTTCAAATGGACTACAGACATCAGGTCAACAAAGTTCAACAGCATGGGAAAATTTCCAAGCAACGACCAACATTCTGCAAAATAAACAATTTCTACAGGATGTCGAAGTGTGACTTCGCAAGATATAATTTATAGGTAAATGCACTGGAAATTTCCATACATTTTGTCATTCGACAAAAAATTTTATATTTTGTGAAATATGTATATTATGTTAGAGATAATTTTAACTACAAATCGCAACCTAATCAATTTTAGCATCATTCTAACAAATTTTAATTAACAATAATTTAATTTCATCAATTTATTTAAATAATTTTAACGAATTTATTAAGTTGCATATGTAAGAAAATGATTAGTTTGAATAACCATTGCTAGTGGTATAAATTTTAAGTGTATAGATGGGTTTTAGAACAAAGAAAAATAATTCCTAGAATGCGAATTTTTTAATTGATATAAATTTTAAAAATAACCTGAATCTTCATGATTAATAATATTGAAAATGTTCAAATTTGATTTAACAGAACAAAAGAAAAGATGATTCAGTTTATTTTATAAAGTATAATTTTTGTCTAGGTGTTAAAACTAAAAATTTTTAATTAGTAAATTTTAAAGGAATGATTTTAACAAAGTTATTTAAAATGCAATGATATGGAATTCAATCGATTAAATGAATATTAAAAATTTTTGGTGCGCAAGTACGCATACTTTATTAAGAAAGATTAAAATTGAACACAAAAATTGAACAACAATAAATTGAAAAACAATTGAACATGAAAACGAACACAAAAATTTTTTAACATCAGTATTGAAAGTTATTTGCTTTTAAAAATAAAGCCAAAATATAAAAATATGACGGAGCAACATGAAATAAAACGTAGGTTAAAAAAGAAAAATTTGCAATTTGAAAGTTAACATTTTGAAAAGGTCAAGTTTTTACGAAGAATATTTTAGAAATTTCAGCAAAAATGTTTTTAAAAGAAAGTATAAATACAACATTGCGTAAAGAATAAAAACGAAGTTATTTAAAACTCAATAATAGTAAAATTTTCTAGAAACTTCTTAATATATATTGAACTGTCTTCAACAAAATTACACAATTTACCAAATTTTTTTCATAAAACAAATTCAAAATTTAAAAAAATAAATTTTAACAGGTCAATATTATAATTTCGTCACACAAAAATCTTTATTAGTCAAAATTTAACAAATAAAATAATTCTTCAAATTTATTAAATTAAAAGTCTGGAGCTTGTTCCAAAAAGGACTAGATTGTTTTTTTTTTTTAAAATGAATCAAAAATATTATTTGTATTATAAAAATTTTAAAATTGAAAATGATGTGTGTAAAGTCATGCGTGAATTTAAAAAAACATAAGTGCGCGAAACGACACGCGCAAGTTTTGCAAAAATTCGTTACGTCCAGTTTCGGACACATTTTGAAATCATGAGCCGAAATAAACCAAATCAGCCAATCAAAGGGCGTAAATCAAAATTCGCGCACGCGTGGAAAGAAAATTTCAGCTTAAAAGGAGAACATGGACGCATTCGTTCTAAAAGGACATCGATCAAGCGGTGATTTCCCAATCAATGTGTGGATTGAAAAAAGTGGATTTTAAAAGTGGATGTTGAAAGTAAATTTCAAAAAAAATTATAAAAGTGGATCCTTATATGGTTTTCCAAAGTGGAAACTAAAGAAAATTACCAGCAAGAGGGATAAAAAGTGGTCAATCTTATTGAAATTTGATGGTGGAAAAATTAACCACGAATTATTTGAAAAATTCAACGACTGTGGATTTGGTTTATGAACAATTGGTTTGAAAATTTGGAAATCAACCTACGAATGAAATTGGTATGTTTATCGAGTGACATAAACAAATTATTAAACAAAAGACAAGGTATTTTGCATTTTTTTTTAAACATTTGAACAGTGAAAATTATTACTTTTAAAAAAAAAAACATGCTACAATCGCATATGTTATTTGTAAACTAAATGAACTTTTTTATATCTACTGAACAATTATTATAGAGGCGCAATTAATTTCTTTATGTATGACAACATTTATTTACTAACCCATATTTTGAATTGTAAAAAAAATTTTTATTAAACAAAAAAATTTATAAAATTGAAGAATTGAATTATTTCACTATCAAAAGTTATCACAAATGATAAAAACAGAATTTTGTGTAACGAGAAGATAAAAGTTAAAAAATTAATAAAATTCCAAAATTTATATCTGTCGTGGATTCGAATTTTATGAGCAAAACACCACAATATATCATCGATTAATATGCCAAAATATTTTAAATATGCCAAAAAATTTTCAAATCAAATCGACTATAAAAATATAAGAATATAAAAATGGTTGTCTGTTAACCATTAACCGATTAGACAGTGAGATTGACGTGTTAGGAAAAGAGGTGTTATCGCCAAAAAGCGACTGAATTTATTTAAAATATAATTTAATTTAACACATAATACATGGAATCCAGTAGGCGCGTATCACAATAACTAGTAGATTCCGTAGGGACAAACAGCATTAATCAGGTTACATACCGCTGCGTGCAGTTAGAGTAAATAAAACGAGATATTCTACAAATTATCATGACTAATATTTTAAAAAACTTACGCAATACATTAATCGATTCTATTTCCCCTAATAACAAACCAAAAATTCCTTTTGGTAAAGTTTAATTTTTTGATAAAGTACATAAAAAATTTTTTTTTACAAATAAATTTTAATAATTCCTTACTTTAATATTTAAATTGACTACGTTTTGCTGCTACGATAAGGATTCGAATGTAGTTGATCAATTTTATTGAAAAAATTTTAATTTAATAAAAATTACAACTTCTAAATCTTAGTGTTCGTGCATTTTGCATTTGGAAGGACACCCAATTATATTAAACTAAAAAACTTTTGCATACGATAGATAAAATAATTTCAATGTATTATTAACGTTTATCGGTTTTGGGACATTCAAAAATTGTTTACGCGTTAACAGGGTTAATGTTTTGAAAAAATAAAAAAGGTACATCAAGATCAGTATTTATACAGTGGAAATTAATATTACAGCTTTATAGATAAATAAAACAATGCAAGCGAACGTCTAGGAGATAAGAAAGAATCATATTAGAAATTACATGGAAAATTATATTACAAAAAAAGCTAAGGTCATTAAACGTGTAAGTTAATCAAAATTTTAGGAATTTCAGTAACTAAACAAAGTAAATTATTAATAAAAAATCTAGGAATCGGGAGAAGTAATAAATATTGCAGATTCGTCAATAATTGATAGGGCAAGAAGCTAAGTTAAGTTTAAAATTATCGAAAAATAGATGTACGAAATTTCATCTGACAAATCGCAATCGTAAAAAGAAAAGTTACCTTATTTAAATTTAAATCAAGTAAGTTAAAGCGGAAGAAACGAAAAATTTTTTTTTTGGGAATCAAAGAAAATAGCATTCAATTTACTTAAAACTGCAACAAATTTTATCGAGTTCATACTTTGAAGTTCACGTAAAGTCATATACCCTAATACAGGATATACTAATGTTACACATTCTTTGATTACAATGTGAGAAATAATTATTATGCAGTAATAAGAGAATTTTATTTAAGCATCTCAATAATTAATTAAATAATAGTTAAGTTACAAAATGTACAGCCTAATCGAAAGGAATGGAGTGGCCTGTACAGAATTCTTGTGCAGTTCTTGCATATAAATTGCACTTTAAAGCAATGCCTATGTTTAAAAAAGAAAATGCTTTGCAATTCCAAATGTCATAACAGTATAGTCCAGTCATATAAGTCAAAAATAAGGGTCAACCTCGGAATGAAAGTTAATAAGCTGAAAACTCGTATAGACCTTTATTTTGGCACTCTAAAAGTTGTCTCAAAAGTCACCTAAAATCTCGTGTCCGCGTCTTAAGATAATCAAGGTCAAAGGTCAAAGAAATCGGTTTTTTGCAAATATCTCGTTTCCTATGGCTTTAATGCTATTTACATTTATTATAAATATTGTAGAGAATAAAATTTCTATAACTTTTGTTTCAAACATTTTTGTATACATCAAACCGTTTTTGAGATAGAGGGATATTTGATCAATGAAAAATATTAGGTACTAAATGTAATGTAATAATTAATAAAAAATGCCAATTGTTTATAACTATATATATTTTTAAGGTTTATAGACTTTATACGGCGTATTATATAAAGTGACTAACGGTTGACCTTGCATTATGCTGTAGATACATAACTAAGCGCTGCGCGTTCAACATCTTCTATCTCAAAAATGATTTGATGTATAAAAAAATGTTTTAAACAAAAGTTATAGAAAGTTTTATTCTCTACACTATTTATAATAAATGTAAATAGCATTAAAGCCATAGGAAACGAGATATTTGCAAAAAACCGATTTCTTTGACCTTGATTATCTTAAGACGCGGACACGAGATTTTAGGTGACTTTTGAGACAAATTTTAGAGTGCCAAAATAAAGGTCTATACGAGTTTTCAGCTTATTATCTTTCATTCCGAGGTGAAACCCCTAATATGACTGGACTAGTACCTATGCTATGTGCCAAGCCAACAAGTAAATTGTAAATATGTAATAATAATGTAAACAGAATCAACTTAATAAAACAATAATATTAATCTAATTACGTTTGCTTTTACTTGAAATCTAGTTTTAACTAAAGTTATTTCAGTTAATACTAGAATTAACTAACAGCAGCCAGGTAATTCTAGTTTTAACTAAAGTCATCTCACAAAAGGGGAAGTTTACCATGTGGCATCGCCGATTTCGAGTAAGTATACTTACACATAATAAGTAAAACCACTATAAATGTCTAAATGTTGCCAATATTTTTCCTAAACTGTGGATATATTACACAATTTTCGTATTAAATACTTTCAATGTGCAGAGTATGTTGTATTATCGAGAGGGGGAGGATAGATGAAAATAAAAAATATTAAATTACTCGAGATAACTGCACATGTCTATTTGCAAATAAAAGAAAAAAAGGCGAGAAAAATTTATCGAGTATATATTTTGAATGCAGCGCTCTCTACTTCGGGTAGTTCCGCTGTCGTAATACGACGTCAACACGAGGCCATGTCGTGTCGAAAATCGTTTGCATTGGTTGTAACAGGTTGTACGAACTTTTTCAATTGACATCGAGGTGTCGTAGTGGTAGCGTCGCGTTTTTGATTTATATTAACTAATTAAATACAAATAAATCTTCGCGTAAAGTTAAATCTGCCGCAGAGAGGTGGATCTGCCGTTAGGTTAGTGTTAGTTTTTGATATTTCTTTAGAAAACTAATTGAAAACAATTGAATCTCCGCGAAAATTTAAATCTGCCGCAAAGAGGTGGATCTGCCGTTAGGTATTAATGCCCGTACTAATAGTCAGAGGATTAATCCTAGATTCGTCAATCCGAGTTTCTACACATCAGATCAGTGAAATTTAATTCGAATCATAGCAACATCAATTATCTTAAGGAAATCTCTGAGACTTAATCCTAGATCATATCTTAAGCCCCGACTATTAGTACGGGTATTAGTGTTAGTTTTTGGCCAACTTTTAAGCGGTGTAAAGTGGCATCATGCAAAAATCCTCTCGGTATATTTAATAAGTGCTTACATGTACATGTACAAAATAAATGTTACATGTACATTACGGTAGTTCGCTAAATTCCGCTAGGTGCCGTGTTGCTTATCACTACTTCCCTATCGCTGTAAGCAACATCAACGTGACGTCACGCTGATGCACGCTAATGATATAACCTCGCTTGACCTCGCTCAGAAATACTTTGATTTGGTTTTGAACGATAATAATACATTACAACTAAGTAATAAATAAATAATTTAATAAAAAATAATAAATTTAACGTGTTTTAATTCATTTTTAAAACAATTTTAATTAATTAAGACGTCAAATATTTAGTTGATATTACAGCCACCAGGGTGCGTACAATTAATATTTTTCCCCTTTAGAGACCTTTGATAGAGACAGTCGTCGTGGATAGCAGTGGACAGTCGTTACAATCAATGTCGCCATTTTGTAAAACTGTTTTCTAGACAATTGTAGCAGTAGTTTTCTACTTTTTTTTCTACGCCTTTGATTAAGAAAAGTGATTCTGTACCTGTACAATTACAGTGCTCCATCCTTCAAATGGAACCAGTTACCGATTTATTTGCTGCTCAAGTGCTACCCTCGGAAGAGTCACAAATTATGGATAACGCAGGTAAATCTTTGGAGACTCCATATAATTTAATTAGCAATTATGAAATTAAAACAGAAGAGGTGGAAGATGTGAAATTTAATTTAGAAGATTTGCATCATTCCATTGACATTAAAGAAGATACCGACACTACAGATTTAACGCTGAATTGTTCAAATTTGTTCGAGTGTGCAACCTGTGGTTGCCCATTTGGGTGAGGATTACCTAATGTTGGTCATTCCGAATGAGTTGAAACTTTGCAATCGCAAAGAGGAAGGTTAATATAGTATAATGACATAATTTTCACAAGCGAAGATATAATCAAAATTTTGAAATAATCCAATTTGAACTTAGCTAATTTTCATGCAATTTTTATGGATTAACGAGATTCCGGAGCGCGTCAGCCCATTCTGTGGTCAGTCCGCGTGGATTGAATGACTTCGACACTTAGCGTATTTCGCTCGCATTTGCTGCTCGACTATCGTAGCGGTAGCATCGATGGAGGTTATTGTTATATCCTTTATTTTTACTTTTTAAGCAATATTTGAGTGAATTAAGGTTACTGTTATTTCCCTTATTATTTTTATTAATGCAATATTTGGTTTTTCATAATAGCAGTTGCTCGGATAAAAGGTTATTGTTATTATCTTTATTTTTATTTATAAACAATATTTGGGTGTTAAAGGTTACTGTTATTATCCTTTCTTTTTATTTTTAAACAATATTTAGGTAGTTAAGGTTACTGTTATTTCTCTTATTTTTTTATTAATGCAATATTTGTGTGATTAAACATGACAGGGTTTTCGCTAGTAGCAGTTGCTCGGACGGAAGGTTATTGTTATTTTCTTTCTTTTTATTTTTAAACAATATTTGGGTGGTTAAGGTTATTGTTAATTTCCTTAATTTTTATTTTTAAACAATATTTGGGTGGTTTTTTAGGTTTTTTGATTCTCACAGCTTTGGCCAAGTCAACGTTTATTATGATAATTTAAAGACCTAGTTCTTAAGATATTTTTGGTTCTGAAAAGAACCGATTTTTAGCGACCGTGAATGTTAATCTCCAGTAATGAGTGCCATGTCCACTAGGAGGTTAAAGAAGCGGGCTTGCTTAGTTTTGCCGTATAATCCCTCCCACATGAATTGATCCAGGTGCTCAGGTAGCAGGGTGGAAGCCAGTACAGCCCGTCGACGGCAGAACATCTTTAGGGTGGACCAGTAGCCCTCGACCATATTTGTGCACACACCGGAATCGGGGTCCACAAAATACCGGCTATGATTTACCATGTTGTGGATGTAGGGTGAAGCGCCGTCTAGAGTTTTAAGTCCAGAATAAGCCCTCCAACCGTCGGTCCAAATCTCGGTACCAGGTCGCACATATTGTTTAATGAGTGTTAGCAGAGTCGCGGCATCACGTTTTGCGACGTATTTGATGATGCCCCGCTTCTCTGTGCAGCTGTACATACCCAAAATCCACTTTTGGGCACGTACAGGAACCCTGCCGACGTTGTATTTGCGGCGGGTGATTACACTCTCATCAATTTGTACGAGCTGACCGGGACCACCGATCAGCTGATCCTCGGGTTTATACTGCAACTTCCAGCTACAAATCCTGCGGAAATCCCGGTAAAAACTGTAAACAGTTTTCGGGGATACTCCGCAGTTCATAGCTGTTGCTCCAGCCGGCATACAGCACGCCCAATCCCACAAAATCATAAAAATTAGCTTCGGGTCGAGGCGCCTGTCTTGAAAAAATGATCCGGCGTTGATGGGGTACACTTTTCTGCAACCTGGGCACCTGTAGCAATGATGCAGCCAGTGTTGACCGCTAACCACCACCCGACACAATCGGCGACAATTTCTTTTGGTGCACAACTTCTTTTTCTTAATTAATCCCCAGTTTTTTAACAACTCGATCATTTCACGGTCGCTACGGTCGAAAAACCATTCCACTTCTTTATAATTACTAGGCCACGTACTATCATTAAAAGGTAAACGTACTTTTGCCATGTTTAAAGCAACGAAGTTGACTGACAAATGCTGTCGATATGGAGCTACCGGAACTTATATTTATAAACTCGGAGGCGTGGCTTAAGACTACGAGCGTCTGATGCTATTTACACGCCCCCATTAGCATAATCGGTGCGACATTTCCCGTACTTTTCAAATTGATTTTTCTCGAAATTTTGATTATATCTTCGCTTGTGAAAATTATGTCATTATACTATATTAACCTTCCTCTTTGCGATTGCAAAGTTTCAACTCATTCGGAATGACCAACATTAGGTAATCCTCACCGAAATTTATATCAATATGTAACTTATTTTATAAACAAAAATTAATTGTCATAACATTTTCAATTATGCCTGAATCAGTGAAAACACAAAGTGAATTTAATTGTAGTAATCCGACCCCCCCCTTTTTTCTAAGTAATTTTATTTTATTTTATATATTGTATTATAAATTATCCAGCATTTTTCTCGTACTGGCGTCTTAATTAAGCATTTCCAACTACGTCACAGTGACGTCATTCGAACAGCTGATTGCGTTTAAGTTTGTTAGCGTCCTTCTACAAGTTTGTGATAAATCTTGTGTTTTTACCTGTTTTATTGGTAAAAATTTTATAAATTAATAAACCGTAGAGAGTGTAGTGTAAAATTATTACTGTAAGTACGTTAAGTTTTTTTTTTCCCGAATGAATCGCAAACCTAACCTCGAGTATGAATTATTTTGTTCTCGGACAACGGAATTTTACATACTGCTTAATGTTTGTAATTTGTAATGTAATGTCCGTAAATTAATTTGCACATTTCAGTTTCACTTTGAAAAAATTGCAAACTGCATAATATAAAAGCATAATATAAAATGCCTCATTTCTCTTTTTTAGTAAGTAAACATATCTTTTTTTTTAATACGGACCTGTATAATTTTAAACTTAATCACCAAAGTAATATAAGTTAATCAATATCGTAATATAATTATCTTATTTTCTCCTTGTTTCCTATCGAGTCTTTAAACAGGAATATTTTCCTCTAATTCAAATTTTAAGTTCAAGTTTTTCCCTAGATTGTAAGTAAGAACGCGCGATATGATTTGTTAAAGAATTATACAGGGTCAGATTAGCTAAAGAATACATTAAATTAATAATTTTAATTATGTTATCTGAGCTTTCTAATATTAAACAATATTATCGAAATGATTAAGGGTAAACAATTGAATCTCTCCAAACAAGAGGTCCACAAACATTTTAAATATTGAATAAGCTGTTACTTATGTTTTTATTATAGATCTCATGAAGTTTTAGAAGCTCTTGTTAATTGGTAAGAAAGTATCATTAAGTTTAGATAAGGATGGTGCATAAAAGGGCCTTTCAACATCTCAGTCAAGATCAATCGTTATGTAGTCGGTTTTTCGAGTCGGTGCCGTTTTTATGATCTCTTGTATAGGTGTATGTGTGTGTGTGTCAATTGTTAAGGGACCGAAATTCTTTTATAAACAATTTTTATCAAATAACGTGAACGAACTGAGATATTGAAGTCCTAAGCACCAATCATCTCATTCCAAACTACAAGGCCATACCAAGTAAGGAATATTATTGTTAAGATTTTGTTTGTGTTTTCTATCTTTGTAATCTTTTTTGTGTATTTGTACAGTTTTAAAGTAAAGAAATTATTCTTTACTTTTATTTTGTATTTTTTTTTTGCTATCTGAGAGGTTTATTCCTACGCCTTCAAATAAAAGACGCTACGAGGATCGAGGACACAAGTGTCCTGTAATTAACTTGTTGGTGGCAGCTTTACGCTATCTCGAATTGGTGTCAGAAACCAATCCCCCCCTTTTTTTTAGTGTACAAATTTGTAAACCTCAGCCCCGATTTTCTACATAATAAATTTTGTTTAAAAGACATCTGGTCTGAAAATATAAAACATAATGCGGATAGAAAGACTTTTAACACCTCATTTCGACGAAAAGGACATCACAGTAATACAAAATGCCACTGGAGCATGGTCAAACTTCGAAATCTAGAAGAAAAACACAAATTTAATTGATAAAAATGGACATAAAATAATAACTTACCCTGTATAAAACCAGAGGTTATAAAAGCTCTGGTCAAGCAAGATGGTGGGTCAGTCGTATTTGTGCCATAGTTCGAAGCACACGTGAAATAATATCCTAACAGCCGTATTCATAAAAATTTAAAACAGGTTAATAAACCCTTTTTAAGCAAAGTGTCAAAAAACGTTATTCATAAACGTTCAATAGCGCTAAAACGCTGTTATAAGACTGTTTTAAGTGACTTGTTTTTATGGTTCATACATACCTCCTATAAGCCTCTTTTAAAGTTAACCTAAAAATATTTGTTCATAATATATAAATTATTGAAACCAATATGAATGCAATAGCGGCTATTAATGTTATTAACATGATTGGTGATGCACCTCCGTGTCGTAGATAATTGTACAAGCTGAGATTCGACCCTTTCACGCTTTGCAATGTTGAATTTAAAAACCCGAAAGACGGTCGATCCAAACATATTTTTTGAACATAACTTTCGAAAATTATGTGCATGTGATGCTATTAACATTACTTCAAATCACTTGGCCATCGCTTTGGCAAGCCACGAAAAAACTCAAAAAATTTCATGCTATTATTATTATAAATTATTATGAAATTAAAAGACATTATGATTTAAAATTTTTATTTATCTAACGATCCTACTATAGTATGTAGTTTGCATAAATAAAATTAAATGTTTTCTTATTCCATGTTTTTTCTTTTATAAAACAGAAGCTCATGTTGTACTACGACTTCGTTTATCTAAATTACGACTTCGTCTATCTTCATTCTTTATTTGGGCAGCATGTAACAATCTTGCAGATTCTATCTGAGAGGCTCGCTTCCACACTTTTAGAGATTGTTGCACTGGTACGATGATCTAAAAAAAGTATTCCTAGTTAATCCTGTATTATTATTTTATGAAATATAAATACATACGTGTCTCGTCGTATTGCTATCCTCTTCTATTTATATGGGAATATCCAATTTGTCGCTTAGAAGTTGTTGCGAGGTGCTTCGTGTATAAACAGCTTTTAAAAGCTATTCGTTAATCAGTATTATTAAATGTTGTTAATTGTAAATTTCAATACTACTTACTTGAATATTAATGCTGTCCGAATCGGCATCATTTGCATCTAGTGCAAATTCGTTGGGTAGCCAATTTCAAACTTTTTACAAAAATTACTCTGGTAAATAAATTTAGGTTAATGTACACGATTTAATTCAGTTACCAACAAAATCACATTACCAAACTAAACTCCCTTGCAATTGCCTTGAAATAGTTCACTTGCCGTACATATTTGGTTCATATTAAGGTAAGGTCAGACTAGGCTACTTTTGCTGCGCGCAGCAAAAGTAGCTGTGTGTGAACACCACTGCAACCGATAAAAGTGCACACTGCTGCACATGTGGTATACTGCGCACGCTGTTAAAAGCAGCTTAGTGCGAGTGCAAATTTTGTATGTTGCATTCGCAGTAAAAAATCTTCATTTGGTTTAATATTTTGCTGCGAGTAGCGGTGCAGCTTTTATCACATTTAAATAAAATATAATTTTTTATTTTTGTATGCACCCTCCGATGTTGCTCGTAGGTTTTATCTTTGATTAAATCATCAATTTTTCCTGACCAATCCATTTTATTTTGATTTT
The DNA here is from genome assembly GCA_932274525.1 of Podabrus alpinus. Lineage (NCBI taxonomy): Eukaryota > Metazoa > Arthropoda > Insecta > Coleoptera > Cantharidae > Podabrus > Podabrus alpinus. Next base: position 61,310,856 of record OW026452.1, read on the forward strand.
ATTTGTTAATTTCATTCATAAAACTGCACGTGTGGTGTACTGCGTACGCTGTTAAAAGCAGTTTAGTGTGAGTGCAAATTTTATGTGTTGCATACGCAACAGTAGTTAAGCTGCCTACTGTAAGTTGATACCTAACTGATAAGCTGCTCCGGGGAATGTCCTGGGTGACATCATGCTCTGAGTAAACGTAATTCAGTAAATGCACCTGACAAACCATATATTCTATCGCAGTAAAAAAATTATCATTTGGTTTAATATTTTGCTGCGAGTAGCTGTGCAGCATTTTAATTTACAATGCCTCCCAGTAAGTGGGAAACCGAACGGGCAAAAAGTGTTTGTTGGCGCCACGAAGCGAAAATAGCTCCAAATCGAACGCGGTCTATATATAATCAAATACGAATACGCTATATCTATAATCAAATATATAATCTATAATTATAAATAATATAATTATAATATTATATAATCAAATAACACACACAATTTTTGTTGTTTCAAACGACCGCACAATACTCACGAATAGGGCTGCGCATATAATCGATTAATCGTCACCGTAATTCGAATAATGGATTATTTCATAATCGATTATGATAATTTATAATAATCGATTATAGAAATAATCGATTGTGAAAATAAACCTGCAATTACAAATTTTACAAACATGCTTGCTAAGAAATTTTTTTCTTGCTTCTTGGCAGAAATGTGTACATACATTAAGAAAATTGTTTGCTGACAAACACGTTTCCAACACGTGATATTTATCTCTTGAACGCGATGTTTGCAAAATCTTACTACATTCTTCGACTGAAAGTAATCGCTCCGAGATTTTTATATCGTGGTTTTTAATTTATTTTTGACCTTATTAAAAATTAGAAAAATATAAAAAATTCATGTATTAAAAAATTAAAGTATTAAATCTATAAATTATTCTTAATGAATTTTTTTTGGAGAAATGCATGGTTTCGATAATAGTTAATGTAGTGCAAAAAATGACAGAGTTCATAATCGACTATGAGTTCATAATCGATTATTTTTAATAATCGATTAATCGAAAAAAATCGATTATTTTTTATAATCGATAATCGATTATGAAATTTCATAATCGCGCACCCCTACTCACGAATAATTATTAGCTATAAAGTACTTTAGCGGTTGCAGTCGTTGCAATTTTTGCAGCCGAAGGAAAAGCAGCTATGTGTGAGCATTTGTTAGTAGGTTTGTATCTTTTGACGCAGCTTTTGCAGCCGTAGTTGCAAAAGCTGCGTGCTGCAGGCTACTTTGACTCTGTGTGTGAGCCTGACATGCAGCTTTTGCAGCCAGAGTAAAAAGCGTGCGCAGCAAAAGTAGCCTAGTCTGACCTTACCTTTACCTATTTTTGTCTTTTAAGAACGTTGTAGCCCTTAAAATGCGTTTATGAATGGAACGACATTTAAAATACTGTTTAGCCTTAAAATGTGTTTTAACTAAAACATCTCTGAGAGACACTTTAAGATATTTTTATGAATACGGCTGTAAGAAGATGGTATTCATCCATAGATAGTTCAGCAGGATATACCTCCGAGTCAATTGAGGCAGCACAATTAAAGGCGGCTGAATTAAAAAAGAAAGCACAGCAACTAGTTTGTAGTCTAGTGACGGATGAAATGGCCATCAGACAACACCTAGACTGGAATGGTCATAGAAACATGGGCTATGTGGATTTTGGTTGTGACTGGGGTGATAATGATGGACTCCCATTAGCTAAACAAGCTTTAGTTTTTATGATAGTGTCACGACCGTGTGTCGTGCGGGATCTTGATATTTGAATTTAAACGAGCTCGAACATTAACTTATATATTCATACTTCGCAACATCTATGTACAAACATCTTAAAACTAATATTTACAATTAAGTCTTACATTATCAATTGGGGGTGAAGTTTTCTTATGGAACCCATGGCCGTCTCTCTCCTTGCTACTCGGGCTTCACTCTTTCACACCACATATGTAACTCCCTTAACACCACATGTGTAATTGTCTCTTCTTCGTTCAAGTCCCTCACAAGAAACTTCCTCGCCCCTCACTTATTTCTAAACAATTTGCAACCAATCTATTTTCTCCGCTGGCTAATCATATCCGGGACAATCGCCCCTTATCCACAATGTTAACTTAGCATATTCGATAAGGCGACTCACGTACTAATATTTTTATTAATGTGACAATAGTTGCTGTTAATTGTAGATGGAAAATACCTATTGCTTATTTTTTGATTAATTCTTTAAATGCTGAAGAAAGAGCTAACTTGATCAAAAATTGTCTTCGTATGCTTCACAATGCTGGAGTAAAAATAATTTCTTTAACATTTGATGGAACAGCCACCAATATATCTACAGCAACTGTGCTCGGGACAAACTTACAATTAAATTTTCTTAAACCCACTTTTACTCATCCATGTACATCAGAAGAGGTTTTTGTTATATACTGTTGCGTCCCCAACTTGGCTATTTGAGAAATATCCAAGAAAAGGATTAACACTTCGAACACTCCTCTACCTCAGGAGTATTTCTCTCAATACTCGCTTAAAACGTCTTATAAGCAAACAGCACAAAAGAAAACAATCGGATTGCAAAAACACATATTTAATAACATTAATATAAAAACGGAATAACAAAAACGTAAACGCAAAACCAACAAACTTAAAATTATAACAAAATTTATTCTAACCTTTACATTCGGATGATAACTCGGCTGGACGGATCACACACAATATGCGCACATTCACTTTCTTCTATCACTGATCGCCTGGTCCAAATTGTTTCCTGCTCTGGCTAGGTCTCTGACCTGCGACAATCCCAGTCCAATTGCTGTTCCCGAACTAATTTTCCCCGTAGGAGAAACTCGGAACACCTTCTCTTAGGTCTTCAAATCGAACGTTGATCTGAAGATCAATAATTCTTTTATTTTTCGATGGAGCAGCACATCCCGAACTCCAGTTTATCAATTCAACTCTCAGCTCAAAAACCGACTACGCGTCCGTCCCGTACGCTCTCAAATTAGTAACTCAAACACATCCTATCTGGATGCTATCTAAAAAGGTCACTCTTTCGACTATGCTTGTCTCTTAATTTTATGGAGCTTTATTATGCGACTGTCTTCGTCGCTTATTTTTATTGACTCCGATTTGCGACTATCTTTGTCGCTTCTTGAAATTGAACTTTTTATTTGCGATTATCTTTGTCGCTTCTTGAAATTGAACTCTTTATTTGCGACTATCTTTGTCGCTTCTTGAAATTGAACTCCCTATTACTATCCTCATGACAACCTTTCTTTCTTTTTAGGCTTCTATACAAAGTATAACAAGAAGCCTTATGATCTAGCTCCGTGTCCGTCTGTCTGTCCGTCCGTCTGTCTGTCCGTCCGTCTGTCTGTCCGTCCGTCTGTCCGCATAATTCAAAATCATACAGAGCGTTTCAAATCGTGTTGGAAATACTCTCTGTGTATAGAGGTCTAAGAACTGGGTAGCCAGTGCGCTACTTTTAGGCTTCTATACAAAGTACGATATAACAAGAAGCCTTATTTAGGCTTCTTTACAAGGTATAGAAAGAAGCCTTATGGTCTGGCTTCGTGTCCGTCCGCATGTTTCAGAGCCAATCATAACGTTGATCAACTGATACGTTGTTATATTGTAAATACTTCGTCTATATAGTATTGCGTTAATCTGTTAATCCGTTGTTTCGATTCGCTAATGCAATTTACAAATACGCAAATGTTCGAAAGAAATTTACTAAGTTAAAGATATTTTCAAAGAGGTCTCCCTATATAAACTACTTGTTAGGCTTCTATACAAAGTATAGCAAGAACCCTTATGATCTGGCTCCGCGTCTGTCCGTCTGTCTGTCCGCATAATTCAAATCTAATCAGAACCTTCGAAATTGTGATTGTGACCGCTAAAATTTAATTAGTGCAGATTATCTGATATTACCTTATAATAATATGGCGACCAAAAATAACAACTTTTTTTTCAATGCAGACCAAATATAAGTTATATTTTATTTACATAATTTTTCACCTATATAGGAAATTTAAATACGTTGATACGTTGATACGATGATACGTTGATACGTTGATACGATGATACGTTGATACGTTGATACGTTGATACGATGATACGTTGATACGTTGATACGTTGATACGTTGATACGTTGATACGTTGATACGTTGATCCGTTGATACGTTGATCTGTTGATACGTTGATCCGGTTTTATTGTAACCACAGCAGTGGCTTGATGTGATTGGTGAAGTTAAGTTGTAAATAAAAGAGAAAGATTGGGATTGATCGACCTTAAGAAATGGATCGTACATTACAGAGAAGTAAAGTTCCGGATGGAATGGAAAAGTTTGCTTATTATTGATTATATAGTAAATGATAAATACCAACCGCAAAAATATATTTAGTGCAGATTATCTATTTTCAATGCACACCAAATATAAGTTATATTTTATTTTCATAATTTTTCAGCTATATAGGAAACTAGCTGACCCGGCAGACGTTGTCCTGCCCAAATTTCAATATTTGCCTACATGTATTTTTTAGATCCAATCCGCATAATGACCTTGCGACTTATTTGGTCATCGCAAATACCCAACGTATTAAAAAAGGATTAAATAAATAAATTAATAAAAAATACAAATCAAGGTTTAATAAAAAAAAGTTTAACAAAACTGTTAAGTATTCACAAAAACCACAATAATTTCTAATTTTACTTTATTTTATTTTTGCCAATTACTCTTGTTTTTTGTGTTCTTTCTTTTCCTCCTCCCCTTCGTCTTCTAATAAGGAATTTTCGAAAGCACGCAGCGATATTGCCAATTCCTGTTCTTCTTACATACATACATACATACATTGAATTTAATATATATAGATATCGTTCGTTAATACGTTGATCCGTTGAAACGTTGATCCGTTGATCCGCACTAACGTTGGTCAAGCTAATACAGCGCTTGACCAAAGTTCGCGGCAAGATTCTAAAGTAGCCTATGTTTTTCGTAGCATTGTAAATAGCTTCTACACCAAATTTGGTAGAGATTGGTCAAACGGTGTAGAATTGTATAGAAAACATACATACATACATACATACATACATACATTGAATTTTATATATATAGATTTAAATACGTTGATCTGTTGATAAGTTGATCTGTTGATACTGCTGTGTACTTTTAGGTTTCTATACAAAGTATAGCAAGAAGCCTTATGATCTGGCTCCGTGTCTGTCCTTCTGTCCGTCCGTCTGTCCGTCTGTCTGTCCGTCCGCATAATTTAAAATCATACAGAGCGTTTCAAATCGTGTTTTACTTTGATGTGAAAAAATAATTTTTTATTGATGTGGTTAGTGAAGTTAAGTTATAAATAAAAGAGAAAGGAGAGGATTGGTCCACCTCAAAACAAGGTGGAACTCGCTTTAGCGGCAGTTCCTAGGCTTCTATACAGCTACCTTTCTAGTATGGAAAGTTGTTATTATCTGGTTAGTTTTGATCGCCATATAATGTAACATCACATAATCAGATAATCTGCACCAATTAAATTTTTTGCGGTTGGTAATTATCATTTACTATATAAGTAATAACAATCAAACTTTTCCATTCTATTCGAACCTTTACTTCTCTGTAATGTTTGGTCCTTTTTTTGAGGTGGACCAATCCTCTCCTTTCTCATTTATTTACAACTTAACTTCACTAACCACATCATTAAAAAATTATTTTTTCACATCAAAGTAAAATAAAATACAACTACTTTTCTGGTAGTTGTGGTAGTGTACTTTTCTGGTAGTGTAAAACTACCGTTATGAACGTCGAAATTTGGTTCTACAACGTTACCTACTTCAAGTACAGCTGCGTTTTTACTTCGTGGATTTTGTCGGCGAATTGCATGACTACGTGAACGATGTAATATTTGCGAAGGGGTCATGTTGGCAATTTGCTTTCGTTTGCGATTTTGTTCAATTTGTTCTGACGTCATGTTGGCAATTTTATTTCTTTCGCGATGTTGAATAATTTGTTCTGACGTCATATTGGCAATTTGCTTTCGCTTTCGAAATTCGCGTAATTTACGGTCCATTTTTTGAGGTGGATCCATCCTCTTCCTTCTCTTTTATTTACAACTTAACTTCACTATCCACATCAAGCCACTGCTGTGGTTAAAATAAAATAATAAATAATTAGTGCAGATTATCTGATTATGTGATGTTACATTATATGGCGACCAAAAATAACCAGATAATAACAACTTTCCACACCAGAAAGGTAGCTGTATAGAAGCCTAAGAACTGCCGCTAAAGCGAGTTCCACCTTGTTTTATTCACATTTGATTTTAATCTAATCATTTTGTTCTGCGTTGTTTGTTACCTACGCCCCTTATCACCAGGCGTTTTTTTATATTAACAAAAACTTAATCTAACAATAACTTAACTAATACATTTAAAAACATCTCCGATTGTTTCCCCTTGCAGTGCTTGCCCATAATTGGGGGTACACGGTGGACACAACATTACATATGACCTGTAAGATACATCCATGTATTTAGTGTTGCCTACGCAACCAATGTATTATAAATGTATCATAATGTATTTCTATAATAAACCAGTTCATAGACAACTCTCTAGTTATCAACACGTATAACATGGCACAGTCGCATAGTAAAAAACTGTAGATGGTAAATAAATAAATTAATTAAAAATTAACGCTACAAATAAATAAGCGAAATAAACAATCAAGTGATAAATTAACGAACAATTAAGTGTAGTGTGAAACAATTAAGTGTTGTGTAAAACAATTAAATTATAAAACCGATGCTAAAAACAAAAAATTAAAGATGGAAGCCAAAATGATGCAAAATATGACCTTCATTGGAAACCAAGGCGCAAATTGGAAAAAATGGCTACAAAGGTTCGAAATATACAGCATAGCAACACAATTAAATGAAAAATCAGAAAAAATTCAATGTGCACAAATGATTTATCAAATGGGAGAAGAAGTAATTCAAATTTATAACTCCTTCACGCTAAATGAAGATGAAAAAGACAAAATACAGGTATTAAAAAACAAATTCAATAGTCACTTTATACCTAAAAAGAACTTAACGTATGAACGATATAAATTTTTCATGGCTCGACAAGGGCAGGAATCGATAGAAAAATTTGCTACAAATTTAAAAAATCAAGCGCATCAATGCGAAATAACAGATGAAAAATTAAAAGAAGATTTAATTAAAACGATGTTAATAATTGGAATCAAAGATGATCCGACAAGGGAAAAATTGTTACAGCGAGAAGATCTTACACTCGAAAATGCAATACAATGTTGTATTAACACTGAAGCCTCGAGAAAACAACTACAAGAAATGTCGAATGGTACTACACAAAGCTACATAAATAAGGGTTCAATGAGTTCATCAAATCCAGAAGTAGACGCAATTCGTAGAAGCTACCAAGCAAATTATTCAGGTACGCCAGCAGCTACGAACCATTCAAGAACAAATCAAAAAGGCTCAAATTCAACAAACGCAGACCAAAAGCGGGCAAAAGAAATCAACAATTGTAGAAGATGTGGACGCAATCACCTCATCAACCAATGTCCAGCTTATGGTAAGAAGTGTACAAAATGTAATAAAATTAATCATTTTGCCAATGTTTGTAAAATAAGTAACAAAAATTATAAGCGGGTTAACCAAATAAATCAAAACGATGAAATTGAACAATTTAACCAAATAAATCAAAACGATGAAATTGAATAATTAATAAACATAAATTCAATTAATGTAACAGACAATTTAAATAATAGTTCTAGTTATAAACTCAAATTAATAGTTAACAACAACAGCGAGAATCCGATACAATTTAAAATTGATTCAGGCGCAAGTGCGAATATAATACCATTATCAGAACTAAAAAGAATTAAATTCAATTTAAATGAAATTCAAAAAACAAATGAAATTTTATCATTTACTAAAGAAAAAATACCTATTCTAGGAAAATGTAAATTAAGTATCAAATTCAACGACAAAGTAATAAATGATGAATTCTTTGTTGAATCAAACGGTCTAAGATCAATTCTAGGTTTGAGAGCATGTACTAATTTAGGCATAATAATCATAAATTCCGACAATCTAATCATAAATGATAAAAATTTAAGACCAACTCTAATTAAAAGAAAACAGTATAATGACAAAATCAAAACTGCTCAATTAAATGCTAAAAAATACTACGACAGCAGAGGTACTGTTAATAGACCATATTTTCAAATCGGTACACCCATATGGTACCAAGAAAGACCAAAGAGTATTTGGAAAAAAGGAATAATTAAAGAAAAACTCAAAAGCAGAACTTTTAAAATAAAGAGGGAAGACGAAAGTGAAATAATCAGGAATAAATTCTACATCAAATTTAGAAAAATAAATGACACAAATAATCTTCCAGCACAGGACGAAAATACATATTCAAACTATGTAGCACCGATACCTTTAAATGAAAGTGAAAATGCAAATGACAATAATGAAATTGAAAACATAGTTAACAATGAAGCCACAAATCAAAAAACAGTGGTACGCGTAAATCAAACTGAAATAAATAAAAACAATGTTGAATCGGCAAATAACAACAGTGCAACTAATGAAAGTGTAAATGAAAATGCTAATATAAATAATGACAGTGTAATTAATAACAATGCGCGAACCTCCAATAGAAGAAGAAAAGTGCCAAAGAAATTCAGAGACTTTGTAAAACATTAATCATTACTATAAAATTTATATTCGACATGTTTCACTAGTTATTGATAAATTTGTAAGCTAACTAAATTTAAGAACAATTTTGTAAAATAAATTTAAAAAATTAAAATTGTTATAAATAAGGGAGATGTAAGATACATCCATGTATTTAGTGTTACCTACGCAACCAATGTATTATAAATGTATCATAATGTATTTCTATAATAAACCAGTTCATAGACAACTTTCTAACTCTCGTGCTAATCCAGAGGGGGACGATCGCGAAAATAGTGCCGTCAAATATAAAGACGAGTGGACTGGCACTTTGCCAGCGACCACAAGTTTTTCAAGATGACCCGGTCGCATCGCGCTCTGTGATTTAATATGATTTGCAGGGTCGGATAAAATCCGAAAAAAGTGCGAAAATCGGCAACATTCATACCCGGGGATAAAAGTCACATAGCAGCAGGCTCGGCTACTGGCTTTGCCGTGCCCGGTTGGAATGAGTAAAAATTTTTCACCCGTTATATGTGTGGGATTCGATACAGACGATTGGGTCGTTTTAAACACTGCCACCTTTTTAAGTTCCCTTGAGAAGTTCCCGCGAGAAGATGCGCGAGAAGTTCCCAAGAGAATTCCCGAAGAATATCGTCATTGATCGGCGGGACGGGTCGGGTCGAGTAGTGACGGTCGTTCGACGGGGTAGGTTAGTGTCGGTACGACAATAGCGCGTAGACCCTCTGTGGACACAAACTCTCGTGCTAATCCAGAGGGGGACGATCGCGAAAATAGTGCCGTCAAATATAAAGACGAGTGGACTGGCACTTTGCCAGCGACCACAAGTTTTTCAAGATGACCCGGTCGCATCGCGCTCTGTGATTTAATATGATTTGCAGGGTCGCTTGGGGGCTCGGAGTCTCCGGTATGGATGACGGTCGGCTCGGCCTTGACTTTGTCGCCGGAATTTCCTCCTATTAAGTTAATGACGAGTGGACTTTCACCTATACTGACGATTGCGGACCACTAGGTGACCCGGTGAGACGTGTTGGATCGCGGCGAGCGGTGTGTCCGGTTCAATTGGAAAAGTAGAATCAAGTGATAGTGCCTGACCTCCCGGACACAAACTTTCGTGCTAAACCGGGAGGTCATCGGGAGCCTGCATCATCGATGCAGCATGGAAGATCGCAGACGACAGCGGAAGTAATGCCGAGAAGGTAAAGCCCGCTGTCGTCGGGGAGGGGGTTTTAGTCAGTTAGAATCTGACACTACCATCCCTGATGGGGTGGTGCCTATGAAGGTTTCCCCCTTCCCTGCAGAAAAAAAAAAGCTATCAACACGTATAACATGACCCTTGCCATATTATGATCAAGTTAGTTCGAAATGCTTTAGGTGATTGGCGTTATTTTGTTGATGGTCAATCAAATAACAAAATTGAATGGAATTTTTTTAAGAACTTGGTGGATCATTGCATTTAGCCAATAAACTCAGACGTCGTCATATAAATTATCAATCTGAAAAGATGAAGGTAAAATTAGCAGTGCAATGTTTCAGTTCTAGTGTAGCAGATGCATTAAATTATTGCAATTATTGCAAATTCGAATTTTTGTCAAATTTTTGATAAACTTTTTGATATTTTAAACACTAGAAATTCTTTGATTAAAAATCCATACAAAAGACCTCTTTCTTCTAAAATGTAGAATTTTGTAAGTCGGTTTTTGAAAAATTTGCAAACTATGTTTTAAATTTATATGGTTCTAATGGTAAAAATCTAGTAGATGGCCGAAGGCGGACAGGTTTCATTGGTTTCATTGTCAATATGCATTCAATTTTAGGAATCGTTAAAAACTATATTATTATTGAGAAAATGAGTTTATCGTATTTGCTAACATATAAACTAAGGCAAGATCACATCGAAATGTTTTTTTGTGCCATCAGACAAAGAGGAGGTTTCAATAATAACCCTACAGCTAGTCAGTTTGAATCGGCTTATAAAAGATTGCCAATTCATGCCGAAATATCTACTTCGGCTGGAAATTGTCTTCCTCAAGATCAGACTCAAATTTTGCATGTGGCTTCCACTTCAAAAACTGTTGAAAATGATTACGATTACAGCGATAATTTATTAACTAACATTGATAATGGCGCCAGCGATGAGGAATAAAATGAAAATTTAGATATACTAATTAATCTTCCAATCTTAACAACAGAAATAATTAGTTACATATTATGTGGCTTTATTATACTAAAATTGAGAAAGAAAATATCTTGCCAAATATGCTCTTCTTCATTAATCCAATCAAACAGCTGCTCAATGTTGATTTCTAGAAATGATCGGGGTGGTTTAATAAAGCCATCGGAAGACGTCCTTCAACTTTGCGCAATTGCGCAAAAAAAAATTTAAATATCAAATCAATTTTTAGGAACCTTGATGACCACATTTTATACCAAGACCCAATAAATAATCATTTGTTGCAATTAGTAAATTTAATATACAAACTGTATTTCACAATAAGAATCCATCATCGCAATAGTACCTTAAACGAAACCAAAGACAAAATCCGGCATAAATATTCCAAATTAATTCTTTTCAAAAATCAATAAACAAAATTCTCTTTCTTTTAACTTCAATTAAACTTGTATTTTTTATTGTCAATATGAATGTGAAAAGAACTTTTTTTCTCTTACAACGTGTACTAAACACAATTATTTTGTAATCTAATTTATTTTATTAAACAAATTTTTTTTTAAAAATACAGTTATTGATCTTTTATTTTTAAAATCCACAACATTACTACCCTTGGAGGCAAAATCCTTGTTTGTTGCAAAAGTTAAGAATCCTATAGTACAAATTTTTTAATGATAAATTATTTGTGATTTTGAAAAATCCAAAATACTTAGGTACTTGAATACAAAAACGATTTCAATTTGGTTTGAGAAGTATTATCTCAATAAATGATTTAAATTGAATTTTAAAAAGTGTTCAAAATAATATAATGATGTTTTAAGAAGCATTTCCTAACAAAGTAATTTGTTTATACTCTCTTGTACGTCTCAAAAACAATTTTTTATTTAGAGTTAACAGCGCTTTAAGTATATTCAAGGGAGCCATACTAGAGAGAAATCTCACAGTCACGTGGTACGCAAGGCTGCTTTTCTCTCGTACACGAATATGCGCGTTAGCTTCATCTCCCTCTAGTGTTACTGGTCAATCCGCGTTCAACTCGGCATACGTTAAGGTGTATCTAGTCCTATTAATATATCATTGGGGTTAGAGTTACCTATCTCTTAACCACTCGAAACAAAATTTATTCTGCTACACACTAAAGAACATGGTTAATAGAGCAAATTGTAAAAATATTTTGCGAGAATTTAGCCCAAACTTTTTAATAAATCGAATTTGAACTTCGAAAACCGAACGAGATTCCGCGCGTCGCTTATTTTGTTGACGGTACGCGTGGAATAAATGACCCTAACACTTAGAGTATTTCGCACCGGCAGAAGCACCACGTCTCTCGTACCTGTAACATCGATTACTTTTTGTTTTTACGCGATTTTTTGGGGGTGAAACGTAAAAGTTTACTGCCCGGCCCATACCGCAACTATACTTTTTAATGCTATTTTCAGGGTCTCTAAGCTGCCGGTTTCTTTAATCCCGGTTTTCTTGATGGAAGGCGCTTCTCGTATGTTTAGCCCAGTAAACCTCCTAATCGATTGCACACCTCAAAAATCGATAATAAAAAAATTTACTTTTTTCACTTTTTCGGCAATACACGGGTAATTTTCGATTTTTTGCTAATATTTATTACTAATATTTACTAATCACGCCCCCACCTATCCGAATTTTAAAGAAAAAATCAAATTCGAGCGAAAAAATTTCACTCGATCCGAAGGGAACGTCAATGCATTTGTTCGCGTCTCCCTGGGGGGCGTGGCCTATTCAATGCTAATTTCCCTACTTTTAAAAAGTCGATATTGGGGTTGTTTTTAAAGATTTCTCGCAAAATATTTTTTCTATAGACTAAAATAAGCCTGCTCTTTAGTGTGTAGCTGAAGAAATTTTTTTTCAGCTGGTCAGAGATAGATAACACTCTCCTACCATTGGTACTCGTAAGTAATTACCTAGAAAACACAAGTGCTATAATTTGATGTCATCTTTTTTCTACGGAATAGGAACAAATTTGCCATAACCACGTCTCCCGACTTGTTGAACGTAATTTGTTTGTAATATAATTTATAGCTTTAAATAACCAAAACACATACAAATTACCTCGACCTATGCTTTTCATCTTCCATAGTAGTTTCCATAGTGGAATTTGAAAACAAACATCAAAACATTAACCACAATTCTTTGATAAACACTCTACCATAGATCATTTTGAGTCACGTGACTTTGACAGGGCGCGGCCATTTTGTCGGGAGGGCATACCTGTCGGGACGTCACCTCGAAATGATAAATTGTGATTTAAGGTTATGATTATGAGGTGTAAACTTCATAATCATAACCTTAAAATAAAAATCAATTACGAGATTTGACAGGGCGCGGCCATTTTGTCTGGAGGGCATACCTGTCGTGACGTCACCTCAAAATGATCTATTGCAATGTGTCTAGCAACATACTTTTGGATATAAAACGACCTACTCTTAAAATTGTTCTCATACCCCTATTATGTAGCTTTTGTAACCTATCCAACATGCCACCATTGCCCATAAACAGAACATCACATTAAAAATCCTAATTGCGCTCAAAACCGATATATTCTTCCTAATTTAAAAAAAAAAATGCAATTTCTTCGCTATTTTTTTTACACACATAATCAAAGTGACTCTTAAAGTTCAATTTATCGTCAACATCTACACCCAAGTATTTCATCTGACTAACCACCTCAATCCGAGTACCCTCCATCATAACATCACGAGTTATACCCCTACTGTCATTTACAATAATACATTTTGACTTACACAAATTTAGTTTTAGTTTATTCATTTGAAACCATACACTAAGTTTCTCTAATTCTTGATTAATAACCCCAACGCAGTACGCAGTCATCCACATCATCACCATAAAAGTACAAGAGCGCATCATCCGCAAAAAGAACTAATTTTGCTCTATTAATTACCTTATGCATATCATTTACGTACAACAGAAATAATACCACACCAAGAACCGTTCCCTGAGGAACTCCCAACAAAACATCCAACGCACCCGAAACCTCTCCATTAACTCTAGTTCTCTGTTTTCTATTAGATAAATATGATTTAAACCAATTCCATTCATTACCCCGAATTCCATAACTTTTAAGTTTTCCCAACAAAATTTCTCTATCAACTGTCTCGAAAGCTCTACGGAGGTCCAAGAAAACCGCCAATATCTTCTTATCATCATGAAGAGCCATCTTCCAATCTCCCACCACAAACGTAACCAATGACTCACAGTTGTAACCCTTTCTAAAGCCTGATTGGTATTCAGAAATGACACCATGATTGTCCAAGTAATCAATCAACTGATTGTTAACTAGCTTTTCCAAAATTTTTGATTGAACCGATACTATATTAACTGGCCGGAACTCCTCACATTTAATCGAATTCTTTACTTTTTCGATAGGAACTACCATAGATTCTTTCCACGAATCAGGAAAAACTCCAGCGACTCATTAATGATAGACAAAAAATTTTCACCTATTTTAGGTCAACGATATCAGTAGTATAGCAACAAGAGAACGGGACCATTCCTTATGTAAATTAACATGGGAAAATGTCAAGGTCCATTCTGGTCATTTTTGGTTCAAATTTATGTCACCCCCTACTTTACCGACATTTTAATCACGGACGCAAACCGATATACTTTACCTTAGCACGGACGCAAACCAAACGATTGTACCGACACACCTACTGCGCATGCCTAAAACATGTTTCCCACTCTTCATTACCGATACTAATACCGGTATTATACCGCTCTATACCACATATTATACCGTATTATACCGTATTATACCGGTAAGCGGTATAATACCGGTATAATACCGGTATTATACCGCTCTGTACCGCATATTATACCGTATTATACCGGTAAGCGGTATAATACCGGTATAATACCGGTATTATACCGCATATTATACCGTATTATACCGTATTATACCGGTAAGCGGTATAATACCGGTATAATACGGTATAATATGCGGTACAGAGCGGTATAATACCGGTATTATACCGGTATTATACCGCTTACCGGTATAATACGGTATAATACGGTATAATATGTGGTATAGAGCGGTATAATACCGGTATTAGTATCGGTAATGAAGAGTGGGAAACATGTTTTAGGCATGCGCAGTAGGTGTGTCGGTACAATCGTTTGGTTTGCGTCCGTGCTAAGGTAAAGTATATCGGTTTGCGTCCGTGATTAAAATGTCGGTAAAGTAGGGGGTGACATAAATTTGAACCAAAAATGACCAGAATGGACCTTGACATTTTCCCATGTTAATTTACATAAGGAATGGTCCCGTTCTCTTGTTGCTATACTACTGATATCGTTGACCTAAAATAGGTGAAAATTTTTTGTCTATCATTAATGAGTCGCTGGAGTTTTTCCTGATTCGTGGAAAGAATCTATGGTAGTTCCTATCGAAAAAGTAAAGAATTCGATTAAATGTGAGGAGTTCCGGCCAGTTAATATAGTATCGGTTCAATCAAAAATTTTGGAAAAGCTAGTTAACAATCAGTTGATTGATTACTTGGACAATCATGGTGTCATTTCTGAATACCAATCAGGCTTTAGAAAGGGTTACAACTGTGAGTCATTGGTTACGTTTGTGGTGGGAGATTGGAAGATGGCTCTTCATGATGATAAGAAGATATTGGCGGTTTTCTTGGACCTCCGTAGAGCTTTCGAGACAGTTGATAGAGAAATTTTGTTGGGAAAACTTAAAAGTTATGGAATTCGGGGTAATGAATGGAATTGGTTTAAATCATATTTATCTAATAGAAAACAGAGAACTAGAGTTAATGGAGAGGTTTCGGGTGCGTTGGATGTTTTGTTGGGAGTTCCTCAGGGAACGGTTCTTGGTGTGGTATTATTTCTGTTGTACGTAAATGATATGCATAAGGTAATTAATAGAGCAAAATTAGTTCTTTTTGCGGATGATGCGCTCTTGTACTTTTATGGTGATGATGTGGATGACTGCGTACTGCGTTGGGGTTATTAATCAAGAATTAGAGAAACTTAGTGTATGGTTTCAAATGAATAAACTAAAACTAAATTTGTGTAAGTCAAAATGTATTATTGTAAATGACAGTAGGGGTATAACTCGTGATGTTATGATGGAGGGTACTCGGATTGAGGTGGTTAGTCAGATGAAATACTTGGGTGTAGATGTTGACGATAAATTGAACTTTAAGAGTCACTTTGATTATGTGTGTAAAAAAAATAGCGAAGAAATTGCATTTTTTTTTTTAAATTAGGAAGAATATATCGGTTTTGAGCGCAATTAGGATTTTTAATGTGATGTTCTGTTTATGGGCAATGGTGGCATGTTGGATAGGTTACAAAAGCTACATAATAGGGGTATGAGAACAATTTTAAGAGTAGGTCGTTTTATATCCAAAAGTATGTTGCTAGACACATTGCAATAGATCATTTTGAGGTGACGTCACGACAGGTATGCCCTCCAGACAAAATGGCCGCGCCCTGTCAAATCTCGTAATTGATTTTTATTTTAAGGTTATGATTATGAAGTTTACACCTCATAATCATAACCTTAAATCACAATTTATCATTTCGAGGTGACGTCCCGACAGGTATGCCCTCCCGACAAAATGGCCGCGCCCTGTCAAAGTCACGTGACTCAAAATGATCTATGGTAGAGTGTTTATCAAAGAATTGTGGTTAATGTTTTGATGTTTGTTTTCAAATTCCACTATGGAAACTACTATGGAAGATGAAAAGCATAGGTCGAGGTAATTTGTATGTGTTTTGGTTATTTAAAGCTATAAATTATATTACAAACAAATTACGTTCAACAAGTCGGGAGACGTGGTTATGGCAAATTTGTTCCTATTCCGTAGAAAAAAGATGACATCAAATTATAGCACTTGTGTTTTCTAGGTAATTACTTACGAGTACCAATGGTAGGAGAGTGTTATCTATCTCTGACCAGCTGAAAAAAAATTTCTTCAGCTACACACTAAAGAGCAGGCTTATTTTAGTCTATAGAAAAAATATTTTGCGAGAAATCTTTAAAAACAACCCCAATATCGACTTTTTAAAAGTAGGGAAATTAGCATTGAATAGGCCACGCCCCCCAGGGAGACGCGAACAAATGCATTGACGTTCCCTTCGGATCGAGTGAAATTTTTTCGCTCGAATTTGATTTTTTCTTTAAAATTCGGATAGGTGGGGGCGTGATTAGTAAATATTAGTAATAAATATTAGCAAAAAATCGAAAATTACCCGTGTATTGCCGAAAAAGTGAAAAAAGTAAATTTTTTTATTATCGATTTTTGAGGTGTGCAATCGATTAGGAGGTTTACTGGGCTAAACATACGAGAAGCGCCTTCCATCAAGAAAACCGGGATTAAAGAAACCGGCAGCTTAGAGACCCTGAAAATAGCATTAAAAAGTATAGTTGCGGTATGGGCCGGGCAGTAAACTTTTACGTTTCACCCCCAAAAAATCGCGTAAAAACAAAAAGTAATCGATGTTACAGGTACGAGAGACGTGGTGCTTCTGCCGGTGCGAAATACTCTAAGTGTTAGGGTCATTTATTCCACGCGTACCGTCAACAAAATAAGCGACGCGCGGAATCTCGTTCGGTTTTCGAAGTTCAAATTCGATTTATTAAAAAGTTTGGGCTAAATTCTCGCAAAATATTTTTACAATTTGCTCTATTAACCATGTTCTTTAGTGTGTAGCAGAATAAATTTTGTTTCGAGTGGTTAAGAGATAGGTAACTCTAACCCCAATGATATATTAATAGGACTAGATACACCTTAACGTATGCCGAGTTGAACGCGGATTGACCAGTAACACTAGAGGGAGATGAAGCTAACGCGCATATTCGTGTACGAGAGAAAAGCAGCCTTGCGTACCACGTGACTGTGAGATTTCTCTCTAGTATGGCTCCCTTGAATATACTTAATAGCGCTGTTAACTCTAAATAAAAAATTATTTTTGAGACGTACAAGAGAGTATAAACAAATTACTTTGTTAGGAAATGCTTCTTAAAACATCATTATATTATTTTGAACACTTTTTAAAATTTAATTTAAATCATTTATTGAGATAATACTTCTCAAACCAAATTGAAATCGTTTTTGTATTCAAGTACCTAAGTATTTTGGATTTTTCAAAATCACAAATAATTTATCATTAAAAAATTTGTACTATAGGATTCTTAACTTTTGCAACAAACAAGGATTTTGCCTCCAAGGGTAGTAATGTTGTGGATTTTAAAAATAAAAGATCAATAACTGTATTTTTAAAAAAAAATTTGTTTAATAAAATAAATTAGATTACAAAATAATTGTGTTTAGTACACGTTGTAAGAGAAAAAAAGTTCTTTTCACATTCATATTGACAATAAAAAATACAAGTTTAATTGAAGTTAAAAGAAAGAGAATTTTGTTTATTGATTTTTGAAAAGAATTAATTTGGAATATTTATGCCGGATTTTGTCTTTGGTTTCGTTTAAGGTACTATTGCGATGATGGATTCTTATTGTGAAATACAGTTTGTATATTAAATTTACTAATTGCAACAAATGATTATTTATTGGGTCTTGGTATAAAATGTGGTCATCAAGGTTCCTAAAAATTGATTTGATATTTAAATTTTTTTTTGCGCAATTGCGCAAAGTTGAAGGACGTCTTCCGATGGCTTTATTAAACCACCCCGATCATTTCTAGAAATCAACATTGAGCAGCTGTTTGATTGGATTAATGAAGAAGAGCATATTTGGCAAGATATTTTCTTTCTCAATTTTAGTATAATAAAGCCACATAATATGTAACTAATTATTTCTGTTGTTAAGATTGGAAGATTAATTAGTATATCTAAATTTTCATTTTATTCCTCATCGCTGGCGCCATTATCAATGTTAGTTAATAAATTATCGCTGTAATCGTAATCATTTTCAACAGTTTTTGAAGTGGAAGCCACATGCAAAATTTGAGTCTGATCTTGAGGAAGACAATTTCCAGCCGAAGTAGATATTTCGGCATGAATTGGCAATCTTTTATAAGCCGATTCAAACTGACTAGCTGTAGGGTTATTATTGAAACCTCCTCTTTGTCTGATGGCACAAAAAAACATTTCGATGTGATCTTGCCTTAGTTTATATGTTAGCAAATACGATAAACTCATTTTCTCAATAATAATATAGTTTTTAACGATTCCTAAAATTGAATGCATATTGACAATGAAACCAATGAAACCTGTCCGCCTTCGGCCATCTACTAGATTTTTACCATTAGAACCATATAAATTTAAAACATAGTTTGCAAATTTTTCAAAAACCGACTTACAAAATTCTACATTTTAGAAGAAAGAGGTCTTTTGTATGGATTTTTAATCAAAGAATTTCTAGTGTTTAAAATATCAAAAAGTTTATCAAAAATTTGACAAAAATTCGAATTTGCAATAATTGCAATAATTTAATGCATCTGCTACACTAGAACTGAAACATTGCACTGCTAATTTTACCTTCATCTTTTCAGATTGATAATTTATATGACGACGTCTGAGTTTATTGGCTAAATGCAATGATCCACCAAGTTCTTAAAAAAATTCCATTCAATTTTGTTATTTGATTGACCATCAACAAAATAACGCCAATCACCTAAAGCATTTCGAACTAACTTGATCATAATATGGCAAGGGTCATGTTATACGTGTTGATAGCTTTTTTTTTTCTGCAGGGAAGGGGGAAACCTTCATAGGCACCACCCCATCAGGGATGGTAGTGTCAGATTCTAACTGACTAAAACCCCCTCCCCGACGACAGCGGGCTTTACCTTCTCGGCATTACTTCCGCTGTCGTCTGCGATCTTCCATGCTGCATCGATGATGCAGGCTCCCGATGACCTCCCGGTTTAGCACGAAAGTTTGTGTCCGGGAGGTCAGGCACTATCACTTGATTCTACTTTTCCAATTGAACCGGACACACCGCTCGCCGCGATCCAACACGTCTCACCGGGTCACCTAGTGGTCCGCAATCGTCAGTATAGGTGAAAGTCCACTCGTCATTAACTTAATAGGAGGAAATTCCGGCGACAAAGTCAAGGCCGAGCCGACCGTCATCCATACCGGAGACTCCGAGCCCCCAAGCGACCCTGCAAATCATATTAAATCACAGAGCGCGATGCGACCGGGTCATCTTGAAAAACTTGTGGTCGCTGGCAAAGTGCCAGTCCACTCGTCTTTATATTTGACGGCACTATTTTCGCGATCGTCCCCCTCTGGATTAGCACGAGAGTTTGTGTCCACAGAGGGTCTACGCGCTATCGTCGTACCGACACTAACCTACCCCGTCGAACGACCGTCACTACTCGACCCGACCCGTCCCGCCGATCAATGACGATATTCTTCGGGAATTCTCTTGGGAACTTCTCGCGCATCTTCTCGCGGGAACTTCTCAAGGGAACTTAAAAAGGTGGCAGTGTTTAAAACGACCCAATCGTCTGTATCGAATCCCACACATATAACGGGTGAAAAATTTTTACTCATTCCGACCGGGCACGGCAAAGCCAGTAGCCGAGCCTGCTGCTATGTGACTTTTATCCCCGGGTATGAATGTTGCCGATTTTCGCACTTTTTTCGGATTTTATCCGACCCTGCAAATCACATTAAATCACAGAGCGCGATGCGACCGGGTCATCTTGAAAAACTTGTGGTCGCTGGCAAAGTGCCAGTCCACTCGTCTTTATATTTGACGGCACTATTTTCGCGATCGTCCCCCTCTGGATTAGCACGAGAGTTTGTGTCCACAGAGGGTCTACGCGCTATCGTCGTACCGACACTAACCTACCCCGTCAAACGACCGTCACTACTCGACCCGACCCGTCCCGCCGATCAATGACGATATTCTTCGGGAATTCTCTTGGGAACTTCTCGCGCATCTTCTCGCGGGAACTTCTCAAGGGAACTTAAAAAGGTGGCAGTGTTTAAAACGACCCAATCGTCTGTATCGAATCCCACACATATAACGGGTGAAAAATTTTTACTCATTCCAACCGGGCACGGCAAAGCCAGTAGCCGAGCCTGCTGCTATGTGACTTTTATCCCCGGGTATGAATGTTGCCGATTTTCGCACTTTTTTCGGATTTTATCCGACCCTGCAAATCATATTAAATCACAGAGCGCGATGCGACCGGGTCATCTTGAAAAACTTGTGGTCGCTGGCAAAGTGCCAGTCCACTCGTCTTTATATTTGACGGCACTATTTTCGCGATCGTCCCCCTCTGGATTAGCACGAGAGTTAGAAAGTTGTCTATGAACTGGTTTATTATAGAAATACATTATGATACATTTATAATACATTGGTTGCGTAGGTAACACTAAATACATGGATGTATCTTACATCTCCCTTATTTATAACAATTTTAATTTTTTAAATTTATTTTACAAAATTGTTCTTAAATTTAGTTAGCTTACAAATTTATCAATAACTAGTGAAACATGTCGAATATAAATTTTATAGTAATGATTAATGTTTTACAAAGTCTCTGAATTTCTTTGGCACTTTTCTTCTTCTATTGGAGGTTCGCGCATTGTTATTAATTACACTGTCATTATTTATATTAGCATTTTCATTTACACTTTCATTAGTTGCACTGTTGTTATTTGCCGATTCAACATTGTTTTTATTTATTTCAGTTTGATTTACGCGTACCACTGTTTTTTGATTTGTGGCTTCATTGTTAACTATGTTTTCAATTTCATTATTGTCATTTGCATTTTCACTTTCATTTAAAGGTATCGGTGCTACATAGTTTGAATATGTATTTTCGTCCTGTGCTGGAAGATTATTTGTGTCATTTATTTTTCTAAATTTGATGTAGAATTTATTCCTGATTATTTCACTTTCGTCTTCCCTCTTTATTTTAAAAGTTCTGATTTTGAGTTTTTCTTTAATTATTCCTTTTTTCCAAATACTCTTTGGTCTTTCTTGGTACCATATGGGTGTACCGATTTGAAAATCTGGTCTATTAACAGTACCTCTGCTGTCGTAGTATTTTTTAGCATTTAATTGAGCAGTTTTGATTTTGTCATTATACTGTTTTCTTTTAATTAGAGTTGGTCTTAAATTTTTATCATTTATGATTAGATTGTCGGAATTTATGATTATTATGCCTAAATTAGTACATGCTCTCAAACCTAGAATTGATCTTAGACCGTTTGATTCAACAAAGAATTCATCATTTATTACTTTGTCGTTGAATTTGATACTTAATTTACATTTTCCTAGAATAGGTATTTTTTCTTTAGTAAATGTTAAAATTTCATTTGTTTTTTGAATTTCATTTAAATTGAATTTAATTCTTTTTAGTTCTGATAATGGTATTATATTCGCACTTGCGCCTGAATCAATTTTAAATTGTATCGGATTCTCGCTGTTGTTGTTAACTATTAATTTGAGTTTATAACTAGAACTATTATTTAAATTGTCTGTTACATTAATTGAATTTATGTTTATTAATTGTTCAATTTCATCGTTTTGATTTATTTGGTTAAATTGTTCAATTTCATCGTTTTGATTTATTTGGTTAACCCGCTTATAATTTTTGTTACTTATTTTACAAACATTGGCAAAATGATTAATTTTATTACATTTTGTACACTTCTTACCATAAGCTGGACATTGGTTGATGAGGTGATTGCGTCCACATCTTCTACAATTGTTGATTTCTTTTGCCCGCTTTTGGTCTGCGTTTGTTGAATTTGAGCCTTTTTGATTTGTTCTTGAATGGTTCGTAGCTGCTGGCGTACCTGAATAATTTGCTTGGTAGCTTCTACGAATTGCGTCTACTTCTGGATTTGATGAACTCATTGAACCCTTATTTATGTAGCTTTGTGTAGTACCATTCGACATTTCTTGTAGTTGTTTTCTCGAGGCTTCAGTGTTAATACAACATTGTATTGCATTTTCGAGTGTAAGATCTTCTCGCTGTAACAATTTTTCCCTTGTCGGATCATCTTTGATTCCAATTATTAACATCGTTTTAATTAAATCTTCTTTTAATTTTTCATCTGTTATTTCGCATTGATGCGCTTGATTTTTTAAATTTGTAGAAAATTTTTCTATCGATTCCTGCCCTTGTCGAGCCATGAAAAATTTATATCGTTCATACGTTAAGTTCTTTTTAGGTATAAAGTGACTATTGAATTTGTTTTTTAATACCTGTATTTTGTCTTTTTCATCTTCATTTATTGTGAAGGAGTTATAAATTTGAATTACTTCTTCTCCCATTTGATAAATCATTTGTGCACATTGAATTTTTTCTGATTTTTCATTTAATTGTGTTGCTATGCTGTATATTTCGAACCTTTGTAGCCATTTTTTCCAATTTGCGCCTTGGTTTCCAATGAAGGTCATATTTTGCATCATTTTGGCTTCCATCTTTAATTTTTTGTTTTTAGCGTCGGTTTTATAATTTAATTGTTTTACACAACACTTAATTGTTTCACACTACACTTAATTGTTCGTTAATTTATCACTTGATTGTTTATTTCGCTTATTTATTTGTAGCGTTAATTTTTAATTAATTTATTTATTTACCATCTACAGTTTTTTACTATGCGACTGCGCCATGTTATACGTGTTGATAACTAGAGAGTTGTCTATGAACTGGTTTATTATAGAAATACATTATGATACATTTATAATACATTGGTTGCGTAGGCAACACTAAATACATGGATGTATCTTACAGGTCATATGTAATGTTGTGTCCACCGTGTACCCCCAATTATGGGCAAGCACTGCAAGGGGAAACAATCGGAGATGTTTTTAAATGTATTAGTTAAGTTATTGTTAGATTAAGTTTTTGTTAATATAAAAAAACGCCTGGTGATAAGGGGCGTAGGTAACAAACAACGCAGAACAAAATGATTAGATTAAAATCAAATGTGAATAAAAAAAGAAAGAAAGGTTGTCATGAGGATAGTAATAGGGAGTTCAATTTCAAGAAGCGACAAAGATAGTCGCAAATAAAGAGTTCAATTTCAAGAAGCGACAAAGATAATCGCAAATAAAAAGTTCAATTTCAAGAAGCGACAAAGATAGTCGCAAATCGGAGTCAATAAAAATAAGCGACGAAGACAGTCGCATAATAAAGCTCCATAAAATTAAGAGACAAGCATAGTCGAAAGAGTGACCTTTTTAGATAGCATCCAGATAGGATGTGTTTGAGTTACTAATTTGAGAGCGTACGGGACGGACGCGTAGTCGGTTTTTGAGCTGAGAGTTGAATTGATAAACTGGAGTTCGGGATGTGCTGCTCCATCGAAAAATAAAAGAATTATTGATCTTCAGATCAACGTTCGATTTGAAGACCTAAGAGAAGGTGTTCCGAGTTTCTCCTACGGGGAAAATTAGTTCGGGAACAGCAATTGGACTGGGATTGTCGCAGGTCAGAGACCTAGCCAGAGCAGGAAACAATTTGGACCAGGCGATCAGTGATAGAAGAAAGTGAATGTGCGCATATTGTGTGTGATCCGTCCAGCCGAGTTATCATCCGAATGTAAAGGTTAGAATAAATTTTGTTATAATTTTAAGTTTGTTGGTTTTGCGTTTACGTTTTTGTTATTCCGTTTTTATATTAATGTTATTAAATATGTGTTTTTGCAATCCGATTGTTTTCTTTTGTGCTGTTTGCTTATAAGACGTTTTAAGCGAGTATTGAGAGAAATACTCCTGAGGTAGAGGAGTGTTCGAAGTGTTAATCCTTTTCTTGGATATTTCTCAAATAGCCAAGTTGGGGACGCAACAGTATATAACAAAAACCTCTTCTGATGTACATGGATGAGTAAAAGTGGGTTTAAGAAAATTTAATTGTAAGTTTGTCCCGAGCACAGTTGCTGTAGATATATTGGTGGCTGTTCCATCAAATGTTAAAGAAATTATTTTTACTCCAGCATTGTGAAGCATACGAAGACAATTTTTGATCAAGTTAGCTCTTTCTTCAGCATTTAAAGAATTAATCAAAAAATAAGCAATAGGTATTTTCCATCTACAATTAACAGCAACTATTGTCACATTAATAAAAATATTAGTACGTGAGTCGCCTTATCGAATATGCTAAGTTAACATTGTGGATAAGGGGCGATTGTCCCGGATATGATTAGCCAGCGGAGAAAATAGATTGGTTGCAAATTGTTTAGAAATAAGTGAGGGGCGAGGAAGTTTCTTGTGAGGGACTTGAACGAAGAAGAGACAATTACACATGTGGTGTTAAGGGAGTTACATATGTGGTGTGAAAGAGTGAAGCCCGAGTAGCAAGGAGAGAGACGGCCATGGGTTCCATAAGAAAACTTCACCCCCAATTGATAATGTAAGACTTAATTGTAAATATTAGTTTTAAGATGTTTGTACATAGATGTTGCGAAGTATGAATATATAAGTTAATGTTCGAGCTCGTTTTAATTCAAATATCAAGATCCCGCACGACACACGGTCGTGACACTATCATAAAAACTAAAGCTTGTTTAGCTAATGGGAGTCCATCATTATCACCCCAGTCACAACCAAAATCCACATAGCCCATGTTTCTATGACCATTCCAGTCTAGGTGTTGTCTGATGGCCATTTCATCCGTCACTAGACTACAAACTAGTTGCTGTGCTTTCTTTTTTAATTCAGCCGCCTTTAATTGTGCTGCCTCAATTGACTCGGAGGTATATCCTGCTGAACTATCTATGGATGAATACCATCTTCTTACAGCCGTATTCATAAAAATATCTTAAAGTGTCTCTCAGAGATGTTTTAGTTAAAACACATTTTAAGGCTAAACAGTATTTTAAATGTCGTTCCATTCATAAACGCATTTTAAGGGCTACAACGTTCTTAAAAGACAAAAATAGGTAAAGGTAAGGTCAGACTAGGCTACTTTTGCTGCGCACGCTTTTTACTCTGGCTGCAAAAGCTGCATGTCAGGCTCACACACAGAGTCAAAGTAGCCTGCAGCACGCAGCTTTTGCAACTACGGCTGCAAAAGCTGCGTCAAAAGATACAAACCTACTAACAAATGCTCACACATAGCTGCTTTTCCTTCGGCTGCAAAAATTGCAACGACTGCAACCGCTAAAGTACTTTATATCTAATAATTATTCGTGAGTAGGGGTGCGCGATTATGAAATTTCATAATCGATTATCGATTATAAAAAATAATCGATTTTTTTCGATTAATCGATTATTAAAAATAATCGATTATGAACTCATAGTCGATTATGAACTCTGTCATTTTTTGCACTACATTAACTATTATCGAAACCATGCATTTCTCCAAAAAAAATTCATTAAGAATAATTTATTGATTTAATACTTTAATTTTTTAATACATGAATTTTTTATATTTTTCTAATTTTTAATAAGGTCAAAAATAAATTAAAAACCACGATATAAAAATCTCGGAGCGATTACTTTCAGTCGAAGAATGTAGTAAGATTTTGCAAACATCGCGTTCAAGAGATAAATATCACGTGTTGGAAACGTGTTTGTCAGCAAACAATTTTCTTAATGTATGTACACATTTCTGCCAAGAAGCAAGAAAAAAATTTCTTAGCAAGCATGTTTGTAAAATTTGTAATTGCAGGTTTATTTTCACAATCGATTATTTCTATAATCGATTAATCGATTATTATAAATTATCATAATCGATTATGAAATAATCCATTATTCGAATTACGGTGACGATTAATCGATTATATGCGCACCCCTATTCGTGAGTATTGTGCGGTCGTTTGAAACAACAAAAATTGTGTGTGTTATTTGATTATATAATATTATAATTATATTATTTATAATTATAGATTATATATTTGATTATAGATATAGCGTATTCGTATTTGATTATATATAGACCGCGTTCGATTTGGAGCTATTTTCGCTTCGTGGCGCCAACAAACACTTTTTGCCCGTTCGGTTTCCCACTTACTGGGAGGCATTGTAAATTAAAATGCTGCACAGCTACTCGCAGCAAAATATTAAACCAAATGAATATTTTTTTACTGCGATAGAATATATGGTTTGTCAGGTGCATTTACTGAATTACGTTTACTCAGAGCATGATGTCACCCAGGACATTCCCCGGAGCAGCTTATCAGTTAGGTATCAACTTACAGTAGGCAGCTTAACTACAGTTGCGTATGCAACACATAAAATTTGCACTCACAATAAACTGCTTTTAATAGCGTACGCAGTACACCACACGTGCAGTTTTATGAATGAAATTAACAAATAAAATCAAAATAAAATGGATTGGTCAGGAAAAATTGATGATTTAATCAAAGATAAAACCTACGAGCAACATCGGAGGGTGCATACAAAAATAAAAAATTATATTTTATTTAAATGTGATAAAAGCTGCACCGCTACTCGCAGCAAAATATTAAACCAAATGAAGATTTTTTACTGCGAATGCAACATACAAAATTTGCACTCGCACTAAGCTGCTTTTAACAGCGTGCGCAGTATACCACATGTGCAGCAGTGTGCACTTTTATCGGTTGCAGTGGTGTTCACACACAGCTACTTTTGCTGCGCGCAGCAAAAGTAGCCTAGTCTGACCTTACCTTAATATGAACCAAATATGTACGGCAAGTGAACTATTTCAAGGCAATTGCAAGGGAGTTTAGTTTGGTAATGTGATTTTGTTGGTAACTGAATTAAATCGTGTACATTAACCTAAATTTATTTACCAGAGTAATTTTTGTAAAAAGTTTGAAATTGGCTACCCAACGAATTTGCACTAGATGCAAATGATGCCGATTCGGACAGCATTAATATTCAAGTAAGTAGTATTGAAATTTACAATTAACAACATTTAATAATACTGATTAACGAATAGCTTTTAAAAGCTGTTTATACACGAAGCACCTCGCAACAACTTCTAAGCGACAAATTGGATATTCCCATATAAATAGAAGAGGATAGCAATACGACGAGACACGTATGTATTTATATTTCATAAAATAATAATACAGGATTAACTAGGAATACTTTTTTTAGATCATCGTACCAGTGCAACAATCTCTAAAAGTGTGGAAGCGAGCCTCTCAGATAGAATCTGCAAGATTGTTACATGCTGCCCAAATAAAGAATGAAGATAGACGAAGTCGTAATTTAGATAAACGAAGTCGTAGTACAACATGAGCTTCTGTTTTATAAAAGAAAAAACATGGAATAAGAAAACATTTAATTTTATTTATGCAAACTACATACTATAGTAGGATCGTTAGATAAATAAAAATTTTAAATCATAATGTCTTTTAATTTCATAATAATTTATAATAATAATAGCATGAAATTTTTTGAGTTTTTTCGTGGCTTGCCAAAGCGATGGCCAAGTGATTTGAAGTAATGTTAATAGCATCACATGCACATAATTTTCGAAAGTTATGTTCAAAAAATATGTTTGGATCGACCGTCTTTCGGGTTTTTAAATTCAACATTGCAAAGCGTGAAAGGGTCGAATCTCAGCTTGTACAATTATCTACGACACGGAGGTGCATCACCAATCATGTTAATAACATTAATAGCCGCTATTGCATTCATATTGGTTTCAATAATTTATATATTATGAACAAATATTTTTAGGTTAACTTTAAAAGAGGCTTATAGGAGGTATGTATGAACCATAAAAACAAGTCACTTAAAACAGTCTTATAACAGCGTTTTAGCGCTATTGAACGTTTATGAATAACGTTTTTTGACACTTTGCTTAAAAAGGGTTTATTAACCTGTTTTAAATTTTTATGAATACGGCTGTTAGGATATTATTTCACGTGTGCTTCGAACTATGGCACAAATACGACTGACCCACCATCTTGCTTGACCAGAGCTTTTATAACCTCTGGTTTTATACAGGGTAAGTTATTATTTTATGTCCATTTTTATCAATTAAATTTGTGTTTTTCTTCTAGATTTCGAAGTTTGACCATGCTCCAGTGGCATTTTGTATTACTGTGATGTCCTTTTCGTCGAAATGAGGTGTTAAAAGTCTTTCTATCCGCATTATGTTTTATATTTTCAGACCAGATGTCTTTTAAACAAAATTTATTATGTAGAAAATCGGGGCTGAGGTTTACAAATTTGTACACTAAAAAAAAGGGGGGGATTGGTTTCTGACACCAATTCGAGATAGCGTAAAGCTGCCACCAACAAGTTAATTATAGGACACTTGTGTCCTCGATCCTCGTAGCGTCTTTTATTTGAAGGCGTAGGAATAAACCTCTCAGATAGCAAAAAAAAAATACAAAATAAAAGTAAAGAATAATTTCTTTACTTTAAAACTGTACAAATACACAAAAAAGATTACAAAGATAGAAAACACAAACAAAATCTTAACAATAATATTCCTTACTTGGTATGGCCTTGTAGTTTGGAATGAGATGATTGGTGCTTAGGACTTCAATATCTCAGTTCGTTCACGTTATTTGATAAAAATTGTTTATAAAAGAATTTCGGTCCCTTAACAATTGACACACACACACATACACCTATACAAGAGATCATAAAAACGCTGCAAGGTCGAGGTAACTCGTTCCCCTTTTCAAAGACAGTGGGTATGGAGACGCTCTCAATTGATGGATAGTGTATAAGGTTGAACACACCTTCCGGTAAAATGTACATTATTGACCAAATCAAATAGTAAACCACCTCTTCAATCTAAACTCATTGGTTTACGTGAAGTATAATTCATATTCACAAGCTCATTTACATCAGCGGTTTTCAAAAGTTTTAACATTTTAACATGATAAATACATATAAATTATTATAAATTTTGAGAACTGTAGATTTATTTTTCATTAAATATAAAATTAACATAAAACAGGTCAATTAAAAGTTAATATAGTAATTTGCACGCATAATGATTTTATAATTTTAAATTAACATCATATTATAACAAAAAATTAACATATTATAAGAAGTGCATAAAATTTCAAATTATTGCAAGTGCATCCTGTGTTGCAGCGTATAATTTAATATATAATTTAATATATAATTTTGCATAAATTGCATTTAAATAGTTTCTACATTGTAATATAACTTCATTGAATGTGTTTATATTAATTGCATTTAAATAGATACTACATTGTAATATAACTTCATTGAATGCGTTTATATTAATTTATGCAATGAATTTATGAATAGTAAGCAAGATTCTATAAATATATAATTGCTATTGTATTTGCACTAGTGATAAATCATCTTACATAAACTACACTAATAGTCGGGACTATTATTCAGAGTGTGGGAACTTGAACTTTTAAAGTATTACGTAAGTTTATAATAATAATAATAATAATAAAGATGTTATGTAAAAATTGTCTTTCAGTTACTCCGGGTGCGCTCACCATCCAAAAGCGTTGAATTGTGATTTATACATGTGTAGTGCACAATTTTTGACAACTACAGATTGACCTGGACACATCGAAAAAGAATTAAGCGGTTGTCTTCGATTGAGGTGATCGTGGAATTTTCAAAGGTTTTTAAAAGTGGTTTATTTTCGAAAGTGGATTTCCAGTGGAAACTTAATTTGTTAAAATTAAGTGGATTTAAGCGTGTGTTTATCATATTATGACATATTATACACATGTTTAAGATTTAAAAAAGACAATTTATTTTTATGTGTAAAATATTTCTTTAATTTACTAACAAACATTTCATTTTTGTATTGTAAAAAAATTCATATTATACACATGTTTAGTTAATACAGGGTGTTTAAGATTTAAAAAAGACAATTTATTTTTATGTGTAAAATATTTCTTTAATTTACTAACAAACATTTCATTTTTGTATTGTAAAAAATTTTATTAAACAAAAAAAAATTAATAAAAAATTTTACAATTTACCAAAATTTTTCTATAAAATAAATTCAAAATTTAATAAAATAATTTTTTTCAAATGTTAACTTTATAGTTTCGTTGTACACAAAAATCTTAAATGATCAATAATTTTAACTGTAATAATTCTTCAAATTTATTCAAATTACAAGTCTGGAGTATGTTCCAAAAAGACTAGATTTGCTTTTATTAAAACAAATCAAAAACATTATTTGTATTCAAAATTGTAAATTTAAATTTTGTGGTTAATTTCATTCGTGAGGTGTATAAAAAAAAAATAAAATAAGTGCGCAAGTGGATTTCCAGTGGAAACTTAATTTGTTAAAATTAAGTGGATTTAAGCGGCGGTCATTCCCATAGAGGTGATCGATTTTCTTGTGGACAATTTTACTCAACTGCATGATATGAAAAAAAACTTTATAAAATTTTGATGACTCATA
Organism: Podabrus alpinus; assembly: GCA_932274525.1. Lineage (NCBI taxonomy): Eukaryota > Metazoa > Arthropoda > Insecta > Coleoptera > Cantharidae > Podabrus > Podabrus alpinus. Next base: position 61,342,093 of record OW026452.1, read on the forward strand.
AAGTGTGTTTATCATATTATGACATATTATACGCATGTTTAGTTAATACAGGATGTTTAAGATTTAAAAAAAAAGACAATTTATTTTTATGTGTAAAATATTTCTTTAATTTACTAACAAACATTTCATTTTTGTATTGTAAAAAATTTTATTAAACAAAAAAAAAAAAATTAGTAAAAAATTTCACAATTTACCAAAATTTTTCTATAAAATAAATTCAAAATTTAATAAAATAATATTTTTCAAATGTCAACTTTATAGTTTCATTGTACACAAAAATCTTAAATGATCAATAATTTTAACTGTAATAATTCTTCAAATTTATTCAATTTACAAGTCTGGAGTATGTTCCAAAAAGACTGGATTTGCTTTTATTAAAACAAATCAAAAACATTATTTGTATTCAAAAATTTTAAATTTAAATTTTTGTGGCTTGTAAACTTGCACTCGATAGATTTGAAAATTTTCGGGGTCGTCCAGTACAGAACACATTTAAAAATTGCAAGCAAGGATCCAAAAAATCACCCAATCAAAAGCGTTGAATTGTGATTTATGCATGTGTAGTGAACAATTTTTGACAACAACAGATTGACCTGGACACATGGAAAAAGAATTAAGCGGTTGTCTTCGATTGAGGTGATCGTGGAATTTACAAAGGTTTTTAAAAGTGGTTTATTTTCGATTGTTAATCTCTTGTTGGTATGAAAATATGTTATTATTATTTAGATTTTTAATAATTCTTTTTTAGATGAATCTTCTGATTTAACCAAAACATCTACAAACTCGGGTTGAGAAATTAAGAAAAATACTTGGAAAATTAAATAATGTTAAATTAAAATAATGTTACATTATAAATGATTGTAGCTTAAATGTAAATAATATTAAATTAGAAATGATTGTAGCTTAAATGTAAATAAGTATAAAATAGTATGTATTAGTTGGAAATAAATAAAAGATAATTTAATTTATGATTGTTTATTTAAAAAAAAAATTTTTTCCCCAAAACATTTAAGATAGTTACAAAAATCGGATTGGTATAATTTTATATCACACAACTTGTTTACCATTGATCCACGAATTATGATTTTTGTTCAAACCCAACCATTTAACAAACAACTTATTTTGGTAGCGTCACTTTAACTTTAGAAATTTTAAATATCTCATTAGACCAAGCGGGGGTGTATCCTTTCGAAAACGCGTGTCGATATTTACTTATTCTAACACTATCGCCGATTTTAAATTTGGGGTTTTTCGGATCAATAACTTTCGGGTGATTGTATACCGTATTTAGCAATAACTTCTCATTCTTTTGGGTAACATCTATCGGTTTTAAACCGGTTGTTGAATGTTTTTTCGAATTATATGCACCCACTAGTTTTTGTAATATATCCAACCACCGATAATTTCCTCGAAAACTAAATTCTTTCCACATCAAATTTTTAAGTGTTCGATTAACTCTCTCTACCACTGACGCTTTTTTTTTATCGAAAATGTACTATAGTGATTTATTTTATATTTCTTCATTAATTCTTGAAACTCCTTATTGTAAAATTCTTTCCCTAAATCTGTTTGAAAATTTTTAGGAATACTTTCTTTAAGAATCATTTTCATAGCGGCAGTCACCTATCGTCCGCTTTTGTTCTTTAACGGTTTTGCCCATAAATATTTTGAGAAAACATTAATTACAACCAATATAAATTTGAAACCTTTATTACTAGACGATAGTTGGGCGATGTCTACTAAATCTGCTTGGAAAAGGTCATTAATTCCTGTAACTAAAACAGGTCTTCGTTGATAATTTCGACGAGCAGATCTATGTAATTCATTTACAACATCTCTTTTTATATCCATCTTCAATTATGTCTTATTTAATAATTTTTGCTTCTCGTAACTCTTCTTCAATGGATGTGATTTCGTTTACATGACCGTCATGACCAGCAGATTGGGAAGCTATTAAGAGTTTTAATCTTTCGATTATCTCATTTACATCGTCAAAATACACATAATCTTTTTTCCTTTTGTTATATTGTAAAAACAATGGATGTTCTAGAAAACCACCAAGCTTTTTTTTCTTATTTCCAGTTACACCCCTAGCTCTTAATGCAGGTTCAATTATTTGTCTATACTTGCATGTAGCGTTACCACTTATTTGAGCATCAGCTGAATAATTTCTACGAAATAGATTGGTTCTACGTCCAATATTAATATATTTTTTCTCATCATCTTCACTATAGTTCACAGGATTTTTTTTAAATAAGAGTTCGTAAAGACCTGTGGTTCCTTTATATTTTAAAGGATTAGTAGTGTTCGGTAATTTGAGTATAATATCGGGTCCTTCAAAATCAATTAACGAATCACCAATAGAAAATTTAGCAGTTTCCAAATCATGTTTCACCCCATAATTAAAATCAAAAACATCTTCTTTATCTAATATCATATTCTCAACATAATATCTAGGTAACGGGTCACTAAAATTTTCTAAATAATCTTGAAATGATTTCGATTCAATCATATCATTAACTTCTTTAGTTGTTTCATTATGAGCTCTACTATATTCTTCTTCGGCAAACATAGGATGTAAAATTGTTTGATTTAAATCAACATCATCAGGCTCATGTTGATAAACTGCACCATCTATTAAAAAGTTAGGTGGTGATTTATTAATTTTCGATTCCACCGCAGATTTACGTCCATATGTTTTTTCTTTCTTTTTTCTTTTTGGTGTGTCTACTTCGGTGAACATGTGATGTAAAATTGTTTGATTTAAATCAACATCATCATCAGGCTCTCCTCTATCGATTCTCTTTTCTTTCACTCTTTCAATACTCGATTCCATATCAGATTTGTTGTCAAATTTTTTATTTTCTTTGATTGGTATGTTGATATCAATTTCCGGTTTAAGTTCATGTTTTATTTTAGATTCTTGATTAAATTGTGAAACTATTTCTTGTAAAGGCTCCGTGATGGGTTTATACTTTTTAAATAAATCTAAATTTGATTGTGCTATATCCGATTTCAAATTTTTATATTTCATTTTCACAGCTTTTCGTGCTTGTATAAGATCGTGGGTTAAACGTTTATTCATTGTGGTTGATGATGGAATACTAAAAACTATCCCATTAATTACACATTTATATATAAATGAATGTATCGAAACCCTGTCTATAACGACCACTGTTAATATCACAAACTTTATCGATGGTTAGCATTCCATATTTATCTTTCCAACAAATATTACATAAAGTTTTAAATTGCTCAAAAGTCATATCCACCCCAACATGATCATCATAAACATGTTTCAAATTTGTATTATCTTGTTTAAACAAAACTAAAAAATTTGCGATAGTAGTCATTTTTGTTCCTTTTTTGGGGGTACTAGTCAATAGCCCCACGTGATGTCATCGCCTATTAGCTTATCAACATCAATCCATTACCGTTGAATACCGCTTAATACCGATATTATACCGTTCTATACCGCATATTGTATCGTATTATACCACATATTGTACCGTATTATACAGCATATTGTACCGTATTATACCGGTAAGCGGTATAATACCGGTATAATACCGGTATTATACCACTCTGTACCGCATATTATACCGTATTATACCGGTAAGCGGTATAATACCGGTATAATACTGGTATTATACCGCTCTATACCGCATATTATACTGGTATTATACCGCTCTATACCGCATATTATACCGCATATTATACTGGTATTACACCGCTCTATACCGCATATTATACCGTATTATACCACTCTGTACCGCATATTATACCGTATTATACCGTAATATACCGGTAAGCGGTATAATACCGGTGTTTCACGGTAATTAATGATGTTCTTGTTATATAATGAAAGCTATGAAAGCTAAAGTAAAATTATGGATGGGATGTAGAAAATCAAAGAAAGCATCGTTTAAACAAACATTGAAGGCTAAAATAAAATTAGGGATGGGATGTAAAAAATCCAAGAGACCATCATTTAAACAAACATTGAAAAAAGTCACAGATATTTTAAGTAGAAGTAAAAGTTCAGATTTATTAACTAATGCGAGAATTTCTCTTTCAACTATTAAACAGAAACCGATGAAGCCGCGAATATATTCCAATACCGAAAACTGTTGGATTCTTACCGCTAATACCTATATTTGCCGCCCTAAGCGCTTTAGGAGCTTTAGGTGGAGGTGCTGCGGGTATTGCAAAAGCTGTTAATGATTCTAAAAGCGCGAATGAAAATTTAAAAGAAACACAACGACATAATAAAAGCATGGAAGCTATTGCCATAGGCAAAGGTCTTTACTTAAAACCATATAAAAGCGGTCTCGGACTATATCTAAAACCTTATTCAAAAAACTAATAGCGCTGCTACCGAAAATTTAAAATCCGAATCACCTTAGACTTTTTATATAGACACTCCACTAATTAATTTACATCAGTGTTAAGCCAAACACCAACAACATGTCATATGTAATCAGTGTAAGCGGTAATAGTTCCGAATTGTATTCGGAAATTAATCCTATTATATATACTGATGATGGTCAATATGTGTTAGCATTAACAAATTTTGAAACTTATAACACAATACATAATGTTAAGGCTGGATGCAATAAATTTTACTATGGAGATGATGCTCGTATAACTATTCAAAAGGGTCAGACAAGTATTGAGACGATTGTTAAAGCAATACACGCAAGAGATAGTGATGCTATTTCGATTGTTTCGACAAATAATAATAATAAAATAATTGTAAATTGCATATCCTCTGTTAACTCGAGTAAAGAAGATAGTGTGTTAAAAGAACTTAATTTCTATGTGAGTAAAGAAAAAAGTAATCAATATGTGTTGGAGTTAAAAAATGTAATAATTTACATTCCTCAACAAGATAGTAAGTTTTACTATGGAGATGGAGATGATGAATATGTAAACTTCAAAGTTTCACCTGGCCTTTATGCGCTCGATGTTGTTCTAAAGTATTTAAAATCAGAAATAAATAAGAAAGTACCTAATAAGTTCATCATTACGGAAAATGAAGTGCGTTTAAAATCATTATTCACTAAGGAATATACAAATGATTTCAAAGAAGATTTAGGATTTATTAAACAAAAAAATGGAGAATATGTATTAGATTTATCTAAAACTAAACATCTCAACATATCGAATAAGAAGAGATTCTATTTTGGAGTAGAAAAAACTGTTGAAATTCCATCGGGGGCATATGAAATCGATGATATTCGATCATATTTACAAACACAATTAAGTAATGCTAATGTCTCTTTAGAACTCACAACAAATACTAATACCTCAAAAGTAAACATTAAATGCACAGAACGTATTAATTTTAGCAAAAACGATAGTATAGGACCATTATTGGGTTTTGATAAGCAATACATCAAGAAAAACAGTCAGAAAGTATCTGATCACAGTGTAAATATTTTATCGGTGAACACCATTTGCATTGAGTGTAATATTACTACCGGTTCATATAGAAATGGAAAACTGAGTCACGTGGTACACGAGTTTTTTCCAATAGTTCCACACGGTTATAAAATAGTTGAAACCCCATCTAATGTCATTTATTTACCTATAAACACTCAATCTATATCAAACATTTCAGTTAGAGTAATAGATCAGAACGATCAGGTTATAGATTTTAACAGGGAAGAAATATCAATGAGGTTTCATTTAAAAAAACTTTAGAAATGGTAATCCAGTATTCAAGAAGTGCACGTCAACATTATAATGTTGCTTATAAACGCCTGTCTAATTTAAAAAGCGTCAGTCAAAAATCTTCAACAGGTGTGATAACACCAATCAATAGAGCGTTTTTAAAAGCTTTAGGTTATAAAGTTCTTGTGTAAAATGGGGATTTTAGATATTGCAGAAAAAATTATTGAAGATAATTCGATTACAAATGCCGAATTTCACACACATCAACCATATGCTTCCACATCATTTGACAATAACGATGAAATTAGAATCCCTATTCAACAGCTGGATGCGTATACGGCACCCAGTCTAAGTTATCTTTATATCGAAGGCACGCTAAAACATGAAGATGGTACCACATCTACAACAGGTCACTTCATTAACAACGGCATAGCATTTTTATTCAGTGAAATTAGATATGAGTTAAACGGAGTTGTGATAGATTCTTCTAGAAACTTAGGTGTTACTTCTACTTTAAAAGCTTATCCATCCTACTCTAGAAACGAATGTTTAAAATTAAAAAACGCTGGATGGGAACCCCAAAAACATTTAGAAATGGTGTTAAATCAAGGTACTAATGGAAATTTTAATGCTTGTATACCTCTAAAAATGATTTTGGGATTTGGTGAGGATTATAACAAAATCATATTGAACGCTAAACAAGAGCTGGTGTTAATAAGAAGTAATAGTGATACTAATGCAGTAGTATCTTCAAAAGCCGATGAAAAACTCAAAGTTTCAATCAATAAACTTTTCTGGAAAGTACCACACATAGCTGTTTCCTTGGAAGAACAATTACGTTTAACTAACTTTGTTGATAAAAGTTTAGAAATCCCAATAGCATTCAGATCGTGGGAACTTCATGAATACCCCCAATTACCTCAGACAAATCGTCACTCGTGGACTGTAAAAACTACTACTCAAGTGGAAACACCTAGAATGATAATAATAGCATTTTCAACAAATAGAAAAAACAAAATTGATAAGGATATGAGTAAATTTGATTCTTGTGATTTGGTAAATTTGAATGTTTACTTAAATTCTGAGCGCTACCCATATGATAATTTAAATATAAACTATAAAAAGAATTCTTTCTCAATTCTATATGAAATGTTTGCAAATTTTCAACAAATATATTACGGTAAAGAAAACGAGCCAATGCTTACACCTGAAGAATTTAAAGCTAATACACCAATGGTTGTAGTAGATTGTACTCGTCAGAAGGATGGTCTTAGCAAAGGACCAATTGAAGTAAGAGTAGAATTTGAGAGTGGGGATAATATAAAAGCAGACACAACCGCTTACTGTCTAGTTCTTCATGATCGAATGTTTAATTATAATCCTCTTACAAATTCTGTGAAGCAAATATGAGTAACGTGATGGTATTGGATGTTCAAGGGTTTAAAACAAATAATAATACATTTTTACCCAAAGAATTAGCTGTTTATGATGGTTCTAAAACAGCTCATTTCATATTTAAACAACCGTTTAAGTTTAATGACTTAGCACCGGAGTATCAGAAACAGGCAAACTACATAATGCATAAACACCATGGAATATTATGGGAAAGCGGTTTTACACCTGTTCATAAATTTAATGATATTATTAGGTATTTAACTTTATCCGTTGTGTTGTATACATTAAAGGGTTGGAAAAGTCCTTATTCATCAAAAAAATAATTAATAAACCTGTGGTAGAGTTGGATGAACAACCTGCTCTAACATTGGACAAACCATCCTGTTTTTTTCATTCAATGAGTGAATGTATTTGTGCACTATCAAATGTATTTCATTTATATAATAATTGTATTATGCAGTAATAAATTTGATTTTTTTTTTTTATACGATGTTTTTTTACTTAATTATCATCCTATTGAATATAAGCAGTTGCGTTAAAACCATGGATGGGTATGTTGATGAAAAAGTCCGCCGTTTTTCGTTTAGAGATTGGAAGTATCCATTTGCTAATCCAAACGATTTAGCAAAAGCTGGTTTCTATAGTTTGCACAATGATGATAATGTTCAGTGTGCGTTTTGTATAATCATTATTGGTGGGTGGGGAGTGGGGGATAATCCCATGATAGAACATAAAAAGTGGTCTCCAAAATGTCCTTTTCTTGAAGAAGATTTTCCCAATACATTCCTCAAATATTCTTCAAATGAAGAAGCCCGCATTACTTCGTTTAAAAATTGGAAGTCTCCATTTGCTAACCCAAAAGAATTGGCAGAGGTTGGTTTCTATAGTTTACACAATGATGATAATGTTCGGTGTGCGTTTTGTGCAATCATTATTGGTAGCTGGGAAGCGGGGGGTGATCCCCTGATAGAACATAGAAAATGGTCTCCAAGATGTCCTTTTGTTCAGGATATACCCGGGAGAGGTTATTCAATTGGTAGCGATGTTTGTGGGAGGTACGAAGTTTTCCCCAATTCGATACCTGACAAGATAAATATAAACCTGAAAATACCAGTTGAGGATCGAAGTGATATCGATCGATGTTCTAGGAGATCTAATAAGGTGTTTAATTGCTCATCATGTATATTACAATAATGTAACCAATAAGTATGGTGTGTTTGATGAAATAATAATAATAATAATAAAAAAATAATTGCTTTATTTATGTATTTATGATTACATACTTATTTGCTAAAATTACATTTTTTTCACTAATTTTGTAATATAATATCTGAAATGATATATTATGAACATTAGAAATAAAAACAATATAGTGCTTAATATTCCAGACACCGCAATAAAATTATAATTTGAATTCGTTAAATAATCAGAATTATCAAGAATCGCATTCCAGGAGGTTTCAACAATTTTTGTTGCGTAGAACATTTTGAATTTATAATATAAAATATCACTTTTTTCAGTTAAATTGATGATGAATGTGCAAACATCATCATTGACATATGTAATATTCATCGGAGTCCAGAGACATTCTTTTAATTTATCGTCATATTTTAAACATGAGTGTACACCTCGCACATTTCGTGGGCAGATTGTATATAAAGTTCCATTTAGAATCAACGTAAATAACATAAGTGAGTCCATGTTGCACTAGTTATTGAATGTAACTGACTAAATCATCATTACTAAACCATTCTTATTCTCATGAGATTTATGAATCTCCTTAGGAATTTGTTTGATTTCATTTTCTGTTATAAACTCAAACCATCACTTCTACTTCACACATAATATTGAGAGCTATTGATTATAAATATAATATGTTGATGTTTGGATTGGATCACATAAATAATAATAATAACGACAATAAATCTAGATTATATAAAATTTATTTTAATATCTTGTAAATATGTATATTCTAACATTAACATTTAATATTTATATAAACTATTCTTTAAAATATTCTAATAAATTATACTTTCTAACCATGCCATATGGTAGAAACTCTTTCAAGCTGTATAAAACATTTTTAAAACCTTTTGCTATTAGTACTCGAAAAAACCCACCTAATGTTATTGTATTTTTTAAAAATTTATCACATATTTCAACACATTCATCATATTCTGCTGCTTGACGAGTAGCTTCCTCTAGATTCGGATATCCAAGTCTCATGCCATTTGCTCCATTTTGAACGTCGAAAGACATATCCTGCACTTCACACATATATCTTTTTACGGCTGATGGTAAATCTACAGCTGTTGGGTAGTGTCTTGCAGAATACGCCATCCACATCCTACAATTATTTTCTTGCATTAATAATTCCAACATCTACAATGATTTTTTCGGGTACAAATTGAACCATCTCCATCAACGTGTGTGCTCGCACACCATCAGAGTTTATATTTATAAAGTTAAAAATATTGGATATGTTTTCCGTGGGGTTTAAATTTTTAACAATATTTGAATAATATGCGTCAAAGGATTGATTATGTAGTATTGTTAAATATGAGTTAATCAAATTAGACAGTCCCCACAACCCCTCAACAGTTTCAGCACCCAAATAAATCCATCGATCTTTAGCTTTAAATAATTTTAATAGTTTTTTATTTTGAAACTTTTTGGTAAATTCAATTGTAAACGTATCCAATATAGAACACCATTTTGTATCTTCTTCTTCAGTAAAAAATGTAGAAATCATCGGTTTACAATATAAAAACCGCCTCCAATCGTCTTCGCTTAATACAACCTTATATAAGCATTTCACACCACTGATTGTGATGCTAGGTCGTAAATCAACTTTAGATAGACCGATGGAGATGATTTTAGAACATGAGTTATTTAGTGGATATGTTTTTCCATTTAAATATTCCACTATAAAAATAATACCAATGATTGTAACTATAAATAAATAAATATTAGACTTACTTGTTTAATTTGTTGTAGGTACTGTGAATAACAAACTATGGTAAACGTTGTGTTTAATATTAAGCAAACCACTCGATATATATTGTGAGCGATGTATGGTTGGGTGATTGTTGAAGGTGACCTTGTTTTTCGGTTGCGCACACAACCAATAGCTGGGGGGTGACCTTGAAGGTGACCTCGAGACATTCACATTACACGTACCGTCAACAGAATGATCGAGGGTGACCTTGAAGTTGACCTTGAGAACTGGGGGCGTGGTGGTGGCGGCAACCTTGAGAAAGTGGGCGTGGTGGTGGTGGTAACCTTGGAAAGTGGGCGTGGTGGTGGTGGCAACCTTGAGAAAGTGGGCGTGGTGGTGGTGGCAACCTTGAGAAAGTGGTTGTGGTGGTGGTGGCAACCTTGAGAAAGTGGGCGTGGTGGTGGCAACCTTGGAAAGGGGGCGTGGTTGTGGTGGGTGGAGTCATCCCCACCTTGGAAAGTGGGAGGAGTCACCTCCCACCTTGAAAAAATTGGAGTGGGGGGAGCAACGCACTCTCAATTTATCACTACTGATATCTCCAAACATGTCAGCACTAGCAAAATTCATGTCTCTCTTATTGTTCATTGACTTCAATATCAGCTCCAAATCTTCAATCCTCGCCGATTTAAATTTAAAACTAACACGTAAATCTACAATCCCACTCACGTATTGCCTGACAGGAATACTATTCCTAATTTCAACCACATTATCAACAAAGAAACTATTGAAATTTTCTGGTTCACAGAGTTATCAATTTTCCCACTGATGTATTCAGCTTTCGCCTTATTAATTCTATTCTTAAAATCATTTCTAATGCACCTGTATCTTGATCACTCAAATGCACTACCCGCTTGCGACGCCCTACGATATTGAATCAGCTTACTATTCTTCAAACTCTCCAGATCACCAGAAAACCACGGGCAGCCAACATAAGAATCCTTCCTATTCTCAATATACTCGTTAATGTTTAAATTGAATTTAGCGCAGTTCATAATCCTGCTTTGATAATATAATAAATTTTTGCAATCACAAACGCGTGAGCGGCAGACATATGTTTCAAGCTTTTTTGCTATCATCAGTACCGCATACACATGGAAAAACACTACACTTGTAACTGCAAAATGACACTACGGCAAATCGTTCATTCAGGTAAACAGAAGCACAATTTGCCCAATGCAAAACCGTCTGAACTAAAGCCTACGTGTTCAACAACCAATAGGTAATTAATGTTTAAATTGAATTTAGCGCAGTTCATAATCCTGCTTTGATAATATAATAAATTTTTGCAATCACAAACGCGTGAGCGGCAGACATATGTTTCAAGCTTTTTTGCTATCATCAGTACCGCATACACATGGAAAAACACTACACTTGTAACTGCAAAATGACACTACGGCAAATCGTTCATTCAGGTAAACAGAAGCACAATTTGCCCACTGCAAAACCGTCTGAACTAAAGCCTACGTGTTCAACAACCAATAGGTAATTAATGTTTAAATTGAATTTAGCGCAGTTCATAATCCTGCTTTGATAATATAATAAATTTTTGCAATCACAAACGCGTGAGCGGCAGACATATGTTTCAAGCTTTTTTGCTATCATCAAAAAAAAAAAAAAAAAATTTATTATACTCGTTAATATTCGATTGCAACCCCTGACTAAAAATGTCAGCCCTAAAATTACTTACAATCAGCGCAGTAAGTGGTCATCAAATCACTCTGAGCAACTCTGTTTCTAAATTTATTCTTGTCATATCTTAAACTGCTTATCGTTTTTTCTCTTTTTTGAGCTTTTTATTACTTCTAATTGATATTCCAATAGTTTCATGATTACTAATTTTTAAATCTCTTTTAATTTCAGCACTAAAATTATACCCGTCATTAATTATTACGTAGTCAATCAATGTTTTTGATTCGCATGTTTCTCTAGTGTATTGACTCATAATTTGTCTAAAACCATTGTCACTGATAACATCACTTAATCTATTTTTTGAGTTTGAAACCTTTGACCAATCAACATTAAAATCACCCATTACCATCACTTTACTGCTAATTTCACAAAATTCTTCCATGAAACCTTCAAAATACACATAAAAACTCGAATCAACGTTCAAATATCTCGGCGCTCTATGAAGAACCGCTAAATGAATTACATCATTACCATCACTTCCTTTAACAACCAACCACCACAAATCCCAATCAATCACCTTGCTATGAATTAACTCACACTTCCAAGAATTATTAAAATAAATCAGAACACCACCCGTATGGTGAGAAGAAGAATTGACTCTTATCATATTATAACCATAAATCTGAATCAGTCTATCATCAACCTCCATTAGATGAGTCTCACTCAGACATACAAACTCCGGCTTACATTCATTGACCAACAGCTCCAGTTCACAAAAATTATTGATAACACCTTGAATGTTTAAATATACACATTCAATATTCTTTGGTTGCTAATATACAGTTTTGTTCTTTTCAATTTTGTGCAAGTGTCGCCTGTGGTTTAATTAATTTATTCCACCACTGAACCACCACTTTTGCAAGTCATCGACGTATGGGTTAAATTTAATTAACCCCTTCCTCTCTACTATCGCTGCCACCAGGGTATTTCTATTTTCTCACCAAATGAAATTGATAAGCGAGTCGAAAAAACCCAAAAAACTCCAAGCTACTTACTTTCTCCATGGTTTAGCTTATTTTTGGTAAACGTGGTAATGCGGATGCTTCCTCGAAGACGCAGGATATTGTATGACAAACAACCCTTTTCACCAGTATAAACACAAAAATGTTTATAATGAAAGATTTTAATTTACAATTAGTTAATTTATTAAAATAATAGAAAACAAATAAATAAAATGGTTTTACAAATATATAACGTTACTAAATAAAACTAAGTTAATTAATTTAACTGATACTTGAGTTTGACCGGAGCCAGTAAAATAAAAAATAATTTTATTACGAGTTTACCAAGTAGGTAAGTTTTATGACATGTACCTTTATTTATGTCCCTTGGTCCTTCTTTTGACAGATTTATTGGCCCTTTGGATTCGAAGATTACTTGATGATTAAATATTTCTTTGAACTTGAATTTATTTATAAATTACCGAACTCGCGAATAATTTATTTAAATAATTTAAAGCCACATTTAATTTAATAAAAATTATGAGCACTCTAAAAAGGAGCTAAGTTTAATAGTTAGCTCGAGTTAACACTAAGTTGACAATTGACTTAATTGAGTTAAAAACTTAATCGAATTACTTGAATTAATAGATGAACGATTTTATGAACTCCCGAACAGTTCTTTCAATTATTTAATAGAAGACTTTTCTAGAAGACTCCTTCTAGTGGAACTAACGATTTTTGATCTTTCATCCCTATTTATGGATTTCATTTCTTCCATGTGGGTGGGGTTGGATAGGTAGTTTAACATCTGAAATCCTACTCTCTGAAATTGTGGTGGAAACTAATTGACTTCTTTAAGCTGAGTGTACTTTTTAGACCACCCAATATTATTTTATCTAGGTGCAGCTATTTTAGTAAGGGAGTATTTGCACCTGCAAATACGAACGTTTATTTTCCATGTTTTGAACTTTAGGGTAGGCCATTAATTGCGATAACTGTCAATTTTTATTATTGCACTAATGGACTAAGATTTTGAATTTGTATGCTTTCCGTTCCTAGTTGAGTGAGATAAAAATCATCTATTTAATTTTTGGCTAGGCTAACGATCGCGATTCTTATTTTAATGTCTCTTTGTCTAGTTTTTAGAATTATTTTGACCACCTCTAAGTGGTCTTTTGTGTTATATTTTTACCCAAAACTGTGGGAATTATTTTTAGTACCAAGTTACATGTATCTTACGTTAATTTATTACACCAAGTTAACATAGGCGTACCAGAAGTATTTTAGATGGAGATTCAAATTAACTTTAATTTGAATCTTCATTTTATTATTATTTTAACTAATAAGTCTTAAATGATTATGGACAAATTAATCCTTCTAATGATTAATAATTATAACCTAATTTATAAGTATCATGATTTAACTTTTACATTCAGAAATTCAGTTTTACTTGTTACAATTTCCGTGGTCGGTATATAAATAATTAATTAAACTTAATGCGGATTGCTACAATTTTAACTTTCCTCTTATACATTGGGCAATCCGAGCTCCACGTGTTGTGGTTAACATCAAGATCATGTAATTTCAGTTCCTTCTTAGCTTTACAGCAATTTACACATTTACTGTTACTCTCTGAGCATTCATTAGAAATATGACCACTGTTTCCACATTTGTAGCATAACCCATCCACCGTACAATTCTGTGCCTTATGATTAAAGCCACCACACTTCAGATACCTCATTATACTAATACTAGCTGATAGCCCGTCCGAGGACGGGTAGCTAGAAGGACGGGCAGGCAGCCAAGGTCATATGGCTTTTGGATTGCACTGAGAGCTTTCCTTAATCTTCATTCAACTTAAGTTACCTTGGCTGCCTGCCCGTCATTCTAGCTACCCGTCCTCGGACGGGCTATCAGCTAGTTGAGGTAATAATGGATTAGAATACTTTTTGCTTGGCCAGCTAGTTCTAACTAATGCTTAGCGAGTTAATTAATGCTTAATTTTAAAGTCTTTCGAAAACTTCCCGGAACACTACATTTTGTGTAAACCAGTCTGTAGCTCTAAGTTATCCTTGTCTAGAATTGTATTTAATTAGGATTTTTATATTTTGTCGAAGTCGAGATCGCGAGAGAGCTACATAGAGTTGTCCGTGTGAAAATACCGGTTCAGTCAAACTAATTCCGACATGTTCGTATGTTTGCTCCTGCGACTTGTTTATCGTTACGGCGAAAGCGGGAATTATCGGAAACTGGCGTCTTTTAAGAGTAAAGGGCAAATTACCGTCTGAAGGTGCAATGTCAATTCGAGGAAGGATAACAATTTGCCCTCTGTGCGACTCTGAAATTATCTCGCACGTAATGGAACGCCGATGCATATTTCGAACGACCATCCTGGTACCGTTACACAGCCCTTTTCCGGGATTTAAATTTCGAATCAACATTACTATAGCTCCGCGTTTTAATATTAATTCATGTGGAGGTACTCCTGATGGCGTTTGGCTGTTGAGAAATTCTGGAGGATAATAATTATTAATAAGATCATTACTGTCCTCTGTAATGATCGAGTCCGAACTATGATAAATCTGACTCTCCCCATTTAATTGCCGAATGATATTGTTGTTGATTTCGAGCGTTTCTTTGTTGGTGGTTGCAAGAATCACCCGCTTGGAAAGCTCATCAACAGAGAGTTTTGCGATCGAGTTTCCGAATATCTAAGAAATAATGTCGCCTTGAACAATCATATCTGTCGGAATCTGGATGGCGTCCTCCGGGAGTCCCTCAACGGATGGCAAACTTCCATTACCAATATTGAGCAACCACTGGTTGAATTCATTTTGGTCTTCACTTCTCATATTGGAAATCAAGGACAATTGTTTGAAGTATTTCCAAAATGGACTCGACGTTAAACACGCTTCAATAACATCAATTCGTTTTCTCTTTGGCATCACCGGGAGTGTTTGGCGGAAATCACCTCCAATAACAATAGATTTACCCCCAAATGGACTGTTATTATTCATGAGTTCCCGCAATAATAAATCAATGGCTCGAATTCCATCCTTTGGCAACATTGTTATCTCATCCATAATGATAAGCGCGGCTTCTCTAATTTTCTTGGCTTCAGCTGTTGTTTGCTTCATTTTGGAGACCGATGTATCGTCCAACGGAACAGGCAATTTAAATCCACTATGGATTGTGCGTCCACCTTTCATTAGTGTTGCAGCAATTCCTGTTGAGGCAAAAGCGACCACCGTTTGACCACGCCCTCTTAAGAAGGTTATTAAAGTATTATAGAGGTACGTTTTCCCCGAACCACCTGGACCGTTAAGGTAATGCAGTCGGTGATTGTCCCCTAAATCAATTCCATCTATTATGCTCTGGAACGCAATAAGTTGTTGAGGATTCAATGTCGCGATCAGCAATTGAGCTTGTACTGCTTCTTCTTCCCGATTGAATTCTTCTTGTTGAGTTATTGCTTGTTCAGGTAATGCAGTCGGTTGTGGTAGTCCAAAAAAAGAGCAAGACACTCCGTGTTGCTGAAAAACATGTTCGATATCATTTAGAACCAGGTTAAAAGATATTCCTTCATCATGGTTACTGAGGAAATCGACAGCCATGAGTCCTCTAAATTTTTCCCACAGCAGCAAAGGTCTTGCTGGCAAACAATAAATGCAGATAAATGCAAAAGTTTGCCGCATTTGTGGTGGCAGCTGGAAAATAACAACTTCGTCCAGACATCTCTCCCATTCATCATCTGAGGAAAGAAGATTTCGATGAAAAGCAGCTTCTTGGAACGTTGCATATTGGACATCGTCAACTGTTCGAAGAAATTCATAGCTTGTTGCACCCGGAACATGAAGCAACAATAATCGGAGATGGAATCGTTCCAAATCATTTATTCCCACCGTGTACATGCGAGTTACTATTTTTTCGCCTCCACGCTGCCGCGCTGTCCATGTACTTCTATTGAATACATAATGGTACGGAATTTCTGTATATAGAAACTGATTAGCTGTCACATCGTTTCGATTTAGTTGAAACCATGCCGTGAGCTTAGTGTTTCCACCAGACGCTTGATCAATAGCTTCTTGCTCATGACCGGCTTCAAAATAAATTCTCTGTTGGCGATATAAATGAACGGGTAGTCGATAAACCACATGCGATCGGTCGTGCATTTTAGATTCAAGCAAACGCCACATAGCTTCTGGCGCACTTACGTATCTGGTGTCAATAAAAGATGCAACTTCATCATGAATCAATTGTTGATCGTCTCCAGTACCAATAACGACGTTCGCGCAATCATGTCCTTTGTAAATGTATTTGTAAATGTACTTAATGGCCCTTAGTGATGTGCAAACTTCTACATTGATAAGCGTCATACTTAAGTACCAAAAACTTGTTGTATGGAACAACAAACCGATTATCCATCATCTTTCCTCTAACTTCCGTCGTAGGTTCCACTCGTCGACGATAGCGCGGATAGCCGTTAATGTTAGTTGTTGTCTCGAGTTGAAAATCTTTAGGAAATTCTTTTTTGCATTTACCATTCTCCGTGCATGGCGCAAATGGATGTGAAGCACCTCAAGGACCGTGCATCATACATCGAGTAACAATTTCGAATAATCGTGGGTTTAGTGCGATGTCTGGTATCTCGGCACTAACTACATCGTCGATACGTTCAGATGTTTTGAATTTATCATCATCATGGAGCACAATCAGGATATGAGCATGAGGAAGACCTCGTTTTTGGAATTCAATGGTATAGGCAAATGCTTTGCATCGCCCTAAAACATGAAGAATAGTTAAATCTTCCATTAAGGCCTTCAACTTTAGCTTAAAGACCCTGGCAACTAAGTCAGGACGATCTGATGCCGATTCTCCCCGTCTTAAATTAGTTGTTATTTCTGGCCACTTTGGATTTGCAGTGAATGTGATGAAAAGGTCAGGTGGGCCGTATTTTCCAAAAATTGACATTGCATCTTGAAGTCTTTGCCGCATGTTTCTCGGAGAGTCTTCGAAAGAGGAAGGAAGAATAACCGACAAACCAGCTTGCACTCCAGCATCGTGTGCTGCATTTTGAATATGATCGGATAGACCTTGATACAATTCAGTACGCAATTTACTTTGTTGATATCGAATGTAGTTCAAATTATTGGCTTCCACTTGCAAATATGAGTCGACAATCCACTGTTGCGTAAGTTTTCCCGCACTCATGATCGGATTGAAATCGTTTCTAATTGCTGTTTGCGCAACTTTAAATTGTAACATTCTGATTTTATTACGGGATTGCCAATATCCTTCGCAACTCCAATTGGGTTGCCACCCCGGTTCGCCAAACGGATAAAGAATGCCATAAGTCATAGGGTCAAGATTTGGACTGAGAATATTGATACGAATGAATTGTTGTGCATTGTCGACGGGATTTCGAGGATAGATACGGATATCACGTTCAAATGGAGGTTCGCCGTCATCATTTACGAACACCATTGCAATTTCATTGGACGTTGGAGCATTGTAACGTCTTTGATCAGACTGCCGATCGCGCCGCATCACCATATTGACGACCGGAACTGGTTGTCCTTCTTCTTCGGCTCGTACACGCTCTTGTTGCTCAATTTCTTTCATCAGGCAATATGAAGCTGCGATACGATAGACAACCTCTATTCTCAGGCAGATTTACTCGTTCATTGACCGCTTCTGTCGTGTCCATTACATACAGTTGTGCAAACTTTCTTGTTTGTCCTTCAGGTGGATACAGGTTTGTGGTTCTGTGGTACGTCTGTCCATGAATTTTGAAAACGTATGGTCCGTTACCCGGCATTGAAACAATCTCTGCTCCCATTGAAGCGAAAGAAACCGAGGAATTGTAAGAGCGGATGTGCTGACGAAAGTTCTTGTAGTAAGGATTATCTGAATCTGAAAGTATAGAGCGAAGAAATTCGGGATATAACAATAGATTCCCATGTTGATCGAGCGGTTGCGGAATCTTCCTGTTAAATTGTTTATCAACTGGACGCTCCTTGGCGAAATTCTTGGAGCCGCAGAACTGACAGATGGAATTCATTTCTCCACAATCGTGTCGAGTAACGTGAGATTCATCAAATCTCAATGCTCTTATTTGGAGTTGAATTGCTTGACTTTGGTATCGATTTTCTTTCTGTCGATGTATCGCATGGGACCGAGCGTCAGCAGCTTGCCGCGCTTGAGTTTCTTCTAAAGTTTCACGTTGTTGACGTATCGCATGGGACCGAGCGTCAGCAGCTTGAGTTTCTTCTAAAGTTTCACGTTGTTGACGTATCGCATGGGACCGAGCGTCAGCAGCTTGCCGCGCTTGAGTTTGTTCCAAAGTTTCACGTTGTCGACGTATCGTATGAGACCGAGCGTCAGCTTGTCGCTGTGATCGAAGCTGTTCTTCTGTGTTATTAGCTCTTGTACGTGCTTTTCTCTCACGATTCAATCGCCGTCGCTTTGCAGCAGAATTTTCAAAATTTTCATTATCCATTATGGAAGTTCACATAATGCTTTTTTGGAAATAGCTGTCCTATATAGACAAAATGATACGATGATACGTTGATCCGATGATACGTTGTGCGTTCGGTTCGGTTTGCTTCGGGTATTTCCGTGGGACAGACAGAAAGAAAGACTTGGCCTTTTATAATATAGGATACTCTCAAATACTCTACATCTGTCCCACATTACATTAAGTTTACCACTCTTTATAATCTGCTCAAAAGATTTTCCATCAATTTACAAAATAGCATTAAAAACCCTTTCATTCTTAAATGATCTGTATACTTTCACACAATTTAATTCATCAAACACAACATCGTTTTGTGACTTAACAGCCAGTACTACCTCTTCTTTACTTATCTCTTCGCTCATACTGTCACATTAATAATAAAATAATAATAAAAATATTAGTACACGGGTCGCCTTAAAAATTATGCCATTACTAATAAAAGGCGATGCCCCGGATGTGATTAGTAGTGAGAAAATAGATTGATGGGAAATTGTTTTGCTTACCGGCAAGGGTATAGGAAAGTTTTCTTTCGAGGTAATTGAACGAATGAAGGGAGTTGGAGAAGTTAGTTAGATATGTAAGTTAGAGATGTGAGGTCAGGCAGTTAGTTATGGAACGTTAAAAAGTGAACAGGGAGTCGAGTGTCAGCGAAGGCTACTGCCATGGTTCATATTAGAATTGCACAGGGTTACTATAAGAAAACTTCAAACCAATTGATAATGTAAGAATTAATTTTAAGTATTAGATTTAAGATATATGTATACTATATGCGTTGATAGGTGTGTAAATAAATTGTGTTAAAGTTCGAGCCCGTTTTAATTCAAAATGCATAAAAGATCCCTCACGAATTTAAACGTGACAATACCAACTACTAAAATTTTCGGCTTCCTCAAACTGGAAACCTTAACTTCATAATTAGCACCCAGCTTATTTGTAATTTCTTTATCTATTCGATCTGCTGATTGTTTATTACTACAGCTAATCGGTAATGGTGACAAAATTATACAGGTCCGTATTTAAACAAAAAGACATGTTTATATATTGTAGAAAATAATTTATAATGACACAAAAGAGAAAAATTATAGATAATAATTAATAACACAATATACAATAATAAACTAAAATTAAAAAAAGGAGGGTCGGTATACCTACTACAATATTATCATTTCCAAAATTTCTTTTAAATCATTTCGTAACTATCTTAACTTAATTGTAAAAGTACACAGGCTGAATGACTTTAAAATATATATGCAAAGGTAATTTCTTTAAAAGATGCCTAAATAAAAATTATGATCAATCTCAAATAATATTACAATTTATTAAGAACACAAAAAAATTAATTCCTTAAAGCACATAATGTTAATGGTTACTTTGTTGGACATAAATAACATAAGCAAGCGTTTCTCAGCAATCACCAAGCTCCATTTCATTTAATTTGAAGTTGTACAATTCAATACCAACGTTTACTAGCTATTATGACTTTTTAAATGACGTTTTAAACTTGATTTCCGGGCACATTTATAGTTACATATCTCACAAGCAAACGATTTCTCGCCAGTGTGAGTCATTAAATGAGCTTTTAAATTTTGTTTATGTGAACATTTATAATCACATATCTCACAAGCAAACGATTTCTCGCCAGTGTGAGTCAGTAAATGAGCTTTTAAATGTTGTTTTTGTGCACATTTATAATCACTTATCTCACAAGCAAATGGTTTCTCGCCAGTATGAGTCATTAAATGAGTTTTTAAATCGTGCTTGCGTACACATTTATAATCACATATCTCACAAGCAAACGGTTTAGCTCCAGTATGAGTTCCTAAATGCTCTTTTAAACGTGATTTCCGGGCACATTTATAATCACAAAATTCACAAGCAAATGGTTTCTCGCCAGTGTGAGTTTTTAAATGTTTGTTGAAAGTAACCTCAAGAACGCACTCAAAGTCACATATTTTGCAAAGAAACTGTTTCTCGTCCATATGAGTTCTTAAATGCAGTTTTAATGTTCGTTTATTAATAACTTTATACTCACAAACAGCACACTCAAATAAATTTGGGCCTTTATATTTACGTGAAGGTTGCTCCTGGGTTAATGGTTCAATATCGCTGTCTTCTTTTATGTCGATAGAATGATGCAAATCTTCTAAATTAAATTTCATATCCTCCAATTCTTCGGTTTTAATTTCGTTACAGTAATTAGGGATATATGATGTTTCTAAAATTGAGCTGTGGGTTTCCATGTTTTCTAATTTTACCGAAGCTGGCAGTTTATCCATAGCTGTAATAAATTGCATTAGAAGAAATTAAAGACTGTTCGTGGAATGGTGCACAATCGCTTTGGTTAATTTAGCAATGAAATTAAATTGTTTATACCTACCTTAAAATTGTGTAAAAAAAACTTTTGTACCAGACTTGAAAAAAGGAAGCGTAAGTTTAAAATGGCGACCGTCGGGGATGGTCAAGGATCTATTGACACCAGGATAGCTTCGTCTGGTTATAGCGGCGAGTACAATGAAATAGCCATTCGTTTATAAATTTTTAGAGAAATTTTGTCACAATGACTATAAATAATCACAATTGTGAGGATCACTCGGTGCACGTATAATAAAATAATAAAAATGATAACACCAACGATTACACGTCTTGTTCTATTCTATCGTATCTTCTTTACCGACCGAATGACTCGACCTTTAGCGTCAGCAAAACTTGGGCGGCAAATTCAAATCGCATCCTTCCAGTTTTTTTACTTTTAAAACTTTTAAAAACAATAATTAACCTCGTAAATAAATTTAGGTTAATTTACAATATATACTAGCCACTTGAAAATCGGCCTATTGGCCGATTTTCATGGCTAGCTCTGCGAGGCGCGCGGCTTATGGCCTCGCTGTCGGCCTATCGGCCTCCCGATTGTTTATGGGCTTACCGACCGGTTCCGATTCCGACGTTAAAATTTTATATAAAAAAAACAAATTTTGCTATTCGGTTTTGAAGGCACTAACCCTTGGAAATTATTTTGGAAAATTACTTTTTCATTTTATAACCGTAGGTACGGTGCGAGATACGAAAAAAAGCTATAAATGCAATTTCGTGCATCCCCGGAAGCTGCCTCGGTTGCCGGAAAAAAATTAAAAATCCTCCCGTAAACAAGGACCCCGTGGCCGTTTGAAGGATTAAAAAGTCATTTAAAAATTCATACCGGCGAAAAACCTTTTAGATGTAAGATTTGTGACTATCAATTTTCACGTCGTTCTATTTTAAAAAAACATTTAAAAATCCATACTGGCGAGAAGCCTTTTAGTTGTGAAAGTTGTGATTATAAATGTTCAGCAAGATCTACTTTAAAAAGTCATTTAAAAATTCATACCGGCGAGAAACCTTTTAGTTGAGAAATTTGTGACTATCAATGTGCACATCGTTCTACTTTAAAAAAACATTTAAAAATCCATACTGTCGAGATGCTTTTTAGTTGTGAAAGTTGTGATTATAACGTATGAGTCTAAAGTAGCTGGACAAATTTCAATCACATCAAATCATTAGTTATAATCTAGCAATCCTTTTGTTTTTTTTTACTGTACCTTCTTTCATTTGTTTAATGTCAATTGAAGTAGTTTAGTTTGAATTGTCAATATGAAAGTGTGCGAACAGAATTTTTTGCGTAAACGCGTTTTCAAAATGCTTGGCCAGCAAAATAAAAGTCATGTTTTACATCATTTTATAAATGAAGGCTTCAGTCGAAGTACCATTTATTCGATAATTTCGAGATGTAATAACAATAGAGGAGAAGGCCCGAATATGGGCCCTGCATTTAATATGGGCCCCCCTCAAAAATCCAGTTGGACATCAAGCAAAATCTGTGTAAACTAGCTGAAAATACACTTACTAGATAGCCAACTGTTTTACCGATACTCTTCTATAGAAATGTCATTCTGTTGTCAACAAGTGGTCGTGAATGTGTTTATGAAAATCTGAATATATATTTAGAGGTAAGTTGCATAAGATTATTGTGTATATTATAAGATGACTAGGTTTGAAATATTCGCAACAGTGTGTTGTATTAAGATCACAGTTTGTTATATCCACATAGAAATTAAGTCACTCAACCTCAAAAAATAATTTGACATTTTGTTTGAATGACACGCTTTGCTGGTAATATGGGCCTTTTGCTGGTCCGAATATGGGCCCATATTCTGACCTTGTTTATAGTTTTTTCCAGGATCACACCATCCACGTAATCAACCAAAGTGCTCACCAAAGAATTTAAGAAAGAAATGGAAATTCGAAGATATGATTAGGGCTTTGGACAATGTAAATAACCAACGCATGGGTTTAAAAAAGGCCAGTAAATATTTAAACGTACCAAGTTCAACACTTCAAAGAGAAAGACAATTATGTTTGTGATTTTTGCAGATAATTTATCTTTTTCATTTGAAATTTATTAATATGTAAGTCTATTTCTTGAAAATAAAGTTTAGTTTCTTACTCCTTAGCTTTTTGTGTAATTTCTGATAGGGGCTCATATTTCACACAGTCTGCCTTCCTCTGTGAAATTGACATAATTTCATATTTCTTCTCAAATTTAAGTAATGTTTGCCTTTTTGCAATTAAGTTGCTTCTACAATTACAGGAGAGTCTTTGGGCTAGGTGTATGCCGATTTTTAGATTTTTTTTCCAAAAAATCTAAAAATGGTTATTAAAAAACAAAATGGGGGCCCATATTCGGGCCTTCTCCTCTATTGGTCCTGAAAATTAAAAAAAACCGAAAGAAAATCAATTCTAAAAAAATCTCGGCTAAGTTCCTTGAAGAAAGCTGCTGAAAACAAAATTGGAGTAGTACTCGCATACTATCCAGAAAATTTAAAGTTTCACAAACTACAATTTGCCGAAATTTGAAAAAGTTTAATGTGAAAAGGTATAAGAGAAACGTTAAACCAAAATATACCGATAAACAATTAGTGGAAATACCCGGAAAGTGCCGTCTTCTGAGACAACATTTTTTATCAGGCGATACAGTGATCATTATGGACGATGAAAAGTACTTCACTTTTGCGAACAGTTGTGATGTTGCAAATAAAGGATTTTATACCACCGATAAAAATACAGTTCCTGATAATGTACAGTTCATAAGAAAATCAAAATTCGAACCAAAAGTGTTAGCGTGGTGTGCGATATCAGTTAAAGGCATATCAAATTTTTTTATTCAAACCCAAGTTGGTATTGCTGTTAACACAGACACTTATATAAAAAATTGTTTACCAAAAATGGTTAATTTTGTTAAAAGAAACCATAAAAATGATAAAATCATCTTTTGGCCAGATCTGGCATCTTGCCATTATGCAAAAAAAACCTTAAATTGGTTAGAAGGTCAAAATATACCGTTTGTGCCAAAATATGCGAATCCCCCAAATATTCCGGCAGCATGTCCGATTGAAACTTTCTGGTCAATTTTATCGCAATTAGTTTATAAGAATGGTTGGGAAGCAACATCAGCCGAACAATTGAAAAAACGAATTATGTCCTGTGCCAAAAAAATTGATCTGAAAATGCTCCGGCATATGATGGAAGGTGTTAAAAGAAAAGTGCGAACAATTGAAGAAAATGGACCATTATGTTTTTAAAGTTTTTTTTTGTGTTCCCAATATATTGTGCTTTATTAATAATTAATTAATTTTAAATTTTCTATAACCAACTTTTTTTTATTATCGTTTGAATTCTGTCCAGCTACTTTAGACTCACAGGTTAAATGTTCAAAAAGATTTACTTTAAAAAGGCATTTAAGAATTCATACCGGTGAAAAAACTTTTAGTTGTGAAATATGTGCCTATAAATGTTCGGGAAGATCAAATTTATCAATCAAATCAAATAACATTTATTAATTTAGTTTCTGGCGTTGAATGACTTACATAGGTACGCGATACATAGGTTATAGATATTAGGGCAAGAGCCCTCTCTTCTATATTTAATTAAGGTATGTGGAAAGTTAAGTGAGTAATGAAAATTGAGTAGTATGCGAGTAGTATCTAAAATTGAGAGTAGTATAAAGAAGTATGAAGACGGAACAGGCTGCACAAAGCCTAATCCATGAAGTGCAGAAGAAGAAGAAGAAGAAGAGTAGTATGCAGGAGAAAAGTTTCAAAAACCTGCTGTAAGATCAAATTTAAAACGCCATTTAAAAATTCATATCGGCGAGTAACCTTTCAATTGTGAAATTTGTACTTCTAAATGTGTAGGAGCGAGACGCCACTGACGAACGACGATATACATCAAAATGGCGACATACTGAAAGAAAGAGGCGTTAAGACGAAAGACTTAAAATGTGTATTTTGTATAATATTAATGTATTAGTATTAAATGTATTAAAAGAAAACTTTACCATTGGTTCAAAGCAATTTCATTTTAAGGTGGGGAATTGATAAATACCTGGTAAAATGGCCGCCAACGTCGCTACTGTCGCAATTATTATTAAATTTATTTCAGTTTCATACCTTTTGAAATAATTTTAAAAATCCATTTGTGGTATTCAATTCAAACAGATGTCGCACCAAAATGTACATCAGTGACAAGGATAGCACCATTATAAATAACAAAACTTCAGCGATTTAATTATTCTCCCTCATTTATCTGATATGTTGTATTGAATTTTGAAAAAAATGCCTGATTTTATTACCCTCTTAACAAATTCGAAGTGCAACCGCATCTACAACGCCATCACCATGACACACCGTGAATTATTTTTCGCAAAAACT
Source organism: Podabrus alpinus (assembly GCA_932274525.1). Taxonomy (NCBI): domain Eukaryota; kingdom Metazoa; phylum Arthropoda; class Insecta; order Coleoptera; family Cantharidae; genus Podabrus; species Podabrus alpinus. The sequence continues at coordinate 61,368,052 of OW026452.1, forward strand.
GCCTAAAATGGTAATAATGATAAACGAAACTGTAAATAGATTATAACTGATATAAATAAACTTTTATCAATTTAATTTGATAATCTGTAAACTTCACGAGTATATTCGTGTTTCTAGAGAAAAACATTTTGGTTTGGAATTTTTTTTTTTAGGTTACAGTTAATACTAGAATTAACTAACAGCAGTCAGTTAATTCTATTTTAACTAAAGTCATCTCAGTTAAAACTAGTTTTAACTAAAGGGGTTAGTTAAAACTAGAATTTACTAGTTAGATCGGGTTTTAACTGATTTCGGGTTTTAACTGTAACATATACACAACAACAGTTGAACAAGTATTAGTACTAAAATCAAACTAGCAGATGTATGGAACGCCGTTTTACCATTTAAAAACACTCGAAATGAAACGACTTCGAAATGCAACAACTTAGAAATGCATAACACAATAAATGAAAACACAATAAATGAAAACCCTCGAAATGCATAACCCTCGAAATGCAATAACATTAAAAGTATTATCGCATTTATTGTGTTTTCTCATTTTTAACGTTATTGCATTTCGAGGGTTATGCATTTCGAGGGTTTTCATTAATTGGGTTTTCATTTATGGTGTTATGCATTTCGAAGTTGTTGCATTTCGAAGTCGTTTCATTTCGAGTGTTTTTAAATAGTAAAACGGCGTTCCATACAGATAACTAATAATTTATAAATCTAAGCGGGCCAGTCATTCATATTTATGTTGATGACTTCCGCGTAACTAATTAGATATCTACATAAATGAATTTATTTCTTAACATCTATCTTGGCTTTTATATCTTTTACTTCAGATTTATTGTCTGCGAATCCATCGTTGACTGTTCGTGTTAGGGTCAAAATCATCCATGTATATTAAACAGAAACTGTTTAAGTTTGTTAAAAATTTTTTCGATTTGTCAAATGTTAATTATAAACATTTTAAATTTTCAGAATTCTTCTCAAATGGGCATATAAATATTTTTGCTTTTACATTTTTAAGAAAAATTCCACGTATTCGGTTATGTTATCACGTTTAACAAAACCACAGAATTTTTACAAACAGCTGATGATCTGTGGTCGTGACAAGCGACCACAGATGGCGTCAGTTGCAGTCAAATGTTGAAGTCGTCGTGTCATAGGAGGCGTCGTGTACAGATCAATGTCGCCATTTTGTAAAAGTGTTTTCTAGACAATTGTAGCAGTAGTTTTCTAAATCGATAACATAATATAGTCAATATAATCAACGCCTTTGATTAAGAAAAGTGATTCTGTACCTGTACAATTACAGTGCTCCATCCTCCAAATGGAACCAGTTACCGATTTATTTGCTGCTCAAGTGCTACCCTCGGAAGAGTCACAAATTATGGATAACACATGTAAATCTTTGGAGACTCCATATAATTCAATTAGCAATTACGAAATTAAAACAGAAGAGGTGGAAGATGTGAAATTTAATTTAGAAGATTTGCATCATTCCATCGACATTAAAGAAGATACCGACACTACAGATTTAACGCTGAATTGTTCAAATTTGTTCGAGTGTGGAACTTGTGGTTATAAATTTGCTCTTAAACAAACTTTAAGACGTCATTTAAAAGCTCATATGGTCAAGAAATCATTAATATGTGATATTTGTAACCTTCAATGTGCAAGCAAATCAAATTTAGTGATACATTCAAGGACTCATACCGGCGAGAAACCGTTTAGTTGTGATATTTGTGGGCATAAATGTGCACGTAAATCACAATTAAAACCACATTTAAGAACTCATACCGGCGAGAAACCGTTTAGTTGCAATATTTGTGAGTATAAATGTGCAACTAATTCAAATTTAACAATCCATTTAAGAAGTCATACCGGCGACAAACCGTTTAGTTGTGATATTTGTGAGTATAAATGTGTAACTAATTCACATTTAACAATCCATTTAAGAACTCATACCGGCGACAAACCGTTTAGTTGTGATATTTGTGAGTATAAATGTGCACGTAAATCACATTTAACTAGGCATATAAGAACTCACACCGGCGAGAAACCATTTAGTTGTCATATTTGTAAGTATATATGTGCACATAAATCACAATTACAAAGGCATTTAAGCTCACACCAGCGAGGAACGATTTAGTTGTGATATTTGTAAGTAAATTGTGATGGTCTGATATCGCCTATAAAATAAATTCGAGTTACTTAGTAGCAATAAAACAGAGGGTTTTGTGATAAATAGTCTTCATCGGGAATATCCAACTCTGCGTCCAAAAACATGGACAAATGAAAACTTTCCAACTCTGAACAATATTATTTAAACATGCTTAATTATCTCAATTACAAATCTGTCACTTCAGATTTCTCTTCAAGGATATATTTAGCTTGGAAAATGAACATTTTGTAAAATTTTTCTTATCAATATAACCTAAAAATGTTGTAAATTTGTAATTAGGATTTCTTTGCGAATTTCTATATTTGCATAAGTTTATTTGTGCTGAAAATTCTCATTTTTTGTACTTTATAAGATTGTAATAATTTAAACTTCGTATTGTGTATCCTGAGTTAAAGGTGATTATTGAATATCGTGATAGAGTGAACTCATGTTCAACTCATGTTGATTTAATTAAAAACCATTGAGAGTTTTGTAATCTGGAAAATAAACGTTATTAAACAGGTGTAAAAATAGTGAAATTAATTAATAATAAGAACCAAACAATTGAATAAGTAATTTTGCAGTGCAATAATTGATAAACTATTTATTTGACTCTAACGTATTGCTGTGTTTTGCTTATCATCGAGCTAAGACAGATTTGAGAAATCTCATAAACTATAATTACATCTCGGTCACAAGTACCCAAATAACATTAAATTTGTACTCAATAAATAAAAATAAACGTTGAATGCGCTCTACGCTGATAAAGAATGCCTAGTTAATCATTAGAAATATTTTGGAAAGACAAAGAATTGCTTAAAAGAAAAAATCAGACACACTTTATATGAAATTTGTAATAAATCGTAACATCATTTTATAAAAACTAAAATTTTAACTATCAGAAATGAAATTTATATCAAAATGTAACTTATTTTATAAACAAAAATTAATTGTCAATAACATTTTCTGTGAAAAATATTATTATGCCTGAATCAGTGAAAACAAAGTGAATTTAATTGTAGTAATCCGACCCCCCCTTTTTTTCTAAGTAATTTAGACCCATAATAGATCCGTGAAGGCCAGGGGCGGTCCTAGCAAGATTTTCAGGTGGTGCGAGATCTTATTTTGGCGCCCCCTCCCCCACTGCCCCCCCCCATTTTTTTTTTAATTTGATGAAATTTTTTCAAAAAAAAATTTAAAAAAAAAAATATAAAAAGAAATTTTAAATTTTATTTATTGGCAGCAGAGAGTTTTTAGACTAAAGATACGATAATATGTGTTTAAAAAGATTTATTTAATCAAATTAAGAAATAAAAAAATTAACTACAAAGCCACTTTTCTCGCTTTTGCACCTGCAAATTTTTTTATTAGTTCGGAATAATCTAAGTCCTTGCCAATATTATTTTCTATGGACAAAATTGCTAAATCTGAAAGTCGCTCCTGACACATAGTCGAACGTAAATAAGTTTTACTCAGCTTTAATTTACTGAAGCTTCGTTCTCCATTGGCGACCGTTACAGGTATGGTTAACAGAATCCGAAGTGCTGTCCACACATTCGGAAATATATCCTGCCAACCATTTGTTTTAATAAGTTGAAGAACTTTTATTGGTTCTGCTGATTCAATGTCTTTCAACAGTGGATTCAGGTGTAAAAGTTCCTCAACCAATTCACAACCAGATATGTCATATTTTACCCCATCGGTTAAACTTATCTCTAAATTCTCACATGCTTTGTCCAATTTTGTCTTTTCAGGAATTTCTTTGATATTGTACAAAAATGACCATACATCATTAAATTTCGATAGTTGTAAAAATCTATTAACCAACGCATTTTCAATTGTATCGATCATGGGGTAAAAGACGCTTATTTTAAACAACTTTTCGGGATCCGTTGGTGTCTCATCAGCGGCTTCGTATTCAAATAGTTTCTTTTTTCTTCGGATGCGGACTGGCTTAAAAATAATATCTATCCCAGCCTGAGAAGCAATTTCCGTAGCTGTTATCAGAGCAGTCGAATAATCCCTGTAGAGTAAAGTCGGGGATTATGGAATACCATTTTTATTTTTGAAATTATTTCGAAAAGTATTTATTAAAATATAAATAAAAAGATGGTAATGGCAGGGCCAAAGTGTTTATTACATGGAATAATGGTTACAAAGTTAAAAAAATACAAAAATATTTTATGTTGATTAAAAAAAGTACTTTTCCGACTGACGAAAAAATGGTCGGGTAATATGAAATACGTATTGCTGTGTTCTAAACTACCAGGGCTATGCAAATATCTAAATTTCTCACTCATACTCAAAATTTACATAAAACTTGACCTCGTTAAGAAACAAAAAGATAAGAAAGATGAACGAATTTAGCAATTTCAGGTATAATGAACCAATTAAGATCTTTAAGTATAAGGGAATGTTTTTAAAAGCTGAAAGATAAATTTAAAAAGGTTTTTATCACCTCAAAATTTCAGAATAAGGGATTGTTTGCCTCAAATATGGTAATATTAATGTGAATGTTATCACAAATATACATAACCTTAATGATAAGGTACAAAAATGAAATTAATTCCATGTACTACAATAATTGTGTAAAACCCATTATGTCAAAACTTGTTAAATAATCTATTCTATCAAATGTTCATAATTTCAAACCAAAAAACTCCAAAAGTGTAAATAAAGGTCAATTTCGCTTCAATGTGATAAGAAAATTTGTGATAAACAAAAAGGTATGGAACTTCGCTAAACGTTGCTTATAAAACTGCTACCGTATTTGTGAGAAGTAGGGGAAACACACGGTTGATCAACTCAACATAGAGGAAACAGCTCCTGAAAGTTTAAACTCAATTAGTACACATAAAACACAAAAAGGTGTGAAACTTTACTTGCAGATAACAAAATTTCAACGAAATTGAAGTACAGCGCAGGAATTTGAGACAGTCGACTTTTAGTGCTTGAAGAAGCAAGACGTGTACTTGCTGGTTGAAAAGTTTAGTCCAGAACACCCAAATGTGTGATTTACTCCAAGTTTATCTAAAAATAGATAACAAAATTTGCAAATGGCTACCCTTCAGTAAAACAACTACGCCATCAATGAAATAAAAGTGACTCACCTTCTTATAACTGAAGATTAATATCAACTAATATTCGCTGACACTCCACGAACACGATTCTCAAAATCAACAGGTGTCAACTATTAAATCAACTCCGCCTAAAAACGAAACAGAAGCGAAATTCGTCAGTAACACGATCAACAAGCAACAGGTTTGTGCATCTCCGCAAAGTGACCGTGAGCTAAAATTGTGTTTGTGTGCAGACCCTATTTACATACAGGGTGGATTAGAATTCAAGGTATTTAAAAATTATATTGTCTATTTAACTTTTTATAAATTTTATTATGATAACTTTGTCGACGACCCAAGAAAATATTTCTGGATGTTTTAATTTGATTTTTGTTACAAAATATTGTCTATTTCTTTTAGATAAAAATTTATCTAAAAACTTTGTAAGCATTGCGAATTTACTTAATTAATTTCATAAATATAAAACCATTTTTGATACAAACAAATTTTTATTCGTCTACTTGATTCCATAACAGTAAGCATTACCAAACTTAAAGTTCATCAATACAAGCAAATTAGTTCATCTCGATATCTTGACATCAACAATTTTACTCTACAAATTCATTTCAACCCACAAGCATCCCTCAATTGAGTTAATTCATGAACCTACTACACCTTGAGTGGAATCTCCAGACTGAGCTAGACAAAAAAGGGGAAAAGGATCGTGAGTTTCTGAGTAATTTGTACACCCTGAAAATTAAGAATTCAATTATATAAATTTTACTTTCACTTTGAAAGTTGGCGCCTGACAAAACCAGGGTGGTGCAAATTGCTTAAGAAACGACACAGCAGTATATGAGGTAATATGGAATACTATTATATTTTCAACAAAAAATCTGAAAGTCTGAAAAGGGTGGCACGAGGCACATTGAATGATTTGCATGCCTTCAAATAACCCATTCTTTTGCTTCTAACTGCTATCACTGCTTTTTTCATGTCTTCCTCATTCCACTTTTTACGTTTTGGCGATGCGGTTTTAGCCATTTTTGTCATGTTCGTAATCGTTCGAAGCATTTCTAAAGAAGAAATGCAATTTTAGAATTTTAGTTTGTAAGTCTGGTAATATGGAATACTATTTCATAATTGCCGCCAATATAAATTTGGAAGTTAGGTCGATTAAAAATTACAAAGTATCTAAAATGAGCGATATCTCTGTATTAAAGCTTTCATACATAATTCATCTACTTAATTAAACAATAAGATCAGATAAAAGCACTTTCAAAAGTGTTTAAAATAAAACTTTAATGTACTAACCTAAAAATAATACGTGCACCAAAATCACTTCCGATTGTTATAACATCAAAACGGTTAATGTTTATAGACTACGCACTCTTGTGGTAGAACTTTGAACTCATACGAATGATAGTTTAGCAAATGAGCATAGATAACTTTAGCAGTTTTGCTAAAAACATGGTACTTATTCCATATTACCGGGTATATTCCATAATCGCCGACTTTACTCTACTCTTTTACAAATTCCGAGCAGTTCTTCAGCAATCGTGAAGCGTTTGGTATATCCATTGTTTTAGACTGCATAGCCTTACTTACAATGTTTACTTGAAACAATATATCATACCAAGCCACCATTGTTATTATGAACTCAAATTGCTCCATATTCTGAATCAGGGACAAGGCCTCTGATGCTGCAACTGAGTCATTTGTTTCTTCGTGAAGTTCCAGAAGGGCGTCACGAACTGAAGAGTATTGATAACAAACTGCAGCGAGACTAGAAACTCTACTCTCCCAACGAGTTTCACAAACTTTTTTCAGCGATAGTGCTTCTACATGCTTGGATATCACTTCCCATCGCTTTGTTGATCCAGAGAATAGAACAAACAGTTTTTGAAGAAATCCGAACAAAGAAACCGATTTAACAGATGTTTTGGCGGCATCTGCTATTACCAAATTTAAGCTATGACAACCACATGGATTAAAAAATGCTCGTGGATATTGCTTCAAAACTCTGCTTTGGACACCTTTGTTTACTCTTACCATATTAGATCCATTATGGTATCCTTGACCGCGACAATCATTCATATCTAAATCAAACTCTTGCACAATATCATCAAGAAAGAGGCCAGTAAGTCCAGCTCCCGAAGAGTCACTTACCGGCTTGTAAGCAATGAAACACTCGCGCACTTGGACTTCATCTTCATTAGTGTCAACAAAACGCAATGTTAAAGATAATTGTTCAATGTGACTGACATCAGGAGTGCAATCCAGTATGATGGAGAAGTATTTCGATGATTTTACCATACTCAAAATTGTATTTCGAACTTCACTTCCAAGTAAGCCGATCAACTCGTTTTGAATATGTTTGCTAAAATAGTGAACATTAGTCTCCTTATTAACAATACGGCGGAGGTGCTCCATTATCACAGGGTCAAATTTTCCCATCAGTTGCACTAAACCCAGAAAGTTACCATTATTAGGAGTATATAGTGCCTCAGATCCAGATCCTCTGAAAGGCAAATTATTACTTGCTAATAAGAATACTATGGACATCATTCGTTCGAGGATAGCAACCCACCGTGATTTCTCGTCTTTAATCTGTTTTTGCAAATGCTTGTCAATTCCACTAAAATTCTTTAATCGACTCGACGCTTCTATCCAACTGTTCATGGCGTGCTGGTGATGTGAGGAAGTTTCGTGAGTTTTGAGACGCACTGATAAGTGCGACCAGTCGTCAAATCCATCTTTTCCTAAATTAGAGTGGGACATTCTGTTGAATAAACGGCAACAAAAACAATATACTTTATTTTCAGATTTAGAGTAAACGAGCCATCTTCTTTTATAAGTTTCTCCATTTGGCATCACCCTTTGAAAATGCGTATTCGAAAAATGACGTCCGTCAGTTTTTTTTGGATACTTGTTGCTCATTTCGTTACTAACAGGACCACGAATAATTATTTCATCTATGGTTCTAGAGTTAACGAATGACCATTTCGAAATATCATCAATTTCACAATTAGTATTTTGATTTTGAAGAGGTGACAGAGATGGTATGTCTGGTGTACTCTCTGTAATATTTTGAACTTCAGAGGAAATTCCAGAAATAGTTAGATTATTTTGTGCATACTGCTCTTCATCTTCATGGGCTTCATCTGAAGAACTTCTATTATATAGGTCTTCTTCCGTCGCGTTTTGAACTGGTTCTGATGATGCCGATTCAGATGACTTCTCAACTCTAAAAAAAGTTGCCATCAATTTTGCAGCCTTTTCACTTTCGTCTTGCTTTTTTCGTTTTCTTTTCAAGTTTTGAGCGCCGGATAGTTTTTTTGCAGGTGGGGACATTGTTAATAAAATTTCTACGGCAGCGTGGTGAGGATATTTTTAAAATAATGCACTGGTAATGGTAAATTTTCTTTTGACACCTTTGCTTGTCCATTCCTATTATAAATAGAGGTATGGGGGTATGGCGGACAGATTGTCTACCAACAAAAAAAAATATTTTTTATTATATTGGCAACTCTATTATTTTAAATATAGTTACATTGTTTACTGAATAAATTGTGTTTTTAAATAATATTTTTTCAAGATATTTTCTCAATTTGGCCCCTTTCCAACGGCGCCCGGCGCGGTCAAAATATTTTTTCAAAATATTTAAAAAAAAATTTTTTCAGCATATTTTCTCAATTTGGCGCCCCCCTTACAACGGCGCCCGGCGCCGGTCGCTCCGCCCTAGAACCGCCGCTGAGCTGCTTAAGATTTTCTGGTGAGCTAAAAGGACACCCTTTGCCATACATCTTTAGCTCTCTATATTCATTATGAAAATCATAACTGAAGAAGATTGTCCCTGCTTTTTCTTTTTCGTATCTCATCCTTTTTATCTTCAACCACTGCACTTTACAATTCATTGTATCGCGAGTTCGAATGTGGTCTTGCAGTTGTATGGTTTATCGCCGGTGTGTACCGTGATGTTCCGCGACGACGTATTGTCCGGTTCAACACCTCAGAGACAGTTACGTCGTATTAGTATTGTTGTGTCCACTATATGCTAGCTCCCTCATAAATGTGTACGTGATACGCAATCAAGATAAGAGGGAGGATATGTCAACATTGTTTAATTAAAATTTGTTCAGTATGAATGTGTTTATTAAAAATAAAAAAATGTTACTAGATTTAAGTTTTGTTTGTGATGAAATAAAAAAGAATAGAGGTAGTATAGTGCGGCCTCTTAGAAGAAAAACATAAGAAAAGAAAAGCAAGTGGTAACCATGCCAAGTGATAATAAAGAGCATGAAGACAGTTGAGAATTAAACGACAGATAGACGAGTCGTGTTTATGAAAGTTGCAAAATAGAGGACCTACAGACCGGTCGTGTTTAGAAGTTAATAAATAATCGACATGCAGATCAGTTGGGTTTGAAGAAATTAATAAATAAATGATATGCAGACCAATTGTGTTTGAAGAAGTGGATGAATAGACAACACGCAAACCAATAGTAGTTTTGCAGTTCAGAATATAAAGAGAATTAAGTGTTTTGCAGGTCAAAATTATACAATTGTGTTGGAATCACATAAATAGAAGGAGAGTTAATTGGATAGCAGTTCCAAAATAAAGGGTGTTGCAGTATTGGACAAATTTGAATAAATAGAATTGGTGGATTTGGTCCTGCATTGGATAACGGAACGCGAGAAGCAAGTACGTGGAGGAATATAGGGGAAGGAAGAAGGTGTATAAAGTTCGGCAGTGCGTGAGAATACGTGCGACGAAATTAAGTTCGTTTTACGGAAAGAAACAGATCAAGGTAAAGCTTTACAATATTATACAAAAATTGCAGTAGGGATTCTAAGTTGTTAATTATCTGTTGAGTTTATTTAGTAATTTAATTGTATTGTTGTTTGTGGTTTTATGAGAATGTTTGTTAATAAATTATGTACGATGTATCCTGTCTCTTATTTTGATTGTGTGTCACGTCTGAAGAATCTTCACTAATAAGCGACCTGAGAGCGAAAGAGGACACAAAAGTATATTCGATTATGTCTATGATGCTTGCTATTTCTATCTTTCAATTCCATTTAGTGACCGTTTTATCACTTTTTGACATTCAATCAAACCTCAAACCGGTCGCACGTACTATCAATTACTTCCTATCCTTCTCCTGCTGTTACAAATGCTTTTGGTGGTTCTCCACTTTCTGCTTTTATACTTCCAAATGGATACTGAAGAAAAAATGCAAGAACCTCCATCAAGTTAGCCCCCCTTTAATCGAATTTTTAACTTTTTCTTATGCCAAACGTTTGGTAATCGTTAGGTAAGATTTGGTAGTTCGATTAAAAGTTTTGGTAGTTCTTTGTTTTTTCGTAATCAACCAATCAAATTTTTTTGTCAAGTTAGCCCCCCTTCAATCTATTTTTTAACTTTTTTTTAGCTCATTTGATCGATTATAATACGCAGAGGTTTGGTACCCCAATAAAAAGATTTGGTAGTTTCTAATTTGGTGGTAAATAATTAATTAAGTTGGAAGTTTACTTATACGCACGCGCTAAACTTAACGTATATACAACAATAATTGTTTATTGCCAATTTGGCCTAATTTAAACCATTTTTTAACCTTTTTTTAATGCCAAGCGATAGGTCATCATCATGAAAGGTTTATTAGTTCGATTAAAAGTTTTGGTAGTTCTTTGTTTTTTCGTAATTAGTTAACTAATCAAATTTTTTTGTCAAGTTAGCCCCCTTCAATCGATTTTTCAACTTTTGTTTAGCTCATTTGAGCTAAATTTATAATATGTAGAAGTATGGTAGCCCTATAAAAAGTTTTCGTAGTCACTAATTTGGTCAAATAATTAATTAATTTTGAAGTTTTACTTATGCGATATATATTAAATAATAAAAAAGTTACAGCAAAAAATATGTAGCAAAAATCTTTAAAATGCTCTCCTGTAAAATAAGCAAAATCGAGTTACAATGTTATTCATATCAAGTGTCGATTTATAAGTTCCTTCAAAGGTATGCGTGATCTCATTGCAGACGCGTTGGCGGTACATCATGTCAGCAAAGTTTACATAGCAACCTCTGTTATCATTTGTAATGCAACAATGGGGACCACTTTATGATATTATTACTTTGCTATGTTTAAATGCAACGTGAAATATTCAAGGCTCATTATCTCGAAACTATCGTTTTTGAGTTATGTGGGATTCCCCTAAATGTGGATTTTAAATATACATTTGATTTTAAAACTTAAATTTAATTAATTAATTACGACCAAATTTGGCACTACCAAAACTCTTTATATGACTATACCAAACCTCTACACATTATAATCGATCAAATGAGCTAAAAAAAAATTGAAAATCGTTTGAAGAGGGGCTAACTTGACAAAAAATTTGATTAGTTAATTAGGCAAAAACGAAAAAAATACCAAAACTTTTAATCGGACTACCAAACCTTACGTATCGATTACCAATCGTTTGGCATTAAAAAAGGTTACAAAAATGGTTTAAATTAGGCCAATGGCAATAAATTTATTATTATTGTTCTATTCACGTGAAATTTAGCGCATGCGCATAAGTAAACTTCCAACTTAATTAATTATTTACGACAAAATTCGAGACTACCAAAACTTTTTATAGGACTACCAAACATCTACACATTATAATCGATCAAATGAGCTAAAAAAAAGTTGAAAAATCGATTGAAGGGGGGCTAACTTGACAAAAAAATTTGATTAGTTAATTAGGAAAAAACAAAAAACTACCAAAACTTTTAATCGGACTACCAAACCTTACCTAACGGTTACCAAACGTTTGGCATAAGAAAAAGTTAAAAATTCGATTAAAGGGGGGCTAACTTGATGGAGGTAATGCAAGAGGCACCTGCAAGGAAATCTTCAAGAAAATATAACCATTTGAATTAATTCCAATACGAAATTTGTGGATATAAAGATGTACAAAAACCAGAGTTAAAACTACATTTACAAACTCATATGGAGGATAACCAATTCCTTTGCAAAACTTGTGGCTGCAAAGAAGTGTCGTTTTAGACTCACACTGGGGAGAAACCATTTTCATGTGAAATGTGCGACTTCAAATAATGTGCACACAAATTAAGTTTAAAATATCATTTAACAACTCACACTGACGGGAAACCCTTTGTTTGTGAAGTATGCGATTTTAAATGTGTGTACAAGTCAAGTTTAATATGGCATTTAACAACTCATACTGGGGAGAAACCTTTTGCTTGTACAATATGTGAATTTAAATGTGCCTTCTGGAAAACCATTACAAAGATGGGATCCATAAATTGGAGGATCGTTGGAATAAGTGTATCGAAGTTGAGAGATTATACTGAACAATAAAGTCATTTTAAAACCAAAAATATGTTTTTTCATTTCCGTTCCGTAAACTTATTGGTAAGTAATTACCTTGAAAACACAAGTGCTATAATTTGACCAGTGGCGAAGCGTCCATTAAGGCTGTAAGGCGCAGCCTACCCTATTGTTATCGGCATAATATTTTTTTTCATTGTTAGATTAGAATTAAACGTTTTCTATTAATATTTTCATATTTCATGTAAAACTGAAGTGGGCAACCCGCAGAGCCGCTGGAGTTTTAACGATACTGCATCTCGTTTAGGCTGCAGGTCCGCAGCCTGCTACTTTAGAGCTCCGCGGTACGGTCCGGGGTGCGGCGGGAAGTATGCAAGGCAGTGCATATTTTAAGCAATTTTGACTGGGCGGCACTAGAGCACGAGCTCGACAACGAGGGGGGGGGAGATTGAAAAACGACAAACGAAAAATACATTTTATATTAGAATATTAATAATAAATAATAAAATTTAAAAAAAACAAATTTATCATTCATACTCATACTTTTGCAAAGAACTTTTTTACAAATTCCTGATCCTGATATAGTTCAGCGTCCGGAAGTTTCCTCCTTCTCTCTTTTATTTCTAAAAATTTCGCTACCGCTGGCCTAGGATCGTATAAAGCCGTACCTACCCCATTGAGAGCGATATACATTCTTGACACTGTACAGTGTACTGACACTGCTCTCTCCGGACTAGCACTATGTGGCGTTAAAGAAATATATGCTTGCACTAATTTTGAAAAGACTGAATGTGGTGTGGAAACTTTCAAATAATGAAACAATTTTGCTCTGGAGGTGTTCATCTCTGGGGGTGGTGGAAGTTTCTTAGTCGAAAACAGGCTTACAATATCATCGGTGAAAGAGGAAACCGCAGCTTCCCCAAATAAATTTTCAACATTCATCCGCACTTCTCGAACCAAGTCGATTACAGTTCTTGCGTCAATAAACTTGTTTATGCGGTTTAAGATTTTTTCTTGGTCCTCATTCAACCTTTGCGAAAGAAATTCCTTGCAACTGAATACTACTTCGTTTCTCACTGCAGACCAGCACCTTTTAGTTGAAACGAGAGAATTGGTAATGCGTCTTTTCGTAGCTTCTGGTATAGATTGCGTTCCTTCTTCAGTTTCAGGACGACTCAATACTTTTTCTTCATGACCCCCGGGATAAGGTCCTTTTTCAATCATAGTTTTCGCATCTACAGCAATTTTCTTTGAGAGCTCAATATCACTCATAGTAATCATAGATTTTTGACAATCTTTTTGAAGTATTTCAAAAATCCTCAAAAGGTCCATCATGAGGCAGATAAGATGCTGCTGTTCACCTCCATCTTGCCAGAGACGCAAGAATCCTAGAGCAGTAGCTTTTGCAACTTTTGTTGTTTCGGTACTTTCAACCATTGTTTCCCAATGTTTTTGCATGCCTGGCAGGTTTTTCTAAACTGCTTTACATAAGTTGACTAGATCCTCTGCAAATCGAACATCAAAGTAAGCTGGAAACCGGTAAACTGAAAGCTGTTCTTGCTCACACATTTTTGTAAGTTCTGCATATCGAACAGCAGATGCTCGATAAAAGGTAGCAATGGCCTTCATATTACTTTTCCAATGACGTACTTCAATCACAGTGGATTCTAAGTCGCTCAATGCCAAATCTGACCTATTCCCAATGCACCAAACACAAAGCAAATCTCTTTCCAAATATTCCTTCATACGAATCCACAGTTCACTTTTCCTGCCAGTATTGGCATTTTCCCCGTCTGTGGTTATACCAGTTAATTTTTCTTTCCCCAGACTTTCAATCCCAAGATCTTTAAAGATAATTATAACCGAATCCAAAAGTCCTTCCGCACCTCGCTTATCAGATTTACTTTCTCCTAAGAACACCAACGTTATTGCGCGATCTTCTGTTATAAATCGAGCGGTGACGAATTTGTTATCAACTCCATACTTGTCGACAGAGCCATCAACTTGTAGAAAAAAATTATCGGTTTTCTTTAGTTGATGTACAACTTTTTCCATTACAATACTGCCAACAATATCTAACATCTCCCGATAAATAACTGGATATCTATATTGCAGAAGTTCTGAGGACGGATTTAATTGACAAAATTGAGAGTCTAAACCGTCGTCTTTGTAATACGCTATTTGTGTGTCCGCATGAATTTTTGACAACGATCTAGAAGGCCAAGAATGTGCAGAAAGAGTTAATTGGCGACTATCATTGTAGACATCAATTGCTAGTTCGATCAACAGTTTAATTTTTTCAGCGTTGTGTGATTTGAGAGTCCTTATCCAAGGGTGTTTATCAGATTGCGCCAACCATTTCTGCTGCATTTTATCGAGATTATCAGCTGCCTTATGAGCCTCAGTTTTCAAATGATCGATAATTCGTTCTAATTCCTTTGACCGTCATACCGTACACCATCAGCCATGGGTACCTTGCCGTTTTTTGAAAATTTTTGGGCTTCTTGAACCACGCAGTATCCAATTTTGATCCCTTATACCACGTAGTATTCTGTGCTTGTGGCGCTTGTGCAGATTCCGCTTCGATTGTTACGACCTGACATTCACCGTTAACCTGACTATCATCATGAATGACTTTATTGGCAGAAGTGGTATTAAAGCCATGGCTTTGGCTGTGGTCATGATCAAGAATTTTAGGGGATGACCGAGTACAGGAGGTCTGTCGACTTCGAATTTCGTCCTCATTAGTTTGATCCTCACCATCAGTCTTTTGACGTTTATTGTACACAAGAATGAAGAAGTCGGTTATTCTTTTAGAGTTTTTAGACATAATGACGTTGGTTTTTGTTCAGACTGCGCCTTTTGTAGGAATGGTAGACGTAGGTATATTTATTACTCACTTCGCCTTGATTTTAAAACCATAACCAAAACTAAACCTGAACTAGATACTTACATTCTATATTTGAGGGCGAAGAATACAAAAATTAAAACTTACCTCGTTCTAGTCGATAAAAATAAATTATACACAGTAATAAGACTGGGGAGACACATAACACAAACTATAGTAATCATAAATTTTTGCTGATTTTCTAACCTCAAAACTTCCACACACATTCTGGGAATTCCCAGAATGTTTGTTAACAGTACAGCCACAGCCAACGTCACTTTTGTTATTTGGTTGGCGCCATCTAGGGAGCGAGGGGCGCCGGCATAACCAAAGTTCACTGGGCGGCAAAAATCGGCCACTAGGCGGCACTAGTGCCGCCTACTTTATATGTTATTTTATGCACTGATGCAAGGTAACATTGCATTAAAGCTAGCCTGGCAATTGTTTCAACTGAATTAATTTGCAGTACCTCGCTTAGTCGCTTGTAAGTTTTTGTTTTCGAAAATGGCGGTGGCTCTAGGCAGTGCTGATTTAGTGAATTTTTTAATAAATAACGGTGATTATTTTCGTAATTTATCTTTAGAAGATAAACTAAAAATTAAAGTGGCAAGATCTACACCGTTGTTGTTAATGGAAAGGAAAGATTCGTGCGGAAAATTTATTCGCCGATTCCAAAAAATTTGGTACACAAACTTTAAATGGTTGACGGGCAGCGTAATTCGCAACAGACTTTTTTGTTTTTATTGCTTGTTGTTTTCCACTACGACCACTAGTGATAGTGAATGGTGCAAGTTGGGAGTCGGTGATGAGAGTTTAAAAAATATGACTGCGAAAATGAAGAAACATGAATGTTCTGCACATCATATTTATGCGGCTGTTAAATTTAATCAAATAGGAACGGTAAGGATAGATCATGCTCTCTCGGAAGCTTCACGTTTGGCGGCTATTAAACATAATGAAAATGTAGATCGAAATAGACTTATAGTGAAAAGACTTATTTCCACAACTTGTTTTTTGGTCCGACAGGAGCTAGCATTCCGCGGGCACGATGAGTCGGAGAGTTCATTAAATAAGGGAAATTATTTAGAAATTTTAGACTTTTTAGCGGAAGAAGAATCGCATATGAAAACCCACTTAATTCATTCTACTGTATTTAAAGGGACTTCATCAGATATACAAAATGAGTTGATTGAATCTGTTACAGAAGTTGTGAATGAATTAATTTTAAATGAAGTAGAGAATGCACATTTCATTTCCATCCAGGCGGATGAAACAACCGATGTTTCAACAGAGTGTAAATTAAGTATTATTTTACGATACGCGAATGTGTTAAATGGTGACATTGAAGAAAGATTTGTCGGATTTTATGACATTTCGGAAAATAAAACTGATGCGCAAGGTTTGGCAGATGTATTGTTGAATGTACTGAAGAAATGGAAAATAGGAGAAAATAAATTAGTATGTCAGACATACGATGGGGCCAGTACTATGGCTGGAAAAACTGGAGGCGTTCATACTATTATTAAACAAAAATATCCGCATTCATTATTTATCCATTGCTACGCCCACCAACTAAATTTAGTATTGCTGCATGGTAGCAAAACTATAAAACAAGTTAAATTATTCGTAGCAAATCTAACTGCTTTTCACAGTTTTTTTAGTCGTTCAACCAAAAGAATGGTTCTTCTCCGAAAAAGAGGATTTAAATTACCGCATCCCAGTGAAACGCGGTGGAATTTTCATTCACGTGGTGTCTCAACTATTCTCGCACATTTTTCCGAGTTAAAAGCCGCGATGCAGGATGTTTTAGAAAAATATGGCTGGGATAGTAATTCCGTAAGTTTAGCGATTGGCCTTAAAAGAATTCTAAACGATATAAAATTTGTGTTTTTGTTACAACTGTACAATAAAATATTTGAATACACATCTATCTTGTTCAATATTTTACAAATGAAAAACACTGATATAAGACGATGCAATATAGAGGTACAAAACTGTTTCAATTCCATTACGAAATTGAGAAACGAAGAAATTGTACGGATATGCGCCGAAGAGACTGAAAAATTATTATTATCTGAAAAGGCCAGTGTTAGTGTCGATGTCGATGAAGACGAAGAAAAAGAAGAACATGAAGAAAGTTTAAAATTTAATGATAGACTGCTTAAACAAATGAGAGTTATATCGTTTGAAATTCTTGACAGTGTTATAGTAAATTTGGAAAGCAGATTTCAAGATTGGACTTCACAGAGATTTTAAATGAAAAAAAATTTGAGTTTTATAGTGTATTGTAACCGGCAACCGTCCTTTGGAACACTTTTCCTAGGAACGGTTGGAGTTATTAAAAAAAAAATAAGCAAATTTACTGATCGAACACAAAATCCCACTTAGGCGCTTATCGATCTACTGAGAATATTTATAGATTACGCTGCCACCACCGTTCGACCGATTAGGCCCACCGTAGAATTCTGTTCCCAAAAAAAAAAACGCCCTATCTATATTATAATAAATATAATATTTATTAATAATGGATAAAGTTAAAACAAATACATACACACTTTAAAATCCCCCTTACAATTTAGGGTGGCCCTTTTAAACACATATAAATATACAACCTAAAATAACTATCCAAAAAAAATATACCATCCTTCTGTTAGTAAAGAATTCAAAATTTTACTTACATAGGTGATATAATTTATCCTTTTACCTTGGATCCCCAGACAATCCAATACGGCCAAACAATGCCTTATCTATGGTCCCAAAACAACGACAAACTCGGAACAGATGCCTCACACTAGAGAACACACAATCTATTTTCGGGTGTAATGAACAAACTATTTGACTTTTTAAACACTTAGAATTCACAATCTATTTACGAGTTTAATGAACAAACTATTTGACTTTTTAAACACTTAGAATCCACAAGCAAGATAATTCGGCAAGACACTCCCTTGTCTTATTTGCCCAAAAAAACAAAATCAAAACTGATAATCCGTCAAACCGTACGCGAAAATCTATACAATAGACTCCGTCGGACTCACTGAAAAGACTTCCTTATTAACATTAATCCCGAGAGCCCATGGCCCCCGGCCGCAGCTCAACGGGCGCACCCCCGACTTCTGACTCTACGGGCTCACCCCCGACTACTGACTCTCGACTAATTAATTCAACCATATTTATACCTTTCATAGCGTGAGAATTGCACCACTGACAATTTTATCTATAGATAGATACATCCCTATCGCTTTTGAACGAGAAGCAATGTCTACTGATTACTTCCATGAAATCAAACCTAGATTATTTCATCAATGAAAACGCGTCGACTGCATTGAAAATATCCAGTCATATTAACGATACTTCACTGTTGTCTGAAATTAAACAATTCACCCGAACAAAGAACGGTATAAAAGTCAACTCCAGACGCAGGAAATTCGTATGCAAACGAATATTGATAAAATACATTATCAATACTCGTTCGCGTTATGAAACTTATCTCTTCCGCTGGTGATAAATATAGTTGATTAACAATCATCAGTTATTATCGCAAATAATTTATAAATACTTATCTCAATTTAAAATATTAAAATTAATTTTTATGACTAAAATCCCGTTTTGCTACAGTATCACAAAACTTTCCTAACAACATTTTAGAAAAACTAACAGACCTTTATCCCCTTTTCGACAAATTAAAATTGAAAGGTGAGCTTATGTTTATTTACGGAAGTGATGATAATAAGATGCCGCCGAATGAACTTTTTAAATATTTAATTAATAATAATCTGAAAGATGTGTTGCCTGAGACAGTTAAGTTATTATCGTTAACTTTGTGTATTCCGGCCACAACCGCTTCTTGTGAAAGAAGCATGAGTACCCTGAAACGGATAAAAACTTATTTGCGTAACAGCATGACAAACGAACGTCTCTCCAATTTAGCCACGTTGGCAATTGAAAAAGGACTTGTGAAGACATCTGCTTCTCAGCAAGAATTTATTTCAAGAACTATAGATGTTTTTGCAGAAAAGAAGACGCGGCGAATTGAATTGATATACAAAAAAATATAGGTAAGTTGTCTTTGCTCTTCAATATTCACTGCGTTAGAAATTATTGAAATGACCCCCCCCCCGCATTCATCTAGTTTATAACAGCCTACCCTCAGCCAAAACCCACGCTTCGCCACTGAATTTGACGTCATCATCAATTTGCCATAACCACGTCTCCCGACTTGTTGAACGTACCTAATTTGTTTGTAATACAATTTATAGCTTTAAATAACTAAAATATATACAAATTACCACGACCTTTGCTTTTCATCTTCCATAGTAGTGCAAAAAACACTCGTTAATAATAGAGAATGTTACAATATGTTTTGATACCATGTCTTAAGGGTGCGAATGAATGTATAAATATACGCTCTACAGACCCTTCGAATTTCGCTATTCTAAGAAAAACTATATCATATATGACATTTAGCAAATCAAGATCCTGTAGAAAAAACTATGATCTGTGTTTCTAGAGATGAATTATTAAAATTGTGCCTAAAATATAGTCATAAAAATAAAAACTGTAACCTAAAAAAAAAAATTCCAAACCAAAATGTTTTTCTCTAGAAACACGAATATACTCGTGAAGTTTACAGATTATCAAATTAAATTGATAAAAGTTTATTTATATCAGTTATAATCTATTTACAGTTTCGTTTATCATTATTACCATTTTAGGCAGTTTTTGCGAAAAATAATTCACGGTGTGTCATGGTGATGGCGTTGTAGATGCGGTTGCACTTCGAATTTGTTAAGAGGGTAATAAAATCAGGCATTTTTTTCAAAATTCAATACAACATATCAGATAAATGAGGGAGAATAATTAAATCGCTGAAGTTTTGTTATTTATAATGGTGCTATCCTTGTCACTGATGTACATTTTGGTGCGACATCTGTTTGAATTGAATACCACAAATGGATTTTTAAAATTATTTCAAAAGGTATGAAACTGAAATAAATTTAATAATAATTGCGACAGTAGCGACGTTGGCGGCCATTTTACCAGGTGTTTGTCAATTCCCCACCTTAAACAGAAATTTTTTGTTTGTTAAAATTTTTGTCAATTTGTCAAATGTTAATTATAAACATTTTAAATTTTAAGAATTCTTCTCAAATGGGCATATAAATATTTTTGCTTTCACATTTTTAGGAAAAATTCCACGTAATAGGCTACGTTATCACGTTTAAGAAAACAAAACCACAGAATTTTTACAAACAGCTGATGATATCAAATGTGGTCGCTTGCCACGACCACAGATGGCGTCAGTTGCAGTCAGATGTTGAAACAATCCATAGAGGTATATTATAGAACTACTGGAGGCACCACGTGCATATAATCCCTATAAAGATAAAACGGTCCGATTTTACTGGCGTTCCCCCACTCCTTAAAGGTATAAACTCGACTTGACATTCTATAATAACGTGGTAAAGATAGCAATGACAGCAGTAGTTTCTTAAATTTGATCAGTTTTAGTTAAAGAGTGGTGTGTTTTTGTGAATTTAACTATTTCTTAAGTAAATTTTCTAGTGAATTGTTGCTTTTTTAACCTAAAATGGTAGCATCATGTGTTGCGTATGGATGTACAAATAAATTCAAGAGTCGGCAGACATGTGGTCTTAATGAATACAAACAATTTCACAGGTCAGTATTTATTTAAAATTTATAAAGGATAATGTCTTATTCACATATAAATTTAGTACCTATACTCTGTTAATTTATTAATAGGTTTCCATTTAAACAACCAGAGATTTTAAAAAAATGGATTATTGCTTGTAAAAGGCAAAATTGGAAACCAAGTACTTACAGTGTACTATGTTCTGATCATTTTGTACAAGAAGATTACCAGTTACGACCAGGAGCTAGCAATCCTTATTTAAAAGAAAATTCTGTGCCATCGATTTTTAATTTTCCTGAACGACTGCAAAAAGTGCAAAAAGAACGCCGTGTATTAAGAAGAATTGTTAAAGAAGAAACCATTATAAACGAAGACGAAGTCATAAATGTAGTACCAGACTCTTTAAATGTAAGTGTTTAATTATAAAAATTATTAGATATTAAAATTAACTTATTTTTAAATTTTTAGGATGATTATACAGCAGCAAGTGTTAATAATCAGTTTGTTAACACTTGTGATCAAAGTACTCAATGTTACATGTCTTCACCGAAGAAAATATTACTTCGAAGAAAAATTAAAATATTGCAACAAAGATTAAAGCGACGTAAGATTCGAATTAAAACACTGAAAAATTTGTTGGTATGTATCCAAAAGAAAGTAAAGTCACATGAAGAAGTGTTTTTGTAAAAGTGTTTTCTAGACAATTGTAGCAGTAGTTTTCTAAATCGATAACATAATATAGTCAATATAATCAACGCCTTTGATTAAGAAAAGTGATTCTGTACCTGTACAATTACAGTGCTCCATCCTCCAAATGGAACCAGTTACCGATTTATTTGCTGCTTAAGTGCTACCCTCGGAAGAGTCACAAATTATGGATAACACATGTAAATCTTTGGAGAATCCATATAATTCAATTAGCAATTACGAAATTAAAACAGAAGAGGTGGAAGATGTGAAATTTAATTTAGAAGATTTGCATCATTCCATTGACATTAAAGAAGATACAGACACTACAGATTTAACGCTGAGTTGTTCAAAGTTTTTCGAGTGTGCAATTTGTGGTTATAAATGTGCTCTTAAACAAACTTTAAAACGTCATTTAAGAGCTCATATGGTCAAGAAATCATTTATATGTGATATTTGTAACTTTGAAAGTGCAAGAAAATCACATTTTGTGATACATTCAAGGACTCATACCGGCGAGAAACCGTTTAGTTGCCAAATTTGTGAGTATACTTGTGCATATAAATCATACTTACAAATACATTTAAGAACACATACCGGCGATAAACCGTTTAGTTGTGATATTTACGAGTATAAATGTGCACGTAAATCACAATTAAAATCACATTTAAGAACTCATACTGGCGAGAAACCATTTAGTTGTTATTATTGTGAGTATAAGTGTGCACATAAAGCACTATTAGAAAGGCATTTAAGAACCCACACCGGCGAGAAACCGTTTACGTGTGATATTTGTAAGTATAAATGTGCACAGCAATCGGCACTACAAATTCATTTAAGAACTCATACCGGCGAGAAACCGTTTACTTGTGACATTTGTGAGTATAAATGTCCACAAAAATCACAATTAAAACCACATTTAAGAACTCGTACCGGCGAGAAACCGTTTAGTTGACATATTTGTAAGTATAAATGTGCACAGAAATCAAAATTACCAAGGCATTTAAGCTCACACCGGCGAGGAACCATTTAGTTGAGATATTTGTAAGTAAATTGCGATGGTCTGATATCACCCATAAAATAAATTCGAGTTACTTAGTAGCAATAAAACAGAGGGTTATGTGATAAATAGTCTTTATTGGGAATATCCAACTCTGCGTCCAAAAACATGGACAAATGAAAGCTTTCCAACTCAATTATCTCAATTACAAATCTGTTACTTCAGATTACTCTTAAAGGATACATTTAGCTTGGAAAATGAACATCTTTGTAAAAAATTTTCTTATCAATATAACCTAAAAATGTTGTAAATTTGTAATTAAGATTTCTTTGCGAATTTCTATTTTTGCATAAGTTTGTTTGTGCTGAAAATTCTCATTTTTTGTACTTTATAAGATTGTAATAATTTAAACTTCTTATTGTGTATCCTGAGTTAAAGGTGATTATAGAATATCGTGTAATATACTATTATGAGATTTCACTATTACTTTATTTAATTTGAAACTTTCAACTCAGTGGCGTAGCGAGCTTAACTCGCGCCCGGGGCACAATACCTTTTTAGCCCCCCCCCCCCATTCGAAAACCATATAATATTATATATAAAATATACTCGCAAATTAATAAATAAATAAAGTAAAATAAATAAAGTCATAGGCTCAAGCTAGGCTTTAAATTTGAGACAAAAAATGTAGTTGAGAAAACAAGACTAGATTTTGAAATGTATATGATCATCTAGAATTAGTTCAAAAGATACCTATTATTTATTTTACATATTTATAAAGAAATATTTTAAAAACACGCAGTTTTAAAACAATAAAAAAGTAAATATTTATTATCTCAAAACTAATTACTATGTATAAATTTTCCTTGCTTTTGATGAAGCAAATTTATCAATAATATCATCAAAGTTGACCATTTCAAATTTTTCTCTTTCCACACTTAGAAATGCTAGGTTACTTAGGCGATCTTGTCCCATCGTTGATCGTAGATATGTCAAAATTAATTTTAATTTGCTGAATGAACGTTCGCAGTTAGCAATTGATACTGAGATAGTCAGGAGTATTTGAAGTGCCACTCTCAGGTTTGGAAAAACATCTTCTCCATACGAGATTAGAAAAGTAAGAAATTCTAATGGAGTTTTAGGTTCAATTTCTTTTCTACTGCGGAGTAACATTTTGCAGTCACATATTTCGATAAAGAGTTCTATTCCATTGAAATCTGTATTATAAAATTCACCCAAATTTTTACAATTTTTTTCAAGGTCGTATCAACATTATCCTTGTTTAATAAATTTTCAACGTCTAGTAGAAATCAAAATTTGAAATTAAGGTCACTTAATCGTGTAAATCGTGTACACGACGATCAAGAACGCTTTTCATAACGCGAGAAATTTCACTTTCTGCGGAAAGACCAACATCTCTAGCCAATTCTCCGGGCATTTTGCGGCGTCTTCTTACACGTATTGTTGTATCAATATCCCATTTTTCACAAAGATACTTCGCTTTTTCTATTGCCTCTTCACAGAGCTTGTCTCAAATTTCGGCTAGTTCAGTCGCTAATGATTCAAGATCATGGAACGCTTCTCTAAAATTCATTCTAGGATCTTGTAATCTGAGCTGCACACGATCAATCCTCCTTAAGATTTCATACCAGAAATGAACTAAAGTTATGAAACTAAAAGTTAGTATATTTTGCAACAGAATTGTAGCTTCACTTCTGGTGTCACTTGTAAGTAGTGGTAGTGTCCTCTGCTAATTTTTCTAATAGTTCTACTATATTCTCTAGCCCAGTGGTTCCCAAAGTGGTCCAGGTGGACCCCCAGGGGTCCATAGGAGACCACACGGGGGTCCACGTAGACGTGAAAAGAAAACAGAAAAAGAAAACACCCCCAATTTAGGGTGATATTTTTTAGGAGTTTTGAGAATACAGTAGAAATGTAGCAGCAGGGGGTCTACCGAAAAAAAAGTTTGGGAACCATTGCTCTAGCCCATCGACGATAACGCTAACCGCTTGTATTCTGGCGCTCCATCGTGTTTCAGATTCACGTTTGACAGTTTTTGTTAAAGCATTTTTTAATAATTCCCATCGTAACGTTGAACGTGAGAAAAAGAGATATATGTTTTCAATTATTCCAAAAAATGTCGCAACGATTGGATCTTGTTTAGCTGCAGTAACTCCTACTAAATTCAATGAATGGTTATCACAATTTACAAATAATGCTTTATGATTTTTTTTCCATTATTCTTTGTTGAACCCCAGATATATGACCTGCCATCACGGCAAAAATAAAAATTATCCAGCAATTTTTTGTTTTGCGGACCATTTGGCGCCCCCTTGTGAGTAGCGCCCGGGGCATGATGACCCCACTTGCCCCCCCCTCGCTACGCCACTGTTTCAACTTAATCAATTTATATTTTTATTGTTTTTACCGAATTATTATTAGTTGATTTCAACGATTTACTTTAAGTATAACTATGTATTTATTCGTCATTTCGCAAATTTTCTATTATATTTTAAATTTTATTAATTTACATAATAATTATCTTGGTTTTTATTTTTTAAATATGACTTTTATATTATAACCTAATCCTCAATTAATCAACCTAATCCGCAGCTGAGAGCTAGTGCTGGGTAACTCACCAAATTATTCCGAATCAGTTCATGCAGATCAGTTCAGTTAAATGAACTGATTCACCAACTCAACTCATGACTCACGATTCTTTTGGAGCGCAAGAGTTTAGTTAATCTGTAGAATCTTTTTTATGCTCGATTCTCAAGTTTTGATTCAATATAGCCGAGATTTGGTAGATACGCTTTTACAGCTTCTACAAGAGACTCAAAAAGTCAAAAGTTTTGCAAACTCTTTCTTGTTGCGTTCTTTTTTTTGATAAATAAAAACAAACTAAATATTTGTACATTTTTCTTTATCCACCTATAGGTATCTACCCCAGGGGTGGGCTGCCAAATTTTGAACAACCGGCTCGCTATTATTTCGAAGCAAAAAAAAAAACGGCAAATGAGTACATTGTGCCCTTTTCTTACCCTTGTTTCTGTTGCTAACCTGTGATTCTGGTTCATCCAAGATGTAATAAAAGGAATGGCATCGAAATTGGCTTATTTTTTGGTTTTAGGGGTAATTTAACAAGCGGCTCGCCGAGTTTCAAACATTTTAACAACCGGCTCGCGCGAACCGGACCGAGCCGGCTCCAGCCCACCCCTGATCTACCCCCAAAGAATATATTCTACCCCTACCTGTTTTTAGATGTTAAACTGAAAATTTTAGTTTTTAGAGTGAATAAAATTATGAATAAATTTAAATGATTTTTGTTTCTCTTATCTCAATTCTTTTGCAATGAGCGATCTATGGCAGCTGGCAGGAGCCGAGACTGAGACGGCTTTTTGCAAAAATGATAGCTTATCATATCTCTTTGTTTATAGATTTTAGCTGGCCATGTAGATTGCATTGCAGGTGCGACTTGGCGCCGGCGGCATCTCTATGTCCGGTCTAGTACAATTGGGCGCGATCGATTGGGCGCCATCGATTGGGCGCGATCGATTGGGCGCAACGACAACTGGGCGCAGCGACAACTGGGCGCAAATACAACTGGGCGCAAATACAATTGGGCGCGAGGGAAGATTTATCCATTACATATTACTTATTATAACTGATAGTAAGAATTATTTTTCTAAAAAACTATTATTTACGTAACTAAATCTAGAAATGTTTATTTAGCCAATAAAAAAAATTATAATTAAAAATTTAAACTAAATGTTTTTAAAATGTTTATTCCTTCTAACTTCCACTAAAATTTAGAAATAATGTTTATTTAGCCAATAAAAAAAATTATAATTAAAAATTTAAAGTAAATGTTTTTAAAATGTTTATTCCTTCTAACTTTTACAAATAATAACAATGCCTATTAATATAGTACCCAACTGATCAGGAATTCATTTCATAATTATGGGAAATGCCTCGCAAAAAGTCTATAACACTTCTATTCGCGTAATCCTCTACTAGATTCTTGATGCGCGAATCAGCCTCCAAGTAATGGAGGCTGATAACCTTAACCTTATGTTGTTAGCAGGAGATTAAGGTTATTGAAATTTAAGAACGGCTTAAATACAGGGCCAGCGTATGCCTGTTTGGCGCACGGTTATTTTTGAAAATTAAACCAAACTTTATCATAAAAGGTTGATCGTTAGCTTTTGTTCCATTGCTGGCGGCCGGCAATGTTTTCTCCAGATTTGTGGTCAGTGTATAATCGCGTCTTAACTGACACGGGAACAAACAATCATACTGAAGCGGCACATAGACGATTAGAGGCAGAGCTAAGTATGGATCTAAGCTAAGTATGGAGCTAAGTATGGAAGCATTTGGAAATTAATTTCTAGTTTAAAAGTTATTCAACGTGGGCGAGATCTGTTTTATGAAAAATTAGTTGCCGGCAACAATCCACCTATTAAGAAAAGAAAATAGTCGGAGGCTGATGCGCGCATCAAAAATCTAGTAGAGGATTACGCCACATAGGGGTCGTCCATAAATTACGTCACGCAATTTTAAGCAATTTTTAACCCCCTCCCCCCATCTCCACACTTCGTCACACAAACCTAGACCCCCCTCCAAATATTACGTCACATATTCTTGACCCCCCTCCCCAATGTAGTTTTATTGACTTCTTAGTAAATTTTACAATCGGTTTCATTTTGATTTTTATAACAATTTATTATAATAGATTTATGACGGCTCTGTATATTTATACATAAATATACACGTACAGATTACCAACTAAAATTAAATTTTTTAATCTTTTAATCTTTTTACGTTTTTTAAAATTTTAAAAATCATTTTGAAAGTTCAAAAAATAGTATTTTTGAAATACTTGTTAGAAGAAGGAGAACACGAGGGGCCAAATTATACGAGGGCCGGTCCTGACCAATGTCAGGACGTTAGAAACCAATTATTGCATGTGTAAAACATACTTTTATCTTAAGTTGTCAAGTTGGCAACCTGTTACTAACTCGACATTTCAAGAAGCTTTTACGTTTTTAGAGAGAGAGAGAAATAAAAGCAATAATAATTTTAGTGACGTCACAATTTTTGAACCCCCCCCCCGCCCCCCATCGTCACAAGGGTCGGAACCCCCTCCCCTCCTAGGAGCGTAACGTAATTTATGGACGACCCCATAGAAATATTATAGACTTTTTGCGGGGAATTTCCCATAATTACGAAATGAATCCATGATTAGTTAGGTACTTTATTAATAGGCATTTTTATTATTTGTAATTGTTAGGACTAAACATTTTAAAAACATTTAGTTTAAATTTTTAATTATAATTTTTTTTATTGTCTAAATAAACATTTCTAGATTTAAAACATTTTTATACGTAAATACCTATTAGTTTTTTATAAAAAAATTCTTACAATCAGTTATAATAATTAATACGTAATAGATAAATCTCCCTCGCGCCCAATTGTATTTGCGCCCAATTGTATTTGCGCCCAATTGTATTTGCGCCCAGTTGTCGCTGCGCCCAGTTGTCGTTGCGCCCAATCGATCGCGCCCAATCGATCGCGCCCAATTGTCGGTCACCGTCTCTATGTCTTATCACATTTCAATGCAGCGCTTGTTGCAATTATGCATTTCTCGTAAATCTTTATCGCTTCGCATTCATTAAGTTTACGTTTGTTTCTATTCTATCGTACAAGCGTTTAAATTTGGCTTCAGTAATTCAGTTGAGTTACACTTTTGAAGTAATCGGTTGTCTTGTTTTGTGAGTGAGGAAAATGAGTGTATGTAAGAAGAAAAGTTTTGTGTGGCTTCATTTTACCATCGATGATCTACCACCGAAAAAAGCTAAATGTAATTATTGTCGGCAAGTTATTGCCTTTAGCACAGGATCTACCAGCAATCTTAACCGACATTTGAAACTGAAACATAAGACGGTTGATCTACAAAGAAATTCATCAGAAGGTATGGATATTGTTGAAGATGGTCAAGGAAGCTCTACTGATCCTGATCCTCGTCCTATTTCTAAAGTCGAATTAAATACGGGTCCATCAACGGCATCAACGACTGTTGCGGTTTCTCAACCTGAACCACCTATCAAAAAAAGACATCAAGTAAACATCAATACTTTTATAAGCAAACCAATCTCAATAGCCAAAACGAAACAGGTGGATAGACAATTAGTTAAATTAATCGCTGAGGAAAACTTATCATTGAGATTGGTAGAATCTAGCGAATTCAAAAAATTTTGTGCTTTGTTAAATCAGTGCAGCGGAACTTACAAAATTCCAACACGAAAAACTTTAACCACTAATTTAATACCCAGCTTAGTGAATCAAGAAAAAGAAAAACTCTCCTTAAGATTAGCAGCTGTGAAATATATTTGCATAACAACTGCTGCGTGGACATCAATAAACAACGATAGTTTTATTGTGATTACTGCCCATTGGATCGATAATGGAGTTTTAACGTCAGCTTTGATTGATTGTAGCGAAATGGAATCAAATCACACGGCTACAAATTTTGAAAATGGGTTGAGGGAGAAGTTCCGCGAGTGGAAAATCCAAGAGAAGGTTTGCTGCATCGTGACAGATAATGCTAACAACATAAAAGCAGCAGTCAGAAATGGAGGATGGCTTCACTTAGGGTGTTTTGCCCATACTATCAATTTGATAGTCCAGTCTGGGATCAAATCGATAAGCCCTGTGGTTGACAAAATTAAAAAGATAGTAACTCATTTTAAGCACAGCACGACAGCCCAGAATTTATTAGAAAAGACACAAAAGCAGATGGGGTTGAAAACTGTTGAGTGTTGGTTTTGTTGATTAAATAAAATAACTATAATTGTTATAGAGTAATCTTTATTGTATCTAACGTTACACATATCATCAGGTTGACAGCTGATGGAACACTGACTTGCATGAACGTCGGTCGCCCCCACCTGGACATGACATCTAATGTCAAACCTCTGTAACATCCCCCGTATTATCTTTTAATATTAAATACATTTTAATCCTAAAAATACATTACATAAAACTTAATTCTAACACTGGTAATTTTTAAGGTATGCCGGTGTTTTCCTAACCCTCTTGGGTGTAGGATTCCCGCTTTCTTCAGGCAGGTCTAAGTTGACATAATTTTCAAACTCGAACGTAATGTCGTCATCGACATTATTACAGATCGCGGTTTTATTGGGAGTCGCTCTTAAATGGTGACTATTTCGTCTCACCGTAGTGCCCTTATTACCGACTACAACATAAGAACGCGGTGTTTCATGTTCACTTATTACTACCCCAGGTGACCAGGTCTTTTTTGGTAAATCCTGAATTAGTACATCTTCCCCCTTTTTAAACCCTTTTTTATATTTTGCCGTTTTATTATAATGTTCTTCATACTTAGATCGCCTGCGCTCAAATTGAACTTCAGCATCCTTTATTATTACCCTGGGTTTTAAATTTTCGGTGGTACAAGGTAATATTGTTCTTAAATTTCTACCCATTAACAGTTGGGCTGGGCTAAAATCTGTACCGCATACGGGTGCGCTTCTATAATTTAATAAACCTATGGCAATATCCGTTTTGTCATCTTTGCATTTTTTTAGAATACTTTTGGAAATACCAACTGCTTTTTCCGCTAACCCATTTGATTTAGGGTACCTCGGACTTGATGTTATTATGTATATCAAAATCATAAATTTTCGCGAACTCATGCATTTTGTTGCTATTAAATGGAACGTTATCTGAAACTACCGTTCTTGGAATTCCGTGTACTGCAAAAGTATTTTTTAACACAACAATGACATCATCGACTTCTTTACTCGGTAATAACGTAAAATCTAACCATTTGGAAAAATAGTCAACTATTACCAAATAATCTTTACCTTCAAGATGGAATAAATCTAAACCTATTTTATTAAAAGGTAACTTTGGAACTTCATGTGATATTATTTTTTCTTTTATATTGCTGGGTTGAAATTTTTCGCAAATTTTACAAGCTTTTACTACATTTTCAATATCACTTGAAATTCCAGGCCAATACAAAAGTGTACGTGCCCTCTTCTTACATTTGTTTATACCTAAATCTGAAGAATGTACAATGTTTAGCATTTCTTTCCTTAAACTTGCAGGAATTACAATTTTATCGTTGTAAAACAAGATATCATTTTTCAAGTCTAAGTCATCCTTAATTTTAAAATAATTAACCAACTCCGTGTTACATAATTTTTTATCATTTTGTCGGCTTGGCCAACCATTTTTACACCAGCTGGTGATTATTTGCAAATTTTTATCTTTAGTTGTTTCAACCTTGAGTTGCTCAAGTCTGTGTTTTGACACTGGCAGTTCTTTGTTTAGAACGTGTACTGTTTCGCTAAGCGTTTTATCGTCTTTAGCGTTATTTTTAATCAAGTTACGCGACAGGAAGTCAGCTAAATACATTTTAGATCCCGGCAAATATTCAACAATAAGATCATATTTCATTAATCGTAAGACCATTCTTTGTAACCTTGCGCTTATTTTATTTACGTCTTTTTTGACTATTACAATTAAGGGCTTATGATCAGTTTTTATAATCACCTTTCGACCGTAAATAAATTGATGGAACTTTTCCACGGACGCACAAATTGCATACAGTTCTTTTTCGATGGGTGCCCACCGAATTTGACTATCAGCAGTGCATAAAATAACATATAAAGTAGGCGGCACTAGTGCCGCCTAGTGGCCGATTTTTGCCGCCCAGTGAACGTTGGTTATGCCGGCGCCCCTCGCTCCCTAGATGGCGCCAACCAAATCACAAAAGTGACGTTGGCTGTGGCTGTACTGTTAACAAAGATTCTGGGAATTCCCAGAATGTGTGTGGAAGTTTTGAGGTTAGAAAATCAGCAAAAATTTATGATTACTATAGTTTGTGTATGTGTCTCCCCAGTCGTATTACTGTGTATAATTTATTTTTATAGACTAGAACGAGGTAAGTTTTAATTTTTGTATTCTTCGCCCTCAAATGTAGAATGTAAGTATCTATTTCAGGTTTAGTTTTGGTTATGGTTTTAAAATCAAGGCGAAGTTAGTAATAAATATACCTACGTCTACCATTCCTACAAAAGGCGCAGTATGAACAAAAACCAACGTCAATATGTCTAAAAACTCTAAAAGAATAACCGACTTCTTCAGTCTTGTGTACAATAAACGTCAAAAGACTGATGGTGAGGATCAAACTAATGAGGGCGAAATTCGGAGTCGACAGCCCTCCTGTTCTCGGTGATCCCCTAAAATTCTTGATCATGACCACAGCCAAAGACATGGCTTTAATACCACTTCTGCCAATAAAGAGATTCATGATGATAGTCAGGTTAACGGTGAATGTCAGGTCGTAACAATCGAAGCGGAATCTGCACAAGCGCCTCAAGCACAGAATACTACGTGGTGTAAGGGATCAAAATTGGATACTGCGTGGTTACTTAAAACGTATTCTTGTTTTGAAAAAGTTAAACTGGGTAAGCGTTTTGGAATTAAATGCACGACCTGCTTTAAACATATTCAAGAAGCCCAAAAATTTTCAAAAAACGGCAAGGTACCCATGGCTGATGGTGTACGGTATGACGGTCAAAAGGAATTAGAACGAATTATCGATCATTTGAAAACTGAGGCTTATAAGGCAGCTGATAATCTCGATAAAATGCAGCAGAAATGGTTGGCGCAATCTGATAAACACCCTTGGATAAGGACTCTCAAATCCACAACGCTGAAAAAATTAAACTGTTGATCGAACTAGCAATTGATGTCTACAATGATAGTCGCCAATTAACTCTTTCTGCACATTCTTGGCCTTCTAGATCGTTGTCAAAAATTCATGCGGACACATAAATAGCGTCTTACAAAGACGACGGTTTAGACTCTCAATTTTGTCAATTAAATCCGTCCTCAGAACTTTTGCAATATAGAAATCCAGTTATTTATCGGGAGATGTTAGATATTGTTGGCAGTATTGTAATGGAAAAAGTTGTACATCAACTAAAGAAAACCGATAATTTTTCTCTACAAGTTGATGGCTCTGTCGACAAGTATGGAGTTGATAACAAATTCGTCACCGCTCGATTTATAACAGAAGATCGCGCAATAACGTCGGTGTTCTTAGGAGAAAGTAAATCTGTTAAGCGAGCTGCGGAAGGACTTTTGGATTCGGTTAAAATTATCTTTAAAGATCTTGGGATTGAAAGTCTGGCGAAAGAAAAATTAACTGGTATAACCACAGACGGGGAAAATGCCAATACTGGCAGGAAAAGTGGACTGTGGATTCGTATGAAGGAATATTTGGAAAGAGATTTGCTTTGTGTATGGTGCATTGCGCATAGGTCAGATTTGGCATTGAGCGGCTTAGAATCCACTGTGATTGAAGTACGTCATTGGAAAAGTAATATGAAAGCCATTGCTACCTTTTATCGAGCATCTGCTGTTCGATATGCAGAACTTACAAAAATGTGTGAGCAAGAACAGCTTTCAGTTTACCGGTTTCCAGCTTACTTTGATGTTCGATTTGCAGAGCATCTAGTCAACTTATGTAAAGCAGTTTGGAAAAACCTGCCAGGCATGCAAAAACATTGGAAAACAATAGTTGAAAGTACCGAAACAACAAAAGTTGAAAAAGCTACTGCTCTAGGATTCTTGCGTCTCTGGCAAGATGGAGGTGAACAGCAGCATCTTACTTGCCTCATGATGGACCTTTTGAGGATTTTTGAAATACTTTAAAAAGATTGTCAAAAATCTATGATTACTATGAGTGATATTGAGCTCTCAAAGAAAATTGCTGTAGATGCGATAACTTTGATTGTAAAAGGACCTTATCCCGGAGGTCATGAAGAAAAAGTATTGAGTCGTCAGAGTCGTCCTGAAACTGAAGAAGGAACGCAATCTATACCAGAAGCTACGAAAAGACGCATTACCAATTCTCTCGTTTCAACTAAAAGGTGCTGGTCTGCAGTGAGAAACGAAGTAGTATTAAGTTGCAAGGAATTTCTTTCGCAAAGGTTGAATGAGGACCAAGAGAAAATCTTAAACCGCATAAACAAGTTTATTGACGTAAGAACTGTAATCGACTTGGTTCGAGAAGTGCGGATGGATGTTGAAAATTTATTTGGGGAAGCTGCGGTTTCCTCTTTCACCGATGATATTGTAAGCCTGTTTTCGGTTAAGAAACTTCCACCACCCCCAGAGATGAACACCTCCACAGCAAAATTGTTTCATTATTTAAAAGTTTCCACACCACATTCAGTCTTTTCAAAATTAGCGCAAGCATATATTTCTTTAACGCCACATAGTGCTGGTCCGGAGAGAGCAGTGTCATCAGTACACACAACATTAAAATCATCCAAACAATCCAGTTATTCGAGAGAAGCTTTAAATTCAAGAATGTATATCGCTCTCAATGGGGTAGGTACGGCTTTATACGATTCTAGGCCAGCGATAGCGAAATTTTTAGAAATAAAAGAGAGAAGGAGGAAACTTCCGGACGCTGAACTATATCAGGATCAGGAATTTGTAAAAAAGTTCTTTGCAAAAGATACTAGGGTATGAATGTAAAATTTGTTTTTTTTAAATTTTGTTATTTATTATTAATATTCTAATATAAAATGTATTTTTTGTTTGTCGTTTTTCAATCTCCCCCCCCCTCGATGTCGAGCTCGTGCTCTAGTGCCGCCCAGTCAAAATTGCTCAAAATATGCACTGACTATCAGTGTAGGTTCTCGAATAAAATGAGACTGGTTGCCCTTCCTGTAAAAGGCATGCACCCATTCCTAAATTACTACTATCTGTTTGAATTTCTATTTGCATTTTTGAATCTATTATTTTTAGTGTAGGCGCGCGTGTTAGGCTTAACTTTAAATTATTGAAAGATTCGGCTTGTGGTTGATTCCACACCCATACTACACCGTTTTTTATGAGATTTCTCAAAGGCGCTGCAATTTCTGAGTATTTTGGAATAAATTTGCTTAAGTAATTTGTCATACCCAAAAACTTTTGTAACCCTTTTACGTTTTTAGGCGGTTCAATTGCTAGTATCGCTTCTACATGTTTTGGATCTGGTTTTATTCCCTCTTTTGAAATTATCCGACCTACATATTTAACTTCATTTACTTTGTATTGTACTTTATTTTTATTAAATTTAACACCATATTTTCTGGCTCGTTCTAGGACTTTTTTGAGAATTTGATCATGATCTATTTCGCTTTCACCTGCTATAATGACATCGTCAAAATAAATCTGGACGCCTTCGATACCCCCGAACAGCCTTGTATTTAATTCCTGTAACACCTCAGGCGCTGAATTTATCCCGAAAGGTAGACGTTTAAATCTAAACCTACCGAAAGGCGTACCGAAAGTGCAAATATAGCTACTTTCTAAATCTAACTCGATCTGAAAAAATCCGTCTTTAAAATCTAGTACCGTGTATATTGTTTTTCCTTCCAAAGCATTGCATATCTCTTGATTTCTTGAGAAGGTATTTGAAATCTTTCGCGTATAATGAACTCGTTTAATCTTTTAGGGTCCAAACATAGGCGTAATGATTTATTCGGTTTTTCAACAATTAGTAAATTTTGGCACCACTCTGTGGGTTCCGTAACCCTCGCAATGATGCCTTGTTTTTCTAACGAATTAAGCGTTTCTTTTAAAGGCTCTTTTAATGTTTCAGCTATTCTACGTATTGGATTTACTATAGGAACCGCATTGTCCTTTAGTTTAATTTTATATTTTCCGATTTTACCTAATCCCGTAAAAACATCATTGTTTTTTGTGATAAACGCTTCTTTCGAATCCCCCAAAGTTATTTTGTCGACCCGTTTTATTAAACCAAATCTCACGCAATCTTGCAACCCTAACAAAGGCGTGGCATTGGTGTTTATCACCATGAATTTGCATGATAATTCTTTATTTTGTATTTTACAATTACAAGTAATTTCTCCCATTGGTTTCATTTTATCACCACTGTATGACGTAAGTACTATGTTTTTTGGCTTCAACTCAAGATTGCTACCCCTAAGTTTAAGATTTTTATATATACTAAAAGGTAATACATTTGTTTCGGCCCCCGAGTCCAATTTGAACTCAATTTGAGTATCTACCGCATATGTTGACATTTTGTACCCATTTTTTTTCGTCATTACAACTAAAATAGCTTACTTGAACATTTTTTATGTTGTCTTTATCTATTAAACCTACTGATTCTAAATAAAACGCATCACTTTCATTTTGATCTCTTTCTACTTCGTGCACTTTTTATTTTTGGCGCGCACAATTTCTTTGTTCTTCGCTTTTTGTTCACACATATTTACGAAGTGATTTTTAGCACTACAAAACAAACAAGACTTACCAAACGCAGGGCATTTTCCATAATCGTGGTTACTACCGCATTTTCGGCACTTTTTGTTTGGTTTTTCTTTCGATGTCCCTTGTTGACCATTTGGTTTCCAATTTTTCCTAGTCGTTTTGAGTCCATGTACCGTTGCCTCCATTTTTTCTTGCAGAGTTTTGACTTGTTCTTTACCTGCTTCGGCCGCACGACACTGATTAATTGCCGAATTTAACGATAAGTCTGGCACTCGTAACAACCTTTCTTGGAGTCCTGTATCATTAATCCCCATGACAATTCGATCACGAATCATTCTTTCTTCTTGGTCACCAAAATCACACAGTTTTGCTTGTTTGCGCAGATCTGTTGCAAAGTGATCGAATTTTTCACCTTCACTTTGTGATCTACCAAAAAACTTAAAACTTTCGAATATTACATTTCTTCTTGGAATGCAGTATGTTTCAAACGCCGCTATTACGTCACTGTATTTTTTACTTTGCGTTTCAGTTAAATTGAACGTTTGAAATACATCCAACGCATCTTCGCCCGCTATATTGAGGAACATTGCAATTTTTACATCCTCTGGTTTTGAATCAAACCCCGTGGCTTTCATGTAATTTTCGAATTGTTGTTTGAATTTGGTCCAGTTTGTGTTGTTTTCAAGCACTAATTTATTTGGCACTTTAAAATTGCTGGCCGCCATTTTCGTGTGTTGCACGTTTTGTCTTTTGTGTTTACTAAAGTTTACTTAAGTTTACTAAACTTAATTCCACTGACACCAGTTCACACTTGACAGCAAGTCTTTCGTAATTTTCACTTATTGTCTTTTGATATTCACACTTGTCACCAAGCTTTTCGAAATTTTCACTTATTGTTTTTCGAAATGTTCACATTTTGACACCAAGGTTGTATTTTTTACACCTGATACCAATTCTTTCGAAATTTTCATTTATTAATATTTCGAAAGGTTCACACCTGACACCAAGGTTGTATTTTTTACACCTGATACCAATTCTTTCGAAATTTTCATTTATTAATTTTTCGAAAGGTTCACACCTGACACCATGTTGAGTGTTGGTTTTGTTGATTAAATAAAATAACTATAATTGTTATAGAGTAATCTTTATTGTATCTAACGTTACACATATCATCAGGTTGACAGCTGATGGAACACTGACTTACATGAACGTCGGTCGCCCCCACCTGGACATGACATCTAATGTCAAACCTCTGTAACAAAAACCCTAAAATTGAAGCAGGATATTGTGACTCGGTGGAATTCTTCCTGTATTATGATGGAGAGAGTGTTGGAGATACGGGAGCCTCTAACTGCAACACTTTCCTTATTAAAAGATGGACCGCAGCTGTTGACTAGTGAAGAGTGGGACATCGTTGAAAAATCGTGTGCCATTCTCTCGATTTTTGAAGAAATTACAAAGGAAGCCAGTGCAGAAAAAAATGTTTCGGTATCAAAAGTTATCCCATTAGTAAAGGCGATCAAGAAGCATTTAAATAAACACTCGTCAATAACAATTCCTGCAGAGATCGAGAGAATGGTTGCAACCCTGAAAAAAGAAATTAGCAAAAGATTTCTCGACATTGAAAACGGACATTCAATCTTAGCCCAAGCGACGATTCTTGATCCGCGATTTAAAAAAATTGGATTTTTGGATGCCATCAAAAGCAACGCCACTATCGACTGCTTAAAGGATAAAGTGCGACAATTAGAAGCGGCCAAAATAAACATTTCGGAGGAACCACATGTAGATAATGTTCCAGAACAATTACCATCCACTTCCAGCTCACTATTGTGGCAAGATTTTGATGATGAAGTAAATAGCAAACGTTTTACCATATGGTAAAAGTATTAAATATTTAATTTGTTCTAGGTACAAAAGTCACGAGAAAAACACCCGACAGCGGTTGGCATCCAAGAAGTCGACTTATATCTTCAAGAGCCGCTGTTATTAAGGAACGAAGATCCTTTAAAATGGTGGGAAGAGCGGAAACTCTTGTTTTCAAATTTATACGAAATCGCACAGAAAAGGTTATGCATAACGGCAACTTCTGTCCCAAGCGAAAGGATTTTTTCCAAAGCTGGAAGAATCCTCACAACTTCGCGAAGTAGTCTTCTCAGTTAAAAGTTAAGCCAACTACTTTTCTTGAAAAATTTATAAGTTTATCTACCTACTTATGTATTATTATTCACAGAACTTGTTTGTAATTCGTAATTTTGTAATTTTTTAATTTTCATTTACTTGGTAGGTACCTAGACCTACATTAGAATAAAGCTTTTTGTTTTTCATTTTTTGTAAAAAAATTAAACAAAGTTGAAAAAGGCGCCCAAGATCCACCTCGGCTAGGAAGAAAAGAATTCGCGACTACGACTTACAACAATCAATTCACAGTCATTCAATTTACATTTAGTGAATCAAACGAATAAACAAATACAAAATCTCGTCGCGTTCTCGAGTCTGCAGCTTGCCATCGCCGCTCGCTTGATTCATTTCATGAACGTGTAAAAGGGTAATTCACAACGACTCTCTGAACTGGTTCCAAAATTAGGGAGTCGGCTCACAATTCATTATCAGCTGTGAGTCGACTCTTTGACTCAACTCACTCACTCTTTACCCAGCACTAGCTGAGACAAGAACGTCAACGTTGATACCGTAAACACTGTCGCGTTACGCTAGAAATATTTGGTGATGATTTAAAGAGTGAAAACCCTGAAACCTACTGTTTGAGAGTGTATTTTCTGCAAGCTAGAAAGTATGAGGACACGAATACAAAGGATTTGATAGAAACGGTGAGGAAGACGAGTATTTTTTGGTTTTAAAGTAATAATTTTTAGAGAGGTTAGAAAGATAACACAAAAGTAAATTGGATTGCATAGCCTCAAGAGTTGAAACTTACAACTTATTAATTTCAAACTTGTTGTACCAACTAGATAGGAGATATTTTGAGTTACATAACATCACTTGTTTCACTTCCGAGTGGTTGAAACGAGTGATCGACCTATACGCGTGAAATGGAAGATAAGAATAAAGGGCAACAATACGATAGTGAGAGCTCGACCACTGGAGAGGCTCAAACAAGCGTCAGAGTGATTACGAGATTTTCTGCAAGAGCAACAAGTTCGTCAGAAAACCCGATAATAGTACTGACGGTGAGATGGAAACATTAAAAGGGAAGAATTACCTATTGCTTGTCACCCCAAATCATTTCAAAATTTTTTTATAGCAAAAGGGACCTTTTTCGAGTGTACTGTAAAAATTTCGCCCGAGAATGTATATACAAAATTTTGAGAAAAATCAACTTGAAAAAAGCTAAATTTTACATGTAAATCGCATGTTTAGGCCACGCCCATTACCGAGGTTATAAATATAAGTAGCGGTCGCTCGGAACGTAGCGCATTTGCCGGTCTACTGCCGTGCTTATAACATCGCTAGCACGGTCGCCAAACTGAATAAAAAAAACGGTTCTTTTCAGAACCACAAATATTTTAAGAATAAGGTCTCTAAATAAACATAAAAAACTATGGGGAAAACCTAGGCCCTTCGGGGTTGCGCCCCGGGGCCGGTTTTGATGGTGCAAATTACTTTTTTGGGTGGATCTGGCACGGCCAGAATTGGGCGCATCAAAACACCTACCCTACGCCCCTCCGGGGCTCCGGGCGGTTTATCAATCGCGTACGCCGCTACGCGGCAGAGCTAAACATACGAGAAGACGCAATCCATCAAGAACACCGGGATGAAGGCAACCGGGATCTTAAACCCCCAAAAAATCGCGTAAAAACAAAAAATAATCGATGTTACATGTACGAGAGACGAGCTGCATCTGCCGGTTCGAAATACTCTAAGTGGTAGGGTCATTCATATTGCACGGACCGACCACAGAATGAGCGACGCGCCCCGAATCTCGTTAATCTTACCACTGAATTACATGAAAATTAGCTAACTTCAAAATCGATTTACTCAAAATTTTGATAATACATTCTCAGAATTTTTTTGCAGGAGGGGCCTATATAAACCTTCATCTTTCCATTAGGAAGGTTACAAGTCAGTTCGTAATGACAAGCATTACTACACTCTCACCCATTAAAAAATATGATGACACAGCTACTAACTGAAGTTCGGGAGATAAAGGCAGGACAACAAATGTATGAAAATGATATTAAGATGTTGAATAAATTAGGAAAAGGTGGCAAGAAGTACCCTTCCTAATCTATGTGATGTGAGTAACCATTCAAGTTGTAAGTTCAAATGATACTGTTTTTATTAAGTTAAATACACTTATTTATATAGAACTTAATTGCTAAATTATCACATTCCAATTCTATAGTATTTTAAATTAAAGTTATTGACCTGCTGACAATGATTTAAATTTTACCTATTTAATATTTAAAATGCATTTCTGCTTAATTAAAGTTAATTGACCCGATGACTAAATGTTTTTAACTACGATATGCTTATTTACGGAAAAGAATTACATTTTAATTGACCTACTAAAAGTGCGATTGAAGGCATTTTTGCTTTATTAAGCACTTCTTTAAGTAGGTTGTACAATTATGCGTATATGATAAATTTATTTTATATACAGGGTGGTTGGAAACGACAGACCAACGAACCAACAAAAAACCTGTTTAATTTTAAATTAAACAGATGTTGAAAGAAGAAAATGAGATGCTCAAGGAGAAAGTTGTAGCCCTTGAAAACAGGTTGAATCAGACCGAAAAAAGAGAGAGAAAGAATAATATAGTTATGAAAGGATTTAATATGAAAGAAGAGTCGGTAAAGAAAGAGGTAGAAGCATTGCTGAAAACGGAACTAGACCTCAACATATCAATAAAATCAGCAGAGGTAATAAAACCAAAAACCGCTAAACCTATTATACTGGTAAAATTCGAAACATGGCAAGATAAGGTCGCTGTGATAAAGACAAAAGCCAAACTGAAAGGCACAAATAGGTACATTGACGACGATCTGACCCAGGAAAAACAAAAAATACAGGCTGAGCTGAGGAAAATTGCAAAACACGAAAGAAGTAGTGGAAAGGACACAAAGGTAGGCTACAGAAAGATTTAGATCGTGAGCGATGGGATTGGGACCAGCGAGCAGGAGAAATAGTTAAAAACAAAATAACCTCCGTACAAAAAAACTAACCGAGTATTTACCAGGATGGAAACCAATTATGACGGAAAAAGCTATGAAAAGGACAAACGAAAAGGAATACGAAAAAGTGAAAGATACAATGGAAATCCTGTGGATAGCAACATGGAATGTCAGAGGAACATATTCAGAAGGTGCAATGAAGGTATTAGTGAAACAATTGAAAAGTTATAAAATCGATGTGATAGCACTGCAGGAAACTAAACAAGAAGGAACCGAGATACTTGACATAGAAGGGTACACTTTCTTTGGAAGTGGAGGACAAGATAGAAGATTTGGAACGGGCTTTATGGTATATAACAGAATTAAACAAACGGTAATACAGTTTAGACCAATAACAGACAGAATGTGCTATATAAGAGTAAGAGGCAAACATCGAAAACTTAGTTTTATAAATGTACGCGCACCTACAGAAGAGAAAGACGAAGAGGAAAAAATAAGTTCTACGAAAAACTAGAAAAGCTGTATGAAGAAGTACCAAAGTATGACATCAAAGTCGTGCTGGGAGATTTCAATGCCAAGTTAGGAAGGGAAAAAATATACAGACCAACCATAGGACGTTTCAGTAAGCATACCGAAAGTAATGATAATGGTACAAAATTAATCGCCTTTGCAATAGAAAAAAACATGAAAATTAGCAGTACCCATTTCCAGCAAAAAGATATACATAAAGGAACGTGGAGAAAACCAAATGGTGAAATAACAAATCAAATAGACCACTTTTTAATAGAAACACAACACGCTAAACAAATTAAAAACGTACGACGTTATAGGGGGGCCGATGCAGACTCTGACCATTATCTACTGAGAATTAAGTTGAAACAAGAAGTAACAAAGAATACTAGCAAGAGAAAAGACGTACAAATATGAAGTCACACAATTACAGGAAGAGAGCACACAGAATAAGTACAAGAAGATGATAAAAGAAATATTGAGTAACTTGGAATGGATAGACGATATAAACAAGAGATGGAAAGTAATGGAAACAATACTACAAGAAACCGCAGAAAGAACTATATCACATAAAGTTCAAGTAAAAAGAAAATGCTGGTTTGACAAGGAGTGTTCAAGAGCAATTGATGAAAGAATGAAAAGCAGAGAGAATATAATAAAGAACAACACAGAAGAGAACAAAGAACTTTTTAAAAGTAAACGTAGAGAAGCAAAACGAATATGCAGAAGAGAAAAATGCAAACACGACGAGAGTAGAATAAAAGTTATGGCGGACAAACTGAAAAACAAAGAAATTAGAAACTTCTACCAAGAAATGAAAAAAAATAAGCTGGGCTACAAGAGTATTACGACAGTATACAGAAATAGGGAAGGCGAACTAATATGCGGAGAAGGCGAAGTTATAGAAGGATGGAGAATATTTTTTAAGGAACTATTGAATACAGACAATAAAACCGTCGACGAGGAAGATGAGAATACGGGGGGGGGGGTGATACTGAGCCTCGAAGTCGAGGCACCAACAATTGAGGAAATTAAGAAAACATTAATGAACATGAAAAACAATAAAAGCCCAGGGGAAAATGGAATTAGATCAGAGTTGATCAAATATGGAGGAGAAGGTTTACAACTGGAAGTGGCAAGTTTAATACAAAAAATATGGGACAAAGAACAAATGCCAGAAAGTTGGTCTAACGCAGTACTAATCCCAGTATATAAGAAGGGGGACAAGACCAAATTCGAAAACTACAGAGGAATAGCTTTACAGGACACGGTGTATAAAGTGCTGGCAACAAAGATAAAAGAGAAATTGAACGAATTTGCCGAAGAAATTATTGGTGACTACCAGTGTGGCTTTAGAAGTAACAGATCAGTAATAGACCAGATATTCACCCTGAAACAAATACAGCTAAATTGTTACGAGCACAAAGTAGAACTCCATGCACTATTCATAGATTTTAAACAGGCGTATGATACTGTAAATAGAGAGAAGCTGTATACCGCAATGAGAACTCTGGGGATACCGGACAAAATAATAAGATTGACAAAGATGACCCTCAACAGAACCGAAAACTACGTAAAATCGGCGAACAAAATATCCAAAAGTTTTGAGGTAAAGAGTGGCTTGAGACAGGGAGATCCCTTATCGGCAGTGCTGTTCAACTTAGTACTGGAACAAATAATTAGAAAAAGTGGGATAAACACAACTGGAACGATATACAATACAATCTGCCAATGCTTAGCCTTTTTTTTTTTGTTTTAATGCAGGGAAGGGGGAAATCTTCAAAAGATACCACCCCGTTAATCTGGGGTGGTAGTGTCGGATTCTTACCGACTAAAACCCCCTCCCCGACGAGCAGCGGGATTTACCTGCTCGGCATCACTTCCGCTGTCGTCTGCGATGGTCTGCGGCTTGGTCGTTTTTCTACGGCCTCCCGTCATCACCGGATTAGCTGGCTCCCGCTGGGCACCAACGGAGTACGTGGCCCGGGCTGATCGCATTGACCCCCCGGCATCACCCGAATCGCTTTGGTCTGATGCGTGTTGGGAGCCACTAGGTAGTGGCCCGCGAGGCTCGTCCCTCTGCAACCTGGTGTGCAGAGTCTTGACCCGGTATGTCCGGTCTGCACCGCTGTCGGGTCGACTTCCCTCAGCTTGGCGTTGGGGGAGACTGGTGTTCGTCCCCTTGTTGTTATCTCTCACGTCAGCCTTGCGGATTTCCCCCATCCACCGGGGTTCGCGCCCGATCTCTGAGGGTCCTCCGCAAGTTACCAGGGACCACCCCGAGGAGGTGTGAGTAGGATTTCGGTCCCCGCCAATGCTTAGCCTGCGCGGATGATATCGTACTCATTGCAAAAAACCGACATGATCTACAAAAAATAGTAAGAAATATCATCAGAGAAGCACAAGAAATGGGAATGCAGATAAACGAAGAGAAAACGAAATATATGGTCATGGGAGCGAAAGTTAGTGAACCTAGAATTGCGACAAAACTTACGATTAAGATAGGAAGAACGAAGGAGTACAATTTTGAGGACGTGGAAAACTTCACCTATTTGGGAACCTTAATAACAAGTAACATTGACAACAGCAAGGAGATTAACGCAAGAATAACCAGAGGAAATAAAAGTGCAGCTAGCCTAGGAACAATAATACGTAACAAACAAATATCACGAAGAACAAAAATACGGATATACAAAATAGTGATAACACCGGCAGTACTGTATGGTAGTTAAACGTGGACCTTAAATAAGAACGACAGTGAAAAGGTAGCACGATGGGAAAGGAAAATCCTGAGAAGAATTTATGGTGAACGACAGATAAATGGCGAATGGAGTAGATTGAATAATGAGGAGGTAATCAACCTATACGGAGAACCGGATATAACAAGAATAGTCAAAGCGCAGAGGGTGAGATGGCTAGGACATGTGGAGAGACTACCAAGAGAGAGAACAACCCGAAAAGTACTACGACAAGCTCCGATAGATAGCAGAAGAAGAGGACAACCCTGTAC
Source organism: Podabrus alpinus (assembly GCA_932274525.1). Taxonomy (NCBI): domain Eukaryota; kingdom Metazoa; phylum Arthropoda; class Insecta; order Coleoptera; family Cantharidae; genus Podabrus; species Podabrus alpinus. The sequence continues at coordinate 61,412,802 of OW026452.1, forward strand.
AACTGTACAACCCAACAAGCCATCAACTGCTAACCTCGTTATCGGATTACAGGATTAGTCCCGAGGACCCGTAATTAGTTCATTTGTTCGCTGTAAAGAATACCTAGCAAGGGAACTGCTGGTTAAGATTTTATTTTGGCGAAATGCAAATTTTCCTTAGTATTATTTTATGGAATACCTTACGTAAAGAATTTTTTACTAAGGTATACTTAAATAAATGTTGGTGGAAACGGGCATAAGACTTTTACACAGCACCTGTGGATCAGAACAGGTCTGTAACAGGAATCAGAATAGGGGGAGGGATTGAGATACCATAAAAAAATGTTTTTCTCCAAAACCCTTATAACAGGATTTCCATTCTTCTATAGTAGAATACCTGGAAAAGTCAGGGAATGTACAAATTTGGTCATGGAAAGGCAAAAACAAGGAATTTTTAACATAGACAAAAGTCCTGAAATTATTTTTTGTAATATTGTATTGTATCATATTGCATATCGATTTTTATCCATTTAGTTTTAGATTTTACTAAGTTTTGAAATTTTTTTTTCCTTTCTGCAGAAAGCCGTCCATTTATAAAACGGCCATTTTTCTAAAATGGCAGTTATGAATCTGGGGGAGAGTTACTTAAAGTTGACCACCCCAAACAAAATTAAAAATTTCCTATAGCAAAGAGGAAGGTTTATATAGTATACTGTAAAAATTTAATGTGTGAAAGTATAGTTAAAATTTTGAAAAAAACAAATTTGAAATTTCGGGGTTTGGATTCGAGACTCGTCCGGCTGTGCGCATCGAAATACCCAAGCCTGCGCTCCTCCGGAGCTCCGGCCGGTTTTTTATTGCCGGAGCCGCTACACGGCAGAAGCTAAACATACTTGAAGGCGCCAACCTTCAAGAAAACCGGGATTTGAGTCATGTTACATGTAGGACGTGCGAGCAGCATCTGACAAAATTTTCTAAGTGTTAGGGTATACCATTCCACACGTACCGTCAACAGAATGACGACACGCGGAATCTCATATGAGATTCCCGCCGGTTGGTCGGCTTTTAAATGTTAAATTTGCTAACTTAAAAATCGATTTATTCAAAATTTTGATAATACTTTCACACATAAAATTTTTACAGCATACTATATAAACCTTCTTCTTTGCAATAGGAAATTTTTAATTTTATTTGGGGTGGTCAACATAAGGTTACTCGAACCGAATATTCTCCAAGACAAGTTTATGTGTTTTATTATTAGTATGAATCTATGAATTACCACTGACCTTATTATCATAAATGATGAGCGAATTGCCAATAAATATAAACAAACTATTACAAATATCAAAATACAATCAATAATGAGTTGTGTTCACTTCCCAACAAACATTTTAGCTGTAAATATGCTATTAACGAGCTAATAGTATGCTTTTGCTGTTAAATAGCCATTTACAGCTAAAATGTTTGTTGGGTTGGTTTAATATCAATAAGAGATAACTGTCATTGCTATTTTGGCTTGTCGATCCTGTCCGTGTTTTTTTCTTTTTTTTAATATCTAAATATATAAAAGAGCTTGTCTGTTTGCGTGTTTGTTTGTTTGTTTGCTATACGTTCCTAGACCCTTGGTCCGATCTCAACCAAATTTTGCACAGTTATTCTGTAGGTCCAGGCGCAACTATTCGCGCATAAATGGAGAAAAAATTCGATGCGGGGAAAAAAGTTATTCGCTTTTTTCGATAAATCAAATCACAAGTCTTGCAAACAAAAAATTTAATTTGTCAAAAATCGATGGCCTTCACGGATCTATTATGGTCCGCCCTGTGAGGCCGAAGGCCGAGCAACTATGGCCTTCATGGATCTATTATGGTCCGCCCTGTGAGGCCGAAGGTCGAACAACTATGGCCTTCACGGATCTATTATGGTCCGCCCTGTGAGGCCCATGGCCGAACAACTATGGCCTTCACGGATCTATTATGGTCCGGCCCGTGAGGCCGAAGGCCGAACAACTATGGCCTTCACGGATCTATTATTGTCCTCCCCCTGTGAGGCCGAAGGCCGAACAACCATGGCCTTCACGGATCTATTATGGTCCTCCCTGTGAGGCCGAATGCCGAACAACTATGGCCTTCACGGATCTATTATAGTTCGCTCTATGAGGCCGAACAACTATGGTCTTCACGGATCTATTATGGTCCGCCCTGTGCGGCCGAACAACTATGGCCTTCACGGATCTATTATGGTCCGCCCTGTGAGGCCGACGGCCGAACAACTATGGCCTTCTCGGATCTATTTTGGGTCTAGATGGCTAAGGGATGCCGCCCGTGCCAGCTAGTAATAAATAAAAAACTAAGTACAAAATTTGATGTTTTAATGTTTTATTTAGTCAATTGGGTTTGAGAATGTGAACTTCGTTCACATTCTGCTTCGCACAACAGGGTAGCTTTCTTTGCATCACTGTGTATGATATAGGTAAGCTAATTATGTTTTAGAGGTAATGCAATCTTCACGAACCGGGCTTTCCCGTTCAAAGAAAGAACTGAGGTATACTACGGTAGGGTATTTGCAACGTGTGGGTTGCTAGACAGATCACAGGCTTAGAACGATGGTATTTGAATTTCCGGATGTTGAGATTTGTAGGATGACGGCGGGAGATTTAAATTCAAAGTTCAATATTACAAGATTGAATTTAAGTCGACGAAAGTTGTGGGTTTTCCGATGCTAGTACGCGAAAATTTTCTTCCTCGTAGTAATTTTCTTGTATCCCGTTTGTTAGTTGGAAGTATGCTATTTCTTCGGGCTGTTTTATTTCGTAGTCTTCGTAATTATCATCGTTAAAATTTTTTTCAAATTCGATTTCGTTATTAAATAATTCTTCCGAGATAATTGCGGGTCTATTCGCGGCTTGGTATTCACTAGGTTTCCTAGAAAATGCACTGGTTTGCACTGACATTGGTGTCGGTTTATTGTAATGAGTTTTTTTCATCGTCGAACCGGGTTTTGTTCCAAAAACTTGTTTATTAGTGGGAAATCTTGTGTGTTGATGGAAGGGTTTATTTATGGGACCGGCAAATGGTCTTGGTTGAAATTGCGGTTGTTGTCTATAGGTTGATAATTGGAAAAGTGGGTATTATGAATTGGGGCCACGGTTATGTAACCTTAACCACCCAAATCAAAATTTCCTATTGACTATTGTAACGAATTTTTGATTCATTACCTACTTTTGAATTATTGATACCTCTCCCGCCACCTAGTTTGGAGCGGTCGAACTGGGAAAAGATAAGCCCGTTAAAATCGGGCAACGGTCATTCTGGTCAGGAATGTAGAGTCGAGAGATTGTGTTTTGCGACAGTGCATCGAATTGGAGTGATAGTGGTGGAACCGAGTTTGTTTGGATAAATCAACCACCCACCGTATGTTTGGGATTCTGTTGATTCCACTGCATCAATTCTCGATCACTGAAGTCCCGTCTTTTTTTGACCTGGTTGCTACTCTATTTTTCTTTTGCTAGCGAAGTTGACCGTTGGGGCTTTTATTGAGCGTTCATCTAGAGCGATCCTACGACTCTCGCTACCGCTACAAACGAGTTAGTTGACATCTAAATAAGGGCTTCAAGCAATATAAGTAGGAATTTATTTTTCTGCGTGTACGTGGTCTGATCCGAACTATCTTCTCATTAGAGATAGGGAGGACAGATAGCGTTTCACTATTGGATAGTTTAAGGTTTATATAGTATACTGTAAAAATATTTTGCGTGAAGGGGGGTCAAACTTTTGAATAAATCGAATTTGAAGTTAGCAAGTTACACTTTCTGTGACGCGCATGATGAAAATTTGTAGAATCTCGACCATTCTGTTGCCTGCCCGCGTGCTTTTATGTATATACCCTAACACATAGAAATTTTCGCTCCGGCAGTTAGACCATGCCACTCGTAAGAGTAACATGCACGAAAGGTTAATGTTTTCCCTTTATCTTTTTTAATCGGTATTTTTTGGGGATGATACGTAAAAGATTACTGCCGCATACCGCGACTATACTTTTAAAAGCTATATCCCGGTTTTATATGACCCCGATTTTTTGGATCCCGGTTGGGATGGATTATTATTCCTCAAGTATGTTTAGCCCTTGTGGTGGCTTTTAAAAAAACCGCCCGGGTGGCAGTGTTTAAAACGACCCAATCGTCTGTATCGAATCCCACACATATAACGGGTGAAAAATTTTCACTCATTCCGACCGGGCACTGCAAAGCCAGTAGCCGAGCCTGCTGCTATGTGACTTTTATCCCCGGGTATGAATGTTGCCGATTTTCGCACTTTTTTCGGATTTTATCGAATCTTCGATAATTTTAAACGTGCGCAACGGCGTCAGAGTCACATTCGGGCCGAAAAATACCCAAAAAGTCCGAAAATTACCCCAGTTTTTGTTAAATTTCATGGGGAGCGTGGTCTATTCACCCGGTTTTTTAAATATTCGAAATAACGGTTATTTATCAGGGGTTCACCCAAAATAATTTTTCTATAGACTCTATTAACCATTATCTTTACAATAGTCAATAGGGAATTTTGATTTGGGTGGTTAAGGTTACATAGCCCGACCCAGGATTCTAACAAACCAGAACAAAACATTTGTACTGTTTCTTTTTGGAAAAGTTCATAATAATAGTGTCGGGAAATGCTTCATTTGCAAGATATGGGGATAAAAAAAATTTTTTCTCCATATTAAAATTGAAAAATATAAAACTTGATAAAAATATATTTAACAAAATTTTCTCCTGTTCTGAAAGTCATGTCGATGGCCATATCAGATTTTTAGAACTGATAACAAATGATTATTGGTCGCCTTTAATTATAATGTAAATTTGTCTCTTTAATGGCATAATATTGTAAAATTGTATTGATGTTGTATTTTTCTTCTAATTTTAATAAAAAATATTTTCTAATCTAAATAATCTAATTCTTCTAATAAAAAATATAAATTTTAGCAACCCTTCAAGTGCTGCAGGTAGAAAAATTGTTATAGTTCCATAATAATGGTATAATTCCATTTGCCCTTACTTTCCATTGCTATTCCTTTGGCATAAAACGGTTGCCAATCCAAATTTGAACTTGCAACAAATATCCATTTTGAATGTTCCTGAACAGTTGCCTTCGTGGATGAAAATTATGCTATTAGAGTAGTTTTTTAATTTGTTGCTTTAGCAAAAACATTGGTTGTAGTGCAATAAACTAAACCACCCAAATTAAAATTTCTTCTGCTACACACTAAAGAACATAGTTAATATAGCAAATTGTAAAAATATTTTGGGTGAACGGGGCCCAAACTTTTGAATAAATCGAATTTGAACTTAGCTAATTTTACACGATTCAGTGACGCGCGGGTGGAATCTCACCCATTTTGTTGACAGTCCGTGCAGAATGAATGACCCTAACACTTAGAAAATTTCGCTTTGGCAGAAGCAACACGTCTCTCGTAGCAGTTACATCGATGTAAGGTTACTGTTGTTTCAATTTTTTTTTTTTAACGAGTTTTTTTGGGGGTTAAACGTAACAGGGACCTGCCGCATACCGCGACTATACTTTTTAATGCTATTTCGAGGTTCTCTCAATTCAAGGTCATCTTCTTCTTTGATGTCAATGGAATGATGCAAATCTTCTAAATTAAATTTCACATCTTCCAACTCTTCTTGTTTAACTTCATTACTGCTTATCCCCGAACTATTTGCAGTTTCCAAAAATATACCGTCGTTGTCCGCAATTTTTAAAATTTCCAAGGGTAGCACTTGAGTCATATCCTTGATTACAGGTTTAATTAATTTTTTGAGGACGCAAGATTGTTCAATCACTGTTCTTAATCCAACACAATATTGACTATGATATTGAGTTGATTCTATGTCAAAAGCTATGTCAAAATGGTGACCAATGACACATGATTTAGGAAGTGACAAATGCACGGTCCGACCATGCAGTTCTTTTTCGTTTGGATACAGTCCGACCACACAATAATATTTTATTCGAGAACGGTATGAATAGAGTACATGTATCTTTTAATTTCATCGAAAACGGTACCGGCATTTAATTTATGTCATGAAAATTATCTAGGCTGTGACGTCACGATTGGGGGTAGATGTCAGACTTTTTTCAAACATTTGAGATCTCTATGGAAAACGTGTTAAGAATTATTTTCGCCACGTTTGTTATACTTCGGGCAATTACACTAAATGTGAGGATCACTCGGTGTACGAATAATAAACAAAGAATAATTAATGCTTTAATAAAGAACAATAAAAAGGAATTACACACTTTCGTTACTCGCTAACAACTTAACTTAAAACTATCTTCTATACCGACCGTGTCTTACCATCCCCGGTTTACCTTGACGGTAAATTCAAATATTAACCTTACAGTTCGGCCAACCTGGCCAATGATTGTCCCAATCATCTGCCACTTGATTCGACACTCCTTTATCTAATCTAAAATAAATGTTAACTCCTAATACTAACAAATAACAAAACACCTAAACCTATAAAACTCTTGAGGACAGTGATAGTACAGATCAGTCAGTTCTCACCCATTTTTTCATTCTTCCTACTTCAATTACTCCTTTGTACGGAATCTGTGTTACCTGATGACCTTCGATGCCTTCAATGTAGTATCTATCGTTCGGAAATACTCTTTTCACCGCATAAGGGCCCCGATATTTTGGCAACAGTTTCTTGTTGACCCCCGGCGTAACGTCATTATTGATTATCATCACCATCTCGTCCTCTTCGTATTTTTGAGGCAATTTGTGCTTCGTATCGTAATAGCTTTTGCTGTATTTTTGAGACTTCTCAATGTTTTCTTCAGCTTTCATTCTAATTTCTTCTAAATTACTCTCTGGTTCTATTACTTCGACTAATTTATCCAATGTATTATTACGGTGAGCAGCGTAATACTAATAGAAAAAAAATTTTTAGCTCGGCTAACTATTTACGGTAAGACTCTTTATTGATGGTTCCTTCAGGCGGGGTTGCGAACTTAACTTGCGTCGAGGAAATCAAAATCAAGTTCAATATATACTGTTGTGATACGCGCTATCCATGTTGAGGATAGAGTCGTACCAACAAGGAGAGAAGTACAGTTGGAGACCGGAGGTTCAAACACATTTGTTTACATGTGTTTGTTTTGTTGTGTCGTTTGAATTTAATTTTAAGTTTGTTCGAATTATATGTTGTGTGTAAACGGGATATACAACATGTGGAAATTAATCAAACGTGCAGAGAACCGTCGGCCATGTACAAACAAACCGATATATAAGAAGCTCCGCTTTGAAAAAACAAAATATATAGTAACGAACGTTACATAAAAAGTAAATAACAGTTCGATCAAGATCACGAAGCGTGACGGTCGCATATTAGTTACTGCGATATGCAGTTGTGCGAATAATTGCAATTCAAATAAAATATACTGAAATAAATTATATTCGTGAACGATATACGGTGGTACTACCCAAGAAGATTAATTCCTTGGAGAATTTAAGATTCCGCAAGATAGCGGGATACAGAAGGTGTTGGCAACGAAGGTTGTGATCGAGATCGTGTCTTATAGATACGTTGGGGAGATACGGATACCAAGTTATCCGATATATGAGAAGCAGATTGGAGATTGGAAAGTGGAATATTTGAAGAAAGAAAATAGTGCGCACGATACAAATCACAGGTTAGCTACCTTTTAATAATCAGTTCGTAGAATAGTAGTTTACATAAAGATTGTTTGATTGTTTGGGTTCTTGTTATATGTTGAAATTTGTTGATTTGATTAAAAAACTTGTTAACGGAATTCCAACTGTAGTTTTATCTTTGTTGGAATACAGAATTCGTTCAATCAAGAATAAGCTCGTATAAGAAGTGTTGGTTGATTCAGATCCCGACGCATTAATACCCTGAGAAGTTAGAGTCGATTTAAGGTAGGTGTCCATAAACCGATTGTGTGCGTACTCGTGTATCTTCAAGACACCAGACGCAGCAATACATATATTATAAAAGGAATGCAAATTGGTACATAAAATACACTTTTCATTAAATAAAATTAGCAAATTTTCCTTAAAATGAATAGATTCACTCTCTTTCATTCTCATTAAAATTAAGATTATCTTTATCAAATTTTAGATTTAACTTGTGATTTGAATAAAATATGATTACAAAGGAATTACATGAAACACAATATTCAATTCAATAATGCATAACAATTTCATTTTTACACAAATAAAATGGTACCTGTTTGTAGTGATTAATCAATCGGGAGTAAGTTTGGTATTGTAATGCCGATACGAACGATGGGTTTTTACCAGCAGTCGGATGGCAAGATGAATTGTGTTGAACCTTCTTATGGCGATGAATATGAAACAGCTGATCTGGCGCGATTTCGCTTGACACGATATGGTTCATAATAACTTCCCGAATTTATTTAACATTGTCTTTATTTGGTTATTGTGTCACCAATGTTTATCATAAATAAGTTCGAATGTTCGTTATTAATTGTTTAACCGCAATGGATCTCGGTTCGCGCTTTATTATTGTTCTTTTTAAATTACACGTTTGCGATATGATTTCACTTAAAAAGTTTATAAGTATCAGTATTATTTTGGATTTTATTAATCACACGTGATTGAGATGATTTCACTTAAAAAGTTTATAATTACCATTAGTATTTGGTATTTTATTAATTGCATTAGAGAACGATTGTTTTTACATAGTGTCATGGCGGTTCGACCTTCAATATCGTTGAGTTATAGCAAATTATTTATTAATTCAAGTTTTAATATTTCCAGTTTTAATTTTCGATTTCACATAAATTATATGATGTATCACTTAGTGAACACTTAGAGACATATTTTATAATAAGATAAACGATAATTGTTAACATTTTTTATATTTTTATACTATCATAACGAGTGCAAAGCTTCATGTTTCTAATTACACTGTCCTTCGTTGCATTTCCCCACCTAATTACTAGCAGTCGAAGTGGTTTCCTTTAAGACCGTCGCGGGGAGTTTAAATGATCCAATCAAATTAATTCAGTCGTCGAGATTATATGTTTTCGACAAGGAAAAAGACAACCACAACGGAGATGAGATGTGACGCGCTCAAATCTTTTATCGTTACACGTGTCGAAGGAGGTATGATGACATCCTTCGCTTATCATGCATTTTAGTGCAAGTGTTTTGTATTATATACAAGGTGTTTGATATTTAATAATACAAGATTACTAGTTAATAATTTAAATTTATAAGTTTGTAACTTATTATTTGCGGTTCTCGTTAGACGCCGTAACAGTATCCAGCTCTGTTTTCCTTTGGTTGGTTCCAAACAATAACATACTTGGCGCAAAATTGGTCGACTTATTCAAAGTGTTGTTCATAGAATACTCATCATCGTCGTTAATTGCCTATTTATTCGTTCTATCTGTCCATTAACTCGTGGAGTACCGGTGGCGATCAAAACAAGTCCAACATGCTTCCTCTACCAAATAGTTTCTAAAATCTTCGGAGGTAAAACTAGGACCTCGGTCGGCAATTATTCGAATTGGTTTACTATAACTTTGAAAATAATTCCGCAAATACTTGATAACCTCTTTCGAATTCGTCGTCTTGCATGGATAGAGTCGCACGAATTTTGTAATGCCGTCAATCACTCGAAGATAAACTTAATATTAGATTTTGACTTTTCCAGCGGCCCATAATGCTCAATGTGTATTGTATGGAAAGGCAAGTTCCCTTTCTTTATGCTGTACAACCTACAACACCCCTTCTGGCTTACCATATGCTGGCGAATATACAATACATTTTATGCAGTTTTGGATGTATTGCTTTATTATATTCCTGAAATCAGGAAACCAATAGTTCCTCAATAACACTTCTTATGTCTTCTCGGCACCTTGGTGTCCCATTTTATCGTGACTCAAGTAAATAACGTTGTTTTCCATTTTGTCAGGCACATAAAACAACAAATTACCTTGATGTTTCCTGTACACCAATCCATCTCGTAATTCAAAATACTTATCTTCTTTTTAGAATTTTTTCATCTCTGCTCTCTTGCAAAATCGATAGATTTTCTGCAAAACTTCTTTCTTCCACAACATAAATTTCTTTACATCTACTCAGTGCATCTACGTGCTGCATTTTTTCTTCCAGGTCGATGCTCTAATTGGAAGGTACTTATAATTATTCAGTATAAGCGACCATCGTAATATTCTGGTATTAATAGTTTTCCTTTCCAGAGTCTGCTTCAAACTATTGCAATCGGTGACTATTTTGAAATCAAGACCACTTAAGTAAATTCGGAATCTTTCCAACGCATAAACCATAGCCAAAGTTTCCAGTTCGAAACTGTGATATATTGATTCTGCGGGTGTCGTTCGTTTGCTCATGTAAAATACTGGATGGAAACGGCCATCTGTTTGCTTTTGCATCAAAACTGATCCAAAACCGTGCGAACTAGCGTCGCAATGCAATTGTGTTTCTGTATGAGGCGAGTATAGAGCTAGAATCGGTTGTTCGTATAACAGGTTCTTTAAATAATCGAAGCACCTCCTCTGCTCTTCTCCAAAGCAAAACTCTACTTCTTTTCTTAATAAGTCATACAGTGGTTTAGCAATTTCTGCAAAACTTTTCACAAAACGCCTAAAATAAGAAACCAAACCCATAAAACTTCTTAATTGTTTGTGGTTCTGAGGAATAGGGTAGTTCATTACCGCTTCCATATTTGCCTTTCTAGGTCTTATTCCATCCATCGTGATAACGTAACCCAAATATTCAATTTCAGTACCCAAGAAGTTGCATTTACTTATCTTCAACTCGGGTAGATTATCCACCATAATTTTGAACATTTTCTCCAGTACTATCAAGTGTTCCCCTATTGTCTCGGTTGCTACTAAAAGATCATCCATATAAATTGTTAAGGTATTTTCTTCGATTAGCTCTCTAAAAGCCAGAGAAATAAATCTCATAAAACTTGCTGGACTATTTTTTAATCCGAGCGCCATCTTCCTGAACTCGTATTGTCCTGTTTCTATAACAAAACTTGTGAATTGTATCGAATTCTCTTCTAGAGCTATGTGATAGAAAGCGTCTTTCAAATCGAGTTTGCTGAAATATTTCTTCCCTTGTAGATTACCTAGCTGATCCTGTACTGCAGGAATTGGATAATTGCCTCTTATGGTAATTTTGTTCAACTCCCGGTAGTCGATACACATTCTTGGTTCTCCATTCTTCTTCCGTACCAGCACCACGGGTGAACTGTAAGGTGAAACGCTTCTCTGTATTATTTTCCGCCCTAACAAGTCCTTTACAATATTATTCACCTCAATTTTGTCCTGATAGGACATGCGTCTTGGCTTAAAACAGAATTTATTGTGATTTTGATTGACATTTATTTGCATTTCAAATTTTGTGGCCGGAGATTCCTGTCGAACCTTATTTTCATACTGATTTACATATAAATCCTTAAGGTTCTTTTCAATTTTCTTATCATTCATACCCAACTTTAGGTCTACACCTGTTTCATGAACATAATTTACATGTAAAACCTCATTCAAATCATTAAGCTTGGAATTTTGATTAACTCTTTCAAACTTGATCTCATTCGGTGAAAGCGTTACCTGAATATTATTATTTTTTATGCAATCTCTACCTATTAAACAATCATGACTCATAACATTATTGGCTACAACTAATAAAATTAAATCTAGGTTTAACTCCTGAATGGTTACGATACATTTACATTTACCTACTACCTCGATTTTAGAATTGTTGACCCCAACGTAAGCAGAGCTTGACAAGTTTTTCTCGACATATTCATACGGAATTAGGTTTTCTTTGATAAATGATACTGGACTACATGTGTCCCAAATTCCTGATACTTTCGTGCCCCATTGTTCCTTGCGCACTTCAACCTCGATTAGATGTGGATTGACTGCATGTTCTACCAACAGAGTGAAATTTATGCTTGTGACTTCGTTTCTTTGTGTTTCTTCTCTGTCTACTCGGTTTGGAGCACTGTCTCGCAAAATGTCCATACCCGTTGCAACTAAAACACCGCACTTTGTTTTTATAACCGTTATTAGATGGTATGTTAGCTGGGCTACTACTTCCCGTTACTGTCTTTGTTGATTCACAAACCCGATCACTATTTGACCAATTGATATGAGATTTGCCCACCCCTATCTCTAATGAGAAGACAGTTCGGGACCAAACCTCGATCACGCAGAAAAATAAATCTCTACTTTTTTTTATGTGATGCCCTGATGTTTGTCTAGACCAGCTCGTTGTTGCGGTAGCAAGAGTCGTAAGATCTACACCTAGGTGAAAACCCTCAGGAAAGCAAAGGTGAACCCGCCTGGACAATGAAAGAGTAGGTAAAAATAAATTATAAATCACTACCAAGGTAGTGGATTCGTAAAAGATAAACAAATCGATGGAAATCGCTCAGAAGAGGAAACGGAATATTTTTTACAATTATAAAATATTCCAAAGCCGACCCTGTAAATAAAAGATACCAGCAATACACTTGCACTGATAACGGCCTGGCATAAAGTGATATTGAAATCACCGCCAAGATGTGTCCAACAAATGTGATATCGTTATAACAAATTTCCCAGCACAATCCCAAATTAATGGCAAATCGAAATAAATTATTATACGAAATAATATAATAATTGACAAATAATAGATATACGGTAATAAGCAATAACGACATAAAAGAATACTTGCCGAATTTTCCAAATGGTGTCCTTCCAAAACGATGAAACTGGACGTTTCACGATCCCACAAGAATACAGAGGCTGGGAACCTTCCGACGAATGTAGATTGGTGGATTAATCCAAAAAACACAATGTACCAACACAATACTAATTCGGAGGAACTCAGATTAACACTATATCGTGGCGATCTCCACGTTCAGACCAGAATCCATCGTGCGCCGATCGAATGCGCTTATCTTCCCCCAGTATCTCTTTCCAGTTCGACCGCTAGAAGCTAGGTGGCGGGAGAGGTACCAATAATTCAAATATATGTTACGAATCAAAAAATTTGTTACACAATTTGATCTCTCTTGGTGGCTACGCTGACTTGAATTGTGAGGTATTTGCACGTTTGTTTTTCGTCACGTTGTCCGCACATTATCCGCAACAATTGTTGAAGAGTTGTGAAATCCTTCATGCGGGCCATGTCTTGTAGCGCACGGTTGTCCATCCCATCGATGACATAACCTATCATATCTATTTCTTTCATTTCCACATGATTTAAAAAAATTAAATTTATAATAAGTTTTAATAGTTTAAAATAAAACACTGATCTTGTAAATCAGAATTTGTTTTCAAATTGGCCGGCTATGAAGTTCCAACTCCTGTACAAAAGTACGCCATTCATTTCGTTTTAGCCAAGCGAGATATTATGGCATGGGCCCAAACTGGTTTCTGAAAAACTGCCGTCTTCTTGGTCCCAATACTTAATCAAATACAAGGACCCAAGGTATAACTCAAGAACGTGGTTATCGTGGTAAACAACGGCCATTTTGGTTTGGTTTGACCCCCACCGAAATTTTTTGTATCCAGCTCGCATGAGACCATGTGTTGTGTGTGGAAGTATTAGCATTGGGGACTGATTGAGAGATTTGGAGAGGTTACCAATTTCTGTTAGCCACTCTGATCGATTTAATCGATCGTGGTAAAATTATATTAGAACACAGCCACTATTTAGTTCTTGACGAAGCTCGACATGGGTTTCGAACCCCAAATTAGGGACATTCCAAACATACCCATAGCTGGAGGGCTCCAAACCTCCATGTTTTCTGCCACGTTTTCCAATTACAGGGTTGCCACAGAGATCTAAGCAAGAAGTGAGTGAAAAAAGTGTATTAATTTTCAAAAAAAAGTGAAAACTTTGAATAGAAAGTGAAATATTTTTAAATTGTTTTTATTAACACAAATTACCACAAATAAGTCATAGTAATTTAATGATCAGAAGTTTTTGCTTTCTTATTAAAAAAAGTTCGTAATCATCTGTTCTTTTCGCTTCAATGACATTTTCACACTTTTTGCAACCATTCTTTCTTCCATTCTTAAATTTACAGCACCATCGATTCTAATATCTGTATCGTTCTTCGCAACGATAATAGCTTCTTTTAATCGCACATTTGCTTCTAGTAACCGTTTATGGGCAGAATTACCTAACAACTGTCATCTCAAATCAAATGAAATTTTTTCTATAGCAAAGAGGAACATTAATATAGTGTACTGTAAAAATTTTATGTATGAAAGTATAGTCAAAATTTTGAGAAAAACCAATTTGAAAGTACGTAAATTTAGCGAAGAAAACGTTCGAATAGGCCACGCCCCCCAGGCAGACACGATGAAATGCATCAACGTTCCCTTCAAACCGAGTGAAATTTTTTCGCTCCGATTTGAATTTTTCTTTGAAATTCGGATAGGTGGGGGTGTTATTAGTAGATATTACTAATAAATATTAGCAAAAAAATGGAAAATAACCCGTGTATTGCCGAAAAAGTGAAAAAATTAAAAAAATTTTTATTCAATTTTTGGGGTGTGCATTCGATTAGGAGGTTTATCCATTGTCAAAACCTATCCTACGGGACGCCGTTCCGCTCCGCGTTACACCCCTCCAGGGCGGTTTTGACTCTGGTTACTACGCTAAACATACGAGAAGGCGCCACCCATCAAGAAAACCGGGATAAATGAAACCGGGATGTGCGAGAACCTCGAAATAGCATTAAAAAGTATACTCGCGGTATGGGGCAGTAAACTTTTACGTTTCACCCCCAAAAATTCTCGTAAAAACAAAAAATAATCGATGTAACTGCTACGAGAGACGTGGTGCATCTGCCGGAGCGAAAGTTTATAAGTGTTAGGGTCATTCATTCCACACGTACCGTCAACAAAATGAGCGACGCGCGGAATCTCGTTAGGTTTTTACATGTAAATTTGCTAACTTCAAAATCGATTTATTCAAAATTTTGATAATACTTTCATAAGTAATATTTTAACAGTATACTATAGAAACCTTCCTCTTCGCAATAGGAAATTTTCAAATCATTTGGAGTGACAGTTGATAAGACACTCTCACCGTTTTGGATACTTGTGCATATTAGTACATACATAATAGTCTTCTAGCAACTATGAGCAAAGTTTTTGAAAAAGTGATTCTCGAAAAAATAAAGATGCACCTAGAAGAAAATGATACAATCATCAAAGAACAATTTGGATTCCGATTACAGCATAACACTACGCACCAAGTGGCCAGAATAAAAGAAGGAGAAGTGGTTTAATTATGTCTGATTTTAATTGTACTTCCACCAAATTTGTTTATTTATTGTATTTTTGTTCTTACTGAGAGGGATTACGATAAACTATCTTATTTATCCTCGAATTGTTAAGTCGTTTCACCGTCTTGAATGAAATAATAATAATAGAATAATATACTATTATTGCCAAAATGCCAACACACCCCCAGAGAGTATTTTTATTTACAATTCGTCATGGGTATAGCCATTGGATTGGATAGCAACGGAATTGAAAATGGCGGACGTTAGTGGTTGTGCGTGCAAATGCTGTCAAGAATTGATCGATTTAACGGAAGGTCTGTATGTGGATTGCGCTGGTGATTGTGAGGGGTGCTTCCACATGACTTGTGCTGCGGTAAAAAAGAGTGAACTCAATTGTTTGATGAGCAACGAAAGCATTAAGTGGTTCTGCAAGGAATGTGTCGACGGCGGCCGGTTGGGTGATCGTAGTCGTGTTGCTAGTGAGTCTGGTTCTCATGAAATGCTTAAGGAATGTCTAAATATCGTTAAAATGCAGGGTAATTACATCAAAGATCTTCAAAGCGAGGTTAGATTGCTTAAAGCAAATATTTTTCAACTAAATGATAACTTTGTAAGCAACATAGATAAAGTGTGTGCCGACGATAAGCGCACAAATGTTCCACCTGAGTTATCAAACAACAATACTGTATCAAATGGAGTTTGTTATAACTCATCATACGCCAAGGCAACGGGTGCTGTTCCGAAGCATTCAAGTTCAACTCAATTAAAACTTAATCCGGAGGCACCTGACTTCGAATGGAAGCTGGTTAGTTCCAATAAAAAGCTCAAAGGAAAGTCAAAAATCGATTCGACGACAACACCAAATGTTGCGGATGTGACAGTTGGAGTGAGTTCGGCCGCAGATCGGACGCACTCCAAGCCCAATGAGTCGAAAGCCAAGGATGGCGGTAGGAAGACCAAAAGGCCCGGTTTTGTGGGCACAAACTCTGAGTCGTCTATTAAGGCCGTACCCAAAAAGGCGTTCATTTTTGTTTCTCGTCTGCTGCCTGGCGCGGAGCCGGACAATCTGGTTTCTGTGCTGCGTGGTCAATTTCCGGAAGTGGATTGCAAATCGTTGCCTTCGAAGAATCCCCAATTTTACTCCTCATTTTTGGTATCGGTTAATGTCCAAAATTTTTAAAAAGGCTATGTGCCCAGACATTTGGCCGGTGGGAGCGTTTGTCAAGCGATTCCAGTTTGGTGATCAGAAACAGGGTTTTCAGCCGCCTTTGAAGACATCCACCCAAGAATAGTTTCCGGTTGTTGTCCAGTGCAGGTTAGTGATGTGACTATTCACAATAGTACTGTCGCGTCACCATTGTTATTTTACTATCAAAACGTACATGGATTACGAACAAAATTGTAGGACTTATTTTTATCTTTTTCTGTAATAAGTTATGACATTTTGATTCTAACGGAAACATGGCTAACACCTGAAATTGCTAATAGTGAGCTCTGTGATGACGGGTGCGGCTATCGAATATTCAGGTCTGATCGGGACGCAACTGCCACGGGCAAGGTGCGCGGCGGTGGTGTTTTGATAGCGATAAGGGATGTCCGTGAAGTTGGCCCCCCTTTTTTGGAAAATCGACAATTTTTTTTTGTATTATGTTGTTTTCAATTTGTATTGCGTTGTATCGTAAATAAAAAATTCATTTCGCGAACGGTTCCACTAAAAATCGCGAAAAACGGGTTTTTAAGCTGGCCCCCCTTTTTTGGAAAATCAAAATTTTTTTTTTGTATTATGTTGTATTCAATTTGTTTTATGTTGTATCGTAGAAAGTAATCTCATAAATTTAATATTAACCGCGTAATTCGCAAAATAAAAATTCGCGCTGGCCCCCCTTTTTTGGAAAATCGAAAAATTTTTTCTTGTATTATGTTGTATTCAATTTGTTTTACGTTGTATCGTTGAAATTAATCTCATAAATTTAATATTAACCGCGTAATCCGCAAAATAAAAATTCGCGCTAGCCCCCCTTTTTTGGAAAATCGAAAAAATTTTTCTTGTATTATGTTGTATTCAATTTGTTTTACGTTGTATCGTTGAAATTAATCTCATAAATTTAATATTAACCGCGTAATCCGCAAAATAAAAATTTCAGATCGGATGTAACGATACTCAATGTAAATACTCGTATTATAGGTGTTGGTATGTAAGTAACAATGTAACCAATAGATGGCGCTACACTTGTATGTCGCTGGTTATCTTATTATACCTGCAGGTAATATAGGAAGACCTGCTTGTGGTCGTATATGTGTCGACTGTGTCTTAACTCACGTACACAAGCAGGTCAGTGTTCTATATTTTACTATTATGTTTTATTGTTGTACTTCTTATTAAAATGTTATTTTGTTGTTGTGTTCAGTTCAGCTGAATATTCGTGACTGTGGAAATGCACCTTTTGAGGGCTGAAGTTAACAATTCAGCCCATTTAGAAAATGCCTCGATCCACCTTCCAGGAATCATGACAATAAGTTGAATTCCAAAGAACGGGTTTGCGAGAACAATAAATGAGCCTATAAGAAGAGTCGAAGAGCCGAAGTTTCAAAGATGTTGGCTGAAAACAATTTTCAACCATGCGTGTGGCGTAGAAATGAAGCTGACAAATTAATGGAATTTGGTGATGCAGAACCACCTCATTTACCCAAAATTGGTACATTACGTAAAGCTAAACAAGAAAAAAAAAAGAAAAAATGTTAGATTTGGTGCAAGGTGTGGATCCGATTCAACCTATAGTTCAAATGAAATACGAATGATATTCTGGAGCGATTCATGGCATTGGATTAGACCCATTTTTTGTACATTACTGGACATTGGAACAAATGGCAACGTACATTTTGCACTCTAATGTAGTTTATATAGATGCTACAGGATCATTAATTAAAAAATGGAAAAAAGGAAATTCGGAATTAATATCGCATGTATTTTTATATCAAATAGTTTGTGAAACTCCTACGTCAAAAATGCTTGTTTTTCAAATGCTAAGTGCCGTGCAAAATACGAATGCTATACAGTACTGGCTTTTTGAAATTATCCGAATAGGCTACACGCACAAATATAATTTTCCAACGCCAAAAGAAGTTATTTGTGATTTCGATAGAGCCTTAATGGGTGCGGTGGCGAGAGCGTTTGGTCAATGCAAGGATCTTCGAGATTATTTGTCAAAATGTTTTCTGGCGGTTGTAAATGAAGATAAAAATAATCTACCTGATTGTTATTTAAGATTAGATATATCTCATTATGTTGCTCTAGTGGTTCGGTGGAAGATATTGGCGTCATTACATCC
Source organism: Podabrus alpinus (assembly GCA_932274525.1). Classification (NCBI taxonomy): domain Eukaryota; kingdom Metazoa; phylum Arthropoda; class Insecta; order Coleoptera; family Cantharidae; genus Podabrus; species Podabrus alpinus. The sequence goes on from OW026452.1 coordinate 61,431,423, forward strand.
CCAAGTAAAAAAGTTTTATACAATTTTTATGTGTTTATTAACTAAAGTAACTACTTTCAACATTTTCCAAAAGTTAGTTAAATCCGCCATAGTTCTTTGCGTTAGTGAAACAGTTGGAAGCACCGAATATGGAGAAGTTACTCTAGCTGAAAATGCCCGTATTTATATTAGCGAAAATATTAAAGGAAATACAGATTTCAATAATGTTCAAGACAATGTTCAAAATGATGGCAAAGAAGAAGAGATAGAAATAAAACAGTGCGCCAATGAAAACGAAAAGCCTATTGATGTTTGGGCTAATACGTTTTTTAAAAATTGTGTCGATGATGCGAAATCGGCAGCAATTGGGGTTGGTATTAATGCGTATTACTGTCCATCCATGGCTCAAAAACTTAAATATATGCTGCCTTATTTCCCGCTTTATTCCGGAGTAATGATTTCACTATTTGGATATGGAAAAATAAATGCAAGTTCGGCGGCAGTAGAGAGCGAGTTTAATGACTTGAAGCACAGGCTGTTCCGCAATGAAAATTTACCCCTACGTGTCGATAAGTTCTTAGTCATGCATATGCGATCCTTCTCGGGCAAAGCAAAACTAGCAGTCGCAAGTACAGATGTACTTGCTCAACGTACGAATGAAAATAGTGAGAGTACTACATATAAGGAAAATGTGAACGAAGTGGTAAATTCCTCCGAAGATATTGATGAAGCTATCGACGTAGCTTCAGGAACTTTAGAGTTAACCGAAGAACAAAACTGGAGAAACAAAAACCCTGGACAATCGAAAAAACGTTCATACCTTGACGCTTATCCTGATTGGGATATTATCCACCATAAAAAGAAGCAATTAGATATTGGCTTATTGCTTAACGGAAATATATATGCCCTATCATTAAAGGAAGGTATAAAATACTGTTGTAAAAAATACATGTGGATTCGATAGCATTATACAAATATTAGCCATGGCGTGCAAGAATGAAAAATTCTTTAAATTTGTTAATGAAAGGAAAACAACTACGTTTTCATTTCTAAAATGTTTCCTTAAAGATGGTCCATCCGTGGGAATATATAAAATGCGCGCTAAGGTATTGAAAGAAGTGAAACATTTTGTGAACAGCAAAGAAACTGCAGGTGTTATTAATATCGACGCAGCTTCAAATATCGTAAACTTATGTCAATATATATTTGACAAGGATTGGAGCATTATGGATAATTTTACGTGTGATATATGCCATAAACCTAAAATATTTAAAAAAACCATCGCCCCTATGAACATAGAAATCGTTCAAAAACATGGTGTTAAAAAATTGGAAGAAGCGTTGAAATACGGTGGACTTTCTACAAGAAGATGCTGTGGAAAATTATTTGATGTTAGTGTCACGTACGGTTCCCATATTTTTATTGAATGTGGATTGGATAAAGAAATTTTAGTGGACGAATTTCCAGACAAAATGGAATTACATAACAAACAATATCTACTAGCTGGAATAGTTATGTATAAAGGTGGCATTGATATTACATCAATTGGACACTACACAGCGTGGATAAAAAGAGGTACGAATTGGATGGAATTCGATGACTTGTTAAAGAAACCTGCATGCCCACCAAATCAGCCAAGAGAAAAAAATCCTCATTTATGTATTTATGTAGAAATATAAATTTTTGTCAATTTTTTATACATTTAAATTATAATAAATTTACATTTTAATAAGAAGTACAACAATAAAACATAATAGTAAAATATAGAACACTGACCTGCTTGTGTACGTGAGTTAACACACAGTCGACACATATACGACCACAAGCAGGTCTTCCTATATTACCTGCAGGTATAATAAGATAACCAGCGACATACAAGTGTAGCGCCATCTATTGGTTACATTGTAACTTACATACCAACGCCTATAATACGAGTATTTACATTGAGTATCGTTACATCCGATCTGAAATTTTTATTTTGCGGATTACGCGGTTAATATTAAATTTATGACATTAATTTCAACGATACAACGTAAAACAAATTGAATACAACATAATACAAGAAAAAATTTTTCGATTTTCCAAAAAAGGGGGGTCAGCGCGAATTTTTATTTTGCGGATTACGCGGTTAATATTAAATTTATGAGATTAATTTAAACGATACAACATAAAACAAATTGAATACAACATAATACAAAAAAAAAATTTTGATTTTCCAAAAAAGGGGGGCCAGCTCAAAAACCCGTTTTTCGCGATTTTTAGTGGAACCGTTCGCGAAATGAATTTTTTATTTACGATACAACGCAATACAAATTGAAAACAACATAATACAAAAAAAAAATTTTCGATTTTTCAAAAAAGGGGGGCCAACTTCACGGACATGATAAAGGGGGGTTTCCAAGCGGCGGAAACTGCCACTTCTTGCCTGGACCAGGGCTGGGCATTTTGTATTTCAAATGTATTTGAAATACAAAAATTTCAAATGTATTTGAAATACAAAATACATTTGCAATTTGTATTTGAAATACAAAATACAAAATACATTTATGAGATGTATTTGAAATACAAAATACAGTATTTCAAATACAAGATACAGTATTTGAAATACAAAATACATTTATTCATGCCTTGTATTCATGTTATATTGTTTATATACAGTAGTGTAAAAAAATTGGTAACATTGTGTATTTTGTATTTTAAATTTTAAAAGAAACCCTGTATTTTGTATTTTAAAAATGTATTTTGTATTTTAAATTTTAAAAGAAACCCTGTATTTTGTATTAAAAAATGTATTTTGTATTTTAAAAATGTATTTTGTATTTTAAAAATGTATTTTGTATTTGAAATACATTATCAAAATACAAAATACAAATAAAAATGTATTTGAAATACAAAATACATTTGCAATTTGTATTTGAAATACAAAATACAAAATGTATTTCAAATACATATTTCAAATACATGTATTTCAAATACTGCCCAACCCTGGCCTGGACTACTTGTTTGAGCAATTGTGGGTCACGATACAACTGGGCGATCGCAGGCTCCTGATTGGGGCGGTTTATTTACCTCCACATTGGCTATGTTTACACCGTAAACTGCTTGGTTCGGTCCGATCGGACTAAGCGGGAGGGGATAGTTCGATGCGACAAAATATAATTCGCAAGTGGTTCGCAAGTGTTTACACCGTACACTAGAACCGAGGACCAAAATGTGTCATATAACCTAAAAAAAAGTAGTTGTTTGACACTTTACATAATTTTTAAATAATTTAATTTAAACTATAAATTAAATATGTCAAATTTTATAACCTATAAAAATTAAAAATGTGTGTCATTCGGAATTAAAAATACTCGAGTGATGTCGAAAGTAGTCGAACACGTCGAACCATTGGTCGTTTTTAGTTCAGTACTCATATTTTAGAGGACTGAACTAAAGCAGGACCAACTTAGTTCGATGTGTTTACACCACGCGGACTAAAAATATACTTCGGAAATATAGTTCGGTACGGCTTTAGTTCGCGTACCAAGTGTACGGTGTAAACCAGGCCATTGTACCTATCATGATTACCGGTCATTTACGGATTCAGCTGAGTTTGTGTGCGATGCTTTCAGCGGGGACGGGTCGGATGTTTTTGTTTTTGGGGATTTCAATATTCCTAACGTTGAGTGGCACAATGACGATAGTGGCTTGTACGTTACTGGCTCTCACTTAGCCGGTGATATTGTTGCTGAAACTTTTGCTTTTTTAAATTTCTACCAACTAAATGACACACGGAATGCTCATGGTTCGATGTTAGACTTGATTTTTTCAAACGTTTTAAACGATACGGTGATGATCGCATCGGAATTGCTGGTGCCTTGCGACCTTTACCATCCGGCATTAATGATTAGTGTTGCGACAAAGAAGCCTGCGACAACTCTTCAGTACTGCGAAACCGTTTACAACTATAAAGCTTGCGATCTTGAAGCTATAAATGACGACTTCTCTGGTGTAAATTGGGAAATGCTACTTGCGGACTCCTTTAATCTGGATGACTCAATATGTAATTTTTATAACGTACTCTATACCATGATAGAGAAACATGTCCCAATAATTAAAATTAAAAACAAATTTAAGTATCCCAAGTGGTTTAGCCCAGAATTAAAACAAAATATTTTGCATAAACGAAGGGCTCATAACTTATATAAACGCACTCATAATGAATCCTCTTACCAAAAATTTTCTGACCTGAGGTCGCTTTGCAGGGCCCAGGCATCAATACTATATTTCAGAAGTTCAATCTAATATCAAGCACAATAGCAAAGTATTTTGGAATTATGTAAATAATAGGAAAACTGAGAACGGCCTTCCCGACTCAATGCAATTGAGAGATGAAAGGGCGTGTGACGGTGCGAGCATCGCTAATTTATTTGCAAGTCATTTCTCTTCTGTTTTTTCCTCTCCCAACGTCAAGTTCCGTTGCGGCGATGTGGTGGAAGTCACCAGCCTGAACTTGCACTCATATCGAGTAAATGAGGTTCAGGTCTTCGAGAGGTTGAGATTGCTCGATGGTGACAAAGGAGCTGGTCCGGATGGTTTGCCTTCAGCATTCTTAAAGGGCTGCGCGGTGTCGCTGGCCTTTCCTATATGGCTTCTTTTTAATAAGTCACTTGCACTGGGAATATTTCCTGCTGAATGGAAAAAATCCTTTGTTGTGCCAATTTTTAAATCGAGCGGACTCTATTGAGAATTATCGCCCGATAGCGATATTATCTCACATCCCTAAGATCTTCGAAGCAATAGTCAATGATTATCTGTCATCTGCATTGAAGGGCGTTATGTGCGACAGTCAACATGGATTTACTGGCGGGCGCTCCACCACTACAAATTTATTGGTGTTTGTGGACTTTATTATCCGCGCTTTTCACTCTGAGGTTGCAGTGGATGCGATCTATACGGACTTCGCTAAGGCTTTTGACCGTGTCGACCATGTTATATTGCTGCAGAAATTGTTGTCAATCGGGATAAACGGCTCTTTATGGCAGTGGCTTTACTCCTACTTATCTGGGCGATCTCTAATTGTCAAAATTAAAAACTTTTTTTCGCTACCTTTCATTGCTACGTCTGGCGTTCCTCAGGGTTCTCATTTGGGCCCTTTGCTATTTAAGATCTTCATAAATGACATAGTTCGCTGTTTCTGGTATGCACGCGTCTTGCTTTTTGCGGATGATATGAAAATTTATATCAGATTTTTTGACAACATCTCTGTTCTTAATATGCAGTCGGATCTTGATAGGCTGAGTGTATGGTGCAAGGTAAATAGACTCAATTTAAATATTGCAAAATGCAAGCACATTCGTTTCCGCCGCCATCGTTGCGGCGCCCCGAGTATCTATTCGTTAAGTGGCATTTCGTTGGAGTCGGTTCCCAGTATCCGGGATTTGGGTGTCACGATGGACACTAAATTGTGCTTTACTGAGCATACAGCAAATGTTTTCAATGGTGCATTGAAAGTACTTGGCTTTATAAAGAGAAATACAAGCGACTTTGACGACCTTTTTGTACTAAAATGTTTGTATACTTCACTTGTTAGGTCCCGTCTGGACTACGCTTCTTGCGTCTGGTCTCCTTACTACCAATCTGATATCGATAGATTAGAGAGGGTACAGAAGAGATTTCTTAGATACATTGCCTTTAAGCTGGGTATTTCGCACCGCGATGTCGGCTATGAGAGCTTATTGCATAAACTCAGTCTTTCCACGCTTGCGGAGAGAAGGAAGGCGACTGATGTTCGGTACATGGTTGGCCTTGTGAGTGGTTCTGTGGACAGTCCGGAGCTTTTGTCGAGAATTAACTTTTATGTTCCTCAAAGATCACTGAGGAATTCAGTCACTTTTTATATAGAGCCTTTCTCAAGGTTATACTTAATGTTCTCGGCGGTCAGCAGAATGGCTCGCAATGCGAATGAATGCCAACATATGTTTTTTTTTACGTTAATTCGTGTTTAAAAAGTTTTGTTATCAGTTTAATTCAAGCTTGTAATTGTTTTTTTGTTTGTACTATTAGTATGGCGAAGCTTTTTCTCCGATGTAAATAGAAGAAAGTTTTTTCAGCTCGCCCATGCTGGTAATCTGTTTGTATTTTTAACGACACATCATGTAATTGACTCTTTTGTCGTTTGATGTAGAAATAAATAAACTTGAAAGCTCGAGTATGACTCATTAATAAAAAATATGGGCATGTTCTTACACATACTTTTTAATAACACCCTTGTGGTTAATAATATTATCAAGATGCAAACATTTTTAAAGATAAATAGTAAAATTGATTTTTGCCCCCCCCCCCCCCGGACTTCTGAAAAAAGCTGATTTATACAAACTTTTTGAACTAACAATTCCGCATAAACTAAGAGTTGAAACGTAAAATATACCTACACATATTTTTAACTAAAGGCAGATGCACAATTGCCCGGTAACGGGAACGATAAAGAAGTTAAATGTACCTGCTCTTATGGACTGCGTTATCGGTTTGTTAGCGGCTTGTTGTGCATAGGTCCATAAGAGCAGGTACATTTAACTTCTTTATCGTTACCGGGCAATTGTGCATCTGCCTTAAACGATAAATTGCTTGTCTACAGAGCTAAGAAAAATTCATGAATTTTTCTGAAAATGCATTCTTGAGGCGTCCTACATGTAGGACGCACATTGGGCACATCTGAATTAATAAAAATTTAAAGACCAAGTTTTTTTAATGTCAAATAAATCTCATAAGCCTCCACTATCCAAAATTCCAGTTAGAAAAGCTAACACAAATTTAATTTAACTTTAAAACCGACAATTTTCGCGAAAAACCCTGTATAACAGGAGCCGTAGACGATTTTTTTAATATCACAATATTAAATAATGAAAACCTGTTTTAGCACCTTCTTTAATTTGGTTCTGTAATTCTATAAATATCAAATTTACCATGTTGAATTCGTAGTTTCTGCAATCCATTTTTTCACCATAGATCAGTGTTCTCCAAGACCAGCCCATGTTTAATTATCCGCATTTTATTCGCACAATCAGGATTACAGATTAAAAATGTTGCGGAATATTTTATTTAGAAAATCATCCCACTTCTGATGGTCCTAAGAAACGTGACGTAAAACACACCTGAGAGTTTCTTCCTTCTCAACAATATGCTTCTTACTCCCAAAACCACAAATAATCCGATTGGATTGCATGTATACTTCATCCAAGCTAAGGAAATGGAAGAGGATTTATAATAAACAGGACAATCTATTAAATTTGGATATTTTACAGAATGTACTTCTACAAAACTATACATATGAAATAAATACATACTAATTTTTGTTTTTATAAATACAGGGGGCAGCTTCAGGAATATAAAAGCAAACAAAAAGTTAATAATAATTCAAGATTGAATAAAAAAATTATTGTTATGTAACAATTTATAATTCGACATATATCGTACACACAACACTCATACACAATCTTGTATTTTGTAGTTCATGTAAATTATTATTGCGTCCACACAAGCGCTTTCACATTCTTCAAAGAAATCTACACTTGATTCTTACATTATATATACTCTTTTTTTGTTTGGTGAGAATAACCAAGAAACACTAATGCAAACATAAACGAGTTTTTCAGCGACGTGCACACAGTAGAATTTGTTCAGGAGCACTGAAGGGTCCCATGCGGTTATGGACGTCGACAGCGCGCACGGCGAAGTGATATTTGTTACCATCAGCAGATTGCGTTAAAGTACAGGCCATCGGTAACGTTAATGCTTTCACAACTCCCACCATCCGCCACATATCCGAACTGGGCGGTGATGTCGTCTCCTGGTAAGCATACAACTGATATCTGTCAATCGATTCGAAATTGTCTAAGTTGTAAGGCATACGCCAAGAGAGCACAATTCCACCACCCGATCGTTTAATGGAAAGATGAGGTTTAGGCGGAATTGGCTTACGGGCCGGTTGGGAATTTTGCGTTATAGGAGGCGCAGGTAAAGGTGCAGGATGTTTAGATATGTGCACTTTCGACGTGGGAGCTCGCGTGATCGCGTTCGTCGTCGTCACGGACGCGGTGCCTTGTCCGGAGGTCAACTTCAACTGAGATACTTGTTGGGCCGTCCTGGTGCTCGTGTTAACCGCTATCGCGGAACCGTTCGCCACGGACGCTAAATCTCCATTGCCTGAACCTAAAAGAATATAAAAAAATTGAGTAAACAATTGGCGCCCAATGTGGGGGGACACTTACTAATTTTTAACATCACCTTTTTATTGGTTGGTTTTTCATCTGCCGTCAGAAGTTGATTGTTGTTCGTCGTGGGCACCACTTGCCCGCTCGCCAATGCGCCTGGTTTAATAGCGCTTGTGAGGATTCGAACTCCGGCTGTGGCGGCCACGGTTTTGGAATCCATCGCGTTTTTAGTAACAGCCGGCGTATTTCTGGTTGGAGTAGTTGTGGCAGTGTCTTCGTCTGTCAAATTGATCACCGTTTTAGTCGTCATGGCCGGCTTCTTAACGGCGACTCGGTTTATCGGTAGCGTCGTTTTCGGAGGCGTGACCGTAGTGGTTGAAACGGGAACGGAAACTGCGGTAGGAGCGGGGACAGTTTGATTCGAAACGGCGGGAGTTGTACTCGGTCCAGTGGCGTTTGCAGAGTTCGTCGCATTTTGTAAAACTTGAGAGAGCAAACAGTTTTTCTGATAGGCAACTTTGGTCTTGGTATTTTGTACGGGCGAAACTCGCGCCATATTCTGTTGAGGTCTATTCGGAACCGGAAGTTTGTTAATTTTGTTGTTGGTGTTGTTCAACAAAGGCGAACGAACCTGTTGTTTTTGATTAAAAGCAGGCGTAGCCGTTTTCGGCGACCTGTTCAGACGGCGTTGTTTTGAGGCCATTACGCGAACTTGTAAACCAACTGAACGTGTAATTTTTACGGGCACCAGGGGTTTCTCGCGTTCGTTTTAGGCTTCTATACAAAGTATAGCAAGAAGCCTTATGATCTGGCTCCGTGTCTGTCTGTCCGTCCGTCTGTCCGTCCGTCTGTCCGTCCGTCCGTCTGTCTGTCTGTCTGTCTGTCCGCATAATTCAAAATCATACAGAGCGTTTCAAATCGTGTTGGAAATACTCTGTGTGTATAGAGGTCTAAGAACTGGGTAGCCAGTGCGCTACTTTTAGGCTTCTATACAAGGTATAGAAAGAAGCCTTATGGTCTGGCTTCGTGTCCGTCCGCATGTTTCAGAGCCAATCATAACGTTGATCAACTGATACATTGTTATATTGTAAATACGTCGTCTATATAGTATTGCGTTAATCTGTTAATCCGTTGTTTCGATTCGCTAATGCAATTTATAAATACGCAAATGTTCGAAAGAAATTTACTACGTTAAAGATATTTTCAACGAGGTCTCCCTATATAAACTACTTGTTAGGCTACTATACAAAGTATAGCAAGAACCCTTATGATCTGGCTCCGCGTCTGTCCGTCTGTCTGTCCGCATAATTCAAATCTAATCAGAACCTTCGAAATTGTGATTGTAAACACATCGTGTACCTATATATAATTAAATAAAATTTGTTTTAAATTTAAAATCGACTTTCTAGCCACGTTCTGTAAAAAAATTTTTTTTATGATTTAAGAAATGAAATGTTCTGGGATTTATATTGGAACTTAAAATGCTATTTTTTTGTTTTAGGCTTCTATACAAAGTATAGCAAGAAGCCTTATTTTTTTAACATGGAACATGTTTTTACGGTCGTTACCTCGCAAAAATCGACACCAAAAAGCCGACACCAAAAACCGACAGCAAAAACCGACACCAAAAATCGATACCAAAAATTGGCACCACATGTATAATGTAATTTATAGTTTATAATTTGAATAGAGTAGATTATCGAATAACATCTTCCCATTCACAATAATGAATTTTCAATAACAAAATTTTCATTACCAAAAATTTAAATCCGAAACCGATCGCAAAAAGCAAATTTGCTTATATAGTAAATTTTTTATTACCAACACAAAAATTAAGGGATTATCCCCCGTGTAACACAACTGCGTGTAATACACGGTTACACAACTACGCCGCACTTCGGAAAACAGTAAAAAGAAGAAGAAACGTGATAGGCGCCACTCCCGCGGCACCCCTCAGTCTCGAGGAAAACTATGATAAATAGTTTGGTACCGAAAAACAGGTTCCATGTTAAATCTTCATATTTAGCGAACGATACAGCCCTGTTTAGCGCCCCTTCCACAACCTTATTTAATTCTCGCAAAGCCATTTTTTGTAAAGACATTTTTAGTTCACGTTCAACACATTTAAGTCATAATAAGTCATTTGGTTTATATAGTATTTTTATTAAATATTAACGGATTAACGTATTAACGTTAATCCGGATTTAAGTTAATCATTAATAACCGTTATTTCCTATCTCCTCGATTTTTGTTTCTTCTTTTCGTTCCGTTCAGATCCTTCCCCTTCCATAACTTCGATTAGTGCTTATGTTGGTAACAAATTTGGACCAATGAGATTAGGTTTTGACACGCCGCAGGAGCGAGCCGGCATTTTAGGCTTCTATACAAAGTATAGCAAGAAGCCTTATGATCTGGCTCCGTGTCCGTCTGTCCGCATAATTCAAAATCATACAGAGCGTTTCAAATCGTGTTGGAAATACTCTGTGTGTATAGAGGTCTAAGAATTGGGTAGCCAGTGCGCTACTTTTTTACTTTGATGTGAAAAAATAATTTTTTATTGATGTGGTTAGTGAAGTTAAGTTATAAATAAAAGAGAAAGGAGAGGATTGGTCCACCTCAAAAAAAGGACCATACATTACAGAGAAGTAAATTTTCTAATAGAATGGAAAAGTTTGATTGTTATTACTTATATAGTAAATGATAATTACCAATCGCAAAAAATTTAATTGGTGCTGATTATCTGATTATTTCTTATAGGTATCTGAAAAAATAATTTTTATCCGATAATAAAGATACTAATCTGAAAATCTAAATGTTTTGTCACTAAAATTTACTTATATAGAATATTTTTTAAGTTGGTAACCCTCGGTTCCGAATTATCGGATTATCTGATATCACATTATAAAATTATGGCGACCAAAAATAACAACAACTTTTCACACCAGAAAAGTAGTTGTATGTATAGAAGCCTAGGAACCGCTGCTGAAGCACGTTCCAACTTGTTTTAAGCTGAGTTCGTGCAGCAGTTTCTTGTTTACGATTTCTAAATCGTGCGCCTGTTTCGATAGCTGCGCCACCTCTTTCCGCCACATTTTGGCCATTTGTTCCTGAACACCCAACTGATGCCGCAACTCGTCTTGTTCGCTTTTATAGCAAATTCCTTCGCACACTTTCTGCATGCAAATTTCCTCGAGATCTTCGTAGCACAATTTTTTCAGACAATTTTTTTTTAAATATGCATCCACCGTGCCCAATACACGATGCTTTCTAGCTTCAGTTATCTTCTCGCCATCTTCGATATCCGCGGGAGGTTCCTTTGCGGCAGGTTGTTCCTTCGCGACGTCGTCGACTTCCGTCCCCAATTTCATTTTTTTCGCATCTTGTTGCACATTTTCTTCGGATAGCGTTCTTTTACCTGACGTAATGGTTTTGGTAGAATCGGTATCGTCTGAAAAATAAAATTAATTTGTCATGTGGGTAAGTATGGCATTCCCCGGAAAACTACGCGATACTTTCTCGAGGTCACATCAAGGTCGCTTTATGCATAACGTCGACACCACAAAATGTAATAAAGGAAATGGGGGATAGCACGCAAAAGTCAACCGTGAAATTGAAAATTTCCTATAGAAATTCGGAAAGCTGAAGGTTTGAATAGTTGATTTACCAAAAAAAAAAGCTGAAAAATAACAAACGCACCCTTAAAATAAGGGAAAACTGTGCTGAGATTACCCATTGGCTCATGGCTTTAAGGCCACGCCCACCAACAAATTAGAAGGCATTTTTAGGTCCGAATTAGAGTCGGAAGTGGTTGCGTTGTAAAAACCTACCCTCCGCTCCGGGCGGTTTTGACAACGCTTTAATTAGCTAAAACAACCCTAAAGATGATCCATACACCGCACCGGGATCATAAAAAAACGGGATATAGCATTTAAAATTATCGTAGAAAAGGTATAATATAGCATTTGTTTAATCCTACTATAGAAACATGTTGTTTCTTCCTTAGATACCAAGCGAGAAACCATTTGTTTTGCTCACTCAGGTTGTTTTCATGGTAACGGATGGGCGAAAGTAGTGAGTGATAGGAAACTTTCAACCACCTTTTTTAATTCAAAAAATTATAAGGGATGGCGCTGCAAGTAACAAATTTCTTTCATGTATCTTCCCTTTGACTTTTCTGGCAACAAATGAAATGTAGCGGCATCAGCAGCTTTTTTGACATCGTTGGGCACAGCAAATTTTTCACTTTGCTCCATTTTATTAGCAATATTTAAGGCAAATTATTCGGGATGCTATTGTAAAAAATATATAAATGTCATAACATCGCCTGCAAGGCAAGACAACTTATTATGAACGATAAAATGAAGCATTGTGAAACGATAAAAGTGTACAGCATTCCTGTGCCGCAAGAAAAGTCAACTATTCCTAAATTCCTATGTGAACAACTAAGATTACCCGAAAAAGTCAAATCTATTTGTTAACATAACATAACCACAAAATAAATAAAGAAAGGGTAAAAGAATTGACTGCACAATAAAAAGTATGCTATGAAGTTCTCAGATGATGTGTGATTGTTTTCAATTCCGTTCATGGCCAAAAAAATTACTTGCCCAAAATAAAAACCGACAAAAACAAGTACTTCAAAGTTTGACGGCGCGTGTCAGCTAAACGACTGGCTTATGATAAATATTATTCAAATCAATATTGTACATATTTTAACGCTCTACAAAAAAATATATATCACTGCCCAACAGCCATTTTGGTGACGGAGAAGTAAGAACTGAATTTAAATATGTTTGATGCCCTGATTTCAAAAATGTCTTGCTTTTTTTCGTAGCAGCTCTAGTTTTTTGGATACGCGGTAATCGATTGTATAGTTTTAATAAAAGGTAAAAATAATATGAAAATATTTTTACAGGTCAAAACCAAAATTTTTCAGGTAAAATTAAAATCAAATTACCTTGTTTCAGGTACTCGGAAATCTCCATGATCGTAAAACCCTCATTTCCGATACCTGCCGAACTCTCACGACCGAATTCACTACCTGCGGTGTACACTTAAAACCCTTACAAGTTTCAGTTTACCATTACGGTGCGTTCATGGAAAGTACCTTCTAGTGCAAGGTACACGGAGAACTAGATGCTTTTGCCTTGTCGTCACCCTGGACGTAAGAAACGCATTTAATTGCGCAGGGTGGAGGCACATACTGAACTCGTTGAGAGCCCGAAATATCAGTCCCGAGATCTTCAACCTGGTGGCCAGTTACCTTGAAGACAGAAGTCTTATCATCAACGGTGCCACTAGGGAAGTTACCAGCGGTGTCCCACAGGGTTCAGTACTTGGCCCAACCTTGTGGAACGTAATGTATGACGAAGTTCTCGGGCTGGTATACCCAGACGGCACTACGCTGTACGGCTTTGCCGACGACCTCACCCTCATCGTTGTAGACAGAGAGTCGTCGGCTTTGGAAGCCAAAGCAAACGCAGCGATAGCCACCATAAACACCTGGGCGGGCAGCCGCGGACTTACTTTGGTGCCGGAGAAATCCGAGGCAGTCGTAATCCGCGGCAGAAGAAAAGCCCCCACTATGAGGCTGCTTTTGGGTGGTTCCCCAATTGCAGTCAAAGACTTCGTCACCATACTGGGGGTAAAGATAGACAAGAACCTGAATTTTGCCGATCACATCCGTACGGCGTGCAACAAGGCGACGGCGATAGTTACTTCGTTCGCTAGACTAATGCCCAACATCGGTGGCCCAAAACCGACGAAGCGAAGGATGTTGGGCACCGTCGCACAGTCCGTGATGTTGTACGCCGCTCCCGTTTGGCAAGAGGCCGTCAACGTCCAGCGTAACCGTAATAGGCTGCAAGCGGTCCAGCGCAAGATGGCACTTCGAGTAACTTGCGCTTACAGGACCGTGTCCGGCGAAGCCGTGCGAGTCTTGGCCTCCATGCCTCCCATAGAGCTTTTAGCTAGAGAGCAGACGTACGAGCGGGACCGGACCCCACCATTAAGCAGCGGACGCTCGACGATTGGCAAAGGAGCTGGTCCTCCGGCACGAATGCCGCTTGGACCAGAAAGCTCATTCCGGATCTTCGTCCTTGGGTAGCGAGAAAGCACGGAGAGGTGAACTTTCATATAACACAAGCTCTCACCGCCCACGGATGCTTCCAGGCATATCTCCACAGGTTCAGGCTGACCGAGTCACCTGCCTGTCGTTACTGCGGGGACGAAGATACGGCGGAACACACTCTTTTCGGATGCCTAAGATGGGAGAGGGAGAGAGTGATGATTTCGCTCCGGATGGGCGACACACTAAGCCCGGACAACATGATTGCTTTCATGCTGTCCGGCGAAGACGAATGGCTGGCTGTAGCGGTCTTCATCAGTCAAGTGATGAAGACCAAGGAGGGGGACGGACGAGCTGAGCAAGCCGCAGCTCGAGTTCTCGCCCTACAGTTAAGTCAATGACAGCCTTTTTAAGTTCCCTTGAGAAGTTCCCGCGAGAAGTTCCCAAGAGAATTCCCGAAGAATATCGTCATTGATCGGCGGGTCGGGTCGGGTCGATTAGTGACGGTCGTTCGACGGGGTTGGTTAGTGTCGGTACGACGATAGCGCGTAGACCCTCTGTGGACACAAACTCTCGTGCTAATCCAGAGGGGGACGATCGCGAAAATAGTGCCGTCAAATATAAAGACGAGTGGACTGGCACTTTGCCAGCGACCACAAGTTTTTCAAGATGACCCGGTCGCATCGCGCTCTGTGATTTAATATGATCTGCAGGGTCGCTTGGGGGCTCGGAGTCTCCGGTGTGGATGACGGTCGGCTCGGCCTTGACTTTGTCGCCGGAATTTCCGCCTATTAAGTTAATGACGAGTGGACTTTCACCTATACTGACGATTGCGGACCACTAGGTGACCCGGTGAGACGTGTTGGATCGCGGCGAGCGGTGTGTCCGGTTCAATTGGAAAAGTAGAATCAAGTGATAGTGCCTGACCTCCCGGACACAAACTTTCGTGCTAAACCGGGAGGTCATCGGGAGCCTGCATCATCGATGCAGCATGGAAGATCGCAGACGACAGCGGAAGTAATGCCGAGAAGGTAAAGCCCGCTGTCGTCGGGGAGGGGGTTTTAGTCAGTTAGAATCTGACACTACCATCCCTGATGGGGTGGTGCCTATGAAGGTTTCCCCCTTCCCTGCAGAAAAAAAAAAAAAAAATTTAAAAAAGCTAAATGTACGTAACCACCTGCCTTCCTTTAAGGAATCTTGATAATCCATTCATGCTCGTCCCATATAATAGTAATAACCGAGTAATAACGTGAAATCTATAGAAGTTATCTTAAGATATCTTAAAAATTAGAGCTGCTATGAAAAAAAGAAAGACATTTTTGAAATCAGGGCATCAAACATATTTAAATTCAGTTCTTACTTCTCCGCCACCAAATTTTTTTTTTCATTTTGTTGGGCTGTGTAATTTATTACCCTATCTAGCTAAGTTTCCGATATTTTAGAAAAAACAAAGAACATGACGTTATTTGTGTCTATCGTCTCAATTTGAAGTTGTTAAGGTAAAGACAAACTGAAAGAAACTGTTTTTTGCCGTCGCGTTGATGTTATGCATAAATCAATCTTTATCGCGGGAAATTTATTGAATCAGTAGTACGTGGTACTACTACGGATAATTAAAAAAGAAAAAGAAAAAAGCTCACCGTTCTTTAGAGGTTCGATTGTTTCTTCATCTTTTTCTGGTGTTACTTCAGTATTCACAGCTTCCTCATCCTTACTCAAAGAGCTCTCTTGAATATCTACCTCATCATCTGAAGTTGTTTTATCGCCCTGACTATCGTCATCCTGTTTTTGTTCATCTTCTTCTTCGTTTTTATCGGTTTCTGCTTCGTTATCTTCACTCTCTACTGTTTCATTCGATTCTTTGTCGTTTTCTTCCGTATCATTTTCCACAATTTGTAATAAATCTTCCGTGTCCATGATTTGGTTTTTCAAAATTTCGGCGTTTGTTTGTTCGGTTTCTTCGCCTTCTTTTTTAATTTCTTTACCTACTACGTCACTATTTACACTACTATCGTCCGCCTCAGCACTCTTGTCGTTTTCGTTTGTTTCACTATTCACTGCAGCATCACTTTCTTCTTTTACTTTATCAACATCTTCTTCATTTAGTTCTACGTCATCTAAATCTATTTCTTCTTGTTTAATTTCAGCTTTCATGATGTCATATTCTTCTTCGATTACCATTTTTTCTTTTTCCGTTACCTTTTCTTCTGCTTCCTTTACCTTTGTTTCTTCTTCGGTTTCTTGTTTTACTTTTTCCTCTGCTTGCATCACCGCTTCTTTTACTTGGGACTGAATTGTCTTTTCTTCTTCCACAGGTTGTATTTCTTTATCCACCTTTTCTGTCGTGCCCTTTTCTTCCACGCTACTTTTATCTTGATTTTCCCCCTCCTGAATATTTTTAATTGGTTCGTTTTCTTCACTGTCATTTATAACCACAACAGCAGTGCTTTTAGCGTGTTGGTCGTCGTTTAACAACTCGCCTTCGGTTTTTGCATCAATACTCTCCATACAAACATCTTCGGCAGTGTCAAATTTAATCAAAACTTCATTTTCGATCATTTCATCCGATTCGCCATTTTGTTTTGCAGTCTCTAAAAAATACAAACCAAAATTATATTTTCACTCAAAACACAAATACACCACTTACTATCGATATCGTCAGCTTCATCTTCGGATAAGTACAAATGATAGTTTTCTTCTGACATTTCCTCATCGTCAACATTTTCCAACGGCAACGAGGTTAACTCGGCACCACCGTTAACAGACGCCAACGTTTTTAACACCATCGTAGCGCTGTTGTGATTTTCCACTTGTAATCGCTCGCTGTCCCGCATCTTAGAATCTGCTAACAAAGAAAAGTTCATTTTTAAGGTTATATTTTCAGCTACCCACCATGAATGTCTAAAAATTTAGCCGTTTCAGCTCACCCCCCCGATTACCTTTGAAATTGCGACTGAAAATTATAGCTATAGGTCTCGGCATATTTGCAAAGGCAAAAGGTAGATAAACTATAAACGCACATAAGAAAAAAAATTCGCACGGCTCAGAATTCAGCGCCTAATACCAACTCGCTGTCAAACGGGTTATTTTGACAGACGGTCGTGAATTTCCGTTCGATTTTACCACAAGGTCAAACTTACGAACCTAAATTGACTTTAAAATATTAAGAAAATCAAAGTCGGTGCCCCTCCAATTAAATTTTATCAAAAAAAAAATCGGTGCTCAAAAAATCGAAACACCCTGTATGGTAAAATTTGATTACAAAAAAGTCGAATTTATTTTAGTAACATCCGACTTCCCCCCTCGTTTTACAATCGTAAGTTAAAATGTCCGAATTTAGATAAAACTATTAGTAAAGCTTACTTAGATAATTGTTCATTCTTAAAATTGAGATACGATTTCACACACACAATAAAATAATTTTAGTTTAATCACCATTATAACACGCGGTTATCAAATTCAATTTATTTTAGATAAAAATATCGATGAAATTTACATTATTTCATAATAAGATTACAACACTTGATGTTTAGAATTAATTATGATCTCGGATCGATTAATTTTCACTAAAATAAAAGAAGATAACACAAAACTTGATTATTTATACGACAAAAATGAATGCATTTACTTCGAGGTCACTAAATGCAGGGGTGTCTCTTCTGCGTTTTAGAGGGGTCACTTCCTATGTAGTGTTCTTAGCGGTATAATTTAAATAGACCAATCAGAAAATGCTAAACTTATTATGATCACATACGGGACAAAGCAAAATATATTTTTAGACAGAGAAAAATAGCACGCTACTCTGGAATGTCGTTGTGAGTGAGATCATGCGTAGGCGATGATCTAATTCATTTCGAATTTGTAACAGATTTTAATTTTACTTTGGTTATATACCGAGTTGTGAAAGTGTGATTATAAATGTTCAGAAAGATCTAATTTAAAAAGTCATTTAAAAATTCATACCGGCGAAAAACCTTTTATATGTAAAATTTGTAACTATCAATTTTCACGTCGTTCTATTTTAAAAAAACATTTAAAAATCCATACTGGCGAGAAGCCTTTTAGTTGTGAAAGTTGTGATTATAAATGTTCAGAAAAATCTAATTTAAAAAGTCATTTAAAAATTCATACCGGCGAGAAACCTTTTAGATGTAAAATTTGTGACTATCGAAACACCGCCCGGAGTCCCGGAGGGACGTAGGGTAGGTTTTTTGATGCGCACAATTCTGGTCGGGGCGGATCCACCCTAAAAAGTAATTTGCACCATCAAAACCGGCCGCGGGGCAGAGCCCCGCAAGGCCTAGGTTTTCCCCATAGTTTTTTATGTTTATTTAGAGACCTTATTCTTAAAATATTTGTGGTTCTGAAAAGAACTCATTATTATTACTGCGATGTTATACGCACGGTATAGACTCACAAATTAATGCGCTCCCGACAGTGCGAGCGTGGCTTATATTATATAACCTCGGTAATGGGCGTGGCCTAAACTTGCGATTTACATGTTAAATTTAGCTTTTTAAAAATTGATTTTTCTCGAAATTTTATGTATATCATCTCGAGTGAAATTTTTACAGTACACTCTAATAAGGTTCCTTTTGCTATAAAAAAATTTTGAAATTATTTGGGGTGACAGTTGTTATGACACTCTTCCCAATACATGTTTAACCCTCAAAAACAGCCCTTAAAATAGTAGGGAAAAAGGCGTCTCCCATTGGCTGTTGGTATTCTTAGGCCACGCCCCACCCCGACTTTTTCGTTTGCATCTAACATTTTACGGTAATCTTGGAAAAAATTTGCCTAAGCGCGACAGATCCAAAAAACAACTGATCCGTAACGAAACGGATTTTTTGCGTATAAGACTGTTTTGACATACTGTTTTGTAAATTTTGTACTGAGGTATACCTAACGGTAGGTGAGGTTGACATTTGAACAGGAAAGGTTCAGGATGGTTTAAGTGCAAAAAGTTGTTGGTTTGCGAAAAATTCGAGCGCAATTTAAACCGGTTTGATATTTTTCATGGTACACTAATCAAAATTGTATGACGTACTAAAAAATACATGTATTCACTTTTTAAAATAATTGTGGCTCGTTTACAAATTTTGTTAAAAGAACAAAACAGATAGTACACAATCGAGCATGCAGGGTCAGACCGTTCTCGAATATATATTTGTGGGCAGTCCGACCGTGCACTAATCACTTCCCATCAAAATAGTTTCTATACATATGAATAAAATGCTAACCGCGGAGAAAAATAAGAATTTACAAAATATGGAAGATGACAGCAAACTTTTAGATTTTCCATTTCCTTTAAAGAACCACTTCGAAGTTAAAACGGAAGACTTGGAAGACGTAAAATTTAATTTGGATGAACTGCACCATTCGATTGATATTAAAGATGAGATAGATTCTAAAGAATTAATGCAAGATGAACCTGTACAAAAAAATAACAGTTCAACTTTATCGGACAGTGCAAATTGTGAGTATAAAGTTACACATAACCACACATTTATGATTATGACCATAAATGAGTTCATAAGGTTTGTTTCCATGTGCATGTAAAAATTCATTGTAGGCAAAATTAGTTTGTTTCTCAAATAATTGACTATAGATGTGTAAGCAATTTAAATTTAAAAATGCACACAGGTGAGAAACCATTTGCTTGTGTAATATTTAGTTGTAAGTTTATAGGAAAATCAAATATAAAAAGACATTAAAAATTCACACTGGCGAGAAACCGCTTGGTTGTGAATTGTTCGACTATAAATAAAATCAAGTTTAAAACATTTAGAAACTCGCACTGGCGAGAAACCTTTTGCATATGAAATGTGTGGTTATAATGTATAGGAAAATTAAGTTTAACAAGAAATTTAGAAACCGTTTGGTCGTATAATATGTGATTAATAATGTTCACAAAACGAAACTTCAAAGTGCATATTTTTAAAACTCACACTGGCGAGAAACCATTTGCTTGTTAAAGATATGACTATAAATTTGCACAGAAATCGTCTTTAAGATGGAATTTGAAAATAACGATATAATTTATTATTTGGGTAGTTATTCATAATACAAACTTATTTGTAAATAAGTAATTAAATCTACGTCTTTGTATGTAAAATTGTTATATTTTGGATAATCGGTTTTGCTATTATAGCATCGTCAGATCCAACCGTGGGTTGACCGCTTGATAAAATTGTGTACACCAAAACTTCGAATTATTAGAGGTTCACCGTGCGTCCGAAGTTACTCGGCGTCTGATATACAGACGCCGAGTGGTACTTATGTATAAATTTTGCAATTGACTATAGGGATAAAATATTAATTGTACGCACCCTGGTGGCTGTAATATCAATTAAATATGTGACGTCATAAAGAGAATGTTATTGTTTCATATTGTTCAGTATTGTTTTCATTGAATTTTATACGGTAGAGATTATTGTTTGTCCTGGCGAAATAATATTAATATTATGTAAGTATAACAAATTTTTTAATGTGTTTTCATGTTTTACGTCACTATATTCAAAAGTTAACCTTGCAATTTTTCTTGTGTATTATACACGTGTAATGAATTCGAGGTTAAATTACTTAAAATTAATTATTTATTACTTAGTTTTCTGTTTAAACGTGTTTGTTATGTTGCAGTTTTAAGTTATGAATGCCAAAGGAAAACCGTGTAAGACAAATTGTTCTGTGTATGGTTGTAAATCAGTACGCCACAAAAATCCCAACTTAAGTTTTCATAATTTTCCGAAGCCGGGCAAAGAAAAAGTAGAAATTCAAAATGCTTATGGCAATGTTGAAGTTATTGATAGGAGGGAAGCGTGGATTTTAAAATTAATAAAAATGGGCAAAAAGGTTCCACAGCATATGAAAGTTTGCTTTTTACACTTCACATCATAAGATTATTATTATGCAGGTAAGGAAGAAATTAACGTTTTAAAGAGGAGAAGTTATAACTGTTACTGATTTTAGAATGGGTTGGTATCGACGATTATTACCAAATGCCGTTCCTTAACAAAAACTGCCAAGTAGATAACCCAACTTTTGTGATGTATGTGTAGTAATTAGTTTTATTTTTTAGATTATCAAACGAAGCAGCCACGTTTAAAAAAAAATGCAGTTCCTTTCCAGAAAATTCCTAAAGAAAGTACGGTAGTAAAGCACAACATCGAATTTGTCGCAACTCCATATTACGTAGCAACTACGAATTTGAAACGGAGGTATCGGATGAATTGGAAGATGTGAAATTTAATGTAGAAGATGTGAAATTCAAGTTAGAAGATTTACATCATTCTATTGACATTAAAGAAGAGGTGAAAAAACACTGGCGAAAAACCATTTAAATGTGAATTTTGTGACTAGATTTGGATGTTGCTAGAACGTTATTGTTACACCGTTTATTAGTTTAATAAACACATGTGCTGTTGTCAATTTATCTTCGCCAATTCTTGCAGATGACAAATTTATGAAATAATCATGTAAATTAGAATTTGTTTTTTTTTCTTTATTTTTAATAGGTTTTTATCAGGTAACAATCAGTATAAATAACAAATAAATAGGTTTTATTATAAATAGTTTAAATAGTACCATAAATAATAAAATATTATATAAGTAAACAATTGTAAATATTTTGAATTTGAAATAAATTAAAACGTTTGTAGCTAAATAATTACCATTTCTGCATCGTGATACTGAATTCTGAAAATAACATATATTTTTTAACAAGTTTTTAAATTAAATTTCGAAACATCGATGTCTAGCGAAATCATAAATGCTGAAATTAATACATTATTGGCTATTTCTAGCAATTCTTGTGGCACTTGATCTACACTGACATTTCCTCGTTCCTCTTAACATATGACCACCGTTCAAAGGGTTCAGCATTGTACTGCTCCAAAGCTGCCACTTTCGCAGAGGTGTTGCGGCTTCTGTAGTTGCAATTTCTCTACATCGAACACTAAAATAATTAAGAAAACCAAAATTAAATAAATTATGCTATTATAAATTTTTAAAAAATGTACCTCTGCAAAGCTAAAGCACCGTGATTTCTCTTCTTAATTAATTCTGGAAAATGGTCACTAACAAAGCCATGCCTACTATCTTCATTTCTTCCTCGTTTTCTATTAACACATGACCACCGTTCAAAGGGTTTAGCATTGTACTGCTCCAAAGCTGCCTCCTTGTTAGATTTCCAGTAGCATTTGATGTCGGTGCATGAAAATTCTTCAAAGTCAAAAATGCTGGTCCTGAAATTATTTATAAATTTATATTTTTTATAATTACATCAAATAGTATAAATGCATGCACTACACTATCTTACCTTGTACATAAAAGCAAAAATGCTGCAATATGCTTGCATCTTTGTGATTCGCCTGCCGTACAACTGCATTTCATTTCAGAAATCTGAAGTTCCGGTTTATCGATACGAAACGTGCCCTGAATTTCGTGAGGTGTATCAGAAAGTTCACTAGTTTTCAAACACAATGCAAGTGTTTTTACTACTTTAGCATCTGTACTGTTCACTTTACCAAACGCAATTATGTGTCTTGCATTCAACACATTTTCGCCAGTTAAGAAACTGCGAGTTTAAAGCCATGATAAAACCACTTATCCAACTAAACTATTTAAATCACAATATTAATATTATTCACCAGGAAAATTCGAAACGACAGCAAAGAAGTAAGGTTATAACCGAATCTCTCTCATTGACGTCACGCTTGTTGTTGCTTTCAGCGCCCCCATCGGTAAAATTTTATCCCTATTAGTGACACCACCTAATATTTAAACCTGTAAATAATAGGACGCCGAGTGGAACAAATTCTAAACAATCGTAGTTCAGGCAATTAATGGTAAGGTGTTATTGTGCACTTGCTGACTTATCTGAATTAACTTTATTTAATAAGTAGATTTAGCGGAAAGTGAAGTGATTGTAATTCTTACACATTAATTGATTTAAAATGTATCAATTTTGCAGTAGAACGATAAAAAATAGTAAGCAAAGCTATAACTTCAGGTAAGTTTTATTTTGTGAAAAAACAGCATTAGGGTCATTCCATCTCAAATCGACAAAAAAATAGGTAAAATTGACTCGACCCCGACCAAACTTAATGAAACTTGGTACACACCATCGCATCGTAGTAAGAAATAAAAAACACAAATTTAAGGATTTGTCCAAAAAGGCATTCGTTTCCTTGTTTTGGTTTTTGAAAAAGTCAAAAAGTTGGTGTGTAGACTTGTAGAAAAACGACTAACTTCATCGACAGTGGTCTAAATTTAAAAATAAAAAATGTTCTGTAAAGGTAAATGAACATTCTGTTCAAATATTTAACCACATTTTATATTTTCAACCCCTAACGATTAATTTTTTAATTTTAACATTTGCAACCCCTATTTCTAAAGGGGTCTTTTTTTTGGTTAATTTTTTTACAGTTTGTTGGTACAAATGTACTGAGCATGCGTACCAAATTTTATCATGGGATGAGCATGGGTTCGGTTATTAAAAATTAATTAAGTATAGGCAGAAACGGACAAAAATCAGTTTTTCGCCGATTTCTCAAGTTTCTTTGAACTTTATGACAAAATAGTTTCTAATTAAATTCTCTACAAAAAAATATTTACACATATTTTTCGTCAGATTTGTATTCACATAGCAATAACAGCTCAAAGTAGAGCCAAGTTGCGCAACCACCGTTATATTTATTTAAAAAGGTCGGAATCGATTTTCAATTAATTGTATAGATTTTCATCATAAATATTTATTATCTAAATATAAGTTGACCACACGATTTTGATAAAAAGTTTAGCATAATATGACAATGCAGTTAAACCAAAAATACATTATTTGATTTTTTTTTGTAAATTTAACTCGTTTCTATGATAAGGCCAGCTAAAGCGACACTTTTCAGTTTACCCCTCTGTGTATAGCTTTGGAACTAATGAACATAGAGGGCGGGTTTTTCTTCAAGAAACTTATTAGTTTAGATTGCTGCAACAAACTTTTTTAATTGAGAGTATTGCACCCCCCCCCCTCAAAGGGGTATCTTTTTTTCCCATAAGTTATATATAATAATCATTTACTCATCCTTTGATAAGTTATATATTGTTAGAAATAACTCGAAAACACACAATTCGTATCTTTATTCAAAACTTTTTATTAACACAATAATGCAGTTAATCATATATGCGGCTGTTATATCACAGGCCGGCGAGAACGCAAGTGTCGTCTTTCCGGACGGGCAGCGGCATGCATTTCCCTTTCTCCTTCTGACTCTAACACGGCCAGACTGACATTTGTTCCGCTCTCTGGAACATCATCAATGCCTACATCTAAAAGCAAAAGTTCACATTACAACAGGATGTGATTTCTCCTAACGAATAATTCCAATAGTCGAAACTATTGTTAGGCATGACGGGTTCTTGACATAATATTGACACCCTTAGTCAACATTCCATCCTGATGTCTAAAGCACGCAGGTATGGTGTCTCACCGCCCTATGGGAGTATGCTGACCCCATAGTCATTTACAACAACCTGATGACTCAAGCACGCAGGTTCCAATAGTCGAAACTATTGTTAGGCATGACGGGTCTTGACATAATATTGACACCCTTAGTCAACATTCCATCCTGATGTCTAAAGCACGCAGGTATGGTGTCTCACCGCCCTATGGGAGTATGCTGACCCCATAGTCATTTACAACAACCTGATGACTAAAGCACGCAGGTTAACCTATGGATCACACCATAGCAATTTTAAACAACAGCCTGATGACTAAAGCACGCAGGCTAACCTATGGATCACACCATAGCAAATTTAAACACCAGCCTGATGACTAAAGCACGCAGGCTAACCTATGGATCACACCATAGCAAATTTAAACACCAGCCTGATGACTAAAGCACGCAGGCTAACCTATGGATCACACCATAGCAAATTTAAACACCAGCCTGATGACTAAAGCACGCAGGCTAACCTATGGATCACACCATAGCAAATTTAAACACCAGCCTGATGACTAAAGCACGCAGGCTAACCTATGGATCACACCATAGCAATTTAAACACCAGCCTGATGACTAAAGCACGCAGGCTAACCTATGGATCACACCATAGCAAATTTAAACACAAGCCTGATGACTAAAGCACGCAGGCTAACCTATGGATCACACCATAGCAAATTTAAACACCAGCCTGATGACTAAAGCACGCAGGCTAACCTATTAAATGAATACAGATATCATAATCAAAATTACCTTCATTTTCTAGTAGACCATCAATCAGGTCTTCCATATCAGTTGCTAGGGTCCAGTCAACATGCCATAAACGTAATTGTTCCTTGGCAGCCTTGATTATTCTATTCTTCCCCACACCAACTCTCTTTAACTCGTATCGTCCTTCGTCAGTAATACCAACAATTTCATACGGTCCCAAAAATTCAAAGTCCATTTTACTGGCGTGCAGTTTACTTGCACGATGGAGCAATACAAAATTCCCCACCACATACTGAACATATAGCGTTCGACTTGACCGTTAGCCCTATGCACATCAGGTGTTACAAAATGATAATTAATATTAACTGAGTCTAAAAATTTACAAACTGACAAGTTATGAAAGTTTGTTCCACCATCCATAACAAAAACTTTGGAGTTCCAAAACAAGAAATGAATACTTTCAGGGCCTTTTCAGTTTCCTCAGCTTTTACAGTAATTAATGGTGTTAAATAACAATGTTTGGTAAAGGCATCAATTAATACCAAGACATATTTAAAACCATCTCTACAAGCAGGCAAAGGCCTAAGACAATCTACATGGACTGTATGGACGGGCTCAGGTGATTTTACGGGCAAAAGTATATTCCCTTGCAACGGGCCGGTACGTGTCTTTTTTAAGGTACAAACAAGACAGTGTTTGACGTAATTTTTCACAAAGTTTCTAAGTCTAGGGAACCAAAAATGCAACAAGATTGAACAAATAGTTTTCTCAACACCAACGTGACATTGTTCATCATGAAACAATCGCAATAGCCCAAGACTACTCTGTCGAGGTACAAAGTATCGAATTACCTGTACCTTATTAGACAGTGTTTGCACCTGGCACAAAAGACCCTTTTTCTCAACATACTGGCGTGAATTTAATTTACCTTCTTGTAAATCTACTAGCATTTGCTGTACTTCGGCATTCCCTTTCTGTTCGATGTGTAACCAGGTGTCTTTTGAATTCCGCGAGACTCGCAATATTGACACCGGATTACGGCTCAGAAAATCGACGTGACTTAAAGAGGAACCTTTCCGATACACAATTTAATAATTAAAATCCTGCAAATACATCCACCAGCGTGCAACCCTTGGTGCAATATCCTTTTTATTTACAGTAGCTTTCACCGAATTGCAATCTGTGACAATAAGAAATTGGATACCAATTAGGTAAATATACCCGAAAATGTTTCAAAGCATTAACTATCGCTCAAGTCTCAAGTTCGTATGAATGATAATTAGCCTCGTATGCAGTTGTTCTTTTACTAAAATAAGCAACTACTTTGTTTTAATTTAAATTTAAAGCGGTCAATAAATTTATCAGAAATTAACGTGACGTCACTTCCGGTGTCGATCAAACCAACATAAATTTCGTTATCGATTTTTATAACAGTAGGTATCGATTTTTCTTGATCAATAAAATTAACATTACGTCTTCGTTCAATTGCATTTTTAGTAAAACAAACCTCCACTGTATGTCCTTGTTTATTACAAAACGAGCATTTACTGAAACTTGATGCGTTCTTATTGTAAAGTTTACACGAGCTTAGTAACTAAGCACTTAGTACTTGTCACTAAGCAGTGACAAGTGAAAAGTAATGTTTACACGTTATTTTATAAAACTGGTATTAGTGGCAAGATATCTGTTCGAGATGGATCAACGCAGCCGTTTTATTTTGAAAAAACGTGTTCAAACACTATTCCAACATTATTTTAACAACGATAATATAAAAACTTGAAAGAGCGTTATTAAAAGACAAACGATTTTTGGTTCCATAAACATTCATATGCTTTAAATTCTTGAATGAATTTTATGGTGATTTCGGAATTCCACCTTTCCGCTGCCATAACGCCAAAAGAAACTTAGGAAATATTTTAATTATTCAAAAACCAATCTACGACTTTTCACTTGTCGTTCCAACTTGTCACTAAGCGCTTGTCATGACAGTTCACACTACTCCGCAAGCGACAAGTGCTTAGTTAAATTAGGTGGGGGAATCCACTTATCGCTTAGTAAATAGGATCGGCTCCTAATCACTCGCACTGGCATTTTTACTATTACTAAGCACTATTCAGCTAGTTTACACGCATGTTTAGTGACAAGTACTAAGTGCTTAGCTACTAAGCTCGTGTAAACTAGGCATATCGTCACGTTTAACTGCAGGTGCAGGTGTGTGATTAGAGTAACTCGAAGATTGACCTCGAATTTTCTGCGAGTCTCTGACGTAAGTACAATGCCTTCTTATATTTATGTCCCAAACGCCCACAGTTAAAACATGATAACGTAGACTTTTGCAATTGCTCAAGTTTCGGTCTCTTCGCGCCAATTTGTTCAATATTGTTATTATTAGTAACGTTTTTCTTACAACTTGGTTTTATAACTGTGCTCAAATATGAAATAAGTTCCGATACAGATTTAAAATCACCCATAGTAACAGCTTCCTGTACTTTACTGTCTTGGATGCCATAAACAATTAATTCGATTAAATCAGGGGTACTCCAATTTCTGCGTAAATTTTTAAGTAATGATAACTTTTTATGCACGACATAAGTATTACATTCGGAAGTATTGAATATTGCAGCTTCATAAAACAAACGCCCAAGAATTTTCTTTGGGGGAAAAAGACTCTAAAAATTCGTTTTTGAAAACAACCCAACTTCGTGCGACCGGACACCAATTTTCAAACCAAATTTTTGCCTCATTAGTTAAAAATCTAGCAATTCTTACCAATATTTGCAAATCCGACCACTCAAATTCTTATTTGATTTTTGTCACCTCTTTTATCCAAGACTCGGCATCATTGATGTCAGGACGAAACAACGGTAGATCTACTTGCTCAGGAGCCGTCTTGTTGTTTTTGATAGCCTTCAAAAATTTCGCTAATATCGCCTCCATATTAATTGTGGAGCATGGACACGATCTCACTTCTGATGTTAGAAATAACTCGAAAACACACAATTCGTATCTTTATTCAAAACTTTTTATTAACACAATAATGCAGTTAATCATATATGCGGCTGTTATATCACAGGCCGGCGAGAACGCAAGTGTCGTCTTTCCGGACGGGCAGCGGCATGCATTTCCCTTTCTCCTTCTGACTAACAATATAGTACTTGTGTGCTCAATCTGCAATTCTCGGCCCAAAATGAAATTTGGTGCACAGGTTGACTATATTAGTCTTAATAATATAATATTGCCGTGATATGCTACTGAAATTATTTGTATAACGGGGAAAAGACGGCACTTTTTAAACTGCTCCGAATAGCTCAAAAAAATAAAGAAAATTTGACTATGAGGGCGTGACACTGGTCCGGTTAAGAGCAAAAAAAACACTTAATTAGGTGGCTATGCATGTGCAACCTATTCAAACGAAATTGATTTTTTTATTAACGTGCACCTGAATCGTCTTTGTACTATCTTAGCTGTATTCAAAATTAAGCAATAACTCAATTAAATCTCTCTCAAAAAATAAAACCATTCATTTATTATTACACAAAAATATAAGATATTGGAAACAAAATTATTTATGCCTAAGAAATAAAAAGAACAAATTAAACTTACAACAATTACAAAGTTCAAATATTTTACTAAACCCCTGATTAATTCGGGGGTTTACGCACAAAGTTATTTTTTAATAGAAATATTGTTTAATAATTTAAAACAACACGCGCACAGATTTAGTCTCTTACCGCCTTTTCTTTCCTGCGTCGAAAAAAACGAAACCGCTATGTTGTCCGGAGAAGTACTTCGTATTCACGTGTTCTACCATCCAATTGTCCATAAACAGCTCAAATTGTGAGAAATTAACGACCATAAACACCTGTTCTCTTCAGGTAAATACCAGATCTTCTTGATTCATAAATTTCTAACCATGTTCCAATCATAACCATAAACTTTCCAGTGGTATCAAAAATTTTCATTCAACCAATCTCCGCTGTTCAATTAACCTTCTACTAATATCCAAGAAAAACATTTATACTTCTGACTGATAAGTAATTGAATCTTTTTAACTAAATAAACTTTCAAAACATGAATTTTTATTTCCATGAACCTCAAACGAAAACTTTCTCAAAAACCGTCTGTACTCTTTCACGGACACCCAGCGAATCCATTAACGAAACCATTCCAAAAATCTTCCGAGCAGGCGTGTTTAACCCGTTTCCAAAATTGCCGGAAATCAATCTGTCCTTTTTCGCGTGTCACTCACTTTGTTTAGCACCTAATTTAATTGTGCGTTACCTAACTTAACAATTCTTAAAATTATTTCATTTGTTCCAGTATCCAAATCAAACGATTATACAATGACTCATAATTTTGTTCCTTTTACATGTTTTAGGAATGAATGAATTTTTGAAGAGATTCAACTTTAGTTCCTCTGGTATTTAATCAAACAGCTATTTTGTTATAATAGTACTTGTAAAATTCAGGCACAATTCAAACAATGGTTTCTTAACCTTTACTTTTTAAACAAAGGGTGTTTTCAACCCAATCCAACTCACCCCTTTGGACCATTGAAACATCCCCCAGATTAAATTGTGAGGTTTGAATCATGGCAATATATTCATTTTTAGGGGGAAAAAGGGACCCCTTGGGGAGGGGGTGCAAAACTCACAATTAAAAAAAATTGTTCCAGCAACCTAAACTTATAAGTTTACTAGCTGACCCGGCAAACGTTGTTTTGCCCGAAATTAATTTTTATGCCACTCAAAGAATAAATTGTTTATCCAAATATAATTTATATATTATGTATGTACCTAAATTTGTTTCTGATCGTTTTGTGATCAAAACTAATTGAATCACGGTTTAGAAAAGCGGTAGCATGTTTAAAAATGTAGATAATAAAAATATGTAACGAAAATTGTGTGTGTGTGTGACCCGAATTGGATCAAGGTTTAAAAAAACGGTAACATGTTTAAAAATGTAATAAAAAAAATTATATGTGTGTGATGGTGTGTACGAAAAGTGTACACCTCGAATTTGGATTTGCATTGCCGCAATAGAATACCAAGGTCGTAGTAGATCGTATCCGGCCGGTATGGAATGGAATGGAAAAGTTTGATTGTAATTACTTATACCTATAGTAAATGATAATTACCAACCGCAAAAAGTTGTTTCCATGTTTTCAAATGGATGTTATCCGATCAGTAGACCTGAGCGAAAACGGGTAACCTGCGACGACGTATTCACGTTGAGAGAGAGTTACTCGTATATATTTTATTTCTCAGTTAGAGCCTGATAGTAAACAACATTCCTCGTTTTCCCGTCGTTTGCAAGCACGTATAAATTGTCTCCACTTGCAACCCTAGACATTGCTACATATAACTGACCATGGCTAAAGCAGTCCATTCTCAAATCAATTCCAGCAACTTTAAGTGTTTGGCCTTGTGCTTCGTATGGGGAATTGTAGCCTTTTAAATTCAAACGGTGTATCGGATGGTATCAACGGTATCCTGGAAATGAACGCATCTTCCCCATTAGCACAGCCAGTTTAAATAGTTGCTTCTATAACGTTACTACTCAAGGACTTGATACAAAGTCTTGTCCCGTTACATAGTCTTGGGGCATCTAGATTTCGCAGTAGTATAATCGATGAACCAACTTTTAATGATAATACGTGATAGTCGGATAGTGAACTGCTTCATTCGTATCAACAACGGTATCGATCGATTTGTATGTCGTTTCCTGTCCTGGTATTTTTTTTGACAATCAAAATTTATATTTATAACACTTTCGTTCCTTGGAGCAAGAATAGCATGTTGGCACAGCCACGAATGGTCTTCGTAATTTTGTACAATGTTAGGAAACACTTTGCCAAAAAAAAGACCCCTTTAGAAATAGGGGTTGAAATAGGGTTAATATTAAAAAATTAATCCAGTTAGGGGTTGAAAATATAAAATGTGGTTAAATATTTGAACATAATGTTCGTTTACCTTTACAGACATTTTTTATTTTTAAATTTAGACCACCATGGATGAAGTTGAAGATGAAGATGAAGAAAAACAGTCGTTTTCCTATAAGTCTACACACCAACTTTTTGACTTTTTGAAAGACCAAAACAAGGAAACGAGTGCCTTTTTGGGCAAATCCTTTAATTTGCAGTTTTTATTTCTTCCTAAGATGGTGTGTACCGAATTTTGTCAAGTTAGGCATGGGTCAAGCAAATTCATGATTCGATTTGAGATGGAATGGCCATTAGTAAATTGAAAATTATTTTAATATTCTTTAAAAAATATTATGTGTTCATAATGCAAAAAAATTTCTGTTGGTGTAGATGTTGCTGATGATTCAGATATCGGTTTTCAAAATAGTGAAGATTTGTTTGATTATGATGCTAGCGATGATGGTAAAATATTCAAATTTTTCTAGACTTTTTTCAATTAGTTTATATTAGGTCCCGATGGCAACGAAGAATATAGTTCAGGTTACATAGAAGTTGATACAAATGAATTCCAAAGAAATAATGGAATCGTTGACCAGTATACTTCAAATTCATCTGGAACGACTTTCAACGTCGGCGCATCGCATTGCAATAATAATGGTTTGAATTTGAGTAATATCTTGTTAATAGTCCAGGCAACGAAGCCGAAATATTGGCTCAAGCTTGCAAAAAATCCGGGCAAGCTGAATTTTGGCAGAGATGTACATTGGAGTGTTCTAATGAATCCCCCAAATGTCCCATAAAATTACACGCCGGCGTCCCCCACAATCGGGGGTTTTAGCTCCCCCAACGCGATTTTTTACCGATAACTCGCTTATTTATGCTTGTATGAAAAATTATGATCCGACCATAATTGAAGAGCATAAAATTCTCTATAAAACAGTTTTTTTTCATATTTTTCCATTGCACATTAATACTTAAATTATTGACCGAAAACACGACCCACCCTTAAAATGGCATAATATTAATTTGTTGCAGGGAGAGAATTGTTTTCGGGCACGGGAAATGCTTTTAATAATAAATTAATTGAAACTGTGGTCAAGGTTGGAAAATGAAGAGAAAAATAGATTATTTCAAAATTTGCCCGATAGTCCGGTCAAATTAGACCAAAAAATAGGAGTGAGGTTGCAATAATTCGCAGCCAGCTGAAAATTGGTAGGATTGTTCAAAACACCATCATAAATGAAATCTAAAAAGTCCTCATCGATCCGACACCTGGAAAAAAATTTATTCGGGGTCAAAGGTCACTAAAACGGGTTTTTTCGCGATTTTCAGCAAAACGGTAAGTTTTATCATAAAATTATCTCATTCAAAAATTGTAGATCAGATAATTATCTATAAAAAATGTCTAAATACTTTTTTTCCTAAGAGCCACCGTTTTTGAGATATAACGATTCGAAAAGTTGAAAGAGTTGTAATCGTCATAATATGGGGTCCGTTACTTTGGCGCCCCCCCGGATAATATTTTTACACCAAAAGCAAGCACTGGGATCCTTAGAGCTAGCACCCAAATATGAAAGCTAGCACCATTACAGTATTTTCACAAATCGACTTTGAAACCGGGGGGGGCCAAAAGTAACGCTAGCCCCCCCCCCGGTTAATATTTTAACCCAAAAACCTAGCACTGGGATACTTAGAGCTAGCACCCAAATATGAAAGCTGGCACCATTATAGTTTTTCCACAAATTCATTTTATTTATTTGCACCTAAATGACGATTATAACTCTTAGTCCGGTCAATTTAAACATCCGAGGTTGCAATAATTCGCAGCCAGCTGAAAATTGGTAGGATTGTTCAAAACACCATCATAAATGAAATCTAAAAAGTCCTCATCGATCCGACACCTGGAAAAAAATTTATTCGGGGTCAAAGGTCACTAAAACGGGGTTTTCGCGATATTCAGCAAAACGGTAAGTTTTATCATAAAATTATCCCATTCAAAAATTGTAGATCAGATAATTATCTATAAAAAATGTCTAAATACTTTTTTTCCTAAGAGCCACCGTTTTTGAGATATAACGATTCGAAAAGTTGAAAGAGTTGTAATCGTCATTTAGGTGCAAATAAATAAAATGAATTTGTGGAAAAACTATAATGGTGCCAGCTTTCATATTTGGGTGCTAGCTGGTGCTAGCTCTAAGGATCCCAGTGCTAGGTTTATGGGTAAAAATATTAACCGGGGGGGGGCTAGCGTTACTTTGGCCCCCCCCCCGGTTTTAAAGTCGATTTGTGAAAAAACTGTAATGGTGCTAGCTTTCATATTTGGGTGCTAGCTCTAAGGATCCCAGTGCTTGCTTTTGGTGTAAAAATATTAACCGGGGGGGGGGGGGCAAAGTAACGGACCCCATATTATGACGATTACAACTCTTTCAACTTTTCGAATCGTTATATCTCAAAAACGGTGGCTCTTAGGAAAAAAAGTATTTAGACATTTTTTGTAGATAATTATCTGATCTACAATTTTTGAATGAGATAATTTTATGATAAAACTTACCGTTTTGCTAAAAATCGCGAAAAACCCGTTTTAGTGACCTTTGACCCCGAATAAATTTTTTTCCAGGTGTCGGATCGATGAGGACTTTTTAGATTTCATTTATGATGGTGTTTTGAACAATCCTACCAATTTTCAGCTGGCTGCGAATTATTGCAACCTCGAATGTTTAAATTGACCGGACTACAAGTTATAAGAAAGTATCTTCCAAGTAGCGAAACCGAAATTTTGGTTTGAGCTTACAGAAGGTCCGGGCAAGCTGAAATTTGGCAAAGATGTATAGTGAAGTGTTCTAATAAACCCCCAAAATGTCTCATAAAAATCCCAAGCCGACGTTCCCCCAAATGAGGATTTTAGGCCCCTAGGTGTGGTTTTCGCCTATAGCTCACGTATGAGTCATTCCACGTCAAACGGGACAGCTTTCTGACCACTAGTTCTCTGATTTTGAAATAAATTTTTTTACAGATTCTGTGGACAAAATGAATCCATCAAACTTGCTTTATTTTATTTTTATCGCCCCTAGTTTAGAAGTTACACGGGGTTGAAATTTGGAAAAAACGACTAAAAATCGAAAACACGCTCTCCTTCAACTGCTTATATCTCCGGTTCTATTCATCCTACAGACTTCTACAAAAATGCATTTTGTAGCTCTTGAATGACACTTTCAGGATATAATTCATTTCATTCCATTATAATTAAAATTTTGTTTGTTATATAAAATTATATTTTTCAAACGTGGTTTTCGAGGTTTTCGTCACTTTTTAAAATTCTAAAAAAAATATCGGCGTATTCCTTGATCAATTCTCTATAAATTCCTACAATTATAGATTGGAGGATTGATAAGAACTGTGTCAAAACAGCGATTGATTTATAAGTGACGGCGCGCGCTGGCGCTAATCGACACGGCCGGGCCTGTGACGCGGAGTAAAGAGCAAATGGAGAGTATGGAGCGCCTTATATAATAAGTACTGAAAGAATCGAATGAACCAAATAACGATTTAATTTATATTTGTTTATTAAAAAATATCAAGGTATCATCAAATAAATCATATGACTAAAAGTATTATAAAATATATCTATACATAAATATAATTAAGTAATAATAATAATATAATAGCACTACAGGCCTTGCAGACCCATGGCTTGTTTCACCACTGTGGACCATGTCTTCCTGTCTTTGACTATATCTTTCCAATCTTTAATGCGTAGTGTATTCAGATCCTCTTGCACCTCCTTGCTCCACCTTGTTTTTGGTCTACCTCTCCTTCTTCTTACTTTCCCCATGTTCATCCTTAACATTATTTTGGGTATCCTTTCCTCGTTCATTCTTTCTAAATGACCCAGCCATCTAATCCTATGCGACTTAACTACTCCAACAATAGTCGCATCTCCATACATCTCATATAACTCCTGGTTTGTGCGTCTTAACCATATCCCATTCGTGTACTTTCCTCCCAATATCCTTCTCAAGATTTTCCTTTCCCACACTCCCAACATCACCTGTTCTTGTTTTCTCAATGTCCAGACCTCACTTGCATATGTTACAACCGGTCGTATTATTGTCTTATACACTCTAAGTTTCGTTGATCTGGAAAACATTCTTCCGTTCATTATTGCTTTCATAGCATACGCGCTTTTGTTCCCCGCCGCAATTCTAGCCTTTATCTCTTCGCTGCTGTCGGGTTCTCTCGTTACCAGCGTCCCCAGATACATGAATGTTTGCACTTCCTCGAATTTGAGCGTTACATTTTGTTTTAGTTGTATTTTCAAAAAGCCGCCCCTTTCGAAAGGTCTACCATCCCACACCATGTATTTAGTTTTTGTTTCGTTAACATTAAGACCCATTTTGTGCGCTGCATTCAATATATTTTCAGTGGTCTGTTGCAATTCGTATTTTGTTCTTGTTATGATTGTCATGTCATCCGCATAGGCCAGACACTGATGTCGGCTCCGAAATATTGTATTTCTTCCGTTAGTTTTGCTGTTTCGCAATACCCATTCGAGCGCCAAGTTAAACAAAACCGCCGAGAGCGGATCTCCTTGTCTTAGGCCACTCTCTATTCTGAACTTTCTCGATATTTTGCCATTCATTTTCACTTTGTTCGTGGTTTCATTTAGCGTCATCTTTACGAGCCTTATCAATTTGTCTGGTATTTCCAATTCTTTAAGTGCTAGACAGAGTTGGTTTCTGTTAATACTATCATACGCCTGTTTGAAGTCAACAAATAGCAGATATGACGATAAACTGTGTTCATGGCTTGTCGCTTGAATTTCTCTTAGAACATAAATTTGGTCTGTCACCGTCCTACCCTTTCTGAATCCGCTTTGGTATTCTCCCAAAATTCCTTCTGTGTATTGACATAGTCTATTTTTAATACATGTGGCCAGGATTTTGTATACAACGTTCAACAGTGCTATCCCTCTGTAATTTTCACAATTCGCCTTATCGCCCTTTTTGTGTAACGGGCATATCACTGCTTCTCTCCATGATTTTGGCATTTCCTCCTTATCCCATATCTCCTCAATCAGTTCGTGTACCATGATTCTAACTACTTCTCCACCATATTTGATCATTTCTGCTTGGATCTGGTCTTCTCCGGCACTTCTATTATTCTTCAGACTGTGTACTATTTTTTCTATTTCCTCTAGTGTTGGTTTTTCAACATTTAGCTCGTTTACATTGTTATCACACCCTTCTTGTTTTTCATTGTCGTCGTGTGTTGGTTTGTTTAGCAACTCTTCAAAATACTCAGCCCATCTCTCTATCACTTCGGCTTGTCCACCGACTAGGTTTCCTTGTTTGTCTCTACATATCGTTGTTCTTGACTGGTATCCTCTTCTGATCTTTTTGACTCCTTGATAAAAATTTCTGATTTCTCTTGTTTGATATTCATCTTCTATCTTCTCCAAATTTTGTATCATGTGTTTTCTTTTCTTCGCTCTGAGCATTGTTTTACATGTCTTCCTTTGAACTTCGTATTTGTGTCTGTTTTCTACTGTTTTTGTTTGTAGCATTATCTTCCTGAGTTTTTCTCGTTTGTTGATTTCCTTCTGACATTCCAGGTCATACCATACTTTATTTTTGTGCACCCTTGTGCTATTTTGTTTGGATGCTGCCTTTCTTATCGTCTTAATTAAGTAATCTGATTTTGCTTCTATGTTATCCGGTTTTATTTCATCTATTATCGATTCTTCGATTGCCTTCAGGTAATTTTCTTGTATTGACTTCCTTTGGAATGCAATTCGTGTGGTCTCGTTCGCTCTTCTGCTTTCCAAGTTTTTACTTATCGGTATGGTTTGTTTCAATTTTGTTCCTACCATGAAGTGATCAGAGTCGACGTCGGCCCCTCTATAAGTTCTCACATCCTTAATACTGAATTCGTTTCTCCTCTCTACCAACACATGATCGATTTGGTTAACATTTCTTCCATCGGGCGTTATCCACGTCCCTTTGTGAATCTTTTTATGTTGGTATTGTGTGCTTACTATTTTCATGTCATGTTCCATCGCGAAGTCGATCAAGAATCTGCCATTTTCATTGGTTTCTACGTGCATGCTATATTTTCCGATGGTTGGTTGATACACTTCTTCTCTTCCTATCTTTGCATTGCCATCACCTATGACCATTTTTAGGTCGTATTTTGGTATTTTTCCGTATTCTTTGTTTAGTGTTTCGTAGAATTCTTCTTTATGTCCTATTATTTTTTCATCAGTTGGTGCATGAAAGTTTATTATGCTTATTTTTTGGTATTTACCTCTTAGTCTTAGGGTACACATTCTCTCCGACACCGGTTCAAATTTTATAACAGCAGCTTTCAATCGTTCGCTTACAACCATTCCCGTTCCCAATCTTCTGCTGTCTCCACTACTCATAAAAAATGTGTAATTCTCAAGATCAAAGACCCCACTATCTTTGTGCTTCGTTTCTTGAACCGCTAGTATATCAATTCGGTACTTTTTCAGAACCCCTATCAATTGCTTCATCATTCCCCCCTCAAATATTCCTCTCACATTCCAGTTTGCTACAAATATTGTTTCATTATCCTGTGTCCTTGCATTTTCCGTCATATTTAGTTTCTGTCCGGGGCATATTTTTGCTAGTTTTTTGCAGTAAGGGATCCCGCATTCTTTATTATTCCACTGGTTTGTTGATCCCAGTCCCAACGTTCGCGATTTATGAAGACCTTCCCGTATCCTACTTTCACATCTCTTCCCTTCTCTCTTTCAATCTTGGCAATCTCTCTCAACTTCGCTTGTATTTTTTGTTCTTCCTGTGTTAGATCGTCATCAATGTATTTTCTTGTACCTCTCAATTTGGTTTTTGCTCTCATCACAGCAATTTTGTCCTGCCAATTATCTAGTTTTGCCAGTACAAAAGGGTTTCCAGATCTCGGTTTTATTAGCTCCGCTGCTTTAATTGTTACCTCAAGATTTAGTTCATTCTTCAAAAATGCTTGTACTTCAGTTGTAATCGTTTTCTCATTCATATTGACCCCCTTCAGAACTATGTTATTCTTTTTCTCTCTTTTCTCTGTTTGGTTCCATCTGTTCTCCAGGGCCACAATTCGGTCTTTCAGTATTTTATTTTCATCTTTTAATAACTTGATGTCGTTTTCGTACACCTGTTGCCCCGCTTTGATATCTTTTACTTCAATCAATAGTTCCCTTATCATTTCCTTCAGTTCCTCCATTTCTCCGTCAGTCGCGTTAACTGGTTTCTTTGTCGGGGTTCTGGTGAATTTTTTACTTTTGCGAAATATGTCACTCTCCGCCCCTCGTTTTCTTCTGTTCTGTTCTTCCGTTGTCGAACTTTCACTATCGTATTGATGTTCTTCTGATTTCATTTCTTCCCAGCACGTATAAGAATAACACCCGAGTCAACCCCTCGGAGGTGTCAAGCCTATTTATTTCAGCAACTCAGAAATTTATATGTAGCTCAAAACTCTCAGCAGTTTCCCCGTTGTATTTCAAGATCGGTAACAGGTCAACGCCTCGACCTATGCAGCCCAATTTACTTTTGCTTATCTTATCCTAACCTTTAAAATTTTCCAATTTATAAAACAAGATTTTACCTTATTTTCTTCTACTTCCACTTGTTTCTTTCAGACCTGAGCTTTCCTACTCTTCCCAGCTCCCAAATTTCACTTTCCAAATCACTAAAAACTCACGTAATTCACTTCAAAAAAACACTTTTTGTTCTAGCGTGACGTAGCCGTGTTTACGGTACTAGCATCGACGTCCTCCTCCAATATAATTAAGTAGCGACTATAATTAACGTTTACTTAGAAACAAGGGCCTCGACAGAGCTTTCTGCGTTTGAGTATCTCTTGGCTAATACTTTCTTTTGCGTTATTGGCCTAATGCAATGAAATGTTAGTGTGCCACGGACCAATTTTACCTTTTCAAATCGAGCTTTCAATGCAGCGGTTTCATTTGCATAATCATTGTGCGTAAAAAAGTCTACTGTAATGTTTTTAATGTTTTGATTATTTCTTGCCCAGGAAAAAAATTTGCGTGGAGTGTTGATTGGTTCCCGTAAATTTGGCTCTAGACTGGCTCTACTTGCTAGTCTTTTTAAAGCTCCTCCTATACCATCACAAGGTCCCTTTCCATGTGAAGTGGCAAAAAAATTCCATTCGGCACTAACCCCAAAGTCTTCTTCGTGAAGGCAAACGTTCAAAAAATTCTTTTTGTTTTTATATTGCGCGCTGGCTCCATCGGAGAAGTAAATGACCTTATTCAAACCTGGTATTTCTTGTTTCAAAAAATGTACAACATTTTTTTGAAAAAGGTGAACGGCGACGGTATCATGTTTTAGACTCTCGGAAATCGCAATATAATTTTTATGCTTTATTGTGTCACCTTCTTTGTAATAACCAACGAAAGGATGTAAAGTGACTTGGTCATTGTTCCAATGCACACCCTGAATTGCGTCTTGAATTACAAATGCGTAATTTTCCGCGAAATCGCACACTACCAAACACTCTCCTGGTCGTAACTGCTCTTTTTTTTTCGGCAAAATAAGCTGACTGTTGCTGAGCGATGAACGAATGCGTTACCAATGCTTCCAGTTTTGTTTGAAGTTTTAGCAATAAATCTTCCACAGTCGATTGAATGGTTTCCAAGTTTGTTCGATCTACTGATGTCCATTGTTTGTACACCACGGTATCAATAAATTCGGTTTCGAATACCTCTTCCAGCTGACTTATCAAACCTTCCGTTCCTGGGCAATTTGATCATTGTCTCAAATGACAATCTGTGGACGGTGGATTACAGAGCATTCGGGCCAAACAATCTTTATAATTATTGACTGGCTGAGGTGTGTTGGCTGTAAGGTGTGCTATTCTTGCTCCATCTAACAATAACTTCACGTTCTCGTGAATTGCACAGACGCAAACTGAATGAGTTCCGTTAGCTCCAGGAAGTACACAGTGCTTCGGTCGCAATTCGCAGAACTTTGGAAAGCCGACCTTTAAGTCTGGATACTTTTCTTTGAAGGCTCGGTACGATTCCTTCAAGTTGCTGAGTATTAACCGCTTCTGTTTTTGAATTTTTTCGCCATTTTCCTTAACCGTAACATAATTTTTCTTTCCCGCCATTACACGACTCATGTGATCGGAAGTATAAAAATTCATAATACAATCCTTAGTAGCTTGGTTCAGCTTCTTACCGGATTTGCCATCAGGAGTAGACAAAATCCCGAACCGTGCCGTCGTCTTCTTGGCAATGGCAATCATGCGATTGGAAGCGTCGAAATTCTGTTGAATTTTTGAAAATGACCAGTGGGAAAATATCGTCAAGATTGCAATTTTTTTATTTCGATCATTTGTTCCAGCAAGCCCTTCTTTCAATTTTTTTATTACTGAGGATTCTGCTCCCTGGATCTCTTCTTCAGTCTCTTCTTCCACGTGAAATACTTTCGAAGCCAATGTCTTCTGTAGCTTTTGATATTTATTTCCAGAATATTTCTTCTGCGGCAATTTTCGTTTATTAATTGGTGATTCGCCCAATTCAAGTAAAGTCGCGTTCAATGTTTCAATATCAACGTAATCCTCGGTGGATGTTGAGTCTCCTTTACGGTCCGGCTCCCGTATTGCACTTGTGCTTGGTCGTCCATTATCACTAAGCGAAGAACTGTCAGTGGTTTCACTTAAGTTAGACATTTTGGACAGTTTCAGCCGGCATGTGTCACAGATTTTCGATTCCGCTGATGGAGGTTGATTTTCCGGTCTCAATTTTTTTAGCAGCGGCGGAAATATTTTTCTCAAATTGCGCAGCGGTCTTCTATTGTATTTCGGTAAGTTGAACGGGTTGAAACAGAGATGATGTAAATTCGATTCCATAATGAAGCAAAATATTAAAAAAATTGTGTTTATTTAAAAAAATGGTTTTTTCTTTTAATATAGGTATACTAGTAAAAATGGATGGTTTATACCAACTCGAATAATATTAATATTTATACAGGGTTACAAATAAATAAGTAATTATATATTTATTAAGTAATACCCACAATAAAAAGTGGGTGTTACAACCCCAAACAACATATTAAGTAATAAGCTAATAAGTAGTTATAATGAGGTGATCCCATTGTTAAAGAGTGGGCGCCACCTGCGTCGCCTGTGAATCATTCGCTGTTTTGACACAGTTCTTATCAATCCTCCAATCTATAATTGTATGATTTTATAGAGAATTGATCAAGAAATACGCTGATATTTTTTTTAGAATTTTAAAAAGTGACGAAAACCTCGAAAACCACGTTTGAAAAATATAATTTTATATAACAAACAAAATTTTAATTATTGTGGAATGAAATGAATTATGTTCTGAAAGTGTCATTCAAGAGCTACAAAATGCATTTTTGTAGAAGTCTGTAGGATGAATAGAACCGGAGATATAAGCAGTTGAAGGAGAGCGTGTTTTCGATTTTTAGTCGTTTTTTCCAAATTTCAACCCCGTGTAACTTCTAAACTAGGGGCGGTAAAAATAAAATAAAGAAAGTTTGATGGATTCATTTTGTCCACAGAATCTGTAAAAAAATTTATTTCAAAATCAGAGAACTAGTGGTCAGAAATGACCCGTTTTTGTCCCGGTTGACGTGGAATGACTATTTTTACTTTTACGAAAAATTACCATTATACAAAGTTTAATTTGCCTATTACAGTATGTATTGTACTACCTACTGCAGCGCCACACGTTATAGAGAATTTTATGTTCTTCAACTTTGCTTAATGGTAATTTTTCGTAAAAGTAAAAATATGTGAGCTATAGGCGGCACACCGCATTTAGGGGGCTAAAATCCTTATTTGAGGGAACGCCGCCTTGGGATTTTTATGAGACATTTTGGGGGTTTACTAGAACACTTCACTATACATCTTTGCCAAATTTCAGCTTGCCCGGACCCAGTGGCGTACCTAGACCACTTGGGGCCCGGGGCGGATTTATTTTGTAGCCCCCCCCTCACCCTCAAAAAAGGTCATTTATCACTTTTTAATGTGGCTAGCCTTTTTTTTGCCTTAATCTAACCGTCTTCCATAAGCTATTGCCCTGTGCAGAGAAATAATAGATAGAATAAGGGAACAAACTCGTACAGTCCGAGGTCATCAATTATCATTACATCATTACTGTTAAAAATGTTAAACTGATAAAAAGTTTTATCGTAAGACCCCGAATTCGAACAATTTTCTTGAGAAACATGGAATTATTTATTTTTGGGTGGGGCCCCCTTAGTAAAGGGGCCCGGGGCGGACCGCCCCCCCGTAGGTACGCCTCTGCCCGGACCTTCTGTAAGCTCTAACCAAAATTTCGGCTTCGTTACTTGGAAGATACTATAACGTGGACAAATTTTGAAAAATTTTATTTTTCTCATCATTTCCCAACCTTGGCCACAATTTCAATTAATATATTATTAAAAGCATTTCCCGTGCCCGAAAACATTTCTCTCCCTACAACAAATTAATATTGTGCCATTTTAAGGGTGGATCGTGTTTTCGGTCAATAATTTAAGTATTAGTGTGCCATGAAAAAATATGAAAAAAAACTATTTTTTTTTTAATTTGAAGTTCCTAACGTGCATCAACTGCTAGGTTATTAGCACCCAAAAACTATTTTATCGTATCCCTTACAGTAAGTTAGCATATTCCCCCTCTGCACAGTTGCCGTAAATACGATTTCCTTCATGGCTATCTCTTGCTACTCGTATAAATAACTGTTGTCTAGACCTTATTAAGTCGGGAGATTTTGATGTTGAATTTGCAATTTTTATTTATATTTGCTTTTGAATTAACGTAATTAATAAATCTTTAATTATAGTACATTTCAATTACTACGTTGGTTATTTAAAAGCGAAAGTATTTTTTATTGTAATCAGCTTTCATTAATCGTAAATAGATACTTTGCGGCTTTTCAAAGACTATGTTTTGAACATAACTCATCACTCAACTCGAGCGTCTGGGAATTACCTTCATAATCTCATTTCCTTTGTCTATGTGATATTCTGCAAATTTATAAATAAAATTTAACGTTTGGTTTGCATAACGTAACAAACACCGCGAAATTCTTAGTAGGGTATTCCCCGTATGATGTAATATTTGTACATATTATGGTTTTTCTTACAAGGTTACGACTTTTATGCAGGACTTCCCCAAGTTATAATTTTTATAAGTTATTGCAATATTTTAATTATGTCTGTTTTTAATTGTACTTCCACCAAATTTGTTTATTTATTGTATTTTTGTTCTTACTGAAAGGGAATACGACAAAATATCTTATTTATCCTCGAGTTGTTAAGTCGTTTCACCGTCTTGAATGAAATTGCGTCACTCGGCGCAAGCGCCTCGTGACAATTTCATTCGTGACGGTAAAACGACTTAACGATTCATGGAGAATAATATACTATTATAGAGAATTTTATGCTCTTCAATTATGGTCTTTTGCTGTGACCATAATTTTTCCAATTATGGTCAATAGATATTTGCGCAATACAAGAAACGAAGAAAAAGGGG
Source organism: Podabrus alpinus (assembly GCA_932274525.1). Classification (NCBI taxonomy): domain Eukaryota; kingdom Metazoa; phylum Arthropoda; class Insecta; order Coleoptera; family Cantharidae; genus Podabrus; species Podabrus alpinus. The sequence goes on from OW026452.1 coordinate 61,475,342, forward strand.
AAGGGCCAAACACAATACGAAAACTACCTGCTACTATACAGTGGTGTGCCAAAGGAAGAACGAGCAAAAGCTGGAGTAGCAATCATAATGCACAATAAACATAAACGCCTGAAAGAATAATAGTAGTAAGTCTCAAGGAAGAACAACAACAAACACGAGAGAGAGCAATTTTATGAGAAACTACAAGAAACCATCGAAACAATCCCTAAGGACGACGTCATAATAATAATGGGAGATTTCAATGCGCGCGTTGGAAGAGAAATAATACCAGGGGTCAAGCAGCGTTTCAACGAAGAGATGCTCAACGATAACGGAGAACTGGTGATTAGCTTCTGCTGCCACAACCAACTCAGAATTAATAACACCTTTTACAGCCATAAACCACAGCATAAGAATACCTTCAAGAATACGAGAAACCATCAGTCTACGATAGATTACATAGTCACAAATCGTAGAATACATCCAATGCAAATACTCGATATAAGAACACTAAATGCTGCCAATATTGGTAGCGGTTACAGTCTTCTATTAGGCAAAATCAGATTAAAGATGCTGCGAAGGAAATATCTCACAACTGCCATAAAAGAAGAAAAAATAAATATCGAATCTATGTGGGAACAATCAACCACCGAATTGTACCAGAAAAGACTGGGAGAAAAAATCAAAGCAAACCCAGTACGTAATGACGATGACACAGAATTGTGCTTGAAAAAAATTAAAACAAACATAGAAGAAGCGGCAAATGAAGCTATGGGAACAAGGACTGTGAGTACAACAAGAAAGATACAAAAAAAGCACCGTGGTTTCACAGCGAAGTAAAAGAAAAGTGCCGGGACAAGAAGAAGGCATATCTAAAGTATAGACCTCTACGAACAGAGGAAGCGTACAATGACTACAAAGTGATAAGAACTGAAACAAATGCACTGGTGAGAAGACTAAAAGAGGAATATTGGGAGGGCTTTACAAAGAGAATGGAGAGCGATTTCTATGGGCTGCAGAAGCAAATTTGGAGATTTATCAGAACACAAAGAAAAGAAATAAACGAAATAACTGAATCCAATCCTATCAAGATGGAGATATGGACCAAATACTTTACAAATCTGTTCAAATACGAAGGAAACACAGTAACCCACTTTAATAATCCAAACATAACAGCCGAAGCTGTTGAAATAACCATGGATGAAGTCCAACAAGCAATAACAAAATTGAAAAATCGAAAATCTCCAGGACCAGACAAAATTCCGAACGAATTACTCAAGTATGGTGGCCAGGAGCTTGTTCAAGAACTACGGACGCTGATCCAGAAAATCGTTTCGCAGCATAGAATACCTAACCGCTGGAGAACAAGCACCACTATTGTAATGTTCAAAAAGGGAGACAAAAGAGTACCACAAAACTACAGAGGTATCAATTTCCTCAACACCGTGCTCAAGTTGACAACAAAAATTATAACAAATATAATCAGTTCCAAAATAACACTAGCTGAAGAACAACAAGGATTCAGATCGGGAAGATCATGTAACGACGCGGTGTTTGTCCTTCGACAAATTACGGAGAAGTCCCTAGAGTACAATAGACCGGCATACTTGTGTTTCATCGATCTAGAAAAGGTTTTTGACCGTGTACAGCTTACCGATGTAATACATTTACTATATAACAAGAACATACCCATCGATCTAATAAAAACTATCGAGGATCTATACACGGACAATACAATTCAAGTGAGAGTAAATGGAAGAATATCGGAAAAGATTGCTGTGGAAAGGGGTATACGTCAGGGAGACTCGATGAGTCCTCTTCTCCGTAATGTTGTGATGGAAGAAGTAATAAACAAGGTGCGTAATGGCAAGGGTTACAAGATGGGCGACAAGGAGATTTACATACTCTGCTATGCAGACGATACCGTGCTTGTGGTAGAGAGCGAAGACGATTTGCAGAGGCTGTTGCATTGGTTCAACCTAGTAGCTCAACAATTTAATATGACAATATCGACTGGAAAAACCAAATGCATGGTGATATCTGCGGAGCCAATTTGATGTAAACTGGAGACGAATGGAGATGTGGTCCAGCAGGTAATGAGATTCAACTATCTGGGCATACCAGTCTACAGCTACGCGGATACGGAAGCGGAAGTTAGACAACAAGTCAATAAAGCTAATAGAATAGCAGGATGCCTTAACGATACCATTTGGAAAAATAAGTACCTTGGAAGGGAAACAAAGGCCAGAATATACAAGGCAACTGTAAGACCAATCATGACTTATGCAGCAGAAACGAAACCCGATACAACTAAAACGAGCCGCATCTTAGAAACATCGGAAATGAAAACTATCCGCAAGATTGCTGGTAAAACCCTTTGGGATAGAGAACGCAGTGAATTCCTGAGACAATCATGTAACATGGAGAACATCAACGAATGGATAATTGGCAGAAAAAGAGAATGGAACCAGCATATAAGCAGAATGGAAGATGACAGGGTAGTAAAGATAGCCAGAGATAAATCCCCGGTAGGTCGAAGAAGCGTTGGGAGACCACGGAAGAGGTGGAGCGATAATATCACGGAACATTGAAGAGGTAACCGAAGAAAGAACAGACGAAAGTCTAAATAGAAGGAAGAAGAATAAATTATGGTCTGATCATAATTTTTCATACAAGCATAAATAAGCAAGTTATCGGCAAAAAATCGCGTTGGGGGAGCTAAAACCCCCGATTGTGGAGGACACCGGTGTGGAATTTTATGGGACTTTTGGGGAGTTCATTAGAACACTCCAATGTACATATCTGCCAAAATTCAGCTTGCCCGGATTTTTTGCAAACTAAAAATCTTTCTTGCCTGGACTAAACAAATACTAATAAATTTGTATAATTGGTTTACAGATGATGATGCAATAAATGAACGGGATAACGTTGGGATAGCTAGCAGTTTGCCAAAAACTAATAGTTCAATTAGTGAAGCTAAATCCAAACGAAGGAGACATAGTTGCATTTTTTGTGACATGCTTGTTCATAATTTTGCTAAACACTTGCAAACGCAGCATTCAGATCAGTTAGAAGTGCGAAAGTTTATAAATTTTCCTAAAACCGATTCAAGACGTAAAGAATTAATTAGGAAAATAAGAAAACAAGGTGATTGATATACCGGGTGTTCATTTTAAAACTTCCAGCAATTAATATCTCAAAAACCAAAAGTCAGGGGAGAGGGGGAAAGAATATGGCATAATTGTTATTTTAATTTATTGACCTTTTCAAGGTCATTTGAAGGTCAACTTTGTTTTTTTTAATGGCACCTTATATTTTTTTTAGCAGATTCATATTTTGCATGAATAAATAAACAACTTTTGTTGGAAAATTTTTTTTATCCGACATTAGGCTTTTCGAGTAAGATGCGTTGAAACAAAATAATATAATCAACATTGTTAATCAAAATTTAATAGTACTATTTACAAATGGGGAACATTTTGAAAACTTGCTCATTCAGCGAAGAGCCTCTTGCAGTATGTTCTCCATACCTCACAGTTTGGTTTCTTTCAGTGACTAGTATTGCCCTGCTAAGCAAGAAGATCGTAACTACATAACTGATAGTTTTGAGTAGTGCAACGTTTTATATTTAGCTCCTCAAGCAAAAGTCGTTAAAAATAGCACACTATTAATTTAAAAAAATTCTGTATCTGACAAGATAACTCTGTAGGTAGGATTTTTTTTATTATTAAATGTGCTTTACGACTATTTTAATTAATAACACAGATTATTTTGTAACTACGAAAAATTTCAGAACCTTTCAATGCCTCCAAATTTATATATAGAGACTTCCAACTCGAAAAATGTCAGATACGACCTTCTTGCTTAGCACGGCAGAGTATTCCTTCACTGTCTAGCAAACTCTACAACTGGGTTTCCTGGTCAAATCTCTAATAGCTTTGTATAGATCCTTAAAATCCCGTTGTTCCGAATGTATTTGTATTTGTGCGCATACCCTCCTATAGGAGTGATGGCGAACCTAAGACCCGTGGGTCAGACACTGACCCACGAAGGCTTTTTAAATGACCCACGTTGATTTTTTATGAAAACTGGGCATGGTGTCACTTTGTGCGGTAATTTGTGATATCAATTTTTTGACGTCGACCTTTATTGTTTGCTCCTCACTTGCAAAAGTAAAAGTTATAAAACAAAAAGGAAACGCAAACCCTTCTAGAGGATTTTAAAAGTGAGAACCAAAAAAGAGCCAACTGTCAAGTTTTTCTGTTGACAAACTTTTTATATTTCTAAATTATTGGTACTCTTCTCACTGCCCCCACCTTTCCAAATGAGACCACTGACTCAAAATTGATAGAATAAAACAAAAAATAATGTGAAAACAATGACATTTCATCGATGTTACTCTTACGAAAGGCGTGGTCAAACTGCCGGAGCGAAGCAAGCAAGCATGGTTCGCGAAGCGGAGCACGCGCTGGGCGGAGCCCAGCTTTGTCTCCTCCAACGCTCAAGAATTGAATAAAAACTCTCGTTGAAGATGTAATATGGGTTAAAACCCTGAAAAGGCGTAGAAGCCAGTCGCATTATGCCCCGAGAGGCATGATATTAATAGAATAAAATGAAAGAAACAATAAAAATCCTCAGACCGCCGGGTGAGGCCCGGTTGTCCATGATCCATGCTTGATGCGAAGTGTGGACAAAATAAAAATGCCGCTGTTATCGAAGGTCGCGAGGGGGATGGAGCGAAAGCACCTGCTCCCAGAAATTCAGGGTGAAAACACCTACCCTTAGTATCGTCGAGGGGTGCCGGAGCGAAAATTTCTAAGTGGTAAAGTATATCAATCTACACGCACCGTCAACAGAATGTGCGAGATTCTGCAAATTGTCCTCATGCGCGTCACTGAATGGGAAAATTTGCGAACTTCAAAGTCGAAATTTCTCAAAAACTTCTCAATTCGCAAATTTTATTTTTTTATTATACTATATAAACCGGAAACTTATCGAATCGGTATAGGTAATTTTGCAAATCGCGGTTGGATAATCCGTGCTCTTCCCATTTCTCACAATTCGTTGGTTATCCATGATTGTCGGATTCTATTAGAAGGGCCTTGCTTTTGTTTATGTTTATGGTCTTCTGCAATTTTTTTAATAGCTCTTTGAGTTTGTCCCAAGCTTTGCTTCATCTTGCATTTTATTGCCAATCTAAGTATTAAAATTCTCTATATAGATATTCGGAAAGCTGGAGGTTTATATAGTAGAATTAAACAAAAAAATTTTGGAAAATACATGTTTAACCCTCAAAAACAGCCCTTAAAATAGTAGTGAAACAGGCGTCTCCCATTGGCTGTTAGTACTCTTAAGTATATATAAAATACGCGTAGTATGTCAGAATCACCGTTTCCATGGTAACGTAACGCAATACGTAATATGGAGATTATTTTTATCGGTAGGAAGTTTTCTTTTCAATTTAAATATATTTGAATAACTGTCGTGATCATATCGTGACCCAGTCAGTTAAAGGGAAATTAAGAACAGCGCGGGGGATGGAATCAACTTTCCTAAAATCCCGTGTTATCATTGGACCAAAATTGAAGAGGAGAAAATTCCCTACAAAGCAAGGTTTCAGGATTTACTTTAGATCTGAAGTAAATCCTGAAACCTCGTTTTGTTTTGTTCCACATCGATGAAGTTTAAATGTACGAAATTTTTAATCAGATTAAAAATTATTCAAAACCTTTTTCAATTGTTTTCTCTGGATTTATAGTTTTATAAATATAGTAAAAGTTTATAGAGGGTTTTATAGATAATTTTGTACTCTTCAATTTTGATTTGATGATAATTTATGATGATAAGGAGACGGTCGTTAGCTGAAGCGGTTATGTGCGTTGCTGCTAATGCGGAATGCCTGGTTCGACTCCGGGCTCAGTAAAACCTTTATTCTGACCGTCTCCCCTCAGAAGGCAATGGCAAACCACCGAGGTGTAATCTGCCTGGTACAGCCTCTCTGGAGATGAAGTGTATACACTTCCCGCGGTTCGGAGCCCGCGTTAAGCAGTAGGTCCCCTATGTGTGTGCTAATACTTCAAACGCATAACACATGCATAGGAGAGACGTCGCCAACGTCCGGGAGACCGGATATGGCACATGAAGAAGAAGAAGCTAATTTTCACTAAAAATGAAAGTAAACAAGTTATAGACGAAAAACTACTGTAGAGGATTAAAATCAATCGCCACTCGTAGAAAAGGCCGACAGGGAATTTTAGGCGATGTTGCAAAAAAAAATATATGCGCAGTCCCCAAAAGATTCTTATCTTTTTGAAAATTTTAAAGTGTTATTTATTGGGTTTTGTCAAGGTTTAGCGCCCCCATTGCGATGGCGCCTGATGCAAAATCTTCAGTCGCCTCACCCTTGCTACGGCTCTGGCTATTTTACAGCTTCGCAATACGCTTTAGGTGCATCTTCAAAATTAAAAATCGGTCGATAAATAAGGGCGCTTATAGACGTCCGAAGGTTTTGCACAAGTTTCGCTTTAATTCGTCCCTCACTAGTAAAAACCATCGACAATTTTGAAAAACCTATCCGAGCTTTGAATACAATTTTTAATGGTCTTTAATTTAGTATATGACGATAGTTGACGAAAAACGACAAATAACGCCACCATTTGAAAAATAACTTCGTCGTCAAAAGTTCAAATCGAAATAGAACGGTTATCGGGCAAAATTGTAGATTTTCGTCGCAAATGAAAATTTTTCGCGAAAATTTCATAGAACATTTTCGATTTATATTTGTCCCCTCAACGTACTAAGCGAAGAAAAAAATTTTATATTCCAAATTTTGTAAATTATTGAAAACGTTTCTCAATTTTTCCCCGTCAAATATTGAACTAATTAAATCATCGCCTTATTAATTTATTCTTACAATTTGATGCTTTACGTATTTCTATGGTAAAATTTCTGTTTAGAAAAATTTCATCCGGTTTGGACCAAATTTTTATGAAAAAACAATAACATAATTCTTCGTTTTTGGGAAGTTGGTGCGGCATCTCAAGGTATTTTAAAAATTCCCTACCTAATCTACATGCAAATTTGGACGTTTGGCTGTCAATCAGCACTGGTCGCATCGAAAACGATCTTCATTGTTGAGGCTTCACTGTGGAGGAAGTTTTCATTGTTAAGAAATTCCAACTAATTTGCCCACAATTTTCGACCTTCCAGCATCGATCGCCACCACGTCCTCAAGAATCGACACGTTGGGTTCTTCTGTGGTTCTCGAATAGAAATTTTGATGTAAAATGGCCTCCTTTCCGATCCTCCACACCACCCCCAACCGCCGCCCACTTTTTTCACACCAAGAGCGTGACTTCGTCGAGCTCGTCATTTTAAAACGTCCGTCGGATATTAACTTGCCAAAATTCGTTTATGTCACGTATTTTTACTCGTTTTATAATAGAAATTAGAAGTAATAAAACTGGTGATCCAAAATTAATAATCGCCTTTTTTTTATTTCGTTTTAGTCCGGACGGTAAGGAACAAATTTACTATAGAACCTTGCACTTTGTGATAGAACCATGAAATTTGGTATAAGTGTAGATACAAACCTCCTTTACAAAACAAGATGTGACGCCACGCCGACCCCCGCCCCTTCAACCCCTAGACGCAAAAACACCACCCAAATTTTAGTTTATTCTATTTATTTCGTAAACCGTTCATCATACGATAAAAATACATCAGAGCAAATAAATTTCTAATTAAATTTTAAACAAAAAAGGTTTTTAGGATATTTTTGATACGACTTACGGTTTCCATAGAATTATCACGTAAATTTAGGTCAAATATGATGCGCACTGCAGAACTCGCGAATTTTCTCCAAATTTCCCATGTTGCGCCTGTTATGTTAAAGTAAAACCATGCATTAATATAATAATTAAAAATTTCAAATATGTTACGATAGCCTGACTCACATCCGATTCAGCAGTCTATCGCATTCCTTTTAAAGTTCAATAACTGTAAAATTAGTAATAAGCAATATTTTTATTATAAATAGTCACAATTGTAATTATAGATTATTATTATGCTGTATGTCTAAAATCGATGTCAGTCGTAATTTTCAATAAATTTATTTAAGTAATTTTGATTTTTTTTAAAATAATTTTGTTAAGTGAAATTAACTGGCGCAGTCGGTAGGATACTCAGAAGGGCTTTAGATCAAATTCTCTAAAATAACCCTTTTTGTGTTAACAATCAACTGAGAACCAACATTAAATTTTAAGTGATAAGAAGAAACAAATAAAAAGTGCAACAAGAAGAAACAAATAGAAGACAATCAATCAATCCAATAAGAGGGAAGAAGTTTCGAAAGATTTATAACCAAGGGATGAAGAAATTCACAACGTTCTTCATTTGCTTAGCGTAAGTTTTTGCTCATTATTATATTTCCTTTATTCCTTCCTGAATGTCAGAAGCAGAAATAACCGAATTATTCAATAATTTAACCCTATCATCGGAATCAATTTTACAAAGTATTCCAAATATTCTATCAAACGATCCCCCTAGTAATAATTACGAAATGGCACAACTAGATAGATTTAACTGCGAATTAGTACCAAAATATGATGGCAATCCAGCGACTTTATCGATATTTATTAATGCATGTGAACATTTATTGAGAAGATTTGGTACAACAAATTCAGATGATGTTGTCAACGGACAACTTATACAAGTTATACTGGGCAAATTCGAAGGACGAGCACTCACATTAATTGCTAGTCGAGAAAATTCAAATACCTGGGGTAACATAAAAAAATTATTATTACAACATTTTGGAGATCAACGCGACGAAAATTGTCTACTACGTGATCTGATGAGCCTCAAACCATACAAAAACGAATCCTCATATCAATTCGGAATGAGATGTCAGGATGTACGAAGCTTACTTTTAACCCATCTACAATTACATGAAGCGGACCCAAACGTCAAGTTGGTAAAAACGAAAATTTACGATGATTTATCACTCCAAACATTCCTTCAGGGTTTGAACGGTCAAATTGGCCTAGTGGTAAGATTAAATCAGCCACCCAATCTAGAAGCGGCAATGGCGTACGTAACAGAAGAAGAAAATTTCATGTACGCCCAAAATAAAACAAACATCTTAAATTTCCAACGGCAATATCAACCGATAGAAAAGAAACAACCATTTCATCCAACTCCAATGCCGAGTGTCAACCCACCTATGTTAACCAATTTTGGACAGCAGCCACTACAAACCCAAAATATACTTCGACCACCCGTATTCAAACAAGCTAGTACAACAAGGACACCAAATCCATTTTCCTCACAACCTCGAACTTTCGGAAGATTTTCAGGCCCACCAACGCAATCAAGAATGGTCCCACAGCAAACAAATAATTACAGTTACAAGAGAAACTATCAACAACCTAATTATAACGGACCACAATGGAACACATTTAAACCTCCACAACAACGCTACGAACCAGAACCAATGGACATTTCATCTGGGAATACCCGTCGATCAGGAATCCCACAACAAGAAACACAAGTAGTGTACTATCAAGATATAGAACAAGGAGATTATGAAGATACACCCACATATGAACTAGCAGAAAATTGTGATGAAGTTTATGAAACAAAAGTTAGCCAACCATTGGAAAATTCCAACGAACATGAGTACGTCGAAAATTTCCACCTGGAAGCCTACAGTACCAGCACGACAAATAATACAATAAACCTTAATATAACGACTCTTTCCAAATTGCCATATATTAAAATTCCAGAATTAAAGTTAAAATTTTTAATAGATACAGGATCAACAAAATCTTTAATAAATCAAGAAATCGCACATAAATATTTCCCTAACCAAATTAATTACGAATCGTTCAAAATTCTGACAGCTCATCAAGTAAGTCAACATGATGAAGTAGCATACATAAGGTTACCCGATTCAATCGATTCTACAATCAAGCACAAGTTCTACCTTTTTAATTTTAACAATAAATACGACGGTTCAATAGGTGTAGATTTATTAAAATTTTTAGAAGCCGAAATTAATTTCAAGGATAAGGTACTAAAAACGAAAAACAAAACGATACCGATCTATTTAGGAGACGACGACGATGACGACATCTCGATGGCAGTCAATCTAGACGAATCCGAAAACGACCTCAGAATAATCGATTTGGATACAGAGAAAGAATGGGCAGGAGCACCCATGCCTACCATAAGCGAAATCAACGGGTTACTGAACAATTCAAATGAACCGGCAGCGAAAGGCCAAGATGATGGAACTATTCATTCCAACATAAACGACGAACGAGTAACAGCAACCCACATCATTAAAGAAGCTATAGATGATAAAAAACACCAATTCATAATTAGGACAACCCACCAGGGAGAGTTGAAGGTACAAACAAAAAACCAAAAATTTCTGACACTAATCGACAGTTTGGGAAAAATCGGACAAGCAGTTCCAATAACAAGTAAAAATATTACTGAACTTGCGAATGCCTTAATCACACATTTTTCATACTACGGAGTTCCAGAATCAATAACAAAGGATAACGGGACGGAGATAAAACACGATATCGTACGAGAATTGTTAAACTTACACAAGGTAAAGGTTCATTTTACTACACCAAGAAATTCACAATCAAATAGGATGATCGAAAGGATGATTTCAACCCCAATCGAACACCTACGAATTATGAGGGTAGATGGCAAGAAAACTAGTAACATAAGAAGAAAAACTAAGAAAAAATTTTACGGACCTTTTATCATTACAAAATTATTTAACGATAACACGGCGGAAATCCGGAATAAAAATAATCGAATACAGGAGATACATGTTAGATTACTAAGAAGACCTACTCTTGTTACAGATGCTGCTACGCAACCGTCGACATCCAAGACTTGAAGAACAACCCCGGAATGTTACCACTTAGATTAGGAATAGTTAATAATCAAATTAGTTACTGGACGCTTATTAGAGTAATAGATATAGCACCACTTAGAAGGGAATTAGATGAATTAAATAGTAGTTTTAACAATTTAACCTTAATATACAGTAAACATGAAAACGGGAAAACACATCGATGGAATAATCAAAATCTACATAGCCTTTTGGAACATACCATAACCGAAACTAATACAAAATTCGAACAAATTAATCTTTACGAAAATCATAGAAGAAAAAGAGGTTTCATTAATGGATTGGGCGGACTAATTAAAACCATTACAGGAAATTTGGATAATGAAGATGCAGAAAAATATAACTATGCAATAAACCAATTGACCAACGATCAAAATAAAGTAAAGTTGCTATTTAAGGAACAAATTAAATTAACAACTTCAGCAATGGAAAACTTCAACAACAGCATTATTAAAATAGCAAGAAATCAAGCACTTTTACTAGAAAAATTAACCTTCATGGAACTTAATATAAATGCAACTAATTTTTACAAAACTAAAGTAGATGAAAAATTAACGATGACGACAATTTATCTAGAATTAATAACAGCCGCAGCAACAATACGAGATATTTTAGAAACACTCGAAGAAGCAATCACCTTTGCATCAGCAAACATTATGCATCCATCAATATTAAAAGCCAAAGACCTTAATCACGAATTGTTACAGAGACAGCTATTATTAACAAATTCTAAATTGCCTATAAACCCAAATTTGGAAAATATTCACGAATTTCATAAAATCATAAATATTAAAGCCTTTATCCAAAATACCAAAATACATTTCATATTAGAAATCCCAGTCGTCGAAAAAATCGACTATAATTATTTTCATCTATTTTCCTGTCCAATATTTAATAATCCTTTATACTCAATAATCATTCCCAAAGCCAAATTCCTTGTAATAAACGAGCAAAACTTCGCATTAAGTAACCAAAGATGTAAAGATATAAATTTTAACAAATTTTTGTGCAAATTGGAAATTAACCAAATCGAAGAAAAGTCACCTTGCGAAGTTCATCTTATTCAACACACAAAGAAATACCAAAATTGTCAGCAAGAAAGTTTAAGTTTGACCCACACGAAAGTCCAACAGGTCTCTAGTAATCAATGGATGGTAATAATGGTAATAACAAAGGGAGAAGACGTAATCAAGAAAGAATGCGATGCAACAACAGAAACTATTTCGTTAAATGGAACATACTTAATATCACTAAATGGTAAATGCAGGATCAAAATACAAACAAAATTACTAACGACACAAGAGAAACGACTTAAAAATAACTTAGTGGAAATCCCGAAGTTAAAATTCGAATACACTAGCAACAGACACAATAATGTCAACATTACCTTCAGGCCAATCGAATTGGAACCGATAAATTTGGACGAAATTAAAGCAACAGAAATCAAATTGCATCAAATCGAGGAAAACATTGAAGAAACATCCCGAGCTCCTGTGTACTTCCATCAAGCAAGTGGATGGACCATCATGTTATATATGTTAATTTTCATTATTTTAATCACATATGTTTTAGTTAGAGTTTTTAAGAAGAAAACACCATCCGGAACAATCAAAGAGAAACCAATCGAACAGAAACCAATCGAACAGATCGGACTTCAAAATTTAAGGATACCCTAATTTTGGTCCTAGAGGGGAGGTGTTATGTTAAAGTAAAACCATGCATTAATATAATAATTAAAAATTTCAAATATGTTACGATAGCCTGACTCACATCCGATTCAGCAGTCTATCGCATTCCTTTTAAAGTTCAATAACTGTAAAATTAGTAATAAGCAATATTTTTATTATAAATAGTCACAATTGTAATTATAGATTATTATTATGCTGTATGTCTAAAATCGATGTCAGTCGTAATTTTCAATAAATTTATTTAAGTAATTTTGATTTTTTTTAAAATAATTTTGTTAAGTGAAATTAACTCGCCACTCGTACACAAAAATTACTGAAATAGAAAATTAAGAACGAACAATTATCTATCTGTAGTGTTAATTGTTTGTTCGTCAAAATGTATTTTTCAAAAGTTTTTAAGCACTATTGTATAAAAATAAGCCGGACCGTAAAGAACAAAATTACTAGAGAATCTTGAACTTTATAATAGAAGTATAAAATGTGGCACAAGTGTAGATGCGAACCTCCTTTACAAACCAAGATGTGACGCCACGCCGGTCGCCGCCCTCTTCAACTCCTAGACGCAAAAACACCCCCAAATTAGTTTATCCTGTTTATTTCTTGAACGGTTCATAATACGATAAAAATACATCAGAGCAAATAAATTCATAATTAAATTTTTAACAAAAAAAAGTCCTTAGGATTTTTTCATACGAGTTACAGTTTTCATAGAATCATCATGTAAATGAAAGTCAAATATGGCGCGCACTGCAGAACTCGCCAATTTTTCCCAAATATGTCGTGTTTACGTAAGGGGAAAGTAAAAATTATTTATAAATTTCAAAATTTTGTTTTTTTAGAAACTGAAGATTTATTTTGACGATCTAATTTTCAATGCAAAACTTGAAATGGAAGCAAACAATGGGGATGAAATTTCGTACAAAAAATTAATTGAAGGAACATTTTGCAGATTTCTATTGTTTAACAAAAGAAGTATCGCAGAACTGCAACGAATTATGTTACATACTTATCAAACGGACTTAAATACAAGCGCCTCAGAAGAATTTCAAAAACTTCTGATACCAAGTGAACGCATTCTCTTGCAAAAATTAAAACGTATTGTTATTAAAGATAAAGGTGGACGAGGTGTACCTGTTTTAATAGATAAAGTTACTCAAGATGGTATTGACGTAGCAATAAGGCATAGAAACAATTTCAATGAAACTTGCAATCCTTATCTCTTTGCAAAGTGTCATTCGGAAGATCGTATTAGGGGTTATTATGTTTTTAGAAAACATGTGAAAATTGCATTAGGAGATTTCACTAAAGTTTCTTCTTTGATTTGTACAAAAATGAGAAAAAGTCTCGCCACCATCTCTCAAATTTTAAAAATGGAAAACGACGATTTAGAACATCTAGCCACCTTTATGGGACATACTACAAAAACCTATAGCGAATGGTACAGGTTACCTTCCGATGTCTACCAAACAGCGAAGGTTTCCAAAATTTTGCTGTTAGCTCAAAACAATAACATTGATAAATATAAGGGACTAAGTTTCAACCAAATAAAGTTGTTGGATTCAAATGTTGTGGAAACGCTTAGTGAAAGTGAAGCGGAAGAAAAAACAGGAATAACCAACAATGTTGTAGAAGAAACGTCCTCAAAGCAATCGAATTTACAAAATATTTCCGTACCAAAGGGAAGGAAAAAATTTATCAGAAATACATGGTCAAAAGAAGTGACAGAAAAATATTTCGAAAAACATATACAGGAAAAGATTGCGCCTAAAAAAAAAGATGTCGAAAGTTTTATGAAAATGTACCCAAAATTATTTAATAACAGAAAGTGGCACATAATAAAAGCTTACGTTTACAATCAATATGCCAAGAAATAATGATTTCCATTGTAGTAATTTTGTTTTTCAATGTTAATTTTTAAGTTTCATTTGTTTAAAGTTTTTTTATTACTAGCTTCCATAATTGGAGTTTTTTGATAAAATGTTACAATTGTTAAATTCGTGTTTTATTGCTTTATCCAGATTTATTAGGATAGAAGACGGTTATGCCCTGAACGTTAATCTCTTCGTGGGATGGTGTTGCTATCTCCTGGTTGTCCCCCGTTTTGTCTTCTCGTTCACGTTCATGTAGTTCTTCTTGCGTGTGGTGAAACTCCTCCTTTTCTTCACTACTCTCTTCCGTTGGTGAATATCTATTGATAAATGACAAATTTAGTTTAGCTTTAACTCTCAGATGTGCGAGTCTTTCGTGGATCGCTTTGAATGACAACACTCAAGACTTTTACAAGTCTTTTCGCCACTACGAAACCGACACCGTTTCATCCTTGTGTGTGTTTTCTTATTTATTTATCACTGCCCCTTCCATCTCAACTCCTGTAGGGCTACCACGTCTACCCCATATCTTAATAGTTCGCCTACTATTTCTGTCGTCTTTCCCGGTCTCACCAAGGTTCTGATGTTCCACATGCAGACATTCATCGGATCCTTCACATATCCAGTCATTTTTGGTACCACTTTACGTTTGTTTATTCTTTTCCTTTATCTTATTATGCCATTATCATTATTCCATTCCATTATCTCATTATTCCACAATTATATCTTGTATTGCCTTCTCTTTATGCGTTTGATCATTTTCAGTAAATATCTTGCTTACAACTACACCTTTTCCAGCAGTAATTCAGAAAACCTCACCTGCTGTTCAGAAATCGTGAATTGTAATTCAGATTTGTCAACTGATATTCAGAAATCGTTAATTGCAATTGACAAATCTGAATAACCGTTGACAATTTCTGAATATTAATTGACAAATCTGAATAACGGTTGACGATTTCTGAATATCAATTGACAAATCTGAATAACGGTTGACGATTTCTGAATATCAATTAACAAATCTGAATAACGGTTGACAATTTCTGAATTACTGGTGGAAAAGGTGTAGTTTGTGTTTAAAACTTTTTAACTTAACAACTATGATTTCTCTTCCAGAGGGTTTTCCCATTTTGAAGGTCTCATCCATTTCCACTTTTACTGCGAGTTTCTTCTCTATGAATTCTTATTCCATTTGTGGAACAAAAATTCACATTTTCGCATATTCGTAGAAGTCAAAACTTTATGTGAAACACACGGTTTCGGCAGTAGCGTAGTGTAAACGACAAAAGACGTGAAAATAATTAAAATATTGTCAAGATTGATATCGAGTTTGAAAATATTTTCTTCCATAACCGCGCGTGTATTTGCAAAATATCAACTATTTTTTATAAGGGCCACAGAGAATCCATTGAAAAAATTCACACAGATATTTAAGATATCGAAGTTTGTCGCCATGGCTAAATCAAAATTTTGAAATTGTGCCCTTTTCCACTGGACGAATTTTTGGCGATTTCGAATGTGTGAAACATGAAGAATATTTTTGGATAGGTTGTTGCTTTCTACCTCGATATGCCCACTAACATCGTTTTTAAGTGACTTTATTCGTGTCCGAGCACTCTACTATAATTGTTTCTAATTTAGTTTATCATAAAATAATTTTAATTAAAATTTTATTAAAATTAAAAAATAATTTTTAATTCTAAATTTGAATGTGAAAAGTTATACAATGTCGAAATAGCCAATTTTTTATCCTTAGGATGTCACGGCATATAATAATTATTATAGTAGATAATATGGCGCGTTGACACCAATTTCATAAAAAAATTCACGATGGGTGGGGCGATAAAATGTTACTCAATTTCATACGCTGTAACTTTTTTACCTTTGGGGTACAAACGAGTTTTATGAAAGCTCGTTGGAGCTCAAACGATTCTCTATCTATTGACACCAATTTTATACAAAAATTTGGTATGGAAGGAAGTGAAATGTCACTCAAATTCACACTCTTTCAAACGCTGTATCTTATTTTGCCTTCGGGGTAGAAAAGATTTTTATGATAGCTCATTGGAGATTTATGATTTTCTATCGATTATTATTTATTTTATTAAAAAGGAGCATTTTTACAGCCCCCCCTTAAAATTGTTATAAAATATTTAATTTTTATATAAAACCTTTGAAGTCAGAATTTTCGGCGTTATCGAAAATTTCAAAAAATCATTACTTTGTAAAAGATTAAATTAAAATGGTGATTATGGAAGCTCAAAGAAAGCTCTATCGATGGACATCAATTTTATACAAAAATTCACTATGGAAGGGGTGGGATCGTGAAATGTCACGCAAATTCACACTCTTTCAAACGTTTTGCATTTGGGGTACAAACGATTTTTATGAAAGCTCGTTGGAGCTCAAGCAATTCTCTATCCATTGACACCATTTTTATACAAAATTTCACTATGGAATGGGGGAAGGGCGGTGAAATGTCACTCAAGTTCACACTCGCAAACGTTTTTCATTTGGGATACAAATGATTTTTATAAAAGCTAGTTGGAGGTTGGAGCTCAAACGATTCTCTATCGATTGACACCAATTTTATACAAAGTTCACTATAGAAGGGGGGGGGGTGAAATGTCACTAAAATTCTCACTTTTTCAAACGCTCCAACTTTTTTACCTTTTGGGTAGAAAGGATTTTATGAAAGCTCATTAGAGCTCTTATGATTTTCGATCGATTATTATTTATTTTATTAAAAAAAAGCAATTTTAAATTGCTTTTATTTATTTTACATTTTATTTTATTTTATTTTACATACCCCCAAAATTGTTATAAAATATTTAATTTTTATATAAAACCTTTGAAGTCAGAATTTTCGGAGTTTTCGAAAATTTCAAATAATCATTACTTTGTAAAAGATTAAATTAAAATGGCGATTATGGAAGCTCAAAGAAAGCTCTATCGATTGACATCAATAATTATACATTTATAAATTTATTCAAAATGGACAGGAAAGTAAAAAACATGTCCCCCCTTCCAAAAATTCTCGAATAACTCCATGACCTTTAAGGTTCAAAGAAAAATAACGAAAGCTCACGAACGTTTGACACCAATTTCATCCAAAAAATTCGACTCGGGGAAGGGCCTTCATATGGACGCTCAATTCAGTCATGATCTGTAATCTGGTTAAAGTTCAGATATTTCATTCATTCTGTAACTTGAATAAGAATTCCGTGTATTCAATACCTTAGGCCAACTAAATACCTACCTAAGCATGAAAATATTTGAGAGTAAATAAAGAAATGTAAGTTTTTATTGTAAAACAAAAGTGTGAAGTAAATAATAAAGTATTTCAGTACAAAACACAGAACAACTTTTTTGAAAATATAGTAGGTGACCAAAACTGGTTCTACAATTATATAAAACTAATTCAGTTTAGGCCATACTAAGTAGTCAATAAGGGGAACTTAATTCTAGTTTTGAAGTCAAAGCGGTTAAAGCAGTTCAAAAAACATAAAATAAGATATATAATTTGACGACTTGGGGAATGGACCAAAAAATGGACTCTATGTTACATTTAAAAATATTATGGTACACTTCCTACCTAGTATTAATATTTATGTATAACATTACAGATTCGGACATGAATTCTACCAAAAGAAAAGGGAAATATGAAGAAACCACCCTTAAACGTGCTTTGGCTGCAATCAGACACGGCATGACCACGTCAAAGGCCAGCAAAACTTTTAACATTCCACGAACTACGTTGAGGAATAAAATTACAGGTCGTACTCCAGAAAATATTTGTCAAACAGGACCGGAATGCGTATTAGGAACGGATATAGAATACGAAATCACCGAATGGCTCAAGCAATGTGCCCGAATGGGATTTCCTATTAGTAAAGATGGACTCTTTTATTCGATTACAAAAATAGTTCGCGAATCTGGTAAAAAAACTCCTTTTAAAAACGACATCCCTGGAAAAAGATGGTACACAAGTTTTTTAAAAAGAAATCCAGAAGTAACATATCAACAGTCAGAATATCTCAATAAAACAAAAGCCGTTGTAACGGAGGAAAAAATTAAAAAGTGGTTTCAAGAGACTTGGAGTCTTCTTGGTAAAGACTCAGAAGCCTTACAAGATCCAACAAGGATCTGGAATATGGACGAGACAGGATTTGTTCTGGATCCCAGTGGTGGTTGTGTTATAGCGGAAAAGGGCAAATCCGTGTATGTAACTGCATCTAACAATGATAAGGAGAATACAATGACTCTTATTACAGTTAATGCTAAAGGAGAATTTGCACCTCCACTAACACTGTATAAATGCGAAAGAATTCCTGCCTCATATAAGAAAGCTCTGCCAACAAAAGAGTGGGGTATTGGAAAGTCGCAAACCGGATGGATGACAGCCGAAAAATTCTTACAATATTTTGAGAATGTATTTTTCCCATATCTTGTGAAAAAAGTAACCAAATTTCCTGTGGTTGTTTTTTTAGATGAGCACACGTCTCACATTAGCCTTGAATTGAGCCGCTTCTGCAAGAAAAATGGAATTATAATGGTTTGTTTTTATCCGAATACAGCCCACATCCTGCAACCATTGGATGTGTCCGTATTTTTTCCTTTAAAACTGCGGTGGAAAAAGGAAGTAAATATGTGGAAAATTAAAAATGAGGGGCGTGAAATGAAAAAAGAGGATGTACCAATTTTATTAAACAGTATTTTAATAAATAATTACTTTGTAACGACAATCGCAAACGGTTTTCGAACTTGTGGGCTGTATCCCTTTAATGCAAACAATGTCGATTACTCCACATGCGAAGCTGATATTGGAGTAGATCTTAGAACTGACAAACAGAAAATATTAGAGCATTTACAATACTTGGAAAGTAAAATTGATCAAGAAACTCTCAATGAGTTCCACGTATGTAAAGAAAGAAATATTCATCCCAAAAATAGGGAATCAATATTATTATTTCAAGTTTGGTTACAAGTGATGTCCGATTTGGAAGGTGAAAATGGGAAGAGTAATATTGTTTGGAAAAACAAAATAATGGAATTTTCGAATCAACAACAAGAAAGCAACACGCGTGAAAAAAGTTGCGCAACTTTTAATGAACTCGAAAAAGTACTTACTTATGAATCAGAAAATCAATACATCGAACGAAACCGTACTGAAGATGAAGAACAGCAGTTAGAAGTATTAAGCCAACTAAAAAATTTAGAAAACAACAAATCAATATCCACCAGTGTCCATGATGAATTTCATAAAGCAACGAACTCCGAATTGACAAGCGAGCAAATCCAATTCGTGGAAAAGATCACTTATTTGTTAAAAAATAATAATGAAAATGCACTTGAAACACCTACAGCAGAATCAGACCCTATGATATCTGTGCAAGAAGCAAAACAACAGAAAATTTTGGATATTCAACAACAAAAAGAAAAAAGAAAGAGAAAAGGAGAAGAGGAAATATTAGAAAAGCAACAGAAACCAAAAAAGGGAAGAAAGAGTAGAAAATAATCAAAATAAAATACAAGCAAAATAAAATCAAATTAGAAAATCAAAAAAACAATCAAGAAAACAAAATCAAAAACCGCCACAATGATAATATGAAAAATAAATTAAATCAGATTATCAAGAAACAATGAAGTACCAAGACAATTTATACCCTAGTAAAAAAACTGATTAATATCGACAATGGAAAACAATGCAAGTAATTGGAAATGGCTCCCCAAAAGACGATGAACTTAAATCTTCAACTAAATAAGAATAAATAAAATAGTATTAGCAGTGGCGTAGCTAGCATGGGTGACACCCGGGGCGGATTTAATGGGTGTCACCACCACCTAGGCTGATGAACTTTTTTTTTTGATGTGTCACCCCAAAAACCAAAAAACGATGTAATTTTAGTCAAGAAATTTAAATAATTTGGGGTCGGGTGCAACCCCCCCCCCAGGCTGATGACCTTTTTTTGAGGTGTCACCCCTAGGAACCTAAAAAACCAAGAAACGAGACAATTTTATTCAGGAAATTTAAATAATTTGGGGACGGGTGTCACCCCCAGACGGGTGACACCCGGGACGGATCTCCCCCACCGCCCCCCCTAGCTACGCCACTGGTATTAGAAGTTTTGTAATTATGTGGTTTGTTTTACCTTATAGGGGAGAAATATTAACGATGGTGCGCTGTAAGCAACATCAACGTGACGTCACGCTGATGCACGCTAATGATATAACCTCGCTTGACCTCGCTCAAAAATACTTTGATTTGGTTTTGAACGATAATAATACATTACAACTAAGTAATAAATAAATAATTTAATAAAAAATAATAAATTTAACGTATTTTAATTAATTTTTAAAATAATTTTAATTAATTAAGACGTCAAATATTTAGTTGATATTACAGCCACCAGGGTGCGTACAATTAATATTTTTCCCCTATAATGAATTGATTTTAATTAAAAAAAATATATTTTTATAGTTTACAATCGATATTTTATGTTTTATTTTTAACCCTTCAGTGGTCGCGTTACGAGCAAATCGCTCACGTTTTAGTTTGGAAGTGCTGGTAATTTTGAATGACTCAGAGGAACCGCCTAGCTGAGCTTTACACTTTCCCTTACAATATTTGAACCCCGTTGTAAAAATTGAGCCATTTGTTTTCCGTCTGTGACCTTCGTGTTAAGTGGTGTATTGAAGTGTGAGCGATTCCCTCGCTGCGCGACCATTCGAGGTGTATAAAATTATCATTAAAAATTAAATTTTTTTTAACCCTAGTCGAACGGTATAAATTTACAACGTTAAGAGATGGTATAGGTACAATAAATTGTACCTTCATATATTTTATATGAAAAACTTCATTTTAGGTATAATTTTTTACAATAAATGGATAATATTTAGTAGCTAGAAATTGTTTAGTCATGTTTTGTGGTATTTTACTTATATTCAGTACTATCTGCAAAAATTTATATTTGATTTTATAACGGGTACGTGATAAAAATGATAAAAAATGAATGAAGTTGCTGATTTGGGGTGGGTGGGTAGGTCTTTGAAATCGGTTTGAACCAAATGAATTACAGTAATCCCCCGAAATGCGTAATTAATGCGGACCGTAGACTTTTGCGTAACTCGAATTTTTCGTAAGTCGAATTTGAAAATTGCTTAAGTGTTCCTATGTACTTATTTATTATTATAATTATGTACATACAGTTGTGCAAGTGTAACGTATGGGTTAAATTAAATTAACCCCTTTCTTGCTAGTATCGCTGCCACCAGAGTCTCCTATTTTCTTATTAATCGAAATTAATAAGCGAGTCGAAAACTCAAAAATACTTACTTACTCAATTGGTTAATTGCTTATCGGTAGTCGTGGAACTACGGTCGATCCCTCAGAAACGTAGGAAAATGTATGACAAACAACCTTCACACCAGTATAAACACATATGTTTATAAGAAAAGATTTTAATTTATAATTAGATGGTTTATTAAATACTAGCTGACCCGGCAGACGTTGTCCTGCCCAAATTTCAATATTTGTCTACATGTATTTTTTAGATCCAATCCGCATAATGACCTTGCGACTTATTTGGTCATCGCAAATACCAAACGTATTAAAAAAGGATTAAATAAATAAATTAATAAAAAATACAAATCAAGGTTTAATAAAAAAAAGTTTAACAAAACTGTTAAGTATTCACCAAAAACGACAATAATTTCTAATTTTACTTAATTTTATTTTTGCCAATTACTCTTGCTCTTTGTGTTCTTCCTTTTCCTCCTCCCCTTCGTCTTCTAATAAGGAATTTTCGAAAGCACGCAGCGATATTGCCAATTCCTGTTCTTCTTAGATACATACATACATACATTGAATTTTATATACATAGATATCGTTCGTTAATACGTTGATCCGTTGATCCGCACTAACGTTGGTCAAGCTAATACAGCGCTTGACCAAAGTTCGCGGCAAGATTCTAAAGTAGCCTATGTTTTTCGTAGCATTGTAAATAGCTTCTACACCAAATTTGGTAGAGATTGGTCAAACGGTGTAGAATTGTATAGAAAACATACATACATACATTGAATTTTATATTTATAGATAGATATCGTTCGTTAATACGTTGATCCGTTGAAACGTTGATCCGCACTAACGTTGGTCAAGCTAATACAGCGCTTGACCAAAGTTCGCGGCAAGATTCTAAAGTAGCCTATGTTTTTCGTAGCATTGTAAATAGCTTCTACACCAAATTTGGTAGAGATTGGTCAAACGGTGTAGAATTGTATAGAAAACATACATACATACATACATACATTGAATTTTATATTTATAGATAGATATCGTTCGTTAATACGTTGATCCGTTGAAACGTTGATCCGCACTAACGTTGGTCAAGCTAATACAGCGCTTGACCAAAGTTCGCGGCAAGATTCTAAAGTAGCCTATGTTTTTCGTAGCATTGTAAATAGCTTCTACACCAAATTTAGTAGAGATTGGTCAAACGGTGTAGAATTGTATAGAAAACATACATACATACATACATTGAATTTTATATATATAGATTATAAAAATGATAAAAAAAGACAGAAATCTTACATATATAACAATTTAATGAAATAAAACTAAATTAATTAATTAGATAAAACTTGAATAAGACCAGAGACAATAAAATAAAAAATAATCTTTTTGCAAATATGCCGATTTGGGTTAAACAACATATACCTTTATTTTCTATTCGCGACCTTTCTTATAGACGATAAAACGTCGCGATATCGCTGTGCATCAAAAATACACATATTTAAATGCATAGCTTTCATACGAACGCGATAATATCGATGGCGTCACGGTAAAAAGGCGTAAGCGGCTTTTACCATATTGTTCAGGAGATACAAAAATTGCGAAAAACTTTAAAATGTTATTCAATGTTCCGCTTTTTTTTGTTTAACTAGCAATAAACTTGATAATAGTGATTTTTATATAACAAAAAATAAATTTAAGTACCTAATGTCGGTTTTATTAATATTTTTGTCGCTTAAGCCTTTTTTTAATTAGTATTTGGTGATTACGCCTTCTTTGCTGTCACTTAAGCCGATTGTTCTCTAAAATTTCCGGCTCGGAATGGCGCTTAAGTCTCACATACGCCTTACTACTTTTGTCATTTATATTTTAGATAGTTGGTGTTTACGCCTTTTTAAAAAAATTATACGAATATAAAGAAAGAGTTGTTTAATTAAAATAAAAAACGATTAAGAATCCATATTTTCAAACATAAACTACATACTTATTTTTAAACTTTTTAAAATTAAACATAAAAACTTTTTAAAATTAAACATAATTATTAAAATTAAAATGACTATTCTATAGCATCGTCGACGTCGGTTTCTGGAAGTTCGGAGTTCCTAACCAGCTTCTGCGTTATGTTTAAGGTACTCACAAAAAACTGAAGACATACTCGTACTTGAACATCCCCTTTTATAAAGAAATATTGATATGTTAGGCTTCGTCTAGAATCCTGAGCCAAAGTTCTTTTTCTTTTGACTGGAATTATGTTTACGCAACCATTTATAAAACTTCTTTTTTCCAAATTGTTTCCCATATTCCAAAACAATGAAAAGATTTGCTTTCTCTCATCTTCTGTAAATGTATTGCATCCATTGGTGCATTTTTTATTAAGGCACGGATTTTTCAATATGTTTTTATTTCCTACTTTTTCGTTTTTGTAATTCAAATACGATAGACCTGAATGTCGACGTCTTTTATATTTATTCGATTTGCTTTCCTTTTTCTTACATCTTTTTCCTTTAATCTTTTCGCTTGACCCACTTGAGGTAAATGAACCGCTCTTAGATAATGCAGGAAAGTCACTTGAACTACCATCTTCACTTAAATTACGATCACTACGTTCATTATCATTCTCTTTTTCTAAGTACAATGTTCCATCTGGTTCAGAAGATCCATGTTGGAAGGTTTCGGAGTTTTCTACGCTGTCTGTATAATCTACAGTCTTGTTTTTTATTACAGTTGAAAAACAGTGAGAATCGGCAACAGATTCCAGAATAACATCACTGTCCAGAATGAAAATGTCATTTTGCAAGGCTTGGTTTAATAGTGTATTACCATTATTACCAAAAGCTCTAACCTCTATGGCCTCAATTACCTCGACATTATTATTAACTGTAGCAGTTTTTAACAAATCCAACATTTTTTGGCCACGGGACATCTAGAAAAATAAAAGTCGTAAGCGACATATCAAAACGAAATTTAAAACTCAATTTACAGACTCTCATTCAATTTCTACTGAATTTTAAATAATTTTTTAAACGTTATAATAGAGGTTTAATCAATTAGTTTAAACATTTTAGAGATCTGTACATAAGTTTTATAGAAAAATGCGTTCAAAAGTAGCATAGGATACTTATGGGGAAATGGCGCTTAAGCCTATCAAAAATCAAACATGTAAAAATCCTAAGCGACAAAATCTATTTCGAGCATTTTTCTTCATAATTTAATTATGTGTGCCAAATAATTTTATTGTAAACTGAGCTTTACTATTGCTACAACAAAATTTACAATATATTAAAATGTTTACCTTGTAAGGGCATCAATAATTGCTGCTGGGCGTAACCGCACTGACACAATGCAACTTGGCGCTTATTAACATTAACCTAACTTATTCTATAACGGAAATTGTCGCTTACGCTACTTCAACTTCAATTTTAACAAACCTCGATGTTTTGGTGGATACAACACTAATGTTAAAGGAGTGGCTTGACTCTTACGACTTAATATTCATAATAATCCTTATTTCAGATTTTTGTCGCTTACGCCTTTTTACCGTGACGCCATCGATATATATTATGGTACGCTATATCGCGTTTACACGCGATTTGTTCTACTGAAATGGCGCTATATTTTATCGCTACGTTTTATGGTAGGCAATATATTGCCCCGTGTGAAAACAGCCTTAATGAAGGTAAATTTTATAGATATTTGCATAAAATTTATAACGCAAAAATCTCCTTGCCGTAAAGACCGAAAAATTAAAAAAACATGCGTACAATGAGGCAAATATTAATTTATGCAATTGACATGTAAACTGTATTTTTTGGTCAGTTGTTATGGTTGCAGAAAACTATTCCTTGTTTTTACCGCTCATAACGGTGTTTGATAGTCGGTAGCTGATTAAAATGTAAATACAAATACAAGAAGAACATTTTATTTGTTTAGTTATATGTTATGATTATAAATACAATTAAATTGACACCATATGTTTGAACTCCATTTAATGCTAAGGTGAGATGACAAGCAATTAGGTTTTATTTTGTAAAACTTAACTATGATTTGAGGCTTCAGATGACATTTTGCAATTTTTATATAATAATTAATTTTTCGTTTGCTTGATCCAAATTTTATGCTTCAACCCGAAAAATCGATTTCTTAAAACAATTTAAATTTTAGGTTTGGTCCTTCCAGTTCGCAAATGGTAAATGAAAGACATCAACATTAAGAATATTAATCAAGTTAATCTAATTGGGTCAACTACCAAGTCACGGATAAAATTAAAAATTTTGGAAATTTACCGACCTTGAGGTTGGAAGGATGTCTGGAAGATCGATGCAGTTTCACAAAAATGTTGGCATAACTATGGCATGCAATCCATCAAAAATTAATTTTTTTGAATTGAAAAAGGGGAATCTAATATACTTTCCAAGCGCCTTAGGTAAG
The DNA here is from genome assembly GCA_932274525.1 of Podabrus alpinus. Classification (NCBI taxonomy): domain Eukaryota; kingdom Metazoa; phylum Arthropoda; class Insecta; order Coleoptera; family Cantharidae; genus Podabrus; species Podabrus alpinus. Next base: position 61,501,529 of record OW026452.1, read on the forward strand.
GAAAATTTATCAGACAAAATTTAACCTCCCCCCCCCCATTTTTGACGGATTTTCATGTTTCTTCTTCTGGTGCCTATCCGTTCCGGATGTTGGCTATAATCACTTTATTCACTGCTGTGCAGAAAAGCTCTGTAGTTGTCATCGAGATCCTCCTTCTGCCTACGCTTCTTGTTCCGGCTATTTTTCCTTGTAGGATGCATTGAATGAGCCAGTATCTGTTTTTATTCTCACATGTTCACATCTCAAAAGCCTGAAGCTTCTAGTACGTGGTTGCCTCTGTTAGCGTCCATGACTCGACCCCATAAAACAGCACTGGAAAGACGTAGCAGCGCAACATTCTGATCTATGTTTGAGCTTTGTTTGAGAAAAAAACTTACCGGTAGATCTCTGTGTTTTTAGGATCCATTCTTCACCCATAAGACCGGAGTCTCACTGTACCACTTCCAACTATTAAATATAATTTGAACTAATTCAATTGGTTCGAACCGAGTTCGAGGACCCACCCACCCACAAATCGGCAACTTCCATCAGTTAAAATTTTATTTTGTGGTAAGAAGTGGTACAGTGAAACTCCGGTCTAATATTCATACCATTATTAAATTTGGAATAATTGTCCGAAAAAATTTATTAATTTGGTGCATTTAAAATTCAACAAAAGTAATTTTATAATTTTTGTAGATCGACCACAAATCACCAGATTCACCACCTTTCCTAAAAAATAGTGGTAAGCTTTTAAATCATTCAATAATTTTTATCTTTTGTATGAAACTAAATTATTACCTACCTGTATTAAGCTGTAACTTCCACTCTTGCCGCAAGTGCGAATATGTTGCTCTTGCCGGTCGTAAATTACGGTCATTTGAAAGTGGGGGTTCTAGCTTAAAATGTAGGTTCTATCATCAGGACTGAGACGCGATTTTTTATCAAAACCCTGAAAGAAATCACGAAATGGACCAAACTCGGTAGTTAAGTGTAAAATAATATGGAAAGTAGAAATCAAATTTTCTGGGTCTCCAAATACCCGAATATATTGTTAAAAACTAAAAGCCGATGAATTTAATGAAAAAATGGTACATTAATGGTAGAGATACTTTCAAAGGTCAAGAACCCTAAAAGTTCAAATTCGTATATGTATGTATTTCGCTCCATTGGCTCCTCCTCGCGCAGATTAGGGTTCTTGACCTTTGATACTATCTCTACTTACTCTGCAAAAACTTAGAGAGATAGCCGAAAAACTTTAATGTAACCCCCCAAAAATGACGACATTGTTAATTTGTATTCATATATAATACATATTTTCGCTCAAATATTTGATGCAAATATTATTTAAAAAATCGATTGATGCCTTTGGGGGGGGGGCACTGGCATGCATCTGTATTTTAAATATCAAATATTTGTACAGAGCGACAAATTGTAGTGGTATAATTCTGCTTCCCGACTGATGATGATGGGGGTTGTGGCTTATTATTAACCTAGAACCCCCACTTTCAGAAGGCCATAATTCGTGAACAATAAGAGCAACAAATTGTGCTTACGGCGCCAAATTAGCAACAAACTCTGAGATGCATCCGATATTAAAACGGCATGGAATTGACAGTTGACTTTACTAACAATAAAATTAAATATCTACATTCCAAGCAAACTTTAGTGCATGGACTGTGGATGACAGTAAAACTCGTAACATTAATTCAATATATTTCATAAGTACGTAAATTAATTTCAACAACGAGACGAAAGACCGTCACGTGGTTTTAATAGTATATTTTTACCAAACGTAACCGTGTTTACTTTCTAATTCGATAAAACCAAAAACTTAACTTGAACGTCGAAATCGGGAGCGTCACAATTCGGTAGCGTCTTTACATGTTTTTACGCATGGTGCCGAAAATGGCCATCCACGCGGAGTACCTAAGACTTTACGAAGATCCTAGTGCAACTAACTTAACTAATGTATTGTCCCTGATCAGGAGAGCGCAAATGCACGTGATTCCTGTTGGATAAAAATGCATCTCACGATGCATTTGCAACCTTCAAGCTGAAACTTGCAAGGACAAACACTTTGCATTTGATTAAGCGGAAATGCATACCGGAAATTAAAATAAAATAAACAAATTAAATAATACATAAAGTATTTCCAAAGCGTTCTGGTTGATAGAAACGACTTTTATTACAGTCAAATACTTAACCATTGCAAAAACAAACGAAGTGTTTAGGAAATGCACAAACGAATATCTCCTTCCATTCAAGTTGTGAATGTAGGCAGTTTATCAAAAATTAATCGCCATCACCTCACCGTGTGACCGGTTTCGCTGTTACCCTTGTCGGGATTCAGCTCATCAGACACAGACTGATGAAAGCGATGTCATCTTCGACTTACAAACCCACTTTTGTTTTTTTTGATGATAAAATAAAATAATTATTTTGTAAATTTTATATGATTATAAGATATTTATGAAATTCGAAATCGCGTCATAACTTGACAATAAATTTTCATCTTTTGCTGAAATACTAACCTTACTTACCTCTTACAATTTATAACTTAATTTCTTTTCTTGCTCTAATAAAAAATTTTTAATAGCTTCAAAAATTTTATTAATATACCTTTTTTTACAATTTTAGGCGACTAAAACTACGTTGGACAACAGGCAACTTAAAAGATGTGAATCGGAGATATTCCAAACAGCACGATAAAACTTATTACTTATGAGGTTATTTGAATAGGTTAAGATTTTTTGCCACTATGTCAATATTCCAACAATAAATCAAGCAATAAAATTTTAAATATAATACTATATTGAATTCCAAAATTGCAACTTAAAATTAAAATCATATCGAAATTTTCTTTAAAATGGGATAGACATCAATGCCAAATAAGCAATCCATATTTAACACAGTTGCATTATTTTTCGGTTTTTCTTCTAAAATGGTGTGATCGTTTTTTCTTTCTTCAGCGCAATTAATTTAGTTATAAATATTTCTTCAATATCGAAGCAAATTTTAAAATTTTTTTAATTTCTCTTCGTTTTTTGAATTAATAGAATATTCACTTTAACCGCAATGAGTTGCCTTGGAATATTCTTTTAGTATGCTTCCATATTTTATATTTTAGGAAGTTGTTTACATTTTCAATATTTTTCAATTTCAAAATTCTAATCCTTTGCAATATAATAAGAAGAACGTGGTTGGAAGATACAATATTTAAATGGAAAAGAGGGGTTTATCGAAAAGCCATGATGAAATTCAAATTTAATTATATTTTCCTTTGATGGGACTCTGATTGTGATTGATTTCGATTTAATTAAAGTGAAATGTTAACACTTGATGTTCCCTAAACTGGACTAATAATTCTCACCCTCTCTGGTGCTTGCATTTTGTTAAAATTTAAAAACGACGTTCTTAATTTCACTTTAAATTACATTTGAATTAAAATATTGGTCGGACAATATTTCAATAAAATGTAAACGAAAGTTATGATTATTTTTGTACCCGTGTATGAAAGTCGGCTATTGTGAAATGCAACAATTTTATAGCCATGTTATTGAATAATACATTTTTTCTAGGTTTTTCGAAAGATTTCCAATATTTGATTATATCAATTAAACTAGTTTTTTTGTAATTTGTTGCAAGTTAAATTAAAATGATTAAAATACAAAACTATTTTATTTTCTGAATTGGATGCTTAATCTCGTTAGGGAAGTTAATATTTATTACGTTATGAGAAAAGGTATGCAATAATAAAAATAGCAAGAAATGGGATGTGAACGACCTTTTCGGGGAGCTCATATTGACCCAGAGTCCCATCATAAAAATATTAAACTTTGTAATAATAAATATGAAAATTATTGCAAAATTGGGCAGACAGTACCATAAAAGTAAAAAGATATTATTTTAGATATTTTAATAATATTTTTCTGGTACGCTGGAACGTGAATTACAAAGGAACGTAAAAGAAAACCGAAGTTGATTCCAATTTCTATTGGAAATTAAATATTCTGTGTTAAATATTTTTGCAACAAAAAGTCCATCTATTCAAAAGTTTACCTACGAATTTGGAACATGATTGAGAAACCATAAATAATTTTAGTTCAAAATTTTACTGCAAAATAAATTTTTACTGCTCATAAATTTAATGTTGGAGTTTTGATCTGTTTATACACTAATTTTTGATCCTCTGAATAGAATTATGTAGAATTTTAGTTATCAACAATAAAATGTTTTTCTTGTATAAATTTGGCGTTGTTGTTTATTGGTCACTCCATAGTGGATGAATGGTGTTGGATATTCTGAAAAATGTGTATATTATTTTATCTCAGTTTTATGTTGCAACCTGGAGGAAGAGAAAGTATTCTTTAATCGAATAGTTTTGTTGTTTTTAATAGTCGATATCCACTGGAACAATTTTTTTAAATCTAGGTGGATTATGGAAACAGATTTGGGTTACCATTTTTTGTTATTAATTTGTGGGCCTTTGTTAATATTTTGTAAATTTTAATTTAAGCTAATTTAATATTGTTAATAAATTTATTTACGTAAAGTGCTTTCGTTTTTAGTAAAATTAGCTGCATTATAAGAAATAAGAAGGTAAGGAAAGAGTGAAAAAATTATGAAAGATTTTGTAGTATTTTATAGTGAACACTGAATGAAGAATTAATGTCATTGATTTTAAACATGCTAATGGGAAAATGTCACTGCTGAGAATAAAAGGAATATTACCATTATTAACGCATAAGCGCCAAAGGAAGAAGATGAGAAGGAAGAGTTTTATTAAGAGGTATACAAAGTAAGTGAGAGAGTTAAAAATATGATACCCTAATAACGCTGGGAAACTTCAATGCAAAAGTTAGAAAGGAAGAATATGTAAGCGAAGTGGCTGATAAAAAAACACTGCATGGGTAGACGAATGAAAATGGAACCATGTTGTGTAACTGCAGCATCAATGGAAATGATTACAAGCAGCACTGTTTAAGCATAAGAGAAAACGCATTGATAGAAAAGAAAAGAAAGGGATACACTCAAAAATAAAGAGAAGCAATCAAATCGATCGCATCCTTATAAATAAAAGAAGAGATAAAAGATGAAAGAACCTACAGAGGAGGAAATGCGGAAAGAGGCCACTACTTAGTGGTTGCAAAAGTCAGAAAAAAGAAAATAAATGAAAAACAAGACCAAATATCCAAAAAATACAGGTGGAATGCAGAAAACCTTCGCAACGAGAAAATACGTGAAAGATTAGAACAAGAACTAGACTGAAAAATACCAAAATTAACAGAAGTAACTGACATAAATGAAGAATGTGAAATAGCTTAAAAAATAAGGAAGATCAATAAGTTTGGTTAAAACGGTATAAGAAAAAGAGCTACAAAAAAAATTCCCAAAAATGGTTTGTAACGAAATCAATAAAAAATACTCGTATAGTAGGTCAGTTTTCAAAAATTAAATCAATTCAAGCAAGCGTAGGATTTTTATTCAATTTTAATTTTCAAATTCGTACTAAACTAATCTTGTCAGCACCAATAAAGTTTAACTTAGAGAAAAGTTTAAACAAAGTAAAAAGTAAGCGAGCACCTATGAATTTTTTTAAAGAAATTCTAAATTCGAAAGGATCATAACAAAACCATAATATAAAAAATCCAGCTATAAATAACAATTTCAGGTAAAATTTCGAGGATTAACTCAAAGAGAGGGCTGAGCCGGGGTGGGGGGGGTACTCCCCGACAATGGCGCCGCGGACAAATAAAGATTGTAAAGGGGGCGTGGCCGCTGAAAAAAATTTATATGCAACCTTTTAAAGTGTCCAAAACAAAAAAAAGCGTATAAATTTCCTTCAAAATTTCATTTCTTATTTTGAGCCATTGGGGGGGGGGTCGCTCTAACCATTCTAAATTTACCTGCATGACGGCAAATTGTATTAATAAAAGTACATTTTTTAAATTCGTTACAAAATTATTTAACATTTTAGAATTTTTATTCTCAAGTGAATTTTTTTCTTTGCCGAACCATAGGGGGGGGGAATAGGAGCTGCACGGAAATAAATGCGCTGCTGTTTTCAATGAAACGTATTTATTTACTACATAAACCTAAAAGTTTATTAAAACTTAAAACTTGGTATTTTTATAATTTTTTTCCAACGAGAACCAAATAGGTCCAACAGGTTTACCTTCTCCCGCTTCCTTAGGCTTAGAACCGGCTAGCTTCCAAATATTAAAGCTAGCACACCTTGAGTTTGTCCACAATTTAATGTTTCTACGGGTGGGGTCAAAGTACCGCTAGCCTTCTTCAGTTGATATTTTTTTCTCAGAAAACTAGCTCCCATTTCCTTGGAGTTAGCACCGGATAGCTCACAAATATTAAAGCTAGCACTCCCTAGGTTGTCCACAAATCAATGTTGATTTTTATGGTTTTTCAATGTTGTTTTGTGAACAAACGTAGGGGGTGGTACCCCTAATGGTTGGGTGCTAGCCGGTGCTAGTTCTAAGGAATCGGGAGCTGGTTATTGGAGAAAAATATCAACGGGAGATGCGTTACTCCCCCCCACCCCCAGTTGGTATTTTTTCTTAAAACGTTAGCTACCAATTGCTTAGAGGCTAGATTTTTGAGATGTTCAGTCGGTGCTATCTCTAAGGAATCGGTAGCTAGCTTCTTGAGAAGAAATATCAACTGGGGGAGGGGATAGCGTTACTTTTCCACCCCCAGATAGAAACATTGATTTGTGGACAGACCTAGGGGGTGCAAGTTTTAATATTTGGGAACCTCTAAGAAATCGGGAGCTAGTTTTTTGAGAAAAAATATGAACTGGGGAAGGGGCTAGCGTTAATTTGGCACTCTCAGGTAGAAATATTGATTTGTGGGACAAACCTAGGAGGTGCTAGCTTTAATATTTGGGAGCTAGTCGGTGCTAGCTCTAAGAAATCGGGAGCTAACTTTTTGAGAAAAAATTATTGACTGGCCAAAGGAACAGACCCCCTTTTTAAGTGTTTCGATATGTTTATCCTTCTACCGAATCCCGAACCTATGTCTGTGCAAAATTTCAAAAGTATTATTATTACACCTGTGTGAAGTTGGCGGCCAAATCCTAGCGGCCGATTTACCGGAAACACCCGAACGAATTACCAACAAATTTTTATAAGTTTAACGTGCCCTATCAGGATAGAACTGTTCAAATACATTCAAAACCCTAATATCCGCCTACCCTGAAAAGAAGGTAGCATTCCATTTACTTTAAAGTGACATTTTCGCGGTTTTTCTGCTGCACTTCCAAACGGGACAGCACTTGCATCCGATTTTTGTAGAAACGAGTGCCGGTGTAGGGTTAGGATTTTCAACACACATCAACAACGATAACATCTACCTACCCTGAAAATTTGGTGGGGGTCTACATAGTTTTAGTGGTCATTTTCTCGATTTTACGTTTTTCTGACAAGCGCGAAGGCACTTGCATCCGATTTTTATAGAAACGAGTGCCGGTGTAGGGTTAGGATTTTCAACACACATCAACAACGATAACATCTACCTACCCTGAAAATTTGGTGGGGGTCTACATAGTTTTAGTGGTCATTTTCTCGATTTTACGTTTTCTGACAAGCGCGAAGGCACTTGCATCCGATTTTTATAGAAACGAGTGCCGGTGTAGGGTTAGGATTTTCAACACACATCAACAACGATAACATCTACCTACCCTGAAAATTTGGTGGGGGTCTACATAGTTTTAGTGGTCATTTTCTCGATTTTACGTTTTTCTGACAAGCGCGAAGGCACTTGCATCCGATTTTTATAGAAACGAGTGCCGGTGTAGGGTTAGGATTTTCAACACACATCAACAACGATAACATCTACCTACCCTGAAAATTTGGTGGGGGTCTACATAGTTTTAGTGGTCATTTTCTCGATATTACGTTTTTCTGCAGATTTTGGCCGCTGGCATTTGCATCCGATTTTTGTAGAAACGAGTGCCGGTGTAGGGTTAGGATTTTCAACACACATCAACAACGATAACATCTACCTACCCTGAAAATTTGGTGGGGGTCTACATAGTTTTAGTGGTCATTTTCTCGATTTTACGTTTTTCTGACAAGCGCGAAGGCACTTGCATCCGATTTTTATAGAAACGAGTGCCGGTGTAGGGTTAGGATTTTCAACACACATCAACAACGATAACATCTACCTACCCTGAAAATTTGGTGGGGGTCTACATAGTTTTAGTGGTCATTTTCTCGATTTTACGTTTTCTGACAAGCGCGAAGGCACTTGCATCCGATTTTTATAGAAACGAGTGCCGGTGTAGGGTTAGGATTTTCAACACACATCAACAACGATAACATCTACCTACCCTGAAAATTTGGTGGGGGTCTACATAGTTTTAGTGGTCATTTTCTCGATTTTACGTTTTTCTGACAAGCGCGAAGGCACTTGCATCCGATTTTTATAGAAACGAGTGCCGGTGTAGGGTTAGGATTGTCAACACACATCAACAACGATAACATCTACCTACCCTGAAAATTTGGTGGGGGGTCTACATAGTTTTAGTGGTCATTTTCTCGATTTTACGTTTTTCTGACAAGCGCGAAGGCACTTGCATCCGATTTTTATAGAAACGAGTGCCGGTGTAGGGTTAGGATTTTCAACACACATCAACAACGATAACATCTACCTACCCTGAAAATTTGGTGGGGGTCTACATAGTTTTAGTGGTCATTTTCTCGATTTTACGTTTTCTGACAAGCGCGAAGGCACTTGCATCCGATTTTTATAGAAACGAGTGCCGGTGTAGGGTTAGGATTTTCAACACACATCAACAACGATAACATCTACCTACCCTGAAAATTTGGTGGGGGTCTACATAGTTTTAGTGGTCATTTTCTCGATTTTACGTTTTTCTGACAAGCGCGAAGGCACTTGCATCCGATTTTTATAGAAACGAGTGCCGGTGTAGGGTTAGGATTGTCAACACACATCAACAACGATAACATCTACCTACCCTGAAAATTTGGTGGGGTCTACATCGTTTTAGTGGTCATTTTCGCGATATTACGTTTTTCTGCAGATTTTGGCCGCTGGCATTTGCATCCGATTTCTGTAGAAACGAGTGCCGGTGTAGGGTTAGGATTTTCAACACACATCAACAACGATAACATCTACCTACCCTGAAAATTTGGTGGGGGTCTACATAGTTTTAGTGGTCATTTTCTCGATTTTACGTTTTTCTGACAAGCGCGAAGGCACTTGCATCCGATTTTTATAGAAACGAGTGCCGGTGTAGGGTTAGGATTTTCAACACACATCAACAACGATAACATCTACCTACCCTGAAAATTTGGTGGGGGTCTACATAGTTTTAGTGGTCATTTTCTCGATTTTACGTTTTTCTGACAAGCGCGAAGGCACTTGCATCCGATTTTTATAGAAACGAGTGCCGGTGTAGGGTTAGGATTTTCAACACACATCAACAACGATAACATCTACCTACCCTGAAAATTTGGTGGGGTCTACATCGTTTTAGTGGTCATTTTCGCGATATTACGTTTTTCTGCAGATTTTGGCCGCTGGCATTTGCATCCGATTTTTGTAGAAACGAGTGCCGGTGTAGGGTTAGGATTTTCAACACACATCAACAACGATAACATCTACCTACCCTGAAAATTTGGTGGGGGTCTACATAGTTTTAGTGGTCATTTTCTCGATTTTACGTTTTTCTGACAAGCGCGAAGGCACTTGCATCCAATTTTTATAGAAACGAGTGCAAGTGTAGGGTTAGGATTTTCAACACACATCAACAACGATAACATCTACCTACCCTGAAAATTTGGTGGGGGTCTACATAGTTTTAGTGGTCATTTTCTCGATTTTACGTTTTTCTGACAAGCGCGAAGGCACTTGCATCCGATTTTTATAGAAACGAGTGCCGGTGTAGGGTTAGGATTTTCAACACACATCAACAACGATAACATCTACCTACCCTGAAAATTTGGTGGGGGTCTACATAGTTTTAGTGGTCATTTTCTCGATTTTACGTTTTTCTGACAAGCGCGAAGGCACTTGCATCCGATTTTTATAGAAACGAGTGCCGGTGTAGGGTTAGGATTTTCAACACACATCAACAACGATAACATCTACCTACCCTGAAAATTTGGTGGGGTCTACATCGTTTTAGTGGTCATTTTCGCGATATTACGTTTTTCTGCAGATTTTGGCCGCTGGCATTTGCATCCGATTTTTGTAGAAACGAGTGCCGGTGTAGGGTTAGGATTTTCAACACACATCAACAACGATAACATCTACCTACCCTGAAAATTTGGTGGGGGTCTACATAGTTTTAGTGGTCATTTTCTCGATTTTACGTTTTTCTGACAAGCGCGAAGGCACTTGCATCCAATTTTTATAGAAACGAGTGCAAGTGTAGGGTTAGGATTTTCAACACACATCAACAACGATAACATCTACCTACCCTGAAAATTTGGTGGGGTCTACATCGTTTTAGTGGTCATTTTCGCGATATTACGTTTTTCTGCAGATTTTGGCCGCTGGCATTTGCATCCGATTTTTGTAGAAACGAGTGCCGGTGTAGGGTTAGGATTTTCAACACACATCAACAACGATAACATCTACCTACCCTGAAAATTTGGTGGGGGTCTACATAGTTTTAGTGGTCATTTTCTCGATTTTATGTTTTTCTGACAAGCGCGAAGGCACTTGCATCCGATTTTTATAGAAACGAGTGCCGGTGTAGGGTTAGGATTTTCAACACACATCAACAACGATAACATCTACCTACCCTGAAAATTTGGTGGGGGTCTACATAGTTTTAGTGGTCATTTTCTCGATTTTACGTTTTCTGACAAGCGCGAAGGCACTTGCATCCGATTTTTATAGAAACGAGTGCCGGTGTAGGGTTAGGATTTTCAACACACATCAACAACGATAACATCTACCTACCCTGAAAATTTGGTGGGGGTCTACATAGTTTTAGTGGTCATTTTCTCGATTTTACGTTTTTCTGACAAGCGCGAAGGCACTTGCATCCGATTTTTATAGAAACGAGTGCCGGTGTAGGGTTAGGATTGTCAACACACATCAACAACGATAACATCTACCTACCCTGAAAATTTGGTGGGGTCTACATCGTTTTAGTGGTCATTTTCGCGATATTACGTTTTTCTGCAGATTTTGGCCGCTGGCATTTGCATCCGATTTTTGTAGAAACGAGTGCCGGTGTAGGGTTAGGATTTTCAACACACATCAACAACGATAACATCTACCTACCCTGAAAATTTGGTGGGGGTCTACATAGTTTTAGTGGTCATTTTCTCGATTTTATGTTTTTCTGACAAGCGCGAAGGCACTTGCATCCGATTTTTATAGAAACGAGTGCCGGTGTAGGGTTAGGATTTTCAACACACATCAACAACGATAACATCTACCTACCCTGAAAATTTGGTGGGGGTCTACATAGTTTTAGTGGTCATTTTCTCGATTTTACGTTTTCTGACAAGCGCGAAGGCACTTGCATCCGATTTTTATAGAAACGAGTGCCGGTGTAGGGTTAGGATTTTCAACACACATCAACAACGATAACATCTACCTACCCTGAAAATTTGGTGGGGGTCTACATAGTTTTAGTGGTCATTTTCTCGATTTTACGTTTTTCTGACAAGCGCGAAGGCACTTGCATCCGATTTTTATAGAAACGAGTGCCGGTGTAGGGTTAGGATTGTCAACACACATCAACAACGATAACATCTACCTACCCTGAAAATTTGGTGGGGTCTACATCGTTTTAGTGGTCATTTTCGCGATATTACGTTTTTCTGCAGATTTTGGCCGCTGGCATTTGCATCCGATTTTTATAGAAACGAGTGCCGGTGTAGGGTTAGGATTTTCAACACACATCAACAACGATAACATCTACCTACCCTGAAAATTTGGTGGGGGTCTACATAGTTTTAGTGGTCATTTTCTCGATTTTACGTTTTTCTGACAAGCGCGAAGGCACTTGCATCCGATTTTTATAGAAACGAGTGCCGGTGTAGGGTTAGGATTTTCAACACACATCAACAACGATAACATCTACCTACCCTGAAAATTTGGTGGGGTCTACATCGTTTTAGTGGTCATTTTCGCGATATTACGTTTTTCTGCAGATTTTGGCCGCTGGCATTTGCATCCGATTTTTGTAGAAACGAGTGCCGGTGTAGGGTTAGGATTTTCAACACACATCAACAACGATAACATCTACCTACCCTGAAAATTTGGTGGGGGTCTACATAGTTTTAGTGGTCATTTTCTCGATTTTACGTTTTTCTGACAAGCGCGAAGGCACTTGCATCCGATTTTTATAGAAACGAGTGCCGGTGTAGGGTTAGGATTTTCAACACACATCAACAACGATAACATCTACCTACCCTGAAAATTTGGTGGGGTCTACATCGTTTTAGTGGTCATTTTCGCGATATTACGTTTTTCTGCAGATTTTGGCCGCTGGCATTTGCATCCGATTTTTGTAGAAACGAGTGCCGGTGTAGGGTTAGGATTTTCAACACACATCAACAACGATAATATCTACCTACCCTGAAAATTTGGTGGGGGTCTACATAGTTTTAGTGGTCATTTTCGCGGGTTTTCCGCTTCTCTGAGAGTGCATTAGATTTTTGGGTGGTTTCGGTATTGTCAGAAAAAGGGTACAAGTAAATTGCGTCCCGACCGTAATCAAAGATAATCCTCTCTACCGAAATGGTCACCGTCGAGCACCAGTAAATTCCACAGCTAACCGTAGTTAGGGATTGCATACTTAGTATTAGTAGGTGCACAATAGATTGATCAGGCCCGTAGCCAGGGGGGGCACATGGGGGCACGTGCCCCCCCCCCCCGAAATGTTCAAAAGAAATAAAAATTTTTTTGGAAATTAAAAAATTTAAATTTCGAAAATGAAATAGCTGTATTTTAAAGTGGGAAAAAGTTTTTTTCCAAGTTTATTTGCCGTAATTCATTGTTATTTACCTGGTCGGCTTATAGGTTACCCTGCTTATCCCTTTTTTTACCTGAAAGCCATGGAATTAATTTAATATAAAAACCATGTAACGGTAAACATAATAGCTGTTAAGAATAAAGTATAAACTCTATTCAGGCCTGACCAGTGCAGGATTTACGTAAAAAGTTTTTTTCCAAATTTATTTGCCGTAATTCATTGTTATTTACCTTGTCGGCTTATAGGTCAACCCTGCTTATCCCTTTTTTTACCTGAAAGCCATGGAATTAATTTAATATAAAAACCATGTAATGGTAAACATAATAGCTGTTAAGAATAAAATATAAACTCTATTCATGCCTGACCAGTGCAGGATTGACGTATAAGCTACACAAACTATAGCTTAGGGCCCACTTTCTTTGGGGCCCTCAAAAATATTTTTCCGATTTCCCCCGAAATGAAATCCTGGCTACGGGTCTGAGATAGATTAATATTTAAAATCTCTTTGGAAAAAGCTTTATATCGACTATGAAACTGACAAATGTTTTTATTTACGTATATTTATTTTTATTACATTAAAAAATTAAATTAAAAAAATTAAAAATTAATTAAAATAAACATTACAATTATGAAATATTGGCCGTTCCAGCCTAACGGCGTTCCCGGCCGTCGTTGCCCTCGGAAACGGCCCCCTGTTCTGGCGCAATTTTTCCCGCAAATCGTATGGGTCATTATTGCGCCGTTCCACACCGCCGTGGGGGCGTCCGGGTCGCCTTCGCCTCCGTCGATTGCCCCGATTAGGACCAGCGGGGTTGGGGTCAGCGACGGCGGGGGTGCCATCGGACAGGGAAATTATCGATGTTTCTTCGGAGTGATTAACGGCCGGGGTGCCGTCGGACTGGCTCTCTTGGAGGACTGGGACGCTTTCGCTCGACATTTTTATAATTTGATATAATTCTAAAATAAGAAAAATTATAATAAACAGTTTAACGATTACACATAATAATCTGACTAAGGCCCAATTGTTCAGTATTAGGTTATCTTTTAACCTGAATTATTTTCTATGGAAACAATTCTTGAAACAATCATTTCTATGGAAAATAACCCAGGTTAAAAGATAACCCGAAACTGAACAACTGGGCCTTAAAGGTAGTTGTTCAGTTTTGGGTTATTTTCTATAGAAATAATTATTCCAAGAAGATTGTATCCATGGAAAATAATACTGAAAAACTTATTTTATTATGTAAAATAATACTTACCTAATGGAGGATATGCAAATTTTATTTTATATAAATTAATGTCGAAGTGTAGACTTATATACTAAAGGAACTGTTATCTTAGGTTGGTAGCTAACTATCTTAAAGTATTGAATACATGGAATATTCAAACAGTTATTGCACCTGTGCAGAACCAACTTTCCGTACACCACAGGGATGGATGGGTAAAACACTTAATAAAAATGAAAAAGTTGTAATTTTATTTGTTTTGGGGGGGGGGGGTAATTTGTAGAAATTTTAAATGGCGTGGGAGTGCAAGGGTACGACTGCATTGCGTCCGGTCAGATCGGTTTGGGGGGTAACTTTAATCCTCTTAGATTTTTAAGCTGCATAAAGATTTAATAATTTTAGGTTGAAAAAAGTTATCGGTAATTTTAGATCTTTTTAGACACACCCTGTATGAGCACATACTTTGTATGTGTATAATTTTTCGAAGAATATAATATATTTTTTAATTTTATTTATAATGCGGAGGTTGGTACTTGGTAGTTATTAAAGCCGTTTTACAAATTTGTGGGGTCTAGGATAGTTTGTTTCATTTTATTTAATTATAAAATTGGAAGTGTCATGTGATTACATCTATATATTAATATATATTAAGTATCATTTGATTACATCTATATAATATCGATTCTATATTAGCGTTTCCAGATAATTTTGTGGTATTAAATCAGGTAAGTAAGTTTTTACTGTTTTTGTTTGTTTTTTTTATTTAGGTTAGGTATTGCAACGAAATTCCAATAGCCTAAAATGACTCACACAAAGAAGTACCGACTTTCTGCCCTCTCTCAAGTCAATTCGGAATTGTTACAAACGATAAAGGATAATAGTGGTATTAAGGATCTCCCCGATAGTTATAGAACAGAACACCCGATATTTGAATTAATCTGTTCCCATATTAAAATGAAGAATGATTTGCGAAACAGAAAAGCAATTTATCGCAGATTGTCCGTACAGGGCCGTACTCAGAATCAAAGATCAAATAAAATCGAAACCAATTAAAAATTTGGAATTTTCTAAAATATTATATAAAAAACTATTATATCTGATATCATGAACAACAACAACAAAATTTTGCCAATGAAAAAAACCTCTATTTTTACAGACATACACCTGAATCATACAACAGCAGTCGGCTGCTAATGCAATTTTTTTCAATGTTTAAAATGGTAGGTTATTTGACTTGACTTATATTCGAAACTACCCCCCCCCCCTTGACATAGGAGGGTCTAATTAAGGTACTGTGATTTCTCAACTATAAAAGTGATAAAATTATTCTACTATTATTACTTTGTTGTTAAAAACATTTCGAACTTTTAGATATTCCAAATTTATTTCCCTTTTTCCATTTGACTTGAGGTATTTTTATATTCATACAAGACGTTTACAGAAAATTCTTATTTTCATTGACTAGTGTTTCATGTAACGCTGATACGGCCCTGAAGTTTATGTGAATTAAAAATTAATTTAAAAAACAATAATTAAAGAACAAAATATCCAGTGTTGGGTATCTTTAAAAGCCAAACAAAAAGTCTTTCAAATGATACCTTTTCATTTTTATCCGTTAGAAGAAAAAAATAAAAATAATTTTTTATATGTTCATTCCAAAATTCAAATCAATAAACAGAAACACGAAATGTTTGTAAAAACCCAACAGTTTTTACTACCTGAGTTAGGTAGGTAGTACCTGAGCCGCCTGGGATTATTTTTGCCTGAGGGCTGGTAATCAGGGCTTTACTCTGTTCCACACCACCTTGAGGTCGAGTAGTAAGTGCGTTTTTTTTATGGTGGTATCCCCTGTATCTATTGTGCACCTACTAATACTAAGTATGCAATCCCTAACTACGGTTAGCTGTGGAATTTACTGGTGCTCGACGGTGACCATTTCGGTAGAGAGGATTATCTTTGATTACGGTCGGGACGCAATTTACTTGTACCCTTTTTCTGACAATACCGAAACCACCCAAAAATCTAATGCACTCTCAGAGAAGCGGAAAACCCGCGAAAATGACCACTAAAACTATGTAGACCCCCACCAAATTTTCAGGGTAGGTAGATGTTATCGTTGTTGATGTGTGTTGAAAATCCTAACCCTACACCGGCACTCGTTTCTACAAAAATCGGATGCAAATGCCAGCGGCCAAAATCTGCAGAAAAACGTAATATCGCGAAAATGACCACTAAAACGATGTAGACCCCACCAAATTTTCAGGGTAGGTAGATGTTATCGTTGTTGATGTGTGTTGACAATCCTAACCCTACACCGGCACTCGTTTCTATAAAAATCGGATGCAAGTGCCTTCGCGCTTGTCAGAAAAACGTAAAATCGAGAAAATGACCACTAAAACTATGTAGACCCCCACCAAATTTTCAGGGTAGGTAGATGTTATCGTTGTTGATGTGTGTTGAAAATCCTAACCCTACACCGGCACTCGTTTCTATAAAAATCGGATGCAAGTGCCTTCGCGCTTGTCAGAAAAACGTAAAATCGAGAAAATGACCACTAAAACTATGTAGACCCCCACCAAATTTTCAGGGTAGGTAGATGTTATCGTTGTTGATGTGTGTTGAAAATCCTAACCTTACACCGGCACTCGTTTCTATAAAAATCGGATGCAAGTGCCTTCGCGCTTGTCAGAAAAACGTAAAATCGAGAAAATGACCACTAAAACTATGTAGACCCCCACCAAATTTTCAGGGTAGGTAGATGTTATCGTTGTTGATGTGTGTTGAAAATCCTAACCCTACACCGGCACTCGTTTCTACAAAAATCGGATGCAAATGCCAGCGGCCAAAATCTGCAGAAAAACGTAATATCGCGAAAATGACCACTAAAACGATGTAGACCCCACCAAATTTTCAGGGTAGGTAGATGTTATCGTTGTTGATGTGTGTTGACAATCCTAACCCTACACCGGCACTCGTTTCTATAAAAATCGGATGCAAGTGCCTTCGCGCTTGTCAGAAAAACGTAAAATCGAGAAAATGACCACTAAAACTATGTAGACCCCCACCAAATTTTCAGGGTAGGTAGATGTTATCGTTGTTGATGTGTGTTGAAAATCCTAACCCTACACCGGCACTCGTTTCTATAAAAATCGGATGCAAGTGCCTTCGCGCTTGTCAGAAAACGTAAAATCGAGAAAATGACCACTAAAACTATGTAGACCCCCACCAAATTTTCAGGGTAGGTAGATGTTATCGTTGTTGATGTGTGTTGAAAATCCTAACCCTACACCGGCACTCGTTTCTATAAAAATCGGATGCAAGTGCCTTCGCGCTTGTCAGAAAAACGTAAAATCGAGAAAATGACCACTAAAACTATGTAGACCCCCACCAAATTTTCAGGGTAGGTAGATGTTATCGTTGTTGTGTGTGTTGAAAATCCTAACCCTACACCGGCACTCGTTTCTATAAAAATCGGATGCAAGTGCCTTCGCGCTTGTCAGAAAAACGTAAAATCGAGAAAATGACCACTAAAACTATGTAGACCCCCACCAAATTTTCAGGGTAGGTAGATGTTATCGTTGTTGATGTGTGTTGAAAATCCTAACCCTACACCGGCACTCGTTTCTACAAAAATCAGATGCAAATGCCAGCGGCCAAAATCTGCAGAAAAACGTAATATCGCGAAAATGACCACTAAAACGATGTAGACCCCACCAAATTTTCAGGGTAGGTAGATGTTATCGTTGTTGATGTGTGTTGAAAATCCTAACCCTACACTTGCACTCGTTTCTATAAAAATCGGATGCAAGTGCCTTCGCGCTTGTCAGAAAAACGTAAAATCGAGAAAATGACCACTAAAACTATGTAGACCCCCACCAAATTTTCAGGGTAGGTAGATGTTATCGTTGTTGATGTGTGTTGAAAATCCTAACCCTACACCGGCACTCGTTTCTATAAAAATCGGATGCAAGTGCCTTCGCGCTTGTCAGAAAAACGTAAAATCGAGAAAATGACCACTAAAACTATGTAGACCCCCACCAAATTTTCAGGGTAGGTAGATGTTATCGTTGTTGATGTGTGTTGAAAATTCTAACCCTACACCGGCACTCGTTTCTATAAAAATCGGATGCAAGTGCCTTCGCGCTTGTCAGAAAACGTAAAATCGAGAAAATGACCACTAAAACTATGTAGACCCCCACCAAATTTTCAGGGTAGGTAGATGTTATCGTTGTTGATGTGTGTTGAAAATCCTAACCCTACACCGGCACTCGTTTCTATAAAAATCGGATGCAAGTGCCTTCGCGCTTGTCAGAAAAACGTAAAATCGCGAAAATGACCACTAAAACTATGTAGACCCCCACCAAATTTTCAGGGTAGGTAGATGTTATCGTTGTTGATGAGTGTTGAAAATCCTAACCCTACACCGGCACTCGTTTCTACAAAAATCGGATGCAAGTGCTGTCCCGTTTGGAAGTGCAGCAGAAAAACCGCGATAATGTCACTTTAAAGTAAATGGAATTCTACCTTCTTTTCAGGGTAGGCGGATATTAGGGTTTTGAATGTATTTGAACAGTTCTATCCTGATAGGGCACGTTAAACTTATAAAAATTTGTTGGTAATTCGTTCGGGTGTTTCCGGTAAATTGGCCGCTAGGATTTGGCCGCCAACTTCACACAGGTTGAATTGATGTGAGCAAAGTCCATTCCGATTTTACTCCATGGTAAATTATTACATTTAGTGCATAAAAATGAAGTTGATTTACAAATACGTATCGCAGGTTCCATAGCTTTCAAAAATTATATTAAACGTAATTGGAATGTTGAAGATGATCAAACGGATAGAATTCATCAGTCCGATAGAAATTCAATCAAGACGATAATAGTTACATTGATGTTGACTTCTCCAGACAAAATACAAAAACAATTAAGCGATGCAATTAGTATTATTGGCAAGACCGATTTTCCACTGAAGTGGCCGGAATTAATTACGCAGATGGTAGATATTTTGGTATTCCAAAA